>OY720678.1:26007113-28935113 GCA_963170755.1 Amphimallon solstitiale
CGTAAAAAGACCAGAGGAGTAGCATGACATGTTAGTTCATATGCGAAAAGATTATTTTTAGTGTGTATCGCACACCGATTCACGATTCAACTTCCTGCTTAATTTCAAAACTCACCGTCATTTATAACTACACGCCCGGCGCAAAATATAAACCCTTTAGCTTTAATATTTGATGGATAGTATTGAAAATAAACAGAACAGACAGTTTGGTAAAAATCGTTGGCGTGGTCCGTAAAAGTGAGGATGCGAACATTTTTAATAAATGCGTAACCAGGACTTTTGTTTTATGTATTTCCATTTTTCGGTCAATAAATATCTTGGATATGTAAATAGAATGTGTTAAATATTAGAATATCTGTGAGGCTACTACAGGATGAAAAAGTTATTTGGGGATATCTGAGTCATTCAAACGAATATATGCATGGTCTTTTCATAGAAATCTTTTGTAAACCACTATAGTGCATTTATTTATTCATTACAAACAAATGAATACCCTAGCTAAACGGAAATAAAGTAATAGATTTTTTATTTATTATTAACACCACTCTAAATAAGACTTCTCTTCCAATAATAATAGAAAATTAAGTTTGCCATTGAAACAAAGTAATACACTGTTGTTATAATTAATCCTGCAGTATAGCTTTATTAAGCACAAGCTATTAATACTCAAGTTCGTTCTTATCTTAATCCGACGAAACTACAATGAAGTTCGCGAAGTTTTGTTTGACAAGAAAGAAAAGATAAATTTTGCTTTTATACAGGTTGTTGTTTATAAATGTGTTCCAACAAGCGATCGAGTTAATGAAAGAATATACTAAGTATAGTAAACTAGATTGACACGTGCGATTAATATCGTATTCGAAAAACCTTTTCGTGGAATAACAATAAATATCGTAATTCGAAATACTTTCTACGTTTCTTATTATATATTTACATAGATTACATAGGTCTTATATTTAAAATATTAAACTAAATCTAATAAATGGTACTATTAGGGGAAGGTCACCTGTGACGGACCCCCTAACTTCAATCGACTGTAATTGTGAAACCAGTTAAGATTTTAGAACATTCATTGGCTTAAAAGTAAGGGGTCATATGCTTCTTTAGTGACCGTTGATTAGAACTTTCAAATGGTTCAATTTTACCAGTTGATAAATTGATTTTCTTTTAAGATCAAAGGGGCGATCATAGGCACCCATCCTCCACGATGGCCCCACCTCGATAAAAGGGACAGGTAATTAATTTATCTCGAAAAATGATGCGATTTCTTAATAGATACTCACAAATATATTAACCCTTAATTAGTCGCGTGGGGTCATTGTGACCCCACAGCGCATGATCGCCGCTGTAACTTTGAACTCAGGAAGTGTATAACCGTTTCCTCTGCTGTACCTTTCTAAATAGACATCTACTCAAGGTTCTTATGATCAATATTGTTCTGAGTGTCAAAGAATGTTGTCTGTCGCATAATATAAACCTTTTTGACTCCCCGCGACTGACTGTGTAACATTTGTTGTGCGACTTTCTGCCATCAGATATAGTAAAGCGATTGGTTGAACCCATCAAAAATTCAAAACGCAATATTACCACAGACAACTGGTATACCAGTATCCCTCTAGTAAGGTCATTGCTTAGTGATTATAAATTGACAATGGTTGGCACGCTTAGAAAAAATAAAAAAGGAATTCCGAAGGAATTTTTGCCGCAGAAAGGTAAATCAGATAGAACTAGCATTTTTGGTTTCACAGAGGAAATGACAATTGCCTCATACATGCCTAAAACATCAAAAAGTGTTATCTTGATGTCAAGCATGCACCATGATGACAAAATAGACGAATCCACAGGAGATCTTCAGAAGCCAGAATAGATAACGTTTTATAATTGCACAAAATCTGATGTTGATGTTTGCGACCAGCTCCCTGCTACTTATAATGTTGGAAGACGAACCAAAAGATGGGCACTAGCTGTTTTCTTTCATTTTTTAAACGTTGCTGCAATTAATTCTTGCGTTATATATAAAGCAAACGTGAACAGTTTGTCACAGGAATTAGTGAAAAGTCACCAAGTATCTTGCAGTTCTTCCAATTTTATTCCAAAAAATTTGCGAACACGTATCCGCCTGCATCAAAATATATCTGACAATATATTACTTCAACCCAATGTACCTGGACCTTCCCGAGAGAGATGTGGAAACTGCCCAAGGAAAAACGATAACAAACTGTCTATTAGATGCAGTGAATGCAACAATTTTATTTGCAAAGCACACAGAAAAGATTTTTTGTAGCGATTGTGTTGATAGCTGTTAGAGTATTTTTAAGAATATTTCTATGTTGTTTTTACTAAAATGTTTATGTTTCGACCTGCAATGTATGATTTTCTTAAATTAAAGTTTATTCATTAGTGAATTTAAAAAAGAAAACATCATTCTGGACATTGCGTCATAATGACCCCACGCGACCAGATACGTAATTTTCGATGACGCGACTAACTAAGGGTTAAAGAAACAAACATTTATTATAAAAGGAACATTTTTCTACTTGCAAACGTCACAAACAAACATTTTAGTTGATTTTGAAACACCAGCGCATTCGGTGTGACACCAGCCTGTGCATGCCTGGCATCTTATCCATGTTTATTTAGAACGAGACCGAGAAAAAATGTCATTGCAGTACAAACATGCACAATCTGATTCGTCACTAAAATCTCGTTCATTACTTTCTTTGTCACTATTGTCTTCTATTTTTTCATTAATTTTCCTTTTAGTTGCTCTTGCTGTTTTTCTTCGGTCTGTGTCCAATACTTCTTTCTTCTTTTCTTTAATTACTTCTAAGTCTGGAGTGGAGTTGATGACACGTTTTACTACGTTTTCTTTTTCTTTTTGTATCTCTTCTTGGTGCTCTAGGAAGAGGAGATAACTCTTCAATTTGTTCTATGCTTATATTTTTTACTGAGGTAGTTGCGACGTTTTGATCGACTTCAACTTCGTGCAAGATCTCTGAATTAGCTTTGTTGTTATTATCATCATTCATATTTTTATTTGGCATGTCTTTGCCACGATTTTTTTCCGTCATATTGTCGATTATAGGTTCAGGTTTTTCATTGTCAGTTGTTGATGCAGGGCCAAACTCCCAATCTTCAAAAATGTCTGGATCTAGAGGAGAAATTCTAGTTTTTTTTAAAAGAACTGATTGCATTGGAGGGTGTAGCGGCTTTCAAGTAAGCATTGTTGAAAAGTTCTGTTACTTGAAAGTGGGTAATCGCTCGGCCTGGGTTTCGTTTGAGCCATTTATGCATTTCTTGGTTGTAGTAGGTTTGAAGTGGTGAAAAAAATCCCACATCGAGTGGTTGTACTCGATGGGAACAGTGTGCAGAGAGACAAAATAAGATAATTCCGTTACTCTTAGTGTACTCTAGTACTTCCAACCCCTTGTGACTACTATGTCCATCTAGAATTAAAAGAACTTTATTTTCATTCGAAGGCTTAACATGTTGAACAAAGTGATTCAACCATTTCACAAAAGTTTCAGAATTTATCCACCCATTTTCCTGACAAAATGCAACACTGCTTACTGGTGCGTTCTCCATTAATTCGGCTTTAAAACGTTTGCGTGGGAAGATAAAAGCAGGAGGAACAAATGTTCCTATTGCGTTCATACAACATACGGCAGTGTAGTGTTGTCCACGTTCGGCGCTACTGGCGACTCCAATTTGCTTGCGTCCTTTTGTTGCAAGAATTTTTTGAACCCTGGTTGGAACTGTGCTCATACCAGTTTCATCTATATTGAAAATGTTCTCTGGACGAATATTATATTTATCCAGAACTTCTTGAAGAGAATTGAAAAATGATTTAATATTTTCCTTATTAAATGCTTGAGCTCTTGCCAGAAATGTGTGCTCAGGAGTTCTAATCGATATGGTAGGATTTCTTGCAAGGAAACCCCTTAACCATTTTCTACCAGCCATACCTTTATCTCTGTTGAATCGATGATGTATCTGGTGTTTTTCGGCTATCTGGAAAACAAGTGTTCTCAATTCTTCACTCGTGAGTCCAAAGAATCTCGTCTCTAAATTAACAATATGCATCGCAATTTCTGCTTCAGTGTTAGGACTAAATGTAGGGTTATAGTCACCTAGGTACCCCTTTTTACTACCATTACTTTGATTGAGTCTTCTGCGTAGTGTAGTACGAGGAACATTAAAAGTTTTAACTGCCATTGTGTACCCTATAACTTTATTTCTTACGGCTTCAATTGCAGAAGCCATATTCTCTTCCTCCCATAGCTACCTTTCCTTCTTTTTATTCTAAAACAAAGCCAGTAATGAATATCTATGACTAACGAACAGGTTCCTATGATGGCCCCAGGGCTATCATAGAACTATTGTTTTGGGGCCATCAGAGGCAAACGGGCACTTCCTACTACTATGAAGAAATTTTCTGTTAACACATTTTAACCTCAAAACTGATGTACCACGTGTACATCAGAAACGCCCACGAACATAAATGTTTGAATATCATATCTATATCTGCTTAGATTGCAGTGCAATATGCATTTAAAATTACATTACTATTACATCGGCACTTACCAGATTCATTTTTCTTTCACAATAATAAAGCGGAACCATAAACTCACTTACAAAGTTGTATACGGACTATCCGCAACATGCTCTACACATATCGTTGACGAACATAGGCATCCTATTATGCCGTCTATTAAATATTATTATAGGGCTATCACAGGTTACTTTCCCCTACTACAAAAATTAACGAATAAATTTTTTTTTGAACCTGGAACTTGAATTTGAAATTATATTTGAAAATATTAATACAAAATTAATAATATGTTGAACAGATATTTGAAATATAAGTAACAGAAACATACATATGCTTGAGATTTCGTATCTGGAATGCACGTCACGAATGGCGCCAAATTTTTGAAATTGTTGTCAGTTCCCCAATTAATCTTTTTTATACACAAATATGACACATTGTTAATTTTTGCATTACTTGTGTTTATAATGATGCTTTTAATTTGATATAATTGCACAATCATTAAGGATGCTTCAATTGTCAAACAGATTGCATAGTTTTGGTATACTCAAATGTATCTAAAAGTGTAAGTAATCAGAGAATCGCTACTGTAATTAATTATTTTTGAAGTGACTGTAAGGAGAAAAAGATGTGAATCTATTGTAATACAATAACGGCTTAAATCACTGTTTGGATAGACGATAATTATACAATATTAAATGAAATCAGATGTATTGAAAGTATTAAATGTGAAAAGATTGGTTTTAAAATTAATGGTGCTAAATAAACATCTACACACACAACCTTAATTGACATTTCATTGGACAGCAGACAAGTACTATAGGCTATGATTTAGATTTACTGTCAGTATGTAATATTTTCTTCAATTGTAGCCTTAAAGAATTAAATATCTCATGTTTATGTGTAGGTTGACCAGTGTAAGCGATTATACTTGTAGGTGGTGAAGTAAGACCATAATACTATAAATAATAAGTTCAACACCTGAAACAGCAACTGGTATAGACAAGGTTGCCAAAATTATTTAGTTTTAAAACACGAGAAATCATGAGTTCTTCATTCTTGCGATGCGTTGTTACATTGCCAAACTTATTAGACAGTAAAGCGTTGCTATACCATTTGCAATAGAATTTAGGACTAACCAATGTACTCCATGGATTGCTGCACAGGGGTTTCGGATTTTTTACCAAAACCAAGAATAGAATTTCTATCCTAATTTGCTGTTTCGTACTGTCCAACTATCTCATTCAGAAGTATTGCATGTGCAAATACCCTATATTGCTCACGGCATCATTGAGTATGGGGCATACGAGAGACAGAGACAAAACACAGTATTTTCGCGCTCACATAGTACTTAATTCCCAAAGATCCTTCAGGTGGCGCAAAACAGATTTTTGTTGGGCGAAAATATGTTGATAGCAAGCAACGACGCAACATGATTTTCTGTCATTTTCATAATCACTGGAACCCTCAATATGGCTAACATTGTTTACATGACGCGCAGGCGTTTGATACAACAGCGAAACTGTCGGCACTCGGCACACCTGTACTACCAGTAGCATGGGCAGCCATTATTGTTGTTCTATAGTTTTATCGTTCAGGTTGTTTTGGGTTGTTTGTGGATTGTTGTTGTTTAATACTGATTAGTGACTTGGCGTGATAATTGACTTGATTTTGGATTTACGGTACGGACTGTGTGTTTTGGAATTTCCTAACTTTGGAAAGTAGGAAATAGTGACTAGGCATCATGCCCAGAACGTGCTTTATTTGTTGTAAAACATATGCCCCTAATAATCTTTCATTGCATCGGTAAGTACTATTGTAATGAAACTATTATTAAGCTTAACTCAGTGAATAATTTATTGTAGTTTTCCGAAAAGTTTAGTCACGTGCAGTCCATGGAAAAAAGCGTACCAATTGCCTCAAAATTTGGATGTTTCTAACCTGAAAATTTGCTCAGATCATTTCAAGCCTGAAGATTACATTGATCCAAGTGCCAAGTTAAAAGGAAGCCGGGTTTTTACATTGAAAACTGGGGTAGTGCCTTCTCGTTGCTTACCTGAAAACAGTGTATCGACAGTGTAGAATTGTCTATGCAGAACGAAATATCAAAATCTATATTTTAATCATCGATTTCAGTTGGCGAAGTCCGTAATTATTTTGTATTTAAATATTATATGTTCTTTCATAAATCAAAACAATTCGGTTCAAAAACGTATGTTCGACATAAATATTATAGATTGATATTATTCAACAATCAATAATTTTATAGAATGTAACGCAAATGTTAAATGTATGTAGATGTAGATTTCTCGATTTATTAACAATAAAAGTATTGCTGTAACATTACGTAATAACACTTGGTAGTAACCAATTACCAATATGTAGTTGAATTTTTTTTCCCATGCAGCAAGATGATTATTTGAAACTTCACTAAATACAAATTGAAAAAGCTGCCAGAACGTAATGTTCTTCAACGCAGGTTCAACGGCGTTTTGACTCCGAGTACAAAGTGAGATAGTTGCAACTATATGTCTTTTACAGAAACAGATTTACTAAATTTTTAATTACGCATTACATTGGTACATAGTTTTATGCCATTAGTGTTTATAATTCAGTTATTATTTTTTCTGAATATAATGGGTTAAACTATGATGTTATTATGAACGCACAAAAAAATCCTCGTATGTGACAAACGCATCATCTGCGGACGAATTTAGTTATTGTTTCAGTAATCAAAAAATGAGGTGTGGCCACCACACGACTTTCTTATACGTATGAGCGTTTCAAACTATACAATTTTAAGAATGTTTTTATACAAAACTTATTCAAAATCCTATTCTAAGTACTTTCATTCTCTTAATAAATCGGTATAGAATGCATACTTTGCAAGATATTCGAAAAAAAGTGCTACTCGCTAAAGTAAAAGTGCTACTTCCGGTCCGAATTTTGAAATTTCATGTATACAAAAAATATTGCAAATCCAACTCTAAATACTTTTGTACTCTTAATAAATTTATATAGAATGCATAATTTATGACATATTTGCAAAAAATCGCTATTTGGTAAGAGTAAAAGTGTTACTTCCGGTCCGAATTTTGAAATTTTTTTTATACAAAAGATATTGAAAACTATGTTTTAAATACTTTTATATCCGTAACGTACCTGTCTGAAAAGCTTGACTTGCGAGATATTCGCAAAAAACTGATTTTCGATAAGAGTAAAAGACCTACTTCCGGTAGGAATTTCGAAAAACTTTATTAAGACAATTTTTCTCAAATTTAATTTTGAGTACATTTGAATTCTTTATAAATTTGTTTAAACTTAGTAATTGACGAAATATTTGCAAAATTCGATTTTTTCACTGAAGTAAACTACTACTTCCGGTCTGCCGTTTTTGCTTAAAATCTAATCAGTTCTCAAGAGGGAGATTATATTCGTAAATACAAAATTTGGAATTGATATCTACAGCGGTTTGACCGCTATCGTGGTCACACACACACAGACAGACACACACACAGACATTTTTTAAAAACCACTTTTTTATAAGAAAGTAAAAGGCAATTTAAACAAAACAAAGAATTATAATCTTATGAATTTCCTTGAAAACATGAATATCGAAAATGTAAATCTATGTTACTTTTATCCATAAACATCATTAGAACTACATGAAATAATTAGTATAACAAAAGTAAAGGGGAATTTACATGGAATTTCTACTAGAATTATACCAGAAATAATTGCTAGCAATAGTAAAACATAAATAAATAATACAAATATACAAGTAGTTAAAGGATACTTTCCGGAGGAACTAAAAGTAATTAAAAAGCTATACCTATTTTGAATAAAATTGACGATAATGATTTTCAGAATTATAGACCAGAATTCCACACTTCCGTCAATTTCAAAGATTTTTAAGGATGTTATGGCAAACAATTATTTCAATATATCCCAGCATGGATGTCCCACAATAAGTTAACAGTAACAGATGTTGCACACATGACTGAAGAAATCCTTAATATTGAAGACAAAGGGCAAAACATTCAACTTACGTACTGTGATTTGTTGATCGCTCCGTCTTTCTGAATAAACTTCTCTAGGAAATGACCATGCATTAATGCTTTGGTATCGTGAAAATAGAGGGCAGTACTTTTTCATTTTGCCTGTAATATTTCGGAAACTCACTAGGTGTATCTTTAGGTTCAATTTCGAGGCTGCTTCTGTTTGGGGTATATAAACTTTCTTACTAACATGGTAAATGAAGAACGCGGACAACACATACTTTTTTGATTCATGGTCAAACCGTAGAAGATGTCAGAAATAAGCTAAGAGACATAAAAATTGCGGATATGAGGTTCATTCTTAATAATGCCAAATTCTATCGGTTGCTTTCTTGAACCGACTGATGCATTGGAAGTTGGAAGGATTATTAGGGAAATGTCTGCTAAGAAGTCTAGCGGTGTGGATGATATTCCATACTGTTTATTATCTCTGGTCATTGACCATATAGTGGAACCTTTGGTTTATTTAATCAACCTATCACTAGTCAACGGAATATTTCCGAACAGATTGAAAATCGCTAAGGTGATACCGTGTTTGAAGAAGGGTAAATCTAGTGGCGATGTTGCTGGCTACAGGCCTATATCTCTATTGCCAGCATTCAATAAGATCTTCGAGAAAGTAATTAACTTGCGTCTGCAGTCATTTTTGATCAAATGTAAAATAATTAAATCGGCCCAGTTTGATTTCATATCTGGAAAATCCACGAAAGACGCTATGTATAATGTATTAGACTCTTTATATTGTGCGGTCGATAGTGAATGTTATGCGGTGGGAATGTTTTTTGATTTGACTAAAGCTTCGATTTGTTGGATCATGATATCTTGTTGTATAAAATGGAACGCTATGGCGTTAGGGGGGCGGCGCTCGACTTATTCAGATCTTATCTCAGTGGTAGATCTCACGTTACCGCTATTGTTGGCAGGGTGGGCGACACAATTAAGAGTAATGTTTCAAAATTGGCGTCTGTGGGCAGGGGCATACCGCTGGGATCCATTCTCGGCCCTACCATTCTATTCTGGAAAAAGGGCGAATATCCACAAAAATTTAAATTTTAAACTAACAGTACATTTAATTTTGTATTTTTTGATTACTTATTCATTTGATTATTAATGTGAAAGATTTGAGTACATTTTTTTTCAAGTCGCCATATATTTCCAGAACAGTTTTCTCCAATTTTCACGAAACAACGAAATGGTGCAAACGCCCTTTTGGCAAAATACCATCGATATTATGTTCCTTAATTGCATCATAATACGGTCTAGTTTAGTACAGCAGCTTTGCCCTGTTAATAATAATAATATAATTATTAATACATTCAGCTTTGGTAAACATCATATCAAACAATGACACTACAACTATTTACATACAAACGCTCACACAAAAAATGACACAGTATAGTCATCATAGTAGAATAAAATTTTTGATTTTGTATAAATATAAGACGCACCTCAATACCAGTTTTCGTTGATCAAATTCAACAGGAAATCAACGTAATATGATCATCGTTAAAGGCTTTATGATCAAATACTTTAAACTAACGGTATCTTAAAACAAAAAACAATATTTCATTCTTTCTATATTGGAAGAAAATAAGAGGGAATATTGTCCGCATCTGTACATACGATTTCTCTTGCTTAACTTGGCTTTTTAAAACCACTGGAACCATCTATGTTAATTGAGTGTACAAAGTGATTAGCGACTTACTCTGTCAGAAGACTATAATAAGAGGATCTACAGGTTGTGAAGAAACAAATATGGCGGCTACACCACATTTTGCCACCGCCAGCCAAATGTAGGTCCAGTTTCGGCTAATTGAATCTCTTCAGCTTGAAGTACGGTTTCAGAACGTATGTGAAATTAAGGATTTTTTAAATTAGGGAGTGTCTTATACACACATTGTTAATTATTAAAGTTTTATTAGTATTCGTTAACCATATATATACGTATATAGTAAACGTGGAATTAATGGGTGTAGCAGTCGGAAGGGCCAAATAAGACAACTCTTTACAGTTTTGGTCGAGCTTTTGATTAATTTATTTAATCTTCTTCTGGACCTGGTTACAATTATTATTATTATATATATATATATATATATATATATATATATATATATATATAATTGGACTTTTTTTCTTTGCCGTATATTAATAAAATTTGGTATATATGTTCCTTGGGAATAGCGGCTTATTAATAAAACTACAAATTAATGTGACGTTTCAACATTATTATGTTTTCTTCAGACAATATAAAAAATCATTCTTTTTTCCTAGAAGAAAGGATAATTCTAAATTCTTGCTTTACAATTATAGCTTTTTACATATTACAATTTAATCCCATATTATAGTTTTGTATAAAACACACTGTATTAATAAATTATGATGACAAACTATACATATAATTAATAAAATATATTGTATAAACGATGAACATGCATACATAAAAAAAAAAATAAACCTTCCATTTTTGGTTTTCTCATATTCATGATCGTCCTTTTTATTTTTATTTTTATTTTTCTCTTTTTACTTTATTACTTTTCATTATCATTATTATTTTCGTAGTAGTAATGGTTCTTAGTATAAAGCTAGTAAAGTATTAATTTTATTCACATCAATTGGTGATGTTATTTTTGAAATAGACCTTGAGGTGAGAATACTAACATCTGCATATATTTTTTTAAAAAACCTATAACAAAAGAAAAACAGACAACAATAAACGCACTAACAGAATATTCGTTTATATATACCAGGGTTACATTAAAATGATCTTTTGTTCCTTTATTATCTAATCTATAATTCCGAAATAAATATCGGATAGTCCCTTGATATCTGTTCGATCATTTATCGCATGCTTCTCTTTCTTTATGTGTATCATTTCTAACACGTTTCGTACTTTGGTATTTTGTGCTTTACTTAAAATACTTGTATTATCGAAATTAAATCCATGTCCCGTATTATTAGAATGTTTTTTTAATGATGTCACATTGTTAGCGTATTTATGACCCTTTAATCTTTCCGCTATATGTTGTTGTGTTTGGCCAATGTAAACACCATCACAATAATTGCAAGGGATTTTATATATAACATGTGTTTCTTGCATAAGTGGTACTTTGTTTTTGGTTTTAGTAAACAAATGTTTTATACTGTTATGGTTTCTATAAGCTACTTTTATATTATGCGGGGTAAACTTTTGTTTAGTTTTTCACTTAAACCTTGAATATAGGGCAAGCATACGTATTTGTTTGTGTTAGACTGAGTTTCATTTTTTTTAATACTATGTAAATACATTAAAAGTATGCTACAAACTAATGACTATCCACTAAACTTTATTCAAAAAATAATAAAACACAGACTTCATAAATTCTACAACCAAAGTAAACATAGTATTAAAAAAAATGAAACTCAGTCTAACACAAACAAATACGTATGCTTGCCCTATATTCAAGGTTTAAGTGAAAAACTAAACAAAAGTTTACCCCGCATAATATAAAAGTAGCTTATAGAAACCATAACAGTATAAAACATTTGTTTACTAAAACCAAAAACAAAGTACCACTTATGCAAGAAACACATGTTATATATAAAATCCCTTGCAATAATTGTGATGGTGTTTACATTGGCCAAACACAACAACATATAGCGGAAAGATTAAAGGGTCATAAATACGCTAACAATGTGACATCATTAAAAAAACATTCTAATAATACGGGACATGGATTTAATTTCGATAATACAAGTATTTTAAGTAAAGCACAAAATACCAAAGTACGAAACGTGTTAGAAATGATACACATAAAGAAAGAGAAGCATGCGATAAATGATCGAACAGATATCAAGGGACTATCCGATATTTATTTCGGAATTATAGATTAGATAATAAAGGAACAAAAGATCATTTTAATGTAACCCTGGTATATATAAACGAATATTCTGTTAGTGCGTTTATTTTTGTCTGTTTTTCTTTTGTTATAGGTTTTTTAAAAAAATATATGCAGATGTTAGTATTCTCACCTCAAGGTCTATTACAAAAATAACATCACCAATTGATGTGAATAAAATTAATACTTTACTAGCTTTATACTAAGAACCATTACTACTACGAAAATAATAATGATAATGAAAAGTAATAAAGTAAAAAGAGAAAAATAAAAATAAAAATAAAAAGGACGATCATGAATATGAGAAAAACAAAAATGTAAGGTTTATTTTTTTTTATGTATGCATGTTCATCGTTTATTAATACAGTGTGTTTTATACAAAACTATAATATGGGATTAAATTGTAATATGTAAAAAGCTATAATTGTGATTGATTTTTTATATTGTCTGAAGAAAACATAATAATGTTGAAACGTCACATTAATTTGTAGTTTTATTAATAAGCCGCTATTCCCAAGGAACATATATACCAAATTTTATATATATATATATATATATATATATATATATATATATTGCATCGATATATCGTAGAACAATTAAGGTATACAAGTAAATTATTTTTAAACAAGTCACGTAATAAAATAAATTTAAATTTTGACGTACGCTTGATCTAGAGGCAAGTTGGTACTAATCGTTAATAGTATTGATCATTTTATTCTAACACTTTTATATCCACGAGCATTGTCCTCTTACTCACATAATTAATATAATTAACAATGTACTATATTTACAAATAAAGTAAACCCTCTTTATTCATATACAAATTGTATCAATATTTGAGAGAACACAAAAGAAAGAAAAGGACATCAAAACTGGAAAAAATATGAAATGATTCAAAACAAAAGCCACCACGCACGCTGCTGTTCTAAACTGTGAATACATTGACTGATATGCCAAATATATTCTGGTCGCCGACCTATAAATTAAAGTTGTTACTTAATCTATTAATAACTGTAAGCTGCTGTACCTAACGAAGGATAGATAAAAAGTTGCATTTGAATGACAATTTAAACGAGGCATCAAAAACAGCAAATGCATGTCATTTATTTACTTTAATAAATACATAATGAATAACTGCTTTCATATGACTTTTAACATCTGAAAAATATCATATAGTTGAAAATATGGAAACCCTAAAAATGTTTTATGTAATATTTCGATCTTCAGAACGAGATCCTATATAATATATGTATTATGTATCTAAATAAGGTAGAATTGTTTGATACTATTTACAATGTAAAATGATAATTGCAAATCACATAGCGAAGCATAAAGTGAGATTTTGATCAATTATATGTAGTTGTAAATCCATTTTTGACGGATTATTGATTACAAGCTGTGATATGTAACCGGAATAAGTTCTCCGTATTATAAGATGACCACAAGATCTAATTACGCAATACATGATCTTCTTTTCCGCGGGCTTGACATCAATATCTACATCCAATTTTCAATGTGAAGTTAGTGTTAAGGAAAGCACTAATTTGAATTCAAATTTATCGTTGGCGTTCCCTACTTGGTGTTCCCTACCATGTTTATTATCGACCATATAATATTCATTGTTATAGTGCGGGTAATACTTATGCGTTTTCCAAACGCAGAGACACATTTACCTATATATTCAAATAATTACGCTTAATGTCGTTCAGAAATATTTGAATTAAGTTTAACTATACCGTTTTATTGCCAAGAAGGACCTATATTCGCAACGGTCAAATCAAGGTTTATTTCTTCGATTAGTGTTGAGATCGAGGATAATCAAGCCTTAGTGTTAAAAATTTAAAAATGATAAAGGCGATAAACTGTGAAATTAAATCAAAGTACCGTAAAATGGAGTGACATTGATTGCTGGAGGCGACTTTGATATTTGTTTCAGCGCGCATTTGTTTACTTAGAGAATACATTGGAGGGAATTCCCCCCTCTAATATTTTCAATTATGACGAAACAAACATTGGCGACGATCCTGGAGCAAAGCGACTAACTTATCGTAGATGGGTCAAATATCCAGAAAATATTGTAAATCATTCAAAGTCGTGTACCACAATTATGGAATGTGGATCAGCCGATAGAACGCTTCTTCCACCATACGTCATATATAAAAGTGAACATTTGTATAACACCTGGAAGGAAGGGGGCATTCATGGTAAACCCTGTTGTCAAAAATCATGCTGTTCGTTAGGGTGTCGATTTAATCGTACTTCCCATGGTTGGATGGATAGCCTTACGTTTGAAGACTGCGGTTTCAGAATTTGTTTTTGTCTCATGCCAGAAAACTAGAAGGTAGAAAGGTATTAATAGGAGACAACTTAGCATCACATTTTAACGACGATGTTTTAAGAACGTGTGAAGAAAATTACATATCTTTTGTTTGTCTTGTTCCACATTCGACACACCTTTTACAGCCTTTAGATGTCGCTTTCTTTTAGCCTTTTAAAGTAGCTTGGCGTACAGTGTTGTTAAATTTCAAGTTGAAACATACATCAACTCCTGGAATACCCAAAGACCAATTCCCGTCATTGCTAAATCTTGCTTTGGAAAAAATGGATAATGTAACTGCCCAAAGTAAGAACAAACCAGGCGATAATAAAGAGTCTTGTGCAAGCGAAATTTAATAAATGGATTTTTTGCTACTGGCATTTATCCAGGAAATCGAAACTAAGTATTAGACAAACTACCAGAAATACAACATGATCCGACCCAAGAAATTAACAACACATTATCCAACTTACTTCGCGAGAAAAAATATGGTGAAAGAACTGAGAGAGTGCGTCGAAAGAAAACGAGACTGAATGTTGTTGGAAGAAGTATTGCTACAAATCCAGATAGTAGCAGCTCCGAAGATAATGACAATAGCGAAGAGGAAGAAGTCGAAGATCAGGGAGTTGATGAAGTCATGGAAGAAATAGTTGAGGAAGTGGACTACCGTTATCCAGAACGAGAAGTACTTCTTCCACAAACATTTGTTCTCATAAAGTATGCGTCCGGAAAAAGAAACTCCACTATTTAGAGATTTTCGAAAGACGAATAGACTGTTGTTGGCTTAAAATCTACTGATGCAAAAAAAAACAAATTTCAAACTGGATATATGATTGCAGATATTAGTGCTGTTCTGCCAACTCCGACCCAAGAAGATAACCAAACTTTTACATTTGAGCGTAAAGTTGATGTGGTTGAATTACTGTAACTTTTTTTAAACATTTGTAATTAAAAATAATAATAAAATTATTTGTGACGAATGAGTTAGGTATTCTCTACAAAGTTATCAAAGTCACCCCGCATGATAAAAATTATTAATTGACAAAATCGGCAGAACCGATTTGAAAATAGGGCGAGTTTGACCCATCTACAGCAGTAACGCTTCATATAAGTCACTTTCGGAGTATGGATCAAAGACCATTTCTAGTATAAATTTGATCGAGTGGTTTTTATTTTTTTTTTTTTTTTGGTAACAATTAGTCAAAACTCTTTGAAAGTGAAGGCATTAGTCTATTCTATGAGAATTATTGATTACAACAAGGTTTTTTGTATATTTGTAACAAAATTGGTAAAAAAATTACAAACAAAAAACTTTTTACAATTACTAAAGTCGCCCCATGTTACGGTATATTTCTACCAATGGTGTTCGTGAAGTAATGAAAACTCCAAGCACAGTCGAACAGGTTTGACAAGCTTAACAATCTAAAACAAATTTTAATGCAAACCGCAAGAAGAAAATGTGGAAATAAGTGATTGAGTAAAAAATGGTTATTTAATTTCCTTGTAGACATTTCTAAGAAATAAAATTTCATGTTCCAATACTTACATTATTGTTTATATAAAAGTATTTTTATATAATATTTATTTAGTTTGTGCTTTCTCAATGTTCACAAAAATTTTGACCAGTATGCTTGTTAATGTATCTCTGATATACTAATAAAGATGTGTTACTTCATTTCAGCACATTTGACCATTTGACTAGGAAACATTTTGTGTCAGACTGAAATACATGTGTATAAGCTTAAGTTGTCTAGTTCATAGACACATTATTATTATTAATTGACACAAAATGGAGAATAAGCAGACGTTTCACAACAGTGTTCTGAAATTAATCTTTTAAGTCCAAAGCGAAATCTAATATACATGTTTTAACATTAATAAACGTCTACAATAAGTCAGACTATTTTCCCAGTCATCTTTGTTGTTAAATTCGCAGGTCATTGACGAAATTTCTTCGTCAACTATATCTAATAAAAATTGTATTGAAAAATGAAAAGTGCAGTCATCAAGCTTTATCAAGGATGCATATATGATAATAATGAAACTCAAGTATTACCTGACATCCTTAATTAATGGCGTCAGTTTTTCATTCTCAACAGATTATAAGCCCACTAAGGGACATAATATACAACTTGATTTTATTATTTTGCACTTATGAATGCATAGCTATATGAGGGGTCGTTTTTATATTCCCGGACTAGGCATGAAAAAAAAGTTTCGAACAGCAATGGAAATTTATTTTTCAATATAGCCCCTTTGCTTTTGGAGGCATGTATTACATCGTTTTAATAACATCTCTAATCCATTATATTTCTTTTTTTTGATTTGTCTGCAAAATACCTTTCGACAGGCGCTAAAAGTTTGTCATCGTCCATAAATTTTGTTCCGCTTAGAGTTTTTTTGAGATTAGGAAACAAAAAATAGTCGCACTGAGCAAGATCTAGACTATAAGGTCTGTATGAGACGATGCGAAATTTTACAGAAAATTTCCATGTAAATTTTTACGAAAATTTTCTGCTTTAATTTAGTATACAATTTTGATATTATTGCATTACTCCTGTATGACACGTATGCATTATTACTAGGGCGCGGAATCGAGCGAGCTAAACTACCACGGAGCTACAAACGAGCAAAGAAATAATGTAAACAACTGTGTGTTGTTTACATTATATCTGAATAGCACTAATTCATTGGGCGAACTGCAATATCTGTTTACGCTCGAGAAGTGCCCGAAAATCAGAGCAAAAAAACTGCCATAAAATACGGAATTTATGAGTAAAATTCATTCTACATCGGCGTAGATAGCCTGAGTGGTTTATAAAATGTATTATATTTACCTTATATTTCGCAAGAGAAATAATGTAAATATGTAATATATACTTACTGTTATTTAGTTTCAATAACATACGCGTACATTTTTAGTTATCATTTATTTAAATCTAGAACGTTGTTTATGTTCCTTTTTCTAATATGAAAATGAATTGTCAGTGATTCCGAAATTTATTACAAAGTCTGTGAAATATCGTTACAGAATGCCAAAATATCGCACTTTCGTCACTTAGCTTTGCTAAAACATACACATAAATAGTTTTTATGCAGAGAATTTCGATAGTTTACAAAATTGCGTTACATGTTTAAATGACGATGCTCGAAGTATTTCTGAGTACAAGGTACTAACACAAATCCCAAATTTAAAAAATCAGTTGTTATTCTTTCAGGAACACTTTGGAAATTTGCCTAGACTAATCACATATTTTGAAAATCGAATCTCAAATTAAAAAATGGATTAACCACATTAGATGTGGCTATTAATAATTTCAAAAGTATTCCAAGTGACTTCGTATGTGGCCTTCGGCAAAAGTTAGTCGCAGTTTTTAATCGAAATCCAGATTTAATAACATTGCGGCAATTGTGTATGCTAAATACGCTGACATAAAAGAATATATCCAGTACGCACCTATAACCAGTTGCGATGTAGAAAGGACGTTTTCTATCTACAAGGATGTACTTAATTCAAAGAGAACAACTCTTACAGAAGAGAAAATGAACAAATAATAAGGTATTTTGTATTTTATAGATCACCAGTCACTTGTTATCCATTTATATAAATAAAATTAAAACCTCTTTAAACTTACAACATTTCAATAGTGCGCCCGTGGGCGATGAGTCATGGCTCGCTCGATTCCGCGCCCTAATTATTACATATCAAATTTGGCACACGCACATGCGTAATATATGATGTAGTGACGTAATTTTAGTGTTATCGTAATTGAAAGGTTGGCCGCTCTTCGAGAAATTAGTTTTAAATTCTTTGATTCATTGGGATAGGTGCACAGTTAACCTTTATAATCATCTTCTCCTGCACCACTTTTTTGAGACTCCTTATATTTTCTATGTTTATTTAAGAAATTAGTTCTTGAAATTTAGGTTTAATAACTAATATGGACACTCCTGGTTTTATTCTTATCACTATATTTTTAATTGTTTCTATTGCTGTGGCACGAGCATGTTTCCATGATAATTTTTATATTCCTCTATTAACACAGACACCTTTTAACGTGACCAGGACATCTTTTAATTTATGCAATAAAAACTTAAAAAACACACAACCTCTGAAACCGCAAATTTATTATTAAGTTACTTTGGTTTAATTAACTTTGTTGTCAATTGCAATTTTATTCCCATTTTATTCTATTGCGCAGTTTTCACGCAGATTTTACACAGAAATTAGAACCAACTCTAAATAATTTAGCCGCTAAATTTCACATGAAATATTGCAAGCACTTTTCTGTTTTACACGATGCTAAATTTCAAAAATAAAATTTACATGGAAATTTTCTGTAAAATTTAGCATCGTCTCATACAGGCTTATAGTCTATTGCTGTGACCATATTCGGCAACGGCAGCTTTTACAAATCTTGATTTGTGGAATGGCGCATTATCGCGCCTGTTTTCCGCGCCTTTTCGCTTTAATAAAATCTCTTAGGCTATGTATTAATCTTACATAATACTCCCGTGTTACCGTACTACCCTTACGTAGATAATCAATCATAAGTATTCCTTGACAATCCCAAAAAATCGTTGCCATAATTTTTCCTGCAGAAGGGGTGACTTTAAACTTCTTGGGACGGCTAAAACCCTTAACATGCCACTACATTGATTCTTGTTTTGACTCAGGGTCAAAATAATGGACCCAGGTCTCATTTGCGATGACAAGCCGATTAATAATTGAACCTGGTTCGTCTCCACAAAGCGCCAAAAATTGTTCACACGTCTCCATCCGCACACGCATTTGGAATGGCGAAGCATTTCCCATCTGGCACTAACTTTTGTCATTTCAAGGTATTCGTGTAGAATTCTGAAAACCGTTCTTTCTGAAACTCCTAATGAAGCAGCTAATTGTCGCTTCTTTAATCTTGCATCCTCCAGTACCAAACACTTGGTCCGGGAATATAAAACCGACCCCTCGTATGTTACTCGTAAGAAAATATCCAATTTAATATATATTTTGTAATTTATCTATACACTGATAAAATGTGTGATTAGGTTTTGCCTGATTTATCAATTCATTTACACCGTGTCTAAAGTTAAGTGTTCACCATTGCTAACTTTGTTATTATTGAAGATACAATGTCGGTTGAATTAGCAAACTAGTAGGACTTTTTTTGCTAATTAAGTTAGTTAAAACAGAGAAACAATTGAAGAGTTAGTTTCTGAGATATTCACAAAAGCAACAAATTTTTAAATGGAACATCCTGTATATTTCGTGAATTTTTGAAAGAGAGTTCAATTCTAAACAAACAGTAAGTAATACACTATCGTCCCAAATGTAAAAGTAAGCGAATAAAAAGCACTTAACTCTTTGATTATTATTGCTTTAATATGTAAGTAGGCGACGAATATAAAATGAAATAAAATATTACTTGAAACGTCAACGAGTTTGTAAACTTAATCTGCTTTGTAATTAATTAGTTGTGTACGGCTACCTATTGTAAACACTTTATTACTGGTTTTTAGTTCTACAAAAATGTCTTTTGCACAACTAGAAAAATGCGATATGATTGAAGCTTATCTGCTTTGCAGAAGAAACACCGTGGAAGCATTGGCATATTATTGTAACAAATTTCCGGACGTGAAGCGCCAAACAGATAATAATTATTTACGAACCAAGTGCGGGAAGACTATTTTCCCGCATGAGTGTACATTGTAAGCACGAGCGACCGCAGGAAGCGAGTGCTTTTAATTGCGCGAATGCGTGGAAGATGTCTTGTTATGCTGTAAAATTCACTTTTGTATATAGTTCTCGTAAGTTTATGTGTTTTTGTTTAAGTGCGTAGAATAGGTCTGAGCGCGAGACTTTTCGAGCGCACCTTGTATATCTTTTGGCTCACCGTGTGAAAAAGATCGTTTGCTGTATATCTGTGCGTGTGCTAAACCTAATATTGTGCTCTCGGAGCCCTAAGTCATGAACCGTGTAACTGACAGATATGTAATGTGTAATATCGGGCAAATACACTCTTTATGTGTAAGAACTCTGTATCTTATGTAACTACCTCTAACTATCTTATCTCTAGCTTATTTTAACCTACCTGCAGACGCGAATTTTCTGCATTTGCAGTTACTTTTTACGCCTTGTTTAGGCTTTATCAATATCTGCTTATTTATTACTTCCGAACTCTACGAAGTGCATTTATTTGTGGCTTTAAATTCTTCGAGACAAGAGTCAGGCTCGGGTATTTACTGTCTCACGTATTTATGCGTATCCCTAGACACAGACTCTCTTGTACGTCTGATTGATATTTCTCCTTCGTGGTTATGTCACCAAAATGTAAGGAGGGTATTAAATAGGGAAATCTTGTGTATTAACGGGCATACTTTAAATTGTTGTCGTGAACTGATTTGTTCATAGCAATCTTCCACCTTCCTTGATTGCCTTGTCGAGCATCTGTCGATATCTTTCCTTAGGAGGTTATGGCCTCGCGGATTTAATCTGCAAAACATTGCGAGGTCGGTTCTTCTTTAACCGCCTGTTCGGAGCGCGAATTAAGTTTGGAAATTTCAATAGTTACCTGCAGAATCCGGTTTCTTCCGTAATAAATTGTGTCTACATCTGAGGTCTGTTTTGTTTGTTATCTGTCAAACGTTGGTTACTTCGTCGCGGTGTAACGTATGCTTCACGCATTGCCAACTGTTTAGCGAGCATTTTCCTTTCACATTGTCTGATTTATAATTTCTACGTACATTGAAGGAGTGTTTCGGTTATTTTCTCTTCGTCTAAGTTATGTGCAGGTTTGTGTTTAATTATATATAAGTCACGGTGTTGACTCCCTTTATTGTCAAATTTAGTTTTGTGCCTACCATGTTTATTTGAATTCTCCCGCCTTTCATTCTGAGGTATTTCCGTGTTCTGATGCTTTTGAAAGGATGCGTGTAGTTGACGCGCATTAGATAGGAGGAAGTTCTCGTTTTCGACTTACTTACATAGTCTCTTCTCGTGTGAGAACATTGTGCAATCTGCTTATTTTCCTTTTTAGTAACTTTGTTACTTTATCTATGTAGATATTTCGCGTAAGCGGCTTTAATGGAATAAGCAGCGAATATCGATACCTTAGTTTTGGTTGTTTATCGTGAATTTTTACCGAAATACCGTTACCTAAAATTTACGAATTGCCACGTGCTGGTTTTTTTTTGAATCTAAATTTTGCACCTTTGAGTGACTTGTGTAGTCGTTATCGCGGAATCTCCAATACCATTTTGGGGTAAGTGATTGAAACTTTGTGTTAATTTTCGGGATTTTATCTTTGTTTCTTTTCTCCTCTAATTTAATAGGATTTTTATTGACGGGCACAAAAGCCCACAGTAGCCATTTTCTGGTATTGTCACCCCACATTACGGTTGAAGAACGTAGTGGTTTCCATCGTTGCTGCAGTAGTTGCACCTATACGTCCATCTTGTCTGTTGAAGTGGAATTTTCATCGAGGGGGCCTCCGCCATCTTTACTACCGCTAGCGGCCTACTTGCGTCCGATTTGACAGATAAGTGCAACTAGAGTTGTAATTTCCCCGTAACTTTCGACTGATTGTCGACGTCTTTATGCCAGAGTTCTGGACATTATCTTACCTATATTTGACCTAAGAATATTTGAGTGGCTAAAATAACTAATGTACCACTTAGTTAACTGCAAGGTCATGTATAATCCTAATTAAATTACCGTTATTTTTTTTGTTATTTTTATGCAAATTGATATTGCTGTATACAGAGTGACCCTAAGAAGATTCGATAAGGGCTCTCATTGTTGTGTTGAATATTTAATTCAATAATAATTCTAGTAATGTCATTACCGTAACAATATATCTCATTGTTGTGTTGAATATTTAATTAAATAATAATTCTAGTAAATTCATTACCGTAGTACTATATCTCTTTGAAGTGTTATATCTTTAATTTAATAATTCTAGTATTTTCAATACCGTAATAATGTTTCTCTTTGATGTGTAGAATATTCAATGTTATAACAAATCTAGTAAATTCCATACCGTAATATTATTTCTCTTTGATGTGTTGAATTTTAATCTTGAATTTGATAATAATTTTAGCACGTTTATTACCGTAATTTGGAAATTTGACTTTCATGTATGTTTCTTTAATTTCTGAGCTATTGAAATTAGTTAAGTCATTGTAGAAAATTAAATACCGAAGCTCAGTAGATTCTTTTGTGCTAATACTGGATGTTCCATTGTAACTTTTAATAGCGTCATTTAATTGAATAATAAATGTAAACAGTTTATTTGGATTATTTCAAAATTTTGATCTTGAAATGTCACGTTTTACCTTACACTTAATTAATTAAATTATTTTAAGTCTTGTGCGGTAACTTTAATCAATTTTATTTCCTTGTAACTAATTAATTTAGAACATCGCCGTTGGTGGCGCTTAATAACAACATATGTATATTGGCCTGTAAGGCAAGGAAACGTTTCTACGCCGACCATCCTCCTGCCGAGGCGCAGAGGTTCTATTGTTTTTTATTATTTATCAACTAAATTTTCATTACGTTATTTAAAATATATATTAATACATACAATTTTATTGTCAACATTTTAAATTATTTTTAAAGAGGACAAAAAAACAATATTATTAATATAGCACCTTTCTTCACATCGTAATTTCTTTTTTTATTATACCTCAACATATCTTACCTTCACCATTTATTATTGTGACGCGCAGTTGAATAAGGTTTGGCATAACACCTATACAGGGTCATCCGTAGGAGTCCCGCTGGAGGGACACAGCCAGTGGCAGGTCTTAGGATACGCAGGTAGGTTACCATAAGGTAGCATAGTGTCCTGGTGCCCGGACAACGTCGCTTGCGTCGTCGCCGACCGACGCTCATACCTTAAGTTTAGTTTTTCTGAACCGACACGCCATCTGCGACTAGAGCTAGCTCGGCCCTGCGTTTTCCAATACATTCTACCTCACTTTAGGATCTCCCGTTATAACAACTTTCATATCATATTATTAAGTTTCGACGTTGTTGCGGGTGTAACAGTCTTCACGCAAGTGGTTTGTACAATATTTTTTGTACGAACATTAAATTAAAAAAATATTATTGATTAATGTCATTAGTATCATACCTAACCTAAGATAGATTACCTAATTAATTTAAGCATTTCATGTACGTAACTATTACTCACCTTTCCCTAAAATTAAGTTATTATATTCTCACACATGACAAACATGAGGTATTTATTCTTATATTTATAAATTTATAGTACATTTATTGCGTTTTTTGGTTTAAATACAAACAATTCCGAACTGCCAATATGAATGTCGATGTGGTTCAAATAGATGGCGCATGAATCTTGCTTAAGATGTCGCTTAAAATGACGTCAAATAGATGGCGCCACAATTTTCTTGGAAGAATTTCTAATTATTACTCCTATTTCCCCAACTTTTAGTGAAGAATAGAGGAGGGAAGTAGTATTTTATAGACAAAATTT
Source organism: Amphimallon solstitiale (assembly GCA_963170755.1). Taxonomy (NCBI): domain Eukaryota; kingdom Metazoa; phylum Arthropoda; class Insecta; order Coleoptera; family Scarabaeidae; genus Amphimallon; species Amphimallon solstitiale. Next base: position 26,031,416 of record OY720678.1, read on the forward strand.
TATTACTACCAAGTTATATTTTTTTAAATGTCCCAAAGTGCCAGTGTTTTTTTTCAATTTTTACAGTCGCCTCAACCGGGAAATCGTATTTCCCAGTCGAGCTACACATGCGCCAAATGTCAGTTTACAGGCGGTGAGTACAAAAATCTTTTTAAAATTGTACATAAAACTAAGGAATAACGGAGATACATTTACGACATCTAGAAAAAGGAAAGGATTTAAAATCAACGAAGAAACGGAATTACGAGTGTTAGCATATTTTGAAGAATTTCCTCAAAATTCAATTAGAGACATTACACGAGAATTGGATGTCAATAGATGCACTGTTCAACTTATTTTAAGGAAACATAAACTGCATCCCTATAAAAAGAGAATGGTAAACACAATATTACCAGGAGAAACAGAGAGAAGATTAATTTTTTATAACTGGCTAATTAATTTCATCAAGGAACATCTAGATACCTAATTTTAAAATTATTTTGTGGTCAGACGAATCTCGCTTTTCAACTAAAGGTGTGTGTAATAAAAGAAACCAACATTATTGGTCTCTACAGAATCCCATGATAGAGGATCCACGACACCCGCAGCATCGGTGTAGCTTAAATATTTGGTGTGGCATACTAGATTTTCGAGTTATTGCTCCAATTTTCTAACACGGCACTCTAACAGGGATACGTTATATTCAACTATTAGCGCCAGTTCTCGAAAATCTTCTAGAAAACCTACCATTAGTTGATTACTAGCGTATACATTTTCAACAGGATGGGGTGCCTGCTCATAATTATCATGATTCTGCTACTGTCCTAGGTAGAGTCTTTGATAATAGGTGGAAAGGAACAAACATACAAATTTCTTGACCTCCACGATCTCCTGATTGAACACCTTTAGATTTTTATCTATGGGGTTACATAAAAGACGAAGTTTATGAAGAACAATATAGAATGTGGTGGAATAGAAAACAAAATTAGATACATAATAAATAATATTCCCGCTACAACTACCCTAAAAGTGACAGGAAGTGTTCTCAGAAGAGCTCAGAAATGTATTGATCAACAAGGCCATAACTTCGAACGATTACTAAGATAAAAAAATTTATAAATTTATCATTTTTTGTTGCTTACCGTTTTGTTATTCAATGTTTCATATGATTTAATGTACTAAAATTTATAATGCAGTAGACCCTCAATTTACGCGGTATTTTTTTACGCAGTTTCGATTATACGCGGTTTAGTATTTGCGAACTATTTTTCAAATTACGCGCTCGGCTTCACTTATACCCGGTTTACTTTTTTTGCTTATACACGCAGCGTAGTAGTTATTACGTGTTGTACACTATTTGATCAGTTAACCAGAAGTTATCATTCGTGCTAGACTGGTACATATATTATTAGGTACTACTATATAAAAATTGCAAGTCGTTGTGTTAGTGTGTTTACGTGTGACTATTTATTGTGAAAACAATGAGTTCTCAGAAAGACGGTGTGCAGAAAATTACAAAAAAACGAAAAGTTTTAACATTGTCGGAGAAGAATGCAATTTTAGATAAACTGTCCCGAGGTGAAACGGCTGCATCAGTAAGTCGACTGTATGGAATGAATGAGTCATCTGTTCGCACAATAAGGAAACATCAACAAAAAATAAAAGCTCGCATAATTGCTAGCGCTTCTGCAAGTGCAAAAACAACATCGTATTCACGTAATGAAGACATTGAAAAAATGGAAAAGGCTCTCATATTGTGGATCGAAACACAAACATCAAAAAGAATTCCCTTATATAATGTTATAATACGTGAAAAAGCTAAGTCACTATATCATGACATTACTCTGCAGAAAGATCAACCTGGAACCAGTACAATCCCTGATTTCGCTGCTAGCAAAGGCTGGTTTGATAAATTTAGGAAAACACACTGTTTGCATAATTTAAAACTGACAGGTGAATCTGCCTCTGCCGACCATGAGGTAGCGAAAACATTTCCGCCAGAATTGATGTAATTTATTAGAGAAAATGACTATAAACCAGAACAAATTTTTAATGCCGATGAAACGGGCTTGTTCTGGAAAAAAATGCCCAAACGCACTTTTATATCGGAACAACAAAAAACTGCGCCTGGATTTAAAACGGCTAAGGATCGCTTGACCATGTTATTTTGCTGTAACGCTAGTGGAGACTGCTTTATGAAGCCACTGTTACTTTATCGCGCGCTAAATCCACGTGCTTTGAAAAATAAAGATAAAAACAATCTACCGATATACTGGCGTGCAAACCAACGTGCATGGGTTACTACTGAAATGTTCATGGATTGGTTTAATAATTGTTTCGTACCGGATGTTGAACGATATTTGTCTGCAAAAAAATTAGCATTTAAAGTTTTACTTATCATAGATAACGCGCCGGGCCATCCAAGTCAACAACTCCAGAACGCAAACTCTAATGTTAAAGTAACCTTTTTACCGCCCAATACGACGTCCTTACTGCAACCTCTTGACCAAGGTGTTATTGCAACATTTAAGGCGTATTATACTCGCAGAACTTTCAAAAAAATATTAAACGACATGGAAAATAACACAGTTCTGACAGTTACCGACGCGTATAAGAATTACACAATAGCTGACTGCATTGAAGTTATAAAAGAATCTTATAGAGAAATTAAATCTACTACCATCAGCGGGTGTTGGAAAAACCTATTGCCAGATGCTGCAATAAATGAAAATGCAACAGCCGAAATTATACGTGAAGAGGTAGAGGAAATCACTAGCTTAGGCCAACAGTTTCTTGGGGATGCTGTTCAAGAACTGAAAACCACGGATATAGAAGAGCTCCTTTTGTCTCATAATGAAGAGCTAACAAACGAAGAGCTAATAGGAATGTTGGGAAAAAATAACGAAGATGAAGTAGACGACGACGATGATGTACAGCCACCCAAACGATTAAAGATGGATGCGTTAGACAGAGTTTTTAGCTTATCACAAGAAATTGAGGACATATTAGTTGAAAATGATCCAGTGATGGAGCGAAGTCTAAAATTTAAACGACAAATTGAAGAAGCTATAAGTCCCTACAGGGAGCTTTACAACAGTTTGAAAAATAAGAGTAAGCAAACATCAGTAAATAAGTTACCTTAAAAGAAACTAATTGTACATACATACACTAGAAATGCATAACTACATGTCATATTTCATATTACATTTACCTTCATTTGAGTTATTAAAATATTTCATACTTTCATAGTCTATTATTGGAACCTAACCCCTATAATTCCATTAACGCAATAGTTCCATTTACGCGGTTTCAATTTGCGCGCTGTTTTCAAAGAACCTAACCCCCGCGTAAATTGAGGGTCTACTGTAGTTAGGTAATTACTTTCCATCGCTTACTTACATATTAAAGCAATAATCATCAAAGAGTTTAAGTGCTTTTTATTCGCTAATTTTTAAAATTTAGGACGATAGTGTATTATTTTTTGTTTAGAATTTAACTCTCTTTCAAAAAATGTTGAAATATACAGGATGTTCCATTTAAAAATTGGTGTTTTTGTGAATATCTCAGAAACTAGCTCTTCAATTGTTACTCTGTTTTGACAAGCTTAATCAGCAAAAAAAAAGTCCTACTAGTTTGCTAATTTTACCGACTTCGTAGCTTCAATAATAACAAAGTTAGCAATGGTGAACACTTAACTTTAGACACGGTGTATACATTACAATCGAACTTGGGTAAAAGTCAGAACGTAAGTATTTTATACAGTCGGTAACTTAAAAAATATTTTCAAAGAACGTCAATGCTATGTTTCTAATTTGAACCCTCATTCAAGTTTCGGGCACACTCTAACCTCTTGGCAAAATGACGGAAGCGACGACCATGACAATCAGTTTCAATGACCCGTTATCAACAAGCTGACATCACATGGATGGACATGGAAACGATGCGTTTGTTTACTACGAGTTTTTGTGTAGTTTTTATTGTCATGTTCATCTAGTCAAATCTAGTGTGTATCACTTCGTAAGGTTTAGAGTTTTTGTGATTTTTCTTTTGATTTCATTAATAGTGTTAGTTCTTATTTAGTTTTATTTGTTTTGTTTTTCATTTTATCGGTTTCACTTAGCTATTTTATTTGAGTTATTGTTAATCTATATTAGAGGCGCTAACGCTGCCTGAAAAGGTATTAGCCAGAGGTAGGTATACGATATTATTATTATTGGAGTTTTTATTTTGTTCAGTTTTCGTGTGGTTTCAGTTTATCTTTTTAATTAGGGATTAATTTAATATATACGACAACAAGTACATCAATGGGCCTCACGCAACGATGAAACTAACGACTATAAAAGGTTTCGTTCAAGCAATAGTACAACTTTTAGTTTTGAAATATCAGAATAAAATTCAGAACACAAATAAACAAAAGTTCAATGCATCTTTCTTTGACTAGAATTAGTTTTTAAAATAAATAAATGTTATTATGTTGTAAATTCCGAGAGTGAAATGTAGGAGTAAATAATTTTTATTAGAAGAAAACACTTCCAAAGAATCCTTCATTAATTCTTTGTATTCAATTTAATGCAAAAAAATATATTAAGAAACACAAACATTTCTGCTAGTTGTTTAACTTGAACGAAATACCTTACAATGGCGAAATTTACACCAGCGGTTATGGCGCCTTCCCCTTACATCCTACCTCACAGGAGTTAGTCGGCACCACTGCGTAAACCCCCTTAATAGTTACAGCTATGGGTGCAATGCGCCGTAGCTGTTGTAGAGGCTTAGTAGACAATTGTAGTGGCTTAGAACACAATGTCTGTAGTTAATTCAAGCCTTTAATATTGTCTGCGAAAAGTAAAACCCTTTAGGTTTCAGATGCTAATATTATATGGCGCGACTGGTTTAAGTATTTCCAGGAAATTAGAGTAACTTATAGGCATATAAAACAAAACACAAATTGACGTTAGTATTTTTATGAATTTTGTTGCCAAATATCCAAAATGAGATAGTTTCTGGTTTATGATACCTATAATGGAAGATGCCATTTTAACTTATTATATTTATCAAAGACTGCAAGTGCAAACAGCAGGTAACTCAACTTGAACAATTGAACTCCATATTAAGTAGATTAGTCTTAAAACATAGCAATATATTTCCTTTCCTTCTGTCATCGGCGAGCATTTTCACAATACGCGTTAGGCAGTCAAAGTCTTCCATATGATTTTTGATTAATATGATAATTAGTTGATAATCTGTCATTTTCTCTCTATATTTTCCGGTTTTTCAAGTTATTTTTAGAATATCGTCAGTGTATTAAATTTACATTACTTAAAATACTGGTAGTAGGATAAGTAAGTAATATCTAAAACATTATAACTAGTAAATTAGCTATATGGAATTTTTTAAGCTATTTGGGTTAGACAAACTCCTGTGCTTTGTTCATATAATAATACCAACTGCTTTTTAATAAGATAGAGATAAATATTTTTAACTCTTGGGCAAGAATTCAATTTTATATTCTAGAAAATATAGGTGTAGAAGTCACTAGTAAGTCACTATACCAATGCTACCTACCCTTTTTGAATATAAGTGTCATAATCGATAATGAAAACGCCACTGGAAATTAAAATATTAGAATGCATTGGTTAGTCAATAGATATAATATTTATCAAGATTTTAACAATTTTATCTTTCCTACACGAATTGTGTATGTTCTCAAAGAATGCACTTGACTTCTTGGAATTCCCCCCCCCCTGAAATTAAACAATTAGTTTGATGGCTTGTAGTTGTTTAAAAATATATTTGGATTTGGATTCGTTGTGAATATGTGATTTATATACAGTATTTTAAGCAATAATTACCATAATATTATTGAATAATGACAAGATACGTACTAATAAAGTCAGAATATAAATACTCTCAAAATCTCTACTACTTGATGACTCAAGGGTATACACTCTTTCGATGACATTTTTTTCTAAACCTCTAATTGTACGCCCCCACAAGGCAGGTCATCTTAAGATCGTAGAACCCATGTCCCTTAGGAAGACAATCTTGACTAAAGCAGCTCAGGATCATAAGTACTTGCATTCAGCCAAAGCCATGTCTCACAGAGATAGATCATAATTTTTAGGAAGAATACATCTTTAATTTACTTCTAAACTTAAGAATATTCTGAAAATTGATAATTGGTTGATATTAGTAGCAATTGCATAGTATTACGCCTATACTAAAATAAACATATAAGGCAGAAGAGAATTCATGAGAATTATTAATTAATTATTAATATAAATATTATATATGAAAAACTATAACACCAACAATAGACTTGATCTACTTAGTAAGGTTCTCGGTAGATTTAATTACGCATATCCGACTACCTTCCGCTGTTTTCATATACACATAGTGTACTATTTCTTATTCCAAAATATTTAATCTATAAGGAAAAGGATTTTGAGAAATCTGATATTCTTAAAATGCCTTATTCACAAAGCAACCTATTATATTGAGACAATAATCCATTAACATATAATAATAATAATAATAATAATAATAAATGCCTTTATTGATACATTAACATACCGTGATACAAGGACTAATACAAGATAAACAAATGAAAGAAATACATACATAAGTTAGGTATCAATCCCAAGGCGAAGTTCAGCATTAAGGCTGGGGTTCGCCCGTGTTATATGTCCATAAGGAATATCGGTACCATTTTAACGAAAAGTTGTAAATCAAGAACAATGAAATTTTCACACAGTAAATGTTAAAACACACTCATCAGGTTCAGTTATTTTGAAAATCCTTGTGCCCTTAGTTTTTTCAAATAAAAATCATAAAATTAATAAATTTGGAAGAAACAGAACGAAATTAACTCAATTTATAACAGGCACTATGCTGATGTCGAATCCGAAAAAAGAATTATTTTGATTTTTGGTTTCGCCTAAAACGGTACCGAAAAAATCTATTAGATGGGTGTTTTAATTCAAATTTAGGAACACTTTCTGTATTAATTTTTATTGTATTACTATCTTTATTATAAATATTTTTCTATTTGTTTCTATATTCGAATCATTTTGCATTCATAAATCACTAGAATAATCTCTCACTCTTCTACATATCACAAGCTTATCTATATTTAAATATTGCACAAGCTCTTTTTAATATGATGCGTCTAGGTTCAGGACGCCCGTCCTAATTTTCAAGACGGTGCATGATCAATCTTCTCCAATGGAAAAAAACATTCAACTTCCACAGTATGTATAACAGATAAAACGTTTTGTTATATCAGGAAGGGTCCCAATTTCTTCCTCCATCCTGCTCCAAATCATTAGATTTCTATGTAATACATTCTTTGTTTCAAACTCATTTTTTTAAATATTCACACAATTTTTTATTCTGTTCCTACAAAAATAGTGTAATATATTATTTGAAGTTTCATAATAAATACATATAAAATACAGCATACCGACCCCGACAGAGCAAATCAATTTCATTACATACATTATCTGATGATTTTTTTTTTGATTTTATTACGAATTTATTATGCCTAGCCATCACAAGAATAATAAAATAAGCAACAACAAATTTTAGATTTTTATTTAAGCCAAACAAAATAAATTAAAATTATCAAACACTGAAATGTTCAATCGTTTATTTTTAATATATACTTATTATATAACATTTTTGAGAAAAACATGATCGGGGATGGTTGATTGCCTTAGGAACGAGACCAAAGGAGTTTAGTTTATGTTTAACATGTTATGATTAGGCAGAAAGTTTAGACAACTCGATATAAATTACATGGATTTGTTCGCGCCATTCCAAAAGGTCTGCCGCGCATTGTAATATTGTAGCCTAATGGTGTGTCGATTGACAGGAATGAAACCGTGTTGGTTAGATGAAATAATAGATTGATTGCTAAGGAAAAGACTTCGACGCAGCAGTTTGTTCTCGTACAATTTGGCTAAGGTTAAAATAATAAAAGGAGGCCTATAATAATTATTCAAAATATACCCCAGAGAATTTTCGATCGTACATGAAAAATAGTCGATGATATAGACAGATCAATAACAACTTTCATAAAAATGTGATCGTATACTTTAATTATTAACCAAAAAGCTAGATAACGAATTATCACCTACTCTGTACTCATTAGCAAAAGCGGTTATTAAAGTAATTAATTCATCATTAATTATATGAGTAATACATTATTAATTATTAAAACGTACGTTCCGTGTCATTTATTGAATAAGTATTACTAGTTTTCTTTTATAATAGATACATATTTTAAATATGTTTGTATTTAGAGAAAGTTATAAAGTATGTAACATTTCAGCAAATCAATTTTGGAAAACCAAAATCGACTTGTTTGTATGAAATCATGTTTGTTTAATTTTGTTTAAATAAAGATTATTATACTTTAGATTTAAGTTCACAATATTCGAATTAACTCTGTCTGACTTAGAATGTTCAACTTATTTTTGTCTTGACTTGCCCGTTTTTACTAATACTACTGTTTGCGTTATTTGTATATAGATATTTGTGCATCCCACGTATTGTACCTTCTTTGTCAAGAGAAGTTAATGGTTTTGAACTACCTACCTTATCGGAACGCAATGTTCTATATTCAAATATTTCCTTAAAATCATTTTCATTTCACGTATAATTATTTTTGTTGTTTTGGGTCCCATTTCTATAAAGGTACGAGTGAATGATTTGCTTAAAGATGCAGTTAACAACAATATTCACACACTAAACACAATTACGCATGTTTTACGAGATACATATGGAAATTTGTGTATGTTTTTATTGTTTGACAATGAATTCCGTGATAGTGCTTTTATAAAGAAAAATTAATGTGGCCACCATACGACTTTCTTATACCTATTGCTGTGGTAACATAATTATTAGGAATAGTATTAATTGTAGTATTGCCATACGTTAGGCATTGCCAAATAAATTATGCTGTGTGCTATTCCAGCAACATAACTAATAAAGATAATGATAATTTTTATTATCCTTAATATATATTTATTTATTTTCTTAACAGCACGTACTTTATAAGTATACGTGAATTCTATCAGTGTATCTATATTTCTCTTCTGTCGTCAAATCTCTTGTTTTTCTTTTTATAGGGATAAGGTTATAGCTTATTTTAAATAAAAATCAGAAACCATATAAAACATAATTGTATAATTTATTCAACATTATTTTTAGAATAGATAGCATCGCTATACTATATTCACCATTGAATTATAAAAGAAGAACATAATTGAAAGAAAACATTTGTACCGTGTTCTCGGTTGTAATGTTTTATATAACGAATATATTCTTAATGCTTAATCAAAATTAAAATATTAACCTGTTTCAAAACAAAGAAAATTCAATTAATGTTAGTATTCTATTGATATTTTATGCTAATTCTATTCCATCAGAAACATTATATTCGCACGTAATGCTCTGATAAACTTAGAACTTCGCAATGGTCAATGTTCGGAGAAAAAGCTTGAATTTGATTAGTGGCTACAATCATTCACACGCATTGCGTCCAGCATCTCAAAGTCCGCCACCCAGAAACACATCCCTTCTTGAAAATCCAATTTAAATTATTAATTTATAATCAAAAATTATTGTGAGGATTAATGATGCTTAATAAAGTGTCACCCAACACCATTAATAATTCTATTTGTGTTGTTAAAACTAATGAATGTATATTACTACAGGACAATATCTGTTATCCCTGTTGCACAACGTTATATTGAATATACATTTGCACGTTATATTGCAATATACGCATAGCAACATTGATAAATCTTTGTATCGAAAACTTACTTTGAATCATTGAAAAACTCTTCAAATTCTGCCATAGGCATCTCCATTTTTTTTTAAATACAAAAATTATTAACAAAAGAAAAATTCTTATAATGAATGAAAATTAAATACAAATAAAATTAATATGCTAATACAAGAAATAATGAACGAATATAATCGTGGTGTATCTAACCCTACGATTTTATATCTTTTTAAGTCGCTTTTAATATCTCTCCAAGTAACTAACTAATAATCTTGTTCATTCTTGTTTTTCAATTTATATACCCGGGAAGACACGTGACCGCTCGCAACGCCATCCTTGGAACTAATATTTAGGTTGTCACCCTGCGTCTTCAGTGAGATCTCTGCCCTCAAATTGCCATCGTGACACTAAACACACGCACTTATTGTCTTTGACAGTTCATTTACTAAAAATGTCAACGCATTGAAAATTGTTCGCTTTCTTAAAAAGTCTTTCACTTCAACTATCCAGTATCTTCCAATGTAGGTATATTTGTATTAATATAATTCTTCCTTATATTTATTTATGAATTTGTTACCTTCTTCATTATTTGCCACATACTTCCTTCTTACACGCTAATGTAAACCATCATCTTCTTTTAGGTAAATGAAAATTGTGTACAACTGGAAATATATTTTACAAATAACAAAAATTCTTCCAACGTTCGCTGCTCGTACATCACGATCCGTTTGGCCTGCTATTTCATCGCTTGCTTCCACCCAAGATTTTTCTAATGTTGATATATCATATTTTCTTTTTGTAGGTCTTAAAACCGTACAAATCTCTCTCTACAGTCAATGAAACATAGTGCTACACACACGAATTCATGAATGTATTTTATTATTTGCTCAGCTGTCGTTTATAAAAACACTACTGCTGACTGTGTCATGTCAAGATATTTTTATATCCTTTTTTATCTATAGTTATAAGTGAAGGTAAATTTTTATCCTTTTAGCATGACTTATTTTAATTTCTTTTATAAAGTTTTATTACCTTATGCACGTTCTCAAGTTTACATAATTTATTCAATTATATTTTTCTCTCGTGCATATCGGATTTGATCCTCTTTTTACAATTTTACTGCGTTTAAATGACTAAATCTCTTTACTTTTCTATAAAAGAAATATATATAGCTTAGATCTATTTCGTCTTTTATTTTGTACCTGTTTAATATCTAAATACTAAATATAAATTCATTTTTATGTCTGTGTTTTCTATACTTAAATGTATGCAACTTAGTATACTCTTATGTTGAAATCTTTGAATACAATAAAAACTGAGTCTTACTGTCTCTTTTATATTTTTTATACTTAAATTAATTCTTAATGCTATTACTATTATTTTTTATATGTAAGAGATCACGGCAGTATGTGTACTCCGAATTTTTTATAAAACAATTTTGTTCCAAAATCAGTTTCAAATACATGCTTTTATCTTCTTAATAAACCTGTGAGTAAAACTGGAAACTGTTACATATGGTCCGCATTTTGAAATTATTTTATACAAAAGTTCAATCCAACTCTAAATACTTTTATACCGTTAAGGGGGTGTGCCCACTACCTTAATCAGTTTCTCCCAAGCCCCGATTTTATTTTTCAAAATATTTAAAAAATAATTTTTTTTACATTATTGGAAAAATAAAAAAATATGATAGCTTGGTCCCTTTTCCGAAAATATAAGAAAAAAATTAAATAAAAAATGAAATCAGAAACATATCCGAAAATTAACGACACTATCATAATTTAAAATATATTCTAATTACGTCCTTAAAAGAGTAGAAAAAATATTTTCGTAATTAATATTGGAAAATAAAATAATTACTGTAAGACTAATTGTTGAAGAAATTTTAATATGAAACATGATACAATTTCGCCATACGAGATTTATTGGTTCTGAGAACTAACAGAGACACGTAGATAAGGGTTTTATAATCTATTGTCGTTCTAACAAATCAAACGTACGGTGTACGCATAAATCAGAGTGCCTTACCGCTGCCAAAAATTGGGAGTTTCTTCAAACTGGGAATACAGCCTTATATAAAATGCATAATTTGTCAGATATTTGCAAAAAACTACTATTCGGTAAGAGTAAAAGTATCACTTCCTATCCAAATTTTGAATTTTTTAATGCAAAAATTGTTCTAATCGAGCTATAAATACTTTTGTACTTTGATAAATTTCTGTAGAACGCTCAATTTGCGAGATTTTTGCACACTATTTGTTATAAAAAATGTACTTTTGAGTACTTTTGTATTCTTTAGAAGTGTGTTTAAATTTAGTAAGTAGTTCACGAAATATAAATAAAATTTTAGTTTTTCAGTGATGTAAATGACAACTTCCGGTCAACCAATTTTGCTATGGGCCGCTATCGTAGCCACAGACAGGTAGACACACAAACAGACAGACAGGCAGACATTTTTCAAAAACTACTCTTCGCTATCTGAGAACTTCAAAACGTGGACATCTGATAACATCTCAAGGTCGAGAATTTTCGTCATCACAATACTTCTCCATACTACGTAGGTACATGACAACAAGAAAGTAAAAATGGTAGAGCCGGGCCGAAAGTTTAATTAATTAATTAACTCCTTATGCCCTTAACTCAATTAGTGTTGCCGGTAACGTTTGGTAATCGTTGTTGTAGCACTTTTTAGGTATAAAGTAATTGTTTTAAAATAAACTCTGATAGAAGCTTTCGAGTTACTACAAATATTTTTACTTAAAGTATGCATATACAAATTAATTCGTATATGAAAATGTATGAATGCACATCTAGACCAAGCTGGCATTGCAAATAACAACGTACAGACAACTGTTTCAATCTTACATAGATATCATCAGTGTACGAGCGTGTTGTTCACAATGCCACACAAACGTGGACTACCTACAAATATAGTCGACTTACGTACCAAATGCCTATGGGAGATTCCAGCGGCATCTGTGACCCAAGCGCGACAACGTTGATGAACCCGCAGCAGTACAACTACTATATCGGGCAATTGTAGATATCACTCAAGTGATTCAATAGTGTTGGAGCTTATTCTCCAAGAATTACTTTGTTGCATTTTATTAAATATTTTTAAATTAAGACATTTTTCACACTAGTTTTTAATACTTAATTATACGACAAAAGCCATAACTTCCGTATTAAAACGTTAGTATTCAAGTTTGTAGCTTTACTGTTAGTTCTACTACAAGTTGCAGATGACGGTTGCCACAGTGTCAATGCAAGGTTTGGACAGAGAGATCGTAAATGGTTGACCATGCCCCTCCATAGTCATGGTGTAATTGCCGCATATATCATATTTTGAATTGTATGTATTTCGTTCGTGCGACATCTATTATTTTACGTATGAACTATTTTCAAGAATTTTTGTTAATTTACTCGTTTTAATAACTCAAGAAATACATTTAATAATTCAAAATATCTTTATTAAAAATAATTTAATACAAAGATCCATATTGCATATTGGTAACATTACATATTTAGAAATATTATAACATATGTTCAAAATGAGATCCTTCATTTTGTAGACACACATTTATACGTGTTTTGAGAAAATTGAAAACATTTTGAATCATTTCTTCTATTACACTGTTAACAGCATTTGTCGTTAAGTTTTCTAATAAATGGTTCTAAAAGAAGTGTTCTATATCGTTCTGCATTTATTGTATCATGGAAAAAAATTGGCCCTATTATTCTTCTCCGTGATATTGCACACCAAACACCTATTTTAATAGGATGCATGTCAGTTTCAATAAAAACATGTGGGTTTACGGATGACCAGTGTTGATAATTTTGGGAATTGACATATCCACTTAGAAAAAACCAGGCCTCGTCTGAGAAAAATGCGATGTCCAACAAATTATCATCCGCAAGATTATTATTAAACCACGTACAAAATTGTATGCGTTTCTCAAAGTCAGTTGGCAAGAATTTCTGTACAACAGATACTTTATATGGATGTAAGTGTAGTTTTTTAGTGGCTTTATGGCATGTTCTATAAGATAGTCCTATATGAACATAAAATCAGAATTTATATATTTTCTGTATATCAATCCAAGTAATATTATAGATGTTTACACTGATAGTCGCCTTAATGATTTCTTAGGACTCACGTCCAGCCGTTCTTGAATATCTTCTAGCACTTCCCCTGTTAGTAAAGTAGGTCTACCAGAAGAGTGTTTCTTAGATATACTGCTAGTTTCTCGAAAACGACTAATAAGACGGTTCGCATATTTTGCAAAAATATCATGTTGGAATTCCATTTCTGAGAATCGAGTGTGAAACTGTTGTCTACATGAATCAATAGAATATTTCCACTCTGAATTCGGTAACAGTTCTCCGCTACGAAAATAAGCCTCCACAATAAACTTATCTTGTTCTTCCGTAAATGGCATTGTTGATTTCAACGCAACTTTAAAATTAAACAAAAACGATAATGATACTCGTATAATCACAAAAAAGAAATAACTTACAGTAACAACGAAATGTGCCTTTTATTGCCTTGAGAAAGACAGCATCTAATAATCAATTAAACGCAGTAAACCAAGGGAAAAAGAAACGACAAAAAGCTTATATGACTGACAAATATGCATAAATGACAGAATATTGGAGTGACAGCCACTTTAGCGAAGTTACATACAAACTAAATATTAATACAACAACAATGAACGTGTGGCAAACTCGTGCTAAAGTTGATATATCGATGAAGCGGCACGGTCAAGCATTTATGACTTCTCTGTCTGTAGAATGACAGCTACATTATATGTAGAATGAAATAATTAAAGCAAAAAACAAATACAGTGAATGGAGAAACACTGATGAACTGCACATGAGCTTATTTTATTATTATATTTTTGTCTCCGAAGCACTGTCCCACATTGACTGATGGACAAGACGGTTGCCGCAAACTAATTAGCCAGAAAATTCTTACAATTATCCTTTCGTCAATGCAGCAGAAATTATTGTCAAAGTGCAGAGAGAGAAATATATATGTGTGAAAAATTTGTAGAAGGGGTATAGTTAACAATTTTACACTGTGAGATTTAATAATAGGGCGGTTTTTAACTTATCTAATATTTTAGAAATGTGCCTGGTTTGCAATATCGATTAACTTCTGTTTGCTAAAAGATTAAGTTTCTTACTCTCGCTCTGTGGTGCATTTTAAAATTTCAATTAAAGGTATGTCTATTTTCTAACAAATGATCATCTTCCTCTTTGTCCAACGTAAACTTTAGGTCAATCATTAAAGGTTAAGACATAATTCCCTAACAAAGATTTTTATCTGCTTTATTTTTGTTGTTTCTAATAGGATGCCCTGACGAATTGTTAGTTTTAAAAACTATCGGAATGTTATTTTGTGTATTTTCATATTACTGCATGTTTTGTAATTGTAACTTTGCTGGGAAAAAGTTTAAACGATGCAAACTTAATTTTAGTCTTAAAATATGTTAGCCGTTCAGTAAAGCTCGGTCGATTCTCTTGTTGTGGTGGACAATGTGCTTTGGTAATGTATTTAGTGGAGTTTTAAAGTGAAATAATAATTGGTGACTTGAACTTAAATTTGCTTAGCAGAACTGATAAAATCATAAATGAATACCTTAACATAATGAATTCCAATGGTTTTTTTACCATACATAAACCACCCAACTAGAACACAAAGTAATTCAGCTACCTGCCTTGATCATATCTTTGTGAGGCATGATAATAGTAACGTCTTTTCTTCATTTGTAATCAATCATGACATAACTGATCATTTCCCTATAATATTAAGTATTAATAATACATATAGCACAAAACAGGAAACACCAGAAATCACAATGTGTGACAACACAAACTTAAGCATTACCAAACTCAAAGACAAATTAAAAAATAAAGACTGGGCGGAAATTATTCGTTGCAGAAACTCAGAAGATGCAACACAGTGTTTTATCCAGGATTTACTGCACACAATGAAAGAATGTAAATACACATGCATTAAAACTTATAAAAGAAAAAACTTTTGGATTACTCTGGCAATCACCAATTCTATAAGAACCAGGGATAAAATGAAAAGAAGGCTACTGGCTCATTATTCAGAACAAAAAAGTGCCGAATATAAAATATATAGGAACCACCTCAAAAGGATTATAACAATATCCAAAAATAATTACTACAAAAGTAAAATAGAAAATAACCGGACCAACCTAAGAAAGATATATAGATTAATAACAGAGGCAAGCAATGAATATACAAAAAAATCAAAAAAAATCAACATCCAAGATGCAAATCAAACACCCTTTGAAGATGAACGGAGCATGGCTGAATACTGTAATGAATTCTTTATAAATATTGGTATTCAAATGGCGCAAAAAATACCAATACCCAAACAAATGACTAAAGCAACGAGTCACAGTATAGATTCAATGGTATCAATACAAAACTGATAAAGGAAATACATCCTTACATCTTAAAACCGTTAAAACACATACTTAATACAATATTTACCACAGGTATAGTTCCGAAGCATTTCAAGGCAATAGTGGTTATTCTAATCTATAAGTCTGGATATACAAAAGATATAAATAATTATCGTCCCATAAGTGTAACAAATAATTTTACGAAAATATTTGAAAACTGTATAAAAAACCGACTTGTATCCTTCCTCAATTAAACGAATCTACTATCTGACCACCAATACGGATTCAGAGAAAAACTCAGTACAGAAAACGCAATCCATGAATTAACACAAACAATTACTAAACACTTAGATCAAGATAAGAAATGTTTATCGATTTTTTTGGATCTGGCAAAAGCATTTGATACGGTCCCACATGACCTACTATTGGACTGTTTGCAGAAACATGGCATTAGAGGTACTGCACTGAATGTTTTTGAAAGTTATCTTACCGAAAGATCACAAATTGTTAAAATAATGGACACACTAAGTCAGCCCAGAACAATAAAAATTGGCATACCACAGGGCACTGTATTGGGTCCAATTCTCTTTACATTATACATTAACACTTTAATGAAAATAAATATATCTCATGGAAAAATTATATCATACGCGGATAATACAGCAGTGATATTCAACCGGGAACACTTGGAGTGATGATAAGGAATATGCAGAGAATGGATTAATTCAAATATCAAATTGGCTAGAATCATTTAGATTATCACTTAATATAAAGAAAACGCATTACGTATGTTTCTCCATCACAACTAAACAACGTCCCAACTTTGAAGAATTAAACATAAGGAACACACACAAGGTAATAAAGGAAACAGACCAGGTGAAATATTTAGGAATATATATAGATGCAAATCTTAAATGGAAGGTACATATAGAGTATATCTGCAATAAAATTAGATGTCTTATACATAAATTTTATATAATACGTGAAATGTTAAACAAAAAATTATTAATCATGCTCTACAGAAGCCTGGCGGAATCAGTACTAAGATATGGTATAATAGCTTGGGGCGGAGCCTATAATGACACTCTAAAATCCTTTAATTCTGTACAAAACTACTTGCTCAGAACAATATACAGGAAAGATAGACTTTATGCAACAATAGAGTTATATTCCGTAGACATACTTAACATCAAATCTTTATATATACTGACATCATGTACTTTTCTTCATAAACATCCTGAAATAAGAGAGTCTATAAATCATAAATACCTTACAAGAAACAGGATAATAGGATGTCTGCAAACAACAACAAGTAATACCACATTTTACCAAAGATCCTTTTGTTACTTAGGACCGAAACTATACAACAAGATTTTACCTGAAATAAAAATTATTAGAAGAATAAAAACATACGTAATGCACTTAAGAAACTTTATTTTTATTAACTTGAAGGCGTTAACGGGGATGTTTTAAGGACACAAGTTACTTCTTAATGAAATAATTATAGTTATAGTTAGTTAGTTAGTTTTGGTAACGTACACTTTTGTACAGGAAATATGTATTCATATTAGGTTACTACATTTCTTAGAATGTATAATGTAATTGCACATACAGGTGGCCAACACCTAGGTGCACATGTATTTTTCTTTAAATACATAAATAAATAAATAAATAAATCTTATTCTTTTCTTTGCTTGCTTTACAACTTGTGGTGTTTCTGATTTTCTGTAATCTCGGCCCCTATCTTTCTGTCTTTTAACTCTTCTCTTTTCCTTTATATTTTTAAACTCATAATATGTATGCGGATTTGATCTTTCCACCTTGTCTTGGGTCTTCCTTTCGGTCTGATCATGTCCGGTCTCCAATTTGATATTTTTCTAATGTGTGTTTCTGCCTGTTATCTTTGAAGGTGACCAAACCACCTCAATCTCTGAGATTTTCTTTTCTTTACTATATATATGTTTTTTATTGTTGGTTTTATTTCATGAATCTTTTCAAATCGCCTTCCTCCATCATTACCACTCCAAATACCTTCCTTAGTATTTCGTTTTTGCAATTCTTGAGTCTTCTTATTCTTTATTTGTGAGCACCATCATTTCTGCTGCATAAGATATAGTTAGTCTCATTTCTGTCGTGTATAGTCTCAGTTTAATTTTAACTCAGGTTTTAGCCTGTAATAAATTTTAGTATTTCTGGTGAGCACGACTTCCTGTTTTTATTCTTTTTTTATTTCTATTCTATCGTTTTTATATTTTTACTTGAAATATGCAACTTCTCGGAACCCGCAATTTTAATGTTAATTTACTTTAGTCACCCTTCGTTTTATTTCTCGTTCACTTTCTGTTCACGATTCCTTGCTTTCTTTGACAGTTCCAGCAATATCTTAATTAGGCACCATTAAAAATATATCAACTACTATTTGGCTGGATTAAAGAATTTGTAGCCGCGCAACACATATAAATAAGGCCCCACCAGTAATATTATTTAGGGCTAAAGTGAATGATTAGTAAAACGAATACAACCGAGAGAAGTATGCAATACATTTTCGATCAGTACTGTTACACGTCACGTTGGACGCCAAATTGTTACACTTGGTGTTATGTTGGTGATTAAAATTGTTTATAAAAAGTTGTGTAGTGAACAATGAGTAATTAATTACGTGATGTTAGCATGGCTAATCATCGAAGGTTCAGGATACTGTGCTGTAAAATAAAGTATTAGAAAAAGAAGTTATCTTTAAGTTTTTATTTAATAAAATAATTAACGATTTAAAATTACGATTAAAAAAAAATGAAGCAATTTAAATTTAAGGCAGGTAAAAATATGAAAACTGTAAATAAAGAAAGATTATGTACAAGTCGGTTTAAAAGTGAGGATTTAAGTTAAAAACCAATGGTATCGAACAATACGTGTTTATACTTGCGTGTGTATTAATCCGCACAGATTCACAGAGGCATCAAACGGGTGCCGTTAAAAAGTCACGAAGAAATCGCGAAACTACTAGGGGTAACGAGATGACATAGTATTGAGTAATGAGGGAGTAGTGAGACAGTCCTAAGTAGTGAGAGATTGAGTCATGAAGATGGGGCCTTTTAAAGGATCCTGTGGTACACCTTTTAACCAATAGGTAAAAAACGCCACAAAAATATAGAAGCTTTAAACGTTGGAAAACAAACGAGATATCCAAAATTGATGTTTCTGTATGAAATATCTGTTTTTAGGTAGCTGAATGGAAAGGTTTTATTGCTGTACCCGCTTTAACAAAGGAAAGTACATGTGGTCAAAGTTCGTCTTGTGCATGCGAGTGTTAAAATAAATGTAAAAGATTTCAATTAATTTTAATTCTTAAAAACGAGTAATGCAAATGGTGATTGTACACACACAAAAAGCTTTATGACAATCAAGTACCTTGCGTCGGTTTATATACGAGGGTAGTTCGAAATGTTTTGAGTCTAACAAGTGCTTTTTCAGTCAAATGTAGCATTATTTTTAACATAGTCTCCTTTTAAGTCTATTCACTTTTCCCAGCACTGCTCTAACCTCTTTAACTATTCCAAATAGTAGTAGGCGTCTTGCTTCGTAGAATTGGCGTCAACGTAATGAAAATCTCTGTTCTCCAGACGACAATTTAAGCTTAGGAAACGGGACAAAGTCCCAAGGAACAAAATCTGGTAATTGCGGTGGGTATGCAACTAATTCGAAGTGC
Source organism: Amphimallon solstitiale (assembly GCA_963170755.1). Lineage (NCBI taxonomy): Eukaryota > Metazoa > Arthropoda > Insecta > Coleoptera > Scarabaeidae > Amphimallon > Amphimallon solstitiale. The sequence goes on from OY720678.1 coordinate 26,051,331, forward strand.
AATTCGTGATTTTTGGCTATGGCGATCGCCGAGGTTTGAGCAGGTGCGTTCTCTTGCTCTAACGACACATTTTTCTTCATCAAATACGGCCACTTCCTGGAAATTTCTGACCTCAAATGTTCAAGTAATGATGCGTAATACAGTTCTGTTATTGTTTTACCGTTTTTGAGATAGTCGATTAACACCATGTCGTGACTATCCCAAAAAACGGTCGCCATCATTTTTCCGGCAGATTTAATTTGTGTAAGCGAATTGCCTTTCAAATGTAAGAATTTAATCATGGCACGATAATCGATTTTTTCCATTTTTACTAAAACATTGACTTCGACTGACAGATACGACTGTCAAACAACAACTGACCGTCCAAAATGGCTGAAATTTACACAAGCATCTTTCAACGCATGCTCAATTATATTACTAGAATTGTTTTGACGAGAAACGCCTTCTTCATGTTGAGACTTAAAACATTTTAGACTGCCCTTGTATACGCTAGTTACTTTTTACTCAAAAAAAAAAAAAGTGTAGAAACGCATAACCTAGGAAATTTTAAATTGTATTATTATTAATGACAGCGGTTACGTTTTTATATCCTCTTCCTTGCTCTATAAAAGTATTTTTTGGAATTATTTAATAATTATATTTACTAGTGATTTAGTAATTAAATTGCCTTTTTATAAATTAAAAGAACAGTATACATAATTGTGCATGTAATTTTTGGCTTACTGCAGAAGTATAATTAATTGATAGCTACAAATACATCATTTTTTAAGATAAGGACAAACGAGTTTTGAAAGTTTTTCGTTTATAGGATCCCACATTCAATTCTGGGAATTTGTCTCAATTCTTGAAGATCCTAAATAATTTATGGCAATTTATGTTTGCGTTTGGTCTTTTTCTCTTTGTAATCGCATTTAATGGCACCTTATCAAAACATTATTTCACTAGAGCATATCTTGGACTCACTCTAGATATCTCATTAACATGTAACCTCTACTGAAAAATTACAAATGAAAATGAAAACATGAAAGAAATTCTACTCAAGCTGACAGGTTGACGTTGGGACTTACGCAGACGCTTTACGTACTTCTAGCTGAGCTGGGTTTGGATAAAAAGTGTACATGCTTGTAAAATTGGTGTGCAGTTACATCTATACTTACAGTTATTAACGACGTGTAAAGCTCCTTAAATCCTGTAAACAAATTTGAAAAGAAGCTTTTCTCAATAAATATTCTCTGATTAAAGGAATTTGAAAAAAATAGTTAAAATATAATGTTTCTAATAATGAGCTAATATTATATAATCATAGTCAGATATGGCAATACGAGTGCAACAATTTATAATAATAAAATGTGATTGATAGTCCAGTTTGAGACTGCAGAGGCAGACACTGAAGTAACAAAAGAAGACAGTGATGTGGTAAACAAAGATTTTATAAGAAGCAACACTTCCTAGGAATTATAAATAACTTAAAATCGTATTACTATTCAATTTAGAATAAGATTATTTCATACAATTCTGCAGCCGATTATCATAACTTGTACTAAAACGTCAGCATGTTGTTTAAATACTATAAAACTAAAATACAATAATATTAAACTAAAGACGCTTGTAATATTACATGAAACATATATGTCCTTAATCAATAAAATCTTTTCCGCCACTAATTAACTTTGCCCACACCTGCTAAATAGTGATTGCCGCCGGACCTGTAATTATCCGCTAATTAGCTGGTCTTTCACTTGCTAATTAGGTTCCTTTCATAAATAAACATGTAAAGCATCCATCCACACAACCGTCCTTAATAATCCTGTATAATGTGAAGGATAGACGTCACGAATAGGCTTATACAGCCATGACGTTGGAATGTATATAGTCATTTAAAATGTTATCACGTTACGAACTACATATAGTAGAAAATTTATAAGGAAAGGCCTAAGAAACCTATTATCTGATTGTATAAGATTAGCCATGTCGTCTGTAAGCACAAGAACTAATTAAATAATCATGACGTGATGAAAGATTAAAATCCGTGGATGCAACTTTATTAATGTTATGTTTCCAGTTTAACTGCCTTTGGCAAGAAGATTATTTTGATGATTTTATTTCCAATTTCCAGTTTTGATGTAAATTAAAGTATTTGTCAATAACCTTAATTAATTGAGAGTGGGAAATAAACATAAATAGCGACGCTACCTTTTGCTCCGCTGAGTAAACCCGATAAGAGCACTACACTAAAAACTAATTCTGACACAAATCAAACACAGTAATTGTCAAGTGACAGATAAGAAAGACAAAGTGAAGAGTGAAGAGCTATTTATGAGATGAAATCGCTTGACTTGCGCGATTAAGGTACTTTAGTCGCATACTTATAAGTTGGAGTATAAGTCGAATAGAGCGTTCATAAGTCCTCCTGCTGAATATGGACTTATGGATGCTCTATTCGCATAATTTGCGGCTAATGGTATAAAACGTGACGACAACCAGAAAGGTGATCATTAAAACATCATAAATTATTTCATTTATGTCTGGTCCATTACATATTAAAAAAAAATTAAGACTAAAATTATCTTGATTTATATAACCTTTACTTATTAGAAATAATAATGCATTCAGATCAAATAGAATTATCCCCTTCAAATAGCCAGATTTAAATAATATTCTACAAGAAAATTAATTCTTTCCTTTAAACATATTTAGTTTCTTGATTTACACATTCTAAATACATGACTAAATATCTTTCATATAAGAAAATATACTCAAGAAATTTTAATGGTTCGAATATACCTTTTTTCTCTTCATGGTCTTTGTGGTTGTAACTGTTGAGAAATGACATTGAAGAAGATTGTGTTAAAAAAATAGATCTGAATTTTGCCCTTAAAATACTTGTTTAAATATTATGGTCAAAACATTTTGAACTGATATCAATTATTTGCAGTCTTCCGCGAATACAGTTTAAACATGTGTTCATGGAAAGCAACTAATATATTTGTATAATTGAATGTAATACAAAAGCTTTAACCTGTCTTTTAAGTTTTACAGTGCAGGCCAACGTTATTTCGGATACGAATATTGGGTTATGTGAAATTTTGAATTATTAAATCAAATTAAGTATACAGTTAAAAATATGTCTACTTTATCTACAAATAGCTTCAAAGTATAAACATTGTTGGGAGTATTTGCAAATTACCAACTTAAACAACTTGTTGTATAATATTATAAATAGGGACTACCAAGCTGAAACTGCTTTGCATTTTGACATAATCAAGATATATTTAAACGGAAACCGAAAACACTCTAATTAATGGTAAGTAACAGCTAACTGTTTATAGTTTACACACAATTCGAAATTGATTTTCTTTTTACATACATTGTTTGAACTTAAATAGAAGCATTAACTTACTAAAAATATGTAAACCATGAGTTTAGAGAAACGCTATACCATTATACAAATCTTGTAGTTCTTGTTGTATGTGGTTTATATCTTTTAGTACGAATTTTAGTACAAATTTCTAGTACAAATTATTTCAAAATTAATAGATTTTAATTAAATAAAAGTTAGATAATTATGTTTTCTTTTTATGTTTTCTTTTCTTTACACTTACCTGCTTTTAATTAGAAGTAACAAACTTACGAACTATTATTTAAATTATGAACATCACTTTTGGATTCCTCTTTTATTTATCATCACGTTGCAAAATTAAAATTTCGTTTAATATCATGTTAAGTATTATGATCCGCCTAATTTATTCAACTTAATTATCTAATTTTAGCACTACCACATGCTTGTTACCATAACATTTGCTTTTTTAAATTACGCAATCTGTTTACATTCTTTTCAAGGAAAACGTAAACATTTTCAAAATGTTAATAAATAGTGAAGTTAATCACAATTTCGAACATCATACCTCTACAGATTTAATTTTAATGAGATAAAAAATAAATAAGTCCATTTACTAGGAAAATATGATTAATAATTAAATAATAAGTGATAATACATTTTTACAAATCAATATAATAATGATTTTCATTGAAACATTTATATAGGAAAACTAATCTGTTTTCTTTACCCTCTTTTTTTTAGTAGGACAAAATCCTTTATGGACAATATGTGCTTATGTTTATCATAACATGGTAGTGTGGGACTCCAGCCTAAAACAAACAGTCTACCCACAAAAACCACACTATTTAGCGCATTTCGTGGAACCATCATATATTTGATATCTACATCACGAAATCGCTGAGTATTCAGTTACCCTGGCCTTATCTCTCTACTGCCCGTTCTTCAGTTTTCTTTCCTCTTCTTCCTTTGCTTTCATAAGAGCCTTAATCATCTGAAGTAATATATCCCAATGCCCTCTACAACATAACATCGTTCCTATTAAATTCCTTGGTGTTACTCCTTTCTCCAACTTTCTATTTGCTTCTTGCCTTAAGCCATCCCATCGCACACATTTGAATATTGTATGCTCTACAGTGTCAATGCAGCCGCAGTACACACATTCCTCTCCTGCACATTTACCTATTCTCTTTGCATATGTTTTGAAAACGCCATGCCCTGTCAAAACCTGTGTGAGATAGTAGTCCACACTTCTGTGTTTACAATCCATTCACTCCTTCAAGTGCGGTATCAGCTCCTTGGTCAACTGTTCTCTAAGTGTGTTGCTATTCCACCTATCCTGCCATTCATCAAGAGTTCTACTTTTTGCATTCCTACCTGGTTCTTTTCCTTTTCCTTCATAGATATATTTCCTGTCCTGCGCCATTAAATCTATCGGCGGAATCCCGTAATAACCTGAAGAGCCGCAGTTGGTGCGGTCCTGTATGCAGCAGCGACTATAATTTATAACTTCCTCTGCGCCTTTTGTAACAGTAGCCTGTTTTTCCTAATACTCCGCGCTCCCATCCATATGGGTGCTCTATACAGTAGTATGGAGTGGACCACCGCGGCAAGAACTGCCCTCTTGGAACTTACTGGTCAATATTTGGCAATCGCCCTGCAAGTTTGGTACTTTTATCTTCGGCTCTTTGGACCATTCTTTCCAAATGCTCGCCAGAGCTACACCTTGTATCAAAGAAGATCCCCAGATATTTGGTATTGTTCTTTAGCACAATATTCACAGTGTCTATTTTGAATGTTAACCCTTCTCGTTTTCTTTTCTTAGTCATTATAAGCGCCTCTGTCTTTTCTGAAGCAAGCTTTAGTTCGTTTTCCTTCGTCCAGGTGTGTATTCGTTTGAGGTTTTCATTAGTATTTTTTTATTAGATCTGCTTTGGTGTCCGCTGTCACTATCAGCGCCAGATCATCGGCAAACGCAATGCTCTTTGCCCGCCCGTGCAATGCAACCTCCAACACATCGTTGTGCAAGATATTCCATAATGTATGGTTTCTTTAGACTTAGTTTATATTGTAAATGGGAATAAACGAGAATGTATAAAATACTCTTTCTACCTTAGCTGATGAAGAGACTATATAAAAAATGGTTTAATGTAGAGAGCAGTTTCATAAAAGAAAATATTTTTGACATTTTTCTTTTGTGAAACCAATTTCTGTAGGGGACTAACAGTGCACATTATATAGTAACTATGAGGGAGCATTTCTAAGTTTGCGGAATGAAGGGGTTGGATGGTAGTGGAAAAGGCCTTTCGTGTCATAACATGTTTAGTAGTAGTGTATACAGCATGTGTCAATTTTCATTAGCCATAGGCGATTAATCCATACAGTACGTGGCAACATAGTACCCCTCTTTTCCTTTCCAATGCCAGCACGGCCGATGGATGCTCGTAAATACAAGTTAGCGTGGTTAGCAGTAACTATTCGACCACCGGCTTGGGTGTTTGTAATGCGTTCAGAAATAATATTTACGAGTTGCAAGGATTTGTTTTTCTTTTTCCTTTCAGTAAATGCAGAGAATTATTAAGCTGCGTTCACGCTGCATGATACAAACAAAAGCGTAATTCTAATAAAATTAAAAATAAGGTAAATAAAAAAGGATTCTGAAAATAATAATAAACTACTAGATCAGGAGATCTCGGCAGCCATTTGATGTTTCCCGTTCCAGTAATAAGACGGCTTTTATTGCAGACTAGATCGCAACGTGTTCGCAGCTAAATATTGAATGTAAAATCTGGTGGAGAGAAGTGGGAAGATCGGAGAAAATCGTTGTGATATCGATTGTTGCCGGGATTGGTGACGGACAGTAGGGGTGAAACGTTGCCACGTATTACTTGTATTGGTACGTATAAATCGCATGTAAACATTTAATCCCTATACCTAATGAAAATTGACACATACGGTATATCTTGTAGTGGAGTAAATATCAAATATTTATTTCAAGTACATTGTTGTTTCTGAAACATAAAATTATATAATAAAATATATTTAAAAAGGCCATAACTGCAGGGGCTTTTTAAAAACACTGCACCATTTGGTGTAGAATGGAGGAAAAAACCTGCAGAATAAAAAAGCCTCCATCACAGCGTCACAATACTAAAGGTCTTTAGTTGTTAAGATCCAAGCAACAGCCTCTGGAGTTAAACCACGTAAATATGTGTATCCAAATTCAAATTAGCTACAGGGCACTCCTCAACAATATACTCAACTGCTTCAATCCCAGCTCCTCAATCACAAGCTGGAGTCGCAATCACATTCCACTTGAATAACATCAAATTCCACTTCCTTCGCCAATCTCGCTAAGTAATTACATTTGTCTTTGGATATACCTTCGATATTAAGTTGACAAATCTTAACAACCGGACCAATATTCCTGAAAGAAACACAATATGAATTCAAACTTGAAAAGTTATACATGTCATATGAGCGTGAGGATCCTGGGGATCTTGTACGATCTTCCAAGTGATGGTTATTATGGACATTATATTCTCCATTTTGGACCATCGACCAAAATCAAATAACATTAAAGAAATATAAATTAAAACATAAAAATTACTAGGAAAATAGATACATAAAATTGACACTGACATGCATTAGTTGTCAACTAACTATTATTACATATGATTATATATTACATTATTATATGAGCAAAAATTATACGTGGAATTCTCGTTTAGAGGTTCCTGGGTAGGTTTCTAAGAATATCATTAATGAATAGAATTCACTAAATAGTGAATTAGAGTTCTGGAAAGGAAGTGGAAAAAGTGTTTTTTTGCGGAGACACCGATATACGCCAATTTTCAACTAGAGTTTGACCTCGAAAAGTTTGTCGAAACAGAAAACCTAAATACTGAAATTTGTAGTAAATTTTATGTAGATACTTTCATTTTTAATAGGTTGTTAACGAAAAGTTGATAGTTTCCAAGTTATAAGCAAAAAACTGCCAAAAGTAAGACTCTATACCTTTTTTTGCATTTTTTTTAATGTTGCATCGCGAACTGTTCATTGAAAACCTCAGATTCGGATTCAGCACCCCAAAAAACTTGTAGAATGGAAGTATTCAAAACTACCCCACAACTTTCCCGCTAGGGGCATTTTGAGCACAAATTGACTGCATTATTTAGTTTGCTTGAGATTTTAATAGTCACTCTCTTTGTGCATTTTTGACACTATAAATTACTTGAAATTGTAATTGCTATCATTGTGGCGTTTTATGAATCTGGCAATTTATTTGACATTAAATTTAAAACTATCGGGTAATAAGCCAGGATGGGATAGCGGAAACAAGTTTTTAATGTAAATATAACTTCCAATACATAATGTCGAACCGACTAATTCTGGTAATAGAGTTGAAAAGATACACAAAGACACAATATCATATAATTAATTATATAATTCATTTTAGATGAATGTATTACGCTTCAGTTCTTAATGGAGATTTTTCTGCATCCTAATTACAAACAGTTTGAGTGTTACTTACTATGTCCATGCATGTTTAAAATAAAAATTTATATTCGGTGACATTTAGAACAAAGAAATATTGGTCACATTCAGCACAGTTACGCAACTGTTATGGAGCAGAGCCATTTCAGTGAGTGGAAAAATTCTATGGTCACTAGTGCGCGCATTCTGATCCGCATGCGATTAACGCATACCAACACCAATGTAAAACAAAATTTTGAGAAAGTTACTAGAAAACTGATATAAAGAAACTAAAGGTATTGTGCAAAGTAAGTTTATTATAATAATGAACTTTCACCAAAAACTACGCCAAAATATAACGCGGAAAAACAATTTATTATAATTGTGTATTCTGACTAATTAGGGCGCGGACACAAACAGTTGATGACTCTTCGCCCATGGGCGCACTATTGAAATGTTGTATTTTTAAAGAGGTTTTAATTTTATTTATATAATTGGATAACAAGTGGCTGGTGATCTATAAAATACAAAATACCATATTATTTGTTCATTTTCTCTTCTGTAAGACTTGTTCTCTTTGAATTAAGTACATCCTTGTAGATAGAAAGCGTCCTTTCTACATCGCAACTGGTTATAGGTGCGTACTGAAAATATTCTTTTATTTCAGCGTATTTTGCTGTTAGACATTGTGTCATTGCCCCCATACACAATTGCCGCAATGTTATTAAATCTGGATTTCTATTAAAAATTGCGTCTAACTTTTGCCGAAATCCACATCCGAAGTCACTTGGAATTCTTTCGAAATTATTAATAGCCACATCTAATATGGTTGATCCATCTTTTAATTTGAGATTTCGATTTTCAACATATGTGGTTAGTTTAGTCAAATTTCCAAAGTGTTCCTGAAGGAATAAAAACTGATTTTACTTTCTTATACGTAGTATAAGGAAGTATTGTGATGATGAAAATTTTCGACCTCGCGATTTTTGCAGATGTCCACGTTTTGAAGTCCCCTGATACCGAAAAACTGGTTTTTAAAAAATGTCTGTCTGTCTGTTTGTGTGTGTGTGACCACGATAGCGGCCAAACCGCTGTAGGTATCAATTCCAAACTTTATAATTACGAATATAATCTCCCTCTTGAAATTTGATTAAATTTTCAGGAAAATCGGCAGACCGAAAGTAGTAGTTTACTTCAGTGAAAAAATCGAATTTTGCCAATTATTTGTCAACTACTAAGTTTAAACAAATTTGTAAAGAAGTCATATATACTCAAAATTAAATTTGAGAAGAATTTTATTAAAAAAGTTTTTCGAAATTCCTACCGAAAGTAGGTATTTTACTCGAAAATCAGTTTTTTGCGAATATTTCGCAAGTCATGCTTTTTAGACAGGTACGTTACGAGTATAAAAGTATTTAGAACTTAATTTTCAATACCTTTTGTATAAAAAATTCGGACCGGAAGTACCACTATTACTCTTATCAAATAGCGATTTTTGCAAATATTTCGCAAATTATGCATTCTATATACATATATGTATATTTGTCAAGAGTACAAAAGCATTTAGAGTTAGATTTGAAATATTTTTTGTATAAATGAAATTTCAAAATTCGAACCGGAAGTAGCACTTTTACTTTTATGGAATAGCGATTTTTGCAAATGTTTCGTAAATTATGCCTTCTATATATATTTGTCAAGAGTATAAAAAAATTTAGAGTTGGATTTGGAATATCTTTTGTATAAATGAAAATTCAAAATTCGGACCGGAAGTAATACTTTTACTCTTAGCGACTAGCACTTTTTTGCAAATATCTCATAAAGTATGTATCCTGTAGAGATTTATTAAGAGACTGGAAGTACTTAGAATAGGATTTTGAATAATTTTTGTATAAAATAATTTTTAAAATTGTATGATTTGAAATGCTCATATGTATAAGAAAGTCATGTGGTGGCCACACCTAATTTCTTTTTAATTTGGGATTTGTGTTAGTTCCTTGCACTCAGAAATACTTCAAGCATTCTCATTTAAACATGTAACGAAATTTTGTAAACTATCGCAAATCTCTCCATAAAAACTATTTCTGTGTATGTTTTAGCAAAGCTAAGTGACGAACGTGCGATATTTTGGCAATCTGGTACGATATTTTTCACACTTTGTAATAAATTTTGGAATCACTGACAATTCATTTTCATATCAGAAAAAGTAACATAAACAACGTTGTAGATCTAAATAAATGATAACTAAAAATGTACGCGTATGTTATTGAAACTAAACTAAATCCAGTGCACACTTACGTCTAGATAATTAGGAGAATTCGATTCAATAAACCGGTATTAAACAGACTATTACAAAAATTACGAAGTACGTAATTAACAGTCAAAACAATGAAAAAACGAAACTAACGTAACTATGAATGAAAATTTTATTTCTCTTGCGAAATATAAGGTAAATATAATAAATTTTAAAAATCCCTCACGCTCCTATCTAGGCCGATGAAAAAAGGATTTTACTCAAAAATTCCTTCTTTTATGTGCATTTTTTGGTCTCATTCTCGGGCACTTCTCGGGCGTAAACAGATGTTACAGTTCACCATATGAATTAGTGCTATTCAGTAAGCGTGTGTTGTTTACATTATTTCTTTGCTCCGTTGTAACTTCGTCGTAGTTTAAACCGGTCATGTCCGCGCCCTATGTTTAATATGTATAATTCTAACATATGGCAGCAGTGTAAGATACTAAATGGAAGATGCTCACATAAATGAGAACGGTGCTGTCAGTCAACATTTAACTGTTATCAGAAGAACCGTTGGAGCGGGAGCAGTTCCCGATTCGTATGGAGAATGTAATCGTTGTACCCTAAAAAATGTGAACAAAATACAAGTGCAGATCTGAATCATCATCAAATGGTCTGTTTAAAATTTGTCACCTGTTTGAGTTTTATATCTCTAAGTCTTATTGTACAGAGCCACTCCAGTGCAGTACGCGCGCCACAGTAAAGACGCCCGGACTGGCCATTTCTGTGACGCATCCAAGCCAAAGCAGAGCGGACTGGCCTAGTTTCCGTGTGGCTTTGTCATGATTTCATTCCATATTTTGTATTCAAAGTATGTCTTCATCAAGTGAAGAAGGTGAATTGTGCTTGCTTCTCTTACTGAAAAGAGGGAAACGCACACAGATTAGGATTTTAAGAGTGCACATCTTATTAGTAGGAAGGCATTCAAAAGGCGTTTGTCATACTCTATATGACGATTTAAGAGAGACTAAAACAGTTCTTTTGATAGTTCCGCATGTCAAAACGATCGTTTGATGAACTTTTAGAAAACATAGAAGAAGATATCGAAAAATCCTTCACAAACTACAAGAAGCTTCTAAGAGTCCCAAATTGCTGTTTCAAACTCAATGTAACACATAAAGCATCTATATTGAAGTTGTCAAGAAGCATAGTAATACACTGAAAAGTAGTACTAGTTTTCAGCATTTTGAAAGCAGATTTATAGCCTATAACCAGCTCAAACAACGTTAAAGGGATGACTAAGATGAATCAAGTCAAGGCTAGTGACGGAACGGTGGCGCTGTGCAGTGGCTCAGTATAGTAAGATTAATAAGCTTCATAACAAACAATGGTCAGCTAGTAAAACCACAGTCGCGCAGGTGGGTAACAAGAAGCAGGGGTATACATGTCTAAGAGTGGCCAGCTCACATGACAGAAACCACCTCTAGCTACAGCTGTGGCCCAGTATAATAAGCTCTATATGATTGCATGTATCACTTGTCTGATAATTTTGATAGTTTTGTTATGTCATGTATGCGTCTATAATTTGAATTTAAGTATGACAGCTGTCAGAGTTTGAAGTATTCAGCTTAGTATGTACACCAACATTAATTACTTAATTCCTTAAAAACAACCTAGTTTGATGAGGTAACAAGGCACAATACAATATTGGCTGGTTTATTTACTTTTATGTGAAAAAGAACAGTTTGGTTAGATATTTTATTCTAGAAATTTAACTTCAATTCTGAGAATAATGCAAACAAAAGCATTGTGTAAGTCTTGAAAATTATCAAGATGCAATTATAAGCATTTACCAACCTTTACAGTTTTTTCTTATTTCAGTATAATGCATACATTATATTTATAATTCAGTGCTACAATAAATATTTAGTAATTATAATTACATAACATTATATAAATAGTAGTTCGGGTATTTTAGATCAATGTTTTTACTTTCCACACAATCCATTTATAACAACATAAACAATTCGTCAAACGTTAACACATGCGGTAATTTCGTATAATGTAAGTTGGTTGCCTCCTACTTAAATTAGAAAATACATGTATGTAATAGGCCATCGAAATTGATCATCATGGCACCTCCTGTGATTTTGTGATGAGTTTTAGGCTGTGACACACAATCAGAATAGAGGTTCAATCTACAAATTTTTCTTTGGTGTGCTGTGTGAATATATTTTTTAGGTTCCCGTACATATTAAATAATTTTACAATTTACTGTAAATTCTGCTTACGCTATTCCCTACCTACCATTTAAAGCAACCTGTATTTAAGTCTTCATCACAACATTATTATTGTTATTAGTATTACACAGATAAAATTTTGCTAGAAATTCTGATGAATATGTAAAGAGCTAATCAAAAGAGCAGTAAATAAACGTAGTGTTATGAGTAGATAAGCTATGGGGCTTCTGGGCCAAAATCCCATATGATTTAACATAGGGGTCTAAATTTTGTTTTTTCCCCCCACCACTCCAACTTCTAACAACACGTGACCGAAAGCAACGCTCCCATTGGTCACCCCAAGCCACGAACACTCCCACATGTGACGTCACATGATCGAATCCAACACCCCCATTGGTCACACATAACCACAAAGTGTCAGTCCCCACCAGGAGGCGGGTAATTTGAAGTGCAGCTTGCACGTACCCCACAACAATGGGGCCGGTAACAACATATTGCGTGAATGATAATTTGCAATAGTGTTTGTACGTACCACCAATAATGGCGCAGGGATAAAAACAACAACAAGTCAGCCATATTGTATGTGTGTGAGATACCGCCGTAAGCATCATCATCATTGGAAGAAATTTCGATTTCTTTATTTTCTTTGTACTCGGGGCAACGTGATTGGCCCATGACGGATGGCGGGTGACGTAATACGTTTAGCATGCGGTGGAGCACACCTAACGGCTTTGTAATATATTATTATGTATGATTAAATAAAAAACAACAACAAATACTGAAAAAGAAGAAAATAATATATTCCATCTCTCTCTTTCACGTCGACGCTAAAACGCTTATCTTGTTATTCTTACTTTGTGGTTTACGCACAAAGAAATTAAATAAAATACAATATATATCCAAATCAAATCGCTTCTTAGTGCCGTTTTGACATCCAAGATGGCGTCCTAAAGCTGTTTTGACACTCAAGATTGGTTGATGATTTTGAAATGTATTTTATACACCAGTAAATAGAATATAATAAAAAGGGGATACTTACTCAATTTGAAGCGGCAAATCAACTCCATCCGAGGCATGCGCAGGGGACCAGCTAAGGAGGTGGTAAATCGATCTTATAGTGCCCCCAGGCCAGAGCGTGGATACCATCCCCATTAATCCAGCGTTTATCATCGTGAGGTGATAAGGCTAGTTTATTTTGTTCGACCGAATAGATATTATGTAATTTAGTCCTAAATAGCTTCTGTTTTTTAATATTAAATTTTGTTCGAATAAACAACCGCGATAATCATCCAAACTAATTTCATCTCGCACAACATTTTTTTCACTCCCTTCGCTTTTTTAATTTCCCTACCCTCAACCGCTAGGGCATATACTTTGGCTCACAATCCAACAAACTCACTCATTATACTACCCGCGTTTTCATCCTTAAATAAACCTAAAACGGCCTTGTTTTGTTGCGCTATATTGAAGACATTATTAGCCGAAAAGTTCGATGTATCGAATTTTGTTATATTTTTCTTAATGTCGTGGTATATATCATTACTCTCCACTTTTAAAATAAAACTGTCCGTATCCATATAACACAGACACACCTTTTCTGCATACTCGCGTTTCAAAAATTATAGAAAAAGTCAATGTACTTACTAGTAGAACACAATGTTGAATGATATTTACAGTAATGTATTTTATACACTAGTAAATAGAATATAATAAAAACTGTTATTTTTTCAATAAACAAAAATATGTTTACTGTCTAAAATGCATGTGCCGAATAACATTTTTGCAGATAAATAACTTCGTAAACAGCATTATCTCTCACTTCCTGTTACAAACAAAATGTGGTTAGATATATCCTTTGCATGTTTTTTTTTTATTGAATTTAGGTAATACACAAGGTTAATACAGTATGGTGACGTAGTAATAAATTACTTTTTAAAGTTTATATTTAACGATATAATTGAAGGATGTAACATTGATATACAAATAGTATTATTACTTTATATTATTATTTATTAATTCGATATCTGTAGTTCCAAAATCGACCACGTTTTTTATAGTTGTCGCTGTTGTGTCAGTTAGATACAGACTTGTCCAAAAACCAATAAATTAAATAAAATACTAATATATACAGGATGGACCAAAAGTCACGAAAATATTAATATCAAATCGCTTCTAGTGCCCGTTCGTTAAGATGGTTGCCTATACACGCTTTTAACATTCAAGATGACACAATCAAGTTGTTAAAAGGTAAAATGTTTCTATTAATCAATATTAAAACGTTAAATAAAAACGCTTAATTGTTTTTCGTAGTATATAGCAATAAATTATTAAACCTCTTTTGTGTGTGAGACCCAGACATTAAAAAACAAAAACGATATCGACTTATCCGCGCGTGTGTTTTTTAGTGCAGAAAATAAAAAATCATAAGATGTTTCTAGAAAAAATAATGTATTCCATTTTTTTAAAAATATCATGGTGATTGCAACCATAAACAAAATAATTAGCACCTCTGACATAAAAAAGGAGGGGGTGGTGGATTATCGATATTATTCAAAATAAAAAAAATATTGTTTTATAGACAATAATCAATACCTATGGCACGTTTCAATAGATGATGCAAAACAATTTTTGTATACACTCAATGTAATAACAAAATTAATAACCCGTTTATTCGGAAAAACCTTCGTAATGTGGCTGCCTAAAAAGCATGACTTACAAATATTCGCATTTCAGTAGATATGGGGGGTATGCTGTGGGAGGGGATTTTTTCAAGTTTTCTATTTATAAGAGTGATATTCCACAGTCATATTAGTTTCAGTTTAACTCATAACAACATTACATTGCGTGAATATGTTGTGTCTATGCATATGTTTCTACCTAATTAATACTATATCATCAACAGACCTAATTACCTCTCCGCAGCGTTATGGGTATTTAGATACATCCGAGGCGTCGTTGCAGGAGGTCGAAGATGGCATAATTAAATTTCAAGAATTCTACAATTTAACAATTGATGGCACTGATAATAATGAGACTGTGGAATTAATAAGTAAACCACGTTGTGGTAATTCAGATCAACCAGTAGACATTCAAGATTATTCACTTAAATGGAATAAAACTAATTTATTGTGGTACTTTCCAAGGACGACTACAACGGCGAAAAAGCTTACGCAAAGAGCATTCGATATTTGGCAAAATTATACAACTTTAACTTTTACCTATTCAGTGAAGAATCCGGATATTGTAATTTCCTTTGCCGAACAAACGTATGCTCATAAAAATAATCAGAGGTGCATGAAAGGACAATGTCGTTTTGATTTTGATGGTAGTGGAGGGGTTTTAGCACATGCTTATTATCCAAACGGTCTAAATAAGTGTATTGAAATTCATTTAGATAAAAGTGAAAAATGGGATTATGGGCTCGATCCTTATCAACGGATGGGACAAGTTTCTTTGGAGTTATATTACATGAGATTGGACACAGTTTGGGTCTACAACATACTTCTAATAGTTCCTCCGTAATGTATGGATTTTATGGTGGTCAAATTATTAATACTTTATCTGAAGATGACATCGAAGCGATTCAGCATCTGTACGGTGTAAAAAAAAAATGTGTCAATTGTTGTTGAATCTACGACTCCATCGATTATTGGAGAAGATGATGAAAATGAAATTGAGCCGCACTTATGTGATATTCAACCGAATAGTCTTTTAGTTACTTCAAACCATCACTTGTATATTATTTATAAAGAATGGGTTTTACTATGAACCTTCACAAAAAACATCAGTATAGAAAACCAGAAAAAATTCATAATTATTTGGTGGAGCTCCCAAAGAACATCACATATACGCATATACTACAAAACACTCAAGACTACATATTGATATTTAACTCAAACATTTTTTATCAGATCAACTTTCCTAGTTTTAAGTTGAAAAACATCTACAGCACAAGTAGAATAGGAATACCAAAGGATAGTAAAATTAATGCGGCATTTAGTACATATACCGGAAAGACATACGTATTTTACAGTGACATCTACTTCACCGAAATCGGTGATTGTGATTTAAAATATAAAAACCGCGGTCTAATTTCAGACAAATTTTCGGGTCTTCCAGCAACTGTTGATGGCGCTTTCAGATATACGAATGGTAATTTATATTTTACTAAAAACAATATGTTTTATGAATACAATGAATTTAGTAATAAGGTTGTAAGTGTTGGGGAATTAAACGTACAAAAGTTTGGTATTCAATGTTCAGATAAGAGTGTGTTGTTGGAAAAAATGCAAGAACTACTCAAGCAAGTGTTTTATAAGTAATTTTTTATAGCGTGAGAAATGTTAATAATAAATGGAACACGTTTTGATCTATTTATTTCGCATACTCGCATAGGCATATAATTAACGTAAACAAGAAAATCATTATATCATTTTAATTAAGCTTCCAAACGCAGACAATACAATACAATACGCACTTCATCAAGCAAAGTTTTAATACAAAACTGTTGCAATTTAATAAAAAATAGAAGAAAAGACTGTTATTTTAGCACTAAGTTCATTGATTTCTTTTATAAGTTTAATGTATTGTTCTTTATCTCTATCTCATTATGGTTTAATCATATGCTTCCTTAAAAATAAACTATGAATGAAAATATGTTTGTGGTTTTACTTCCTTTATTAAGATAATAGAATAAAATTCAATTATTTTTATTAATAAATATATATTTTTTATAAAATCATTTGTTTTAGAAATTTATGTATTTTATGCATTAACGTTGTCTTATTATTACACTGAAGTCCGAACATTTTCCATATTAACATTACCTAGATTTACTATTTTATTGGAGAATTCGTTGAATTCATAGAATGTGTTATTTGAAAAGAAAAAATAAATAATTTTCCGTTTTATATCTGAAATTTTTTTCATTAATTATTCCCACACTAAATAATTTATTAAATCTCTCTCCTGTATGTATGCGTGAGATCAAGACTTACTAATACTAAACATAACAAACTACTACTATCATCTGGTTTAAGGTGTGACGCTGTCTATTTCCCCATAATATATTACAATTATGAAATTAATACAATATAGGTAATCAATGAAGATTTTGGATGTTCAATCATTCATGGCTGTATGTAAATCTCACTATATTACTCTGACGATAAAGTTAACCGCAAACAACTGATATTATAAGGGAATTAATAAAAATAGTCTATTTTAAAAAAAATCCATTCATGAAATATACATCCTTTTAACATTCAATATTGAGTATTTTTAAAATCTCTCTTGCATGGCACCAAGTCATTAAAAAAAATAACCGCAAGAAATTTCTGAAATATAAACAAAATAGGTAATTGTTCTGAATAGCGACATCTTCAGTGTGATAAATCATTTGACATACCCCCCACACTACAGAAACACCAACACAAAAATCTTCAAAGCTCTTCGATGACTGTACAAAGCCCTTTAATACCTGTGTAAGGCTCTGTAATAGCTGTAAAAGTTCGTTAATACCTATACAAAAGCTCTTCAAAGTATATCTGCAATACATTTCTCATTATTAAAATTTACACATGAATCACATATTGTTGAGATATCTAAAATCAGTTAAATATGGTACACATATACATAAGCTTCAAACGAATTTTTAATATATGGAGAGCAAAACATGGCGATGCATTATCAAATTCAATTTTATTTCATTGGCAATATGAACAATCTCCTCTAAGCATGATCAACCCCCTCAAATCAAATTATAAATATATGGGGGGGCGCTTAAATTACTTTGCTTTTTCTAGTGAAACATGGTGATCCATTATCGAATTGCCTTTAAGTTTGTATACATTGTTAAAAGCTATAATTATAACACTGATTTATTTAAATCGTATTTCCTAATACCACTAAGTATATTGACGGATATTTCAATTTTCATATAATATGGAAGCAGATTTTTGTGTTGATCGAGACAGTTGACCCCGAGAACAGACTGTATCATTTAGAGAATGTTTTCATTGGGAGTATATATGTTGAGAATGTCATGTGAGGAAGAGTCTATGTGAAGATAATTTATGATTTTTAAAATAAAAAAAATATTTTGGTTCATTTTCTTCAAATTCATTTTATTTTCTTCTTCCACAACGTCAATGTAATTGTTTTATCAACTGTTATTGTACATGACGCAGATATTGCTTCCTATTTTTACTGCATACAAACAACCACGGAGTTTTATTAATACTTATAAACAGCTTTTATTAAATCAATATATTTGCATAAGCACCAAATCTATTAAATATATGTCGAACGATTTAAATTACTTTGCTTTCGAGCAACACAAAAAAAATTCCTATTATTGTCCCTATTTTGTGGGAATTATAAGTGTAGAAGAATGTGATGTAATTACTGCTATTGAAGCTCATTCGCTAAATTCCATAAATAATATACATAACCTCCAAACCAATTAAATTAACCAAAAACTACATACTAAAGCTCTTCACCCTCTCACTCCCTCACGAGATATTACACCTTGAAGGTCCAGTCGAAGGTCTATTGTTTTATTTTTTAAATTTATATATACATATTCATAGTGATGAAACAATTGTGTTCATTGAATAAAATATACATATTTATATACAAAATGTATAATCACTCAAATCAATTTTCAACTATGCTTTGCTTGCATTTAGGTATGGAGAGGGGTGGGGTGGGGTGGGGTAATCACCCCACCCCACCGACTAATCAGTCGGAATATCCACCCCACCGCGGGGTGGATGGCGGGTGACGTAATACGTTAAGCGCGTGGGCGGGGACGCCAAACAGCTTTATATTATTTATCACCCGCTGAACAGCTTCTGAAGTGCTTTGAACGGCTTCTGAAGTGCTTTGAACGGCTTTTGAAGAGCTTTGAACGGCTTGGAAGAGCTGCTGAAATGCTTTCAACAGCTTCTGAAGTGCTTTGAACGGCTTTTGAAGAGCTTTGAACGGCTTTTGAAGAGCTGCTGAAGTGCTTTCAACAGCTTCTGAAGTGCTCGAACCGGTTCATCTCTCTCGCGTCAGAGGACGTTATTTTTAGTTTGGCAAGTGAGTGTCAGAGGGCGCCACCTTAGTTGGGTTCGTGGCCGTCAGAGCGCTCGTATTCGCACATTTATTACATTTACACATGTACAAACGCGTATAATATTCAGTAACGTATTATACGACTGATGCGTCATGCTCTCCCATGTAACGGTCGGTTGGACGTATTGCTATGATATTAGTACAATTGTTATAGGGTTACCACGATCTAGCTCATAAAACAAAATTCTCTCTCTCTCAGGTTCCCTCGGCGAAACTGTACAATGTTCACGTCAGGAATCGTGATCTTAGGAAACAGTATAAAAAAACAACAAATTACTTGAAGACAAAAAAATGAAATAAATAATTAATTATCTTTTCTAAAATCTTTAATAACAGTGAAAAACAAATCATATATAAATTATTTATTACAAAAAAACAAAAAAAAAAAAAAAACTTTCATTAATAAATTCTCAAGAAAAAATCCTACCCACTACTTGACCAGATAGGATAAAAAAACTTGTACTGACAAACGCGACAAAAATTTACCTAATTAATTACTAAAAATAATTCATAAATTTTTTACAAAATAATAATTACTTAAAATAAATAAATTAAATTCCTATAATTAAAATACATCAAATTATAGCAAACTGATATAGTAAAGAAAATTATCTAATTTAATAGCTTCTCAATAAATATAAAATATTTTCAAACACGTGCAGGAAAACAAAATGACGGATATGAGTCTACTTTTTACAATATTAAAATTTTCTCTTATTATCATAAAGAATGCATTCTCTTACTTAAAAGTAAATACTTAACTTATATAACAGCAATAAAACTAATTCACGAACTTGATTAAATCTTGGCTCCTTAAAAATGAAACTTATAACAAATTTTTATTCAAATATAATATAACTTTAATACAACTGTACTTAACGGGAAACCAAAATTTAATGTCTTTCATATTCACCACAGGACAAGTCAAAGTCCATATCCCTACCACGTCTCATAAACTTCGCACATGTATACAATATTAACATATCAAGTTGAGCGTAACTAATCTTTCTGGCATCTTTTCTTTTAAAGTCAAATAACTAAATAAATATTAATATACACAGATTACCAAAATACAGTGTGTACCAAAACATTTGCCCCACAGAAAAATAAATTTGAAGTAAATCAATTTATTTAATTTTACTTATGTATGATATATAAAAAACCATAGCATATCTCCAAAATAACAATTTATTAAATCTGTGCAAAGCAAAGATTTCAGAAATTTTTATTTTCCGCACACAACATCTTACTATCTCTAATGTTTTCTCCAAATACAATATAATGTAAAAATTAAAACCCTTCTCCGCACACAGAATATAATTGTATAGTACCTCACAATCTTCTTAAGGATTGTTCAAATATGGATGAAGCATACTAATGTGATATCGTCCCTTCTTAATGCGTCCATCCATTGAATAGAGCTCATATGTGACGTTATTAAATATTCTTGTTACAATATACGGACCACAATAAGGAAGATCCAATTTAGCACACTTTTGCTGATTTCTTCTGGCAACCCTGTATCTTCTGACAATAACTGTATCACCAATATTAAACCTAGTTCTTTCTTTGATTTTTTCATTTTCTCGGCGCACATACATCTCCCCTTGCCTTTGTAGTCTTCCTCGAACAACATTATTTCTCTCTTCTAGATTATGAACAACTTCTCCATGCAAATCCCAGGGCCGACTAGGAGTCATTCCATTCATCAAAGTCGCTGGACACTCTTCAGTAAGGGTATTGGGCGAATTGTTCATGGAATATTCTATCTGTTGAACATACTGGACCCAGCCTACATGGTGTTCATGGGTTTTCATCCTCAAAAATTTGATTACCTCTTGAATATACCGCTCACATGGATTGGCACATGGATGGCGTATCGAGGAAAAACATACATTAATATTTTGTTCATTCAAAGCATTTATAAATCTATCATTAGTAAAATAACTAGCATTATCTGCTAAAATTCGTCTCATTTTTCCTTGATTTTGTACGAAGTTATTAATACATAAAAGTGCAATCTCAGAATTGTATTTTGTAGTGGGAAACAGCCTAACAAATTTAGTAAAAATATCCACCATAACAAATATATTTCTATACCCATAATCTCCTGGCATTAAATTTTCTAAGAAATCAATCGCTACTAAATCCAATTTATTATTCACTATTATACTTTTTATATCATGTTGCAATGTGCGATTTTTATGCTTTCCAAAATAACATTCATTACAATTCCTTACCACCCTTTTCGCAATACTTCTATCCTTAACAGCATAAAAAGCTTCTCTAAAAGTTAACCAAACTTTCCTAGTCCCAATATGTCCCAGTTCATTATGAATAATAGACATTGCTTGACGAGCATACATTTCATTTACAACCACATTATACTGATCACGAATCTGTTTTTTAATAAGCCCATCATGAAAAATATAGTCTTTTTAGTATGCATGCATCATAAACCAATCAAAACACACCCATAAGCGTGCATAATCGGGCCTTTGTCGCACGGCGTGCGTATAAAGGTTGCTTGGTAACAGCCAATCCCAAGCGTTTAATAGTCCATTGAAATGTCAGGAAATGTCAAATGACAAGTCACTCGATAATATGTATTGAAATTATTGATTTGATTTCTTCTAATTAAAATTATTGTTGCATTTATACTAAAAAATATCGTATGACACAGTGCATAATTAGCTTTTAAAGCACTCGAAACGTTAAAGCCACTCCGCTTCGCGTCGTGGCTTTAAACTCGTTACTCGTGCTTTAAAAGCTTGATTATGCACTAGTGTCATAATATACTATTATAATTCCCCACATTTCTCAATTCCTCTTTAATATGATCAAAACATTCATCCTGCTGGACCTGATGGATCTCAACATAGTCAAACATTCCCTCAGCTGCATATCTGTTATAAGCATTTAACTCTACATGATTGAAATTACTTTTTATATTGTACATTCTTGTTAAAGCATCAGCGGTAACATTTAGAACACCTCTGATATGTCTAATTTGAAATGAATATTCTGATAACAACAATGACCATCTATATATTCGATTATTTGAAAATCTAGTTGACAAAAGTGACGTCAACGCCGCATGATCTGATTCTACAATAAATTTTTTAGCCAACAAAGAAAAACGTAATTTATTTACAGTATGCACAACAGCAAGTAATTCTTTTTCTCCCACTGTATATCTTAATTCATATTTTTTTAATAGCCTTGAAATGAAACAAATAGGCTCTTCATTTCCCTCATCATCTAACTGAATTAAAACTCCACTTATAGCAGAATCACTAGCATCAACTCTTAATAAAAATTCTTTAGAAAAATCAGGCAGTACTAATAACAAACTATTATAAAATTCATTCTTAACCTTTTCAAAAGCATCTATTCTTTCTTTAGACCAAATAAATTTTTCATTCTTTCTTAATAATTCATACAATGGTGCACATAATTTTTCCAAATACGGAACAAATCTTTTATAATAACCCACAATACCAAGAAAACCTCTCAACATTTTCACATTCTTAGGTCTAGGATAATTTTTTATAACCTCCAGCCTAGAATCATCCACACTGACATATTTTAAACTTAAATTATATCCAAGGAATTTAATTTCCTTTTTAAAAAACTCACATTTCTTAATATTAATTTTTAAACCATTATTTGCTAATACCTCTATAACCTTCCTTAAATGTTCCATGTGTTCTTCAATTGTCTTGTTAAATATTAAAATATCATCTATATAATGGGATACAAACGATTCATAAGGTTCTAAAATTTGTTGCATTGCTCTAATTAAAGCAGCAGACGAGCTACTTAGTCCATATGGTACCACTTTAAATTGGTATACAGCTCCATCTACCATAAAACCACAATATTTTCTACTCTTTCTTTCTAAAGGCACCAACCAAAAAGAACTTTTTAGATCCAACTTAGTATAAATCATAGCGTCGTTGCACTTAGATAATAACGTTTCCACAGTTACAGGAGTCACAAATTGCATCTTGGTACGATCATTCAACCTTCTCACATCCAAAGATAAGCGAATATCTCCACACTTCTTTTGAACCACCACCAGCGGATTGACATACCTCGTGACACCTCTCTCAATAACACCATCTCGCAACATCTTTCTTACTTCTTCTCTCACCTTCTCTTGCATATTTTTGGGAATTGGATAATTTTTAATTTTAAATGGTCTCGACTCATCTACTTCTAATGAATGTACATAATTTGTAGCAATACAGGGAAATTTATCTACTAAGGAAATATTCTTCTTTATCATATCTTTGACATTTTCTTTATATTTTTCTTCAACATTAATTTCAAGTAAATCTACATCTTCAGGCACCTCGATACACATATTATTGGACTCTATTTCTTTAACCTCTTCAACCTCTTCATAATTTTCACCATTTATACTATTTATAACTTCTTTTACTTCATATACCATTTCCATATTATTTATAACCTTTTCATTTTCTTCATCTTCTTCATCCTGCTGAAACCAGGAAACTACTTGATTCTCCACCACCATACATTTTCTCTCAATGTCTATTACTGCCTTTATTTTTTCTAACAGGTCCATTCCAATAATACCATCTCTTTGTAAACCTTTGACTGACATAAATTCTCCCAAAAACTTATTATCTTTTACCATAAATTCAACTACATAAATTTTATTTACCATTGCTATTATCTTTTTCGTCGCAGACACAATTGTAATTTTTCTTGTAGGTATATATTTACCTGCATTCATACTTTCTAATTTTTTTATTATTTGATCATCCAAGATTGAAATTTCACTCCCCGTATCAACTAAACATTTTACTTTCACTCCTCCCATAGTAACTTTTATATGTGGCAACATCTTATTATCTAAACTATCTGAATCATTATCTCTCATTGCATTCATACTAATTATCTCTTTGGTTGGCCCATTTAAAAATCCTGACACTTTGCCTTTTCTTCTCTCTCTACATTTTCTCTACTATTTTCTTTTTTAGTACCATTATATGAAAAATTTTTATTTAGTCTTTCATTCTGTATATAATTACGATTTATATTTTCCTCTCTTAATTGACATGCTCTATCATTCTCTCTATTCCAATTTACATTTTTATTTTCTACCTGTGGTCTCACAAATCTATTTGTCATGTTATAATTGTGTGAATTTTTTTCTCTATCATTAAAATTTCTTTGCTCTCTATATCTTATACCATTTCTATCATATTTTAACATATTAAAACTTTGAAATCTATTTCCATACTCAGCATCATCTAATCTCCTCAATAATTCTATAAATTGACTAATGGTCTTTATATTTTGTATGGCCACTGCCTGACTTACTTCAAAATCAAAATGACATGCTAATTGTGTAACCAAATCAATTTCTAGCATAGCAGGAGTTAAATATTTTAAAATTGAATATTTATTTATTATATATGTCTCACGATTATCTGAACCTCCTTTCTTAAAATTACCAAATAATAAATCTTTTCTCACCCTCATTTGTGCCATCTGTCCCCAATACTGCTGTGTAAATCTCTTTTCAAAATCCTCGAACGTCATCACCTCGTCAGAAATCATGTCCCACCAGATAAGAGCATCGTCCTTCAAACAATTTCTCACCATCTGCAGCTTTCTACCATCTCCTGGAACATTCTCCAAACACGCCTTCAAATTCTTCAGAAAACCCATCGGATTTATTGATGTTGATCCATAAAACTTAGGCAAAGCATCATCTGATACTGGCATCGGAATATATTTTGTTATTTCCCCATTTCCATGAATTTGTTCATTTTTTATTGCTGTTATCTTCTCTTCCACCTTTTCCATTTCTTTTCCATTTAATACATCTCTCTGTAGCACTTTTATGCATTTATCTTCAATAATATTCATTATTTTTAACATTTCTTCTTTCATTTCATCTACTTTAATTTTTAATTCTTCAATCTCTTGTTTATTTTCTTCTATTTTCTTTATTTGTCCATCCACCTGTCCAAACTTTGCCATAATTACCTCAAAACTTCTTTGCATCCTTTCTTCCATCTTGTCCATTCTTTCTCCCATTTCCAATATCATTTCCATCAACATTTTATTTTCTCCTTCTTCTTTTTTCTTTAAAATAGACTCCATACCCTGACTCTGCTCCTGCGACTCATCACTCTCATACCCTGCTGGTTGTCTCCATTCCATTTTCTTTTCTCCCTCCATTTTGTTTAACACATCCAAATTTTGTTGAGCGCCTTGTAAATTTCTGCTTCCTTCCATTTTCAAACCACGTAGTTTCAGCCAAAATAATTGCTTTTCTATCACACGTTGGTTACCGCCAAAATAATTGCTTTTCTGCCCCACGTTGGTTCAGCCAATTTAATTGTGCTATGATATTAGTACAATTGTTATAGGGTTACCACGATCTAGCTCATAAAACAAAATTCTCTCTCTCTCAGGTTCCCTCGGCGAAACTGTACAATGTTCACGTCAGGAATCGTGATCTTAGGAAACAGTATAAGAAAACAACAAATTACTTGAAGACAAAAAAATGAAATAAATAATTAATTATCTTTTCTAAAATCTTTAATAACAGTGAAAAACAAATCATATATAAATTATTTATTACAAAAAAACAAAAAAAAAAAAAAAAACTTTCATTAATAAATTCTCAAGAAAAAATCCTACCCACTACTTGACCAGATAGGATAAAAAAAACTTGTACTGACAAACGCGACAAAAATTTACCTAATTAATTACTAAAAATAATTCATAAATTTTTTACAAAATAATAATTACTTAAAATAAATAAATTAAATTCCTATAATTAAAATACATCAAATTATAGCAAACTGATATAGTAAAGAAAATTATCTAATTTAATAGCTTCTCAATAAATATAAAATATTTTCAAACACGTGCAGGAAAACAAAATGACGGATATGAGTCTACTTTTTACAATATTAAAATTTTCTCTTATTATCATAAAGAATGCATTCTCTTACTTAAAAGTAAATACTTAACTTATATAACAGCAATAAAACTAATTCACGAACTTGATTAAATCTTGGCTCCTTAGAAATGAAACTTATAACAATTTTTATTCAAATATAATATAACTTTAATACAACTGTACTTAACGGGAAACCAAAATTTAATGTCTTTCATATTCACCACAGGACAAGTCAAAGTCTATATCCCTACAACGTCTCATAAACTTCGCACATGTATACAATATTAACATATCAAGTTGAGCGTAACTAATCTTTCTGGCATCTTTTCTTTTAAAGTCAAATAACTAAATAAATATTAATATACACAGATTACCAAAATACAGTGTGTACCAAAACATTTGCCCCACAGAAAAATAAATTTGAAGTAAATCAATTTATTTAATTTTACTTATGTATGATATATAAAAAACCATAGCAGTATGTATATATATAAATAGTAAAATAAAGGATGTTAAAACTGTTATGTATATTTAAATTCCAATAAACCAGTTTAATTACTGTTTCGTAACTCCGAAAACAGAATGTAATACATACATTCTGTTTTCGGAGTTACGGTCGGTTGGACGTATGTATATATATAAATAGTAAAATAAAGGATGTTAAAACTGTTATGTATATTTAAATTCCAATAAACCAGTTTAATTACTGTTTCGTAACTCCGAAAACAGAATGTAATACATACATTCTGTTTTCGGAGTTACGAAACAGTAATTAAACTGGTTTATTGGAATTTAAATATACATAACAGTTTTAACATCCTTTATTTTACTATTTATATATATACATACGTCCAACCGACCGTTACATGGGAGAGCATGACGCATCAGTCGTATAATACGTTACTGAATATTATACGCGTTTGTACATGTGTAAATGTAATAAATGTGCGAATACGAGCGCTCTGACGGCCACGAACCCAACTAAGGTGGCGCCCTCTGACACTCACTTGCCAAACTAAAAATAACGTCCTCTGACGCGAGAGAGATGAACCGGTTCGAGCACTTCAGAAGCTGTTGAAAGCACTTCAGCAGCTCTTCAAAAGCCGTTCAAAGCTCTTCAAAAGCCGTTCAAAGCACTTCAGAAGCTGTTGAAAGCATTTCAGCAGCTCTTCCAAGCCGTTCAAAGCTCTTCAAAAGCCGTTCAAAGCACTTCAGAAGCCGTTCAAAGCACTTCAGAAGCTGTTCAGCGGGTGATAAATAATATAAAGCTGTTTGGCGTCCCCGCCCACGCGCTTAACGTATTACGTCACCCGCCATCCACCCCGCGGTGGGGTGGATATTCCGACTGATTAGTCGGTGGGGTGGGGTGATTACCCCACCCCACCCCACCCCTCTCCATACCTAAATGCAAGCAAAGCATAGTTGAAAATTGATTTGAGTGATTATACATTTTGTATATAAATATGTATATTTTATTCAATGAACACAATTGTTTCATCACTATGAATATGTATATATAAATTTAAAAAATAAAACAATAGACCTTCGACTGGACCTTCAAGGTGTAATATCTCGTGAGGGAGTGAGAGGGTGAAGAGCTTTAGTATGTAGTTTTTGGTTAATTTAATTGGTTTGGAGGTTATGTATATTATTTATGGAATTTAGCGAATGAGCTTCAATAGCAGTAATTACATCACATTCTTCTACACTTATAATTCCCACAAAATAGGGACAATAATAGGAATTTTTTTTGTGTTGCTCGAAAGCAAAGTAATTTAAATCGTTCGACATATATTTAATAGATTTGGTGCTTATGCAAATATATTGATTTAATAAAAGCTGTTTATAAGTATTAATAAAACTCCGTGGTTGTTTGTATGCAGTAAAAATAGGAAGCAATATCTGCGTCATGTACAATAACAGTTGATAAAACAATTACATTGACGTTGTGGAAGAAGAAAATAAAATGAATTTGAAGAAAATGAACCAAAATATTTTTTTTATTTTAAAAATCATAAATTATCTTCACATAGACTCTTCCTCACATGACATTCTCAACATATATACTCCCAATGAAAACATTCTCTAAATGATACAGTCTGTTCTCGGGGTCAACTGTCTCGATCAACACAAAAATCTGCTTCCATATTATATGAAAATTGAAATATCCGTCAATATACTTAGTGGTATTAGGAAATACGATTTAAATAAATCAGTGTTATAATTATAGCTTTTAACAATGTATACAAACTTAAAGGCAATTCGATAATGGATCACCATGTTTCACTAGAAAAAGCAAAGTAATTTAAGCGCCCCCCCATATATTTATAATTTGATTTGAGGGGGTTGATCATGCTTAGAGGAGATTGTTCATATTGCCAATGAAATAAAATTGAATTTGATAATGCATCGCCATGTTTTGCTCTCCATATATTAAAAATTCGTTTGAAGCTTATGTATATGTGTACCATATTTAACTGATTTTAGATATCTCAACAATATGTGATTCATGTGTAAATTTTAATAATGAGAAATGTATTGCAGATATACTTTGAAGAGCTTTTGTATAGGTATTAACGAACTTTTACAGCTATTACAGAGCCTTACACAGGTATTAAAGGGCTTTGTACAGTCATCGAAGAGCTTTGAAGATTTTTGTGTTGGTGTTTCTGTAGTGTGGGGGGTATGTCAAATGATTTATCACACTGAAGATGTCGCTATTCAGAACAATTACCTATTTTGTTTATATTTCAGAAATTTCTTGCGGTTATTTTTTTTAATGACTTGGTGCCATGCAAGAGAGATTTTAAAAATACTCAATATTGAATGTTAAAAGGATGTATATTTCATGAATGGATTTTTTTTAAAATAGACTATTTTTATTAATTCCCTTATAATATCAGTTGTTTGCGGTTAACTTTATCGTCAGAGTAATATAGTGAGATTTACATACAGCCATGAATGATTGAACATCCAAAATCTTCATTGATTACCTATATTGTATTAATTTCATAATTGTAATATATTATGGGGAAATAGACAGCGTCACACCTTAAACCAGATGATAGTAGTAGTTTGTTATGTTTAGTATTAGTAAGTCTTGATCTCACGCATACATACAGGAGAGAGATTTAATAAATTATTTAGTGTGGGAATAATTAATGAAAAAAATTTCAGATATAAAACGGAAAATTATTTATTTTTTCTTTTCAAATAACACATTCTATGAATTCAACGAATTCTCCAATAAAATAGTAAATCTAGGTAATGTTAATATGGAAAATGTTCGGACTTCAGTGTAATAATAAGACAACGTTAATGCATAAAATACATAAATTACTAAAACAAATGATTTTATAAAAAATATATATTTATTAATAAAAATAATTGAATTTTATTCTATTATCTTAATAAAGGAAGTAAAACCACAAACATATTTTCATTCATAGTTTATTTTTAAGGAAGCATATGATTAAACCATAATGAGATAGAGATAAAGAACAATACATTAAACTTATAAAAGAAATCAATGAACTTAGTGCTAAAATAACAGTCTTTTCTTCTATTTTTTATTAAATTGCAACAGTTTTGTATTAAAACTTTGCTTGATGAAGTGCGTATTGTATTGTATTGTCTGCGTTTGGAAGCTTAATTAAAATGATATAATGATTTTCTTGTTTACGTTAATTATATGCCTATGCGAGTATGCGAAATAAATAGATCAAAACGTGTTCCATTTATTATTAACATTTCTCACGCTATAAAAAATTACTTATAAAACACTTGCTTGAGTAGTTCTTGCATTTTTTCCAACAACACACTCTTATCTGAACATTGAATACCAAACTTTTGTACGTTTAATTCCCCAACACTTACAACCTTATTACTAAATTCATTGTATTCATAAAACATATTGTTTTTAGTAAAATATAAATTACCATTCGTATATCTGAAAGCGCCATCAACAGTTGCTGGAAGACCCGAAAATTTGTCTGAAATTAGACCGCGGTTTTTATATTTTAAATCACAATCACCGATTTCGGTGAAGTAGATGTCACTGTAAAATACGTATGTCTTTCCGGTATATGTACTAAATGCCGCATTAATTTTACTATCCTTTGGTATTCCTATTCTACTTGTGCTGTAGATGTTTTTCAACTTAAAACTAGGAAAGTTGATCTGATAAAAAATGTTTGAGTTAAATATCAATATGTAGTCTTGAGTGTTTTGTAGTATATGCGTATATGTGATGTTCTTTGGGAGCTCCACCAAATAATTATGAATTTTTTCTGGTTTTCTATACTGATGTTTTTTGTGAAGGTTCATAGTAAAACCCATTCTTTATAAATAATATACAAGTGATGGTTTGAAGTAACTAAAAGACTATTCGGTTGAATATCACATAAGTGCGGCTCAATTTCATTTTCATCATCTTCTCCAATAATCGATGGAGTCGTAGATTCAACAACAATTGACACATTTTTTTTTTACACCGTACAGATGCTGAATCGCTTCGATGTCATCTTCAGATAAAGTATTAATAATTTGACCACCATAAAATCCATACATTACGGAGGAACTATTAGAAGTATGTTGTAGACCCAAACTGTGTCCAATCTCATGTAATATAACTCCAAAGAAACTTGTCCCATCCGTTGATAAGGATCGAGCCCATAATCCCATTTTTCACTTTTATCTAAATGAATTTCAATACACTTATTTAGACCGTTTGGATAATAAGCATGTGCTAAAACCCCTCCACTACCATCAAAATCAAAACGACATTGTCCTTTCATGCACCTCTGATTATTTTTATGAGCATACGTTTGTTCGGCAAAGGAAATTACAATATCCGGATTCTTCACTGAATAGGTAAAAGTTAAAGTTGTATAATTTTGCCAAATATCGAATGCTCTTTGCGTAAGCTTTTTCGCCGTTGTAGTCGTCCTTGGAAAGTACCACAATAAATTAGTTTTATTCCATTTAAGTGAATAATCTTGAATGTCTACTGGTTGATCTGAATTACCACAACGTGGTTTACTTATTAATTCCACAGTCTCATTATTATCAGTGCCATCAATTGTTAAATTGTAGAATTCTTGAAATTTAATTATGCCATCTTCGACCTCCTGCAACGACGCCTCGGATGTATCTAAATACCCATAACGCTGCGGAGAGGTAATTAGGTCTGTTGATGATATAGTATTAATTAGGTAGAAACATATGCATAGACACAACATATTCACGCAATGTAATGTTGTTATGAGTTAAACTGAAACTAATATGACTGTGGAATATCACTCTTATAAATAGAAAACTTGAAAATATCCCCTCCCACAGCATACCCCCCATATCTACTGAAATGCGAATATTTGTAAGTCATGCTTTTTAGGCAGCCACATTACGAAGGTTTTTCCGAATAAACGGGTTATTAATTTTGTTATTACATTGAGTGTATACAAAAATTGTTTTGCATCATCTATTGAAACGTGCCATAGGTATTGATTATTGTCTATAAAACAATATTTTTTTTATTTTGAATAATATCGATAATCCACCACCCCCTCCTTTTTTATGTCAGAGGTGCTAATTATTTTGTTTATGGTTGCAATCACCATGATATTTTTAAAAAACATGGAATACATTATTTTTTCTAGAAACATCTTATGATTTTTTATTTTCTGCACTAAAAAACACACGCGCGGATAAGTCGATATCGTTTTTGTTTTTTAATGTCTGGGTCTCACACACAAAAGAGGTTTAATAATTTATTGCTATATACTACGAAAAATAATTAAGCGTTTTTATTTAACGTTTTAATATTGATTAATAGAAACATTTTACCTTTTAACAACTTGATTGTGTCATCTTGAATGTTAAAAGCGTGTATAGGCAACCATCTTAACGAACGGGCACTAGAAGCGATTTGATATTAATATTTTCGTGACTTTTGGTCCATCCTGTATATATTAGTATTTTATTTAATTTATTGGTTTTTGGACAAGTCTGTATCTAACTGACACAACAGCGACAACTATAAAAAACGTGGTCGATTTTGGAACTACAGATATCGAATTAATAAATAATAATATAAAGTAATAATACTATTTGTATATCAATGTTACATCCTTCAATTATATCGTTAAATATAAACTTTAAAAAGTAATTTATTACTACGTCACCATACTGTATTAACCTTGTGTATTACCTAAATTCAATAAAAAAAAAACATGCAAAGGATATATCTAACCACATTTTGTTTGTAACAGGAAGTGAGAGATAATGCTGTTTACGAAGTTATTTATCTGCAAAAATGTTATTCGGCACATGCATTTTAGACAGTAAACATATTTTTGTTTATTGAAAAAATAACAGTTTTTATTATATTCTATTTACTAGTGTATAAAATACATTACTGTAAATATCATTCAACATTGTGTTCTACTAGTAAGTACATTGACTTTTTCTATAATTTTTGAAACGCGAGTATGCAGAAAAGGTGTGTCTGTGTTATATGGATACGGACAGTTTTATTTTAAAAGTGGAGAGTAATGATATATACCACGACATTAAGAAAAATATAACAAAATTCGATACATCGAACTTTTCGGCTAATAATGTCTTCAATATAGCGCAACAAAACAAGGCCGTTTTAGGTTTATTTAAGGATGAAAACGCGGGTAGTATAATGAGTGAGTTTGTTGGATTGTGAGCCAAAGTATATGCCCTAGCGGTTGAGGGTAGGGAAATTAAAAAAGCGAAGGGAGTGAAAAAAATGTTGTGCGAGATGAAATTAGTTTGGATGATTATCGCGGTTGTTTATTCGAACAAAATTTAATATTAAAAAACAGAAGCTATTTAGGACTAAATTACATAATATCTATTCGGTCGAACAAAATAAACTAGCCTTATCACCTCACGATGATAAACGCTGGATTAATGGGGATGGTATCCACGCTCTGGCCTGGGGGCACTATAAGATCGATTTACCACCTCCTTAGCTGGTCCCCTGCGCATGCCTCGGATGGAGTTGATTTGCCGCTTCAAATTGAGTAAGTATCACCTTTTTATTATATTCTATTTACTGGTGTATAAAATACATTTCAAAATCATCAACCAATCTTGAGTGTCAAAACAGCTTTAGGACGCCATCTTGGATGTCAAAACGGCACTAAGAAGCGATTTGATTTGGATATATATTGTATTTTATTTAATTTATTTGTGCGTAAACCACAAAGTAAGAATAACAAGATAAGCGTTTTAGCGTCGACGTGAAAGAGAGAGATGGAATATATTATTTTCTTCTTTTTCAGTATTTGTTGTTGTTTTTTATTTAATCATACATAATAATATATTACAAAGCCGTTAGGTGTGCTCCACCGCATGCTAAACGTATTACGTCACCCGCCATCCGTCATGGGCCAATCACGTTGCCCCGAGTACAAAGAAAATAAAGAAATCGAAATTTCTTCCAATGATGATGATGCTTACGGCGGTATCTCACACACATACAATATGGCTGACTTGTTGTTGTTTTTATCCCTGCGCCATTATTGGTGGTACGTACAAACACTATTGCAAATTATCATTCACGCAATATGTTGTTACCGGCCCCATTGTTGTGGGGTACGTGCAAGCTGCACTTCAAATTACCCGCCTCCTGGTGGGGACTGACACTTTGTGGTTATGTGTGACCAATGGGGGTGTTGGATTCGATCATGTGACGTCACATGTGGGAGTGTTCGTGGCTTGGGGTGACCAATGGGAGCGTTGCTTTCGGTCACGTGTTGTTAGAAGTTGGAGTGGTGGGGGGAAAAAACAAAATTTAGACCCCTATGTTAAATCATATGGGATTTTGGCCCAGAAGCCCCATAGCTTATCTACTGTTATGAGAAAAAGACAAGTATTTGAATATAATATTTTATTTTTAGAAATGTCGAAAAAGAGATTAAGCAAAAATCAGTTTATTTAATCACTTCAATTACACAATTATCTTGTTATGGCGTGTTCCAATAAAGTGCTATATAATGCTTGCCTTATTTATTACTAAATTTCAACATTGTTGAAAAAAAACACTGTGGTTTGATTTCATCCTTCATTATATTAATCACTTTTTCTTAAAACGAAAATGAAAAATGTGAACACATGGATGTTAAAACTAACATCAAGCAGTAAATAATTACTGTGACTTACATATATACCTTTATACGTAAAACATATGTGCATATATGCATGTATGTGTGTATCTCAAACACATGCATATATGCACATACGTTTTACGTATAAAGGTATATATGTAAGTCACAGTAATCACTTTTTCTTATATAACACTACGGCTTTCCACTTTCCAGGCTCTACCTTTTCTTTTGTATTTGCTCAATCTGTATTTAATTTCGTGAAAAATGTTTCTATGCAGTGGAAAAGTGTCAAAATGCATGTAAATATTTCATAGAAATGTCTTTCATCATTAAG
Source organism: Amphimallon solstitiale (assembly GCA_963170755.1). Taxonomy (NCBI): domain Eukaryota; kingdom Metazoa; phylum Arthropoda; class Insecta; order Coleoptera; family Scarabaeidae; genus Amphimallon; species Amphimallon solstitiale. Next base: position 26,086,160 of record OY720678.1, read on the forward strand.
TTGTAGATGAAGCAACTTAAAAATTGGACTAAATATCCTCTTAAACTATTGTACGAGGTAGGCGCCATAAATTCTCGGCCTCGGCTTATACACGTTCAAACGTGTTCAAACTCCGTTACGTCATGCATGCACATACGCAAGGTGTACACTATAAATATGACGGTTCGAAGCCTAGTAGTATTTCGTAACGAGCCAACCAACTTGACTAGCGCACGAAAATGTCTGAAGAAATGAAAATTGAGTACCTCGCGGTCATTAAATTTTTAACAAAAGAAGGGCATACACCTTATCACATTAAACAATGTTTAGACTGCGTTTACGGTGATTCATCTCCTTTGTACTCAACTGTAAAAAAGTGGGCAAAATGTTTCCGTTTGGGACAAGAATCCCTGAAAGATGCTAATCGGTCGAGTCGACCAATTGAAATGATAATACCTCAACAAATTTCAATTATTGAACATTTAGTGTTAGAAGATCGCCGTTTGAAAGTGAAGGAATTAGCAGTGATAACAAACATTTCCGCAACAAGTGTTCGCCGAATTCTCCATGACCATTTGGATATGAATAAAATTAGTGCTAGATGGGTATCTCGACTTCTTTCTGCTCTCCAACGTGAACGTCGAGTCGAATGTGCGCAGTCATGAAAAAATGGTTGTTTTACGATCCTCTATCAAAAAGGGAGTCCATGGATTGGCGGCGACCTGATGAACCTCGTCCCAGAAAGGCGAAAGTCGTTCAATCAACGAAATAGGTGATGACCACAATATTCTGAGATTGTGAGTACATTTTGCTAATTGACTTTAATGAACGCAATACAAGTATGAACGGCACATATTATGCGTCTTTATTGCATAAATTAAGGGACAGTATTCGTACAAAACGTCGTGGAAAATTGACAAAGGTGTGCGATTATTGCACGACAATGCTCCCCTCCATACTGCCGCCATTTCACAAGCTGCCATCCGCGAATGCGGCTTTCATGAACTGGATCATCCACCGTATAGTTCGGATATGGCTCCTTGTGATTTTTGTTTGTTTTCTAAATTAAAAAAGGCCTTAGGGGACGTAGTTTTAAGGACGACAGTGTGTTGCAAGCAGCTGTTATAGAAAATTTTGACGGAAAAGCTTCAGATTATTTTTATAGGGGTATCGAATTATTAATTAATCGTTGTAATAAATGTATAGGAGTTATAGGAGATTACATTAAAAAGTAAAAATTCTTATAATGTTTCAAGTTTCTTGTTTGTTTATCAGGCCGAGAATTTATGGCGCCTACCGCGTAGGTATGTCTGGTTAGTTAAATTGTATACTAAAACTGAAAACATAACTGCATAGGTTTGAGAGAGAAAACTGATTTATGAATTTCTAAAAAAAAAACTACTATACGTGTAACTAGTGTGAGATAGATAGTAAAAAAATGGTTTTAAAAATTTTTTGAAATGTTTAAAGAAGTCATAGAAAATACCTAATTTAATTGAGAATAATTTAGTATTATTCATATTAAATCATGGTAAAATAATATTTTCCGACTTGAGAATATGGAACTCAATATGCAAATTTCTGGCCTGGAATGATTTTTAAATTTTCGAAGGACATATAGATGAGTTGCGGACAATGATGCTATTTCAAATTCATTGCTAAAAAGTTTAGAAGAGAGATAAGCCGGAATCATTCCAAGGAAGTATGTTTGATGGAAAACTTGCAGATAATTTAACACTTTGTACCCTGATAGAAATATGAAATTGTAACGATTGAAAATAGGTGTTATTAACCATTGAAGACTAGACCTGTACAATTACTTACATAACTGTGTGAACCAGTTATGGTAACTTATACTTTGCTGAAACATTTTAAATATCATTATTTATATTTCAATTTGTCAAACTCTAACATTGTATTATATATAATTTGTTTATGTCTAATTTCTATTTGTCATTCACGATAATTTATCCATCATGACAATGTAGAGGTATATTGAAGGAACTTACTGAAATAAAAGATATAACTCACCCATTATAACCCCCTGCCCCCGTGAGATACCCCCTTAAAAATCTTGAAAGGAAAGGGATATCGAGTAATACGTCATTTTAAAGATCTTTTGAAACAGTAAGTTTTAGCGTTTACTTTTCTAAAATTAATCGATTCGTTTTGACGATTTAAAAAAAACCTTTGGTTTGTTTTGTTTTATAATTAATAAATAATGTTTTATAAAATATAAATAATGTTTTATAAAATATAAATAATCTTATGGTCCTTTAACCTTTTAGTTATGTTTAATGCAGAATACTCCTCCATCCTTTTGTAAGTACTTATTAAACAAAAATGAGTGTTTTAGGAACATTTTTATACCGATTTTGCATTAATTGTTTCAATTTTGGTAACAGCACAATAAAATAATGTTGTAAAGAAAAAACAGGCAATAGCATAAAAAGCAGATATATAATTTCTTTTTGTTGCGGTGCTCCTTGTTTAGAAATACATTGTATGTTGCTTTAGTATAAATTGTTATTTAGTGTTATCAACCCAAACTTATTTAAATAAAATATCAACAATGGTTTACGATTTGCAAGAAGGGGCTGTATTCATTTATTGAGCCGAAAATCAATGTGCTCGACGAACTGCCCCGAAAGGCACCCGGATAAGATCATAGATATGTCCTAAATCTTATAGACAAATTTACTCAGACTGAATTTGTTGCAAATGTAAACCATAATCAGCCGAGAATCTTAAATGAAGGCGCTCAATTGGAAGTATTGGGTTATTTCGGCATAGATCCTAATACCTTAACACGTTAGATTTCTATTGCAACTGGAAATTCCTTGGGTTCGGTTCATAAAATTACAAAACTTTATATATTCCAACCTTATAAATTGAAAATATGTCAAGAACTAACTTAAGACGATTATGGCAGAAGAGTAGAGTTTTGTGAACAAATGACCACTGTCATTAATAATAACAATGCATTTGTGAAAAATATCTGCTTTAGTGATAAATGTACTTTTTATTTAGATGGATTTGTAAATAAACATAATTGGAAAATACTATCAGTCTGCTAATTATTGATGCTCTCGAAATTCAACTGGATATAGACGGAAATACCCTACTTGATGAGGACGAATTACATTTTAAAGAAGATGGAGCGCCTCCTTAATATGTTCTTCCAGTACGGCAGTGCATAGACAATGTATTTCCAAATAAATTGATAGGACAGAGGCCCTATAGAATGGCCAGCAAGATCACCTGATTTGACACCACTAGTCTTTTTTCTATGGGGTTATTTAAAGTCTCTTGTATTTACCCCTCCACCTCAAAATTTGTCAGAGGATTAATACAATCTGCCGTGGAATTGAAAGAGATGGTTTTTGGAAATGTACGCCGCTGTTTTGAACAACGGTTATACGATGGTTTAGCGATCAACGGGCAACATTTTGAAATTAGTGGATTGAATTTTTCTGCAAAAAAAAATTAAATTCTTAAATAACTTAGAAAACAAAAATAAAACATTTTAAGCAGTTAAAGTGAGTTAGAGTAATAGATAGCCTAAAACAAAAAACAAAAAATTAAACAAACCAAAGATTTTTGAAAAATCTTCAAAATGAATCGATCAATTTTAAAAAAGTTAACGACAAATTCTACTGTTTCAAAAGACCTTTAAAATGACGTATTACTCGATACCCCTCTCTTTTTACGATTTTTAAGGGCGTAGCGCCCGTGGCCCCCTGCCCACGGGCGCTACTGGTTGAGTCAATTTTTACATCAAGAAATGGCCTCCACGATAATACTTCTTGAGTGTTTTTCAAAGAATTTTTCATAGATTTACAGATTTCCAGAAATTTAGGGTGGGAAGTTTTGAAATGAACTATATAATGTATTTTATTGATATCCTTGTAAAAATGATCTTCACTGAAATTGGTTTGCTTCAACTCAAGTACATTCAACTAATTCAATTTTAATGTAATCTTGCCTGATAGCTGTCCAATTCATTTATCAAAATTTTGGATCTGCAACAATTGTCCATTTAGTTATAGATATATTATTATTGGGTTTAGATAATCTTTGACAAGAATCAGTCAATCACTCAGGATAAAGTTCGCGGCATTGTGTAACCTAAATATTGAAAATGAGTTGTAAGAAATTACTATTTATTTAAATAGATTAAGATTAATAAAAGAATTGTTTGGCAATGGATTTTTTATTCGTTATTCAATCAGTAAAGTATATGGAAAACTCGTTTGAATATGTGGATATATTTTAAACTAAGGTTATTAGGAACGAAATAAAGTGAGTCCTGCAAAATGTTTTCATTATTAGCCTTCTCATTTCATTTTACATAAACGACACACATCACTTTTATGATTTTCTTTGGCAGTTTCAATTAGTAGCGTTGTACATGTCTATATGATTAATTGTGGTAATGTATCTTGGAGCTTTTCCAATATCCGACGAAGTGATTTCCTTGTACTTTTAATTATATCCGCCGTAGATGTAGGCATTCATATACATATTTGTTTTTGATACTTTGCGTCCACTTCTTCCAGACTTGTTCGTATGTTTCAATACAGGAATAATTTCCTAAGAGTGAGAGTCGGCATTGATCTCAAGAACAGTGCCAACTTTTTCATTTTTAAAATACACAGAATCATATAAACATGTTAAATAAATAACGTGTTATATCTAAAGTGTATTTATAAACAATAATTTAGAAAAAAATATATACAAATAAAAAAAACTAAAGTGTGTCACATGTGCATAACTGAATCAGAAAAACAGTCTCATTCATGATGGTATCGACTGCTTCATGATTCAGAAATTGATAAAATACTTACGTTAATGTTGATATTACATGTCGTTTGTTTATATTTCTCGATTTTTGAAAATCTGCTTTATATTTAAACGATGAAACTATTATATAGCTTCTGTGCATCTGACATAAAACTCCCTTATAGACAATATTGTAAATTGCGATTGATAAACGCAATTAGCGAAGGTTCTCCAATTCTTATTTAGAGCGTTATTGACCTTGAGCTATCATCACGTCTTTGAAGTACGCCTTCATATCTTTTACACTCAAACTAAAAGTAATGTTTACTTATACTTGCGAATATTGATTATGAAACAATTAAGAAAAAGATGAAGTGAATTATTTTCGCTAATTATTCACTGATAAAGGGTATAAAATAGAGATTAAGAGACAATAAATGAAATTATGATAATTACACAGGCCAACAAAATAAAAAAAAAATTTTTTGATGCCTGAGATCTAAGAACCGAGTTTAGATATACCTACGTAATGTGCTGATTCTAAAACTGGCAGTAGATTTTTTCTATCAGCTCTAGTTTTTGAGGTAGAGACTAATTGAATTTAGTTCTAATAAAAGGCAAAAATAAATAAATCAACATCTCTTTAAAATTCAAAATAGAAATTTGGTACTTAAAACTAGGATCTAATCAGCCAAATATACCTGAAATTGTCCGTCAACAAATATTCCTAGAACTGGTTAACCGGCATTACTTAATTCTATGAATTTTATTAGCTATTGTATATTTGGAATTCCCTATGATCCGATCTCCCCATACCTGCTCGACCCCGACTGATTGGTGTTGGAAACATAGTACCTGTAGTCTACCTTTATCCTTCTCGACTTAGTCTATTGTGTAGTTTTGGCAAATAAAGTTGTGTCATAATTTTGTGTACATTTTCGTCGTGTTATAGTGTTAAAACTAAAACAATGGCATCCACAAGCAGGTGTAGCTGTGTAAACCATCCAGATGTTTTTTGTTATGTTTGGCAAATACACGGTGAAAGTAAATAGAAAAACTATTTCTGAATTTGTGAAAAGGTCTTATCTTGCCTATTTTGGCGTTCATTTGGGGATCAAGATAAATCTTGGGCTCCACATGTGGTGTGTAAAACATGTGGTGAACATTTGCGACAGTGGACAATTGGAAACAGAAAGTGCCTGAAATTTGGTGTACCAATGGTTTGGAGGGAACCACGTAACCATTATGATGACTGCTATTTTTGTCTCGTTAATATTAAAGGCATAAATAGGAACAATCGACATAAATGGACATATCCTGATCTAGATTCTGCAGGAAGACCTGTACCGCACTCTAATGAAATACCCGTTCCAACCTTCAGCAATCTCCCTGATATCCCGGAAGATGATACAGAAACATCAACGTCTGATGAAGTTCAAAGAATACAATCAGAAAACGACAGTGACTTTGAAGCAGATTTAACAACTCCTCAGTGTTTTAATCAACAAGAACTGAACGATCTCATGAGAGACCTATACCTCTCAAAGGAGTGTGCTGAATTACTGGCATTCAGATTAAAAGAAAAGAACCTTCTTTATCCAGGCACTAATGTTACATTTTATCGTAAGAGAGAAATGGATCTGCTGCCCTTTTTCACTCAGGAAAATAAGCTGGTATTCTGTAACGATATAAAAGGAGTCTTAGAAAAAATGGGTTTGCCATATTATACTTCAGACGAGTGGCGCCTTTTCATTGACAGTTCAAAACGTAGTTTAAAATGTGTCCTTTTACATAACGGTAACAAATATGCCTCAATTCCTATTGGACATTCTACTACCATGAAAGAGGAGTATAAAACAATAGCACAAGTTTTGAAACAAATTAAATACGAAGAACATCAGTGGGCAATTTGTGTTGATTTGAAAATGGTGAACTTTCTCCTTGGACAGCAAAGTGGATATACAAAATACCCCTGTTTTGTATGTCTTTGGGACAGCAGAGCTAAAGATCAGCATTGGGTTAAGAGAAATTTGCCTTTAAGAGATACTATGGTTCAAGGAAAACAAAACGTAGTGAATGAACCTTTGGTTACGAGAGAAAAAATCTTACTACCACCCTTGCATATCAAGTTGGGGCTTATGAAGCAGTTTATGAAAGCGTTAGATCGAGGTGGAAATTGTTTTGGGTACTTGTCACGTAAGTTTCCTGGGATTAGCACGGATAAACTAAAAGCTGGTATATTTGATGGTCCTCAAATAAGGCAACTTATTAAAGATCCACAGTTCACCACATCAATGAATGAGACTGAATCTAACGCTTGGGGTTCATTTGTTCAAATAGTTCAAAAGTTTCTTGGAAATCACAAAGCAGACAATTACATAGAATTAGTGGAAACTATGCTTTCAAATTTTCATATTCTCGGTTGTAACATGAGTATAAAAGTTCACTACCTCCACAGCCACCTAGATCGATGACCAGAAAATTTAGGTGACTATAGTGAAGAACAGGGAGAAAGATTCCATCAGGATATTAAAACTATGGAAGATCGATATCAAGGACGATGGGATAACCACATGATGGCCGACTACTGTTGGAGCCTTCAGCGAGACTGCCCCAGTAAACTCCATGCTAGACAGTCGTATAAACGAAAATTTGTAGGTGATAGTGACTAATATCAATATGAATGTATGTTAATCTACTTTTTATAATAAATATTTAATATATGTGCTTTTTTTACTGGCAATACTCATAGTTATAACGTAAAATATATATAGAGATTAAAACTCAGTAAATAATTCCTATTTTAGAAACTAGATCTGTTAGACAGAATCTGATGGCTATTTCGGATTCTCCACTCAAAAATTACCCAGGAACACTTAAAAATCACCGGCACCAAAATGTGTGTTGGCTTGTGTTATCTATTTACAATGCGTTTCTCGATAGTAAGTATGGTCTATGACGAATATAATAATACAAATACCTTTCTTTTCTTTTAGCTTCATGTTTCTTTTTAAATAAATTTTTTTTCAATTTCTACTATTTTTCAGCTTTTTTTCATATTAGACCAATGTCATTAATTGTATCTTATTTCAGTCTAGTCTATTTAAATGGCCTCATCTATATAGTTATTATTTAATTTCAGATACTTAAATTATTTTATTAGTAGTAGTATAAGGCAGTAATGTGATGATGAATATGTTGAACTTCGAAATTTTTGCAGGCGGCCATTTTTTAAAGTCCCAGAGCTAGCTCATTTGCTCTGTGTGACCTCGTTACCGATCAAATGATAAAATAAATGAATGAAATTGGTAGACCAAAGGAGGTAGGTAGCATTTCTTCAAAGAGAAATCAAATTCTACCTATATCTTGTCAACTACCAACTTTAGATAAATTTATAGGAAATATAAAAGTGATTTTGAAATGTTTTTCAAAATTCCTATTGGAATATATAGGTCTTTTACTCTTATTGAAAACCAGTCATACTTTCTAGTCAGATATATTGAGAGAATAAAGTATTTAAAGTTTAATTTTGAGTAATTATTGTATGAAAAACTATTTGAAAATTAGAAGTTGAAGGAACACGTTTATTAAATACGGTACAAATGAACTGTTTGTGAGACTACGAAATCTTTTCCAAAAATATCTAATCGGTACCAAAGTCCCAAACGAGTGGAAAACATCATATATAACCACGATTCACAAAAGAGGAAGGAAAGATATGTGCGACAATTATAGAGGCATATCTGTGACTAGTACGCTGAGTAGAGTCTACGGCAAAATAATAGAAAATAAAATTGAAAATGTGTACAAAGACATGGAAGCAGAAGAACATGCCGGATTTAGGGCAGGGAGATCGACTGTAGATCATCTGTTCTGTATAACTCAAGTTATCGAAAAGAAAATGGCATACGGACAAGAGTTGCACTTGCTATACGTAGACTTGCAAAAAGCATACGACAGCGTACCACTTAATTTACTTTGGAAGGCCTTGGAGAATACAAACATATGCGTTCAGTTAACTAAAGCAATTAAAGAGTTGTACAACAATAGCGAAGCAAAATTCAAAATAAAACAAAGACTGACAAAAGGCTTTCAAGTGAGTAAAGGTCTTAAACAAGGTTGTTGTATTTCGCCAACGCTCTTCAAGATTTATTTAGAACAAATCCTTAAAGTATGGAAAAGAAAATGCCAAAACAAGGGAATTCCATTAAATAAAACCAATTTTATACACCTTGTGTATCGCCGACGATCAAATTGTAGTCGCCCAGGAGTATGACGACTTGGAATATATGACTCGAAAACTGACAGAAGAATACAAAAAGTGGGGTTTGGAGGTCAATATAGAAAAGACAGAGTATATGTGCATTGGTGGAATAAAATAAGATCTAGTATTAAATACGGGACAGCGAATTAAGTCTTGTGACGAGTACAAATACTTGGGGCTAAAAATAACAGCGGACGGAACACTAGACAGAGCTATAAAAGACCGAAATGTACAAGGAAGAAAAGCGATAACTTTAATAAATGAAATACTCTGGGACCAGAGTATATCAAAACAGAACAAAAAGCTCATATATAACACCATAGTAAAGAGTATTGTTACGTACAGTTCAGAGGTTTGGCCTATCAAGGACAGAACAGAGAAAATGCTGACCGCTACAGAAATGGATTATTGGAGAAGAGCAGCAGGGAGATCAAGAAGAGAACGAGTTACAAATCAACGAATAAGAGAATTTATGACAGTGGGTGAACGCACGATATTGGACGATATAAGAACAAAATAACTGGTATGGTACGGGCATGTGCACAGAATGGAGAACGAAAGACTACCTAAACAAATAATACAATGGAATCCAAATGGACGAAGAAAACGAGGAAGACCACGGAGGAGCTGGAGAGAAGGAATAGACAGCGAAATGGGGTTTAGGGGTCTGGATGACGAGTTATGGGCGAATAGAAACGAGTGGAGATTGGAAATCGGAAGACGACGGACGTTATAAAACCGATTTATATACAGGCTGTTTATGAAACATACGGCAAAAATTCGAAGGGTTATTCACTGGACTATTCTAAGAATATTTTGTACTTGATAATTTCTGAAAGTTGAAAATGACTACCATCAGCTAGGATGCAATAATCCAGTCTTCTCATTGACTGTTGAACTTGTTCAAAAACACCAGGGTTGTTTCTTATTGAGTTACACCCAGCAATTATCCACATTTTTCATTGGAGTAGTGTAACCTAATGACTTTAGAGGTGGCCCCATACGAAAAAATTCAGGGCTTTAAGTTCGGGACCGAGCAGGCCATAAGTGAGGTCCACCTCGACCAATCCAGCAATCTCCGTATGTTTCTGTTAAAAACTCGCGAGCAACCACACCAAAATGTGCTGGTGCACCATAGTACATAAACCACATTGCATTTCTTATTGCCAATGGTACATCCTTCTGAAACTGAGGTATCGATTGCCGGTAGAAATATTGCATCAGTTCGCCAGTTACCTACAATTCCAGCCCAAACGTTCAACGAGAACTGATTTTGAAAACTATCTTCAAATACCTCATATGGAGTATCTTTAACCTATAAATACGTGGTTATTGTGAACATTCTTTATTGTATTTCCTGGCTTTAACGTAAAAAGAATCACCGCCAGTAGTTGAGGGATTTGAATCAATGTATGCAAAAACCATTGACAGAATGCAATACGTGGAGGAAAATCAACAGGAAGAAGTGACTGAACGTGTTGTATTTGGTATGAGTACGACAAATAGTTCCGAAACACTTTCCAAACAGTCCCATTACTTACATTCAAAATATTTGCAATTTTTCAGGTAGAAGTACTTGGATCTTCATGTATCTTGTTTAGCACATTGTCTTCCACATCCACCGTTCTTACTGTGATTGGTCTTCCTGACCTTCCACTTCGTTTCAATGTGCCTGTTTCATGAAGACGTTGATGAATACTATGGAAGGTTTTTCTATCAGGAACATTACGGTTAGGATATCGTTCAATGTACAACCGCTTAGTTTGTAATGAATTGTCATCACCAAGTCCATATATGAAATGCATGTCGGTCATCTCGACGTTCGTAATAGTGATTCATAATATAGGACTTCACTATTATTAGCAAATATTCGGCATATACAGAGTGGTCAATCACGAGACGTATTGAATCCACCTTTAAACTGATTTTTTTTTCCGATGTCTTCAATAATCAAAGGACAAAATATTCTTAGAATAGTCCAAGGAATAACCCCTTGAATTTTTGCCGTATGTTTAATAAACACCCTGTATATAGGAACACGTTTATAATAGCAGTTTTTTGGCAAATATCTCGCAAATTATGCATTCTATATACATTAATTACAAGTGCAAAAGTATTTAAACTTTCGTATACAAAAAAAATTAAAAATTTGGATCGGAAGAGACACTGTTACTCCTACGTTTATTAAAGGGATAAAAGTATTTAAAACACAATTTGGAACAACTCTGTATAATTTGAAACGCACACACATATACGAAAATCGTGTGCCCACACTTAATTTTTTCTTTTGTGTGCGCGCCCGTAGCTCTGACCATTTTCGCGATTAAGACTATCAATATTAAACTATATATTTAGGCGCATAATCTTCCTCACAAGATCTGATAAGTTTTTCAGTGAAACTGGTAGATCGAAAGTAATAGTTAATTTTTTATCAATATCAACTGATAAGTTCGGGTTAATTTCTAGATAATACAATAATAATTTGACAAAAGTGAATTGATTCTATAAAAAAAGTTTTTCAAAAAAAGTATGTTAAACATGATTTGGAAGAACTTGTATTAAAAAAAATATCAAAATTACACCTTTACTCTAAAGGTATTTTTTGGCAAATAGCACGTAAATTATGCATTATATACAGATTTAAAAAGAATATGAACGTATTTAGATCGTACATTAACTTTGTGGTCCCAAAGTTTTCGGAAAATTTTAGTTGATTTGTAATTGTATTAAATGACGTTTTTTAAGTTGTCGCTAGTCATATATCACAATTACCTTGTTTTAATTATGACAGTTTAGTTTTTGTGATCTAGTCCAGCAACATGTCTTAAAAGCTAGATATTCCTAAAGGGATTTGCAATCTAGTTAGGCGAAGCGTGATAATTTTGCCATTTATCGAAATGTCTTTATCAACAATTTATCAAACCATAAACGAATATAAAGAGGGAATACTATGCTTTAATTTGCGCAAAAGTGGTTGACCAAGAATTTTGAGCTAAGTGAAGGAACGAAGAATCCTTAAAGCAGGATAGAGTTGGAGTTTCACAGCGAGAAATAGGTCGGAGATGCGGCGTTTTAAAGACCATCGTCTTTCGAACAATTTTCCGAAATAACGTGGTGAAATGACGGTATCTCAGACTCCACCAATAGAGAAATTTTGGTTAATATTGAGCAGAAAAGTGTATGAAAATGGATGGGCAGCTGCAAATATAGACCAATTACGACGTCGATTTTTTAAAAATGCGAGAAATTGATGATGTTGTCCAGAGGATAATAGGACTAGTCAGAAGAAAACTGAGGATCATCGAAGATAATAACCCACTATCAGTAATTTAAGATTAAGTATTTATTCTTGTATTTATTGTTAATTCTTGAAATATATAGTTTATAAAATAAAACAGTTTTGAGAAAATTATCAATAACTATTTCTTTCCTGAAAACTTTGGGACAGTACGTTATTTCACAAATGATGCATTTCTCTTAGATTTGTTAATAGGAAAGAACTTCGTAAAACTTAATTTAGAACTATTGTAGAAAATATCAGCATATACTGCTGTGATCTAACCCAACAACACCCTAATGATATCAATAAATTAGTATAATGCAATATATTTAAAGATTGTATACAGACAATTTTCATTTTATTCTTAGAAATTAAATTTTATTTCATCCATTATTATTTATGTATGATATTAAAATATACTTTAGAGTCCAATGTACACTCTGTATACGTCTAGAGATCATTAAAATCACAACACCTATTGTGCAATTGTTATGTAGATAAGTATAGGAAGATATTTCTATATCATATAGTACCTACAATTATAGGTGGTTAATTGAAGAATTATTTGATTCTATCTTTTAGTTATAATATACTTATTTAATATCAAATGCTTCTTAAAATAATACCTACACTTTTTTGCGTATTATTTATTTTCTCTCTACATTTTCTTAACTATTAAAGTCAATATCTCTAAAATTTCTTTGATCGGAGGTAGTGGATCAACTTTTTGAACATGTAGAATCTCAACCAGATTTTAGGGTATGTGTTGCTAGGGCACTAAGTGTATTGTAAAATGCTGCAGTATTAACACAGACCCACGTTGTTAACACTAGGAACAGCCTGTATGTTATGTTACGTGAATGCAAGCCTCTGGTTTTCTCAGACCCTATACAAGATCAAGTCAAGAATGGCTAAATGTAGTCTAAACATTTCAATGATGAGTTTATTTATTTACATTTCCTAAAACGAGTCAATATCTTTTCAGTTTTTTTTATGTGGTTATTATACTTGTGCACTTTCTTTAATTTCGTTTTTTTACACTATTCTATGCTAAAAACACAACAAGAAGAAGTGAAAATTTGAAAAATGCATCATGTTAATTTAGTCTAATGTTTTGAAAACACCTTAATTTACATCAGAAAGATGTGCATCAGTGGAATGTTGTTTTGGTTTACAAATTGTGTTAAATTTAAGTATACGTATTAAGACTGTATATTTATCCTTAAAAATGATTCATTGGAGTTTGATACTTTGTATGAAAATATGAGGTATTTATTTCAATTTAAAATTAGTAATTACTGGACAATTAGCCTGATATTATGATATTATGTTCTTCTGCTGGTTACAGTTGAACTTTCAACTGTAATCAATCGAAACTGCGGCTGCTTCTAAGCATTCGTTTTTTTTTTTACTTTTTTTTGGTTCTAACTTTTTCATACGACCGTTTGCACTGTTTCAGTTTCATTCAAAATACTACCGTCAAACCAAGCGGAGAGTATGTGATGTTTAGTAATGCAAGTTAGTGCTTTTCATTTGTGTACCATTATTATTTTTTCGCGAAGTGATGGACCTTCGCGTAAGTAAGTCTTTTTAGCATACATTTTTTTTATGTATTATTTTGTGTTTGATTGTATCGGTTTTCCGAAGCTTTAATATTTGTAGAGAATATTTACTTTTCGTGAATTCGTAAATCTCAAAACTCAATACAGGGAGTTGATTACGTAACGATGCATTTACTTCAATATTTACCTTTTTCTTTATGGACACATTGTTTGTGTTATATAATAGTTTAATAGCTGCCTACTATTCAGATCCTGTTATTATTGTTGTAGTACAAGTTATTAATAGTATAAAAATGCTCTTTTAAAAAAATCATCTAAAATGTTTATTATAATAAAACGAGAAAATGGTGAAAAAATAACGGTATTATACGTAAACATAGAAAAGGATTTAGGCCGTGATTAGTCACATAATTGGCTGTTGTTCATTTAATTCAAACTTTAAAGAACTGACATAACACATAACAAAAAGTAGTGCCTTAATTTTATGATTTACGTAAAGCTTTTGACCGCCTCAACCAAGGTATTTTAAAACAAATACTAGGCATAAGCGGAAATGTAAACTCATGGTTTGAATCGGTTTGAATTATATGTAAACAGTCATAATAGCAATGTTAAAATTGGTAATAATTTATCAAAACGATTTAATGTGTCTCTCTACATGCCGCAAGGCAGTGTTTTATGACCTTTATAATTTATTCTATTTATAAGTGATTTGTCCAATTATATAACGCAAGGACAGGCTTTTATATATGCCGCTGACATAATAATACTGAAAGATCAGATTTTTCGAAAACTATTTATAGTTGTTGAAGAATTTGATGAATGTTATTTTAGTGATCATCCATAAATTGTAAACAATCTTGTGTGTGAAGTTTTGTACACAAAACATCTCTTCCGCACAGTCTGTTCAAGATATATTAGCATATATTTAATTTCATTTTAAATTCATTAATTTTTCTGGCACTCGTATCGTGTGTGTTTCATAATTTTGCTTGATTTATTTATGTTTGGTTTTTATCTATTTTTTAAGCTACTGGTTCGCTAGTACCTTAAGTATTTACAGATAATTTCAATTTGTTACATTTTTAATTGATTTATAACCTTTAGACTTTCCTCAAGAGCATGTCTTCTGTAAGTTTGATCATAGTTGCTCCATTTATTTCTTTTTAGACTTCTTCCTTAATTTTATTAACATAGTCATTTTGGAGATTTGAATTGTTCTCTTTCAGTAAATTTGTTGATATTTTCTGTTTTATCTTGTGTCTTATTGACATTGTTATCAAACCTCGATCTTTCTTGATTTTCCTAATGATTAAGCAGAACCTGAGAGGAGGACGTGGTTATAGCATGCGGAGCGTATCTAGTATTAACGGAAGAGGTGAAAAAAAGAAAGAGGAAGATTTGGATTAACCGTTAATGGAGAGCTAGGGAGGAAGAAGGAGAATTTCACACAGCATTTGCTCGACTCAAAGATGATCCAGAACAATTTGTTCGATACTTTCGCATGACTTTCTTGAAATTTGACAATCTGCTGAAACTTGTAAAACCAGACATACAAAAACAGAACACAAAGTGGAGAAGATCTATATCCGCAGAGGAAAGATTAGCATTAACTTTTAAGTATGTTGTTCATTATTAATACACATAACAATTATTTAAACAATTAATATATTTTCAGTTACTTGGCATCAGGTACTTCCCAGTACCGTCTAGGAATGAGCTATAGAATTGCCCCTTCAACAGTACAATCAATTGTAGTTTCCACTTGTGATGCAATATGGAGAGTTCTGTCAAGAACAGAAATGCCTGAGCCAACAGAAGATGGATGGGAAAAAATAGCTGATGATTTCTGGGCAATGTGGCAGTTTCCCAACTGCATTGGTGCAGTTGACGGTAAGCACGTTCAAATCCAGGCTCCCAAAAATAGCGGATCTCTATTCTACAACTACAAAAAGACATTCTCTGTTGTTCTCATGGCACTTGTAGACGCTAATTATAAATTCATTGTTGTTGATGTTGGAGGTTATGGCAAATCGAGTGATGGAGGTATATTTTCAAAATCAAATCTAGGAAAAGCAGTGGAAAAAAATAATCTTCATGTTCCGGGACCAAGACCATTACCTAATTCAGATGATATTGTGCCATTCGTGAAATTTGGAGATGAAGCTTTTCCTTTAAAAGAAAATCTATTAACACCTTATCCAGGAAGCACAGCACGAGATAATGAAAACCAGAAAATATTTAACTATAGACTGTCAAGGGCTCGACGTATGGTTGAAAATGCATTTGGCATCCTGATTCAAAAATTCAGAATCTTGTATGGTAGACTTCAAGTGAATTCTGAAAACGCTGATAAAATTATTTTGGCCGCACGTGTCTTACATAATTACTTACGAAATGACAGATCTGAGAACACATCGGCCCTGCCTGTATATGAAGAGCAAAGCTCTACTTCACAGCAACTTCCACTAAGGGGACTCCGTCGGTTGGGTGGAAATTCAAGTGAAGTGGCTATAGGCGTAAGAAATACATTCTGTAATTATTTAAACACTACGGGCGCGGTACCATGGCAGTTGGAGGTAGTAAGAAGAGGTATACCCTATCAAAATACAGAGTAATTTTGTATTATTTATATTTTTTATATATTATTTGTAGTTCATATCGAAATATTGCATATTGGGTTAATAAATATTACAAATTTATTAGAAAACTGTTTTATTCTTAGAAAGCTACGTACGTCAACTCTACAAACATAATAAAAAACTTAAAATATTTTGGTTTCATAACGTAAATGGAACTCATGTTAAACAGATTTAAAAATAGAAGAAAAAAGAAACATTTTTTACATGTTGTAATATCTACCTTCAGTTTGGTTGGAGGACCTCGGCAGTGATGGAGGATGGTTTTGGGACTCTGTGTAGCCGGTATCTAGAGAAGGAAGATTTTGTACCCATTGACGTCTTCCATCTGTGAAGTTTGGAGAATACCCATATTCAATTCGATTAGAGGACCCCGGTAGTGGCTGAGAATGATGTTGGGAATCTGTATAGCCGGCATTTGAAGGAGGAATATTTTGCACCCATTGCTGTCCCTCATCTGTGGAGTTCGGAGAAAACAATGGTGGGACATATTGCTTTTTTCTAAGCAGATCGATTTCTTTGCTGTTGACGAGGTTTAATATATCTCGTTTTATTTCCGCCTGATCTATCTCCGGGAACTTTAGAATACTTTCGGTTATGTCTTCAAAGAAAATCATTAGCTTTCGTTTTGGTGAAGGTATTGTGACGTGATCGTTAGAATCGGCGGATTGTGTTCTAGCTTGGATACAATTTGTCAAAGCATCAGCCAAAGCGGGCTGAGTAGAGGAAGCACTTGCCTTTCGCTTTGTCGAAGATACTGTTGAGGCCACTGAAGCGGGAGAAGATGGTTGTAGATTATCCTCATTTGCCTTTCGCTTTCTCGAAGATACTGTTGAGGCCACTGAAGCGGGAGAAGATGGTTGTAGATTATCCTCATTTGCCTTTCGCTTTGTCGAAGATACTGTTGAGGCCACTGAAGCGGGAGAAGATGGTTGTAGATTATCCTCATTTGCCTTTCGCTTTGTCGAAGATATTGTTGGGACCATTAAAGCGGGAGATGGAGAAGGTTGTGGGGTATCCTGATTGTCATCAACTTCATCATCTGCTTCAGTTTCTTCTGACGCATCCAAATTAGAACAGGTTCTGTAACAAAAAGATTTTTATTTATGTTTAAATTCTAAATACTACATTTTATTTAAATCAGTCCCTGATGCAAAATAAAACCGCTGGAAATTGAATCAGTACTTCCACATCACTTTTTATTTAACTTTTTTGAAGGAACAGGTTAAAATTTAGATACTTACTGTCGCTCTTGCATGTGTCTTCTAAGAAATTCCATCTGGTCTTCAAACCTCCATTTTTTCATGTTTCTTGCAGCTTGACCACTTACTGTTTTACGCCGGTTCAGAGCTCTTCTGTAGTAAGAGCGCAGCAAAGCCCATTTATTTTTACATTCTTCGGGGGTTGAATTCAATTTATTTGCGATGTCTTTCCATATATTATCTTTAACTAGATTATTATCATAATTTTGTAAATCATATAAACATTCATGTTCTTGCACATAAATTATTAAAAATTCTTCATTAACAGGCATTTTTTGGCCTACTCGTCACATCGATGAATTTACACTAACCGCGATGAGGAATACCAGCGGCAAAATCGCGACACCCGAAAATGAACGAGCGCTGGCCGAAAGATGACGACCGCCCTCTGGTCGCCTTCCAATAGTTCTCACTAGAGCGGTTATGCACGTACCGTGCTCCTACCGTGTCGGACCGTAACCTTGAGAAATCGCTTTCAGAGCGGTCGGAAGCAACACAGTCAGAGCACAGTCTGAGCCTAGACCTACATGTGTGAATTAAACAGTGCAATTCAATACATTTTCAATGGAAACTTCAGGTGATAGATTTAGTTCAAATCGACACAGTCGGTGCACAGTGGGTGCCCAGTACCGTATTTGTGAATTGACCTTAACACGACTAAAAGTATTTCCGAATTTTCGATTATTGTTAACGTTTGATTTTATTCTTTAATCGAACTAAACGTTAACTAATTATCATTGGTATGTTACTTGACGATATTATTGTCAATTCAATAAATCAATTTCCGTTAGCCTACATAATATAACTAGGTAGTAGTGCTTTCTTTTATAAGATCGTAAGAGGCAATAGAACCTACAAACCAAGAAATTCTTTAAATTCACATTTTATATAAAAGGTTCTAATTACAATCCACACTAGGGGTGTAACGGAAGTGGGTTTATCGGAACCGAAGTCGGAATCGGAGTTTTTAAATTTGATTTATCGGAATCGGAACCGGAATCAGAACCGGAATCGGAGTCGGAGGCAGAACAGAAATGTGTTTTAAGACCAATCTAATAAAATAATACAAACACAAACATTATTCAGTTTCTTTAATTTCAGTTAACAATAAAGTAATACACCTACTTAATCAAATCTTCAAATTTTCTTGAATTTTAAACGTACAGGCAGAGTGAATCCTGTATTTTAATCATTAGTTCCATCATATTGTTACGTTTTCGGGTTCCAATAAACAACTCGTGCAATTATGTATTTAAAAACAGTCTGTATATTTATATACTTAAAATTATATAACAATGTAAAATATAAAAACTGACGTAACACACTTAAACTACTACAATTTAATTATCACAGGTATTTATTTATTACTACTATTATTTATATCTCTGTGCGTATTTATGTAACAGTTCTATTTATATCACACGGCACTACTATATTTATTTATTTGGCTACCACTATTTATTTCTTCGCACTCGATCCCGCAATTACCCCGCGATTACTTTATCTGCAATCAATGAATCCCGTAATGAATGAATCCCGGTGACTCAGTCGCCTTATATACACATGCATGAAATGTTCTCGAACAGTACCACTAAATTCTGCAATATACCAGTGACTCTGACTTTTTCTTGCTTACGTCGCACATCTGTGAGATGACTCACTGCATTTACGATATTTACCAGCAGCGAGAGAGATGATTTATGGCAGTGTGTAAATAAGAGCGTTTTTATACGTTGCCCCTTTTTTTGCGTGTGACAATTTCGTTTTTATCGCACCGAGAGATCTGATTCTTTTATTTAATGTAAACACATTTCGTTACAATATGAAATGTAGCTTCAACCTCCGATTTTAACCTCCGATTTAAAAGTGTCGGAACCGAAGTCGAAATCGGAAGTGTAATTTAAGGTAGGCGTCCACATTTTCGTATCGTAAGTATCGGACGCATCGCATCGAACGGATTATTTTTCTACAATGCGTCCACAGTATCAGCAGCGATCGGATTTGCCGACGCAACTACCAACAATCGGATTGCCGACGCCACTTTCATTCGGATTTTCGTAGTGAGAGGTAGCGTAGTGTTCGGTGGAATGTGCAAGATTCCACGCATTGTAGAAAAATAATCCGTTCGATGCGATGCGTCCGATACTTACGATACGAAAATGTGGACGCCTACCTTTAAGGTAGGTGTCCACATTTAGCGTAGTGTTCGGTGGAATGTACAAGATAATGGAGGAAAACGATGCTGAGCGAGCGAGCAGACGGACTCCGCGCCGGAGTCCGTCCACTGATCGGTATTCCGTATGACGTCATCGGCACGCATCGTAAAAGTTGCCCCTCGGAGCATCGGCATCGGCATTGCCGACGGGTAGATTTTGTGCGATCCGTACGATGCGGATCAGAGGACGCACTTGTATGACTTTCTATACTAAGAATACTACGATCCGTTCGATGCGATGCGTCCGATACTTACGATACGAATATGTGGACGCCTACCTTAAAGGTAGGCGTCCACATATTCGTATCGTAAGTATCGGACGCATCGCATCGAACGGATCGTAGTATTCTTAGTATGGAAAGTCATACAAGTGCGTCCTCTGATCCGCATCATTTAATCGGAAGTTCCGACTTATCGGAATCGGAATCGAACCTCCGTAACATCCCTAATCCACACATTGATAACGTCCTTAAAACACAACACATGTAGCATTGTATGGTGGGCATTTGTACCATACAAGCTATAATTCCTTTAAGTATCCTTTAAATTTCATTCATATTGGTACATGCAAATAATATATTAAACATAAAGTTTATGAAAACTCATAATATAATAGTTAAACCAATCCATTAGATAACAAAATTGTCTATAATACAAGATATTGTGAATTAAATTATAAACATCACAGATAGGATAAATATTATGTATGTTATGTTGATAGCTGACAAACTTACCTGAAACATTAACAGTATTCAATTAGAGTCCCATTCTAGACCTTTGAGTAAGTGTTGTAAAGAGATACAATTCTCTAAAATATTCGGACTTTATCAGACCGATATAGCCTTCATTTATACAAGTAATGTGTCAAATCACCTATGTCGGTGATACCACAACCTGTTCCAAAGTAGTGGAGGGAATTATTTTTGAAACAAATCCAGTGGTACCGGAAAGTCATCATAGTAATACACACGGCTAAAACTAAATATAGAAATCTCCTTTTCCATTGTGTGTGTGTGCGTGTGTGTGTGATATACTTCGACAAAATGTCATGACATTTTGTTAGAGCAACTTATTAGCAACTTTATTAGCACAATAACGTAGGGGCTTTTAATTCAAACCCCGTGCATATGGGTCGCCCAAGCGTGGGCCCCTTTTCAACGCACATGTTTGATTTTACATTCTATATTTGTTATTGTATTTTTAAATGACAGCCAACTGTTATATTGTTATTATTTGCTCATCATATTATTATTGTCACTACTGCCAAGAAGCTAGTTAATTTTCTCGATACATTTGTATATTTGGCAAAGAATTTTGATATTTTGATTTTCTTCAACTGGAAAAAACAGTCCAACACAGTATTCAGTATAATGAGCAACATAAGTTTCTATCATCGTTGTTGTGATTTTCCTATAATTAATATCAAAATGTTGTTCGTAAGAATGAACATTTTTTATTCTCTCAAATTCACAAAAAGAGGAAACGAGCAATTCTTTCTCATATATAAATAACCTTATTTATAATATACATATATATATATATATATATATATAATCAATAAAGGAATTATCGCGGATACATAAAATAAAACAAAAAGAAGAGAATATTGGGTAAATTCCGCTGTAGTGCAACCGTAGACACGTGTTTCTGACTAATTGGTCGTCATCAGTACGGTGTAGCCAAGGAATAAGGTGGGATATCCTTGGAGATAGAAGCATACACGGAAGACCATCAGGTGGCAGACTACCATTTGCAGCTTCAGTTAGAAGATCTTCGGTTTTGAAGACAACAACTAACATCGCCACGAGGAAGACATTGTCAACCTGCGTGCCATCCGAACCCAGGAAAGATAATCAATAAAGGAATTATCGCGGATACATAAAATAAAACAAAAAGAAGAGAATATTGGGTAAATTCCGCTGTAGTGCAACCGTAGACACGTGTTTCTGACTAATTGGTCGTCATCAGTACGGTGTAGCCAAGGAATAAGGTGGGATATCCTTGGAGATAGAAGCATACACGGAAGACCATCAGGTGACAGACTACCATTTGCAGCTTCAGTTAGAAGATCTTCGGGATTGAAGACAACAACTAACATCGCCACGAGGAAGCCATTGTCAACCTGCGTGCCATCCGAACCCAGGAAAGATAATCAATAAAGGAATTATCGCGGATACATAAAATAAAACAAAAAGAAGAGAATATTGGGTAAATTCCCGAAGATCTTCTAACTGAAGCTGCAAATGGTAGTCTGTCACCTGATGGTCTTCCGTGTATGCTTCTATCTCCAAGGATATCCCACCTTATTCCTTGGCTACACCGTACTGATGACGACCAATTAGTCAGAAACACGTGTCTACGGTTGCACTACAGCGGAATTTACCCAATATTCTCTTCTTTTTGTTTTATATATATATATATACATATATATATATATATATATATATATATATATATATAACGTATGATCAAAAAGTCTTTGGATCGCTATAGCCATGAAACGTAAAGCTATCTATAGAATTATTTACTTCTGTGGTTCTTGACTTTGAAGTATACATAAGTCACAAATAAAATAGATTTTAGATTATTTAGGTTGACTTATGTATACTTCAAAGTCAAGAACCACAGAAGTAAATAATTCTATAGATAGCTTTACGTTTCAAGGCTATAGCGATCCAAAGACTTTTTGATCATACTATATTATAAATAAGGTTATTATCATAGAATAAGGAATTATCGCGGATACATAAAATATCAGAAAAAGAAAAATATTGGGTTTAATCCGCTGTAGAGCGACCGTGGACACGTGTTTCTGACTAATTGGTCGTCATCAATATTTTTCTTTTTCTTACTAGTATCGGAAATTTATATAATAGATGATATTGTTGGTATTAATTAATTTATAAATACAATAATAGTTATTTATCTAACAAGTCAGTAAAGTGATACATTATCGAACGAATCTGATTTTCTAGCCAAGCGAGTGAAGCGAGCGCGGCGAGTAACAGACGAGTTCGGTAAAGGTACTTTACTGACGTGGTGCATACAAAATTTTATCGACAACCGTGAAAATTGTTAATTTAAGAAATAAAGATATAATAACTTATGACAGTTTATGACAGTGACAAACGATTTATTTTTAAAGTCATCAGTCATGGCTACGCTGA
This sequence comes from Amphimallon solstitiale, assembly GCA_963170755.1. Lineage (NCBI taxonomy): Eukaryota > Metazoa > Arthropoda > Insecta > Coleoptera > Scarabaeidae > Amphimallon > Amphimallon solstitiale. The sequence continues at coordinate 26,109,310 of OY720678.1, forward strand.
CAGATATTAGCGGCAGGTAAAGTACTTTATCGACGACTAAACAATAAAGTAGGTATTATATTAATCACTACTGGCTAATAATAACACTCATAATACCCGGAGGGAATAATGAAATGCAACCAGGGAATAATGGGCCATAACGTTGCCATTATTCCCTGCATTCCGCCAATAAGAACATAACGTTCCTAACGTTGTCGTAGTAACGATAGACAAGTCCGGCCATTTTACTAACTGTCTAACCGTCAAACATCATATTGATATATAGTAATTTGACATTTTCGTTTAATTATTTTGGTTTTTTTTAGTAATTTTCAGTTAGTCGTCGATAAAATAGTGTATACTAACTCGCAATAATGACTATTATTCCCTCGAGCCGAGTTACTCCCTCGCCGCTTACGCGGCTCGTTTAGTAAATTCAGCTCTCGGGAATAATAACTGTCATTATTGACTCGTTGTATAAACTACTATTATTGTACAGTATGATAAAGTGTTTCTTTACCTCCGTAAAACGCTATGGTAACGCATCATTTTACTGACGGTTGGCGATAAAACAAATAATCTGTCATTATTCAAAATAAAAGGTGTATACATATTACTTATTTTATATTATTTCCGTTTTGGAATGTAAACAATAAAAATATATTTTCCAACGAACTTCAATTATACTCCTAAAATACCTATACCTACAAGTAGGTACTACATTTACTCCAACATAACCTTTAAAATATATTTATTTATTACAGGTGAGTATATTCGTTTTATAATCATTGGTTACGTATAATTTCTTAATTTAAACATTCCTCTTATAAAACTGAAGAGTGAATTGCACCCCAGACGATTCAAATATAAATACAAATGTCGTATATCGTGTTATCATGGCTTTCAGTGCGCCTGTCATGAGGCCTGCACGTGATCACTCCGTTCGTTGGGTGACCCGATTAGAATTAAAATTTAAAATTATTACAACTTTGTTTTGTGTATTTTAACGTTTGCCCACATATTATAGGAGCAACATTGCCGACAGTTCTTTCAAAATAGGTTTTGGGTCGTCTCCACACATGTTTAAAAACGACTGCGCACATTCGACTCGACGTTCAATTGGAGAGCAGAAAGACGTCGTGGTACCCATCTAGCACTAATTTTATTCATACGCAAATAGTCATGGAGAATTCGGCGAACACTTCTTTCGAAAATGTTTGTTATCACTGCTAATTCCTTTACCTTCAAACGGCGATCTTCTAGCACTAAATGTTCAATTAATGAAATTTGTTGGGGCGTTATCATTTCAATTGGTCAACCCGACCGATCAGCATCTTCCAGGGATTCTTGTCCCAAAGGGAAACATTTTGCCCACTTTTTTACAGTTGAATACGAAGGAGATGAATCACCGTAATCGCCGTCTAAACGTTGTTTAATGTGATAAGGTCTCTTCTTTTATTAAAAATTTAATGACCGCGCGGTACTCAATTTTCGTTACTGCAGACATTTTCGTGCGCTAGTCACTTTGGTTGGCTAGTTACTAAAAACTACTAGGCTTCGAACCGTCATATTTATAGTGTACACTTCACCTATGTGCATGCATGACGTGATGGAGGTTGAACACGTTTGAACCAGTATAAGCCTGTCAGGCCGAGAATTTATGGCGCCTACCTCGTACATTTCAATAGTTTGTCAAATATTTGAAGAGTATGCAATTCAGTCAATTGTACATTCATACGATAATAATACATATTATTTGATTGAGACATGTTGCAATAAATTTCAACTACCGTAGATCTCAAATACGCTCATGTAGAATAGAGTAGTAGTAGTAGTAGTAGAGTAGTAGAGTAGTTGTAAAATAAAATTTACTTCTATTTCTAAATATATATATACTATTGAGCAATAATATTGCATCTTCTCTTGAGGTATTATCAGTTTGATATTGCTGAATTATCTAACTAATATTTCAAACATAAATAATCTAATTAATAATCGACGAAGGAGATACATGTTGAAACTCCATGATATATATATAATAAAACACAAGTGTATAGTTTCAAAATTATTGTAATGTTTAACGCACTACATATGTTTCGCCACACTGTGGCTTCATCAGGTGGATGAAAATACAATTTCAAAATACAAATTAGCTCCTATATATATCAATACAAATTACAAAAATAATCTCATTCTAAGAGGGGGTGGACATGTTTAAATTTTAGATTTAGTAGGGGGGAGTTATTTAAATCTAGTTGATCATTCAATATTATACCTAATTTATTACATTTATTAATTTCTAAACTTTCTAACATATTAAGTTTTTTACTTTTTCCTAAAACATGTAACGTTGTAAAATTAGTGTTGAATTTATGATTATGTTCTAAGCAATGATTAGCAAAAGTTGAGTCTGTCTTCTTATCTCTATAACATCTTTCGTGTTCTTTCATTCTAGTATCGAATGTCCTTCCTGTCTGTCCTACGTACACTTTTTTACAGTCTTCGCATGTCAACTTGTACACCCCTGAGTTTAATCTATTGTCCGTTTTATCTTTATTGTTTTTTATTGCGTTTTGTAAGGAATTGTTGGTTTTGAATGAAATTGTCTCTTCTCTACTTGTTTTAATTAAGTTCCCTACTGTGTTTGAAATTGTACCAATGTATGTGATGGAATTATAATTGTGCGTTCTATTGTTTTTTACTGTGGGGTATACACTTGTGTTTTATTATATATATAAATAATCTATACTATTAGCAATTATTAACTATCTATAATAACCGACTACTTTTCAATTCTCACTTGAGTTTACAGAATTAGTAAATTTTGTATTTAATGGAACGTTGGAGTTAGAAAACTTCCGCTATTTTATATTTGTCATCGTCACCGCCAGTACTCTAGATACACTATTTTACTAACTTTATATTATATACGCTTTGTTCTAACACAAATCACAAACTAGTTCGGTACAATTTGATTGGTTATGACTTATGCGTGATTTTATGTAAGTACAAGTCTCTAAACACAGGATGAAGTTCTAGCACAGGCACGATAAGCAAAAAATGTATACTGAAATAACTCAAATACCTATGCATTCAGGAGTGAATGATTTGGGAAGCTAATCAAGAAAGTCCATCCTTAAGACACACTTTTGTGCACTTTGGACTCATTATTGTGTTTAAAAATTAAATTGTGTTTGTTTTAAAAATTAAATATACAACTTCTGTTACACTGTCCTTTTAACTTCTTTTCTAAAGTATAAATATAAAAGTATGCACGTCATGTCATTCTTCTTATGAGTTCCATATTTACAACTAACAACATAAAATAAAATAAGTGTTAATTTAACAACATAGATGTTATTAATTCTATTTTTGTTAATATAACAATATTATAAGTGTTTAAATTAACAAATCATGTTTTGTTAAAACAAACTATATTGTGTGAAATAGATGCATTTGTTAAATTAATAAACATGGAAGGCGTGTGTAATTTTGAGTTACGTACGTCAACTAAATAATTTTGTTTAACAAAACAAGATGATTCGTCTAAGTTGTATGTTTAGTAATATGACAGTGGCCTTGACTTAATTAACTGATATTGTTCACTTAATAATTTGATTTGCTTAATTTAATATAATATTTTATTTAATTCATAATTATTCGTTCAAATAAGATAGTTCACAAGAAATATTTACTTTTATGTCGATTATATGTTTTAAATGCGTAGGTATCTAAATATTTAAAATTTTAAATTTAAATTTAAATATATAAATTGTATAAGCAAAGTTTCAACCATGATAAAGACGACAAAAGATCTTAATAAAAAATAGCACAAACAATTCAGTTTTATCAAAATATGATAGAAGTAAGGTAATAATGTCAAAACGCTATTCATGAATTCCTTATAGAATACTAAGCTATTTATACCCTTGTTCGTTTTAGTTAAATAAAACTGATTTTTCCCATTAACGTGGCAGTAATATTTATTATTAGTTTAAACTAAAAGATTAATCAAACAAGAATAGTTACGGAGATATTTTATTTATTACAGTCAAACTAGAACATCTCAAAGTCCAGTCCTAACCAAATGCTTTTGGCTAATTTAACATATTTTTTCCTCTATGCGGATATATATTTAAATAACATTAATTATTATGGATGAAATATAGCATTCCTTTCTGCTTGGTTCAACAAGATTTCATTTCCGTCTATATTTTGCTTGCACTTATTTTTTATTTGCACGTGATTTACGTGTATTTAAATTAGAGAATTGTTTATGTGATTGTAGTTAATTTCGTACAGATAATTATTATTGTCGGTATTGTGAGATATTTATAGTTTTAGAAAAAATATTGTTAATATCAGCCATCCAACAGTTTTGTTAAATACTTTAAACACATAGACGAACTACTAAATAAATTATTTATGTTTTCTTTTGATAAGTTTTCATTTGAGGAATAAAAAAATGTAAGTATATTAATTATATTGAAGAAATATGTAGCTGTAATGGTATAGTGGTTCAATATTTGTTAAGGGGGCTTACGCAGAGGTGCCGTGAGATAGGACGTAAGAGGGTGGCACCTTATGCGCTAATGTAAATTCTGGACTTTACAAGGTTTCGTTAAAACAATAGTAGGTACCGCTTCTATTTACGAAATATCAAAACGAACTTTAAAACACAAAGAAACAAAGGTCAATGCATGCTCGACTGGAATTAGGTTTTAAAATAATAAAGAAACTGTGTTATAATGTTGTAACTTTTTTCAACTTTGAGAGTGAAATGTAGGACTAAATAATTTGAATTATAAGAAAGTACTACCAACGAAGCCTTAATTAATCATTTGTATTCAATTTAATGCAAAATCATAATAAGAAAACAAAAATTTCTGCTGTTTGTTTTATTTTACCGAACACCTTACATCGGCGGAATTTACATTAGCGCATATGGCGCTACCCCCTTACGTCCTACCTCACGGCAGTTAGTCGGCACCTCTGCGTAAGCCCCCTTAAGCTATAGATTGAGGGTTCGTGTCCACAACACCGCCTGGTAGATAAAGCCGTCTTTGTCGGCTACCTGTGTCGTTGACTTGAAGACGTCTAATTTTTCATGTTAATGAGATATGTACGATATGATTAAAATAATATATATTTATTTAGCAAATGCTGTCGTTTTACCTTAGCCTACATAATGTATATATAATATTCAAAGGTAAAGTCACGCTTAACACATCGACCTACAAAACTTTTAACCTTACAGTTTAAAAGAAATTGATATTCATCAGTTATATATTAATACATTAACCTACAGTCGAAAGCAAAAAAGGTAGACAGGAGATCTCGTACTTCGTTTATTTACTTGTCATTAGTGTCAAGTCATTATTCGACGGAGTATCAAATAATTATCAAAACATCTTCTATCTGGTTAATACGAATCAAAATACTAATTAACAAACATCCTGAAGAAATATATGCATTAATATCTGGTTATAGAGCCGTTTTTGTTTAAAACTTCTTGCAATCTATTTGGAATAGTATTATAAAGGTTGGTACAATTATTTTGATTTACATTCTCCATGCTGTGTGGACTATTTTTATCAGTTCTTGTCGATTCTGAGGTCTTCGATTTAGTTTCTTTATTTCTTTGATCATCAACCCAAACACATTTTCGATAATATTAAAATCAGAACTTGTTGGCGGAAAATTCAACACATTGATATTTTTTTCTTTGAATCATGTTTTCACTCTGGTCGATGTATGGATGGGGCAGTTGTTCTGTGGAATTATAAATTGCGGTTTGGGAAAAACAGCTCCACTGAAGGCAACATCACATTACTTAGGATGTTTATATAAGACTCTGAATTAAAGTTTCCTTCTATTTCCCATAACATACCAGTGCCATGAATGAAATCCAACCCCAAAAGTTTACTTTGAAATTTTCTGGTATACATGATTAATTTTTCATCTGTAAAAATTAGTTTCCCAAAAGTGTGTTATTTACCAGAGGTTCAAGTGCATATCCAACAGAAGTTTCTTTGTGGGTCGCATTCAAATTAAGTTTTTCGGAAGTTTTAAGGCACCGCAAATTAGCTTCTCTAAGTTTTCCTCGGGCAGTAAAAACATAACCCGGAAAGCTACTTCCATCAGCTGAATTCACTGAGATGGCCGTCTTGCTCAGCTGTTGATATTCTTTTGCGGCCAGAACTAGAAATTCTATAAATTCTATTTTTTAATTTCTTTCCGCAATTTCACGTATTTTGAAACCGTTACTTAAATCTACAATAAGATTGACTTTAATATCTTCATTTATAGAAGGCATCTTTATAATAGTTTAATATCAACTGTTAGGTTGTCAATTTTGATAGATAATCAAATATTGATAAGTAACTTTGAAGCCAGTATTACACTAATTATTTTGAGAAAGTTTATGACAGAAACCTGCATTTTTGTCTATTTTTTTTTGCTTTCGACTGTACTTAATTACATACATGCATATCATGCACAAACTAAATATAATTAAAAAAACTTTTTCATAGATTCATGAGAAATACAGGCACAGTTTATTATCTATCTTTTACGTAACTATATAACATACTCTTGAATGTATTTATACTTATGAAATGCCTATTATCTAAAGGTAACTTGTTATATCCAACAAAACCATTATAATTTATTTTGTAGAGCATCAACAAAGTAATTTTTGAAATTACTTATATAAAAATACTTACATTTATAGTACTGTAATTGTTTATGCTTTGCACCATTAACAATCGCCCACTCAAATAGGATGGAAGATATCCCATCCTAATTCTAAGAATAAATGTGACAGCAATATAAACAATTTGAGCTATGTCAAGTTAGCCCCCCCATGTTACAATTTATATACTATAAAATGGGTGTCAATTGTGCTCCAATTGTGCTCAATTGTGCCGATATTAGTTTCATTTGTGCTCCTCAGTTTTTCGAGATTTTTAAAAAAATCGAAGGGGGGGCTAACTTGACTATTGGCCCCGCCGCCAAAATTCGAATTTCTACCCAAAATTCGGTACCTTTGCAAAGCACTCTAATTGTGCTCAATTGTGCCGTATAGCGTTTTTCCATCAACCACTCAGTTTCGAAGTTATACTTAAAAAAAATCCGAAATTGACAAAACTCTACTGTCGCCCCACGTTTATTATAAATTACATAGTATAATAAAATGTGTGTCAATTGTGCTCCATTTGTGCTCAATTGTGCCGATATTAGTTTCATTTGTGCTCCTCAGTTTTCCGAGATTTTTAAAAAAATCGAAGGGGGACTAACTTGACGATTGGCCCCCCCGCCAAATCTTGAATTTCTTTCCAAAACTCGGTGCCTTTGCAAAGCACTCCAATTGTGCTCAATTGTGCCGTATAGCGTTTTCCCGTCAACCACCCAGTTTCGAAGTTATACTTAAAAAAGAATCCGAAATTGACAAAAGTCTACTGTCGCCCCACTTTTATTAAAATTTACATAGTATAAGAAAATGTGTGTCAATTGTGCTCCATTTGTGCTCAATTGTGCCGTTATTAGTTTCATTTGAGCTCTTCTGTTTTCAGAGATTTTTAAAAAAATCGAAGGGGGGCTAACTTGACGATTGGCCCCCCGCCAAATCTTGAATTTCTTTCCAAAACTCGGTGCCTTTGCAAAGCACTCCAATTGTGTTCAATTGTGCCGTATAGCGCTTTCCCGTCAACCACTCAGTTTCGAAGTTATACTTAAAAAAACATCCGAAATTGACAAAAGTCTACTGTCACCCCACGTTTATTAAAATTTACATAGTATAATAAAATGTGTGTCAATTGTGCTCCGTTTGTGCTCAATTGTGCCGTTATTAGTTTCATTTGAGCTCTTCTGTTTTCAGAGATTTTTAAAAAAATCGAAGGAGGGGCTAACTTGACGACTGCCCCCCCCCCCCGGCCAAATCTTGAATTTTTTTCCAAAACTCGGTGCCTTTGCAAAGCACTCCAATTGTACTTAATTGTGCCGTATAGCGTTTTCCTGTCAACCACTCAGTTTCGAAGTTATACTTAAAAAAACATCCGACATTGACAAAAGTCTACTTTCACCCAACGTTTATTAAAATTTACATAGTATAATAAAATGTGTGTTAATTGTGCTCCATTTGTGCTCAATTGTGCCGTTATTAGTTTCATTTGAGCTCTTCTGTTTTCAGAGATTTTTAAAAAAATCGAAGGGGGGGCTAACTTGACGATTGGCCCCCTAGCCAAATCTTGAATTTCTTTCCAAAACTCGGTGCCTTTGCAACGCACTCCAATTGTGCCGTATAGCGTTTTCCCGTCAACCACTCAGTTTCGAAGTTATACTTAAAAAAACATCCGAAATTGACAAAAGTCTACTGTCACCCCACGTTTATTAAAATTTACATAGTATAATAAAATGTGTGTCAATTGTGCTCCATTTGTGCTCAATTGTGCCGTTATTAGTTTCATTTGAGCTCTTCTGTTTTCAGAGATTTTTAAAAAAATCGAAGTGGTCTAACTTTACGATTGGCCCCCCAGCCAAAATTTGAATTTCTTTCCAAAACTCGGTGCCTTTGCAAAGCACTCCAATTGTGCTCAATTGTGCCGTATAGCGTTTTTTCGTCAACCGCTCAGTTTCGAAGTTATACTTAAAAAAAAATGTCCGAAATTGACAAAAGTCTACTGTCGCCCCACGTTTATTATAATTTACATAGTATGAAATGTGTGTCAATTGTGCTCCATTTGTGCTCAATTGTGCCGATATTAGTTTCATTTGTGCTCCTCAGTTTTCAGAGATTTTTAAAAAAATCATGACGAAATAGATTTAGCAATCTCAGCAACACAGAGTTCAATGAAAAAGAAATTGATGTATTACGCAAACGTTTTAATTACAACATAAAAACAGAAATTAGAAAGAAAGATTTAGAACTATTAGCAGTAGAAACTGAGTTAGCATTAAAGGAAAATAACAACCTGAATACTAAATATCAAGCAAGCAATATTATTAAACATTTAAATCGAACCACGACGGTTAACAATGATAGTCAAATAGCTAAGAATATTAAGAATAAAGCAAAAGATAATAATTTAATTTTCACACGCGCAGATAAGGGGAAAACAGTGATAGCATTAAATAAAGTAGATTATATATCAAAAACTAATCAATTTCTAGATCCAGAAAAATATATCGTAATCCAAAAAGTCCCGACAATAGCCTTTCAAAAACAAATCATTAAGAGGATTAGTAATTCACCTAGCCTGTTTAATATCAGTAATTATTATGAAACACAGAAATTAAAAGTAATGAATCCACAACCACCGAAACTATATTCTTTAATCAAATTGCATAAAGAAAATTATCCGATTAGACCAGTTGTTTCATATGTTACAGCACCAGCAGTTAAAGTTTCAAAATGTTTGATAGATATTATAATTAAGCATACGAAATGCAAACCTAAATATAGTATCAAAAATAGTTTTTAATTAATTAATAACATGAAAGATCTTCAGTTACCTGATAACACTAAATTAATTTCATTCGATGTAAAAAACCTTTTCCCGAGTGTCCCACCTACTGAAGCAGCTGAATTAATTAAAAGGATGTTAGAATGTAACAAAACTAACATTCAGATAAAAGATGAGATTTTACAATTATTATCTGTTTGCTTAGAACAGAATTACTTTTCATTTGAGAATAAATTTTATAACTGCAATAGTGGTTTAATTATGGGAAATCCTTTGTCACCTCTATTAGCAGAAATTTTTATGGACAATTTAGAAAGAAAATTTTTTGAAAATAGTACATTAACTAAGAACGTATTGTTTTGGTTCAGATACGTTGACGACATTTTGGTAGGATACACAGGTACAAACAGACAATTGAATAATTTCATTGAGTTTCTTAATTCTATTAATTCCCATATTACGTTTACATTAGAAAAAGAAGTGAATAACAGTATCAACTTCTTAGATCTTACGTTAAAAAGAGTCAATAACCAAGTACAATTTTCCATTTACCACAAATATATAATGTAAACATTCAGACAATTTATTAAACGATAAAGTGGACCTAAACTCATCACCATTGTTAAATATATTCAGTCAGTAATACAGTTTCCCTAATTTCACACACAACATCTGTTAGCAATATATGTATTTAGTTACACGTACATTTTGTATAGAGAGAAAAGAAAGTCGATAATTAAAGAAAACGCAAAGATAACCATTTTGCGGATGACGTAACACAGGGATTTTTGGTGAAGAAAGGAAAGGGCCAGGGACTCAGGTAGTCGGGGAACGTGAGATGTGCAACGCATATATAGAAGTAATGTTAGTTTACGAATGTGGAGATGTTATTGAGATTTATTTTATACTTAGTTCGTTTAATTAAACAATTAATTACACAGTTCTGTGTTTTCCTACAATAGTTTTCTATTTTTCATACAATCATCATTTTTATGCATTTACGCAGCCGGAAATTCCCCCAATGATATATATACATTGGTAAAGTCTGTCTCCCTTCTGCTTAATCGATTCACTTTATTGCCCCAATCTGCATACATTCTCAAGATTAAATATACTATGTAGATAAAACTATATATGAGAAACTAATAGTAACGTTTTCAATCCTTTCAGTTTTTGTAAGATTTTTCAAGTTTATTTTATAGTCTACCTTGGATTTATTCTATCATTGTTGAGAATTCAGAAACTGACCTGCTAATACTCTTTGCGACTCGTTTCGGTAGGCCAAAATTTTGACAAATTTAGAAGAAAATTGTATTACACAAAATTCTGTTATTGGTTTTTATTTGGTCATTCAGATTTAATTTAAAAAATCATCGATTTGGACTGGGAGAAAAGTACCTATTAAAATTGTAGTGAAGGTGTTGTATTATTCATTTGTAATTATTATTTTATTTCTATTGTACTTACTTACACTATTCGGCATAGAACTATAACATATTGTTATTATTTACTGTATTAAATACTTTTTAGAAACAACTAACAAATTCCATATTTTTCCTACATTATCATGTTAAACATAGAGTTTATTATCTTTCTTCATTGTAACCATTTATCAGCATAATTTTCCGTAGTTTATTTACTTGTATATAATCATTAAGAAAGTACAAATTCTATTTATCGGTTGCAATATATAAGATTCTCTAAATGAAATCAAAAGTAGTTCAAGTTCAGTTTTAGTTTAGAATAGAATAGTAACTCAAGTAACATAGTAATTTTTATGTAAAGTATATAGTTATATGTATAATAAATAATAGTAGTTGAAAGTGATTAAGATTATTATTTTCTTAACCTTTTGGTATATTACAAAGGCCTTATACGTATTGTTATATGTAGGTGAGGTTACCAGTAAAAATTTCTAATTGTCAATATCATATTGTTTAGTTGCTTTGCCACAAAATCAATTTTTTTATTGATCTAATTAAATAAAACTCTTGGGATTTCATTTCATTGGGCTTCAGTAATCTTATCTAAACAGTCCTAAAATTTCGAATTTCAACTTTGGGGGAGGAGGGGCAATCGTCAAGATAGCCCCATTTCGATTTTTTTTAAAAATCTCTCGAAACAGAAGGGCACAAATGAAACTAATAACGGCTCAATTGAGCACAATTGATATACATCTTATACTATATAAATTATAACAAACGACAGTGCACTTTTAAGAATTTTGGAAATTTTTTTGGTATAATTTTGAAAGTGAGTGTTTGGCGGAAAAATGCTATACGGCACAATTGAGCACAATTGGAGTGCTTTGCAAAGGCAGCGAGTTTTGGAAAGAAATTCAAGATTTGGCGGGGGGGGGGGCATCGTCAAGTTAGCCCACTTCGATTTTTTTAAAAATCTCTGAAAACAGAAGAGCTCAAATGAAACTAATAACGGCATAATTGAGCACACTTCATACTATGTAAATTATAATAAATGTGGGGCGACAGTAGACTTTTGTCAATTTCGGAAATTTTTTTTTAAGTATAACTTCGAAACTGAGTGGTTGACGGAAAACCGCTATTCGGCACAATTGAGCACAATTGGAGTGCTTTGCAAAGGCACCGAGTTTTAGAAAGAAATTCAAAATTTGGCTCCCCAGCCAATCGTAAAGTTAGACCACTTCGATTTTTTTTAAAATCTCTGAAAGCAGGAGAGCTCAAATGAAACTAATAACGGCACAATTGAGCACAAATGGAGCACAATTGACACACATTTTATTATACTATGTAAATTTTAATAAACGTGGGGTGACAGTAGACTTTTGTCAATTTCGGACATTTTTTTTAAGTATAACTTCGAAACTGAGTGGTTGACGGGAAAACGCTATACGGCACAATTGAGCACAATTGGAGTGCTTTGCAAAGGCACCGAGTTTTGGAAAGAAATTCAAGATTTGGCTGGGGGGCCAATCGTCAAGTTAGCCCCCCCTTCGATTTTTTTAAAAATCTCTGAAAACAGAAGAGCTCAAATGAAACTAATAACGGCACAATTGAACACAAATGGAGCACAATTGACACACATTTTATTATACTATGTAAATTTTAATAAACGTGGGGTGACAGTAGACTTTTGTCAATTTCGGATGTTTTTTTAAGTATTACTTCGAAACTGAGTGGTTGACCGGAAAACGCTATACGGCACAATTGAGCACAATTGGAGTGCTTTGCAAAAGCACCGAGTTTTGGAAAGAAATTCAAGATTTGGCTGGGGGCCAATCGTCAAGTTAGCCCCCCTTCGATTTTTTTAAAAATCTCGGAAAACTGAGGAGCACAAATGAAACTAATATCGGCACAATTGAGCACAAATGGAGCACAATTGACACACATTTTATTATACTATGTAATTTATAATAAACGTGGGGCGACAGTAGAGTTTTGTCAATTTCGGATTTTTTTTTAAGTATAACTTCGAAACTGAGTGGTTGATGGAAAAACGCTATACGGCACAATTGAGCACAATTGGAGTGCTTTGCAAAGGCACCGAGTTTTGGTTAGAAATTCGAATTTTGGCGGCGGGGCCAATCGTCAAGTTAGCCCCCCCTTCGATTTTTTTAAAAATCTCGAAAAACTGAGGAGCACAAATGAAACTAATATCGGCACAATTGAGCACAATTGGAGCACAATTGACACTCATTTTATAATATATAAATTGTAACATGGGGGGGCCAACTTGACATAGCCAACAATTTGCTCCTTCAAACACTCATTGAATTTAAACATCAACATCATTTTTGAGTATATCTATTACATTTTATAACTCTCTCGCCACGGTTCTGAATTTTTTGAATCTGCTGTATTTTATTTTGAGTCAAATTGAAAAGTAGGTTGGGCCAAAATCGCATATGAGAAGCTATTTGAGATTTGTACATTATATAGTAACTTAATTTAACAATCATATACTTTCAGTTAGTAGCATTAATCTATAATCCAACAAAACCACATGAATAATGAATTTATTTCAATTTTTACTTATAAATTTTCTCACTGGATCGCCCGCAAACATACAAATATTGCAATGTTTCACACTCTAAACTAAATCATTTACCGTTCCCTGAGAAACAACAAAGTTTATTTTTATAGAATTTGAGGTACATTCATTAAATTTTTAATTTTGCAGTATATTTGGCTCTAACCAAAGTCCAACCTTGCCTTTAATTCTTAAAATTTATCACAAATGTCCATGATAACAGTCTCACACTAACGAATTTTTCTCCGATTGGTTAGGTTATTCGATTAAATATAAATAAATCTAGAATAGATTTGCAATATATTTTGTTTATTGAATTTAGAACCAGTGGCGGCTCGGGGTGGTTCACATAGGGAGTGCATAATTTCAAAATTAAAAAGTATAATACAAGAACGCTTACCCAATCTTTATAAGTTTCACCGACATACTGTTCCAGACAGGTACTGTTCATTGTACAGTTTGTTTTGAGGGAATAGTAAATATAACACTACATATCGATTACATCTGACGATAAACGAAGTCCATTTTGCGTGTCTTTGACTTGCAGAACAGTTCTATCACTTTTTCATTAAAATTTGGGAAATCATTTATAAATTCAATTAAAAACCGGTGCTGCTTCGATGTGATCTCTGCCGTAAAATTTATCAATTCCCGAAAAATGCCCTTGATATTCGACGTTTGCCATTCATCATGACCCCGAAGTGCCAGTTCAAACGCGCCACAAAATCTAATGCAATTTATTATTAAATTTAACACATGCCTATTTTTTGTTACCTGTTCATTGTGTTGTTGCACTGCTTTTCTATATGATGAATCTAAAACATTCTGAATGTTATTTTGTCCTAACATTCTGAGACTAAATATATTTTTCAAATGCCCTTCGGAATTTTCATGTTTCGTAATTTTAGTACTAAGATGAATTAAGTCTTTTATTCCGTTCTTTGACCAAGACGGTTCACCACCAAACAAAATACACGGAAAACAAAACAAAGTATTTTTAATTTCACACCCACAAATCCAGTCATTTTTCTGATAAATATTCAATTTGAATTTTCTTATAACGTTATAATTGAGGCATCGGCCGTTTAAGATTTTTTATTGCGATTTTTTCATCATACGTTAACTGCGAAAACGTATTATTCTGTAACGCAGACACGAAATTCATCTTACAACAGCGGTGAGCAGACTGGGAATCTTGCTCACATGCTATGTATTATACGATATGGAAGTAGAACAAAATACAGTTCTCCCCACCTTCAATGTAATGTTAATGGCTTAACGCAGCAACGGTAGGGCTTTGCTCATGGGTATGTTTCTCTCGGTGGAAGGGGTAAACATTCGAATAGTTTCTCGTCATTATATCTGTGACGACGATCGGTGCATGTAGGTTGTTACGCGCCCCGCACACGCTACGTTCCTGTTCAATAACTATGAATACGTAATAAATAAATACTTTCATAGTTAGTCGCCGCTTGGTTTGTTTTGTTTCAAAATTCCAGGGGGTGCAATTGCTCACTTGTTCTCATTAAAGAGTTTAGAACAATCCTTGACCAGACCGCCTCGCTTTTAGGCTGGATATTCCCGATTTTTAACAATTTGTCCCGCGTCCAGAGTCCTGCGGTGTTTTACAAAAGTCCCGATTTTGGAAAGAATGCACGGCAAGCTATAATATACGAATAGAATATACGGTCAATGGTGTCCCGCTTTAAATCTGGTCACCTTACATAAGAGGAAAAATTATTACATTTAATTTAATTAAACGCATGTCTGCTTCGTTTCGTTTAGAATTCATATCCACTGATAGCAGAGCAGAGCAGAGGATAACTTAATTATTTTCATTTTGTCCTGATGTGAGCAAATAAAATTTAGCTTATCAATTACAAAAGATTCGTGTTACCTTTTAATCCACTTTTACCGTTAGTTGAAACGAGTTACCGCGTTATTTGAAACGACTTACTAAACTCTTGCAGTTATAGCTTCTAGCACCAGATTTTCATATTAGGGCTTGGAATTTTGTACATACATGCTTTCGTAACTGTGAATAATTATAGACATAAATGAAAAAAAAGTAAACAAAAACTGAAAACTGCCATACTAAGGTTCTAAATCCTGTATTTAAGTTGTCTTTCTCACCTGTTAATATGTTCTTAGGAAAAGACTGGAAGGTAGTTGTTTTTAAATTAAGGTTTTAATTTGAGACCGAATCGGCTTCTTAAATTACGCTGCAGAATAATATTTTGTTCGCTTATAGCAATTCTTATGGAGGTATAAAACTATTGGTAGAGTAAAGTCGGGGATTATGAAATAGACCCGGTAATATGGAATACCATGTGTTTGTCAAAACTACCAGCGCTATCTATTCTCATTTGTTATAATAACACTCGATAAAGTTCAAAATTGCTCCACAAGAGTACCTTAGTCTATGAACATTCACCATTTAGTGGTTGTAAGAGTTCAACTGATTTCGACGTTCTTAATATTTTTTGGTAAGTACACTAAAATTTTATTTTAAACACTTTCGAAAGTAATTTTGTTTAATGTTATTGGTTCATTAAGTAGACGAATGATGTAGGAATGCTTTAGTACAGAGATATTGCTCATTTGAACTACCTTTCATTTTTTTATCCGTTTTAACCTCTAAACTTATATGGGCGGGAATTATGAAATAGTATTCCATATTACCTGACTCTATAAATTAAAATCTTAAAATTGGATTTCTTTTGTAGAAATGCCTAAAGCGGTCAAAAAGACCCAAGGAAAAGCTAAAACCAGTTCGCCACAACGTAAAATGTGGGATGAGGAAAACATGAAAAAGGCAATAATAGCAGTTAGAAGCAAAAGAATGGGTTATTTAAAAGCATGTAAAACATTCAATGTGCCTCGTGCCACCCTTTACAGACTTTGTAAGAAGGATGGAGCTGCTAGTGAGGTATGCCAAACGAAACTGGGGAGGAAACCAGTTTTGCCGGATCATTTGGAAAATGAATTAGTAAAGCATTGCCTAGCTATGGAGAAAACCTTTTATGGATTAACTAGGCGGGATGTCCGTAATCTTGCGTTCCAGTTAGCAAGAAGAAATAACGTTCCACATCCTTTCTCATTACTGAAAAAATCTGCTGGTAAGGACTGGCTAAATCGTTTCAGATTAAGGCATAAGCATGTGTTAAGCCTCAGAAAGCCGACGGGAACGTCGTTTGCACGAGCGGTGGGCTTTAACAAGCAAAACGTTAACGAGTTTTTTGATCTGTTAGAGACAGAAATAGCAAAAAAAGCTTTTCAGCTAATCAGATTTTCAACGTCGATGAAAGTGGTCTTAGCATTGTACAATCAAAATGCCCTGAGGTTTTTTCACAAAGGGGAAAACGACAAATCGGTGCACTAACATCTGCAGAGCGGGGCTCTCTGGTGACTTGTGTTTTGTGTATGAGTGCGAGTGGCAATTTTGTGCCCCCTTTGCTCATATTTCCTCGTAAAAATTCAAGCGAATTAATAAAGAAGGGAGCTCCACCAGGAAGTGTGTTTGCCTTCCATCCATCTGGGTGGATTCAGACACATATATTTACGCAGTGGTTCAACCATTTTATAGAATATGTAAGACCAAGTACCGAAAACCCTGTGCTTTTGATTTTGGATGGCCATCATACCCACACTCGAAACTTGGATGTTATTGTCGCTGCAAGGCAAAATCACGTAACTTTGTTGTGCTTACCGCCTCACACAACGCACAAGATGCAGCCACTCGATAAATCTGTAATGGGGGCATTGAAAACCTATTACAATGAAGAAATTCGCCAATTTTTACGGCAAAATAATCGGCCAATATATTATTTTGACATAAGTGAACTCTTTGGTGAAGCATATCTGAAAATACAAACTGGCGAAAGAGCAATCAATGGATTTCGACAAACAGGTCTGTTTCCAGTAAACAGAAATATTTTTACCGAAGAAGATTTCCTAGAGGAGGCACACAGAAATCCAGAAGTGCCTAGACGACTAGAGGAACAACCAGTTTTACCGAAAGACATAGTTCCTATTCCTGTTCTTAAAAAACGACGAGGCACAAGAGGTCGAAAATCGGGGACCGCCAAACTTTTGACTTCAACTCCAAACAAGGATGAACTGGAAGAGTCACATACATCAAAAAATGAAAAAAACAAAGTTAAAAGAAACATTGGGTTTGAAGGAAATAGAAAACCAACCAATGACGCAAAACCTGGAACCAGCAAAATGGAAGATGACACCAAAGTAACGTTGAGTAGTGTGAGGAAAAAAACGAGAAAGCAACTGGTAGAAAACGATGAATCGTCGGATGATTTAGATGAAGATATCCCAATCTTAGATGACTCTACTGATTATGAAGATTTCCAAAGCAACAACAATAACCCACAAGATCATGCAGAATGTCTTTTCTGTTCAGAACGTTTTACGACTGACTCGAGAGGAGAAATTTGGATACAGTACCTAAGATGCGAACTTTGGGCTCATGAACTGTGCGCCGATTCCGAACAGGATTGTTATGTTTGCGATTTTTGTCGTTAGAATTTTTTATATCGAAAATAACAGTATTCCATATTCCGTCATACATCTATTCCATATTACCCGACCATTGTTCTCGGTGGAAAGAAATGCTTTTTTTCATTATTTGTAATATTTTTTGTTTATGTATATTATTTGTAACTTAGCCACAGTGGTCTCATATAATAAACCCTTTGGCGCTATCATTGATATTTTTTATTTATATTTTACTCAATACACTTCAAAATAATTAAATAAAATAAAAATGGTATTCCATAATCCCATACTTTACTCTACATAGATTAAAAGTAAATTATACTACAAAAAGGCCACTTTGTCATGATCCTAGATTAGAATACTCACTATAAAACCTTGGAAATGTTGCCAACAAATTAAAGTGCTCAATTTAACTGTTATGCAAAAAAGTATTGAATATTATTTCAAAAGGATAACCCAAATGCATAAGAATGACAAATTCAAACTATTCTTATTCGTGTTTCTAATTTTAGATGTTATATCATTTTTGAAATATACTAAGATATCAAGAGATCTGATAATTTCTGCACTGCTTTCCCTAAAGAAACATAATGTAATAATAATAACTATATTAGATAAGAAATTATTCTACATATCGCAACTGTTAATAAGAAATAAAAGAGAATTTGAACTTGCAGTGTAAATTGTATATAATATCTCTATTTATTTAGGAAAACATTGAAAGTTGAAACGAATAATATACGGTATAAATAAATCCTTCTCATTAAAGAAACAATAGATGCTTATTTTTGTCAGTAGACATACATATATCCAAAATAATACATTCCGTTCTAAAAAAAAATATTTGAGAAAAGTTGTTTATATTGAGTTATATCTAGAATATTTTTTAACGTATTATTTTGAAATATGTTTCTATTTGAAAAATTATCCGATAAGGATTTTCATACGTTATGTTCATAATATAATTATGGCAAAAAGAAAGCTCGGCCCTACAGAGTATGTAACCTAATACAAAAAAAATAGGTGTGGCCACCACACGACTTTCTTATATGTACGTCTGAGCATTTCAAACTATATAATTTAAAGTATTTTTTTATACAAAAATTATTCAAAATCCTATTCTAAGTACTTCCATTCTCTTAATAAAGCACTATAGAATGTATACTTTACAAGATACTCGAAAAAAAGTGCTGCTCCCTTAGAGTAAAAGTGCTACTTCCGGTCCGAATTTTGAAATTTCATTTATACAAAAAATATTGCAAATGCAGCTATAAATACCTTTGTATTCTTGATAAATAGATATAAAATGCATAATTTACGACATATTTGCAAAAAATCCCTATTCGGTAAGAGTACCTGTCTAAAAATCATGATTTGCAAAATATTCGCATAAAACTGATTTTTGATAGGAATAAAAGACCTACTTCTGGTAGGAATTTCGAAAAACTTTTTAACTAAAGTTGTTCTCAATTTTAATTTTAAGTACATATGAATTTTTTATAAATTTGTTTAAACTTAGTAGTTGATGAAATATTGGCAAAATTCGATTTTTTCACTGAAGTAAACTAATACTTCCGGTCTAGAGATTTTACTGAAAAACTAATCAGATCTTAAGAGAGAGATTATACACGTAAATACAAAATTTGGAATTGAAATCTATAGCGGTTTGACCGCTATCGTGGTCACACACACAGACATTTTCCAAAAACCACTTTTTTGGTATCAGGGGCATCAAAATGTGAACATCTGCAAAAATCTCGTGGTCGAAAGTTTTCGTCATCACAATACATCCTTATACTACGTATAAGAAAGTAATAGATGGCTAGAAAATCATCGCTGGTGATATCGGAGATATGTGGATTTGAATTTATAACATATATAAAATCTGAGATTTGAATGGTAAAAAAAGTTCTCATTACCAAAGTTTTTACATTGCTTTCAAGCAATTGCAAAGTATATATACAGTATGTGTCAATTTTCATTAACCATAGGCGATCAATTCATGCAATACGTGACAACGTGGCACCCCTACTTTCCTCTCCAATGCCAGCGCGACCGATACATTCTCGAAAATACAAGTTAGCAGTAACTATTGGACCACTGTAACTGGGTGTTTGTAATGCGTTCAGAAATAATATTTACGAGTTGCAAGGATTTGTTTTTCTTTTTCCTTTCAGTAAATGCAGAGAATTATTAAGCTGCGTTCACGTTGCATGACACAAACAAAAGCGCAATTATAATAAAATTAAAAAATAACCCTAATAAGGTAAATAAAAAAGGATTCTGAAAATAATAATAAACTACTAAATCAGGAGATCGCCGCGGTTATTTGATTTTTCCCGTTGCAGTAATAAGACGGCTTTTATTGCAGAGTAGATCGCAACGTGTTCGCAGCTAAACATTGAATGTAAAATCTGGTGGGGAGAAGTGGGAAAATCGGAGAAAATCGTTGTGATGTCAATTGTTGCCGGGATTGGTGACGGACAGTAGGGGTGCCACGTTGCCACGTGTTACTTGTATACGTATAAATCGCACGTAAACATTGAATCCCTATACCTAATGAAAATTGACACATGCTGTATATTAAGTATTTACATTTGTGCTATGGATTCAATACCGAGATTGCCACGATGTGTACAAGTTGAACAATCATAATTAAAATTACACCGTCATTGTTTAATCACTGTGTATATTTTTTAAATTACAAATTAAAGATTAGAAATTGTTACATCTGAGGAAACAAATTGCGTAAACTGTTTTTTTCTTATTAAGAAATCTTTATTACTGATGTAGTCGTACAATATACATTCATACGAAAAATAAGTAGATAATTGTAATACGTTATTTAATGAATAGCTTTATCTACAACCTATTTTGATATACTATAAGATATTTTATTTCTAACGACAATTTTTCGCAGTTGAGGGACATTTAAAGTATATCCCTAGTGAGAAACTTGATACTTTGGTCAAGTATAATGCCGAAGTTGATGCAAAAGAATTATACTTTTTCTTATTATACCGTGTGTTTCAAAAAGAATTTCATCTCTTTGTGCATAGATTTCTACTATAAATTATGATCTACCGTATTCTTGAAATGCAGATATAGATTAAATAGTATAAAAGTTATGTACCTGTCACTCTCAAAATTTATCATCGATCGATATGATGATGAAATTAATAAATAAGTACAATTAGATTAGTAATTCATTTAATCAAATAACTTTTAATACTAATTAAACAACAGAGGTAAATAAATTTTCATTTAATTATAATTTATAAAAAGTGTTTAAAATGGTCACCATTCTATTGAATGCATAATGCAATACGACGTTTTATGTCGTCAAAAATTCTGCAATACCTTTGGTGTTACTTCATTACATTTAATTGTAATTGTGTTCATCAGGTCATTTAAGTTATTAATTCTTGTCTTATATACTTATTTTTTTAGCAATCCGAAAATAGAAAAATCTGACGTAGTAAGGCTTGGTGATCGCGCTGGCCAAACACTTCTGCTTATAACTTGATGAGGGAAGTGATGTTCTAGAAGCGCTATATTTCCACAAATTGTATGTGCAATTGCCCCATTTATTTCGTCCTGTTGCACTTAAGTTAAAAATAGTGTTAATAACTGTTCTCGGTATCGTTGGCTATTAAAGTTATTGTGAAAAAGTATTGGTCCTACTATTCTACGACGAGATACCGCTAACTACTTTAACAGGATGTAAAGGAACTTCGATGCGATTGTTTAGATTATTTATAGACCATGTTCTGTAATTTTGAAATTTTTATCAAATAATAAAACGAGTATTTCTTAATATGAAAGTAAGTCCTAATATAAAAAGTGTACTTATAGTAAAAGTATTGTAAAATTATCTCATAAATAAGAACGGAATTCACATTCTATAATAATAGTATATTACATACCAAGGCTGAGAAGATGACTATTATTGCCCGAGTGGCGAGATTTAAGCCACAAGGGCAGTAATAGTCTTCTCAACCGTAGTATGTAGACTATTTTTTGTACCAGTAGTCTAATTGGACTTAAAACCTTAATAATTATAAATAAATTTACTCATATATGTAAGAATGCCCTTGTAATAAAACTTCATGTAAACAAATAAGTAGGCTATATGTTGATGTTGACAAATAAGTTTTGACATAAATGCTGAAACTAAAAGTGAAGTATTTATTAGCTTATTTTTCATTCCATTTATGATGTCTGA
Source organism: Amphimallon solstitiale (assembly GCA_963170755.1). Classification (NCBI taxonomy): domain Eukaryota; kingdom Metazoa; phylum Arthropoda; class Insecta; order Coleoptera; family Scarabaeidae; genus Amphimallon; species Amphimallon solstitiale. Next base: position 26,131,498 of record OY720678.1, read on the forward strand.
AGAGTTTAGATGTACTCCATGTGAAATGCGCGAAATTGCAGAACAGGCTGCTGAGAACTTGCTTCCGCAATAGTCAATGTTTAAAGCTACACTTGGCCTAAAAGAGGATATTAACATAATAATGCTGAAACTAAAGGTCAAGTATTTATTAGCTTATTTTTCATTCCATTTATGATGTCTGAAGAGTTTAGATGTACTCCATCTGAAATGCGCGAAATTGCAGAACAGGCAGCTGAGAACTTGCTTCCGCAATAGTCAATGTTGAAAGCTAGACTTGGCCTAAAAGAGGATATTAACATATGAAAATATTTTAAATTAGTTGCCTTTTCAAAAAGAAAAAATGAAAATTATAAGCCCAAAAAATCATTAGTATTTACTCGAGGAAATTATAAAATTCCTTACTGAGACACCCGACACATGTTACATTGCAACTAAGGTAGTATGTTTATATATTAATACTTTGAAATTATTGATAATTTATATCTCTGTAACTGCTCTTGTAATTGGTGTTGCTGGTGCATGCCAAAGTGATGAGCTGTGTAATTTATTAATTTCTGATGTCACCATGAGAGATAATTTAATTATTATTCACATCCACAATAGCAAAAATGGTACGTCTCAAAAGTTTGTAATAATGGAGCCACTTTGTAGCTAAAGGTTCCCTAGTAAATAAAAAAAATATAGCATGTATGTTACAAGATCTACCTACATCTACTTACGCAACCACACCTGCAATAAATACAGGAATTTTCAATATGAATTAAATAACACTTTACATTTGTAATAGTTACGTGATATATTGATTTCATATTATACTATCATATATATTTTATGTATTAATAGACAAATGCTGACATTGTGTAATATATGTAATGTAAGTATATTAGTCCATAAGTCTGCTTACTGGTATTTTCTTTATTAGGTTACATTTTTTCATGTAAACAACAAAGTATTGTTAGAAAATATAAAATTAATAGCAATTGCTAAATAAACGTACTTATATATATTCCGGTATTGTTAACCTAAAATTGTGCGTAAAATACAGTTATTTATTTTGACGGTTGACAACTTGACATACTACTACTACTACGAGCAGGAGTGCATTGTTGCGGCATTCGTTTTATTTGTTTTCATTATTTCCCTAGGTCAATAATAGCCTCATTATTTACCTGTTATTAGTTCCAGGTCGAGAAATGAGATTTCGAAGCGCTTTGTTATGTGTAAAAATGCTATGATTTTTTTACTACTGGTACAAAAAAGTAATTTAAGTATGTACATAAACGATACTGTCTCTGTTTCTGTTTACTAGTAGTATACTTAAAGTATCCCAGCATAAAATTCTATTTATATAATATACCAAAGTTAGATATGGCTAAAATTTCGCCTAATAATTTCCCTTTGAATTTTTCGCCCTATTAATATAGATTTCTTCGTCTGCATCCAGTCTGTCATGCAGATTGAAACGCACATTAACATATAAAACTAAGTTATGATCATACCTGTTATGATAACGACGGAATTTTTATGTAGTATAGTAACATGACCGACGGAAATAGACAAAACAAGTACGGCCATTCCGCCGGCCGGCGGAACTCTCAAGTTTATATGGTCAGGACCGCCGGCGGACATTTAGGCACAGCCTTTTATTAGACGTAGTAATATATTAATCTGTGATGTTTCACTAGGAGGGTTTATTCGTTACTGTCTATATCTAATTGTACCGGGATACTGAACCGGCTATTGTTTGGGAGACATACGTACATCACCGGAAAAATAATTTTTAGAGATATTTAACTCATACAGGTAAACACCCAAAACTTTATCATCACAAATATTCATTGTACCAGTTCCATTTCTGCGATTAATACGGGTATCATAAAAAGTGAGTTTTTTTTATGCCTTTTTTGTTTTGTTGCAATCGATCCTGCATCTTTGTGATTTTGACCTTGTCCTCTTTTAAGCCTTTCAGCGTTTCCATTTTCTTTTCTTCAACTAGTCTCCTCTGCTATTCAATGTATTCTTTAGATGAAGCTGCTATGGGGGTAAGCAACTTTTTTTTTTTATTTTGTCGTTTTGTTTCCGCTCTGGCCAAAGGAATGCCTTTTTAAAATATGCAGTTTCTTTATTTTTAATTTCCAATGGTATGCAAGTACTACGTAAGAAAAATACGTTTCTTCAATTTTATCTGTTGGTTTGTCTCTTTGTGAATAACAATATATTTTTTTTATCACATTTTGAATGGGGTTAGTTTTTGGGAACCAAGTATAAAAAAATTATAAATTTGAAATTAGAGAAATTAAAATATACAACACGCCCTTTATTTAGCAAATAATATTAATTTACCAAAAAAGTTTGAAGTGAAAGACTCTGAAATGTAAAAAAAATAGATAGTTTAGAAGCAAACTAAATGGAAAATACATATTTTGTTCGTACCTTAAACCGACTACAATTGAATTTAAAAAAATTAGGTGTGGCCACCACACGACTTTCTTATACGTATGAGCGTTTCAAACTATACAATTTTAAGAATTTTTTTACACAAAAATTATTCAAAATCCTCTTCTAAGTACTTCTATTATGTATTCTATAGTATTATTAATAATACTATAGAATACATACATTGCAGGATATTCGAAAAGAAGTGCTACTCCCTAAGAGTAAAAATGTTACTTCCGGTCCGAATTTTGAAATTTCATATATAAAAAAATATTGCAAATCTAGAACTATATACTTTTGTACTCTTGATAAATATATATAGAATGCATAACTTACGACATATTTGCAAAAAATCGCTATTCGATAAGAGTAAAAGTGATACTTTCGGTCTGAATTTTGAATCTTTTTTATACAAAAGGTATTGAAAATTATATTTTAAATACTTTTATACCCGTAACGTACCTGTCTAAAAAGCATGATTTGCGAAAAAATCGCAAAAAACTGATTTCCGATAGGAGTAAAAGACCTATTTCCGGTAGGAATTTCGATAAACTTTTTAAGTAGAATTGTTCTCAATTTTAATTTTAAGTTCATATGAATACTTTATAAATTTGTTTAAACTTAGTAGTTGACGAAATATTGGCAAAATTCGAATTTTTCACTGAAGCAAACTGGTACTTCCGGTCTACCGATTTTACTGAAAAACTAATCAGATCTCAAGAGGGAGATTAAACACGTAAATACGAAATTTGGAATTGATATCTACAACGGTTTGACCGCTATCGTGGTCACACACAGACACACACAGACACACAGAGACAGCCACAGACATTTTTTAAAAACCACTTTTTCGGTATCAGGGGACCTCAAAACGTGGACATCTGCAAAAATCTCGGGTTCGAAAATTTTCATCATCACAGTTCCTTATACAACGTATAAGAAAGTAAAACTAAGAGACAAATTAATAACTTCTCCTCTCTCACTTATTTTGCGACCTAATAAGTGCCTCAAAATCAATATAAAAGAAGCATACTTTTAAATTAATTATGAATTTTTATAGAATGGCATATTATTTATTTGAAATAAATTCACACAGAATCACGATATGTATTAAAAAGTGCAATCATTCTACTTATTTTAATAAAAAGTAATTAAAATTATGGTCGCTGATACCTCATTAGCCTAAAAAATAAAAGTATTTTCCAAATAACGGAAAGCATATTTATAAAACTATGTAATTGCCTGATTTTTTCAAAATATTCAAACGGTGTCATATTCCCATTACCGACTGACCGGTCGGCAAATGAAGCATATGCCTGTGTAATAAACCTTTTACCGACTATTTTTGTTTTTGCAATATATTATAAACTATTCAGGTAATTACTGCAAACTATATGTATTCTGCAATAAAAAAAACTATATAATAACGTAGTATAAGATCAACATTGTGCATACTTACCAAATTTTTGTTTTATGATCCATAATATGAAAAGTAAAAATTAGTCAATTTTGACGTAAAAACCTTCTATATTTCACGCAGGTATACATATACGAAAAAAAATTCGTATATGAATAAATGTATGAATGTACATCTACCCTAAGCCGGTATTGCGAACAAACAACGTGCAGACAGCTGTTTCGACCTTACATTGGTCTCATCAGTGCACGAACGTGTTTGATCACAATCCCTCAAACGCTTAGAAAACCTGATATTGTCAACTTACGTACCAAACGCCATGAGAGATTCTCAGCGGCATCTGTTACCCAAGTGCGACATCGCAAGGTAATGTTGCCATCTGTAGTACAACTACTAATCAGGCAACTGTAGATAACGTGCATTCAATGAACACGCCATAGGTGGCGTACCTATTACAATACAATGTAACAGTAATTCTTGGAGAGTAAGCGCCCTCACACTATTAAATCACGCAAGTATACATATACAAAAAAAAATTCGTATATGAATAAATGTATGAATGCACATCTACCCTAGGCCGGTATTGCGAACAAACAACGTGCAGACAGCTGTTTCGACCTTACATTGGTCTCATCAGTGCACGAACGTGTTTGATCACAATCCCTCAAAAGCTTAGAAAACCTGATATTGTCAACTTACGTACCAAACGCCATGAGAGATTCTCAGCGGCATCTGTTACCCAAGTGCGACATCGCAAGGTAATGTTGCCATCTGTAGTACAACTACTAATCAGGCAACTGTAGATAACGTGCATTCAATGAACACGCCATAGGTGGCGTACCTATTACAATACAATGTAACAGTAATTCTTGGAGAGTAAGCGCCCTCACACTATTAAATCACGCAAGTATACATATACAAAAAAAAATTCGTATATGAATAAATGTATGAATGCACATCTACCCTAGGCCGGTATTGCGAACAAACAACGTGCAGACAGCTGTTTCGACCTTACATTGGTCTCATCAGTGCACGAACGTGTTTGATCACAATCCCTCAAAAGCTTAGAAAACCTGATATTGTCAACTTACGTACCAAACGCCATGAGAGATTCTCAGCGGCATCTGTTACCCAAGTGCGACATCGCAAGGTAATGTTGCCATCTGTAGTACGACTACTAATCAGGCAACTGTAGATAACGTGCATTCAATGAACACGCCATAGGTGGCGTACCTATTACAATACAATGTAACAGTAATTCTTGGAGAGTAAGCGCTCTCACACTATTAAATCACGCAAGTATACATATACAAAAAAAAATTCGTATATGAATAAATGTATGAATGCACATCTACCCTAGGCCGGTATTGCGAACAAACAACGTGCAGACAGCTGTTTCGACCTTACATTGGTCTCATCAGTGCACGAACGTGTTTGATCACAATCCCTCAAAAGCTTAGAAAACCTGATATTGTCAACTTACGTACCAAACGCTATGAGAGATTCTCAGCGGCATCTGTTACCCAAGTGCGACATCGCAAGGTAATTATATACGTATACATATACGAAATTTTTTTCGTATATGTATACTTGCGTGATTTAATAGTGTGAGAGCGCTTACTCTCCAAGAATTACTGTTACATTGTATCTTTCTATATTTGGATACATTGCCAGACAAATATCGACTGCTCGAGAATTGATGCGAAAATTTGCTTGTCAGCGATACAATTTGATAGCACACATTTAAGGATGCATATTACTTCATATATTCGACTTTAAACTGGACAAGTCATAGTTGGTTGGTAATACCTTAATGGTCGGTGAAGGGTAGTTTTCCCTTAATGGATATGACAATAAAAATATGAAAGGCCTGAGCACCACCTTTCCCACAACATCCTAAGCGAGATTGCCCGTTAACCAGTGAATGAGTCCGACTTGTCGATACTTCCTCTAATGGTCTAAGAAAGCATCGTGTGTTATACCACTGTGGCGTATGGGCCTTGATCCTGCTGACGCCAAAACAAATAATAAGTCAATTATTATTGTTATTTGGTACCCGCTTGGACTTTTTATCCTTCTGCTTCACGCACACTAGGCTTTTTAATAAAGTTTAGTAGAGGCTTTTCTATTCTCACAACATTTACCACCCATTACTATACACTGCAGGTTCGTCCAAAATTCGAATATACGCATCAATCGCATGGTACCCCTTCTACATGCAACTAACACTGGAGAGTGTGGAGCTAAGACTCTTAAAATATCTATCATACAAGATGATTATGATGCACTTTTAAATACACAAAATTTCATAAGCTTCACTTCAGAAAGAACATTGCCTGTGCACGTATTTAAGAAAAGAGATTAATCAAATTGACTTGCCCCACCTTCTGTTGGCCGTAGACTTCTTGATTTTGATTGTTATGTTACAACATTATGTTCTGATATGAATTTATCCTAAATATTTAGCTTTTAACTGAATAAATAAAATACGTAAACTTAGTTTCAAAAATTATTTAATAATATCACTACAATATTGTTTCGCCAAACTTTGGCTTCATCAGGTGATGTAGTGATATTATTAAATAATTTTTGAAACTAAGTTTACGTATTTTATTTATTCAGTTAAATATGGAGTTTCAACATGTATCAGCCTCATCAATTAACTATTTAGCTTTTATTTTTTCTGTATTACTATAATACTATGTTTTGTTATTGGAATTAGGCTGATATTATTATTTTGTCCTGTACTGTACTGTAATTATTATTTTTACAGTAACTAAATTCTGTTTGTTGGACAATAATGTTCATTATTATTACTATTATTACTAAATATCGCAAGTTGAAAATATAGTAAATGAAGATCTTATCTCTGTTCTTTCAATTTATGGATAGACACTAGTTGAAACAAAATTCCACCAAATCCCAATTGATCGTATTTCAAACAAGAGATGTAAAGGCTACACACATGCAACAAAACATCGTACCGAATTGTTGCGCGACGAAGTTGCGGTGTGTTGAAGTTTGAGGTGCAACAGACATCGTCCCGCAACATCACCGCGAAAATAATGACGTCTCATCCTCCCATAATCAGCCAGGCGCGTCCAGACACCAAATATAATACATAATACATACAAAAAAATATTTAAATGTTGTACTGAGTTGTGGGTTTTTTCCTTTTAGCTGTTTCTTCTTACCTAGCATTAGTATTTTTGGACTTTTATAGTTTTTTTTTTTATAAATTAGATATGAATATATCCTCAATACGCCATCTACTAACGGAGAGTGTAAGAAATTCGCATTTTAAGTTCTTGATTGTAAATTTAGATTAGGTATCTCTACTTATTCCACGTGTTTTTAGACGATATAAAATCCAAGTTTTTCTGAACGCTTCTTTATTTAACTAAAAAGCGAGTACAGTATTAACAGCTATTGATACAAATATAAATATATATATATATACCGGGTGACTGTTTAAGCTGGGCTACCGGCCATGTCTCGGCAACGGTTTATCGTACAACCTGGCGGAAAAAATCTTGATAGTAAAATGGACCACGGCAACGTCAACAAAAATATTTGTAAGTTTCCAAAATGGCCGCAAGGGGCGCAATTCTCAAGATCCATTAAAAATTCGATAATTTTTCATTAAATTCTAGATTAAGATAGACTAAAATTGTTACTAGCAACATTTTCAGACGTTTTTATGTAATTTTCATTTGAGACTTTTTGATCTACTCCCATACGAAGGGTAGGGTGGAGGGGGGGTATGTCTGCGTACAAAAGTAAGATAATGTCGGTTTGCCTCAACGGATTTTGATGTTTCTGGGCTCATTACATAGAGAATCTTACAAATAATTGAAGCATATGTAGTACAAAATTGCGTTGTTGTCCAAAAAAATAACAGGGGGCGCTGTTTTCAAATTCTCTAGCTATTATTTTTTACATACAATTTCTTGTCCTTTCCCACATTGAAATAAAATAATAATAATAATTCTGAACAGTGTATAGTTAGCTTTCTTTACTTTTCCATCATACAATATGGCATGCACCGTGATACTGAATTACATTTTTTTGAGATTTCCAAGGAGGGCCATAAAAATCGAAGTGTAAAAGTAATAGTGTCACTTGTAGCTAAACTTTTTGTACGTATTTAGCAAATTAAGCCTTTTTGGGCACCTACACATATTTATTAAGTTTCTAAAATGTTATATTCTAACATTGAAGCTTATGATATGATCAAGACATATTTTCAGTGCTTTGAAAATGCAGTCCTTGCTTCCCGGCAATATTCCGTAAATTATCCCGAAAGAAGACATCATTGAGTTTTTATTCGCCTTGCGAGATGTTTTTGATTTTTATTTATGGGGCAGAATAAAAGACATAGTTTATCACAAAAAGCCGATTACAACAATTGCTGCCTCCGAGATTGAAATAACTCTGCTCTCTACTAATCGACAAGTAAACATGTGTATTGAAACTAATGGTGAACACTTTGAACAATTGTTAAGTTGAAGATTTTTTGTTTTATTTTTTGTACTTTCTAATTTAAATATATTTGTTTCTTTCGTGTATATTCCTTGGTCAATATATTTTCTTAAATATGTTTAGGTATAATGATAGGTTCTTTTACTTACTTTCGTGTTATAGGCGGGGATGAATTACATATTAATTTTCATACCCTTTTGTTACTAATGAGTAAATGATTTTGTTATAACTAATGCATTATATTATATTGTTTTTTTTCCGTTATTGTATACTTAGTTCATGAGTTATGGAAATTATTTTTGCTGTTTTCGTATAATTAGATGTACATATCGCACCCTGAGTGCAACACCATCGCATATGTAAAAACTGAGATTTAGAGAAATCTGTGGTAGAAGACGCGTTCTAAAGGATTTTTCTCTCGTTTCCTTAGAGTTAAAGTTTACGACGATTTTACAGATGCCGCCTAATTATGTATAAAAATATACGTAAATAAAAAATTTTAGTTATTTTCATAATTAATTAATTTTTGATACTTACGATACTCTTGCACAATAGATGTTTAAACAGCGATTGTCAATAAGCCATCTTATTGTCGTTGTTAAGAGTACAACTTTCAGGCAATACTAACACATTTATTCAAATTACATTTCAAAATTTTTTATTTATTTTGAACTACATTATTTTATTGTAACAAATAAACATAAAATTATACTGATAAGAAACAGCAAAAAATAAAGTGGAGGAGCTTAGGAGCTTTTCAGTTTTCATCAGATTCTTCGCTTCTCTGATCTGTCACTTTTAAGTCTTTATAAAACTGCTGATGTTCTTTGTCGATTAAATTTTTATTGCACAAAGCAATAAGACCATCTTTCTTCTTTTTTGAAATTGGTAATGGTCCGTTATAGACACAGTTTAACTTAACTTCCTCTACGTTAACGTAGGTTTTAAGTCTTTGTTTTTGGTTTATAAAAATTTCTTTAAAATCTTCTTCGCCGTAGTCTGTTTTATAATAAATTCTTCTTGGTTTTGATGAGTCAATACATACGACTTTTATATCAGCCCAGTTGACTTTTTCGTTTGATGTATTTATTGTGTAGTTTTTCCCTATTTGAGAAGCCAACAACTTAAAGTCAAAAATTTCATTTTGTTGAACTTCATGGACTCTGTAAGGAGTACCTGATTTTTTAGCTAATGCTATTATTGGGGTCCACTGAGACGGCACGTTTATTTTATTAGATTTTAAATACCTCTCTTTTTCTCGTTCGATTGTAGAGTGCATACTATCACCCTCATTTTGGGTGTGGCCCAAGATCAGAAACTTATGAGTAATTGTTTTTATGTTATATTTGTGTGTGGCATATAAATACATTGTCATTAAAAATTTGTTTTTATTCTGCCCTCCGCAGTTATCAGAATAAAAAATTACATTCTTTCCCTCGCAATACGTTTTTAAATAGTGCATCACTAAACTGGCAATTTCGTTGGCACCTCTCTTCGCCAAAGTTTCATTAAATACGTAACAATATCCCTTCTTAAATGGAACGTTATAAATTGTAAAGTTATAAGTAGACAACTTACTTACATAGTAGAAGTCAGATTCTTTTGAACAAGGACTCGGTAAAACGGCTTCTAAATCAAAAACAGCTACAACAGTATTTATATCTTTGTTTTCTAAAACAGAAGAAACATCTCTTCGCTTTTCGGCCCGGCAGAGCTCTTTGTTTCTAGTATGATTTACATACTGTTCCTGAATTTGCTCTTTTTCTTCATTACTAGAATTCTTATATCTAGCACATAAAGTGCATTGGTCTTTCTTTGGTCGAAAGAATCCAATGTTGTACTCATAATTAAAAATGTTTGCGTATTGAAAATAATGTGCCGGTGTTGTTCCCTCTAAGTTACATTTTTGGACGTAAAGCCTATACAAAGTTGCCAAATCTAAACTACCTTCAAAATATTTTCTTGTAGTTTGAGCACGAAGATAATGCGATTCAATTGTTGGTATGGACTCAATGTGATGCCTAATTGTATCTTTGATTTCCTCACTGATACGATTTTTTCTGTTTGGATGTTTTCCACGCTGGTCTAGTTCAAGAATGCCACCATCATTTATTTTTTTTAAAACAGTTTTTATCATTTGATCACTGATTGACAACGTGTTTAAAAAATATTTTTTACATACTCTAATGGTGCTTTCATTAACAATAAAATTATATTGATAATTATTTCCCCTAATATCTTCAGAAACAGATCTCTGACGACGATATTTCGGTTCTACTTTTTTTAAACTTTGTACCAAAAACTGCCGTTGCTGATCTATATTACCCAATCCGCAGTAATTTTCAAAAATTTTTTTACGCTCTTCGTTAGTTATTTTTAAAATGCATTTAAATTTGCAATTTTCGGTGCAAGTAGTTTTCATTTCTTTGCCTTTCACCCAGTTACCTCTAGTGTTCGTGTGAGCTTCCCCAAAGTTCAGTTGTCGCTTTTTAATATTTCTCATCCATTTTTCCTCGCGTCGTTTTCTTTTTCTTGATTTCGCCTTCTCGTTTTCTTCGGGAGATTTTCTTTCAGAGTTCTCGTCTACGAGTATTTCTGATTTATCTTGGCTATTTAGTACCATACTATCTTTGTCGTTACTTTTGTTACTGTTGTTTATCTCTACATTTTCGTCTTCCTCCTCTTCTTTATTTCTCTTCTTTAGATGTCCTACTTCGCCACTTTTGTAATTTTTAGGCTCTGAATCTGTGGTTTCTGCCTCTATGTTTTCAAGTCCAACACTATTAGTTATATTTTTATTATTGTAACTTTCTAATGTATTATCTAATGAGTTATAAAAATTCACGTTTTGTAAAACAGTATACGTTAAAGATTCAGAAATACCGCTGCTGCTACTTGTGTTATTGTAGTCTTCTAATTGCCCTTCTCTGGTGTCTTGATATAATAAATCTAAACAAAAAGAAAACATAAATTATTACTTTTTATAACTTTAACATGGATACTGTTGCGAAATTATAAAAGCTTAAGTCACTACCTCCAACATCAGGAGCTGGTGAAAACGGGACATTGCAACATTCCAACCCATCCTGCGATGGATCATCACCTAGGTCTTTTACTGGCGAGTCTACGAATTTATTAATAAAAATTAACATTAACAACGACCGAATTCAATGAAGTGACTACTTACTTTCTAGGTTATAACTTGACGGATGAGGTACATCTGGTGCGGTATTACACTTAAAACTATTATCCATTGGCGATAATTTTAGTAAATTCAATATTTTCTTAGTACGGGCGCTCACACCACTCATGATTGCTTTATATTTGCAGAAATCACGTTGTTTCCGGCTTCACACACCACTACCTAACCGAGAAGTGATTAAGTTCGCGCCAGATATGCGTGACATCCTCTTCTGTTTTCAACAACTGCTGTTGACTGTCTCACATTGTGCCTTTGTTTATGAAGTAAAAAGGGTGAACAGTGTTCTTACGATAGTCTTGCACAGAGCTGGCGCTAAAATAATCGACTCCAACACTAACGTAAATACAGTTATGATAGTTTTGCACAGTAAATGCGAACAAAAATTAAAGTGTTAGAGTGGTGTAAGTCCAACAAAATTAATACTATAAATACGATGCTTTACCATTGGAAAGATTTAAGCTTTCCAAGTGCAACACTCGATTATCTCAAAAAAAACTTTTTTTGGACTTACGATACTGTTGCACTCAGGGTGCGATATATCTGTTGGGTAATAAAGATACATTATTATTAGTATTATTATTATTATTTTATTTCAATGTCTGAAAAGACAAGACATGAAATTTAAAAATAGCTAATGAAAGCTATTTGAAAACATTTAAAAAGAGAATCTAACGTAACATATTGCTGTGACTCTTGCAAACTGAGATTTATATAAAATAATTTAAATTATTCAATCTGTAAATAAAAGCAGAATCAAGCATACATCTTAGTGCTAGGCCTTATGCTAGACTAAAATTCAATAAATTTTCTGCAAAATAGTAGGTTAGACAATTTTACATTTAACTAGCTCAGTTTAGAATGACTAAAGAAAATGTTCTCTCAGGGGCAGAAAATATAAATAAATTCTCCAATCAATTTGAATGCTCTTTAATTATCACCAGGTCAGGTAAAGAAAATAAAATGCAAAATAAATCTTATCATCTAATTGATTAAAAGAAAGTATTAAAGAAAGAGAATTTTTAAGTTACACAAATATATATTTACAAAAATTTAATATTTCAAAACATCATATAAAATCACACATATCATGATCAAATAGTCAAAATAATAAAGAAATTATAATTAATGAAAGCATAACATCGAGAAAAAAAAATATATTTTTAAAAATAAAGGTGATCATCATGATTTATATTCGTCAAAGATACATGTAAACAATCAACATCTTTAATAAACTAAAATTTATTGCATATTGTGAATTGTACTGGAATATGAATAACCAAAAATTACGCGATTTATTATTTACAAAAAATATAAACATTAAGGAAATGGCTTTGCCCTAATTAGTCCTGCCTGGCGCCTTTGCTCGCTCCCAAGACAGTACCATCAGAAAGCAAATTCACACTGGTAGGTACCCCAAAGTTCCACCCTACGAGTATGCTTTTCAACTCGTTGGACACAACCCGAACATACACTACTTGTGCTTACCCCTTAAGGTATATATATAAATTTTAAATTTAATAAAATAATAATAAAAAAAATTCTTTGTGCATTTAACTAATTAACTCAGCCCTGATTAGTTCTGCCTGGCGCCTTTTCTCGCTCCTAAAACAGTACCACCAAGACTAATTCGTGTTTTAAGGATTCACCAGGACTCCATGCTATGAATTAAACAACTACTTAATTCATCGCACACATCCCTGATCTATTACCCAACACGTTAATATCAAACACACAAGCACTATAAAATATACTTGATATACATATAAAAAAATATATATATATAATAAAATAAAACTTTACCTCACTCTGAGATTCCAATACAAAACACCACTCAAGAAAATTTTGTACAACACTACATACACATTTATAACAAACATTATTAAATCACCTTAATTCTTCGTACATAGCTTCGAATTCATCCATCATATAAAAGAAAATCTCGATCACTGTTCAATTATTCTATATATACATAAAACAAAATTATTAACCACAAATCTTCTAATCTGGTAAATAAAATAGTAAAGAAAAATCTTTATAAAAAAAAAATTATTATGCTATTCAACTTGATCATTACAGTTACTAAAATGCTTTATCATAATGCATGGTGTAATAACCCTACATATAAAACAAAACATCCTAGAATATAAAAAAAGATTCAAAGTTCTAATTAAATAAAACTGTTCCGTACATAAATAATTATTTCCAAAAATAATTACAAGTCTCAATGTAAATTAAACTTCAAATTAAAAACGATATCTAACTCGTAAAATTATTTTAAGTTCCACTTCAGTTGGAAAATTCTATAAGTACGGTAAAATTATTACGGAAAATATTACAAGTTCTAATTCTTGTTGAAAAATTTATAAGTATCGAAAAATCTCTTTGAAAATTATTCTAAGTTCAAATTCATGAATAAACTTCTAAGTTAATATAACATTTTACTTTTAAGAGGAAGTAGAGGTTTCCACCTACTTCTTGTTTTGTTTTGAGAGAGCCGATTTTCACCAGGCATCTCCCGTTTTCTCATCGGTTCCGGTCTTATATTAATATTTTTCTTCACTAAAACGTCCGGTTCTTCTCGGTACGATACGATCCACCTCCAGAAATACATAGCTGCAGTGCTGCACCACCCGGGAAACCAGTGGATTAGTAATCTTTGAAAAAGGTAAACAAATATGTAAATATCAACTTCTTTACATATTCATGACTCATCCAATGCATCTAGCGAAAAATATTGTTTTCGCCGGGCCAAACGGTCGATCTCTCCCAGTCACAGTATTCTTCGTGCGGGAAACACTTTCTTGTTATTATTCACGTAATATTTTATGCTTATTTTAATATTATAGTTTTTATAAAAATTATGATAACATTCTTATATTATTTTTCGTAAATAAAAGTTAAATTTTGGCAAAATATTGACTTAATGAATATTTATATACACATCATGATAAAAATAAATAAAATAAAGATTAATTAAATTAAATCTTGAAGTGATCTTGATTATGCCTATCTATAATTTACCACCAAACTCAAGGTCACTGCAATATGCAATGAATTAACAAATCGGTGTGAAGATTGAAATGAATACATTTATGGAAGAGTATGATGAAAATTCAAGTGAGAACGAACTATACACTGCCTGGAACCCCTCTTAAAATAAAAATTAAATTATTACTCGCAATAAATAAATAAATTTCTATTTAAAAGTTTTTTCCGGATTTTCTTCGTATGGCTATATCTTCGTCAAAAAAAGAGGTAGCAACTTCTGGTTTTTATCACCCTCTACAGTTTTTTTATGTAGGTACTTCAATATTATGTTATTAAAAATATACAGTTCCATTTAAAATTTTAAAGAAAAAATAAGTAATATACATACATTGAGAACAGCGACCCCTGTTATTTTTTTTGACAATCACGTAATTTCGTACTACACATCTTTCAATACTTTGTAAAATTCTCTATCTAACGGGACCAGAAGCATTAAAATCCGTTAGGGCAAACCGAAATTATACTTACTTTTGTACGCAGGCATACCCCCCTCCACCCTCCTTTTCGTATGGGAGTTAGACGAAAAAGTTTCAACAGAAAATTATATAAAAACGTCTAAAAAGTTGAATATTTTAATTTATCTTAATCCAGGTTGTACGATAAACGGTTGCAGATATGGCTGGTGGCCGAGATGGACAATGTCTATACTTACAGTAATAATTACCAATCAAATATTTTACTACTTATTAAACATATGCAATTTTGGATTCCTAAATTGTTAGACTTAAACGTAATCCGTTAATTTTACAATGACGCTCCTACTTGAAGCAAAGATATCAAGGACATACCTATTTATTTTTAAACGGCATCCCGTACTTTTGAGTTCTGATGACAAAATAGACAAGTGCATGTTACCTAAAATAAAAAAAGTATAAAGTGCGATGGATAGGAACTGAAGTAATAGAATCAGGAAACAGGGATAAATATAAATACGTACATATTTTTAAAAACACAATTGTTAAAACTCTACTTTGTATTATGAACATTAAATGATGTTTACTAATAAAGTACCTATTTTTTATGCTACAATTGTTTTTTATCATTTTATTATCTACCATAAAGATGTTTAAATGTTCTGTTTGTGTCTTAAAATCAAATTATTTTTTTTATCTAGAATTTCTAAATGCTCAAGGTATCTACTATTGTTTATATTATACAGTCATTTGAAACTATTTATATTGGAAAGTGGAAATTATTTATATTATTTATATTATACAATATATAACAGTTATCCTGTATTTTCTTTGTTTTTTACAATATTGATTTTTATGTTTGCTTAACGTATTTTGTATGTTTCTACTACAATCTTGACAATCTATGTATAGTTTACTTATCATAACAGCATTTTTTGTGAATCTATAAATTTATGAAAAGGTGTTGGTAATCCGTCTATTTGTTTATTAATCTTATTTGAATGATATTTCATAATGGAAATTATTAACATTTAACATATTGTTATTCTTTATATTTATTGTTGCTTTTTTCAGTGTGTTCCTTTAATATATATTTGAACTAGACACTCAGTGAGTACTGTAAATTTAGTTTTTAAAATTGCCCAGATTATGATGCTGTTGATATCGGAAAAAGTTGTAACAACATAAAAAGTATGTTAAATAAATATAAAAATCAATAACATATGAAACAAAAAATAACAGGATATGCCAAAGATTGTGTAGATAATAATCACTGTTCCGATATGAGTAGTTACAAATTATTATATAATCTAAATAGAAATTCAAGAATTGTCCGACGCAAACAATGGTGATAAATTGTAAAAGTAATGATAATTATGTTATCAAAACAATAATGTTAGTAATAACCAACAAAGTTTGTGACAATTGCCAAGTGTCTCACTTTATGTCTTCCTTTGTATTCTCGTAACCGCGAAATGAATTTTGTATTCAAATTTATTTATAATCAATAGGGTGTATAAGGAACAACATAGGATAAATGTGTTACCTCAAAGTCTAGAAGTATCAATGATATTACTTCCTTTGTAGTATAGGGAAGTAATGTGATAATAAAAATTTTCGACCTCGAGACTTTTGCAGATGTCCACGTTTTGAAGTCCCCTGATATCGAAAAAAAAGTTTTTAACAAATTTTTACTCTTATCGAAAATCAGTTTTTTCCGAATATCTCGCAAGTCATGCTTTTTAGACAGGTACGTTACGAGTATAAAAGTATTTAGAACTTAACTTTCAATACCTTTTGTATAAAACAAAATTTCAAAATACGGAAGTAACACTTTTACTCTTATCGAATAGCGATTTATGCAATATGTCATAAATTATACATTCTATATATACTTATCATGAGTACAACAGTATTTAGAGCTGGATTTGGAATATTTTTTGAAAGGAAATTTCAAAATTCAGACCGGGGGTAACACTTTTTCTCATCGCGAGTAGCACTTTTTTCGAATATCTCGCAAAGGATGTATTCTATAAAGATTTATAAAGAGAATAGAATTACTTAAAATAGGATTTTAAATAATTATTGTATAAAAAACTGCTTAAAATTTGGATTTGAAGTAACACATCTACTTGTTTATTTTTTATGAAGGTAAAAGTATTTAAAACTGTTGTGTAATTTGAAACGCTCATACGGATAAGAAAGTCGTGTGGTGGCCACACCTCATTTTTATTAGTGTAAGATATTCAAAAAAAATAGTAGTGTTGTATATCTAGCAGATTAAAGTTTATTCTATCACATAGGAGAGCATTTTTGAAGTACTCTTCATTGACTTACATGCATTCCGGTTAGAGTTTAAATAATTTATTTAAAATTTTGGTTTCTTAGTTTTTAAGCGCACTAAAGTTATTTGGTTCGTACAATCAAGCCTGTCGTGTAAAACATCATGTAATCGAATCCTTTAATAGATTACAACAAATAAATTTAAACGATAATAAGTAAGTCATAATGACTGCCGAAAGAATTCTCCGTTTTTTTTCTTTTGTAGAAATACGTAATTCGAAAATTCCAAATTTTATAGGCTACAGCGATTTCTACTTAGCCCACGCCATAAATAAGAACATCATATTATGTAAAAATAAGTACCAAGAAGTTTGGGAACTATATGTTCCTTTTTTCATTTTTTCTCCATTTTTTAACGGTCCAGGACTCAGGCTGTTGGTCGTCTTTGTACAAGCCTGGGTAGAATATTTGGTTTGCAATGAACGTAATTTCTTAGTGATGTTTACTTTCAAGGTGGTATTCCGGTGCATTGTGACATGATTGCCCATTGTAGTATCCACATGTGTCAGAAAATTTCAATACTGCTTTCCTACATCCACATGCTGTGCCAGTTGTGCCAAATCCTTTTTTTGTAATTACAGGATATGTATTTCTATAAGGTGCTGGGTGCAGGTTTCTCGTCGTCGTTTCTGGAACCTGATTATTGCTTCCCAATTCTTAGCCCTCTTCCTCCGGATTTTTAGATTCCCGTACCATTTTTTGACTTGGTGATATGTCCTAAATGTGTGGCATCTCGCAGCGTCCCTAGTAGAAAGAAATTGCTTTTCTTTGTGGACTTGGCATGTTGGTAACGGACCTCTTCCAACGTATCTTTCTCCAAGTCGCCACCATAGAAAGCGACTAGAAAGCGAGCTCCAGCGTCTGCATCAAAATCAAACGACGAACTCAATAAATCAGATGTATTGACGTTAAAATCGTCGGCATCTTCTTCAGCCCCCTTGATTGCAATAGAAGTCGGTTCGCTTTTATTTTTTAACATAGAAATTTGGCGGAAAATTACTGTAATGCGAAATATTAGTAGGTATGTATAATATTTCGCTATATACCGGTTGTGTCAAATTTCATTAGCCATAGGGAATCTCATGCATACGTATATACGTTGTATACGTACCGCCGGTATTGGTACCGAGTTGGCATACATATAGGTACATACGTATACATCCTACATACGTATGCATGAGATTCCCTATGGCTAATGTTATTTGACACAACCGGTATACTATAATATATAATGTATTATAATATAATTACACATTAAAGTACGTAATAATATAATTATTATTATTTAGTAATGAATCGCATGAAATAATACTTTAAAGCATGATCAAAAATGAGGTGTGTGCGTTTCATAATATACTAAAGTTGTTCTAAATAATGTTTTAAAAACTTTTACCTCAAAAAAGAAACCCGTAAATGTGTTACGCCAGACCGGAATTTTGAGAAATTGTTTATACAAAAATATTCAAAATCCTATTCGTAAGTACTTCTATTCTCTTAATTCTGAAATTTCTTTTATACAAAAATTATTCCAAGTCTAGCTCTAAATATATTTATACTTGATAAATCTATACAGAATGCAAAATTTTCCAGATACATATTTGCAAAAAACACTATTCGATTTTTGCAATACATAGGTACTGATTTTCGATAAGATCAAGAGACCTCCTTCAGGTAGGAATGCCGAAAAACCTTTTTAATAAAAGTTTTCTCAAATTTACTTCTGAGTACATTTGAATTCTTTATAAATTTGTTTAAACTTAGTAGTTGACGAAATATTGATAAAATTCGATTTATTAACTGAAGTAAACTACTACTGCCGGTCCGCCGATTTTACTGAAAATCTAATCACATCTCGAGAGGAAGATTATATGTACTCGTAAATATAAAATTTGTAATTGATAGCTTTAGCCGTTTTACCGCTATTGTGGTCACACACACACACAGAGAGAGAGAGAGAGAGAGAGAGAGAGAGAGAGAGAGAGAGAGAGAGAGAGAGAGAGAGAGAGGGGGGGGCATTTTTTAAAAACGACTTTCTCGATATCAGAAGACTTTAAACTATGAACATTTGCAACAATCTCAAGGTCGAAAATTTTCGTAACCACAATACTTCCTGATACTATGTATAAGAAAGTAAATAACGACTTTCTTTTATACACATGAGCGTTTCAAATTATCTAAATTGTTTTAAATACTTCTTCTTTGAAAAATAAACCTGTGTATGTTACTTGAAGTCCAAATTTTAAGAATTTTTTTGTACATAAACTATTCGAAAGTCCTATTCTAAGTACTTCTATTCTCTTAATAAAACTCTATAGAATGCATAATTTACGACATATTTGCAAAAATCGCTATATCTATCTACTCTTATCCCAATAAAAGTACACATATTTGTTTATTGTTTTGATATGTATTGTTTTCACATATGGTTTGAGTCTCATATATATGAATAACACTTTATATTATATTGTACGTACATTTTGATCATCTATGTATATTCATATAAATGAAATATATTGTTAAAAAAGACACAATGAGAACAGGATTAACACTAGATACGGACAAGCCATCTTACCCAAGTTTGCAATTTTCGACTGCCAAATAAGAGAGAACTTATCAATATGGTCATGTTTGAAAATTCTATCTTCAAAAAAAAAATTTTAAATTCAACATGAATGGCATAATTTCAAATTTGCTCGAGGCCGCAAACAGCTACAATGAGCTACTGGATTTAAATAATTTCATAAAGATATGATACAGAATATTATTTTCATTTGCAAATACGTATAATATTGAAAATAACATCAAAACGAAATAAATAGAGCATACTTGACCTTGTCAGTAACATATTCATCATTTTAAAATAACTAACAAGAAAAATGAAAACGGCGATACTACGGCTATCTAGTGATATTTCCGTGTATTGAAATAGTCTAGGACCAACACTACTTTGCAGTAATCCCGTTGCAAAAGCTAGAAAGAGGCTCCCACGTGCGTTTTAAATTTGAACTAAATCGAAAAGTTAACTTGTTAGATTCACCAAGAAGATAAAATACAGATGTCGCTGCGGCACGATAGGTATTTAAATTCTATTTTAGTCTTATTATAAATAAATAAATTCTTTGAATTACTACTCCTCATATTTTCCTACAAGTGTTAGCGAAATAAAATTTACTAGAACATGCCCACCTGCTTTCATATCCATCGATTGTTTTAATGTAACTCTTTATGTACAAAGACAAATCTGAATTTACATATGAGTTACAGTATTTTAACTACGAAATAATATACAAGTTTTTCTATTAAATAATATATTCTATGACTTATGTATTTAATCAGTCTTGCTTAAAGCAGATGCATTGTTTTTTTCACGACTGGATATCTTTAATATTTATTCTCTTCCTTCTTATTATAACAAATATCTAATAAGCAGTGGCGTAACTACAAATTTTGGCCCCCCCGCAACATCCAGCTCAACCTAACCAATTATTCCTGGTGTATCCTACAAATAGGTGTATCTGGGCTCCCCCCCCCCATGCGGGGGTAGAGTTTACGCCACTGCTAATAAGACATTTATGTAATTTAGTTTTAAGGAAATTTTTAACTTAAAACATTAACGTGTAATCTCTTTATCTAATTTGCATACAAAGTACAGGATCGGCGTGCAAAATTGTCGCAAATAATTACTAGTGGTGTAAATCCTCCATGAAACCACTTCTCGCATTGATGATATTTTTCAGGGAAAATTGTTGGGGAGCAGACTTCGTAAATAAGTAATTTTAATATTAATTATACATTTAACAATGCAAATCAATTAATACAATATACAGGGGACGTAATTTTAATAATAAAATTAAAATTATATTTACTACCAAGGGACCGGCTCCAAATAATATTAAGAATGCCTTCTATTTCACCTAACTCGTTTATTCGAATATGTCTGTTTTTGTTACTTTGACTTTTGATAAACGTAGTTTCTCTGTATAAAATTCAATTATGTAATTCACTTAGGTACTTGTTCCCTAGAGCAAGATATATTTATTCCTAATATGTAGTATATTATTACATCACACGACTTTTTTTTTACGCATGAGAGTTTCAAATTGTACAAAATTGTTCTAAATTGCTTTAAATAGCTTTATCTTTTTTTTCTTGTACCTGTCATGTAGTTTCATACGAATATATATATATATATATATATACACTGCGCTGACGAGAACCAAGTAGTTCGAAACACGTGTCCGCAGTTGCATTTTCAGCGGAGTTATCCCATTAAATTCTGTACTTGATTACTGTATGATCCGCAATATTTCTTTTCTTTATATATACATATATATATCAATATAGAAAATTATCGCGGATACATAAAATAAAACAAGAAAAAGAGAATATTGGGTAAATTCCGCTGTTCGGATGGCACGCAGGTTGACAATGTCTTCCTCGTGGCGATGTTAGTTGTTGTCTTCACAACCGAAGATCTTCTAACTGAAGCTGCAAATGATAGTCTGTCACCTGATGGTCTTCCGTGTATGCTTCTATCTCCAAGAATATCCCACCTTATTCCTTGGCTACACCGTACTGATGACGACCAATTCAGAAAAACGTGTGACAAAGTCAGAAACACGTGTCTACGGTTGCACTACAGCGGAATTTACTATATATATAAATATATATTAATTTTATTGGTCGATTTTTAGGTCGTTATACTAGTTTTAAATAATTTTAAAACTCGCTAATTTGCAGTGTTTGAAAATTATAATTTTCTAATTTTACCACTGATAATTAATTAGGTAATTTTTATTTTTGAAAATTACCGACACGGCTGAGATTCGAACTCAGAATATACCGATCACTAGTCGGCCGCTCTGCCATCTGAGCTACCGTCGGCTTCCCGATTTCGAATTTCTAAATCGTACTGATATATGTATATTAAGTAACAGATGGAAATGAGGCTTATAAGAGGTTGTAAAAGTGCTCGAGGTTCCCATTACCCGTAGTAGTTCCGTTACTATTTAAGACTGAAAAACAGCACCTCTATCGCTCAGCATTTTTTTCGGTGATCCATGTCTACAAATGATTTGTTCTAGAAGGAAATTTGCCATTCCTTCCGCCTTTCCATTGGGTAACGCTTTCGCTTCAGCCCAACGAGTTGCATAGTCCGTTGCCACTACAATGAAAGTTTTACCTTTACTTGACTTTCTAAATGGACCCAATAAGTCTATTCCAATCATTTCGAGGAGTGTCTCTACGGGTATTGGATGTAACAATCCCGCCGGTTTGACATTAGTTGGACCCTTTCTCACTTAACAGTCGGGACAACCTCGAATGTATCTCCGTATATCCTTAACCATACCTTGCCAGAAATAACGTTTTTTAATTTTATTTAATGTTTTTGAAAAGCCTAAGTGACCGCTTAATGGTTCATTATGATATGAATACAAAATTTCAGGAATAAATTGTTGGGAGATTACCAGTAACTTTATGTCACTTGTTTTGTCTGAATTTCGCTTATAGAGTATGTTGTTTATAATGTCAAAGTTTTTAGCGTTCCTTCGTACTGCCGGGGTCCCGCTGTCTGGATTTCTAATTGTGTGTATAATTTTTTGAATCATAGAATCCGATTTCTGCATTGCTATTACATCTGCTTCTGTTGCGATAAATGTAGGTACTGTTATCGCTTGTTCTTCATCCTCCTGCGTTGCTATTCTGCAGGGGTATCTAGATAAAGCATCAGATCCTTTTTTGTGATGTACCGAATATTTATATTCCATTAATTTCAAGGACCACCTTGCTAATCTATTACTAGGGTTTTAAGAGATGAAATTGAAACAAGGTCCAAGTTCCCACAGATTCTTTATTTAAATTAAGGCGACCGGTTTCGTGAGTTTAAAAATACTATACTCACATCATCAGGCCAAGCTTAAACAAGAAAATAAGCTAGTGACACCAATGTACAAATTAAAAAATAGGTGATAAAATGTGTTTTAAAAATTGTGTTTAACAAATTAACTAATAAATATAACATATTGTACAAGTCATGTAATAAAAAATATATTTTTGTTATTTAAAACAAATTGTGAAAAAGTTTTTAAAAACGTTAAAAAACACAGTGAAATTATATCAAATGAAGGAGACTAACCACAACACTTGCAATCCCAAAAAAGACTACCTTCCTTGCACCAGCAACCACATCCATGTAAAAATTATATGTCTCAACAGACAGTACTGATATCAAAATTTATTCAAAAAATAAAAAGGAATAAATCCAAATTATTCCTGTGTGTCAAATATAATAATATCTAATTCACATACAAATGTGAATTAGATATTATTATATTTGACACACAGGAATAATTTGGATTTATTCCTTTTTATTTTTTGAATAAATTTTGATATCAGTACTGTCTGTTGAGACATATAATTTTTACATGGATGTGGTTGCTGGTGCAAGGAAGGTAGTCTTTTTTGGGATTGCAAGTGTTGTGGTTAGTCTCCTTCATTTGATATAATTTCACTGTGTTTTTTAACGTTTTTAAAAACTTTTTCACAATTTGTTTTAAATAACAAAAATATATTTTTTATTACATGACTTGTACAATATGTTATATTTATTAGTTAATTTGTTAAACACAATTTTTAAAACACATTTTATCACCTATTTTTTAATTTGTACATTGGTGTCACTAGCTTATTTTCTTGTTTAAGCTTGGCCTGATGATGTGAGTATAGTATTTTTAAACCCACGAAACTGGTCGCCTTAATTTAAATAAAGAATCTGTGGGAACTTGAACCTTGTTTCAATTTCATCTCTTAACTATCCACCCACACATGGCCCATCATACCAATTTACTAGGGTTTTTAATTGAGTTTAACCAGCAAAGCGAATGGTGATCGGTTAGAATAACAAAATGATTTAATCCCCACAAGTAGGACCTAAAATATTGAACACTCCATACCGCACTTAAACATTCTAATTCTGAAATGGTATATTTTTGTTCTGATTTTGTTAAGGTCGAGATATATAAGAAATAGGATGAAATAAATGGAGCTTGATAACAAAGAAGAAGAATATGCACTACCTAGACACAAACGGTGTGTAAGTCACACTTTGAATTTAATAGCATCAAGTGACTGTAAAAAAGCCATTGAGGAAAATTCCAAATTACGTACAAAAAATGCACAAGCTTTTGCAAAATGCACATCCTTTTGGAAGAAAGCTACAAAGCCGAAAACTTCAGAAATAATAATGTCATGTTTAGATCACACTTTTTCTACTCCAGGAATCACTAGATGGAATTCTCTCTATGACAGTTTAAAAAAAAATTTACAAGAGAAAGAAAAACTACCAGCCGTCTTTCAAAAATTAGATATAAAATATTTTACTGATACGGAATTGTTATACCTGGAGGAATACTGTGAAATATTAGAACCGATAGCTATTACGCTGGACGTATTACAAGGACAGGATCATACATTTTACGGCATGTTACTACCAAGTTTATTTTCATTAAAAAATAAACTAGAAAAATTACAAATTTTAAAGCATTTTATAAGTGGCGGAGAAGTTTTGCTTCAAATATGCCTGGACAGTTTGAAACAAAGGTTCGTATCAATTTATGAATTAGGAGACGACGACGCAACTATTGCAGCACTGTGCTTTCTTGCATTTAAGTTGAGATGGTTCAACGTTGTGGATGAAAATCTAGGTATAACTAAGGACGATCTCAAACAAAAGCTAATTACGGCATGCGAAGAATTTTATAATATTCCCGAATTTCAACCGAGTTCGCCAGAAATTAATGAAGATTTCGATGTTTTTCGATTTTAACGAAACATTTGTTCATACAGGCAATAGTAGTAGTACGTTTTCACCAAATAATCAGTAAAAAATAGAACTGCAGGTACTACATTATCTAAATGATAAAAGGCAAAATATTGCGATGTTGAATGATTTTCCATTAATAAAAAAAAGTATTTTTCGAGTATAACACATGCCTACCGTCGTCTGCTCCTGTTGAGAGACTTTTCTCATTTGCAACCATAATCAACGCACCTAAAAGACATGCTCTTAGCGATAAAAATTTCGAAAAGTTGGTGGTGTTAAAAGCAAATAAGGTGTAATAAGTTCCCGTTCCTTGTATGTAATCATGTTTTCTAAAAATTATACAACTTATTGTAAACTTTTCGTTACCATTGTTTATGTTAATAAAAAAAAATGATCGAGTATATTTATACAAGCACAATACCTCATCAGAGAAGAATAAGTAAGGAGTAAATATAGTCAGTAAATACATTTTCTGTAAATATGCACACAACCCTTCTAAATATAAAATTCAATCAGCCTATGCTTTTTTAACCTTTAACTAAATTAATTAAAGGTCCTTTTCCAAGTTATTTAATTTTAAGTGAATTTCTTTTAAAACTGTTGTTTCTAAATTAATTCTGAGTTAAAAGTAGGTACGGCTGAAATGGTTACGTTGAAATTTCGAAAGTTACCTGATTTTGAAGGAAAATGAACAAGCGTTTTGTTTAGTCACTGTTGAACTTTAAGTTTATTTCACGTACCTACTATACTTTCAATAGTTTATGTTATCATAACATCATTCAAAGAAGTCTATTTTATCATAGATCAGTGTTAAAAAAACAATATAAATAATAAATACTACTCATCTCTTTTCATTATCAGAATGTTTAAACTTATAGCAGTACTATCGTCAAGTTATTCAATGAGACCTTCCATTTGATAACAATTGCATCAGTATATGTAAAAAGTATGTTCCAATTCCAATGACTTTTTGGCATTCGAGAGTTTTTATTCATCTTCCTATAAGTGAGATCTTTAATTCTCACATAATATAACTACAATAATATATACAGAAAATACGTTCAAATGCCCTTTTGGCTCACGCATTTTTTAACGTTATCTATATTACTACATGTATTCTAGAAGAAATTACAGTTTACGTTTAAAGCTTTCATTATAATTTCTGAGGAAAAGTATGAATATGTATTTGTATTTATACACCTTGAATTACAATTACAATTACAGCTAGGTATTTGTATTTGTCGGCACGCATAAATACAATTACCTACGGTATTTGTACTTATACGTACATAAATACAAATTACTCTAGTATTTGTATTTATCAGCACCCCTAAATACAATTACTTGCGGTATTTGTATTTATCGGCACGCCTAAATACAATTACTTACAGTACTTGTACTTATACCTACATAAATACAAATTACTCCAGTACTTGTATTTGCCATCCTATAAGTACAATTTTATTACAAGTATTTGTAATTGTATTTAAATACATTTTTGCTGTATTTGGCACAGCTCTGGTTGTATACCATCATTAGAAGCTATAAATCTTAGTATTTTGGCTTCTTTCAGCCTGAAGTTACATTTTGAAGGTTTTTAAGGTAAGCCCGCTTCTCTTAAAGGGTGAAAGACTTTCTGTAGTCTACTTAAGTGTTCTTCAAAAGTTTTGCTAATTACTATAACATTGTCTAAATATATAACATCCTCTTTCCATTTTAGTTTTTTAAATACAGTGTCTATCAACCTTTGAAACGTACTAGGAGCTCCACATAGCCCAAAACTAAGGATGTTAAATTCATACACCCCATCTTTAACTATAAAAGCAGATTTATGTTTATCGCTCTCTTTTATTGGACATTGCCAATAACCTGAATTTAAATCTAAAGTACTAAAATATCTATTACCGCTTAACGCATTCAATATATCATCTATTAGAGGTAGAGGGTAAGAAGATTTCCTAGTTACTGAAATAGTTTTCTGTAATCTACGCAAAATCTGAACGTCCCATCAGGTTTTTTAACAAGAACTACAGGCGAACTCCATTCACTGTCGGATGGTCTTATTACATTTAACTTTAACATCTCTTCTATTTGCTCTTTTATTATGTCTCTTTCTTTATGTGACACCCTATATGGTCTTAACCGTATTGGATTAGCATCCCCTGTATCGATTTCGTGTTCCGCCATATGTGTTAATCCTAACTTACTATTTGACCATGCCATTAGGTCTTCATTTTTGTGTAAAAGATCAAGTAATTTTTGTTTTCGATAATCACTAACTGTATCATTTATGTTAAATTGATTTGTTTGTATATCAGCAAACAGTTGTGGGAAAGTCTAAAAAGTTCTAAATTTAAATATTTACTGTGTTTAATATAACCTAATACTGTGCCCTTAAATAATTTGACAGGTTCTCTGTTAGAAGAAGATATGGTTAAAATACCCATATGTAGTAATTCAAAGTTATCTGCTAATTCTAACTTATTATTATTAAGCATAATAATACTAGGCATAAAAATACTGTACAACTCCTCTTTATCGTCTAAAAAGCTATTACTTAATTCAATTTTATATTTATTTATAGTATTTGGCTTAAATATATAATCTTCTACCAATCTTATTTTTATTACCTCATTGGTTTCTACTACGTCATCGGATGGTAAGATATCCCAATTTGATGTATTACTTTCTTGTTCTGTAATATTTGAATCGGCCAGTAATGCCGGATTACTAACGCTCGGAGCATTGATATATTTATTGTAGTAGCAAATCGTAACTTGAATATGTGGAACGTCAAATATATAAAAAATCATATTCTTAATTATTTTCCAATCTAATTTATCTAAACCGCATCCTAGTTTAGGTAACGCTAGGCGATTTACTTTATGAGCTAACATGTGTTCACTCATTTTAACTAAAGCGCTAACAGATTTTCTAAAGTAGATTTATTGTAATATGATCTTTTTGTTATCAAGTAATAAATTAGTTTATTTTGTACGTTAAGAATTGCCAAATTTCCCACCGTTATGTCTTGTTTTAACAATTTTTTGTGTTCATTTCCGTATTTCTCTTTAAATTGTTTTGCTAACCCAGCATTCAATTTCATATCGGCTGACTCACAATGAGCAAGAGAGAATGAACTATCAAGGTTGAATATGCTATCGTACAGAAATGTGATATTACTGGGTTTTTTAACCTGTGCATTTTTATGTAACTGTAAAAAATCAGAGAACGTTAAATCTTGTTCACATATGCTAATAATTTTGTTAGTTTTTGGGAATATAATTCTATTATCACTAAAATCTAATATCAGTTTATTGCTTTTAATGAAATTGTACCTCAAAATTAAATCTACGGGCAACTTGTTTACCATGAATGCATCGATATTAAAACTACAGCCTTGTATTTGAACATTAATATTTACTAATCCTAAAGTGTGTACTGCAATATTATTACTGTTATTAGCATAGGCGATGATGCTTGCGTTGTTTTAATATATTCCTTAAATTTAGTATCTACTAAATTGAAACATGCACCTGTATCAATTACAATATTTAGTGTGGTCTTATTTATATTACAGTTTACTGTAAGTATGCTGTTTTTATTAATTGAGGTCTTCCTATCTTTTTCTATAATTACGGTAGGACATAAGACCTCCTGTGATTCTGCCCTTGGTAGTTTAACGTAGAATGATGTGTCGGCCGAAACTCTCGTGTGTTGTAATTATTCGTACCTCTTGTGACATTTGTTTGAGGACCGAAATCTTGGGATTTTTGTGCTTCTAGAAAGCAATTGACGGCTGTGTGACCTCTTTTGCCACAATAAAAACAAATAGGACGACCGTCGGTTGTTCGTGCCTGTCTATTGAAAACCAAGCGGTTATTGTCTGTATTATTTGTGAATCTGCGTCTTGAATTTTTAGCGTAATTATTAGATTGATTATTTGTGTTTGTTTCTTGACGTAATACTTGTAGAACGATATTTTTTTCATATCCGCCACAATTGAGTCTTATGATTTTGTATAATCCAAAGTGTCTTGCACAGTTTTTGCGTCTCTCGGTCCACGACATACCGGCGCTTGTCGTTTTTCGAAGTCTTTCCCCCGTTATGATTCTGAAATGGAGTCTATTAATTCCTCCAAATCTCGCAATGATTTTGCGCGACTAATCGTTATCATATGCCGGTAATACGGAATCCACCCAGCCATTACCATATGCATGATTTTCTCTTTTGGCATTGTGGGGTCGAATTCGTCGCACAACTCAATTATTTCATAAAAGTAGTCTCTGATGTTTTGATTTATTAATTGTTTTTTTGAAGCTAATCTAAATTCTAGTTCTTTTAAATTCTTAAACTGTTTCGCTCCAGTCCGCACCCGGATTTCTTCTCGCGAATGACCTAAACCAGGACGCTGCTCTTCCCTTTAAATAATTAGAGAAATAGCACAATTATAAGTTGTTATCCCACGCATTAGTATTTGCTGCTATTTCATAATTATTGAGAAATGACACCGGATTGTCGATTTGCGGATCGAAAGTCTCTGGTTCAGTGAACCGTGGAACCAAGGGACTCTTATTGTCCCATATGGAAGAAATAGTGTAATTTTGTTTTGTCCGTTGGTTATTTTCAACAGGGTTTAAATTAAGTGATACCCTCTTTTTAGTATGGATAGGCGCTTTATAATTATTGTCTTGTGGAGGCGGAATAAAAAATTTTCCAGGATTTCTTGAAATAGAAAACATGTTCGATGTATTTGCATCTGTATCAAAGGGAATTTTTATGGGTAAAATTCCCTGATTCGAATTTGATTTTTCATTTTCCTCTTGAGAGTATATACGGGGCACATTTATTGAATCGAAATAATTAGTCCCTGTGGAAACTCGTGGGTGTTTAAAAATTGTGCTAGTGGTTGTAGTTGATTGCGTAGTTACGTGGGAAACTATTGGCATCTTTGGTATGGCGCCTAAGGAAAGAGAAGTTGTTGGTACTTTTGCTGTAAGGCCTAACGAAAGAGGGGTTGAAGTTAATGTAATTATTAGTGATTTATTCAACGAGGCAGGACCGTCCATATTATCAGATAAGATGTTTTCTTGTGATCTACTTCGTAATAATGTCAATCGCGGCGGTGTTCGGGGCATTTTATCAGAGCGACTCAGAGCACTCTCATCTACAGTAAATTCTAAATCGTATTCGTCTTTATTTTTCCCTGATCTTAAGTTGTATCGTACATCTCCTTTATTAAACATTTTATTCAATAAGTACAGCAAATTTTTATTTGAGGTACCATATTTACACAAGAAAAAAAAATCTTAATTATAAATAAAACTATTATAGATAATATAAACTACTGATAATAATTACTGTATTTTCTTAAAAAAAATCGAATGCCTACCTAGACCACAATGTTACATATAGTCTTTGGTCCTAAAATATGTATAATATTTAGTTTTCTAAAAACCGCCTTGGCGCTCTAACAATATATTATTTATTTATTTATTTATTTTTAAATCGAAACGGCAGCCTCCACCACAATGTCACGATGGCCTTTTTAACTTTACTGTCGCAGGCCTCTAATTCGTGATTATAATTATAAACTATCAAATGCAAAAGGCACCTCCCTTTAATACTTCGCAGGCCAGGCTTTCTCTTACAGAGGCGAGGAGATTGAACTATCTCAATAAAACACTACTTATAATAACACACTTATTTATTAAATACTACTAATAGCTCGATGACAAAAATATGAATAACTCCGGAGGATCACAAGTGATCGTCTAGCGGAAGATCACTTATCGATTCGTATTCTCTTCGGAATATCGTTCTTTTATTACCTTGGTAACGCTGAGTCTGTCGTCCTTACATCGCTGAATCGCACATTCCTTCCGTTCGATCAACTTCCGTTGAACTCATCGAACGAACAGACAGGATGCTAGGTAAGTCAGGATTCAGGTTACCGCGGCAATACTTCTAGTACTATACAGAGTGTTGATTCGCGACACTATAATAAGGCTGCATCAGATATGAAACATTTGGAGCCTGAACAAAATGTTACTGTTAATAATCATTTTGAAAATGTATAGGAACCCGCAAAGGTTTAAATCTTGACAGAACGCCTAGATCTTATAAAGTTTTAAATATGTCTGGTAATATTTTAAGACGAAACCAAGTGGATTTGATGGTATCTCTAAATCAGCTTAATGTAAACCATGATGTTAATTGTGACAGGTTTGTGTTTGAGAGTAACACTTGTCAAGATAAAGTTATAAGTAATAAAACTCATTCGGAGTTGGAGAACTCCTTTAAATAATCTCAGCCTAGTATAGAAACTGGTAATGTATCTGGTGTGACTTCATTTAGATCCAGATATGGACGGTTGGTTAAGAAACCAATTAAATTAAATTTGTAAGTTTTATGTTAGAATGGGGGATGTGTGATAATGTCTTGTAAGTTGGCAATAATGTAACGGCAACAATCACGTGATCATGACAGGAGAGAGATATACATCAAAAATGCCGAATAAAGATGTACACAACGTATTGGATTTTATTTTGTATTTATAATCATTTTGTTTTAAATAACACAGTGGCCTGATTTCCTCTGGCGAAACTAATTTACAATTAATAATTTGAATTCCTTCTTTGTTCTCAGTTAATTGATCTGATTTGTGAACTTGCAAATTCATATTCGTCAAAAATATATCTATTACATGGAAATAATCCAGTTTTCTTGAATCAGCAGCAGCTTTATTGTAAGGATTGCCATATAATTTCCCAACAACATACGGTGTCATAGTTCTTAAAGGATTGTTATGTAACCAAGTTTCAATCTCTGAAACATAGTAGATTTTTAGAGGATACATAAACGCAACATCTAACGGTTGCATTTTGTGCGTACTGTGAGGCGGTAGGCATATCACAACTACGTTATTTTCTCGTGCTTTGTTAATGAGATTCTGACATGGGTGTAGCGTGCATCAAAAACGAGTAAAATGGGATCGTCAGGTGTTGGTTTTGTAAACTGAACAAAATGGTCAAACCAGATACAAAATATATCACTTTGAATCCAGCCTGATACATGACATGCAGTTGTACTGCACGTAGGTGTCCCATCCATCAGCTTAGCCTTCATGTTTTTTCTCGGCCACACAATTCAAGGAGACACGAAAGTGCCAGCAGCTTTCATACAAACTACAGTTGTGATGAGCGTTCCTCTTTCAGCTGAGGTAAGACTTCCTACTTCTTTTTTACCTTTCGTTGATTTTACTTTTGTGGGTTTATGTTGAACGACTGTTAACCCTGTCTCGTCCACGTTAAAGACACGGTTAGCTTTTTTCCCAACCTTATCAAATGCTTGTTCATACAAATCAAATAATTTTGAACATTTTCCGGTGTAAAACCTTTCACTTTTGTGTGAGAAACTCCTTGAGGGGTTCGAATTGCTAAATTCTTAGAGCGCTTTAAAAAGCTATTTAAACATTTCCTACCTGCCGCACCAGTTGCCACTGAAAATGGATGTGCAATACGATTTCTTATTGCCAACTGGAAAGCCATTCTTCTTACATCTGGACGCCTTATTCCATAGAATCTTTTGTCCATCTCTAAGCAGTACTCTACCAAACATTGTTCAATTCTATCGCATAAAAGTGGCCTTCTGCCTAGTCTCACGTCAACCAAAGTTTCCGGATTGTAATCGTTACTTATTTTTGCAATGTTCCTTTGGGTACGTGGTACTGTTTTGAAGCCTTCTTATATGCCATTTCATCCTTCCTCACAGCATTCACGGTTAGAATCATTTGCTCCTTATTTCAAGTTTTCCGTTTAGGAAAACTGCAAAAATATGAAAATAGTTTTTAGGAAGTCCGATCACTAACAAAAACAATATAAAAGCAATAAATGTTTGCGATATTTATGATATCCTATGTTAGTGAAATATAAATAATGCACAGAAAATTAGTTAATAATATGTGTTTCTCATGTGAGACACTTCTTCGAAAGTGTTTCTAATAGGAGATATATCTGATATAAGGAACATTGACAGGTTTCATTTTAGGAACACCATTGCATACAAAAAGAAAGTGAGGTTAAGAAAGAATCGGTGAATTTGTATTGATTATAATACCATTAAGTAATAGGTAATTATAATGCAGATTGAAGGATATAAAATTATTATTGGTCACTTACCTTGAAAGCAACTCCAATGATATTTTCCAATATTCGTACAAAAACTTCAAACTTTGAAATATATTTAATCCTGCACACAACCGCTAGTAGAGTAGCAACAGCAAGGGTGGTTGTTCTGTTGCAGTTTAACAACGTGGTCTTTTAGTTCCGCTGTCTTCCGCTAGAATTCGTCACTTAGCAATCGAAATAACATTGGGTCTCTTTTTACGAACATGTCTCATATTAGGAGCTTTTACCTTACGTATAAGAAAGTAAAAATTCAAAGTATCAATATGCTATAATATTTAATAAAGACAAGCCTGGTGTATGTCTTTTTTTATAAAGCAAAAAACAGAAATTTTAGTACATGCTCACTGATCACTATGTACCTAGAATTTAGAATAACCTTGACTGTGTTTGATCAATTTATATATAACTGACGGCTTGATTAACAAAACGTAACAAAAGAAATCCGTGAAATATCCAGTACGACACCTTACATATTGTTATGTTTTTTACTTATTTTTTGCATACTCTATTTTTTGTCTGAATTCAGTGAGTAGCGGTTCCAAAACGGCAAAAGATAGCTATAAAGATTTCTTACACAGAGAGTTGGAGAGTTTAATTCTACATTGGATTCAATAAACACCAATTCACTAAAAAAGATTCACTTTCGGGCACTTAAAGTTGGTGTAATTTAATTGTGAGTTTCGAACACCCTCCATAAATACTCGTATGTGAAAGTAGACTTGTAAACGCTTTCAGCAAACATATGGATCTAACTAACTTCTGCCAATTTTTTTTTTATTATCACAGACAGTCTCACAGAATTATTTTGTTTCTTGTCTTGCCAAATTGAAATTTCGACTTAAACATGAGATATCTTGATTTAAGTAAAAATGTTTCAATACCCTAACATAATATGCCGAATATTGACAAAAGTATATAATATTTCATATAAAATTAGAAAGTTGATAGTAAATTCTGATATAACCAGTAACTGAAATCAACAGAAATATGTTCGTTATGAGCGTGGAAAATTTTAATAAAATCTGTTTCGTATCTCAATATACTTCGAACATCCGATAACTTCACAACTCTCAACAAATAAAACCAAAATTCTTAAAACATAATCACATTTTATTAAATATTGCGCATTTAGATGTGTCCTATGTTTTGTTAGAGAAATTGTTTATGTTGTTATAATTATAATTTGTCGAGTCCTAATACCAGCGATATGCAAGGTATGCTTGGTCAACTATAGTGGATTTTAACACCAAAGAGGTTGTATTCAATACATAAGTTTCAGTATAGAGGCTATCCCAGAAATAAAAAGACGGAGTAGCAGGTATGTAAAGTCCGAACAGAAACAGGCCCAAATATACCGCAATAACGAAGAAATTAAAAATTTAATTTTCTATGTTGTTTTTTTAGATAAAAAAATACATCACGGACCTGGCACAGAATGTATGTTTATAAATACACGTAAGAATGCTCATTTGTAAATAGAAACGAACACACATTCATAGAAAAATACTCTTTTATTTGTATAAAACGGGAAAAAACGTTAAATCGTACTCATTCATATAAAACATATTTTTGGCCCGATGCGTCTAGATAACGCACCTATGTAGTCGGTTGTTGACCCAGATGGGCGACGCACTTTATTGCAGACAATAAAAGATTGTTTTTATTTTTAAAATAGGAAGGTTGTTGCTCTTTAATGTGTTTGTAGTCGGAAACAGCTGATTATTATTATTTTAGAATATTCAATAAATCGTATTTTTCTAGCCTTTATTACAGTAAATATCAAGAATTAAATTATTTTTTTCTAGCAGGTGTAAAATTAAAGTAATTACTGGTTTGATATTTATTATGAAGTATCTATTCCTTCCCCTTTTTTTTAACACAAGTAATATGGTGGTCCTGAAAAGGACCGATTGTGAAAGTGAAGCAGGTGGATATTTAGTCCAGGGTCGGCGTAAGGCCAATTGAATTCTTTATTATTTTTTTTCTGCCGTCTGCGCACGCATAAAGACTTGATATTTTGAGCGTACGTTTTTACACAATCTAGCTTCCGATTTCTGCTACTCCGTCTTTTTATTTCTGGCAGTGATTTGTATTAACTAAAATATGACTAAAGCAATTTGGTGTTGTAACAATTCTTGTTTTTTTTTTCAAATAATATATAAAAAGACCCATGATTTAGGATGTTTAGAATTATTGAAAATTATATTCTTCTCAATTGAGACAAATTAGAGAAATTATAAATATTTCACGCCACCGGCAAGATTCGAATTTACGCTTCAGAGGTTTGCCGAGCCCTTCGAACAAACCAAACGCTTCTCGGCTGTGATGCAGAGCGGAGACATCAGTACGAATCATTTTTAACGCCTTTGTTTTACTATGTTGTTTATAAATGTTAACTAGTCTATGTTTTAGGCCACACATTTTGGATAATATCAAAAACATTCTAGAACAAAAACAACTACCCTCGATCATTTATAAACAACATAGTAAAGCAAAGATTACATAAGTTTTATAACAATTCACAAGCATCAAAAAACCCACAAAAATCAGATCAATCAATAAAGAAATATATACCTGTTCCTTATGTAAATGGTCTATCAGAAAAAATAAATAATATAGGAATACCGCTCAATTTAAAATTAGCGTAAAAATAATCTTGGTCACTTATATACACGATTAATAGATTCCATTCCAATATCACAAGAGTCCCATGTTGTATACAGCATTCCTTGCAACGACTGTAATAAAAAATATATCGGCCAAACTAAACAAGTTTTGGATGAGCGAATTAAAGGATACAAATACGTCAAAAATCGTACATCTTTAAAAAAACACAAAGATAAGATGGGACACACTTTCGATTTTAATAAAGTAAAAGTTCTCAAAAAAGAAAATAACACAAAGGCTAGAAAGAAAGAAATAACGCTTTGGAATAAATCGCATGTTTAATATTTTAAAACATCGATTCTATGAAAAGGAAATATTCATACGATTCTAAAAATCATACATAAAGATACATATAAAATAAATATTTCTATACACATGTTCGTTAGTTTATTAGTTATACATATATGGTATTCTTTGTTCACATCCCAAGAACAAATTGATCTTTTTCAAAGTTAGTGTGTTCTTAACGGACTAATCCTTAAAGTTTCCAACTACAGAGTGCTGAACTTTTCCTGTAAAGTTAGCTTATGATTACCACTCCTATAACCACGACTTAAGAGCGCAGTCAAACGGACTTGTATATAACGTAAGGCGGTGTTAAGACACCTGAGGCCGAACCGCAAAACATTACTGAAACTGTAGATGATTTATTATGTTTTCAGGATATTTTTTGCCCCTTTTGTATAAGAATCGTGTTTGCCGAGATCATCAGACATATTTGTCTC
The DNA here is from genome assembly GCA_963170755.1 of Amphimallon solstitiale. Classification (NCBI taxonomy): domain Eukaryota; kingdom Metazoa; phylum Arthropoda; class Insecta; order Coleoptera; family Scarabaeidae; genus Amphimallon; species Amphimallon solstitiale. The sequence goes on from OY720678.1 coordinate 26,168,242, forward strand.
GTTGTAATTAAATACGTTTAATTACAACGAGACAAATATCTCGTTGTAATTAAATATGTTGGCAGGAGGTGTAACAGCGATGGTGGTTTCCAAATTTGTAAAATATTCACTGATTATTTCTCGAGAGATTATTATTACTTGAAAAGTGAGTACACCTAGTTTCTCCCGGAAGTCTTGTTTCGAAATTTAAGGACACTTCGACCATGTTGTTCTAAATACGATTTTGTAACCACTTGCAAGTCTTCCATTTCCAGAAGAAACCCCTATTCGCCGCAAATAATTACTACCTCTTCCTCATATGACTGGAATATCGGTTGCCCTCCTGGCTTATTCCCGTGAAAACCTTTGAATTTATTATACAATGTTCCATAAGGAATATGGTAGTGCTTCGCTGCTTTGTTGAGTGACCAACCACTTTCAGCCACTTTTCAAAGAACTTCTTCTAGTTTTAGACTCCCCACTGTAATTGCCTGAAAAAAAACTTACATAGAAGTATGCGAATACATAAATACCATAATTTGATGTGTTTTATGCTATTTCCACAGTTTGGATTTTAAAAAACCGACGTTTTGGCATATATTTCTTCTGCAGTTTCCGAAACGGGAAAGATTAAATTTTTGAAATTTGGGAAATGACACTTTTCTCACATTTGACACTTTTATATGTCAATTGACATGTATGGATGTTTTATTTTCTTATATACAGTGCGTTCATGATGAAAGTAACAAATTCGTTTAAAATTCAAGTAATTATTTTGCAGAAAAACGCTCGGATAGGTCGATTGGTATTTTTAGTTGTGAATTTTTTGACATAAGAAAATTATATACAGGGTGTCTAAAGAAGAACATATGCAGCAATCATTGTTTTTTTCAATTGGAACATACTGTATATTATGCCATATTTGAATTGTATGGTAAATTCTCAACACTTTTTGTGTAACATAGCATATCCCCAAAATCAGCAGTTTTCGGAATAATGACGTTTGAAATGTGATAAATTAAAAAAAATACATGAAGATAAAATTTGCAATACCAGGTTGTTTTTGTTGGCTTTTAAAAAAATTTTCAAGGTGTCCTTGTTCAATTTAAACAAACATTTTATTTCATTACCTATGTGTATTTTAATTTATCACAAAACTCATTATTCCGAAAGCCGCTGATTTTGGGGATATGGTATGTTACACAAAAATGTGTTTAATGTGTTTAGAATGTACCCTACAATTCAAAATGGCATAATATACAGGGTGTTCCATTTAAAAAAACCAATGATTGCTGCATATGTTCTTCTTTAGACACCCTGTATATAATTTTCTTATGTCAAAAAATTCAACACTAAAAATACTAATCCACCTGTCCGAACGTTTTTCTGCAAAATAATTACCTGAATTTTAAACGATTTTGTTCCTTTCATCATGAACGCACTGTATATATAATTTAAGGTATTTGTAATCCCAAATTTCGCCCTGCAAAGCTTTATATAGAAATTGTTTTCTGCCTACACCGGATATTCAAAAGTAAGATTTTATTAACAAAAACTTTTACCGGGCTTACCGACATTAATATAGTGTGATACCTGATATATTTCTGGTAAAATGGCGTCATGTTTATTGCGTTATGATATTTTTTAACAACAAAGCTTATAAATTATAATATAACGTCGAAAAATGAAAGAAAACTAAATAAAATTATTCAACACAGTAAGTAAAAACAATTCATATAAATGCTTACATGCAAAATTGCTATATGTATCTTAATATAATTTACAAATCAGAACCAGTGTTCACTTAAGGGCCGGTTTTTCCAACTCCGAGAAAAAAGTCGGTTAACTAATCATTGATTAAGCCTAATCATTGATTATCTCTAACGGGCGTTTTTCGATGTCAAGAAATACACCGGTTATCTAACCAGTGTTTAAGGATCTATTGTACTAAGTTAACAACAGATTTGCTAATGCATTTAATAATAATGGTGCCATTTTGTAGATATGAATTTGTTCTTTGTGCTTTTTGATTATATCATGTATAGTTAGTAATTTCATTTTAGTAAATAAACTGTAGGAATTTATTTTTTGAATATAGCTTCTGAGAACGTTTGTGTACATAGCACATATTTAAAATTTCTATTATGAAATAAATGACAAAATGCAACAAACTTGCGTGAAACTAAAACAAATTTATTTATTACTTACCTTCTGCTATTGTGAAAATGAAAAAAATTGTACAACATACATCATATATTATATGAAATTAACAGTTACCAAAAAAAAAAAAAATAGGAATACTTTGTTCAAAAAGAAAATTCTGCTCCTAGGTTTTTAAGCTGTACTATCAGCCACTTTTAATAGTAAAAGATATTGCACTTTCCATTGCCATATCTGAGACGATGTAATTTCCACCAAATCTGTAAGATGAATAAAGCCAGATACTTTTTCTAAAAGATCATATATCAGCTGTTTATTAAAACCAATGCATTCTAACTAATTTTATGCCCAAATTCCTTTAAATCAAATAAGGTTGATTGAAAAAATCTTGTTTCCAAATTAGTTTACGAGATTTCAACTTAAAAATGTTATATTCTGGAGGAATCAAAGTGAGCATTACATTCTCAATAATAATTATTAGGTAGTGCACATTATTCATCTAAACTCAGTTCAGCCAAAAGTATGCATTAGTTCTCAACATGAAACCTGTAGAATTTCTTCCCTGTTTTCAATATCATTTTTAATTTTTCAATTTCAATCGATTAATATGATGTTTTAAGAAGGTGTTATTAAATGGCAATTTCAAAGAGGAAAAGAGCAAACGCAAAGATAATATGTCACAGAATATTTAGGATATTCATGAAATTAGAAAAAGTCCCAAAATTGTAGTAGAAATTTCCAACAGTTAATCGTGTTCATCGGAAAAGATAATGTATTCGTGGTTATCAATTAATATGCTCACTTTAATTACATATAAATATGTTTCCGTAGTAAACTAAAAGTTATATGTATTCAATATTATTTTATTTTTATTTTTAACTATAATGTTCATTTCAGGTAATCAGCTTGTGTAATGGAAGTAATCCCAATCACTGTTTATTATTTTATCAGGCGCTCGAAACACGGGTTAAAAATTTTGGGATTAATTAACCAGTGTTTTAATCAATGATTACGCTCAACCGGCATTTTAATCAGTGTTGGAAAAAACGGCCCTAAATGGTGTAGTTTTATATTATCCGCTTCTATATTCTTAAAATAAGCTATTCTGTTATTAGATATTCTCAGTGTCCAGCGCCTTTTGGACGTTTTCACTAGAAAAAATTAAAATAGGACAACAATAGCCTGTATTCTATCTGTGTGAATGAATAAATTATTTATTTTTGAATAACAGATAGTCACAAATACATGAATACGCTGCGTATATGAAATAAATTAATTGGTACGGCACTGGTAATACAAGTTTTATTTTTAGTATTTAGTTTAATCCAGAAATAACTTTCTTTTAAGTTTTAATAGTAACAAGAAATATAAGAAAGTTAATTATTTCTTAAATAATAGTTTTTATACTACGAAATCGCGAATTTGATATACCAGTTCCAAACAATTACAATTTCCTTGGTCTCTATACACGTAAACTCATAATAAATAGCAATATATAGACACCAATGTTAAATTTAGAAATTGTATTTTAAAACGGGACTGTAACTGTCTTGTTTTAAGCATACCTAAATTTCATAGTCATTTCGCTTTATTCGCTTTACAACGTTATTTTCTTATGGCGTATTCATTATTTATTAATGATTTTTGTGATTAAATATTTTAATTTATACAAATATTTCTTAAGTTTTAACGAATATACAAATTTATATCCATTAATATTTTATTTAAGCGGAATCTTTTAAAGAACATTTGTATGTATTCTTGTATTAATTGAATTGAGTACATAACTAAAATTAGTAAACACTAAAGGTTTTTAATTACACTAAATGTATTAAAAATATTTTAAATAATTTAATCTCATACGTTTTTAACAGTTTTGGTAGGCATAAATATAAATATGTTTTAATAATTATTAATAAACGACAAATATTCAGATATACAATATTTTTTATATATTTATATACCATTAAAAAATTGCGGGCATTAATATTAACAATTTATGAAATATCTTTCATAAGGCGTTCACGTTTGGGTAAACATTTTATAAATCTGGTGTAGGTACATAAGGAAACCAAACGATAGACTTGGTTTTTTAAATGTAAGACACCATACTCTCATTATTCGATACTACAGTCCAAACGAAGGCCATATTTCCTACACATAAGCTTTGCTATACGTATCTGGTATGCTATTAGATATTTCTGTTTTATACATACCGTTCCACAAAAAACTAAGCTCTAATCAGTGGCGGCTGCTACAGGGAGGGCAACGGGGCACTGCCCCCGTGACAAATTTCTTTTAACAGATAAATTAATTATAAATACCTGATTTGTATGTAATTTTTCTGATTTGTTTGATGACAAATAATATGTTTTCGGAAGTAACAGTCCGTCTTTTCAGCGCGTTTAGAAATCGCAGTCTGACGTAGGCTCCGGGGCATCTCGCGCGACTGCCCCGTCTGTATTAGAAATCGAGCGATGAAACTGGTGCGGGTAGCGGGCGTATATATGTAGGCGGCGGGGCACTACTCTATGGTGCCGGGTCCGGGTGGCGGTACAGTATGTAATATACAGCGGTGAGTGTATGTTGTAATTTCTATCGGTGCAAATGCAACTATGAATTGCGTTAGTAACATTAAGACAGAATTAAAAAATCTAGGTCTCCCTAGACCAGATTTATTGATTAAACTAGAAGATCACAATTTGAAAACTAATAAAAACCGTGACGAGAAAATTCAACAGAAGCTCTTACAGTTTATCAAACTGGTTGTGTGGGTGTAATGTGCAAAATGCTTTATTCTATTTCGGTGCTATAAAGTTCACTTTACGACATCCGTTTTGGTTGCAAAAGTATTTCTTTATCGCACGCTTATTTTGTTGTTTTGACGTTGGTAACAAAAAAAAATGGAACCAATTGTATTTAAATGTCAAAATGTAAGCCTTTAATGTAACAAACATGTGCAATAGAAGTTGTACAAATAATAAAAAGCACACATGCTAACATTTTATTTACTAATTAACAATATAAATTGTTAAGCAGAGTTGGAAGATAAGTTTTTTGATGCTACTATTGTAATTTACTTCCAAGGTTGAATAGTACAACTGTTATAAAAGCTTGTTATTGATAATATGTCGAGACTATGTTGGCGAAAGATTTTGTAAATTGTCTTCTGCTATTTTGCGAAGCTCTGGGGGCGTGCAAAATAGAAAAAATCAAGTGAACGGTGTTTTTCTACTTTGAAGAGAATAAAAGCATTTTCTAGAAATACCATGCGGGAAAGCAGACTATGTGCCTTAGCAGTGTGTTCCATTGAAAAACAATTACTGACAGCAACACCAAACTTCAATGAATGAGTTATTAATCATTTTGCTGATCGTAAGGAACGGCGGATGGATTTTATTTTCAAACAAGTTAATTAAATAGCATATTGAGTTTATTTTTTGTCTGTACTTAATTTTTAATATTAAACACTCAGACCCCCGGTGCCCTCCCGTCCCAAAAAATCCCGGGCCGCCACAGAGCTCTAATAGTAAAAGTTATACATACTACAAAGTGATATTAATCGGACCATTAATTTTACATACCTATAAACTTTATTCATATCTTTATTTAAATAGAACATTAGCTAGTAATTAATTAAACATTAAACAATTAATACATTTAGAAAATAGGCGTTTTACTTTCTTATACGTAGTATAAGGAAGTATTGTGATGACGAAAATTTTCGACCTCGAGATTTTTGCAGATGTCTACATTTTGAAGTCCATTGATATCGAAAATGTGTTTTTTTGCAAACAAGTCCCCCCCCTCTCTCTCTCTCTATTTAGAGCTGCATTTGGAATAATTTTTGTAAAAATTTCAATTCAAAATTCGGACCGGAAGTAACACTTTTACTCTTATCTAATAGCAGCTTTTTTGCAAATATTTCTCAAAATATGAATTCTACAGAGAGGAATTCTACGACGCCTGCGTACTCTTTGATCGATGTGTGGAATGTAGTATAACAAACTCGATTAATCTCCAACTACTGGTTTAGTGTTCGGAGTAATACAAATTTGCATTTGCATACGATTTTCAAACTATTACAAGAATTTGATGTTATAACTCTGAATAAAAGTTCGCACATACGTGTTTTGTATTTCAAGTAGAATTCGTTAAATTTCGTTGTGGTTGGTAGTGTCAGTTGTATCTAGGCGTTATCGATCACTATTGCTTTATTTGTTGTTGTATATAGTGGAAGTACGTAACATCCGATTATATTTATATTTGTATATAAAATATAATCATAGTTGTAAATAAAACATAAATTTGTGTTGAAAATGCACAAAAAAAAATCTATAGAAGATCATCTATAAAAACAGATATATTGTATACAATAAAGTGTATAACAATAAAAATAAACTCTATAAATATTAATAATTTTAAATTGCTTCTGAGCATTTTATAAAGTATGTATCAAAATAAAAACTTTTGCTACATTTTTCTGTTATGTTATTGGTATTGGTATGTTATTATTCAGTTCTTTAAATTTAATTTTTTTCGTTTTATGAACTCCTTCATAATATCTGTAATTGTGATTATTAGGTATTGATAATGAAACATACTTAAAGTAATTGAAAAGAAATTATGCTAAGATCATTTCTTGGCTCCTGTGTTAAAAATGTATCGTCATTTCTTTTTCAACTACCGACGTTTTCTCCACTATCTTAAAGGATATCTTCAGGACCGTTGCTTCTTCTACGATTACCTGAAACTGTATATATCAGGTGAATAATAAATGTGATATACCTTTCTGCTAAGGTCATGCATTACCATCTCCAGTTACTTTGGCCACAGACAATACTCAATGTATACTATTGTCTGTGCTTTGGCGATATCTGCATAAAAATTTTTGTACTTCTCGTTTTCAACACAATATCATACAATGAAATCGATCATTTTTAGTAACTGGTTTTGCTAATTATCACTTATATTTGAACTCTTCGAAGCACCACTACGATTGGTCAATTGAAGGATTAATGAAAGGGGGAAATGTTATTACATTCATATGCCATAGTCATAATTCTATCAATAATTAATTAATTTCATCAACTGATGCCAATTTAAATTCAAACAAGACTCCAGGATTATGTGAGTAGAATTATAATATGCAAATAGATTGATACAGGAGCCGTTATCGGAGTGAAGAGATGGCCCCATAATTTATTTAATGAACATCAGATAAGTAGTCTGGGAGAAATCTCACAGAGGCGAATTTCATATTAAGACTGCATTTGCAAAAATCAAACCGGATATGAAATAGGACAAAAAGTGCATGTATGACGTAAAGCTCAAGCACATACAAAACATATAATAAAAATGAGGTATGGCCACCACACGACTTTCTTATACGTATGAGCGTTTCAAATTATAGAATTTTAAGAATTTCTTTTACAAAAATTATTCAAAATCCTATTCTAAGTACTTCTATTCTCTAAATAAATCTCTATAGAATGCATACTTTGCAAGATATTATCAAAAAAGTGCTACTCGCTAAGATTAAAAGTGCTACTTCCGGTCCGAATTTTGAAATTTCATATATACAAAAAAAATTGCAAATACAGTTTTAAATACTTTTATACTCTTGATAAATATATATAGAATGCATAACTTACGACTTATTTGCAAAAAATCGCTATTCGATAAGAGTAAAAGTTGCACTTCCGGTCAGAATTTTGAATTTTTTTTTATACAAAAGATATTGAAAATGATGTTTTAAATACTTTTATACCCGTAACGTACTTGTCTAAAAAGCATGACTTGCGAAATATTCGCAAAAAACTGATTTTCGATAAGAGTAAAAGACCTACTTGCGGTAGGAATTTCGAAAAACTTTTTAAATAAAATTATTCTCAATTTTAATTTTAAGTACATATGAATTCTTTATAAATTTGTATAAACTTAGTAAGTAGTTGACGAAATATTGGCAAAATTCGATTTTTTCGCTGAAGTAAACTGCTACTTCCGGTCTACCGATTTTACTGAAAACTAATCATATCTCAAGAGGGAGATTATACACGTAAATACAAAATTTGGAATTGATATCTTCAGCGGTTTGACCGCTATCGTGGTCACACACACACACACAGACACACACAGACACACACACACACACACACATAGAGAGAGAGAGAGAGAGAGAGAGAGAGAGAGAGAGAGAGAGAGAGAGAGAGAGAGAGAGAGAGATTTTTTAAAAACCACTTTTTCGGTATCAGGGGACTTCAAAACGTGGATATCTGCAAAAATCTTGAGGTCGAAAATTTTCATCATCACAATACTTCCTTATACTACATATAAGAAAGTAAAAACAACCGAAGTAGTACAAACATAAATGGGTAAATATATAGAACTGTATTCAAACAAGACGATAACACCTAAATATTTTAAAATAAAGAAAAACATATTTTGGTAAAAAGGTTAAATATGTACAGTGTGTAAATAAAGTAAGGAATAATATTCATATTTTGTCTATTATCGCTGTTTGGGAGAAAAGCTCGGACAGGTCAATTTTATTTTCTTCCTCCGGATTTTATGGATATCATTTTTGTTTCTTTGGTTTACTACTCTGGGACCTATGACGTCATCGACTTCTTTTTCAAATGGAACCTCCTTATTTTTTTGCTAGAAATAAAAAGTACATTTTTTTCTGAATTCAGCAATACCGCATATTAGGTATTTAAAATTAGTAGTTTTAGAGATACGGAGGATCATAGATATTAAAATGACAACAGTAATTAAACTTGAAAATCAAAAGAGCAAATAGTAATACTTTATTCTTGGGAAGATTAAAAAATTTTACATTAATAAATGTTCAAATTACCACCCATTTGTTTCTTGGCAATAATAAAGTCGGAGTTGAAATTCTTCCAAAACATTATCTCTCATTTCTTGGTCGATATTTCTGCACTCTGACATGTCAATTGTCATTATTAGCACGCTTAATACTCTAAAACTATTAATTTTAAATACCACATATGTGGTATTGCTGAATTCAGAAAAAAATGTAATTTTTATTTCTAGCAAAAAACTAAGGAGGTTCCATTTGAAAAAGAAGTCAATGACGTCATAGGTCCTAGAGTAGTAAACCAAAGCAAAAAAAAAATTGACATCCATAAAATCCGGAGGAACAAAATAAAATTAACCTGTCCGAGCTTTTCTCCCAAACAGCGATAATAAACAAAATATGAATATTATTCCTTACTTTATTTACACACTGTATATTTAAATTAGTTTGTTCTTTGCCGTATTATTTAAATATAATAAAATGTATTTTTCTTTGAAATAGTGGCTGATAAGTTACCAATAAAACTACATTTGTTTTTTGTGACGTTTTGATATTTATTTATGTCTTGATCTGACAATTAATTTTTTTCGGATTATTACTATTGGATGGTATCTTCGGTATCTTATTTTGCTTTCATTAATATAGGAAATAAATACAAAATTAATTGTGTTGTGTGTATATTGTACACACAACACAATTAATTTATAATTGTAATAATTTATTTTATTCTCAGAAATGAAATAATTATTATTATTTCTTATGAATATTTATGTAGGTCGAGTGCAATAAAATACCAAGGAAATCATTTTAATGTCATCAAAGTAACAGAGGGTACGGCATCCCTTAAATAATGATATATTTCAAATACCAAACAGATTGTTTAAAAATGTGGCAACACTAATTGGAATCAAACATATGTACATATACCTATACATATTCCATAGAGACAAGTTAGCATGCTGATAATTTTATAATACATTTATCCCTCCAGCTAACACAAAACTTGTAAACTAGTTTTAAATGCTAAATGTAACAAGTCAGTCATTTAACTGTTTCACAGTGTATACCTATATACTATGATATCAAAAATTAAATTGGTCAATATTGGTCATGGAATGTAAAACGCTTGTCTTAGTTTAAATCATCCTTTTGAAATAATTCAGTCATTGTCAAGCTACACTGACACTATCAATAACCTACAAATGTGTTACCTACTTAGTTCAGCTGTAAAATAATAATGAACTACAAGTTATGAAATAAATAACGTTTTTATTAACCAGAAAAACTAAATTACAATAATTGTTGGAAATATCCCCCGTTTTGTTCAATGCACAAGTTTACGCGCCTCCACATACTGTGAAAAGCGTTTTGCACCATTTCTGGCGTTATGGTTGCACATTGCTGAACAATTCTTTGTTGCAGTTCTTGCAAATTATGTATTGGATTTGCGAAAATCTTATTTTTTAAATAAGGAAAGATAAAATAGTCCATAATTGTCAAACAAGCTGATCTCGGAGGAAACACAACTTCCGTATGCAAACTTTTCAGCCGGTCATCAAAAAACTCGCTGAGAAAAGCAAGATTTTCTCGTGTAGTATGTGCTGTTGCACCGTCTTGCTGGAAATAACCGTATTGAAGTTCATCATCGTCTAACTGTTGCACAAATTCAGTAAAAAAATATTTCTGTACCTTTCTGCGTTGACGGCGAAATTGAAAAAAATTGGCCCAATTATTCTTGTGCGAGAAACTTCCATCCAAACACCAATTTTCTGAGCATGTATTGGCGTTTCAATAAAAACATACGGGTTATCAGTGCTCCACATTCGCATATTCTGAGAAGTTCAGCAGATCGTCATTCATTAAATTATTAACGAACCAATGGCAGTACGCAAGGCGTCTGGGGTGGTCTGCTTGATATGATTGCATCTTATATGGATGCATGTTCAGGTCCTTCTTTACAATCGTTTGGCATGTTCCATAACAAAGCCGAATTTCTTGAGAGAGACGTTTTAAAGGTTTTGTAGGCTCTTTTTCCATACGTTGACGAACGTCATTAATAACTTCTTCTGTACGAACTCTTGGTCTACCAGCACCTTTTTTATGCGTCACAGAACCAGTTTCGCGAAACACTTCAACACAATTTGTAAGGCATACATAAAAATTGTTCGGTAATACTGCTATGGCTGGGAAGTGCTCTCGAAAATTGTCCAAACACAAACGTTGACTGTATTCCCAAGTTCCATTAACTAGCACACCCGTCCGAAAATAGGCTTCAATCATGTAAATTTTGTGCTCTGTGGTGAGAACCATGATTCAAAAACCGTGCAGGATTAGAAAACTTCAACACAATAACTTGACAGATTTTGACATTCAAAAACTTATGACATACCTAAATGTACGATGCACGCTACGACAATAATTTTAAAATCCATAACCACCATTGACCAATTTAATTGTTGATATCCCGGTATAATTAAAAATGAACTGTATGTTTTACTCTTTAACATAAATGTAGCATTTGATAAAATTAATCAAATAACAAAGAATAAAGAGCCCTGTAGGTTATTATGAAAATGCAATTTATTTTCGTGCATACTTTCAAGACATGCGAATATCGTTCGTCCTTCTAAATAAAAAAAAATGCGCAATTGCCAAGTTTCAGCGGTTGCTAGCATATGTAGAACATAAAGGGCGGGTAATATCAACAGAGAGAAAGATCGAATTGAGTAAGGACAGAAAAAAGAGATAAAATAGAAAAGAATTAATACTCTGCTCGAAAAACTAATAATTTTAGATTAGATTATCATAGATTAAATCAGAATAAATTTGATGTACATTTTTTTGTAGTCAAATGTTTTAATGCATTGCCTGATATTAATGGTAGACTTGTCCTTAAAGTTATTTATTAATATCTTATTGCAAAACCTTTCAAATTTGTATATGAAAATCTGAATAATAACATTAATGAAATATCGTGTCATTTGCAGTGCGGTGCATGCATTTTATCATTTATCTTGTTTCCTTTTTTACCTGCATAAATAATTTACTGTGAATTCATTAAAAATTGCGCACTTTTCGAAGTCGCAAGGTGTTCATATTAAAAGCCACCGTATTAGAACGTATTCTCTGCTGCCAAACATTCATTCTATTTTTTGGCAATACCAGGGTGATATAGATACATTCTCGTCGTCAAGTAATAAGGTACCTATGTAGATGGGGTTAAGCTTTACTACACGTCCTCATTTCTTGATATAATGCCAATAATAAGAACACTGATGATATTTTAATTCTTTAATTAATCGTTCTTCTTTTATAACATTAGAATATCGTCCCAAGAATTTGTAAAAACAGTCACTACATTTGAAACTCGGGCACAGCAACTAAATGATATGGAATGAGGAAGAGCCGCAACGTCCGGAATCATGACTTTGTTATAAAGCAACAATTCAGAGCAGAAACAATATACGTAAAGATATTTACATTGTTGATAGTCGTAAAAAGAACCTTCGGCAGAGTGCCACAAAAGAATTATATGATACTATGGCATAAATGACAGGAAAGAATTTCTCGCAAATACAGGGAATCATGAGAATTTCAATAAATGAACACCAGTAATTGTAAGTTCAAATATTTATGATGGTCTACTAATGGAAATTTAAATAGACTTCAAACTAAAAATCTAGAAAAAATTTACTTACTATATTGTTATAATATGGCCCAGTATACAGCACGTGTCAATTTTCATTAGCCATAGGCGATTAATTCATGCAATGCGTGACAACATGGCCCCCACCTTTCCTCTTCAATGCGAGCGCGACCGATTCAAGCTCAAGATAGCAGTAGCTGTTGGACTATTGATTAGGGTGTACCTACTGCGCTCAGAAATAATATTTACGCATTGGAAGGATTTTTCTTTTTCCTTTCAGTAAATGCAGAGAATTATTAAGCTGCGTTCACGCTGCATATCACAAACAAGAGCGTAATTCTAATAAAATTAAAAATAAGGTAAATAAAAAGGATTCTGAAAATAATAATAAACTACTAGATCGCGGCGGCCATTTGATGATGACGGCTTTTATTGCAGACTAGATCGCAACGTGTTCGCAGCTAAACATTTAATGTAGAAGTGGGAAGATCGGAGAAAGCCGTTGTGATGTCGATTGTTGTCGGGATTGGTGACGGATAGTAGGGGTGACACACGTTGCCACATATTATTTGTATACGTATAAATCGCATGTAAACATTGAATCCATATACCTAATGAAAATTGACACATACGGTATACATTTTTATTACGTGTTTTATTTTGCTTTATTAGATTAGAACAACAAATGTTCAGTTGTAACATATATTTGGTTCATCAAAAAATAATACAAATACATTTACCTAATTATCACTTTAACACTGCGTTTCCTTCTACCGCACCCAACTAAAAACGGTTAACTTTTATAATAATAATTAAATATAATAATAAATATGGGCTATAGGCTGAATGCTTTAATTCTGCAGTTCCCCTGAATATTACTATTATTGTTATTATTATTAATAATAATAAGTACCTATTCTACTCTTGTAGTGCGGTCAAATCGCTTTCCTTTCAACACATTTTCAATGTAGGAAATACGTAAATGTGGGAAAAGGTTAGATGAGAAGAATAGAGTAGTTGCGGAGGCACAAAAATTTTAAATTTTGTCAAAAATTCCCTCATTGAGCACGCATAATAAACCGGTGAATTATCGTGACGGATAATCCAATTCTTGTCTTTTCAGAGTGCAGGGCTTGTGTTTCGCAAATTTTTGAACAAACACTCAAGGACACTTTTATAGTATACCTGATTGACTGTATGCTATAGGCTCCTCTGTACCACCCCAGAAAACAATACAAAATGGTAGCGGATTTTTTAGCTCCATTTTTATATTTGAAGGAAAGATCGATGTTTGTGTGGGTATCAAATATGCTGCTTAAGTGCGCTGCAATATCAAAGTTGGGAAATAGGCCTTATTTTTGTAGATATTGCGATAAATGTTTTTATAAAAAACCGGTTTTTTGCAGTTATTTATAATGATTTTTAGTTGAAATTTATATCAATGTGTAGAGAATTCACATACCAAGTGCGCTCTCATTTTTCTTTTAAATAAAATTCTTTCATTCTTTTGATAATTTAATTGTAAGCTCTATAATTTTCTGCCAGAAATTTTAATCTAGGCAGCCCCTTATACACTTAACAAATCCATATTATTTGATTTATAATACCTAGGTGCTTAACCAGCGGGGCGTCGGCTAATCGTTACGACCATTACAAGGCCGCAATGAATATTTTTCTTTAGGTCGTGGATTGTATTTACTACCTACTAAGGGTTTTGTGTTAAATTTTGTATATGCTTTGCATGAAAGAACTGTCCCGGTTTCGCTATACAATATTTTATTTTTTTATATGATCTGTAGGACTTCTCAAATCTTACCTCCTGAAACAAATAATCATAAAATTTCAGGGCGAGATATGTAATCTTTTTTGTCCAATTGCCTTCAAAGCTAAAGGTTTACGTATGATATTATCTTTATTCCGAGTATTATAATTGTGTTCACCTATTTTAATAATCTCTTTGTTTTTTTTAAAGATGTATAAGCATAACATAAGCGGACACTTGTCGCACATCAAAAACACCCGTTTCAAATAAGTCTCCACTCGGGTAATCGCGTTTGTTTATTGAAAATAATCTTTAATATCCACTTCTGAACTATATCTAAGTTCCTCAAGGAACATTACGAAACACCTCCCCACCCAATGATTACATATTGAATATATGTACTCTATATCTGCAAATCTCTACGTAAAATACATTTGATAGGTTTTTCCCTATTTACACGGGAATCAATTATTTCTGGTAATAAAGCGTTCATATGAAATTGTTCCAAAACATTTACCATTTTCGTATTCTAAAAATTATCATCCCTTTCAATAATGTCGCAAGCTATATTTTTTCTGTGTATACTATAAAGTAACATTCATCCCTTCGCGTTATATGTAACTGACCCTGTATTTGGTACATGTAATTTTGATCCGGTTTTAACTTTATTTCTTCAGCATCATTAATTGTACAATAATCAATTATCTTATTTCGAATGGCTTTCTGAACTGTTAGTTCTTTCGCAGAATATTTCTACAACAGCAATAGCCTCCCAATCAATCCGTCAGGGGATGCGGCTAAAAACTTTTTTTCAATATCAATAAATAAACCAGTTTTCATTTCAATTTTTAACTAATTTTGAAATTTTTCAATAGCCTTGTTCTCGCTATTTATACCGTGTTGTAATGAATTTGGCAACCCATATGTTTGCAAATTTTGCGTTGAATACAATATCTGATTTACACTGCATCTTGTATCGGTCGAAGGTCTCATATGGCATATTTTTCCAAAGTTGCTCGCAGTTAGCCTAATTGATATTTCCTTAAACCAGACAGGGTTTGAGCTTTGTCCTAATGTTATTTCTTGAATTATATCAACATCGGCTTTATCAATGTTATCTAAAAATGTCTGTTTTGCGATGTTATATTGTGCTTCATTCATATCTGGAATGTCTTCATTATCTAGATTATTAAGTCCACAATCGGAATCTGCGCTTTGAATGCGTTTTCGCTTCAATGGTTTTATTCTTTTTCCAATTAGTTTAACGCGTGTTTTAGAAAAACTGTTTGTATACTTACCTACTTTAGCGTTATTAATATTTGCAATAATCTTTGAAATAAATAACCTCTTGTTATTGTAACTTATTACAGCTGCGTAACATCTACCCTCGTAAGACCCTTCAAAGAAAAATTTATTCGTTTACCCCCAATAATTTTTTGTACAACTGAATTAAATGCCTCATCAGCATTGTTATCAATATCATATAACAAACTGGATGATACGTTTGCAACTCCATTTAAACATTTGATAAAACTTGTGGAAGTGGAACTGTTTAGAAATTCATTGAGCATTACATTTACAGTTGCTTGATTTTGTTTATCGCAAAAATATGTAGCGCAATTAGAATGATCGCCGAAAATATGTCGAGGACCGTTCAAAATATCGTTTTTTAAATTTTCAATTTTGACGTGATCTGGTGAGGACTCTACTTTACGGTGCTTTATTGCACTAACAATGGCTGTTCTAAATTTCAAAACGTTGCTACGTATGCATTTTTTCACATACATATTCCCTCCTGACATTTTTGATATTTCTCTAAGTTTGTGACAAAAATTTCGCAATATGTGATTTCTACATTCGATTTTTTCTATAAAAAATCGGGATCATATGGTTTTTCCTCACGTATTCTTTTATACACACTACTGTCTCCGTCACCAATAATTTTTCCATATTTCAAATTATGCATTACTATCGATTGTCGAAATCCTTCCAATATAATTTGGCTTTCCATTGATGTTGAAGTTCCACTCCAATTTTTAGAACATGTGTGTTGTAAATTGACTTTTTCAGCTTTATTTTTTTCACATTTTCGACAGTACTTATTTTTCACTCCTACCTAAAGAACTTTCTTTGTTCTTGCCCCTATAATACATCCAACACCAGAGGAAGCATTATAATTTGTTCTATATGACCGTTTGCTCCAAGCACCGTCAACTACTACGGCAATTATAGGCATACCATCTGCATCAATTTCCCCAGCTTTTACCGCTAATTCATGTTCCTCTTTGTCAGCTGCAAACATGTCTGCTGTTGCAAATTGTTTGATACTGGTCATTACCTCATTTTCATACTTTGAATATGTTCGTTCTGACATTTGAGGAATATCTAAACTAGCACATAATTCAGAAAGTTGTGAACCACCCGCACCAATTGCAACTACCCCGCTAATCGCTGCTTTGTTTACTGAATTTCCCACGTCACTATCTTCGGTACTGAAAGAACCTTCAATACCGCATATAGCGCATTTATAACTAAAGACACTTTTAAATCCCAAGCGCATTTCACCGATAATATTTATTTGGTAAAAACTACAGTCAAATCCTTTGTGTTCTATGGATTTTAAAGATGAAAACAAATGATTGATATTTACAATTCTTCGGCCGCTAAGTTCAAATTTTTTTGCAGATGTTGGAATGTTATCATTGTGAACAGACATCGAATAACTACTACATGATTCATTATCAGTAGACTTTGAATTTAATTGTATCGATTTTTCACCCTGCCGTTGTTTCCATATATTTTTTACTAATCGTCGTTTACTTTTACGTTTGTTATAAGCCACACGCTTAGTTTTTGAAAGTCCCATTTTCAAACAATATGATATGTAGGTACTTCAAATATCTATCCTAAGTTTCTCCTAACGTTACGTTAATGTAAACCTACACCTACTTTTTTTTGTTGATACTATTATTAAAATACATACTATTTAAGACGATATATTTAAAAAAAAAACTGTTGATAGCGCCGTAAGATTTGGTCACAAAGCTGCCTTCACTTGTAAAAAAAAACACACACACACACACTACCACACTACTCTGTTGGCACATATTGACACCAAATAATGAAGATTTGGTCACAAAGCTGCCTTCACTTGTAAAAAAAACACAAACACTACCACACTACTCTGTTGGCGACTAACAATCATCAAGACAACCTCAAGTGAGTTAGAAATGCAAAATAATATGCAAAATTAGATACTGAGTAATAGCAAAGAAAAAGTGTTTTATTTTTTAATCGGAGAACATTACAATATAAGAACGAGGATATTCAGGTAATAATATAAATGTAAAGTTTCTTTTCATATTATGATGCTAAATATTCAATTGCTAAATGAAACTCTATTATTTGGTATAACAAAATGTGTTATTATTTATATCATCTTAAAATTTACATATTGTATCGCAGTGTTTGTTTGCTCTCACATCTATTTTTACTAAATACACTTTAAAATGAATTTCCTTTTTCATCGGTAAGGACGGCAAGAAAGGTTTACCCCTAAACGGTTTTTATGACCTTGTGCAGTCGAATACTTGAGATGATTGACAGCTGTCATCGGTGTTAGAAACAGGGAGTATGCAACCCACATACCTGAGCCTTAAGGCTCCTCTGTACCTGGCTTGAATTTCTGTTTTCTACAGGTACGTGGGTTGCATACTCCCTGTTTCTAACACCGACGACAGCTGTCAATCATCTCAAGTATTCGACAGCACAAGGTCATAAAAACCGTTTAGGGGTAAACCTTTCTTGCCGTCCTTACCGATGAAAAAGGAAATTCATTTTAAAGTGTATTTAGTAAAAATAGATGTGAGAGCAAACAAACACTGCGATACAATATGTAAATTTTAAGATGATATAAATAATAACACATTTTGTTATACCAAATAATAGAGTTTCATTTAGCAGTTGAATATTTAGCATCATAATATGAAAAGAAACTTTACATTTATATTATTACCTGAATATCCTCGTTCTTATATTGTAATGTTCTCCGATTAAAAAATAAAACACTTTTTCTTTGCTATTACTCAGTATCTAATTTTGCATATTATTTTGCATTTCTAACTCACTTGAGGTTGTCTTGATGATTGTTAGTCGCCAACAGAGTAGTAATTTTTATTATTTGGTGTCAATATGTGCCAACAGAGTAGTGTGGTAGTGTGTTTTTTTTTACAAGTGAAGGCAGCTTTGTGACCAAATCTTACGACGCTATCAACAGTTTTTTTTTTTAAATATATCCTCTTATATAGTATTTTAATAATAGTTAGTATCAACAAAAAAGTAGGTGTAGGTTTACATTAACGTAACGTTAGGAAAAACTTAGGATAGATATTTGAAGTACCTACATATCATATTGTTTGAAAATGGGACTTTCAAAAACTAAGAGTGTGGCTTATACCAAACGTAATAGTAAACGACGATTAGTAAAAAATATATGGAAACAACGGCAGGGTGAAAAATCGATACAATTAAATTAAAAGTCTACTGATTATGAATCATGTAGTAGTTCTTCGATGTCCGTTGGCAATGATAACATTCCAACATCTGCAAAAAATTTGAACTTAGCGGTTGAAGAATTGTAAATATCAATCATTTGTTTTCATCTTTAAAATCCATAGAACACAAAGGATTTGACTGTAGTTTTTACCAAATAAATATTATCGGTGAAATGCGCTTGGGATTTAAAAGTGTCTTTAGTTATAAATGCGCTATGTGCGGTACTGAAGGTTCTTTCAGTACCGAAGATAGTGACGTGGGAAATTCAATAAACAAAGCAGCGATTAGCGGGGTAGTTGCAATTGGTGCGGGTGGTTCACAACTTTCTGAATTATGTGCTAGTTTAGATATTCCTCAAATGTCAGAACGAACATATTCAAAGTATGAAAATGAGGTAATGACCAGTATCAAACAATTAGCAACGGCAGCTGACAAAAAGGAACATGAATTAGCGGTAAAAGCTGGGAAGTTGATGCAGATGGTATATCTGTAATTGCCGTAGTAGTTGACGGCGCTTGGAGCAAACGGTCATATTATAATGCTTCCTCTGGTGTTGGATGTATTATAGGGGCAAGAACAAAGAAAGTTCTTTAGGTAGGAATGAAAAATAAATACTGTCGAAAATGTGAAAAAAATAAAGCTGAAAAAGTCAATTTACAACACACATGTTTTAAAAATTGGAGTGGAACTTCAACATCAATGGAAAGCCAAATTATATTGGAAGGATTTCGAAAATCGATAGTAATGCATAATTTGAAATATGGAAAAATTATTGGTGACGGAGACAGTAGTGTGTATAAAAGAATACGTGAGGACAAACCATATGATCCCGATTTTTTATAGAAAAAATCGAATGTAGAAATCACATATTGCGAAATTTTTGTTGCAAACTTAGAGAAATATCAAAAATGTCAGGAGGGAATATGTATGTGAAAAAATTCATACGTAGCAACGTTTTGAAATTTAGAACAGCCATTGTTAGTGCAATAAAGCACCGTAAAGTAGAGTCCTCACCAGATCACGTCAAAATTGAAAATTTAAAAAACGATATTTTGAACGGTCCTCGACATATTTTCGGCGATCATTCTAATTGCGCTACATATTTTTGGGATAAACAAAATCAAGCAACTGTAAATGTAATGCTCAATGAATTTCTAAACAGTTCCACTTACACAAGTTTTTTCAAATGTTTAAATGGAGTTGCATACGTATCATCCAGTTTGTTATATGATATTGATAACAATGCTGCTGAGGCATTTAATTCAGTTGTACAGAAAGTTATTGGGGGTAAACTAATAAATTTTTCTTTGAAGGGTCATACGAGGGTAGATGTTACGCAGCTGTAATAAGTTACAATAACAAGGGGTTATTTATTTCAAGGATTATTGCAAATATTAATAACGGTAAAGTAGGTAAGTATACAAACACTTTTTCTAAAACACGCGTTAAACTAATTGGAAAAAGAATAAAACCATTGAAGTGAAAACGCATTCAAAGCGCAGATTCCGATTATGGACTTAGGGCCCGATTTCAACTTGCTAGTTGCGTTTGACGCAAGTTGCGTGTTTCACGCAATTTTGCGTTATACATTTGCGTTTGTCGTAAGTTCATAGTTACCGCGTCATTTCAAGTCCTTAAATGCCATTCACGCAGTGCGCACGCAACTTTTGTGGTATCATCTGTCAAATTTTTATTCGAAATTTAAAACGCTTTAAACAAAGAGAAAAATAATGGAAAATAAGAGGTAAGTACTCCCATTTTTTATATATTTGTCCGTAAAACGATTAAACAAAATAATTTTAATACAAAATATTTTCTCAAAAAGAGAGAACTTCAATTATTAGAAATAATAATCTATCTAAAAAGAAAAAAATTAGAAAAATTATAATATATATTGTTTGTTTTTGTTGTGTGTTTGAATATGTTTATTAAATTAAAATTAGTAAACTCTTGTTTCATTTGACACACATTTTGTTTTAAGCAGCCACATTGTAAGTTAGGTAACATGTGATTGTCAGTAAAAAAAAAAAGGATACACTGACTCAAACTAACGAGTGAAATGTCTGATAATGAGATCCCTACGCACGTCAAGGTAGTCTGCGTTCAAAGCTTCTTGACAAGGGAAATCATCTTGGAGAGGATATTCCTGAAGATCTTCTACATCGAGGTTGTAATCTGTACAGATATTATGCAGCACACAACAAGCTGTTATTATTCTACAAACTTTACCAGGTTCATAGGCAAGTGGGCGGTCCAGTACTCGCCATCGACTCTTGAGAACACCATTTGTTCGCTCAATTGGGTTTCTTGTTGAAATATGAACAGAGTTGTATAACTGTTCAGCTGCAGATGTAATGTTGCCTACAGGTGTCATTAACCATGGTTCTTGAGGATATCCAGAATCACCTGCTAGCCATCCCTCAGGAAAAGCCCCACCCTCTTCCAATGTTTGCCGAACACTACTGTTCCTCCATATATATGAGTCATGATTAGACCCAGGATATCTAGCCAAAACATTGTAGATCTTCAAGTCTGGCCCTGCAATCAACTGGACATTAATCGAGTGATACAAGTGTCGATTGAAGTATTGTTCCGGAGCCTGTGTTGGTGCTTGTATCCTAACATGTGTACAATCAATTACACCCAAGACATTTGGCATCCCAGTTCCGTGACTTGTCACTCCAAGTTGGTAAAATGTTTGCTTCACTGCAACATATTCCTCAGCTCTCGGAAAACGTATGAACTGTGGGGCTATCTCAACAAGGGCGTCCGTTACTTCTGTTATTACAGTTGAAGTTCGTCCCTGCGTGATACGGCCGCTACTACCGATTAGCCACTGAAAACCACCAGAAGCATAAAATTGAAGTGCAATGTACAACTTATGCATCGGTGTAAGGTGTTGATAGCGTCCTCTTCGAGTATTTCTTTGCAGGAAAGGTGTCAGCAGCCCCAAAACATAATTAAACACTCGTCGATCGAGTCGTGTCCGTTGGAAAAGAACTCTTCCAGGAATCTCGTTCAAGTTAAATGGGATCCTTAAGAGATCTTGTTCTTCGTCACTATCACTGCTATCATCACTAAAAAGCCCCCCAGCAACCCCAAATAACACTCCACGAGCTGCATTGAAGCCCGCCATTATCATTCATGTGTATGACATATGGAGATGCGTGCACGCAAACGACTTGCGTCGCTGGCGGCAGTAGACGCAATTGGTTCACGCATCTTGCGCGATTTTCAAATCACTTATCGTACTTGAAATTACACGTAAGTCAAAACCATGGAAACACAGCTTTTGCGTGATTTTGTTGATTTGCGTTAACGCAACTAGCAAGTTGAAATCGGGCCCTTAGTAATCTAGATAATGAAGACATTCCAGATATGAATGAAGCACAACATAACATCGAAAAACAGAAATTTTTAGATAACATTGATAAAGCCGATGTTGATATAATTCAAGAAATAACATTAGGACAAGGCTCAAACCCTATCTGGTTTAAGGAAAAATCAATTAGGCTAACTGCGAGCAACTTTGGAAAAATATGCCAAATGAGACCTTCGACCGATACAAGATGCAGTGTAAATCAGATATTGTATTCAAAGCAAAATTTGCAAACATATGGGTTGCCAAATTCATAACAACACGATATAAATAGCGAGAACAATGCTATTGAAAAATTTCAAAATTAGTTTAAAATTGAAATAAAGAAAACTGGTTTATTTATTGATATTGAAAAAAAGTTTTTAGCCGCATCCCCTGACGGATTGATTGGGAGGCTATTGCTGTTGTAGAAATAAAAGCCCCATATTCTGCGAGAGAACTAACAGTTCAGGAAGGCATTCGAAATAAGATAATTGATTATTGTACAATTAATGATGCTGAAGAAATAAAGTTAAAACCGGATCATAATTACATGTACCAAATACAGGGTCAGTTACATATAACGCGAAGGGATGAATGTTACTTTATAGTATACACAGAAAAAATATAGCTTGCGAAATTATTGAAAAGGATGATAATTTTTGGAATACGAAAATAGTAAATGTTTTGGAACAATTTTATTTGAACGCTTTATTACCAGAAATAATTGATTCCCGTGTAAATAGGAAAAAACCTATCAAAAGTATTTTACATAGAGATTTGCAGATATAGAGTACATATATTCAATATGTAATCATTGGGTGGGGAGGTGTTTCGGAATGTTCCTTGAGGAACTTAGATATAGTTCAGAAGTGGATATTAAAGATTATTTTCAATAAACAAACGCGATTACCCGAGTGGAGACTTATTTGAAACGGGTGTTTTTGATGTGCGACAAGTGTTCGCTTATGCTACGCTTATACATCTTTAAAAAAACAAAGAAATTATTAAAATAGGTGAACACAATTATAATACTCGGAATAAAGATAATATCATACGTAAACCTTTAGCTTTGAAGGCAATTGGACAAAAAAGATTACATATCTCGCCCTGAAATTTTATGATTATTTGTTTCGGGAGGTAAGATTTGAGAAGTCCTACAGATCATATAAAAAAAATAAAATATTGGATAGCGAAACCGGGACAGTTCTTTCATGCAAAGCATATACAAAATTTAACACAAAACCCTTAGTAGGTAGTAAATACAATCCACGACCTAAAGAAAAATATTCATTGCGCCCTTGTAATGGTCGTAACAATTAGCCGACCCCCCGCTGGTTAAGTACCTAGCTATTATAAATCAAATAATATGGATTTGTTAAATGTGTAAGGGGCTGCCTAGATTAAAATTTCTGGCAGAAAATTATAGAGCTTACAATTAAATTATCAAAAGAATGAAAGAATTTTATTTAAAAGAAAAATGAGAGCGCACTTGGTATGTGAACTCTCTACACATCGATATAAATTTCAACTAAAAATCATTATAAATAACCGCAGAAAACCGGTTTTTTATAAAAAACATTTATCGCAATATCTACAAAAATAAGGCCTATTTCCCAACTTTGATATTGCAACGCACTTAAGCAGCATATTTGATACCCACACAAGCATCGATTTTTCCTTCAAATATAAAAATGGAGCTAAAAAATCCGCTACCATTTTGTATTGTTTTCTGAAGTGGTACAGAGGAGCCTTAAGATGAAATTTTATTTTGTAGAAACGTCCACAAGGAAAATAAAATAACCAAAATCAACTTTTACTTAATACCTATTCACTTATTTCTACATTTTATTCTTGTGATGTGCATTCCAATTTCTTAGAAGCCCTTTCCAAAACCATTTGGTTATTTATTACGTTAGCTGAAAGCATTTGGGAGAAAGAGCTGCGATTTAATATCAGTGTTTACCAAGTGAATTATATTTACTTTAATAACGCTAAAGCTTTTCAAGCTGTATCTTTACTATTGGACGTCTTAAGTGGAAAAGATGTATTTTACTTATCTAAAAATGTTGTATATTGTGTCGTCATTTGTCAGGCAAGTATCTTTACTCCGCCTCATATTTTGAAATATATTTTTATCTGTTGTTGTGTACTTTCTGCCACGGTTATTGAGATTGCACTTTATTTCAATTCATCTGAATTAAGTAGTTGATCCCTATAAATAATAATTTTTAAATGTACAAAAAAACACTCTGAGATGGTCAATATTCTAATCACTCGATTATGATAATTGTATCAAGAAATGCGTATCATATAAGACAAAGCGAGTTATAACCTGGAACAAATGTTGTACATCTTAACATTTTAATTCATATTATTATTATTTAAAAAAATAGAAAACGAATATTCATCATTATATTAATTTAACAGCACTAGTCATGAGTCGAAAAAATCACAACTTCTGCAGATAAATCATTAATTTATGGTTTGTCCACGTTTGTAGAAGAAAAGTGAAACTAAATCGACATGCGTGTATATAATAAAGGATTTTTCGAACTACGGAAAATCTCATACACACAAGTATACCAATACTTTGGACAATGCAAAATGGCAGTACATTGTAACAATTATTGATGATTTTGAAAATGGTATATATGTTATTAACTATAAGTGAATGAAGGATACATACAAGGTGTGATTGCAGTCTTAAGCCTGGTCCTGTAACTTTAAAACGCTAGTACATACACGCTATTGTGATGGATCTTTATCAACGTAGTTGACAACTTGCTGAGGAGACCCAAATAAGTCGAACGCGTCCATGTCTTGCTAAACAATGGTAATATATTTTCAAATAATCATCATATTATTAGTACTATTAGTTAAGGGATAATAAACTGAACTTAAATTTACATTTATAATTAATAGTTTTTTCTCATTAGCAAAAGTAAATTAAACGTTCAGAGCAAAAGAACTCATAAACAAACTATAGAGGGGCCATAAAGCAAATAGGCATATACATAATTACATATGTACGTTTCTATATAGCATCAAAGAATCACATAAAAATCTAATGATTCAAAAGATTTTGCTTGAACTTGGCACTAGATTACTCGACAGTAAACATATAATTTTACAAGGACTTCGTTATACATTTTTACGATTTGATAAGACACAAAGAGGAAATTTGATAAATCACAGAGAAGTGAAACCTCACATTTAACGCATGAACATTTGTTTTAAAATGAACCTTATTGACGAGATGTCTTGATTGCTTCTATCCGATTATTTTCTGAAACAAATATACAGTTCGGATTATTCTACGGCTACGCATATTAACTCGTTCTAGGTATGTAATTTACAAAATTTTACTTTTAGATTTCCCGTATAGGAATAATGCCGGTATGAAACATACAGGACAGGGTGACTTTCACTTGTTTTCCTATGGTCATTGAAATACTGAAATTATTTTGTAAACATGTGGGATTATATTCACCCCGAGGAATGACACTCATAGATTGACCCCGGTGTTTATTCATTAGTTCTTATTCCTATTTTAATTTTTATGTGAAAAAATTATAATAGGACGGATATAATGACATGAGGGTAGTTATTTCCTGTTTTTCTTTCATGGCCAAAAATTTTATGTGTCTGCGTTGAACAGATGTGATTTCCATCTCAGCACAAATAAAAAAGTCCAGAATCCTTTCGTTCTTGCCATTGCAACTTCTTCTGGGGTGCGAACTGGCAGTGTTGGGTTTCTCTTGAGAAAAGTTTTGAGCCATTTCTTACTAGCGATAGATGTTTCTTTAGAGAGTGGGTTTGAAATTAACTATATGGCTTTTTAAAACTTTAAATTCACGTTCCTCCTTTATTAACAATAAAGATACCATAGATCATATGGATAGATGTGGGGTCTACAAATTAAATTGCGCGACTTGTTCTGCAACTTATGTTGGTAGAACACACAGAAACTTCAAGGCACGTATAAAAGAACATTTACGAGCGACACGGCCTGACAGCTCCGCGTTTTCTATCTTTGGAAACACATCTTAGATAACAACCATACCTTTGATGTGACTACAGGGTTCAAAGTGCTGCATTTTGCAAATAAAGGTTATAACCTTAATAATTTAGCGAATTTGGAAATTCTGAAATTAAAATCTAACAGAGATCAAAATTATATTTTAAATACCCAATTAGTACCAGACGTCAGACCTGTTTTCTCTGTGTTCTTCGATTAATTCACTTCATTGTTTTTAACACCTTGTGTTTGTTCATTGGTTTTTGTAATCTTGCTTGCCTACGTCGACATCTGTGTGTCTTTGGACTCGGGTTGTGGGACTGCACGTCAATTTTATTAAATAGCTGTAGCTTGCTTTTCGGTCACTTCAACCCATCACATATAGATGACTCTTTAATTAAAATTACTTCAAATCAACTTTAATTTTCAAAATTTCTAAAAATTTGTTTGGATTAAATATTTTTCAGATGTCCGTGTCTATTTCATTATTTCATTCGTTAAATGGTTTTGCTTATTTAGGTTTAGGATAATATAAATAAAGAAAATACACAATTTGTACAAATTAAACTATATTCATTCTAAAAATTTTTTTTACAAATTTGACTTTTGAATTATAAGGTCACTTTGCGTTTGACCGTTTGTTTGTTAGTGTTGTCCCGTATACAAGTTTTCAATGTGTTGTATGTCTTATTTTAAATATAACAGGCTTGAATGTAAATTATAGATTATATATACCTTTGACACACGGGAATAATTTTGATTTATTCCTTTTTATTTTTGAATAAAATTTATTATCAGTACTGTCTGTTGAGGCATACGATTTTTACACGGATGTTGTTGCTGGTGCAAGGAATATTATATAGTCTTGTTTAGGATTGTAAGTGTTGGATTAGTCTCCTTCATTTGATACTGATATGTTTTCAGTTTATTTTTGACTATTTTATTTTTTCACAATTTTTTTAAAAAAACAGAATTTTTTTTTTATTATATGACTTGTACAATTTGTTATATTAATTAGTTAATTTGTTAGGCCTGAATCTGTGGGAACTTGAACCTTGTTTTAATTTCATCTCTTAACTATCCACCCACACATGGCCCATCATACCAATTTATACGGCTTTTTTATAAGAAAAAATTAACTTGTTGCAGAATATATTAAAATTTCTTAAGAAGACCAATAATAATTAAAAGTCAAAACGTAAAATAAAAATATCCGTCCCGTTCTACAAGAGCATTTTCAATTCACTGCCGAAATTACCCACAAAATGAACACATAGTTAATAATCATCAGGCAACGGAAAGAAACCACAAAATATATACATATTGCCGTGGTATCTCGCAAGTTTATAAAATAAGAATAGCTTTAAGAATTAGTTTAAGTTTTGAAATGAAATAAAAATGACAAAAATCGTACTTGGATATGAAAGAGTTTAAATATGCAACAAATTACATGAATGTATATAAAGTTGCATACACATGGTCAAATACAAGCAAATAATTTAAAAATCATTATTATTCAATTGAATAGTGAGTAAATGTAAAATAAAAATATTAAATAAATATAAAATAAAAGACAAAATAAATATAAGCAATATATTTCTTTTGTAAAAAGGTACACAAGATGTATGGTTTACATATCATCAAAAAGAACCTAATTTTATACAATGCGTAAAGATTGCTTTAAACATTCTAAATAATGGGCCGCTGTTTAAGTCAAAAAGGGTAATGAACGCAAATAATCGAGAAAGGGTTATGTTAATGGACGGAACAGTCAAGAGAATTAGTCATGTAAAAGCAATAGAATTGTATGAAAAAGATCAAATACGATATGCAAGAAAGATAGATATGGCTAAATAAATTATTATGATTTACATGCATAAAGTAATAAAACTTTATGAAAGAGTTTAAAAACTAAATTATATTAAAAGATAAAAATTACCTTAGCTTATAATTAGAGACTAGAAAAGGATATAAAAATATATAAAACGTAAACCTGATCAGCAATAACATTTTGTATAAAAAGGTAGCTGATAGCATAAATAAAAAGTGTATGTGTTTATGATTTGTTTGTAACACAATGCTTCAGAGACTGGAAACAGACGTGTACAGTTTCATGACCTACAAAAGATAACAAAATATAAAACTTGTGTAAAGTTTATTGCAGATAGACATATTACCGATGGACAGATGCAATGGAGAAACAAACGTATTTTCCAGGTGCAGGCAGTGTTGAAAGAAAAATATGCGTTCTTTTCAACGTGTTTCCGATCCTACCGAGTCACAATCCAGCTACAAGAAAAGTGAAGATAACATTAATAAATGGAAAAGAAAATATGTATTGAACAATGAACAAGGCAATAGGTTCATTAATGAATATAAAGAAGGATGGTATTAACAACAAGAATAAACCTACCGTCGGAAAGGCAGTACGAGGCTGTGAAAAAGATTCTTGAATGGGAAGACAATTTTCGATGTGTTGACGTTTGGTGAATAAGAACTGTCAGAACAATATGTGCGTGTGTGCGTGTGTGTATCACGGCGGCAACATGTGGGCAGCGATTTCACTGAAACGTATAATCCAATGCCAACCTAAAAGATGGACTAGAGGGCGCACTAGTCAACGTTACATTTCTTTGTCGGTATAAATTCGAAACAAGATCCGACAAGAAGGACTTCTTATTACGACTTCGGGAGAATAAGACGCTTTCAAAATAATTGCGATTGAGATTTTGTTAATTGTTATATAGTAGAATAGTAATTTCTTTATTTTCTTATCACGTTCATTTATAATAGTTTTTATTTTATCAATACATTTAAATTCATTTTTGAAGAGTTCAAGATGGACATTCAAAATAAACAATTTAATGAAATGTTTGTAGATAGCAAGTAAGTTTTGTTCGAAAAGAGTTATCTAAACTGTTAAACAGATATTGGTTTTGCGTGCAAATGATTACTCAATATACCGTTGAACAGTATAGATACGCAAATATTATCCTGTAAGGTTTTTTTTAATTCATTAAGTAATTACAAAAAGATATAGGACTAATGGTGTTGGGTAGTTGGAGAAATGCTGTGTGCGAATGAGTACTTTCTTCAATAATTTATCCAGGCATTATTAATCTTTTTCAAGTCATATTAATACACAATTAAACGTTTTACACGGCAAATATTAAAAGCTAGAAACAACGCGTGCAATTAATTGAAGCCAATATCAAAACAATTACGTACGTTGATAAATAAAATTATCAATGAACAATAAAAGTTTATATTTATTTATTTACAGGATAAATATTTATTTTTTTTGTTTAGCATCATGAATAAATAAATAAAAGATTTACATACATTACAACCGGCATCTGGTATAAATGATATATATATATTTTCAATTATGTATTTGTTTAGAGCATTAAGGTGTATAAAGATATTTGAATTTACAAATTATTAAATAAAAAGTGTATGATCATGTTATATAGACATTCCGTTTTCTTCTTTAAACAAAACTATTACCTCGTCCCTATTATAAGTAAGAGAAAGGCCACCAGTGAAGGAGAAGGAACCACATACATTGCCAGAACCCACAATAGTTATTAGGTACATGCTATCACAATATAAATTAAATACAAAACCAATTATAAGCTTTTGGTGTAAAAGAATAAAAATACTATCTGATATGGTTCAAAATTTAGCAAACGTTATTTCTTCAAATACAATACAATCTCAGGATTTCAAGAATATAAAAAAAACTTCATCATAGAATCAACAAAGAATAAAAAAATATTCTTATTACACTGTAAGCATAATGATTTAGAACCAATTTTTCTAAATTTTAATTTTTAACATATAATTTTCAATAATCAAAATCTAAATCATAAATTTACATATATAGGGTAGATCGCCCAGTGAATGAACAATTAAGGACTACTTACACTTTGAGTGGCGAATTTTACCACGACTTTAACATCTATTGTAATAGAACCAATGTTGTTACATTCTCGATTATATTACAAATAAGCTAAGCACATCCAAAAAGTGATTTTTTGTTCTAATTCTTATGTAAAAATTATTTATTCAAAAAAGTTGCAAAATCTAGTGAATGAACACTAAAATCTAATAAATGAACAAAAGGCAACCAGTAAATGAACAATATTTTATTTCTTACAAAATCTTATGTTATCAACAAAAAGACTAAATTTGGATGTCATAAATGCGTCGAGAATTTAAAGGTTCAGGTTCCGGAATTTTTTTCACTATTTGGTGCCTTTTGTACCAAATTTGGTCTGCACATTTTGGCCATTTCCATTTTTTATTGGAAGTTTGCTCCATTACGCTTATTTCATATTGCTTTTGGTCAATTGTCTTAATTATTCCTGGATAGTGCTTACTGTCATATTCTACTATTACATAATCTCCCACTTTCAGAACATTTGTAGTTTCTCCTACTTCCTTAATCGAAGGTTCGTTTTCAGATTTGTTCTTAGTTTTTGTGGTCTGTTTCTCTTTTATTTCCAATAGGTTATCTTCGGAACTATTACTGTTTTCATCGACTTCCTTTCTTGTTTGTTTTCTTTCGCTTACTCCTTTTTTTTCTGGTTGAGAGTTACTCGTTTTCTCATCTTTTCTGAGTTTTTTGTTCTTTATCGTTTTGTGGTCATCTTCTTTTCTATCTGGCTTTCTTTTAATCCCCGTCTTTTTTGGAGTTTCAGAGGTATTTCTTTTCTGTTCTCTTTCAAGTTTTCTGACCCTCAGTGCTTCTTCTTTTTCTTTTTTCACGTTCTCTTGTTGTTCATAAAATTTCAACCATTTCGACGATGTTATTGCGAAGGGCATTTGTTTATTAGTCTTCCGTTTCTGAACTTTTTCGGGTTGATGTGGCCAATGTAAATGTTTTGCCCAAACTTCATCGTCGGTGTTTCGCTTTTTTCTAATAATAATATCTGAAAGAATTTGTATCTTTTTATCACTTTCCGTGTTCTCAGGTACGCTCGATTTGGTATCAGAGGTATAAATCACATTTGGGTTAACCAAGGTCTTCTTTTCAACAGCCTCAAAGACGTGGTCTAGAATTGCTTCAATTATAACTTGGCACATAAATATCTTTTCTTCTACATCTACATCACGCATTAGTTGACTAGTTTGATTTTTTATCGTAATATCAGTAAGGTTTTGCTTGGTTAGATCATCACTATTTTTTTTTTCACAGTGAGGAAAAATACTTTGGATCGCATCTAGTACATGCATACTGTTGTCGTCAATTTGAAGAGATTTGTCGTTTCCGTATGGCGAATATAAAACTCCATCTATTTCAAGGGGCAAGTCATTCAAGAATGTTTCTGTCAAATCAAAAGAAAATTCTGGATTTCCGTTGTCAAAATCGGATTCTAGTTTGTTTTCTGCCAAAGGAATAATTCTGTTTTCAATCGTAGAATCTTCACAAAACTTCCAAAGTTTATAAGTAGTATCTTCGGTTGTAGCTTCGTTTTCAAGATTCTCATATTCGGCAATTTTTGCTGCACCCAAGAAGTGATTTATTACTTTTAAACAGGACTTGTAGTCTTGGAAAGTTAAGCCATCAGTTTCTACTTCTTGTTTTGGGAAAAGTTCTTTCCTTCTGGACGATATGCATTTAGAATAACCGACATTGTCTGGATTTAATGGGTAGAGTCCACAAGCTTTAAAGCCATTTATAATGGAACTGGCCTGTGATGATTTATCATAAGCTTCTTTAAACAAAGGGCAGAAATTGTGGCGCGTTATAGCTGCACTAGATCTTTGTTTGTGAGCTTGACAAGCTTTCTTCCACTCCGATTTTAATGGTTTGAATATAGTGACATCGCATGGTTGCAAAATATGAGTCGAATTGGGATAAAGACAATATAAAACAATGTTTTTTTCGATACAAAACTCATACAATTCAATGCTGTAGTGACTCTTGTGTCCATCAATGAATAAAATGACCGGCAATGTGATTTGTTTTTCTATAAGCCAATTGTAAAATACGTTCGCAACATATTCAAAAAAAGTTGCCCCGGTCATCCAACCAGAGTCCGAGCGTCCAGTTGCCCAATCACCTGGAACTGACAGAGCTAGCTCCTTCGGAATTCTCTTATAAGGGAAAATCACCATAGGAGGAGCTGCAACGCCTGATGCGCCATAGGTGCACAAAACAGTAATTGATTCTTTCTCGTTTCCAGATGAGACTTCATATAAATTTTTCAATTGTTTTGACACCGGCCCCAATACCAACCCTGATTTCACACAAGTTCTCACCCCGGTTTCGTCGGCATTGTAAATTCTAGAGGGATCTTCCATCATATCCAAAAGATCGTGTTCTATCAAATATGTTTTCATTTCCGAAAACCATCCTCTAATTGCACTTTCGGTTACTGCTGCACGTGATTTGGAAATAATTTCCGTATTACGCTTTCCAACATCTGGATGTCTTTGTAAAAATAACTTTAGCCATTTTTCGCCAGGCCTGTTTTCTTTAAATGGATTTGGACGACTGGTTTCTGTTAAAATTTTTTGAACAGCATCTTTAATTTCAGATGGATGCATTGGAAATCCTAACATCGCTTTAGCCGTTATCCACTGTTCTATGCGATTTTCTTCTAATTCATTTAAAACCGGCTGGGGACCCATTTTCCTAATGTTAGGCGTCTTCTGAGTTATTTTGTTGTGTAGGGTCGATTTAGGAATACCATATTTTTATGAAGCCCCGTTTAAAGTTTCAATGCCATCTTTTATGTCCCGAAGAGCTTTAGCAAGAGCTTCCTCTTTGTATCGAAATCGACAATATTTTTTGGCGAGATTTCGTTCAGACATCTTTAAGAAAAGAAACAATTTAATTAATAACAATGAATTATTATACACCAAAAGGTGTCTAAATATAATTTTCCAGTGAATGAACACACCCTGTCTAGTGATTGAACTATGCTGAAGTGGAAAAAAGAACGGTGTTCATTTACTGGTTTGGTTACATTTGTATTAAAAATAATATAATTGAGAGATAGTCCTATATGTACAATAGCTTAGGGCTGATTTTGGCTTGCTTTGACATAATTCTCAAATAACCCAGTAAATGAACGCCTGTTCATTCACTGGGGGCCATTCATTTTTAAGTGCCAGTAATCGAACACAACATAATATTGTGAAATTCCTAAACAAATGTATCTACCACTGTAAAAATGGTATCTTTATCAATTTGCATTTTCTTGGTTATTCAAAGTTTGCTAATATTTTTGAAATTTAATGCTCAAATATAGATTTAAAGACAGGAATGCATGTGACTTACCTTAAACAAAATGGCCTCCAACCTTTCGACATTGAACACAATCGTCTTTTGAGGATCTCCCATAATGCATCATTATAAGTTATAATTCGACCAATGACGGCACAAAATAAAACGCAGATGCAGCATGCGTTTTAAACAGAATCAAAATATGTTGACGCAACCGCTTTCTTATTTTAAGCAAAAAATCGTACCGTTGTTCATTTACTGGTTGGTGTTCATTCTCTGGGCGATCTACCCTAATTAAAAGATTTAAACATTCTTTACTTAATCTTTTTATTACTGATACTTCATATAATATTAACCATTTAGAAAGATTAATTAACGAAGAGAAGAATAACATCCCCAATTTCAATAATTGTAATTTAAAAAGGAGAAATAAATTTTATATAAAAAGAATTGAATTTTGAAAAAATTAAAAGGAAATATTGTAAAAAATAGCAAATTTAGAACAGAATTAAAAAAAAAGAATACAATTGTTTGAGTTCCAATAATTGTGATTGGTTAGTTAATCTATCTAACACAACAATATTAAACAAATATTAAATGTAGGCTCAAAATTTTCTATTCCATATAACAAGAATACAGAAATTCCAATTTCTAATATTATTGCTAACATTGAATTTAATATAGATCATTTACATGAACATACAAAAACCAATATTAGAGCTAAAACTTGTAGTATTAACACAATTTTAAAAACTCAAATTTTATTAAGAAAACAAAGGAATTATTTAAATTATAGTATTAAAAGCTGATAAAAGTAACACAACTGAGGTAATGAACACAAATTATTATGAAAATAAAATGGAAACCATACTAAAAAAACTTACACACAAATTAAAAACAATCCAACTACTACGTTTCAAAAACTTAATCTTATTTCTCTTGACAATTTCAAAATCTCTCAAAATACATAATTCCCATCCAGCTAAACTTTATGGTTTACCAAAATTACATAAATAAGACATTCCCTCAAGACCTATTGTATCATCTATTCAATATCCTTTTTACAAATTATCAAAATATTTAGCCAATTGCATATCTAATATTACAGGAAAAAATTAATATTATGTTAAAAATTCTTTTACTTTAAAAGGATTTATTGATAAAATTGAATTAAACAAAGATCATAGACTAATTTCTCTTATAAATGTACACAAATATTCTTATTGCTTTAGCTAAAAACATTATTGAGAAAAATTGACTTAAATTAAAAGAATTCACGGAACTAGATCTTAATTCATTCATAGAAGGTTTAGATATTTAATTAACTTCAACATTTTTCCAGTATAAAGAAGAGTACTATATATATGGATATGCTATGGGTGCTCTAATATCAAGTGTTATAGCACAATTAGTAATGGAAGATCTTGAAGAAACAATTATATCAAAAATTAATTTTGAAATTCCATTTTACAAATGATATGTTGATGATTGTATTCTTGCCATTCTTGAAACCAAAATAGTTCAAATTGACAAATTACTTAATAGTTATCATGAAAAAAATTAATTTACAAAAGAAACGGAAATTGATAATAAAATCAACTTTCTAGATATGACTTTAATAAGAAAAGATAACAAAATTTTTACTTGTTGGTATTCTAAACCCACATCTTCTGGAAGAAGAAAAGAAAAGTGTTATCATAAATATTACAGATAGAACAATCAAGTTAACAAGCCCAAATGTTAGAAAACAAGTTTTAGAAAACATTACAGTAACAAATAACGATTATTCACTAAATTTAATAAAAAAAATATTTAAAAAAAGAGGTGTGGCCACCACACGACTTTCTTATAAGTATGAGCGTTTCAAATTATACAAAATTGTTCTAAATTGTTTTAAATAGTTTTCTTTTCTTAAAAAAATAAGCCGAATTTTAAGAATGTTTTTATATAAAAATTATTCAAAATCCTATTATAAGTATATACTTCTATTCTCATAATAAATCTCTATAGAATGCATACTTTCCGAGTAAGAGTAAAAGTGTTACTTTCGGTCCGAATTTTGAAATTTCATTTATACAAAAGATATTCCAAATCCAGCTCTAAATACTTTCGTAATCTTTATATATGTATATATTATACTATTGTCTTTCTTAGCTCAGCTCAGTCGGTATAAATTATACTTAAGTATGCAAATAAATAATATTCTCAGCTTTGAATTCTTTGTTAAAAGTTATTTTACTATTTATTTTAAATAAATTTTATTTAAAACACAATACAATGTATGTTGGATAAACAATTTTCACAACAATGTAAACTTTTTTTAATACTAAACAACAATTCAATTTTAAAAAAAAATTAACTTCTTCTTAATGAAAAATTAGTACTTTAAGAATATGAACATGATTATTCATATTATACAAAATAGAATCATTTTTATAATTAATAATAGTTGCATTCTATTATTCTTTTTTTTTTTATCTTCAAAATTTTACTTTAATGGTTTCTTTTAACGATTATTAAATGATTGTCCTTTAATATATTTATAATTTTGCGTTACGATTTTTCTGCTTTCTGCATCACAGCACTGATCCTCTTCATTAATTGCGTCTATTTTGGATTGCAGGCACAGTTCTTAATATCTTGATAAATAAGTCACATAGATCCAAGTTAGCTACATCTAATATCTTCACATTCGTACACTCGCTATGGTATCTTCTGTTCTAGTAAACGTCTTCTATATGTAATTTTCTGTTTATATCTCCAATTCCATTTAACTTATAATCAACATCAATGTATTTACGGCTCTTTAATCAATTTGATTCAATATATGAGTTTCACCAGTTTTTCTACTTGTCAAACATCTACATAGATGATTATAATAACTTATAAACTTAAGTATTTTCACTCAATTACCAAATTTTCTTTATCAATTCTTATTTATTCCAAAATTCTCGTCTCATTCCATATTTTTCTTAATTTCGTGTCAACATTTACAAATCATCTCCTTTTGTTTATCAGTAAGCAGGATATTTTCCTTAGTTTCATATACGTATTTGATTTTCCATATAATAATGACATTTTTTTGTATAGTAATTTAAGTGGCCTATCTTATCTTGACAGTATTTCTAACATTGTGACTTTTTTAAAATCTTTCATCAAGAAGTGAGATTACAATAAATCTATTGTAATCTCACTTCATTTTATACATTTCATTCTATTCTAATAAAACTCTTCTATTCTATATACGAATGATCTTTTATTTGTACAACATAAATTAATTTTCTTGAGACGTTAATTTTTTATTTATACTATAAATGTTGGCAATTTAAATCATTATAATATATACAGGGTGAGTCTTAGTAGCCGTTTCTTTGATTGCTCTTTTCTGTTTTAAATAAAAGAAAAAACAATTACTGGAAGGTTCATGGTTGCTTGGGGCGCATATTCTAAAAATACTTTATGCTCTGACGCACTTCCGGTTTCACAGGAAATGCACGGATCATAATCTTTTTTAATGACTCACCCTATATATTTTTAGATTTTCTACTACTGTTTTAAATTGTCTGTTCAACTGTGTTCTCATTTTCAAAATTGAGCCAATATTTTTTGGGTTATTAATTTTTTCGAAAATACTTGACCAAAACACGTCTTCAGAAAAAAATCATTTTCACATTGTTTTTAAAAGTAAAAACATTGACTTTAGTTGTGCTTGTAGCAAAGAACATTCTGCATTAATTGGTAAAAGTTGCACTCGACAATATCTCAAAAAACGTTGTTTTTTCAAAGCCTACATCCTGAAATGTTCGCATACCAAAAACTTATTTTTTTTAAATGGAACACCCGGTATTTTATTGTGGCCTTTTGTTCCCTCTTTTATTCTCTTCCGTTTTTGTTAACAATGTCCTATACCTATCTTTGTTAGTCATTCAGCAACAGATAGAGAGTGTCCTTGTTACAAAAGGATAATTGAGAAATTGCGTTCTAAAATAAATTATCAATAGCAACTAATAAATGTCGATAGTGGTGAAAAAGGTAGGATTTCTAAGGATATTTTGGTATTTAACTGTCAGGGTTTTTTGCATAATAAAGACTCTATATTGCATCTTTGTGATATGTGGGAACCGAGTATATTGGGTCTTGTAGAGACCCATATTGATGATGAAATTACTGATGGTGAAATTACAATTAAAGGATATAATGTAATAAAAGCACTCACAGAAAATAGAAGAACTGGTGGAGTTTCACTTTATATAAAAAGTAATATAAGTTATAAAGTACATAACATCCACATTGACAAATATATTTGGATGGTAAGTGCGGAAATCGTAATGGGTAGTCAAAGAGTACTATTGTCCGTTATATACCACCCTCCACAAAACATGGATAACCTATTTTTGGAATATATTGAAACCTATATTGATAATATAATCAATTTCAATGGGACTATTTTAATGATGGGTGATATAAATATAGATTATACAAAAAACACTTATTAC
The DNA here is from genome assembly GCA_963170755.1 of Amphimallon solstitiale. Lineage (NCBI taxonomy): Eukaryota > Metazoa > Arthropoda > Insecta > Coleoptera > Scarabaeidae > Amphimallon > Amphimallon solstitiale. The sequence continues at coordinate 26,206,278 of OY720678.1, forward strand.
AGTAATAGACTTAAAACCTTGATACATATAAATGGTTTACAGCAAGTGGTAACTGAATATACAAGAATAACAAACAATAGTAAAACGCTCATTGACTACATTATTACTAACGAAAAAACAATACAACATGAGGTACTACATACACCAAAAGTAAGTGATCATTCGATGTTAAAAGTTATACTACAGACAAAAAGTGATGTGACAAAAAGGAAAAAGAAAGTTATAAGGAGTTTTAAAAATTATGACATTGATAAATTGCATGAACACATTTACGAAAAAAGTTGGTATAATGGAAATGATGTTAACATTATTGTAGATCAATGGACTGAAAATATAAACCAAGATATTGAAGAAATGTGTCCAAAATGTGAATTTGTTTTACCGAAAAAGTATTTAAGGAATGACTGGATGAATTATGAAATATTAGAACAAATAAATATTAGAGATGATAAATATAAGGTAGCAGTATTTACGAAACGTGAGGAAGACTGAAATGAATACAAATTTATTAGAAATAAAGTAGTTCAAATGATTAGAGAACGGAAAGAAGAGTATTTGAAAACAGCACTGGATCAAAACAGAAACGACTCAAAAGTACTATGGAAGAATCTAAAAATGTTATTACCAACATGTAAAGAAACAAATAATACAGACATTATTTTCGATAATGAAGAAATAGAGAACGACAGGGAAATTGTTGAAAAATTTAATAAGTACTTTGTAACAAGCATAGATACACTAGTCGATGGGATACAAAGACAAAATATTGACAGTGAAAATGAAGTTTTGCGTGACATACCGCAGCATCCGGAATTTTGTAAATTTGAAAATGTAACTATGAAAGAAATTAAAGATGTAATTAAATCTCTAAAAGGTACAGGAGACGTTGCTGGTGATGGTATAACAAGCAGAGTTTTAAAGGACATTTGTTTGGTGTCAGCAAATAGAATACTAGACATAATAAATACGTCAATGCAGTCAGGGGTATTTCCTAAATACTGGAAAATATCATATATAGTACCTGTCCCAAAAGTCAATGGGACAAAACTGTGTGAAGAATACAGACCTATAAATACAGTGCCATCATACGAAAAAGTGTTGGAAATGTGCGTTAAAAAACAAATCGATAGTTATTGTGATACAAATAGCATAATATCGTTGAACCAGTCAGGTTTCAAGAAATCACACTCTTGTGAAACAGTTTTGGTGAACATTTGCGATAATTGGACGAGGGAAATGGACAGTGGCAAAATGGTGCTGGCTGTGTTTTTGGATTTCCGAAGAGCTTTTGAGACCATCGACCGACAATTACTATTGAAGAAATTGGAAGTCATCGGCTTCAAAGGCATCGCTCTGGAATGGTGTCGTTCATACATGACTGACAGATACCAAAGTGTAAAGTTTAATGGGACAACATCAGGGGTGCGCTCTACTAAATATGGTGTACCACAAGGAACAATATTAGGACCGTTACTTTTTAATTTATATGTTAATGACATTATGCTAAGGACCAAAAACAGTAAATTACATTTGTTTGCTGATGACTCAATGTTATAGGTATGTCAGTGGAAATAATTTAAATGACATGATGGACAAAATAAATGAAGACTTGACTTTATTATATAAATGGTTATGTGCCAATAGTTTAAGTATTAATATAAGTAAATCTAAATTTATAATCATTGGTAGTGCATATAAATTAAATACAATTAATTATGACAATATTAAGATAAAAATAGATAATAATTATTTAGAAAGAGTAAATAGTATAAAATATTTAGGGATAATTATAGATCAGCATTTAAATTTTAAAGAAAATACAAAACATATTCTAAGTAAAATGTCTAAAAAAGTAGGTTATTTAAGTAGAATAGGTCAAAATATGTCTACATATATTAAACTGTCTATATATAAATCACTAATTTCCGTACACATTGAATATTGCTCAACTATCCTTTTCAAGTTAAATAATTACGAAACTCAGCAAATACAAAAAATACAAAACAGGGCTATGAGAACAATTTTAAAGTGTAACAAATATACACCAGTTACATTAATGCTGAGTACATTGAAATTAATGAATGTGCGTCAAAGAATAAACTACAAAACTATGCTATTTATTTACAAGACTAAAAAAGGTGTTACGCCATCGTATATTAGTCAGAAGTTGATTTATATACATGACACACATAAATATAATACAAGAAACATCAATGATTTCTTTATAGAAAAAGTTAATAGGTCATCAACGGCTAATAATGTTTTTGTTAATGGGCTAAAAATGTTTAACAGCCTGCCGTATGAAATAAAACATTGTAGTAATATAAATAGATTTAAGAGACAACTGTCATTATATATTTTAGATAAATTTATATAAATAATGTATGTAAATAGCGTATTGCTAATAAAGATATATTATTATTTTGTAATTTCTGAGAGCGCTATTCTATCCACCCAAATATTCGTCCAGTAACGGCTGGAATGCAGCCGACTGCCTGAGTCAACTGTTAAAGAAAGTCTGTAAACATGTATGTCAAATTTATAAAAGCATCGCTATTAGTTATCATCCAAATGAATTATTCTTATGAAGACTTAATAGATATGATTGACATTTTGGGGAATCTGAAAGAAACTCTTTTATAGAATCCAGACTTTATGCACAGCGATCCCTGGTAGAAGTCAACCCGAGGCCAGAAATCTTCGAAAGTATAAAGGAACGGTTTGAGTGAACAGAATCTACTGAATATGACAAAAAGAGCAGAAAAATCAATAACTGGTGAGGATAAAACGTTTATGGTACTTGCGAGTGTAGTCGAACACCCACGTACTAGTACTATGAAAATTAGTCGTCAGTTAGATGTAAGTGAAATTTGAGAATCCAGAATAATTAGAAAATATGTAATTCATTCTTAGCATATTCATACACAGGGTTAGAAGAAAGAAATTTTCAGAATCGCTTCCATTTTTGTCAATGGGCGGCAGATAAATTATCCTGGTATTCTCAATTTTTTGTTGTTTACCGACGAAGCCACCTTCTATTAAAGTTAATATGTTTATCGTCACAATTTTCGTTATTATAACACATAAAAACCCTCACTTTATCACTCCTGCGAACTTTCAAAATAGTTGGACCTTATTTCTTTGATGGAAATGTTAATGGATAAGAATATTTTCGCTTTCTTTGAACGAATTTTCAAAACTTTTTGAAGGCATCTTCAAATATGTCAGTAAGCATAACTTTTATTTTATTTCGTTGTCAACTAACAGTGTAAAAAATTAAATACTGCAACCGAACATTGCCGGAATTAAAAAATTGAAATGCGATGCTCTTCATTCTGTAAAATTATTAATTTTGGGATAGTTGGACTTAACATTTGCTTTGTTTGGCAGATGACTAGGGAAGTCGGGCTTCATTCCTGCCATCCATTGGTTCAACGAATATTTTTGGTGCATAGAACAACAGCGCTTGTAGTTCTTTAATTGACCGCGAATTGCTCCTATAGTGACTATCTCAAAAATTAGAAAAGATAGGTGTAGGGCATTGTTAACAAAAATGAAAGAAAATAAAGAAAAGAACAAAATGCCTCAGTAAAATACTGGGTGTTTCATTTAAAAAAATAAGCTTTTGGTATGTGAAAATTTCAGGAAGTAGGCTTTGAATAAACAAAGTTTTTTGAGGTATTGTCGAGTGCAACTTGTACCAAATGATGCAGAATTTTCCTGGCTACAAGCACCACCAAAGTTAATGTATTTACTTTTAAAAACAATGTGAAAACGAATTTTAAAATTAATAACTCAAAAACTATTGGCTCAATTTTGAAAAAGAAAGGCAGCTAAACAGACAATTTAAAGCAGTAAAAAAATATTTTTAGAATATGCGCCACAAGCAACCATGAATCTTCCACTGATTGGTTTTCTTTTACTTAAAACACAAAAGAGCAATCGAAGAATCGGCTATTAATGACTCACCCTGTATATATAATGCACAATTTACAACATATTTGCAAAAAATCACTATGCGATAAGAGTAAAAGACCTACTTTCGGTAGAAATTTTGAAGAACTTTCATAAAAAATTCTCAAATTTAATTTTGAGTACATATGAATTCTTCATAAATTTGTATAAACTTAGTAGTTGACGAAATTCGAGTTTTCCACTGAAGTAAACTGCTTCTGGTCTGGCGTTTTTGCTGGAAATCTAATCACATCTCAAGAAAGAAATTATACTCGGAGGTGATAGCTATAGCGGTTCGTCTGCGATCCTGGTCACACACACACAACCAACACACACAGACTTTTTTAAACACCACTTTTTCGGTATCAGGGCACTTCAAAACGTGGACATCTGCAAAAATCTCGAGGTCGAAAATCTTCATCATCACAATACTTCCTTATACTACGTGTAAGAAAGTGAAAAAGGACTTATAAATTCTACAACCAACAACAATATTGCAATTAAAATGTAAATGAAAATCATATTAAATTCTTAAAATGTTTAATAAATTTAATATAAAAGTAGCACATAGAAATTTTAAGAATTTAAAGTTTATAAATCCAAATATTAAATCTCCATATTTAAAAAAAACCGCAATGTTTATAGTATTTCTTGTAATAATTGTGAAAAAATATATATTGGACAATCAATGCTATATCTAGAAGAAAGAATTTAAGGTAATAAATATTGCAAAAATTCAACTGCATTAAAAAAACATTGTCAAAATTTAAATCACAACTTTGATTTTAATAATACTAAAATTTTAAATATTGAGATTAACAATAAATTCAGATCACTATTGGAACTCATCCAAATTAAAAAAAAATCAGTCAGTTTGTGTTAATGACCGTAATGAAATCAATGCACTATCCAAAATTTACCTTTTTTTACTAACATAAACCAAGAAATAATCCTTTTATAATATCAGTTGATTTATTATTTATTAAGGGTCCTATATAGTGGACATGTGAATAGTTGAAAAATAGGAGATTTTTGATGCAAGATATTTTTGTTGATTTTAAATTTGGAGAACACCCTTCAACGTCAACTTATGAAGAATTTAGTAATCTACCCCGCTGAGTAATCAAATTTAGAAAAAAATGATCTGATTAAAGAAAATTAATTAATATGTCAAAATATTAAAAACAAGTTTTCTCAAAAATCCTTTGTAGCAGATTTGTTTGCTTTAGATCACGTGATAAATTGAATAAAAAGCTACCCTGCTCTGCACTTATTTTTCGTTCAACTATTCTTTACTTTGTTCTAAGACAGGCGTTTACCAACAAATAGAAACTTATGCAACTTAAATTACTCGCGGGACGGGTAGACGCAAGGGGGTGTGAGTAAGTGAAGCTACACGATATTCGGTTTCCTTCACAGCGCTTCGGTTGTAGTCATAGATTAAGGAATACTATAGATGCGAAACATATGTATAAAGAATGAGTACTTACGGAACTGTTGATGTTGTTGATGTTTTATAATAAGCCAATTTTCGCTTGCCCATAACTGTTCTATTATTATACACTCGAATATTATAGGTATATATGACATTTAAATGTCGGTGACAGTTTGTAATTAAACTGTCACTCGCATTTCTTCGGATAGATTTTCGTCTTCGCTAGGACCGGTAGAGATACCGTAAAGTGGGGATAGACGACGCGTAAAATCTTGTGTGAAATGTGTGTGACATCGTTTACTGTTTAATGTTTTCTATGTTTAAAAATAAGTACATAAATTTGATTTTTTCTTTATATCGTACATCAAATGTGCAGCTAGCGCGTAGAGGTCGTTTTTTTTTCTTTTGTGTACATGCCTTAGTTAGTAGACATTAATCAAATTCATGCAATTTTGTGGTTATTTCTAAGACACATAACTTTTTTAAGAAAATAAATTAGTGCAAAAACGGACCTTGACATTATAAATTGATGCCTTTTGCATCACTAACCCAAATTTGAGATTCTAAAATTACAAAATGAGTTTAAAAAACGCGAAACGACGATGCCTTAATTTTTGATAGGTAAACGTCTCTCTTAAATGAATATACAATAAATTAAAACTAGGCAACCCACATTACAATGAATTCTTATTCTGGTAAAAATCTTTGCCGTGGTTTAAACTACGCCTCGCACATACCAAGTCTCATCAGGTTTGGATCGGACTATAATGCCGAAAGTCATTACGGCTTTAGCCTATAATTTTTATAGCGCGATATATATTCCTCTAGTTTAATTGACTTTTAATGCATGAATTAAATCACGACGGTTAGGTGCATTCGAAACTAATAATTTTACGTATGCATAGAAACATCAATTATGTTGTAGAACATCTCGAAAAAGTAAAACAGCTAAATTAATGTCATAACTCGGCATAAATTGCTTCAAAGTAGTATCTATGCCCTTAAAATGTTATCTTGTAAATATTTATTTACATTACATCAGTGGCGGCCCGTGATTTTTTGGGACGGGAGGGCACCGGGGTCTGAGGGTTTAATATCAAAAATTAAGTACCGGGTGGCCAACTAAGAATGGCCGCCGGCTATATCTCAGAAACCAGTAGTCATATTGCTTCCAGGTAAAAAAATTTCAAGTAAAAGTGCCCAAGAGAAAATGCTGGAAATTATTTTGGAGTTTGTAAAATGTCCGCAAGGGGGCGTCACAGTCAGGATCAATGTTAAAATTTAGAATTTCTTCATATTTTTCCTAATTAAGGGGTATTCAAAATTTCTAAATTTTATTCCTTACACATTCTTTAATACTTTTAGTCTTGTACATTTTTCACTATCTATTGAAATAAAGTGGTGGGGGCAGTTCAGATGTCTTTTTAAATAGTCTAGGATTACTCCCGTTTGGCTTAACCGATTTGAATAAGTTTGATCTCATTTAAAAGAGCCTTGTTTGCTCTACAAACTGAACTTGTGTTTTTGTATCTCGGACTTTTGCTGTCACCGGTAGATGGCGTTATCTGAAATGTACGCAAATATTAGGCTCTTTTTCAAAAAAGTTAAATACAATGATATGTTTCTTTTTACATAAGCTAATAAAGAATTAAATCCTCTACATTTCGGTAAAAAAACCAAATTTGTATGTTTTTTAGAACAAGAAATATTGACAAAAATAAATCAAAATTCATAAGTTCTCCTGTTTTACTGGCCTTTTTTTTATAAAGCTAACAATTTTGAGCTACATATATTATTATTATCTAACATATTATTATTATCAAGAAAGACCCTCTTTAATAAAGCAAGATTATTTTTAATACTTATTTTAATCCAAAAAATATACCATTGAAAATAAAAAAGTAAGCTATGAAAAAATAAAACAATAACTCTATGTTAAAACGACCAATTGTGAAAATAATAAATATTATTGTCAGTTTTTGATTGATTCAGTTTACTTTTTTGTGTTGGGGAAAACTCTTTTAGTGAGATGCGGTTAGCGAATGAAGAGACATTCGATATGATTGGTGCCTATTTCGAATGCATACGAAATGCTACATTTGCTTCCAGAGTGTATGCTACGCAGTTCCCTGGAAGACGACATTATGCGAGCAGTGTTTCTCGTAGGTTAGTGGAAAGGCTTAGGACCACCGGAAATATTAATCTTCCGGTGTATAGAAGGCAACCCACTGGGCGAACCAAAGAAAATGCTATAAAAGTATTAGAATATATTGAATTTAATCCAAATGTATTGACCGAAACCACAAGTAGAGAGTTGGGCATTTGTAGAACTACGGTCCCAAATATATTGAAAGATTTAAGTTAAAAATAAAACAAACTTTCTTTCGAGATTTTTTGTAAGGCGTTTGTTAGATTTGCTTTATCTCCTACAGTTTGTTTTAATACTTTTAAGCATTAAGCATAACAGTTGTTTTTAACGTTCCGTACTCGGTTCCCTTAAGTTTAATTTATTCATTCATCTGCCTATTTATTGTCTGTTTACCGGTGACGGCCATTTATATCCGATACCGTTTCTATAGACCACAGTAATACTAAGTTACCTAAAACAGTGTCTAACAAGTTAGGATAAATTTGATCTCACAGTTTCGTTCACGTTTGCCATATTATTTTCAGGATGTATCCTTATTACATCGTTCTTCATCAAGCTTTAACGGCTGAAGATTTCGATCTCCGAATTGACTATCAAGCTTTAACGATAATGTCAATGGCTATTAAATATGGTACCGGAAACCCCGAAATTCTTTCTCGCGTCCTATGGACGGATGAGGCAACATTTAATAGCAATGGTGGTGTGAACTTGCACAATATGAACTATTGGTCCAGGACAAATCCGCGTTGGATGCAGGAAGTGTAGCATCAAGGCCGCTGGTCGGTAAACGTGTGGTGCGGTATTCTAGGAGATAAAATTATTGGACCCATTTTCTTTAACCGACATCTCACTAGGGAGGTTTATTTAATTTTTTTTATGACTGAGCTGCTCCTTCTAACAGAAGATGTCCCTCTGGACGTTCGTCGTGATAAGTTTTTTCAGCACGATGCGAAAATTTGAAATACATGATTTTCGAACGTTTACATAAAATTACATTTATGTATAGCTACGTTAACATCTGATAGCACCTGGGATGCGCAAAGGTGTGTCTTAAATATGTATCATGTACGTTAAAAACATAGGTATCGAAAGCAATACACTATGATAGACAAAGTTGCAACTAAATTAAATACGGACTAATGTTTTCAAGTCGGTCCTTAACCCTTCATATGTAGCGAAATCTATGTCTATCTCATTCGTTTCATGCTGCTTTCTCTTTTTTTGTCTCAAAATCATCAGCCACGCAAGTGCCATCAGGTCTTAACCGAGCTATAATTTTGGTTTCTTAAACAGGAACTAAGGAAATGTTATAAAATTTTTTTATTTAAAATATTTTTATATATTTTGCATCGGTATTACAGAAATGCCTTTCAAATTTCTTCCGCTTTTGTGACATTTTATTATTTGGTCTGCGTGTTAGAATTTTACTGAATTTATTATAGGTATATATATATATATAATAAATTCAGTAAAATTATATATATATAACAAAAAGGAGACAATTAGAACAAGAGAATTCATGCATTTTCATCTATTTTTGCCAATATCTCATGTTCTAAAAAACATACAAATTTCGCTTTTTTACCGAAATGTAGAGGTTTTAATTCTTTATTAACTTATGTAAAAAGAAACATATAATTGCATTTAAGTTTTTTGAAAAAAGGCCGAATATTTGTTTACATTTCAGTTAACGCCATCTACCGGTGACGGCAAAAGTTCGAGATACAAAAACACAAGTACAGTTTGTAGAGCAAATAAGGCTCTTTTAAATGAGACCAAACTTATTCAAATCGGTTAAGCCAAACGGGAGTAATCCTAGTTTATATAAAAAACATCTGAACTGCCCCCACCACTTTATTTCACTAGATAGTGAAAAATGTGCAAGACTACAAGTATTAAAGAATGTGTAAGGAATAAAGTTTAGAAATTTTCAATACACCTTAATTAGTAAAAATATGAAGAAATTCTAAATTTTAGCAATGATCCTGACTGTTACGCCCCCTTGCGGACATTTTACAAACTCCAAAATAATTTCCAGCATTTTCTCTTGGGCACTTTTACTTAAAATTTTTTTACCCGGAAGCAATATGACTACTGGTTTCTGAGATATAGCCGGCGGCCATTCTTAGTTGGCCACCCGGTACATGCAGACAAAAAACAAACTCAATATGCTATTTAATTAACTTGTTTGAAAATAAAATCCATCCGCCGTTCCTTACGATCAGCAAAATGATTAATAACTCATTCATTGAAGTTTGATGTTAATGTCAGTAACTGTTTTTCAATGGAACACATTGCTAAGACACATAGTCTGCTTTCCTGCATGGTATTTCTAGAAACTGTTTTTATTCTCTTCAAAGTAGAAAAACACCGTTCAGTTGATTTTTTCTATTTTGCACGCCCCCAGAGATTCGCAAAATAGCAGAAGACAATTTACAAAATCTTTCGCCAACATAGTCTCGACATATTATCAAAAACAAACTTTTATAACAGTTGTACTATTCAACCTTGGAAGTAAATTACAATAGTAGCATCAGAAAACTTATCATCCAACTCTGCTTAACAATTTATATTGTTAATTAGTAAATAAAATGTTAGCATGTGTGCTTTTTATTCTTTGTACAACTTCTATTGCACATGTTTGTTACATTAAAGGGTTACATTTTGACATTTAAATATAATTTGGTTCCATTTTTTTTTTTGTTACCAACGTCAAAACAACAAAATTAGCGTGCGATAAAGAAATACTTTTGAAACCAAAACGGATGTCGTAAAGTGAATTTTATAGCACCGAAATTAAAAAAAGCATTTTGCACATTACACCTACACAACCAGTCTAATAAACTGTAAGAGCTTCTGTTGAATTTTCTCGTCACGGTTTTATTAGTTTTCTAATTGTGATCTTCTAGTTTAATCAACAAATCTGGTCTAGGGAGACCTAGATTTTTAATTCTGTCTTAATGTTACTAACGCAATTCATAGTTGCATTTGCACCGATAGAAATTACAACATACACTCACCGCTGTATATTACATACTGGACCGCCACTCGGACCCGGCACCATAGAGTACTGCCCCGCTGCCTACATATATACGCGCGCTACCCGCGCCAGTTTCATCGCTCGATTTCTAATGCAGACGGGACAGTCGCGCGAGATGCCCCGGAGCCTACGTCAGACTGCGATTTTTAAACGCGCTGAAAAGACGGACTGTTACTTCCGAAAACATATTATTTGTTATCAAACAAATCAGAAAAATTACATACAAATTAGGTATTTATAACTAATTTATCTGTTAAAAGAAATTTGTTACGGGGCAATTTGTCACGGGGGGGGGGGGCAGTGCCCCGTTGCCCTCCCTGCAGCAGCCGCCACTGCATTACATTACCTTATTAAGCCAATTTTGCGTTTAATGGTATGTTTTGTATGATTTTGTAAAGGAGTTTAATTTGAAATCGACTTTTATTTTATGTGAAATAAGTACCTTAAAAATGTCAAAATATATTTTATAATCAACAAACAAAATTTCACATTTAAACAAAATAAATACTTGTATACTATATATACCTCAACAGCATCAATATTTACCTACCGAATATTACCATGCTAGTGATAGGAAACACGACGCCGCAGCCGATGCTTGGCATCATAATAACAAAGTTCCAAGATTTCGGAATACACACATACATGCCTATATTTATTTAAATATCTCATAAGATTTATATAGCACTAATATTCAATTAATATTACATTATTATGATGTATATGCACTAATATTATTAGCACTTTACCACGAAATTTCTCTGTTGTGTATAATAGTGTAATTTAATAAAAGCTCTGTTTATAAATTTTGATGAAAGCAATTCTGAACACACGCTCGAATCAGTAACTTGTAGTATCAGCTGTGTATGACACACATTCCGTTAATATATACAAAAATAAATAAATAGACAGCAGAATTGATTTATTAGAAACACCTTATTAAACGAAAATAACAAAACATGCGTCAATTTAGGAGGATTGGTGTCTTTATTTAGAGCGCAACTCGCAGAGATGCATATTTTTAAATCGAAGCCTTTCTATAGTTCTAATCGCTTTGTTAAACTTTTATACAGGGCCCACTCCATAGTTGTGTTTCAACCAAAAGTTTCATCAACTTTTATTTTTCACTTTTACTTTCTTATACGTAATATAAGGAAGTATTGTGATGAAAAATTTCGACCTCAAAATTTTTGCAGATACGTTTTGAAGTCCCCTCATACCGATAAAGCGGTTTTTAAAAAGTCTCTCTCTCTCTGTGTGTGTGTACGACACACACAGTTTTTTGCGAATATTTCGCAAGTCATGTCTTTTAAACAGGTACGTTAAGGGTATAATAGTTATTTACGAACTAAGTGCGGGAAGACTATTTTTGTACGAACATTAATTTAAAGAAATATTATTGATTAATGTCATTAGTATCATACCTAACCTAAGATAGATTACCTAATTAATTTAAGCATTTGATGTACGTAACTATTACTTATCTATCCCTAAAATAAAGTTATTATATACTTATACATGGCAAACATGAGGTATTTATTCTTATATTTATAAATTTATAATACATTTATATACATTTTTCGGTTTAAATACAAAAAATTCTGAACTGCCAATATGAATGTCGATGTGGTCAAATAGATGGCGCTTGAATGTCGCTTTAACAAGGCCAACTGTATCTATTATCGCTGCGCGATATAAGGCCGTCACATAACGAGATTTTTCTGATTCTTATAACCTCAAAATATTGATCCTTATGTGGCGGCATCTATGCAAAGTACAATAAAATACTTGGTAATCGCTGAGCATTTTTAAATATATGCAATATGATTGGATTATATCAAATCTACTGTTATTGACATTTGACTGATATGACATTTATCTTGTCTATTCCATATTCTTCTCTACTTAAATTATTCTAATACTACACATATTCAGTCGTTCCATTTAATGTGTGCTACATACCGCATGTGTCAAATATCATTAGGTATAGGGTTCAATATTTACGTGCGATCTATACGTATGAATGTAATACGTGACAACGTGGTACCCCTACTGTCCGCCACCAATGCCGACAACAACCGACATCACAACGACATTCTCCGATCCCGACCCAGATTTTACACTCAATGTTTAGCTAGGAACATGTTGCGGTCCCTGGCCGTCTTATTACTGGAACGGGAAACATCAAATGGCCTCCGCGATCTACTGATCTCTCTCCAAACGATTTTTTTTGTGGGGATATTTAAAAAATATTGTTTATACCCATGAAGCTGGTAGAGCAGAAAACACAGTTGTCTTGAGAGAAAAAATAATTGAGGCTGCTAATTCAGTAACTCCTCACATGTTAGAAAACGTAAGAGTAAATTTCTACGACCGCCCAGGGCAATGTGTTGCTGTGCAGGGAGGAATCCTTTTTTATTTTATTATGGATATTTTTTATTTTATTATGGTTATTTTTTAATTTTATTAGAATACGCTTTTGTTTGTGTCATGCAGCGTGAACGCAGCTTAATAATTCTCTGCATTTACTGAAAGGAAAACAAATCCTTACAACTCGTAATTATTATTTCTGAACGCTTTAGAACACCCGAGTCGGTGATCCAATGATTACTGCATGTATCGGTTGTAGGGATACGCATCGAACACCGATGTTTTCGAAACATCGATGTCTGTAATTCGATGTTGCGATGTTTTGACATCGATGTTAGTAGTTCCATATAAATCGATGTAAATCGATGTTGGTCCAAAACATCGATGTTCAATGATCTATAGAAACCTATATTGCCGGTGGGATCAATATTTGTAAATTTGAAACGAGGAAACGTAACAGCAAAGAAACAGATATCTAGATTCTCATGTACTTAAATTATCTCAAATTAATAATAAAACCAAGTACTTGGTGTTAGAGGGTTGTTTAATAGATTCAGTTTCACAGACCAAGGAGATCCATTCTTAAATTGTCATACGGCTCACATATTACGATACTGTTCAGTTTAAATATACGCGTCTTTTTTTTTACTCCTACTTTATAATGTCTTCAATAAGAAAAAGTTATGTGTGGTGGTTTTTCGAAAAACATTCAGATGGTACAGCGACTTGTAGATTGTGCAAGAAAAAACTTAAAACGTCGGGAAATACCAGCAATTTAACTGGTCACGTAAAAAGTCTTCATCCACATGCTGTAAAAGTTAGTGCTTCAACACAATCAACATCGAAGTATGTAGCTTCAACATCAAGATGTGTACAATCTTCAAGTCCAGGTGTAGAATGTACTACCTTTGTCGAAAGTGGATTGTCCGAAACACCTCCTCCGGAAAAAAAGGCAAGTGAGTCTATCAAACAAAGATTAATTTCTGAATCTTTTTCGGAAATACAAGCATATTCTGAAAGAGGTGCGACATCCTCAAAAATTACGAACTGTATCGTATTCATGATTTGCAAAGACTGCCAGCCTATTTCTATAGTAGAAAATGAGGGATTCCAGCAGCTTTTAAAAACCATTGCGCCACTCTATAAAATTCCAAACAAATCGAGTATTACAAGATTTATTGAAACAAAATACGATATAATGCAAAGGTGTATCAAAGAAAAATTGTCAAATTTAAAACACGTAACATTAACTACAGATATATGGACTGACACCCACCAAACAAGAAGTTTTTTGGGGGTCACAGTACATTTTTTAAATAATTACGAACTCTCTGCCATTATTGTCGGAGTTGTAGAATTGTCCGAAAGACACACTTCAGAATATCTGGCTGATCAAATCTTGACAGTATGCAATGATTGGAATATTGCAAAGGAGAATGTTACTTGTGTTGTGACTGACAATGGGGCAAACATAGTAAAAGCTATAGAATTGGCATTTGAGAAAGGAAAACACTTACCATGTTTTGCTCACACTCTCAATTTAATGATAGACAAGGCCATGGAACAGACTACTGGACTTATTGAGTTAATCACACGAGTAAAAAGTATTGTTACGTGGTTCAAACACAGTGTTGTTGCTTCTGACGAGTTAAGAAAAATTACACAATTAAAATTAATACAGGAAGTGTCAACAAGATGGAACTCAAGATATTTTATGATTGAGAGATTTTTAGTAAATTATAAAGCTGTTAACGAAATTCTAATTAAACATCCGCAGGCTCCAAACATGTTATCAGCATTAGATATTTTTGAATTAAGAGAAATTGCTGAAATTTTGAAACCAGTGGAAGCAGCCACAAGAGAAGCTTGTGGTGAAAAGTACTTAACTACTAGTTCAATAATACCAATGGTGCACTGTTTACTTGACACTGTGAGTAACATAAAATCAGAAACTCCCATTGCTACAGCACTTCGAACTTCAATAATGAATGAAGCTAAAAAAAGATTTGGACACAGGGAAAGCGTATATTTTCTAGCGTTAAGCACTATACTTGACCCAAGGTTCAAGAAGATTCATTTCACAGATGCACTGGCCTGTTCCAGAGCCATTAAACAATTAAGGGATTTAACTGTGCAAGATGTAGAACAAGCACATCCTCCTGAATCCGAAATTGGTAAGTTAATTGTCTTCACATTCAATTATTTAAGAGCTTATTTTGTATTTTGTTAACTAGATGTCCCAGGAACCAGTACCAGCGAGTCTTTTTTTTGGACCAAACATTACAATTTGATGAAAGCTCATAGTATCTCTAACTCGCGTTCCACTGATGAAGTAGCAGCATACTTGGAGAGCCCATTGTTAAATCTGTCGAAGAATCCTCTGGAAGAATGGAAATCTTTGAAGCTCCTCTATCCGAAATTATACGGTGTAGCCCTGAAGTACTTCACGACAGTTGCAACATCAGTTCCCTCAGAACGATTATTTTTTAAGGCTGGACAAATCCTATCTCAACAAAGAAATCGCCTCAAAGGAAAACGTCTATCACAATTGTTATTTTTACAATCCCTTGATAAGCTTATATGGGATTTGTAATTTCAAGTGTAGTTTATAATATTATACATACTTATTTATTACCATTATTCTATTTTAGTAGTTATTTGTAATAAAGTTACCAAGTAATTACTTTTCTTATTTATAATAATTATTGATTATGTACCCCGCTTAAGGCTCTATTACACTTATCAATTTTTTGACCAAGAAGCAGATCAAGTTAAAATTGACGACAAGTCGTGTATTACACTTGTCAAGTGGACTTAATCAATGATCAATTTGTTGACAAAGAACTTGTTGAATTAGAACATGTTCTATTTTTCTTCTCAACTTAATCAACTTTTTAGTGATTTCTAGCAAAATTCATGTTATAAAGTTTTTTGCCAACTGTGTAAAATGAAAACATTCCATTTTAGAATATTGTTAAGAATGACGTTAATTTGATACTTGTGCAGTTAATTTTAACATTCAATATCAAACACAAATCTTCGGTAAATTTATTTTCTTTTTTATTTCGTACTTTTGCACTATTGGTACTACTAATTCACCTAAAAGCATGCTAAAATCTTGGTGAAAAAATTGATAAGTGTAGAAAAACTAACAACTATAAAGTTACTACTGACTACCTACCTACTCTACAATTAATTAAAAATATATAAATTACCACTGACTGTATAGAATTTAGTTAGCTGAATGGTAAATGCATATTTTTTGGGATTTCTAAATAATATGAAATTTTTTTCCTATGTATCGAAGACATCGATGTTTTTTGTACGATATATCGAAGACATCGATAGATTGTATTTAATATCAAACATCGATGCACCATCGATGTTTTGCTTTCGATGCGCAACCCTAAGGTTATCGCGTCGCTGGCATTGAAAAGGAAAGTAGGGGTACCACGTTGCCACGTATTGCATGGATTGATCGCCTATGGCTAATGAAAATTGACACATGCGGTATATACTATAATATATTTTGGAAATTACGTCGACTACCAATAGAAAACTATATATAGTAGAATCGCTCTCGCAACCGACATGCGCCACCAAAATTAAAATGAAGTTAAATTTGAGACGTTACAAAATTTGATCTGTCAAGTAATATTAATTTTGACACTATAACCCTAAATAATCAATTAGACTTGTGATTTTAGCACTACCGACAAAAATTCTAATATGTAACTATTAATTTGATAATAATTTGGCTTAAGTACTATTGAAAAGCCGAATATAATGATTATTTTATATTTGTATCAACTTTTGAAATTCATTTAAACATTCAGGACTGTATTTAATAATTATGTTCGAGTTAGTTTTACTACAGACAATAAAGATATCTACAGCAGCATCCTTACCAATAGTGCTATATTGCTTTTCCATTAATTGCATCAAAATGAAAGTATTTTTACATTCTATAGCGAGAAGGTCAGAAAAGTATTACATTAATTATAAAAACATTTGTTTGCCAGATTCTTACTGTTCACAATGATTATTACCATTATCACTGGTGTACTAAAAGCAACTTGTTTGAAACGTTTCTCGTAGGTATATCATTGATTACAACATAATTTTTGCATTCGAATCAAACATTTTTGATTAAGCTAAACACATCATTATTCTTTACTTAAGCTTTAAACTAGTATAAATTTGTTGTTGTTAAAGATTATATTTAATGCAAAATTAAACAATTCAAACATACAAGTAAAAAATTGAAATAAATTCAAATTGAGTTCAAAACAGTTTTATTCACTTCACTACAATTATTTTGAACTCAATTTGAATTTATTTCAATTTTTTACTTGTAAATTATGGAGTTTCAACACGTATCTCCGTCTTCAATCAATTAATTCAAACATATTTTAAAGTATTTCAAATGCTGAGTATTCTTAAGCTGAATGTTTGCTACTGATCAGAATTTAACTTTCCAAGCAGCTTTAAATTATAATACAATAATGAACAAGTATTTTTACTATCCCAATTTATAATGTAACTACATTAATATTATTACAATACTATCACATATTTTTGAAATTATATAATCTTAATTAATAACAATAAAAATTACAAAATTAAAAGCGTACAGAAAATATACAGAAGTTATTTTAGAAAAACTATAAAAATAATATAACCGAAATATGTTTTAACTGCATTCCCCTATGCAAATGCCTATCTTGTTGTCACATTAATAAACTCGATCATTATTTTATTCTGGATCAATTTTCTTGAGAAACACTAAATTCAGTTATTTCATTTTAGAATCGGCATACTTTATTCCACAACAGTTAATTGTCTTCTAACAAGTTATAGTTCCTAAGAGGAACATATATCTCATACAATTTATCAAGCCTAACTTTTACTAGTGTTTCTCTATGCTGGTGCTGAAATCATCACCAATTTTCTAAACAGTATTTCATATGTGATCTTCAAACAATTATTATTTTAGTTAGAGTCACCTTCTTCTTCAACTGACAATATAAGTACAAATTATTTTAACTATCGTAATCTTCGGCCGAAGCATTATGAACAAATATGTTAAGAGATTCCAAAATCTGTCTTTGACTTTTAATATAGATACTGAATTTAATCCGTCTCCAATCCTTTATAAGCTACATTCGTTTTATCAGTTACGTGATTATGCTAAATAACATAAAGCAATTACAAGTAAAACCAAACATTTCTGTTGAATAAAACTTACCTTCTCTTATATAATTTGGTTTAGATCAATATATTTGATTTATTTCTGAACAGAAAAGTGTGCTGATTTCCTTCAGAATAATAATAGTCAGCGTTTCTAATGCCTCTTATAAGTAAATTGGAAAGCATGTTCTGACAATATTTAGCTTGTATTCTTTTATGTCAGATAATCGTAGGTTATAAAATCCAAACTGCAAAATATTTATGTGCCAGTAAAATTTCAAACACTATTAATAGCAAGGTCATTTAATTATGTGAAAAAAAGTTCTTCGCTCAGTTTCTTATACATAATCTTACTCTTTGCAAATCATTTGCAACTAATCTGCAACGAGTTCACACGTTCAACTTATCGACAGACTCGCATCGCTATCTGGTTACCATCACAAATTACTAGTTCTTCCGCGCTGTCATTAGGGGAGACTTAAAACTATAATAGTAAAGATGACCACAGTGTGTCATTCATTAACAACTTTCACAATCGCTACTACCGCTATTATTAATACAAAATATTACTGGATTAATATCTGTTTTATCAATTCCTATTTCCCTATCCCACCACGTCTTTATTTCTTCTTCAATATGAGTGATGGTAGCCCAAGTTTCATGTGTAATTGTTCTCAAAACGCTATACTAAATACTAGTCACCTGCTTGTCATACGCTACGCTTGTCAAGTGTCATCCGGTCCGTGAAAATAAAAACCTGACAACAATGCTAGTCTAGTAAACAGAATAGCCATGTATTAAATAAAATACAGATATAGAAAAGTAATATTTAATAATTTTATCTATAATATTTAATTTCTAACTGACATTCATGTAATAGTATTTTAATAGCCGTAGCTATTTATCCTAAAATATTAATTAGTTGGTTGAATTTTATTATTCTAAAATTGTTCCGGTTGATTGGAATTTACAGTGGTATTGCATCAGCGTTTTTAGTTCGTATTTTTGCCGTGTCGGTTGCGAAAACGACCCGACTATACCCAGTTTTCTCACGGAAAAAGACGTGGCCGTTCGGGGTCATGTAGTTCTTACCAAAATAGCCTGCGATAATAGGCAAGTAATTCTCAAGGTACTTCGGAAAATGAGCATTGAATATTCGAAATGTAGTATAAGGAAAATTCCTGGTAAACACCTATAATTTTTTGCATTTTTAGGTTAAATTTATATATCAATATTTCTAAATGTATAAAATTCTAATGGAAAAATTGCCGGGCTGAACTGATGCAGACGTTATTTGGGCATTAATATTAACATTAAGTCTGAATATGTGAAATCTAAGGTATATGAAGGCTGTTTAAGAACAATTTTAAAAAATGAGGTGTGGCCACCACACGACTTTCTTATACGTATGAGCGTTTCAAACTATACAATTTTAAGAATTTTTTTATACAAAACTTATTCAAAATCCTATTCTAAGTACTTTCATTCTCTTAATAAATCGCTATAGAATGCATCCTTTGCAAGATATTCGACAAAAAGTGCTACTCGCTAAGAGTAATAGTGCTACTTCCGGTCCGAATTTTGAAATTTCAAATATACAAAAAATATTGCAAATCCAGCTCTAAATACTTTTATACTCTTAATAAATATATATAGAATGCATAATTTACGACATATTTGCAAAAAATCGCCATTCGGTAAGAGTAAAAGTGGTACTTCCGGTCCGAACTTTGAATTTTTTTTTATACAAAAGATATTTAAAATTATAATTAAAATACTTTTATACGCGTAATGTACCTGCCTAGAAAGCATGACTTGCGAGATATTCGCAAAAAACAGATTTTCGATAAGAGTAAAAGACCTACTTCCGGTTGGAATTTCGAAAAACTATTTTAAGACAATATGTCTCAAATTTAATTTTGAGTACATTTGAATTCTTTATAAATTTGTTTAAACTTAGTAATTGACGAAATATATGCAAAATTCGATTTTTTCACTGAAGTAAACTACTACTTCCGGTCTACCGATTTTACTGAAAAACTAATCAGATCTCAAGAGGGAGATTATACACATAAATACTAAATTTTGAATAGATATCTATAGCGGTTTGACAGACAGACCACAGACATTTTTTAAAAACCACTTTTACTTTCTTATACGTAGTATAAGGAAGTATTGTGATGAAAATTTTCGACCTCGAGATTTTTGCAGATGTCCACGTTTTGAGGTCCCCTGATACCAAAGAAGTGGTTTTTAAAAAATGTCTGTGTGTCTGTCTGTCTGTCTGTTTGCCTGTCTGTCTGTCTGACTGTCTTGTCTGTCTGTCTGTGACCACGATAGCGGTCAACCCGCTACAGATATCAATTTCAAATTTTGTATTTACGAATATAATCTGCCTCTTAAGAACTGATTAGATTTTGAGCAAAATCGGCAGACCGGAAGTAGTAGTTTACTTCGGTGAAAAAATCGAATTTTGCAAATATTTCGTCAATTACTAAGTTTAAGCAAATTTATAAAGAATTCAAATGTACTCAAAATTAAATTTGAGAAAAATCGTATTAAAAAAGTTTTTCGAAATTCCGATCGGAAGTAGGTCTTTTACTCTTATCGAAAATCAGTTTTTTGCTAATATCTCGCAAGTCATACTATCTAGGCAGGTACATTACCAGTATAAAAGTATTTAGAACGTACTTTTAAATATCTTTTGTATAAAAAAAATTTCAAAATCCGGACCGGAAGTAACACTTTTACTCTTACCGAATAACGATTTTTTGCAAATATGTCGTAAATTATGCATTCTATATATATTTATGAAGAGTACAAAAGTATTTAGAGTTGGATATGGAATATTTTTTGTATAAATTAAATTTCACGGGACGTTTATTCAATAGAAGAGTTCCTAAAGTGTGACTTAGAACATTAATGACTTTTAAATACATTAATGCATTATATACTCATTATTGTTTTGTTGTTATTGTTTGTTTTATTGACAGCTAACTGTGCATTTTAAATTAATTCACTGACTTTCTTGTAATGGTAATTACAATGAATAAAATATTATTATTATTATTATTATTATTAATAACAATAATTTATTCAAGAAAGCCCATAGAGTGAGTACATGTAAAACAAACAGAAAGAAAACAATAAATTATACATATGATATTGTAATTAAATAATTAAATCAAAATTTGTGCAGAGAAAGTAGTCTTGGGCAACATAAAATGTATTATTTGTTAAAAACTGTTTTATTAACCTTTTGAATGTTTTTAATTGTAAATCTGTGTTACCGCACTTTTGGTTACACCTGTTCTTGTAGTTTTTGGTATTTTAAGCCCTTCTCATCTATTTTCAAGTGTATCATTAAAGTGGTTCATCTTATGACTCCTAAAGAGTCATAAGATTATTATAGTGAACACAAACACTTAAAAATGTGGAAGATGGGTAGCATTTGTTTTTCTTTAAAAATTTCCACTAATAATTCTCTTCGTTGTATTAGTTTGTGTATGTATAGTTCGCATGCACGCTTTTGAAGTTCGAATATTCTAGGCGTATCCACAGAATTGCGTCGGAATAATATTCCATATTTCACTCTTGAACAAAAATACTCACAGTAGAATGCAATTGATGCGTTTTTCTAAATGAAGTTGATCGAGCCCTTAGCGCACAGAAAAATAAACATAATGATTGCTAAAAACCATTGATGTGATTCTTTCAAACTCTTTTTGAATCCAACACTAACCCCACCAATTTACCATGATTTGTAGATGTTTGCACTGTTTCTTGTTATATACATCTCAGGCTGATTTCTATCGTCTTTGTCAGCGTTTCCTGCACGATTTATTACTGGCATGCAATCAGCAAACTTACCCACTTTACACTATAATACGAAAGATAAATCATTAGTGTATAGAGTATGTACAATATTGGACCCAGGATGGAGCTCTGCGGGGCTCCACTATTTATTTATCACTATCCAGTCCGACAAATTTTCTACTCCAGAATTAGAATTTAGCCTTATTTTTGACTTCGATTGCTTAGATATGAATTTAGTATTAGACCTCGAAAACTCGTCACATACAATTTCACCAACAATACCTCATGATAATAAGTAAACTAAAATTAATTACCTTTTATCAATTTTTAGTGAGGTTAGAGACCTATCTGTGTCTACCAAATAATAACAGGTGTAAAAATGTTTTTCTTGAAGCTAAGGCCTAGCGCACACGCATCGATTTTTATCTAACGGAAAAATATCGTATGATCAAATTCTGTTAGAAACAAGAAACAGAATTTGATCATACGATATTTTTCCGTACGATAAAAATCGATGCGTGTGCGCTAGGCCTAAATGTTGAACTAAAGTAATCTAGATAATGGATGTCTGTAATTGACTTACGGATTGCTATTTAGCAATTTTCATGTTATGTTTCATTTCTTTTACTATATAGGCATGGTGCGCCATTGTCGCGCCTATATCTTTTATTGACAAATAAACATAATTTTATAATCAAATGATCATGCTTACGTGCAACTATAAATATTGCCAATAAGAAACACCAAGTAACAGTGGCGGCCCGAGATTTTTCGGGACGGGAGGGCACCGTCTGAGTGTTTAATATCAAAAATTAAGTACAGACAAAAAATAAACTCAATATGCTATTTAATTAACTTCTTTGAAAATAAAAACCCATCCGCCGTTCCTTACGATCAGCAAAATGATTAATAACTCATTCATTGAAGTTTGGTGTTGATGTCAGTAATTGTTTTTCAATGGAACACATTGCTAAGGCACATAGTCTACTTTCCCGCATGGTATTTCTAGAAAATGTTTTTATTCTCTTCAAAGTAGAAAAACACCGTTCAGTTGATTTTTTCTATTTTGGTTATTAAAAGTTCAAAAAAGCTTAAAATGAGAGACATGTTTCGTTCGAACATTTTAAATATTTGAATATATGGGGTGTCTATGTAATTATGATTAAAACGTCTATGGAAACTGTAACTTCGTACGTGTTCAGACGTCTTCGGAATGTCAGTAGTGGCCTTGCTTTGACTTCGGCCAACTTCGTATGGGTTCGGACGTCTTCGGAATGTCGGTGAAGGCCTTGCCTTGGCTTCGGCAAACTTCGTATGTGTTCGGACGTCTTCGGAATATCGGTGAAGGCCTTCCTTGTCTTCGGCCAACTTCGTTTGTGTTCGGACGCCTTCGAAATGTCGATGAAGGCTTTGCCTTGTCTTCGGTCACTTCGTGAATATTTTAAATATTTGAATATAGCCGGTGTTATATGTAATTATCATTAAAATTCAGACTGATTTATGTAATAAATTATTTGAAATTATCAACAAAAAGGACGAAATAAATAATTGCACGCCCCCAGATATTCGCAAAATAGCAAAAGACAATTTATAATATTAAAAAAGGGTAAGAAAAAAACATGGTAAGTCTCACAACAGATAAATATTAAAACTAAAATAAATATATACTATTTCAAAATGTTTCTACCTTTTATAGCTGTGTTTTGTTATACACAATCCAAACCTTTTTGCAAGTTAATATCCGTCGCCATTCCGACCTGCTTCTGAACTGACCCCATCAGGTTAACTGAAAGAAGAAACACAATCCTATCATAGATCAATGCCTATATTATCAAGAATTTTATCTTATATGGTATATGTTTGAATATCTTTTTCGACCACAATTATAGGAATACAATTAGTTTCACATACCTAATGCGGGTGACAGATTGGGCAAAGTATCGGGGGGATCACCAAACTAATCCTTTCAGAACATCGCTCGCATCTGATAATTTCATATTCTTAAAAAAAAAATATACTGAATAATATTTTACATCTCTTTTTTTTCCATAAAACTCACCTATCATGAGTAAATTAAGCACAAAATGGCTCAGCACCCTGTGTCGATATATTTCCCGCAGAGGTGCAGAATAATAGCACATCGTGCATAATATATCATCACCCCCTTCATGCACTCGCACGAAGCCAGCGGCAATCACGCACATATTATTAATAGGTATCAATTGATGACGTCCATATCCGTCATCTCGGTACACATCAACCACAATGTCACCCGAACCACGAGATTCATAACCATTGTCTATATCAACAGACGGCAAAGTTAATGTTGAATCTGAATTTTGATCATCCATCACCTTAAACAAAAATTAATCAATATTAAATTCTACACCCCAACCATCTTTAAACATCAACAAAAATTATTTGATATTAAAATACCACTCACAAAAATAAACAAACTAAATAAACACAATTAATAGCCAACAATAAAAGATGCAGGGGAAAAACAAAATCTACTTCGAGGCACACTATCAAAACTAATATAAAATGATCTACTACACATCTATTTATAACCAACTCCCACTAATGACCTTAAAAGAAAAAAATTCTCACTGGAAATGGATAAAGAAAACACAGGATTACCTAAAACAATCTTCTCCACATCTTCAAATGATTTTTTTTTTATTATCATCATAAAAATCCAAACGATTGCCAACCCAATTAAAACTAGGACCCTTTAACGATAGACAATTAGCATTAAATTAAAAATATAACCAAGTATCATAACTTTCAATACCATAAAAGCAAATTACCGACATCCGTTCCAGACAAAAAAGCCCTAAAACTCGGCATTGGTCAAATAACTGATTTCACCCCGTACCGTAAGAATTATTTACATAATGAACCCTTAGGGAAAAATGCGATATATACATATTTAGTAGATAAATTAAGAACAAATTTAGTTTCACCAATTATAGGAACCCCTACATATCAGTCGGCAAATTAACAAAAAAGGTTGATTTAACCAATTCCAACGTTCTAACAAAGAAACGTACTCTATGTATCTGGAGATGTCTTCAACATAATAAAATCTTTTGCCAGCATAGTCTCGACATATTATCAAAAACAAACTTTTATAACAAGTGTACTATTCAACCTTGGAAGTAAATTACAAGAGTAGCATCAGAAAACTTATCATCCAACTCTGCTTAACAATTTATATGTTAGCATGTGTGCTTTTTATTCTTTGTACAACTTCTATTGCACATGTTTGTCACATTAAAGGCTCACATTTTGACATTTAAATATAATTTGGTTCCATCTTTTTTTTTACCAACGTCAAAACAACAAAATTAGCGTGCGATAAAGAAATACTTTTGCAACCAAAACGGATGTCGTAAAGTGAACTTTATAGCATCGAAATAGAAAAAAGCATTTTGCACATTACACCCACACAACCAGTCTGATAAACTGTAAGAGCTTCTGTTGCATTTTCTGGTCACGGTTTTTTTAAATAAAAAATGTCACTCACAAGGATACAGTCAAATTCTTAGATCTCTCGGTAAATAATACTTTAGACTGGTCCTTTCACTGTGATGAACTTGCCAATAAAATAGTTTGGAGATGTTACCTTTTTCGGTCGCTGCGTAATCAGGTCTCTGTCTATATTTCACTTAATGTGTACTATGCAGAAATTCAGTCTTGCCTATCGTATGGGATTATCTTTAGGGGATTTTCACCAGCTGCAGAGAGAGTATTTCTTGCACAAAAAAAACTGATTAGAGCCATAACTGGTATCCGCTTCATTTATTCATGTAAACCACATTTCAGAAAGCACAGAATTTTAACACTGCCTTGATTATTTATTTTAGAGAGTGTTTGTTATATACACAATAATAAAAACAAGTACAGTACCGTAGGATCTGCTCATTCATATTGTACAAGGAATAAGGACGATTTACATCTTCCTAACTTTCTTATGAAATTAACATCATCCTCAGTTGATTGGGTGGGTGTCAAGTACTATAATCATATACCTGGAGATATAAGAGATTCTAATAAAAAAGCGTTTAGGAACAAAATCAAACAAATTCTCTTAAATGCATGTTTGTTCAAAGTCAGAGACTTCCTAGATGTCACAGAAAATACTTATATATAACATAAATATATTAGTGCATTAGATATTTTAGCTGGGACTTTCTGTTTAATACCCCGCTTCTTTTCTCTCCATTGCCTGCATGATTATTTCTTTATATTATTATTTCTGTATTCGCTTACATTGACGTATTCTACACATATTTTTATATATGTCAATAGAATAAAGACATTATTATTATTATTATTATTATTATTATTATTATTATTAGTTTTCAAATTGTGATCTTCTAGTTTAATCAATAAATCTGGTCTAGGGTGACTTAGATTTTTTAATTCTGTCACAATGTTACTAAAGCAATTCATAGTTGCATTTGCACCGATAAAATTTAAAACATACACTCACCGCTGTATATGACATACTGGACCGCCACCCGGACGCGGCACCATAGAGTAGTGCCCCGCCGCCTACATATATACGCGCGCTACCCGCGCCAGTTTCATGGCTCGATTTCTAATACAGACAGGGCAGTCGCGCGAGATGCCCCGGAGCCTACGTTAAACTGCGATTTTTAAACGCGCTGAAAAGACGGACTGTTACTTCCGAAAACATATTATTTGTTATCAAATAAATCAGAAAAATTACATACAAATTAGATATTTATAATTAATTTAGCTGTTGAAAGAACTATGTCACGGGGGGGGGGGGGGGGAGTGCCCCGTTGCCCTCCCTGCAGCAACCGCCACTGCTAAGTAATAAGAGCCTCTCATTCCTAATTCTGTTAAAGTTGATTGGTTTAGGTCGATAATTTTCAAAATCACTGCTAAGAATCGTTTAAACTCTGCTTATGGGATTCTTGACAATTAATTTGAATTTAAGAATTCAAGCAGGAGTGTTAACTGCAAAACATAAAAATCGCTAAAATACAAGGGGCGGTGGCGTAAATCAATTACAGACACATTATAGATAATTCGACATTAATGTTTTGTATAGTAATGAGTGTTGATATTTTGTAAAATAAAGCTGCGCTTGACATTACCTGATCAATATAATGAAGAGACTTTTACAAGTTGTCAAAATGATCTGAAATATGCCACAGATAAAAAGCAGTCAAAAATTATTTGAAAATAAATTGAAAATTATCTGAATATAAATTAATCTATTGCAGTGCAATGGTAATTCAAAGCTCCAATAATATTATCCGGTACAACTAAAAATATACTTAGTTTTAATAAATCCTATAATCAATAAGAAGATGAAACTTCAGTCATGAATATTATCGATTTTTCTTAAACAAATTAACGATCTTGAAAGAGCAAAGTGATGGAAAGTTTAAGCCAGGGCCGAATATAAATGTCGTAAAATCTTTATTATGTCAGCATGTAATATTTAGTTTGCAATTAAATCCAGTATTGACGTCAGGTTGTGTAATTATGAAAACGTGTCTACTATTATTCTGAAATTCACGTTTGAACACTAATAATAATTGAAAAAAATATTTAATTGTAACATCTGGGTCAATAAACAATTAAATAAGTAGTATAGTATAATAAGATTTAAAATAAATTCTTAATATGGAAAGTAGGTTATACCGAAAAATGAAATGATGTAAGACATTTCCATGTTTTTTTTTTTTTATATCTAATAATATGTCAAATTAATAACAATATAACCTCTAAAGATTTTCTGACAGAGGATGAATTTTATTGTTTTTTGAGTGTTTGGCGATGTTTAAATTTTACTAAAAAAATATCTATTATCTAGAACTTGAAATTCACAATTTACTCATTCTTTAAGGGTATGTATCTACATGAAATAAATATATATTCTTATATAGGCTTAATACTAAGACATTGTAATACATTAATAGACGCAGTTTCATTTTTGAAAATATAAATCAAATGCTATATTTATAAATTTAAGTAAATTTATACAAATCGGATGTCAGTAATAAGTAAATAAAATTATGTTTTGAACGATAAATATGGTTCTTAAAGGATAGAACTGACATAACAAAGCGGAAGAAAACAAGAGAGAAAAATAAATAAATGCGCAATATTGTTCAAAGTAAGAACGTTAAAATATTTTTGTATTTTTAAGTGAAATTTTGTTCAACGGTTTACGGCAAACACTTTAAATAACGATAAAGTTTACATTATGAAAGTATGTATTATACACCGCCATAATAAAATCCCGAGCGAATTCAATAAAAAAATTGATGCATATTCGAAAATGTGTTTATTTTGATGATAACCACAAATATACAGGTCGGCGTCTTCATCTACTAACGTCATGTGCTTTAATATGTACACTATATTGTAATACAAATTAGCTCCATAATTTATTTTTGGTTAGAATCAAGTATACTAATATATGAAGGAATAGGTACCATATAAGTATGTGTCAATTTTTTTAGTAATAATAATAATAATAATAATAATAAAAATCTTTATTGTCCAACAGAAGAAATTCCAATTACAGGACAAAAATTAAATATACAATACATACATAACAATAATCTAATAATATGATATATAAATAAATAAATCTAGTTTTAGGAAATGTAATTTGAAACATGACTACTTAGACTGCTTACAAAATGTAAATAAGAAAATAAGTAGCAAAAAAAACAAAATTATAAATTAATAAATTATCTCAAGAAAGGATCAGGAATATACCCATTAGCATTTATCATAATATGCGACAAAGGAGCTTTTATTAAAGTGCTCTCGAATACGCAAACGTTTCGGTTGATCGGGTTGCCCTCAAGGGCACGTGAATATTTGTTTGTGAGAGTAGTACGGGGGAGTCTATTTTGTTCTGAAGTAATTTGACTAGGAATTGGCACTACTCAGCTCCTTTCTGCTGACTAAGGTATTGACGGAATGTCTGTCAAGGAGAGCTGCATAATCCACTCCCCTTTCTGGATAATAACCATCGCTGTTAAATGAAAGATATTTTAGGAAGCGTCTCTGAATTCTTTCAAGAGCCAATTGCAGGTATCGATAATGCGGATACCATATTATAGAACCGTATTCTAACTTAGACCTTACAAGTGCAAAGTACAAAACTACAAGTTACAAACTTTGTAACTTGTAGTTTTAGTCATTGCTGAAGAAGCCACTGTCTGGTGAAACAATTGTCCAGTTCTTAATAATTAAAGTGTAGTTAAGGATATAAAATTTAGTTTTCAGCACATGCAATTACCAATTGAAGAACAATTAAATAAGCTTGTATTAGCACATTTTCTTTTGAACAGCAGTACCAGAAATAGTGTCTATCTAATACAATAAAAATATAATTATATAAAAACATTGTATTTTTCAGAAAAATTGTAATTGCAATTACCAATTGAAGAACAATTAAATAAGCTTGTATTAGCACATTTTATCTTGAACAGCAGTACCAGAAATAGTGTCTATCTAATACAATAGAAATATAATTATATAAAAACATTGTATTTTTCAGAAAAATTGTAATAGCTCAAAAACATTAAATTATAGCCATAAAGTTATGAAACACTCTGTATAAAATAACATACACTTAGAAGGTGATCCTAACGAGTGGCTATCTTATGTAAAAAACCGCTTCGAAATATCTTTTCTCATAAAGTCACAATATGCCTTCTCCACGGAGATGACACAGCCTGTATAATAAATGTAACGAGCTCTTAGACTATTGGTGTATCTGAAGACTGGAATATTTTATTGCAGATTCAAAAATAACTTTAAACTACGGAATAGAACTTTCTGCACTTTTAGTGCATAAAATAATTAAGGATTGTGGTAATTCCAAATAAGTCAATTGCTTTTCCCCCTTAAAGTAAATATAAAAAATATTTTCACTAAAATAAAAGTAAAAGCGTAAGAAATAATGTTTACATGCATGTATTTCCTTTAATTTTTTTCACTTATTTTTTCTCTGTTTAGTAACTAAAATTGTCGGCTATACCGCGCAAATAATCGGAAAGGTTTTTTTCGTCATAGTTCGTTACAAGAGTTGCTATATTTTAAGCACAATTACGGGACTTTTACGTGCAGAGGAAATCCAACGCCTCCTCTATCGTAAGCTCAAGTAGTTTTTTTTTACTACAGTCTCAGACAAATTCCACATATCATGAGGAAATTTTAGTAAGCAAAGATATAGGCAATTTGGAGACGTTTAATTCTGGTGTCCTAGAAGTAGTCCACAAGTGGCCGAATATCATCAAGTAGCATATTCTCTTCACGAAGGGTTTTAAAATTATGAACTATATTTGCTGGCACGAATCCTGACACTGGAAGTTACTTCAGTTTTATTACAAATTCAGCATAGGTTTCGTACTGGTTTCTTCAATCTTTTGATCGAATTTTTCTTGGGATGTACTCGGAAAACAGAAACAAACATCCACGATGAAAATTTTTGGACAAACGTAGTTATCATTCTAGTTTATAACGAAGATGGTAATTGCTGACGTGGTAGGTACAAATTCTTTTGCATCAAACGCATGTAGATGTTTTTTGTTTTTTCTGATAATAACAGGTACAGTAATATGTAGAACTCTTTGTGAGGAGAATGTGCTAGCTAAAGATGTCTGGTCAACAGTAAGCTATGTCGAGAATATTCGAATTAGACGACCCCATGATATACAGTTACAAAATTGTGTTTGAAAGTTTACATAAAATCACTTAGAGCAATGTGTAGGAAATATTGATGGCTTTCTGTTCGTAACAAGCACCGTGACTGTGCTAGACGAATAACAGTCCTTATAACAAATTAAAAAACGAGGAAACTTCCAATTTTGTGGTATTCGGATATACCACAAAATCGGTATCCGAATAGAGGGTAAAGAAAACCAAAAAAATTGACAGTACGTCAGAGTTATATCATTTTGCTGTTTTGGATAGTAATGGACGATATTACAAAAATAACCACCCAGAATCAGAATATGGGAATATCTTGAGCATTACATTACTATCTGGGAGAACTGCTTCTCGTTATTCCGGTTTATCGATTAGGTTTAACAGGAATAACTCTTGAACTTTAGAATATGGTCTCAATTGCTTAGTCGAATGGACGCGATTATGTCACCTGCCAGAGACATAGGTAAAGAGATATTCAAAAAGACATCTTGCTGATACCTCAAAACTCCAAATATACAGATATTTAAAAAAAGCGAGAGCCGAAAACTTTCATCATTCCAATTCTTATATAAAGGAAAGAAAATAAATAAGGCGGGTGAGGAAGCAATTGGTAGCCCAATCCGTGTAAATTTGTCATAGCGATTATGTACGTGTGTATTGTCTTGATGGTAGAGCACTTTCTTCTTGGCAAATGCAGTAATTGTTACTGTTGATTGTTTCTTCCTTTTGACGGTAATCTATGCACATTATGCCGCGTGCATCCCTCAAAACTGTCGCCATGTCCTTTCTGGCCGATAGATCCAATTTGGCTTTTTCGGTGCCGATTCACCTAGAAAAACTGATTTGGTCTCCGGTGTGTTGTCGTGGATCCATGTTTCGTGATTGAACAACCCCAAGGACTGGTGTTTGTGATCAATTGTGGTCAAACGCGGCACCCATCTAGCAAAGACCTTCCTTGTCCGCAAGTGATCATTCAATATCGAAACCACTGAGTTAAGTGACATGTCTATAGTTTATATAACCTCGCGAACTTTTAATGTTCGATTAGTCAACACCACATTGTGGACTTTTCTAGTTGATGGTATATTGACAGCACAACACGCTTTTTACTGTGTTAAATATAAAATGTGAAATTAACCAATAATTGAATGAAGAAAAGTAAATGCTTCCAAACAACGTTCTAAACAAAAATATTAAGAGAATAGTCTTTGCGTATTAAAAACCAAAACCAAGCTTAGAAGCAAGTATTGTTGCTTGTAAGAATATATTTCATACCATACATTTAATCTGACTAGTAGCCCTAATCTAATTTCTGCACATTGACCATGTGTGCATTCATCATAAATTATTAACATTAAATTCTTTTTTTAACGTTCTAGTTAATACTTTTTAGCTGGTTATTTCAAACATATCAACTACTATTCACTGGTAAAAGTTTAAAAACGTTCAGTTCACCAATTATTGGTTAACTATATATTTTTTTTCTCTTGGTGTAGTTGACGGGAGGATTGTTTCTTTTCTTTTTAACGCGGGAAATTCAAAAAGTCACAGATTAAATAATTCTCCTCGGATGTGTATAAGACTTTGAAGATAATTTTAGTGTAGTGGATCACGAAATTAGCTTTAAACACATTTTTGGTCTTCTAAAAAATAATTATAATCGTAAAAAACTGTTCTGCGATAAGAATAAAAGTGTTACTTATTGTGCAAGTGTAATACAATATAATTAAGTTGTTATCTATAATTTACGAGATATTTGCATATGCTCATATAGAAGTAAAAGTGTTATATCCCGTCCGTATCTTGAAACTTTTTTATAGAAAGGTTGTTCTAATTTGAGCTCTAAATATGTTTATGCTCTTTACTCTTCATAAAACTGCAGAATAATAATGAATTAGCAGTAAGAAACTATTTCTTGATAAGTGTAGAAATTTTACTTGCGTGGAATTTTGAGAAAATAGTGGTTTCAAGCTAACTCCTGAATACTATTGTACTATTTATAAATTTTCATAAAACTAATAGTGGTCTAGTAAGAGCAGATGTCCTAGGAATTATTATTTTTGTATTTTTTACTTTTATTTAATTTGAACACGTGTCTTAAAGTTTAATTATTTTGTACCTAGAAATAGTTTGTTTATATTTGTCAGAAAATAAACTAAAACAGAAAAGTGTTATATTATAATATAAATGTTTTTTACGGTCTAGTTGCAAGGTTTGCTTTCTATTTCATTGCTAATAAACGTTGTTTAATATTCAATGTATATATCTACACAGAAAGGGTGATTTTCCTTTAAACATATCACTGATTTTGATAATGCGCCACTCTAAAGTCAACATTGTCTTTGTAAAAATCCATGTACTGGTAACAATATTAATTCGGCGATACTATTTTTTTTAAATACATTGTATTAATATGTTAAGTAAATCGTTAATTGGATGTGATAATTTATAAAATGCTTCGAATAATTGATTCAACATTTTTTATACAAGAGCTGACTCAAAAATTTCAATTTCATATGTATAGCAGAATTTCTTAAACTTCAATTTCAGGAATTTGAAGAATATGCTAAAATTTATTCACAATCTGCAAAATCAAGTTTATCAACAACTTCTAAAAGTCTAATTTTATGTCAAGAAAAAATCAATGAAAGATGAATTCTCTAATTATGTGGTTTGAGTAGAAATTTGATCGTTTTCTAGTTATTCGACAAATGAAATGGACCATGGAAATCACCATTTTTAAATAGAAATAGAGATTAGTATTGATTTAAAATGAATGTATTAGGTCTTTAAAAATCAAATATCATGGATGTCATTTTTAAGAAACAATTTAAATTTCACAATATCTTTGGTTTTATTACAGAAAATATTTTAGTCGAATTAAAGAGGCAAATGTACACATAACAGGATGCTTTTCCGTGATTATAATATCAACGAGATTCGAAATCAACTAAGACAGCTTTTTGTAGAGAAGTGAATAGGTTAATTTTCTAGATTTCTTGGTCTTCCTGATCAGCCGATCTAACAGCATGTACCCCTCTTTCACTGTGTGATAAGATATATAAATATCATCCATTTGAAAATATTGATCACATTGACGACATTATTATAAATTGTGTTCTTTAAATTCCACCAAAATTATAAACCATAAATAGATACTCTCAAATTATTATGTGCATATGACGTGTTTACTTTTTCAGTATTACAACAATTGTTTGACAATTTCTTTCAACAGTTGCTGTACATTTTCATTAATTCATTCCTAATTTAGTGTAAGTCTTACAACAATTATAAACAAAATTCAATAGAATAAGTAAAAATTATGGAAAACCTTGTAATATATAATATTTCTTAGTTCATAAACTGAATTAAGTACTTTTAGTCAATACTAACTACATTGAAGGATAAAAAGATGGATTAACCATTTTAACTACGACAATTTATGATTTTAAATATGCTTTGCCAATTGGCCAATTTTTCTATTAAACGTAAACAACACAGAGAATTATTTTGGAATTTTAAAGATTAAATCAGCATTAAACATGAATACATCGTTAATAATTTCAAATATTTGAAAAGGAAATCAAAATGAACCCAAAATATGTCTATAAAAGATCAAACTGAAAATTGATCATATATTATACAAAAATCATAAATTTATTGCAACATATTATACCGGGAGATCAAGGTTTGCCATGGAATGTAAAACATCTGTCTTAAGTTATATCATTGTCATACTGTCATTATATTTATGACAGTATGACACTTAATGATATAACTTAAAACAGACGTTTTACATTCCATGGCAAACCTTTATCAATATAATTTTTTATCTCGCGGTATAACATATTTATTCAAAAGATTTATGTATTCACATATAAGCGATGGAAAATCAAATAATGTTATGTTAGTTAGTTTGACATTAACTTCATGTCAATAGATGCAATTTTCATTAGAATCAAGAAATTTCCATTAAACCAACGTATTTATACACTGTGTTAGAAATGGTTCCGTTATTCAAGGTCAAAGAAGTTTTTGTACTCACCGCCTGTAAAGTGACATTTGGCGCATGTGTCGCTCGACCAGGAAAGAGTATTTCCCGGTCGAGGGGACTGTAAAAATTGAAAAAAACACTGGCACTTTGGGACATTTAAAAAAAAATCTAACTTGATAGTAATAAAATTTAGTTTATAAAGTACTATTTCCCTCGACTATTCTTCACTAACGCCCGGTATTATCAACTTATATTAAAAGGAGTTTTAGTTAAATGACCTTTAAATTAAATGCCCCTTTAAATAGGAGTTGTGTATTATGAAACACATTCAACTAGCATTTAACTACATGTGATATTTTGATCTGTTGGTAATGGTATTAGTACAAGTAATTCAAATTTAGCACATATGAACTCTCTGAAGTTGTCAGCACTAAGCACGTTGTGTATTAATTGTGTCATTGGTTTCTTGTAGAATCATATTTGATATGTAGCCTAAAATTTCGTTCGCACCTTCTTTCGTAAAACGAAATCTTTCAAAAAATTCATCATCAGTTAATATATTAAATGGTTGCTTTAAATATTTTTGGTCGTCTTCTTCTACGAACTATTTTTATTAATTCTTCATCTGATGATACGTTTCGGTGACATTTAAATGCCACTTAACTTAAATGTCCTTTTAAATACGTTGATAATACCGGGCGTAAAAGTTGGGGAAATAGGAGTAATAATTAAATATTCACAATAAATTTGTGGCGGCATCTATTTGACGACATTTTAAGCGACATCCAAACGCCATTTATTATTGACATTCATATTGCCAGTTCATATAATAAATTGTAATTGAACCAAACAAAATGCAATAAATGTACTATAAATTTATAAATACCGGGTGGTGCAATAGTGTGTCGGCGGAGCTTAGTGTGAAAAGTAATAACGCTGCAGCAATGAGACTTTACGTACGTATGTAGTATGCGACTGTGCATTTTCTAATTTTATTTACAAATATACCTACAGGCTGTTCCAAATTTTCGCAACCACATTCAACTTTTTTATTTTAAATACATTGCTATACTTTCTAGATATTATAATGATAGCCATTCAAATTATCTTTGCAATGATATATGGATATGTGCACTTCAGACTGTTCGTTTTGATTTTATTGATAATATTGTTAAAATCTTGACAGTTGCAGCATCTAACATTTTAAGCTGTAGTCTGTAAATGGGTAGAATGCCTCACGTAACTCTTGTGTTACTAATTTATGGACTAACACGTTATTTATTTTGAGGTTGAACAAAGTGAATAAATATACAGGGTGTTAAATATGTCGTGTCTAAGTTATCGATCTTTATTGGTTATTTTCTCGTTTTTTTTAAATCTAACCTATAATATTTTTATAAGTCAGCATATTCCTTGTAAAATCGCCTTTAAAATGGTACCAATAACATAGTACTTATTTCTAGTATTTTCAAAGTTATAACCCTTTAATGGGATATACTCATGTTTATAATATGCAATATGTGGGGCATCTAATAGTTGGTTGGCCTTGGTTTAAAAAAAAAATGGCTGTACAACCAAACGTCAAATCTCTACTTCAAAAGTCCATAAAAAGTCGTTTTCTGTATTTTCTCTTTTCTGTAATTGCGTTTTGTTGTTATAAATTAAGTTCGGCTAGTGAATTATTAATTTCCGTTTGTTTGTTAGTAGTTGTTACGTGTTGTATTTACCTTGTTATCAGTTATATCGCTTTATTGACATTATTTCTCATTTAGATACCATAATAGTTTATTGTTGTTTTTGCTTTAAAATGAATTTTTCGAAAGAGGAGCTCATAGACATGGTATTTGCTCTTGGCGCTAGCAACAGAAATCCATTTTTAGCATCAAGAACATATGCGATGGAATATCCCGACCGAAGAGCACCGGATAGTAAAACGTTTGAAAATTTGTTAATAAGGTTTCTTCGAACGGGTTCAGTGAATTACGTCGAACATGAAAGAAGTAAGACTATGATTACAGAAGATAATGAACTGATAGTCGTCCAGTCCATTGTGGAAAATCCGCACGTATCTACAAGGATAATTTCGAAACAACACGGGATAGAAGTCACTGCTGTAAAAAGGATTTTAAAAAAACATCAGTTTCACCCTTACAAAATTCAAAATCATCAAGGCTTATTACAAACGGACTTTGAAAGGAGACTAGTGTACTGTGAATGGCTACTTTTACAATTACGACACGATATAACTTTTCTAGATCATGTGCTTTTCACAGATGAAGCAACATTTGCTAATTGTGAAACCACAAACAGAAAAAATACCCATTATTATGACACTACAAACCCACATTTTGTTCAGCCCATTTTATATCAACAAAAATGGAGTGTTAACACATGGGGAGGCATCATAGGAAACACTATTATTGGTCCATTCTTTTTTGATAATACTTTAAATTGTGCAATCTACACAAATTTCCTACAAAATAATTTACCATTGCTATTATAAGGCCTCCCAGATAACGTCATCAGGAGATTGTGGTACCAACATGATGGTGCACCAGCACATTATGGTGCTGCTGCAAGAGCACATTTAGATAGGGTATTCACCAATAAGTGGATTGGGAGAGGAAGTTTGATAAGCTGGCCACCACGATCACCAGATCTCACACCTTGTGATTTCTTTCTGTGGCCAACTGTAAAAAACATTGTTTACGCAACACCTCCTACAACGGCAGAGAACATGCAGCAACGAATAAGAAACGCTTTTCTTCAATTAAGTGAGAATAACTTAGCTGAGAATGTAAGTCTGTCGATACAGAGACGGTTGAGAGCATGTGTAGAGCAGAATGGAAATATATTTGAACACATTTTAAATTAAGATTGTTTTATTATCGAACATTTTCAAAATGTATTTCTAAAACTAATGATAAAGCATTTAAAAAACAGGTGTTTGTTAAAATTACTTTGTTTTATTTTCATGGCCAACCAACTATTAGATGCCCCGCATTTTGCATGTTATAAACATGAGTATATCCCATTAAAGGGTTATAACTTTGAAAATACTAGAAATAAGTACTATGTTATTGGTACCATTTTAAAGGCGATTTTACAAGGAATATGCTGACTCATAAAAATATTATAGGTTAGATTTAAAAAAAACGAGAAAATAACCAATAAAGATCGATAACTTAGACACGACATATTTAACACCCTGTATATTTATTCACTTTGTTCAACCTCAAAACAAATAACGTGTTAGTCCATAAATTAGAGACACATGAGTTACGTGAGGCATTCTACCCATTTACAGACTACAGCTTAAAATGTTAGATGCTGCAACTGTCAAGATTTTAACAATATTATCAATAAAATCAAAACGAACAGTCTGAAGTGCACATATCCATATATCATTGCAAAGATAATTTGAATGGCTATCATTATAATATCTAGAAAGTATAGCAATGTATTTAAAATAAAAAAGTTGAATGTGGTTGCGAAAATTTGGAACACCCTGTATATTTGTAAATAAAATTAGAAAATGCACAGTCGCATACTACATACGTACGTAGTCTCATTGCTGCAACGTTATTAGTTTTCACACTAAGCTCCGGTATAAGTATAAATACCTCATGTTTGCCATGTGTAGGAATATAATAACTTAATTTTAGGGAAAGAAATAGTTACGTACTTGAAATGCTTAAATTAATTAGGTAATCTATCTTAGGTTAGGTATGATACTAATGACATTAATCAATAATATTTTTTACTTTCTTATACGTAGTATAAGGAAGTATTGTGATGATGAAAATTTTCGACCTCGAGATTTTTGCAGATGTCCACGTTTTGAGGTCCCCCGATACCAAAAAACTGGTTTTTAAAAAATGTCTCTGTGTGTGTGTCTGTCTGTCTGTCTGTCTGTCTGTCTCTGTGTGTGTGACCACGATAGCGGTCAAACCGCTGGAGATATCAATTCCAAATTTTGTATTTACGTGTATAATCTCCCTCTTGAGATCTGATTAGTTTTTCAGTAAAATCGGTAGACCGGAAGTAGCAGTTTACTTCAGTGAAAAAATCGAATTTTGCCAATATTTCGTCAAATACTAAGTTTATACAAATTTATAAAGAATTCATATGTACTTAAAATTAAAATTGAGAATAATTTTATTTAAAAAGTTTTTCAAAATTCCTACCGGAAGTAGGTCTTTTACTCTTATCGAAAATCGGCTTTTTGCGAATATTTCGCAAGTCAAGCTTTTTAGACAGGTACGTTACGTGTATAAAAGTATTTAAAACATAGTTTTCAATATCTTTTGTATAAAAAAGATTTCAAAATTCGGACCGGAAGTAACACTTTTATTCTTATAGATTAACGATTTTTTGCAAATATGTCGTAAATTATGCATTTTATATATGCGTATTTGTCAAGAGTACAAAAGTATTTATAGCTGGATTTGCATTGTTTTTTGTATACATGAAATTTCAAAATTCGGACCGGAAGTATTACTTTTACTCTTAGCGAGTAGCACTTTTTTTCGAATATTTTGCAAAGTATGCATTCTATAGCGATTTACTCTTACCGTATAGCGATTTTTGGCAAATATGTCGTAAATTATGCATTCTATATATATTTATTAAGACTACAAAAGTATTTAGAGTTATATTTGCAATATTTTTTGTATACATGAAATTTCAAAATTCGAACCGGAAGTAGCACTTTTAGTCTTAGCGAGTAGCACTTTTATTCGAATATTTTGCAAAGTATGCATTCTATAGCGATTTATTAAGAGAATAAAAGTACTTAGAATAGGATTTTGAATAAGTTTTGTATAAAAAATTCTTAAGATTGTATAGTTTGAAACGCTCATACGTATAAGAAAGTCGTGTGGTGGCCACACCTCATTTTTTAATTTAATGTTCGTACAAAAAATATTGTACAAACCACTTGCGTGAAGACATCTTCCACGCATTCGCGCAATTAAAAGCACTCACTTCCTGCGGTCGCTCGTGCTTACAATGTACGCTCATGCGGAAAAACAGTCTTCCCGCACTTGGTTCGTAAATAACTATATTTCGACGGAAATTTAATGTTCAAAGACATTCCATCGCGGAAGAATGGATGAATGATTTATTGAAAGAGGCAGTATCGCATCAAAATTTAAAGGTGGTGTTAAAACTGTACGGAGAGCAGAAAACATTGAAAGAGTTTGTGTTGCCTTTAACAGATGTCCAATGCGATCTGCGAAAAAACATTCATTGGCCCGTTAAATCTCTGAAAGAAGTCTTCGTAGGATTCTAAAAAGGATTTATGTTTTCACCCTCATAAAATTCAGATTGTGCAGTCTCTAAAAGAAAGCGATGGAGCACTTCGCATGACATTTTGAAGAGAATTCTTAGAAATTTCATAAATAAACAGAATTATCGGAAAATCCTCAACATTTACATCAAACACTTTAACATGACCAGAAAGTGACAATGTGGTGTGGAGAATCAATTTTCTAAATTGTTGGACCGTACTTGTCCGAGGAAAAGACAATTAACTCCCATCGTTACATGCACATGCTACAGATTTTTTTGGTAGGAAAACTACGAAGACTGGGGCAAGACAACGTATGGTTCCAGCAGGATGGTGCGACAGCCCATACAGCGACGCAGATTCTTCTTACTTTAAGGCAAATGTTTCCTAATAAATTTATATCATAGGGTAACATAAATTGGCCGCCAAGATCTCCAGATTTATCGGCTCCCGATTTCTTTTTATAGGTTTTTCTTAAATGATAAGTGTATATAAGAACCGACTATAAACTATTCCGGTATTGAAAGACAACATGTTTCAGTATGTCAGTATATTAATGCTCAACTCTTGCTCAGAGTTATGGAAAATTTTCGAAATAGATTAAGGTTATGTTAAGAAGAAAATGGGGGTATTTAAAAGACATTACTTTCAAAAAAATAAAATTGCACATATTAAAGTTGTTAGGTATATATCGTAAGTTGGTTTGATTTCGTCATTTTTTTAACAATTTTATAGCATTATAAAAGTATGTACTATCAAAAGCTATTATTACTATCCCTAAGTCTCTTGTATTAAATGAAGATATAATCGTTTTGCATGTGAATACCAAGTAGAGCGAGTTAGGGTGTCATTTGAGCTACAGTGAATTTTAGAATATTATCCCGAGTGTAGGAGTAAGATAACGAAATTAGAAACTTTGCTGTATTCACAGAGACGTTAATGGATTCAAAAAAATATTCTATAGATGTGTGCTGCATTTCCATAGAACGCCAAACGTCCCTCTTATTTTTGTGTGGAGGTAATTCTCTCTTTTACGCCTGCCTTTTATTTAATAATAATAGACATTTTTAAATTTATTATAAGAAACCTAACCTTGCAAAATAATTAGTAGCAAAAGAATGCAATGTTATCATTAAGGTAACCCAAATATTTTGCATATTATATGAATTTTTTTTAATATTTGTATATTTCGTTAATAAATAGCATATTGTGCATAATTCGAAGTATTTTGAATGGTGTAGATCTTTGGCAGGTGTTTCAAGAGTCCAAGATACACAATTTCAAAATCTTCCTTTATGAAGTAATTTATTTTATTATGTTTGCAGTTGTCAAGAAAGAAAAAATTATGAGGTACAAGAGTACCCATACATTTGTACCTCATTTTTTTTTTAATATATATCAAATAGACCAACCTGTAAAAACTTCTGCTCATATTGCTAAATTGGGTAAGTTGAAATCTGGACACGTGTTACAACCCACATTAACGCAATGACTCCAACCAATTTCCAAAAAGCTAAACGAACAACCGAGACCTATGTCATACAATGATAACGTCAAATATTCCCTTGTCAAAGCTATGTAATCAAACTTCACTTGCAAATTCAACGTCCCAGGTGAAACAACATTATGAACAAACGACATAAGTTCCTTGTATTCGGAGGTAATTTAGGAAATTAAAGCAAAAATTCGGAACAAACATTTTTACATATGTATTGATGAAACCACCAATTCTATAGGACGTAGTATGATTCATTTATTGGCTGGTGTTCTTAGCGACAAGATTCTGACACAATCTTATCTAATTGCTTCTCAAAGAATGCACTGACAGCCGCCAGATTTATTCAAAAGGAACTATCAAAATTTTTGCTTCCTATACCTGTTCCTGGAGATATTTTATTGCTTATTTTGTCAGATACAGTACCGTACATGATAAAGGCCGGACAAGACATGTAACATGTCTTGCTCATGTTTTAAATTGGGTTACTGAAGAGATTAGGAAATATTTTCCTCTTGTAAATAGTTGAATTTCCAACATGAATAAATCTGCTTTAAAGGGCCTATAAGGGTTCAGTTCTATGAAGAGAAACTTCCAAACACTCCTTTTCCACCTCAAGCTGTTATTACGTACAAGATGGGGCACTTGGTTGGAAGCCGCTTTTTTTTTATTGCGATAATTTCTTTCTAACGAATCTTCTCAAACCATCACTGATGTTAAGCAATTATTAGAAAACAACGAAATAAAACAAGAACTTTCGTATATAAAAAACAATTATAGATTTGTTTCTAAAAAAATAACACAAATGGAGGAATCTAATTTGCCATTAACCCGAAGTGTAGAACTAGTAAAACAATCTGAGGCAGCTTTTCAAAATGTCGCAGGCGAAATGGTGGACAAAATTTTACAAAAATTCAAAAATGTGATGGAAAGAAATTGTAGATTTCAGTTTCTTAGCCAAATAGCTAATATTTTAGAGGTAGAGTTTATTGAATCTATTGATTTGGATCCCGTAATATTAAGCAATTTTAAAAACACCCCTATTACATCGGTTGATATGGAAAGTAGTTTTTCCATTTATTAGTTTTTATATTTTGATAGGAGAGAAACTTTTTACGACAACTTGCTTTGTGTGAGAAATTCATATTTAGGTTTAGTTCAGTATGTAGAAATATTAAAATGTCTGATTCTTTTTAAGTGAATCAATAAATGTATGTATTATAAGTATTTTTTATTTGCATACATTCAAAATGTTTGTGCATATTTTGACTAAATAATTTGCATATTTATGCGCATATTTTTGGGGTTTCCACTTGCATATTTGGGTTTCTTTAGTTATCATATTATTATCTTTAATAGTATCTTATTATTGCTTTATATATTATATTATGAATAAATTAAAAAAATACGTTAGATAAATGTAGCATAACAAATACTTAATGAGTAGCCGAATTAGAACAAATGTTTTAACATTGAGAGAAGCAGACGCAATTATTTGAGAAAAATTGTCCTGCAGATATATTCCACAAATATATTTCGTTCACATATAGTAGCCAAATGATACGAAATATGAGTATGATTTCTTCAGTCAATATATCTGTCAGCACTTTGTCACTGTTCTACGGCAGATCGTTCTATTACACTTTTGTCTACATAAACAGCATACTGATCTCTAACGTCCAATTGATCTTTGCTGAGGCGCTTCTTACAACATTTTCATCACCTTCGATGGGTGTGCATACACGGCATTTTGTAATCC
Source organism: Amphimallon solstitiale (assembly GCA_963170755.1). Classification (NCBI taxonomy): domain Eukaryota; kingdom Metazoa; phylum Arthropoda; class Insecta; order Coleoptera; family Scarabaeidae; genus Amphimallon; species Amphimallon solstitiale. The sequence goes on from OY720678.1 coordinate 26,249,485, forward strand.
ATATCATATGTCGCGCCTGTACCGCCATTCACATATCACCTTATATGCATGTGTCATCTTAGGATCACAATGACCTATATAGTTTCTGGCCTCCTTAATTGATGTAATTTCTCTGCCTTTTTTACTGATTTCCTAATAGCTTGACGGGATTTTATTAGCCTTGGATAGTCTCTCCAATACCTACTTCATATGTATGCATTTTCGATAATTGATCTCTTGTGATTTTCGTTGGTGTTCTAATCCAAGTCTAGAAGTTAGCTTCGAATCAACTATGTAGTAGTTCTGCAGCGTCTTTCTAAAAAAAAAAAAAAACAATCAAACCTTAAAATCAATTTTTACGCACTAAATAATTCCAATTTGCGTCAAGTTTTAAATGTTAATTCAATGGAGATCTGTGAAATGTTCTTATGTAAAAGTTGGAATACATTACATATCAAATAACGACTGGAATATTGGAACAAAATGCCTTTTACCAATTATCCGGTAACTAGAAGTGAAGGAATATCTTCCATACATATTACACAGAAATTAATTTATTTATTAACTTCGATTTATTAACATATATAATGTGTTAATATGGTGATAGTATTTTTGTTGTATGTACATAAGTGTATGAATATCTACTCATAATAAATTTCAACTTAAAATTATAAAAACTTTTTTTTGTAAGAAAAAGACTTCTTCAATTAAATATAATCGTCAAACTGTTTAAACTAGGTTTCTCACACTTAAGTGGAATAAACTTATTTTAAGAAAATGGAAGTTATTTATAACTCCACTAAACTAAAATATTTCAAAATATATATACGTATATAAAATTTTATAGATCTGTATGATTGAGAAAGTGGTAGTTAAAAGTTAAACAAGTCATTAGAATAGATATGAAAATTATTATGCAGTGAAGTTAGACACTTAATCTAATGTACTTTAAAATTGCGATTTCTATCTTCTCGTTTGTTTTTGTTAACTTTGCTCTTATTTCCTGGTTTTATTTTAATTACTGTTATTATTGAGTAGTCGAATGAATACACCTAACACTTGCCCTTATCCAAAAGGTATATATTTTTGTTATTATTATTAAAATTCTATGTATTGTTTTTTCAATTTAAAATTATCATAAATAGTTTTTCTCACACTACAAACAAAAAAACACACACACACACATTAAATACAAGGCAGAAATATTTGGATATCTAACGAGTTCATTAATACATATTTTGTTTTAACGTAGGTATTTGCACGTTTGTCGCCTAATTTATATAATGCAGTAATTCATTTAATTAATGACTCTGATGTGAACTCACAGAATATTAGATTGATAATCAATAGTAAATAATTATTAGTTATTGTTATTGTAGGTATTATTCTTTGCTTTAAATTAATTGAGTATTACCTGGGTTTGAAGCTTGAGCAGAACCAGCTTTAAGTTCTTGATCTAGACCCTGAGATTTCTTTATCTGCTCTTTTTTCTTCGCATATTTTTTATTGTTTGTTCATTTTATATTATATTTTTTCTTATATGGAATTAAATATATAATACTGTAATTACTATTACTTTAAATAAAATTCATACCTACGACATGCATCAACCAACCACTCTCTCATTTGTAAACCCCCATTGGTGGATAAAGAGTGTAGAAAATAGACTACTATAAGCAGAGGAAAAATCCTTTTATGTGTGTAAGAATTCAGATCCAGGATCAAAATCGCTGTAATCCGTTGAATGAAAAGCGCTGAACTTTGTTCGTCAGTTCTACTCTAATACTTATCAAGTATTGAATGTATTTATATTAGTAATAATACATATAAATATTTATAAAAAAAGATACATCGGTAATCCATATGTAACATACAGTATTCACGCAAAAATGTTGTAGAATTCCGTGAATCACTTGTTGATATAAAACTCTCTAAAGCATCATATTGTACATACTGTGTACAAAACATTATCGATTTATATAAACTTTTCAAAATAATTCATTTCGCAAGTCGTGACTTATTCTTGTTAGTATAGAAACACATGTTCACACAATATGCAGACGTAAAAATTTCGATTAAAAATTCGATTTCAATTCCCTTGTTACAAACCTTAGCCTGTAATAAGCAATAATTTTAAATGAGGTGTTTATTCCCAAGCAATAAAAATCATATTTTGATTATACGGGTGGCACACAACAATAACTCATTTACCTCCTATCCAAAACTAAGTATTAAAGATGTCATGCTACATAAGCTCTTCTAGAATCGTTTAGCAACTATCTGAAGTAATTGGGACTGACCAAGGCTTGCGAAGTACGATAATAGTTCAGAAATTTTAGACTTAAGAATTGCTAGGAATCAAACCCACGGCCTACAAGTTGATTAAACTTACTTACATAACTATAACTCTATAATCCGCGCACTTGTAAACACTACTTTGTCCGTACCACTTGCCGCTATAACATGTCGGTGTTGTATGAACACAGTTAGCTTATTTTATTCATACAATTTGTAGATTGCATTTATTTCGTTCTCGTAAATAATCTCGCTGTAAGCCATATTATCAACAACCATACATTATGGGGGAAAAACGAATACAAAATTATTATTAACAAATAAAACCAATTCAATTAAAAACAGCACCTTAACGGAAACATTAACTTAAATAATATGAACAAAAACACAACACGCTGCAAATAATAGATATTTGTGTAACGTGTTTCGTTACGAAGAGGCAAATAACCACTATGAGTGATGAAAAATAACTTTACTACCTAGTTGCATATTAAATTTTATCTGAAATCGTTGGTAATAAAGCAAAATAAATCTTTATATTACTTTTGATTGTTAATTATGATGGTACAGGCTTATTCATTATAAATTACCCACCCTTTATAAGTTGTGTGGCTGAGACTGAATTTTATTTGCACGCTATCAGAAACACAGTGGCGTGCAGATATAACGGTATAAAAATATATATATTTTTTAAATGGAATAGCCTGTATGTTATTACATTTTTATAATGGTCTTTTTATTCTGATTTCAAAAATATACCATATGATACTGGTATCTTAAACCGTTTTCGAGTTATTAAATGTCGAATATCGTAGTTACTGTACAATGGAAAAGTTAACATTATATTAAATTAAGCTATGAAAATGACAATTACTGTATTCGATAAATGACATTTCCTTAATAAAAATAGTCAAAATGTAAATGTCATTTATCAAACAGAATAATTGTTATTTTGAACGCTTACTTTAATAATGTTAACTTTTCCATAGTACAGTAACTACGATATTCGACATTTAATAATTCGAAAACTGTTTAAGATACCGGTATCATATATTTTTGATATCAGAGTAAAAAGACCATTATAAAAATTTAATAATATACAGGCTATTCCATTTTAAAAAAAATATTTTCTTTTTATACCGTTGTATCTGCACGCCACTGTGTTTTTGATAGCATGCAAATAAAAATCAGTCTCAGCCACACATTTATTTGAAATTTTTTTTTGCATATGCAATAATAACACCTGTCAACGAGTGACAAATTATGCATGCCAACATACACCAAAATCGTACAATAATGATTTGCATTGCTGCCAACTTCGTAGTTCATTACTACCGATTTAAACGTTCTTTACCGCCGATTTCAGATAAAAGCTTTTTGAAAATGGGTGATATCATTTGAAATTGACATGGCGTCCATGCTTGAAACGTCAAATTTGTCTGTCATTGTCAAGTGTATTTAGTATAGGCTGCAATTTCAGCATGAAAAAATATGTGCTTCAACAACGTTTGGAAATTATTCAACCTTTTAACAAACTAATCCTTCTTGTATTGTAAGTTATAGTGCACTTCTCCCAATGTATGTTTGTCATAATGGACCTAGTGTGCTTTCAATTCGTCGAACTGTTAAAAATTTCAAGAGTAATTTTTCTTTGCATAATGCTCGCGTTTCAGTAAAACTAAGATATGCTCGAAATGTTGAGGATATTGCTGCAACTGAAGACAATGTTGATGAAAATTTATCCGTTCCAAGACGTTAACAACAATAAGAATGATGCTGATGAGGTTGTCAATGTCATTAATTTCAAAAAATCGGGGGTACAAAATAATCGCTTGTTCAAAATATTATGCGAAGGCATGGGAAGTGTACATACATCTCTTCTTTTACATGCACGCGTACAACAGTCAGATGGTTATCTCGAGTAAATGTATGAATCTGTATTTTTCAGTTAAGGGACGAGGTGCTTGTTTCTTTTTAGAATACATTCTCGAGTTGAAAGGTCCAATATTTAATAGAAAATGGCTGCAGAAAATTGCTTATTCAAGCGACATTTTTACAAAGATCGGTGAACTAGATTTAACACTACAGGGCAATCAAATAAATGTATTTACTGATCATAAAAAAAGAACTTTTGACAACGAGTTTGATTCATTAGGAATTTTCCAACAATAAACATAAAGAAAGAAAATCACTCCAAAAATTGTTATACCCGGAAATAAAAGATGTAGATAAACCTAGGTGGCATGTAATCACTTATATCCCTCCCATAACACAGAAAATAAACAAATTACTAAAGAAACTAAATATTAACATAGTGTGGATAAATAAAGTAAATCTAGGTACATTGTTGAATAATGCTAAAGATAAAATGAATAACTTAGATAAATCAGGAGTATATTCCATAAAATGCCAGGATTGTGAAGCTATTTACATTGGACAAAGTGGCAGATGTATTAATACTCGTGTAACAGAACATATTAGAGATATAAAATATAGTGTTAAACACACTGGATTGCAGAACATTGTATAGAGAACAACCACGTACCAGATGTAAATAGCTGTAACCTCATTCATAATGTTGTAAAAAGTAAAAAGTTAAATATGTTAGAGATTTTTGAAATTAAAAAAGCCCAAAAACAAAATCGAGTTATCACAAACACACAATTAGAATTTGTAAATACCCCCTATATCGATGTAATTTTAAATATCAATTATCCATATCCTCCCACCCATAATGAACACAGGTATATAAGTTAACCCTTTTAAGTAGAATAAGTTTAGTTCTAGATAACTCTTTGATAATGGCCTCATAGCCGAAACAATTGTTAGTGTATCTAATAAAGAAGTTGTGAAACTGAGCCAAGCGTTTATTTTCGAATAATTAATTAAGTTAATAAAAAGGCTTTTCAAGAGACAAAAGGGTTGAAATAGGAGAGACATTTATTTAAGAAATTAGTATTTAATCAGTATTTTCCAAATGAACCGCCGAAAAAATATTAATATGAAATATGGATTAAAAACACATTTATTGTCAAGAAGAATTCAAAACTTTATTGAAATAATTTGTGATTCATCGTTGCAAGAAAACTTAAATTAATGCTGTTAGTGGAATTCTGGTATAGTCTAGAAGATAAACATTTTCAATTACTAAAATAGGCCATGCACTTACCATCTGCTAGTACATACATATACTCGTATGTGTAAATCGGGGATTTCATCCTATGTGTCGATAAAAATATTGCAATAAACTTGATGCCGAATGTGGGAATTCAACTTTCGTCCATAAAACCTAATATTAAATTTCTCCGATAATAAAAAGCAGTACCACTGATCTCATTTAAAAAAATGAGGTGTGGCCACGACACGACTTTCTTATACGTATGAGCGTTACAAACTATACAATCTTAAGAATTTTTTATACAAAACTTATTCAAAATCCTATTCTAAGTACTTTTATTCTCTTAATAAATCGCTATAGAATGCATACTTTGCAAGATATTCGAAAAAAAGTGCTACTCGCTAAGAGTAAAAACGCTACTTCCGGTCCGAATTTTGAAATTTCATGTATACAAAAAATATTGCAAATATAACTCTAAATACTTTTGTACTCTTAATAAATATATATAGAATGCATAATTTACGACATATTTGCCAAAAATCGCTATTCGGTAAGAGTAAAAGTGTTACTTCCGGTCCGAATTTTGAAATCTTTTTTATACAAAAGATATGGAAAACTATGTTTTAAATACTTTTATACACGTAACGTACCTGTCTAAAAAGCTTGACTTGCGAAATATTCGCAAAAAACCGATTTTCGATAAGAGTAAAAGACCTACTTCCGGTAGGAATTTCGAAAAACTTTTTAAATAAAATTGTTCTCAATTTTAATTTTAAGTACATATAAATTCTTTATAAATTTGTATAAACTTAGTATTTGACGAAATATTGGCAAAATTCGATTTTTTCACTGAAGTAAACTGCTACTTCCGGTCTACCGATTTTACTGAAAAACTAATCGGATCTCAAGAGGGATATTATACACGTAAATACAAAATTTGGAATTGATATCTCCAGCGGTTTGACCGCTATCGTGGTCACAGACAGACAGACAGACAGACAAACACACACACACACACAGACATTTTTTAAAAACCACTTTTTCGGTATCAGGGGACTTCAAAACGTGGACATCTGCAAAAATCTCGAGGTCGAAAATTTTCATCATCACAATACTTCCTTATACTACGTATAAGAAAGCAAAAAGCTCCGTTTGCATACATTATTTTAAAAACTTTAATTTTGATATTACTTTTTGAAGCACATAAATATTATCTGAAATAGTCTTGGCGTTTATTGCCAATGACAAATTTACATAATATTTCTTTAAAGCTTTACAATTCAAGCAAATTAGGGGTTCCACCATAAAAATGGATATTAAGGAACGCTCCACGCGTTAAGAATATTATGAAACGCTGAATTAAACAACAAAATTAGTAATACGAAAATCACATATTTACTAATCTCTTACGCATTTATACAAAAACAATCTATTAGTTAAACATCCAAAGACACACGATACCATGTCAGATGCATATTTGGCAACAATAACGTTTCAGATTTTTTAATTGGGCCTGTCCTTCCCAACAATACTAACTATGCCTGTCAATTTTTGAAGCTTTATTTGAAAATTTCAAATCGTCGCACTAGTTATAAAGCTATTGAAAATGTGAATTAGTACCTGCATGTCAAACTCCAAGGTAGTATTATACGCATGCGCATAGCTCTGCTTCTGTTATAGTTTTTGTATTTAAAAAAAATTAGGCGTGGGCAACATGTGACATTCTTATACGTATGGTGCAGTGGGGTAAGAGTGTAGTAAAAACTTGTTAGTTAAGATAAACTATGTTCTAATCTAGAATATATTAAATTGTTTAATCTCCTGTTTTGACAGAATCAAACTTGTAAAGTTACTAACAAGTCTGCAAAAGATCAAATAAATAATTTCAAATATTTTTTATTTTTTGTATTTTTGTTTTATTTCAGAAACAGTCTATTACACACTTACCCCAAAAGGGGGCAAGTGTGTAAGGACATGACATTTTATATTAGGTATAATACTATACTAGAATGGAGTAAGTATGTAAAACTCAAGTCGTTCTTCTTTCGATTGCTTTTTGGTAGAAAGAAATCCATTAATAAATATAAACAGTATACACTTTTTATTAAAAAAACTGCTTACCCCACTTCACTATATGTACGTTCTGACGATTTTCATATAAAAGTAGTTCCAAATTAAGTTTGAAATGTTTTATCTTCTTAATAAACCTAACAGTAAAATTGTTATTTCCAAATTTTGAAATCGTTTTTAAACTAATATTGCTCCAAATCCAACTCCTCGTACTTTTAACTGTTAATAAATCTGTATAGAATGCAAAATTTGCCGGATTCTTTCAAAAATCTGCTGTTCTATAAGAATAAAAGTTTTATTTCCGGTCCGATTTTGGAAATATCGAGCTCTAAATACTGCTGCACTCATAAAATATCGTTTAAAAAGCATAACTTGCGAGATATTCGCAAGAACTATACTCGATAAGAGTAATAGGTCTACTTCAGGTAGGAATTTCGCAAAACCTCTTTTATTAAATGTTTATTAAATTCATTTTTAGTGCATTTGTATTCTTTAGAAATTTGTTTAATAGTTCACGAGATATTGGTCGTTTTATTTTTTCAGTGAACTAAATTACTAGTTCCGGTTTACTAATTTGATAAGTTTAGCCGTTTGGTCACTATCGTGGTCAGCGAGAGTGACAGTGATGAATGCATTATTATTACAATTATTGAATATGGAGTGGTCATTTAATTGGTAGCTTAGTACTTTTGCTTGACTCAGAATATTATACTTGTCCAAATAATAAGCGGAAAACCTAGGCAATGAAACATGTTTCATGTAATAAAAACATTTGAGAATAAAACTAAAAGATTCGGTCCCGCATTATAAAAGAGAACGTCTTCATTGATGCCTGGAAGAGATTCGCCTTAGATAAAAATATGCGCAATCTATTTTTAAATTTTGACTCATTTACCTAATTATTCTTACGCTTATTGCACATATAAAACACACGTGTACGATATATCTAACGTTTTTACCATTTTCAATAAATATATATTTAATCGCGACAAAGTAGCGGCAAGGTATTTAGCGTAAATGTAACGAATAACTGAAATAACGAAATTTCAGGTACGACGCGAATCTGAAATTGAATCTCTGTATTTATAATATGTATTTTGCTTACTCCGTCTAGCCTGTTGAGTGTCTCTTGCCAAATAGGATATTTTTGTTTCCAAGTACCCGCTTCTACTGGTTCTGTGTCGTGTGTAAGCAGTGGCGAAGTAGTCAGCTAAGTAGAGTATTTTATGAAGGCGCCAAATTCTCGACAATACTCAAATAGACGTATAAAATAATTGTAAAAACATTATCGCAAGAACGACAACATGTCCAAATCGCGTCGAAAACGTCTCAATCAACACTAAAAAATAATGTTTTAACAATGAGTGAAAATGGCCGGTGTACAAGTTAATAATAAATATAATATAAAGTAAATAAAAGTGCATTTATTGTGTCTTCTGAAACAAGTTCGTGGTAAAAATAAAAGTGATTATAATGGGGAAAAAGCGAGAAAGTATTACAGTTCATAATTTTGTTATCAAAATTGTCTAAAAAAACAATGGCGGAGAGAATGATCAAAAGGCGAGCCAGTCGTCTTGTGAGGAGTCCTTCAACAGAAAGTAGTGAAAATACAATTGATACGCACAATATGGGTAAGTCGATTAAGAAAAAAACTAAAAAACCGAAAGAACGATGGCTTCTCACACGAAAAACTTGGCGTTATATGACAGACGCAGGCAGGAAATTAATACCAGATGGTGCTCAAAACAAACCCGAAGACCTTCCAAAAATTGAAGCTTATTTTCAAGAAGTATGCAAAAAGGAACCCAAATTCTTATTATGGAGAAAGAATTCTTATCCCGGAGCTTTAAATCTCGGAAGAAAACGTCGAGATCGATTCAAAGGCGGCAGCTGTAGAAAAGCATCTTCTGCTGGTGAATTTGATATAAAACCTGAGAGGCCGAAAGATTTAGCCATACATGCAATATCTGGAGGTAGATTTGATTTGCATAAAATGAAACATGATTTCTTAAATAAGCCTCATTCACCGACCAATCAACGCAGTTTTCCAAAAAGTCGAGAAACTCCGTCACCAACTGTAGAAAATAGAGAAGAACACAGCAATGACGCTATTGAAGAAAGAAAACAGCTAGCTAATATGTTAGAGCAATATTTAAGCAATACCACATCTTCTAGTCCCAGGACTGACTTTAATTATCAGGAACTTATAGATAAATTACAAAAACATCTTGTATTAGAACGAAATACTTTGTTACCGTCTCCATCATCAATGCCATCGACATCTTCTTACAGTGAAAGAGTTCATTTCGAGGGCGATCATGTTCAGAAAAATTTATCGGAAACGTTAAGTAGATATTTTAGTCAGCTCCCCAACAGAGATAAGGTAATTTCCGATATGCTGACTAACAGAAAGGCTTTAGAAAAGTTATATTTTGAATTGAGGAAAACCAAAGGATTTAGAAGTCGCAGCAATGACAGGTATTCTGGACAAAATCAACCTTGGAGTCCGTCGTTGCTCAAAAATTATTCAAAGGCTGATAACAATTCTGGGGTGCCTGCTCAACCTTCTCTACCTCCACCAGTTATCGAAATACAAACGCCAGCAGTTGAAATAACCTATAGGAACCATGGTATTCAAACTGTAGCTATACCAGAAACTGAATTATTGAAAATCGAGGAAGAATATAAGAAGATGATTGCCGAACGTGATGACGATTGTGGTGATGGTGTAAAATCATCTTATAGAAGACGAAGTAGTGTAGATAACGATGATGTATCTCAATCTGTTAGTGACACTATTAAACGTTATTTACGTATGGCGCGTAAAAAAAGTGTTGACTCCGATAAAGCAGACCGTTTCAAAAGGGTCAATTATGATCGGAATTTGCGTAATATTAAAGCTAAAGGTGAAATTACCAAGCCAGGTGACGACGACGGTTTAAGTAAAGGCTGTCAAACAAATGAAAATTGGATCGTAATTTACAGAGACTTGAAATTCGACGAATATCCGGTTTCGGAAGCGGAAAGTCGTTTATCAAGTGCGCGAAGTAGTATAGATATCGGTATTGTTGAGGAAAAAGCGTCACCTACTTCCTCTGGTCAAAAATCAAGTCATTCCTTTTTATCAAATCTTTTACATGGTAAACATGGTCATGATAAATCTGCTTCTGCAGCTTCGGCGACGGGAAACATGCAAAAGTCTAAGTCCAGTTCCAACGTTCACCATGCTAAGTCGAAACTCACCAAGAAGTCTCTCTTTAAATCCAGGTCGAAGAGCCAAACAAGACCATCCATTACCACATCGAATTGGACACCTCAGGTATGTAACATGTGTGCAGTGAACTATTTTTATCTATAAATGTATAGGACGGTAAAAGAAGAGAGCAAACTAAAGCTATCACAAACAAGCTACGTAAAATAAAACTGCGGAAATCTCTACGACTCTTTGATTGTAAAATTGTGGGTGGTTGTTTATATTATAGAAATAGTAATTGACTACAACTAATAAGAGATCAAAATTTATCAGGATGGTGTTCAAATATATTTGAGACTTCGGATACATAATAAGCTGCATTACATTTACATTCAAATATAGTTGCAAATGCCGCAATAAATTATTGCAATAACATTCCAGAATGCCTAGAATCTCTTTAGTCCAGTAGTCCAGGTTTTACTATACATGGTATTGTATAGAAAATAAAATACATACTGACATATTTATTTGTTTAATTAGAAAAATAATTCAGTACTTCATCATTACTACATTACTTTACGTTTGCTGTATCACATACAATTTATTGTGGTATTTGTGTGTTTACATATATTTAGGACAAAACTCATATTGTTGGCAGCAAATATTATTAGTTTATATGTTATATTTATGAGTTTAAATAAAAGAATACTTCAATTACTCATTTATATTACATTACGTTGCGTGTGTGTTGGTTTTATATATATTTTGAATCTGGTTTCACCCCCATATTATTGTTTACTAGTAGGCGTATTCAGTTTAAACTCTGCAAGCAACATATATACTGTGTGTCCAAAAAGTCTGGAAACACCCAAATAAAATCGAAACGGATGATTTTGAGAAAAATGCAAAAACAGGTCAATTAGTATTTTCAAAAAACTACTGGCTGATGGTATCTGTTTGGAATTTTTGATGACCTTGAAAAAGTTATGATGTCATCAAAAAAAATTTAAATGGCAACGTCGCATTTTTAATTTTATTTTTGATACATCTTTTAATTGTCTAAATGACTGTAAAAAAATTTTTCATTTTACTTAAGAAAATGACCGAGAAAAATTTAATTACTTCTTCTAAAATGGAAAAGTTTGTCTTTAAAAAAAAACATAGTTGGCTTAAAAGTCAATTATTTTTCAAACACATTTTGTTTTATTTGTAACATTCTGTCAAATACGAATTGTGCGTAAGTTAAAAAAATCTGTTTAAAAATGGTTTTAAGTGAGAGGGAACGTATTCAAATATTGATGATGATTGGTTTTGGGGATAGGGCTCGTTCACTCGTTCAGTTAGAGAAGTTTGCAACTTATTTAATACAGAACATCCGGAGCGTGTCCCAATTAGTATTTGGAAGACTTGCGGCAACGGATTGAGATTGAAGTACGAAGAATCACTCTTGAAATGATAGAAAACGTTTAAAATGAATTTTATTATCGTTTAGGGTATTGCCAAGATGCTCAAGGACAACATTTTGAACATTTATTGTAAGAGTTTTTGCTGATTTCTACGATTAAAATTTTCTTTGTTTTCTATAATGATTTTTTTTTTCAAAATTTTTCTTAAGTAGAATGAAAAACTTTTTCACTGTCGTTTAAACAATTAAAAGATCTATCAAAAATAAAATTAAAAATGCGACGTTGCCATTTACATTTTTTTTGATGACATCATAACTTTTTCAAGTTCATCAAAAATTCCAAACAGATACCATCAGCCAGGAGTTTTTTGAAAATACTAATTGACCTGTTTTTGCATTTTTCTCAAAAATCATCCGTTTCGATTTTATTTGGGTGTTTCCAGACTTTTTGGACACACAGTATAAATGCCTTGCAAACAAAACAACTCATTTAAATAGTAAGTACATTTATTTTCCGCAAATTTTGTGATGTTTTCAAGAGAATTTATTAGGAATTATTTAGTTTAGAATATTTAACATCGAATTGTGTACACGTTTACCCTACCAGCAAAAAATTGAAAATATGGACGTCAATGTAATTTTCTACTATCAGAAAGTCACACACTGTATTTTAATCGGTGGAATTCTTTGAATTCTTTGAATGTTAGTCATTTGTTTTCAAATGTTAAAAGAAAATGTAACAATAATTTCTCAAATTAAAATATTAATTCATGACTACTTGTCCCATATTGGGTAGAGCAACACCAATGTATTTCATTCTTTTGAAATGCAGAAAAATGAGTTCAGAGGTCATCAATCAGTGAATTCGTTGTTTTGTCCAAGTTTCAAAATTTAACATTATATGTTTTAAATGTTTTTTTCACATTTGATTCACATAACTATCTCCTAATGCTGAAGAAATTATGCTATCAATTTTTCATCGTTAAATTGTTCCACATACTGTTTCTCAAATTATTTCTAAAATAATTGTAATTCCCCAATGATATGCTCAAAAATTTATCAAAACATGTAATATACGTATATTTCCAAAAAAGTTAATTCAGTTTCTGAGAACAATAAAGCTACTTAAAATTTTACTTCTTTTAGTCAATGATTTTAATGCAAATCTATTGGGTTTTCTTAACAGTTGTTACACTTACTCTAGTTTTAGTAAAATGTGATTAAGAATATTTATAATATATTATTTTACTAAAGTACCATATACATATTTAAAAATATCTTAACCTGAAGCTAAATCACAAAGAAATATTAAATGTCAATTTTAAGATTTTCCGCGACATTAATAGATAGCAATTTGACAAATAGCGTCATTCTAAGGAAACATTCCGAATAATATTACTTTTAGTTTCTGTTCAGGACGATAAATAATATTGTATAAGAATGACAATTGTTTTATATATTTATGTACAATACGTTAAGTTCAAATATTGTTAATTCATACTGTATATGCATATGCATTCTAAAACTACAAGCTTAGTCAGAAAAACCCAGATTTCATGATACAAATCTCCACTAATTTCAGCACGAAAATAATATTTGTTAATACTGCAGAATTTCGAAAAGAAATTAAAAAAAGTAACAAATTCAAAACCACTTGACAATCACAAGTACAATATTTATTTTTTCCCAATTATATAATTTTACATGTTACCTAACCTTATTGTGTGATAATGTTATGTCTTGGGTATTCTTCCATAGTATAAAATCTTTTAATTCAATCCACTATATGCCACCATTTGATTCCTTTATATTAATTGAAACTTCAACAATGTGTACTCCAAATTTTCTTTCATTACTAAATTTTCTTCTATATATATTTTTTTTAATATTATACTTTAGCTTTTAATGCTACAAGTATATATATGAAAAAATATAACTTACTACCAGAATGACGGAATTAGAATTTTAAAAAATTATCAAGAAACCGCTATCTTCAGTTGACGTTTCGGTCTTGATTAATATCTTCATCGGACATTGTTTAATTGACAAAGAAATATTAATATTATGAAACACATATACTCTTACCTTATTATTATAACGAATAAATTTCTGAGTCCATCGAATTGTAAGAGAGCAACAGTATGATTGTTCTTGATTTCCCGTTCATAGTACTGACTAAACTAAAGTATTGTAAAAATTGATGAAAGGTAATCGATTTTCCAATGACTATTCAAAGGCACGAATAAAAAGATAAATATGTAACAGTTCATAATAATCTGTATTAATACGACTACATTTGCGTGCATACTGCAACGCAAGAAGGGGTTAATATTGCAGACCTACGTAAATGCTTCGGACTGCTGGCATCTCCACATGTGTTACTTGATATGGATCGGTGCGATTTAAAAGGCTTGAATTTTCATCACCCTTACCCGGAGGCAAAGGCACTCGACTAGCGATCAAGAGGTTATGGGTATCTAATATTTTCTAAAAAGCGTGTTAGCGCACAATCGAGTCTACTTGGAAAGATTTAATTCTATAATATATGCCTTGTCGTTTATTAATGTATATCCTCGCTAAATAGAGATACGATTTATACAAATCTGTAAAACAATGGCATTTTTCGACAATTATGTGTGCAAATGATATTTCCTTAATTACAGAATATATAATGAACCTGTTGTATTTGCAATCTCTTCGAGCTTGAATCGCCTTTTTCGCGTCCGCTTACAGTTTATTACAGATTCCTGTAAAACGCTAAAAAAAAATTGATTTTCTAAACTTTTGACACACCTTGTATAGAGGGATACTTTTTTTTTACAAAATGCTGTCACGATGACAGGAGGAACGACAATATAATTAAGCATATTTACATCAGTCTGACTGTTCATCGTTGAAGTTTTAAGTTTGGGCTTTATTTAGCGTAAAGCTAAGACTTGACACTAAAAGATTCATACAGACTGACGTGGAAATATCTGTGTTAACATTTTGCTAACATACATTGCAAAAAAGTACTCTATAATTCATATTTGTTGGATTATTTTCCGATGAAATATTTTATAAAAAATAACTACAAATAATAATTGAATCAATCGAAATAATATCGCGACACCAGCCTGGTACACGATCATCATAAATCATACATGATCTATAATGTTTGTCATACAATATTAGTATAAGTAATGTAGATTACTCGTTTTTTTTAATATTTTTTTTAATTTAAGACACAGTTATTCTATTGAACACTCGCTTATGCAAATTATATTTCCTTAATTAGAGAATATATAATGCATTCTATTGCAATTCATATACTAATCTGAGCATCAACAAATGTGATACTTATCATTGGTTCGATATACAGTGGCAAAAACATTTTTCTTATACGTATAAAACATTATATATCTGTATTTATGCGTAAGGGTAATATTTACTGTATTACCCTTACGTATTCTTCTTGTATTCTTGAAATATTAGCATTTCAACTTTGATAAATACTAACCAAATATTTTATGCATATTGAACTCATTATTTTAAATTATAAAACTTTTAATAACTATCGATCATAACGTAACAGCACTCGCCCGACAATTCTCCATAACATAAATAAGATGAAAAGCAACAGCATAAAACGAATAATTGCAATAGCATTTAAAAGAAAATAATTTAATAATAAAATTTAAAAACTAAACAAAAAAGTTAATAATAATTTTAAAATAATGTGATCTAAATGTACACAAATGAAAAGATATTTATCTAAACTGTTTGCTTGTGACTTCTAAATTTCTTCTTTTTTTCGCAATGTCGCTAGAACTTCTAAGCACCTGTTCTTGACTGTATGTTACTTGTTATAAAACTTTCACAATAAAGTTAAACACAAAACTACTTATTGCTTGTTTCATAATTATAGAATGCTAACTTAAATAACAATAACACTAAAATGATAACTTATAAGTCAAGGTATTGTCCTGTATTAAAAATTCCAAAAATATGGATGCTCATATTGCATGGAATAGTGAAATTTTGACAATATTCTTTTCGGTTCTTCAAAGTAGGAGACGTGCATAACAGTTCTTCGTTCCCCGTGCAGTTATCGTTAGAATGCCATTAACATTCATTATAACAATTAATATAAAGCTTATGATTTTGTTGCAGGAATTATCAAGTCATAGAAATTGCAGTGCCAATACATATCATTTGAGTACTGCATGTAATGTTGTGTTGCACAATATTGAATTGACATGTGACCCGCTATAAAGCGCATGAATTACTACTATTAACATTATTTATATATACATCTATAAGAAATGTATTAAAAGAAATTAGACATGTTGGCGTAGCGGCAACGTAATTGAATAGCAATAACAAAATGACAATTGGAAAGCAACCAGTCATTTAAAAAGTCTCATTGACTAACATAGATATAATGCAATTGAGAAATGTGTAAAAGTGAAAAATGTGAACAATTAAGCATAGAACAGCTGCAGTTTTATTAACAGCTTTTGATCTATCATAGACATACATTTAATTCCACTACACAAATAATATCGACGCGAAGTGTCTAACTAAAAGAGTAAATGTAAAAACTAGGAGTAGAGCTATCGCATACCATACATGTGGGCTAATCAGGGGGTCTAGATTTACTTTCGATGACATCTAATTTCATCACAGAAATAATACTATGTGTCAAGTATATATCATTATAAAAATGTGTAAATCAAACATGAAAATGTCAAATATGTATTAGCACCTAGAGACATATATGTTTTTATATTATTTGGTTTCTTCAGTGTGGCACAACTAAGAAAATGTGCGTTACTTCAAATAATATATCTAGATTAAAATAATATGTGCAGAATTATCTTAAGACTGTAAAATCCATAGTTGTCTATAGTGTAAAATATTGGTTAGTACAAATTACTTACTCATTATTGTGTAAATATCATATCTCAGCCAGGCTATTAGTAAATATATTATAATTGTTTGCATTTAATTCCACTACACAAATAATGTCGACTCGAATTGTCGAATTAAAAGAGTAAATGTAAAAATTAGGAGTACAGCTGTCGTATGCCATTCATACGGGTTAGGCAGAAGGTATAGATTTAGCTTAGAGGAACATCTAATTTCATAATACAAATAATACTATACGTGTTCCAAAATTCGTGGAACACCTAGTTGGTACGTTATTATGTGAGGACCAAGGATCATTACAAAAATATGGAAAATATTCCATCGCTGTTAATTTTAAAGAAATTAATATTCAAATTTAACACTTTAGATGTCGTTTGTCTAAATTAGTGTAAAACATTTTAAAGATTGGTTTTGATATAGTCAATGGGATAACAATTTTGAACAACTATAACCAGGTTTGTAATTAATCACTCTTCTAATTATACCATTTCCAGAAGAGCATTTTACGCTAATTTTCCCTGAAAAGACATATGGCAACGTTGTTCTAAATTTACACTTATTCTCTCTTATTCCCATGGATACGGGCAACTCTGGTACCCTTATACATTATTAGGATAAATAAAATGTGTTGCCAAATTTACCTTTACAAAAAGGCCAATATCTTCTAGAATGAACAATGTGGAATCTTTTAAATGTTTCTTCGGTGTTCCTTTATCGCTACTTCAAACCGTAGTGTGGAGCTGTTCCGCGAATTTTGGGACACGTTGTATGTATACAGAGTGGTTGGATTTTCATTGTACACTCAATATTTTCATTGAGAGTATAATATTAAAAAAAAAGCAAAATGTGTCTGATACTATTTTTGCCCTCTTTCTAATCCTGTGAAATAGGATAATGTCGTTTGAAAAACAAAAGATAATCTAATTTATTTATTTTTTTTTAAATTGAATACCCTGTATATTATTGGATATTTTGATAGCTTATTCAATTCTGAATATAATATCATTTATTTTTTTTTCGTTGGGTAATGAATAACGCCATAATAACAAAAAATAAAAAAACACATTATGTATTGGTTAAAAAAAACAATGGAAAAAAAATAACACAAAAAAACAAATATCCTATTGAAGAAATTGTTCAAAATGGCCACCATTTTGGTTGATACATATCTGAGCTCGGTGCAATAAATTATTTTTGGATTTTCTTAACATATCCGGGGTAATTTCCTGTGCTGCCAATTGTATTTTATTTTTCAGTTCTTCTAGGGCATTCAACAGAGTGCAATATACCTTATTTTTTATAAATCCCCAGACAAAAAAATCTAATATTGAGAGGTCAGGTGATCTCGGAGGCCATAAATGTGGCCCTTTATTCCCAATCCACCTATTTTCAAATTCTAATTGTAGAAAATTCGTCACTGATTGTGCATTATGCTGTGGTGCGCCGTCATGTTGGAACCACATTTGTGTCCGGATAGCTAAAGGCAGATTATCTAAATATTCTTGAAATTCAGTTTCAAGAAAGTTTAAATATCGCTTTTGAGTAAGTGTGTCGTTATAAAAATAGGGTCGTAATAACTGATCCTCTATCACACCTATCCAGACATTTGTAGAAAAACGTATTTGGCATCGAGTTTGCTGAATCCTACGTGGATTCACGTCATCCCAAAAATGACAATTGTGTTTATTAAACACACCATTCCTATGGAAATTTGCCTCGTCCGTCCATAAAATGTGTGACAAGTACTGCGTTCCAGCATTTAATACCCAATTACAAAAATTCATCCGTTTTTGCAGATCAAGTGGTTGTAAATTTTGCACTAAACGGATTTTATAGGGTTTCATTTTGTGTTTTTTAAGGACTTTCATGATTTTATACCTGTTGATGCCAAGCTCTTGTACAGCAATTCTAGTTCAAGAAGTGGGGTATGCTCTAAAATACGCCAAAATATTTACTTCATCATCTCCTTCTGCATCGTTTTGATTTATATTTCTATTTCTTACATTTCTTATTTTTTTAAAACTTCCGTACCTCACTAATGAGGTGTGTAAATTTAGAAATGTATTCCAATGCGGTTGCCTTCGATCAGGGTATTGATTCATACATACTTGCAGCTTGATGGCAGTTATCATCTGATAAATAAAAGCATCGTAACATATCTGCTTTCTCTGCATTAGTAAATTCCATTTTTAATAAATAATCTAGAGAAACTATCACTAATGATTCACTAATCACTAAACTGTGTCACCTCATCAACTAGTATGCGAACTGACATTTAAATAATATTTTGTTTTTTAACCGGCCATATTTTCAAAGCATACTTTTTCTTTTTTATTTTTTGTTATTATGGCGTTATTCATTGCCCAACGAAAAAAAAAAATAAATAATATTATATTGAGTATTGAATAAGCTATGAAAATATCCAATAATATACAGGCTGTTCAATTTAAAAAAAAATTACATTATCTTTTGTTTTTCAAACGACATTATCCTATTTCACAGGATTAGAAAGAGGGCAAAAAATAGTATCAGGCACGTTTTGATTTTTTTTTAAATACGATACTCTCAATGAAAATATTGAGTGTACAATGAAAATCCAACCACTCTGTATAGTAACGGTTGTTCTAATCTTAATTATTCACATTTTTCACTTTTACACATTTCTTAATTACATTATATCTATGTTAGTCAACGAAACTCTTTAGATGACAGCTTACTTTCCAATTGTCATTTTGTTATTAATTACTGTTGAATTACCATGCCGCCACGTTAACATGGTATATTTCGGCAAACAATTTTAATATATATACGAAAATTTGATATATATTTATGATTTAGATCGCCTTTACAATGTGTATTGCATTATTTACTTAAGTAAATTGAATATTTCTTTATCTTAAGTTATGTTAAAAGACAAAACATGAATAGCTTTCTACAGATGTATATACAGGGTGAGTCGCGTCCGCGGGGAAAGCAAATTGTGACTTTATGAGAAAAGATATTTTGAAGCGGTTTCTTTCCTATGTTAGTCACTCATTAGGAGCACGTTTTTATTTTGTATTATACAGAGTGTACCATAACTTGGAAACTGACCATAGTTATACTTTTTTAAACGAAACACCTATAAATTATTACATTTTTCTATTCCCCGCATATTTCTTGGTCAAAAGGTTGTAAGATAGTATAGGCCATAAAGGTTTTCGACGTTTATTATTTTTCTGAAAAATTCAATGTTTTTATAAAATTATATTTCTCGAAAACGACGTAGTAGATCGGCATATTTTACTTTTTTGCACTTTCTAATTGATTTGGCAGAAAACTGGATTAAAGTTACATGACATACTTTTGCCAAAAAGTATTTTTTTTTCAAATGGATCAGCCTGTATATCGGTTCATTTTTGAATTGCTTACTAAATTTTGCACCAAAACCATGTAAGACGTTATAATTTTAAAAGTGGCCATTACTAGCTATTGTGGTTTTTTGAACATTAACAAAGTTCTTTTTTTATTTGAATACGGTATGGTGAGCCATATTTACCTACCACGTAATTGACATTGAATGAGCACATTTAAAAAGCTTCTCTTCATTTGTCAAGCTTGATTTTATAATGAATTTTTAAAAAAATGAGCTAGAGATATGATTTTTTGTATGTATTGGGGTAATGACAAAAAAATTTAATATATCTTATTTACAATACAGCAATATAATTCAAAGAATATGTAGAATATGACACAATAAACAAATTTTAAAACTAAACAAATTAATAACTTGATTTTAGTAGGTGTAGAAACAGGAAATGTTATGCCGTGTTTACACGGTCAAATAAATTCATGAATAAATTGACGAATTTATTCACGAAGAAATTCATGAATTTATTCATCAATTTATTGAACCGTGTAAACGCAAACATTCATCCAATATTTTATTGACGATATCCACTATAGTACCAACCATCAAATAGTGATATTTATTTTCTTGCAACCTTTAAATGTTTTTGTTTTCATTTATCAATTTGGAGGTTACGCCGAATTTGTTAATCTGATATTTATAGGGGTTAATAATACACGATTACATATGCAAAATATGGACTTATAGCTTGTTGATGGATACAAAAGCATATCCGAATATTTTTATACCTATGTACTTGATTGTAGTAATCACA
Organism: Amphimallon solstitiale; assembly: GCA_963170755.1. Classification (NCBI taxonomy): domain Eukaryota; kingdom Metazoa; phylum Arthropoda; class Insecta; order Coleoptera; family Scarabaeidae; genus Amphimallon; species Amphimallon solstitiale. The sequence continues at coordinate 26,270,619 of OY720678.1, forward strand.
AATATCTTTTTTACGACTTTATCATGATCATTAAAATAATTATTTGTTAAGTGAAATTATTCACTTCTCACAATCGATTTTTTGTCGGTCCTCTGCAACGTTTGTATAGAATAGCAATAGTTGCATATTTACATTAATATTTCTTTACACATACGACTGATTTTACTAATTTTATCAATCTTTTGTAATAAAAAAATGATTCACGGGGCAGAAGGTTCACAATGTGAAAGTTGGCATGTATTTTAAACTAAAATGTTACTATATTTCCCTAGAAAATTGACGAAAAATTAGAGTGGGTTCTAATTCGACAATTTATTCGTGAAATTATTTGACAAGAAAAAATTGACGGCAAGTTGAGCGTTTACACGCTCCAATAAATTCAAGATCAAAAACTTCATGAATTTATTTGACCGTGTAAACACAGCATTACATGAATGGATGAGTAATTAGAACAGAAATTATAAAATAACAATAAATATATGAGCACTAAAATAGGTAAAAATTAAAAATGTTCAAAATCACTTTTAAAAGTTTTTGAACATGCCTCCGAAATGATAAATTGACATTAATAAGGCGTTGAGTACTTACTTATGTTTCTAAATATTTGTAGAAAATCTACCCTCATCATTTCTTTTGTCGTTACGGGTATACTGTATATTTGTTCTTTTACGGATCCCTATAAAAAAAAACTAATTTTGTGATGTATGAAGACCCAGCAGGCTAGCCAACAAGGCATCCACGGGCTAGCCACTTCGCTGGAAATATTTCATTAAAATAGTTTGTGTCTGTAGCATAGAATATGGGGGTTCACCGTCTTGTTTTATCTACATCTCTTCGTAAATTTAGCGGAACATCTTTCAATAATTCTACTAAATTGCTTGATAGAAATTTCTCAAAAGCATCTCCGTTAATACTACCTTCAAATAAATGCGGGCCTATCATCCAGTCACCAAGAATGCTTCCCCATACATTTATGTTCCACTTATGGCGATGATCTATTTATTAGTGAAGTAAGGGTTTTTATTTGAATAGTCATGAAAGTTTCTTTTGTTAACTATTCCGTTACTTTGGAAACCGGCACCATCCGCAAATAACACGCTATAAAAAAGATATGTTCGGGTATGTATTCATTTTAATTATAATTATTGCCTATTGGCTTCTAGCTTTAAAATGATGGGGGGGGGGGTAACTCAATATTTAAATGTATTCATTGCCGATGAATTTATTTCAGTTTAAGGCCCTTGTAACGATGGTTTGGCTAATATCCAGCAGACAACCTCTTTCATGAGTATTGACGTGTTGATTTTTTGTTGTTGCCATAAGAATTCTTAATTGATTTTCATCATTAACGACATATACAGGTTTCTTTGGTTTTGAATTACCCATACTACCATCTGTAATGCATCCATTACTCTTCTAAAGGCATCTGTTTTGGGACATCTTCTGCCAGGTTAACGCTGCTGGTAAACTTTTTATGCTAATAAATAATTTCTTTGGCATTCCTTCAGTACAAAAAACCCGTATTAAAATAAAAATCATAGTTGCAAAGTTTGCAAAATTATATAAAAAAAACTACAATAGCTCAGCAATGGTCGCTTTCAAAATAATAACGTCTTACATGTTTTTGGTGCGAAATTTAGTAAGCAATTCAAAAACGAAGCGATATACCGGATGTTCATTTGAGAAACTTCACTTTTAGAGAAAAATATATCATGTAAGTTTAATCCAGTTTTCTGCAAATTCAATTAGTACTTGCAGAAAAATAATAGTAGTTTATACAACGAGTCAATAATGACAGTTATTATTACCGAGAGCCGAATTTACGAACCGAGCCGCGAAGCGGCGAGGGAGTAACTTGGCTCGAGGGTATAATAGTCATTATTGCGAGTTAGTATACACTACTTTATCTACGACTAACTGTGGATTACTAAAAAAAATCAAAATAAATAAACGAAAATGTCAGATTACTATATCAATATGACGTTTGACGGTTGGACAGTTATTAAAATGACCGGACTTGTCTATTGTTATGCAGAAAATAATGGTAACATTGCCATTATTCCCTGCATTCCGCCAATAAGAACAAGGTGTGTCCGGTATGTTATTGGAAATGAGAAAAAATTTAAATGTTGTATCAAACTTGCAAACTCTTTGCGTATGGAACCATATAGAAACAAGCGTAAATTGAATAAGAAGAATAGCAGATAAAAAAAGATAAGATAAATACAGAACAATTGGTAGCCCTTGGAAAACAGAGGCACCAATATAAATCGGAAATAAGATTAAAGAAACTGAAATCTCAACTGGAAATAAGAATGTATCTGAAAATGTAATTGACAATAGACAATTTCGGCCATTTTACTAACTATCTAATCGTCAAACATCATATCGATATAGTGATCTGACATTTTCGTTTAATTATTTTGATTTTTTTTTAGTAATCTTCAGTTAGTGGTAGATAAAGTAGTGTATACTAACTCGCTTCGCGGCTCTTTTCGTAAATTTGGTTCTCGGGAATAATAACTGTCATTATTGACTCGTTGTATAAACTACTATTATATTATGAACAACGCTACCAAAAATTGTGTCCATCTAATACGTTGTTTTCGGGAAATATAATTTTAGAAAATTGAAATTGAATTTTTCAAAAAAATGGTAATGAATCGAAAACCTTGAATTTTTGGCCTATACTACCTTATAACTTTTTGACTAAGAATTATACGAGGAATAACAATAATATGTAGGGTGTTCCATTGAAAAAACTATACTATGGTCAGCCCCCAAGTTATGGAACACTCTGTATAATACAAAATATTTTAAAAGGTGCTTCTAATAAGTGGCTCGTAAGAAAGCAGAGGCATATCCTGATCCCTTACTCTAAAGTCTCGTATTAGGTATATACCGTGTGTAGAAGTATAGATTTGTTGTTTAATATAGTTCGTTTTTTTACTACAGATTTTCAAGTTACTTAGTATTTTGTTTAATTTGATAGTTTGCTTAAGCAAAGCTGATATCTTTATAGTGTTGTGTTTCGAATTTAACTTTAAAATTTAGATACTTTCACATATTGCAAAACTAGAAAAAAATAAGAACAAATTCCTCGACAACTAATTTCCAATAAATTTTTATATATTTGAATCTAAATTTGTAGTGATACTTGTTTTTTGTTTAATTTATAATTAATTAGCAATAAATGAAAAATTTGAATAACCTAAAATAACAATTTTATTGAAAAAGAAAAAATTTTAGAAATTTCTAATCATATTTAAAATGAGTATAAAATATTTTAAAAATCTGTACATCTTGTTTATGATTAAAATATTAGAGACATTTAATAATAGTTTATTAGCACACTAATAGCAAAATAGTTGCAAAACAATAAAATCATGAGATATAAGGAATAAAATATATATTGTGAAAATTAAACAAAAAAATGTGTTGGCCGTATCTTAAAAGTAATGAATTATATTTTCTTAGAATTTCTTTGGTAATCCCTTAATTATTCTCGCTATTTTCGTAATAGTATTCAAAATATATCAACGTTTAACTTATATATATATATATGTATATATGTACTAACAATTAAAAAAAATTGATTTGGAGCACTCCACGTTGGGTGCCAGTTATAATGATAATGATATTTATTTAATTGATTCTTTATTAAATAAACGTATGTAAAATATGTACATTATAATTATTATAAGATCTATATTATTAGCTTTACAGTATTTTAAAATAAATACTAAAATCAACCTTCTACATCTAAACACTAAAATGTCATACAAGTTAAGGTAAATGTATATTTTCATATTTATATATGATTTTTTCTTGTTTACAATGTGACATTATTATAAATTATGAATAATCTCTCCATAAAAATAAATAATGATGAATATTGAAAAAGTGAAAACAATAACTCTTAATTGTCTTATCTTTTTAGTTTGTGTAATTTATTTGTAAGTATAAATTTTTACTTTTATATTGATTTATAGAAATGGTTTTGTGTACATATCTTACTAAATTCCATTTTGATCAGACTGTATACATTATCCTATAATCAATTAATGAAATTATTTGGTGTATAAAAGGAAATCTTGCAAATATTTTATAATAGTAGAACAGAACAGGCTAAAATTAGTTCGGAAAAATGTATTACCACGTTTCGTAAATATGCGTGTGTGTTGTCGACTGTTTTGAAGTTAAAATTAAAGACAGTGTTCTAAATCTACGCGTGATAATGGATACCAATCTAATTTCTCAGAAGCACGTTGAAAAAATATGCTTTTGGCAAGTAGGCAAAATTATTTGGTTTTTACATATTCACGCATAATCATATAGAATATTATAATTTTTTGTTTCTAAGTAAATTTAATAATCATGGCACACGAACAAACAAACTACAGTAATGCATTTGCAAGTAGATAGAATTCGTAAATTTATTATAAGTAAAATTAGCCATGTTATATTTGAATAAAACTGTTTTTCTTTAAATGAGAAAACTGCAGTAAATAAAAACTGTTGGTGTACGTGGACCGTTTTAAAAGAAAATTACCAGTTGTATAATTTAGAAAAACTACTGTACTCATTGCTAGAAACAAAGTGCGGGTAATATATTTATTCTTTAGTATGTATTATCTGTATTGTTATTGTGTTGTACTACAAGGAAAATAATATTTACGAATTTAAATGTGACTAATAAGTCACTTCACAAATTATTATAGCGGTATACCGTAGGAAGATTACATAATTGCGCAAAACTTGTAATTTTATTATATCACCAACGATATCTGTGGCTAATGAGAATTCGATTTTTCCGCATTGTCTCCACCGACTGAACCAGATCCACTTTGGGTGATATACAAACGCAAGGCTACGCCATTATAACAATCAACCGAAAGTCTCGATTCGAAATGTAGAGCGGATATATAGTTTCTGATAAACGCTCATCCATTTCCATGACAATCCTAGCACAGGTAAAGTTCGACTTATTTTGACATTCTTGTTATAGAACAAATATACGGATACAGAATCGAGTCTTTTATTCTATATAAATAGAATAAAAGACTTCAGACAGTGGTATATTTTTAAGCGACCACCAAATGATTATTAGAGTTAGCAAGATGTCTACTTAAAAATACAAGAGGGCATCGCAAAGAAATGTTTCATAAGTACAAAATTTTGGAAGAGATTAAAAGTTGTTTTTTAGCAGAGGCGAATTTGCCAGAGCTGGTCTTTAGAATACTTATTACATATTATCTAAACTTGCTTTCGTACGACAAAATACTCTATTAGACTAGCTAGTAACCAAATTGAGCCTATATAATTAGAGAAATATGTAGTCATGTTTGGAATATTATAATTTATTAATATTTCAGATAATCTTCCTCAAGCTTTCACAACACAATATTGTTTATCAAACATTATGACAGTTAAGCTAGGTCATTTAAGCTTGCTAATAATGTCATCAATATTCCTTTTGTATATACGTATATTCAAGATGATGTGATTGTTGCGCGATTTACGCGCAATTACTGTATACCGGGTGTTTCGAAATTGCACGGCACTTTTGTAGGTGCTTGTTCTCCAGCATAAAATAAACAAAAAAGTCCATGTCTCAAATTAATTTCAGCATTCAGCACGACAAATTCATGCTTCTTTAGCACATCGTACAGCATCAGGACGATTCTTGATAGTTGCTGCGGCTTCCACGATGCGATTACTAAATTCTGATGAATCCCGATCTCCCGATCTAACGGCGTTAGATCGGTAGTTTAGTAATCGCATCGTGGAAGCCTCAGAAACTATCAAGGATCGTCCTGATGCTATACGAAGTGCCAAAGAAGAATGAATTTGTCGTGCTGAATGCTGCATTCAACAAAACAGTGGCAATTGTAAACAGTTCTTTTGGATGTTGTATTGTTAAATAAATATCTTTATGCTCCAATATCTTAGTAATAAATTAATTTGAGACATATATTTATATGGACTTTTTTGTTTATTTTATGCTGGAGAACAAGTACATACAATAGTGCCGTGCAATTCCGAAACACCCTATAAGTAGCTACTACTTCTATATCTATGTATATGGTAAATTTATTGATTTTGAACGCGCTTTTGATAGGATTAAGTCCGAAAATCTTTAGAACAAGTTGCTTAACATTGAAATAAATTCGGAAATGATAACATAACAAAGTAAATGTCACGCAGAAATTGTCAATTACAGTATTTTTGTTATATTTATTATTTCACCATTTATTTTACAACATCAAATTATATTTATGAAATTTATTCTTATAGAAATCTAGACTAATTGAAAATAACGAGTAATGTAGGCAGTTCTCTAAATCATTATTATCAGTTTTAGGGCTGCTTATTTAAATGTGTTTGTAATGCCACTAACAAACAAAAATAAAATATCGTCATACTTTTCTTAGATGAGGGATGTCTTATTCAAACCTTCACGACTCTATGAAAAGAAACAATAAATGATTCATACAGTTACCATAAACAAAATGCCCTCATAACTACTTCCAAAATAAGAAATTTATTAAGTAAATCAAACTCCGACAGTACCGTAACTGTGAGGATATATTTTGAAGTGTGATTTGTTCATTTCTAAGGAATGAATCCGAAATATGAAATCTTTGGTAAATGAATAGAATAGAGTATGTAATAATGAGATTTGTGAAGAAACTATAACATTGCACACTTAACATACTCGTGTATTTAGTACGAAATTAAAGACTCATTTAAAGAAATAAACAAAAAGAAAATGTTCTTAGTGAAAAGAGGATAATCCATATGCTTCATTGCTCAAGCAATTCTTTGGCGCGTTATTGTACTCGCCTAATCTTCGGCAAGTAAAATCTTTTTCAATTGGATACCTCAAATCAAGAATTTGTGCACCGTAATAAGTGAGAAGAGAATTTGAGTGCCAAACTAGCAACCACTTAATTTAGTAAAGACATACAAACTATCATGAAGTATTCATCAGATGGTATTCTAATAAAAACTCTTGTAAATTTCGATAATACATATGGAACATTTTATCGTGAAGAGTGACTTATGTCTTTTAATAGCATGTTGTATCTATCAAAAATTACCTCATCATTAATTTAATTGGTGATAATATAATGACAGTTGTAGAAACTCTAATAATTATAACTACCAAGCTACAAGTAAACCTTCATCAATTTATCGCGAGGGGTTTTCAACTTAGTTCATTTATTTCTACTGTAGAAAATACAAAGCTAAGTTATTTTAGAAACGAATTAATATAAATACTCTTAAATTTATGAATGTGGTAGTATTTTTATTTTTCAAACTGATGAAGGATCTATAATACTTGCCGCGCATTTTTTCAATACCTATGTGTATTTTCTTATATTATAATAGTTTACTTAATTTTCGTTTTTTCAAGTAATAGTTTTCAATAATTCGTTCTCTTTGTCACATTAAATTTCTATGTATTCTTTTTTGAATCATCTATATTACCAGTCTCACTTTCATTTTCATTACGACATTACAAAATAGTCTCCTCAAAGTATTTGTCATCATGTCGTAGTGTTTTGACGGTCGCATCAACATGATGCCAAAAACAGTAACGTAAGCAGACATGTATATTGTCTGATAGACTGCGTCGGATTGTTTTATATTTCAGGTAGGTACGGACAATGCAAAACTTCGGCAAATCAAATGTGTATGCAAGGGTAAATATTAAGCAAAATGACAAACTTAAACGTGTGTTTGTTTTGAAAATATCGCACCACATATGTAAAAAGTTTAATTACACTATATTTGTACGTACTTTCCAATTTTGGACAAATATCTTGAAAATATGATAAATATGGGATCTAATAAAAACTAATTATTGTGATTATTTTTTAATAATTTTATTAACCAATCGTTTAGCAGTATTTGCGGACACGTGTTTAATTCTGTGCAATCACAATATTATTATAGTGAGAATAATCTTGGTACATTATTCTCCCGAGAATATTTTCTAGTACAGTGAAACTTCCCATAGGCGGACACTGTTCGTTCCGACAAAACGGGAGTCCGTCAGTTCGACCACGCTAATGACCTGACGTTAATCCAACCCTATAGTTCGACCACGACCTTGGGAGGAAAGGATTAACCGTACATTAACTAAACTTTCAAATAATAATGTAACTATAGGTAACGGATGCGACAATTTTGAAACACTTATTGGAAAATAAAAATCAGTCTTTCAAAATACAAAATTTTATTTTACAAAGGAATCACAGGAAAAATCACATTTTATAGTTCGTCAATATAGGTATATAGTATAAATGTATAATTACACATGTATCAAAATATATACACCAATTTTACAATGGAGGCACAGGAAAAAATCACATTTCATAGCTGCTCAATATAAGTAGGGGAAGGACGGGTAAGATGACGATGGTAAGCTTATTAATTTCTTTTTTCTGCGTGATTTCAATATAGCGTCTTGCTTTTGATCTAAGAGTCATCATTCTATATTCAGATTCAAAACATATTTTCCTTACTTTAGTATTTCTAAATTTACCTATTTCTTTGTACCTTTCTAATTTAGATATCAAAATCGTCATCTTACCCTCATGTGCGGGTAAGGTGACTTTACTAGGTGGGTAAGATGACGAAAGAACAATAGAACTGTTAAAAATATACTTTATTATCTACTTGTCTTGACAAAAGTCACAAACATATGCTTTGCGTTTAGATTCAATTGAGGTCAGACCAGTACAGGCTGCATGCGCCCACTTCTTACACAAGAAACAGGCATACCAGACCTCATCTTTACCGAAATCATTGCAAATTATGCAAACGTCTTCCATATCCACCACATAATCGTTATCATCATCTTCTTCCATATAACTGATTGATAGGGAAGAATCAGAGGATTCCTTGTCATCATCAAACGTTATTTTTCTGACATGCTTCTGTTTTCGTCTCTTTAGGGTCTCGTTATTTTCTTGCTTTTCAGTTTTCTTCTTTTGGTTTTCTTCTCTTCTCTTTCGATTTTTCTCTTTCTTCTCTTCTATGGTTGTTTCTCAGCTTCTTGATTTTCTAAGGCATTCTTCACAGGAGTGCTAGTTATATGCAATGACGGTAGCTTCTTTCTTTGTATTTTTTCCCCTTTAGAAGCAGTAAGAGGCAAAGGAGGTAGACCAAATGATTTAACATTAGACGGTCCAGCTGCCGCACTATTCAAGGTAGCCGAGAAAGTATTTTGAGATGTTTCAGCCACCTCGGTGTTCAGATTCGCTGAATGAACATCATGATGTGACTCTGATTCTTCAGTGGCTATAGTCGGCAATAATGTGATGTCATAAGACGATTCGGTTGTTTCTCTGTCTACGTTTGCCGAAGCTTCGAATGACTTCAGTCATCGACGGCTCAAAGTCAGAATCATCAAAAATTTGAGAATTCAGTGGAACTAGGCCACTTGCTTTAAAACCTTGTACAGCATTGTTTATTGTAGCAACCTTGCCATAAGCCACGTTAAATATTTTGGCTACATCTTTAATGGTAATGACTTGTCCTGGATGTTGCGACAAATAGTCATTGCATGCCCGGCTATAAGCGGTTTTAAAAGGTCCGTAAAAAGAAACATCCAGCGGTTACATGCGATGGCTTGTGGGGGAGGAAAACCCAACACAGTAATATAGTTTTGTCGACATAAATTCACTGCTCGTAGAGTAGCGTGCGAAGAATGGTTGTCCATAAACAGCAAAATTGGACTTTCCTTAGAAGGTCTTACATTTTTTATAAAATGTTGTAACCATTGGAGAAAAGACCCAGCGTCCATCCACCCTGACCCATTGCACACGCCCGAAGATCCCGGTGGTGCATCGTTTAAGAAATGCTGATGCCATCTGACTCTTGGAAAGAGGAAGAACGGAGGAACATAATGGCCAACAGCACTAAAACAGCACGCCACACTCACATTTGTACCCTTTTCAGCAGAAGATACTTTTATGACTCTACGGGTTCCTGTTGGACTTAGCACGTTCGGTGTCTTAGTTGGCACCGTAGGACAGCCAGTCTCATCTACACTGAAGATTTGATGAGAAGCGTAATTTATTTTGGCTAAAATTTCTTCATATGTAACAAAAAATGATTCTATATTTGTTCTGTTAAAGGCTGCCAACCTCGCCGCCGAAGTAGCTTCTGGCTTTCTCAATGAAAACTTACATCTTGTCATAAAACTTTGAATAAAATCTTTCCCCGCCTTTTTACTTTCACTATTAAAGCGGTGAGGAATCTTCAAAGTTTCGGCGTAATCATAAACAACTTCGAAAACTGTTGTCGGGTTACACCAAACGCCCTTTTATTTAGATCCTCTACATATTGCTTTAAGTTGTTCACTTGCTCATCGGTAAATGTGCACCTGAATCTTCCGCTATTAATTGGCATAGTCTCCTCAGTATATTTCTTGACATAGCGCCACAAGGTAGCTTCCGGAAGATTGTATTGTTTGGCTGTACTATTCACCGACGCCCCACTCTTCACCTTCTCCACAGCCGCGGTCATTTTTTCCTTTGACCAACTTTGCCGGTTCGTCTTTCGTTGGTAAATTTTAACCATAATTATTCACTGCAAATTAAACATGACACTACGCTAAAATATAAAATAATATATACGTAATAAAATTATATACTTGTCGGGTAAGATGACGAGCTCGCCATCTTGTCCGCTTGTCGGGTTCGTCAACTTACCCTACACGACTACTTTTAAATAAATTTTACAACAGACAAAAATGTATACGTATTTTGAGAAGCGTCTATAAGCTATGGTCATACAATAATAATATCTTACATAAAATACTTACTGCGGAAAGAAAGCACTAATAACAAACAATCTACAGCTTGTTTTATAACGAACTAATTTTACAAGCGCACAGGGTCAAAACATTAATGGCGTCATCGCGCCACAAAACTATGACAAACTTTACTATCCTCGCACTGCAAAGTAAGAAACTATAGGTTTGTTCGGGTTTAATATTACGAACGGTTCTAACACAGTTCTGTTACTGCGCAGAACTGTATGCGTCATAGTACACCGTTCGGAACGGTCTGGGAACGGTTCCGAACGATTCGATGCCTTTATCCCGAATTAGTTCTACAGTTCTAGAACGGTTCCAGAGCTGACAATCAGAAACCAAAACACGAAATTTTTAGTTCCAGAACAGTTCCGGAAACCCGAACACTTAACATATTTCTGCGCATGAGGTGAACTGTTCTGGAATCGTTCTTAGCGAAACAAAAACAAACCTAATGTTGACACACGAGATACTTCTAAGACGTGGCGCTATCTATTTACCTTTTCCGAAATGAAACAATTCGTCATCTTAGCCGATTCGTCATCTTACCCGCCCTTCCCCTATATAGTATAAATGTATAATTACATATGTATCAAAATATGTACAAAAATTAATTTAAGGTAAATTATGCAACGACAAACTTTTTACAAATTCTAATTTGCTTAACGTACCTAACATATATTTTTCTATCATCATTTTGATGAAAACTTGTTTTTTTCTAATATGGCATCTATGTTTTTTAATATTGTGTTTTGCAGAATTTACTTTTATATAAGTTTCTGCCTGAAAATTGAGCAAAATCTACACAAGAGGAAATAATAATAATTAAATAATAAATATATAAATATATATACCCCTTCAATGACCATCCCTTACGTGGTCGAACTGAAGGGTGGGATTAAGGCAACCATTTTTGAGTGAAAGATTATCCAGGTAGCCGTGGTCGAACTGACCGGCGTCCGACAAAGCTGCCCGTTTAAGAGAAGTGCCCGTTTATCAGAGAAGACAGAAAAATTAAGTAGAAACGCAAAGCTAAACTTTCATTTGAACACACAGTGTAAAATTATATACTTATAACTTTATTTGCTAAATAAAACTCAAACGGCTATGTGCACATTTATATATACATACATATAATAGAAACATATGTAGGTAAGGTACATATACAATTTATATACTATCTTACAAAATAATCTAAAATGGAAGTTTGCTTGTGTGTATTACATGCCAATTTTGCTTCAAAATGTAATGATAGCTCACTAAGCATACGCTTGTACATCATCTTTTTCAAAACAAAATTGTTTTAGTTTTTTTATTTCCAGTAGACCATCTTTATGTGATACTATTCTTTTCTCATAATCATTAGTTCTGGAATTTCTATTTCATCATCACTGTTTTGAATTTCGTTTTCTAAATTATCGGGCAAAATATGGTCTGGATCATCGTCCGTCTTCTGTATACAAATTGGCGTCAATATTTATAAATTCCTGTACATCATTACTTTCTAATTTTCCCATTAGGGTACACATTTCAGCCACTTTAGATAAAGCAATTTCATCTTCAGGATCATATTGATCACTTTCAAACTCCTTATTTACTTCTTGAAATCCTGTTTTCTTGAAACATCATCCCATGCTTTTTTAATAAAATAAATCGCATCTAATACGCTAATATAATTGGTTAAATTATGTACAGAATCAGAACTCTCAAACTGCGATAAGATGTGTTTGACTATTAAATGTCGGTACCGAGTTTTGAACATTTTTATAATGCCTTGATCTAGCGGTTGACATTAAGCTGTCGTAGTTGGCGGTAAGAAAACGCGTTTAACATTTTGCAATTGTACGTCCTTAGGATGGGCAGCTGCATTGTACAAAAATAATAAAACTTTTTTGTTTTGATCGATCATTTTCCGATCAAATTCAAGCAACCACTCTGTCATAACAGAATTAGTCATCCAAGCCTTGTTATTTGAATACTATCGGACTGGAAGAAAAGCAACGCGAAGATTTTTAAATACGCGAGGACGTGCTGATTTTCCGATAACCAAGAGTTTTTCTTTCTCCCCTGCCATATTCACACAGTGCACTATAGTTAATCTTTCTTTCGATAACATGTCGCCCATATATCTTTCGCCTCTTAATGCCATCGTCTTTGTTGGTAGTGCACGAAAAAATAACCCTGTTTCGTCCAAATTATAAATATCGCAGCGTTTGAACCCTTTAATTATTAACGGCAACCTATTTATGAAAGCTTCGACATTTTCTTGATTTGCGCTAACGGCTTCGCCAGATATCATGCGGTAATGAATGTATTCAAATACAAATCCGTCCGTTTAATGGAAACTTTGCAGTCAAAAAGCAGCTAAATAACTGTCCGCGCCCGTTCAAGGGAGTGTCCGCATAAGAGAAACCAATTTATTAGGAATTCCCTACTCTTAAATTCGGGACCGGACAAAATGCCCGTTTAAGGGAAGTGCCCGGCTAATAGAAGTGCCCGTTAAGGGAAGTTTCACTGTATTTTGTTTCTGTTTGTTGACAACGTATTTTCTAGTTTTGACACCTGTCACCAGTATTGTTGCAAATTAGAAGCAATGAACCATAAGCGATTTAGTTCATCATCAGTGGAAGATATAAACGCACAAATTAAAGAAAATCGTGCAAAAATACTATGGTTAGTAATAATTCAATATGGAAACAATTACAATCATTTTGCGACGAACGTGGTTACAAATTAGAAGGAAATACACCAGTCACAAAACTGGCAAACATTTTGAAAGACTGGGGATTTAATATGAAAAGGTGCAATGGAGAAGATTACAAAGAAGCCGTTATTAAAACGATGTGGAATAAAACCGCCAAATTAATGCAAGAGTTGTACTACAACGAATTTAGTAGAAAATTAGACCCCTTTAAAGATATCGAATTTAAATCTGCGAGAGAAGCCAGAAATACAAAACGTAAGGTATTACAACAGGTGCCAGAAAAAAGGAAGCAAAGTTCTGCAATTCTAACTAAAGAACAAATCATGGAAATAATATAACGCTACGACGAGGAGAACCCCTCCGTTTTGCAAAAATGCTTTTATCACATTGCTTCATATGAGCTAGCATGGCGTGGGGGAGAAGGTTGTCAATGTTTAGTGCATTATTTTCAAGAAGAAACAGGCAATGCTGGTTTGGCCACTGGAAGAGTAGAGTATAATCCGGTTTTCTCTAAAACAGCGCAAGGTGGGGCACAAAAATTGACTGATAGTAAATGGTTAATACCAAATGCTGAAAAGCCTGATGCGTGCCCTGTCCGATTGCTCAAGGAATTGCTAAGCAAGAGGAACGAACATATAAAAACTGACAGGCTTTTTTAACAGTAAACATTGCTTGGGATAAACCGTCTTCTTCAAGATGGTACAAAAATATGCCGTTGGGAATGAACATAATGTCGAAGTGGATGAAAGAATCGGCGGACATGATTGGGCTGGACACTAAAAATATAAAAATTACGAACCATTCTTCAAGGTCAAGTGCAGTGTCTTATCTAGCGAAAGCATGTGTTAACGAGCAAGAAATAATAAAAATTACGGGCCACAGCTCATCTAGTTCATTGAAACCGTATCTGTAGTTGAATAATGAACATCATTCAAGTTTGATTATTAACCTAAGAGACAAGGGAGAAGTTATAACTTTTAACACAACAGAACAAAAGAATGTTGCAAAATTCACCACTCACGGACAAACCATTTACAATAATTGTGTATTTCACATACAAACTTTTAACATTAATTAATTTTGTTAAATGTACAGAAATAATATTAAAAAGTTGTATTTTATGCTGTATTTTTTATTTAAACATTAAAAAGTAATCTTTCGAATACCACTCGAGAGATGTTTTCGAAAATCTGTCGAATTATTTTCAATTTATTCTAACTCTCTTATGATATACCTATTAAAAATAAAATTCGGTATATTTTTCGTAACAATCACATTGTCACTATTAGTAAGACGTACAAATAATTATGCACTTGATCTAATTATAAATAATCATAAGTAGACAACCTATCGCGGCTTAGATGTATATACTGACGACGTGACAGCTGTGTATATACCAGCCTGATTTCGTGGAAGGTGAGACTGTCTTTTTACTTTCTTATACGTAGTATAAATAATCTCTCTCTCTCTCTCTCTCTCTCTCTCTCTCTCTCTCTCTCTCTCTCTCTCTCTCTCTCTCTCTCTCTCTCTCTCTCTCTCTCTCTCTCTCTCTCTCTCTCTCTCTCTCTCTCTCTCTCTCTCTCTCTCTCTCTCTCTCTCTCTCTCTCTCTCTCTCTCTCTCTCTCTCTCTCTGTGTGTGTGTGTGTGAGACCACGATAGCGGTCAAACCGCTGTAGATATCAATTCCAAATTTTGTATTTACGTGTACAATCTCCCTCTTGAGATCTGATTAGTTTTTCAGTAAAATCGGTAGACCGGAAGTAGCAGTTTACTTCAGCGAAAAAGCGAATTTTGCCAATATTTCGTCAACTGCTAAGTTTAAACAAATTTATAAAGAATTCATATATACTTAAAATTAAAATTGAGAATAATTTTATTTAAAAAGTTTTCCGAAATTCCTACCGGAAGTAGGTCTTTTACTCTTATCGAAAATCAGTTTTTGCGAATATTTCGCAAGTCATGCTTTTTAGACAAGTACGTAACGGGTATAAAAGTATTTAAAACATAATTTTCAATATCTTTTGCATAAAAATTTTTTTTTAAATTCAGTCCGGAAGTACCGCTTTTATTCTTATCGAATAACGATTTTTTGCAAATATGTCGTAAGTTATGCATTCTATATAAATTTATCAAGAGTACAAAAGTATTTAAAACTGAATTTGCAATATTTTTTGAATATATGAAATTTCAAAATTCGGACCGGAAGTAGCACTTTTACTCTAAGCGAGTAGCACTTTTTTGATAATATCTTGCAAAGTATGACTTCTATAGAGATTTATTAAGAGAATAGAAGTACTTAGAATAAAATTTTGAATAATTTTTGTATAAAAAAATTCTTAAAATTGTATAGTTTGAAACGCTCATACTTATAAAAAAAGTCGTGTGGTGGCCACACCTCATTTTTTTTAAATAAAATGGGATTATCTTCGAGGAGGCCATACGTTTACCAAAGGATATTTGAATGTTCTATATCGTCTGACGTTTAAGCGGACAGATAGTTGCTTAAAGAAGACATGTTTAGTGAAAGTTATGAAATGGATAAAATCGCTAGTCGTGGTGCAATTCAGTACCTACTTCAGAAAATGAATCAGACTGTGCTTTTGATTGATATACAGTAAACAATGAGCAATTATGTAGCTTCCAAGGTCACGATTTGCCCAAGTTCACTAGCTTTAAACGTAGCAAGATGAGCCACGATAGTGAAGAACGTCTGAATCATTAAAATGTTACCATTCCAGAAATGATTAAAAAAACTTTATGATGTTATATTGAAAAACAAGAGAGTGTCCAGTGTATAGTGTAGACGTGTATATATCGGCTCCGGATTTTTAACCCAATAATAGGGAGAAACCGAGTTAATAATACACAGAAAGGTGACACTGTGAAGAAGAAGAAAAAATAGAAGTGATACAGAAATACAAGAAGAAAGTAGAAGGTAAGACAATTTATTCAGATTAATAAAACATGTGTTGACTGCCTCCGAGAGGTCGACTCGGGCATTCGACACACACGGATATATTTCAACAATAACAACTAAAGAAAAAAGTACGGTGCTGCGAACCATACCAGAGATTTGGAAACAGAAATAATAAAATAAAGTACGGTACCCTGAAGAGAAGTCGGGCGTCAATAAAATAAATATAGGCGATAAGAAGAAAAGGCCCGTCATAAGACAAACTAAAATAGTAAGAACACTGTTGGAAATGGATAGCGATGGGAGCACAACAGATGAGGGAAAAAGAAAGAGGGGACAAAGAGATATAACCGAAATGCTTAGGAAGAATAAAAAGACAACTAAAACAACGGAGAAAGGAGCAAGCGAGTGAAGTTAATGGAAATGATACAAGGACTGGTTACACAAATGCAACATATAGAGGGAAAACAAGATAAATATATGGAAGAAATGAAAGGAATTAAATTGGAAAATGAGAAAATCAAAGAAGAAAATGCAGAACTGAAAAAAGAAATTAGGAGTGTGAAAGGAAGACTAGATAGACTGGAGGGAGTGAATAGAAGAAATAATGCAGTTATGCAGGGATTAAAAATAGATGTGAGTGATCAAGGGCACCTAAAAGTAGTGGTAGAAGAAATTATCCAGAAGTACATGGAAATACAAATAGAAATTAAAGCGGTGAAACAACTGGGCCCAGAAACTTGCTTAATAGAACTGAAGAATACACATGATAAGATACAAATGATGAAAAACAAGGGTAAATTAAGAGAATACAAAGAACAAAAGATATATATTAACGATGATATGACGAAGGAGGAAAGAGAAATACAAGAAAAGATACGTAGAAAGACCAAAGAAGAGAGAATGAAAGGAAAAACCGTCAAGATAGGATTTCAAAAGATAATAGTGGAGGGAGAACAATGGAAATGGAATAGAGAAAAAGAGAATTGGAATAAGAAGGAAGGAGAATTGGAAAGAAGAAAAGAAATCGCAAAAATAATGTCAAAAAACTAATAATAAAGACTAGTAGAAATGAAGATGATGACCCGGGCAAGAAAAAGGACACGATAAAGGAGAATAAACAAAATAATGATAAATATGATAACGATGACACAAAAAAAATAGAAAAGATAAGGAAAAGTAAGGATAAAGAAAACATAATATGGAAAATTGGCACGTGGAACATAAAAAGTATAACAGGAAAAGAAAAGGAATTAGAAAAGGAATTCGAAGAGTTAGAAGTAGACATATTAGCAATTACGGAAACGAAGAAAAAGGCACAGGGAATAATTAAGATGGACAATGGTCACACTTTATTATACAGTGGTGTAGGAAAAGAAAGAAGAGCAGCTGCAGGAGTAGGATGCATTTTACACAAAAAATTAGAAAACCAAATTCATGACTGGAAGGCATGGTCAGAAAGAATATTACTAATAGAGATGAAGGAGAGAAACATAATGAAAACAATAATAGTAGTATACGGACCAAATGAAGACGACACAGCAGATAACAAAAATAAGTTTTGGGAAGAATTAACAGTGGTGGTAGAAGATGCGAAAGGAATAATTTTTGTAATGGGAGACTTCAACAGTAGAGTTGGTATAAGAGACGATGAATACACTGAAGTATTAGGAACAAACGGAGAGACGGTTAGAAATAACAATGGAAGAAGAATGCTAGACTTTTGCATGATACACAACTTGGTAATAACTAATAGTCTTTTCCACCACAAAAATATACACACATATACCAGGGAAGTTAAGAGCAGGGGAGAGAAGTCCATAATTGATTATATATTAGTTGACAAAAAGAATAGAAGAATCGTGACTGATACAAAAGTAAGAAGAGGACCGGAAATAGGGAGCGATCACTTTGTCGTTATATCAAAAATAAAGGAAAAAGTTCAAAATAAAGAAAAGAAATATATATACAAACAGAAAGAAAACCAAAAAGAATTACTTAGAACATACAAACTAAGAAGTAAAGATATCGCTGAAAGTTACCAGAAAAGGATAACTGGAGGAGTAGAAAATGTAGAAATGAATAGAAATATTGAAGAAACTTGGAATACGTTCAAAGAAATTATAATAACTACAACTAAAGAGATATGTGGAGTAAGCAAGAAGAAAAACAAAAGACAAACGAAGTGGTGGACAAATGAAATAAGGTATCAAGTAAAGTCAAAAAAAAAGGCATGGAAAATATATTTAGCAGAACAAACAGCGGAAAAATACAATATATACAAAGAAGAAAGAAAAAAAGTGAAACAGTTAGTGGCAGAATCCAAAAAAGAGACATGGCAAGAATTTGGTGAAAAGATGGAAAAAAATAGTAAAGAAAACCAAAAACTATTTTATAGAGTTTTGAAGTCAGTAAGGAATGAAGAAATGTCTCAATCTACACACCATAATAATATACAAAATAAGAAGGGAGATATACTAAGCGATAAAAAAGAAATCATAGAAAGATGGAAAGAATACTTCCAAGAATTGCTAAACGAAGGAGTGGAAAATGAGAATACCGATGAACAACAAACAATAGAAGAAGAAGAGACGGAAGAAATAATTACCATGGACGAATTGGAAGAAGCAATACATAAACAGAGAGATGAGAAAGCACCAGGCTGCGACAAGATTACGGCAGAAATGATTAAAAATATAGGACAAAAAGGAAGAGAAGTAATGTTGAAAATATATAACAGGATATGGAGAGAAGAGGAGATACAAAACGATTGGAGGAAGTCATTAATAGTACCAATATACAAGAATAAAGGAAACAAAAAAGAATGCAATAACTACAGAGGAATAACCCGTCTAAGCACTGCAATGAAGATTCTTGAGCAAATAATAGATAAAAGACTAAGAGCAAAACTCGAAAATACGCTACACGAATCACAAAGTGGGTTTAGAAAAGGAAGGAGCACATAAGACCAAATATTTTCCGTGAAGCAAATAATACAAAAAGCCTATAGAGAGCAGAAGAAAGTATTTTTAGCATTTATAGATCTAGAAAAAGCATTCGATAAGGTACCAAGAGAAAGACTGTGGAATATATTAAAAGAGAGAGGGGTCAATGGAAAAATAAGACGATTAATACAGAAAATATATGATAATAACACCAACGCTGTAATAGCTAATAATTTAGAATCAGAAACCTTCAGAACAAAGGAGGGACTCCGACAGGGAGGAAGCCTGAGCCCAATGCTGTTTATAGTTTATATGGACGACATTATCAAAAGGTGTACAAAAGAAAGTAAAAAGATCAGAGTTGGACACATTAACTTAAAGCTAGTCGAAGTTTCACAGGGAGCATTCGCAGACGACATAATAATTACAGCTGACAGTGCGGAAGATCTACAACGGAACTTAATAATATGGAATACGACACTAAATAACAGTGGAATGATGATGAATAAGAATAAAACCAAAGTAATGGTAGTGGGAGATGAAGAGATAGATATGAAAATCGAAATAGAAGGAATTGAAATAGAAGAAGTGAGAACGTTCCAGTACTTGGGAGTGAGAATTGATGGAAAAGGGACCCAGGACGCCGAGATTAACCAACGAATAGAAAAAGCAACAAAGCTGTATTATAGTATGAGGAATAAGTTCATTAACAAAAAAGAGATATCCCGCGAAACAAAATTAAAAGTATATAAGGCAATATACCGACAGATATTAGTATATGGATGCGAATCCTGGATATTAAATACAAGACAAAAAAGTAAAATACAAGCAGTAGAAATGAAATATTTAAGAAGAGTTACAAAGATGGAAAGAATAAGAAATTCGGAAATAAGAAAAGATCTAAATATACAGTCAGTGTTGGAACATATTGAGCAAAGACAGTTGGGATGGTGGGGACATCTATATAGAATGGAAAATACGAGACAGACAAGAAGGATATGGGAAGCAGAATAATGAAAAATAAAAGAAGAGGAAGGCCAAGGACGACATGGAATGATGTCATAGCAGAGATTTTGAGGAGGAAGGGCAAAACTTGGACAGAGGCGAAGAGCATGGCGAGGAATAGAAATGAATGGAAAAGATTCATAAAAAGTTAGAAGAGGATAAACGCCCCACACCATTAATATGGTAGAGGGGATTATTAGATTATGTATATAATATATGATGTTATATTACGTTATTGTAAAGTGAAAGAGGGGAGATTACCAAGACTCTGTTCATGTCTAACATTTTGCATCTCGACTTAGGCATGTCTAAGCTCTCTATCAAATAGGTGCCACGTTTATAGAATGCAGATCAAAACTCTGAAAGAGCGAAAATATCCAGCGACAATTTGAAACTTTGTTGTTATGGTCGATGGAAGTTGGCTGCAATACTATGTGTCAGAATTCAAACGGCTATTTCAGCAATGGTAATATCGTGTCAGTCCGCCGCCAAAGAAGGCCCCGACATTTCCTTCGGCTAAAAAGGTGGGGGCTATGATACTTTGTGATTTGAATGGGCCAAACTATCATACATATTATGCTGCCCTTCTGGACACAGTGAAAGTTGCCATTACCGAAGAAAGACTCGCAAGAAGTTGAACAATCCATTCAAAATTGCTTAATATATATTCCCATACAAATATATAAACAACCAATGAATATTTTCGTGAAACATACATATTTTCAGAAAGTTGCAATCGCTTAGTCACAGTAGAATGTAACGGAATGATTTTTATTAGGATAACCAGCCTACAAGAAGAGAGGTCTTCAATTCTTAAATATGATGGTTATACAAAACATAGTATCGCTATAATTAGTCTGTGACGGCAAAGATAGATATAAAAAAATTATGAATATACATATATAATAATGGTTGTGAAGATCATCTTATGTGTGGCATCTGGATTTTGTTTATAGGCTCATGATTTGTATCTAATTGTCACAAAACTTTCAAGAGAGCGAGATGGGTGCAGCGTTTGCTTAATGCTGATCAAATGCGCGCTCGCTTTCAAAAATCTGGGGAGTGTTCAACTATCTTTAAACGTAATCAAAAGGACTTTTTTCGGTGATGTGCTACAGTAAATGCAACTTGGATATATTATTATACTCTAAAAATAAAAATACAGTGGAAACTTTAAATTTCTCTTGTGAAACGTGTCCACAAGAAAGCAAAAACCGTTTTTTCAGCCGATAAATTCATCCCAATAGTTTTGTTGAATTCAAAGATGTAATGCTTATTGATTATTTTTAAAAAAAAAAGAAGCAATAACTGGCGATTTTCTAACAGGTATTGATGCCGAACTTAAGAAAGAACGACCTCATTTCTTGAAGAAAGCAGTGTTGTTCCATCACGATAATGGGTATTTCCATTCGTTCTCTGTTGTCACAAAAAAAAATAGTTGAATTGCGTTACAAATTGCTGCCTCATCCGCCATGTTCATCAGATCCGGCTCTCAGTGATTTCTTCTTATTTTAGACAAATGAAGAGGTGAGAGCCGAGACAAATGCATATTTTGTAGTTTCCGAAAGATTATTTTTTGGGCAGTATGAAAAATTGGAAACAGCTCTGCTTAGTATACAAGCTGTCAAGGAATTATGTCGAAAAATAAAGTTTTTATTGAAAAGTTTCTCTTCCGTCAAATCTTTCGGTCGCAATAGGAAACAGTATGTAGCAAAACCGTATTTGGAGGTCTGAATATCCCTTCGCGCCGTCCATTCAGAAATAATGTTACTTCTAAACCTGAGTCAACAATATATACAAATTCAGCCAATAAAATATTTAATGTGTTCAACCTTTTCCTGACTACAGAAATGAAAGAAAAGATTTGTAAACACACGAATGAGGAGGCAACCCACATTTATGAATTACATAACAAGACACGCGTTAATCAAGAGATAACCTGGAAGCATATTGATACCGTAGAGCTCCATGCATTCTTTGGTGTTTTATTTCTGCAGAAGCTCTTTGTTGCCGAAAATAAAATGTAAAAGAAATGTGGAGCACCAATGAAACCATTCGGCGCAATATTTTTACAGCATCCATGTTCCGAGACAGATTTAATATGATCAGTAAATTCATATGGTTTGACGACACTAACTACGAGACAGGATAGAAGGCAAACAGATATATTAGCTGCGTTTAGAGAAATATAGGATGCGTTTGTAACTAACTACAAGAAAGCCTTTGTTTTCAGCGAAACGATAACAGTAGATGATCAACGAGTGGCTTTTCACGGCAAATACCCAGTCAAGCAATATATGAGTTTTAAATCTGTTAAGTACGGTGTCAAGATGTGGGTATCTGCAGATGTTAGGACTTTTTACCTTCATATTCTGCAAGTTTACGTCGGTAAGCAATTTGGCGGTAAACCGGAAAAAAACTGGTTTTGGCGTAGTTTGTGATTAATTTTACCTTTATTTTGTTCTGGTCGTGGTATTACAACTCACAAATTCTTTACTTCTACACCCTTAGCTGAATTATTACTGTCAAAAAGTATAACTTTGCTTGGAACCGGACATGCCAAAGGAACTGAATATCACAAAAGAAAGAACTGTTGACTCGTCAGAATTTGTGTATTCAGAAAAAAATGTCATGCCAGCCTACACACCGTAAAAAAACAAATTGGTTCATTTTATGTCTACTCAGCACGAAGACATATCTCTTACTGAAGACTAGTCAAAGAAACCAACATTATAATGCCACTAAAGGGGCTGTTGATAATACTTACAAAAATATATGTGAATATAATTGCTCCCATCGTATTCATGAATTTATGACATTACCGCCTTGAATAGCTTTGTAATATATGTTGCGAAGAATCCCTATTAAAAGAAAAAATTGTCCACAAGAAAACTTTTTCTCCAGTGCTTAGGCAAACAGTTGGCCAACATGGAGCGGCGAGTTCCAAACCTAAAGAACAATCTGGTGTATACAGAGGAATAGTTGCATGCGGAATAAGCAGTCCAGTACAAACTGAACTGCCTATTCCAATAAATGAGAAAAACGCGGAAGATGTTATTTATGATCAAGATCTAATGAGAAAAATGAGGTCTGGTCACCACACTACATTCTTATTTGTATCAAATTATAGAATTTTCAGATTTTTTTATACAAAAATTATTCAAAATCCTATCCTAAGTACTTCTATTCTCTTAATAAATTTCTATAGAATGCATACTTTGCAAGTTATTCGAAAACAACTGCTACTCGCTAAGAGTAAAAGTGGTACTTCCGGTCCGAATTTTGAAATCTTTTTTGTACAAAAGGTATTGAAAATTAAGTTCTAAATACTTTTATACTCGTAACGTTGCTGTTTAAAAAGCATAACTTCCGAAATATTCGCAAAAAACTGATTTTCGATAAGAGTAAAAGACCTATTTCCGGTAGGAATTTGGAAAAACTTTTTTAATAAAATTGTTCTCAAATTTAATTTTGAGTACATTTGAATTCTTTATAAATTTGTTTAAACTTAGTAATTGACGAAATATTTGCAAAACTCAATTTTTTCACCGAAGTAAACTACTACTTCCGGTCTACTTATTTTACTGAAAAACTAATCAGATCTTAAGTGGGAGATTATACACGTAAATACAAAATTTTGAAATTGATATCTACAGCGGTTTGACCCCTATCGTGGTCACACACAGACACAGAGAGAGACATTTTTAAAAACCACTTTTTCGGTATCAGGTAACAAAACGTGGACATCTGCAAAAATCTCGAGGTCGAAAATTTTCGTCATCACAATACTTCCTTATACTACGTATAAGAAAGTAAGAAGTGAACACAAAGTGTGACAAGTGTAAGCAATTTATATGTATGTGCAAACCACAGTCGCACGTATTCCACCGTAAAGTGTACTTCTCCTTCGTGGCTTAAATTCCTCGGTGCTGCGCGACTCGGAATTTAATCTCGCCACTTAGGCAATAATAGTCATCTTCTCAACCTTTGTATGTAATATACCTACTATTATAATATTGCTCATAATAATATAAACTTTATTTTAGAACCTAACATCTCATTCTAAGAGCATATCGATCTCACAAGAACTACGATCAGTTTCTACTTAAGTCACAATTGTCAATATGTATATCTAAGCAATATAGATGTATCTACCAATTACGATATTTTCAACTAGACATAAGAACAATTTTTGGCTACTAATAATGCAAAGAAATTTCTATTTTATTTTCCAGTTTCTTAGTGTAATATTATTATTGTTTTAGTATGCTACAAACTGTTTTATAATTAGTATTATACTATTGACCAAATAAATATTTTTATATTATTTACGGTTTACATTATTATTCGTTTTAAATAATTCCAGAATAAATTCTATAACTATTAATTGTGGTATATACAAAACATCATAAGCTGAAAAAACTATACTTTGCTTTGAAATCTATACATATTGCCTAGTATTTCTAATAACAAATCCCAATGTTTTCAATACCGATGGAATAGTGCTATTGATGTGGTCAGAAAATGTTATTTTGGAGTCAAAAAGCACACCTAAATTCCTGACCACTGTACAACGACGAACAGGGATACCATCGAAGGCGTAATTGAAACAAAGAGGATCCTGCTTCCAACGATGCTCAATACATTGCATTTACAGATATTCAGAAACAAATTATTCGCTGTACACCACGCTCCCAAGACTGCCTCTGCAGAAACAAGCAATCCGTAATAGTACGTGTTTTCAGGAATAGCTTGACTTCATCTGATTCAATTCAGATGAAGTCAAACTATTCAGAAGTATTCACGCAAAGTATCGCACGCCAAAAAAGAGATACATATACTTAAATAACATGCAAATTTTAACCCTTTCAGCCCTGAATTTTTAAAAGCTAATGAAAAAATTTTTTGGTGGTTGCTACTACTTACATATTGCAGTGATCTTGAATAGATAATAATATGTAAATAAATAAGTATAATCAAGATCACTTCAAGATTTTATTTAAATTAATTTTATTTTATTCATTTTTATCATAATGTGTATGTAAATATTCACTATATCAATAATTTACGAAAACTTTATTTTTATTTAAGTAAAACAATAAAAGAATCTTAGTAAAATTTTTATAAAATCATAATATATTAAGTTACGCATTGAATGTTACGTTTCAATTATGAGAAGGTGTTTCTCGCCCGAAGAATGCTGACACCGGCGAAGATCGACCGTGTGGACCGGCGCAAAAAGTATTGTTCGTCAGGTGCATGAATGAGTCATGAACGTATAGACGAATTTATATTCACATGTTTGTTTACCTTTTTCAAGGATTGTTAATGCGCTGTTTCTCCAAGTGACCGATAAGGGCAGCACCGTCGACATACAATTTTGGAAGTGGTATCGGTATATGCCGAAAATTGCCGGACGTTTTTATAAAGAAAATTAGGCATAAAAGAGCGGACGGATAAAATTTCCGGGATAGCTTGGTGTGAACCGCTATCTTTAAATAGTCTAAAAGTAGGTGATAAACCACTCCTTCCTCCTCTTTTAAAAGGATTACTCTTAAATCCGGACTTAGAATAATTTTTGAGATTTTCGACACTTATGAAATTTTTAACAAGATTCAACACTTGTAATATTTTCTTTGATAACATGCAACGTGTATTACATTGAGATTTCTAGTTATTCTTGTATAAATATTTATGTATGAAATAACCTTATTTATGAATTCAGATTTTGAATTTATTTAATTTCATTTTATCTTATTTTTCTAGAGTGTTTTGTTTTGCATGTAGGGGTACTATGCCATACATTATGACAAAACTTTCTAGTAATTGTAATGATAACTTTGGATAGCATAATCATTTTATTTTCGTATAATTAACTTTTCTTTTAAATTTATTTATCCTACAAAAGGGATTTGAAATTAATAATTTTGTTTTATGTGTATATAGGATTTATATAAGTGAGCAAGTTTTTTTTGAAATTCATTATGGATGAGTTTGAAACCATGTACGAAGAGTTAAGGTGATTAGATAATATTTGTTATAAATGTGTGTATAGTGGCGTACCAAATTCTTTGTTTGAAGTGGTGTTTTTGTATTGGAATTTCACGAGAAAGGTAAAGTTTATTTTAAATATATATATATTATTTCTTCTTATATGTGTATCAAGTATATTTTTGTTGTATTTGGGTGTTCAATGTTAACGTGTTGAATAATACATCAGGAATGTGTGAAATGAATTATGTCGTTATTTAATTCATAGCATGGAGTCCTGGTGAATTTGAAGGACACGAATTGGTCTTGGTGGTACTGCGTTTGGGAGCGAGAAAAGGCACCAGGCAGAACTAATCAGGGCTGAGTTAATTTATTGAATACGCAGAGACATTATTTTATTTCATTTTATTTATTTAATTTAAAATATATATATTCCTTAAGGAGTGAGCACATTGTGATGTATGTTCGGGTTGCGTCCGACGAGTTGAAAAAGACATACTCGTAGGGTGGAACTTTGGGATACTCATCTGTGTGAATTTGCTATCTGGTGGTACTGTGTTGGGAGCGAGAAAAGGCGCCGGACAGGACTAATTAGGGCAAAGCCATATCCTTAATGTTTATATTTTGTTCGCAAATAGTAGATCGCGCAAAATTTTTGGTTATTTATATTCCAGTACAATTCATCATGTGTAATTTATTTTATTTTTGATTGTTTACATGTATCTATAACAAATATAATTCATAATGGTCACGTTCACATTTTTCTTTAGACATAAGTTTTTCACGACATTATGACTTCATTTATTTTTATTTCTTATAATATTTTTATTGATTATGATGTATCAATTTGAATGATGATTGAAGTATTGATTTTTTTTTGTGTGTAAATATTTGTATATTAAAATTTTTTGAATTCGCTTAAAATTATTTTTAATAAATTAGATGTTAAGATTTATTTTGTATTTTATTTTCTTTACCTGACCTGGAGATAATTAAAGAGCAGGAGAATCGTTTGGAGAATCTACTTATATTTTCTGCCCCTGAGAGAATTATTTATTTTAAACTGAGCTAGTTGTATGTAAAAGTTTTGCTTAACCTACTTTTCAGCAGAAAATTCATCGTATCTTAGTCTAGCACAAGGCCTAGCACTGAGATGCGTGCTCGACTCTCAATTACACGTTGATTAAATAAATTAAATTTATTTCATTTATATATAAATTTGCAAGAGTCACAGCAATATGTTGTTAAGAACATATAAACGACATTTTATACATATAGCTTCGCTATAAAAAAAATTAGAACTTGGTGGCAAATGCCACCATTAGGTCTAGGAGGAAAACAGGACGTGCAATTTGAATCAATATAATTTATTGTTTTATGTGGTATTTTTTAAAGCAGTTTCTTTGTTTACTAAGACATAAATAAATATTACATTTTTCACAAGCTGTTCTTGACCTGCCACTACAGTTTTCTAATTTACATCTTTGCTCATGACCTTCTGTTGGTACTGGCCAGTGTCCACAATTGTCATATCTGATGTCTGAAACTCGTGCTTTCGCAACATGAAACTTCTTAGGTAGCAAAAGCGGAGAATTTTCTCTTGAAGGCCTACCTCTTTTTGGGGTTTGGGTAGTGGGGATTCCTGCAAAAGCAAGTGCTTCAGCAACATCTAGCGTAAATTCTAGCAAATCTTTTGTCTTTTCCTTCGGCAAACCTATTGCATTAGCCTGTTTTCTATATTCCAGCCATGAGTTACATACAGCAAGATTGAAATAATGAAACATAACTCTGAGTGTCCACTTTTTCGATCTAATGAAAGTTCTCTATAAAGAAAGCAAAAAGTCACACTTATCTACACTTCCCATAGATGCATTGTACATTCTAACGATTGCCGGACGCTCTATCTGTACGTATTTTTTTTCTTTCTTGTCCCACCTTTTTGCTTCATCTCTTGGGCTAACAGCGATAAAATTCGAAGCCAAAGTCACGGGTCTATTATCAAACCACCTCACAATTACTATATTGTTGTCGGACACTACGTAATCACAAGACCCTCGACCCATTATTTTCATTTGTTTTTCGGTTTTTATGGGACATTTTTCAAGTCTGTTGGCACGTATTGTTCCAGCTGCATATATCCCTTTTTTGTACAATTCTTCTAAAAGAGATATAGAATTGAAATAGTTATCAAAAAAAGTTTTTGACCTGAATTTTCAGGAATTCTAGCGGCTAAATGAAGAACTAGAGAACATGTAATGCTGGGACTGCTAGTTTTAGCTTCTTCAGTGAGTGTGGTGGAGCCTTGGTAAACCAAAGAGCGGTATATTATGCCTGACTCACCGCATAGCATCAATGCTTTTATGCCCCAGGGTGTGGGCTTTCCTCTGATGTATTGCTTTATATTGAGTTGTCCCTTGAAAGGGATCATGGATTCATCGATACATAGGTTCTCTTCTAGGGCCAGTTCTTCACATCTGGATTCAAATGCTTGAATAAGTGGACGGACTTTCCATAGTCGATCGTGTTGTTGCACCTGATGTGGATCATTTCCATCAGTAATATGTAAATTATTTCTCAAACTTTCAAACCAGTTTCTTGTAATCCCAATGTTTCTAACAAGAGCAATTTGAGTAGATGATTTTCAATAGAGTCTTAGTCTAGGGTAATTTAGTACGCCCATTATGAGATGCAAAGCTACCAGTTTTCTAATTTCGTATTCATTTGTATTTACTGACTTGCCATTAGTTGACAATGAATACATGTTTGTTTTCTCAGCTGATTCGGAAAAAATAAGACGAGGGAAATATTTAGAAAATATAACATAAGGTGATTCCGGCTCATCATCAGTTATAGAGCTGTCAGATTGCTGAAAACTAGTCAATAGTGGTGGTATAAATTCTGTTCTTTTCCAGCTTGCAGCTAGTCTTTTTTTATTGTCACTTTTTCTTTCTTTGCAATAAATATTTGGAGGTATATTTTCTTCATCACTTTCATCTTCAGATGCAGACTCAGTCTCGATTTCGTCACTATTTTCTGGGTTATAATCATCATCTTCAAATGAACAATCATTGTCAAAATTTTCAATGTCTGATTCATTTAGTTGGGATATTGTAGTCAAAGTTTTGTTCAGTGGGATCTGCTTTGAATTACCGTAAAATCTAATCGTCGGTATTTCCAAATCTGAAAGAAACATCATATCAAAAACTAGCATAATAAATTTTGAACAAATATTGTAAACTAAGGAACTTTGGCAACCTTATGATACTATCTGCTAAAATATATTTATAAACAGAGCAATGATTGCAATAATATTTACTGATTTTGTAACACTTACCAGGCACAAGAATCACTTATGTCAGCATCCATCTTGAATATCTGTATAAACCATAGAGAACACTTATGAAATAAAACTTCTGGGCACAGAAATCGAAACTACATGTATAAGTGATGCCACCTAGTCCATGAATGTCGAACTAAATAAAACAGTTTACAGGTACGTAGGCCTTGAATTTGATGGTGGCATTTGCCACCATTAGGGCCGAAAGGGTTAATAACCGCTAAAATACAAAGAGAAAATATGTTACCAAAAAGAGAACAGTTGAAAATTTTTAAATTAAACAAATGATTAGAAATGAAGACGGCGACTATATCTACAGTTTTTATATATTTAACGATATATGTGTATTTTGAAAATAAATATGTTATTAAATTCTCATATTCACAGTTATACTATAGGTTATTAGTTTTTCATATTACTCCAACACTTGTGTAATATTATTCTGAATAAAATATAATTTTTATCATTTATGATTTTTTCCTCTTTAAAGATAATTTGTATGTGTTCTTTGGACATTTCACATCTGTTAGGATATAGCTTAAA
The DNA here is from genome assembly GCA_963170755.1 of Amphimallon solstitiale. Lineage (NCBI taxonomy): Eukaryota > Metazoa > Arthropoda > Insecta > Coleoptera > Scarabaeidae > Amphimallon > Amphimallon solstitiale. Next base: position 26,300,889 of record OY720678.1, read on the forward strand.
TCTACTGTAAAGTGCACATGGAGATAGTAGGTCACTAGAATTAATTTCGAATCATCACCTAGAGTCGGTCAATTTAGTGTTTCCCATTTCACTGAATATCACATAATACATTTGTCTTTTGCGAGCTGTTTATAATATTTTTTTGCTTTCTGTAATAACTCATTCTTATTAAATGGCATAATAATCTTAATTGAAAAATTCTCTTTAAAATCTATGCATTTTATATGCCAAAATGAAATAATATTTTCTTTATTGCTGGTCGATTGGCATTATAGTCTAGCATGGTCGTCTAATATACGAGCAGTTTAAACCGTGAATAAGAATTGTAAAATGCACATGTCATCTTTGTGAACGTCATGTAAATTATTCTATAATTTCTTATTTAGAGTTGGGGCATTTGTTTTCTAATTATGCATATCCAACAATTCCGCTACTTTAGTAATAGAGTTTTTCCACACAAGCTATTTGTCTAAGTTTGCGGTTTGGCACGAGTACAAATAGAAATTTGATATTTCTCAACGACGGAAGTCAACTGGCATGCAAGATCTATTTATGTTTATTGTCCTTTATTGCAGAGAAAATTTCCGAAAACTATGCAAAGCGTGTAATGTTTTCATTTAGGCGAAAGCAACAAACAGTGCACTTGCGTCATCAAAATCTAAGATGTCATTAATTTACCTAAAGTTTATTTTCGATTTAGAATGGTCTAATTTTAGTTTTGAGGTTATGGAATGTAATTACATTACCTGTCAGGATGGAATTGGCATCTGAATATTATTTGTTAATTTACGTTACAAGAATAAGTAAGACAACATTCAGTAACATTCATGTGTCTGAATTTATGATTGGAACCAGGGCCGTGGTTAGAATATTTGGCCCAGAAGCAAATCTTTCGTTATGACTTTTATATTACATTATTTTCTTTTTTAACGTAATTTATATTATGTTTAATACAAAATAAACAGTATACCTACAACTACTATAGATCATATTAATCTGCGCTGTGCTGTGCTGAGTATTTCGGTGTTTAAGATTTCTTCTAAATTAGGTATCGGATTGAAAAGTCCATCTTTTTAATTTATAAAGATATTTACACCAATCTGGTGGTACAATTTGCTACTTACGTATCAACCAACTTATATTATTAGATGATCAACAAATAATCCATATGGATCACAGAAGAACGAATGAGAAATATTTTGCACAAAGAATAAAGTATAAAATTTGTGCAAGATGGTTATTCTTCAACCGTCATTTCATAGTTATTGGTGATAAGTGGATCCACTAGTATACAACAAAACAAAAAGCAACAGTCCAAACAATAGATTGAAGCGGTTTAGGTTCATGTTCAGATCCAGTATAGGAGAAAATCAGTGGCCGCTAGATGGCTCTTAAATATTAACGAAATCGGGAAAACATTCTGTCTGTTTGCTTCTTGTACTCCATTCGTAATTAAATAATGGGTTTGATTGAATTACCTCTAATTTCAACTTATTAGTACTACACCTATCCCACACGTTTCAATCGCAAACTGAATATTTTCCCTATTTCAGTAGTTAGTAAAGCGGCCGACAGAGGGTTGCCACTTTACTGATTTTCGCCTTCTCTGTTTGCTTCTTGTACTCCATTCTTAATTAAATAATGGGTTTGATTAAATTATCTCTAATTTCAACTTATTAGTACTACACATTCCAATGGCAAACTGAATATTTTCCCTATTTCAGTAGTTAGTAAAGCGGCCGACAGAGGGTTGCCACTTTACTGATTTTCGCCTATATGTAAAACCAATCTCCAAATAATAACTGTTATATTTCTTTATTTTCACAGTAGGCCTACAAACACTGCTCTTAGACGTAGAAGGGTTAGACTCAACAGACGATAACTTTACCACATGCACATTGACAGAAAATAACTCCTGATCCTCTTCGTTAGTAGGCCTATCACGTTTAAACGATCCACTTTTCAACCACCGATCCATTTTCAATTGCTGTACCTTGCCGAGTAAAATAAATCTTGATAAACAATTGTGTTATAAGCACACGTAAATAACACGATCTTTGCAAAACTGCTACTGTGATTAATGCCAAACATCAAAATGGCGGGTCGTTGATAGCCATGTCAAACATGCAGCAAACATCATTTAACGGATATTGGCAAAACTACTACTAGTATAGTCTGTTTCAAATTATAATAACATAACTTTCAACGGCTCTAATGCTTTTATTGCACCACCTGCGGCAATAACTCATTCATACGTTGTAAATAGGTAAACCGTCCGTACCCGTTCAATAAGGAGACCAGGTATAATCAGTATCGTCACAGAAGGGGCTGCAATAAAAGCATTAGAGCCGTTGAAAGTTATGTTCTTACAATTTGTAACAAACTATAATATACCTAATATTGGCGCTAGATTGTGCTAGTGCCAGTTGACTGCTAAAGCTGATATAAATTACTTACTAATGTAACTCAAATTATTAAGTTTGTAATATTCTAATGACTAATCTACAATTTAAGAATGTAAGGAGTCCTTGAAAAAATGTTGTTGGGAACCTTTGCATTACGTAGAGTTGTCATTGCGCTGCGGCATTATATTTTGAGCAAACTTATAATATGTGCAGGCGTTGTTTGTTTCACAAGAAAAACTACTCAGAGGTGTCGTAAAACGTACTTCATGTTGAAATTTATTGGAAGAAATTCTGTTTTCGCCCGTTACTTCACTTCATATTTATGAACACTTAATGTTTTATAAAAGGCAATATGTGAGCAACTAATGCAGATGCATGATAGAAATAAGTATGTACTTCTAAAATTTATCTATACAAAAGGATCGTAATTAGTATTACTAAAAAAGGGAGCTAAATATATGTGCATTAAATGTGTCAACCAACTTATGATTCCAATTAAAGCTATAGGCTCGTTTCGGAGTCTCGAAATCGCATTAAAATATTATTTATGAAAAATATTTTTATAGTACATAAGAATATTGGAATTGTTAATTTTTCCAAGTTGCTGCTATTTCAGGTTTACTGTTCATAATTGGTACTGTATTTATTTGACATATCAGTTGGAATATGGCAATAAAATAATTATTGTTATCATTATATTAAGCTTTTGGTATTCATTCATGCAATCTTACGGAAAGTTTTGCAAATCTCTTTGAAATGAGTATTAGCCAAAAGAGTATTGGCAATGCATTTGTGTAGGTAGCTTAATATACTAAATTAACAAATTAAAATAACAACAACAGGCGCAGAATATGTTAAACAAATTAATTAATGTTTTTCTGTAAGCGTGACATGTATTATTTTAATATATACATATATATATATAATAGAATGTTGCGTTAGATAATGATAAAATGTACCAAGCAATATTAAAGTTCATGACTCATTGGTCGACTCATTCATGTAACAAGTTTGTTGAAATATTACTATAATTAAACATTATCGTAAAACTTAATGGTAAACACAGTCTTTTGTTAAACCGAATGCTCCGTAATTGACATCATCTTATATACTGTTGTATAGCCAGCTGGATGAGAAATGTATAGTGCAGTAAACTTTGACTGAATACACCTGATACGACTAAATATTGTCTAATCGATATATTTAAAGTAAATGTAATTAAAATCATGTAAGTACGACACTATTTTATTACAATAACAATGAAAGCATTACATACGCCGATGATTTGGAGGAAAAACGACTCAATAAATACAGCGAGGACTTGGACGAAAAATAAGTTTTTTAAAAGAGCACTCCTAAAAGAGGAGAATAGTAATGTTAAGAGGCGTAAGAAGAAAAACCATTTAAGTCTCCAAACCCTACAATACCTCGTCTCAGAATTAGAATGAGTCAAAATGCCGCATATTTTTAAGAGATTTCATTGGTTCTTGCCAAGACAAAATTAAAATGGAAAAATAAGTAGGTACGCGATATCCGCCATATTTTATAACATATAACCTGAAAACAATCTCTTCCAGTTTTGCTTTGGTTTATTAATTTTTACGTCATGAACATTAGTGTACAAAATGTGTACACTACAAATTCCCAAAATGGAAATAACAGTAATTGTAGTGAGCATCTCTTAGACACTAGGATATATTGTTATGGTTTGCTTTATCTACCTGAATTAATGAGGGAAATATAGTTTTTAGAAACTAAAATGTTTTACAATGGTAATAGAAATATGTTGACAGTGAGAGTTTATTACGAGTAATCGGTTTTGACAGTTATGTATAGGAAAGTGTCTTAAATATTATGATTGACTTGTAGTATGTATATTTTACATGAAATGAATAGACAAAGTATTATTAAAAGAGAATATGAAGTTTAAAGGATCTCATTGCAAGATACATATATAAGAAATGTCAGTATATAAATATTAATTACTATAAAAATCCTGTAAAATAGTGAATTGATTTTATTGGAATGCACTTAACAAATATGGTCAATGTAATGTTAATAATACCTTAGATAAGAGATTTATTTACAAACAGATGAAAAGGAGCATATTTTACTTCTCGACAAAGTTAGTATATACCGTGTGGCCGCCGTTCATAGCGCGATGCATGTATTAGTAACTACTGGTCGACTATAAATGGGCGTGCCAACTTGAATTGCCACACCGACAGCGGGCGTATAAGTTATACGTATAAATGTATTCGCAGGCAAATCAAGTGAAGAGCAGTGTAATAGGTAATGCGTTCCCGTTGTAAGTAATTATTTGTAGTTGTTTGAAGCATCAGATAATCACTGATAATATGTCAGTGAAGTAACTCATCACAGCTTCATAAACAACATAAAAGAGCAAAAATAAATAATAAAGAACTCCTAGACTTTAAAAAAAAAAAACTTCTTAACTAAAATAATATTTTTCAACAAATATTATAATCTAAAAACTCAACTATAATAAAATACTGAAACATAAAATATTTACTTCTTAAAACAGAATTGTAATTCAACATTGCAATTAACCTGTAATTAGCTAAAAAAATGTTATTCTTAAGCAATAATAAAACTCGAACTGACGCCCATATGTGGAAGCGACTACCCGACTACACCGTATAAATGTCGATTTTTTGGACAAATACGAGTGCATCATAGGCATATGCGAAATACTAGTTCTGTTGTAATCCAGTATAACACTGTTTCTACTTGTTTACCGTTCTAATACACAGGCATCTCTATCTGTTTCGCTTACTCTACAGGTATCGCGATAATGCAGACGCACGCGGTCTTATGGTATACCAAGTGTACCCTAGAAAAAATTTCTACAGGGTTATTTTTTTAAATCTTGATATAGGCTAACTTTTTTATTTGAAAAGTTAGACTTAAGGTTCATGAAGCAAAGTTTTAGGAATTAGCCCAAATAAGAAAAGTATGTGAAAAAAGTAAACGCGTTGTTGCCAGATTGGGCGCTATTTCAGAAAAACTTATTTTCTTAAATGGCAACACCGCATTTTTTTAACAATTTCTAATACATCTTGAGATTCTAGACAAAACAAAAAGGATTGAAGTTTTTGATTAGAGTGGCGGTTTACGAGCTAATAGTGCCCTAACTTTAATACATTTTCCAACATTAAATGAATAACAAGGAGGCCTGCTGTCATAACATGACAATAAGTTTTGTGTAATCTTAAATTAAAATGGATCGTATTACACCTCAAGAGAAAATTGAATTAATTTTTTTGCATGTGGTGGTGTAGGTTTGCGAAAAGCATGCACTGAATTCCATGTTAAACATCCCAACAAACTTCGTCCTAGTATTTTTAAGACAAAATTTGGTTTAGTTGAAAGCTACAGGAAGTGCGCGTCCAAGGATTCGACAAAGAAGTAAAAATACTGCGGTACACAAAAATATTCTTTTGGAAAGTGTAAACCGGCAAAGTTACAGATATTGGTCTGACAATAATCCTTGTTGGGCTAAAGTTAATGTTTGGTATGGCATAATTAACAACAGTTTTACTGGTAGTTGACATTGTTACGAAATCAATTAGATCTTTACTGATGAACTTCCTTTAAACGACACAGGAATAATGTATTTTCAGCAAGATGGTGCACCACCCATTTTAGTTTAGAAGTTAGAGCCTATCTTGATGAACTGCTACGAGAGCGTTGGATTGGAAGAAGAGGACCAGTAGGGTGGCCGCCCAGATCTCCCGATCCCACTCCTTTAGACTTTTTTTTTTCTGGGGACATCTGAAGAATAAAATGTATGTTAACGCTTCCATGTCAATTGATGAATTAAAACTAGCCAGACAACGGGAAATTCAAAACATAACCCCTCAAATGTTACATAATGTTAATAGAAATTTTGTTGAACGTATTTGTTGCTGCAGAATTCACCAAGGAAAGCAGTTCGAACATTTTTTTTAAAAAATAAGCGTTAGGTAATTAATTTTTGTTATTATTGCTATTCTTTTAATGTTGGAAAATATATAATATATATAAAAATATAAGTTTTGGGACTATTAGCTCGTAAACCGCCACTCTAATCAAAAACTTGCACTCTTTTCGTTTTGTCGTGAATCTTAAGATGTAATAGAAATTGTTAAAAAAATGCAGTGTTGCCATTTAAGAAAATATGTTTTTCTGAAATAGCGCCCAATCTGGCAACAACGCATTTATTTTCTCCACACATTTTTCTTATTTGGACTTATTCCTAAAGCTTTGCTTGAGAAACCATAGATCTATCTTTTCAAATAAAAAAGATTTAAAAAAATAAGCCTGTATATTGTGTAAAATTCTGAAAGTATAAATAGTACATAAATATAATTAAAAAAAGTTTTCTATGTTCTAATAACGTAATTTCATAAGAAAATATCATATTATACAAAAACATAATTTCTGAAGACATAATATACACTTTTGGGAAGTGAAAAAATTAGTAACAAATCATTAACAATTATTTTGATTTATATAATTAAGGATTCCTTATAATACATTTCAAGATGGTCAATATTTAATATCAGAGGTATCTAACTGAGGCCTGTGAACACTTTACATAAAAATTTGGTGTTTTTTCTAAATATATTAGTATAGTCTGTTTCAAAATATAAGAACATAACTTTCAACGTGTCTAATGCTTTTATTGCACCACATTCTGAGACGATAATTATTATACCTGGTCTGGTCTCTTTATTGAGCGGGTACGGACGGTTTACCTATTTGCATCGTATGAATGAGTTATTGCCGCAGGTGGTGCAATAAAAGCATTAGAACCGTGGAAAGTTATGTTCTTATATTTTGAAACAGACTATACATTGAACTGTCTCTAATATTGTTATAATTGTGGCTTACCCAATCGTTTGATTATATTGTAATATTAATCTCATACTTGTAAGGGAATTTCTATATTAATTGGTTATAATCGTATTATGACAAGTAGATCAAAACCTAATTTGTTTGCAAGATTGATATTATTGAATTAATGTCTTGGTAGAATTCAAAACGGGTGTTCAGGAAAATTTGAAGTCATGTTTGATAGATAGAGTACTGTAGAATGAAACATTTACTTAACACAGTTTTGTAAGAATAATTCATTTGCAAATTGAAAATCAAGCGTTTTGATATTTTAGACAATTCTTGCTGAATAATAACACCTCTTAATGCAATACCTTACTTTGGAAGAAATTACATAACTCGATTCATATGCTGTTCATTTTTTGGTAATAAACTCGTTTAATTTCTGGTAATACGTAAACAAAATCCCAATTAAGGGGAATAATTTTACAAGTAGAGGTTTTATTCATCTTAAGGGCGGTCTTTCCATCTGCCATTAAACCTCCTAATAACTTTATTTAGCAAATAATTTAAATTACCATGTTTCCACTTGCTAATAAGTAGTATTCACTTAATAACGCTTATTTGGCAAATAACTTATAAGCTACTTGAACCTAATATTTTAATTTATTAGGTACTTATTACGACGGCGTGGACGTCTCCTAGTGATCAGGTGACAGGTAATATACGCTTTCTGTCATTTATTAGACAGCAAAGTTAAATTTTGTGATCAGCTGACCGATAATATATATTTTCTGTCATTTTTGATGGTTAATATTCCAACAAATTTATAGGTTATAGTAAACAGCAAACACTGACACTGAACTTCCAAAATAAAATAATCACTCATCACTCTCTTACTGATTGGAGGTATACAGCAGTTTATTTTGTCTATCAAAAGCCATTTGAAGTTGTTTCGGGCTACTTTACCAAGTTTTTGTTACGAAAATAAGAAATATTTTTGCATTGAACGTTATTTGTCTAATAGCTATTAGCAGCTTCGGAAATGTTGAAAAGACGCATTAGAACAAACTGACTAATAAAAGTAGCTTATAAAATTATGTGTCAAATAGTTATCGGGCACTTTATTATACCCTGTCTCAGAATAAGAAGGAGTGATTCAAATATCCCGCCAAAACATGCAACACATAGCTTAAAATTTAGTAGACAATTTGATATGACATCATGACAATTGAGGTTAGAAGAACTGTATTAATTCTAACTAAGGATTTACCTGTTTTGTGTTTCATTTACTACTTTCGGTAAAATAGATGGATGTGCCGCTTTTCATTCTACCAGTCGAAACAGCAATACGAGTGCACGGCAATTGGAAACAGGAGAGTAAAGTTATAAACACAAGTAGGGTGCATACATCTATAATTTGATGAATACAAATCTCTTAACATTCAAATCTGTTCATTCTAGTTTTACAAAAAAAATTAGAAGAATCTATGGATAAAGATATAGGCCCAATTTACAAATGAAAGCATAGAATTTGTTCTGAGCGTTTTGAGGATTACCGTTATAAATATATAATTACTGCACATTTTAGTGAATGTGAGATATCAACATGAAAATTGTGAATCAAGTCTATTTATTATTAAATATTTGTATCAGAGAGCAAGAATGAATCAAACCTTTTATCTTTTATCAAAATGCCCTTAAGAACTTGCAGAAAAGGTTTTGCTTATTAGTTTCTATTTTAAATATCAATAAAGAACTTATGCAGATAAATCATTCGTATTACTGCTACAAACCTTGAGAAGATAAATTCAAGCAACTATCTTGGAAATGTGAATCTTACTTACAACAGTAATAAATAGAAAAATTTACATCGGCTGAAGTTGTTTACACGAACTGCAAAGATAATTACATATACCTACACATTACTAATTATTATTCCCTATTAAAATTTATTTATTATGAAAATATATAAAGTACAACAAAAATTTATTTCTACTATATATTGGAAATTAACAATAATTTAGTTCACATCATGTTAAAAAGATTCAAAATTTGCATGGTCCGCACAATTTTTCCAAATACTTATTGTAACATTTGTAATTGCTTCTGTCAAAAGTTCTCATATAAGTGATATTCTGAAACGGGATTTTTTTTGAAGCAACTTCATCTTATGTATCAATTCAGGTCCTATATGAAGTATTCTTAATTGCCTATCTTTATCGGTATGGCTATTTAATCCTACAGGTTTTCAACAAAGCTTGTCATGCACTCATTATACTTGTGGCAATCCAAACTTTTTCCCAAATATTCTCCACCAGATATTTTCACCTTTTTCTATTAGTACAGGATTCTTTACGTTTGACATATCTGAAATATAACATGTATATGAACATGTGGTAATATAATTAGTATTTAATTAACACTTACTTGTAATTAATGAGTCAATTCTAGAATATGTATGTTGTTCAGTTCATTTATGGTATGAACTCATCTATAGTTATTTTTGCAATGATATTAATTGTTGAATGTTTGATTTTTGCACTGACGTACAGTATTTTTGTCAGATTTATCAAATTCAAAGTTTCATATGCATGATCATGATCACTTATTCCTTAGGTCTTAAGCCGTCTGATCAACGTATGCTCATGTTGTACATAAAAGTACGGATTTTATTTAATAACACAATAAAGTATAATAAACCAAAGTAAAAATGTAAGAGACTAGGTTATGGCTTGGCTATAAACATAAAATGACGTTTTGTCAAACTTATTTTCCCATGTTAAACTTGCCTACGCAAGAACCAATGAAATGCTTTAAAAATATATGCCATTTTGGTGCGATATTTGAATCACTCCTTCTTATTCTGAGACAAGGTATAGTAGGTGAGAAGGCCGGCCCTTATAGTGATAAAAGTATCTAGTTATCGTACTAGTTCAATATTAACATTCAACAACTTATTGTAAAAGTGGCTCAAAAAATTTTTGAAACAGATTAATTGCTTGTATAGTTCTTAGACTATAACCTTAAAATAAATATCATAAATTGTAGTTGTATAAATTATCAACAATAATGACCATAATACATTATAAAAGATGTTTAAATTGTCCACCACCTTCGTCATACAATATAATATAATACATTTTGCAATACGGGACTATTACTAATTTCATTAATTTTAATAATACCTAATCCTGTCTTGTAGATCTATATAAACCTGCACAGGTACTTTGTAGATTGAATTTTTTAAATAATAAAAAGAAATCACATGGTGTAAGATCACAAGATCTTGGAAAAAATATATGTTCACTTTCAAACTAATTAAACGATTTCCAAGCACTTCTCGTATCATATTCATTGTTTCACTCGTTGTGTGAGCTCTAGCACCATCTTGTTGTAAATAAGCCAAATCTAGTTCAGCAACACGAAGCTGATTAAGGAAAGGCAGGAGTATTTTCTGTCGATATCTGTGTGCAGTCAAGGTGCAATTAAAAAAAGTGGACCAGTAATCTTTCTTCTACTTATAGCGTACCAACACCAACTTTCTGAGGATATAGAGGAGCTTCAACATAAATATTATTGGGATTTGTATTACTCCACATTCTCATGTTCTAACGTATCCATTAACGTATCCACTAATATGAAACGATGCTTCATCCAAAAGGAAAAGTCTGTCTAGGAGTTCATCATTAGAATTGTTTGTAAACCATTCACAAAATGATTGCGGATAATTAATATTGTTTATCGCCAACCGTCAGTAAAGTGATGCGTTACCATAGCGTTTTACGGAGGTAAAGAAACACTTTATCGTACTGTACAATAAAGTACTTTACCTGCCGCTAATATCTATCAGCGTAGCCATGACTGATGACTTTAAAAATAAATCGTTTGTCACTATCATAAACTGTCATAAGTTATTATATCTTTATTTCTTAAATTAACAATTTTCACTGTTGGCGATAAAATTTTGAATGCACCACGTCAGTAAAGTACCTTTACCGAACTCGTCTGTTACTCGCCGCGCTCGCTTCACTCGCTTGGCTCGTAAATCAGACTCGTTCGATAAAGTATCACTTTACTGACTTGTTACATAAATAACTATTATTAAGCGAGAGGGTGTTTTACTGCCTACTACCTTTTTTTCGTCCCACACTACCGGTTAGTCGAAAAACTAGAACAATTCTTATCAATGTACACTAAAAGTTATTATAATTAAAAGTGGGGTTGGGAAATTCATCACGAAATTGTTCGAAACAAGCTTGAATTGAGTACTTCCACTGTCCATCGATCTGTTGACCACATCGAAAATAAGATTCGACCATGAATGCTTGGTGGCCGCTCGTAAATAATATTTTCAAAATTCAAAACTATAAATTACGATCTTTGACATTAGATACTGACAATTATTGACAGACAACAATTGACATTTAATATTTAATACAAATCATAGACTTAAGAGGGGCGTTTACTAACAAATAGAAACTTATGCAACTTATATTACTCGCGAGACAGGTAGACGTAAGGGGATGTGAGTAGGTGGAGCTAGACGATATTCGGTTTCGATCACAGCGCTTCGGTTTTATTCACAGATTCTGTCATAGATAAAGGAATACTATAGATGGGAAACATAATGTATAAAGAATGAGTACTTACGGAACTGTTGATTTTGTTGATGTTTTATAATAAGCCAATTTTCGCTTGCCCATAACTGTTATATTATTATACACTCGAATATTATAGGTATATATAACATTTCTTTTCAATTACAAACTGTCACTCGGATTTAAGTCTGAAATAGCCGACCGATTCCGATAGATTTGCGTCTTGGCTAGGACCGGTAGAGATACCGTAAAGTGGGGATAGACGGCGCAATAACTTCAAAAACACTCGTGTGAAATGTGCGTGATAATGTTTACTATTTAATGTTTTTTATCTTAAAAAATAATTACATGAAGGTTTTTTTAATATCGTTCATCAAATGTGCAGCTGGCGCATAGAGGTTGTTTTTTTCTTTTGTGTACCAGCCTTAGTTAGTAGACATTAATCAAATTCATGCAATTTTGTGGTTATTTCTAGAACACATAACTTTTTTAAGAAAATAAATTAGTACAAAAACTGGCCTTGACATTATAAATGTATGCCATTGCATCACTAATCCAAATTTGAGATTCTAAAATTATAAAATAAATTTAAAAAACGCAAAACGACGGTGCCTTAGTTTTCGATAGGTAAACGCTCCTCTTGAGTTAGGACCACAACACCTACTTGACATCGAATTTTTCTGAACACCCGTTATAAATACAATTGCAGTTTTTTAAGTTATCCGCTTGTGTAATAGAGATATTCTAAAATTTCTGAAATATTTAGAAGAAAGATCTATCAGAATGTATATGAACCTACTATAATATGTTGAAATATAAGAAGATAATTTCTCAAGAAAGAGAAAAAAAAATTGTTATAAATATCTGTTTGATTTAAATAGTTATTGATTTTAATTATAGTGGGCGATAGATTATTAAGTAAACAAGGCCAACTTCGCGATATAAGGCCGTCACATAACTTCAATTTACATTGATGAATTTGATTCTAGTAATCTCAAAATATTGATCCTTATGTAACGCCATCTTGTAGTATCCAAAAGAAATAATTTTCTGAATTTTTATTGAAATAAACTTTAAAATATTACTTTAAACATTAATTTTACAATAGGTAATTAATATTGATAATTTAAAAATAATTAAAAAAGTGTTGCTGATAATAAAGTTGTTGGGTAGTGTCAAGAATTACAATTTTACTTACGTTTCTAATTTGTTATAACAATTCAAAAGAAAACATTCATTAGGGTTCAATTACGTTGTAAAGTGTTTGTTTAACGTAATCGCCGCTTTCAACTGTATTGAAAGATTTTTGAAGCTTTACTATTCCACATCGCAATATTTGCCCCCAAAATATTCTGCCATTCTGGCATCGGTAGTATTTCTACGCACACATTTCAAGACAGACCAAAATTCGCTTTATAATACTAATCAGCTTCTTGTTGGCACTTCTCAACCCTACGATGATAACAAGGAGTATTATTTATAATAATTAGAGCATTTTAAAGTTACTATAGCATCTTCATTTATCCAACAGGTGTAAGTCTCTAATTACAGAACAAAAATTGACAATGTTGAAATATTCATGATAAGCCCGCTTGTATCCTTTTTAAAATTGTACTAAATCACCCCTCAAATACCTTTGAGTTCACATATTCAGACTTACTGTTAATATTAATGACCAAATAACGTCTAGCAAACCTGCTTTACTTCAGTTGGGCATTTTTTTCATTAGAATTTTATACATCTACAAATATTAAGATATAAATTTTACTTAAAAATGCAAAAAAATTATAGCTATTTACCAATAATCTTCATTATTTTACATTTCGAATAATCAGTTCTCATTTTCCGAAGAAATTTAGAATTTTATACATCTACAAATATTAAAATATAAATTTTACTTACAAATGCAAAAAAATTATAGCTATTTACCAAGAAGTTTCATTATTCTACATTTCGAATAATCAGTTCTCATTTTCTGAAGAAACTTGCGAATTACTTGCCTTTTAGCAGACTATTTTGGTAAGACCTAAATGACCCAGAACAGCCACGTTTTTTCCGTGAGAAAACTGGATATATAGTTTTCTATTGGTATTCGAAGTAACTTCCAAAATGTATTATAGTAAATATGTAGCACACATTAAATGAAACGACTAAATAAGTGAATAGTTAAAGTGGAAAAAATATGGAATAGACAAAATTAATGTCAAATCAGTAAAATGTTAGCAACAGTAGAATTGATATAATCCAATCATACTGCATAATTTTATCACGTGATTTTAAAAATGCTCAGTGATTACCAGGCAGTTTATTGTGCTTTGGATAGATAGCGCCACATAAGGATCATTATTTTGAGATTACAAGAATCAGAAAAATCTCGTTATGTGACGGCCTTATATCGCGCAGCGATACAGTTGGCCTTGAATTGAAATCGGAGGTAAATGTTATTTAAATCTGGATTTATAATTATTATACCTGGAATATCATCATAGCCTATCACTATGTAAGTATTACTGAAAATATAACCCTAGTAGCACACAATATTGGGCCAACGTTGGCTGTCGGTTGTTTATTTATCGGCCTGACATCGGCGTCTGATATCAATCCGATGTACAAGTGTTAACATTTTACAAAGTTGGATAAATATCACTGCATGATATTGGCATTAATATTTTTCCGATTTGAGCATTTACCTTATATTTCATAAGACAAATAAAGTACAGAGAATTTACTTGATTTGAACTACAAAATGAACAAACAAAAATATGTTTTGTTTTTGATAGATCACAACCCACTTGTTAGCCAATTATGTTAATAAAATAAAAAACTATTTAAAAATACGAAATTTCAATAATGCGTCCGTGGGCGATGAGTCATGGGCCTCTCATGTCCGGTCTCTAAAGTTATTTATAAAAGTGTGCGTAGTACTTTTAATGTTAATTTGGTGAGAATCATTAATGCAAATGCTTAATTAACTTTGAGGATCTATATATTTCATTTCACACACCAACAATTATTCATGGTACAGTGTGTAATATATTCTGTGATAAATTAATAATAATAATAATAATAATAATAATAATAATAATAATAATAATCTTTATTGTCATTGATCACTAAACATGATATAGACATTGTCAATACAGTGCATGTACAATTTTAAAATTTTCGAACAAGATATAAAAACAAGATACACATAGCAAATATAAGTAAATGCAACAAATGCTTACACACATACACATACATATATGTATATACAAACACACACATAAAAACATAACTAAGAATTAAAATATTCGGTGATGGAGTAGAATGCATGTGATGACAAGTATGCTCGAAGCTTGTGCTTAAAAAGAGTAAGTGATCTTATAGATTTCAAGCTAGTAGGCAACCCATTATAAAGTCTGTAACATGTATAGTACGGAGATTTCTCCGTTCGTGTCAGTCTGTGTCTAATGGAAGGTATATCATGCGCCTGCCTCGTAGAATAATCGTGCGTAATCCTTCGAGCATCAAACACCCCCACGTGTTGCTTCACATAAACTGCGCTTTTGTATATTAATATGCATGGAAAGGGTAGAATACCACTATCCACAAACCCACCTCGGCAGGTTTCCCTATATTTTATATTGAAAATCAACCGAATTATGCGCTTCTGTGCGATAAATGCTCGCTCCCATTCAACGGCTGTTCCCCAAACGATAATATTGTAAGATAGCACACTGTAAACCAAAGCATAGTAGATATCTAATAGCTCGTTCCTGTCTAGAGAAAATCTAACCTGAGAAATCACATAATACACTGTGTTAAGTTTGCCGCACACATATTGCAAGTGTCCATTCCATGCAAGCCTTTGATCCAATTTGATGCCCAATAAATTTATGCTTTCACTAACATTAAACTTCGTCAACAGATCTGGCATCGGTCTCCGATTACGGAAAACACCAGAGTGGTTTTTTCGCGGTTCAGTACAAATCTATTTATTTCACACCATTTAGACATATTCGCAATCGTAAGCCCAATACTAGTCTCAAGTTCACCAGCACTTCGGGACGGCACAATCACGGAAGTGTCGTCCGCAAAAAGTACTGGATGCCCGCATTCGAAACACCCTGGCAAGTCCCTCGTAGCCAGTAAAAATAATAAGGGTCCCAACACCGAACCCTGGGGTACACCAAGAAGAACACTATACTCGTCGGAGCTTGCACCATCGATGGAAACGACCAGACGCCTCTCCAACATAAATAAATAAATAAAATAGATATGGACTATATCAATATTGTCTCGCAAAATTAATACGATGTTAGCGTTTAATCGCAGAATAACAAATTGTGACGTCATCCCCTTTAATCTAAATTTATATCGAACACTGACCTACAACCAACATTACAGTGACTTTGTGAACTTGATATTATGTAGACATTTTTCTTTAATGTTAATAGTATGTAGATTTTTGTTGTCAATAAAATATCAGTATCAGATATTTAACCAATATATTACCAATGTAGACAACGTTGGTCTGATATCAACCCAACGCCATAAATTGACATTTACTTGATATAGGAATTTTATATTCGTACGACATTGGGTGTGGGTCGCTGATGTTCTACCGATCTTAGAATATTGGAGTTACATTGGCCCGCTTTAAGGCCAACGAACTTAGCTACTAGGGAATGTTATAAATATGTTATATTATAAGACTGGCAAAATCAACTGTATATCGCATAATTAAAGAATGGAACCAGGCGAAATAAAATCTCCCAAGGAAAAGTGGGCAGGCATATTTGATACTATTAAAATTTGATACATATGTTAAAAATACAATTTTGCGACGTATGCTCGTATTACTTTCATATTTTAGAGAATTAATGAAATATTGATATGTATGAGCAGCATTTCACCAATTTCAGATCATCAACATGTTTCATACGGCAGTATTATTGGCGTCGTTATGTATTACTACTGCGGAAATTAGAACAAGAAAATTTGTTCAAGGTTGTAGAAGCAAGTGTAGATAATATTACTTAAAACGAAATTGCACAAATTAAAATTTCCTTTTTATATAGATATAAACTACATGATATTATTATTATTTCCTTATTACTATTTGTTTCAGATTCTTCTTGCATTTAATCAAAATTCATGTTCGAAGTACTCCAAAATGTCTGATTCAGTTGGAATAAGGTTGCTACTTACGAAAAACATTTTAGTTAAACCAATTTCTTCCTGGAAAATTACAAACTATATTTATAAAGCACAAAGCAACATTTACTTCATGCTCTATCATTCTAAATAAGCGATATAAACTTTGTATAATTCTCTTCCTGAAGCTTCGAAAGAGGAGATTAATTGATCAATATACGACGAACTCTAATTTAACTAACACTTCATAATTTATGTATTTATGTTGAAATCGATATTTTTACCATTCGTCTGTAACGCATAAGTACTCACATACGACTTAAAATAAATAGCAACCCAATAGTTTAGATAATAGTGTCGCTATAGCCAATACTTACTGTGCGAGTCCTTGAAATTGAGATTCAAATTCTTTTGATGAGATGTCTGAACAAATATGATTCAACATCAAGCATTTTGGAGTTTTGTTTCCGTCTGTAGTATTTATCATTTCGCAGATAAAAGTTATTTTCGGAACAGACTTTATAACGTAACCCATTTGTAACAATATTTATAAAAAGAAAAATACGTTTTTATTTTATCTCATCCAGGAAGTACAAAAAGCTATGAATAGTTTGGGTTCCTAATATATATATAACGTATTCATATACTACAAGAAATCAGTTTTTTACAAAACTGATATTTGCATTGTAAAATATTTGCAAGTATAGTAATAATGTTTTCAGTATGCTCAATGTCTACAGTTCTCACGGATCACCTATTGTTTGTAGGGACATTAATATCTTATAATATAGAATTTATACCACATGACGTTGAAGCAAGAGTAGCCCCTGTAATAGGTTAGTGTCTCCTATCCGATTATACAGTCATTTTCTTTTGCTTTTTCGCTTTTGTCATATGGAATTCCCTTTTTGTCAAATTACTTTCTCGTTATATCAATTGCTTTTCTTGTTTATATGTAGGTATAGTAGAAATTTTCTAAGTTCCGTTGCACGTCATTATAAATTCATGACGAAATGATGATGCCAGCTTACTCAGTGTTGCAATATAAAACGCTCGCCATTTTTGACAGACATCGTTAATTATTAACCTATAATTTAGGTTATACCTTCAGAAGTACTTATTTCTTTGGATCTTTCAAGATAATGCGTTTTTTATGGTTCTATTTACCAAATATTGGTAATAAATGGGAATATGGATTATATAACAAAATTCAACAAAACTTGTAAAGAAAAATTAAAATACATAAACTGTGATTTTCATTAATAATTTTTATTATACATAAGTTTATATTTTATTAGTCACTTTTATAGGAGGTAATTACCAGCATTTTGATAATTCTACTCTATACGTACTACATTAAAATACAATGACTGAAGGCTTTTTATTCGTTCTTTAATAAGTTGCAAAATACGTTTTTTACTAACCCAGTCGTATATATTCTCAGAATATTAATCACAATATATGTAATACTAACTTAAGAATACCTTATATTTCTAGTTTTTATAGTTACACACATATATGTCATTATATAATATGAAATAGTTACTACTTTAATAATAGTAGAATGTTGGGCTGGATATTTGATTTAAAACACAATCGTTGGCTAAATAACGTTTCGGAAATATATTTATTCCTTCATCAGATCTACAAAATATATAATTAGGGACAACTGTTAAGTAAACTATAAATTATCTTAAAATTGCCACACTAGGACATAAAATATATGGGTTTGACAAACATTAAAAACATAACATGATATGACAGTGACTTATAAGTATAAATGTCAAGATGACATATACAAAATTGTAAACAAAGAAAATTTTCTACAAAGCGCACATCAGGTTTCAAACTTCAGATATATCACACTGTTAAATTTATATGTGTCTTATTTAAAAAAACAATATTTTATATACCTATAATATTTGAAAAAACTAAAAGTGGTAATCATGTATATGAAAAACATGAAAATTAGTGAATTTTAATTTTATTATTTCTAGAAACTCTTTGTATTAATGTTTTTACACCAAATATTAACTCCAGATCAGACTCCCAAAATTTTAGCAACATTTATTCAGGTTTACTAAAATTTGTTAATGACAAAATTTTGAATAAAATTAAAATTCACTAATTTTCATGTTTTTCATATACATGATTACTATTTTTAGTTTTTTCAAATATTATAGGTATATAAAATATTGTTTTTTAAATAAGACACATATAAATTTAACAGTGTGATATATGTGAAGTTTGAAACCTGATGTGCGCTTTGTAGAAAATTCTTTTTGTTTACAATTTTGTATAATTATGTCATCTTGACATTTATACTTACAAGTCACTGTCATATCATGTTATGTTTTTAATGTTTGTCAAACTCATATATTTTATGTCCTAGTGTGGCAATTGTAAGATAATTTATAGTTTACTTAACAGTTGTCCCTAATTATATATTTTGTAGATCTGATGAAGGAATAAATATATTTCCGAAACGTTATTTAGCCAACGATTGTGTTTTAAATCAAATATCCAGCCCAACATTCTACTATTATTAAAGTAGTAACTATTTCATATTATATTATATTAGCTAATTATCAGTAATTATATCTTTAATCTGACAATATGTCATTATATACACTCGAAATTTACAAACATGTGCTTTCATAAACATCTAATATAAGTTAAGACTAAAATATTTCAAGAGTTTTATGATAATCTCTAATTTCAATACAATTTATTCATTGTTTGAATCACTACAACTAGTTGAATCGTCAGTAATTATCATTGGGGCAATTTCATTGCGATCAAATCCTACTTCTCTTTCCCACAATCTTACTATTTCCTTTTCCGTATGATCAATTGTGTTTATCCATGTTTCCTTTGTAAATTTATGCAGAGCCTCTTTCCACATTTCCAAACAATTTTCCATTCCATAGCCATCCCTTCCTATATGTCTGTTATAGTATGTCTTTGCTATTCCCCAAATATTTTCAATAGGATTAAATATACAGTGGTATGGTGGTAATCGTAAAACTTTATGTTGTTTTTCTCTTGCGAGATTGTCAATAACATATTCCTTTTGTGGTTTATGTCTAGAAGAAGAAATTCATTATGTACAGTCTATTTGAATCTTATCGAATACTTACAAAGCCACTAAATGGAGTAACTGAGATTTCAACATATTGCTGTGGCAACATAATTATTTGAATATGATAATAGTATCATTGCCATACCTTAGGCCTTGCCAAATAAGTTATGTTGTGTGCTGTTTCAACAACAATTAAATAATTAAAATGATGATAATTTTTATTATCCAGATGTGTATTTTATTTATTTTTAACAGCACGTACTTTATAATTATTTATGAATCCTTCAGTGTATCAGAATTTCTTCCCTCTCGTCTAATCTCTTGTTTTTATTTAAGATTGGGATAAGGTAATAGCTTATTAAAAATGAAAAATCAGAAATCATATAACACATAATTGTCGAATTTATTTAACATTTATTATATAAAAATAAATATAGCATTGCTATACTGTATTCACTTTATTTATTTAAAAAGAACATAATTATAAGAAAACGTTTGTACCTCGTTCTAGGTTGTAACGTTTCTTCATGATGCGAATATGTTTTCTTATACTTTATTAAATAAAACTCTAAAAATATTTTCCTGTTTGTCAACAAATAAATCCAATTTACTTTTGTAAATTGTTTATTTCATAGTCAATGTTTGAAGAAAAGCTCGAATCTGATTACTATCTACAACCATTTGCACGCGTTATAGCTAGCATTTCAGAGTCCGCTACCCAGAAACATTTTCCTTATTTATTGTAATTATTAATGATGCCAAATACTGTGCCAGAAAATATACATTTGCACGCTATATCCTCTTAACACCATTAATAATTTTATTTCTTATAATCTTGAAATTAAAGAATGCTTATTACTATCCCAGGAAAATATTTATTATCCCTGTTGCATAACGTTGTACTGAATATACGTTCGCACGATATATTTCAATATTCGTATAGCTACATTGATAAGTCTTTGTCTCTAACTTACTTTGAATCGTTACAAATCTTTTTGAATTCGATCATTTGCATCTCCATTATAACACAAAACAATTAAACAAAGAAAATAAAATAAGTGAAACTTGAATGAAAATAAAATTAATATGCTAATACAAAAGAAATAAATGTGAATCGTGGTGTATCTAACCCTACGATTTATATATTAAAGAATGCTTGTTAACTGTATAAAAATCAATGAATGAATCCCATCGTGTCTATTCTTGTCTTCAATTTATATCTCCAGAAGAGACATGTGACCGTTTTCAACGCCATCTTCTGAAACTACCATTTACGTTGTCACCCTGCATCTTCAGTGCTCCTGACTTTTAAGTTGCCGTAATGTTTCGAACACTCACACACACACACGCACTCGTTGCCTCTTTGACAGTTCTTCACCGCGAAAGGTCAACACCCCAAGAATTGTCTGTTTACAATTTTAAAACTTCCTATAAATTGTACAGCGTTTCTCCAACGTAGGTATACTTGTTTTAATATAACTCTTCTTTATAATTGTCTATAAATTTATTCTTTCCATTGGCTAGTACAATTCTTATTTTTGTTCTTTTTTCAGCTTTCGGCAATATAGGAAAAACATTGCAAACAACAGGTATCCTTTTACTAAGATTACTTGCACCACCATGGTCCACTTGGTTTGCCCCTTCGTAACCTCCTTCTATCCAAGACTTCTCCAACGTTGATATGTCTATCTGTAATAAACTACACACCAAGTTTACATTACATTTTCTTTTTATTTTGTAGGTTATCAAGAACCGTACAAGTACCTCTCTACTGTTTATGATACATGATATTACATATACAAATTCCTGAATGTATTCTATTATTACCAGCTGTCGTTTATAAAAAACACTACTACTGATATCTCAGAACAATTTTATTTATATCCTTTTCTTTATTTATTTACTTATCTATTAATAAATTAAGGTAAATATTTATTCTTTCTGCATGATTTATTTAATAAATTTTATTTATTACCTTATGCATGTTCTCAAGTTTATCTAATTATTCAATTATTTTTGTCTCGTGCATATCGAATTCTCACACATTTTATAAAGTCAGGTTGTTTTACATTGTACACAAACCATACATCTTGTTTCTCTTTTCTATAAAAGAAATATATATCTTAAATTCTATCTCGTGTTTTATTTTTAGTACTTATTTAAATTGCAAATGTAAATTCAATTTACTGTATGCATAAAAGTGTATGCAACCCAACATACTCATGTTAAATTCCTTCAACTACCTTAAACTTATTATTATAGTTTCTTTCATATTTTATACACTTAAATTAAATCTTAATACTACTGCTATCATCTTATTAATATGTAAGATATCACGGCAATATGTGCATCAAATGGTATATTATTGTTTATTAGCCACTCCTTTATATTATCTTTTTTCCAAGTTGAATCTGGTGCTTTATTGGCTATTTCAGAATGGTAGCTGGCATAAGAATTAAAGATCGTGGTTTTAAATTAGCTAATTTCAATACAATTTATTCATTATTTGAAACACTACAACTAGTTGAATCGTCAGTAATTATCATTGGGGCAATTTCATTGCGATCAAATCCTACTTCTCTTTCCCACAATCTTACTATTTCCTTTTCCGTATGATCAATTGTGTTTATCCATGTTTCCTTTGTAAATTTATGCAGAACCTCTTTCCACATTTCCAAACAATTTTCCATTCCATAGCCATCCCTTCCTATATGTCTGTTATAGTATGTCTTTGCTATTCCCCAAATATTTTCAATAGGATTAAATATACAGTGGTATGGTGGTAATCGTAAAACTTTATGTTGTTTTTCTCTTGCGAGATTGTCAATAACATATTCCTTTTGTGGTTTATGTCTAGAAGAAGAAATTCATTTTGTACAGTCTATTTGAATCTTATCGAACACTTACAAAGCCACTAAATGGAGCAACTGAGATTTCAACATATGTGCATCAAATGGTATATTATTGTTTATTAGCCACTCCTTTATATTATCTTTTTCCCAAGTTGAATCTGGTGCTTTATTGGCTATTTCAGAATGGTAGCTGGCATAAGAATTAAAGATCGTGGTTTTAAATTAGCTAATTTCAATACAATTTATTCATTATTTGAAACACTACAACTAGTTGAATCGTCAGTAATTATCATTGGGGCAATTTCATTGCGATCAAATCCTACTTCTCTTTCCCACCATCTTACTATTTCCTTTTCCGTATGATCAATTGTGTTTATCCATGTTTCCTTTGTAAATTTATGCAGAGCCTCTTTCCACATTTCCAAACAATTTTCCATTCCATAGCCATCCCTTCCTATATGTCTATTATAGTATGTCTTTGCTATTCCCCAAATATTTTCAATAGGATTAAATATACAGTGGTACGGTGGTAATCGTAAAACTTTATGTTGTTTTTCTCTTGCGAGATTGTCAATAACATATTCCTTTTGTGGTTTATGTCTAGAAGAAGAAATTCATTATGTACAGTCTATTTGAATCTTATCGAACACTTACAAAGCCACTAAATGGAGCAACTGAGATTTCAACATATTGCTGTGGTATTTTCTTGTAAATAAATGAATAAATAAAATAAAGAAACCAAACAAATAAAGAACCAACAGAAATAAAATATCACTATGTTTATTTTAAGTAAATATAATTTTACATATTCAATATAAATTACAATTTTATATATTTCAATAAATATATACAGAAAAGTCATTAATTAATGTAAATGTATGTAGTTTTAATTATATTTTAGTGTTTACTAAAAATTTCATAGCTATGCAGTAGTATACACATAAATGCAATATGGGTTGCATACCCGTAAAAATAATAGCATCCACAATTAAAAATAAAAATGAAAAATATAAAACAATGTTAAAATAAATTAGAGCACAAAATTATGTTAAATATTCCATAAAACAATATTCAAATACTGACCTCCGTTTAATAAAAAGGATATGATAACTTAAAACAGTATTACTAGCAGTCAATAGAAAAGTAGGTCAACGGGCAATACATTCTCTAGCAGAGATAATAGTTCAAAATAGGAATTATCACAAAGAATATCAATATTATAACCACCAACATTGTCAAGAATAAATGTTATGTATCACTATACACGTTTCACTTATATTTTCTGTATAAAATATTATTGAGTGTACGTAAAGAGGCACGATTTGTTTATTCTCTTCTCTACACGAATATATTCTAAGAAAGACCAAGCTAAAACCAAAAATACAATATTAAACAAAGGTCTATGTACATAAATAAATAAATATATACCACTTATTTCACGGTCACAAGATCAATTATATTTTCGTCCGTAGGGACACCAAAACGCATACAAAGATATATGATTTGCTTGTTTTCGATATACACTAACGCATCCAGAATGTAAATATTGTGGCCTAGTTCATCATTGAAAATAAAACATTATGCTGGCTATGCAAATTCACTGATATTTACAGAATAAAAAGGACATTGTTGAATGTTCGTCTAAATATGCGATAGTACATAATTTTATTCACGTACAAATGCTTCAAGACATTTAGGCTAAAAATAAATAAATAAAGCATTAGTAAATATAATAAAATACAATAAAAGGATACCTACCATTAAAATGAAAACAATCAAATGTCTATGGATATAAATATAAAAATATAGAATACGTAAATGACAACAATAACAAACATGGTGGAACAAGGTCACATGATCACGTAATTTCGATAGTTATCGAAATTAACACGGAGGGCGTGACAGACGAAGATTCAAACGAAAGGAACGATTTAAAACAAAAATAAAGCCGTTTGGCAAATGTTTATCCCTATAAAAGACGACGCACAGACGAAAATAAGGCAGTCGATAAGAAGTCCTGATTCTCTTCAAAACTTAAAGAAAAATAGTTAAACCAGTGCGCCGAAGAAATAAGGAATCTAAAGGCACAAAACGCCTTGAGATTCAGACGCCGTAGTCGCAAGAAGCGGCAACGATAAGTGCGCGCCAGGAGACGCGAAGTACTGCGATTGGATCGCATAAAAGCCACAATAATAAATTTAATAAAAATGGAGGGACTAGGCTACCAGGAAGAATTCGAGATGCTATACGACCTAGAAAAGTGAGTACAAGCACTATAAAGTAAAATCCATCTTGCAATCCTAAAGTAAATAAATGAAAGAACCTTCATGACTGTTTCATAACTAATAGCAATAAAATTTTAGAATATTATTTAAACAATTAAAAATAAATTCTTCTTTGAATACGTCCTGGGTCGACGTGTGAATCTTGGCTCAAGGCGGTTCAACGGAGTATTAGTAAACTCTCCGGATAGCAATAAAAATTTAGAATATTATTTAAACAATTAAAAATAAATTCTTCTTTGGATATGTCCTGGGTCGACGTGTGAATCTTGGCTCAAGGCGGTTCAACGGAGTATTAGTAAACTCTCCGGATAGCAATAAAATTTTAGAATATTATTTAAACAATTAAAAATAAATTCTTCTTTGAATATGTCCTGGGTCGACGTGTGAATCTTGGCTCAAGGCGGTTTAACGAAGTATTAGTAAATTCTCCGGATGGCAATGGAAATTTAGAACGTTATATAAATAACTTAAAACAAACTCTTCTTTGAGTAAGCTCTGGATTGACGTGTAAATCTTGGTTCAGAGCGACTTAACGAGGTGCTAACGCTTTTATAGAATAACGGCAATTTCGAGATATGAGCATACGTGAAGGTTAGAGCAGTGAATTTTATTTTTATTCATGATTAACAATTTTATAAAAAAATCAAGGATTGCAAGGTGCTTGTACCGCGGATGAAAGAGACTGGAGATGACAATGGAATATATATTATATTGAATTGCATAGTAATGATATTTAATAATGTTTTTGTAAATATATATATATATAAAATAAAATAAGTTGTGCTGACATTCTATATCTACTTATTTATACCCATCCCAGGGAGATCTAAGGAAAGTCAACGTCACAATCACAGCTAGAACTCACTATAAGTATAAGACTGTGACACATCATCCGATATAAAAATATGATAAATTCATACTTAGACCCTGAGATTACTAAAGTACATTAATTTATTAATTTAATTTTTGGTTATCAACCAATATAGAAGAAGTCACAGCATTATTTTGGCGCCCAACCTGCTAGGCTTATCGTTGGCCAAGATTTATTTTGGCGACCCAACGAGAAGGGCTGTGTTAAAGCCTACAACATTTTATATATTAATTTGGCGCATACGTCCTAGGCTTATCGTTGGCCAAGATTTAATTTGGCACCCGAACGTCGAAAAGCTTATCGTTGGCCAAGATCAACCTTAATTTGGCACTCAACGATAAAAGGCTGTGTGAATTTACTTTCCTTAGAACGCCATAAGCACACAATATTCTCCTATTGGGACAGGGTGAATAAGAGATAGAATAAAAACAAAAAAAAAAAAAAATAAAAATGGCTGATGAAAACAACAAGAAAAGCGAAAAACCTGAAAGGGTTGAAGATAAGGAAACAAGACCACAGTTTACCAGATACAGAGATAATTCTCGCAGCAACCGTTCAACCTCTAGCTCAGAATCAGAGAAACAAGAGTTGGAAGGTGATCAAGTGGAAGAACCGATCGTTGGAAGTACATCTCTCAAGAGAACAACCGAAAAATCATCGGAAGATAAAATGGATAATTTGCTTCAAGTCCTATTGCACATGAAAGAAGAAATGAAATCAAATAATGAGAACATGAAAGACATGAAAGAAGAAATAAAATCACACAATGAGAAGAACAATGAAAATCTAAATAAATTAAATCAAAAAATTGACAAGGGATTCCAAGATTTTCGAACAGAGATGCGTCAGTCGAATGCTAATTTAGAAAACAAAATAACAGAGTCTGTGTCAGGTTTAACGAAAGTAATAAGGGACAATACGAGAAGGTGTGAGAATATGTACAGATCACTGATGGACGAAACGATAGAACGATTTGACGAAGAAGAATCATTAGAAAATAAAATAATAAATACCAACGCAACGAACAACGAAGAAGAATCATTTGAAAATGAAATAATAAACACCAATACAACGAAAAACGAAGAAATCACGAAGAATATGCCAACCCATAAAGATGGTGCACAAATAGCAACAAAAGTCAAAGAAACCTCCACAATAATACATACATGGAGAAGAACCAAATATATGGATTCCAATAAGAAAATTTTGAGAACACAGTTGGACACGTTGCTATATGAAGAAGAAGATAACAAAATTTCACATCTATACATTTCACGGCAAACATTAGAAATACTCATAGGAGCAGAAAAATATACAGGCTCATGGAAACGACAGGCACTTAGTATACAAATTGGAAAGGTTATAATGACGCACAAAGAAGTCAACACACTGAGGGGGACCGAAGAGGTTGTACTAATGGAAAAAGGAAGAATAAGTATAGCCACAGAAATAAATAAAGAAAATAAAGTATCACTTTACCATTCAATAAATACACGTTCAAGTAACCAAGAAGATAGGGAACTTAGAACACCAACGACGTACCTCGAGGATATACTTCGGCATAACAAAAACATTATTGACTTTCGCCTCAAGATTTTGGGAAAATAAATTCCCAATAAATCGAGGAGCACGGCGGAGGATAAATTGGGGACCTCCGATGGGACGTGGCTACCCTACTCCTACCTTAGCCAACGACGACACCCCAATCAAGGAGCACGGCGGAGGATAAATTGGGGACCTCCGATGGGACGTGGCTACCCTACTCCTACCTTAGCCAACTTCAACAACGACACCCCAACCAAGGAAAATGAAACGAGACATACAAATATGAAGATCCAATGAAAGTACCACTGAACTACCACACATACCAATCAGAATTGGGGAAGAAAATAAAATAAATAAAAGCTACTCGACCACAGCGTTATAAATGAAAATTTTAGAGAAACAAGGACGATATATTCCTATAAAGAAGATTAACTTCATTACAGCAAATAAAAAAATCTTTGGTAACCATTGATAAAGTTTTCTGCGTTAATGTAAAAGTAAATAAAATAAACCTACTGACAGAATTTGTAGTAGTAAATAATTTGAATTGCAATTGCATATTGGGAATGGACTTTTAAGTCAATATAGCACAAAACTGGATATGAAGGACAAGACTTTTCACATAAGAAATATGACAATTTCATGGAGCGAAGAAGCACCAGTAAAGAAATAAATAAAATTAATTAATAAATTATATGTAGGAGAAATAGAAAAGGAACTCACGCAAGAAATGATTAACAATTCATATGACAATAAATGTACGCATCTCGTGAAGCATCCAAAGAATAAGGACTTCACATTAAAAAGGGATGGTACAAGTATAAATTGCAATGAAAAGTGTAAAAATCATGTGAGCAATCTTTTAAATAAGCACAAGAGACTAGTTGATGACAGTCCTGGCTTGGTAAGAAATTACGAGCATAAGCTCGAGGTAAATGAAAAGGGACCCTTCTATGTGAAAATCTATCCATATTCCCAATAAATATTATTTAAGTGAAATTAGAAATAAAAGAAATGCTGAAGAACAATATAATGGAAAAAACAGAAGTGAACTTTATCAGTCCAATTGTCGCTGTAAAAGAGAAAAATATAGAAGATCCAAAGGAAACATTATCAATGAAGTACACAGATACCCAGTGGTTTGCTACGATAGTTTAAAAGATTCTTTTTGGGCAGGTAACGTGAAGAAAATAAAAAGAAAATACTATTTATTCAAGATAAATTCCCCGACTGATATGTGGAAAATAATAAGATTTTATATATATGAATATCAATTGTAGGCTTAATTGATGCCACGCAAAAGATATTGAATCCACACGAAGAAGATATTTCCAATTCATTATATATTTGTATATGTCTCACTTTAAATAAATTAAGTACCACTTTCCTATTAAAAATGAAAGGTGAAAACTCAAAATAAGTAATCAAACAAAAATGAAGGGAGGAAAGTTAAAATATAAACTCATACGATGAAAAATATGAACCCATGAGGAAATAAAAAGGGACAGCTCCCAAAACTATACTATTTAAGTTGTAAATAAATATTACAAAAATAAAAAGGGATAGTTCCCAAGATTATAGCACTTAAGTTATGTAAATAGATATTAAGAAACAAAAAGGGATAGTTCCCACATAAGAATATAGAAAATTTAGACGTTAGAATATTAGTTAAATAAAAGTTTAGAAAATACCATTAAGTAAAGAAAATGCAATACGCGCATATTTTTCGTAGTCAACTATGGCATATTGAC
Source organism: Amphimallon solstitiale (assembly GCA_963170755.1). Classification (NCBI taxonomy): domain Eukaryota; kingdom Metazoa; phylum Arthropoda; class Insecta; order Coleoptera; family Scarabaeidae; genus Amphimallon; species Amphimallon solstitiale. The sequence continues at coordinate 26,330,259 of OY720678.1, forward strand.
AGTTTCTTAACTTGGGATATGCTGTGGTATTTTCTTGTAAATAAATGAATAAATAAAATAAAGAAACCAAACAAATAAAGAACCAACAGAAATAAAATATCACTATGTTTATTTTAAGTAAATATAATTTTACATATTCAATATAAATTACAATTTTATATATTTCAATAAATATATACAGAAAAGTCATTAATTAATGTAAATGTATGTAGTTTTAATTATATTTTAGTGTTTACTAAAAATTTCATAGGTATGCAGTAGTATACACATAAATGCAATATGGGTTGCATACCCGTAAAAATAATAGCATCCACAATTAAAAATAAAAATGAAAAATATAAAACAATGTTAAAATAAATTAGAGCACAAAATTATGTTAAATATTCCATAAAACAATATTCAAATACTGACCTCCGTTTAATAAAAAGGATATGATAACTTAAAACAGTATTACTAGCAGTCAATAGAAAAGTAGGTCAACGGGCAATACATTCTCTAGCAGAGATAATAGTTCAAAATAGGAATTATCACAAAGAATATCAATATTATAACCACCAACATTGTCAAGAATAAATGTTATGTATCACTATACACGTTTCACTTATATTTTCTGTATAAAATATTATTGAGTGTACGTAAAGAGGCACGATTTGTTTATTCTCTTCTCTACACGAATATATTCTAAGAAAGACCAAGCTAAAACCAAAAATACAATATTAAACAAAGGTCTATGTACATAAATAAATAAATATATACCACTTATTTCACGGTCACAAGATCAATTATATTTTCGTCCGTAGGGACACCAAAACGCATACAAAGATATATGATTTGCTTGTTTTCGATATACACTAACGCATCCAGAATGTAAATATTGTGGCCTAGTTCATCATTGAAAATAAAACATTATGCTGGCTATGCAAATTCACTGATATTTACAGAATAAAAAGGACATTGTTGAATGTTCGTCTAAATATGCGATAGTACATAATTTTATTCACGTACAAATGCTTCAAGACATTTAGGCTAAAAATAAATAAATAAAGCATTAGTAAATATAATAAAATACAATAAAAGGATACCTACCATTAAAATGAAAACAATCAAATGTCTATGGATATAAATATAAAAATATAGAATACGTAAATGACAACAATAACAAACATGGTGGAACAAGGTCACATGATCACGTAATTTCGATAGTTATCGAAATTAACACGGAGGGCGTGACAGACGAAGATTCAAACGAAAGGAACGATTTAAAACAAAAATAAAGCCGTTTGGCAAATGTTTATCCCTATAAAAGACGACGCACAGACGAAAATAAGGCAGTCGATAAGAAGTCCTGATTCTCTTCAAAACTTAAAGAAAAATAGTTAAACCAGTGCGCCGAAGAAATAAGGAATCTAAAGGCACAAAACGCCTTGAGATTCAGACGCCGTAGTCGCAAGAAGCGGCAACGATAAGTGCGCGCCAGGAGACGCGAAGTACTGCGATTGGATCGCATAAAAGCCACAATAATAAATTTAATAAAAATGGAGGGACTAGGCTACCAGGAAGAATTCGAGATGCTATACGACCTAGAAAAGTGAGTACAAGCACTATAAAGTAAAATCCATCTTGCAATCCTAAAGTAAATAAATGAAAGAACCTTCATGACTGTTTCATAACTAATAGCAATAAAATTTTAGAATATTATTTAAACAATTAAAAATAAATTCTTCTTTGAATACGTCCTGGGTCGACGTGTGAATCTTGGCTCAAGGCGGTTCAACGGAGTATTAGTAAACTCTCCGGATAGCAATAAAAATTTAGAATATTATTTAAACAATTAAAAATAAATTCTTCTTTGGATATGTCCTGGGTCGACGTGTGAATCTTGGCTCAAGGCGGTTCAACGGAGTATTAGTAAACTCTCCGGATAGCAATAAAATTTTAGAATATTATTTAAACAATTAAAAATAAATTCTTCTTTGAATATGTCCTGGGTCGACGTGTGAATCTTGGCTCAAGGCGGTTTAACGAAGTATTAGTAAATTCTCCGGATGGCAATGGAAATTTAGAACGTTATATAAATAACTTAAAACAAACTCTTCTTTGAGTAAGCTCTGGATTGACGTGTAAATCTTGGTTCAGAGGACTTAACGAGGTGCTAACGCTTTTATAGAATAACGGCAATTTCGAGATATGAGCATACGTGAAGGTTAGAGCAGTGAATTTTATTTTTATTCATGATTAACAATTTTATAAAAAAATCAAGGATTGCAAGGTGCTTGTACCGCGGATGAAAGAGACTGGAGATGACAATGGAATATATATTATATTGAATTGCATAGTAATGATATTTAATAATGTTTTTGTAAATATATATATATATAAAATAAAATAAGTTGTGCTGACATTCTATATCTACTTATTTATACCCATCCCAGGGAGATCTAAGGAAAGTCAACGTCACAATCACAGCTAGAACTCACTATAAGTATAAGACTGTGACACATCATCCGATATAAAAATATGATAAATTCATACTTAGACCCTGAGATTACTAAAGTACATTAATTTATTAATTTAATTTTTGGTTATCAACCAATATAGAAGAAGTCACAGCAATATGTGCATCAAATGGTATATTATTGTTTATTAGCCGCTCCTTTATATTATCTTTTCTCCAAGTTGAATCTGGTGCTTTATTTGCTATCTCAGAATGGTAGCTGGCATAATAATTAAAGATCGTGGTTTTAAATTAGGTAATAATTGATTTTTAAACCACTCTAAAAAGCTATCTTTGTTCATTTCACTATGATAGTCTGTATTTTTTTGTTTAGAAAGCAAATATTGTAGATGCTCCTGGTATAAAACCATACCAGCATGCAATACAATGTATCTACAGAATATATTATTAGAAATAATTGAAACATAATAAAATTTAATTAAAAAAATGGCCCAATAGGACATCAAGTAACAGTTGCTAAGACAAAAATCTGCAATCAAACGGATTTACTAAATGTATATAAATTTTAAATTATTCAATTAGTTCTTTCAGTGTTTAAAATTTGTATTTAACATTTTCTGCTTGACACTGCTAATTGAAATAAAAAAATTAATTACAAAAATTACCCTTGACTGAGATTGGATCTCATGACCCCTTAATCACAGCCTGGTGTCCTATCCAACGGGCCTCCGAGGGGATATATTTGGAAACTTTAAATATACTGAATCGCATCAGGTAACAGTTATTAAGGGAAAAGGCAGCTACACTAAGAAAACCAATTGAATAATTTAGAAATTATTTAAATTTAGTGCATAGAGATGTTTATCAGATAAACATATAACATCTTTTATGATAAAAAAGTACTTTCGTATAAAAATTAAAGTCATTTCATATGTTTCCGGTTAAATTTTCAGCCTACATCCTACATTCGATATACATACGAGGGTGCGTTTTTGAGTTCGCGGAATGAAGGGGTTGTATGGTAGCGCGAGAGCTCGTATTCAGTAACTCATTAATAGTATAAATATTGAGTTTTACCCAATCGCGTAAGTAGTCTTTAAACTATCATTGACCAAACAACTTCATCGGGAAGAAATTGTGAAATATGGAGAAAATCGAGTACCGCGCCGTTATCAATTTCTTTACAGCGCAAGCACAGACTTCCTTTAGACTCAAACAAACTACATTTTTCTTCCTTCTCAATAGGCTACTGAACACACTTCTAGAAGTAAATTATAACAAAGAGTTATCATTATTGAATTGATTCGGTCTTTACTTGATGAAGATCCATCGTATTAATTACTAAATAAACAACAAATGTTGGATTTTCACTATTTAATATTCGAAGTAATATTTGACAATTGTTTCGTTGCTAAGTTTTTAAATAACAATAATATAAAAGTAGCTTTTAGAACAAACAACAAATTATCTAAATATATTAAGAACAATAAAGATAAAACACCTAAAAACCAACAGTCAGGAGTCTATAAGTTAAAATGTAGTGATTGCCCTAAGTTTTACATAGGCCACACAGGAAGAACGTTTGAGAAAAGGATGTCAGAACATTTTAGATCCTTCAAAATGAAGAAAACTGATTCTTCATACGCAAACCACCTCATAGAAGAAAGCCATAGTTTTAGTCATCATTTCGATATCCTACATATAGAAAATAAAGGTGTTAAATTAAACCTACTAGAATCCCTTGAAATTAATAAAAATAGACCCTCTAATAATTTACTTAATGATCAGTTAGAAACTAATAACTCCCCCTTATTAAATTTATTTTCATAATGTACACTGTTCAATAGATCACCCCCTCTACATAAATTGTGCTATATTGTTAGATATATAAGTGCTTGTGTAATATTTTTATTTATTTCTGAAGAAGCCACTGTGTTGGCGAAACAATTGTCAAATATTACTTCGAATATTAAATAGTGAAAATCCAACATTTGTTGTTTATTTAGTAATTAAGAGTTATCATACCTATACAAAGTAGCTGCTGAGAACGAGTACAAGAAAAATATAGTAGAAAGAATAAAACACAAATTAGAGAAGAAAAAAATAATTACCACTAGAATCCACAAAACTAGACTATACAAAATTTTGTAAATTTAGTTTAAATAAAAGATGTGAAAATCAAATCTCAAAGTTGTGTGAAAGATAGAGTATAACACCTCCAGATATTAAGAGCCTGTTACATATTAAAATTGAAAAGTCAGATTCTTTAAGAGACTCAGCGATATGCAAAAACTGATGTAATAATTGCAATAAAATGTATATTGGCCAGACAAAAAGACGTGCAGAAATATGAGCAACGGAACATTTCTATCATTTCAAAAATCATAATAGTGTTAAATCACCTTTAGCGGATCATTTTATTAACACAGGACATACATTTTCAATTGATATAGTACAAATAATGAAGAGAACTAGATGTAAAAACTGAAATATGGGGGAAAGCATTTATATCAAAAATGTAAAAATAACTTACTAAACACAGATACCTCCAATAAGGTCTTAACAACTATAATAAGGATGTTAAAGTAATGTTTTACACAATAACTATTAGAATACGAATAGAATGTAAAAACATGGAATAAATTTGGTGTACTGCCGATGAAGTTTGCGTGGCAAACGAAATGTATATACTTATACTGTATGAAATAAATCATATTTTTTTGTGAAACAGTTTGTTTCCTTTTTAATTAAAGCGAAGTATATTCATACTAAGAAGGAAGCAAGAACTACGGATTTTACGTCAGCCTATCGAAGTGACTAATCCAGAACTTGTGAAAAAAGCCGAAAAATTAATAATGAAATTTGCTCGACTAAAGAAGACACAATTCGCAGGAATGACATGCGTATCTGATCAACCATTCTTAAAATTCTTTACACTCATCTTGACATGACTAAGGCCAACGCAAGGTGGATGCAGAAAATGCTTACGCCATCGCAAAACAACAGCGCGTGAAGTATTCCGTTGCGCTTTTGGACCTCTGTAATGAATGATGTATTGAGTTGAATTGTTACTGCAGATGAAACTTGGGTTTATCATTATGAGACTGAGTCCAATCAAGACCCCATGCAGTGGCATGAAAAAAGGCACGCGCAGGAAGTTGTCACAGTCAGCCGCCAAACTCATGGCTACTGTTTTTTGGGACAAAGAAGGCATCCTATTAATCGATTACAAATATAAAGGCGTTTCGATAACTGGAGAATACTCGGTGTCAATCCTGGAGTAATTAAAAGAAGTCACTAATGAATAAAAAATGGGGAGTAAAGGTGTCCTGCTCCTGCACGACAATGCTCCCTTCCGTAAGAGTCGTATTGCGTTGTCTTCCCTGCTTAAAGTGGGCTTCGGTATTTTGAATTACAAACCAAATGAGTTTTTCAGCTTCTACAACGGGTTGTGACTATAAGGATGTGGTACCACCGTGGCTAGAAATTATTTACCTCTAACGGCACAAATTTACAAACTGCACCAGTTATACAGTCAACAATCTACACCAGTTCCCTTGAAGAAAGAAGAAGGTTTGTGTTACAGCAAGGCAAAAACATGAAAAACCAGTAAACTATGGCACATAGTAACGCCATTCTATAATAATCAAATGAACGATGATAAAACAATTGATTTACCTGACACAGGGAGATGGTATTTTCCTTAGAATATCTGATAATCGTTGATACGGGGATGGCTTTCTGACAATTTAGTTTAGTTTGTCAGAAAGCCATCCCCGTGGCTTTCTGACAATTAAACGTATTTATATAAAATCAGGCAAGATGCCATAGAGATAAAAACGTGTGCGAATCTTAAATTCCTTCATTTAAAATGTCCTTAAGAGGAGCGTTTACCTATCGAAAACTAAGGCATCGCCGTTTCGCGTTTTTTAAACTTATTTTGTAATTCTAGAATCTCAAATTTGGGTTAGTGATGCAAAAGGCATACATTTATAATGTCAAGGTCCGTTTTTGTACTAATTTATTTTCTTAAAAAAGTTATGTGTTTTAGAAATAACCACAAAAATGCATGAATTTGATTAATGTCTACTAACTAAGACCGGTACACAAAAGACAAAAAAACGACCTTACGTGCCAGCTGCACATTTGATGTACGATATAAAAAAAAAATTATGTAATTATTTTTGAAGATAAAAAACATTAAACAGTAAACATTGTTACACACATTTCACACGAGGTATTTCGCGTCGTCTATCCCCACTTTACGGTATCTCTACCGGTCCTAGCGAAGACGAAAATCTATCGGAATCGGTCGGCTATTGAAGACTTAAATGCGAGTGACAGCTTAATTACAAACTGTCAGTCGCATTTAAATGTCATATATACCTATAATATTCAAGTGTATAATAATATAACAGTTATGGGCAAGCGAAAATTGGCTTATTATAAAATATCAACAACATCAACAGTTCCGTAAGTATTCATTCTTTATACATTATGTTTCCCATCTATAGTATTCCTTAATCTATGAATAAAACCGAAGCGCTGTGATGGAAACCGAATATCGTGTAGCTCCACTTACTCACACCCCCTTGCGTCTATCCATCCCACGAGTAATATAAGTTACATAAGTTTCTATTTGTTGGTAAACCCCCGTCTTAATATCTGTTCTAAAATAATCCAGCAATCGATACGCTGATTAATATACTTCAAACAGGTGACACAGATTAAAACAGAAAACACTTGTCATTAAGAACTATCTCCCATCAAACTTATCGCATCCGATGATAAATGAAATAATAGTAGAAATAGAAGGGGTTGAAATCTAACTTAAAGTTTGAAATCTAGGGTGAAACTGCAGGTAAAAGCATAACCACAATTAACCATAATTTATAAAATAATCATTTAACACAAAGGACTACATCAATATCGCCGTTTTATAATATTTAATGATAACAATAAAAATAACATATCTCTGGTAAGGACGACATCCTTGCAACCAGATTGCGATATGGACATCGATACTACCATTCAGGCGGAAGACAAAACATCTCTAACGATAGGTGGAGGTAAATGTAACATAAGAGCTAAATTAGTATCTAATGCTTTAAATGATTATTCTTCAAGGAAATTATGTAATATAAATAGGAATAAAATAACGATGCACACCCCAAGTAAAAAAAACTGTAACAAGAGTTTGTAAAAAAAATGATAATTGCTTATGTATGTCCTAACAAATTCTCAACTAAAACCTCAAGCATATAGCAACGTAATAATATATCAAGTTTTATAAACCTCATTTTAGTCACAAGTTTTATTAATCACGAGCGAAGCGTAGCGGAGCCAGTGTTATTAAACGAGTAACTAACAAGTTTATAAAACGAGTTTCATACTATAGCTTTCTTCCGACAGCAAATAATCTAAACAATACAAGACTACTTCTCTGTTGTTGCTTCACGTTAGTTTATTTTGACAGATTGATGACGTGTCAACCAACCTGACTTAGTTTAAATTGATTTTTACAATTAACAAACGATAAATGACATATTAGGGAAGCAGATAGAAAAATGTAGTTAAATTAACATACCGGTTGTGTCAAATACCATTAGCCATAGGTAATCAGTTTATACGTACGTCGCAGCGCGGTGTCTATACATTGTACATACATATACACAGATCCCATATGGCTAATGTTTTTTGACACATACGGTATATGATACAAGCTTGCCTTCTTGTCACATATCACATGCAATGTATTGTATTCTATAAAGATCCTACCTAATAGAGGTAGATTTTATTTAATTCTTATTTTTTGTTTGTGTAATGATAATTGTTGAATTTGTTGTTTAAATTATTATAAAATTTAAGGGGTTGGTTGATATTTAAAATTCTCAAAAACTGTTTGTAAGATGTAGTAGTCAGTATTCTCAAATCTTATACAAATGATCTTATAGTGGATATATTTACAATTATTCTTATACACATCTTTCGAATATTACAAATTTTCTTTGTGTATACATCATTTATTATGTTATTAAAAATTAATTAAATTCGGAGCTTGTGTAAAATTGTCTAATAGAATGTTTGGCGTAATCTTTTTACATATTAATGAAGAGCGCCAGCTTCACTGAACGTATGCTGTATTAGTTGCTATTGTTTAACAACTTCTAATGACCGAAAGTGCTGTTCAAGAATAAGTACCATACTGCAAAAGTGCAAATAACTTGGTGAAGAATATCACACATCATACTTTTTCGGTAATTTCGAGGATATTTAATACTGGTAAATTAATAAAACATAAGTCATTTCCCTTATTCGTTTTTGTAGTTATCAATTAAGCTGATCATTTATATTACAATATTTAAAGTAGATATACTGCTACCAAATTCCCACTCTTTTACTTTCTAACTGACATGTTCAATGTAATTTTTCGCAATGTATGCATACGTCTTACATTTCCATTATATTTATAAACAATTGTTACATACTTTAATTTGAGGAAATCATCTCTGCAACTAATTCATTTTACTTTCTTATACGTAGTATAAGGAAGTATTGCGATGATGAAAATTTTCGACCTCGAGATTTTTGCAGATGTTCACGTTTTGAAGTCCCCTGATACCAAAAACGTGATTTTTAAAAAATGTCTGTGTGTGCCTGTGTGTCTGTGTCTCTGTCTGTCTGTGTGTGACCACGATAGCGGTCAAACCGCTGTAGATATCTATTCCAAATTTTGTATTTACGTATATAATCTCCCTCTTGAGATCTGATTAGTTTTTCAGTAAAATCGGTAGACCGGAAGTAGTAATTTACTTCAGTGAAAAAATCGAATTTTGCAAATACTTAGTCAATTACTAAGTTTAAACAAATTTATAAAGAATTCAAATGTACTCAAAATTAAATTTGAGACAAACTGTCTTAAAAGAGTTTTTTGAAATTCCTACCGAAAGTAGGTCTTTTACTCTTATCGAGAATCAGTTTTTTGCGAATATCCCTCAAATCATGCTTTCTAGGCAGGTACATTACGAGTATAAAAGTATTTAAATGAAAATTTTAAATATCTTTTGTATAAAAAAAATTTCAAAATTCGGACCGGAAGTACCACTTTTACTCTTACCGAATAGCGATTTTTTGCAAATATGTCGTAAATTATGCATTATATACAGATTGTCGTATTTAAAAGTTAATATGCATCTTCAAATACACACACATAAACATGTACCTATGTATGTATGTATACAACAGTTCAAGAATGTGGCCCCCCACACCACCGGTCTTATGGTGGTGTGGGTAAACCGAGAGCGCGAACACCATGCGCACATGGCATTCGTTCCGTATCTTTAGAGCGTGAACTTACATTTTGTCTGAGCAAACTCGCAAATATTAAAATAAAATGCCCTTAGCTGTCGAGGAAAAAATACAGATTGTGTTATGGTATGCGAAGGATAATTCGTACAAAGACGTGCATAATTTATTTGTATAGTTCATTATAATATTTTGTTTCGTTTTAAATGTGAGAATTTTATTTTAGTTACAATTTTTATAGTTTTGTTTCAGTTCAATGTTAATACATTATACATCAATTACCAAAATAGCGGAGCAATTCCGTAAAGCAAACGTCTGCATACTAGCTTTCAACGTTTTGCACTGAAGCCTCGGTCTCGGCACAGTATAAACATATCCAGTAGTTGCAGTCGCTGTCGGTACCTTTGATCTTTAGAAACCAAGTTGTATGTTCGCGCATTGTAAGGCGCAATGTCGCATAACGGAGAGATCGGAAAGTTCTTTAATAAGCAGGTCCGGATCTAGCCCTATTTTAAAATAGTCGGGGCCGGATTTACTAAATTTGTTAATAAGTGAATGTATTGAAATTAGTAATATTTAAACAATAATTATGTACGTCATGCATATTATTGTCTTAGATTTGAAACCTGTGGCCAATTTAATAAAAATTTTACAAAATGTTGAAAACTATTTTGGTAAACAGTCTACTACATAGACGGAATAAAATGATTTGGAAGAAAATTATACATTTTAATGTTAGTTTGAATATATGAGTTACATTTAAATGTTACAATATTTGATATATTTTGTAAATGTTGCAAAATAACTTAAAATTAAAAACTATCTTGGAAAAAAAGCCTAATAAATGGAATAAAATTATATATTTTAATATAGTTACATTTAAATTTTACAATATTTGACGTATTTTATAAATGTTGCAAAATAACTTAAAATTAAAAACTCTCTTGGAAAAAAGTCTCATAGATGGAATAAAATTATATATTTTAATGCTAATTACATTTAAGTTTTACAATATTTAACATATTTTATAAATGTTGCAAAATTACTTAAAATTAAAAACTATCTTGGAAAAAAATCTCATAGATGGAATAAAATTATATATTTTAATCCTAGTTACATTTAAATTTTACAATATTTGACATGTTTTATAAATGTTGCAAAATAACTTAAAATTAAAAACCATCTTGGAAAAAAATGTTTTTGTAGTAGTTTCATGAAAGCCTATTATTTCATCTTTAGATCTATTATAAAAAAGAAATGTCTTTAATGACATTTCGTCAAAACACAGCACACAATGCCTCGCTTCTTCACTAATCATTTCAACTTTTCTTCGTTACCATAAAAAGAAAGTCATTCAACCCCACTGTTATGTTCCATTTACTGGTTAATCTGCATAAAGTTGCTTTTGATGGCAAATGGAGAATATCAGATAAGAATCTATAAACTTTAGGGCTGAGAAAATATATAGTTAACGCAAACTGTTTAAATTCATTTGTATATCTGAAACCATGAGCCCTTTTACTTGATAATTTCAGCTGCATTTTAAACAGATTAACCGTGGCCTCATTAAAATGGCTTTCGCAAGATGTAATAAAATCAGCATCAGAAATCGGATTTTCTTTCTCAGTCAGAGTAGAAACCTTCCCTTCCGCTCTCTTTAGAACACCTTTCAAATACCGAATCTCAGTTTTTAATTTGCTCTTCCTGGGACTTGTAGCTGACAGGCTTTGCGGTGTTTGCACATAAATGTTAGCTAAACATAAGAAATATAATTTAATGATATCACATAAAACATCAAAAACTGTTATTACCTGTATGAGTTTCACTATGTTGATCGATAATCACATTAACATCTTTACTTGTGCCTGGTAGTGGATCATCTTTTAACACAGGTGTAACATCTGTACATTCTGTAAAATAGAATTATCATATATAAAAAAAGGTGTATGTAATCTTGGTTGTTAGAAAAATCACAGAGGCATCAAAATCAAATAAATATAGCAAAGCTAGTTGCAATCAATATATTTGTGATTAATTTGATATAATCATCATTTAAAAGAACTTTAAGAAAAGATTAATTTCAAAAAATAAACAGTTGATTTTATAAGTTTATCTATCCTAGGGCTTACCTGTAAGAAATAAAGTGGGCACTGCAGTAATTTCTAGCCTGTTTTTCATTACATTTTTGAAGTAAGAGTTTTCAAGATGAATGCTACAGACTTTGGCATTTTTCTTTACAGAACTTGTTTCTCCAATTCGAGCAATCCACTCCTTACGCCTAGTGCAGAAAAAATTATTAATCATACGCAACTATTATTATGTACAAGTATGCTTGAATGATGTAGCAATTTTAACCATTAATAATTTACGTCAATATTTTTTTGTATTTTACAATAACTTTTTATAAATTCTATAATCCTATAATCGTACTTATGTGCATGTATATCTGAATATTTATTTGAATTTTATGCTTACCTTATTTCGTCAGATGGAATATTAAAAAAACTAATGTCTTTTATGTCCTTGGAATACACACTTTTACACTGCGGTACACAACACTTTATACTCATTGTACTCGATTAATTTAACACACTAAATCAAATAAATCTTTCGCAATTATCCACAAAAACCTAATTCACTTTAAAAACGGTTGGTTATTTTCAAAAGCACGTACTAAGATCTATTGACAAACAAACTATAAACAAGTCTAATTCTGTTTCTTACCGTCACTGCGACACTGCGCATTACAATGCGCAAGAAACAACTTGGCCTCAATAAATTTTGGGAGTGCAACTACTGGGAAGGTTTATACTGTGGTCTCGGTACCCGGTGTCTCCCCGATATGAACTCATCTGTATTCCCTTATTATCGTACCCCTCCAAACGGTATATATTTATTGAGAGTACAAAAGTATTTAAAATTGGATTTGCAATATTTTTTGTACACATGAAATTTCAAAATTCGGACCGGAAGTAGCACTTTTACTCTTAGCAAGTAGCACTTTTTTTCGAATATCTTGCAAAGTATGCATTCTATAGCGATTTATTAAGAGAATGAAAGTACTTAGAATAGGATTTTGAATAAGTTTTGTATAAAAAACGCTCATACGTATAAGAAAGTCGTGTGGTGGCCACATCTCATTTTTTACTTTCTTATACGTAGTGTGATGATGAAAATTTTCGACCTCGAGATTTATGCAGATGTCCACGTTTTGAGGCCCCCTGATACGAAAAAAGTGGTTTTTAAAAAATGTCTCTCCCCCCCTCCCCCCCCCTCTCTCTCTCTCTGTGTGTGTGTGTCTGTGACCACGATAGCGGTCAAACCGCTACAGATATCAATTCCAAATTTTGTATTTAGGTGTATAATCTCCCTCTTGAGATCTGATTAGCTTTTCAGTAAAATCGGTAGACCGGAAGTAGCAGTTTACTTCAGCGAAAAAATCGAATTTTGCCAATATTTCGTCAACTACTAAGTTTAAACAAATTTATAAAGAATTCATATGTACTTAAAATTAAATTGGAGAAGAATTTATTAAAAAGATTTTTCGAAATTACCACTGGAAGTAGGTTTTTTACTCTTATCGAAAATCGGTTTTTTGCAAATATGTCGTAAATTATACATTCTATATATATTTATGAAGAATACAAAAGTATTTAAAGTTGGATTTGGAATATTTTTTATATAAATGAAATTTCAAAATTCGGACCGGAAGTAACACTTTCATACGTATAAGAAAGTCGTGTGGTGGCCACACCTCATTTTTTAATTCATAATATATTTAGTTTACCGATGAAATGATAGGTAGTGGTGAAAGCTATTTGATTTTACACTTTCAGCATTTATCATGTTGATAATATAAAAGTTATACGCTTATCTATATTTTCTTTTCAACTGTTATAAACTGACTGGCAAAAACAACCGCCCACCTGAAATTTTTAGATTAATCAGCTCTACAATCATTTTAAGTTTCTATTGAGATTGAATCCAATAACTATTCATTGTATGTGCAACATATGCAAATTTAATTCAAAGTAATAAAGCAATTTTTGACAGAAGTAAATTTAATTTTAGTAAATTAAAAAAAAACAGTTTGAACATGATATCTCTCTCAACTGCTCAAAATAAAATTGGTAACTTTTTAAAATTAAAACTCTAATAATAATAATCTAATATCAATAACGTGTATGTCCTCCACGAACTTCAATCAAAACACGTAATCGTTGCGGCATTGAATTAATTAAATTTCTTATGCAGTCTTGCGGAATTTCCTCAAATATTTTTGCAAGTGCAAATCTAAGCTTTTGAAGAGTTTCTGGTACGACTACGCGTTGACGAATACGCCTCTGGAGTTGATTCCATAAATGTTCAATAGGATTGAGTTTGGACTACAAACAGGCGCGAATTAAGAACTAAATAAATAAACTACATGTGCAAACAGAAAACGTGTTTCAAATGGGTGGGCGTTTTTTTTTTGCCTGTCAGTTTATATTTGACATATTAGACCATAAAATGCTATTTAACAAATTTGAAAATTTTCATTTTAGAGACATGCCTTTGGAAATGTTCGGTTCGTATATGTTAGATCACAGTAATAGAGGTATAGTAAAAAATAATTAAATTAAAAAATAAATAAAATATACATTCTAAAATAATTCATACAAATCGAAAGGTCTCACAGAGATTTTCGATGACATATTCTGCTTTGACTTGCCCCTGTATGCTTAATAATAATTAATTAATTATCGATCTCGTAAAATACGCACTACAGCAGTTGCTTAACAAGTACATGCTATTGTAAGAAATGTTTTAATTTACTATAATCATTGGCCACTATTTAAAATTTCATATTTCTCTCCCTTTCATTTGTTGTTTTTCGAATTATTAGTATTATTATTTACATTATTTCATATAAATTTATTTTTATTACATTTCAATATGTTAATCAATGAAAACCGTTCCCACAATTTTATATGAATTTAATTCGAATCATTTTAAGTTACGAGTGTATTTATTTCTCTGGCTGAGTGCATAAACTTAAAGATGCTTTCCTTTCTTCACGCATAAGCTGGAGTGGAAGGAGAATTCTGAATTTTATGGTTCTATTTATGCTAATTATATAGCTATGTTCAACCGCTAGAGGAACGCCACATTGTCTGTCAAACTTGCGCCTAATGCAATCTCACTTGTGATGACGAAAAAAACCGATTCATTGAGACCGAAGAAATTTCGGATTGCTGCCAGTGTTGAGAGAATAACAATCTTTATTGACTAGTTCTAACCATTCGCAGGTTCTAAGTCAACAGTTTCTTTACAGTTACAAAGTTGAAGTAATGAATGTCCCATACTCCCTATTTATCTGATCTTGTTCCTAACGATTTTTTTCTTTTCTCTAATGATAAGAGACAGTCTCCCAAGCTGCGCCTTTTCCAATAGGACCGCCGATCATCAGCGATCTTACAGAGGGCTGATGCCACTACAAAAGCACTCTCGGTGACCATGAAATCATAACGTCTACATATAAAAAAAATTCTATATTTATAAGGATATTATATTTAAAAGTTACTTTCTGGTGCAGGTAATTTGTCAAACAAAATTTAAGAGAGCATAGAAGTGGAAAGCACCTCAGCACTCTGGCAACGACTTCGTTTTCTAACCTATTTCTATTTAACATTAATATACATTGAGCAGCTGTACTGGAGTATCATTATATCACTTTTAGACTTATCAGCATCAAGGTCGTCTACTACTCCTGCAATAACGTCCTCGTATGTCTTGAATTTCCGTCCTTCGAGAAATAGCTTGACATTTCGGAATAAGTGGTAGTCTGGAGGGACTAGATCCAATTAATTGGGTGCTTGGGGTACAATCGGAAATCGTAATTCATTCGTTTTCCATTTTTTTCCTCGCCGTTGCGGGTCTCTATTCGGTAATGCCAATTTTCATCTTCTCCAGAACGGCAGCATAACATGTTTCGTTGATAATTTGGCACTTTGCGTGATAGACGATAAGAAGTAAACCTTTCGAATTTCAAAATATCGTTGTCATTACCTTTCCAGGCGAAGGAAACGTCTTGGCCTAGGTGGAGGACTGTCACATCCTCTGCTGAGACAGTCGTTTTGATTTTGGCACATAGTGATGGAGCGAATTCATCATCCGTGACAAAACGACGTAAAAGATCTATTGGGTTGCTATTCAAGAGATTGAAATTCTCGTTGGAAATTCGTGCTGTTCACTTTTAGATCAGCATTCACTAAACACATCATCAATCTGGCAGAAAGCTTAGACATGCCAAATTCAACATGCTAAATGTAATGTATATTTTCAGTAGGCATGTCTGCAGTCTTGGCAAACTTTTCCACTTTCACTCTTCGGTCACGTAACAGACTTGACTTGATGAACTTTTTCAGCAATTTTTGGAATGGTAACACGTTTTGATTATCCAGGACGTTCTTCATCATATATCAAATTATACCACGAATCGCGATTTTATCTATTTCAAAACTTCCACTAAAAACGTCTTTAAATAACAGTATTTGTCCAATTAAACGTCCGATGATATTGCAATTTTAAATATCCTTTTGTAAACGCATTGCCTACTCTAAACTAATACCAAATATTGTGGATAAAAGCGACTGTTTAAAAAAAAGTTCTACAAACAAATTTAAACTCCATCAATATTTTCATTAAAAAATGTATGTACTATTGCTCAATACAAAATTTATAATTACTACGTGCGATGGTTCGTACGCAATATACGAAATATTTTGTTTATAGTAAAGCATCAAGCAGAACATCAAGTCTAGTATATTGTTGTAATCAAAACCTGAAATAAAAATTCCACAATGGCATTAAAAAAAGATTCTGTCGGCAACGAGACGCCTTCGCTATTTACGAGATAGAACGTCATTAAATACGAAATGATGCACAATGAGTCAAAATATCTTACGATTTTACCACATATGAATAACAGTATAATATAGTTAGCATCAGGTACACCAGCCGCCTACGACTTTTAGTGAGTAAATATCAAATGTCAGAGGTATACTACTCAAATGAGAGTAAAATCCTTAATCAAAAACATGTGCCAGGAAATTGTACATTACTGATAGAATATAGCGGTGGTGCCAAAGTACCTAAGGGTAATGAGATTTAGCTATAAAATTCTCTGGCGTAAGAAACGAAGGAATTTTTCGAATGATGTGAAATTTATTAGGTATTTTTATTTCCTCCTTTAATTACCATAAATGAAACATTTCTCAGACATTTATTGAAAGCATCAATGTGGATATATTACAGAGAATAATAAAGTCGGTGAAATACATGTACATCAATAGCGTGTATTAAGTAACGACCGATAATCATTTCTTTTTTATACTTCTCACATGAAAAGTTCTAAACGGCAATGCGTAAATCAATTATCGGCGCTCGTTATTTTTTGCATTTATTTTAACTGTAGACTGACTATTCTTGTTACACTGATTGCCTCAAGTATGTAGAAAAGAAAACTACTACCTACACATTTCTCCTTATCTTAAGGCACATGATGTGACATTTTATAAATTATTTCACGTAATACGTGCCACATGTGAATTACTAACAAACGAACTAGGCAAGATTATTGAACTTGAAAAGATGCATCGTATTTATAGAGAAAAACAATGCCTAACATTAGTTTCATCTTCTGCACCAATCAGCCTTCATCGCATGCATGCTTTCATATTTTTAGAGTATTGCGTATCCTTGGTCTGTTGTCATTAACCTCTCTCTAACTCTTCTTCATATGTTATAGCACCTCTCACGAAAGGCCTCTCTATGTTTCATATTGGTCCCCATGGCTTCCACTCTGTCATGAGCGCCTGTAATTGAATTACACATTACGATTTAGAAAATATAACTTATAAGTCGGTAACTTTGAAACTTCTGTCTTCATTTCTTCTACCGCCACTATTGTGTCCCAATATTTAATTGACGATATAAACATTATTTCATAATTATATAATCACGCTTATACCGGGTGTCTGTTTAAGCTCGGCCACCGGCCATATCTCGGCAACCGTTTATCGTACAGCCTCGCGGAAAAAATCTTGTTAGTAAAATAGATAACGGGAATTACAACAAAAATACTTTTAAGTTCCCAAAATGATCGCAAGGGGGCGCAATTCTCAAGATGAATTAAAAATTCGATAATTTTTCATTAAATTCTAGATTAAGATAGATTAAAAAATTTACTAGCAAAATTTTTAGACGTTTTTATACAACTTTCATTTGAAACTTTTTGATCTAACTCCTATACGAAGGGGAGAGTGGATGGGGGGTATGTCTGCGTACAAAAGTAGGTATAACTTTAGTTTGCCCCAAAGGATTTTAATGTTTCTGGGCTCATTAGATAGAGAATTTTACAAAGAATTGAAGGCTATGTAGCACGAATTTACGTGGTTGTCAAAGAAAATAACAGGGGGCGCTGTTCTCAATGTATGTATATTTCTTGTTTTTTCTTTAAAATCTCAAATGGAACGGTATATTTTAATATCGTAATATTGAAGTACATAAAAAAACTGAAGAGAATGATGAAAACCGGAAATTCCTACCTTTTTTGTTGACGAAGATATAGTCATACGAAGACAATCCAGAAAAATAAAAATCTTTAAATATAAATTTATTTATCTATTGGGAGTAATAATTTTATTTCAATTTTAATAGGGTCTCTAGACAGTGTATAGTACGTTTTCACTTGAAATTTCATCATACTCTTCGCTTAATGTATTTATTTCAATCTTCTTATCGATTTTTTAATTCATTGCATATGTTACGTTAGATTCTCCTTTTAAATGTTTTTAAATACTCTAGCTATTATTTTTTAAATATCATTTCTTATCCTTTCCAACATTGAAATAAAATAATAATAGTGAACTGTGTAGTTTGCTTTTTTTTAAATTTTCAGCGTACAACATGGCATGCACAATGATACTAAATTACATTATGATGAGATTTCCAAGGTAGGCCATGAAAATCGAAATGCAAAAATATTAGTGTCACTTGTAGTTAAACTTTTTGTACGTATTTCGCAAATTACGCCTTTTTGGACACCTCCACATAATTATTAAGTTTGTAAAATGTCGTATTCTAACGTTGAAGCTTATGACATGATCAGAATGTATTTTTAATGCTTTGAAAATGCATTCTTGCTTCGGGGAAATATTCCCTAAATTATCCGGAAAAAAGACATTAATGAGTTTTTATTCACCTTGCCAGATGTTCTTGATGTTTATTTATGGGACAGAATAAAAGACATAATTTATCACAAAAAGCCGAGTAGAACAATTGCTATCTCCGAAATGGAAGTAACTCTGCTCTCTACTAATCGACAAGTAAACGTGTATTGAAAATGAAAGTGCACATTGAACATTAGTTATGTTGAAGTTTTTCTTGTTTTTTTTTTGTACTTTCTGATTTAAATATATTTTCTTTTCCTTTATATTACTTGGTCAATATATTTTCTTATTTATTTTTAGGTATATAATAGGTTCTTTTATTTACTTTCATTTCAGGCGAGGATGATTTAGATATCAATTTGAGTACCCTTTCGTTACTAATGAGTATATGATTTGATTATAACTAATGCATTATATTACATTGTTTTTCTTTTCTCATTATTGTCTACTTACATAGTTCATGAGTTATGGAAGTCATTTTTGCTGTCAGGGGTCAGTCCTTGGACCCACTCTTTTCTTAATTTATATCAATGACCTTCCTTCATTTCTCGGGATGGATTCTGATCTTGTACTATATGCTGATGATATTAATATAATAATTCGATCTAGCAATTTGGCTGGTTTGTTTGAGAGTGCTAATTGTCTTTATGAAAGATTGTATGAATGGCTTTGTGCTAATGATTTGATTGTTAACACCCAAAAAACCAAATGTATTTTGTTCTGCAACCGGCGTGAATGTAATGTGAATGGTTTTTCTTTGGGTGGGAATGAGGTGAAATTGAGCAGGTCTGCCAGACTTGTTGGTGTCACCATTGATGAGGATCTTAGGTGGATTACCCATATAGATAATATCTGTAATGAACTATCTAGAACATATTATGCTTTGTACAACCTGAGAAGGTCTTGCAGTGCTCATGGTCTTAAAACTTATTACTACGCCAATTTCCATTCCAGGCTGAGGTTTGGAATAATTCATTGGGGATCTGGTCTTGGAACGGAGCGTCTTCTTATATTGCAGAAGCGCGCGATTCGTACCATTTTCAATCTTTCTTCTCGTGAATCTTGTAGAACAATCTTTGGGAAACACAATATTCTTACTGTATATGACGTGTATATCCTTGAAGTCTTGTGCTATGTTTATAAATTTAAATGTCAATTTTCGACTGATACTCCGCATAATTACAACATACATCAAACGGATTATTTGCTGCCTCCGACCCATAAAACCACTCTGTTTCAAAAGAACTTAGGTGTCATGGGATGTAGGTTGTATAATAAACTGCCAAACAGCATAAAATCTTGTAAAACTTATTGTAAATTTAAGTATAGTGCTGGGGCGTATTTGTTAACGTTGTCTTGTTATTCTATTAATGAATATATGTCGCAGTGATACTAAATTTTAATTAATTTAGTTTTCAAATATTTTTAATATTATAATAGAATTTTTTAATTTATGATATATATGTATATTTTATGATTGATGATTTTATTGTAACTCCATTATTCTTTCTCTTTGTGACATATTTCCAGTACAAATACTGCTGTGTTCCAGGGTATTTTGTACTTTGTTTGAAATGAATATAGATTATTATTATTATTATTATTACCTATATCAGTTGGGTGATAAAGATATATTATTATTATTATTATTATTATTATTATTATTATTATTATTATACAAGGAATACAAGGTTTGCTAGGATAATGCATGGAAATCCAAGAGAAATTGCAGACAAATTTGCAGACACATTTGGAACGCAAGAGAATGGCGGAAGACACCGTTGCAATGACTTTCTGTTTAAGGCTTACATGGAAGAGAGAAATGGAAAGTATAAACAAGATCAGTTGCATTCACTTTACGTGCCAGATGCCACAGACAATGACGTGTTTGATATTATTTCCAACTTGGATACTAGGAAATCACCAGGATTTGACTCAGTGCTTGCTAGTGACCTGGTAGCATTCTTTGATATATTCTGTTACCCCTTGAGGGTACTACTGAATGTTTCATTGCGGAGCGGTGTATTCCCATCAAACTTAAAATATGCGATAGTTACGCCGGTGCATAAAGGCGGCGCCTTTAGGAGTTACGGAAACTATAGGCCGATATCTGTACTGTCAGTAATTGATAAAGTTGTGGAGCGTTATATTTCTGAGAAAGTTTATGGGTACCTTAAGAAGTTCGATATTTTGGACAAACATCAATATGGTTACCAGAGAAACAAAGGAACTTCGGGGCTTCTGCAGGACTTTTCTGATGTAGTCAGCACCAAGCTCAATGAATATAAGCACGTTGTATGTCTCTTTGTTGATTTCAGCAAGGCCTTTGACAGTATGAGTCATGAAAGGATTATTGATGCGCTACAGAGCGCTGGAATAAGGGGACAAATTGCGGTCTGGTTCTCAAGTTACTTGAAGGTTCGGAAGTTTGCAGTGAAGGTTGACGGGGTACTAAGTAGGGAGGTTATCACAGAGAGAGGAGTGCCGCAGGGAAGTATTTTGGGACCGCTCCTCTATTTGCTATATGTAAATGATGTAGGTTACTGCTTTGAAAATTGCCGATACTATTTGTATGCCGATGACACGGCGATAATATCAGTCCACAGAGATTTAGAACAGGCAAATGTTATTTTGGAAAGGGAATTCTACAGATTTCAGCTATGGGCCCACGACAAGGAGTTAACTATAAATAGTACGAAAACACAGGTTCTACATGTAGCTTCCCCACATCTAATTAACACTCATCAACTGAGGATACTTGTACACACCTCTGAGTGTTTGCATAGGTACCATATGAATGATGGCTTCCAGTGTAACTGTTCTGAGGTTGAGAAAGTGGATGCAGTTAAATATTTGGGCTTAATCATTGATAGATCTTTCCTGTGGAGCGCACACATTGATATGCTATGTAAAAGGCTTAGATATTTTGCTTGGACCTTTTATTATCTTAAAGACTTCGTGCCTGATTACACTATAAGATTAATTTACTACGCCCTGGTGTACTCTAACTTGTTGTATGGTATTACGGTTTGGGGACTTGCTTCAAATAACCATATTCAAAAGATACAAGCGTTACAGAATAGAATTGTAGGCAACATGGCTGATGCCACGTACGGAAATCTCAATAACTATAAAACGCTGGAAATAATGAGGGTTAAGGAATTGGTCATTTTTCGTATTCTGATTACTAATTATTTCAGTAAGGACAGATTATTAATAGTAGATCATGACTATTCAACTAGAAGGAAGGTCATTGGAGATTTTCAAGTGCCAAAGACTAAAAATAAATACGGGGATCGTCAGTTGTGTGTTGTATTCCCTAAATTAATGAATGAATTACCTGAGCAGCTGCGCGATCTTGAATCTGTTGGAACTGTGAAACGCTTAGTGCGAGACTGGTTAATGGATCGTTACAGCTGCTAGGATTTTTAAGGTCTCTTTCTGTATATTATGGTTGTGCGATATAAACATATTACTTATTAATCTTTAAATAATAGTTGGGGTATGAAGTGAGAAGGAGGAGGAGGGGAGAAAAGAGGGGTTGGTGAGGGGTTGACTGAAGTAATTTCTTGGTTGGGTAAATATGTGTTATTTGTAATAATGAGTACTTTGTCTCTTGAGTTTAAGATTTACGTTTCGATTTCTTTTTCTTTTCCATTTTTTTTACTGGTTTTCTTTCCCTCCTTCAGGATAAATGGAGGGGGAAGAAAGGGGAGAATGGGTATTGACTTGGAGGAATCTCATCGCATCGGTTTCACCTGGGCTACTGACAAGCTTAAAGCTTAGTAGCTAATAGGCTATGATTGTGCTATCAGAGTTACTATTGCTAGTGTTACTGTTATTGTTATCATTAGGTAAAGCATTGTAGTTACCTTTATTTTGTATTTACACCTTTTGTAACGCTTTATAAATAAATAGATTTGTCTGTCACATTAGTAAGGAGACCGGGCTCACAAACTATTTGACTTTTATTTTCCACGATATACTATAGTATATCGAGGAAGTCTAATTTACTAAGAGATTTTGGTCTGTGAGGCCGGTTTGGGTGGAGGAAAGCCCTTAAGATGGGCGGGTCGTCATTATTATTAAAAATTATTATTATTATTATTATTATTATTATTATTATTATTATTATTATTATTATTATTATTATTATCATTATTATTATTATTTTATTACAATGTCTAAAAAGGCAAGACATAAAATTTAAAAATAGCTAGAGAATTTGAAAACATTTAAGAAGAGAATTTAATCTAATGTAACATATGCAAGAATTAAAAAATCGGTGAGAAGATTGAAATAAATACATTTATGGAAGACTATGAAGAAAATTCAAGTGAAAGCGAACTATACACTGTCTAGTGACACTTAAAATTAAAATAAAGTTATTACTCACAATAAATAAATAAATTTATATTAAAAATTGTTTATTTTTTCGGATTGTCTTCGTATGACTATATCTTCGTCAAGAAAAAAGGCAGCAACTTCCGGTTTTCATCATTCTCTTCAGTTTTTTATATGCTTCAATATTACTATATTAAAATTTTAAAGAAAAAACAAGTAATATACATATATTGAGAACAGCGCCCCCTGTTATTTTCTTTGACAACCAGGTAATTTCGTGCTACATGCCCTTCAATTCTTTGTAATATTCTCTATCTAATGAACCCAGAAACATTAAAATCCGTTGGTGCAAACCAAAATTATACCGACTTTTGTACGCAGACATACCCCCCTCCCCTCTTCCCATCGTATGGGAGTTAGATCAAAAAGTTTCAAATTAAAGTTGTATAAAAACGTCTAAAAATTTTGCTAGAAAAATTTTCATCTATCTTAATCTAGAATTTAATGAAAAATTTTCGAATTTTTAATTTATCTTGAGAATTGCGCCCCCTTGCGATCATTTTGGAAACTTAAAAATATTTTCGTTGTAATTTCCGTCATCCATTTTACCATCAAGATTTTTTCCGCGAGGTTGTACGATAAACGGTTGCCGAAATATGGCCGGTGGCCGAGCTTAAACAGACACCCGGTATAATAATAATATATTTAACATATACGCACTATAATTGTGCGAATGTTAAAATAGCATTAATAAACCTGTAATTTCGATTTCATATTATATTGAAGTTGATTAGTTTATGCAGATAATTGTCAAAATCACTACTAAGCAAAACTGCGCTTGTGGGACTCGAATATCAATTTTGACAATTAATTTAAATTCAAGCAGGGGTGGACATTTCAATTTTTATTTATTGTCGAATCCACTGAGTCTTTCTTGTCTTTTAACGTATTATGTAAATTTTTCTTTCCATTCTTCTTCCTTGACTTATAGCTTATGTAGATATTGTTTTCTGGATACCCATAAGTTATTACAGAGATGATACATTGCTTAGAACTTGAGCTTCCATTAATGTTGTACATTTTTGAACACTATTTCTCAAGATATAGTTCAGTTTTACAAATGAGTTCCATGCAAATCTCATTCTACGCTGTAAGTCTGCCTGTTGGGTGCTGTTATCAAATTTATCGTTTATCCCATGTAAATGAACTTGTTAACCACTTCGATATTTCCAAAATTTTTTCTTCATTTTGTGGGTTCGTTCATTGGTCGTATTTATGTTATTAATTGGATTTATTAATTGCCTGGGTAAGAAATTACATTTACACAATACAGAGTGCATCTGCTAACTACTGTTGCTGTACACTGTGGACATGGATTTTTTTTAGAACTGACATTCTTAAGATAAGACTTTATACTATTCATATTATTTAATTAACACACACTTTCTTGGCTATGCCATACTGAAGAAAACAAATAAGTTAGAAACTCATATACCTATGGCTACCTACAACCTCTGACTTTACATTTTCATGTTTGATTTACACAATTCTGCATTATAATTTTTTTTGTAGTTGCGCCCATCATTTGACAATATTATTTGTGTGGTGGCATTAGATGCTGTCCATGATAAATCAGGATTTTCTGATCAGTCTATATGAAGGTCGTTTTTGATCAAAGATCTTTCACAGATTCTGCTTAAATGTCTTGCTTTGAAAGGAACGTATTTTAATATATGTATATACAAAAATACTTTCCTTTCAATGACAGAACCGAAATTCTAAATTTGCCAATAGCTTTTGATAATTTAATAATAAAATGTATAATATATTAAGTCTCCTACATTTACATAATGGCTAGGTGGTCTAGGATACACCAATGGTATTTTTTCTGTACCATATACATATTTGCCGCCAATATATTTATCGAATATATATTTGCAATTTTAATAATTTGATATGTTGACTATTTCCATCGTATCGTTTGGATTTTGAAAGAAACCTGTTTCTTGCCAAAAACACGAAATGACATTTTTATTTGGGAGGTGAGATTTGTGAAAAACACTTATGACATTCCTAATGTGTCAATGTGAAGAATTAAGTCTTACTTCATCTGAATCTGACCTGCGTGATGTAGTATTAGATAACGTCATAATAGAAATTTATTTATACGTTTATATTTGTCAAAGTGTATAATTTTATTTTGTAGTTAAATGATGAGGCTGATACATGTTAAAACTCCATATTTAACTGAATAAATAAAATACGTAAACTTGGTTTCAAAAATTATTTAATATCACTATAATATCGTTTCGCCAAACTTTGGCTTCATCAGGTGATGGGTAACTGAAATATCTGTGTAAGACAGAATTACTGTCAATATAAACAACAGTTCTACACACAAACGGCAGGTTTAGCAATGGGAAATCCCTTAAGTCCGCTAATGGCAGAAATATTTATGAACTACATCGAAACACAAATAAGTAAGCACCCCTTATTTAACAATTGTGTTTATTGGTACCGTTATGTTGATGACATATTAGTTTACTTTAAAGGTACAGTTAGACAATTAAAATCGTTTCAAGACCACATTAACACCATACCCCTAATATAAAATCCACAACAGAAATAGAAAAAGATAAATCCATTAATTTTTTAGATTTAACGATTTCGAATAATGAAGGTAGGCATGAATTTGCATATGCCTTCCACCAGTTCTTATCATCAAGTGTTGATACTGCTTCTCTTTTCATTTTTAAAAAGGATTAACTTTGTTGTGCAGTTTCCATGATTAAATAGAGATATTAAATTTACAATTTCTGAGAGTAGTTGCACTCGTGCAGTGTTGTCAGTAGAAATTTTGTTTTTATTTTTCTTAGCCACCCCTACTATCATCAGTCTTTTATAACTATACAAACTAATTTTAATAAAGATCAGTATTTATTGAAAAGGTATATCCTCAGTTCTATTAACTGCGAAAAAGCTTGTAACAACTTCTGTCATCCTTTGCGGAACATAGTTCCTGTTGATAATTTGGTATTCCAAATCCACAGAGAAAAATGTTCTTTTACTATATTTCTTTGGAATTCTGGAAGTTTGACTGAAAAAAATTTTCTTGCAGCAAATAAAATTTGCTAAAAACATTAACTTATGTGTAAATAAATTTAAGTGAAACAAATATTGCTTTGCAACTATTTAAAATAAGCACTTATGCCATTGTTTATTAATTTCCATTATTTAAAGAAATTTTGTATGTTACCCGTGTTGTTGTCAACATAATTTTTGAGCACACATGTTTCTCTTATTGGGAACTTTTGTTTTGTCTTACATGTTAAAAAATCTAATGAAAATAAGATCTAGCACCTAAATTCGTTAATTGAATGTGCATTTATTTATTTGTAAGAAAATGTACAAGCGCCCTTACAATGATAACAAGAAATGCCTTCAGAAATCTTTACAATCTGAAATGAAATGAAATAATCTGCTAATTCTGGATCAAAGTTAGTTACTTGGATATATATAGTGTATATTTTAATAACATAATCAATATAACTACGAATATGGTGGTTGTAAAAATACTAACAAAATCAGATCAAAGGAACAAATTACATAGAGCTTTATACGCCAAATCATTGCTAAAACTCTTAATATTAATGTTACTACACATAATTACAATTCTGAAAAATGAAATGTGGTCACCAGACGACTTTCTTATACGTACGTGCGTTCCGAAATATACTATATGTATACTAAAGTTGATCCAAATTAAGTCTTAAATTCTGTATCGTCTTAACAAAATAATTCTCTGGGTAAAAGTGTTACTTCCTCTTCGAATTTAGAATTTTTTTTTATAAATCTTATAAATTATCTCAAATCCAGTTCAAAGTATTTTTATTTTCTTAATAAATCTCTATAAAATTTATAATCTGAGAAATATTTGAAGAACAATACTATTCGATACGAGTAAAAGCGGACTTGAAATATCTTATACAAAAATTATTCCAAATGGCTCTAAATACTTATGCACTAACTAATAAATCTGTATAGAATGCATAATTTGCGAGATATTCGCAAAAAGCTGTTACTCGTTCTAGGTAAAAGTGTTACTTCCGGTCCGAATTTTGAAATTATTTATATATGTAAAAAAATTGTTCAAACTCGGGCTCTACATACTTTTGTATTCTGGATGAATCTGTATAGGATGCATAATTTGCGAAATACATATTTGGAAAAAACTGTTTTTTGATAAGACTATAAAACTTCTTTTATAAAATCATTCATTTTTTAGTACTTTTGTATTCGCTTTAAATTTGTCTAAACTTAGTAGTTGACAGTAAATTTTAATTTTTTAACTGGAGTATACTACGACTTCCGGCCTACCGATTTTTACTGAAACTCTAATCGGATCCCACGAGGAAAATTATACTCGTAAATATAAAGTTTGATATTGATGGCAATAGGCGTTTAGCAGTTATCATGATCACAGACAGACAGACAGACATGCAAAGAGAGAGAGAGAGAGAGATTTGCAAATAGCACTCTTTTGGTATCAGGTACTTCAAAACGTGGACATTGCAAGAATCTCGAGGTCGAAATTTTATACTACGCATAAAAAAGTAAAATATGCAATGCTATTGAAAGCATTGTTGGTTCTAAAAGCAAAAGATTTCTAAACATCCATATTTTTTGAAAGAAATTTATATATTGATTAGACATATACCTTGTACATAATAAACACTATCAGTCTCTCACCATTTGAATTGTAAAGTGATTAATAACATTTATAAAGATACAGAAAAAAATAGCCCCCCTGTTAACATCAGGTTGTATAAAATTCCTTATCACATATAAAGTCTCTTCTAAAAAATCTCTTCAGTGTTTTTTTACAGCAAGTTAACTTCTTGATTGGTAAGTCTTTGGGTAAGAATCATGGATTATATAACTGAATGCGCAAATCCACATCAACAAAAAGTTGGAAAGCGACGTTAACTCGTTGTGGGTTTAATTTTGATACCTCGAATTTATAATCCAATAATTATCTTCTGACATACTTTAATATGTTTTCTTCAGAAGTTTCCAATCTATTTCTTCCACTTATAACCAATTTCGGTGTTAGGGCCTCGAAGAAGTCGTTCGTTTTACCATATCAGTATTTATACCAACAACTGTATTATTATTCTTACCTTAGTTGTGATGACAGTATTCTGTTTGTCGACATTCTTCACATTCTTTATACGGTCTTAATCCTTGATCATCTCTGCATATTTTTTTGCGAAGATACATTTTCGCTAGTACCTTCAAAAACCGTGCCTACAGGTGAAATACATCAGTTGCATCAATCAATCAGTTATTGTAATTCATCATTCATTATATTCTGGAAAATCACAGTCAGCACTGTATTTTCAACTTTTGTTTTGTCTAATTATGGTCCTTGTAATCGGAGCACCGAGCAATAGAAACACACACAAAATTAGTAAGATATTTGAATTATCGAAGACAGATAGAATAAAAATATGTACATACCTCCACTTAGTCAAAATAAAAAATAAAAAAGAAAAGAATTACAATTAATATGCAAATGGAGAATCTATAAAGAAGTCCACTGAAAAAACCATGTCAAATACACTTTACTTTCACACATATTATACACACAACGTAAGTTATTTTATTATTTTACTATTTTTCATTTTAATCTGTTATACTTAAATTGTGTTACAGTTATATACATTTTTTGAAAAAGATATAGATAATATCGAAACGTAAAAAGACCATTGTTTTTCTTCCAATAAACAAACCTTAATTAATTAAATAAGAGGCCGCTACACCCATGATGTCGATAGTGAATTATATATATATATATATACAGAGTGGTTGGATTTTCATTGTACACTCAATATTTTCATTGAGAGTATCATATTTAAAAAAAATCAAAACGTGTCTGATACTATTTTTTGCCCTCTTTCTAATCCTGTGAAATAGGATAATGTCGTTTGAAAAACAAAAGATAATGTAATTTTTTTTTTAATTGAACACCCTGTATATTATTGAATATTTTGATAGCTTATTCAATTCTGAATATAATATCATTTATTCTTTTTTCGTTGGGCAATGAATAACGCCATAATAACAAAAAATAAAAAAGAAAAAGTATGCTTTGAAAATATGGCCGGTTAAAAAACAAAATATTATTTAAATTTCAGTTCGGATGTCAGTTGATGAGGTGACACAGTTTAGTGATTAGTGAATCATTAGTGATAGTTTCTCTAGATTATTTATTAAAAATGGAATTTACCAATGCAGAGAAAGCAGATATGTTACGATGCTTTTATTTATCAAATGATAACTGCCGTCAAGCTGCAAGTATGTATGTTAATCAATACCCTGATCAAAGGCAACCGCATTGGAATACATTTCTAAATTTACGCACTTCATTAGTGAGGTACGGAAGCTTTAAAACAATAAGGAATGTAAGAAATAGAAATATAAATCAAAACGATGCAGAAGGAGATGATGAAGTAAATATTTTGGCGTATTTTAGAGCATACCCCACTTCTTCAACTAGAATTGCTGTACAAGAGCTTGGCATCAACAGGTATAAAATCATGAAAGTCCTTAAAAAACACAAAATGAAACCCTATAAAATTCTTTTATTGCAAAATTTACAACCGCTTGATCTGCAAAAATGGATGAATTTTTGTAATTGGGTATTAAATGCTGGAAGGCAGTACTTGTCACACATTTTATGGACGAACGAGGCAAATTTCCATAGGAATGGTGTGTTTAATAAACACAATTGTCATTTTTGGGATGACGTGAATCCTCGTAGGATTCAGCAAATTCGATGCCAAATACGTTTTTCTACAAATGTCTGGATAGGTGTGATAGAGGATCAGTTATTAGGACCCTATTTTTATAACGGCACACTTACTCAAAATCGATATTTAAACTTTCTTGAAACTGAATTTCAAGAATATTTAGACAATCTGCCTTTAGCTATCCGGGCACAAATGTGGTTCCAACATGACTGCGCACCACCGCATAATGCACAATCAGTGACGAATTTTCTACAATTAGAATTTGAAAATAGGTGGATTGGGAATAAAGGGCCACATTTATGGCCTCCGAGATCACCTGACCTCTCAATATTAGATTTTTTTGTCTGGGGATTTATAAAAAATTAGGTATATTGCACTCTGTCGAATACCCTAGATAGGAGAACTGAAAAATAAAATACAATTGGCAGCACAGGAAATTACCCCGGATATGTTAAGAAAATCCAAAAATAATTTATTGCACCGAGCTCAGATATATATCAACCAAAATGGTGGCCATTTTGAACAATTTCTTCAATAGGATATTTCCTTTTTTGTGTTATTTTTTTTCCATTGTTTTTTTTTAACCAATACATAATGTGTTTTTTTATTTTTTGTTATTATGGCGTTATTCATTGCCCAACGAAAAAAAAATAAATGATATATTCAGAATTGAATAAGCTATCAAAATATCCAATAATATACAGGGTGTTCAATTTAAAAAAAAAATTAGATTATCTTTTGTTTTTCAAACGACATTATCCTATTTCACAGATTAGAAAGAGGGCAAAAAATAGTATCAGACAAATTTTATTTTTTTTTAAATATTATACTCTCAATGAAAATATTGAGAGTACAATGAAAATCCAACCACTCTGTATATATATATATATATATATATATATATATATATATATATATATACAGGAAAGAGAAAATTATTGGGTCAATTCCGATGTAGAGCAACCGTAGACACGTGTTTCTGACTCATTGGTCGTCATCGGTACGGTGTAGCCAAGGAATAAGGTGGGATAACCTTGGAGATGTATGCTATACGGAAGACCATCAGGAGACAGACCACCATTTGTAGCTTCGGTTAGAAGATCCTCAGTTTTGAGGACAACAACTAACGTCGCCACGAGGAAGACAATGTCAACCTGCGTGCCATCCGAGAGCCCAGGAAAGATAAATAAAAGGAATTATCGCGGATACATGAAATACAGGAAAGAGAAAATTTTCTCTTTCCTGTATTTCATGAGTCAGAAACACGTGTCTACGGTTGCTCTATAGCGGAATTTACCCAATAATTTTCTCTTTCCTGGTTTTCATGTATCCGCGATAATTCCTTTTATATATATATATATATATATATATATATATATATATATATATACCGTAGACACGTGTTTCTGAGTAATTGGTCGTCATCAGTACGGTGTAGCCAAGGAATAAGGTGGGATAACCTTGGAGATGTAAGCTAAACGGAAGACCATCAGGTGACAGACCACCATTTGTAGTTTCAGCTAGAAGATCCTCGGTTTTGAGGACAACAACTAACGTCGCCACGAGGAAGACAATGTCAACCTGCGTGCCATCCGAGACCCAGGAAATGTAAATCAAAGAATAAGGAATTATCGCGGATACATAAAATATCAGAAAAAGAAAAATATTGGGTATAATCCGCTGTAGAGCAACCGTAGATACAGCGGATTATACCCAATATTTTTCTTTTTCTGATATATATATACAAAGTTGTTAATTGAAAAACATGCAAAACAACAAATAATTATACAAATACTAAACTTAAATTACTTTTTAAATAATACTTAGTTATTAAATACAAAAATAATCAAACTCAAAAGTTTGAGATTATGACTTTTATTGTCATCATGGCTTATCATTGGTTGAAAAATAATAATAATAATAATAATAATAATAATAATAATAATAATAAATTTATTTCCACGCAAAACAAACAAAAATGTTCTGCCATTGCATCCCTCACCAAATGAGCAAGCACATATAATTCATAATTTTTCAATAAATCACACATCACTCTGAGTGTATATACTGTAATCTATACATGAAACCAAATTATAAAGGTGTATTTAGGTGGGGAAACGCTTTGTCGAGAAAAAGAAGGAAAGCCTGTACCGTCAGCTGTGGAGTCAAACAAACCGTATCATACGCTTGATAACTTCTAATTCAGAATAAAATTAACTCGCAAGGATTCTCATATTAGAATGGTCATGGTGAATTAATGTTGGCAATTAATATTGCGAACATTTGAAAAACATAACAGTTTGTAGAGGGGTTATGCAGATTAAAATTAAAGAAAAAGTAGCCAACACTGTGAAAAATCATCAAGAAAAAGTTCACTTTATATCAATAATAACTACGAATAGCTTAAGCAACAAGAGCAGTCAAATAAAGGAGCAAGTACCTGTATTAAATAAGTTTCTGATTCCAATTTATATCGCGTCAGCGTAGCAGTCTAAGCATTACCAAATACTGTTACCCTTTGTAGAAAGATGTTACTGTCTCAAGAAAATAAAGTAAGCAAGATTCAGTCCTGTTCCAATAGTGGTTAAGAGAGCTTTGTTGAAATTTATCCGGGACCTTAATCTCGCCAGATATATAGATCTCTTCAAATGAATGTTAAGACGTGTCTCTTTTTTTCTTTGGGTATTCCCCAAACTGGCTCTGCAAGTGCGCGCCACGGGTTCTCTTTTTTAGTCGCGATTTAACTATCTACATAACTGTTTATGTGATTTTGTAAATCGCGACTAAAAAAAAGTTAGCTCGTCGCGCGCGCGCTTGCCTAGCTAGTTTGGGGTATACCCAAAAAAAAGGGACAAATGTTAATTTTTGCTGCCCAGAAAGTTCTAATCAAGGTTTTTATGACATATTGTATACCGTTGGAAAGGGTATGCACTAAAGAAGCTTTTAAAAGAATTAGAAGATCACGATCGCTTGTAGTATTTTTTTTATTGCAATGTGAAGTTGAGTTAAAAGTTATTTTTACCTCTTTCAAAAACTTTGTGAGTTAATAAAATGAAAACTCCATTTTATTTGCTAGTAATTTTGAATTTTGTTGAACCACACAGCAGTATACATTAAAATTAAACTGAAATTTGGAGGCTGTGTGTGTAACTTTTTTTTTAATTTAAGCTTAAATACTGAATTTTGGGATTTTGCAAAGTAAAAATTGAAAAGTCGAACAAAATAAACCCGTAGGACTAATATTGAGTTATTGGACCCTAAGAGACAGCAATTGCCCCTTCTATCGGCCAATTTAATTTAGCAAACGATGCACTAAACACTCTGTACATATACTTAAAACGTATGTTACTAAAATACATATTCAGTCTCTTATCGTTGGAAAATAAAACAAAATTACTGAAATATAAACTATACTTTGTATTTAATATGCATCATATATTCGCTAGTTAATATGTTGAAAAATATATACATAGCTATATCGTGTTCTCTATTCGCAGGGATCATGTGTGTGGAACAGTATTGCCGGGAAACAAGTGCTTCTTGGAGACACATCATTGCTTCAACTTACACAAACAGAAAGAAAACTACTTCAAAAGGTAGCATTGGCTAAACTGCAGGCGCTTAATCTTGGCGTTTCAATCACGCTGCCAACAGGTTAGTTAAATTGATATTAAATATCAACCGTTATTTTCAGTTATATCGCTTTGATTTGCATAATATATACAAACACTGAACTGTAACCTTCATTCATCTATCACAATGAATCAAATGTGGTATGCGATTAATTTAGTTTAAAAACAAATCTGGTAATTTATAGTCCGGATATTGAATTAAAATTATGCAATGAATTTATACAAAGAAAGGATTGTAACTTTACACATCAATAGAAACGAAAGCCAATTAAGTAAAAAATTATAATGAATAATTTTACTCCAATAAGTCTTCAAAAGATTTAAACTTATTTTAGTGTAAACAGTATTGCACAGAGATCTTTCGAAACACAGTTCCAAACACAGAGATCTTGACAAGACTAACTTAATAATACGGCTATTCAATAAGTTATTCTAAATAATTTATTAATCAAAATCAATAAGTACATATCATCATGGGTTTAAAGATAAACAAGATTATTTTTTAAAATTTAATAAACACATTCGAAACGTAAAAAACATAGACATTTATCCATTACAGTATACAGAAAAACATTAATATTACTAACATTATTGTTTGGACTATAAATTTTTTTGTAAAGTCTCCTATTTTGACTAGGGATGCAAATAGAAGTTCATAATAGGTTTATTCAAACGTCCAGTTCTGAACAGTTCCGGAACCGTTCTAGAATTAGTAGTTCTGATAATAATGCGCACGTCCGGCATGAAGAAGAGGAAATTTGGGATCTCTTAGCAACAGCATGCTTTGCTAGTAATACTCCTTTAAATTTTACGGAAAATGTTCATTGGCAAAAATTGTTTCAAAAAGTTAACCTTCTTTACGATTGCCCACTAGATATCAGTTATCCAATGTGCTTTTAGATAAAAGTACTCTCAAATAAATCAGTTAGTGAATGAAAAAATAGCAAAGTCTAAAACAATTGGAATTCAAGTTGATGGGTGGAGTAATATTAGAAACAAATCCATTATAAATATAATAATTACATATCCAGAACCAGTTTATTTACAGTAATTGACTGCAAGGAAAATCGCCACGATGCTGCATATCTTTGTTCTTTGCTTAGTTCTGTTATTGACGACATAGGTATTAATAAAGTTATAAGCATAGTGACTGATAACGATAGCAATATGAAATCAACTTGGAAATTAATTAGTGATATGTACCCGTCCAATTATTTTACTTGTTATGGATGTTGTGCTCATATTTTGAATTTATTCGCACAAGATATTTTAAAATTAGAAGTATTTGCATGTTTAATGACTGATTGTAAAGTCATAGTAAAAAATATTAAAAAATCGCATATTTTGAATGCTACAATTAAAAATATACAAGATGAACAGCGACCATTACAAAAATCAAACACACTAACATCTCTTAAACTACCTGGCCAAACTAGATGGAGCTCTAATATTTTCTGTTTAGAAAGCTTAAGAATAAATAAAAAAAAATTAAAAGAATTGGCTATAACAGAAAGTATAGCTAATACTTTAAACAAAAGTATAAAAAATAATATTTTAGATGATCTGTTTTGGGAAAGAGTTGATACATTACATAAAATTTTAGACCCTGTCTCCGTAATTTTAAAGAACATACAAACCTCTCAACCTTGCATATCTCATGTTGTTGAATATTTTCAAGACCTGAATGATCAACTGATTGCTGCATGCCCAGTTTCAGAACTAAATGCTGTCGGAGAGAAATGGCTATAAAACCTATGCATTTGGCTGCCAATTTACTAGAATTTATAGGCAAAAATCTCAATAACGAGGAATATATCACAGCACTGACATATATTAACAAACTATCAACGCATCTAGTTAGTGGATCTGTTAGTGGATAAAGTAAAGTTTATGTTTTGTTTATTAATATAGCAAAAATTATGACTGAGGTTGCTTATTACAAATCGAAAGAAGAATTGTTTTCATAAGATTTTATATGGCAAAAAGATTTTATATTACAGGCAAATTGAATTCTGTATTATGGTGGAAATCACTTTGTTGTACTATAGCTTTAAAGTCGCAATAGAAATTTTAAACAGCCCACCAACAACATGTGCGACGGAAAGAAGTTTTTCAATGTTTAGTATTATACACAATAAAAAACGAAATAGATTAATTATGAAAGAGCTGCTAAGTTGGCATTTTTGTGAATTTAAATTTAAAACTGAAAGAAAATCCGGCACTGAAATATCTCCCAACAGAAGAGTTGGAGTGTTCTGATTCGAATTGCAATACTGAGTCTGAGAGTGATCTGGAATAGTTATGTAATTAATAATGGTAATAATGATAAATCATTGTTTTGTTCTATTTTCAGAATATTATTTAATTTTAAAATATGTTAAGATTGTACTCTTTTCTTTTTCCTTTAATAAAATGTATAAGACTTTTTTTGTTGTAGGGGTTTTATTTAAACAACTAGCTGTCCATCAATCTCTTTGAGCTTGAATCGCCTTTTCGCGCCCGCTTACAGTTTTATTACAGTTCCCTGTAAAACGCCAAAAAATCATTTTTGATTTTCTTAACTTTTGGCACACCATGTATAGACGTATATTTTTGTCCACGATCTACTGTCACGGTGACAGGTGGAACGACAATTTAAAGCAGCTTAACGTCAGTCTGACTTTTCGTTGTTGAAGTTTGAAATTTAGAATCTATTGAGCGTAATACTAAGACTTGACACTAAAAGATTGATGGTGTTTTACACAATGAAAAGACTAAATCACTATTAAAAAAGTAATATCAGATTTATTTTAGTTTTGCATAATTTGACCTGTCAATTATCATGGCCCACAAACGTCATTTCTGGGTTGTAATATTTAATAATAATCATACATCTTTTGACATATCTTTTGAGCTTTGTTATAATGCGAATTTGTGAGCAATGTATGCCCATTACACAGAAGAATCAAGTTTTAAATAAAATGTTTGTATAAAATAGTATGACTTATTAATTTTATTTATAATAGTGAATTTATAACTGGCTTCCATATTAATAAATTTGTTTCATTTGTCTGTTCTGAAATTGTTCCTGTCAAAGTGAGTTTGCAGTGGCATTAAGTCGTCGCCTGTAGATCTAGCTCTGGCTATGTCGGTTGCTGAGAGGATCCTATTATAATTTAAATATTTAGTAGTGACGCTGGTCGTTGAACTAAAAACAATAACCAAAAATAATACAGACTGACGTGGGAATATCTGTGTAAACATTTTGCTTACACACACTGTAAAAAGAATATAATTCGTAATTGTCGGATCATTTTGTGATTTTTATTAAGTATTTAAGGAAAAATAACACAAAAAGTTAGTTGATGATTACAACCAATCGATCGAAATAAGAGCCACCAGCCTGGGACACGGTCATCATGAACCATCATCGGAATGTTTGATTAACAATTTGATTTAATGGTGTATTTTCAAACATATCCCATTAAATGATTGGACACTGACCATAATTCAAACTTTCTACTGACAATCAAATTATTTAGTAGTAGTAATTGTTGAATTAGGCTGGAATATTTACTTTAGTAAATTGAATAGTTACAAAACAATTGTCATTACATTGGAATTTGATTCGTCTTCTGTCACCTAGTAATAATAATATAAATCATATTTTAACTAACATATAGGCAAAACTGAAATGGATCTGTCATCTGTGTCGATGGACCATCATATTTAATGCGTAGACTTGTTGGATTATTTATGTATAGCACAAATGCCGACAATTTTGACGTTTCCCGGCAAATGTCCTCGCGAACTAAAATTGATTGCGGGCTTTGGTGTTTATAACCTGCAATTGAATTTTCATGCGCCTGTCAATGTTAATTGAACGTCAACCCTTCAATTTTGACATTTACTGTAATATTTAACTCAACCTTTAGTGGCATTTTAGGTGTCATCGTCATATGTGCCGTTCGACCTCCATTTATATGTCATCGTGACAGCAGTTCGTTGAAGTGTATTCGTTCACACGTAAACTTGTGAAAACGAAATGACAGACTGACAGTACTTAACCAAATTGTCGTTAAAATTGTGAAATGTAAGAAACAACATAACATGATGAACTTTAACAAAATATGTTTTAAACTTACAGGTCATTGTGAGAATTAACTGATATTACGCTTTAATAATATACTTTCTAAAACCCGATCGAAAATATTGTTGCTCCTAAATGGTTGATGCTAAACACTGTGTCGTACCAGTAGCCGAAAATGTACTTCTGATTAGTTGGTGCCAACCAGCAGTCGCATACTTTAAATGCTTGCTTTACTTATGGGAATTTTATTTGATGTATTTAGTTTATTTCGAAGTGTTTCGGACACATCTGACAAATAAAGACAACTCACCCTATTATTCTTATGTAGAAAGATGATAGATATGTATCCAAGCCGTTTAATATATGTATCGATGAAAAATGTTATTAAATGATCCCATTCGTAAAATGGCTTAAACTATATCTTGAACAATAATATATTCTCAATATTCTGTTGATATTTAGGTTTTGTATAATACATGTGCATCTAACGTAATTTGGTAGGCCCAAAAGGCAAAACTCAGATGGTTCTTTATTTACTCTTACTTCAATTTCTTCGTTGTATGAAATTGGTAGTTGCCTGAGTTTTTTGCGTCGAGTTTGAAGCAAAAAATAGCCCGTACTTAAAATTCTCTCGCGAGCTATCATCGTGAAAACATTTCGATGACGTTTATAATGGATAGAGTGGTCAAACTTTGTAAACAACTAAAAATATTTAAAATTTTTGGTTTTGTTTTATGGAAAAACGCTCGGGTAGGTCAATTTTTTTTTAGATGCGGATTTTCTTATGGTAAATTGATGTACAAAGGTTGGTCCAAAAATAAGTAACGACCATCAATTTTTTTTTCAAATGGAAACATGTTTCTTATTTAATCTGTTAATTCTGCATCGAATTCTAAGTATGTTTCATGTACCATGTCCTACACCCAAACTCAACAGTTATCGAGAAATTTACAATTGAACATATCAATAACTGAGCCCGTATCCTACAAAATTTATTCACTCTGTTGTCTGAAAAGGACCGATTTATTAAAAAAACATAAAAACAAATCAAATTAAATGTTCAAACTGTTGACCACTAACTTCCTGGCAATAGGCAAGCCAAAGATCAATTTCTCGTCACACTGCAGTTAACGTTTGCGGCTTAATTTGTTGTATTTCGGTTAAAATTGATGGTCGTCACTTATTTTTGAACCAACCTTTGTACATCAATTTACCATCAGAAAAACCGCAGCTAAAAATAAAAATTGACCTATCGTAGCGTTTTTCCATAAAACAAAACCAAAAATTTCAAATGAGTTTGTTTCAACCCAAGCGTGGTCACTGTATGTAGTGTCGTGTGCTTCGTTCTCTTATTTATTTACTTTCTTCTGTAATCTAGATACGCCTTTCTTGTTGCTTAAGTAATAATTTGGATGTATAGGTAAACCATGGTTTACTGCTTAGATTTGCATTTACTATCTTCCAATCACTTCTTTGACCACTTTGTGTAAAATATTTTTAGTTTTTCCCAATTGTCGTAGATATTGTTCTTTATATTCTTTGCTATTTACTAAAAATAGTTTTCTTGTAAAAGGTATTTACAATTTTTGATATTTTTTACAATAATAAACAAGTTTCCAAGATGTAGCTTTTGCTGTTTCTAATCATAACCAATTAACTTAAAGACGATACGAAATATTTTTATTTGGTATAGAAATGGACCTGAAAATTATCGTGTTATGTAAACGGTTTTTAAGTGAAGCTCTAAAGAGAAATCATTTTTATATAAAATGTAGAAACCCTCTACATACTTTTGTACCTTCGTTTTATGACTCGATGAACACATTCAGAATGCAATTTTCACACTATATTAACATTTATTATCTGGTCGACATATATGAAAAATTATTAAAGTGTTATCCTTGAAGGGTACTCAAATACGGATAAGTGGACAATAAAATAGAAGCATGTATAAACTTTTTTATATTCTCTTCGTTTATGACATCAAAATCAAGCACACCAATAAAAATTCTTGAACATAATTCAAAATTCCATTCAAATATTTAGAGCTTTACACAATCCTTTTTAATTTAATCTAAATCAGAAAGCAAGTATATATAAGCACAACCAATTTGGTAGATAATTAAGCCCGTTGTTATTTTCTTTTAAATCCAAATACGGAAATTTATCTTGCAAAATGACAACGTTTGTCGAGCATTTTTCGCTTTATCATAAAAATATTTCATAATATTAATCTAAACTGTTGCTGTTACATTCTAAAGTCAAACTTTGTAAACAACTAAAAATATCCTAATGGTATTTTTTATAGTTCATTTTCGTAGTAAGCTAATTGGTCTATATACAGAAGTCTCCTTAGTATTTGTATTTAGTTTATTTAGAAGATTTAGTTTTGTATAAAAAGATTTAATAATATCATTCCGATTATCAACCTCTATTTATGGGCCTTTTTGACATTTCTTTAACATTTTCTTACTTTTATCACCGGAAAATATACGCTGGCATTTTAATGTAGAGCAGCGGTTCTTAACCTTTTGTGAATTAAAGACCCCCTTTAAATATCTACGAATCACTGACCCCCTATACAACTTATATTATGAAGAAATTTAATATAATTGAAATGAAACAAGCCCACAAAAAGAGACAGACATCCGGGCGACGACAAAAAACGTACCGGTAAACAAGTCGTAAATCAATTACATTCATATACGGCGTCCGCGACAGAAAGTCTGGAATATGGTAGAAGAGAGCGAGAATTTGCTAGACCTTTTGTCAGCACATATAAATGCCGCCGGTGGGATAAGGAATTCATTCATTCAGTAGTATTCGTACAGTACAAATAAACATAAATACAGTGAATGGTGCAGTGTTATTATAATTCAA
This sequence comes from Amphimallon solstitiale, assembly GCA_963170755.1. NCBI lineage: Eukaryota > Metazoa > Arthropoda > Insecta > Coleoptera > Scarabaeidae > Amphimallon > Amphimallon solstitiale. The sequence goes on from OY720678.1 coordinate 26,370,968, forward strand.
GAAGTAACTGAATATTACAGACATAAATGGTAGTTATAGAAATAAATACGTGTGTTAATTTATTCGTAGTAGTTTTAAGTGTGTAAATATACAGACTGTTTCAAAACATTTGCACGAGTTGTTCATTTCGACCCCGAAAACGCAACATAGTGTATAACTTAGAAATTAGGTACATTATGTGTCTAGAAACAAAAAATTGACAATATTTTTACTAAAATAAAATGTTTATTGAAATTTTCGATTCAGTAGTTACAAAGAAAAAGAAAACATTTAACACTTATTAATGAGAAGGCTGATGTTGTATGTTGTTGACAAGCAATAGAATTCTTAGTTCTGGCTCCATATTCTTCAGACGGTTTCTATATTTATTTTTAATGTATACAAGAGATGAAAAAGCTTTTTTACAAAGATATGTAATGGATAACGGCATCAGAATTCAGGGCCTTTTTGGATAACACCTGATGATTTCGTACACAGAAATTTGGAAGAGTCGTTTGATTAAACGGTAGCTTCATAGCCCTATCTGTCGATATTTCTATCAAACTATTTTCTTCTAATGAAGTTAGTTCTTCAAGTTTGTATATATTTATTGTAAAAGGATGTCTTATCCAATTTTTGTGTGCATCTGGTACAGAAAAATAATCACGAAAGCTGCGGCGAAAATCTTCCATATGTTGTGTGAAAGTTTGTAAATTTCCATTAGACAGGTTTCTCTCAGTAGTTGCAAGAAAACATATGAGATTTAGAAATGAATCGTAATCTTGATTTGATAAACAGTGGTTCCAAAACTCTAATTTTTTTAACATAGCTTCAACTTTATCCTCGATTTCAAAAATTGTTATATTTACTCCCTTAAGGCTTAAACTTAGAGTGCTTAAATGTGAAAAGATATCTGACAAGTTTGCTAGTTTACATAACCAGGAAAAATTATGAAGACGTTCAGTAAATGAATTTGCAGGGGAGTGTTCTGTGAAAAATAGTGTAATCTCATTTCTCAACTCCAAAAATCGAGACAAAACTTTTCCCCGAGATAACCATCTCACTTCCGTGTGCAACAATAATTGTTGATGTTCACCGTCCATAGCCTTGCACAACTGTTCAAAAGTCTTGAACTTAGTGATATAACTTTTACAACTTCATTCAATGTCTCTTTCAAAGTATCCGGTATTTATTTAACAACCAAGGCTTCTTTATGAATGTAGCAATGATACCAGGTTACGGATGGGTTGATATTTTGAATACGTGTTATAAGTCCAGTACATTTTCTGAACATTGCTTGCCCTGTGTCAGTGCTACTTCCTGTGTATTTTAACCAATCAATTTCATTAGATGTATGAATTCATTCATCTTGTTAAATACTTCTTCAGATGTAGTACGTATCAAGGAGAATATGAATAGAAAATCTTCCAAAATAGCCGATTCATGTTCGTATCTTACGTAACACAGTAGATGAGAATTATTCACTGTCTGTACCTTCGTCTAGCTGAAGACTAAAATAGCAATTTTCTCGAACTCTCTTTATTAATTCTTCTTTAATATTTGCGGACATATAGTCAATTCGCTTCTTAACATTGTCATTTACAAGGCTATTCAACATAGATCCGTAGCAGCTTTTTCACTCACCATTATAGATTCCATATTTTTTGCAGTAGGTAATATCAGTTCTTCAGCAATTATATGAGGTTTTTGCCGTTTTTGCCGTTTTCGCTATCAACAGAGATACTTGAAATAATGCTTTCACTGCATTTTCATTATTGCAACCAGTTGCTGTTTTTCTTATATATTTTTTACTGTGTCGCAGTTCATGTTCTTTATTTAAAAAAAACTATGCTTTTAGAAACATGCTAAATGTGCTTGGTTTCAAAATGTCATCGTAATTTTGAGGGTTTCATAGCCTCATTAGACAAAACCTCGTAACATAAATTGAATTGCGGCTGTGTTGCATGAGCTTGATCTATACATGTGCAAACCCATTAATAAGTAGTCACTATTATATTTGCGACATTTCTATTTTAATTTCCGAGTTTTAGAACAAGAAAGAACTTCCTCACTATCACTATTTTTGCGTTTGCTATTAAGTCAACGATCCATTATATGTGAGATATAAAACCCAACTCAAGACAGTACGGGTGTAATCTAAATGTATAACATGCACGCCCCTTCAAATAGCGACTCCTAGCAACTTGTCAAGACATGCAGCGGCAAATGACGACGACGAATAGTAGGCAAAATATAAAGCAATGATTTGACATCACCCTTCCTGCTTACACATTTTTGAAGTGAAAACTTCTATGAGCGCGTTGATGCATTGATTGTTGGGCACTGAACGAGACTGGGCCGTCACGCTCGGAATGTAACGCTCGTTCGGGTAAAGTCGGCTCGAGTCGAGTCGACTAAGGGAGCGAGAGAGATATAATTAACGCGTCTCTGCCGGTCTCTGCTATACTCGCTCGGCAACCGTTTCACGCTCGACTTTGTATTATAACACTAACTAGCGGTATTTAATTTCAATTAAATTGAAATTTAGAATAAATACGCGAAATATTGTATTTTTTTTTCTGATAAATTCTTGTCCGCGTGCAGATGCGATCCCGAGCCGCCCGGGTATGAGGTCGGCACGTTACCATTAGACCAGCGCGGGTACTCGTATGAGAATTATCATACCGTCTATTTGTATATATAGGTACATGCGTACATATGAATTTTTGAAGTGAAAACTTGATCAGACCGAGCGAAATGTACTAGAATAATGTATACACAATAATAATAAATATATATTTTTTAAATGTAATATAGAATGAAAATGAAAAATGGAAAACATAAATGTAAATGAATATAGAACGAAAAACAAGTTGTATTTCGTATTATTAACCTCGCCTTGATGAAGTTTTCACTTCTTATTATAGGTATTCAACTTCAATTTCACTAGATTACGGGAATACTAGATTGATTAGATTAAAAAAACCAATTGTAACTAAAACATTTGTAGATAATTAGTAAATCTATTTGAAAACAGATAAAGATATTATTTCTATAAAAAAGTCAATAAAATTAAATATACTAAAACTAAACTATTAAATATAGTAATAATCAAAGTTAATCCTATAATAAATAATATATTTAAAGTGTAATTTTAATCCAGTTTCCTGCACATGCAGTTAGTAACTGTATAAAAAATAAAACATGCGTCGATTAGGACCTCTTATTGTAAACAATACTGCAAAAAATTTTGTCCAACTAATACGTCGTTTTCGAGAAATATAATTTTATACAAACATTGAATTTTTCAGAAAAATGGGAATAAGTCAAAAACTTTAGATTTTAGGCCTATACTATCTTATTACTTTCTGACTAAAAATTATACGGGGAATGCAAAAATGCAATAATATATAGGGTGTTCCAATTAAAAAACTATAACTATGGTTAGCCACCAAGTTATGGAACACTCTGTATATTTCAAAATATTTCTAAAATGTGCTCCTAATGAACAGCTATCACAAGGAAAAAACCGCTTCGAAATATCTTTACTCATAAAAGCACAATCGGCCCTACCCGTTTAGATAACGCACCCTATATATTGAACTGATACGAAACAATATACATATTCTAGCATAAAACCCCGCCTAGACATACAAATCATCACTTTATAATTGTAAAATACAATAAATGAAAATGAACTATCAATTAAGAGCAGCATACAAACTCTATTACTTATAATTAACAATCAGATAACATTAATTACCATACTACCTAGTAGGGACATAAATACTGTAACACACACTTTACGCAATTAAATAAAAGGTACAAATTAGTTTATTAGCAGACATAAAGTATACAGGGTTTTCAAACTTAAGTCGGCACTATTGCTATCTTCGTTATTATTGGAGCTACGAAGTCGGTTAAATAGGCAAACTAGTAGGATTTTTTTCCCTCATTACGACGGTGAAAACGGAATAAAAATTAAACATCGCGTTCGCGACTTATGTCAAAAAGTCCAATTTTTTCAAATGGAACACCCAGTATAAAATATCCTCAATCGATACGAAATTGAATTCTGAACAAAATGTGCTCTATGACCTTTTATGCTAATGTCAAAAATGACAAAGCTATTGATGACTTTTCAAATTCGTGGCTGTCTTAGCTGTAACTTTGTATTAGCAATGAAATAAAAAGCAAGGGGAATATCAATGAAGTATTGTTTATTTTAGGTAATCATAATAGTAATAATAATAAATCGTATAAATATTCAAAAAATACAACAAAACTTAAACTAGATGCTCAAAAACACCTCCCTCGTACTACAAGCATTTTTGAGCCCGCCTGTAAACGCTCCTAGTGGCTCTGGCAATGATTCTACCATCAATATTATTGATAGCATGAACGATACTCTGCTGAAGATCGTCAAGATTATCATACTGCCTGTTGTACACCACACTCTTCACATATCCCCAAAAGAAAAAATCCATCGGCGTAATGTCTGGTGATCGAGGAGGCATACGGCCGTTGGTTGATAAATATCTGTCATTAAAAAATTCGTGTAATAGGATATCTACCTGGCGAACGTTATGGGGAGGAGCTCCGTCTTGTTGGAAGTAAATCTGCTGTCTATCAATTAAACTCAGATCATCCAAGAAGTCGCGAAGTGTGGCGGTTAACATTTCGGCATACCGCTCACCAGTTAATGCGCCCTGATAAAATATAGGGCCTACAATTGTTGAGCCCATTAGACCGCACCAAACATTAATACTAAAACGTCTCTGCGGGTTACAAGGACGGAATAGCATCGGATTTTCGCGACTCCAGTAGTGACTGTTCTTTCTGTTGAACATGCCCCTATTGGAGAAAGTTGATTCGTCACTCCAAAGAACTAAGCGCCAAAAATTATCATTGGTTCTCATTTTATTAATGAACCACTGACAAAATTGGATGCGCCTTTCTTGATCTCCTGGTACCAACGTCTATGTAGGTCGATACTTGTACGGCACAAAATTATACTTTTTGAGAATATTATGAATAGTTCCCAAACATAGTTCATTCACTTGCATGAAATCGTTAATTGAATTATTAGGATGAGCTTCAAAGTAAGCTAACACATTAATTTCCTTTGCTTTACTTATTATAAATTGTTTCTTGGTTCTAGTTTTCTTGAACACATTTTCATTAGACCTAAATTTACGATACAAAAGCAAAAAGTACCTTCTATCTGGCAAATTACGCATAGGAAACAACGCACTATAACGTTCACGCGCTCGGTGGCTATTTTTTTGACAAACGATATAACATTCCACCATATCACATTTTTCTGAATGCGTGAAAGGCATTGTTTCCTCAAAAAACACAAACGTAAAGTGTTCACTAGCAAAACTTCAATTTGACAACATAATTCTGATGACATTTATGAAACAAACGAATTTTGTTTATGAAATATCAGCCACCTTGACGAATTTGAAAAGTCATCAATAGCTTTGTCATTTTTGACATTAGGATAAAAGGTCATAGGACACCATTTGTTCAGAATGCAATTTCCTATCGATTGAGAATATTGTATACTGGGTGTTCCACTTGAAAAAATTTAACTTTTTGACATAACTCGCGAAAGCGATGTTCAATTTTTATTCCGTTTTCACCATCGTAATGAGCGAAAAAAATACTACTAGTTTGCCTATTTAAGCGACTTCGGAGCTCCAATAATAACGAAGATAGCGATAGTGCCGACTTAAGTTTGAAAACCCTGTATATAAAAAATGAAAGATCATTGAAAATGACCGCATTTACCCTTAATGCAGGCCTTAAATCGCACCGACCAAGCATCAATCGCTGCATGCACCACGTTTATCGGAAAGGTAGCCACAGATCAGATCAAGGCCTGTTTCAAGGAAACATTATAACTGTATCTTTTGTGGCATACCATGTCCTCCAAAAGGGCCCATAATTAGTAATCTAAGAGGTTCATGTCCGGGATACCCGACGGCCAATCTTCGGTGCTTATGAAATCCGGTAAATTCTTTTGAAGCCAAGTCTTGGTGGCTTTGGCCTTATGAGCTGGTGCAGCTTGAAACATCCACGGTTGATTTTGGAAGAGGGATTAGTTTAGTGGCTTCACAACGGTTTCCAGGACGGATTCTTGATACACTTTGGCAGATGTTTTGACGCCTTTTGCACAGAAATGCAAATTGGTAACTCCAACTTCGGAAACACCACCAAATCATAACTTACGCTGAGTGGTGACCTTTTTTAACTCATGAGACCACTTCCGTGGCTTCTTCAGATGCGACACGCATAAACCGTGCCATTCTGCTTATTGAATTTTTCTTGGAAGGTAAAGACTTTTTTATCGGAAAAAGAATTTTTTTGTGATAATCATCCACTTACTTCGCTAAAAGCCGTTTTGATTTTACGACCCCATTTCTCTTAAGAGTCGCAGTTAACAATTGCCCGGTACGTCGTTTGAAGGCCCCACGGCCCAAGTCTTTTTTTATAATACGAGTCATTGATTTTCGAGTCATTTACTTTTCACGAGCCATAATTTTTTGCTTCCGGAGCGGATTCCACTTAATTCTGGCCTTGACTGCTTTAATGGCCGGCAGCGTAAGTACCATACGAGGACGTCAGGATCGCTGGCGGTCTTTGACGTCTCCAGTCTCCTGGAACAACTTAATGCACCGATAGACAAACATTCGACTTATCCCAAGTGGTCAAAGCGTCACAAAAATATTTCCTTCCTTCATATTGCATTTATACAATGGTATAACTGCGATTCGGTTTTCTTCATCGGACCATTCCATAGCGACAACAAACTGAAATGCCAATTATTTGCACATACGACCAAGCTAATACTCGGCTGTTAAAAATCATGTGCTTTATAAGGATGCGTTCAGTTAATTGCTACGACAGGGTGCGTCCAAATTCTCGGAAGTTGACAATAATTCAGCATTTAACAGATTTGTTTGATAAGAAAATAGTAACAAATGTTAGCATTTGTATTCTTATATTTGTAAAATACTATTTAAGAATTATTAAAATAAAAAGGATGACCATCGAGATGGTAGACTGCCAATTGCAGCTTAAATGTCAGAAGATCCTCAAATCTGAGCGAGAACAACCAACACCGCTGCGAGACGGACATTGTCAACCCGTGTGTCATCCAACCCAGGAATCTTAGAGTAAGTAAGATATATAGAGAGAGCATAATGTCAGTTTATAGAAAAATAAAGGGATGCCAGGTGGGATGCGGGCAGAGTAGGAATAGTTCAACCTAGGCGGGTTACATACCGTTAAGTGTTCACATGTAATAAAATTTATTAAATTATTTAAATTCGAATATTATTGTTTTTTAAACTGTTTTTAATTAAATTTACTTCTCTAACAATTATACTTTGAAAAAAATGAGGTGTGGCCACCACACGACTTTCTTATACGTATGAAAGTGTTACTTCCGGTCCGAATTTTGAAATTTCATTTATACAAAAAATATTCCAAATCCAACTCTAAATACTTTTGTACTCTTCATAAATGTATATAGAATGCATAATTTACGACATATTTGCAAAAAATCGTTATTCGGTAAGAGTAAAAGTGATACTTCCGGTCCGAATTTTGAAATTTTTTTTATATAAAAGATATTGGAAATTAAGTTCTAAATACTTATGAATTCTTTATAAATTAGTCTAAACTTAGTAATTGACGAAATATTTGCAAATTTCGATTCTTTCACCGAAGTAGACTACTACTTCCGGTCTGCCGATTTTGCTCAAAATCTAATCAGTTCTCAAGAGGGAGATTATATTCTTAAATACAAAATTTGGAATTGATATCTCCAGCGGTTTGACCGCTATCGTGGTCACACACAGAGAGAGAGAGACACACAGAGAGAGAGACACACAGACATTTTTTTAAAAACCACTTTTTTGGTATCAGGGGACTTCAAAACGTGGACATCTGCAAAAATCTCGAGGTCGAAAATTTTCATCATCACAATACTTCCTTATACTAGGTATAAGAAAGTAAAACAAATTATAGATTTTTTTGAAAATAAATATTTGCTAGTGCCCACGAGTTACTCGTAAACTTTCAATATATAACTGAAGCAAAAATGTTACTTAAAGTTGCCTTTCAGAACAATTAATAGTTCTGCAGGCATAGAAATGTGCGTCATTCATCTGTAATATTCACTTAATATTTACTCTATATAAAACTGAAATTAATAATAATAAATGTGTGTACGTACTTAGGTTAGCAATAGTATAAACAACTTACACATCAACAAATTTATATACATATATATTTATTAGTAATATATCTACATACTTCAACATTTAACTAGTGGCTTGAATTTACATATATGAGGTTTTATTTTATGATTTTATTTACAATATAATAATATATAAAAGCTTTTCGTCAAGTTCTTATGGCTCTCTTGATGGAAGCGATGGAAGGTATGATTCACTCTCACTCGCTGCTACAAATATTTAATAAACAAATCCACTGTAACCAAAGAAAATTATGCACTTGCTTCACAATTTATGTATGTATAGCACTTCACGAAGGTATATAGTAGTTAGAGTATGTTTATAATGGCAATTCTTCCCAAAATGAGACCAAAGTATACTACTTTCTTTTGGAACCCAATTTGGCCTATCTACAGGGTGTAACAAAATAAGTGTAAAACATTTCAGGGGGTGATTCCTTAGCGAAAAAGAGATAGGGTCTTTCATATAAAAAAACCCCCCATAAAGGGGGTACATAAAATTTGTTTTACAATTTTTCTCACAAACACTAAAAATGTAATTTATTTCCAATGTAACTTTTTGTCTGATTATTTGTTTACCATTTAAAAATTTATTCCCAATAGCTTGTTTCATTCGAAACAAAAAATGTCTCTTGAATTGTTTGCCCAAAAGTAATCAGTTGGCAGCAAAAAATTATTTTACGAACAACTACAGAGATACATCGTCATAAAACGAAAATGTAAAACTAATTTATTTAGTAGGCCGCTAGTAGTGGTATCACGCTGTCGGTTTGTAAATTTTTGAAATTGAATTAATACTTAATTGTGTGTCGTTGTTTTGTTCGTAATTTGTTAGTTTAATAATTCACTTGTTATTAAAATGGCATACACAAATGAGAAAATGGCTGATATGCATTACGTTTATGGTCTGTCGCAGGGGAATGGGTTAGAAGCTTCTAGAAGATATGCTGAAATGTATCCTCAACGGCAGCTTCCTTCGCATAGAATATTTGCCCGACTTCATCAACGATTTCGAGAATATGGTTCATTCGACAAAAGAACGCAGGATTGTGGTCGCCATCGAGAAGTTAGAACAACACATCTTGAAGAAGCAGTTCTGAATTTGGTTGAAGAACAACCTACTAGCAGTACTAGAAAGATTGCTTTCGAGTTAAATGTTGATCATATGACGCTATTTCGAATTTTAAAGGAACAATTCTTATACCCTTACCATCTGCAACGAGTACAGGCACTGTTACAGCGAAATTTTCCGAACCGTCTTGAATTTTCCAATTGGATGCTGGAAATGATTAGAAGAAATCCTGACTTTCTGAAGATGATCGAATTCACAGACGAATGTACTTTTTCTCGGGACAAGATAATTAATTTTCATAATAACCACATATGGGCTGATGAAAACCCTCACGCTATTGTACAAGCTAACCATCAAGAACACTTTTCTCTTAACGTGTGGCTCGGAGTTATTGGGGATTATTTAATTGGCCCTCATTTTCTACCTCCTCGATTAAATGGTGAGGCATACACTCAATTTTTAAGAGAAGTGCATCCAGTACTGCTGTAGGAAGTTCCTTTGGGCGTCAGAAGGGATATGTTTTTTATGCATGATGGGGCTCCCGCCCATTTTAGTCAAGCAGCACGTCAGCATTTAACCCAAACATATCCAAATCATTGGATAGGTCGAGGAGGACCACAGAATTGGCCCGCTCGATCCCCGGATCTCAATCCTCTCGATTTCTCTACTTGGGGCCATTTACAGACTTTGGTTTATCCTACTCCTGTTCGCGATGTAGAGGACTTAAGAAACCGCATCATCGATGCGTGCAGGGTAATTAGAGAGAATCCAGGAATATTTGAGCGAATACGTGGCTCAATGCGCCGACGTCTAGACGCATGTGTAATGACTGAAGGTGGACATATTGAACATTTACTATCATTTTTACATGTTTTATGTTTTGTTATTAATAAATTAGTTTTGTTTATTCATCTTTAATCATATGTATTTTGATGCAGGTAGTAACTACAAAATAACAATACTAATCCAGTTCGCATTTATGACGATGTATCTCTGTAGTTGTTCGTAAAATAATTTTTTGCTGCGAACTGATTACTTTTGGGCAAAAAATTCAAGATACATTTTTTGTTTCGAATTAAACAAGGTATTGGAAATAGATTTTTAAATGGTAAACAAATAATCAGACAAAAAGTTACATTAGAAATAAATTACATTTTTAGTGTTTGTGGGAAAAATTGTAAAACAAATTTTATGTACCCCCTTTATGGGGCTGTATCTTAACAAGGGATGCTCCATTGAAGTTTTTTTATATGAAAGACCCTATCTCTGTTTCGCTAAGGAATCGCCCCCTGAAATGTTTTACACTTATTTTGTTACACCCTGTATTTTCTTTAACCGCAGATTCCTTCTAATGGGCTCTTTTTGTATCCTATAATCAACAATTTTCAATGCTAAAAGATTTATATTCACCAAATTTTGCATGAAATTAATAACTTTATGTACCTACCTACAATTGTGGAAAGATAATTTTCCTTTTCTATGCCTCTAATTGCCTTGCACTCTTCTTGCTAATCCAATTCGTGCAATGAAAAGCGGCACTTCAACCCATATTAAATACTAAGTACTAAATTAAAGATAAAACAGCTAAATCTTCAGTAAAAAATGAAATGGGAAATAATGGCAATTCTGAACCTTAAACTAATTAACAACAAATGATAGTATTGAAGATATTAAATAAAAAAATAAATGTTATATAAACATATAAAAGTTTGTAATTCACGATAATAAAGAATAAAATACAAAATATATATTACACAAATAATCAGCTGATGGTTCCACCAATGGCGGATGTAAACATACCCCTCTTGGAATCACTTTTTGTGGACAATGCTCTCTCCTTCTTTTCTATCCTCCTTGCCAGGAATGATTGAAACAGATGATCTACCTCAAGACTGAATTGATCTGCTACACCCTTTTTTCAACTATTTAGTACTGATATTTCATTAAAAGTCTAAAATGTATCTTATTTTGTTATTCAACAGTTTGCTTGATGAATTATGGAAATATTTAGTTCTTTGCCACAAATTATTATTTTTCTGAAAAATTAATTTTACTTTTTAAATTTAAATTCATCATTTTCTAAAACTTGCAACTGTGTTAACCAAAAATGAAAATCGGTTTCTAAGTAGTGATAAAAACTCACACCTATCACCAACAAGCATCGTTTAAGGTATATGTTGCGAATTTATTAATATAGAAAATCTAATTTTATCATTTCCAAATATTTAATTTGGCATCAGTTCTTAAAATTATGTACTCATAGATATTATGAAACCGCATGCTTACATTCAAGAACTTCCACTATACTACAATGATTTAATTTATTTTTTGTGTAACTTTTACTGTCCTTTTAGCAAACAAAATATGTAAACATTATAGTGTATACTCTAAACAAGATGTGGAAGCGAATACGAAATTATAATAAAAAAAAAAGACCCGTGGGGGAATCGAACCCGCCGACCTTTGCTATCAGCAAGAAGTGCAACGCTCTTACCACTAAGCTAACGAGTCCGTACTAGATTAGTTTTGTAACAGTTATTTATATCGTAACACATACAATCTATCCCGCTTGTTATGCTCTGTAACGCCATTTTTCAGGAATTATTAAAAACTAAATTATAAAGTACATATAGGCTATTTGATTTTATTTTTACCATACTTAACTGTCTTCTTAAGAAGAAGAATCCGTATAAAGCACAATTTACACAAATTATACAAAGTGTCTGACTGACCCAAATTAAACAAATTATTACGTTGTCGAACACAAATTAAACAAAATATCAGTAAAACTTAATTACACATCAATGTAATACTTATAATGCATGACAAATATGTTTATTAAGTAAGAATTTGCTAAAAAAGCATTTAAATTCTATATTAAAGGTTTTGTTTAATCTGTGTGCTTTGCGTTCAAACAATACTATATAATTTAAGATGCGCACGCGTACTTTAATTTATATGAGAACAAATAGTTTTGTTTAATTGGTATACAGTCTGTCCACATTTCGATGCTCACCATTGGTATATCGGTTATTAGAGAGATAGAGCAACGGTTAAATGGGGGAATGTTTTGCAGAATTCAATGCTCGTAACAAATCTCATTTCGAATTCATTCGGACTTTTTACAATTTTGAGATACTTCGAAAAACCAAATATTTGCCGATTTGAATTTTCCGCAATAACTCGATAACGCCTAATGCGATTGCTTTTAAGCTCTAATATTGTTGTTTTCCAAGTTCTTAGCTCTATCTTTTGTTTTTCTTACGGTGGCCATATTGGATTTTTAATTAGTTAGATAGTCCTTATAATAGCTTTTCAATAATGTACAACATGCCTAATAAATCTTTATTTATACGAGAGATATGAACATTTAAATAAAATTCACTCTAATACGAAATTAGTTGGCTATGAAATTAAATGGTATAATGTAAAACAGACGATAAATGTGGAGCAACCAAGCAAAAGGAGTTAAATCCGTTTTGTGAGAAAAATCTAAACAGTACGTATTCTTACTAATTTGGGTGAGTTAACTGATAAACTCAGAATTGAGCTAAACTTGCTAAACCCTAGCGAAAAGTTAACGTGAAACTCAGTGAATCGAGCAAAAGTTTATAAATCCAAAGCAACATTTTTGTTTCGACCAAAACGTGCTAAATCCATGTGCAGAGATCTGTAGTTTTCTTATACTTTTAACAGATAAATTGTAGTAAATCACACCAAGATGGAGCTATGATGCAAAAATCAAGAACAAAGCTTCGAATACATCATTCAGTTATACAGTTGCCACAATAAGTACCTACGTTATGTTGCCGGGCGTGCTATAACCTAAAAAATTAGTCGAGAATTATTTCAAACCAGTGCTCTACAGAAATGGACGATTCAACAGATTTTAATGTATCTGTACGAGAAGGTAAGCTAAAAGTTTATGGTCCTATATGATTATTATCACTTTTTTCTTATCAGGTAGTAGTGGAAGTCGCCGTAAAATTGCTCGTTCTCCACAAAAAGTTAAACTTCGCAAAGAGAAAAAGTACAGTGACAAGGATCCTTTGTTAATGACTTTTGTTAGACCGTGCAATCACAACGGTAAGACTTACATGTGCACCAGTATTAAAAATAGTGATGTGAAACTTATTCGAAAAAAGTTCTTTGATATTCCTGACAAAATTACGCAAGATGTAAAACTTTGCCACATGTTAGGTGTTTGTGCAGTTTCTCGACAACGGCCTGTCAAAAACGTTCCTAGAAACCAATCACTTAGTATTGCATATTATCTGAAAACGAGGGAGAAAAAGGCCTATAGAGTATGTCAAAAAATGTTTCTCACAGTGTTTAACATATCGAAAAAACGCATTAACAACGTCGCACAGATTATACACCAAGGAAAAGCACCAAGAGAAAATCGTGGTGGTGACAAAATCTCGCACAAGTCAGAACCAAAAAAAGTAAAAATTCGAGAGTTTATCGAAAAACTACAAGGTAGAGAAAGTCATTATAATCGTGCTAAATCTCGAAGAATTTATTTGCCTGCTAATTTGAGTATTAGAAAATTACATAAAATGTACAACTTGGAATGCGAGGTTGAATACAAGAGCAGTTTGACAATGTTTTCAAAAATTTTCTGCTCAGAGTATAACATAGGATTCAGCTCTCCAGCTGCAGACTCTTGCTCTTTGTGTACCAGACTTACATACCGAATAAAATACGAAAAAGATCTAAAAAAAAATCTGATCTTATGATTGAATTGAGAATTCACAAAAAAAGAGCAAACGCGTTTTATAAACTAGCCAAAAGCAAACCACCAAATTGTTTAACATTTTGCTTCGACTTACAGCAAGTACAACCGCTGCCACGTACTCCAATTTCTGATGCATTTTATTCTCATCAGATAAGCTTTTATGTATTTTGTTGTGTTGGAATGAATTCTTTAAATCCAACTTTCTACACTTGGAGCGAAGATGAAGCTGGAAGAGGCTCAGAAGAAATTAGTTCTGCTCTTTTAACTCATTTGAGTTCATTAAATTTTGGAAATATAGAAAGAATAAAATTATTTTGTGATGGGTGCGGAGGACAAAACAAGAATTCTCATGTTATTCACGCTTTGTATTTTTGGCTAAAAGTAAAATCTCCTCCCAGAATAAAAGATATAGAAATAATTTATCCAGTTCGAGGACACAGCTTTTTGCCAGCTGACAGGGTCTTTGGACGAGTAGAAAAATGTCTTAGAAAAGAACCCACCATAATAACAAAGCAAAAATATATTGAAATATATTCTGCACATGGAAATGTAAAAAATCTTGGAGACGGCGACTGGAAACTCTACAAGGTGAAGCAATTACAAAAGTGGCTTAAAAAAATTGAAGGGATTTCTGACCTGAAGAAAATCATACTGATTAAGGAAAAAGGTTCCGTAAACGTTCAGTGCCACCAAAACTTCTATTATACTTCATTGAGTGAAACTCCTCAAAGCATCATAAAAAGGGGACAAAAGGATTCAAGGATGGAGCTACAAGTAGTCGAAACCAAGCGTAGTCTTCAAAATAAAAAGAAAAAAACACTAAAACACTTGATGGAACAACAGTTTGGTATAGAATGGGAACAAGACGAAAGGCTAGAATGGTACAAAAATATTCTGAACGATACAACAGTGGAAGACAATGAAGATGAAGAAAATGAAACACATGAAAATGTGACTGCCTTGAAGACGATGTTGGCCTTCATATATAAATTTATACCAAATTTTCTTATGTACTTACCAGTGTTTTGTGCTTAAGCATATATATTTCTTTTTGTATTTTCTAAAATATTTGAATTAGCAGTTCGTTATTCTATTGTTTTCTCTCAATAAAAATTACATAAGCCAAAAATTGTAAATTCTGATTTAAGCAAAAAGGAATAAATCCATTACAGCTGAGCAAAAAGAGATAAATCCATTTTATTTTTGTTAATAAATCCAGACACGAAAAAGATAAAAAAAAAACAAATTTGTAGTATAGATACTAACCATTACAATGAATAACTTGCCCTTTTCAGATTTTAATTTAGTGTTAAGGATTTTTGGTGAAACATTTTTTATAAATTCCTCAAAACTACCTTTAGTGGATTTATCACCTTTTGCTTGGTTGCTCCACAAATAAGCTCTGTCATTATTGACATGTAAAAGTGCAGTTCAATTGGTGGGAGATTTAGAACTTTTTGTAGTAATTTTTGATATGTAATCACCGTTAAGCATTAAGATTAATAAGAATTGATACTGGCACATATATTTTCAATTGAACTAAGGGTTGATGTGCAGTTTTTATTATAGTGCAATAAATATATAAATATTACAGTGTTATATAAATAGAAGTGATAGAAATAAATACCTGTGTTAATTTATTCGTAGTAGTTTTAAGTATGATACATTTATTTTATATTTTTATATTGTGATTAGTTTTTAAGTGTGTAAATATACAGACAGTTTTCAAACATTTGCACGAGTTGTTTATTTCGAACCCGAAAACGCAACAATTTGGTGTCAGTGTGGGTTGAACAATAAGTGCAAAAAGAAAAAATGGTTACCAAACGTTTGGAAGAATTAAAGGTCACCGAATTAAGGGCAGAATTAGAAGAAAGGGACGCAGATACGTCTGGAAAAAAAATAGAGCTCCAGGACAGGCTTCGTAACATACTAATAAATGAAGGTAAGGATCCCGAAAAATATTTGTTTCAAGTACAGGCTGATCAAAGCTTAACTATGGAGACTCTAAAGGAAATTGCAAATAATTCAAAAGCTTTAAAAGATGAAATTGCAAATAATTCAAAAGCTTTAACAAATGAAATTGCAAATAATTCAAAAGAATTCGAGACTACTATGGAGACTCTAAATGATGAAATGTTAAATAAAATTGCATATATGTAATTCAAAAGCTTTAAAAGATGAAATTGCAAATAATTCAAAATAATTCGAGACTACTATGGAGACCGTAAAAGATGAAATGTTACAATTCGAGATTACAATAGAGTCTCTAAAAGATGAGATGTCAAATAATTCAAAGATTTTGGAAAAAAACTTTAAAAAATGAAATTGCAAATAATTCAAAAGCTTTAAGACATGAAATTGCAAGTAATTCAAAACAACTCGAGGAAGACATTCAGAAGAATTTATCGAATTTGTGACAAAGCAAAGGCAAAGGTAAAACCTCCCACCTTCGATGGAAAGATGTCATGGATGACGTACCTGAAACAATTCGAAGCCGCTGCAGGAGCAAATGGATGGACGTCCCCGGAGAAAGCTACTGCCCTGATTGTGACATTAAGAGGAGGCCAGTGATGTTCTGCAGACCTAGCTTCCGGAAGAGTGTCAAGACTACCCTCAATTAATCAAGCGTCTTGAGATGAGGTATGGGCATGCACACCTGGAGCAGGTTTATCATATACAAGTGAGGATGTATATTTTATCACATTGCGATACCTCTGATTAAATGCTACATAACACTTGATGTTAAAACATATGGTGTTAATAAATGATTTCATTTAAAAATAAAAACCTCTGAATAATGTTTACTACAGCACTGAAAAATTTAAAATATTTTAAATATTTAAGATAGATGCTATTATAAAATTTACTCTTCCTTCATGTTGTATGTATATATTATATTGTATAACAGCCTAGTGGTTTAATTGTTTTAGGTATAGTATGCTTAATACTTTATATTTTTAATTTTAAGGAATGTAAAACCTTAAATGTTCTGGAAATATAAATAAATTTTAATTTATAAGTGCATTAATTATTGACTGTTTATTTTACACATTTTATGAAAGCATTGTAGTACAAATTACAAGGTTTGCAATTCAATTACATAACTTTTAATGACATTATTAAAACTGAACACTAGTGAACACTAAGAAATCAATTAAAGAAATACTTTAACATGATCAATTTATTTATTGAAACAGTGATATATATATAATGGTGATATATAAATAATTTTTTAATGAAACACCTTAGCTTAAGAAACTATTTATTTTAAATTAATTCTAACATAGGACTTGAAATATTGCTTAAGGCTATACGTCCGGCCTCGAAATCGTTTTTCCCATTTCCTAATCGTATTTTTCATGAAAACCTTACCGAATTTACACGCTAATTTAAGAAAAAAATGCCTTTCAATGGATAAATCGTAATTTCTTCGAAATTGTCTAAAGGGCCCTAAATAAAAATAAAAATGTAAGAAATTTCAAAAAACAAGCCTTTATTTAAAATTATGTAACACTCAACAGCAATACATAAATTTTATTTTTTCTTAATTTTTAAAAATAAGGTCACGAAACGGAAAACAAAATTCTGAAATTTGGGCGAAATTCACTGAAATCAAATAGAGTATGTGGTACGCTCGCACATTGTGTCGAGAGCTGGCTCCGCCTACCATGTCGGGCAGTTTCTACGCAGTTTGTAAAATACTTCTGAGATCGGTGTATGTTAAGAAAGTAATCGTTACTCGGACATTATTTTATCGAAACCGTTGATATTTTCTTTACAATATAGTGTACATATACAGTGTCAGCGTCACAATACTTCCTTATACTACGTATCAGAAAGTAAAAGCAATATCTCTTCCCGTCCCTAACGCTATACCTGCTAGAAGCGCATGCTAGGACTCACACGGCTTGCGGGCAGGGAGTATAATAATTATTATATTTGACTCGCAATAATTTGCTTCTGAAACGATCTAGAAATTTATTTCTTGCACAAAAAATAATTTTGGAATGTTGGCTTTATTTTGTTTCACATATATATGGGTAAATTCTGAAAAATAAGATTAGTTACTCGATAGCTGAAAAATATATTACACAAATTGGTGGTCTACTAAAACTTTTTTTTTTATAAAATTTACACACCATAAAGAAAAATCGAAAACACTAGTATCATCCAAATACTTTAGGGTATAACCTTAAAAAAAACAGATCCCTAGCTCTCTGCATTGCTGAGATATCACGAGATAAGTATTAAAAATTGAAGAAAATGAAAATTTTAAAATTTACACAAAAAAACGATTTTTCGACCTTTTTGCGATTTCGATTTTATTTTCCAACTCAAAATTTGAATCCGGCAGGTGATTTTACATATCCAGCTTCACTTTTTTTGTGTGTTTGAGAAAATATAGATTGTATAATTTAGGGGCGGTTGCTTCCCGACTGCTAAACATGTGCGCCAACCGGCGATTATCTGAGACCATAACGCAGCCATAAATTACAGGCAGATTAGATTAGATGACAAGTTCTTTTCTCTATCTTTTTCCTCAGCATAAGACAGAGCACGCGGACCCTTAAACATTTGTCTTTTATTACAGTTGCACGAAAAACAGTGGTACGCCTCTTTCAAATCGAACTCAGCTTGAAGCGGGCGTCCAACCTTAATGATACTACCATTGTTTCCATAGCACTTGCTATTCTACTCTATTAGAGTTCTTTTCTATATTTTGTAATGTATCCTTAGTTTCATTGTTGAATTTTCCTTGTGTTATCCACATGTTTTATAACTTGCCCAAATTATTTTCTTTTTATTACTACACTTTATGCTTTAGTATCTACTTTGTTTTCTGTCTTGTTCTTACATGCGCAAGAAGTTGCAAAGCGAGAGAGTCTCTTTTTAAAGGAGACATCCGTTGGCTTCGCTTGAAGACGATTGTGGGCGAATGGAAGGGGAAACAAGATCGACGACAGAAATGTTATACAGACTACTAATTTTCACCAAGACGAGACGAAAGTGGATATCGATAGTACACAGAGTCCCACTACAGTTTAGATATTTCAAACGTGTATGAATTTTCTCTTTTGTTTGAGGTTATAATGCAGTACATAATAATATTTATTTGTATAATTGATATCATAAGCCTCTTATTATAAGATTGCATTTATAGAATATACATAATAATATGCCAATAATGTTAATCTTTAAACATATCTAATCGCTAGTACAATACTTTCAAATATATTTCAATTCCTGCTTAAATCTGCTTGCTTGCAAAATGGCCGACTGGAAATCAAGAGATCAAAGGTGCCGCTGAGAAATTCGACATACTATATTATTTTGACTTTGATGATATAGACATTAATTGGCGATTGGCAAAACGAAACTATTACGAAACTTGGATGAAATTTTTAGAACAGAAAATAAGAAGAATAAAATATGCATGAAAATAGGATAAATCTAGGACGATGCTAACACGCTTTGGCAGTCAGTTTCGCAGCTACTTTTGCGGGCTTTATTTTAGTTGTTTAGATATTTACAGGTTGGTAAGGCGGTATCAACCCACTATACTCGAATCGCCGAACAGATGCAGTAATAAAAGTGCGTGATCACAACGTGATCGCAACGTATTCACGGCATCCTATGCATAAAAACGTTCGGCGGCAAACATCGTTTACATTAGGCTAAACTATAATAATACCACGGACCGCGTTTGTTAAAATATATGCATAGCAGTACAAAAAAATAAAAAATTAACAATTCTCAATATCGATAATTATCACTTTAAAGAATATAACAAACGTTTGATTGTCCTTGTATAGAAATGCCAAAGTTCTAGTTCTAATTTTACAAATGAAGGGTACAGATCCATAAGGGGCTATGTCATAAATTACTCGTTTTGCGTAAGACTCAATTTATATTTGAAAACTGGTTTTTAAAAAAAATGGTTCAAATTTTAGAATCTGTATTGATTCAAGGTTTTACTCTGGGTATTTACTTAGAACACTAGATGAAATATAAACTTGAAGAATTTGAAGAAAAGAACACAAAATTAAGAAATTAAGATTCAAACTACCAAAATATTTTAGGGGAGAGTGGTACATACTGGTACATGGTGCATAGTGGGACATGGACTCTATGCTCCATCTATTGAAAAATAGATACGCTAATCAACATCAGTAGTAAAGAGTAACCTATTTTCGACTTTCTAAACCAACATTCTCTTTATTACCGACAGCGTTTCTCGGGTAAAAGTAATGGCGACCATCGGCAAAGAGTAAAGTTACAACTGAATGTTGATAATATTTGAGTGAATTTGTGTATAACATTGGATGTAAGTTTGTTTAATAATTATAAGCCGCTTTGTAGACATTATTTAAGGTATGTATACATTAACAAAGTGTTTTAATAAATATTTCTGGTTTAGAAATAAAAGAAGTTAGTAATATACTAGTGGTGCATATTGGGACTTGTTTTGATGGTATATAGTGGGACAGTCCCAGTATGAACCACGTACAGATTTACTTTAGTAAGAGGTTTATTCGTTGCAGATGCCGAAGGTTAATAGAAGAGATCTGAGAAAAAAAATGGAAATAAGTAAAAAATTGCATCAAAACTATGAAAATAATATGAAAACAGCAGTGGAAAATGTTATTGCTGGGGAAATGACGGTAAGAAATGCGGGAAATACTTTTAATGTAAGCAAGTCAGCTCTTCAACGTTCAGTTGCAAAATATCGAGCTACTGACGAAGAAGATCGGCAACAGTTGTCTTTTGAAAGAAAACATGGCTTTCGTCAAATATTCACTGACGAAGAGGAAAAGATGCTGGCTGACTACCTTATTACTGCATGCAATATGTGCTACGGGTTGACGGTGAAAGTTACCTGCCAATTTGCATACAAATTTGCTGTCGCTAATAATAAAGTAATTCCTCAGAGTTGGCATGATCGTAAAGAAGCCGGTATCGAATGGATGAGATTGTTTCGTCAGAGGCAGTCACAGCTTTGTCTTCGTACGCCTGAAGCTACGAGCTTAAGCAGAGCTACAAGCTTCAATAGACATAATGTCAATCTGTTTTTTGAGAATCTTCAGAATGTGATAGCAAAACATGGATTCACTACAAATCAAATTTATAATTGCGACGAAACTGCAGTGACGACAGTCCATAAACCTCCCAAAATCGTGGCTCCTGTAGGACAAAAACAAGTGGGAAAAATTGCAAGCTCTGAACGAGGTATCTTAGTGACCATGTGCATTGCTATATGTGCAAACGGCCAAAATATTTCTCCGTTCTTTGTGTTCCCACGAAAAAACTTCAAGCCACACATGATACATGGTGCACCACCTGGATCTCAAGGGTCTGCTTTTTCTAGTGGTTGGATGACAACCAATAATTTTTCAAAATTTGCAAAGCACCTGGTACAGATCACAAGAAGTACTGTGGACAATAAAATTCTTTTAATTCTGGACAACCACGAGAGTCATTGTGATTTTAATGTTATTAATTACTTTAAAGAAAATGGAGTGGTTTTATTGACGCTACCCCCTCACTGTAGCCACAAGCTACAGCCTCTTGATGTGGGGTGCTATGCTCCTTTCAAATCTTTTTATAACAGAGCAATGGATGATTGGCTATTAAATAACCCAGGTGTGCCACTTACAATATACAATATTGCTACACTAGTAGGGAAAGCAGTACCTCAAGCTCTTGTACCAACTACAATTATCAACAGTTTTAAAAATACTGGTATTTCTCCCTATAATTCTGAAGTCTTCACAGATGTTGATTTTTTGAGCTCATCTGTTACGGATAGGCCATGTACAGATAAAGAAGATTCTTCTGAAGTACCAAGTTCAGACAAAGATAATAATGAAGGACATTTTTTGAACAGTGATCCTTCGTTAAATTTAAAAAGCACAACACTAGATATTGAGTCTACTCCAAGTACTTCAATAGCAGAACCTAATACAAAGAAATTTTGTACACCAGAAGATGTAAGGCCACATGTGAAAGCTAAAGCAAGGATTAGTACAAGAAAAGGAAAAGCAAAGAAAAAATCTATGGTCTTGACTGAATCTCCATATCTACTTGAACTTAAGAAGAAAATGCAAGAACAGGAAGAAATGTTGAAAGCTAAGGAGGAAAGGACAAATAGAACTCGTAGTGTTAAAAGAAAAGTAATTTCTAGCGACTTTTCAAGTGACAGTGATGTTGAGGAGGAGTTAGAAGATAACGACTCCCTGGCTGAACTTTCTGATGATGACTTAGAGGACAATGACAACAGTTCAGTGTTGGAAATAAACGATTTTATTTTGGTGACATATCCTTTTAAAAGGAGCGTAAGACATTATGTAGGGCAAATCGATAAAATAACCGATGATAGATATTTTGTTAATTTTATGAAAAAAACATTAAACGCGACATTTATCTTTCCAGATAGGACAGATAATGATATCATAGACTATAATGACATCGTCTGTAAACTTCCTAAACCTACCCTAATTGGAGGTACAAAGAGAGCAGTTAAGCAGCTCAGATTTAAATTTGATTTTACACATTACAATGTGCAGTAATATTCCCTTTTGTTGCTTTAAATACTTAAATGCATTTTTTTATATTTAGAATGAATTTTCCTTTTGTTTGAAATAAAATTTTTCATCAATGTGTAAACACTTTTTTATTAAAAAAATTTCCCTTTATATACCACACTCATATTTTCCTGTGTCCCAGTACAAACCAGGGAGTGGTCCATGCAGGGACGGTGGTCTATAAAGGGACATATTTTTTTTCTACTTTGTTTTTTAACATTTGGGACACTGATTTTTCGTGTCAATAATATATATCACATTCTTCCCACAGAAAAAAAATTGATTCCCTAATACTAAAAGTATGCTTCTAAATTACATTTAAAAAAAATCGTCCCAGTATACACCACCCTCCCCCACACATCTCTGTAATGATATGTTTTTTAAAAGAAATATATACAGGGTTATGATAAAGTAACGCACAAAATTCATAAAACGTACAATGTTCATTTTTGAAAAAATGCAAAAACACGTCAAACAGTTTATTTTATTCCGCGTCTTTTAACATAAGTCAAAAAAAATAAAACGTCAAATTTGTCAAAGTTATGACGTCATCAATATTTTTTTTAAATATGAAGCTTGTTTTTTTTTTACTTTATTTGATAAAGCTTGTTTTTCTGCATTATAAAGAAATAATTGAAGTAGGGGTCACATATGAAAGAACTGAGAGAATTAATAAAAAACAAAATAAACTTTATTATAGTAATAACATTTAAATTAACTAAACAGTCCATTAAACCAAAACGATTTCTTACAGGAATTGTTCAAACTGTGTCCCGTTCACTATCTGACATAGGCCAAGACGATGGTAGACCTGATTTACAGAGTCTTCGATCATCTGCGGAGTTATACGAGTCATTTCATGTCTAATTCATTTTTTTTTTTTTAGTTTTTTCTTATGTGACCCCTACTTCAATTATTTCTTTATAATGCAGAAAAACAAGCTTTATCAAATAAAGTTAAAAAAAACCAAGCTTCATATTTAAAAAAAATATTGATGACGTCATAACTTTGACAAATTTGACGTTTTATTTTTTTGACTTATGTTAGAAGACGCGGAATAAAATAAACTATTTGACATGTTTTTGCATTTTTTTCAAAAATGAACGTTGTACGTTTTATGAATTTTGTGCGTTACTTTATCAGAGCCCTGTATAATACCACAGATAATACTTTATGTATGTTATAGTCTATTTTTTAATTCGGAGGAGTAAAATAAAAAGCCGCGTTCACACAATGGAATTTTGGAAAATGACTTTTTGGCGGCAGTTTTAAAATTAGCGACGATTTTATATAAATTGTAGTCAAGTAATTAATTAAAAATTTATTTAAAATTTAGATAATTTTAATTTAAAATAAAAAGAAATCATCATCGTAAGTGAAATGCTTAAATCAAAAGTTTTAAAGGTGATTTGTATATTTTCAAATTAAAAAAGAAAACACAGATGGTTCTTATTCTCATATGATTATTTATAAGCGAACAAAAATTTACACAAATATTAATTATAGCATATACATATAAAACATATAATTATTCACAATTTTTTATTATTATATACAAGTGAACAACAATTTAGACAAATGTTAATTATAGCATATACATATGAAACAGTAACAATTTATAATTATTCACTATCACTTTCCATTTCACTTGAACTATCTTCACCCACTGATATAATAAATGGCTCGATTATATCATCGACCAACCCATCTAACTCACACATTCTTCTTTCTTCATTAATCACATGGCCTACACATTTCTTCCAATTGTCCGTAGTGATATTCTGGATTGCTTTTAGTAAAAGTATCCTCACATCAGCTAATTTAAATGTAATATTCTTAATTGCCACCTCATTTTTTATTTGAGCCCACACCAACTCGAATGGGTTTAGTTCGCAGTGATAGGGTGGTAACCTCAAAACAGTTTTGTTACAACTTTTGGCCATCTCATCTGTCACATGTATATTATATTGGTCCTTATTGAGACGAATTAGGTGAAGAAGTTCAGATCGAACCATCTCTTCATTGTACTCAATATTTTTTCAATTCAACCAAGCCTGCATATCGAGTTTTCTAGAATTTTTTGTGGGGATTTTTTCAATTTTACGACTATGATATGTAGCATTATCCATAACAATAACAGCATTGTCTGGCAGCACTGTTAATATTTTATGAAACTATCTTTCAAACACCTCTGCATTCATTTCTTCATGATAATCGGTTGTTCTTTTTCCTTCGAAAATCAATAAACCATTCTCCACAAATCCAGCCTCAGATCCTATATGCAAAATAATGAGACGTCTTCCTTTCCCTGCAAGATTACGTAAGCCTGTAGTCAGTCCTTCATTAAATGCCTGTCGTCGACTTCTTATATTGCCATCTACCCAAACTCTTTGTTTGGTATGACCTTCGTTTAGCCATGTTTCATCTAAATAATAAATTGGCCGATTTTGACGACGATAATCTTTAATTGTCATGAAATATCTTCTTCTCCACCTAATTATATCATCACGTTCTATCAAAACACTCTTTCGATTCCTCTTCATATACCTACAATAATATATCATATTTATTCTAACATATCAAAGCATTTAAAATATAAATTTGAGTACTTATATACTCATTTTTTTTGCATATTAATTAGAACATTGGCGGCTGACCTAAAGTTTATCATTTTCATCAATTTGTATAATGTTGAACGGCTCATCTGTGGCAAATCATCACGCTGTTTGATTTCATTCAGCACTTTATCAAGTGTAGGAAGCTCATTTTTATAAAAAAAATTGTGAATTATTTGCCTTATAGAATTCTTGACGGTTTCACTATAATCAGTAATTAAAGAGTGTCTTCCAGAACTTTGCTTGGGTGGGATAACTTGTCCTTCCTGCTTATATTCTTTTATGGTACGATAGACAGTGGACCGTGCCACTCCTAAAAACAAGATAACATAATAATATATACCTAATGATGGTAATGTATTATAACACTAACCTATCATACTCGATATTCTTGCGACAATAGCAGTAATCCTCATTCTGGGGTTATCAGCACGTAATTTTTTGAATATATTTACTATATTCAGCTTCTCAACAACAGATAGATGTCCTAAGATCACAAATTTTCGCCTTCTCAACGGGGAAATTTACGATCCAGAAGTGCATGCTACTTCCTCCATATCCAAGAAAAACGCTATGAAAATGATTTACACGGAGAGTATATCAATCGATTCAGTTCTTAAAAGAACTATTTTACTATTATAACGCAAATTGAACGTAAAAAATTGAACAGAAACGCACTGACAAAATTAACGATGTATACAATAACAGCTGTTGTAACAGTATGGCGGCCGTAAACATGTAAAATTTCCATATTGTAATTCTTCCCGAAAACTGACAAATAGCAAGCGTCCTTTTTAGCGCTTCAATTTAAAAACACTCCTCCTTATTAAAAAATAGACTATAGTTTTATGTAAATATTTTTTGGTAAGATTAATTATTTTGAAAGAATGAGTCGTGTGGATCACGTGACTAAGTCATGACTTGACGATATAATTATGTGCTCGAGATCCGGCCCTCAGAAGTATATAATTTTAGGTTAGGCGATTTTTCAATTTACAGTTTATCTGAAATAGTTTGTAAACAAAATCTATTGCTCTCAATCACCATAATTGTTTATTTTATAGAAAAATACCCAGAATAATGAAAGGAGTAACATAATTGTTTAACTTATCTTGAATAGAATCTGTCTCCGATTGAGTTACACGAAAAAAGCAAATAAATCACTAGATTCACTCTTAATTAAAACCTGATGGCCATTAACTTGATCATCACACTTTGCATGCACGATAATGTCAAAGGATTATTATAGGTTATCCGCGTCGACATTGAATGACGAATGTCGGCGGGGCAACGATCGAAGACAGTGTGCGTCGCGCGATTAGGTACGCACTCCAATTCCAACATCCTAAAAGCACGAATGACAGCGGATGGATGTTGTTTATAAGAAAATTAATATATTTGGTATGCTAGCGTACCGAAAGACGCAGTCACAATCATCACAATTAAACCTCTTTACAAAGTTGAAACATTTAAATATATAGGAGGAAACA
Source organism: Amphimallon solstitiale (assembly GCA_963170755.1). Taxonomy (NCBI): domain Eukaryota; kingdom Metazoa; phylum Arthropoda; class Insecta; order Coleoptera; family Scarabaeidae; genus Amphimallon; species Amphimallon solstitiale. The sequence continues at coordinate 26,397,716 of OY720678.1, forward strand.
TATATCAGGAATATAAAAATATTATGCTAATAAAAGCACGTTTAAAGACAAAAAGCTCAGTAAGCACCCGAAACTCATGATCTATCAAGCAAAAGTGAGACACGTTGTGAAAACAGTTAATTTAAAGCAGAAGGAGAAATAGTAATTAACAGTATTTGAAAAAGCCATTAGATCCACGTAGAGACCAAAATGTAGAGAATATTATAGTGTACCATGTTTTAATAAAGAAATTGAAGAAATATTGAATGAAGTAAATATATAAGAATATGTATGTAATGCAAGCGAATTAAATGGTGAAGATATATAAAAATGGGAAGAGAAATAAGCAATAAAATTTATAGTGATATAGAAGCAAATGAAAAGCAGTCCCAGAGGAAGACGAAAAGCAATATAGTTAGAATAATGAGTTAAAAACAATGAACAGAAGAAAGAGAAGGCAAACAAATGGTAAGGAAGTTTGGAAACAAAAAGTAAATACTGCCAAGCCGCATCAATCATTCTAAGGGCCGGTATTATAAACGAAAATATTCTGTAGATTTTATTTAGTAAGCTACTAATGTAATTTATTCGACAGATTTCAGTATTATAAAGACCAAATAAGGAAACTAGCGAAGTAAATCTAGCAAGTAATTTACATGGTCGAAAATCGAGGTATTAAATTTTATTCGTCGATTATGAATTAAATTAACGTTATTTGTTTCTTTCAAAATAGTGTTAAAACCAGTTAAAACGTGCGAGTGTAGACACAACGTTATAGCCAATAATTGTAAAATGTCTGATGTAGAATCAATCTCGTCGGTGTCATCGGTGGCGTCACCAGAGTCAATCTCTACCACCTCAGACTCGGATTCTAGTGATGAGAATGAAAGGCAGCGACAACGGATGCCAAGGATATTTCGGAACAGAGTGGATCAGTTCGAGTTATATTCCAACGAAGAATTTAAAAGCAGATTTCGTTTGTCCAAGCAATCATTTCTGTATGTTCTCCATCAAATCGAAGAATGTTTAAAACCGCATACAAATAGAAACATGTCTATCTCAGCTAAAAATCAGCTGCTAATTGCCCTACATTTTTATGCAACGGGGTCTTTTCAAAATGTTATAGGCGATCACTGTAACATCACGAAAGCTACAGCAGGAAGAATTGTCCACAAAGTGACACATGAGATAGCTTTACTGAGAGAGAGATACATTAATATGCCAACTACAGAGGATAACATAAATGAAGAATGTCAGAGATTTTTTAATATAAGAGGCTTTCCAAATGTGTGTGGTGCGACTGATTGCACACATGTAAGAATTCAGTCACCGGGAGGGGATAATGGTGAATTATTTAGAAACAGAAAAGGTTGGTTTTCGGTGAATGTGCAGGTAATATGCGATGCACGTTTAAAAATAAGAGACGTTGTTGCAAGGCATCCTGGATCCAGCCATGATAGCTACATCTTTAATAATCTCTAGTTCGGGCAAGGTTTGAAAATAATGAATTTAGAAACTGCTACTTACTAGGGGATTCAGCTTATCCTTGTCGAAGATACCTTTTAACACCACTTCTGCACCCACAAACTCCAGCTGAACGTAGATATAATTCTGCACATATCCAAACTCGAAATACTATTGAACGAACTTTTGGAATATTAAAACGACGTTTTGCTTGCTTATCTAATGGGCTAAGGATTTCTCTGGATAAATCAATGGCTGTAATTGTAGCCACATGTGTATTACATAATATATGTATCGAACAAGGTGACAATTTTAATATTGAAAATCACCAATTAATGGAACAAGCAATCGTTAATGTGGATGAGAACAATCAGCAAGAATTTAATGCGGTTAGAAATGCTGTTATAAATAATATATTTACTTGAAAAATTTTTACTGTATATAAAATAAAACAAAAATTCTTAACTTCAATTATAACGTGTATTCATTTATCCTTCATTGCTTCTAATTTCATTTCTTTCTCTCGTATTACTAACTCTAATTCTTTTTTTTTCAACAACAGGATATCCTTTTCAATATTTTCCTTCTCGTACCTTGTTTTTAAAATATTCAATTTTATTTATTCTTTTTCCAATGAATGCGTACGTGTCTGTTCATGAGCTCTTTTCCTCGATCCCCTAGATTTGCCCGATGTGTTTCTTGATTCCTCAGAAATACAACTGCGGTCATGACCTACCAGCTGTGTAGATGCCGGAGTATTCACTACATACTCAGTTAATACTAAATTTGTTTCCTAAAAAATCAGTGTAGTGTTTGTACAATATAGAATGCAATGTAAAATGCTTACGGTTGACTGCCCTAAATCTATTTCGTTGTTATTATTATCACCACCATCATTATTACTATCTGGAATTTAAAAAGTATATCAGAATATTTCACTATTTGTAGTGAATGTTAAGAATTTCCAAGATTTCTGCAATCAACATAACTTCTGTTGAATACATACCAAAAGGAGCTGAACTGTCATATGAATTGGTTAATTCAGTAACTGTCGCATTATTAATTTCCAATAGCTTCATCCCAACTCTATCTACTTTACTTGAAAAGTTCCCTCCTCCTGTCTTATACAATTCCACCTAAACTATGTTTACAACATATTTTGAAATTTGTATTACATCTTAACATACCTTGTCATCAGCTTTATCTTTTTTTACTTTCTTTTTCATTGATTCATATAACAATTTCAATTGCGCCCCCGTTCTCACTCCTGTTTCTGCAATAGCATTAAACTTGGTAGCTACAGCGTCCCAAGCTTCCTTCTTCTTATGTACATTAATGTTATCGGTTTTTTTGTTTTCAATTACATGCAGGAAAGTTTCTACTATATCCAGTAATGTGTATTTCTCTCTTTCTGTATAATTTTTACACCTTTCCCTTTTTTTTCTTCGATACAAGACATCTTCAAGAACAAGAATTTGATACTGTATTTACCGTATTTACGTTTAAACACATAACCTCCTCAAATCATGCCGCAACCATACCCATAACCTCAGAATTAATGTGCTTCCATCTCGTAACTAACGGTCGAAGTTTGAAACTACATCATACATATAGGCTAATCTTTGAATAGTTAATTTACTTGGACAACCTCTTTATAATACTGAAATAAACTTTAATGAGCCATTATATTTATTCATTGAATTGTTATTCGTAGATTTATTTTGTGTTTATAATACCGGCCCTAAGAAAGAAACACAGAAGATAATGATAATAACTTTATTTTTATTATTTAAAAGACAACAGGATTCTGTGTACATAGATATACTTACAAAAATCGGGGGAAATCATTACTTAATTAACCGTTGGTATAGAAAATGTCTTCATAGTGGAAGTTTGAAAACCGACACATCCTTACGAGCGGAATTCCATGTAGTAAGTTCGTTCTTGAGAAGGGAATTAGGAATGTGGAAGAGGATCGAAAGGATAGTCTGGGAGTGAGAAAGTTCAGAGAGGAAAAGAGATCTGGGCAGTCCATCCATCTGTTGCGCAGCTTTCTTTAAACCGCGCTTTATGAATATCGCGTCGGTATTTCAAAGACTAAAGGCCATGAGTCTCCGTAGTCAACACATCGCAGAGGATACGTCCCGGTATGCTTGAAGGAAAGATACTTCAGAAACCATCGATAAATTTTTTCAATGGAGAGCTGCAATACTGAAACCAAACCTGTGAAGCATACTCCATCTTGCTGACCACAAAACTAAAATACAACGCCTTCAAAACTAATGGGTTACTGAAGCACCTACAAAAACGCATAATAAAACCCCAAAATTTTGAGACCGATGGACAAACTTGATTTATGTGGTTGGAAAAACTTAATCTGCTATCGAAAAGGACTCCAAGATCACGGAAATGTCTACCCTTTCCAACAGAGCACTATCTATGAAATAAGTAGAGGTATGATGGTCTTACTTTACGTGTAAACGACAAATTTACTTATATTTAAATGCAAATGGAACACCAGTTTGACAAAGTCTTATTGAAAGCAGGAAACATTACACACAGATTTTATGGAATTATAGATTTTGAAGTCATCGGCGTACGCTAGTACAGGACTCGTCAAAAAACTAAGAAAATCGTTTAGAAATAAATTGAAAAGTAGTGGTCCTACATTGGATCCTTGCAGGACGCCGGAAAAGGGATAGAACTCGGGAGATGCAAAACCATTGTAAAAAAGCATAATTGCGTCTATATGTCAAATAGGAGAGTAAAGTTTAAGCTAAAACACACAAAATCCAAGCGCAGAAATATTTCAAATATGTACGTATAAACCACATCAACTTGACCTTGATTGGTCAATTCATGAGAGTTGTTAAAACGCCGCTGTCTGATGGAAAGTTTCCAAAGATGTTCCAAACCTCCAAGGGTATTTCAATACGTACAGATGTGGTGTTGAAACTGCCTGTGCAGTAGGTTTATTTTTGTATATATTTTATTAATAAAAATTATTTTGAAAGTGCGATTACTAGCGGCCCAACAGATGCAATGCTCGTGTAAAAATGATCCATGATATAAACTCAGATTATGAAACTAAAAAGGTGTAACACATTTTCTAAAACTGACGAATTTCCATTAGAGCTCAAACAAAGGAATTTAGAACAAAAGTTTAAATGTTTGTTGTAATTTAAATGTAAACGTTTAAGTTGTAGGTATGCTTTTGTAAGTTTTTCATATAGAAAAAATGTAACAAAAGTCTTTCATCTTTTACAGAATCTAACATCATTCCTATCAGGCAGAGCATTTCAAAATTGTTTATCTCATCGTACTTCCACTGTTTTAAATAAAACTTTTTCCTTGGAAAACAATTTATTTATACCACAAAACAATAATGTTATTCCGTTCGTCAATTTTAAGGCATACGCAGAACACTAGAAACTTGCTTAATTTTAATTAATTATTATTTAAACGAAATTTGTTTGAAAAATAAATTCACTACCTATCGTGTGAATATACTTTCAGAACGGTGAAAACATTAGTTCGTCCTACTTTGTGATCTTCTATTTATTACTGATTTTAACAAAATTTGTTCGTAACATGCAATCGTAGATAATAATAAATACTTTGTCGCTAGATAATATTTAGAGCAACATTAGATCAGCAAATAAAACCAAAAAGACATCCGAACATGTGCAAATATGGGGTTACTGGATTTCATATCAGATTTGCTCACCAAGAAATGTATATTTACAACACGTATTTTATTGAAACGAATATATCAATCTCTTTGGATAATGTGCTTTGTACACGCGTTGGCTATAGATATGTGATGAATTAACTAAAAGATTTTGAGCATTCCACTACTTTTGTCTTATTTTAAACGTTTACATATACATACCTCAACTCCAAAAACTGACCATTGTAAAATTTTTCCAACATTTTCAAAATACACATTTGCATAGCACAAATACCTACGACTAGGGAGCTGATCCGAACACATATTTGATAGAATAGATGGATTCAAAAGATAAATATAAATGAAATATTACAGTAGTCTCAGATCTGTAAATATAAGTATTTTTAACTTTTTAGTACGTTACTAAATACAAGTGTTTATGTTTTATATATGCTGTTAAATAATCAATAAAGTTGCGAAACGTTAATTGTGTAATGATTAATCACTACCTATAAAATTGTAATGAAATAAGTCCACAAAAGAAAAGCAAACATCGGCGCGACGCACCGTAAATAAGTCATAAATCATCCACACATATGTAATGCGTAAGCGACAGAAAGTCTGGTCTTCTCTCGGGCTATCGAGAATGAAGCGAAAGGTTTCGCGTATATTTTAGAGTCTTATATGCCGATATAAAAGCGGCCGGTGCCCAGAAAGAATTAATTCGTTAGTATTATTCGTACAATGCAAATAAACATAAATAAAGTGCAAAGTGCAGTTTTATTATAGTTCAAGAAGTAAATAAATATTACACACATAAATAGTAGTGATAGATATAAATACTTGTGTTAATTTGATTGTAGTAGTTTTAAGTGTGTAAATATACAGACTGTTTCAAAACATTTGCACGAGTTGTTTATTTCGACCCCGAAAACGCAACAAAATAATACGAACCAAGCCGCATTAATATATCTCTATCTATATATATAAATATATTAACATTCTTTGCCGAAATATATTAAAAATATCAATAATCTTAGCGCAGCGGTAATGATTCAAAAGTAATTAATAACAAAATGACAAATGGAAAGCAACCTGTCATCTGCACAACATATTCGCGTGGTGAACAAAATCGTTTTGGTATATGCTGTTGTCAGATAGATTGCGCTATTTTTTGGTAGATTACTAATCTTACCATCTACCGGAAAGGGCAGAACAACGTCTGCCGGACCATATAGTAATAAATTAAAAAAAATGAGGTGTGGCCACCACACGACTTTCTTATACGTATGAAAGTGTTACTTCCGGTCCGAATTTTGAAATTTCATTTATACAAAAAATATTCCATATCTAACTCTAAATACTTTTGTACTCTTGATAAATATATATAGAATGCATAACTTACGACGTATTTGCAAAAAATCGCTATTCGATAAGAGTAAAAGTGGTACTTCCGGTCTGAATTTTGAAATTTTTTTTATATAAAAGATATTGAAGATGATGTTTTAAATACTTTTATATTCGTAACGTATTTGTCTTAAAAGCATGACTTGCGAGTTATTCGCAAAAAACTGATTTTCGATAAGAGTAAAAGACCTATTTCCGGTTGGAATTTCGAAAAACTTTTTTAAGACAATCTGTTTCAAACTTAATTCTAAGTACATATGAATTCTTTATAAATTTGTTTAAACTTAGTAATTGACGAAATATTTGCAAATTTCGATTTTTTCACTGAAGCAAACTACTACTTCCGGTCTGCCGATTTTGCTCAAAATCTAATCAGTTCTCAAGAGGCAGATTATACACGCAAATACAAAATTTGGAATTGATATCTACAGCGGTTTGACCGCTATCGTGGTCACACACACACAGACACAGACACACACACAGACACACAGATACACAGCCACACAGACATTTTTTAAAAACCACTTTTTTGGTATCAGGGGACCTTAAAACGTGGACATCTGCAAAAATCTCGAGGTCGAAAATTTTCATCATCACAATACTTCCTTATACTACGTATAAGAAACTAAAAGTATGTTAGATACATGTTTAAGACAAAACCAAGTTTATTAGGCCGTAAAAAAAATAGAGAAAATTGAGAATTTTGTGAGAGACGCGCACATTTGAATTACGTGTAATTAAGCTAGTTCTAATCATGTGAAATAATATAAAAGTGAGTTGCAAACCTCTTTTAAATTCTTTACTTTGCAATGCTGACTTTATTTCATTTCACATTTATAAGGGTAAATTATGAAAAATTCGATTGCTTACTCGATACTTTCCTACCTAGACAAATGCTGGTCCACTAAAGATTGCTTTTTTTCGTATACTTTACACTCCATAAAGAAAAACCGAAAATACTAGGATTATCCAGATACTTTAGGGCATAACCTTAAAAAGGAGAAATCCCCAGCTCTCTCCATTGCTGAGGTATCACGAGATAATTATTTAAAAATGAATTTTTGAAATGTACACGAAAAATCGATTTTTTCGCTAACTAGAAATTCAGCTTAAGTTTTGTGTGAGTTGGATATAGGTTGTCGAATTTCAGGGGGTTGTTCTCCGAGTACTGAACAACATGTGGGTCAACCGGCGACTGTCTGAGGCCACAAAGGAGTCATAAATTACAGGCGAATTAGGTTAGCTGACAAGGTATTTTCCCTATCTATTTCCTTGCCATAAGATAGAGCACTTGGACCCGTTGTATTTTATTACATTTGCATGAAAAGCAGTGGTACTCCTACATCAGATCGAACTCTGTTGGAAAGTGTTGATAAAATTATTATTATTCGAAGAAAATATTATTGTAAAAATCAGTTAGAAAGCATTAATGGAGTCAAATTCCATTCTTCAAGATCAAGATATCTTTTGTATAAAAAAAATTTCAAAATTCAGACCGGAAGTACCACTTTTACTCTTATCGAATAGCGACTTTTTGCAAATATTTCGTAAGTTATGCATTCTATATATATTTATCAAGAGTACAAAAGTATTTAGAACTGGATTTGCAATACTTTTTGTATATATGAAATTTCAAAATTCGGACCGGAAGTAGCACTTTTACTCTTAGCGAGTAGCACTTTTTTCGAATATCTTGCAAAGTATGCATTCTATAGCGATTTATTAAGAGAATGAAAGTACTTAGAATAGGATTTTGAATAAGTTTTGTATAACAAAATTCTTAAAATTGTATAGTTTGAAACGCGCATACGTATAAGAAAGTCGTGTGGCGGCCACACCTCATTTTATAAATTCGTCTAGCTGAAAAAGTATGTATCAATTTTTATACCAGCATTATACATATTCAAATTCTAATAAATTAAAAGTAGTTATTACTTGAGTACGAATTTTCTCAACATAGTTAAAGATCTTAAAATAAAAGCAAGGTATTAATATTTTAATAGTATGGAAATATTTAAATACTTACTTGTCATTGAACTTTCTTATTAGTTTCAATCGATACATAATAAATTTCTGGTATAATTATCAATATCACAATTTTGATATACAAAATTGTAGCATAATTTTAAATAAAGCATAATATAATAATTCATGTAAGATGATTTCCTTTCCCATACAATTATTTTTAAAACTATATTATATGGATATTTATTCTCTGGTGAAACAATTATTAAGAGCTTGCGTTAAAAAGGATATTCCTAATTAATGTCTGAATAATTTTGTATTCCTTATGAATGCTAATAAAACTTATCAGGGTACTCCGAAATATTTTTATGTGTAATAATCTCGATGTTTAAAATTATTGTGATCACAGGACTTATTATTTAACATATCAGTGGTACAAAAATTTTGATTGAAGTATTATGACATATCTGACACATAAAGTACAAAAACTTTAATTTTCATTGGATGCAGTAATAGGTATTTAGCAGGAAATACGCAATTTGTATAATACAAAATACCAAGATCGCCCTCGCAGCCAATCAGTTAAATTTCAAGACCCTAATGACTTTAAAGATCTTCCAAAATCTGATCAACCAAAAGTTATAAATGATCCTCAGCATACGTGTTGATTGGTTGCATTCGACAATTACGTTAGTAAAACAACAGTGCTACGTATCATTAGGAAAAAAGAATTTAGTCCCTGTAAAATTCATGTAGGAATTACGCGAAGACGACCCTGACCGGCGACTATAGTTTTGTGCCAAAAAAACGACGTTTGCACCCACAATTATATTTTTCGTATAAAGCCACGTGTTGTTTCAGTGACACAGTAAACCGTCACAAATAGAGATACTAGCATCAAGTTAAACCGCATTGGACTGTTGACGCAGCAACTCAATATACGCAAAACTTAAATGTGTGGGCTGTATCCTCACAGGAGAAAGATATTTAGTGCTTTTATAAATGACATTGTTCCAGCGCTTGCAACAAGCATAGTGGTCCAGACTGGCATGCTTGTGGCAAGAAGTGTCTACTGTTTACGTGAAACGAATTTCATAAATTTTATGAAAACTTTCTAAAGAAGTAAACTAAGGATTTTGTCGGATTTCTCTTTCTTATAAAATAGCAAAAATCACAGCTGGAAGTAATGAGGTTAATAATTGAGTTTATAAGATTATATGTGTAAAATAGGAACTTCTTACTGATGACTACTAAAAGCACACAAATACTATATTTTTATAGAGCTTAAATAATTGTTTGCTATAAATATACATTGAAATTCATTTCTTCTCAAAATCGAGTTTTTGCCTGCCCTGAACCTCTGTGCGGAGAAAGCACCCTCCTGCCCTTTCACATAGCACTATGCGTGCCAGTGATGTAAGTCGGTAAATTACCCCGTAAATTACCGAATTAATTACCGTCATTTACGGTAAATTACCACATAAAATTTTCGTAAATTACCAACAAAGTAAAACATCATCTATATACACGTATGACATTGCACACTCGGTGATTTGGGAAGTCCCTTTCTAGCAGATGTAAAAGCCCGTGAATCAGCCGTTTATATAACAAGTGAAGTAGTTTTCCAAAAGATTTCGGTGTATAAGTTAAACTATATAAAGTTTGTGCATATACTACTCGTAGTACTGTGCGCCGGGATGGGGTCTAAAGATAAAATAAAAAAAAGTTATTTTAACAGCATTTTCAAAATCCACAGAACATTCGAAATTATATTCGTGTAACTTCTGTTCGTAAAGTTATGTTTTTAATGTAACCAGAATTTCCAGTCACTTACAGAATAAGTGCATTCGTTGTCCTCGTAAAATATAGAATGAAATACCTACAATCAAAATCAAGAGCATTAAGTGTGAAGAAAATTAATGCAATAAATAAAGGTGAGTAATTTTGATTGATTTCTATTGGGTTTTATGGAAAAATATTTAACATTTTAGAGATTCCGGAAAAAGAAAGTTCTCCGCAAACAGATTTAGAAGACGACGATGGAGAGACGATTTCAAGTGATTCTCGCCCACAATTTGCTGCAAGCACCACAAAATCCGCTTACAGTCAAAATTTGGATTTTTTTGTGGATGTAATGAATAAATCAGAAGAAGAGGAAATTTGAGATCTCTTAGCAACAGCATACTTTGCTAGTAATACTCCTTTAAATTTTACGGAAAATGTTCATGGGCAAAAATTGTTTAAAAAAATTAAACCTTCTTTACGATTGCTCACTAGATATCAGTTATCCAACGCGCTTTTAGATAAAAAATACTCTCAAATTAATCAGTTAGTTAATGAAGAAATAGCATAGTCTAAAACAATTGGAATTCAAGTTGATGGGGTGGAGTAATACCGCGCGATCATTTAAATTCTAAATTAGAGCAGGCTGTGAAATTTAAATTAAGTTGGTATATAAGTACTAATTTACAATTTGAATTGTCAAAGTGACGTTTCAAAATGTTAATTAATCAATAATTGACATTCTGGACAACCTAATAAAAAAAATCCCGTCTGCTATAATTTAGAATTTAAATGATCGCGTGGTATTAGAAACGAATCCATTATAAATATAATAATTACATGTCCAGAACCAGTTTTATTTAAAGTAATTGACTGCAAGGAAAATCGCCATGATGCTGCATATCTTTGTTATTTGCTTAGTTCTGTTATTGACGACTTAGGTATTAATAACGCTAGCAATATGAAATCAACTTGGAAATTAATTAGTGATATTATTATGTACCCGTCCAATTATTTTACTTGTTATGGATGTTGTGCTCATATTTTGAATTTATTCGCACAAGATATTTTAAAATTAGAAGTATTTGCATGTTTAATTACTGATTGTAAAGTGATAGTAAAAACTATTAAGAAATCGCATATTTTGAATGCTACGTTTAAAAATGTACATACAAGATGAACAGAGAGCATTACAAAAATCAAACACACTAACATCTCTTAAACTACCTGGCCAAACTAGATGGAGCTCTAATATTTTCTGTTTAGAAAGCTTAAGAATAAATAAAAAAAATTAAAAGAATTGGCTATAACAGAAACTATAGCTAATACTTTAAACAAAAATATAAAAAATAATATTTTAGATGATCTGTTTTGCGAAAGAGTTGATACTTTACATAAAATTTTAGAACCTGTCTCCGTAATTTTAAAGAACATACAAACCTCTCAACCTTGCATATCTCATGTTGTTGAATATTTTCAAGACCTGAATGATCAACTGATTGCTGCATTCCCAGTTTTAGAACTAAATGCTGTCTTATCACATTTAAAATCACGGAGAGAAATGGCTATAACACCTATGCATTTGGCTGCCAATTTACTAGATCCAAAATTTATAGGCAAAAATCTCAATAACGAGGAATATATCACAGCACTGACATATGTATATTAACAAACTATCAACGCATCTAGTTATTGGATCTGATATAGCAAAAATTATGACTGAGGTTGCTTATTACAAATCGAAAGAAGAATTGTTTTCAAAAGATTTTATATGGCAAGCATTGAAGACAGGTAAATTGAATTCTGTATTATGGTGGAAATCACTTTGTTGTACTACAACTTTAAGTAAAGTCGCAATAGAAATTTTGAACAGTCCACCAACAACATATGCGACGGAGAGACGTTTTTCAATGTTTAGTATTATACACAATAAAAAACGAAATAGATTACCTAATGAAAGAGCTGCTAAGTTGGCATATGTGAATTTAAATTTAAAACTGAAAGAAAATGCGGAACTGAAAGATCTCCCAACAGAAGAGTTTGAATGTTCTGATTCGAATTGCAATACTGAGTCTGAGAGTGATCTGGAATAGTTATGTAATTAATAATGGTAATAATGATAAATCATTGTTTTGTTCTATTTTTAGAATATTGTTTAATTTTAAAATATGTTAATATTGTACTCTTTATTTTTTTTCCTTTAATAAAATGTATAAGACTTTTTTGTTGTAGGGGTTTTATTTACACAATAAAAAAAACGAAGTGTAGCCACCACACGACTTTCTTACGTATGAAAGTGTTACTTCCGGTCCGAATTTTGAAATTTCATTTCTACAAAAAATATTCCATATCTAACTCTAAATACTTTTGTACTCTTCATAAATATATATAAAATGCATAATTTACGACATATTTGCAAAAAATCGTTATTCGGTAAGAGTAAAAGTGATACATTATACAAAAGATATTGGAAATTAAGTTCTAAATACTTATGAATTCTTTATAAATTAGGCTAAACTTAGTAATTGACGAAATATTTGCAAATTTCGATTTTTTCACTGAAGTAAACTACTACTTCCAGTCTGCCGATTTTGCTCAAAATCTAACCAGTACTCAAAAGCGAGATTATATTCGTAAATACTAAATTTGGAATTGATTTCTGTAGCGGTTTGAGCACTATCGTGGTCACAGACAGACACACACACAGACAGACAGACAGACAGAGAGAGACATTTTTTAAAAACCACTTTTTTGGTATCAGGGGACCTCAAAACGTGGACATCTGCAAAAATCTCGAGGTCGAAAATTTTCATCATCACAATACTTCCTTATACTACGTATAAGAAAGTAGAAGTGTGGTAAATTACAGTGGTAATTTACTCAAAAAATGGTAAATTACGCGAGAATAAATCTTGGTAAAAAAAGAGCAGTAATTTATCACGGTAATTTACCAAAATCATAAATTACGGTAATTTTACATCTCTGATGCGTGATCTCGTCAAGAGTTTCCAAGAAGGTGGATTGACAGGCGAGACCCGATAGATTGGCACGCGAGATTTTGTTTACACAGGCGTTGAAGTCCAAGGCCTCTGTAAATAAAATACAAAATTTAGCTGAACTAGAACATCATATTAGAGATGAAATGCGCAAAATTAGCCTGGAGACGATTCAAAATATACACAAAGATTTTATACGGGTTTGCTTATTAGAAGGAAAAGAATAGGGGGGTTGTTATTTAAAGAAAAATTGCTAACGTCGTTACTCAAAAGCAAATGATAATTTGAAATCTACTTTCATACAAAAATATATATTTTAATCAAATAAATCAAATAGATGTCTTCAAGAATTTTTATTTCGATTTTACGGAATTTATTTCATACACTTTACATTTATACAAAGTTAGCCTAAATTGTTCCATTTTGAAAATCTAAGTTTGTATCGTTATCATAGAATTGACCAGACTGTAGGCTTGAAAACATTTTATATTATAGACCTAAAAAATGCAAGTAAGCATTCCTTATCTATTCATATTTTCTCTATGTTCAGTAGTTTAAGATATATTAAAATCCATATATGTATAAGAATAAGTATTCCAAACATATTCTTAATTTTTACATATACGAGTAACTTTTCGCAAATATAAATTTGATCTTACTCGATAATAAATAGTGGTAGATGAAACCTATCTTTATTTTTCTTCCTATGTTAATAAGCTAAATTTTCTATATTGGTCACGACGCCGCTCTTTATTTACTAAAAGCTTCTTTATTCTGCAAGAGTAAGTGTAATTTGTTTTCCAGACTGCTTCCTGATTATTTAGCGTCTAAATTTAGATTTCCTGATTCGTACACCAGCTTTTGCTACATACATTAGACTTTAATACGTTTATTTAAAAAGTAAAATGTATTTAAAAAACACATACGGTGTTAGAATATATAGAATTAAGGTATTTAGGACATCTTTAATATTATTTTATAATTTAATTATATTAAATTAAATCCATCACTTTCAATCTTCACAAATAATAACAATTACATATTTAGGTACACTCAGTATCTCAGTAAAGATAAAATTCTTAACCTAAGTGGAAAGCTATATATAGAAAATACTGTACACAACTCGTCCATATAAAATATAGATAAAATTAAATATTGTAATTAATTATTCAAAGCCCTTGAAAATGTTTATGAATTGCATGCCAAAATTTTAAGTTAGCTCTCCATTTACGACCATAATATTTTTTTCACGGACATGTCTTTCCAGTTGTGCGACGAAATATCCGAAAATTATTTAGAAAAATTACTCCCAAGACAATTATTCTACAATATTTATCTAAAGTTATTGTATTTTTTGTTCCAGATAGTGTAGCGCCTGTCGCTAGTAAACCCAAAAGAAAAACATATTTATTGAAGAGAAAAGCTTTAACAACAGGAATTTTTGATACGAACAGAAAAGATGTTGAAAAAGAAAAAGGTAAGATGTAAATTTAAACAAATGACTACAATTATGTGGATAAAATACTTGACTCCATTTCTGTTCTTACTGTGTATTATGAATACAATATATACAGGGTGGTTCTCCGGGAACTGAATCGATCGATTGTGGAAAAACTATAGCTAGGAATGATCTGAAATTTTGACTTTATACTAAAGTCGATGGGGGCCATTTGCCTAAAATATTTTCAAGATGGCGGCACTTCGGCCTATGCCGGAAGTAGGCACCAACTTCCTAATTTTAAACAGAATAGCCAGTATATCGTCATGTTTTTAGATTATATGTGAAATTCTAAATATATTTCATGTATAATGTCATATATCTAAGTGTAACCGCTTTTGACTTATTGAAATTTTTATGTTAAATTTGACGTTTGCAGGCAGAAAATCAATAGCACTTTTTCCATATAAAGATGAATTTATTATTTAATTTGAAGTAAATTCTCTCAAATAGATGGTCTAATTAAATACTATTTGTATAAAATTTTTACAATTATTAATACAGAGTGTACGAATTATACGCCTGAAAACGAATTTGGAAAAATTGCCAAAAGACAATTTTTTTAAATAGGAAGTGGCAACTTTTATAATTTTATCTTATTCTGCATTAAAAATAAGGATCACTTTGTATGAATATGTCTATTATAAAAATTGGTAGTTTTCGAAATATTGGCAAGTTAGTGTTTTTATCTTCTAAAATGCATACTGTTTGCATTAGTTCTTTTTTCAATAGTTAGCCATGACAGTGTTTACAAAATTATAAATTGTCATTCGTTGAAGAAAAGTTATGCCGGGGCGCTTAAATTATACAAACGATGATTATTTAAATTTAATTATTATTTATGGGGAATGTAATAACGTTATGTCAAGAACATGTGACACATTTGGAACTCGATATCCGCAAAAACGGAAGCCATCTACCAATACCGTTAAACGTATTATAGGAAACTTCAGAAACTTTGGATCCGTGAGGGCAAAGATTCAGGGAAATAAACCAGTTATTAATAACGATAATAATGTAATGCAAATGTATCACATGTTCTTGACATAACTTTATTACATTCTCCACAAATAATAAATAAATTTAAATAATCATCGTTTGTATAATTTAAGCGCCCCGGCATGACTTATTGAAATTATGATAAGGTAAATGACTTTTCTTCAACAAATGACAATTTATAATTTTGTAAACACTGTTATGGCTAACTAATGAAGAAGAAAATGCAAACAGTAAGTATGCATTGTAGAAGATAAAAACAATAACTTGCCAATATTTCAAAAACTACCAATTTTTATAATAGACATATTTATACAAAGTGATCCTTATTTTTAATGCAGAATAAGATAAAATTATAAAAGTTGCCGCTTCCCGTATAAAAAAAATGTCTTTTGGTAATTTTTCCAAATTCGTTTTCAGGCGTATAATGCGCACACTCTGTATTAATAATTGTGACAATTTTATACAAATAGTATTTAATTAGACTATCTATTTGAGAGAATTTACTTCAAATTAAATAATAAATTCATCTTTATATGGAAAAAGTGCTATTGATTTTCTGCCTGCAAACGTCTAATTTAACACAAGAATTTCAATAAGTCAAAAAGGGTTACACTTAGGTATATGACATTATACATGAAATATATTTAGAAATTTACGTATAATTTCAAAACCTGACAATATACAGGATATTCTATTTAAAATTAGGAAGTTGGTGCCTACTTCCGGCATAGCCCGAAGTGCCGCCATCTTCAAAATATTTTAGGCGAATGGCCCCCATCGACTTTAGTACAGTATAAAAATTTCAGGTCATTCCTAGCTACAGTTTTTCCGCAATCGATCGATTCATTTCCCGGTGAACCACCCTGTACATGAATGAAATACGATTTTAATTCTTTCATATTTGTGGAATAAAATATGTATTTATTTGTTGATTTATTTATTGGCAGCATTTCATTAAGATGGTCAACATAGTCGACAAAAATTAATAACTAACTATAAAAAAACAAGGCAACAAAATAAACTAAATCATTCTATTAATTTACATTAAATTAATGTAAATTGATATTGCTATATCTATAGGTCTGTCATCTACTCCCCAATATTATGAAAATATATTTCTTTTAATAATTGTGGGACATATTTCTTATATACCTATATTGCGTTGGTAGTACTCAATAATGAAAAGTGTTATTTTATAAAATTTTATGCAAGGCTTAAATAAAATTCTTAAGATAAACAAATATAGTTCGTCATTATAGTTTTCTTATTATTGACAAACTGTAAGAATAATAATAATGTTTTCCAACAACATAACCAACTACATATAAAACGTGCATACTTTTAGAATAAATAGCAATATATACTAATTTGCGTTTAAGAAATTTGATCATATTGCAACTCTTCTGCTCGACGCATGATAATAATAATTAACCTCAATCAGTGGCGTAACTTTCTGAGCTATCCCCCCCCCCCCCCGCGAAAAGTACAGACAGGCCTCTTGCTTTTTTTTGTCGTATGAGGAAAGAAGGGTTTAAAATATAGGCAATACGTATAATAAATATAATAATCTTTTATTCTATAAGTTAGATACGTAATATAAAATATACAGAACAATTGATAATTTGCAATGTCACTAGTGAAAATTTTTATCTTTTTATATTTATCTTCACTTTCTTCTTTATACACTTCTTATGCAGATTCAGTACAGTTCAATTAATGCCACATTAGATGTGGTTGGTTCATTCTCCTGATACTCTTCACTATTTTCATTATTGTGTTCCAGCGCTTGTTCATTAAATGGAGCACCGATGAAATTGTCTAGTTTTTTATATTTTGTTGCAATATTCTGTCCCTTTTCTCTACGAAGTTTTCTTTTTTGATACTCACTTAAACCTTTTTTCCGCTCATGTCTTTTAACTGCAATTATATTTCAAATTAATTTATATAAGGAAACATTAAATAATTTTTATTTTGCGCTATTTATTTTTTATAACACTCTTGCTTTGCTTTAAAGCCCTAAAGGTACCAAGACAATTACAATTATTATAAAACGACTTTTAAAGAAAGGTCATACTACTAAATATTTATAAAAATATGTACTTACAGTATTTTACTGCTTCAAATAAAAACCACACGTATTTATAATATGGCGTTCGTTTTGAACATGTAAATAAGTATGCTTAGGGAATCCCCGAATCAAAACTACAAAGATCATTACTATATCGTCGAATTGTTTGGATTTCAAGGTCGCATTATGTTTACTTTAAAATCATTTCAATGCTCTGAATAATTCTTATATTTACACGTGAGAAGAAAGGGTAGTTGGTTGACGTCGCAAAAAGATAGTAATTGTTAGGAGATTATCTATGTACTTATTCCTTATATTTATATTAGAATGTGATACTTCGAAATTAAAGATTTTTCCAGGGTATTTACAATATTTATAAAATATGATCTTGATGTTAGTGTGTAAATAGCTTCATCAATTGACTATTTTATTATACAGGCAGTGGCATAGGTTTCTGAGCAGGGCCCCTCCTCCCGTAAAAAGCACAGGCTAATGTCGGACTCTAAGCCAACGCAGGGCCCCTTGACCTTCTGGGCCCCCACCGCGCGGCGGGGCCAGCGGGGGTGTACGTTACGCCCATGGACCTCAATACAAATTACCAAATAAAAGCTAGAATCCGTGAAGTGAAAGCATATCAGGCAGTATTTAGGAAACCATTTATCAATTTTCAAGTAAAACATGACGTTTATGGCACAAACTAAAAAATTAGATTCCATGTGTGCCAGAAATTGTGAATAGATGCAGTATACACTCATGAGCAAAAGAATTGCATATTTTGAATATGTTAAATAATGTATTACCCTTTCCCTATTTTTTTATTCTTTGTTGAGTAAACATAATATCTATACCTTATCTATTTGATGTTAGGTAACAACAGAGACTGAAGTTGATAAAGGAGTGCTTTTATTAGAATAAACCAAGATCAAATCCTTAAATAAATGAAAAATTTGTTATTAGCTGGCTCTTATATAAAGTTGGATTTAATATCGCGTATTGCTTCCTCTAGCATCTAATACAGCTTGCATACGCCTTCCTATTCCTAAAATCAAATTTCTTATATATATAGTCCGGACTCTTCGTGGACCAGATCACCTTCTCAATTTCAACATCAGTAAGATACTGTTGGACAACATCAGCAATGAGTGGTCGTGCATTATCATAGATCAATCTGAACCTATCAGACCCAATAAAGCCGGCTAATGGGTAAACATGGCTTTGAAGGATATGCTCTAAGTATCAAACGCCTGTCATTCTTAGAGTGACTTCCACTAGCTAAGTACGTTCTTCTGAACTTATACCTGCCCAACACTGAGCCTCCTCAAAAGCAATATTTTTCGTCAAAGTACATGGTGCAAAATGTTCATTTCTTTGCCTGTACACTAAGTTACGCCCATCTGGATAATACAATTGAATCTGTGTTCCATCACAAAAGAGCATATTACTCCATTGCTCGGCAGTCCACGTTAAATATTCTTGAGCAAAGTTTCGTCTTTCTGCCCTGTGCCTCGGAAGCAAGATGGCCAATAAGCTCAGATGCCGTCAAAATAAACGCCAATATCCTTGATTTTGTCATATTTCTTCACCGCGTAACCCTTAACGGTATATGTGGAGTTGATTGAGTAATTTCTTTACTCTTTTAAAGATAATTTAAAAAGGATACATCAAGCAACAAGTATGTTTACATTAGTGCACGAAAGGCATCATCCCATGTGTTGATGGGAATGTATGTATATATAAATAATCTGCATAGGCAAAGACTATGAGTTAAAGAAATAATCATACCTTTAATTATACGGAAAGTAATAGTTTTTCCAAGTAGAGATATTGCGTAACTTTTCACGAACGTGGAAATTTGAATGATCTATAACGATTGAAAAATACGTAATTTGATCTGAGATTGGCTAATTCAGAAGTTCATGTAAAGACTAACTTAAGCTAACTTGTTGGTTAAGATAATGATCTCAATAATACCAAATGCTTATAGTACACTTGAAAATTACTATTAAGAAAATAATTTCCTGCACTATTATTTGATATTGTATACCTAATGTGTAATTTTCCTGCTCAGAAATACATTGTAAGCAAGCAGTTTAATTGAAAAACAATTGACAATATTTTAAGCAGTATTAATAATGATTAGGGGTTCTTGAAACATTATTTTTAGTACGAATAAATAAACTTAGTAAACTTGAAAGGATCAGCTGTGTTGAAGCACGTAGATACCTCATTTATAAGAATCCTATAATGGGTTGACATAGTTCATCGTCTTAGCAGAAGAAAAAACAAGGACACGGTTTCAGCCCGACAAAACCAAGAAGTACGTAGGAATTGTTAGTATACAGAAACAAAAAAAACAATAGAATAACGAAATCTACCCTTAGGAACAAAAAATGTCGAAACATGTTTATCAAACAAATCATAAAAAAATCACATTAGAAAATGAATTCAAAATCCACCAATCAATATTCTGAAACTCACATTTTTAATCCATATTCTCTCACTGTCATCAGTGATTCCTTAGAAATACCGATGTTTATGAGTCTGAAAGTAGATAAACGAGAGATATAAAGATGAACGGTTTGAATCGATATATGTAATAGGATGTAATGTCATTTTACTATTTCAAAGAAGAAAAGAGATAAATCGTATAATGTGTAAGCATTGTTTATAACGGCGAGAAATTAAAACATTTAGTCTATTCAAATATAACAATAGTAATTAGAAAAGCAATGTTCAACATAACAATGACAAACATAAAAGTACATTATTGATATATTTGCAACATATTAAACGGATTAATAATACTGTTATTACTCAATATCTTATTTATAATATATTCAACTTTGATGATTTATAGTCACCATATGCAAGCACATGTTCCCTTGCTAAAGTTGTTTTCGCTTTGAATACAGTCAATAATTCATTTCTTTGAAGATATTCTTTTATTTTAGAGACAGGCGTTAATGCGAAAGGTTAAGGTTTACTATATTGTTATTTGAAAATAGTTTTATAGATCACGAATTATTTTGCTGCCAGGTTTGATTTCCCACCAAATTTCTCTTTTAACCAAGATTGTGAAACCATCATAATTTTGATTTTATAATCTAGTATCACTAAGCGATAATCGTGACGGAAAACTATAATACGATTTATATAAAGTTTTAATAATACTATATATTTTTCACTGGATTTTTCTTAACAAATGCAATCACCAACTTTACTAACAATCAAATAAAGTTGTTGAAGTAGGTTGTGCATGATAAAACGTATTTTATTACTTACGCAATTGTAATATCAACATACATACATAACTGCTAACGCTAACATTTGATATTTGGTTGTCAACGTTGATATTTCACATTACTTTAAACGTATTTTTTCTACTCCCATACTTTAATTGTATTATTAGACATACTGGACCTGTGCTTTAATGATGTCCATTAAGATACAAATTTTTCTTTAAGATACAAGTTTACATCCAATAGGAATGCGACATCCCAATATTCAATCAATATTCAATATGACCGTGACTATCTATCTGACAGATCTAAAAATTAATTAAACTTGACAGACCTCTGCAGTTTACTTGTAAGTGGTTAAAATTTGTGTGCCTTTTTTAAAAAATATAAACAGTAAAAATGAGCGATTGTAACAGTGAAATGGAAAATTTGACTTCACCAGAAACTATGGAACAAACCTTAATCGCCACAAACAATTTATTACCAGCGAAATTGGCAAAAACGTACGAAAAATTTTACTCTCAATTTATGAATTGGAATGTTCAAAAAATAATGTTTTATTATGGGGTCGTAGAAAAAATAGTGTATGCAACCCGAATTCACCTGCGGCTTGTGTCGTAATTTTCATACTCGTGTCTTAATAGCCATCATTAAATGCTCATTGCATAATATACTAATTGTAAATTAATTTTTTGATATAGGTACTCTTTCATTTTAAGACGGTATTCACAATAAATCATAGAATTTTATGGTTGAAGAATATTTGCGAAAAGCACGGAAAATTGACGGCCAGTTATCGGTTAACGATTTTTTGTTGGAAAAAGAAGAACTCTATAATTAGGATTTTTAACACTGAGAGAAAACTAATTTTCACTGCCGACAGTACATATTCCATCTGTTACTTGATATAATTCGGTACGATTTAAGGACTCAAATCCAGACACCCGCAACCGACTAAAGATCGGAGGTCGGGGGTTCGAATCTCAGGCATGGATAAATTTTTAAAATTAAAAATTTACCTAATTAAATAATTACCAGTGCTAAAAGCAGAAAATTATAAATAGTATATTTATTAATTCTTAAATTTTGCATCTCTAATTTTTTTGTTTATAAATAAATACCTGTATCATACAACATAACCGTTTTATTTCGTTAAATAACATTTGAGTTTTAAATGAACAAAGTTAATAAAATTGAACTTAAAAATCTATCTCAATTTACAAATGCATAAGTTAGGAAATACGCTACCCATTTTCACACACAGTATGGTCGTTTGTTAAGATAGCTAAAACATTACAAATATTTCCAGGTGTAGAAATTCCTTCAGAAGTAGGCACCTCTTCTGCTCTTCTTTGTTGCTGGGGACTCATTCAACAATTATTTTCGTCTAATGGCATCGAACTGAAATAACAATAAACACGCTATATGCTCCGGTAGCATTGACAGGTCTCCGTAACCCCTTCCTTCACGCTCCCGTCAAAATTACTGCGTGAGGTTAAAAAGAAATTTTGCACCTTATATGATGTATTAATTTTACTTTTTTGTATTGAGACCATCTAGCGTAGGTTGTATGTAAAGGCTTTAATGGTTTTGCTACTTCACCTATACGCCATTAGAGGAGCAATAATCTAGATATCTCCAATGTTAGGAACAGGAAGCAGGAAAAGTAGTGATCCCGATACTATGAAATTTATGTTCGGCGGAGATTTGAATTGATAGCGAGGCATGTTTAAACGTTGACAGCATTGTCCGGTCAATCACTAGTTAAATGTAATTTTAATGTTACATTTAATCTCAAATTCTCTACCTTATTCCTTCCAACTATTTACAAAAGATGAATTAATGAAATTATTGGCAACATTAACTAACAAACATGGCTACTACAGGAGATAACTTACACAGTACAACACATGATTTTGGAACTAAATTCAGAGAATTGCACGTGAAAGTAACCCCAAAAATAAGAACTTCTGCATCATTCGTTTTGTCAAGTTGGCTGTTAATAATTTAATGGCCATACGAATTTTTTTGCTCAAGGTGGTTTTTTATCACTTTTTCTATATTTTAATACGGTTATATCTCGGTATACCGTACGGAATATATCTTTTGTGTCTGAAGCAAAGTTGTAGATATTGAATAGGAGAAAAAAAAAAGCGGAACAAACCTAAGTAGTGTACTTAGGACAGTTCTGGACCACTCCTCCCCCTCTCACCCAGCTCCCCCTCACCCCCCTCGCCCTAGTGGCGCCCTCTGCCAACCCAACTGATGTGGCGCCCCCTCGCGGTCGCCAACCCAACTAAAAATTGCAGATTTCATCATTACCAACCCAACTAAAATTGCAGATTTCATCATTACCAACCCAACTAAAAATTGCAGATTTCATCATTACCAACCCAACTAAAAATTGCAGATTCCATCATTACCAACCCAACTAAAAATTGCAGATTTCATCATTACCAACCCAATGTGGCGCCCTCTGACGGCCACTAACCAAACTAAGAAATGGCAGATTTCATCATTACCAACCCAATGTGACGCCCTCTGACAGCCACTAACCAAGAAATGGCATCTCTCATGATTACCATAATGTAGCATCCTCTCACGGTCACTAGCCAAACTAAGGTGACATCAGACAAATGGCGGACCATCAAGATGGTCTTTGCTTCTAGAGAATTCCTTAATAAATTACCCGGCTTGCTACCGCGCTTCTCAATGTACTTCAAACAGGTCTAAACATGTTTCCAGCGGAAACCGCAACGGCTGTCTGCTTCTGTGATAGCCGCATGCATGAAATGTATATCTCACTTATAAAATAAAATAAAACAAACAATATATTTTTAAGAAAACAATTTACTTATTATTATTCATAAATTAACAATATTATTTTAAATTAACAATATCTCCAAGCTTCATACCATCAAGATGGTCGATAAAAATATAAACTTTACATCTAAGATCGGCATACCATTTCAAAATTATAAAATAAATATACAGTATGCTTCTGGACGAGATAGCAACCAAGTATGAATATACAGGACGTTTCAAAGGTAGGGATTTTTAGAAAAGCAAGATGGCGAATCCAAGATGGCCGCCAAAAATCTAATAAACTAAGGTGACGTCAGGCATCCAATCTATCAAAACCATGCACTCAAACTCCTATGAAACATCATTTCAAAACCATCGCTAGAATCAGCTCACAACCGGGTCATGAAGCGGTTCTGAAACCCCTATATTAAAACCACACATTCAAACCACTATCAAATCCCTCTTTTCTCAAAAGCCATCCAACCATCCATCCATCCATCCATCCAACCATCCATCCATCCATCCATCCAACCATCCATCCATCCATCCATCTTCAAAACAATACTTTCAAGTCCATTAATCCATCCATCCATCTGGACGAGATAGCAACCAAGTATGAATATACAGGACGTTTCAAAGGTAGGATAGAATAGCAAGATGGCCGCCAAAATCTAATAAACTAATGCCACGTCAAGCATCCAATATATCAAAACCATGCACTCGAACTCCTATGAAACATCATCTCAAAACCATCGCTAGAATCAGCTCACAACAGGGTCATGAAGCGGTTCTGAAACCCCTATATTAAAACCACACATTCAAACCACTATCAAATCCCTCTTTTCTCAAAAACCTATCCAACCATTCATCATTCCATCCATCCAACCATCCATCCATCCATCCATCCATCCATCTGGATAACATAGCAACCAAATATTAATATACAGGACGTTTCAAAGTAGGGATTTTTAGAAAAGCAAGATGGCGAATCCAAGATGGCAGCCAAAAATCTAATAAACTAAGGTGACGTCAGGCGAAATAGCCGACTATCAATATGATCGATCAAAATATAAACTCAACTTCTAGAAAATACCCAACTCCGTATCACGCATCACAACAACAACCACCCAACATAGTTTCAAAACGCCACAACACCAGATCAACTTAGGAAGATACATCTAGCTCAAACCCAACATACTTTCAAACATCACCACCGAGGATTTATATTCGACATCAGCATACCATCTCAAAATCATAAAATAAATATACAGTATGATACTGGATAACATAGCAACCAAGTATGAATATACAGGACGTTTCAAAGTAGGGATTTTTAGAAAAGCAAGATGGCCGCCAAAAATCTAATAAACTTCGGTGGCATCAGGCATCAATCTATTAAAACCACTATCAAATCATTCTCTTTAAAAGCCATCATTCCAAAACAATACATTCAAATCATACATTCAGTGATAGACACATAAATGAAATGTATTTGTGCAGCCTAACAGTTCAAAAAGCTTGATATCGAGCTTACCAGCATATTTCTAACAGATCTAAACACGTTTTCTAATGGAAACCACAACGTTTGATCGCTATCAACACCTCTATGATAGTAGCCTTATTTAATATATCTATATCATAAAATAAAAAGGAACAACATATTTTAAGAAAAACAATTTATTAAAAAATAATAACCACATTTTGTAGGTGAATTATGGCTAATATGTAGCATATCAATCATAGGGAAAAAACATTAAACGAATTACAACGATAAACAATTATGACATATAAATCCATAGGTAAAGTTATATACGTAATAAACATCATTCTCTCCATAGAAGACCTAGATATTTAATACCACATACATAAATACATAGACACTCTAATCCTCATATGAATAAATTGATAGACTTATAATAATTATTTTCATCCATAAGTATACACACATACTTTTATATATATCACTACAAGAAATAAGCCGACACAGCTGTGATAGTCACCTTATTTAATATATCTATATTATAAAATAAAAAGGAACAACATATTTTTAAGAAAACAATTTATTAAAAATAAAACAACTACACACATCAAACAAACCTCAACCATACTCTCAATTTCACAAATATCAAAATTTAAACAAAACAATCAAATGCAAAGGCAAGGAATGTTCTCGAGATGATCCATATAGTGCAATATAACAATGCAGTAAAACGATAGAGCTGAGATACATGGTCTATCAAAATTTTTATTACCCACTCTTTCAGCAATCAAAACTTTTTGACAAAACACTATACATATGAAAAATAGACATAGCATTAAATATTTCCATTTTAGAGATACCCCAGTTTAATCCCAATTTTAAGTAACATAAATTATTAAATTGATTTAGTTAACTTTCTTATAATATTTAAAAAAGGTTGAAAAAGAAAACATACTAACTCCCACAACAGATAAAATATGTACTATCTTTTTACACTTCATGTTTAGTACTGTCATTAGAAGAAATATGCCTGATGTACAGCTTTTAATATGAAATTTAGGGGTTTTTTACACAAAAACATAGTTTATGCCTAATAAAACTAATTTTGAAACATAATGTGCACATAGTATTAAAAAAGAGAATAAAAACATTAAACAAGGTACGCTTCACACGAAACATTGTTATAAATCACATCTTAAAAACATTGAATTCTATTTTATTTGGATGACATTGTATTTACAAATAGTTTTTATATCATTACAAGAAATATGCTTTTCATTAAATATTAACCACTGAACAACAGCAGTATACACAAAAAACTTGATAGTCACCTTATTTAATATATCTATATTATAAAATAAAAAGGAACAACATATTTTTAAGAAAACAATTTATTAAAAATAAAACAACTACACATATCAAACAAACCTCAACCATACTTTCAATTTCACAAATATCAAAATTTAAACAAAACAATCAAATGCAAAGGCAAGGAATGTTCTCGAGATGATCCATATAGTGCAATATAACAATGCAGTAAAACGATAGAGCTGAGATACATGGTCTATCAAAATTTTTATTACCCACTCTTTCAGCAATCAAAACTTTTTGACAAAACACTATACATATGAAAAATAGACATAGCATTAAATATTTCCATTTTAGAGATACCCCAGTTTAATCCCAATTTTAAGTAACATAAATTCTTAAATTGATTTAGTTAACTTTCTTATAATATTTAAAAAAGGTTGAAAAAGAAAACATACTAACTCCCACAACAGATAAAATATGTACTATCTTTTTACACTTCATGTTTAGTACTGTCATTAGAAGAAATATGCCTGAGGTACAGCTTTTAATATGAAATTTAGGGGTTTTTTACACAAAAACATAGTTTATGCCTAATAAAACTAATTTTGAAACATAATGTGCACATAGTATTAAAAAAGAGAATAAAAACATTAAACAAGGTACGCTTCACACGAAACATTGTTATAAATCACATCTTAAAAACATTGAATTCTATTTTATTTGGATGACATTGTATTTACAAATAGTTTTTATATCATTACAAGAAATATGCTTCTCATTAAATATTAACCACTGACCAACAGCAGTATACACAAAAAAAAAACTAATATAAAGACAGTATTAACATTCTAACCAAAAGATTTGCAAAATAATAAATATATACTTGTTCATCGCTTAAAAACAATTGAAAAATTGATGTTTGCCAAGCTATTTATCAATATTTAAGAGTTAAAAATTATCATCATTTTTACATCTACAGATACCCCATGCTTAATATCAATTTGAATTAACATAAATTCATAAAATGAGTCCATCTTTTCACACATCATGCATTTTTGTACAACAGCGAATGTATTACATTTTAAAGCACTTTATAATTTGAGAAAAATAGCAAAACCTATCACGAAACATTATAATAAATTCTATTTTATTTGGATGACATTGTATTTACAAATAGTTTTTATATTGAAAAATCACGTTTGGTAAGCTCACTATTCTGATACACCTCCACACCAGCTTTATCGAACTAACTGAAAGAAAAAAACACAATTCCATCTTAGATCAATGCATATATTATCCTATATGGTATATATTTGAATATCTTTTTTCCGATCACATAGATTCCCTAGTGAGATGAGGCTTATAAAAACATAAACAAGCTACATTCTAAATCCCTATTTTTAAAATCTTAAAGTCAGAGTATTTTTTTACTATCTCATGTTTGATTATGAACCCACTAATTTCCCAACGCAAATAAAAGAGAATCTCAAGTAACAGTACCACTTTCATGCAGATTAAAAAGGATATTTTTAGTTATAATACAAATACATGTAATTATTTATATTTACCCAGGTGACGTTTATAAATCATCATCGCTATCCTCCACCAACGGCATTTCCCGACCATTCACAAGCACCCTCATTCTCCGATCCACCATACCAATTTCCCCTATAACAACCCTTTGAATCGGTTTAACCTGCTGAATCTTAAACCCAGACATATCAAAGGGCTGCAGCGGTTTTGGTCGGTTAACTTGTATCAAGGGCGGGGGCCGCCTTGGATTCATTAAATTCATCTTTTTCGCCGGACTTGCAGGTCTCTCGCAACAAACACATTCAATTTCGCGTTTATTAGACATCACACTTACATACACTGAACAACCATAGAAGAGGATATCCCCCTATATTTAAAAAAAAAAAATGACCCCCTCCCCCAAGCATACTTGAACGAAAAAGTTCTCACTGAAAACACAGGGTTACCTAAAACAATCTCCATCACTTATCAAAAGAGAATTTTACCTGATACCCGAATTTCAAAGTCGCTCATTTGTGTGATGAAATCAAACGACCACCGACATAATTATACTACATCCCTTAACGATAGACAATTAGCATTAAATTAAAAATATGGCCAAGTATCTCATAACTTTCAATACCATAAAAAAGCAAATTAACGACATTCATTCCAGGTAAAGAAAAATTGCACCCTGTGCAGTAAGAATTATTCACATAATCAACCCTTAGGGAAAAAATGCGATATATATTTAGTAGACAAATTAAGAAAAAATGTAGTTTCACAAATTATACGAGCCCCACATATCAGTAGACAAATTAACAAAAAAAAGGTTGATTTAACCAAATTCCAACTTTCTAACAAAGAAACATACTTTATGCATCTGGAGATGTTTTCCACATAATTCAATAAACAACTTAGACCGAGACATTTATATTTACCGACAAAGGAATAAGTCGAACACAGTTATGTTGCCCTACAATACAAAAAGGGGCAATAAACATGCCACACTCAACAAATCTATTAGAAAACGCTACAACTTCCCAGCAGGTGTAAATTAAATGCTAATAATGTAAAAATACCTAAAAAATATTTCCTAAAACAGGGTTATTTTAGTTAAATATAAAACTTTGTCTGCCCATGTGTATACAGAAGTCCAATTTGTTTACACAATCAGTAGCTATAAGTAATATATATTACGCGATACGCTTTAAGCCAGCATATATATATACAGAGTAGTGTTAGAAAAGGGTTATAATAGAAACATAGTAGATAGAATAAAATTCAAACTAGAGAAGAAAAGATTAATTAGTAATAGGACTACCCTAAATTCAATAAAACATAAAAAATATTGTAAATTCACTCTCAATAAAAATGTTTGCCCTTAAATACTGATAAATAGTGGGCTATCTGTTGTAAATGGAAATTAATAATAATTTTTGTCTTAAATAGTAGGCTTATTAGCTATAGGCGTATATTTATACGATTATATAAAGTGGGAAAATAGGATGTGCACATATACACATTTTTTAATTAATAATAATGTCGTGTAATACGAATTACCTAATCATATTTTTTCCATATTATACATTTATTTTAGCAATATTTATCACCAACGCATACACCCCTAAATTGGATCTGATTTTTTCAATTTCGGATATAAACAACATAATTCTAATGCTCAACAAGTCTTTCATATGTCTAAGAACCCTCAGCATGCTTTCGGAAATTACCGCAAATGCCACCAAATTGAC
Organism: Amphimallon solstitiale; assembly: GCA_963170755.1. Lineage (NCBI taxonomy): Eukaryota > Metazoa > Arthropoda > Insecta > Coleoptera > Scarabaeidae > Amphimallon > Amphimallon solstitiale. The sequence goes on from OY720678.1 coordinate 26,427,645, forward strand.
GAACAGCATCATAGCTTTTTATTTATACGTACATATATTGTGAATTATTATGATCTAATTGGTCATTGAGTAATATGTCTGAATCTCTAAGTTTGTTTATTTCAAGAGACTCTAGTAAGTTTAATCGGAAGCCTCTTTGCTTCCAAATGTATAATTTTAAAATTACTATTAAATTTGTGAGATATTATTTTGATTAAAATTAAAGCAAAACAATTAGATACAAATTTTTAAAACAAAGTGAACTATGTACTATACAAAAGCAATTAAAACCCGGTATTTTATTATTAAATCATCGTTTACCATCACAGAAAAATAGCGTATTATACAGGAAAAAAATTAGATTTTAGCTCGAGGTAATTATAATTTATTCAATCTCTTATTAAAAGAGTTATTAATTTTTTTTCAAATGAATACCTGACAGTGGTGGAAAACTGCTGAAATTTGGATAGATTAATAGTTACATATGCGAGCTTCAGAATAGCTTCTGAACATGTTGGGTTGTAATTTGGTATACAATAAAAGGCGGCGGGGAACTGAACCACCTTCCAAAAAAAGGTATTTAATATTAAATCGTCGATTCCCCATCACAGAAAAATAGTGTATCATACAAGGGAAAAAAAGTATTAGATTTTAGCTCGAGGTAAGATAAATTACCGAGAGCTAAAATCTAATTTTTTCCATTGTATAATACACTATTTTTCTGTGATGGGAAAACGACGATTTTAATATTAAATACCTTTTTTGGAAGGTGGTTCAGTTCCCCGCCGCCTTTTATTGTATACCAAATTACAACCCAACATGTTCAGAAGCTATTCTGAAGCTCGCATATGTAACTATTAATCTATCCAAATTTCAGCAGTTTTCCACCACTGTCAGGTATTCATTTGAAAAAAAATTAATAACTCTTTTAATAAGAGATTGAATAAATTATAATTACCTCGAGCTAAAATCTAATTTTTTTCCTGTATAATACGCTATTTTTCTGTGATGGTAAACGATGATTTAATAATAAAATACCGGGTTTTAATTGCTTTTGTATAGTACATAGTTCACTTTGTTTTAAAAATTTGTATCTAATTGTTTTGCTTTAATTTTAATCAAAATAATATCTCACAAATTTAATAGTAATTTTAAAATTATACATTTGGAAGCAAAGAGGCTTCCGATTAAACTTACTAGAGTCTCTTGAAATAAACAAACTTAGAGATTCAGACATATTACTCAATGACCAATTAGATCATAATAATTCACAATATATGTACGTATAAATAAAAAGCTATGATGCTGTTCGTCAATTTGGTGGCATTTGCGGTAATTTCCGAAAGCATGCTGAGGGTTCTTAGACATATGAAAGACTTGTTGAGCATTAGAATTATGTTGTTTATATCCGAAATTGAAAAAATCAGATCCAATTTAGGGGTGTATGCGTTGGTGATAAATATTGCTAAAATAAATGTATAATATGGAAAAAATATGATTAGGTAATTCGTATTACACGACTTTATTATTAATTAAAAAATGTGTATATGTGCACATCCTATTTTCCCACTTTATATAATCGTATAAATATACGCCTATAGCTAATAAGCCTACTATTTAAGACAAAAATTATTATTAATTTCCATTTACAACAGATAGCCCACTATTTATCAGTATTTAAGGGCAAACATTTTTATTGAGAGTGAATTTACAATATTTTTTATGTTTTATTGAATTTAGGGTAGTCCTATTACTAATTAATCTTTTCTTCTCTAGTTTGAATTTTATTCTATCTACTATGTTTCTATTATAACCCTTTTCTAACACTACTCTGTATATATATATGCTGGCTTAAAGCGTATCGCGTAATATATATTACTTATAGCTACTGATTGTGTAAACAAATTGGACTTCTGTATACACATGGGCAGACAAAGTTTTATATTTAACTAAAATAACCCTGTTTTAGGAAATATTTTTTAGGTATTTTTACATTATTAGCATTTAATTTACACCTGCTGGGAAGTTGTAGCGTTTTCTAATAGATTTGTTGAGTGTGGCATGTTTATTGCCCCTTTTTGTATTGTAGGGCAACATAACTGTGTTCGACTTATTCCTTTGTCGGTAAATATAAATGTCTCGGTCTAAGTTGTTGATTGAATTATGTGGAAAACATCTCCAGATGCATAAAGTATGTTTCTTTGTTAGAAAGTTGGAATTTGGTTAAATCAACCTTTTTTTTGTTAATTTGTCTACTGATATGTGGGGCTCGTATAATTTGTGAAACTACATTTTTTCTTAATTTGTCTACTAAATATATATCGCATTTTTTCCCTAAGGGTTGATTATGTGAATAATTCTTACTGCACAGGGTGCAATTTTTCTTTACCTGGAATGAATGTCGTTAATTTGCTTTTTTATGGTATTGAAAGTTATGAGATACTTGGCCATATTTTTAATTTAATGCTAATTGTCTATCGTTAAGGGATGTAGTATAATTATGTCGGTGGTCGTTTGATTTCATCACACAAATGAGCGACTTTGAAATTCGGGTATCAGGTAAAATTCTCTTTTGATAAGTGATGGAGATTGTTTTAGGTAACCCTGTGTTTTCAGTGAGAACTTTTTCGTTCAAGTATGCTTGGGGGAGGGGGTCATTTTTTTTTTTTTAAATATAGGGGGATATCCTCTTCTATGGTTGTTCAGTGTATGTAAGTGTGATGTCTAATAAACGCGAAATTGAATGTGCAGCTGCAGCCCTTTGATATGTCTGGGTTTAAGATTCAGCAGGTTAAACCGATTCAAAGGGTTGTTATAGGGGAAATTGGTATGGTGGATCGGAGAATGAGGGTGCTTGTGAATGGTCGGGAAATGCCGTTGGTGGAGGATAGCGATGATGATTTATAAACGTCACCTGGGTAAATATAAATAATTACATGTATTTGTATTATAACTAAAAATATCCTTTTTAATCTGCATGAAAGTGGTACTGTTACTTGAGATTCTCTTTTATTTGCGTTGGGAAATTAGTGGGTTCATAATCAAACATGAGATAGTAAAAAAATACTCTGACTTTAAGATTTTAAAAATAGGGATTTAGAATGTAGCTTGTTTATGTTTTTATAAGCCTCATCTCACTAGGGAATCTATGTGATCGGAAAAAAGATATTCAAATATATACCATATAGGATAATATATGCATTGATCTAAGATGGAATTGTGTTTTTTTCTTTCAGTTAGTTCGATAAAGCTGGTGTGGAGGTGTATCAGAATAGTGAGCTTACCAAACGTGATTTTTCAATATAAAAACTATTTGTAAATACAATGTCATCCAAATAAAATAGAATTTATTATAATGTTTCGTGATAGGTTTTGCTATTTTTCTCAAATTATAAAGTGCTTTAAAATGTAATACATTCGCTGTTGTACAAAAATGCATGATGTGTGAAAAGATGGACTCATTTTATGAATTTATGTTAATTCAAATTGATATTAAGCATGGGGTATCTGTAGATGTAAAAATGATGATAATTTTTAACTCTTAAATATTGATAAATAGCTTGGCAAACATCAATTTTTCAATTGTTTTTAAGCGATGAACAAGTATATATTTATTATTTTGCAAATCTTTTGGTTAGAATGTTAATACTGTCTTTATATTAGTTTTTTTTTTTTGTGTATACTGCTGTTGGTCAGTGGTTAATATTTAATGAGAAGCATATTTCTTGTAATGATATAAAAACTATTTGTAAATACAATGTCATCCAAATAAAATAGAATTCAATGTTTTTAAGATGTGATTTATAACAATGTTTCGTGTGAAGCGTACCTTGTTTAATGTTTTTATTCTCTTTTTTAATACTATGTGCACATTATGTTTCAAAATTAGTTTTATTAGGCATAAACTATGTTTTTGTGTAAAAAACCCCTAAATTTCATATTAAAAGCTGTACCTCAGGCATATTTCTTCTAATGACAGTACTAAACATGAAGTGTAAAAAGATAGTACATATTTTATCTGTTGTGGGAGTTAGTATGTTTTCTTTTTCAACCTTTTTTAAATATTATAAGAAAGTTAACTAAATCAATTTAATAATTTATGTTACTTAAAATTGGGATTAAACTGGGGTATCTCTAAAATGGAAATATTTAATGCTATGTCTATTTTTCATATGTATAGTGTTTTGTCAAAAAGTTTTGATTGCTGAAAGAGTGGGTAATAAAAATTTTGATAGACCATGTATCTCAGCTCTATCGTTTTACTGCATTGTTATATTGCACTATATGGATCATCTCGAGAACATTCCTTGCCTTTGCATTTGATTGTTTTGTTTAAATTTTGATATTTGTGAAATTGAAAGTATGGTTGAGGTTTGTTTGATGTGTGTAGTTGTTTTATTTTTAATAAATTGTTTTCTTAAAAATATGTTGTTCCTTTTTATTTTATAATATAGATATATTAAATAAGGTGACTATCAAGTTTTTTGTGTATACTGCTGTTGTTCAGTGGTTAATATTTAATGAAAAGCATATTTCTTGTAATGATATAAAAACTATTTGTAAATACAATGTCATCCAAATAAAATAGAATTCAATGTTTTTAAGATGTGATTTATAACAATGTTTCGTGTGAAGCGTACCTTGTTTAATGTTTTTATTCTCTTTTTTAATACTATGTGCACATTATGTTTCAAAATTAGTTTTATTAGGCATAAACTATGTTTTTGTGTAAAAAACCCCTAAATTTCATATTAAAAGCTGTACCTCAGGCATATTTCTTCTAATGACAGTACTAAACATGAAGTGTAAAAAGATAGTACATATTTTATCTGTTGTGGGAGTTAGTATGTTTTCTTTTTCAACCTTTTTTAAATATTATAAGAAAGTTAACTAAATCAATTTAAGAATTTATGTTACTTAAAATTGGGATTAAACTGGGGTATCTCTAAAATGGAAATATTTAATGCTATGTCTATTTTTCATATGTATAGTGTTTTGTCAAAAAGTTTTGATTGCTGAAAGAGTGGGTAATAAAAATTTTGATAGACCATGTATCTCAGCTCTATCGTTTTACTGCATTGTTATATTGCACTATATGGATCATCTCGAGAACATTCCTTGCCTTTGCATTTGATTGTTTTGTTTAAATTTTGATATTTGTGAAATTGAAAGTATGGTTGAGGTTTGTTTGATATGTGTAGTTGTTTTATTTTTAATAAATTGTTTTCTTAAAAATATGTTGTTCCTTTTTATTTTATAATATAGATATATTAAATAAGGTGACTATCAAGTTTTTTGTGTATACTGCTGTTGTTCAGTGGTTAATATTTAATGAAAAGCATATTTCTTGTAATGATATAAAAACTATTTGTAAATACAATGTCATCCAAATAAAATAGAATTCAATGTTTTTAAGATGTGATTTATAACAATGTTTCGTGTGAAGCGTACCTTGTTTAATGTTTTTATTCTCTTTTTTAATACTATGTGCACATTATGTTTCAAAATTAGTTTTATTAGGCATAAACTATGTTTTTGTGTAAAAAACCCCTAAATTTCATATTAAAAGCTGTACATCAGGCATATTTCTTCTAATGACAGTACTAAACATGAAGTGTAAAAAGATAGTACATATTTTATCTGTTGTGGGAGTTAGTATGTTTTCTTTTTCAACCTTTTTTTAATATTATAAGAAAGTTAACTAAATCAATTTAATAATTTATGTTACTTAAAATTGGGATTAAACTGGGGTATCTCTAAAATGGAAATATTTAATGCTATGTCTATTTTTCATATGTATAGTGTTTTGTCAAAAAGTTTTGATTGCTGAAAGAGTGGGTAATAAAAATTTTGATAGACCATGTATCTCAGCTCTATCGTTTTACTGCATTGTTATATTGCACTATATGGATCATCTCGAGAACATTCCTTGCCTTTGCATTTGATTGTTTTGTTTAAATTTTGATATTTGTGAAATTGAGAGTATGGTTTAGGTTTGTTTGATGTGTGTAGTTGTTTTATTTTTAATAAATTGTTTTCTTAAAAATATGTTGTTCCTTTTTATTTTATAATATAGATATATTAAATAAGGTGACTATCACAGCTGTGTCGGCTTATTTCTTGTAGTGATATATATAAAAGTATGTGTGTATACTTATGGATGAAAATAATTATTATAAGTCTATCAATTTATTCATATGAGGATTAGAGTGTCTATGTATTTATGTATGTGGTATTAAATATCTAGGTCTTCTATGGAGAAAATGATGTTTATTACGTATATAACTTTACCTATGGATTTATATGTCATAATTGTTTATCGTTGTAATTCGTTTAATGTTTTTTCCCTATGATTGATATGCTACATATTAGCCATAATTCACCTACAAAATGTGGTTATTATTTTTTAATAAATTGTTTTTCTTAAAATATGTTGTTCCTTTTTATTTTATGATATAGATATATTAAATAAGGCTACTATCATAGAGGTGTTGATAGCGATCAAACGTTGTGGTTTCCATTAGAAAACGTGTTTAGATCTGTTAGAAATATGCTGGTAAGCTCGATATCAAGCTTTTTGAACTGTTAGGCTGCACAAATACATTTCATTTATGTGTCTATCACTGAATGTATGATTTGAATGTATTGTTTTGGAATGATGGCTTTTAAAGAGAATGATTTGATAGTGGTTTTAATAGATTGATGCCTGATGCCACCGAAGTTTATTAGATTTTTGGCGGCCATCTTGCTTTTCTAAAAATCCCTACTTTGAAACGTCCTGTATATTCATACTTGGTTGCTATGTTATCCAGTATCATACTGTATATTTATTTTATGATTTTGAGATGGTATGCTGATGTCGAATATAAATCCTCGGTGGTGATGTTTGAAAGTATGTTGGGTTTGAGCTAGATGTATCTTCCTAAGTTGATCTGGTGTTGTGGCGTTTTGAAACTATGTTGGGTGGTTGTTGTTGTGATGCGTGATACGGAGTTGGGTATTTTCTAGAAGTTGAGTTTATATTTTGATCGATCATATTGATAGTCGGCTATTTCGCCTGACGTCACCTTAGTTTATTAGATTTTTGGCTGCCATCTTGGATTCGCCATCTTGCTTTTCTAAAAATCCCTACTTTGAAACGTCCTGTATATTAATATTTGGTTGCTATGTTATCCAGATGGATGGATGGATGGATGGATGGATGGTTGGATGGATGGAATGATGAATGGTTGGATAGGTTTTTGAGAAAAGAGGGATTTGATAGTGGTTTGAATGTGTGGTTTTAATATAGGGGTTTCAGAACCGCTTCATGACCCTGTTGTGAGCTGATTCTAGCGATGGTTTTGAGATGATGTTTCATAGGAGTTCGAGTGCATGGTTTTGATATATTGGATGCTTGACGTGGCATTAGTTTATTAGATTTTGGCGGCCATCTTGCTATTCTATCCTACCTTTGAAACGTCCTGTATATTCATACTTGGTTGCTATCTCGTCCAGATGGATGGATGGATTAATGGACTTGAAAGTATTGTTTTGAAGATGGATGGATGGATGGTTGGATGGATGGATGGATGGATGGTTGGATGGATGGATGGATGGATGGTTGGATGGCTTTTGAGAAAAGAGGGATTTGATAGTGGTTTGAATGTGTGGTTTTAATATAGGGGTTTCAGAACCGCTTCATGACCCGGTTGTGAGCTGATTCTAGCGATGGTTTTGAAATGATGTTTCATAGGAGTTTGAGTGCATGGTTTTGATAGATTGGATGCCTGACGTCACCTTAGTTTATTAGATTTTTGGCGGCCATCTTGGATTCGCCATCTTGCTTTTCTAAAAATCCCTACCTTTGAAACGTCCTGTATATTCATACTTGGTTGCTATCTCGTCCAGAAGCATACTGTATATTTATTTTATAATTTTGAAATGGTATGCCGATCTTAGATGTAAAGTTTATATTTTTATCGACCATCTTGATGGTATGAAGCTTGGAGATATTGTTAATTTAAAATAATATTGTTAATTTATGAATAATAATAAGTAAATTGTTTTCTTAAAAATATATTGTTTGTTTTATTTTATTTTATAAGTGAGATATACATTTCATGCATGCGGCTATCACAGAAGCAGACAGCCGTTGCGGTTTCCGCTGGAAACATGTTTAGACCTGTTTGAAGTACATTGAGAAGCGCGATAGCAAGCCGGGTAATTTATTAAGGAATTCTCTAGAAGCAAAGACCATCTTGATGGTCCGCCATTTGTCTGATGTCACCTTAGTTTGGCTAGTGACCGTGAGAGGATGCTACATTATGGTAATCATGAGAGATGCCATTTCTTGGTTAGTGGCTGTGAGAGGGCGTCACATTGGGTTGGTAATGATGAAATCTGCCATTTCTTAGTTTGGTTAGTGGCCGTCAGAGGGCGCCACATTGGGTTGGTAATGATGAAATCTGCAATTTTTAGTTGGGTTGGTAATGATGGAATCTGCAATTTTTAGTTGGGTTGGTAATGATGAAATCTGCAATTTTTAGTTGGGTTGGTAATGATGAAATCTGCAATTTTAGTTGGGTTGGTAATGATGAAATCTGCAATTTTTAGTTGGGTTGGCGACCGCGAGGGGGCGCCACATCAGTTGGGTTGGCAGAGGGCGCCACTAGGGCGAGGGGGGTGAGGGGGGTAGTAGGAGTGGGGGTGGTGGTGGTCCCAGAACTCTCCTAAGTACACTACTAACCTACCCGAAAAAAGTGCATCCAGTGCTTTAAAAATCGCAAAAATGCCCATTTTTCACATTTTTTGCTCAATAACTGGATTACAAATCCACAAATATGCTGTTTTTTTTTCTTTATAAACTTTATGTTGCATACTAATAAAAATTCCGATTCATATTACAGCTATTCTTACACAAAAAATATGAAATTTCTTTTATCTATGCATGGAAACAAAATTTAGAACATTTTCAATTATTTTCAATATCCGTCCTCGTTGAAGTAGACGCTTGTGGTTCTGATGATCTTGTTTTCTTTGTAGATTGTTCATATTCATGTTCTGAGTCTGCATCATCATCCGAGTTAGACATAATATTCAAGGGCATGTTTTCTTCAGTGTGTCCACCAATTTCAGTGTCATTTTCATCTTCGGTGCTTTCATCTTCAAACTGCATAACTTTAGAACTCCACCAACAAACCTCCGCAAGCAATGCATCTAATTTTTTGCCTTTGAATCGCTTTTCCATTGGCATGGTCACCTGGTGGAACCTCTCTCCTTGTTCGTCTGATTCCTGAGGTAATTGTGCCAAAAAGGTATCAAGGTGGAAATGCATGAAATGTAATTTTAACGTCATGGATGCATTGATTTTTTCAAAATAATACAGCAACTTGTCCACTCGTGTCTGCATGTCATCTCGCTGTACACGGTTCTTTCCTAAAACGCCTTCAATGACTTGTTTCAGTGCGTCCCATGCACATAGGTGGTTCGAAAGCATATTGTGAAAGATTCTCTTTTCATTAATTTTCGTATACCCGGTCCATTCAGAATACCTTTTTGAAAAAAAAAAGGATTTGCGAAAAAATTATTGGTAATGCGAATATATCGAAGTGAACAAATTTAGATATGACAATATTGAAATACAGACAACGATACGTACCTTTTCTAATTTTAGCCTCACTGAGTTTCGGAAAGATAGATTCCAAACAGTCATAGGCGTCCTCAATATCTTTGACTGCCGCTTCAACGAATTTCCCAGCTATTCCTAATTTCATGTGGAGCGATGGCAACAAAATATCATCTACATCCTTTATCAAAGGTTCATTACGTAATTTTAATTGTTTCTCGAGCTCGGGAGTTCTTGCTTTCCAATCTTTACATTGATATTGATTCCCTGTGTATCGCGAATCCCAATTACAAAGAAAGCTTGAAAGAATGGGTTTCCGGGGCGTGGCGTTGGAATGGATGCGGTCCTACCTAGTCGGCAGAAAGCAGTGCGTGTCAACCAATGACGAATCGGGAATAGAGATAAGATCACCTTGGCGGGGCATTGTGTGTGGGGTTCCTCAGGGCTCGATACTCGGACCGATTCTGTTCCTGCTGTATGTGAATGACATTCCTACTGTTGTGAGTGGTCTTGCAGTACTGTATGCGGATGACACCTCATGCGTACTAAGAGAGCGTACTCTGGAAGAGGTGACGCTGACTATGGAGAACAATTTTTTGAATCTGGGATTGTGGTTTGAGCGTAACAATTTGAAGCTAAATATCAAGAAAACTCGACTAATGTCTTTTGGCGCGGGTGCGGGGAATCTGATTGTCCGACATGAGGAGGAAACGCTCGTGTGTGCGGATCGGGTGCCGTTTCTTGGTGTCGAGATTGACAGTAGACTTTCCTGGGGCCCTCATATTGGGTCTCTCGCGACAAGGGTGAGCAGTTTTTGCTATGCATTGCGAGTGATTGCAAGAGATGTCGGTGTGAAGGCATCTTTAACGGTGTACTATGCGTGTGTGCAGTCGCGCCTCAGATACGGCCTGGTATTTTGGGGAAACGCTGCGGACAGTGGTAGAATTTTTAAATTACAGAAAGCATGCGTACGTGCTATGTTCACTTTGAAACCTCGTGACTCCTGTAAACAGGTATTCATAGAAAACAGAATACTTACTCTGGCGTCTCTTTATATCATTGAGGCAGTAATTTTTGTGAAGGCGAACTACAATGATTTCTTTAAGAAATATGAGGTGAATCATGCACAGCATACTAGGACAAATCAACGCAATGACTTGTTGCAGCCGCGAACGCATCTGGCTAGGGTGCAGAGACAAATCCTAACGCAGTGTATGAAAATATACAATCATGTCCCGAACACTGTGAAAAGAGTGACTAACAGCCAACTGAAACGTAACTTGACAAATTACACCGTAAGCAAAGCCTTTTACTCCATTCAGGAGTTTTTAACTGTACCGTATCAGGTATAAGATTGTATGGATTTACCATATTTTTTTTATATATATTTTTATGTATGTATTGTCTTTTGAATTTATGTGACAGATTTTTGACGTATTCTATGTATATTTTACACCACTGAATTTAATAAAGATTATTATTATTATTATTATTATTATTATTAAGCAGAAGTATTTTGGAAAACCGCCCTTTAATATAATGCCTTGTATTATGTTGACAACCTTTAGATCACAACAAATCTTCCATTTGTGTACATTGTATTTGATTTTCTCCAAAATTTCGCCCAATGTTTTATACGTTTCCTTCATAGTTGTGCTGAATGCCTATGGAATGGACGGCTTTTTGTTTGTTTTGTGCAACAGCACAGCCTTCAAACTTGAAACTAAACCGTCTATGAATAAACGGAAGTCGCAAGCGATATAATCCATTCCTAAATTTCTCACTAAACCTGGGATATCACGCCAGTAAGTGAACGTATTTGCTTCGTCAACGGAATAAAATTTCTGAAAATCAGCTTGGCGTTTTCGGTATGATCTTGCGCTGACATTTTGCTCTGTGAGTTTTTTACGCTTAAGAGATGATTTTTTTTGTGATAGTCCCATCTTAGCCACAACGTAATCCATTTCGATTTGTGTTACCGGTTGTGGTGCATTATTTTCAATATCGGGTGTCCAATCTGCATCTTTCACATTGGTCGGATTGGTGAAAACGGTTTCGGCTTGCAGGGACACAGTATCCAGACTCGGAGGCTTAGGTGGATCGGCAACAGCAGTGCGTTGTACTGGAAGCGTCGCAGTAAAAGCGGGAATGTATACTTTTGTTTTCAATTTTTTTCTGTTCAATCCACAACCGGAATTTATGCATGCGTAGCACCTTGATTCATCATGTCCACTTAGGTCTTCCACTCAAATTACTGGCTTCATAAAAGAAAACTGTATACCTTTTCCATGTATCCACTTTATAAGGGTATTATAACAACTTTTGCACACTGTGTTCGGCGTAAAATTTGCACCACTTAAATCTGTTTCAACAAAATAATGACAATACGCTGTTTTGAATTCCTCAGTAAACAAGTTTTTTCGATCCTGTTTGTCTATTTTTGGGACGATATGACCACAAACGTAACAAAAATCATCCAATTTTGGGAACTTGTTATATTCCATATTGAAATATATATTAAATGTTCTTCTGGTTTCAAAACAGTGATGCGCAAGAAAAGAAAGAGAGCCAATTTTAGTTTTCTTCCAAATATTTAAAAAATGAAATCATCCGCTATACCCCCGCTCTGTTTGAAAGCTAACTAGCTACTGAACAAGGCATCTGTATCCCAGGTACTATCACTAGCACATATGTTTGTAATAATATTCACGAAGAGAATAAAAATATACCCGAACAAGATCGTGCGCTGGCTAAAGGGATACGCACCTCTGTTTTTATGAATCGGAATTTTTATGTTTAAGCAAAATAAAGTTAATAAAAAAAAACAGCATATTTGTGGATTCGTAATCCAGTTATTGAGCAAAAAATGTGAAAAATGGGGGGAAATGGGAATTTTTGCGATTTTTAAGGCACTGGATGCACTTTTTTCGGGTAGGTTTGTTCCGCTTTTTTTTCTCCTATTCAATATCTACAACTTTGCTTCAGACACAAAAGAGATATTCCGTACGGTATACCGAGATATAACCGTGTTAAAATATAGAAAAAGTGATAAAAATCCACCTTGAGCAAAAAATTTTGTATGGCCATTAAATTATTAATGCAGCCAACTTGACAAAACGAATGACGCAGAAGTTCTCATTTTTGGGGCTACTTTCACGTGCAATTCTCAGAATTGAGTCCCATATCAATGAGCTGAAAAATGTTGTACTGTGAATGTTGAATCCTCCTGGTTTGAAGGATTGTTTGCCACTTTCAGTAGGAAAGTATGAGCGTGGATTGTTTCGCCACCCGTGTTGGTTTGTAAGACCATACCTTGTTAACCTTCACTATTTAAAATAAAAGTCGTAATATATGCAAGCACTTTAATAACACCTTTATCAACACTTGAAAGTTAACACAAATAGTATAAAAATAATGTAAACGTTGAGAACTATCTTGATATTATGTCACATATATATTTTCGGAAAGATCACTAATTTAATTTGAAAGTAGTGCCTTCGCCCTGAACTCTGTGATAGAACTGATCTTTCATATTCTTAAAATCTTAAAAGGAAGGTTTTTACAAAATCGCCCCCACTATTCACGACAAGAATACTGGCTATTAATTAAAGAGGGAAAGTTCGAGACTTTCACAGATGATGAGTTTGTTAGAATTATAATCCTTCAATAAAGGTAATTAGGTAAAATACCTAAAATTTACAAATGCATTACTTAACGGTACCTCGTGATACATAACAATAGATAGCATCGATATTAAATAGGAGCTTAACAGTGGGATTAACGCTCCAAGGCTAACATCTATTAGGAAACGCTATTAAGGAATATTATTCCTAGGAACTATACAATTACTCTAAACCTACCGTTGTCAAAGGTAACGTTAATATTGTAATAAATTAATTTATCCTTTGCTTAACAAATATCATTAGGTTTTCCCTGACAGTCTGAATCGTCATAAAGCATAATCAGATTATAAATGCACATTTATATATGGTTTTATAATGACGTTATTTTACTTGCATACAATCTTAACTTAAACATAAATTGAATATAAACTAAATATACAGGGTGATGCGCCAACAGTGAATTATTACCAATTTTTATGATCAGAGTATGTGTATGTGTATGTTTTTCTCCTCAAAACTATCGTTAGTCTATCCATAACGTCTTGTGCGATCATATGTTGTTGCTCTCATATTATAGGCGAATGTCAATTATTTCAAGTTTTGTCAAAGTGTATGATCATCTCCGGTAGATCCACAATTACCAACTTGGATACAGTTTCTTAATTTATTAGTAACTTTTTGGACAAAATGGTTATATGTATAGAGGTTATGTATACAGATTTGATCCAAAGTATTTGACCTTATTGACCACAGAATCAACTTCATAAATTCAATTCTTTCGGATTTTTTCTGTTATGTATCCAACTGCTATCATCCTATCTGCAAAACAAATTTTGTTATGTTACTTACTGTATACAAGGTGTCTCTAAAAGGTCTTTAAACAACTCTACCACGTATTCTTCGGACCAAAATAAACCGATTTAGCAAAACTTGGCTTAGTCAAAGTTGCTTAGTTTGTGCGCAATACGGTCCTGAAGTTGCAGTTGGAAAATTGTTTTTTTGTTATAAATTTGAAACGGCTGGAGCGATTGCGCTAAATTTTGTCACGTTTACATAGTTTTATGAGTCAAGAAATTCTGTATCAAAATTGTGATAGTAATCAATCCATAGGCGGAGAACCTGCGTTTATAAATATTAAAACATTTCCATTTTCAACGCCAATGGATAAAAAAGAGTTTGTCTATAAAATTTAGATTAAGTGTCTTAAGTACAAGAAAAAAGGTACTCTTGGTAAGACTCGAAAAATTGCATCGTTTTCTCAAAAATCGCATTTTAAGATTTGAGAACATTAACTAGAGGACGGCAGCGCATACTGTGTGCTCCATGTACATGTATCTTTAAGCCGTGTACACGTGTCTTAGGCCATTTAGACGTCTCTTTAAACTATGTACACGTCTTTTGACGTCGTTTTTGAATTGATAATTTTTTTTGTAAAATGTTTTCTTTTTTAAAAAATACAGAACGGCCAATACCAGATAGGTTAAAACAAAAAGGCACTGGTTTACAAAAAAGATATTCTATTTATCTCGACAATTGATGCAAAAAATGCTATTTTTTTGATGTTTTTTTTTGTTTTAAGAATTCCACTTGTGCCCTGCGTTTTGTAAAATACATATGTTTGTATTTAGTTGTTATTGTTGGTTTCCATAGTTATGACTATTTGAATATTTGATAACGACTTTTCTGGATTTTCAAAAGTGTTTACCATCATTACTTTTATTTTCGTTTTGTCATGGCTGTTCAATACACCAACGAAGAATATACCGATATGTTATTAGTATATGGATATTGTCAAGGCAATTGTGCCGAGAGTGTTAGAGTATATTCGGAACGGTTTCCAAATCGTCGTGTTCCAAGTCATCCAACGTTTGCCGCAGTAGAGAGACGCCTTCGAGAAACCGGTCGCTTAGCTCCTGTAACAGCAAACTATGGCAGGCAGCGCTTTGTGAGGCAACCTGAAGTAGAAGAATAAATTTTAGATCGTGTTCAAGAAGATCCGGAACTGAGCGTTAGACGAATAGCTAGATAAATTGCAGTATCTAAAGATGTGGTCAATAGAGTAATTAGAGAACAATTATTACATCCATACCATAAGATTCGAGTTCAAGACCTCTTACTTCAAGATCCTGAAAGGCGCCTAAATTTTTGCCGGTTTATTGAACATAAAAGAGCAAGAAATTTAAACGTTTGCAGAAAAATCTTATTTACCGACGATGCTTGTTTTACAAGAAGAGGGATAACGAACTTTCATAATGGACATGTTTATTAGAGGAAATCCACATGCCATTAAAATTAACCATTTTCAACATGAATTTAAAATGAATGTATTGGCTGGAATAATCGGAAATTTTATTATTGACTACAGACTACCGCAAAGATTAACTGGAGAAGCCTATTTGATTTTTTTACAACATACTCTTCCGGACTTGTTAGATGATATACCGCTAGATATTCGACGGAATATGTGGTTTATGCACGATGGTGCACCACCACATTTTTCGATGAACGTACGACACTACTTAAACCATCACTTTCCAAATAGATGGATCGGTAGAGGTAATGACGCTCCTGTACAATGGGCACCTCGAAGTCCAGATCTGAATCCTCTGGATTATTTTTTTTGGGGACACCAGAAATCCATTGTTTACAATACACCTGTAAATAATGAAGAAGAATTGTGGCAACGTATTCAAGAAGCAACCAATAATCTCAGAGGTGATGTAGAAGTTTTGCAAAGAGTTCAATTTAATTTCCTCCGGCGAATAGACCTTTGTATTCACGAAAATGGTAGACATTGAATACCTTTTATAATATCTTTTCTTTTTGTTTTAAAAATAATTGTTTCATTTTCATTAATTCATTCTTTAATTGTTAATAATTCTCTGTTGTCCACTAACCAGAACACAATTGGAATTTATATGAAAAAACATTATTAAAAAAATAGCATCTTTGTATTAATTGACGAAATAAACAGAATATCTTTTTTATTAACTAGTGCCTATTTGTTTTGACCTATTTGGTATTGGTCGTTCCGTATTTATTAAAAAAGAAAACATATAAAAAAATTGTTAACAATTCTTAAAATGCGATTTTTGAGAAAACGATGCAATTTTTCGAGTCTTACCAAGAGTACCTTTTTTCTTAATTTCTAATTTCTAATTCTATGGATTGATTACTATCACAATTTTGATACAGAATTTCTTGACTCATAAAACTATGTAAACGTGACAAAATTTAGCGCAATCGCTCCAGCCGTTTCAAATTTATAACAAAAAAACAATTTTCCAACTGCAACTTCAGGACCGTATTGCGCACAAACTAAGCAACTTTCATTAAGCCAAGTTTTGCTAAATCGGTTTATTTTAATCCGAAAAATACGTGGTAGAGTTGTTTAAAAACCTTTTAGAGACACCCTGTATATTTTCTGAAGGTTTGGTACTCATGTATGATATTTTACAAGGGTCAAATTTTGTTCCTCTACTATTTATTCTATTTACTCCTGCAAATTGATTGCCATACTTTAGTATACATTTCTGTGTACAGACAGCACATATTAAAAAAAATTTAATATGTTGTCACTTATTTTCTTCTCAGATATGGTGAACACTGTGGACACAGCAAAGCAAATCTGCATTACACAATACAAGTTGAGGCATGAGTTTTAACTTACGAGTTAGTTCTACCAAAGGGAAATATTTTTAGGGCGGAACACCATGCTAAACAACGTCTATTATCAGACGTTTGTTTATACTCAATTGTTTCCAGTACCGAGTAACTGATTAGCCAAACGTCCAGTCTACCTGCTTCATGGATTTCCGAATGGAATGAGTGTCAATAAATTAAACGGTTAAACAGATACAGTAATCGTCGAATACATGCTGTTGGAAATTTGCTATTAACTGCGAATATTTCCAATCTCAGCCATGGTATCTTAAATACACCATATCAATATTCAGATCTAATTTAGTACATATTACGGGATATACAAACATTAAAATGTAGAATATACTTTATCCACTAATTCTAGAAACGACAATTATTTGTAAAAAAGCAACAAATTTTATATTTTCCAATTTCAGATGTGAGTACATCAGGTGGGCTTGTCTTTGGAATACCATTACCTCAATGCATAGAAAATGATAGGTTATCAAGGATTGCAAGCGGTGCAAGTTCCTTGAGAAGCCGTGATGACTTACCAACATTCGATGAACCTTCGATGGAAAGGCATGGCAGCAGAGCTAGTTTTAGCTCTCTTGTGGACACTGATCGTACGGAAGAGGTAAGAGAAATGTTTATGGTTTGTAAAGTGAAGAAGACTACAATTTCAATTCAATTAAACCGATGATTTCAACGTAATCCATATTTTTATGATAAAAGTAAATGATATATGTATACATCTTTGCAGAAAAGATTTGAAGATTATTAGATATAAACTAATTAAAAATGATAAACCAATATACGAATAAAGCATTTCTATTCGCAAAACCAAATTTGAAACATCAAGGCAATTATTACGCGATACAAATGGGAAAGCATTAAAAAATAATGACTGTATTATTTTTTTAACACTATGACAAACAAACAGTATTGACGTTATTGGATTATTGCGTCAATTCTCCCGTGATCCATTTGCTGCCTTTACAAAATATACATGAAAAATAATGAGGTGTGGCCACCACATGCCTTTCTTATACGTATGAGCTTTCAAATTATAGAATTTTATGAATTTTTTTATAAAAAAATTATTCAAAATCCTATTATAAATACTTCTATCCTCTTAAAAAACCTGCATAGAATGCATACTTTGCGAGATATTCGAAAGAAAGTACTACTCGCTAAGAGTAAAAGTATTACTTCCGGTCCGAATTTTGAAATTTATTTATACAAAAAAAAATCCAAAACCAACTCTAAATACTTTTGTACTCTTGATAAATATATACAGTATGTATAATACTAGGGTACTTATGCTGATTCTGGGACCTCCTCCCCCTCTCACCCAGCTCCCCCTCACCCCCCTCGCCCTAGTGGCGCCCTCTGCCAACCCAACTGATGTGGCGCCCCCTCGCGGTCGCCAACCCAACTAAAAATTGCAGATTTCATCATTACCAACCCAACTAAAAATTGCAGATTTCATCATTACCAACCCAACTAAAAATTGCAGATTTCATCATTACCAACCCAACTGATGTGGTGCCCTCTGACGGCCACTAACCAAACTAAGAAATGGCAGATTTCATCATTACCAACCCAAATACCATGACGCCCTCTCACAGCCACTAACCAAGAAATGGCATCTCCCATCACTACCAACCCAACTAATGTAGCATCCTCTCACGGTCACTAGCCAAACTAAGGTGACGTCAGACAAATGGCGGACCATCAAGATGGTCTTTGCTTCTAGGGAATTCCTGAATAAATTACCAGGCTTGCTATCGCGCTTCTCAATGTACTTCAAACAGGTCTAAACATGTTTCCAGCGGAAACCGCAACGGCTGTCTGCTTCTGTGATAGCCGCATGCTTGAAATGTATATCTTACTTATAAAATAAAATAAAACAAACAATATATTTTTTAAGAAAAAAACAATTTATTTATTATTATTTATAAATTAACAATATTATTTTAAATTAACAATATCTCCAAGCTTCATACCATCAAGATGGTCGATAAAAATATAAACTTTACATCTAAGATCGGCATACCATTCCAAAATTATAAAATAAATATACAGTATGCTACTGGACGAGATAGCAACCAAGTATGAATATACAGGACGTTTCAAAGGTAGGGATTTTTAGAAAAGCAAGATGGCGAATCCAAGATGGCCGCCAAAAATCTAATAAACTAAGGTGACGTCAGGCGAAATAGCCGACTATCAATATGATCGATAAAAATATAAACTTTACATCTAAGATCGGCATACCATTTCAAAATTATAAAATAAATATACAGTATGCTACTGGACGAGATAGCAACCAAGTATGAATATACAGGACGTTTCAAAGGTAGGGATTTTTTAGAAAAGCAAGATGGCGAATCCAAGATGGCCGCCAAAAATCTAATAAACTAAGGTGACGTTAGGCGAAATAGCCGACTATCAATATGATCGATAAAAATATAAACTTTACATCTAAGATCGGCATACCATTTCAAAATTATAAAATAAATATACAGTATGCTACTGGACGAGATAGCAACCAAGTATGAATATACAGGACGTTTCAAAGGTAGGGATTTTTAGAAAAGCAAGATGGCGAATCCAAGATGGCCGCCAAAAATCTAATAAACTAAGGTGACGTCAGGCGAAATAGCCGACTATCAATATGATCGATAAAAATATAAACTTTACATCTAAGATCGGCATACCATTTCAAAATTATAAAATAAATATACAGTATGCTACTGGACGAGATAGCAACCAAGTATGAATATACAGGACGTTTCAAAGGTAGGGATTTTTTAGAAAAGCAAGATGGCGAATCCAAGATGGCCGCCAAAAATCTAATAAACTAAGGTGACGTTAGGCGAAATAGCCGACTATCAATATGATCGATAAAAATATAAACTTTACATCTAAGATCGGCATACCATTTCAAAATTATAAAATAAATATACAGTATGCTACTGGATAACATAGCAACCAAGTATGAATATACAGGACGTTTCAAAGTAGGGATTTTAGAAAAGCAAGATGGTGAATCCAAGATGACCGCCAAAAATCTAATAAACTAAGGTGGCATCAGGCATCAATCTATTAAAACCACATCAAATCATTCTCTTTAAAAGTCATCATTCCAAAACAATACATTCAAATCATACATTCAGTGATAGACACATAAATGAAATGTATTTGTGCAGCCTAACAGTTCAAAAAGCTTGATATCGAGCTTACCAGCATATTTCTAACAGATCTAAACATGTTTTCTAATGGAAACCACAACGTTTGATCGCTATCAACACCTCTATGATAGTAGCCTTATTTAATATATCTATATCATAAAATAAAAAGGAACAACATATTTTAAGAAAAAACAATTTATTAAAAAATAATAACCACATTTTGTAGGCGAATTATAGCATATCAATCATAGGGAAAAACATTAAACGAAATACAACGATAAACAATTATGACATATAAATCCATAGGTAAAGTTATATAGGTAATAAACATCATTCTCTCCATAGAAGACCTAGATATTTAATACCACATACATAAATACATAGACACTCTAATCCTCATATGAATAAATTGATAGACTAATAATAATTATTTTCATCCATAAGTATACATACATACTTTTATATATATCACTACAAGAAATAAGTCGACACCGCTGTGATAGTCACCTTATTTAATATATCTATATTATAAAATAAAAAGGAACAACATATTTTAAGAAAAAACAATTTACTAAAAATAATAACCACATTTTGTATGCGAATTATAGCTAATATGTAGCATATCAATCATAGGGAAAAACAAACCAATTACAACGATAAACAATTATGACATATAAATCCATAGGTAAAAGATATATAGCAATCAAAACCCCTCCTATATCTACCTCTCTTCATAGAAGACCTACTTTAAAGAGCGTTAAAACGTCAACATATTTCGCTAGTAATATTTCATTAATAAAAAAATTAGCAGAAGTCTCACATTAAATGAATACAAAATATAAAATTTATATAGGCACTACATTAAATGAAGATTGAATTTTATACACTGCTTATATCACCAGGAATTTTGTGACTAAGCTTAAACGGACACCAGGCTTTCTATATGTAGCAAAGTTTTATTTTTCATACATTTTCATTTATTTGGATGACATTGTATTTACAAATAGTTTTTATATCATTACAAGAAATATGCTTTTCATTAAATTTTAACCACTGAACAACAGTAGTATACACAAAAAAACTAGTATAAAGACAGCATTAACACTATAACCAAAAAGAATTGAAGTCATATTAAATTACACTAGAAAATAATAAATCCCTGTTCTCAATTACATAAAAATGTTTTGAAAAAGTATCGCTTAAAAACAATTAAAAAAATTGATGTTTTGCCAAGCTATTTATCAATATTTTAAGAGCTAAAATATCATCATTTTCACATTTACAGATATCCCATGCTTAATTTCAATTTGAATTAACATAAATTCATAAAATGAGTCTATCTTTTACACTTCATGCATTGCATTATCATTAGAAGAAATATGCTTAACGAGCGGCTTTTTAATATGAAATTTAGGGATTTTTTACACAAAAACATAGTTTATGCCTAATAAAACTAATTTTGAAACACAATGTACACATAGTATTAAAAAAAGAGAATAAATAAAAAAAAAACAAGATACGCTTCACAGCAGATAAAAAAATATATACTGGCTCTCAAAATGCTTCTTTATCTTCTACAGCTTACGTTTTTGTACATCAGCGATTGTATTTACATTTTATAATTTGAGAAAAAATGGTGAAATGTATCTCCAAACATTATTATAAATACATTTTAAAACATGGAATTCTGTTTTATTTGGATGACATTGTATTTATAAATAGTTTTTATATTATATCATTACAAGAAATATGTTTTACATTAAATTTTACGCACGGGACAACAGTAGTATACACACACCAAACTGCATGCAAAAACTAGTATAAAGACCGCATTAACGCTATAACCAAAAAGAATTGAAGTCATATTTAATTATGGACGCAAAAACTAGTATAAAGGCCGCATTAACACTAACCAAAAAGAATTGAGGTCATATTAAACTATGGAGGAAAATAATAAATACTCGCTCTCAATTATTTAATATTGAAATTACATAAAAATCCATGCAATACACTTAAAACATTTGAAAAATCATGTTTGGTAAGCCCACTATATATCAATATTTAAGACAAAAAATTATTATTAATTTTCCATCTACAGATACCCCTGCTTAATATCAATTTGAATTAACATAAATTCATAAAATGAGTCTATCTTTTACAGTTCGTGTGTTGTACTATCATTAGAAGAAATTTGCTTGACGAGCGGCTTTTAATATGAAATTTAGAGGTTTTTACACAAAAACATAGTTTATGCCTAATAAAAACTAATTTTGAAACACATTGTACACATAGCAAATACCACCTCCTATACATTTAAAAAATAACAATTTTTATACATCATAAAAGAACGAAACAAAAAAAAAACTAATATAAAGACAGCATTCATGTTCTAACCAAAAAGATTTGAGAATCAACTAACAACCGGGTCATGAAGCTGTTCTGAAACCCCTCTATCAAAAACATGCATTCAAGTCAATGAAATTACATAAAAATCTAAGAAATAGTAGCACTTAAAACGTTTGAAAAATCATGTTTGGTAAGCCTACTATTTAAGACAAAAATTATTAGTTATTTCCATTTACAACAGATAGCCCACTATTTATCAATATTTAAGGCAAAAATTATTATTAATTTCCCCATTTACAACAGATCTCCTTGTTTAATCTCAATTTTTAAATAACATAAATTCTTAAATTGATTTAGTTAACTTTCTTATAATATTTAAAAAAGGGTGAGAAAGAATACATACTAAGTCTCACAACAGATAAAATATATACTATCTTTTTACAGTTCATGTTTTTTGTACTATCATTAGAAGAAATATGCTTGACGAGCGGCTTTTAATATGAAATTTAGAGGTTTTTACACAAAAACATAGTTTATGCCTAATAAAAACTAATTTTGAAACACATTGTACACATAGCAAATACCACTTCCTATACATTTAAAAAATAACAATTTTTATACATCATAAAAGAACGAAACAAAAAAAAAACTAATATAAAGACAGCATTAACGTTCTAACCAAAAAGATTTGAGAATCAACTAACAACCGGGTCATGAAGCGGTTCTGAAACCCCTCTATCAAAAACATGCATTCAAGTCAATGAAATTACATAAAAATCTAAGAAATAGTAGCACTTAAAACGTTTGAAAAATCATGTTTGGTAAGCCTACTATTTAAGACAAAAATTATTAGTTATTTCCATTTACAACAGATAGCCCACTATTTATCAATATTTAAGGCAAAAAATTATTATTAATTCCCTCATTTACAACAGATTCCCTTGCTTAATCTCAATTTTTAAATAACATAAATTCTTAAATTGATTTACTTAACTTTCTTATAATATTAAAAAAGGGTAAGAAAAAAACATGGTAAGTCTCACAACAGATAAATATAAAAACTAAAATAAATATATACTATTTCAAAATGTTTCTACCTTTTATAGCTGTGTTTTGTTATACACAATCCAAACCATTTTGCATGTAAATATCAGTCGCCATTCCGACATGCTTCAGAACTAACCCCATCAGGTTAACTGAAAGAAGAAACACAATCCTATCAAGAATTTTATCTTATATGGTATATGTTTGAATTTCTTTTTCGACCACAATTATAGGAATACAATTAGTTTCACATACCTAATGCGGGTGACAGATTGGGCAAAGTATCGGAGGGATCACCAAACTAATCCTTTCAGAACATCGCTCGCATCTGATTATTTCATATTCTTAAAAAATATATATACCGAATAATATTTTACATCTCTTTTTTTCATAAAACTCACCTATCATGAGTAAATTAAGCACAAAATGGCTCAGCACCCTGTGTCGATATATTTCCCGCAGAGGTGCAGAATAATAGCACATCGTGCATAATATATCATCACCCCCTTCATGCACTCGCACGAAGCCAGCAGCAATCACGCACATATTATTAATAGGTATCAATTGATGACGTCCATATCCGTCATCTCGGTACACATCAACCACAATGTCACCCGAACCACGAGATTCATAACCATTGTCTGTATCAACAGACGGCAAAGTTAATGTTGAATCTGAATTTTGATCATCCATCACCTTAAACAAAAATTAATCAATATTAAATTCTACACCCCCAACCATCTTTAAACATCAACAAAAATTATTTGATATTAAAATACCACTCACAAAAATAAACAAACTAAATAAACACAATTAATAGCCAACAATAAAAGATGCTGGGGAAAAACAAAATCTACTTCGAGGCACACTATCAAAACTAATATAAAATGATCTACTACACATCTATATATAAACAACCCCCACTAATGACCTTAAACGAAAAAAATTCTCACTGGAAATGGATAAAGAAAACACAGGATTACCTAAAACAATCTTCTCCACATCTTCAAATGATTTTTTTTATTATCATCATAAAAATCCAAACAATTGCCAACCCAATTAAAACTAGGACCCTTTAACGATAGACGATTAGCATTAAATTAAAAAAATATAACCAAGTATCATAACTTTCAATACCATAAAAGCAAATTACCGACATCCGTTCCAGACAAAAAGCCCTAAAACTCGGCATTGGTCAAATAACTGATTACACCCCGTACCGTAAGAATTATTTACATAATGAACCCTTAGGGAAGAATGCGATATATATACATATTTAGTAGATAAATTAAGAACAAATTTAGTTTCACCAATTATAGGAACCCCTACATATCACTCGGCAAATTAACAAAAAAGATTGATTTAACCAATTCCAACGTTCTAACAAAGAAACGCACTTTATGTATCTGGAGATGTCTTCAACATAATTGAAATTCCACTTAGTCCGAGCAGATCACAACCCCATCATACCGACAAAGGAATGAATAATTCGAACAGATACCTATAAACCTGTCACAATCAACAAATCCATTAGAAAACGACACAACCTCCCAGCAGCTGTAAATTAAATGCTAATGATGCAAAAATACCTAAAAATATTTCGTAAAACAAGAGTATTTTAGTTAAATATACAATAAATATTATTCAGTATTGGAATACACAATGAATAACACAAATTTGAGTAGAGAAAGATAAATATTTCTAATTACACATGTGTGAATTTGAATTTACATCACCTGCCCGAATAGAGTGTCTTATATATGGATAGTAAAGTCGTCGCGTCCATACAAATGCATTTCTCACATACGTATGTATATAGTCACCGCGCTTATGTGCGAACTACTACGGCGGATACAGCCCTTCGCATACATACGTAGGGTACACAGGTAGTCATTTGCTGACCGTCATTATTTTTAGTCCCATCGCTTCGTATATATAATGCCTCATTATTAGAGGTTCCTAATAGATGAATTTTATTCATAAATATGGGGATGTTTAAAATGAAAAATAGGAAGTATACATATTCTCTTTATTTATTAATGTATACAAGATATATTTATTATAACATTTTTATATATTTATTTTAGCAATATTTATCACCAACGCATACTCTCTAAATCGGATTTTGATTTTTTCAATTTCGGATATAAACCTCATAATTCTAATGTTCAACAAGTCATTCTTCTGTCTAAGAGCCCTCCGCCTGCTTTAGGAAATTGCCGCAAATGCCAACAAATTGACGAATAGCCTCATATCTTTTTATTTATACGTACATATATTGTGAATTATTACACTAATTATAACACAATTTTAATTATAGATAGACAAACATTATACAGGTATATTGCAAACATGTAATGCTAAGATAATCAGAGTGATATATACATACATGTAAAGAAATTTATAATTTATTCAATCTCTTATTAAAAGAGTTATTAATATTTTTCAAATGAATACCTGAAAGTGGTGGAAAACTGTTGAAATTTGGATAGATTAATAGTTACATATGCGAGCTTCAGAATAGCTTCTGAACATGTTGGGTTGTAATTTGGTATACAATAAAAGGCAGCGGGGAACTGAACCGCCTCCCAAAAAAGGTATTTAATATTAAATCGTCGTTTTCCCATCACAGAAAAATAGTGTATTATACAATGGAAAAAATTAGATTTTAGCTCTCGGTAATTTATCTTACCTCGAGCTAAAATCTAATACTTTTTTCCCTTGTATGATACACTATTTTTCTGTGATGGGGAATCGACGATTTTAATATTAAATACCTTTTTTTGGGAGGCGGTTCAGTTCCCCGCTGCCTTTTATTGTATACCAAATTACAACCCAACATGTTCAGAAGCTATTCTGAAGCTCGCATATGTAACTATTAATCTATCCAAATTTCAACAGTTTTCCACCACTGTCAGGTATTCATTTGAAAAATATTAATAACTCTTTTAATAAGAGATTGAATAAATTATAAATTTCTTTACATGTATGTATATATCACTCTGATTATCTTAGCATTACATGTTTGCAATATACCTGTATAATGTTTGTCTATCTATAATTGAAATTGTGTTATAATTAGTGTAATAATTCACTATATATGTACGTATAAATAAAAAGATATGAGGCTATTCGTCAATTTGTTGGCATTTGCGGCAATTTCCTAAAGCAGGCGGAGGGCTCTTAGACAGAAGAATGACTTGTTGAACATTAGAATTATGAGGTTTATATCCGAAATTGAAAAAATCAAAATCCGATTTAGAGAGTATGCGTTGGTGATAAATATTGCTAAAATAAATATATAAAAATGGTATAAATAAATATATCTTGTATACATTAATAAATAAAGAGAATATGTATACTTCCTATTTTTCATTTTAAACATCCCCATATTTATGAATAAAATTCATCTATTAGGAACCTCTAATAATGAGGCATTATATATACGAAGCGATGGGACTAAAAATAATGACGGTCAGCAAATGACTACCTGTCTACCCTACGTATGTATGCGAAGGGCTGTATCCGCCGTAGTAGTTCGCACATAAGCGCGGTGACTATATACATACGTATGTGAGAAATGCATTTGTATGGACGCGACGACTTTACTATCCATATATAAGACACTCTATTCGGGCAGGTGATGTAAATTCAAATTCACACATGTGTAATTAGAAATATTTATCTTTCTCTACTCAAATTTGTGTTATTCATTGTGTATTCCAATACTGAATAATATTTATTGTATATTTAACTAAAATACTCTTGTTTTACGAAATATTTTTAGGTATTTTTGCATCATTAGCATTTAATTTACAGCTGCTGGGAGGTTGTGTCGTTTTCTAATGGATTTGTTGATTGTGACAGGTTTATAGGTATCTGTTCGAATTATTCATTCCTTTGTCGGTATGATGGGGTTGTGATCTGCTCGGACTAAGTGGAATTTCAATTATGTTGAAGACATCTCCAGATACATAAAGTGCGTTTCTTTGTTAGAACGTTGGAATTGGTTAAATCAATCTTTTTTGTTAATTTGCCGAGTGATATGTAGGGGTTCCTATAATTGGTGAAACTAAATTTGTTCTTAATTTATCTACTAAATATGTATATATATCGCATTCTTCCCTAAGGGTTCATTATGTAAATAATTCTTACGGTACGGGGTGTAATCAGTTATTTGACCAATGCCGAGTTTTAGGGCTTTTTGTCTGGAACGGATGTCGGTAATTTGCTTTTATGGTATTGAAAGTTATGATACTTGGTTATATTTTTTTAATTTAATGCTAATCGTCTATCGTTAAAGGGTCCTAGTTTTAATTGGGTTGGCAATTGTTTGGATTTTTATGATGATAATAAAAAAAATCATTTGAAGATGTGGAGAAGATTGTTTTAGGTAATCCTGTGTTTTCTTTATCCATTTCCAGTGAGAATTTTTTTCGTTTAAGGTCATTAGTGGGGGTTGTTTATATATAGATGTGTAGTAGATCATTTTATATTAGTTTTGATAGTGTGCCTCGAAGTAGATTTTGTTTTTCCCCTGCATCTTTTATTGTTGGCTATTAATTGTGTTTATTTAGTTTGTTTATTTTTGTGAGTGGTATTTTAATATCAAATAATTTTTGTTGATGTTTAAAGATGGTTGGGGGTGTAGAATTTAATATTGATTAATTTTTGTTTAAGGTGATGGATGATCAAAATTCAGATTCAACATTAACTTTGCCGTCTGTTGATACAGACAATGGTTATGAATCTCGTGGTTCGGGTGACATTGTGGTTGATGTGTACCGAGATGACGGATATGGACGTCATCAATTGATACCTATTAATAATATGTGCGTGATTGCTGCTGGCTTCGTGCGAGTGCATGAAGGGGGTGATGATATATTATGCACGATGTGCTATTATTCTGCACCTCTGCGGGAAATATATCGACACAGGGTGCTGAGTCATTTTGTGCTTAATTTACTCATGATAGGTGAGTTTTATGAAAAAAAGAGATGTAAAATATTATTCGGTATATATTTTTTTTAAGAATATGAAATAATCAGATGCGAGCGATGTTCTGAAAGGATTAGTTTGGTGATCCCTCCGATACTTTGCCCAATCTGTCACCCGCATTAGGTATGTGAAACTAATTGTATTCCTATAATTGTGGTCGAAAAAGAAATTCAAACATATACCATATAAGATAAAATTCTTGATAGGATTGTGTTTCTTCTTTCAGTTAACCTGATGTGGTTAGTTCTTAAGCATGTCGGAATGGCGACTGATATTTACATGCAAAATGGTTTGGATTGTGTATAACAAAACACAGCTATAAAAGGTAGAAACATTTTGAAATAGTATATATTTATTTTAGTTTTTATATTTATCTGTTGTGAGACTTACCATGTTTTTTTCTTACCCTTTTTTAATATTATAAGAAAGTTAACTAAATCAATTTAAGAATTTATGTTATTTAAAAATTGAGATTAAGCAACGAAATCTGTTGTAAATGAGGGAATTAATAATAATTTTTTGCCTTAAATATTGATAAATAGTGGGCTATCTGTTGTAAATGGAAATAACTAATAATTTTTGTCTTAAATAGTAGGCTTACCAAACATGATTTTTCAAACGTTTTAAGTGCTACTATTTCTTAGATTTTTATGTAATTTCATTGACTTGAATGCATGTTTTTGATAGAGGGGTTTCAGAACCGCTTCATGACCCGGTTGTTAGTTGATTCTCAAATCTTTTTGGTTAGAACGTTAATGCTGTCTTTATATTAGTTTTTTTTTTGTTTCGTTCTTTTATGATGTATAAAAATTGTTATTTTTTAAATGTATAGGAAGTGGTATTTGCTATGTGTACAATGTGTTTCAAAATTAGTTTTTATTAGGCATAAACTATGTTTTTGTGTAAAAACCTCTAAATTTCATATTAAAAGCCGCTCGTCAAGCATATTTCTTCTAATGATACTACAAAAAACATGAACTGTAAAAAGATAGTATATATTTTATCTGTTGTGAGACTTAGTATGTATTCGTTCTCACCCTTTTTTAAATATTATAAGAAAGTTAACTAAATCAATTTAAGAATTTATGTTATTTAAAAATTGAGATTAAACAAGGAGATCTGTTGTAAATGGGGAAATTAATAATAATTTTTGCCTTAAATATTGATAAATAGTGGGCTATCTGTTGTAAATGGAAATAACTAATAATTTTTGTCTTAAATAGTAGGCTTACCAAACATGATTTTTCAAACGTTTTAAGTGCTACTATTTCTTAGATTTTTATGTAATTTCATTGACTTGAATGCATGTTTTTGATAGAGGGGTTTCAGAACAGCTTCATGACCCGGTTGTTAGTTGATTCTCAAATCTTTTTGGTTAGAACGTTAATGCTGTCTTTATATTAGTTTTTTTTTTGTTTCGTTCTTTTATGATGTATAAAAATTGTTATTTTTTAAATGTATAGGAGGTGGTATTTGCTATGTGTACAATGTGTTTCAAAATTAGTTTTTATTAGGCATAAACTATGTTTTTGTGTAAAAACCTCTAAATTTCATATTAAAAGCCGCTCGTCAAGCATATTTCTTCTAATGATAGTATAACACACGAACTGTAAAAGATAGACTCATTTTATGAATTTATGTTAATTCAAATTGATATTAAGCAGGGGTATCTGTAGATGGAAAATTAATAATAATTTTTTGTCTTAAATATTGATATATAGTGGGCTTACCAAACATGATTTTTCAAATGTTTTAAGTGTATTGCATGGATTTTTATGTAATTTCAATATTAAATAATTGAGAGCGAGTATTTATTATTTTCCTCCATAGTTTAATATGACCTCAATTCTTTTTGGTTATAGTGTTAATGCGGCCTTTATACTAGTTTTTGCGTCCATAATTTAATATGACTTCAATTCTTTTTGGTTATAGCGTTAATGCGGTCTTTATACTAGTTTTTGCATGCAGTTTGGTGTGTGTATACTACTGTTGTCCCGTGCGTAAAATTTAATGTAAAACATATTTCTTGTAATGATATAATATAAAAACTATTTGTAAATACAATGTCATCCAAATAAAACAGAATTCCATGTTTTAAAATGTATTTATAATAATGTTTGGAGATACATTTCACCATTTTTTCTCAAATTATAAAATGTAAATACAATCGCTGATGTACAAAAACGTAAGCTGTAGAAGATAAAGAAGCATTTTGAGAGCCAGTATATATTTTTTTATCTGCTGTGAAGCGTATCTTGTTTTTTTTTTTATTTATTCTCTTTTTTTAATACTATGTGTACATTGTGTTTCAAAATTAGTTTTATTAGGCATAAACTATGTTTTTGTGTAAAAAATCCCTAAATTTCATATTAAAAAGCCGCTCGTTAAGCATATTTCTTCTAATGATAGTGCAATGCATGAAGTGTAAAAGATAGACTCATTTTATGAATTTATGTTAATTCAAATTGAAATTAAGCATGGGATATCTGTAAATGTGAAAATGATGATAATTTTTAGCTCTTAAAATATTGATAAATAGCTTGGCAAAACATCAATTTTTTTAATTGTTTTTAAGCGATACTTTTTCAAAACATTTTTATGTAATTGAGAACAGGGATTTATTATTTTCTAGTGTAATTTAATATGACTTCAATTCTTTTTGGTTATAGTGTTAATGCTGTCTTTATACTAGTTTTTTTGTGTATACTACTGTTGTTCAGTGGTTAAAATTTAATGAAAAGCATATTTCTTGTAATGATATAAAAACTATTTGTAAATACAATGTCATCCAAATAAATGAAAATGTATGAAAAATAAAACTTTGCTACATATAGAAAGCCTGGTGTCCGTTTAAGCTTAGTCACAAAATTCCTGGTGATATAAGCAGTGTATAAAATTCAATCTTCATTTAATGTAGTGCCTATTAAATTTTATATTTTGTATTCATTTAATGTGAGACTTCTGCTAATTTTTTTATTAATGAAATATTACTAGCGAAATATGTTGACGTTTTAACGCTCTTTAAAGTAGGTCTTCTATGAAGAGAGGTAGATATAGGAGGGGTTTTGATTGCTATATATCTTTTACCTATGGATTTATATGTCATAATTGTTTATCGTTGTAATTGGTTTGTTTTTCCCTATGATTGATATGCTACATATTAGCTATAATTCGCATACAAAATGTGGTTATTATTTTTAATAAATTGTTTTTTCTTAAAATATGTTGTTCCTTTTTATTTTATAATATAGATATATTAAATAAGGTGACTATCACAGCGATGTCGACTTATTTCTTGTAGTGATATATATAAAAGTATGTATGTATACTTATGGATGAAAATAATTATTATTAGTCTATCAATTTATTCATATGAGGATTAGAGTGTCTATGTATTTATGTATGTGGTATTAAATATCTAGGTCTTCTATGGAGAGAATGATGTTTATTACCTATATAACTTTACCTATGGATTTATATGTCATAATTGTTTATCGTTGTATTTCGTTTAATGTTTTTCCCTATGATTGATATGCTATAATTCGCCTACAAAATGTGGTTATTATTTTTTAATAATTTGTTTTTTCTTAAAATATGTTGTTCCTTTTTATTTTATGATATAGATATATTAAATAAGGCTACTATCATAGAGGTGTTGATAGCGATCAAACGTTGTGGTTTCCATTAGAAAACATGTTTAGATCTGTTAGAAATATGCTGGTAAGCTCGATATCAAGCTTTTTGAACTGTTAGGCTGCACAAATACATTTCATTTATGTGTCTATCACTGAATGTATGATTTGAATGTATTGTTTTGGAATGATGGCTTTTAAAGAGAATGATTTGATGTGGTTTTAATAGATTGATGCCTGATGCCACCTTAGTTTATTAGATTTTTGGCGGTCATCTTGGATTCACCATCTTGCTTTTCTAAAATCCCTACTTTGAAACGTCCTGTATATTCATACTTGGTTGCTATGTTGTCCAGTATCATACTGTATATTTATTTTATGATTTTGAGATGGTATGCTGATGTCAGATATAAATCCTCGGTGGTGGTGTTTGAAAGTATGTTGGGTTTGACCTAGATGTATCTTCCTAAGTTGATCGGGTGTTGTGGCGTTTTGAAACTATGTTGGGTGGTTGTTGTTGTGATGCGTGATACGGAGTTGGGTATTTTCTAGAAGTTGAGTTTATATTTTGATCGATCATATTGATAGTCGGCTATTTCGCCTGACGTCACCTTAGTTTATTAGATTTTTGGGGGCCATCTTGGATTCGCCATCTTGCTTTTCTAAAAATCCCTACCTTTGAAACGTCCTGTATATTCATACTTGGTTGCTATCTCGTCCAGTAGCATACTGTATATTTATTTTATAATTTTGAAATGGTATGCCGATCTTAGATGTAAAGTTTATATTTTTATCGATCATATTGATAGTCGGCTATTTCGCCTGACGTCACCTTAGTTTATTAGATTTTTGGCGGCCATCTTGGATTCGCCATCTTGCTTTTCTAAAAAATCCCTACCTTTGAAACGTCCTGTATATTCATACTTGGTTGCTATCTCGTCCAGTAGCATACTGTATATTTATTTTATAATTTTGAAATGGTATGCCGATCTTAGATGTAAAGTTTATATTTTTATCGATCATATTGATAGTCGGCTATTTCGCCTGACGTCACCTTAGTTTATTAGATTTTTGGCGGCCATCTTGGATTCGCCATCTTGCTTTTCTAAAAATCCCTACCTTTGAAACGTCCTGTATATTCATACTTGGTTGCTATCTCGTCCAGTAGCATACTGTATATTTATTTTATAATTTTGAAATGGTATGCCGATCTTAGATGTAAAGTTTATATTTTTATCGATCATATTGATAGTCGGCTATTTCGCCTGACGTCACCTTAGTTTATTAGATTTTTGGCGGCCATCTTGGATTCGCCATCTTGCTTTTCTAAAAATCCCTACCTTTGAAACGTCCTATATATTCATACTTGGTTGCTATCTCGTCCAGTAGCATACTGTATATTTATTTTATAATTTTGAAATGGTATGCCGATCTTAGATGTAAAGTTTATATTTTTGTCGACCATCTTGATGGTATGAAGCTTGGAGATATTGTTAATTTAAAATAATATTGTTAATTTATAAATAATAATAAATAAATTGTTTTTTTATTAAAAAATATATTGTTTGTTTTATTTTATTTTATAAGTAAGATATACATTTCAAGCATGCGGCTATCACAGAAGCAGACAGCCGTTGCGGTTTCCGCTGGAAACATGTTTAGACCTGTTTGAAGTACATTGAGAAGCGCGATAGCAAGCCTGGTAATTTATTCAGGAATTCTCTAGAAGCAAAGACCATTTTGATGGTCCGCCATTTGTCTGACGTCACCTTAGTTTGGCTAGTGACCGTGAGAGGATGCTACATTAGTTGGGTTGGTAGTGATGGGAGATGCCATTTCTTGGTTAGTGGCTGTGAGAGGGCGTCATGGTATTTGGGTTGGTAATGATGAAATCTGCCATTTCTTAGTTTGGTTAGTGGCCGTCAGAGGGCACCACATCAGTTGGGTTGGTAATGATGAAATCTGCAATTTTTAGTTGGGTTGGTAATGATGAAATCTGCAATTTTTAGTTGGGTTGGTAATGATGAAATCTGCAATTTTTAGTTGGGTTGGTAATGATGAAATCTGCAATTTTTAGTTGGGTTGGTAATGATGAAATCTGTAATTTTTAGTTGGGTTGGCGACCGCGAGGGGGCGCCACATCAGTTGGGTTGGCAGAGGGCGCCACTAGGGCGAGGGGGGTGAGGGGGAGCTGGGTGAGAGGGGGAGGAGGTCCCAGAATCGGCATAAGTACCCTACTTATAATTTACGACATATTTGCAAAAAATCGCTATTCAGTAAGAGTAAACTGTGCTTTTACTCTTTGTATGTATGTACTGTAGAGATACTGTAGTTTCAATCGCTTTCGGCACCTTTGATGTTTGTGTCCCAAAATGGTACTGCTCACCTTACGCCCGCGCAACCAATTCTTCTATTCAGGAATAAACCAGTGGCATCAGAACCAAATCGTTTATGAGAAAAATATGTTAATCTATACTTAAAATTATGAAAAAACTATATCAATAGTACAAAAAGAGAGGATAAAACTTGCTTTTTATTAAGTACATATTACACAGGCATTTAAAATGTAATACATTATACGTACAACTCAGTACCGGATTGAGAGGGGGTCAAAAGGGGACAATTGCCCCGGGCGGCATCTCCGGAGGGCGGCAAAATGGAATTTATTACTGCATTACCTATATAGTGAAAATAGTTACAAGGGCGGCATGGTGCTGACTTGCCCCCTTAAGAAATTTCCTAGATCCGGCACTGCGTACAACACAAAATAATCCCGCCACGACTCAACAGCTGATTGCTGACTACTGCGCACTCACGCACGCGTCGGTTTGACGGAGGACAATTATTTCCCTCTATTGAAACTACTTTTTCTATTACATAGCTATATACTGTGGTAAAAGTGTGAGTTCCGGTCCGAATTTTGATTTTTTTTATACAAAAGGTATTGAAAATAAAGTTCTAAATACTTTTACACTCGTAACGTACCTGTCTAAAAAGCATGACTTGCAAAATATTTGCAAAAAATTGACATTCGATAAGAGTAAAAGACCTACTTCCGGTAGGAATTTCGAAAAACCTTTTTAATAAAATTGTTCTCTTTTATAATTTTAAGTACATATGAATTCTTTATAAAATTGTTTAAACTTAGTAGTTGGCGAAATATTGGCAAAATTCGATTTTTTCACTGAAGTAAACTACTACTTCCGGTCTGTCGAGTTTACTGAAAATCTAATTAGTTCTCAAGAGGGAGATTATACTAGAAAAAGCAAAATTTGGAATTGATAACTATAGTTCGGCCGGAATCGTGGTCATACACAGACTCACTGACAGAGACAGACACAGAGAGAGAGGCACATTTTTTAAAAACCACTTTTTCGGTATCAGGAAACTTCAAAACGTTGACATCTGCAAAAATCTCGAGGTCAAAAATGTTCATCATCACAATACTTCCTTATACCACATATAAGAAAGTAAAACACAAGTTCAAAGCATGACGAATAATCATACATGTCGCCCCGTAAATTCGAACACATAAAAGTTCTCGTTACCGCTGCAATTATGTCGTCGGAGTATGCAACTCGTTCCCACTTGCAAAAGCTTTCCTTGTAAGAAGCGAGCATACAATACTCGTTCTTCGCAGTCTGTATACTAACGCAAAGAACATAATGAGGTGTGGCCATCACACGACTTTCTTATACGTATAAGTGTTTCAAATTATACAATTTTAAGAATTTTTTTATATTAAGAACTATTCAAAATTCTTTTTTAAGTACTTCTAGTCTCTTAATAATCTCTATAGAATGCATATTTTGCAAGATATTCGAAAAAAGTGCTACTCGCTAAGAGTAAAAGTGTTACTTTCGGTCCAAATTTTGACATTTCATATATACAAAAAATACTGGATTTGCAATATTTTTTGTATATATGAAATACAAAAAATATTGCAAATCCAGTTCTAAATACTTTTGAACTCTTGATAAATATATATAACATGCATAATTTACGAGATATTTGCAAAAAATCGCCATTCGATGAGAGTAAAAGTGTTACTTCCGGTCCGAATTTTGAAAAATTTTTTATACAAAAGATATTGAAAATTATGTTACTCGTAATGTACCTGCTTAGAAAGCATGACTTGCGAGATATTCGCAAAAAATTAATTTTCAATAAGAGTAAAAGACTTTCGGAAGGAATTTCGAAAAAACATTTTTATACAATTTTTCTCAAATTTAATTTTGAGTACTATTGAATTCTTTATAAAAACTTAGTAATTGACGAAATATTGGCGAAATTCAATTTTTTCACTGAAGTAAACTACTACTTCCTGTCTACCGATTTTACTGAAAGACTATCAGATTTCAAGAGGGAGATTATACACGTAAATACAACATTTGGAATTGATATCTACAGCGGTTTGACCGCTATCGTGGTCACACACAGAGAAAGAGAGGCACAGACACAGACTGACACAGACAGACAGACAGGCATATTTTAAAACCACTTTTTCGGTATCAAGGGACTTCAAAACGTGGACATTTGCAAAAATCTCAAGGTCAACAATTTTCGTCATCACAATACTTCCTTATACTACGTATAAGAAAGTAATAATGAGTACGTCTCTCTGATAAACCCTCTTCTGGTAGTCAAGAACTAATATTAGGTTACATATCTAGACAATACGTAATCGAAAATTACAAAGACTACGTTCAGATATGTATGAAAACACAGAATATATAATTAATTGTTTAATTAAACGAACGAAGTATAAAATAAATCTCAATAACATCTCCACATCCGGAAATTAACATTACTTCTATGTATGCATGGGCGTGTATGTTGGACCATACTCTCACCCCGACTGACTGATTCCCTGGCCTTTTCCTTTCTTCCCCAAAAATCCCTGTGTTACGTCATCCGATCATACGTACACACCGTGTATATCATATACCTATACAATTATACAATAAACAATCCCTTACAGATACCTAAAATTATATTAATTTCCTATCTTAACGAATTATTATTTTTACTACAGTTAACTATGATTTCAAATATATTTAATTAACATCTACTTACTGCCTAGCGAACAGACATAATCAGTGTCAATTGGAAAGTAGATAAAAGAATGTGACAAAAACGGAACCTTTTTTTTCACATACAAAGCGATGAATAAGCAAAGTAATTTTGTGAATTAATCGTGCCGAACTACATCATAGTTTGCTTTTATTTTCCTATAATGTTCAATTCAAAAGATTTTACATGATATTTACTTTTGCACAAATATACGCTGCAAGGATAACATATTCGCTAGGTAGTATATTTAATCGTTTTTATTTCATTGCATATATAATGAACATGATGTAATTGGTCATAACAGTTTGATAAATATTAGGTAGCATACTGTTCGTTCAATGTTGCTGGCGCATGAAATTGCACACACCTAAAACAAAACTGTCTAAAAATAAGCCCGTAAAACATATTTATTCAGATAATATTTTCTGTTTGTTATACACCTTTTTTCGCTGTTAAAAATATACATACCGGCAACTATTTCACCTTGAATTTATTTTGTTTTTAAACATTGGCTTTAAGTTAAATATAATTTAATCTAGATTTCTAAAGTTCCGAATCATACATTTTTAATTTGTCTACAGTGCCGACAGTTTTATCTAAGTATGTTATCGCGAAAATCTACTTATTGTTAATCGGACAGTCTTGTAATATTTTGACAGATACTCTAAATACAAGAATAATCCTAAGTTGGGATCGGCAGTAATTCTTGCAATGTGCCCCTGACTTCAAAAGCAATCACGTAAAAGCACAACAATAACGTCTCTTCTGATGAAAAGGAAATATGGAGCTTTGATATAAACGGTCCGAATGAAACAAATTGACCATTTGTTCCAATTAAATTATGATGTTTTATCTATAAATACGCACGAGAAAAATAAATTATTCTGTTCATGGACAAATTTCTTCCGACCTACATACAATTGTACGTGCTGCAAAACATGTGTACCCACAATAGAGACTGTCTAGAAATCACAGGTAGAAATATGGACATTTGAAAAATAATTTTCTATAATGTGAAAATTTAGTAATTATAATTTAATACTAAAGAGGGAATGTGCAATTTTTTTCATTTTGGACAATGAAAATATATTTTAACTAACCAATTAGTGACGAAAGCAAGTTGTTGTTAAGCAAGTTGTTTTTTTAGTACATGCGCTAAATATATTTGAAAAGGATAAACTATAATGAAAAGTAAATTTCCACTCTTAATTAATCACTAATGTACATTATAAAATATTAATTCTCGCTGTTAATGGAAAATGATTAAAAAGGTTTAAACAGTGTGTCATATCATGAAATCGGATATCTCATTACAAAAAGATGTGAGTACGTTGATCTTGTCAGTACTATAATAATAATAATAATAATAATAATAATAATAATAATAATAAGCTTTATTCAAGTAGAGCGTTATGAATATCAAAATATACATATATAAAACAAACAATATAACAGAAATAAAATGCAAAAGGAAAAAATCCCTTACCACAAAAAATATATAAACAATCTATATACGTAGTTCGGTAACTAAGTTGCCATCTTCAGTGAAAATCTTTATAAAACAAAAAAATTAGGTGTGGCCACCACACGACTTTCTTATACCTATGAAAGTGTTACTTCCGGTCCGAATTTTGAAATTTCATTTATACAAAAAATATTCCATATCCAACTCTAAATACTTTTGTACTCTTGATAAATATATATAGAATGCATAACTTACGACATATTGCTGTGGTATTTTTCTGCACAAATAAATAAATAAATAAAGAAAGAAATCAAACAAATAAAATGTCAACAAAAATAAAATACCAGCACATTTATTTTAAATAAATATAAATTTACATATTTGATATAAATTATAATTTAATATTTCATCAGATAAATATAGAACAATCCACTAATTTATAAATATATATATAATTTAAATTATTGCATGACAGTAAATATACAAACTGATGAACATGCAATAAAATACACATCAATGCAATGTGGGTTGCATACCCGTAAAAATGAGAGCATTGAAAATTAAAAAGTGTTGACCCCAATTTTAAATAAATTAGAGCACAAAAATTGTGTTAAATATCATACAAAACATGATGCTCAAATACTAACCTCAGTCTAAAAAAGGATATGTAACGATTTAAACATTATTAGTAATTAATAGAAAGTAGGTCATTCGGTAATGCATTCTTTAGCAGTAATAATAATCAATGAATAGAAGCCTGCGTTCAACATATTGCAATAATAATAAACACTACGGCAAGAACAAAGGTCTCTATACATAAATAAATATATTCCACTCATTTCTGGTTCACTATTAAAAATAAAACATCATGTTGGATATGCAATTTTAACTGATATTGTTACCACCCCTTCCACCTTTCCCATATGTTACCTTTCATGATGTTAATATGGAACGACGCTGTTCGACATGATCTCCAGGTCATGTGTTTGACGGGAGTAAAAACGTCAGAGGGAAATTATTGAGTCAGTTGTCAAATGACAATTTTTATGTCAGTTTGTTACATAATGAATACATAATTATATATTGTGATATTTACTCTTTTAAATGTTATTAAATAAAACGTTTGGTAACATTTTGGCGCTCAACTAAGTGGCATTGAACATAGTGTAGTGTTCGCGAACCTTCTCCCAGAACCATCGCAGTGAGGATCTAAGCTGCCACACCCTCCTTGGAAGGGCTGTTAGCAAAGGTCTACGGCCATCGCCAACCATAATGGCGTTCCTCGGACGAGGAGTCGCCCCCAGGAAAATTGTTAACCACTGCTATAGTCATGGCTACTATGAACCACCGCATCCCTTCAGTGGGCACCCAGCCGAGGACCCACGCGAATTCATAGACCAATTAGAGGACTACCTTCAACAGTATGATCTGGACTCGCCAAAGGACATAGATGACGCAGTACGCCCATATCTTAGTGGAAGGGCAGCTGCATGGCACCGCCAAAATAAGGGCACCTTTTGGCATGTGGAGGGATTCGGTGGCAGATTCCGGATGGAATTCTTTAACGACGAAGAATATGCGGAATTCCTGAAGAATTCACCTCAAGGTGATTGCGAACGGACTCCATTGGCTGATACTGGTACTCCAGACGATGCGCCATCCGAGTATGTGTGTGCAGTGGAAGTTAATCAGGAAACAACACAATATATAAAAGATTCCTCCAGTGTAAGAACTATCCAACCGCCGCCGCCCTACGGTGGATACTTTGACGAAGACCCACTAGTCTTCATAGAATTACTGGAGGATTATCTGCTACAATTTCCTCGGGATGTATTGAGAAATGTTGACCTGGCAGTCAGCCCTCACCTGACAGGTGTAGCAAAGAAGTGGCATCAATACTTTTGGGGAACCTTCCAGACATTAGAAGAATTTGGTAGGCGGTTTCGGACCGAGTTTTTCAATGATCAAGACTACTCGACATATCTGAGAGAAACTCAGATTCCGTCTGCCAGTATCGAGACTACCAAACACATGAGTTACGTGTACACAACAGACCACAAGCCACCGTCACAGCCCACAGCAAATGGATCTACTATGGACACAGATGTGCCAGTTCAGGACGGTGTCGTGGTTCCAACAGCATACACCGAGGGTCCTTCTGCCAAACCTATGAATTGTGTGAAGATCACGCGGAATGAAGAGACGGCGTCGCAGTCCTCAACAAAAGGACCTCCAACGGCAATGCGCTTGCCCATCCAAGACAATGTCTCAAGCTCAGTGATCAACACCAATCACCCAACCGGTGGGAATAACGACGGTGTGGACCACAAGACACCATCACGGTCCTCAGTAGATGGACTTATTATGGACACGGACGTGCCAGTCCGGGGCGGGGTCATGGTCCCAACAGCCTACACCAATCTTCCAACTGCCAAACCTATCGATTGTGTGGAGACCACAATGACTAAGAAGATATCGTTACATTCTTCGGCAAATAAACTTAGCACACCAACGGACGTGCTAACCCAACACAATATACCTACCTTAGGAACTACCACCGACACGCGGAACAAACTAGTACCCACCACGAAAGTTGACGGATTATGGTGCCGAAATTCACGCAAACCATTTCACAGCAAGCAGCCCACACTCAAATTGACAAGTCGTCAAAACCGAAGCATAGTTACTCAACCCAAGGAGTTGCTTAGAAGAACCTTAAAGTCTACCCGGAAAAGAACCATGCAAAATGGCCAACAACGCCAAAACTACAATAAGATGGGTCAAACATATTGGATCCTAGCGAATCATAAACCATTTGATCCGGGCATCCGCCGGACCAGAATCTCATCATCCAGGTCCACCGGTCGAACGCAAGAAGCTCAAGAACCAGGTTCGCTACCGCCACCACCTACAGAAGAGCCACGACCGGGGACCAGTCGCCGGATTCCTAAACATGGTTTGGACACAATAAGTTTTAAACGGACCTGGAGCATCAATCGAACTAGCGTCTTTCTGAGGGGGGAGCGTATGTTACCACCCCTTCCACCTTTCCCATATGTTACCTTTCATGATGTTAATATGGAACGACGCTGTTCGACATGATCTCCAGGTCATGTGTTTGACGGGAGTAAAAACGTCAGAGGGAAATTATTGAGTCAGTTGTCAAATGACAATTTTTATGTCAGTTTGTTACATAATGAATACATAATTATATATTGTGATATTTACTCTTTTAAATGTTATTAAATAAAACGTTTGGTAACATTTAGGTAACATTTAAAAGAGTAAATATCACAATATATAATTATGTATTCATTATGTAACAAACTGACATAAAAATTGTCATTTGACAACTGACTCAATAATTTCCCTCTGACGTTTTTACTCCCGTCAAACACATGACCTGGAGATCATGTCGAACAGCGTCGTTCCATATTAACATCATGAAAGGTAACATATGGGAAAGGTGGAAGGGGTGGTAACAATATCTCCAGGATAAAAGACATTATTGAATGTACATTTAAATATGCGATTGGTACACAATTTCCTTTATATAAAAATGCTTCAAGAGATTCCAAGCTAAAAATAAATAAAACATTAGTCAGTATATAATATAGTACAGCTTAAGAATACCTACAGATCGATGAAATCAATCGATGTCCATTGGATATGCAAGTACAGAATATGTAAACAACAACAACAGTAACATGGCGGAAGAAAGGTCACATGACCACGTGACATCGATAGTTACCATAACAAACACGGAGGGCGCAGTAGAAGAAAATTTAAACTGAACAAAAATAATTTGAAACAAAATAAAGCGTTTGGCAATTGTTGAAGGGTATATAAACGCGTGCATCTGCAGAAAGAAGGGAAGTCCATCCGAAGATCTCCAATATTCAAGAAGAAAAAGAAAAGTTGATCAGCAGTCCCTTAAACTTAAACCAGTGCTTCAAGTGTTGTAAAGAAATAAATAAAAATAAAATCTAAAAAGGGATAAACGCCTTTAAGATCTAGACGCTGCGAAACAAAACGTGTGATACGCTTCACAGACGATAAGTGCGCGCTAAATACAGTAAAAGCGCGGGATATTATTATTCGACTTTACAAAGCCCGCCATAATAAAATTTCCAAAAGGATGGAAGGCCCGGATTATCAAGAAGAATTCGAAGTGATATACAGTCAAGAAAAGTAAGTACAAGCACTATTATATAAAACTCCATCTTGCAATCCTATAAATAAATAAATAAAGGAATCTTCATGTGTGTGATATAAAATTACCGGATAGCAACAATTTTAAGAATATATTTAAATATTTAATAAATCCTTCTTTGAGTAAACCTTAGGTTGACGTGAGAATCTCAAGTTAAGGCGATTCAACGGAGTATCAATAATTTTACCTGGATAGCAACAATTTTGTAGAATACTATTTAAATGTTTAATAAATCCTTCTTTGAGTAAGCCTTAGGTTGACGTGAGAATCTCAAGTTAGGGCGACTCAACGAAGCATTAACGCTTTCATTTGAATAACAACAGTTTTGAAATATTATGGGAAACATCTAAAAAGTTCCTCATTGTTTAAATCTCGATTTTGACGTGAAAATCTCAGGTCGAGATGATCCAATGGGGATACGTCGGTAAAAGGTAAAAAAAGTGAATTTAGTAATTTCCTTGATTTGTAAGCATACATGAAGAAGTAATTCAGTAGATTTTTACAATTTTCTTAAGGAACAAAGGATTTGCAAGGTGCTTGTACTATTGATGAAAAGAGAACACATCTAAATAAAAATAAAGTATTGTATTGTATAATAATAAAATATTATCTTCCATGTTTTGTAAATCTATACTGTAAATAAAAATAAGTTGTGCTGACATTCTCTATTTACTTATTTATACCCATCCCAAAGGAGAACATAAGGAAAGTAAACATCACTATCACAGCTAGAACTCACAATAAGGAAAAGCTGCGACACATTCCTCGTTATAGAAAAACAAAGAAATTTACCTTTTAAACCCTGAGATTATTAAAGAATATCAATTTATTAATTTGACTATTGGTTATCAACCATAGTAGAGCAGGTCACAGCAATATGTATTTGCAAAAAATCGCTATTCGATGGGAGTAAAAGTGATACTTCCGGTCTGAATTTTGAAATTTTTTTTATATAAAAGATATTGTAACGTACTTGTCTTAAAAGCATGACTTGCGAGATATTCGCAAAAAACTGATTTTCGATAAGAGTAAAAGACCTACTTCCGGTAGGAATTTCGAAAAGCTTTTTTAAGACAATTTGTTTCAAACTTAATTCTAAATACATATGAATTCTTTATAAATTTGTTTAAACTTAGTAATTGACGAAATATTTGCAA
The DNA here is from genome assembly GCA_963170755.1 of Amphimallon solstitiale. Lineage (NCBI taxonomy): Eukaryota > Metazoa > Arthropoda > Insecta > Coleoptera > Scarabaeidae > Amphimallon > Amphimallon solstitiale. The sequence continues at coordinate 26,471,621 of OY720678.1, forward strand.
ATTTCGATTTTTTCACTGAAGTAAACTACTACTTCCGGTCTGCCGATTTCGCTGAAAATCTAATCAGTTCTCAAGAGGCAGATTACACACGTAAATACAAAATTTGGAATTGATATCTACAGCGGTTTGACCGCTATCGTGGTCAGAGAGAGAGAGAGAGAGAGAGAGAGAGAGATTTTTTTAAACCCACTTTTTTGGTATCAGGGGACCTCAAAACGTGGACATCTGCAAAAATCTCGAGGTCGAAAATTTTCATCATCACAATACTTCCTTATACTACGTATAAGAAAGTAAAAGAGTGTTAAACGTAGTATTTTTACTTTCTTATACGTAGTATAAGAAAGTATTGTGATGATGAAAATTTTCGACCTCGAGATTTTTGCAGATGTCCACGTTTTGAGGTCCCCTGATACCGAAAAAGTGGTTTTTAAAAAATGTCTGTGTTCTGTCTGTCTGTCTCTGTGTGTGTGTGTGTGTGACCACGATAGCGGTCAAACCGCTGTAGATATCAATTCCAAATTTTGTATTTACGTGTACAATCTCCCTCTTGAGATCTGATTAGTTTTTCAGTAAAATCGGTAGACCGGAAGTAGCAGTTTACTTCAGTGAAAAAATCGAATTTTGCCAATATTTCGTCAATTACTAAGTTTAAACAAATTTATAAAGAATTGAAATGTACTCAAAATTAAATTTAAAACAAATTATCTTAAAAAAGTTTTTCGAAATTCCAACCGGAAGTAGGTCTTTTACTCTTATCGAAAATCAGTTTTTTGCGAATATCTCGCAAGTCATGCTTTCTAGGTAGGTACATTACGAGTATAAAAGTATTTATATTAAAATTTTAAATATCTTTTGTATAAAAAAAATTTTAAAATTCGGACCGGAAGTACCACTTTTACTCTTACCGAATATCGATTTTTGCAGATATGTCGTAAATTATGCATTCTATATATATTTATTAAGAGTACAAAAGTATTTAGAGTTGAATTTGCAATATTTTTTGTGTACATGAAATTTCAAAATTCGGACCGGAAGTGGCACTTTTACTCTTAGCGAGTAGCACTTTTTTTCGAATATCTGGCAAAGTATGCATTCTATAGCGATTTATTAAGAGAATGAAAGTACATAGAATAGGATTTTGAATATGTTTTGTATAAAAAAATTCTTAAAATTGTATAGTTTGAAACGTTCATACGTATAAGAAAGTCGTGTGGTGGCCACACCTCATTTTTTTTAAATATATTATTATGTTTTGAAATTTTAAATCAAAGATGAAATGCAACAATTAATGATGCTTGATAATGTGTTTGAGAATAAACATTGGCACGTTGTATTCTTCTCACACCCAACACCATTAATGATCCTTTCTTTGTTTTAAAAAAACTAATGAATTATTATAAGTTAACAGGATAATATCTATATAACTCTTACTGCTCAACGTTATACTAGAATAAACATTTTCACGTTGTATTCTTAAAAACGCACAGCAGTATTAATAATCCTTTACCATTGAACAACTTACTTTGTTACATCAAATATTTCTTCAAATTCTGCCTTAGGCATCTCCATATTTAAATAAAAATTATAAAAAGAAAATTACTCTAAATAAAAATAATGAAAATTAAATTTATATACTAATACAAACTAAATAATTATGAGTCTAACCGTAGTGTATCGAACCCTACGCTCAAATTCTTTGTTAGCTTTTAAAAATTATGTCTTTATCCTTCGAAGTCGAAATAATAATTCATTCATGTTCATTCCTGTTTTTGAAATATATACGAGAAACAAAAGAACATCGGCTATTCATTGCGCCCTCCTTCTAACTAAACTTTAAGTTGGTATCGAAGCGTCCTCGGTGAAATTTCTGCTGTTCATTTTCTGCAAGTTTCGCTGCTACACGAACACACACGCACATATTATTTTTGACAGTTCATTCACCCACGTCAACACTCTGAATTGTTTGTTTAAAAAGTCTTTTCACCAACTTCCTATGCATTTCCATCGGTAGTATAATTTTCTATCTTCTTAATACAGTCCCTCCTTGTATTTGTTTATAAACGTATTGCCTGTCTCATTATTTGTTACATACTTTCTTTTTCCAATTGCTAACACAATCCTTAATTTTCTTTTAGAAATATCTGGATTAGGTAAAACTGGAAATATATTACAGATAACAGGAATTCTTCTTCCCACATCACTCGCATTACAACTATTAGTCGGGCGTACTACGTCGTCTCTAATTTCTATCCAGGACTTTTCCCACGGTAACACATTTATCTGCAAGAAACTGTAAACAATGTTTATACTATTTTCTTTATCTTTGCAGGTCTTCTAAACCACACAAATTATTTTTATTGTCTATGGAAGCTCCTGTACACACACATACAAATTCATGAATGTATATTTTTATTCGTTCAGTTGTTGTTTATACAGAACATTGTTGCTGACCATATCGTGTTAGAATATTTAACTTATATCCTTTTCCTATTTATAGTCATAAGTGTGAGGTAATTTCTATATTCTTTATACATGATTTATTAAAATCTCTCTTATAAATTTGTCACATTGTGCACGTTTAAATTCACATTATTTATTATGCCATATTTTCGTCTCGTGCATAACGAATGTGACCCTGTTCATATAGTTTTATAGCGTTTAAATGACTCACTCTCTTTACCGTTCCATCCCTCAACATGACTCTTTCTCTGTTGTTAGCTTTAAGTACCTACCTTTTTGTTTTTAAACAAAGGTCCATTATTTAAAATATTTAAAGCTATTTTCACTCCTTGTGAAAAGTTAGGTTGCTTTTCAGTGTATACAAACCATACCTTCTGTTTCTCTTTTCTACAAAAGAAATATAAATTGCTTAGACTTATTTTGTTCTTTATTTTGTACCTATATAATACTTAATTTTAATACTTATCCAACCTATAATGTAACAATAAATCATATTTAATTTTTAAAATTTCTATATCTAAATACAGGCAACCCATTATACCTTTGTGTTACTTGTATTGTGTAATGCTTGAAATCAAAAATAAACAAGTTGATATTACGATTTCTATTCTTTTTAACACTTAAACTAATTCTCAAAATTATTCTAATTTTTAAAAATATGCAAGGATCACGGCAATATGTCCTTCGTTGCCAATGGTAATATCTGTTAAATATGACCTGAACAGCCTTTGATGGTTATTTCTCAAAACAAGAAGTTCTATGCTGGTCAGTACACAACAAATGGGCCTACCGCGTCCGATATTTATAACCATCGCAGCTATACCTACGCAAGTTATCTCTCGCATACCGAACACATTAGTAAATATACACACCCGACAACGTCAAGATTCCCTCCCCCACAAAAACTGGTCTTTTCAAACTTGAGGTTAAAAATTAAGCGTATTATTCGCTTCTGTTGAACAATAACACGCCTAGCTCCAAAGAAATAACCCAACAGAGCAGTATTATAAGAGTGAACAGAAAATACCAGAACATAATACACACTCATTATGGAGTCCAGACTTTAGTTTTAAAATGGCATATAGTAAGCGTTGTTAAGCTGCGCACACACACAATCGATATGATTACTCCAAGTTAACTGCCCATCAATATAAACCCCCAAGAGTTTTAAATTGTCAATCATACCCAACACATCATCATTTGGAAAAGCAAACCCCGTCAGTCTGCCTTTATAAAACTTAACACAAGCCGATTTACTCGTATTGACTGACAAGTTATTCGCGTGGCACCATTCACTGAATGCCGTCAAAATCCGACTCACCTTGGGAAGAAGAGAGTCTTCATCACGAGAGACCACAAGCATAGAAGTATCGTTAGCAATGATTACCAGCTCATCAGGACTAACAAATTCAGACACATCATTTATAAATATTAAAAACAACAGTAGCCCGAACATCGATCTCTGAGGCAGACCATGAAGAACTGGATACTCAGTGGATGCCACACCATTTACTCTAACGGTCATTGTTCTTCCTGCTAGATACGATTGTAATCACTGAAGCATTGCTCCCCTAATGCTCAGAGAATACAACCTTTGCAAAAGAAACTCATGGCGTACAGTATCAAACGCGGATGCTAAGTCAAAGAATAGTCCATTCGGATACATACCGGTATTAACGGCCCTATAAATTACATCAACAAAGTTGTAAGTAGCTGTAGCAGTTGAATATCCAGCACGAAAACCATGTTCGTTCTCACTCAACGTGCCACAATTGTTTAGAAATGCAGTCAGTCTCTCGAACACAATTCTTTCTAATATCTTGGAGAATTTATCTAACACAGATATAGGTCTATATTATTCAACAGATGTGGCGTGCTTCCGCTTACGAACAGGCACCACTGTTGACTTTTTGAAGACGGTTGGAAATGTGGATGTGCTGATGGACAGATTGAACAAATAATGCATGAGTCACACTAAGAAATCCGAAGAACACTTTATTAGTATCGTAGGGAAACCAGCACCACCAGAACTATTCCATTTTTTTAGCTTTTTTAATCGACAAAGAATCTCTTCATGAATGATTTCATGGAAAAACATAGAATCACGCACCAACCCAGAAAGAGTGCATGTCTGCGAGGATACGCCAGCAAAACAGTGTGTCATCTTAGCTTTGACTTTGCTAAAAAAAAACTGTTAAAGGTATTAGCCGCGCATTCCGCAGACAAAATCCTACCGCTGAAGTCAGAAAGGGTAACCTTACTGTTTTTGTTTTTGCCTATTTTTCTATTAATAACTTTCCATATCTGGTATGACTTATTTTTGAACTCTCACAATAAATTAGTATTGTAATTCTTTTTAGCAGTATCCAACATATACCTGTAATTTTTCTTTCTTTCTTTATAAACAGCATACAGTTGATATGCATTAACAGTCCTGGCCAAGTAAAATAATTCCTTCGACGGTTTATTTTCCTTTACAATTTCAGGAGATACCCATATTTTGTTATGATGTTGTTAGTTACGGCTTTTTGTAACAATAGGGCAGACTACGTCCAGATACCACGTAAATATACCCAAGATTGCCCGAAACTCATCATCAGTGTTCCCAGCACTAAACACATCACTCCAATCTACCGCGGAAAGCATACTGACTTTCAAAAGCTTTTTATGATATTGATCACTAATTTTATTAACAAAACTTGCCGTAGGCTTCTTACTCACAGAACTGTTTAATCATATCTGATTAGTAGAATGCATTGTGTTCATTATAGTAATATTCAATCGTTGCTCTTTATCCCAACATCTGGAATTCCACAAGGTTGCAATTTGGAACTCCTGCTGTTTCCGATTTTTATTAATGATTTGCAGGACAAAATTGCCCTTGAAAAACTACTTTTCGCCGGCGATATAAAGGTCTTCCTTAAAATTCCTTCTGCAGAGAATTGTCACCTCTTGCGACGGGCACTTGCTACTATTACACTGGGCAACAACAAAAAATTTTTGGAAAATCGTCCAGGGTTTTTCAGTTGAATTACACTAATTTTGATGCCCTGAGTCCGAAAATGACCTTGGTTTTGCTCAATCAGGTCAGGATGTTTTTCTACAAAAATTTCAAAAAAATCTGTTTTTCGTAAGAAAAACTAATTTCTGCTGATAAACCCCTGACGATTTTTTCCGGTTCCCTCAAGAAATAAAAGTCAACGTATCCAAATTAATTCATTATTTATTTACTACATGAAATTTGATAAGCATAATTATATCATAATATAATAAGGATGAGCGTTACATGACACAAAAGTTCAGAGTTCAAGGCAGATATCGGCGTTTTTTCGATTTCCGTGTGTGAGCAGCTGCTGGGTTGTCTCTCTTCAGCGACCAGCAGTAGTCCGCCAGCATCACTGCGTCCCACCTCCCCTGGTACCTCTCCTCCATTTGGCGCATGTCCTGATGGAACCTTTCTCCCTGCTCGTCGGTCATCGCCCCAAGGTTTTCAGGAAACTTGTCCATGTGTGAGAACAGGAAGTGCATCTTTAGACTCATCAAACACCCGAGTTTTTGGAAGGCCTCTATCATGCTGCTGATGAGTGTGGCGTGGTTTGCTGCCTTCGTGTTCCCCAGGAAGTTGTTCACCACTTGCACAAACGATTTCCAAGCGGCGCACTCAAGCGTGTTCATGGAGTTTTGGAACTCAGTGTCCTTTATGAGCTGCCGTATCTGTGGGCCGTCAAAAATGCCGGCCTTGAGCTTCTCAATGGTCAGTCGAGAAAATGCTCGGCACATGTAGTTGAAGCACCTCCCATCCTTGTCCAGAGCGCGCGTGAACTGTTTCATTAATCCAAGCTTCATGTGTAGCGGTGGGATCAATATCTTCTCCCGGTCAACAAGAGGTTCGTTTATGATGTTTCTCGCCCCAGGTACTAACTGCTCTCGCGCCGGCCACTCTTTCTTTACATAGTGCTGGACTCTGTCTCGACTGTCCCACATACATATAAAGCATGGGTACTTCGTGAACCCGGACTGCTGACCTAGTAGAAAGTTCACCATCTTGAAGTCGACGCAGATCATCCATTGGTGCTGCTTATATTGGATTTTGTCAAGCACATACTTCACTGCTTCATATGTCTCTTTGAGAGTTGTGGAGTGCGCAAGAGGGATTGAGGCGAACTGGTTCCCGTTGTGGAGGAGCACACACTTCAAAGAGCGCTTGCAGCTGTCAATGAAGAGTCGCCAATCTGTCGGATCGTATGTAGGAGCGCCGAGTTTATGAAGAAGACCGGCGACATCTCGGCAGTACACGAGGTCTTCCTCCTGGCAGAAGTAGCCCATGTACTCCTCATGCCTTCTACGGAAGAAAGTGATACGCGCGTCCTCGCCAAGTAAATTTTTCTCTTTGAGTCTGGAGGCCAACAGCTCGGAGGAAGTCTTCGACAAGCTGAGATCCCGAACCAGATCATTAAGCTCACATTGTGAAAAGGGCTGCGGACCATCTTGTGTTTCATACACCTGTTCTGTATCTCCTACGTCATCTGAAGTGGTGGCCTCGTCGTCGATGTGAGGAAGCTGTGTGAACGCTGGTACAGGTATTTCTTCGCAGTGAGCAACTGGACGGCGGGCAGATGGAAGGTCGGGGTACTGGAGGCTGTGCCGATTTTTCCGGTTGATGCCAGTAGTATTGATGGCGCAGAAGTAACAATCCGATGCATGGTCAAACGGCTCCCTCCAAACCATCGGAATCCCAAACTTCAGTGAAGTTTTGGCGCCCTTAGTCCACCGCCTGAGGTATTCCACGCACGTCTTGCACACCGTGTGCGGTGCCCACGACTTATCTTGGTTACCTAGCTTGATTTTAAAGTAAGCCTGGTATGCGTGCTTCACAAATCTTGTGATGTTCTTCCTGTCCGCTGACAGCGTGTATTCTCCGCAGATGTAGCAGAAAACGTCAGGATTATTCCTGCATGAACGTCGCGCCGAAGCCATCTGAAAGTAATAATAATATTATTATATTATATTATAATATTATAAAATAATAATAATATTAATAATTATTGTGATTTATTTTCCTGCTAATTTTTATGCAGCGAATTTAGAGAAATGACTGAACTCAAAACCCGTGATATTAGCATATGTATGTATAGCTGGTCAGGCAGGTTTATGGCTGTATCTCAAAAAGTTGACCTGATTGAGCAAAACCAAGGTCATTTTCGGACTCAGGGCATCAAAATTAGTCTAATTCAGCCGAGAAACCCCGGACGATTTTTTGGCTGTTACCCAGTGTTATTAATTAGGATAAACGTAATCGCCTACATTTAAGCATTGGAAAGTGCGATGTGATATCATTTACAAGAAAAAAGTCGATTGCTGTGCACGACTATACGATAAATGACAAAGAATTAGATTTCTGTTCTAAGAAGGGATCTTGGTATATGGTTTGATGTTAAACTAAATTATATTACACACTATAAAAAAGCTGACGTGGGTAGAGAAAATACGAATTTGTAGGTCGTAATAAAATTGTAAAGATTTAAGAAACACTAATTATTTGAAAACTCTATATTGTGCGTTTTTAAGATCAAGAGTAACATACTTTAGTTATTTGGATGATGTTGTTTATCAATGTAACAAAATAAAATACTTGAATGTGTAACGTACATTAACGGATAAATTATCATGAGTATACATATACAGCACGTGTCAATTTTCATTAGCCATAGGCGATTAATTCATGCAATACGTGACAACATGGCACCCCCTACTTTTCTCTTCAATGCGAGCGCGACCGATGCAAGCTCAAGTTAGCAGTAGCTGTTGGACTATTGACTTGGATGTTTGTACTGCGCTTAGAAATAATATTTACGCCTTGCAAGGATTTTTCTTTTTCCTTTCAGTAAATGCAGAGAATTATTAAGCATGACACAAACAAAAGCGTAATTCTAATAAAATTAAAAATAAGGTAAATAAAAAAGGATTCTGAAAATAATAATAAACAACTAGATCGCGCCGGCCATTTGATGATGACGGATTTTATTGCAGACTATATCTCGGAACGTGTTCGCAGCTAAACATTTAATGCAGAAGTGGCAAGATCGGAGAAAGTCGCTGTGATGTCGATTGTTGCCGGGAGACACACGTTGCCACGTATTATTTGTATACGTATAAATCGCATGTAAACATTGAATCCCTATAGCTAATGAAAATAGACACATACGGTATACATTTATACGTAAAACGTATATGCATATATGTAAATGTATGAATGCACATCTACCCTAAACAAGCATTGCGAACAATAACATGCAGACAGCTGTTTCGACCTTACATTGGTCTCATCAGTGCATGAACGTGTTATTCACAATGCATAAACAACTTAGATCACCTGATAATGTCAACTTACGCACCAAACGCCATGAGAAATTCCCAGCGGCATCTGTTACACAAGCGCGACATCGCAAGTTAATGTTGCCCTCCCGTAGTACTACTACTAATCAGGCAACTGTAGATATACATGCATTCAATGAACACGCCATAGGTGGCGTACCATTTCAAATCAATGTAACAATATAAAATACTTGAATGTGTAACGTACATTAACGGATAAATTATCAATGATAATTTATCCGCCTTGGCGTGTTCATTGAATGCACGTATATCTACAGTTGCCTGATTAGTAGTAGTACTACGGGAGGGCAATATTACCTTGCGATATCGCGCTTGTGTAACAGATGCCGCTGGGAATTTCTCATGGCGTTTGGTGCGTAAGTTGACATTATCAGGTGATCTAAGTTGTTTATGCATTGTGAATAACACGTTCATGCACTGCTGAGACCAATGTAAGGTCGAAACAGCTGTCTGCATGTTGTTGTTCGCAATGCTTGCTTAGGGTAGATGTGCATTCATACATTTACATATATGCATATACGTTTTATGTATAAATGTATGTATGTTACTTTTGATAATGATGTTGTTTACCCCGAAAGAGCTTCAATTTTGCTCAAATCATACTGTGGCTTAATATAATTTACGATATTTAAAAGATTCGTATATACATTGTCTTTGTAGCTCAGTTGGTTATAGAAGGTTCCGGCAAACACGAGGTTTACATTTGATACATGCATAGCAAGTACTGTGCTGTACCAAAATGCACAAATATAACAATTAACTCTCCTGAAAACATTGCGTTCATCATCCTTTAATATACTATTATCTGAAAATGTCACAATTCAATCATACATGTTATATCCTCGAACGCCTACTTTAATATTATAATTAAAGAAACGTCTGTACCTGTGCTATTATAAAAATACAGGTGATTATATCTCAGAAAAGTATAGGCTAGGATGTACCTAGATATTATTGTACATATATATTGTATGTATCTCTGTGGATAACATAAAACTTTTAATAACAATTTTTAATGCTAAAAGTAACAAACTTTAATAATAGAAAATATTGTTTAATGATAACTAGAACAAAAAATTATCTTTTTTTCTTTCAGAAAGGATCCTGTGATAATTTACTGTCTAGAGACAGAATAGTCGGTAGCGTACCTGGTTTACTCAATACTATCTCCTGCAATTCAACGATCGACATATTAGCAGCATCAAACGAAGATGAACCTGCAGTACCAAACATTCTAAATGCTTGTATCAGGCATCTAGAATTATACGGTTTACATACACTGGGACTATTTAGAGTTAGTACATCGAAAAAAAGAATAAGACAGGTAAATAAATTAAAACTGTAATTTTGGAAAGATGGTTATGTTTAATTATATTGCAGTTACGTGAAGATTTTGACTGCGGTAAAGAAATAGTTTTAGAAAGCGACCAGTGTCCGCATGATGTTGCAACTTTAATAAAAGAATATCTCCGAGAGTTACCTGATCCCCTTCTTTGTAGAGATCTTTATCATGCTTTCGTACATACCCAAAGTAAGTTTTGCTAAAGTTATATTGACGGTATAATAGTAATTATTGAGGTAAATACTACTAATTACAAAGTCAGTCTTTGTGTATTATAGCTTATTAATGTTCCTTCGCTAAATACCTTCACATACTGACCTAGCTAGCTCGGGTGCGCCAATGAAGTCGATGTAGTAGTAATGCTAATTTACAATTAATAACTAAACAATTAACTAGCCCGTTTTCCTCTGCACAATAAACCCTGACTGGCTGCTATACAGAATAGGTGTTAGATGCGTACGTGCCATTTGCGTACAAGGAAACGGTCAATCCCGGACCAGGTAGCCGGAGTAATTACTCGGAGTGCTATTTGCGTACAACTACAAGATTTTAAATATGTATTTAAATTATTGTATATTCTACAAAACAATATTATAAGGTACTAGTTGTATTATTATTATTTGTTATCTTGTAGATCGGTTTCTATTTTTATTAAATTTGCCCTTTGAATTTCAAACAAATTTACTCTGTGCGAAAAAAGAATCTACCCCCAAACACTTTATCTAGTCTTAGCACTGGTAGCAATCAGCTGGCGTGTTTAAAAGTTTTTATTTCAGGAAATTTATAATGTCCGCTGCATTTTAATATACAATATGTACATAGTACTGTGGTTGCAACATTGTTACAAAATGGTAGAATTTTAAATAGTTTAGACCCTACTCTCACTTTCGCTATATTCAATTTGTTAATCTTATAAAAAAAATGAGTGTGCTTAAGACCATACGGCAGAAGTGAAAACTTCATCAAGGCGAGGTTAATAATACGAAATACAACTTTTTTTTCGTTCTATATTCACTTACATTTACATTTTCCATTTTCCATTTTCGTTCTATATTACATTTAAAAAATATATATTTATTATTATTGTGTATACATTATTCTAGTACATTTCGCTCGGTCTGATCAAGTTTTCACTTCAAAAATTCATACGTACGCATGTATATATACAAATAGACGATATGATAATTCTCATACAAGTACCCGCGCTGGTCTAATGGTAACGTGCCGGCCTCATACCCGGGCGGCTCAGGATCGCATCTGCACGCGGACAAGAATTTTTTAGAAAATAAAAATACAATATTTCGTGTATTTATTCTAAATTTCAATTTAATTGAAATTAAATACCGCTAGTTAGTATTATAATACAAAGCCGAGCGTGAAACGGTTGCCGAGCGAGTATAGACCGGCAGAGACGCGTTAATTATATCTCTCTCGCTCCCTTAGTCGACTCGACTTTACCCGAACGAGCGTTACATTCCGAGCGTGACGGCTCAGTCTCGTTAAGTGCCATACAATCAATGCATCAACCCGCCCATAGAAGTTTTCACTTCAAAAAATTTGCGTCTTTACTGCTCAAATTACAAACTTGAAATCTGCATGTCTATCTTGTTTCTTCCGTTATATAAAAAAAAAACAAATGCCTATCGACAATTTTAGCGCCTCTCTCATCTAATTAAATTTTAGGTTGGCATCTTTTTCAAAAACGTTCGTGGTAAAATTTTCTTGTTTGTTTTCTTAAATTGTCACGCTCGAACCAATACACGTCGATCATCTTGACAGCTACACACACAAATGGCGACACCTTAAATCGTTTGTTATTAAAGTTCTTCACAAATTTATTGCAACTCGTCTTTGGTAAGTATATCTTTCTTCTCTTCCTTTTTCAGTATAATTCTTCATTATATTTGTATATAAATTCATTACCCTTTTCATCGTTTGTTACATATTTCTTTTTACCATTTACTAATGTTATTCTGATTTTTCTTTTAGAAATTCTTCGATCTGGTAGTACAGGAAAGACGTTATAAACAACTGGGATTTTTCTTACGGAGCTCGCACTACAAAGAACGGCCATCTCCTTCACACCCTTACTGATTTCTAACCATTCTCTCTCTTCGGGTAAAATGTCAATCTGTAGAGTGCTATAAACAACATTAACATTGTATTTTTCTTTTGCAGGTTTTTAAACCATACATGACCATTTCCATTGTCTTTGAAACCCTTGAGTTATGCATAGAAGAACTGATAAGTGTATTTTGAAGTTATATTGTTATTATTTACACAAAATATTCTCATTTACGATCTGACATTTCGCACTAGAAATGTTTTTGTTTATATCCTTTTTTATATAAACCACAGATATTTGCTATACTTTAAGTATTATTATTAAAATCTTTCTAATGAATTGGTAGCATTATTAATGTTCAAATCCATATTTTATTTGTTCAAATTATTTCTTTCAAGACTGCATCATTTTTCTCGAGCCCGTCTTGTTTTTGTTTATATTCATATGGCATTTATATGTCTTTTAGACAGAATAAAGCCTATTAATTTATTTAGTATTATCTTATGTATAGTATATACCAATAACGTATACATTTTGATAATAGCATTGCTCTTAAATGTTGACAACCTATTGTACTTTCATGTATCTGTTTTTAACTAATGCCTTAATTCTAAATAAAAGATATTAAAAATACAAATTAGTATTCTTTCTTTTTAATAACTAAACTAATTCTTAATATTATTATTTTTGATAATGTGAAGGTCACAGCAATATGTACATATTCTTAGTGACTAGTCTAGTTTTGCCACGTCAGCTAAGGATTTTAAACGTTTTTTAATGTCTTTCGTTTCATAATATAATTGAAGTATGTTTGAAATTCTATTATCCAACTTGATGTAAGTCAATTTCCTCCTTTTTTCCTTCTAAGTTTAACTCATTCCGTTTGTATAAAAAGTCACTTTCTTCAGCTTCTGTTTTTAAACAGTTTATTAAATCAAATATTCGCGGATGAAATCTATTAACAGCATGATTCAAACGGTTATTCCATCCTTCGACTGCGTTATTTGTACTATGTAATCTCTTGTTACAATTCCACATTTTAGTAGTAATAATGCGATTTTCCAGCCAGTGGTCTAAAGAGTAGTCACAAAACTGCTGCAGCTTGTCATTTATCGGAGAATCTTCTTGTATATACAGCCAACCTTCGTCTATATCTTCAGCCGGATGATAAGCCAACGCAGCACACGTCCGAATTTGTCGTCTTATTTCTTCGTTAGGCTTACTACAAAATTTGAATGTGCCATCCATAAAAACGAATTTGTATTTGAAAAAACGTCCCATCCTGTTGTTGTTGCAAAACATATTAGTCGGTCTTCATTAACGTAGTCAGCAAGAAGAAAAACTGATCCATCCTGCATCGGAAGGACACTGTTCCTTTCTTTAATCGGCAGAGTGTTGTTTATTGTTGTGAGAATTAAATTTAATAGTCATTAATACTATACATACATACATTTCGGCGAGTATCTTTATTAAATTCATAAACACATTAACATTGAACATGTAAAAATTGTATATTAGATATTTGTACGCAAATAGCACTTCCACTAATTACCCCGACTCCTGGTCCAGAGTCGGGTGACCCCCTTGTACGCATATGACACTAAAACACATTTGTCCGCAAATAGGAGGTACTTGGTCCTCGTCTATAGGTAGAGCTGAAAAAACTTTTTCTTGAAAAAAATTGAATTTCATTTATTTAATGATACAATCTATATATTCTAACTTTAGGGCTTGTTCACAATGGACCTAAGACGTAATCTCAACGTAACGTAAACGTAGCACGTAAGGTTAAATATATGAGAAACCAAAGTGCACAATGGCCTTATGTTTATTATACGTATGTCTTACGCGTGTCCGTAAAAAATACATAAAGTTGAAATGAATTCATCTTTGTGTATTTCTTATGCCTATCTTACAGGAGCGGACGAATGGCGCACTACACTGCGCATGTACTCTGGCAACAGCTAATTATAGCTGATATGAGAAAGAATCATCAACAACAACAAAATGAGCACAAGACAAAAACATATTGTTATTTAGAAGCTAAAAAAATTAAACGACTCAATAAAAGAATCTTCTCAATAACTCTTATAGGTATCGAGCATAAAATTATAGAGAAAATAATTAAAAACACAAAGGGTTTAAGTTCAAATAATATTAGTGTAATTGAAAAAGGTACAAAACTTCTTTGAATTCAAGTTTTGAAATTAAAGTCAATGAAGAACTTCAAATTACCGGTAGCAATAACAAAAAGTGAATATAGTTTCAAATGAATATTCTCTTCGGCTCCTTGCCGTAAACTAATTTGAAACGAGACGAACATTTCTGGAAACTCAATCAGCGCTCTTGCGTTGATTATTGCATTATGTACACGATTTGTAAGCACTTTCCTACGTAGTATTATTATTACAAATAACACTGATAGACACATAATTTGTGACATGAAAATTTTTAGGTGTTTCTAATGCAGTTTGATACCCTGAAGTCAAATCTGAAAAGAGAATTTTTCTATCACCCACAGATATTCTGTACCCTGCGGCTTTATAATTTACAATACGTAAAATTTTATTATATTGCATCATCTCATACTTTCATATAATCAGGGATATATCCGGTTTAGACAGGTTTCTACCTGCTTGTTCGAAGTAAACAGCGTGTTTTCCGATCATTTTATTTTACAAACTTTATCATTTATCAGTAGACTAACAGTATCCGAATCGGTTACGTCTTCTGTGTTTGGATAGCAGAGTTTTTGAGTTAACATTCTTTTACGTTTTTTAAATTACTGTGTCTAAGATTTTTACGTACAATGCCTAGACAGTGCGTAAATAGTGCCAACAGTTTTTGTTATGTGTGCGGAGAACTAACTTTTAAATCACAAAAACGTAATTTTACACCGCTTGTGCTAAAAGCTTACAAACTGTATTTTGGTGTTAAAGTTGAGGACCAAGACAAAGCATGGGCCCCTCATATCGTTTGTAAAACTTGTATAACATTGTTAACAGCTTGGTTAAAAGGTTCAAATCGTAAAATGCCTTTCGCAGTGCCAATGGTTTGGAGAGAACCTAAAGACCATGTTACAGACTGCTATTTATGCCTCACGAATATTAAAGGTATTGGACCGAAGTCTAAACATACTGTTAAGTACTGTAATTTACCATCAGCTTTAAGACCTATCAAACACAGTGAACAACTTCCTATTCCAAAAGCACCAGAATCTTGGAGTCTCGATGAAGAACTAGAATCGACTACTTCTTTAAGTGATGATACAGAAACCGCAAAGGAAATGACAACCGATCCTTTATTTGATTTACCAGGATGTTCAACAGCGCCGCATCTAATTTCACAGGGTGAACTTAATGACTTAGTTCGAGATCTAAACCTTCCAAAATCGCAGTCCGAACTTTTAGCATCCAGACTAAAAGGTTGGAATCTTCTCCAAAGTGATGTAAATATTACGTTTTATAGAAAAAGGCAGAAAGACCTCACGCATTGCTTTCTTCAAGAAGGGGATCTAGTATACTGTTCAGAAGTCAACCTTTTGTTTAACGCACTAGGACAGAAACATGATCCATGTGATTGGCGTCTATTCATTGATTCCTCTAAACTTAGTTTAAAGGCGGTATTGCTTCATAACGGTAACGAATATCCATCTGTGCCCTTAGCTCATGCGGTTCATATGAAGGAATCATATGAGAATATGAGAGTTCTTTTAGAGCATATCCGTTATCATGAATATGGTTGGCCAATATGTGGAGACCTAAAAGTAATAGCCCTTCTTCTTGGAATGCAACTAGGTTATACGAAATATTGTTGCTTCCTTTGCGAATGGGACAGCCGTGCGCGAGACCGTCATTATGTACAGAAGCAGTGGCCAGTACGTCAGGCACTAACTCCGGGTCAAAAAACGTTAGTAATGAACCTCTAGTTGATCCCAAAAAGGTATTACTTCCACCTTTGCATATTAAATTGGGTTTAATGAAGAATTTCGTGAAAGCAATGGACAGAAATGGAAGAGGGTTCTAGTATCTGAGACAAAAATTTCCAAGAATCAGTGACGCAAAAGTGAAGGAAGGCATATTTGTGGGTCCGCAAATAAGAAAAGTAATGAAAGATGAGACATTTGAGGAAATGCTGAATGAAACTGAACTACGAGCCTGGGGTGCTTTTAAAAACATTGTTGCAAAGTTTCTTGGAAATGTGAAAGCTGACAATTACAAAGATCTTGTGACTGAACTACTTACTGCCTATAAGGAAATGGGTTGTAACATGTCCCTTAAAATTCACTTTCTGGACTCCCATCTGGATTTCTTCCCCAAAAATTTAGGGGCTGTAAGTGACGAACATGGGGAACGGTTCCACCAGGACATTTCTGCGATGGAGAAACGGTACCAATGCAAGTGGAGTGCCAGTTTGCTTGCCGATTACTGCTGGACATTGTTAAGGGATACTCCAAAAACAAAATATCGCCGAAAAATATCGACAGTAACATTTTAATGTACTCTTTGGTTAATAAAATAATATAACAATAATATATCTATCGCTGTTTGCTTAAAAAACAAAAATACCTCATAACAAAAAAAGTATAGGTGATAGAAGAAATCTGTAGCTATTTTCGGCTTTTGTGTCAATTTTTACGTAATAAACACTTTGTTTTGTTCATGTCACAACAAACAAGTGGATTTTTGTCTACCAGTGTAATAAGAGTTGCTAAAAAAACGCAACGACTTCAGGTGTACAAAACGCAAAGGTTTTACAAAACACCAAAAATTCAACTAACTTAGAGCAAATAAAAAGTATTCCCATTATTACTCTTAACGACCCCCAAGGTAAAAGATAACACAGATGGTTTTCAGTTAGTTCCAAATCGCAGAAAGGACACGAAAACAAAACAATTATGGGTACGGCATCGAATTCACAATTTAAAACAGTTACAAAATATTCGTATCTACACGTCACCAAACTCGAAAAAGATATAACGACGAAAAGAAATTCGATGACGCTAAATGCGAGCTTATGCACTCGAGACGACCTGACATATATATCGTCGTTCAAAGTTGGTGTCCCGGCAACGCGAATAGATGAATTAAAAATGCTGACAATTGGCCTGTTGGGGCATACGTAAGTCATTTTTTATGGAACCTGAAGCCTCGAGTAGAAAGCGTCTCGATGGCAACAGATTTGACATCTTTCACCTTAATGTGTAATGTTTAACTACGTCACTACATAGTCTAAATATTGACCTAGCTCTACTTAACAGCTCTAAAATCATTTTTATCACCGAGCATTGGTTGTCATGTAACCAAATAAGAATTCTCTCCATTCCGGAGCATATACTTTTAACTTCGTTTTGCCTGCAAAATACAATTCATGGCGGCTCTGCGATATATAGTTCACATGAATTCTCAGACAAACCAATTGATCGACTGAATGACTGGCAGTAGAATGTTGTTTTGAGAGCTGCTGTGCGAACATTCGTTT
Source organism: Amphimallon solstitiale (assembly GCA_963170755.1). Lineage (NCBI taxonomy): Eukaryota > Metazoa > Arthropoda > Insecta > Coleoptera > Scarabaeidae > Amphimallon > Amphimallon solstitiale. The sequence goes on from OY720678.1 coordinate 26,489,365, forward strand.
CAGAAAATATTGTATTTTAATTTGGTTATACACACCTCCACAGAAATAGGTTTGAAAATCGCATTTGAGTAAATAAATAACTTTTTGAAAACGCGCTTGAGCAGAATAAAAACGCATGGCTATTTACCCGCTCCTTATCTTACATACAATTTGACTATAGTGTCTCAAGTTTCACAACTAAACGTGGTAAGTAGAATCACATGCATACAATCCAGTCAATTAGAATTATCACGATTTTGTGATAATTGAAGACGTGAAAAATTTGAAGACTCAATTTTAAATAATATAATTTAATATATCTACTGTACTACAGTTACCGCAGTAAGTAGCCATTATTCCATAGAAGTAAATATTTGTTGGTGATAGTTACATATCTAGTTAAAAATTTAATTTAATTAGGGTGATGAAAAAGGGGCAACGAGATATAAACTTTTAATTCGGTTGGAAAGGGCTAAAGCGTATTTATATAACAAGGCTTAATCAAGAACTGTTTGCTATCTCATTTAACAAAATCTATATAAATAAAATATCCTTGGTAAACGCATCACTTGAGAACGGTTGGGCCGATTTGGCTATATTTTTTTTAATGTTTGTAATAGTCCAAATAGGGTTTTTAGGGAAAGAAAAATTGCAGTCTTTTTTGTTGTGTTCGTTATGGTCCTGGAAAAGTGTTCATAGAAAAAAAATTAGGGACAATTACAAGTCGGAAAATTCGGACAAACTATAAAATTCATAATTGTTGTATGCACTGTCAATCATAACGACATACTTGTTGCATTCTTTTTTTTATTTTGGAATGGAAATTTTTCAAGTGAAAAAATCTGGAACACATTTCCAATAGCTTTTCACAAATTCATAAACCGATCACAAACAAATTTATTGATATTTGGACAAAACAACGTTTATCGGGTCAGCTATTTAAAATAAACTTAAAGCGTCCTCCTAATGAGCCGCTATCATAGGGAAAACATTGCTACGAAAATTCTTTATTCATAAAAGCAGAATCTGCCTTCTCCACGGGGATGACTCAGCCTGTATATATACGCGATGTTCAATTAATACTCTTACACTAGCTAATACGTTTGGCGCTAAATTGTTACAAATCCGTATTTAAAACAAAAATTAATTTAGCAGAAACATTAGTTATGTAAATGTCAGTCCTCAAAGGTTCAGCATACTATGCTTTATGAGAAAGTATTGATAAAAATTAACAGGGTAATCTATAAAGTTTTGATTTAACAAAATAAATAACAGATTAAAACGAAAATTATTGTTTAAAATGAGCAATAATAATTTAAGGTAGGAAAAATTATTATATATATATTGAAACGTTAATAATATATCTTAAAGTATATGTTTGTGTAAAATATCTTATCGTAGGTAATTGGGAAGAAAGGTCTTAGGTTTTTATTGCACAACCCCCCCTTTAACAAAATAAAATGATTTTTTGCTTGACAAAATATATACGCAGATAGACTTTGTAAAATATAATAGAACTCATCTTTGATAAACAAAAAAAATAATAAGAAATATTTTTACAAACAATTACGGCATATACCTCACACATACTTCATTATGTCACTAATCAATTTACACCCTGCTGATAGAATTCTTATGGATATTGATTGTAGAACTCTTTTACAACGTTTTGTATTTCTACGTCCAACTAAAACAGTTACCTTTTAACGCCTTTTTCAATAACCCAAGAATTTCAAAGGAATAAGTCTGGGCTATAGGGTGGATATTCTAAAATCTTCCAGTACATTTCTTAATGCGTCCTGAGGCCATTTGTTTAAATGATTTATTTCATATGCATCACCTAGGACACACACTTTTTAAAAGAGATAGCCTCAGCCTGTCAGAATTGCATGAGTCTAACCCTTAGCTACATGTAGAGCGGGCCTTAGTTTTTTCGTTTTTTCCTTGTTTTTGAGCCATATTCTCATATCACTTTTCCTTAACCTAACGCATAGAACAAATTTATTTTAACACAAAATTGTAATGACATAAATTAAAAGAATATATTATCATCTGACGTATCTCACACTTCCTTGTTTGCTTATTATTGCTTGTATAAGTATTTTATTTAGACAAGGTTTCTTGTAGGCTTTTTTAGTAGTCTTTTAAAGACTTCTTTGCAATGATACTATTAAACAAATATATTATTATTAATTTAACCAACACTGATCACAATATTAGGAAATTCTGCTTTTAACAGTACAGCTTTGCAAATCATTCGGTATTTTTATTTTATTTAAGTTAAAATATATATTCCTAAATGTTTTATAACTTCATATTAATGCAATTATATTTTAAGGAAACTACCAATATAGTTACATCGACAAAACTATATCAATACACAAGTTTATCATTTACGTAGCTTTTTTAACTATATTTAATTAAAATTATTATAGTTCATCGCACTATACCTATAATGAAAAATAAAAGAATCTGTAAGAAATTAAAATTACAAACAAAACATTTCTTGACAATAATACACTAATTTAAATTGAATATATTAAAAATATTATTATATTTATGCATTAACATCTTATATGATAAACTCTGTTAATTGTTTAATTATTTCAGAAATACGAAATAGAAGATTGCAATTAGAAGCCCTCCAATATCTTGTTCAGTTATTACCACCTGCCAATAGAGATACACTATATACACTCCTAAAGTTCCTTGCAAACGTAGCTAAACACTCAAACGATTCCAAAAATGCATTGGGTATGAATGTTCACACATACATACTTAGGTTGATCAAAACTAATCATACAACATGTTTTAGGACAAGATGTTTTAGGCAATAAAATGGATGCAAACAATTTAGCTACAGTATTTGCGCCTAACATTCTTCATTGCATAAAACCTGGAAGTAAAGACAACTCTGGTGACAGACCAGAAGATAGAACGGATGTTATTAATGTCGTGAGAACGCTTATAGAACATAATAAAGATTTATTTGAAATATCCTCAGAATTATTAGATGAAGTATATGTCCATATGATGGATTCTCACCCGGAAATTCTAGATAATTTATTATCGAAAAAAGAAGATGGAATAGCCGCAGAAGAGTAAGTACTTTTGAATAGTTTTGCATAGTTCAGTTGAAACCATTGCATCTAATTTTAAAAATTCTTTATATCCATTTTTACTGAAACTTGAAGCAATCACTGATCTTGTTTTTGTCATGACTAGTAACCATCTAACGAGCGATCATTTGATCGCTCGTTAGATTCGGAGTCGAATTCGGTTGTTCACCAAAAACGTATTTCCAAATTTAGGCATTTGTAAATTGAGAAATATCAACGTTGACAAGCAAATATCATATATTTGATAATTATGTATGTATTATTACAAATGCGTAAGTTTGGAATAGTTATTTATTATATATATACCTATATATATTATTATAATGATTTTACGTGTATAATACACTATATTTTTCTGTGACGGGAAAAACGACGATTTAATAACTAAAAAACACACAATTAAGTTTCAAAAATTATATTGTACAAACACAATGCCTATTAACTGTGAATGCAACGTTCAACAATTTCTCTAACAAGATAAATTGTTCAACGATGCATACACAGTTAATACGCACACTATAGAGCGGCTCAACCTTAGTATTCAGTCCAGTCTTAGTTAGTTAGTTTCAACTAGCGTCATTAAAAAAAGGGGGTGAAAGAGAAATATAAGTAATACCGGTACAAAACAAAATTGCTGTCCACTGTGCCTGCAGTGAAGAGAAATTGATTTTTCTTTCCTCGAGTCTGAGCCTTTCGCGCTTAATATACAAACATAATAATTTTCATATAGAGGAATTTAAGTTTCAAAATAATATACTTCTATTTACCGAAAGAAAAACATGGTAATGCACCGAGGTTGTCGACCTTTTCCACATAAAGGCGTGCTGTACTATTCACAAAAAAAAAACATCGCCATAGAAAATCTTTTCAATTGCCATTCATTTCTAACAAAGGTTGTAACTATTTGCATTTTATCGTTTTTTTGAAAGAACCTTAAAGTAGAATTACTGTGGTATTTACGTAAATGCGTATAGGATAAACAAAGTTATGGACCGACTTTGGCCCTAAAAATATAGAAATTTTTGATGAGTTACAAATCAATTTCATTTTTGATTTCCAGTTGGACATTTATACGTATTCTTCAGATTCGCACCGCCTGGTACCTATTCGGCAGTAACCCTGTATAACTCTTTTACTACCGTAAGCAATTTGTAATGAAATGTCTTTTTTTATTTCAAAGCAATGTTGTCAGTTCGATTTATTATATTTATAGTTGGTATTGTCGGTGTGGTGTAAGTATCACGACATGACTTTCCTGTCAAGGGTCAAATTAATAATATAATATAATAATATATATATATATATATATATATATATATATATATATATATTGTACCGCTATATTTTCATGGGCTGATAAACAAAAATTAATAATTTAAACCTCCGGCTTTTACTTTAAATACTCACTTTAATTATGCTCAGTCAGTAGAACATGGTTAATTATAAACTCTTCATCTCCTTTTCTATAATGAATAAAGTCAAATTAAATACTTGTGAATCATTCTTTACATGATATACCAAATTAGCCAATGTCATTAAGATCTGTCAAATTTAAAATAAAAAACAAGTTATCTAGGGTAAATAAGTATTTATTTGATACTTTAACATTAACAATATCCTATTATTGTTAAATAGATATGCGAAATAATATTTTAAATGCTTTATATTGAAAAAAACCTTACAAATATAACAGATATCAAATTCTCAGAATTAATGAAATTAAATACTTCTACCTGTCAACAATCATTCTATTAACAAATTTATAATTGAAATGTGTTGTTAAAAACAACATCATCAATCCATTTTCAAGGTAATAAGTTAATTTTAATTAGGTTTTGAATCATAAATAATACTTTTATGATGATAAAAGTATCCAAATGTTGCATACAAAATCGAACAATCTAACAATGCCAAAGTCTAAAGAATTTTTTAGGGGTCCCCATTTTATTTACGATAGGAGAGATATTCTATCATAAAAAATGGCAAAAAATTTATTTTACATAAGGTGACCATACGACCCGAACTTCCCGGGACAGTCCCGGAATTTCAGTCCTTGTCCCGATATTTTCCAAACCGTTTATTAGTCCAGAATTTACAGCATTTGTCCCGAAAAACAATAGTGTGAGAACGTAAAAGTTTGATATATTAATTCGATTGTGATTTGAATTTTTAATATATACATAAATATTTTAATTTTCAACGGTGCATTACATACCTTCCTTTCTTGTTCAAATGTTTTAAAATTGCCAGAGATTTACGTTGGTCTTTCTGGCACTGATGCAGCAACTGAGCGAGAATTTAGCATTATGAACAGTTTTTGGACTAGTGATAAGGCACAGCTTAAAGTGAACACTTTGAAGGGTGAGTTAATCACCAAAATAAATTTTGATGAAATTTGCATAACTTTTATAAGAAGATCAAAACAGAGAAAGCTGCTCTAAGACATATTCATGTTTCAGAGAAAGATTCAAAAAAAAATAATAATAATCAAAATAATAATTTAGAAGGGTTACAAATTTATTGTTTTCTTTAAAAATGAATAATACGCTTTGATTATTACATACCACCTCCGCCACAATAATAATAAAATAATTTATTTGTAAATAAAAATTTAAAAAATTATATATATAGCGTCCCGAAATTTTACATTGCATGAATATAATAAGTTCAAACAAAATTTTATAATGAAATCGACCTACGCAAATACAAGTAAGACTAATATTTGGTTAAATTCAAATATTTTGTACAAAGTTATTTACTCTAAATTATATTTTTTAATAAAATATTTCAGGCAAGAATGCATTCTAAAAATTATATATTATGAGAGTAACTGATAAAGTAACGATTATTTGAAAGCAGTATTCGTTACTTCGGATCTTATCAAGTAACGAATACTCCAATAAGAGATAGTTACTCCTACTTAATTAAATTTATGTTAGATTTGCAACACCACTACTTAGTACATAATATTTGTTTGAAATAGTAGGTACTGTGCTTGTATTGCACTAAATTAATACATAAGGAAAGACTACTACATCTATTTTCCAGTAAATTATAAAGATGTTTGTAATACTATCTCATTAAAAAACATTTTTAGCTATTCCCGTTTTGTATTTCAGCTTAACTTTTAACATTTTTTTAGGTCGTTAGATGATCTAGACAGTGAAAGCTTGTCGGCTCCATGGTCACCTGAACAAAACTCCCATTTGGATTATGCAGGTCATAGAACATTCCATGGTATAGATGATCATGACATGAATAATGAACACCGTAAAATGTATTCTAGGGAAGAGTTTCTTCACGAGACAGCAGCTACTGGAGGTCCAGATATTGCCATGAAAATAAGGTTAGATATTACTATTGACGTAATAATTAAAGTTAAAAATATTTGAGTAATTTGGAATTGGTATAATTTGGTTATTCAATGACGAAATATGAATTAGCATTAGGCCTATAATATGTACTTTTCTACTTTGAAGACTTCTCTCTGATTTTTCAAAAATTAAAACGTCAAAACTAATAAGAACATTGCATGTTTTTAGTGAAAACACAAACGTTTAAATAACCTTGATAACTATTTGTAGGGATTATGAAAGAAAAGAAAATATATTCTACTAATAAATAAATAAAAATTTTCAAATGTGATCCTCTTCGAAAAACAAAAATAAAAAAGTATATTGTTTGATAACAAATATATAGGAACACGTACAGGCAAATATAATATTAGTTATACTAAAATGATATTTTAAACCAAAAGAATCCTTATTTTATTAAAACGGCACGTCAATTTTGATTTAGACTTGTCAAATTACAATTTCTTCAGGCAGTATATCACGTAGATTATCAATTGATTGTATATTAGTATGATCGTTGTTCTAGAAATATAACAAGCTGCATTTATGGTTAGGTGGATTCTTATATTGTTTAATTTTAATCTTATTTATAATAATATAGGTATTCTTTTATCTTAGGGGTATCATTAACTCTTTTGATTTTAAATCTCATATAGTAATAGTATTTTTGCTAGGATGTAGGTTACTAAATAAAACAACATCTTATACTATTATAACAAATTTTATTTATGATTTACTGTTGGTTAAACATTTAGTTTTTTATATGGGTCTAGATAATCCTTACTTCCATGCAAAGACAGTATGGATTTCTACAGACATTTCACTACTTAATTCAGAAATCGTTTCCTGTTAACATTAACTGAATTACTTCAAAGTCCATCTCAATTATATATACATTAATTGATCAAAAAACATCATAATTCAAAAAATTATTTCTTAGAAACTGCGATTTTAAGTCGATATTATCTAATATGAAATTTAATATCAACAAAGAATTAAGCGTAAGATTTTATACTAATAAATGAAATCGACAAAGTGTGCAATACCCTTGATTCAATTACGAAACAAAATGTAGTATTATACCTATCAATTAAAAAAATATAATTCACATGTATAAATTAAAATCCTCATTATTTGTTTATATACATTCCTAACGTCAACATGTATATTACAATTTGAATGTAATATACAGGATCTTTTAGTAAACAATTTAACAATTTATGGATTTTAAATTAAGTACACTGTGTACTGTACACAATATTTTGCTGAATTAACCCCATTATAGGTACGTATAACTAGTAGTATAAATTTTAAGCAATACAATCTCTTTCTGCAGGTGTATTATATCACTGAAATTAATATGATAAAGACTTAAGTTTATTTATCAGTTTGTCGCAGTGAATATGGAACTTTTACAGTGAATCCAAATAAAGTCTTAATACTTTAATACTTTCTAAACCTTCCACTAAGGTGTTTTCTGAATACAAATTATTATCATTATTGAGAGGTTATTTGTATTCGAGCTCGTTCTCTATTTAAGAAAAGCTCACCCTTACAAAATCATGCATTTCTGATTGCAATATACTGGTATTTGCTTGTTCTTTATAGCATGATAAGGTTTCCCAAATCAGCTAAGTACAGGCAGCGCTCACTTACATACATAATGCGTGCACAAATTGTTGTGCGTTAAACAGATGAAGCGGACGGTGAAATTCCTTATAAAAACAGGTGTTTACGATTTTATGGTTACATACGCCTCTTTGTTCATACGAACGTACGTAGTGGTTTATTCGAACGTACACTTTGTCGGCTTGAAACTATGCAATAAATGCTTGATTTATTATACGAATTCACAAGACGGGGATTTCTCCTATTTTGTAGTCACCGTAAAATAAACTGCTTTCTGTTACTAGTTTACATCCATTCGTTAAATGTATTGATACCGAGTGGTGGCTGGAAATAGTGATAGTGATTCTAGTTTTACGAAATATTTAGTAAAAAACATTAAAAATACGAGTGAAAGTGAAAGAGATCGAAAAAGAAGAAAGACTATCAGTTTCGAGAAAGAATTACAAATTATTGAAAAAGCAGAAAGAGGAGAAAAGATGGCAGAAATAGGACTGAATCTAGGTCTGAGTCGTTCAACAGTAAACACCATAGTGAAAAACAAAGAAAACGTAAAGGCACATATGAAAAGTGGTGGAAACATACAGCAGAATTTTGCTACTCGAGCACATTCAAACGCGATGGAGGAAATGGAACGACTTTTAAAGCTCTGGTTAGAAGATCAAAATCAACGTAATGTTCTATTATCCAAGAAAAGGCTAAACAAATTCGCAAAGAACTGACATATAACATGGGAGAAACTTCAAATGTTGAAACTTTCAACGCAAGTTGGGGATGTTTTCGAAGATTTAAAATTCGAGCTAGATTACATAACATTAAAGTGACCGGCGAAGCAGCTAGTGCTGATCTTAATGCGGCAAATGCTTTTCCTGGATACCTCAAAGTGATAATAGAAGACGGAGCCTACTGCGCGCAACAAGTGTTCAATGTCGACGAAACAGGTTTATTCTGGAAGAAAATGCCCGCAAATACGTACATATCTGTTGACGAAAAACGTATGTCAGGACATAAAGCCTCCAAAGATCGCCTTACACTACTATTGGGTGGAAATGCGGCAGGGGATTTTAAACTGAAGCCTATGCTAGTATACCATAGTGAAAATCCTAGGGCTTTTAGGGGAATTGCAAAATCTTTATTGCCAGTAATTTGGAAATCAAACCGCAGAGCTTGGGTTACTGTTGCTTTGTTCGAGGATTGGTTCAAAAATTATTTTGTACCCTCAGTGCAAAATTATTGTTCCAAAACTAATTTCAATTTTAAAGCCTTGCTAATTCTAGACAATGCACCGGGCCATCCCGTAACGTTAGATGAATTGTGCCCTAATATAAAAGTTGTTTATTTATCGCCAAACACAACATCGTTGCTTCAGCCTATGGATCAGTCTGTCATTGCAACGTTCAAAAAATATTATTTGAAAACAACTATGGCAGAAATGATAAAAGCTATCGATAAAGGAGAAGGTGTAAGCGTAAGAAGTTATTGGAAAAGTTACAATATTCTTGCTGCGGTTCGAAATATTGGTACAAGTTGGGCTGAAATTAAAAGTACAACTATGAATAGATCTTGGAAAAAGTTGTGTCCTCAGTTTGTTTCTGACGATGAAAATGTTATTGAAGAAACTGAAGATGAAATTATAGATGAAGTTGTGGAAATGGGAAGAAGACTTGATCTGAATATCGATAATGAAGATATTATTGATTTAATAGAGGGTCATTCAGAAGAGCTTACAGCCAGTGATTTAATTCAACTGCACGAACAAATGGTAACACAAATCGATCATGAAGACGAACATCAAGAAAACTTACTTCCAAAAAAAATAAAACTACAAACAATAAGTGAAATTTTAGGTAAGGTGGAAGATATTGTTGCTCTAGTAGAAAATTGTGATCCAGATTGCGAAAGAAGCATAAACGTAATTCGTAGTCTTCGCAATACCACATTATATTATAAAACACTGTATCAGGAGAGGAAAAGAACTTTTACAACACAATTGACTATGGATAAGTTCTTGACACAAACAAAGAAGAATTAAATTTAAGTTTTATGTACACTTATGTAGGCATTACTTTATTTTTGTATTACATTACAAACTACAACAAAATAAATTATTTTCATCAGTTGTTATTCATTATTTTCATTTTTAATTTGAGAAACATAACATGCATAAACGACGGACAGCCGACAGCGTAAGTTACGTAGATCTGCTGTAGTACGTTCGTACGGATATTTGATACCTTCGTGCGAACAGAGGGTGGTAAATGAACATGTACGTATTAGCGGACGTACATTAAGCAGGCTGTACGTTAAGCGAACGCTGACTGTACATGAAAATAGAATGTTTACACATAAAAAGAACCTTATAATTAGCATATAATGAAAGTAACAACAAATCGAGTATGGAACCTAGCGTTACGCCTAACGTTACTGGCGGAACATGAAAAGTTCATATCAATTCTGCTGCATTTAGAAATCTAATTTCTACATATTATATAGGAAAAAATTAAACCGCTCAACTTCTCCAAAAGCCTTCTATGATTTATGCAAGCTAACGCTTTGATTATTGCACCAAATATTACAACAGTATCTTTTCCACACAAATAAGGCTTAAGTTTATTTGCCAATATTATACCTATGCGGCAACAAACTTAAAAATGTATACATTCTACTTTTGATAGCATATTCTAAAATTATATATTATATTTCTATAGTCATTACCTTTGTGGTAAAACTTCAACACTTTTGGTACATCAAAAGAAATTCTTTCTCTAATCTAGCTATTAAGTAGGTAGGTTATTAGTTCTACCACTAAACATCCATGTTCTATTAACATCTTGTTGTTGAAGTTACGACTCGACGTCTTATTAAGAGAACTAAAAAAACTTAATTCTTCTGACCGATTGTAAGCGTTTCTTTTTGTAAAAGGTATGTTTAAAATCTAGTGCAATTTACAATTTATATAGTATAAAATGGGTGTCAATTCTGCTCCATTTATGCTCAATTGTGCCGTTATTGGTTTCATTTGTGCTCTTCTGTTTTCAGAGATTTTTAAAAAAATCAAAGGGGGCTAACTTGACGATTGAACCCCCAAAAACATGAAATTCTTTTTAAAAATCGATGCCTTCGCAAAGCAATCCAATTGTGCTCAATTGTACCGTATAGCATTTTTCTGCCAACCACTCACTTTCGAAGTTATACCTAAAAAAAATCCGAAATTGACGAAAGTCTATTGTTCCTCCTCAAAAAATTGAATTTCTTTCCAAAACTCGGTGCCTTCGCAAAGCACTCCAATTGTGCTCAATTGTGCCGTATAGCATTTTTCGCCCAACCACTCACTTTCGAAGTTATACCTAAAAAAAAATCCGAAATTGACGAAAGTCTACTACCATGCCCCACCTTTGTTATTATTTATATAGTAGCTTCATTTGTACTCAATTATTGTTAATTTCATTGGACTCTACTGTTTAAGGAAATTAGAAAAAAGATCGAAAGTGGGTGAATGTCATAGAATGACAGTAGTAGGAAGATGTGATAATTTTATGGAGCACATACTTCTTGAGAATAATTGCTTATCAAGAAAGTTCTTGAGTTATTACAACCATAATAAAAGATTATTTTGTTGAGATTTACTTACTTTTATTTATGTTCTATATAATATTGCATGAGGATACAAAGTTAGTACCATTCAGTGGCGGCTCTTTCTTTAATGAGAGCAAGTGAGCAATTGCACCCCCTGGAATCTTGAAACAAAACAAACCAAGCGGCGACTAACTGTGAAAGTGTTTATTTATTACGTATTCATAGTTATTGAACAGGAACGTGGCGTGTGCGACACGCGTAACAACCTACATGCACCAATCGTCGTCACAGATATAATGACGACTAACAGCGCACGGATGTAAAGACGAGAAACTATTCGAATGTTTACTCCTTCCACCGAGAGAAACATACCCATGAGCAAAGCCCAACCGTTGCTCCGTTAAGCCATTAATATTACATTGAAGGTGGGGAGAACTGTATTTTGTTCTACTTCCATATCGTATAATACATAGCGTGTGAGCAACATCCCCAGTCTGCTCACCGCTGTTGTAAGATGAATTTCGTCTCTGCGTTACAGAATAACACGTTTTCGCGGTTAACGTGTGATGAAAAAAAACTTAAACGGCCGATACCTCAATTATGTTTAGAAAATAAACAATCTGTAAAGGTAAAGACGTTATAAGAAAATTAAAAATGAATATTTATCAGAAAAATGACTGGATTTGTGGGTGTGAAATTAAAAATACTTTGTTTTGTTTTCCGTGTCTATTGTTTGGTGGTGAACCGTCTTGGTCAAAGAACGGAACAAAAGACTTAATTCATCTTAGTGCTAAAATTACGAAACATGAAAATTCTGAAGGGCATTTGAAAAATATATTTAGTCTAAGAATGTTAGGAAAAAATAACATTCAGAATGTTTTAGATTCATCATATAGAAAAGCAGTTCAACAACACAATGAACAGGTAACAAAAAATAGGCATGTGTTAAATTTAATAATAAATTGCATTAGATTTTGTGGCGCGTTTGAACTGGCATTTCGGGGTCATGATGAACGGCAAACGTCGAATACCAAGGGCATTTTTCGGGAATTGATAAATTTTACGGCAGAATTGGATAAATCGCTTAAAGATCACATTGAAGCAGCATCGGTTTTTATGGGATTATCAAAAACGATACAGAATGAGCTGCTTGATGCAATGTTGAACGTGTATCAGGAACAAGTTTCCAGTGAAATTAAAGCAACCGACTTCGTATCTGTGATAGCTGATGAAACCACAGATGTGTCCAATCAGTTTCAGTTGGTGGTTGTTTTAAGATATATTGTGAACGCGAGATCGGTCGAAAGATTTTGGAAATTTCTTCTGCCTAGTGGACATGATGCTAATTCTTTATCTGCCTCCATCCTTAACGAAATTAGTTTGCTTGTTGATGACCTAGAAAAACTGATTGCATAGAGCTATGATGGGGCAGCAGTCATGAGTGGTGCTATTAATGGCGTGCAAAGACATGTCCAAGACCAGTATCCAAGAGCCAATTTTGTACATTGTTACGCACATCAGACAAATCTTTTTATGTCACATGCTACATCGAGCAGTAGTAATTGCAGAATTTTTTTGCCAATCTGACGGGATTATGTACTTTTTTCTCCACTTCACCACAACGAGCTGCAAGATTGGAAGAATTCCTTCAGAGAAAAAGCTTACCTCGTTCTTCAAAAATAATATGGAACTTCAATTCTAGGACAGTGAATACAATATATGAGCACCGAGAAGAAATAATTGAAGCTCTAGAACAAATCGAGGGAGAAGCTACTTTACAAACTACCATTCATCAAGCTGGTGCCAATTTGCGAATTTTAGAGGAGGAAAATTTTATCTATTGGTTAACTTTCTTTCATAAAATTATGCCACATGTGGACATATTGTTTAATCAATTACAAAACGTTAATACAGATGCATTAAAAATCAAGAATAATTTAGATAATTTTGAACGCGCTATTGGAAAAATTCGAACCGAAATCGCTGACACAGATAATCAGTTGGTTAAAGAAAATGACTCAGAACTGACTCCTCGACCATCAACGCGACGAAGAGTAACTGATGGTAGCCAAAGACGGAGGGAAACTATTGTAGTGTGCGATATTATTTTGCTTGAAATAAAAACTAGATTTCGGTATACAGGGCACTTAATATTAGCAAACTTAATTTCTTTTAAACAGTTCTCCTCTTTTCAAAAAAAAATTCCGGAAGATTGCCTTAAAGAAGCAGTAAAATTTTATCCGTGCCCCACTGAAAGCAGACTACGAACAGAATTAAGTGTGCTATATTCTAGAGAAGAATTTAGGCAAAATATAGAAATCAGTGCTGTAGGTCTGCTAGGCCTTCTGCTGGATGGATTAAGCGACACCTTTAATGAAGTTGTTAAGCTTTTAAAAGTTGTCATTACAATCCCAATCACAACGTCTGAAGCGGAACGCCAATTTTCACGGCTGAAGAGAATAAAAACTTTCCTGAGAAATACAATGAAAGAAGACAGATTAAATGCCCTTACTATGTTATCTTGTGAAAAAGAATTTATAAATGATTTCCCAAATTTTAATGAAAAAGTGATAGAACTGTTCTGCAAGTCAAAGACACGAAAAATGGACTTCGTTTATCGTCAGATGTAATCAAACTGTAGTGTTATATTTACTATTCCCTCAAAACTAACTGTACAATGAACAGTACCTGTCTGGAACAGTATGTCGGTGAAACTTATAAAGATTGGGTAAGCGTTCTTGTATTATACTTTTTAATTTTGAAATTATGCACTCCCTATGTGAACCACCCCGAGCCGCCACTGGTACCATTGCAGTCCACTTTGTGTTACAGTAAATGATCTTCCCATTTGTCGTTAAGTCTGAAAGAGTGAGCCTTAAAATGGCCAATGATGTTCTGCTCGACGACTCCAAAGGGCCCGGAGTAAGCGATGAGGCCACCTAAGTCATATTTAATGTCATCAATAGTAATGGTACCACGCGATCATTTAAATTCTAAATTAGAGCAGGCGGGATTTTTTTTATTAGGTTGTCCAGAATGTCAATTATTGATTAATTAACATTTTGAAACGTCACTATGACAATTCAAATTGTAAATTAGTACTTATATACCAACTTAATTTAAATTTCACAGCCTGCTCTAATTTAGAATTTAAATGATCGCGCGGTATTTGGTACATTATGTAAATGTAGTTTCGGTGTTATCGAGAGCATAATGTTGTTTCTGATAGTTACTACTATCAACATGTACTGCTTATTGTATTCAATTTTTGTCGCACCTACACATTCAGTTTTTATGCAGATATTGCGTCTGTCACTTCTATGTTGTATGTGTATTATAATATATGTATTTATTTACTGTTTTGTATAAATTTTCTCTGTTATTGGGTATAGCCTGTTGGGAAAATAAAGAATTATTATTATTATTATTATTATCAAAGTCCTTTGTTAGTGCCGCCTTCAATTCTAGATGTGATGCACTGTTTTTTTAGGTACAACTTCGAATGTGAGTGGTTGGCGGAAAAATGCTATACGGCACAATTGGAGTGCTTTGCGAAGGCACCGAGTTTTAAAAAGAATTTTAAATTTTTGGGGGCCATTCATCAAGTTAGCCCTTCGATTTTTTTAAAAATTTTTGAAATCAGAAGAGCACAACTGAAACTAATAACAGCACAATTGAGCACAAATGGAGCACAATTGACACACACTTTAAATTATAACAAACGTGGGGCGACAGTGAACTTTCGTCAATTTAAAAAAAAAAATTTAGGTATAACTTCGAAAATGAGTGGTTGGGGTGGGAAATGCCATATGGCACAATAGTCTTGGTGTGCTTTCCGAAGGGACCGAGTTTTGGAAACAAATTCAACTTTTTGGGGGGGAACAGTAGGCTTTTGTCAATTTTGGTTTTTTTTTAGGTGTAATTTCGAAAGTGAGTGGTTGGCGGAAAAATGCTATACAGTACAATTGAGCACAATTGGATTGCTTTGCGAAGGCACCGATTTTTAAAAAGAATTTCAAATTTTTGGGGGTTCAATCGTCGATTTTTTTAAAAATCTCTGAAAACAGAAGGCACAATTGAACACAATTGGAGCACATTGACACCCATCTGACTGACTGATATTTTGCTTAGTTTCACTCTAAATTTTGCAGGATCCTGCTGTAGAGTAATCTAAAATATTAACTGTAGATGCAACTTGGACCTCCTTCCTGCTACATTGTGAATTAGAGGCCTTCAGTTTTTTACACATCTTAGATTGCAATCATGAAAATTAATTATTTATGTCCACTAACTATTTATATCTTCCAGGATTTTTGGTGTGTTCACTGATATAAGTGTGTACTCGTTCGCTTTCAATTATGTGAGATAATTCTTCTTTACAAAATAGTTCAATTTCTAATTCCGTAATACTTCCCAGAAGAACTTTCGTAACCATTTATGATTAAAATATTTTTTGGCAGGTGGGAATATTTACATTTACATGTTTTTCAAACTCGTCGAAAGGAGAAGAACTCGAGGCAAATGTGCGTTAGAGCCTACTCTTCAAGTGTTTTTTTTTTCGAATTTCCGAATCTAATTTTCGCTCGGATTTTCCAATTCACTTCGTGACATCTAAAAAAATAAATTGACCATTTATAGAACTTACAATCTTTTAGTTACAGCAGGTGTGCAGGAAGGTCTATCAAAACAAAAGGCTTTTTCTAGGGTCATTCATTTCTCGGAAAAAATCTTGGAAAAATCTTTTTTGTGTTGTAAAGTAATCATTTAATTTTCCTTGTATTTAAAAAAGGAAGGTATTGAACTGTATAATAGTACTGAACTAGTACGCAAGCGTAAGGACTGGCCGAAAACTGTGACCACTGAGTTAAAACGGGCACGCTGCATTTCTATTATATAAGCGTTTGATTGAAATAAAGATAGGCACCCCCACCACGGCAGCTATAGTTCAATGAATCAGGGTAATAATTTGTAACAATGGCGCTTGCGCAATAGAAAAACTTATGAAAAATTCCTAAATAAAGCCTCGTATTTCCTGGCAATACCTTGCCATTCCTTCATAATACCCTCCAATTCCTCTTTAATACCCCACAATTCCTTGTAATACCCAACATTTCCTTCATAATTTCTAACAATTCCCTAATATTTCCCCGTAATACCTACTAATTCCTGAAACGTGTACACCACAATACTTCAGGGAATTACCCCTCGCCCATTTCATACTATATAAATTGTAACTCGGGGGAGCTAACTTGACAGAGCTTACTTTATTTTATAGCGTTCGCTTGCATCATTTGTAGTGCTTATTTGACGGTTTAGATAATATAAACAACCATATTTTTATTCTTATTAGTTATGTGTCGTACTGTTTTAAAATCAATTGTATGTTCGAGGTCAATCCACAATAGGCAGACAATAAATTTCTCTCTTATGCTGTGACCAAGATTGTAATATAAAACCTGTAAATTTTTAAGAAATAAATAATCGAAAATGAGACAAAACGAAGTAAGAATACTTACCCATCTGACCATACCTCGCTTGCATTATTTTTATAAATATACGAATGGAAATTGTTTAGAATATCAATTTCTTTAAGGCAACCACGAACATAAATATCTTACTAGTATCTTGCTAATTCTCTTCTTTGACTTGATTGAATCTTTTTAATTAAACTATAATTTTAGGTACAAGGACCGTTATCGAGAGAAATCAAAAAAGAAGCGTGATGAGTCTAATATCAGACGCAAAAAAGAAGAAGATATGGGAATAGCGATGAAAACAAGATCCTCATCAATCGAATCTAATAGTTACCACGAAACGGGACAGATGACTGACAGACGAAAATCATCTCCATATCTGCTAGATAGTAGTGGCGTCATAACCGCAAGTTTAACGATTCCTGTGCAAACAGGAAATCAAGCTTTACCATTAAACGTCGAAGATGGAATTCCATATATCGAGGATGGAAGTTATATTTATAATTCAGATGGTAGACAACAAATGACGACAGACGTGTCAAAGTCACCTACAGCCCCTCAACGACGACGACAAAGATCAATTAGTGGCAGTGACTCGTCAGCTGCTTCAAATATACATCCTGTAACTGGTTCTATTTCGATAGGTCAACAAGGCTATGATTCTGCAATGGGTTCATCTGCCACTTTTAGTACTCCTCCTCATAATACTACACCGTCGTCCGTAAGTAGCAGTATAGCGGACCCTGGCGTCTTAAGTTCACCTCCATCTTGGGCGTCCACACCTCCCACATCGCCAGACAGCCAGTGTACCTCAGTAAATTATATACCAGATGATATATCGAGTAGAATCGTTCGAACAATTCCAGTACAGAAACCATCAAATGTAATTATAAAAGACTCTCCAATATTACAAAAGATCACGTTTACATCCACTTCAGAATTACAGCAATTACAAAAGCCCAAACAAATTGAGGTTAAGTCACAACGAAAAGAGAATATTCAGAAAAGTCCAAGTTCACCTGCTTTTGTGATGGAAAAGCAGGCACAAGAGCGAGATTATTCTAAATTCTCAACGAGTATAACAAGTATTGGTAATGCAGTGTTGAGGTCGAGGACCGCTGACTTCGAAAGAATATCGAAAACAGACGGGAAGCCTGCGACTACCACAGTTATACAAAAGACAGTTACCTCAGAAAAGAAGAAATATACGAAAAGAAGATATACCGACTCTAGACATCAAACAAGACATATTCCGGATTCGGAGACTCTAGAAGCAGCTAGTAATAGTAGTACGTCTACGACCAAAACCGATAAAAATACGAATCAAAGCGGCCCTGTATATAAACGAAGAGAAATAATATCAAGCGTGCCTTCTCGATAACTTAATGTGTTGAATTTTAAAAGAATGTTCACAGATCCGGTTGATGATTTTGATTCATCGCACTGTTATCAGTTTTAATTGTAACTAAAGATATTTGCAAATTCTGTATTTTCTAAACGAAGAAATTATTAATAAATTAATGTGTACTAATTTTGTTTGTAAAATAAAAAGTTTATTACGAAATGTAGTGCATTTCTTTGTTTAAGCAACAAAATAGAAGAAATATTCAAGATACTAATGCACAAAGTTATACTCCACCATTAAATGCAACTACTGGAAATTATTTTAAATTCTACAGCTATCTATTCTATCGGGTCTTCCATTAAGACGTTTCATTTTGAATAGCCCGCCATTGTAATAGTTGTTATGACTCAACCGGTACAACACACGCTTCAACAACGCATTGAAATTATTAAAATTCACTACAAATATGGTGAAAATTTCGCGGTCACATTTCGTAGAACTAAAGCATTATTCGGTCGTCGTGTAGCACTTTCTCGGCCAGCAACAGTGAAACTGGTGGAAAAATTTGAGCTGTTGGGACAAGTTAGTGATGTGAAGAAGCGAACTCGTGCACGTCGCTCAAGAACAGATGAGAATATTGCTGTTGTAGCCCATAGTGTTGAGGAGAACCCAGATTTATCCATTTCCCGTCGATCTTTGGAATTGGGCATTCCACAAACGATATTACACCGTATTTTGCGTCATTGGATACATATGTCAGCATTGTTGCCCTGTAATTTAGTTAGATGTCGATTTTAATAAATCATAAATCCTCCAGAGAGTCTACTTAAACGATTTGCTTTCCTAATTGTCACTTATGTTATTATTTATTGATGAAATTGTGTAATCTAAATTTATTTTTTTTTAAACTTGAACAGTTGACATATTTTTATTTACGCTAGAAAGTCCAATACATTAATACATTTTTTGTTGGAAAATCTGTGATCAAGGATTTAAAAGTTTTCTTCGATGATAAGCTTACTTTTGCTCAACACATATCCAGAATTGTTCTTTAGCCTCGAAATCACTGGGTTTTTTTCTGAGGTTGTGCCATACTTTTACCAACTTCAACAGTATTAAAGTATTATATTATACCCCCACACTCACATGCGAACAACCAACACTAACACACTTATTCCGTTTCTTTAATAACGCTATGTCTACCAAAACGAATTCTTTGTGTAATTCCGCAAAATACGATCCTACAATGTTTTCCACGTCTTCATTCCACAAAAATACACGTCCTCTCAAGTGTTTTTTTGAGTTTTGGAGAAAGATAATAGTCAAGGGCGGCGAGGTCGAGACTGTAGGGTGGATGTTGTAATTCATTAAAACCGCATTTATTGACTACTGCTTTAAGAATTCGTACCTTATGCGCGCTGCGGTTGTTATGCAGAAGCAGAGTTTTCTGAGCAAAATTGTGGGGTCTTGTTTCGCGTATAGCCGTGTCCAGTTTCTTAATTATATCTCGGTAGCCTTTTCCCGTTATTGTAGTCCCTTTTGGCATATACCTAATTAGGAGAATCCCCTCCGCGTCCCAGTAAAATGTGGCCATCACTTTTCCCGCAGCAAAATTATGCTTTTGCCTTCTTGGACGATGGAGAGCCTCTCTTCAGAAATTTGGCGTCTACACAATTTTTGTTCGGGACTAAGCAGCCTGGAAATCCATCGTGCCGACACTTTACTCATTCTCAAATCTTCTTGTAGAATTTTAATAACACTCGTTTCTGATATTCCAATTTCTCTAGCGGTAAAAAAAATGATGGTTTCTTCAGTTCGTGCCTTTAGAAGTCTTCCACACCTTGTTAACACAACAACTCGTGCCTACCGACCATCAACAACGTCGTGTCTTTGCTGAATGGGTCATTGAAATGCATCAAGCTAATCAGGAATTTCATCGAAAAATAATCATGAGTGATGAGGCCCATTTTAATCTCGGAGGCCACGTAAACAAGCAGAACTGTCGCATTTGGGGCTCGGAAAACCCAAGAAAGATCATTGAAAAGCCTATTCATCCTCAACGTGTGACTGTTTGGTGTGGTTTTTGGTCCGGCGGGATCATTGGACCTTACTTTTTCAAAAACGAGGCTGGAGAAACTGTTTCGGTGAATGGATTGCGCTATCGAACGATGATTAATGATTTTCTATGGCCGGAATTGGACGATATTGATGTCGACGACGTTTATTTTCAACAAGACGGCGCTACGTGTCACACAAGTAACGATACAGTCGCTGTTTTGCGTGAAAAGTTTCCCGGCCGTGTGATTTCTCGAAGAGGCGATCACAATTGGCCACCGAGATCTTGTGATCTAACACCCTTAGACTTTTTTCTTTGGGGCTACATGAAAGATAAGGTCTATGCCAATAACCCACAAACGATTCAAGACCTCAAAGATGGAATTCGTGAAGTTATCGAGGACATACAGCCGCAAATGTGCGAATTGGTGATGGAAAATTTCATGAAACGAATATGGTCCTGCCATCGTAGCCGTGGCGGCCATTTGGCTGATATTGTTTTCCATTATTAATGGCATGCCCTCCTCTTTACAATTAAATAAACATCCGCTGATTTCGCTAAAAAATACTCGTTTTATTAACATATCAAAATGAAACCTCTTATTGGAAGATCCTTTATTTCATACCTGCCACACCTAACTTTACTTATTTCAGTGAAACTCTTTTACATTATTATATGAAAACTTGACAATCAGTCAAAAAATGCATATTATGTTGCTCTAACGGAATACTGTATGGAGTGTTGCGGTCCGGGTCAACACCCGTATTCTAATTTGGAGCCTATAAGTATAAAAAAAAACAAAGGTCTTAACACAGAGTTGTTTGAGCAATATTTACTCCTACTCAAAATAAAAGCAGTTTTAAATTTGGGGGAGTTTTGGGAAAATTGGAGCATCTATATGAAACATATCGCGTTAATAAAGCATCTATTTACAACATAGATGAAACCATAGTGCAAACAGTACATTGGTATACTAAAACTGTTGTTGAGAAGGGCAAAAGACAAATAGGTCGGGCACCTTCTGTTGAAAAAGAAGACACAGTCACTATTTGTGCTGCTATTAATGTGATAGGAACCTCGTTCCACCTCTTTTTATTTTTCCCAGAACAAAATACAGAGATTATATGTTAAAATACGCCCCAGCTGATGCAGCTGGAAGCGTAAACCCATCACCCCAATGGGCAAATATTTCTAGAATATTTGCAACATTTTTCACAATTTGTTTCTTGGAGCAAGAAGTCCCCTGTTCTTTTTATAAGTGGCAATTATAAAAGCCATGTCTCAATTAAGGTCAATTTTGCGAGAGAAAGAGGCATTCCCATTTTAACACTTCCTCCGCACTGCAGTCATAAGCTGCAACCATTAGAGGCGTGGGGGGTGTTTTGTAGTATCTAACTGTTTGTTGGGTATGAGCGCGTAAATGGTTATTGAATAATCTAGGAAAGACAATAACTATTTACGAAATAGCTGAGTTTGTCAGAAATGCGTACTCTAAGTCATTTAGTAAAGATTATATTGAAAATTGATTTTGTGCCACTGGAATAGCTCCCTACAATCTTTATACAGGGTCCGGCAACGAAGCGGGGACGGAAGATTACATGCTTATTTGAAAGTTAGTCAAATATTTAGTCATCGGATATTCTTGCGCGCCATCAAGCGCACGTTTTAAAAAGATTTTGGTTTATACAGGATGTTCCAGATGGAAATGCCAGACTAAAGTTGTTTTTTTTTAATGGAACACCCTGTATATTAATAGATGAAATGATCCGCGCTTAAAAGCTAGTTACATCGATATAATGCGTATGGGTCTAAAGTTGATAGTTTCTGTGTTAATAATTATTTTACTTGATAAATTAATACATTTCAGTAGGCTATTCTGCATAAGGAAAAACCAAAGATCCGAAACAAACAGAATAGAATATTTTTTACTAGTATTGAGTTTCGTTGCTACGTGAAATAAATTCTGTAACTATTCGCGTTATACAGAGTGTTCACAATTTCGCAAAATCGAAGAAATCTCGTATTTTTTAAATGGAACACCCTGTATATTTTCAGCTGATTAAAAAGCCCTTTTACTACGCTTTCTATTGATACCACATTTAATGCACCTACGATAGATCATTTGCTAATTATTTCTTTTTAAAGTTAAATTAATGAAAAATGCTTGTATTTTTAATAGCTAATTTGCACTTTAAGAGCTTCTGTAAGGTCGGATATTCAACAAATAATCCATAAATGGTCTATAACAAGAAGAAACCCCATTTAGTATGAGAAACAGTTGATTTTCACTCAGCGGTGAAAGCAAACATTAAATTAATATAAAGTAATATATCATTTTCAATAGATTCACTGCTCATCAAGTTATCTGGTCTCAGTTCTAAGCTTGTATACATAATAACCAAGTTGTCAAAAATTTCGTTTCATGTTACACAGTATTTGGTTCAGTGTTTAAAAGAAATTGCTATAATGAGTAATTTTAATATTCTAGAAATGGTTAATATGATATTTATTCTTGGGGAGTGTACAAGAAATTGTCTCCTAGCAAGTAGAGTATACAGATCGTTGCATCGCAAGTGCCGTCAAAATATGATATCGATAGTTGAACGGAATGTCTTAGTTAAGTCCATATGCCGCGCCGGCGCCGATACATGTTGCAGAGAATACGTATGAATATTTGGATATTTGCAGTCTCCAGTTAGTCATTGTAGAAGGTAGTTGTCTCATATGTTCTAGCGCTTTGCGATATTTTATTACATTTTCATTTTTTTATTATTCTTGTTGAAACAATATTCTTTTCATTTGCATTTTCTTATTATATCCTAATCTGTTAATTGTCTCATTCTTCAAGCATTTTTGCTAAACATATTCGTTTAGTTAGTGTTTTGTCGTCGTTTCTATTAGGTTTTCTGCAGAGTTTAGTGTAAGATACATACATAAGTATTTATTTAGTTTGTTAGTTTGGTATTTATATGTTATAAAAATAATGGATGTTTATAATTTAGTTCAAAGAAAACAAATTATTAAGTGGTATCATCAGGAAATACCCTTAAGGCAAATAATAGAGCGCTTTTATGAGAATTATCAATCACGACCCGCTCTAAAAACAATTCAGCGAATAATAAATAATTTTGAAAGATTGGGCTGTATTATGCCGAACAAGCACAAACGTAATAGGCAGCCATTTGTTCGCCAAGACGAAAGAAATCTTTTAATTTGTGCCAGTGTCGAAGAGAACCCGAAAATATCTTCATTGGGTATTAGTGAGCAGCTGGATATTTCTAAAAGCACAGTATGCCGTGTTTTAAAGAAAAATAAATACCATGCCTACAGATTACAGAAAAAAAATGAAATATTTCCCGAAGATGAAGAACAGAGAATGGAATTTTGCGAAAATATAATGCATATTTGCAATCAAAACGCAAATTTTATTGCAAATATATTATTTACGGATGAAAGTACTTTCCCGTTGCACGGAAGACATAATCCCGCTGTACCTCGACTCTGGGCAAGAGAAAACCCTCACCTAACATACAATGCTAGAACTCAGTATCCCCAAAAATTAAACGTTTGGGCGGGATTACTTGGAGAGCATAAAATTGGACCATTTTTTATAGATGGCAATTTAACAGGCGAGAAGTATCTTAACTTGCTCCAGAATCGAATTATCCCACGCCTCCACGAATTGGCGCTCAACTTGGATAACATATGGTTTCAACAGGATGGGTGTCCCGCTCATAATAGTAGAGTTGTACGGGAATATCTTCATAATGTATTTCCAAACCGTGTTCTAAGTACCTGGGGAACTATTCGCTGGCCACCTAGATCACCAGATCTCTCCCCTAATGACTTTTTCTTATGGGGATACATGAAAACTAAGATCTATACATTTGAAAACGATAGACCAAACAATTTGGTAGAATTACAACAAAAAATTATTAACACTGTTGATGACCTTCCTCCAGCAATTTTACAGAATGCGCAACGAGGCTTCTACGATCGTTTAGCATATTGCTTTGAGGCGACCGGAAGACGTTTCGAGCATTTAATGCATTAGAAAAGTGGTCGCTTTTATATTAACTTATAAAATAATAATTTATGACTAATAATAGATTCCTTCTGTTGTAACATATGCATATTTTTTTAACGTTTATTCCTGCAAATATGAGAATATTCATTTTTTATTTAGCTACTAATTACAGAATTTAAATTTCATTATCTTACTGTGAATTGTTGTGATAATAAATAGTATTACTATTTTCCACATTGCTTTAATATTTTACATTTTTCATTCGTCATAAACATCTTCTTACAATACATATTCTGTGCACAAGTTTGCTATTCTTGTTATAACTACATATTTAGTTTTTATGAGGATAAAAACAGCGGGCACATTGTGCACGTTAAAGAAAATTATATCATATGAGTCTACCTACATTACGTATAATTCATACCACCGGCGCAGCTATGCACGTACATACATACATACTACAACGCTAAGACCTGCTCAACGAAGTAACACGTCAATCGGAGCGAGCGCTTGACGGCACTTGCGATGCAACGATCTGTATGCAGAGAGAAGAAAGCCAAGATCGGAAGCATTTAAAAAGTTGTTAGAGATATTTAGAGAAACTGGTACTGTAACCTACAAGAAGATAGAAATAAATAAACCGGTAATCAATATTATGAACAATACAGGAAAATCCACATATAAGTATAGACGGTATTTCAAAGGTAACAGCTATTGAAGATAGGAGCGTGCGGAGAATTTTAAGAAGTCATAAGTATCATCCGTACCATATGGAATTAAATCAGGAATTGCATGGTGATGATTTCATTAAAAGAACAGACTTTTGTGGTTGGTTGTTAAATAAAATGCGAGAAATTCCAAATATTTTAACAAAGATTTTGTTTAGTGATGAAGCTACTTCCAAAAGTAATGGCGCGATAAATAAACATAACATGCATTATTATGCAACAGAAAACCCACATTGAATACGTCATGTAGACAATCAGAATAGATGGTCCCTTAACGTCTGGGGAGATATACTTAGCCCATATATCATTGTGCCGTACTTTTTCGATGCAACCGTTACAGGCAATACGTTAGGGAGTTTCTAGGGCGATGGAAGGAAGACAAATGGATAGGACGAGGTGGTCCAATCGCTTGACCTTCACGAAGTCCAGATCTTACTGTATTAGACCTCTACTTTTGGGGATATGTCAAGGCTCTGGTTTATGTGGAAGTCCCTACAACAAGGGAAAATATGATGGAACGCATAAGAAAGGCATTTAGAGATGTTCGCCAATAAACATTACAGCATGTTCAGCAGAATTTCACCAGGCGGATTCATTTATGTATTGAGAGACATGGAAGGACATTTGAAAATTATCTTTGATTTATTTGCATTTACTATTTACATTTCCTTTATTTTTGATTTACTGTGATAATTAGCAAATGATCTATCCTAGTTGCATTAAATGAGGTATCAATAGCAAGCGTAGTAAAAGGGCTTTTTAATGAACTGAAAATATACCATTAATAATATTCCATTTAAAAATTGCGAGATTTCTTCGATTTTGCGGAATTGTGAACACTCTGTATAACGCGAACAGTTACAGGATTTATTTCATGTAGCAACGAAACTCAATACTAGTAAAAAATATTCTGTTTGTTTCGGATCGTTTGCTTTTTCTTATGCAGAATAGCCTACTGAAACGTATTAATTTCTCAAGTAAAATAATTATTAACACAAAAACTATCAACTTTAGGCCTCTACAGCATTATATCGATGTAACCAGCTTTCAAGCGTGAATCATTTTATCTATTAATATACAGGGTGTTCCATTTTTTTAAAAAAGCAACTTTAGTCTGGCATTTCCATCTGGAACACCCTGTATAAACCAAAATATTTTTAAAACGTGCGCTTGATGGTGCGCAAGAATATTCGATGACTAAATATTTGACTAACTTTCAAATAAGCATGTAATCTTCCGTCCCCACTTCGTTGCCGGAGCCTGTATATATAATCGTTGGTAGGTCTGTATGTGATGCAATAACTTTGTAATGGCTCAACCAATCTTATTGATATTCTTAGACCATATTTACATCGTCACTGCGCGTAAAATAGACTATCAACATTTTCTATAGATGGCGCTGAAGGCAAGTTATTAACAAATTCTACATTTATGGACCAACATGACTCATATACACAATATATGTTGGTTTAGTGACGAAAAAGAAAATCACAAAATCTGGAGACGATAGGTGGCGCTGTGGTCGAGGTATTATGAATAAATTTTATATTTATAAACAGAAATGATACCTTTCCTGCAATCGCACTAACGACCTCTTTTGCCTAGACTTTCTTATACAGGAACTCTAACCAAATCAAACTCATCGCGCCACCTACTGGAAAAGGCAAAACAACTTCTAGTAGAAATATACTCAGTGAAGTGACTTCCTATCATCTGCCGTTACTAGCCGTCCTGCAGAAAATATAATACCCATGGAAAGTCCACATGGTGAAGACTTATCTGTTTATAAGCCGTGCCAGGCCCTTCATCGTCTGCGCTACAAATAGTTAGTCCTGAGTTTCTCAGACCATTACCAAAGGCTGAGCCCAAAAAGAAAACCTGCGACAGAAAACCTGGAAGGAGCAGGATATTAACTAACTTAACTAACTAAAAAGAAAAGAAAGCGAAACTTCGTGAGGTGAAAAGGAAGATAAAAATAAGCAGCTAAGAAAAAAGTATTTTCTGGAGGGAAAGAAAGTTCTTCTGATGACAGTGATTGC
Source organism: Amphimallon solstitiale (assembly GCA_963170755.1). NCBI lineage: Eukaryota > Metazoa > Arthropoda > Insecta > Coleoptera > Scarabaeidae > Amphimallon > Amphimallon solstitiale. The sequence goes on from OY720678.1 coordinate 26,516,687, forward strand.
GAAATTAATTATCAAGAAAGTGATTACTCGTCATTCGAGACTGAGGAAGAAGAAGAATCGGAAGAAGACATTGAGACTGATGACAGAGATTTTCAGAAAGGTAATTTCGTATTGGTGGAATTCGTTATAGAATGTAAATCGCAAGTTTGTTACATCGGTCAGATTTTCACAATTTCAAACGAAAAGTCTAATATTAAATTCTTAATGCGCAGGGGTGTAACTGATATGTTTTCTTATCCTATTATAGACGACATACAGGATATTTATGTTGAATATATTATAAGGAAGGTTAAGGCAACAGTCATTTTAAGTTCTAAACACTTGAGAAGCTGTTTTTCCTTCGACATTTCAGCCCTTCAGTTTAAAAGTAGTCCAATTCGTTAAAGTGCTTCAAGTGTTATGTTTATTTCTTTATTATGTTACATATTACATATTTCTTTGTAAAATTACCTTATCCACATTTTTAATGCTTAGGCTTTTATTACTAGCTATCTACTTACGTATCTACTTCACCTTATTAATTTCAAAATAAATTATATTATTATTTAGTTATATTACTATTACTTATTGTAATATAAAGATTTTGAAATGTTTGTTATTCTACTGAATTAGCAAACTCTGGAAAACACTTTTACTATTTGGATAATCCAATGTCAGAAGCACCATCCATCTTACCGTCCAGAGCGTACCACCTCTGTGATATATTATGGACAAAATGCAGAGTTCGTAGAAAATATTTCTTTACATGTAAATAATTATATTGAAAACACACAGCTCTGCTCATAAATTGGTTAAATAAGCCTCGAAATCGAATTAAGATTCCAGTTCACAAACACTATGAAAGCTGCAAAGTAAAACAACGATTTAATTAAAAGTGTCCAAAGGGTCCCTACTCTCCCCTACACGTTTAAATTTATTAAAATCAAACAATACATTTCTTCTTATAATAAAATTCGGTCCAATTAATCAATTCATTTTATAAATAGATACCCATTTCTCCAATATATGCTGATACCAAATTGTATAGTTGGAGTCTTTAATATCTCCATACTTCTACTTAATAAAACGTGCGTTGGATCTACTTCTAGCTATCCCTTACAAAAAGGCGTTTGACACTAAGCCATCTTGCTTTCCTTTACCAAACTTATTTTGAATTGCAATAATACAATTAAATATATTGCCATTGTTGATATGCTCTAAAATTCAAAAAATTGATATATCAAATAGCCATACTGATTACTTACGAAGTTCTTAGAAAATAAACATTTCAAGTAGTATACTTACTGAAGTAACAAGTTCACGGTTAACAACAGTGTAGCCTTGTAATGACACCTTTGGTGGATTCATTTTGATGGCACATAAAAACAACTCAATCTAGAAATAATACAAATAAATAATTAGTATTTTAAAATATTTCTATTGTAGATCTTTCAGCAATGTCCATGTATATGTTACCGTAAATAGCCGAAATCCGTTTTTACGCGTACTTACTAGTAAGAATGCGAAGTAACTACGAACATTTGTATTTTCGCGTTCTAACTAGGAAAGACACGAATTAAAATTTTAATTCGGCTATTTACTGCAGCTTTCAGTTAGAACCCGTTCTAATTACACGCATACCAGTAACTGAGCAAGAATCGGTCTATGAATGATCTATGCGCTGATTGCTGAAACGGACATCGCAGTATCGACGCGTGAACCGTTTTGACATAGTAAATAATAACAAAGTTTAACTCTAACATGTAAACGAGCAGAAGCAATAACTCATAAATTAAACGAAAATTTTTGCCGTTTGGAGCGCCGTGCATATACATAGTAACAACACAACGGCTGAGAATTTGTCAACTGCGTTATAAACGAATTTAAGTTAAATGGTCAGAAGGTCAACCGTTTGTACAGTTTATGAAAAACCGTGCGTTTCATTCAGGCATAAAGCAAACTCCATATAAGACTATGTTTGGCATCGAGTCTAGGGTTGGGTTAACTACATCGTCTTTGCCTATTGACGTTACTTCTTCTTCAGAGAGGGAAGAAGATTTGGAGAATATTATTGGTGACTTCAAAATTTACATGGCGGAAATTCATGGAGAAGATTCAAATATAGAGTATGAGAATGAAGAAAGAGAACCAGAGCTAATATAATTTAGATTATGCTTAAAATGTGGTGCTATCTTAAAAGCTAACTTTAATCGAGACTATTGCTTGAATTGTATAATTGAGGATAACATTACAGCAACACGGTTTGAAGCAAGCCAGCCCCTAATTCAATAGGCTAAAAAGATGATATCTTTAAGTGATAAAACGTACCCTTCTGCTAATATGGGCGATAACGTCACAATATCTATTCCCGACGTTGACAAAGCTAAAGATGGATTCGATGCGGACATGTACCAGTTAGGTACTAAGGATGGTGCTATAAATCATCTGTAGACCAGACCAGAATTTGATATTTGTAAGCAAAAATTTATTTACATTGATGTAGTAAAAAAGGATAAGCAAATATCTTTACGTCATGCGGCTTCGTCTGTATCAAGATCCAGCCAAGAAATTTTCATGTGCAAGTGCACAAAAAAGTGTCTCGGTAAAAAAAGCAAGTGTTATGCAATTCAAAATGTCATAATAGTAGCCTATGTAATAATAAATAAGTCAGTTTATTTCGCAACGCAATAAATAATCTTGAAACTAATTGTGTTTTATTATAAGAAAGAAAAGTAAAATGGCATTTCGGTTAGTTACTGTTATACGTGTAGTTAGAACGGGTTCTAACTGAAAGGTGCAGTAAATAGCCGAATTAAAATTTTAATTCGTGTCTTTCCTAGTCAGAACGCGAAATTACAAATGCTCGTAGTTATTTCGCATTTTTACTAGTAAGTACGCGTAAAAACGGATTTCGACTATTTACGGTAACATATATATGAGAATTTATTATTGCGAGAATATATTTATCATCTTGTATGGAAGTTCTAAGTCGTAGGCACAGACCATTATATACAGTAAATAGACGTCTAATACATAACAGATGCGCGCGGAAAAACAGTGCTAACAAGGAAAGCGCCATTGTCCATTTGTACGCATGCGCATTGGATGTGTTAGTGTTTTGGTTTTTTGACAGACAACAATACACAACAACTCTGCTGGAGTCTGGAGTTTATCGTTCAGAGCCTGATCAGAGATAAATTAAAATGCCTAAAAAGTGTTTTGTGCCATTTTGTAAATCCATAGAGGGGACCGCAGGATTAAGATTATTTCGGTGAGTATAAAACTGTACATTTAAATGAAAGTGGAGAACAAGTTTCAAATAATATAACATAAACGTGCAAAATTAATACCTTCAAGTAAATCTGACATTTTATTTATGGATTTCACTGCTTACAGACTCACTGCTGCTCGACGTGAGTCATGGCTGAATGCTCTAGGACGAAGTGTAGATGATCCGATGAGTGTACATAATGTGATTTGTTCACTTCACTTTTCTCCTGATGATTTTTTGCCAAATCAAGCGTTAAGAAAGAATGCTATACCATCGTTGCAATTGAGACCAGGAAAAATTTCTTCTCTAGTTTCTTGTCGAAGTCGTCTGGAAGTGCGGTAAGTGTTGTTGAAGAATTATGCAGACTTTGCTAATTGTTACTTATAGGTATGAAGATTCTCGTCCTCTTCAATCCACCTCGGTCGGACAATCAGAAGCAGGCCCATCAAATACCTCTGATATGTAACTATTAAACATATGATTCATAATGTTTAATTTTAGTTCTTCTAATTGCAGGAGTGCTTTACCATTGATTGAGGAATGCATAGACATTTCTGAAGAGACAGCTGACACGTAAGTTATAATCACTTATCGAAGTGTGTACATTGTACATTAATAATAATCTTGTAAAAGATAAACCAATGACCTAATTTGAACTAATTGTTTTTTTTATAAACATGATCTTCTAATTGACGATTATTACTCAGTAATATGTCTCTGTCAAATATTATTTTAAAAATTCATAATTTGATATTTGTAGTGTATCTCTTGTCAGTATGACTTCCACTGATGATTCAGATGTATCTGCTCCCAAAGGGAAGAGAAAGGCGAGTGCGATCCAAACATCTTCCAGTGATTCTGTTGGTTTGCTAGGATCAGCAAAAAAGAAACGACGTCTCCTTAGATTAGATCATGCTTATTAGTAAGGAATTCCTTTTTCCTCTGTGTACATTTTATAGACTTTTGAATTTACAGCTGGAGCCCTAGAAAGATGAAGATTGCTTTATCCGCAAACAAAGATGCACAATCTGCTTTGAGATCAAAGTTGAAGACATCAAAACAAAAAATTAAACGGCTGAGTGAAAGAGTGAAGTCTCTGAAGCAAGTAGTGCAACATTTGAGAAATAAAAATCTCATTAATGATGAAGCACATGCCATCATAAACAGATCGTGTTCTGGAGTTCCTCTTGCCCTAATGTCAAGACTGTTTGACAATTCCCGAAGAGGGAAAATTGCAAGAAAAAGTTTTCCTCCAGAACTACGAAGCTTCGCCATGACACTTAATTTTTATTCTACAAAAGCATATGAGTATGTGAGAAGCACATTCAAATTAGCCCTACCATCTCTTTCAACTATAAGATCATGGATGACAAACATTGAATGTTTACCTGGTTTCTCCCAAACTTCATTTGAGTTATTGAAAAACCAGGTAGTGGAGAATAAAGGACATAACAAGCAAACAGTGTGCAGCTTAATGCTTGACGAAATGTCTATAAAAAAACAGGTTGATTTTGTGGGTGGTAAAGCTTGGGGATACGTTGACATGTCCACTGGCATTGAGGACGATTCATTAGAATGTGCTACTGAAGCATTAGTCATAATGGTAGTTGGTGTTAATGGGCACTGGAAGCTACCAATAGGGTACTTTTTCATAAAGTCCTTGACAGGAGCAGCCAAAGCCAACATAATAAGACAAGCATTGGTGAAATTGTCTGAAATTGACGTTACAATATTGTCCATCACATCTGACGGTCCAACTGCCAATTTTGCAATGATGGAAGCACTAGGTGCTAAAGTGGCAAAAATATCTGAATTAAACACTTATTTTGACCATCCTGTAAATAATGCTCCTGTATATATAATTTTGGACGCTTGCCACATGGTAAAATTATTGCGGAATTGTTGGGCCACGTTAGGAACAATAATTGATTATGAAGGACGAGAAATTAAATGGAATTTAGTGCGAAAATTGTTTGAATTACAAGAGGCAGAAGGGTTGCGTTTTGCGAACAAACTGTCAAAAGCGCACATTGAATGGCAGCGACAGAAAATGAAGGTTTGTAACATTTGATCTTAAGAATAACTTATATACAGTACATTTTTATAAATTATTGTAGGTTAAGTTGGCCACCCAAACATTCAGCAATAGCGTTGCAGAGGCAATGGAATTTTTAAAAAATATTGGGCATGCCGATTTTCAAACTGCAGATGGAACAATCAGATTTCTACGCACAATAAATAATTTGTTCGATTTATTAAATTCAAGGAATCCTTTTGGCAAGGGGTGTCATACACCTCTAAGGGCGTCAAATAAAAATTATTGGCACCCAATACTCTTGAATTCCATAGAATATTTAACAAATCTCAAAACTGTGGACCAAAAGTTTTTATATACTACTCCCAAGAAGACGACAATTAGGGGCTTTGTAATAACAATTAAGTCTCTTTTGGCCATGTATGAGACCTATGTTGATTCTGACAATGCACTCTTGTCATATTTGTTGACATACAAGTTCAGTCAGGATCACTTGGAATTATTCTTTTGTAGTATAAGGTACACTGTTACATTCACATTCATTTCACAAGGTTATTGCTAACTGTTATTTTTAGGGCTAGAAATGGTTGGAACAACAACCCAACCGCGCTGCAGTTCTTTAATACTTACAGAAGATTACTAGTGCGCCATGACCTTCGTGCAATTGAGGGAAACTGTACCATACAGGACCGGACACACTTGCTGGCTGCGGTTCCTTCTACCTCCAGAACAAAAGTTACTAATGTAACTATAGATGATGTACAATTTATAAAAAAATATGAACTTTATTGGTCAGATATGGAAATTGCAGACCATGAATATGCAATTCCCAATTTACCAGATTTATCAATAGTAACCCAAAATGTTGTTGGGTATATCTCTGGGTATGTGGTCAGCATGGTGAAGCGCAAAATTAAATGCCCAGAATGCATCTTAAGTCTGCATACTGTTGTATCTACCTCATCGGAGATGGACAGTGCGTTGCATTTGTTAAGGCAGCGAGATCGTGGAGGCTTAATTAAACCGTCTGATGATTTGCTGAAAGTCTTGCTGATAGTGGAGAAAAGCATTAAGCGGGTGCTTATTGTAACTGATCAGAAAATGCCCAATGAGGAGAATTTTTATGATAAATTTTGCCACAGTTTGGCAATGACAATTTTTGGGGAAGGCAAATATTTTAAATGTTTGTCAGAGCATTGTCTTGACTATTCTGTTTTGGAGGAGAACCATATCATGAGACTGATAAAAGCTGCAGTTTTATCGTATACCAAAATTAGGCTACACCATATAGCCAAGAAACAAACTGAAAAGGAGAGGGGTGAACTGATTAGGAAGAAATTGTCCAAACTGATATTATTTTCAAATCAGTAGTATTTTCGTTAATAAAAGTTTTTCTACTGAAACCAACCCTGCTTTTGGGTTTCAATTTCCCGTGTACTGCCCTGTCCTTTCACAAAGCGCATGCCCAGAAATGGCCTGCGCAGATCCAATTAAGACCACTTCTAAAGTATATGAATGTTCTTCTATTTACCTTATATAATTCTGTGGTCGTAGGCCCCCACAGCCGCTTCATTGTTACGAGGGCGTATTTTTATGTTACCTACCTAGCCATGAAAAAAAGCACATAAGAGAACAAGAAAAAAATATTTTTCTACATAACTCCCTTCAACACTAATACACTTTGTGTAAATTTGAATTTTAATTGTTTTTAAAATTCTGTTTTTCTCAGCGGAGAAATACCTAAATTGATTTTTCTGCTTCGCGCTGAGTAAATTAATTAGGAAATTTTATCACAAAAATTTCTGTCACTTGATGATATCAAGACGTTTAAGTAGATATGAACTCAAGCCCTCGTGGCGCAGTTGGTTAGCGCATCTTGACGGCATTAAGAAGGTCTCGTGGGCAAATTTTTGTGATAAAATTTCCTAATTAATTTACTCAGCGCGAAGCAGAAAAATCAATTTAACTTATACACTTATTCCATCTTTTTTCCAGTTGCCCCATACCCTCAGAAAAAGTTGCTTCGGTAACCCCGCAAAATATTCTTCAACAACTTTCTTGTTTGCCTTATGAACCCGACAATTGTCGTGCAGCAACAAGTTTTTTTGTGGATAAGAATGCGGGCGTTTTTCCTCCAGAACTGTTTTTACATTTTTAATTGTGTTTCCGTAGGCCTCTCCCTTTATGGTAGACCCTCTCGGCATATATTCAATAAGCAAAACTCCTTCAGCATCCCAGAAAACAGTTGCCATCAGTTTTTTTCCAGAAAATTGTGTCTTGGCCTTTTTTGGTGGTGGATAGCCCTTATGAACCCACTGCATGGATTCTTGTTTAGTAGGAGGGTCCCAGTAATATACCCAAGTCTCATCCCCGGTAATAATTCGAGATAAAAATGTTTTGTCCCTCTCCAACTTGACCAAATTTTCTTGAGAAACTTCTTTTCTGCACAGTTTTTGTTCAGGTGTAAACAATCTGGGTATCCACCGTGTAGACACCTTCTTCATACCGAAATCTTCATGCAAAATTTTGAGAACACTTGTTTCGGATATACAGACTTCATTGGCAATGACAGAGATCTTTACATGCCGATCTTTCAGTACCAAATTTTCGACTGTTCGCACAATGTTTTAAGTTCGAGCTTCAACGGGTCGTCCGGACATTGGGTCATCATTGATCATCTCTCGGCCCCATCGAAAGAGTTTAGACCAATATTTTACTTGGAAATAAGATGGTGTATCTTCCCCATACACAGCCACCATTCTTTCATGAATTGCTTTTGGACTATTGCGTTCCTTTGTCAAGAACTTTATTACGCTGCGATGTTCAACTTTAGTTTCACTCATTTTATCGAGAAGTGGGCCGTCTCAAATCTCTATACACAGCATAAACTAAACACAACTTAGCACATGTACTTCTAACAGTGACAGCAATTTTTCAATAATTTGTTTTACATCGTCACTCTTTTGTTTCATGGCTAGGTAGATAACATAAAAATACGCCTTCGTAGTTAATAATGGAACAGATGTGAAGTGAAACGCTTAGGCTGGTGGAAGTTTAGTGCAGCCAGGAAATGCTATATCGATGCATCGTTAGACAACCTAACTAAGACCGCAAACATAACTCTCCCATAGCAATCTTAGATAGATATCTTAACTCGAACAGAAAAGTTCTAGAAATGACTATTTCAGCAGATCAGCATCAGCTAGATAGGCCTAGCTGATGCTGTGATCTGATGATCTATCTATAAACAAGCTTCTAATAATTCTAATGTAACAATTAATTTTAATCAATACGTTTTCGTTCGTCTTGTTAATTAAACTGTGGTTGAAGGGTTTTTTAATATAATGGGTGACTCAGAATAAAATTAAATTTTATTTTTTGTATCTAGGGGAAACTGTCAGTGTCAGATTATTTTTACTGTTAGCATTCGAACTACTGTCTTGTGGAATTTTTTCCCCTACTTTGATGCCCTACTTTGATGCAGGAGTTGAATGATTTTGATAATAGTCTTTTTAGTGACGAAGCAAATTTTCATTTAGACAAGTACGTGAGCAAACAGAATTGTCGGTATTGGTATGCGGCAATCCCAAGAGAAAAACATGCAGTTGCTTTGCACTCTCCAGAAGTAACTGTATGGGCAGCAATGTCGTCAAGAGACATTTTTGGTACGTATTTTTTTGAGAATAATCAAGGACAATCAATCACAATAGATGCACACACAACGATATTCTTCGATGATCCGCAATGTTGTAGGACCAGCATTATAAGCATTTGAAAGGTTTGATAATCACACATGGTTCCAGCAGGATGGCGCCACAAGCCATACTGCGAATGAAGCTTTAGAGGCAGTAAGAATATTTTTCCATGAAAAATTAATTTCGCGTAGAGGTAACATTAACTGGTTTGCAAGGAGCTGTGATTTAACACCACTAGATCTATTCTTATGGGGCTACCTTAAAAGTAAGGTGTATGAATATCCTCCGACAAATGAGGGAACAAATTACCGCCATCCTCGTAGCACTGTGTCAAAGAGTTATTTTAAATGTACGACATCGTTTAGATAAGTGCATAAAACCTCAAGCTCAACACTTAGAAGACATTGTTTTTAAAATTTAATTTCTACATGATAGTAATTATATTTCTAAGTACAATCTATTAAAACATTCAAAAACCAATAATCTATTTTATTTTTAAAATCAAATTTCATTCTGTGTCACCCTTTATTACGACTAATTAAAAATAAACAAACGTTTGATTAAAATTGAGTTTGGGAAATCAGGCCGGGAAGTAAAAGTCAAAAAATTGACGCTTCCAGACATTCAAAAAGTCAGAAATATCAACATTACGCGTATGTATCTAATAGTTATGAACGTACCAAGAGCGTAATGAACTAAATAAAGCGCGAGCGCGTCGTAGAACCCCCGAGGACCTCTACCCCGAGGGGTATACTTCAACCGTGAGCGTTGTGTTCATAACGCTCGTGATGCCTTCAACGTGTTATGTCATACTTACAAGCAATTAGCAGTAACGATTTTAACACAAATAATAATAACAATAATCATCTTTAAATCCTTAGTGGGTGTTATAGAAATAACACCCTCGGGCATTACAGAAATAATGGCCGTTGTATATATATATAACATTTCGGTTGTCATGTTGGAAGGTATTATTTGCTAGTTAATATGTCTTGATTTAGGAATATTATGACTGAATAATGTTGAAATATAACACAAAGAAATATATTTGCCAGTTTGAGTTTGAACGTGTTATTGCTACATGTATAACATATCTGTAATTGATCTAAGCCACCGCCTTTTGTATTTTAGTGATTTTTACATTTACAATGTCCATCCCCGCGTGAATTCAAATACTTGTCAAATTTGACATTAGAATTGAATAAGCGCAGTGATTTTTAAAATTATCGACATAAACTAAACAACTAACTTTAACATAATATGAATTCGAAATTACAAGTTATTATGCTATTTAAGGGGATATTAAAGTCGATTTGTATTTGGGAACTGACTATAATTGCTTTTAGAGGTGTTGGCCCGTAGAAGGAGCCAAATGCAAGCCATCTCATTCTCACATATTTGAAATGAATGTGTTGTTTTCCGTCACCCGAATACAGAGAAACAACTGAACTATTCAAATCAACGGCAGCAGAATATCGTGCCAAATACGATGGTCGATTATAATAGCAAAAAAGAGTCTGTTCATACAAGCAGATTTGTATTTTTCCTAAGTTTATTTGATTTTAGCGTTTTTTGCATGAAGGAAGGTTATTTCGCTATAGTTATTTCTTTTAGAAAAGCAAATATTTGGCAAATACTATATATAAACAAAAATTGAAGTATTCCATTCAAACAAGTGCAATAAATGTATTCAAAGACATCTCTACGAAATGTAGGAAGAATGTATATGAAACTGACAATTTTTTTTGCTGCAATAAAATATTTGCATGTGCATATGTGAACGAGACACTTTCCACAATTACGCAATCAACTCAATAAAAGTTTTTCTTTCCGTGATAAGTGATAAGTATAGTTATATCGCGATCCTTGCTGGCTTTTCGTACATACAGTAAATAGTAGTTAGGGCTGTTCGCTGTTCTTATTATTTGGAGAATTAATTTTTTAACACTTTTTGGTGTTGAGTGCCGAAGTAGAGTGTGACGTAAAGGTATTCAAATTTAAAGAAATATCCAAGATTATCCTCAAAGCGGAAAAATAGAAGCAGGCAAGTGTTAAAAAGACTCTAAAGGGAAATGAGAGTGATCCATCATCAACCGTTCAAGTTTGCCAAACGTAAATTCAATACCTTTTTCAATCATTTATATTATATTTATTTTTTTTTCTTTCAAGTTCGGTTAGTCATGAGGATGTTGATAAAGATTACATGGATGTATTACATGCGATTGAACGTGAACCTGAAGTTGACTTATCAAATGAAAATATTTCAAAGGAGGCAGTTCCAGCAACTATTTAAATTATTATTTGTATTATAAAGCAAGTTATATACAGGATGTTTCCAAATAAGTTTGGAAAGTTTTTAGAGGGTGATTCCTTGTCAAAAATTAAAGGGGGTCTTTCATGTAAACAAAAGCTCTTAGGCTTGTCTTTGGAAACATCCTGTAAACATAAGCACATACAGAACTGTTCGTTATAAATTAATTGCGTTTTGAGTTTATTTTAGAATTGAAATAATAAAAGAGAGTGCACATTCTGAATACTCTGTTTCTGGTAGAAGAATAATTGATGTTGAAAAATTCTTTAAATCAATTGTGGAGTTCAAACATAATCCATTGTTTTCCTGCAGTACTGAGAATTTGAAAATTATAAATGAAAAGAAACTTGGTCTCAATAGTATTTTTTATTTACAATGTGCAATGTGCAAGGAAACATCATCCGTAAGCACAGATAGTGCATCAAAAAATTCGCTTGATATAAACAAAGTAGCAGTCTTGGGAATGATATCCTCAGGAGGTGGTTTTTCGCAGCTGGAGGAAATTCTTGCATTTTGTAACATTCCTTGTATGAGTTTTCTAAAGTTTGCTGCAACTCAGGATGAAATTTCTCCTCTCATTAGTGGAAGTGCATTTGATTTAATGGAGGCAGCAGGAAAGGAAGAGGCTCAACTCGCAAAGGAAGTAGGAGACGTGGATCAAGACGGCATTCCACATATCGCTGTAATAGCAGATGGATGGAGCCTGGTGTAAGCGTTCATATCGGACGAATTACAGTGCGTCATCAGGTGTTGTTAGTACTTTCCTCAATTTTGTTTGACATGTATTTCCATGAAGACATTGAGAACATAATATTTCATTTTTAGGGAGTTATTATTGGACAGAAATCCAAAAAAATATTATATCTTGGTATCAAGAACAAATATTGTTGTATGTGTTCCCGTGCAGAAAAAAAAACAAGAAGATGTCAAACCTCATACCTGTTTCAGAAATTGGTGCAAATCGTCCACTGCAATGGAAGCAGAAATAATTGTAGAGGGTTTCAAAAGCAGCATTGAAATGCACGGGCTGAAATATAAATATCTTATAGGAGACGGGGATAGCAGCGTAACAAGAAAATTAGCTGAAGCCCGCCCTTACAAAAATTGTTTTGTGAAAAAAATAGAATGTAGAAATCATCTGTTACGAAATTGTCGGTCTAATTTAACAGATTTATCTTCAAAAAGAGTAAGCAGGAAACGGCAAATTGTTAATCTGGAGCAGAGACAGTTTCTAAAGTCGAATGTAACCAGATTCGGGATTGCGGTACAATGTGCTGTTAAACACTGGATTAAAGAAGATATTTCACATGAGCAAAAAGTGAGGGAACTGCGTTCTGATATTCTCAATTCATCCAAACATATATTTGGAGAGCATTCGAATTGTAAACAATATTTTTGTCAAGGTAAGTATTCTGGAAGTGAATTTTTCATAGTGTATCATTTAATATATATATAATGTAGGTAAGGATGAACGCAACTGGGTGAATGAAATGACGGAAAGTGGTCTTTTGCAAGATGTCGAAATTCTGTTGTACCGCTTAGTGCATAATGTTGATAGTCTTCTCCTAAACATGGATAATAATGCTGCAGAGTGCTACAATTCAGTTGTCGCAAAATTTGTGAGTGGGAAAAGATTGAATTTATCCAGCAGAGGTTCATACCAAACTCGATGCGAAGCAGCAAGTGTGAGTTTTTCAGCAGGATCACATAATTATCCTGGCATAATATATAAGGCTATATCGCAGAAACGCCCTGGGCAATTTACCAAAAAATTAATGCGCAGAAGAGAAAAGCAACACCTCTACCATAAATCCCGAAAGACCTTATTCCCTGAAAAATATCGCAAGAAGTTGAAAGCTAAGGCACCCGCAGACAAAGATTACGGGCCTGTCGCGGCTCTTCTTTCTGCTGAACTGCCCGAGAATTATGAAATCCTGAAAAAAAATTTTTTGGAAAATCTACAAAAAACGCCTTCTCAAATTCGTGACTTAGAGAAAAAACTGATGGGCAAAGTAGCAATGACGAATGGAGAACCGAACGTCACAATAGACTGACTGCTTCCAGTTTTGGCAGAATATGCAGAATGAGGTCAACCACGTCTTGTAATACAACTGTTAAAGAATTGGTGTATAGTACTTTCACAGGAAACGAGGCTACCGAGTGGGGTATTAGCCACGAGCCAATTGCTAGAAAGGAATTTGAAAAACATTTTGGACTTGAAGTGTCCTCATGTGGACTTTTCGTAGATTCCGTGCTTGGTTTTCTTGGTGCCTCGCCAGACGGACTAATCGGTACCGATGCGATCGTAGAAATTAAGTGTCCAAAGTCCATTTGTAATTTGTCACCTGGTGATGCCGTCGACCAGAAGAAAATCAAATTTGCAATAATTAATGATGATGGAATCTTTCATTTGAAGAAAACAGCCCATTTTTACTACCAGGTCCAAGGACAACTATACATTTCTCAAAGGAATGTGTGCTATTTTGTCTTGTGGAGTCCACTGGGAATGGAAGTAGAGCATGTTTGAAAACACACTATTAGGAATAAAAATATGTTAACTGCTTATTCGACCTGTTTAGATTTACAGAGATGACAACTTCTGGACGAATCATATGGAGTTACAACTACGAGATTTCTATGAAAATTGCGTTCTACCAGAACTCATAGATCCACAACATCCACAAAATCTACCCTTCCGAGATTTGAGGCAGAAGAACAAATTTGTAGAATCCGAAAAAGTGTAGAAAAATTAAAAAAATAATCTATATCATCGTTTTGTGTGTGTTTAATATTCTTATTTCATTTGTTCCATTTTTAGTACACATTTTGCGTGTTTCTCTTTTGTTATTTCATAAGTATAACACAATCCAAAAAAAATTAATTTTCGATTGTGAAAGTAGTTACGGAGTTTAGTCAATAATTTCAGCGAAAAGTAACGTGAATGCGATCCATTCTTGCGAAAATCATGAGAAATTTCCGAGGATGTGTGTCGGATTGATTTATATGTTCGACCTAGGAATGAGGTATTTAATTGTGATTATGCGAACATCATAATTAAGTATAATAAAACTTAGACTGAAATTATTTTGTTTTTTGAAAATTTTTATTATATATTTTGGTTATAATTATACATGCTAAAAGGCATACATGTGGATAGGACAATACCTTGACTAATTAAATTGAAACTTGTGTTATTTATTTGTTAATATTTTGTAAATGTTTAAATAAAAGTTGAAATAAAGGTTTTAATTTATATTATAAAACTATATGTTAAATAAAGTTATTATATTTGTTCTTTGAAAAATTTGTGTTTTGCTTTATAAATTGCCATACCACTTTGAAGTGTTAAAGCTACCTACACCCTGAGATATAGAGTAAATGCCGGGAAGAGATTTTGTTAAAGATAAGAGGAGCAAATAAGAGCATAAACCACTGCTAAGTTGCTAACTCACCGTTTTTTAGCAATATAACTGTGATTGTTTATTTCCAAGAGTTAAAATCATTTTCTAAATATTATTCAAATTACTAAGGTCACAGCAATATGTGCGTTTCAAATTATACAATAGTTGGTCTAAATTAAGTTTTAAATAGTTTTATCTTCTTAAAAAATTAAACCTGTAAGTGTGTTACACAAAAAAAAATTTGTTATAGGAAAATTATTCAGAATCCTATTCTAAGTACTTCTATTCTCTTAATAAATTACTATAGAATGCATACTTTACGAGATATTTGCAAAAAAGTGCTACTCGATAAAGGTAAAAGTGATACTTCCGGTCAGTGGCGGCTCTTTAATGAGAGCAAGTGAGCAATTGCACCCCCTGGAATTTTGAAACAAAACAAACCAAGCGGCGACTAACTGTGAAAGTATTTATTTATTACGTATTCATAGTTATTGAACAGGAACGTGGCGTGTGCGGCGCGCGTAACAACCTACATGCACCGATCGTCGTCACAGATATAATGACGACTAACAGCGCACGAGCATCTATTCGAATATTTACCCCTTTCACCGAGAGAAACATACCCATGAGCAAAGCCCAACCGTTGCTCCGTTAAGCCATTAACATTACATTGAAGGTGGGGAGAACTGTATTTTGTTCTACTTCCATATCGTATAATACATAGCGTGTGAGCAAGATCTCCAGTCTGCTCACCGCTGTTGTAAGATAAATTTCGTCTCTGCGTTACAGAATAACACGTTTTCGCGGTTAACGTATGATGAAAAAATCGTAATAAAAAATCTTAAACGCCCGATGCCTCAATTATGTTTAGAAAATAAACAATCTGTTAAAGGTAAAGACGTTATAAGAAAATTCAAAATGAATATTTATCAGAAAAATGACTGGATTTGTGGGTGTGAAATTAAAAATACTTTGTTTTATTTTCCGTGTCTTTTGTTTGGTGGTGAACCGTCTTGGTCAAAGAACGGAATAAAAGACTTAATTCATCGTAGTGCTAAAATTACGAAACATGAAAATTCCGAAGGGCATTGAAAAATATATTTAGTCTAAGAATGTTAGGAAAAAATAACATTCAGAATGTTTTAGATTCATCATATAGAAAAGCAGTTCAATAACACAATGAACAGGTAACAAAAAATAGGCATGTGTTAAATTTAATAATAAATTGCATTAGATTTTGTGGCGCGTTTGAACTGGCACTTCGGGGTCATGATGAACGGCAAACGTGGAATACCAAGGGCATTTTTCGGGAATTGATAAATTTTACGGCAGAATTGGATAAATTGCTCAGAGATCACATCGAAGCAGCACCGGTTTTTAAGGGATTATCAAAAACGATACAGAATGAGCTGCTTGATGCAATGTTGAACGTACATGGACAAGTTTCCAGTGAAATTGAAGCAACCGACTTCATATCTGTGATAGCTGATGAAACCACAGATGTGTCCAATCAGTTTCAGTTGGTGGTTGTTTTAAGATATATTGTGAACGCGAGACCGGTCGAAAGATTTTGGAAATTTCTTCTGCCTAGTGGACATGATGCTAATTCTTTATCTGCCTCCATCCTTAACGAAATTAGTTTGCTTGTTGATGACCCAGAAAAACTGATTGCACAGAGCTATGATGGGGCAGCAGTCATGAGTGGTGCTATTAACGGCGTGCAAAGACATGTCCAAGACCAGTATCCAAGGGCCAATTTTGTACATTGTTACGCACATCAGACAAATCTTATTATGTCACATGCTACATCGAGCAGTAGTAATTGCAGATTTTTTTTGCCAATCTGACGGGATTATGTACTTTTTTTCTCCACTTCACCACAACGAGCTGCAAGATTGGAAGAATTCCTTCAGAGAAAAAGCTTACCTCGTTCTTCAAAAATAAGATGGAACTTCAATTCTAGGACAGTGAATACAATATATGAGCACCGAGAAGAAATAATTCAAGCTCTAGAACAAATCGAGGGAGAAGCTAGTTTACAAACTACCATTCATCAAGCTGGTGCCAATTTGCGAATTTTAGAGGAGGAAAATTTTATCTATTGGTTAACTTCCTTTCATAAAATTATGCCACATGTGGACATATTGTTTAATCAATTACAAAATGTCAATACAGATGCATTAAAAATCAAGAATAATTTAGATAATTTTGAACGCGCTATTGGAAAAATTCGAACCGAAATCGCTGACACAGGTTAAACAAAATGACTCAGAACTGACTCCTCGACCATCAACGCGACGAAGAGTAACTGATGGTAGCCAAAGACGGAGGGAAACTATTGAAGTGTGCGATATTATTTTGCTTGAAATAAAAACTAGATTTCGGTATACAGGGCACTTAATATTAGCAAACTTAATTTCTTTTAAACAGTTCTCCTCTTTTCAAAAAAAATTTCCGGAAGATTGCCTTAAAGAAGCAGTAAAATTTTATCCATGTCTCAATGAAAGCAGACTACGAACTGAATTAAGTGTTCTATATTCTAGAGAAGAATTTAGGCAAAATATAGAAGTCAGTGCTGTAGGTCTGCTAGGCCTTCTGCTGGATGGATTAAGCGACACCTTTAATGAAATTGTTAAGCTTTTAAAAATTGTCATTACAATCCCAATGACAACGTCTGAAGCGGAACTTTCCTGAGAAATACAATGAAAGAAGACAGATTAAATGCCCTTACTATGTTATCTTGTGAAAAAGAATTTATAAATGATTTCCCAAATTTTAATGAAAAACTTAGGTGTGGCCACCACACGACTTTCTTATACGTATGAGCGTTTCAAATTATAGGATTTTAAGAATTTTTTTATACAAAAATTATTCACAATCCTATTCTAAGTACTTCTATTCTCTTAATAAATCTCGATAGAATGCATACTTTGCAAGATATTATCAAAAAAGTGCTACTCGCTAAGAATAAAAGTGCTACTTCCGGTCCGAATTTTGAAATTTCATATATACAAAAAATATTGCAAATCCAATTATAAATACTTATGTATTCTTGATAAATACATATAGAATGCATAACTTACGACATATTTGCAAAAAATCGCTATTCGATAAGGGTAAAAGTGGTACTTCCGGCCTGAATTTCGAAATTTTTTTTATACAAAAGATATTGAAAATTATGTTTTAAATACTTTTATACTTGTCACGTACTTGTTTAAAAAGCATGACTGATTTTCGATAAGAGTAAAAGACCTACTTCCGGTAGGAATTTCGAAAAACTTTTTAAGTAAAATTATTCTCAATTTTAATTTTAAGTACATATGAGTTCTTTATAAATTTGTTTAAACTTAGTAGTTGACGAAATATTGGCAAAATTCGATTTTTTCACTGAAGTAAACTACTACTTCCGGTCTGCCAATTTTGCTAAAAATCTAATCATTTCTCAAGAGGGAGATTATACTACTAATTACAAAATTTGGAATAGATAGCTATAGCGGTTTGGCCGCTATCGTGGTCACACACAGACACACAGACATTTTTTAAAAACCACTTTTTTGGTATCTGGGGACTTCAAAACGTGGACATCTGAAAAAATCTCGAGGTCGAAAATTTTCATCATCACAATACTTCCTTATACTACGTATAAGAAAGTAAATTTGATAGAACTGTTCTGCAAGTCAAAGACACGCAAAATGGACTTCGTTTATCGTCAGATGTAATGAAACTGTAGTGTTATATTTACTATTCCCTCAAAACAAACTGTACAATGAACAGTACCTGTCTGGAACAGTATGTCGGTGAAACTTATAAAGATTGGGTAAGCTTTCTTGTATTATAATTTTTAATTTTGAAATTATGCACTCCCTATGTGAACCACCCCGAGCCGCCACTGCTTCCGGTACGAATTTTGAAATTTCTTTTATACAAAACTTATTCGAAATCTGGCTCTAAATACTTTTGTACTATTGCTAAATCTACACAGAATGCATAGTTTACAAGATATTTGCAAGAAATTGCTGTTCGACAGAGCTAAAGTCCATAAATTATTTTAACAGATGCGAAAAATATAATAGGCAGCAACATGTTCCAATGCAACTGCAACGCTATTTCTGCATGCAAACTAGAGAACTAAACAAAATCGCAATAAGTCAATCACCAAAAGTCAATTTAATTGTCCTTTTACGCGCCACGAAATTATAAAAAAAATTCAAAAATTTTTCTAAGTTCATTAATTTACTATAGCGGATGCTAAATAGGCAATACAAGCATAATACATGCAGCAACATGTTCCAATGCTACTGCAACGCTATTTCTGCATACAAATTAAAGAACTAACCAAAATCGCAATAAGTCCATCACCAAAATAAAAATAAATTGTATCTATACCTACTTCTGTATTGTCATTAAAATCATATACAATACAATGCATTCATACATTTATTCATATACGAAAAATTTTTTTCGTATAGGTATGTATACTTGCATGGTAAAATCATATAGCTTCGAAACTGGTAATAATATGAATGCGTAAAATTGGAGTGAGAAAAAGTGAAATAAAATACTCCAGACAACCGCAAAAAGTTCGGACAGTCCTATTAGGCGGGGCCAAGAAGTTGGGTGCATATCCGTATTCCGCAATTCAAAAAGCTATATCTCACAAGAAAACATTGGTCTACACGGGAATTACATCCGTTTTGATCAATTTCATTTAATTCTTTCAGATTTTGAGGGAGAAACACAAGTACATTTTACTCTAATTTGGAATAAAAAAAATAGGTGGTTGTGACAAAAAATTACATAATCTGACAACCTTTCCGTGTACTCATATCTATATTGGAGTTGTACAGAAAATTTCACATTTCTATCTTGAACAATAGTAAAAAAAAACTGATAAATTCGATATCTTGCTTTCTCGACCGCTTTAATATCCCCTTAATAGTATTGGCAATGTTATAGATGCATGTAAACATGATCATATGAAGGGAGTTACGGCGCTGGAAGCGAATATCGCTAAAGCTCGTGGCTAGCGCCAAGAGTCATTAAACGGGTCACAGTAGTAGGTTTTAATTTTTTTTTGCGCATGCGTACTTTTACTATTTTTGAGGAATCACAAATTCTGCCAGCAGCAATATCGAACAACATGGCATTCTGAAGTTTATTTTTATCAAATTTCTTTATATCTAATATATAAAATTTTCGTGTCACGGTGTTTGTCTGAAAACTCCTCCGAAACGGCTTGACCGATTCTTATGAAATTTTGTGTGTACCTATATTCAGCAGGTCTGAGAATAGGACGTAAGCTATTTTTCATACCCCTAAGTGATAAGGGTGGTCCACCCCAAAAAAATTTTTTTGTTTTTGGGACAAAATTTTGTATTTTATTTTTTTTATGATTCGGCATTAAAAAATACATACAACCCTAAATTTTCACCCTTCCACCACCAACCCCTATTTTTTAATAGCGATATTAGTACTTTAATAATGTTCTACTCTCGGCGGTCGATAATTGATCAGTTACCACTCGATCAGTTATTCCCGCCAGGCGTCTACCGGTGTCACTTCTCACCCCGTAAACAGCACAGAGTAGGGATGAGAACGAAGCCGGTCTCCTGTCTTTCTCACACAATAAGCTTTCTCTCACTCACTAAAGTTTAGGGCCTAAACCGTTTTCGGCCATTATTATTGATTGTGCGTCGATCGTAGCAGTGACGCTTATACTTATCATTTTACTTTCTCAGTGCAACTCTCATATTAAGTATATTCTCATCAAGGCCAAACGATGTGTGTTTGTGGCTTAGATTTGGGCACACCGTGTTTTTCACATGGACAATTATACGTGGCATGTTCTCGCGTGGGTAAACCATGTAGTTTGTTTGTGTTGGCTATAGATGGACTCACTAAAAATATCGTACACACCATTGCACTAAGAGACTGATAAAGTTTTTTTTTTTTAATTGTCATTATTTGTGATAGAGATGTAATTAGAAATTTATTAGTTAAGATAATAAAAGTACAATGAATTCAAAAAATGAATGTTTGGTGTTTTGTTATTTTTATAGGCCGTCATCGTTCACAGCGCTCCATTCCTCTTTCAGTCATATACCACATTGCCACACACCTACAATAAGTTACTTATTTTTTATTAGACTACCAAAATATTCATATATAATACAACGAGTAGTCAAAGTATGCTCGATTATTTTTTTGGTGGTTCACGAATGTTTCCTTGCGCTTGAATATTAATAGGACGAGTGCGTCAGCACGAGTCCTATTTACAAGCGCAAGGAAACAAGAGTGATAACACCGCAAAAATGATCTACCATACTTTGACTAAATGCCATGTTGCAGTAAGAGTATAACCACAGAATATACGAGGTAGGCGCCATAAATTCTCGACCTGATAGGTTTATACAAGTTCAAACGTGTTCAAACTCCGTCACGTCATGCATGCACATACGCGAGGTGTACACTATAAATATGACGGTCCGAAGCCTAGTAGTTTTTAGTAACCAGGCAACCAACGTGACTAGCGCACGAAAATGTCTGAACAAACGAAAATTGAGTACCGCGCGGTCATTAAATTTTTAACGAAAGAAGGGCATACACCTTATCACATTAAACAACGTGTAGACGACGTTTACGGTGACTCATCTCCTTCGTATTCAACTCTAAAAAAGTGGGCAAAATGTTTCCGTTTGGGACAAGAATCCTTGGAAGATGCTGATCGGTCAGATCGACCAATTGAAGTGATAACGCCTCAACAAATTTCATTTATTGAACATTTAATGCTAGAAGATAGCGCTTTGAAAGCGAAGCATTAACTGTGAAAACAAACGTTTCCGAAACAAGTGTTCGCCGAATTCTCCATGACCATTTGGGTATGAATAAAATTAGTGCTAGATGGGTACCGCGACTCCTATCTGCTCTCCAACGTGAACGTCGGGTCGAATGTGCGCAGTCGTTTTTAAACATGCGTGGAGGCGACCCAAAACCGATTTTGGAGTTCATTGTCACAGGGCATGAAACAATGGTTCTGTTTTACGATCCTCTATCGAAAAGGGAGTCCATGGAATGGCGGCGACCTGATGAACCTCGTCCCAGAAAGGCGAAGTCGTTCAATCAACGAAGAAGGTGATAGCAACAATATTCTGGGATTATGAGGGCATTTTGCTAATTTATGGGAGATTACATAGAAAAATAAAAATTTTTATATTGTTCCAAGTTTCTTTTTTGTATATCAGGCCGAGAATTTATGACGCCAACCTCGTATAACTGATAAATAAATTGAACACAAAAAAATAACTTCGTGTATTTGTTTTATTACTGTAGTTGTAAAAACAATATTCTTCTAATACTTAATTTATTGAAATCTGATGTTAGCAAATTTGTTGAATTATTTGAAGTATTCGATGAAGATTATTATCGATTAACACTATTAGGGGAAAGTCGCCTATATTGGACCGACTCATAAATTGAACCACATCATTTACAAACAACCAAATGTTGATTGCTGCCATCTAACGGTAATATTCAACACTACTACAAGTAATAGCTTTAAGTATCGCTGTAGTTGACAATTGTGACAAGTACTAGCAAATTATTGTCGATTTTAGAAAATCGAAGTGGCTGATGTAAAATTACATAAACTTACCGTTCAACTAGGATCTTAATAGGTACGTGGTAGATCTTTTTTGTGTAACTACTTTGTTTCTGTAAGATATTAATGTAACATTCAGCAACTTAACCTCAAAATTCAGGTTTCCCACATAAAATTACAGCGGCGAAACTAGTAACGTATACAGGTTTCCAAAATTGGACCACCACGGGTTTCCTTATTTGGACCGGTCCAATTAAGGAAATAAATTGGGCCCGATTACAGAAACGGCTAAGTATTTAACGGTTAAAACATGATTCATGTTATATTTTTCTGATTGGATGATTATATTATAAGCAATATATAAATATTTTCATTAATTACGTTTTTATTTCAATCAGAAACATGGCAAAGAGGGGAAATTATGGAAAATGGTCCCGAGAAAGCTTACACGATGCGCTTGAAGTATTTCGAAGGGACGAGATGAGGCTAAATGAGTGTGCCCGTCAGTTCAAAGTGCCTAAAGCAACTCTTCAAAGGCACATTAAACATAAAAATAAATATGCAAATATGATGTAAAGAAAATGGGCAGACTCACAGTATTTTCCGCAGAAGTAGAAAATGAGTTGGTTGCGCACGTATTGCGCTGTGAAGAAAATATGTTCGGGATGACCATGAAAGACGTACGCACATTGGCATTTCAAATTACCACGAGGAACAACATACCAAATAATTTTAATCGAAACAAAATGATGGCTGGAAAAAAGTGGTACTACGGTTTTATGGCACGGCATAAGGAACTTTCTTTAAGACAGTCGGAGGCCACATCAATAGCAAGGACCAAAGGTTTCAACCAAGCACGAGTTGATGAATTTTTTACACTTTTACAGAAAATATGCGATGAAGAAAAACTTACTGCTACCCAAATTTTTAATGTAGACGAGACCGGGTGCTCGACTGTTCAAAGGAGGTGCCAGAAAGTAATTGCACTGAACGGAAAGAACCAGGTTGGAAGCATTGCAAGTGGAGTAAGAGGTATCAATACGACGGTTGTTTGTTGTGCAAGCGCAGCAGGACACTATGTACCGCCGATGATCATCTTTAAAAGAAAACGATATCAAGAGGAGCTAGCAACAGGAGCACCACCTGGTAGTATAGTTACAATAAGTGACACCGGTTATATTAACTCCGAATTATTTGCGAAGTGGCTGGAGCATTTTATACAAACAATTAAGCCTACGCAAGAAAATCGTGTGTTGCTCTTACTTGATGAACATTCCACCCATAGTAAAAATCTGGAAGCTCTAGAGCTGGCCCGGAGAAGTGGTGTGAGATTGCTACAGCTTCCGAGTCACACAACACACCGGCTTCAACCACTCGATGTGGGTTTCTTCAGGTCATTTCAAAATTTTTACAATCAAAGTATAGAGAAGTGGTTGCGCACGAATGTGGGTCGCACGGTTTCCTTTTTACAAGTATCTGCTCTAGTTGGAGAAGCCTATGGATTAGCAGCAACCATCAGAAATGCTGTTAATGCTTTTCGGGCCACAGGGATATGGCCTATTGATAGAAACGTTTTCGGGGAATCTGATTTTGCTGCTTCACTAGTTCTCAATTCACCTCTTACTCGAGAAACCTCTGATATTTCATCGTCAGATGAAGACAACCAACCTTTAGCGGCGATCATACAAAAATATAAACGAAATTCTTCAGGGGCATCACTAAATGTTTCTATAGAAGAGATTTCTCCACTTCCAGCTAAAAGGCTATCAACACAACAAGCCAGGAATAGCAGTCATACACAAGGAGCAGTTGAGTTAACCAGTTCCCCTTATAAAAATGACCTAAAGAGATCAAAGGCAGGGCAGTCTAAAGTGAGAACAGTAACAAAACAGCTTGTAAGGTTAAAGGGCATACCTCTAAAACACAAGAAAACGTCCGCATCAGAGAAAGAGGAGAGAGAAAAGAATGTGGCGGAAGCTGAGGAAATGTACACCGAAAATAACATTAACGGAAAGCACGAAATGAAGTCAGAGGTTGTCGCTGCCTCCGCAGATGATAGGTGGTATTGCGAAATTTGCGAGGAAGAAAAACTGATAGAAATGATACAATGCATGACATGCAAAAAATGGTACCATGCAATATGTGTAAATGTTTCTGCAAGAGTTAAACAATTTTATTGCAAATATTGCAAGATGTAATTTTTTTGTAAATAAAATAATATTTTTTTACTTTTCTAAGTTATAGAAGGTTTATTTTCCGTTCGATATACAGGGTGGCTGACAAAAAACGCCCCAAGCCGTAGCTCCGTTATTTACTTTCCGATTTTAAAAAACGAAATATAAAATAAAATGGTTAAGTAAATACTATCAATTGGCGTAATCAAAATATTATTAGTAACAAAAAGTTTGAACATGCGATAGTCAATTTTTTTTTTATAAATGGCAACGAATATTTTTAATTAATATTTCGGATAAAGAATGTTTTCCTGATTTTGATGATGTATAACACGTCAATTTTTCAACATAAGTTTCAAGTGTGCCGTGAATAGCAATCAAATGCATCAAGTAATAAATACTGTCAATTAGAATGTAAATGTTAATAAATACTGTCATTGTGACATTTGTGTATCGGTGTGACATTAGTTCAACGTTCTGATTATTTCTGTGCGTTTAATTCATCATTAACATGGATAACAATCAACTGACCGACATGTTGCAAGTATACTTTGAATGTAATCGAAATAGTGCTGAAGCTGTGAGATTCTACAGTTATCGTTATCCGACAAGAGAGGTTCCAGACCGTCGTAAATTCGGAAGAATCGAACAGAATTTAAGAAAATATGGAGCCTTCAAAATGCCGAAAAGTAAGAGTCGACAGTTTAAGGAAAATACAGAATTGGATGTTCTTTTATGCGTGGAAGAAAGTCCATGGACTTCTACTCGGAGAATTGCAAATGAGGTCGGCGTATCGTACCAAACAACACAAGCGATACTCAAAAAGCACAAGTTCATACCATACATCTCTCAAAAAGTACAAGCATTATTGGAAAATGATCATGGTCGAAGAATGCAATTTTGCAACTTTTTCTTAAATGTTACACAACGAGATCGTAATTTTTATCGAAAAATTATTTGGTCGGACGAATGCAGTTTCAGTAATAATGGCATTTTTATCAGAAAGAACAATCGATGTTGGAGCCAAGAAAACCCAAGAATTATAATTGAGAATAATTTTCAGCAAAGATTCAGTTTAAATGTATGGTGCGGTCTTTGGGGTGATCGATTAATTGGCCCATTTTTCATAGATGGCACCTTATTATTATTGCGTGAAAACATTACAAACTTTTTAGATGATTTGCCAATTGCCGAGCTAAACAGAAAGTACTTTCAGCAAGATGGCGCCCCTCCTCATAATGCCTTAATAAATGTTGAATGGTTAAATGCGACATTTGCTGAGAGGTGAATAGGGACCAATGGACCAATTCAATGGCCCGCTCGTTCGCCCGACCTTACGCAGCTGGATTTTTGGTTATGGGGCTATCTTCAAGATCAGGTTTATTTTACTAGTCCGGAAAATATAGACATTTTACGGCAAAGAATTCTGAATTCTTGCCGCGAAATACCTCCTAATTTTATACTCAACGCCACTAATGGAGTAATTAGAAGGTGTCAACTATGTCTTCAACAAGGCGACAGACAATTTGAACAATATTTGTAGATAAGTTTCGTATTTATTTGAATTTTTTTAAAATTTCCATTCCAATAAAATGATATTAACCACGGCACACTCGAAACTTATGTTGAAAATTGACGTGTTATACATCATCAAAATCAGGAAAACATTCTTTATCCGAAACATTAATTAAAAATATACGTTGCCATTTAAAAAAAAAAATTGACTATCGCATGTTCAAACTTTTTGTTCCTAATAATATTTCGATTACGCCAATTGATAGTATTTACTTAACCATTTTATTTGATATTTTGTTTTTTAAAATCGGATAGTAAATAACGGAGCTACGGCTTGGGGCGTTTTTTGTCAGCCACCCTGTATGTCAGTTTTGTAATAAAACACTGTGGTCCAATTTAGGAAGCCAATGGTCCAAATTAGGGGATCGGTTTCCTAAATTGGACCTTTGTTTGCATTTATAAATTTTTTTTTTCCATATAAAATTTATTTTATAGAATCACGAATTTTTCTATAGATAATTTAAAGAGTACACTTTAGCACCCTATAATATTGAAATCCATCTTTTCTCAATACTTTGGCTTAAGAATATTCTTAAAAATAAATGGTCCAATTTAGGCGACTTTCCCCTATATTAGCAGTTTTGGCTAGGATATTTATCGGCATTGTAAATAGTCGTTTATTTCAAGTTTAATTTATTGTATGTATTTTCTGAATGCTACTTTGTAATACATAATAAGTGTATAATCACAGAGTATACAACTGATAAATATGACAAATTCATAACATTGTGTGTTTGTTTTATTGCTGTAGTTGAGAAAGCAGTATTATTCCAACATTTAACGTACTGCAATCTGATATTAGCAGATCTTACTATAAACCACTAGCGGGCGATATTCACTTTTTTACAGTTACTCGTAATTTTGTGAGATCTACAAGAATTCATTATAATTTGTGAGCAAATCTTCCAAAATCTCCTCTAAAATTATAATCAAAATGTCGGTTTGAAATCAGAAACCGATAAATTCAAGTACAGTGTGATTTTGGCAGAAAAAGCCCCTAAATCCATTTATATACTTTCTCAGCATTCTCTTGCTCTCTTTTATTGTCTAGATGACTACGAATTATGTTGGGCAGCATACAGGAATGTATGTTATCGTACAAGACAGTGATCTATCCGGCTCTAACATCAAAAAGAATTATTATTACTTGTTAATAATAAATAAAATTGGTAAAAGTAGTGATTTGGTGGTTCCTGTTTTGAAAAACTATCGATTTGTTTCAAGAATGTCGGAAATTGATACAAATGTGTGACAGTTAAGTCAGGGATCCCGAAAAAGGACCAAAAATGAATCTAAAAGAGAAAAACAAATCATTAAGGTAAAATTTCGTAATCGATTAATTTTATGAGATCAGCAATGTGATATTTCCCACAGATATTTAGTTTCTGACGTACATCTGACAAAATTCGACAGGGTTTGTAATCACAAAA
The DNA here is from genome assembly GCA_963170755.1 of Amphimallon solstitiale. Lineage (NCBI taxonomy): Eukaryota > Metazoa > Arthropoda > Insecta > Coleoptera > Scarabaeidae > Amphimallon > Amphimallon solstitiale. The sequence goes on from OY720678.1 coordinate 26,544,155, forward strand.
AACCTAGTTATCATTGTGCAATTACTTTAAGTGATATGACAAATTTGAGGAAATCATTCTACAATACTAACAAAAAATCAGAACAAGACATTAAATTATGTCATTTTATGTATGTCGCGAGCCCTCAACGTAAACGCTCATCCCAAGATCACCCCAGAAGACGACAATTTTCTGTCACTTATTTCTTATGTATATATATAACAAAGAAAAAAATTCCAGTATATCAAGCACTGTTCCCGAATGTCTTGAATACTGGCAAGGATCGCGTCAATCTTGTTGCGAAATTTATTTTTGAGGGCAAAATACCAAAAGAATGTAGAGGGGGAGATAGGGTTTCACAGAAGAACGTAGCCAAGAAACAGGCTATCAAAATACTTTTGAGTAACCCTTCCGCGAAGGAGAGTCATTGATGAAATGAAATCTAAACGTATTTAATTAGACTGCTCTTTGAACATGCAAAAGCTGTTTAAGCTGTTCTTAGATAGCTGTGAGCTGGAAGTTAAACAGATTAAGTTTCATATGTTTCGAAATATATTCATTATGAATATAATAGGGTTTAGTAGTCCAGCTTAAGATGTCTGCGCTCAATGTATACCCTTCTTAAATATTTGAAAAAAGGGGAAAAAGATCTATCGAAAGTTAAAGCTCTTTCACTGGAATTTAAAATGCATCAAAAAAGTGCTGGTGCCTTTTATGAGATTCTAGGAGAGGTACCCGAGAAATGTAAAACATTTTACTTAGACTTGCAGCAATGAAAAACTCTGCCCCGGAACTAATACACTACATTTTTTACTCGAACCAAGTAAGCTTGTATTCTTTTTGTTGTATAGATAGATAATAAAGGTAAGAACCCTACCTTTTTTATGTGGACTGAGGGCCAAGCAGGACGTGGATCAAAAGAAGTTGGCCCAGCATTATTTTATTACTTAGACAGCCCCGAACCGGATAACATTTCTGTCCTTCGATTATTCTGTTATGGCTGCAGAGGGCAAAACTCCCACATAATTCATATCCTGTATTGTTGGTTGAACATCAAAGCCCCACTCTCGGTTTTGGAACTCACTTTAACCTTTCCCGTACGGAGACACGCTTTTCTGCCAGCTGACAGAGTTTTCGGCTGAGTTAAACAAGATCTACGAAAAGACCCTACTTTAATCTCTAAAGAAAAATATTAAGCTATATACCGGAAACATGGAGAAGTGAGCTCATTGGGAAGCCCAGACGAGCAACAAACCTGAAGTGTTTAGAATATTAAAGATTTGGGGCAGAAATTGAAAAAAATAGATGGCATAGCTACCTGAAAGTCGTTACCTTAACAAAATTTGATCAAACTGCATTGTGTAAGCAGCCCGGACTTGATCATATTATCAATACTACATCAACCTGCGAAAAAAAATTGATAAGTATTTTAGTTGACTCAATACTCGCTTTTTGCGTCTCCTGAAAAATTTGGTTTTTTGGATTGTCGGGTTTTGCGCGCGAGCTCCACATATATACCTACTTATACATAGAAGAAACGTTTAAACAAGGCAGTACTAAAGTATTTTACAAATGAACACACGAAAACATTGAAAGACGACAAGGCACATAAACAAGCATTATTGTATATATAGCTCTTATTAGTTTCAGAAGCAGCTCTTCATATATTTGATTAAATTTAGTGATTGAAATTAGAAGGAAGTATTCTGTTTCACATTACTTAATTATTAATCAATTAAGCATCATTTAAGATCTATTGTGCAACATAATTGAATATGTTTCTATTTATCGTATTATACACAACATTCAAATTTTAATTTTGACCGCTTTATTTTACCGCCGCTAAGCCTAAGTCATGGAGCCAAATTTATTTTTGCTAGACAAAATGGCGACCGCTAGATCGAGCGCCGGCACTAAACAGTCGCGTTCAAGACACCGCAAGACATAAGCGAAGCTCACGGCGCCGTAACTCCCTGAACGCACGGATTATAAAGTTATATTGATTTTGTAAATTGAATATTAAGACACGACACTGGGTGTAGAATAAATAAAGGAAGACGTTCCTAAGTTGCCGATATAATAACATGAACATTTCTAAATCGCATGGCATAATAGTTATTTACGAACCAAATGTTCCCGCATGAGCGCATTTTACAAACACGAGCGACTGAAAGAAGCGAGTGCTTGCGCGAACATATAGTCGAGTCGTCGGCAACCGACACGACCGAAGTACGAACTAAAGACGACGATTCAATACCACTACAAATTTCGATCGGCGGAACAACTTCAAAACAATAAAATTAAACTAATTAATTAATATTTCAGGATATATGTCTTCCCATAGTAAAATACTATAATATGAAAGTCGGTTACAAATTAAATATTATAAATAAAGCTATTAAATATTATTTTTTCTATACCTATATTAAATATAACATTTTTCTATGGGAGGCAAGCATTGTTGACAAATTTAAAATGTTTAGATGACAATTATAACAAACGTCAAAAGATAATAATGACAAATGTCAAAAGGTGTATGAATATTATTATTTATGACAGTCCTGAAATGGCTTTTGTAGGTTATATTACTCAACAGGTAAAATTTTGCAACGTCTCAAATTTGACGCCATTTTAATTTGGTGGCGTATGTCGGTTGAGAGAGCGACTCGATTATATTATGTATGTATGTATTGGTTGTAGGAGAATTTTTGCAGTGAAAGCTCTATATCCTGAAATTAATTAATTTAACTTCTTTGTACCGAAATTGTTCCTGTCGAAGTCATTTTGTAATAGCATTGAATCGTCTGTAGTTTGCACTCTGATCCTGTCGGTTGCTAAAACAATTCCACTATATTTTAAACTATCTCTCTGCAATTTTTTAGGTAAATAAAATTCATCACACAAAACACCTGAAGCCCACAAATAAGTTATTCATATTTTAAACCATCACTATGCCCTATCATTCATCTTGTAATTTATAACAGATTATAAAATTACTGTGTTAATAAACAAACAGTAATGACAATAATTAAATAACATGAGAAATCCGTCATATCCATTACCATAAATTTATACATTATTCATAATACGGTAACCTACCTCTTTAGCGGTATGGGAGTCTACAGTTGAAAGTTCAATATTCAATAAAGTAGTCTGAACTCGATCAGCTATATTTCTTGAAGCATTATGAGAACAATCACAGAATACATATAACAATACCATACAATAGCCAGCATCTACCAATAAACCCATTTCTTTAAATGTAAATCGAAAACCATGATCCACAATTTCTGATGTAAAGCCGTAAATCTTTAACAAATTATATTATTAATAAAGGAATAACAAACGTAAAATTGAAAATTTGCAATTTATACAGTATAGCTCCACAAAGATAATGCAACAAAAGTAGCTTTGTTAAAAATACACTATATTTATGTAGTACGAAGGCAGCTTGCTTAGTGTTTACAAACGACCACTAGGTAGCGCTATTGAAATGTATCGTCATCAAGGCCAACTGGATTTCGCTGCGCGATATAAGGCACACTTTTATTGTCTATGATATAAGGCCGTCACATATGGCTGTGGTTTGCTGTCCTCATGGGACCCTATGTACTAGTGTCACGCGTCGCGACGCCTCTTACTATGGGGTGTTGACTGTGTATGTGTTTGAATTCAGTCTTCTAGGAACTCCCTGTTCAAATCTGAAAGAAATCGCACGGCTAGTTCCCGAGATATGATTGTTTGAAATTCGCGCATTTTAGGGGCGATTGAGTGTGATATTCGTCCTGTAAAGTCGGTCAAATAAGACTCCGGGCTCTCGCACCAGATTCTTATTTATTACATAGAAATAATACATTAGAAATACAGTAGGTTAAGGCATGATAATTAATATTTTGAAGGTGTTTTTCATCCGGTTTTCTGCGGCTTCTATAGGAGGCTGAATGCCTCCGTGACGCTCTTGTGTTTTCCTCGGGGTTTTTCCTTCATAGTGTCCTCCAGAGAGGAGTTTTCTATGAAGTTCGCCCTTCGGAAGAACTTCTTGTTGGCTTCTTGAATAAACTCTGCCAGTGAATTTATTTTGGTGATTTCCTGATATGTGACATCGGCATGCTCTTCAGTTCTCCTGTGCCGATCCTCAGGCAGCGGTTTTGCACCCTCTCCAAGCGTTCCAGCGTGGTTTTCGGAAGGACTGACAAGATATGTACTTTGTACAATATCATAGCCGCCTTCGTGGTCAGCGCCTTAGATCCCAACAGCGGCATAAGCTGGCTCAACCTTCCTACAGCTTTTCCGCATGTCCTGGTGGCGTGCCTCCTGAACGTTAGGTGCGCATCGAGTATTACTCACAAGTAGTTAATCTGCAGGCTCCAGTCGACCTCTGTACCTGAAATTTGAACTTTAGGGGGGTTCTCTTTCTTCTGCCTGTGACTTCTTCGGGTTGATGTTGAGGCCTCATAAATCGCAGAAGTACTTCACCTTGTCCAGTTGGTTTTGAGCCAATTTGAAGAGGTACACCTGATCCCATCCTCCTCGTGTCGGAGTTCACACCGCTGATTACGGTGTTAATTTCCTGTCGTGGAGGTAAGATCGGAGGGTTTTCAGGATCCTCGGTGGAAAGTTTACGTTGCGCATATTTCACATGAGTCCCTCGTGGTGGATCTCATCGAAGGCCATCTTCAGGTCGACTACACCTGCAGGATGGTCAAGTGTTGCTTCCTGAAGCCATATTGGTCCGGATCGACTAGCTCGTGCTCCTCCAGGTGTTGTTGGTTGATTCTGAAAAGTATAAGAGTTTCAAGTACTTTACTTTACGGTGCTTAGCAGTGAGATTGGACGATAGCTCTCCGCCGAGTGGAGGTCCTTCTTGGCCTTGTAGATGGAGATGATCCTGGCAGACTTCCAGGTGTCTGGGAAGTGCGTCAACCTCAGCACGGCACTGAAGATCGCCGCAAGGTTGGTATTCAACCTCAGCAGTGCCTTGTTCAGGGCGCCATTGGTTATTTCGTCTTATCCAGGGGCCTTGTTTGTGGCAAGTGAATTGATCACCTGCAGGACCTCCACCGGAGTGACATCGTCAGAGGCTCCCACCTCCATCTCGTCCATCTCTCGAAGAGTTTCTTTGCACGTCAGGTCCAGGTGTCTGTCTGTGGTCGATTGGGGTGTGAAGTGCCTTCCGAAGGTTTCCGTAAGTAAGTTGGCCTTCTTGAGGTCCGTGTCACCTCTCTCGGGTCCGTTTCTTAGTTCCAGGATTGGTTTCCGGTCCGTCTTCAAAAGTCTGGGTATCTTGTGGGGTTCTAAATCCTGGTTGCGTTTCACAAACTCCTCCCACTTTTCAGCCCTGCACTTCTGGATGCCATCACATAACTTCGATTTACATTGATAAATTTGATTCTTAGTAACCTCAAATTATTGATCCTTAAGTAACGCCATCTAGTAATAGAATAATAAACCCAAACAGAATGGTTCCCCAATTTTTATTAAAATAAACTTTAAAAAACACTTTAAACGTTAACTTTAGAATGATTAATATTAATAATTTAAGACAATGAAATAAAACGACAAAAAATTGAAAAAGTGTTTCTGAAAATTACGTAATTGAGTCGTCTCAAAAATAACAATTGTACTTACAATTCTACTTTTTTCTAATAATTCAAAAGGTCATACTAATTGGGGGGATCAATTATGTTGTAAAGTGTTTGTTTGGATTTTGTGAATAACCTTTTGGATTATAAAAAATGTTGCGCAAATGTTGTAACTCAATCGACGCTTACAACTATATTGAAAGATTTTAAAGCTTTTACTATTCCACATCTCAATAAATATTCAGCTGCTCTGGCATCGGTAGCTTTATTTGCACGTGTGCACGTTAGCTTACTTGTGAAAACATTTCTTCTACATCACCGGAACTAAATGATTCTGTTGACATCAGGAAACTCTAAATTTGTTGTACGGTAAACTCAAATATTACAGTAAAATGATGTACCTATTTATACATTTATTTAAAAAAATATATAGAAAATCTTGAAATAACACTGGTTAAAAATGTTATACTCTCTAAACTTATTTTTTCTTTGCATTTTGGTACATATTTACTCTTTTCCACTTTGGCACTATTACAATTTGCTAATTTATTAGTTACAGTGACACACTCTTTGGTACTGCCTATACTAAATGTATTGTATTTCTATGCACACATTTCAAGACAGACCAAAATTTGCTTTAACACTAATCGCTTCATTCTTGATTCAAGATTGCCCGATAAGACCAGTTGTTTCTTATGTACAAGCCCCGGCCTACAAGTTATGTAAATTTATTAACGAAAAACTGCCGGACCTTCTGCAGCTAACATTTAAGTATAGAGTAAAAAATTCCTTGGATATTGTGAGGAAATTGGAAACAAGTAAATTGCCTCAAAATTGTAAATTAGTTTCCTTCGATGTATGTAGTCTGTACACTTCTATCCCTATGAACGAGCTGAACCTTATTTTACATAATTTAATAGCAAATAGTACGTTAACAGGAGACAGTAACTTAGAATTGCGTAACATCTTAAACATTTGCATACAATAGAACTATTTCAACTTTAATAACTCAACAAGCAAAAAGACGATTTAGCAATAAGCTCCAGTTTTGAAATGCTCAGCTGTAAACAATGGATACAGTCCAGATATTGTTAATAGATTATTTTTTAAGAAAAAACGTCAGCAAGTAGAACCAAAGAAATATCGTTTAATAAACTATAATACATAGGTAAGACCACAAAGAAAATTAATAATAGATTAGTTAATGTTGGCATAAAAACGATAGTAGTAAATAAATTAAGTAAATTTAGTAAATTAATTAGGAAAGCTTTGGACAAATAATAGAGATAGAATTCAAAAAACAGAAAAATGTGGCATTTATAAATTAAATTGCATAGTTTGTGATGCTTTCTACATAGATCAAAGGGGAAGAAGTTTTCGTATAGTTTATTTCAAATTATAAGAATATAACTTTGAACGGCTCTAATGCTTTTATTGCACCACCTGCGGCAATAACTCCTGGCCGCTCAATACGATTATCTATTACGCAAACAAACTGCTGAGGTCCGTAATGACAAAATTAAGTAAATTGTTATTACTGTAATTTAGATGAAATAAAATTTAATAATAATATAAGTACCAACAGTTGTTAATTTGAATATATACTTATTATATATAGTTAAATAGTCATTAAAATTACAATTTAGATGAAATAAGTGCTAATATTTATTAAAGGAAATTTAAGTAAATATAATTAGGAGAGTTGGTATATATTACATCTAATATTGAGACTATTGTATACATATTTGATTTTTCTTTCTTTACTTCACGAACATGTGGCGACCTTTTGCTGAAAGTGTTAGTGATGATGATGTGGATAGTAATAATACTGTTGGAGCGCGATAGAGAAAGCATATATCAGAAGACACAAAACAGATAATTCTCAATGTCTATCATGGAAGAAAATAACGAACTACAAACCCAGAACATTCAACGAACGTCGCAATTAACCAAGGTGCTTTTTGGAACAATATATAAGATAATTAAGAATAACGCAGGGCCTCGAAAGTAAAGAAGTGACAAAGAAGCACCGAGAAAAATTGAAGAGTAGGAAATGTTATATCTACACTTGACTGCTTACATAAAAGAATCAGTGATGAGCCTATAAATATTCAGTGTTCTAAAGCAACCTTGTGGCGGACGCTAAAGAAAGCTAGTTTTAAGTTTGGCACTATAGATAAACGTCGCACAATCATGGAAAGCCCAAGGTTACAGAAACTTCGATATGAATACATAACGGCAATTGGAAGGTATAGACAGGAAGGACGGATTCATATGTTATTTAGACGAGACGTGGTATGACACCCATGACACAATTTGCAAAGGTTAGATAGATAGTTCAGTTTGTGTCAGTTGGACGCGCCGGTTTCGAGAGGGAAGAGAAAAATTATTCTTCATGCTGGGTCAGAAAAAGGATGGATCGGACAGCCGCTATTATCTGCTAAAAATGTTAAATCCTCGGGTTTATATTACCATGAAGATATGACCTCATCGTGATAGTGATGGACAACGCTCCGTATCATTCTCGACAGCAAAACAAAGTTTCTACAAAATGTAATAATAAGAAAGATATTAAACAATTTTTAGAAGTAAATGATTTATATTTTGAGGATCATTATACAAAAAGCCAATTAATAGAGGTGATGAAGACAAACGAATATTTAAAGGATTATTTGTGGATAACAGAGCCAAAGAAGCAGGACATACAATTTTGCGTTTACCACCATATCATTGCATTTTCAATCCCCTTGAATTGATATGTGCCCAACTGAAAAATACTATAAGACGAACAAAGCAAACACCGAAATTTAGTGAAAGCAGTGTAACACACATAAAAATGCTATGGAACATCTAACTGCTGTAATTTGGAAAAATGCTGTTAAACACGCAATAGCAAAAGAGGACGAATTAATGCGCATATACAAAATAGTAGCACCTTTGATTATAAATTTGTAATACGATTCAGACACAGACACCGACATGCAAGACGACTCAATCACAGAAGATGATTTATGAAATGCGGTGACACATAAAAATTTTATTGTGTATTACAAACTAATTACCTTTATATATCTATATGTATCCACAACACATGTTGCCACACGATTTGTAATTTTTTCTTTGTAGGTATATAAACCCAATGTATAGATATTTTTTATTATATACTTGAAATTAACAGCGTTTTATTATTATCTTATAGGGCCCTAAATTATAGTCAATACGGGCCCTAGATTCATACGTTGCAAATAGGTAAACCGTATCCGTTCAATAAGGAGACCAGGTATAATAACTATCATCACAGAAGGTGGTGCAATAAAGCATTAGAGCCGTTCAAAGTTATATTCTTATAATTTGAAATAAACTATACACGTATAGACGAATACAAGAAATCAATTTTGAATTCCAAAAAGTGCTCAGGTATCTCGGAGAACTGTATAAACAAAAACCACATGGTATCATTAAACAATTTTGAAATCTTACATTCAACAAATAAAGGTAAACACTTAGACTATCTAGAAATTATGGAAATCTCAAAAGCAATAAACAATCATTAAACATTGTAAACGATCAGACAGATTTCGTATTATCGCCTGTGATTAAGGCGGTTTCTTGTTTACTACACTAGGAAAACCCCTTAATTCTTATTTCCCGTTCAAAATAATTGTCCAAGTTTGTATTTTGTAAATAAATGTTAGTGAAACAAATAACCAAGTGTTAATATTTCTTTTACTCTTATTCATATCTCTAGTGTGGCGATAAGTCAATTTTTTTAGAACTTCAATTATTTGCTTTGTTGATTTGATTCTTCTCTAACTTTTCTCCTTCTAAATTAAAAAAGCAGAGTCTCCTTTTCAAAATCACCACTACAACATTTTTTGAAACTAGAATTAATAGTTATAGAGTAAGTACCTATGTATACCTAAAAGAATCTTCAAACTACAGTGCAGTTGAAGTTTTGAGAATATTTGAAATAAAGAAACAAGAATTCTAAACTTACCGCAATCGTTATGTTTGTAATCATAAACAGAGAATATGTTGAATAAGTTCTCGCATAGGCATTGCCGAGTTTTTGCAACATTTCACTTAAATTCAACCATAAGATTCTGTAATGTTTTACAATATAACTACCACAAAATTGTTTTACATCCTAAAAATAACGTTTATATTATAATAAATAAGTTTCATTGAAATACGCACCTCTTCAAAGCTATCTGCTACTGATTGACTAGCATTCCCCATAGCTCTACAATTGATATACCATAAAGCACAATTCATGTTAATCATCGTTATAATATGTACATATGCGGTAGTGTGATACAATGTAAAACCCTCTAGTAAAGCGCTTAAAGTTAATAAGAATGCAACAGCTAATATCAAGCATCCAGAACTAATAATCACTATTAGAACACTTAAATGAGGAAATTGCAGACTTTTTCCTAAAATTAAAAAATAAATTACAATATCTTCGCACCTTAACATATTTTGAATTCGAAATTTCTCAAACAGAGCTCACGATTGGCAAAAATATTAGTGAAATTCCGTTGTTAAATTTAAATTATTACTATCAATATGTAGCAATCACGACACATCCTTAAATATACTTGGTTTAATATACTTAGTCCAATTTTATAAAAATATTGATACAGAATAACGCAAAGTACTTTAAAAATCTGGGTTCACGAACATGAGCAATTTCGAGAAAATTATGCATTACAGACATATTGCTGTACTTCGCCAACTAGAGTGGAAAGATTTGAGCAAAATAATAAGAGCATTTTTTTTTATTTTTGGTGATTTCAATTGCCCTTCACTCAATTCACCTCTTAAAAAATCTGACCGAAAGTTTCAATCACTCTTGCATTTAATAGCTTCATTGGATCTACGTTAGCTCAACCACGTTCCAGTACTCATGCCAGCTTATTATATCTAATATTTACAAATCTAAATTGTCAAATTAAACTTGTTCATGATGTTTCTTCAGAGCTTCCTGAGAAATACACCATCCACCGCTCTATATAAATATTAAGTGTGTGTCAAATTTTTCAAGTTTAAATTTTAGGTCAACTGTGAAATACAATTTTCGCCGGTCTAACTATCTGAAATTATATAATGACTTTACCAATGCCGATTGGATGTTCCTTGCCTCTTACGCAGATGTAAATATAGCTGTTTCTGCTTTCTACGCTACATTGTATTCCCTTAGATATGATGCTGTGCCGAAGTTTCAGTCTGCTAAACTTTCCTTTCCACTTTGGTATAATTCCTCGATTAAACAACTTATTAGAACAAAGGAATACTATTTCAAGAAATGGAAGGAAAATGTGTCTTCATCACATCGCAACAATCTAATTGATTCAGATCCAGAGTCATGTGTTAAGGGTCCATTGCTTATAACAACTATCAGTCTTATATTGAATCAGTGGTAGCAGAATACCAACACATATGTTTTATAACAAAAAGAGTGTTGTACTCCCAATCTATAGTTGATGCTTTTGCCAATGTACTTTTCAACGTTTTCCAACTCAGCTCAACTTTTCATCGCCATCTGGTAGTAGTATGCACTCAACTTCAATCTTCCCCATCATCTCTAAAGATGTTTTACGTACCATCAAGAAACTTAAAGCCAATTTAACAGCTGGTCATTATGGTCTGCCAAATTTCTTTGTGCGAGACTGAGTGTTATGTGAATCATTCAACCAATATTTAATCTGATTATTGAAATTTAAAAAAAAAAAACTGAAGTTTGGAAAATTAATGATAATTATGCAAGTTATACTTTTTTACTTTCATCCCAACAGTCTGCACAATCTGACATCACTATAATTTTGCAGAAATGATGCAATATATAAGCAAAGCATTAGATCAACGCTTTCTAGTAGATGTTATTTAAAAGGATTTTGCTAAGGCCTTTGATAGCATTGATCATTCGTTGCTTCTAATAAATGTTCATGCTTTCGGTTTTTCGATTAGTTTGCTCAAGCTTTCGTCAAAATATTTTTATCATCGCTCCTGTTACGTATGCTACAACGGACTCAATGTGGTCACTTTACACCAATTTCAGATGTACAGCAGGGATCAAACCTTGGTCTTTTGCTAATCAATATATTCATTAATGGCCTCTTAAATTTCCTTAACTGCTTTGTTCTAGTATATGCGAATGAGCTAAAGATCTTCATGGAAATTAGAAATGTTCAAAGCTGTCATTTTCTTCAGGACAATTTACAGATAGTTTATGATTGATGTCTACAAAATGAATATCGTAAACGTCAACAAATATGTGATAGCTACATACTCTAAAGTCTCCAAACCCTATCTTCTATGATTACCATGTGACAGATATTGCACAAAACAACTACACATAATTTTTTTTGAAATAATTATCCAGTATTATTATTATTATTATGACCCATTTAAATTTAATTTTCAAATATTAATTTATATAAAACTTTAAGAACATCTTATTATTAGATTTATACCAAATGATATGTAGATTAGTGATCAAAACATATTCCGATCAGACGAAAAGGACGAAAGAAGCAATATAGGATAAAGGGTGTCATTTTCACTCTTATGGTAACCCAAACTAGTGACCAACAAAGTCAACTACCAAATTAATTAATAATCGACGAAGGAGATACATGTTGAAACTCCATTATATATATACCGGGATATCAACAATTAAATTGGTCAACGGTGGTCATGGATTTTAAAATTATTGTCGTAGCGTGCATCGTACATTTAGGTATGTCATAATTTTTTGAATGTCAAAATCTGTCAAGTTATTGTGTTGAATACAGTCAACGTTTGTGTTTGGACAATTTTCGAGAGCACTTCCCAGCCGTAGCAGTATTACCGGACAATTTTTATGCATGCCTTACAAATGGTGTTGAAGTGTTTCGCGAAACTGGTTCTGTGATGCATAAAAAAGGTGCTGGTGACCAAGAGTTCGTACGGAAGAAGTTATTAATGACGTTCGTCAACGTATGGAAGAAGAGCCTACAACACCTTTAAAACGTCTCTCTCAAGAAATTCGGCTTTCTTATGGAACATGCCAAACGATTGTAAAGAAGGACCTGAACATGCATCCATATAAGATATAATCATATCAAGCTCTTCTGCCTGCAGACCACCCCAGACGCCTTGCGTACTGCCATTGGTTCGTTAATAATTTAATGAATGACGATCTGCTGAACTTAACCTTTTTTTCTGACGAAGCTTGGTTTCACCTTTCGGGATATATCAATTCTCAGAGTATGCGAATGTGGAGCACTGATAACCCGCATATATTTATTGAAGCGCCACTACATGCTCAGAAAATTGGTGTTTGGATGGCAGTTTCTCGCAGAAGAATAATTGGGCCAATTTTTTTCAATTTCACCGTCAACGCAGAAAGGCACAGAAATATTTTTTTGACTGAATTTGTGCAACAGTTAGACGATGATGAACTTCAATACGGTTATTTCCAGCAAGACGGTGCAACAACACATATCTACTACACGAGAAAATCTTGCTTTTCTCCGCGAGTTTTTTGATGACGGGCTGATAAGTTTGCATACGGAAGTTGAGTTTCCTCCGAGATCACCTTGTTTGACAATTATAGACTATTTTATCTTTCCTTATTTAAAAAATAAGATTTTCGCAAATCCGATACATAATTTGCAAGAACTGCAACAAAGAATTGTTCAGCAATGTGCAACCATAACTCCACAAATGCTGCAAAATGCTTTTCACAGCATGAGGAAGCGCGTAAACTTGTGCATTGAACAAAACGGGGGACATTTCCAACAATTATTGTAATTTAGTTTTTCTGATTAATAAAACCGTTATTTATTTCATAACTTGTAGTTCATTATTATTTTACAGCTGAACTAAGTAGGTAACACATTTGTAGGTTATTGATAATGTCAGTGTAGCTTGACAATGATTGAATTATTTCAAAAGGATGATTTAAACTAAGACAAGCGTTTGACATTCCATGACCAACATGACCAATTTAATTTTTGATATCATAGTAAAATAAAACACAAGTGTATAGTTTCAAAATTATTATACCAAATTAATTATATTTAATAATTATTACCAAATACTTAATTATTATTTGCAATAAGAAATTCACCATAATTATAGTCATTGATACTAATCTTCAGTAAAATAACATAAAAAGAAAAAAAATGATTTACTAGCACACTTCATTTGCACTATAAATCAAAAAAAGTTTAAAATGGGTCTGAAAATTAACATAACTTATAAGTTGAACTGAAAACTATACAATTAGAAATAAGGCAGAAATAATTATAAAGGTAGCACAGGCAAAAGAAACATGAAGCATGATAGGCATTCAGGGGTACATTGCAGAACTGGTCTAGAATGAATAATTTGAAACTGGGCAACGTAATAGTGATGATATCACTATTACTGTCCCCAATTTCAAATGATATCACTTAATACGAGATCAGCAGTCTGCCACAGTTTACTAATATCACCATTACTGTGCCCAATTTCGAATTACATTAAGGAATCAAGAAATAATTGGTCAATATAAAAGCAAAAATTTAGTGAAAGGAAAACGAAAAGATAGGAGACGATTACGATAGACTGGAAAGCTGTCAGATATATTTTTTTTAGATACAGAATAGCTAATAATAGAAAATCAAAAAATTACAATGTGCCACACACAACAGGAAAAAAACTGAAATGTTTGCAAATCACCATAATATTTTTAAAGCAAATAAAAAAAATTAATCAGATCGATCGATATAATTACCTACTATAGTAATATTGACATACATTTAGTAACATTACATTCACTTCAGGAAGCAATTGATGATATTTTTGTAGTAACCCAAATAATTCACACTTCTCCTAAATGCGTAGTATAGCAAAACATGTCTAAAATGAAATGTCCACACTTGTTCAACAAATTATCTCGTATCAAAACTTTTACAATGATCCAGTACAAAAGTAAATTCAACGAACATAATCAATACGTTTTTATTTGGCATCACTTGATAATTACTTTTGAGAAACAACTTGTCATGATACACTAGGAATTAAGGAAGTATATTATTGAAAATGTAAATCTAAAAAGCAAAATTTTATAAGAGTAATCTTAATTATATAAAATGAAGAATAACTGGAATGTTCGTGCAAAGTAAGGTAATTTTGAAACTGTTAAAAATGTTTTTGAAATATTCGAGCTCGAAACTTATAATAAAAAAAAAGTACATATTATAATAACTTACCTGTAATTTTATAATAATCTAATTGAAAATGTCCCCAACTATTTTTGTAGATACACACTTCCTTAGCTACTCCCCAACCAACATACGGAATCCAAAAATGAGGAATCAAAAATACAACGAATATTACCGAGTAGATATATTCATCAAATTTTTTACTTATTTGCGTAAGAATAATCAGCCTTTCATAACCAACTAGCAATACGAGTATCGTAGTAAAGGCGTAGAAACAATAAGCATAAATCGTCGGTATACTTATCCAACTAAAGGTAATTCTGCCAATCTGTCCTCTTTGAATTGGCATAACACCCAAAACCTAAAAACCACATAATCTTAACGTATACAGAGTTAATCAACGTACAAGTAATATAAGTTAGAGTCGATTTCTGGGATCATCGTCAGAATGTGAAACACCATGTTTCACATTCTGAAAACCATTTTCGAATTCGATTCGCATCAGATTAGGTGTAGATTTCGACGTTTTTTCCACTATTCCGGGAATTGATGCCAATTGCTGCTGTTCAAGCCGAATTGATTTGGATTATTACTGCGGCATATATTGCGAAATTACAGGTCAGATGATGTTATTGGCTGAACCCATTAAAACAATCTCACGTATCGTAGGAAAGGAACACTTGCGGCAATTACATGCAGGCTAGGACATGTCCGCGGGGACGGTAGATTGTGACTTTATGAGAAAAAATATTTCTAAGCGGTTTTTTGCCTACGATGGCCACTTACAAGGAGCACCTTTTAAAATTATTTTGTATTATACAGAGTGTTAGTTATAGTTATAGTTATAGTTTTTGAAAAGGAACACCATGTTATATTACTACACTTTTATATTCCCCCTATAATTCTTAGTCAAAAAGTGATAAGATAGTATAAGCCTAAAATTTAAAGTTTTCGACTTATTACCATTTTACTTTCTTATACGTAGTATAAGGAAGTATTGTGATGATGAAAATTTTCGACCTCGAGATTTTTGCAGATGTCCACGTTTTGAGGTCCCCTGATACCGAAAAAATGAGGTGTGGCCACCACACGACTTTCTTATACGTATGAGCGTTTCAAACTATACTATCTTAAGAACATTTTTACACAAAAATTATTCAAAACCCTATTCTCAGTACTTCTATTCTCTTAATAAATCCCTATAGAATGCATACTTTGCAAGATATTCCAGAAAAAGTGCAACTCCCTAAGAGTAAAAGTGTTACTTCCGGTCCGAATTTTGAAATTTCATTTATACAAAAAATATTGCAAATCTAGCACTAAATACTTTTGTACTTGATAAATATATATACAATGCATAATTTACGACATATTTGCAAAAAATCGCTATTCGATAAGAGTAAAAGTGGTACTTCCGGTCTGAATTTTGAAATTTACTACAAAAGTATTTAGAACTGGATTTGCAATATTTTTTGTATATATTGTGAATATTTCGCTAGTCATGCCTTTTAGACAGGTACGTTGCGAGTATAAAAGAATTTAGATAATTTTCAATACCTTTTGTGTAAAAAAAGTAACACTTTTACTCTTATCGAATAGCGATTTTTGCAAATATTTCGTAAATTATGCATTCTATATATATTTGTCAAGAGTACAAAAGCATTTAAAGTTGGATTTGAAATATTTTTTGTATAAATGAAATTTCAAAATTCGAACCGGAAGTAACACTTTTACTCTTATCGATTAGCGATTTTTGCAAATATTTCGAAAAATTATGCATTCTATATATATTTGTCAAGAGTACAAAAGTATTTAGAGTTGGATTTGGCATATTTTTTGTATAAATGAAAATACAAAATTCGGACCGACAGTAATACTTTTACTCTTAGCGAGTAGCATTTTTTTGCAAATAATAATAAGTATGTATCCTGTAGAGATTTATTAGACGGCTGGAAGTACTCGGAATAGGATTTTGAATAATTTTTGTATAAAATAATGTTTAAAATTGTATGATTTAATACGCTCATACGTATAAGAAAGTCGTGTGGTGGCCACACCTCATTTTTTTCTAATATCTTGCAAAGTATGCATTCTATAGCGATTTATTATGAGAATGAAAGTACTTAGAATAGGATTTTGAATAAGTTTTGTATAAAAAAAATTCTTAAAATTGTAAGTTTGAATCGCTCATACGTATAAGAAAGTCGTGTAGTGGCAACACCCCATTTTTTCTAAAAAATTCAATGTTTTTATAAAACTATATTTCTCGAAAACGACGTATTAGATGGACACAATTTTTGGTAGCGTTTTTCACAGTAAAATGTCCTAATACAAACATATTTTATTTCTTCACAATTTCTAATTGAATTTGCAAAAAGCTTGATTAAAGTTACATGATACATTTGTGTCTAAAAGTGATTTTTTTAAAATGGAATACTCTGAATACCGATTCGTTTTTGAATTGGTTACTAAATTTGGCACCAAGAACATGTAAGACGTTACTATTTTAAAAATGATCATTATTATTGAGCTATTGTCGTTCTTTGATATAATTTTGCCAACTTTATGTTTTTCATTTTAATAGAGTATATCAGTTCATTTTTGAAT
The DNA here is from genome assembly GCA_963170755.1 of Amphimallon solstitiale. Classification (NCBI taxonomy): domain Eukaryota; kingdom Metazoa; phylum Arthropoda; class Insecta; order Coleoptera; family Scarabaeidae; genus Amphimallon; species Amphimallon solstitiale. The sequence goes on from OY720678.1 coordinate 26,561,517, forward strand.
TGCTTACTAAATTTCGCACCAAAAACACGTAGGACGTTATTATTATAAAAGTGACCATTAATGAGCTATTGTCGTTTTTTGACATCATTTTTCCAACTTTATGTTTTTAATACCGTACTTTTGTACTGAAGAAATGTCAAAGAAATCATTTATTACTTCAAAGAGTTTACCTGCACCGTTTCCCTGACAGAAGATGTCCCGGAACAAATTTGTTTAGAAGAGTATTTATTACTACTGGTAGTATAGCTAATTCAAAACCAAGGGAACCTAAATATGTGGTTAATATTGAAAATAAATTAAAAATTCTTATGGCAACAATAGATAATCCACACGTCAGTGCCCATAAAGGAAGTTGCTGGATATTAACCAAACCACCGTTGCAATAACCTTAAAATGAAATAAATATCATCCCTAATAAATACATTTAAATACTGAGTGGCGCACCCATGATTTTAAAGCTAGAAGTGTGCTCTGCCAGTGGGCAGTAATTAAAATACATATATGCCCGGGCAATTCTTTTTAATAGTGTGTTATATGCGGATGAGGGTGGTTTTCATAGTAATGGAAAAGTTAGCAAGAGAAATTTTCATTACTATTCAAATGAAAACCCTCACTTCACTAATAGATCATCAGCCTAGGTGGAGCATAAATACATGGGAAATATGGGAAGGCATTCTTGGTGATTGGATGATAGGCATTTTTTGAAGATACTATTAACGGAGAAGCTTGTAAGTAATTTCTATCAAGCAATTTAGTGGAATTATTGGAAAATGATCTGCCAAATTTGCGAAGAGATGTCTATTCAACAAAATGGCGAATCCCCACTTTTTATGCTACAGGCATGAAATATTTTAAGTGAAATGTTTCCAGGAAAGAGGTTAACCCGGCCCTATTGACTAACTGAGTCTTCGGACATCACAGAATTACTTTCGTTTTATACGGAACTGTAAAAAAAGCAAATACAGATTGTCGTAGTTAAAAGTTAATATGCATCTTCAAATACACACACACAAACATGTACCTATGTATGTATGTATACAACAGTTCAAGGGTTTACCCATACCGGTGGTGTGGGGAGATAGTGGGGAGATCGAGAGCGCGGACATGGCATTCGTGCCGTAACTTTAGAGTGTGAACGTACATACATTGAATTTTATTTAATTTTTTATAAGAATTTTATTTTAGTTACAAATTTTATAGAGTTTTGTTTCAGTTCAATGTTAATACATTATACATCAGTTACCAAAATATTATACAAAAGCCGTACATAGCGTAGCAATTCCTTAAAGCAAACGTCTACATACTAGCTTTCAACGTTTTGCACTAAAGCCTCGGTACCCCGGTGTCCCGATATGAACTCATCTGTACTCCCCTATTATCGTACCCCTCCATTTCATGTTTGCATGCACATGTGTGCGTGTCTGTGTTTCCCTATATCTACTTTTATTTCAGTCAAACGGTATACAGTATACCTGTAACCACAAAGGAAGTGGTGGGGGAACATATTCGACAAATATTTGGAAATATAAGTACTCAACGCCTTATTAATGTCGATTTATCATTGCATATTCAAAAACGTTTATAAGTGAATTTGAACACTTCTTGTTTCATTTTTACCTATTTTAATGTTCATATTTATCGTTATTTTATAATTTCAGATCCACTAAAGACTCATCCCATCAGGTAACAGTTCCTGTTTCTACTTTCTACACCTAGTAAAATCAAGTTATTAATTTGTTTATTGTACCATATTCTACATATTTTTTGAATTATATTGCTGGTATAGAGTGTATTGAAAATAAGATATATCCATTTTTTGGTCATAACCCCAGAACATACAAAAATCATATCACTAAGCTCATTTATAGAATAATTCATTATAAAATCATGTTTATCAACTAAGAAACAACTTATTCATTCAATTGTCAATTTCACGGCAAATATCATGGCTCACTATATTCGCAAAAAACTGATTTTCGATAAGAGTAAAAGACCTACTTCCGGTAGGAATTTCGAAAAACTTTATTAAAACAATTTTTCTCAAATTTAATTTTGAGTACATTTGAATTCTTTATAAATTTGTTTAAACTTAGTAATTGACGAAATATTTGCAAAATTCGATTTTTTCACTGAAGTAAACTACTACTTCCGGTCTGCCGATTTTGCTCAAAATCTAATCAGTTCTCAAGAGGGAGATTATATTCGTAAATACAAAATTTGGAATTGATATCTACAGCGGTTTGACCGCTATCGTGGTCACACACACACAGACAGACAGACAGACAGACAGACAGACAGACACAGAGAGAGAGAGAGACATTTTTTAAAAACCACTTTTTTGGTATCAGGGGACCTCAAAACGTGGACATCTGCAAAAATCTCGAGGTCGAAAATTTTCATCATCACAATACTTCCTTATACTACGTATAAGAAAGTAAAACTATAACTATGGTCAGCCACCAAGTTGAGGAACACTCTGAATAATACAAAATGATTTTAAAAGGTGCTCCTAATCAGTGGCTATCTTAGGGAAAGAAACCGCTTCAAAATATATTTTCTCATAAAGTCACAATCTGCCTTCACCGCGGAGACGACTCACCCTGTATATGCGTCTTCGGAAGGGACACGGTAATCAACTTTGAGGTTAGTAGTGATTACACGTAATGTGTAGGGGAGAGTGTTCCATTGCGAAACAAGGTCCACAATAAATCACACACAAAGTGCACACAAAAAAGTAATGAATTAATTACGTCTCATGCTGCTCCCTCACACTAACGGATTCTTGAAAACATATACCAACACCTTGTCGATCAATTCTTAATCGGTAGACAGTTTGGGTTTTCAAGAGGCAACATTTTCAAAATAAAAAGAATATTTTTTATGCAATAGTGAGTGCACAGATTGCAGAAGTTAAGGCATGTTTAAGTTAAGTCTGGGTTTTCAAAAGGCAACATTTTCAGAATAAAAAGACTATTTTTTATGTAATAGTGAGTGCACAGATTGCAGAAGTTAAGGCATATTTAAGTTAAGTCTGGGTTTTCAAAAGGCAACATTTTCAGAATAAAAAGACTATCTTTTATGCAATAGTGAGTGCACAGATTGCAGAAGTTAAGGCATATTTAAGTTAAGTCTGGGTTTTCGAAAGGCAACATTTCCAGAATAAAAAGACTATCTTTTATGCAATAGTGAGTGCACAGATTGCAGAAGTTAAGGCATATTTAAGTTAAGTCTGGGTTTTCAAAAGGCAACATTTTCAGAATAAAAAGACTATTTTTTATGTAATAGTGAGTGCACAGATTGCAGAAGTTAAGGCATATTTAAGTTAAGTCTGGGTTTTCAAAAGGCAACATTTTCAGAATAAAAAGACTATCGTTTATGCAATAGTGAGTGCACAGATTGCAGAAGTTAAGGCATATTTAAGTTAAGTCTGGGTTTTCAAAAGGCAACATTTTCAGAATAAAAAGACTATTTTTTATGTAATAGTGAGTGCACAGATTGCAGAAGTTAAGGCATATTTAAGTTAAGTCTGGGTTTTCAAAAGGCAACATTTTCAGAATAAAAAGACTATCGTTTATGCAATAGTGAGTGCACAGATTGCAGAAGTTAAGGCATATTTAAGTTAAGTCTGGGTTTTCAAAAGGCAACATTTTCAGAATAAAAAGACTATTTTTTATGTAATAGTGAGTGCACAGATTGCAGAAGTTAAGGCATATTTAAGTTAAGTCTGGGTTTTCTAAAGGCAACATTTTCAGAATAAAAAGACTATCGTTTATGTAATAGTGAGATTGCAGAAGGTAAGGCATATTTAAGTTATAAGTTAACTGTCCGCTTTTCAGCTTCACTGATTTTTCTGTTAAGGATTATAATTCGGGCACTATAAAACACGTTTGTTTCACTGATTCCCAACTATGTTTTATAGTACATACGTTTGTTTGCTAAGAGTAATAGTTTGGTATTTCATTGGACTCTTAATTTCTGCAGATGGCATGAAATCGTCAAAAGAAAGTGACAATTGGTCTGACCTCAGCAGAAATAATGAAAAATGCTTTAAATCTTCATCAATGCTACTTATCACTACGAAAAGTAGCTGAAAGAACCAGCCTTCCCTTTGCTAAAATTTTCCGCTGTGCAAAGAAATAAAAATAAAATGCTCTTGAAGCTGTAAGCTGTACTCCGAAATACAATAATAGGAAAATTTTTTATGCGGACCAGGAAAAAGAATTGAAAAAATATCTTCTGACTCTGGCTAAAATGTGTTACGGTATGAACATAGCGACCACCAATATCCAAAATCCAAAGAAAATCATTGTAGGAAGAGAGGTAAAGCATATGAGTAAATAAATGTACGAGCGAAGAAAGAGGACAGAATGTTGCCACATGTTGTATAATTAACGCTCTAGGACCAGCTTTAAGACCCCTAATGATTTTCCTCGAAAAAATTTCAAAATTGATATAACCAATGATGTTCCTCATGGTATGTTAGAGGCCTTGCAACAAGTTCGGGGCAGAAATATTTTCCCATGAAGTCATCCAAGGAACCAAAGAAAACGGAGTTTTCATATAAACACTCCCTCTCCACTGTAGTCACAGACTACAACCCTTACGTATCAGCGTTTACGCTTCTTTTAAAAACACACTACAATTCAGCAGTGGACAATTGGATGCTGCTTCAGTCAGGACAGCCAATGACCACCTATCAAGTAACTGGATGCGCGGGAGTTGCTCATGACCGGTCGATGACACCAAGCAACTTAAAATCTGAAAAAAATTGGTTCTTCCCATTCGATAGATATGTCTTTGATGAAAGTGATTTCATAGGTTCTGTTATCACCGATCGACTGCTAAAGACTTACATAAAGCTGCTAAAATTTCTAATAGCTCGAATGCACTAGCAAACAATGATACCAAAGACTAAAATAATCAGGCACTAGGGCAAGAACCCGTGAAAGAAGCTAACAATGTCCAAAAAGTGTTTGTTTCACCTGAACAATTCATAAAATTGTCAAAGCAAAAGAAAAGTTTTAGTGTTTTAGCATCATCAGAGGAAGACGAGCAGGATGATGATGATTTTCTTCGAAAACAGAGAGACTGGTGTCCCGAATTGACTCAAATTACTTCGAGAATTGAACGTTCTTCTGTAATTGGAGTTTTTGTACTGGTGCAATTGAGAATCAATGAGAAACGCAAAAAAATTGTTTATTTCATTCGACAGGACTTGAAGAATGGTGGGTGACATACAAGTAAATTTTTATAGGAAGCATACGAAGGTCATTGACAAGTTTATTTTACCGATTACCCCACCAGTAGAACATAACAAAACGAAACGGCCAATCTCTTGTATTTTTCGATCGGGTTTAATAATATTAACTTGCGGTAAAGTTGAGTTATTGTACCTATTATTGATCACATGTTACTCGTTTTATTTTTTTCGGTATTTAAGTTTATAATTATTGCTATAATAACATTCACTACTTTTCCTGAAATAAAATGATGTATTTTTGGAATTTTTAATGGTGCTTTAATGTACCCCAACTAGTATTTCACAGCGAAACAAAAAACCATTTTTAAAGAGATTTTAATTTTATTTATATAATTAAATAACAAGTGGGTGGTGATCTATAAAATATAAAATACCTTATGTTCTTTTTGTAGTTCAAGTCGGGTAAAGGAGTATTAATATTTACTAGCAATACTTTCTCAAGGTTATCTTCTGTAAGATTTGTTCTCTTTGAATGAAGTACATCCTTGTAGATAGAAAACGTCCTTTCTACATCGCAACAGGTTATAGGTGCGTACTGGAAATATTCTTTTATTTCAGCGTATTTACCAGATAGATTTTGTGTCATTGTCCCCATACACGATTGCCGCAATTATTAAATCTGGATTTCTATTAAAAATTGCGTCTAACTTTTGCCGAAGGTCACATCCGAAGTCACTTGGTATACTTTTAAAATTATTAATAGCCACATCTAATGTGGTTACTCCATCTTTTAATTTGAGATTTCGATTTTCAAATTATGTAATTAGTTTAAGCAAATTTCCAAAGTGTTCCTGAAGGAATAACAACTAAATTTGGGATTTGTGTTAGTTCCTTGCATTCAGAAATACTTCGAACATCCTCATTTAAACATGTAACGAAATTTTGTAAACTATCGAAATTCTCTGCATAAAAACCAGTAGCTTACAACCATGTCCCCATATAGTTATTACTGGCGAGGGAGGCAGTGACAAAGATGGAAGTTCTTTCTTGTAAAGATCTACTCTCGATGGTGCTTTTCTGAAAAAATTTTTAAAAGTGTATACAAGTCTATCAACTTCCGGATACCTGTCTCTGATATATTCACAGATTCTGTGGAGAGCATGTGCTACACAAGTAATATGCAGCATATAAGGATATGTTTCTGTCTGTTCTTAACATATATGCGGCACTGTCACTAACAAAAAAAGTATTTTTTCCCTGTACCTGTTGTTCGGATGAAACATTTTGTGCAAATTCTCGTCAATGGTTTTAGCAATCAACTGTATTTATAACTTTAGATGCTATTACATATGCGTTATATGGAATAGTTGGATGTAGTACACCAGCTACAACATTTAGCACACAGTGTCCTAATATATCGACAGTTTCGTCGGCACTTATCCATAGGTACTGATTTGAAAGATGTCTTCCAGTGCATTCTACTGGTTTCGTGAAGCACTTAGAAACAATATTTGCATAAGGTGGATTCATCAGGAACTTTTCGACCAGTATATTTTTGAAGAAATGTTTTGAAAGTGGGATTGTCAATTTTATTTAATGGGATATTAGCCGCCATTAAAGCTTCACAGAGTTCTTCGTTAAAATTGTCAGCTTCCAACGGGTCCATTTCCTGTCTATGTTTTAGCGATGCTAAGTAACGTTGTACGTGCGTTTTTTGGGCATTCTGTAATGATATTTTACAGACTGCAATAAATTTCAGATTCACTGGCAATGGAGGATATACAATCAGTATGACCCTTAATCCAACTCGCCATTGTTTCACGATGCCATTCACGACTTTATTCCATATCATAGTAACATAAACAATGTTCTATATCTAAATAAATGATAACTAAAAATGTATGCGTATGTTATTGAAACTTAACGAAATCCAGTGCACACTTACGTCAAAATAATTGGGAGAAGTAGATTCAATGAAACGGTATTAAACAGGAACTATTACAAAAATTACTAAGTAGGTATGTAATTAACAGTCAAAAACGAAACTAACGTAAGTATGAATAGGTAGGGGAGAGTGGGGTACATTCGGCACTGGGGTAGATTCGTCATATTATAAAAGAAGAACTATTTTTTAAACTTTCCGCCAAAATCGTCAAGAAATCTCTTCCGTCAATCCTCCGTTTTGTATGTACAGGGTGTTTCATCGGTTGGGGTATCGCGAATTAAAGTGCCTAAATATAAAAATATCGACTTCAAATTTTAACCACTTATAGAGCTTTTAAACCGCTACCAGCAGGTTAGGTTGTTTTTGATAATATTATTTTAATTAATGCGTAAATTAAAAAAAAACGTATTATCAAAAATTAAAAGTGCTCAAAAAATGTTCAAATTTGAATGGTGATACGTGGAAATATCACCCATATTAACTTCACAATCAGAATTTTTATAAACGAAACCGTTTGTCAAATAAAGTCAATATTAAATAATGTCGTTTTTCTTACGACAGATTTATGGTACTTAACTTTCTAATTGTGCTGTCCGCAAACAGGTAGTCCTTTTAAATTTATGACGGATAATAAATAAAAATTTATGACGGATAATATTCAACCCTGAAGCCTTCAGTTGTTGTTGTAGTTCTACTAATCGGGAAGCGTTTCCAAGGGCATTCTGAACTTACATTTAGGTACTTTGTGATGTTAGTTGTGATTCTATTTTCACGGAGTCAACTTCATTTGTCATCCGTCATAAATTTTTATTTATTATCCGTCATAAATTTAAAAGGACTACCTGTTTACGGACAGCACAATTAGAAAGTTAAGTACCATAAATCTGTCGTAAGAAAAACGACATTATTTAATATTGACTTTATTTGACAAACGGTTTCGTTTATAAAAATTCTGATTGTGAAGTTAATATGGGTGATATTTCCACGTATCACCATTCAAATTTGAACATTTTTTGAGCACTTTTAATTTTTGATAATACGTTTTTTTTTAATTTACGCATTAATTAAAATAATATTATCAAAAACAACCTAACCTGCTGGTAGCGGTTTAAAAGCTCTATAAGTGGTTAAAATTTGAAGTCGATATTTTTATATTTAGGCACTTTAATTCGCGATACCCCAACCGATGAAACACCCTGTATAACGTATTGATGATGCCAGTTGTGTATTAGGTATTCTTAGTGAATATTAAGTGTTATGCGACTAAACAAGGTAAGTTTTTTACAATTCTGCACTGCAAAACTATTATATTTATAATAGAAATAAATGCACTGCGATTTAGCCGTATATTACAATAATGCGCCTAAAAACAAAATCAGGTCCCACCTAACCTCAACTTAGGCATGTTTTATGTGGGTATTATGGATAGTAATAATTGTACATGTGGGATACATTCGGCAGGCAGTAGTGGGGCAGATTCGTCATACTGCCGAATCTACCCCGTGCTTTATCTAGCTAGGCACTTCCTATTGTAATATAGCTGTAGTTTTATTACAATAAGTTTAAGACTAATTTATGTTTGCAGATGCCACGCACATACATAAAAAAAACAGATCGCGTCAGCATTAATGAAAATATAATGAATTCGGCCATACGAGAATGTCTCGCGGGACGATTAAAAGTCAAGGAAGCAGCTAGGCAATATGGCCTTAAAAGAACTACCCTACAATCTAGAATTATTAAGAGAAAGAGGTTGTTAGACGAAGTTCCTAGGAATTATGATGATTCGGGAAATGAAAGTGAAGATGATGGCCCCAAATACAATAGCAAATACACTGCAAAACAAGTATTTACTAAAGAGCAAGAACTGGAACTTAGCGCATACATAAAAAATTCATCAAACTTACACTACGGATTATCATACAAGCAAATTAGAATTTTGGCATTTGAATTTGCAAAATCACTTCCCAATTGTAAGATGCCTGAGAATTGGGAAAAAAATAAGATGGCAGGTATGTATTTTCTTTTACATTTGTTTTAACAAACATGTTTTATTCCTTACTTCCTTTGTAGGACCAGACTGGCTATATAGTTACATGAAGAGGCATCAAGATCTTTCGTTGCGAAAACCAGAGAGCACTAGTTTGAGTCGTTCAATCGCATTCAATAAACCTGTAGTGGATGACTTCTTTAGAAAATATGCTTCTGTCCTGGAAAAGTACAAATTTCGTGCCGAACAAGTGTGGAATTTGGATGAAACAGGGATCACAACTGTTGCAAGGCCTGTGAAAGTGGTCACCACAAAAGGGAAGAAGCAAGTAGGTCAAATTTCTTCAGCAGAAAGGGGCTCGCTGGTCACGTTTGTAGGGATCGTTAACGGTGTTGGCGCGATGGTTCCTCCTGTTTGCGTATTTCCTAGGATTCGTAATCCCTCTGAATATTTATCAGAAGGGTCGCCTGTAGGATCTATTGCACTAGGAAATAAGTCCGGTTGGATGACCGTAGAATTATTTCCAAAAGTTTTGGAACACATCGTGAATATTACTCGCTGTTCTGTAGAAAAAAAATTTTGCTGCTGATAGATAATCACGAATCTCATGTGTCAGTTGAAGCAATAAGGTATTGTAAAGCCAACGGGATAGCTTTACTTTCTTTCCCACCTCATACGACGCATCGGCTCCAGCCTTTAGACGTGGGAGTTTATGGCCCCTTCAAAACACACCTGGCTACTGCATTTAACGATTGGATGTTAGCACATCCAGGTCAGGCCATAACCATAAGAAATATAGGATATTTGGCAAACAAGGCGTACGAAACTGCATTTTCTTTCAAAAATATTACTCACGCGTTTAAAAACACTGGATTATGGCCAATCAACAGGCTAATATTTTCAGATGAAGATTTTGTGGCGAGTAGTGTTACAGATAGGCCTTTAATTCCAGATGAAGCTTTACGAAAACCTCCACTTGATGATAACAATCCTGCCGCCCTTGAAAATAATGACACACATGGGGATGTTTTACCAATTGATGTTAATAATGAGAATCTAAATTCACAAGATGGTACTGCTCAGGACGTTTTATAGTTAGAGCAACCTTCAACTTCCGGTCTCAGTCTGGAGAAACTGGTTCCTTATCCCAAAGCTGCCATCAGTAAACCAAGAAATAGTAAAAGAAAATCAAAATCGACAATTTACACGGACACTCCTGAATTACTGATAAGAGAAAATATAGAATTAGAGAAAAAAAGAAAGCTAGAAGTTAAGAAGCAACCGACGGTGAAAAGAAATATATTTGACAACGTGAAAAAAAGGCAGAAAATTGAGGAAGACGAAAGTCAGTCAAGCGATTCTGATATCTCATTGGACGATGTTAAATCCAGCAGCAGTGACGATTTTGAAGAACTGGAAACTGCTTCCGAAAGTGAGCTTGAAATTGGCAATTATGTTCTCGTTAAATTTTGTACAAACTCTGGAGCAGTAATTCATTATGCAGGTCGCATTGAACAAATAATTCCCCTACGTACACAATTAGGTTTATGAGAAGAAGAGGATTTACTCAAAAATTTTTTTTTCCCACCGGTAGAAGACAGAAGTGACATTAATATTGCGGACATTGTAGCCAAACTTCAAACTGTATCTCAAACTGGTACTGCAAGAACTTCTTCCATGTTTACTTTTAGTTATAACTTTGGTTCATTCATTGTTAAATGATTATTATTAATTTCCAACTTAAATATATCAGTTAAATCAAAGATTATAAACCTACAAAGGATTGCTCAATCAGCTTCGGACGTGATCGGTCATACTCGGCAGTGACGTAGTCACCGGACCTACGAAATAGTTGAAATATAATGTCTTACGCTTTTCACAGATTTCATAGCATTGCAATATTTAAAATAAATAGTAGATTATTAAAATAATTAATCAGTATTTTCAGTAAATCTTGGGTACTGGTAAAAAAATGGATAAAATAAAAACTAAATTTTTATTTAAATTTTAACTAAACTTAAGAGACAATTTTTTTAAATTTCTTTGCGGTCTTTCTTTCAGAAGCCACAATTTTTCTTTTTCTGTTTTTGATTTTTTTTTCTTCTTGCTTAATATTTTCATAATTTATTTTAATAATTGTTCTAAGTTTTATAAAATTTTGAACTAAATCTAAAGGGATGTTTTCCTTCTGATAAATAAAGTTACTCAGCTGTTTGGTAACCGAGTGTTTTTTCTCAAGTTGAGGTCCATGGTACTTGAGAAAATATTTATTCATTTTTTTTACTTTTTGGAGCCATGACCTCTTAGGTTTAATTAAGCCTCCATACGATAAGTGTTCAACCCATGAGGGTAAATTATACTGATGTTCCGTGAGTAATAATTGGTGTGTATAATCGCCCAGATCAGGATATTTATCTTTGAATTTCTTTGCGATATATCCAGCAATATACTCTAGAGCATCGTTGGCAGTCTCTAAATTACTTGAATCGTTGGAAGAAGTTGAAGAAGAAGAGGATATAGATAAGTTAATTTCGACTAAATTATTATCTGAAGGATTTAATGCTATCTCAGCTTGTTCAAAGACTTTTGCTGATAAATATTCCTGAGGCTCCGCCTCTTCAGTATTCACATGGCTACTAAGAATGCCAGGGTTCTTCCCTAAAATAATCATACGAATTCTGTACAGTGCATTTAACGGCGATGGATGATCATCTGCTCCTCCTCTACTTCTTAGTTGGAAAAAAAAGTTTTCTAAACAGTCCTGGTTTAGTCTGTGTGTGCATATATAGGCAGCATTAAATTCTTCTTTCATTGAATTAAAAAGACCTTTTAATGATTTTGTAGATATAATTATTCCTTTTTGAAATGTCTGTATACTTGTTTTACCAATGGGTTTCATATTTTCTATTAAATCGATAATTTTGTCCAAATGTGCTACCTGACTTTCTAAATTGATTCCAAAAGCATTTTTGGACGCTAATTTATTACGAGGTGCGTAACTATTAAATATGTCAAACCATTGGTTTATATCGCTAATGAAAGTAGCTACATTTACAGCAAGAAGAGGATCATTACCTGGTTTATAACGAGCAAGAGCTTTTGCAGTCGTTTCTGATAACAATTCCGCAGCCAAACGAACATTCTGTCTTTGAGGTCCATTGCATTCCAAGTGTTTTTTTGAAATTTTGTAACAGACATTGAGTTCTGTGTCTGTCACTTTCAATAGTTCCTCCAATGGATTCTTATTTATCAAACTTCCATCTTTTAATTGAAAGCCGGTATCCAGTAACCAATTTCTAATTAATTTCAGGAGATGTGGAATATCTGCAAAGACAAATATATCTCTGTTGGTAGCGGGATGTTTGAAAGATGTGTTGTTAATGTCTATTCCTAAGTCTTTCCATAAACCAACATTTGTACTGCCGCAGTCACTAACTATTGCTACCACTTTAAAACCCTTTTCAGACAATTTGTCTATAATAGAGAATAAAATATTCGAAGTCATTCTCTGATCAAAATCAAGAAAAATAGGCTGTTTCCAATTTGAAAACAAGCCCCGTGCCATAATACACTGCATATAATTATGTGGACCCAAAATTCTATCATTTCCAACGTCATATTCTACGATATTTTGTACTTTTACTTCATCAAAACATAACACTACTGTTTTTTCAAAATCATTCATGGATTCTCCTGCTAATTGCATAAATTCCAAAACGCTTGTTAAAATTCCATTAGTAATCTTCAATTTACTTGCCCATCTTCTGAGAGAAGATAAACCAGGAAGGGGAAAGTGAAGTTTATCTTTAACATACAGATATGCCTTCTTACTATAATACCGTAGAGTAAAAGCTGATGCAGCTTCTTCGGAAGTCCAGTTGACTCGTTTCCTCCTATTTAATAACATGTTCATTTGATTTTTGGTAAACATTTTTTTTACAGCGTCTGTTTCTTCTTTCTTATTTTGGCACAGTTGTTGACATTTACTTTTGTAATGGCGTAATTGGTCATTCAATAATTTTATTTTTTTCCCACTGCTGTTCTTCAATAGCTTATGTTGCTTTTCAAGTTCATTATATTTTGTCAGTAATTCATTATTGTCATATTTTATTTCATGTGAACGCTTTTCTTCAGATGTTCTTGACATTATTTCTTGAGAGAGATGCTCATCACAAACCTGTGAAGTTGAAGCCTGGGGGTTAATATCAGATGGTATACTAGTTTTCAAAATATCCTCAACTTCTTTTTGCTTCTGTCTCTTTAAAAGTCTTTCGCTTCTTTGTATTTGTTGTGTCTGATTTTTTTCTTTCTTTTCAAGAGGTAAATTTACTGTTGGGACTGCTGTCTTCTTCAGTTTTCTTCTTACTGGTAATCCTAAATTAAGTAATCTGTAATGCCATTCTTAATATGTATTTTTTTTATATTTACCTAATAGTTCATTCTGTAAATCCCTTTCGTAATCATTAGACGTAAAGTGCACAGAACAAATTTGGCTTGTGTTGGGATTGAATTTATCGGCTCTTTGGCATCGTCGAATCCATTCTTTTTTTATAGTTGTGGAGACCAAATTATTTGCGCGAGGAAATTCATGGTAAATGACACTTTCATTTTTTGCTTTGGTTACAACTCTGCTATTGTTGCAACCAAATACGGCGCATCTACGACCCGGCATAGCGCTTATGTTTTCACGTGGTTTTCACTACCTATCAATAAAATTAAATTAATTGAAAATTTTAATAAAGAGTGGTTTTATTACTAACACAATAAAAACACAAAGTCAATCGCGAAATATAGATTTAAATCATAAAATAAAGCAAAACAATCTCATTAATTTGGCACGTGCAACACACGCCTATGTACTAAAAACACTGGAAACGTTACGATTTGAAGAGCATGGTCCAGTTGTGACGTCACCGCAGTGCGCGCCGTGAGGGGGGATATGCTAACGTTACAGCATAGGGAATGAGCAATCCTTTGTAGGTTTATAATCTTTGAGTTAAATAACATTGAGTTTATAGTTCACGGGACGAATCTACCCCACACCTTGGCCGAAAGTACCCCACCAACGGGGTACTTTCGTCACTTTTCCACATTTTGAAAAAATGCAAATAATCATGTAAAATAAGCAATATAGACGGACAAGGTTTTGTGCAATTTTTTCTTAGTCTATGTAGATGTGAACTATAAGTAAAAATTCATTTTATAAAAATGCATGTCCATTTTACGATTTTTTTAATAAAAAAGGGCCGAATGTACCCCACTCTCCCCTATATACATATATAACTTTATTTATCTTACGAAATATAAGGTAAATATAATAAATTTTAAAAACCCCTCACGCTTCTACCTACGCCGATGAAGAAAGGATTTTATTCGTAAATTTCTTTCTTGATCGGATTTTTTTGCTGTCGTTTTCGCGACGTAAACAGATGTTGCAGTTCACCATATGAATAGTGCTATTCAGTAACTACGTGTTGTTTACATTATTTCTTTGCTCCGTCGTAATTTAAACCTGGGATGTCCGGTGTATAGTTATGGTCTCGAGTTCACACAAAAATCTTATAGAAAAAAACACTTTCGGTTTTTCCCGAATTTTCCAATTTTCCGGGTAACTTTTCCTATTTTTCTTTCGCTAAAAGCCTTATTCGGACTACTACCAAAAATTTTTTTTTTAAATTAGCCAAATCTGTCCAGCCGTTCTCAAGTGTTGGTAAGCGCCAACGAACAGCATTTCACTTTTATTTATATCTATATATCAATACATGAAGAAAAAACGTTGTACCCCTTTAAGCAAATTGCGCGCACGCAGAGAGTAGGAGATTTGCCATAGTTAAAGTTCATATGTAGAAGAAGGGCAGAATGATGAACTTTATATACACGGAGGCCAGAAAAATGCGGACAAACGCCACGCAGGCCAAATCTTTGTTTAATTCTGAGTTGACAATCTTAATTGAAAAAAGTAGTACAGTGCTTTTTTTTTTTTTTTTTTTTTGTAAACCATTGGTATTAATCGATTAGTTACATCAATGCATTTGAGATAATTCCATTTCTAAATTTCACCACAATGATTTTACATAGATAAATTTGACGAATTTTGCTAAATTTTAGCCGTACAACTTAATGTTTGATGGTCTCGTATGCCGTAAGGAAGGACCGTATAACTTTTTTGGATTAAGATTATCGCCTCAGAATTGAACAAAGAATCGTTCTACCTGGTGTTTGTCCGCATTTTTCTGGCCACCGTGTATAAGTGTTACAAATACATTAAATTAAGAAAATACAAAGATCGATTTCGACCACTGGGGACCACTAGTACAAGATAGATGCATGAATAAATAAATGTTACTCAAAAAACAAAAATAACATTATTAATACAGTCAAAAGAAAAAGCACTAAAACTCAACACCTTACAGACTGATACACAGAAAAATGAACATGACAATAAGCAACTGCGTATGACTGCAACAAATACTTGTAGCTTATACAAATGCATTGTTTCCGTTTACATTCATATGATATTGATGTGTTGATTTAACAAATTTCATGCACTGCGTAATTACAGACATCTTGTGGCCATCTTACGCTAAGAACTTAATCCGGTCGCCATGAGATTCTCCTGTTGCTTAACTTATCGATGACCCAGACTAAAATGCTCTTAATTTCTTTCTGTGTAATTGTCGATGTGTGTAGGATGACAGACCCGAGATAGACAATATGAATGAAATGTAGGAGCAGAAAATTAGATAATAAATTACCTATAGGTACTTAATAATAAAAAATTTTCAATAAAGTTCCTTCAAAATTTTTTCAACTATTTTTATTTTCATGCCTTTAAAAATGAGTGACTTAAATCTATTTTTTACCTGAAAAAGTTTCAATAATAACTTATGATCCCTATAAAATTGGTCATGTTGATCTATTATATTTCCGTCTGCTGAACTTAATTGAGATCTTTTACTTATTTGCCTGGCCCTCGCGCTATGCTTGAATTCACTAATAACTCCTTTCAAAAGTAATTCGTCGGAATAATAGTATACCTCATCCATTTTTACACAGTGTCAAAGTGAAACGTCTGACCTGAAATGCTAGAAACTCATCTAATATATTATTCTCAAGACTAATTGTTTGTTAAACATTGAATTTTAAATACCTATCCAACGTCAATAACTAGCGTGTGCCTGCCAACTCAAAGAAATGTATATAATTATCATATATGTATGTAAGTAATTAATTAATTTCTTCGTGAGTTCGTTGCTTGTAATACCTATACATATAGGTATTAACTAAATGTTTTATTTGCAATGCAAAGAAATAAGCATACATTCTACATACAGTGTTGATAAAACAAATTAGAACGCAGGATAACTAATTCGACAATATTAATTTTATATACTTATCTATCATTCTCATATAGATAATTTGATAATTTCAGATTGAATTTTGTACGTGTGAAGCCCGTAATTGTAAATTGTACAACAAAATGAATATAATTTTATAGTAGAATGTAAAACGTTTTACCATTTTGTTGTTCTGGATTATTGTATCAATTTGACAAAAATTTAGTTTGTGATTCTGCGCCATACATGTTTCGAACAAAATGTAAATATTTATCTGTGTTAATTCATAACATCAAACTAAATAGAATAGAATAGCTTTATTTTACCAACTAATATAATATACAAAAGTATATAAAATACATTAGCGGTAACGTCGAAACAAGTGGTGTGTGTGTGTGAATGTGTGTGGGCGTGTGTTATATAACAATGTTTGTGTGTACTAATGGTAGATATAATTCAGTGTAAATGAAACTTATTGATAGCTTGTAAAAACTCAGTAACCGAGTAGAAGCTGTTTTCTAATAAGTATTCCTTAATGGATGTCTTTAATTGTGGCACTAGTTTTTCAATCCAAGTGTTCGGTAATTTATTAAAGAGTTCTAGATGTCTATGTTTTGTACTCGTGGTGTGCAACCTGTGATTCGGAAGTAGAACCTATGATTGAGATCTTAGTCGCAACTGCAACACATCTCCTTTTGTGTTTAACGTGGGCATCTCAAATTTAGCACGAAGAAGCTGTCTATACAGCATGTGTCAATTTTCATTAGCGATAGGCGATCAATTCATGCAATACGTGACAACGTGGCACCTCTACTTTCCTCTCCAATGCCAGCGCGACCGATACATGCTCGAAAATAAGTTAGCAGTAACTATTGGACCACTGACTTGGGTGTTTGTAATGCGTTCAGAAATAATATTTTCGAGTTGCAAGGATTTGTTTTTCTTTTTCCTTTCAGTAAATGCAGAGAATTATTAAGCTGCGTTCACGATGCATGACACAAACAAAAGCGTAATTCTAATAAAATTAAAAATAAGGTAAATAAAAAAGGATTCTGAAAATAATAATAAACTAATGATGTTTCCCGTTCCAGTAATAAGACGGCTTTTATTGCAGACTAGATCGCAACGTGTTCGCAGCTAAACATTGAATGTAAAATCTGGTGGGGAGAAGTAGGAAGATCGGAGAAAATCGTTGTGATGTCGATTGTTGCCGGGATTGGTGACGGACAGTAGGGGTGCCACGATGCCACGTATTACTTGTATACGTATAAATCGCACGTAAACATTGAACCCCTATACCTAATGAAAATTGACACATACGGTAGATATATGCTGATGGCAAAGACATTATCTTGTTTCTAACAAAGAGAGGCCTGCACGATGTCATTCTATCGACCTGCTCTATTGTACGAATTGCTTTTTTTGTAGAATGAATATGTCTACAGCATGTGCCGCTTCGCCCCACAGTTGAAGACCATAGTTCATACGGGAATGAAATGTTGAAAAATTTGCAGGTGTTTTGCTACGTTTACCAGTGAATGGTAATTGAATATTCTTTGGTTCATTGGTAAGTTTATTGGATGTAAACGAAGTGGCAGTCCTGGACAATGTCGTTTCAGCTTTCATTTAAAGTTGTTTTTCATCTGTACCTCTGAATAAAAAGTAGTGTCATCTGCGTACAATACCACATGGCTTGAAATAATGTATGGCAAGTCATTTATATAAATACAGAACAGAAGAGGGCCAATGAGCGACCCCTGAGCTACTCCGTGCTCAACATGTCACGATTCACTCATTTCATTGTTTGCATACACAACTTGTCTTCTGTTCTCGAAGTACGATTTTAAAAGCCTCGATGCTACACCACGGACGCCGTAGCGGTCTAGTTTATCCCAGATAATCTCATGTCTTACCCAGTTGAAGGCCTTAGACAAATCACACATCACCACCAAACCATCGTCCCCATCCTTTAAAACCGATAATACAGCATCCACTGTCGACTTTCTCGGACAGAATCCAAATTGTTGCCCGGTTAGAATGGAATGTTTTCCTAGGAATTATGTGAGGTGCAGTAGGAGGGCGGCTTCGAGGAGTTTTTGACAGTGTAGGTAACACGGAAATAGGTCTGTAGTTCTTTAGATTATTAGGGTCACCGGATTTGTAAATAGTGTTACCATTGTCTCCCCTCAGAAACAGAAAGACGCTGCTGTTTGACTTGAAGTCCAAATAAAACATCATTAAAAAATATAACTCAGTTGTCAAGTGACATCCCCTCACAAACAGAACGACGCTGCTGTTCGATTTGATGTCCAAATAAAACATCATTAAAAATATAAGAAGCTTTTAGTAATAAACGATTATTTAAAAGTATTCTTTGTAATAGAAATTGAGTTTAATCTATTAGTAATTGTTATCTTGACAGTATAAGCCGTGGCCCACCTACAGTGGACAAATCGAGATGTAACATAGTGACGCTCAACTTCGTGGCCTTTTGGAGATGGACGTACCAAGGATCCACCCCCACACAAAGATGCCCCCCAAGGAAATTCCAAAAAGGAAGGACTCCAAGTTAACAACACCAACTCCTATCTGGGTGTGAACCACCAACACTGAACAGGATGCCGTCCCCTAAGCATGCTGCTGCTCGCAAACGAGATGCCAACTCCGGATCTGCTGACGTCAACTTCTGCACTGTCTACTACCAGAAACCACTACAACCCTACAGTGGACATTCTGACGAAGACGCTGTCGCCTTCATAGAAACATTGGAAGGATACCTCCAGCAGTTTACCCTAGAAACACCGGAGGACATCGACCACTTGGTACGTCCATACTTAATAGGGGCAGCCGCTGCATGGCACTACCGCTATCGGGGCACCTTCTGGCATGTGGAAAGTTTTGGTAGACGATTCTGGATGGAGTTCTTCAGCGACAGAGACTATGCAGCCTTCATGGAGAAATCGCCCCAAGGGGGCAATATTCAAACCCCGTTTTCTGACACCGTCGCTTCAAACGACGCACCAGTAGAATATGTATACATATATAGGCATAACAATTCACTAATTTTAGAGGGCACATTTGACACATTTATTATGTTGCAAACGATTTATGGGCAAACACGTTTATTCAACAATTGCTGCTTGCATTACATCTGTCTAATAATTTTGATATTGAAATTCCGAAAGTTTCACATATTGTAACTGATAACGCATCAAACTTTATCAAAGCATTCGGGGTTTGCAGCACCCGACAACTTGAGGATGCACAGTCAAATTTGGAGGAAGAAAACAATGCCCTAACTGATGAATCCCATGATGATGATTACTACTGCGGTGAAGAAACTTCTGAAGGTATTCATATTTTATAGTAATAAGATTATTTTCTCAAAGAACTGATTTATTTTTGTCTCAAAGTGGAACAATGATTTTCTTCCAGGAAGAGTTCACCAGTTTGAAGATCAAGGGAATAGGGAATAAATTCCTTTTTATTGGCTATAAGGCTCTCACACTATAAAGTTAAAAAAAAGGCATGCTTCAGAAGAGCACATCTTTGATTTTCAACCTATTTAGATTTTATTTCACATATTTGATCCTCTTTTATAGTTTCAAAGAATGTAAAAAAGAAATGTGTGGATTTTCGCTGACAGATATACTCTTTTGAAACATATCTTTTTCAGAATATAATGTGTAATGTAAAGGTTAATAAAGAAGAATTTGTTACCGTTGTGGAATTATCTGGAGACTGGTTATTTTTTTTTCTGGAATAAATTTAGTCAATAACATTACTTCTCTTATTTAAGATGCAGACGTGCAAGGAATAAATTTGGAGCACCTTCTTGCTGAGCCTGACCCTGAAACATCAGATGCTGAACGTTCTACAATTGGGAAACTTCAGGCTGTTTCAGCCCTACTTCGCACATACATGAACCCACACATTTTCATGTTTACATTAATGATTTGTATATATGGTTACCAACACAAAACGCTGATGATACCGCTTCCATTATGTTATAAGTCTTACCACACAATGTGTATAATAATAAAAATTACCCTCTTAACCAATAATCTCTCTATTTCTAGAAGAGTCATTTCTACACAAATTTTATAGGTAATTCTCTGGACCTTCTAAGATACTAAAATTAAATTTTGAAAACAACGTATGTGAAGTTATATAAAAAAAAAGAGATGCTAGGATTAAATGAAAAGCAAAGTAAAACAATTTATATATCTAATAAATATTTTTATTTCATTTTATTGGTCAGACTAAATAGTAAAAATATATATTAAAAAATAAAATATGTTTTTTTTTCTAGTAAAATGAAAATATAAAATATTAAAAATAAATAATAAACATTAGAGAGACATTAACTTTCTTATCTCAATAATGATTGTAGGTCATTTTCTTGAAGCAGTACCTTATATTTACTTTTTGAACCCCTCTTACATGTAATACAGTAAACTAAGTTCTTAAACCATTTTCTATCACTTACGGCACTCTGAAATATTAAGAAATTAAAAATCTCTATAAGATGGAAGGTGTCACCCATACAAACCTCTATAAGTATACAGCAGCAAAAATTTACCAGAGGAAATAACAATAGACTGTATCTAAATATGATTTGGACTTTATCATGCCTCATTGGAAGTATTTCAAAAAAATTAGCAATCCACATTGTTGGACATAAGCATAAATATATAACTGCAAAAGAAAGTACTACTGCGGACATCATCAACCACAAATTGGCTGTCCGAGATTCTCTATAGGGCTTGCCCTTTGAGTATAAAATCGCCATTATAATGTATTGAAAAGACGATGTTATGAATAATACTGTATTGTCCCAGCTTTTTATAACTTCCTCTTCTTCTGGCTTAATAGGTTCAAACCAAGGTTGTACAGTTAAGTAATATAATACACTAATTTGTATCAAACCACATATTATCATTTGGAGTACCAGTGGTATTAAATTTAATAAAGACATAAGGGATCCAAGAGGTCTTTGGGCTACTATTTTTCTTGAAGGACCTTGTCTACCTATAGCTAGTGCAAAGGTCGTAGTTACCAGCAAATCTATAAAAAGGAACTGTGTATCTCCCAATGTAGAAAACCGCTGAAAATAATGTAAACAAATTATTCCAATTTAAGAATAACATCAAAAGTGAAAAATAAAAAATTAAATCCCCATTTGCTTTTCAACAATGTTCTTAGTTGTAACTTTTACAAAACCGACAAATATTTTACACATGATAATATTCAAATATAAGCGCAAATAAATAATGCACTTTACCAAAGTTAATGGAATTGGTCAAATTACCAGGTTGGTAGATTTTTATTTTTATTGAGATGGTGAATGCAAAAAACAATTGAACGTTCAATTCCGAGATATTCACAAAAACATACATGTTTTTTTTTAATAGAATATAGTATAGTATAGTATGCATTTCTGTATTTTAAAATAAATACAAATTAATGTAATTATTTTCAGTTAAATTCTAAATTTTGTATTGTCACGACATCTGTCGACGACGAGCAGTTGTTATCGGTTAGCAGATGCCTACTTTCCGTCTACTCGGAATTAATGTTAGTTTATGCTTTATTTCGTGTTTTGGCTTTAAGTATTATATTAGAATAATTTCTCCTCTCGCCCGTTGTATTTAGTAAATTCTTTTGTTCTAAGTATCCGTCTCATTTTCAATTGTTTCCATAGTTCTGGAATTGTCCGTTTAACGTTGTTTCTAGTGGTCATGTTCATCCAGGGTTGCCGTTGCTGGCAACTTGTTGCCATTTTGGGCAACTTCCAACTAACTCTGGCAACATGGCAACAACTTTGTAAGAAATCCAAAAAAGTGGCAACATTTTACATTACAAAAATTAATTCCATATAAGTATTTCTACGAAATTTGTCATAATTAAAAGTAATAATAGGAAGACTTAATTTAAAAAAAAATCACGTGCTACGTATATATATATGTATTACCGGTAGAATTACACATGTTGATTTGCATAAATGATATAGAGCGCTAAATGGCCAAGGTCAAAAGAATGTATAAACATTTTACTGCCAGGGAAGGCAGGGGAAACCCCGATTTAGTGAGTCTAACGCTTTAAATGCTTATACACATACAATGGGTAAATGCTATAATGTAATGTAGGTATTTGTACACCGAAGTGATCGTTGTTTATTCAATTAGTATAGGGAGCGATAGTGTTTTTTCCATTGTAAGAACAGACAGATATCCGTATTTATCAAAATTTGCATTCGAACTATTGTCTCTCCCACATAGCAGTGCTGCAGTGGAGAGAATATTCACTGCAATTAATTTAAATAAATCAAAAATTCATCATTATCTAGCAACTAAGACCTTTATTAAAGACAATGAAGGAGAGTGTCACAATTTACAATTTGGAAAAATGGAAAAACAGAAGTATAGTAATTACATATATGTATATGTAATCTTAAATATTATCCCATCTTTCTCCGTTATCTTTTATTGATGATTTACCTATTAAACATATATAAAATATTTATGTGATACATTTTAATACATATAGGCAAAAAAATGTTGTAAGTTATTCTTTAATAAATTAGTAAACTATATACCCTATATATGTACATACATTATTATGGATTATCTTATTTTGTATTTCTAATGGTTCTAGAACTCTTAAAAATCAATTCCATATAGCCAATTATGCAATTATTTTGGTATGGGTACTGGAAAAAGAGTCAATTAATGTTTAACAGCTTTAATTATTGATCGTTAAACGATATTACCACACAAAATAGTTAAAATTATGGAATTATGTACAAATATTAATAGTTTTATAATTTTGGCAACATTTGGCAACTTTTGAATGAAAATGTTGGCAACTCCAGTGACTCAACCGCGGCAACGCTGTGTTCATCGCGAACGTTTGCTTCCGACACTTTTGTTTGTGGCGTTGATCGATATGGCAGATAAATATATCAGTTCGACGCTTAGACTCACTGCATTTTTGGGGCATATTGACTCTGTTATCGTGAGTTACAATAAATTGCGGATAAACGGCAAAGATCATCCTTTCTATTGTTCCATTAGTTATCTTCTTCGACGTATTAGTCATATTTTGATCTTTCATTAATTAGATTTATTACTAATGTGTGTCGTCTCCCTTGCTTTTAGCTACTATTCTTATGCAGAAAATTTACATTTGATCAACATAAAGAGCGGCATCCTGGCATCGCCATTTTCTCCTGACGTTTTGTGTGAACCATTAGCTTAATTTATCTAAACAATCCGTAATGTTAAGCAACCTGGCTATTCACACACGAAGGATTACTACCTCTGGAGTTCCGAAATAAATGTATTGAGACAGATCCTACTGTATTTTTCGTCCACGTCTTTATGTGATCCAGATAAGTGACATCCTTCTTGTATTTTTATTATTTTATATGGAATCAGTAAGAATTGATAATTTAAATTGTAGTTTAAATCCAAATTAATTTTATTTTATATATTATAATGGTCATACACTCTGAATTTGACATTTCTCTTCGAAGAAATTTTGTGTTCGAACTAATTTTATGTATTTTATTTGTTGATAAGGTTAGCGTTATTCAGAGTTGTAGAACGTTTTTCTAATTTGCATTTAAATATCAATTAAGCCCTTTCAGTACTTATTGCGAGTTCTTGACGGTTTGGCAAAAGATTAATCTGCAGATTACGAGCGTTATCGGGGAAGTTGTCATTTATTTGGCACCGCCATTTTAAGTTTATAGGCCTTAAGCCGAAATTTTATTCTAATGTTTTTCTTTACAACCGTTTGTCCCAGTTTTAATTAATCTTAAGTACTTTGTTAATTACATATTGAGTGTCCACGAACTGACACTTGAACCGTTTGTAAAACATGAGAGCTCAAAGCTAGCGTCAACAATAATTTAGTTTGTATATTTAGAACTGTTTTGTTAGAATTTAATTATTTAACTTGCAACTTATATACATATTTCATGTACTATATACAGGGTGTTCAGAAGTAAGGACCCCTGCCAATTTATTTTTCACTTACACTTTCTTTTAAATTTTATTTAATAATCATTTGTTACTCTTAAAACCGTACGTAATTCGGTTTTTTGTTTATTTATCAATCAATTAACTTACCAATTTCATTTGATTGTAAATTTTATAATTAGGCAACGACCCAATATTATTAAATTGTTTGTTGTTTGGAATTTGTGGTATGTCTTGTCTTGTACTACCTGAGTATTTGAACTGATTTTCCTTCCGAGTCAAAGTGCATTTTGGGAGTGGGAATAATACACAATAGGAAGGTGGCGTCCTAAAAATCATCCAACTGAAATTCTGTGTGATCTGCGCCCCACAAAGACCGACTGAGCTGGAGCGCAATTCCTTCTTTCCACATTTTACACCGGTACGCAAGGGTAGTATCAGGTAAGGCATCCTTGAAGAAGTAAGCACAAAACTTTCCGAAACTTTAGTGAATTATTTTGCGGTGTTATAATTGTTTTAGCTTGGTCAAACGTTTTATGCTATCAGTGCTAAACGGATGATCATTTTAGTTTCCGTCGACGCCATTTTACCTGCGCCTTTTTTTTGACAATTAATGTTTAATTTTAATTTTAAATTTGGAACGGCGTAGCAGTTAAAAAGAACAAAAAACAATAAATTATGTCCGTTAGCTATCATATTCAATGTTCGAAAGTATTCCTACTTCTATATTGTCATTATCGCCAAGTACAACTGCTTCTTATTTGTTTATTTATAATTTTCCAGTTGTAATGTATTAATACATTTTTAGTCAGAATATGTAAAAATACACAAAAAACGTTTTTGTGAATACCTCGAAAATTTTCATTGTTTTTTGTGTTTCTACCATCTCAATTAAAACAAAAAATGCCACGAATTTGCTAATTTAACAAACTTCATAGCCCCAATAACAAGCAAGTTAGCTGTGGTGAACACAGTGCACAGTGTGTACACATACAATATAATATATATGATTTTTTAAAACCAATAATTAATAGTAATAAAACTAACTAATTACACTATTCTAATGTGATTTATCAGCAGTGTAACTTTGCTAATTATACTGAATTAGAAATGCTTTTCCTTATTACCTTGTATAATAACAGAACAGTAAAAAATTGAATCGTGCTATACAGTGCCATATATCTAATTTCCGCAAAACTTGTCACTAGTGCACATCTTCCTTCGAGTATTAAGTGCACAATGCATGATATATTATCAATTGTAGATGTGAAAGGAGCTGCAACA
The DNA here is from genome assembly GCA_963170755.1 of Amphimallon solstitiale. Lineage (NCBI taxonomy): Eukaryota > Metazoa > Arthropoda > Insecta > Coleoptera > Scarabaeidae > Amphimallon > Amphimallon solstitiale. Next base: position 26,587,258 of record OY720678.1, read on the forward strand.
CTTGCTTCAGTTTGAGAAAGAGAAATGCCGACATGTGCTGCTTTTAAAGCCTATAAAATAAGTATTAAATACTGTTAATTAACTAACCAAAAACATGAACTAACTTACCCCACAATCATTTGCCCCATCGCCTACCATACATACAGTGTAGTCTAGGCTTTGTAGTAATGTTATGGCTTGTGTTTTTTGGTCAGGCTGAAATCTTGCAAATATTGTAGTTCTTGTCAATAGTAAAGGTAATAAATCGGGATAATTATCAACTAATTTAGACCAAGTATTTCCATCGATTGCATAATGATAATACTACAATATAAAATTTAAAGATGATAGACATTGTAAATTTGTGATGTATGTATGTATGCAAGTATAAATTAATTTTAAGAGATAGGTTGCGTGAGAAAAGGAAACAGAAAACAATATAAGCACAACTTAATTCATTAATAATAATTACATACACGTTTATAATGAAAATGAGTTGACTAAACTTTGAAATAATAATAAATCGATATTAGGAATATTTCTCCCGTTCTTTTAAGACTCGTTTTTTTTTATTTCTGAATAAAGCAATAAAATCACAATTGCTGAGATGTAAACGAGATTTATTATTGTTCTTTAACCCACTAACTCCTAATTAACTCTCTCAGCACACCCCTACCAAAAATATTTTTTAGTATATAAATATATATTTTTATCTTTGGGCGAAAATTCCGTTGCGAGCAAGGAAATGTTCATTAATTAACAAAAACAGTTCACGTTTTTTTAGTTTGTAATTTTCTTGCTTAGTTCAATATCTAAATATAAAAGAGCATATATCTTATTCATTCTGCTACGTCAGCTTTACGAATTTAGCCGTAAAAGGGCCATAAACATTAGGGTACACAGATCGATTTTCATGTGGCCGGTGGAAGAATTTGTACGTGCGTCAAGTTAAGGGTGTTTATCGCTTAAAACGATGTAAAACACTGAATACCAGAGGTTCCCCTACCTACGAATTTCGTGCGCATCTCGAGGGCGGTACTTCTAACCGGCCACAGAAAATCGGTCTGCTGTACATTGACGCACCTTTAGGATGATGTACTACATCTGCAGTTGGGCATACGCACTGCTTTTCGCGGTAAAATGTTCATGTCAGTTACAGTATGAAAGTTATCATCTATCTACAGCAGTGATTGATTAATTTATATGTAATTACATTACTATTTGATATGTAAAAGTACCTTGTTATTTTTCTGTATTAGCTAGCAGCGTCATGTCAAAAAATATGAAGCGATAATACACGCCCACTGACGGAAACATAACTTTATGTTATAGCTGAAGCATTATCTGACGAGGAATTGATGTTGTTCTTATACTTCCTGAAGTCGATACTCTGACATGACGTAATTGATGAAGGTGGCGTTAGTAAAGTTTGTGGGAACCTATGGAATTCAGACTCTTCACTCCAAAAACGACGAAGAGAATTTCGAAGAAGTTATATCTCAAACTTATACGTCTACCAGCGTCCTCAAAAGAAAGGCACGAACTCCAGTGCAATCTTATTTAGAAAAAGAGTTGCAACAAAACTTTATAAACCGTCGGTCAATACTTATAAGCGAAAACAATCCATCCGAAGTAAGAAGAATCCTATTCGATGCAGAAGATCAGTCTAAAAAAATATAATAAACCGCGTATCAGGCAAACTTCTCTTGCGCTTTTTTCTCTTTATTTTCATTCGACAGTTACAAAGGAAATTATACACTTTTTTGAAAAATCCGTCCAAGATAATAGATAGATTTCTCGCTTACGGATCTAAACACTATCGAAATATTAATATTACCTGGTTACCACACACTTCCAGCAATCAGGATGTATTGCGTCAATATTAACAAAGAAATGGTTCCATACTTTGATCAACACAGGGCAAAAATGTTTATTCGAGGGAAACTGGTAAAGGTTGGGTTCAAACTTTGATGTCTGTTTTCATCCGAAAGCTACCTTTTTCAATTTATGCCTTATGGAGGAGTACGGGACAAGTCGCAAGAATGTAAGCTCTGTTTCGGATCGGAAGTTATTGTTAATTTGTTGTCTGTTGTTACTAGTACTGAAGGAACGTGGTTTTTTAGCCACAGGAACAATAAAAGACAGAACACGTAAGTGTCCATTAGAAGAATTAAGTCTTCATCTAAAAATCAAAGAATCTCTTTTGATTATGTATATTATGATGATGATAAGAAATTATGTATTGCACAATGAGATGACAATTCAATAGTGGCAAATTATGCCACATAACAAACATATGGGTGACGACTTTTCGTGATAGTGATATAGATAGCTAGTTATCTCATACATATCCGTGGGAAAAAATGGTTGTGACCATTGTTGATAAATATGATTGATAGTTGTGTAGTAAATGCATGGCAAGATTGGTCATCTAATTATTCAGCACCCATCAAAGAAAAGTGCCGTTTGTACAAGCGCCACACCATAGATCTATGCAGGAAATGTAACATTCACTTACATCCAGAGTACTTTGCAAATTTTGACAAAATATATGTCACTATCTGAAAGATGCGCTATAGCAGCCCACTCATTTTTATAGTCAAAATCAAATTTTGTTTTTTTATTATGTTAGTTAATTTAATGTATTCCTTATGTACCATAATGAATAAAATATCTTGAAAAACTATTCCAATGCTGGATTTATATGTAATCTAAACAGAAAATAATAAATTTAGGTGTGCCACTTTGTTGTAGTAGAATCGCCTTAGCAACCGACATGCGGCAATAAACAAGAATGGCGTCAAATTCGATATGTTGCAAAATTTTAATTGCCAAATAATATAACCTACTAAAGTAATTTCAAGACTATCATGATAATAAATTCATACACCTTTTGATATTTCTTACAATTATCCTCCAAACAGTATAAATTTGTCAACAATGCTTGTCTACAAAACAGAATATCCCTTAAATAGAATATATCGTCGCCTTAGAACCAGACTATTCTATGTCCATTTTTTTCTTAAATTGACATTGTTGCGCCAAATTATTCTATGTCCAAAACTATATCCGCCAATATATTCTAAGTAAGCGTACGCCACCTAGTTTTGTCGATACTGAGAGCAGTGGCGGCTCCTCGGGGTGGACAAGGTGGGCACTGCCCACCCTAATATTTGGAGCTTTGAAGATTTAGAGGCAATAAATTTATTTTATAAAAATTAGCCAAGTTTTGTAGTAAATTCACAGGTCGAGCAGGACCACCTTCGCCATCTTGTGATTAAATTTCGAGATAAACTGTTTGTGATTAAATTAAAACCTTGCCCGAAAATGGTTAATTTGATTATTAAAAATAAAACAAATAGAGACAGTAGAGGATTTAATAGCAGGTGGTGTGAGAAATATAACTGGCTAACGGAAAGTAAACAAAAAATAAGCTTTACTGTTGGAACTGTTTACTATTCTCTGAAACTAAGCAAGTAGGGTATTGAATGTTTCATGGGATTTTTTGATGTTAATGGATGTCGAACTGCTACCCACTTCTTTCATATTTTGATATAAAAATTTAATACAATATCCCTAATAAACTAGTTGGTCAAACTTATGACGGAGCCTTTGTGATGGCCGGTGTATTAAATGGATTTCAATCAAAAATTAAACAGTCATCAAGTACTATTTACCAACTGTTATGCTCACAGGTTAAATCTCGTATTACAATATGCCTCAACCAAAATTAAAGAAAGTGTTACCTGCATTTTTTAGAAATCTATGATATCAATCAGGTGCTAGAAGAATACCTTATGGATCCGACACTAGATGGAATTTAAAATCGCGTCTTATTGATATTGTCATCCAACAAAGAGTAAAATTGTTGAATGTTTTTGAAATAATTATTGATTCTGAGGATCTTACTAGAGACTATGAAGCAATTAAAGAATCGGTTGGATTTTAAAAAATGTTGAAGAATTTTAGTTTTATACCTTACATTTTCAGTTGTATTTTTGAGCAAACAGAGTTCATTTAATGTCCAATCTAAATCTTCAAACGTAGCATACCGTCAGAGGAGAATTGAAAATTTGCAACAAAGTTTGAAGAACTTCAGAAATGATCAGAATTAATTTGACAAAATATCATCTACCATGTCAAAAAAACGTAAATCCCATCATGATGGAATGGACCATCCAAAAATGTAATTCAAACGGGCTTTGAATGAAATTATCAGCTATAATATCCCAAGAGCATTGATAACAGTACGAAATAATTTTATCACAGTTTTTGAAAGCACGTTACTTGGTAACAGCCCGACGCCGTAGGCGGAGGGCTGTTAACCTAAAGTAACGTGCTTGAGAAGTTGTGATAAAATTATGAGTATTTATCAATGCTCGCGGGATATTCGGTAAGAAAATTTTTTGCGATTCAATGAAAATTATTTATTAAAAACACAATTATTGAAAGAACAATTCGAAAAATTATATTTCGATGATGATGTATTCGCTTCGGTTACTGAAGATGTGTTTCCACGCATACTATTGATTATTCTATTGTGATGTTCTTGATCGATATTTAAATAAGGTTTTATAGAATTTGCATTGTTGTGGCCTGTAATTTTTAACAACTGTTGTTCGTCAATTCCATTTTTAGCAAGTGTACTAACAGCAGTTGCCCTATTGGAATGATTGGTAATTTTCCTCTCTTTGGTATCCAAACCAACTGCTTCAGCAGAAGATTTTGTCCATCCGTTGATGGTATTCTTACCCAGAGGTACATTGTCGTACCACTTATCATTTTCTGTTTTCCAATGGCGATTCGGTTTTAAAAATAGTCTGTTTGTTTTGATATTTTTTCCTCTTTTCGATAATAATTTTAAAAATAATCTAACAGGGCAAACGTTGCTGTCACTATTTTGAACTAACCATTTACTAGAAGCGCAGTTCTTTGAACCTCCTTGGCAGGTCTTACTGAAAACTGGATTGTATTCGACCCTGTTAGTTGGAGAGCCATCATTGTTTTTCTCGATATGAAAATATTCAACCAAGCAAGCAACAGCCTCACCACCTCTCCATGCCAATTCCACCGCGGCGATATGATAAAATTTGCGTAGGAGACCTAGAGGGGTATTTTCATCCCAAAAGTTTATAATTTTGTTCATTTCGGTTGAACTTAATGGGACTGAACTCGTTTTACGTTTAGTGGGATCTATTTGTAAATTTTTTCGTGCTACGTCGCGTGCATTTCGGGCTTGTTTGAATGCAACACTGTTAAAGGGGTCTATCATGATATTATACTCGTTGTAATATTTTTCTTGTAGTAATTTACTTGTCACATTCCACATAGTTTTAACTGTAGCTTCCTTAAAGTCCGTGCCATCTCTCTTTTTCATATTAACTGCCCAATCTTTCAGTATTAAAGCAAGTTCTTCAATTGTACGATTTCCATCCAACTCATATTTCCTGGTGTTGCAAAAGTCTATAAATGTTTTCCATGTGTATTTTTTACTATTAATAGTATTTTTTGGTACATTTTCTTCAATGATTTTGTCAATTGACTCATTATTTTGAATACCAAAACGAGAAAGTGACATTTTGAAAAATTTTATACAATTAAATTAAATAAGCGTCAAAACCATTGCGTAGCAACCTCTTGATGACAGAAGTGAAAACTACCCTAGGGTTGTTATCAGTTAAATGATGAGTTTATTGGTTATTTTGAGACATGTGATCACAAATAGACGAATTTGATAGGATTCCATTTTAAGCAAAAAATTTTCGACACAATAATTAATCAAATAGAACTCGGTTCTGTTTTGATTTTTTAGATTTATTAGATAAAAACAAATTCATAACTTTCAAAAGTACATTTTTTTAACAGTTAGTTGATTCGCTATTAAAGAGTTACAAGAGTTTGTTTGATAAACCAAAACCGCAAGGTCAGCTACGTGTCTGACATTCCGATGCTAATATATGGGTCAAATTGTGTTGATATTATGAATTTTATTTTGTCAAATGATCTATAAAATGAAATTTCGGAGATACATAAATTGTTATGTGTTCTTTGTGCCTGCCTTCTATACCGGCGTTCGAACAAAGAAGTTTTTCGACCTTGGAACAACAAAACAATAACAACCTCCCTTTTTCTTTTCCTATATAGTTCTCGACCTTTACGTGATTCTTGCTGAATTTATTTCGACCAACGTAGAGCTTGAAAAAATTTTAATAGATGTATGATATCTCGTTCGAAGTGTCTCATCCGACTTGCCCACCCTATCCGAAATCTCACGAGCCGCCACTGACTGAGAGGCAGTTTTATTCCATGTCCATACAACATTACTGAAGTTAGAACCATCCTATACGATGTCCAAGTGACCAATGGCATGCGGAGATTAGGATCACGTGTTTGGACATAGAATAAACTGTCACTACAATGTAAATTATAAGTGTATTTTCAGAGGTGTTTAGTGTGTTAGTGTTTTGTGAAGAGTTTCTATGGACAAATTAATAACTATGAGTGAATTAGAAGAATCGCTTTCCGAACCTTTTGAAGACTCCGGATCAGAATATCAACCAACCGAAAGAAATTACAAGTAAGTTCGTTTTAAAAAAAGTTAGGTTATGTTATGTTCTTGTTTTAATTCTTTTCAGCACTGATTTTGAAGACGATAATAATTTGTCTGATGAGGAAGAGCGAAGTGCTGTTAATAATTTGGAAGTAGAAGGCGGTGAAGAAAACGTGAATGATCAAGAAAGCGTGGAAAATCAAGGCAACGTAGATAGTCCATATTTAGGTAGTTCCGATCAGGGGTAATTTAATCAGTAAAAGTATAAAAAAACTCGTAACTAACTTTTTTTAGCAGCAATGGATCCGCAACTAAAACAAGGAAAAGGAAACGTAAGCCAAAAGAATGGAAAAAAAATATAAGAAAAAGGTTAAGACAAGCTGGTCAAGAATATAAAAGCTGCCGAGGTCAAACTATTCCGGCAAAAATTCCTAGGAGAAACTGTTCAAATTGTCGCTTCAAGTGTTTACTTAATTTTAATGACGAAGAGGCAGCGTTAATTCATGAAGAATTTTGGAAGAATAATGACAGTGAAAAGGGATTCTTCTATGACAAAACTACAGAGAAATATTTAGTGAAGCGCAAAAGATGTAGAAATGAGCGTCGCAAAACTAGAACATATTCTTTTAAATATTTTTTTGTAAAAAACGACCAGAAGATACGTGCTTGCAAGCAATTTTATTTAGGCGTTTTAAATATTAGCCAGATGAGAATATCATACTTTCATATAGTAACAAGCGTGAAGGGATAACACTTACTCCTAAACATGATAAAAGAGGATCGAAGACAGGACGTGTAATTGACAATGAGAGAAGGCAAATCATCAGGGACCACATAAACATGTTCCCTCGTATTCCATCTCATTATTGCAGAAGCAGTACGTCAAAAGAATATTTAGAAAGGTCTTTATCTTTAGCTAAAATGTATGACCTTTACATCGAGTATTGCAGAGAAAAAGAAATAGTTCCAGAAAAGAAATGGTTATATTATAATATTTTTAACTACGAATTTAATATTGGTTTTCATAAACCAAAAAAAGACTTGTGTGATGTTTGTATGGAGTATGACATAAAAAGGCATGAAGAACACATAACTGACGCCCTACAAGAGAAATACAGGAAGCATATTGAAGCCAAACAGGAAGCTAGAGAGGAAAAAGAAAGCGACGTCACTGCATGTAAGGAAAGCGAATCTACCGCTCTAATCTGTTTTGATATGCAAAGTGTCTTGACATGCCCTCAAACGCAAATTTCAAAAGCTTATTACAAAAAAAATATGCTGTTTACAATTTGACTGGATGTGACGTTGCCAAAAAACAAGGCTACTGTGTCTTATGGCATGAGCTTTTAGGCGGTAGAAAAGGAATAGATATCGCAAGTGCATTGTATGTCCTATTAGAAAATATATTGTCGGCAAGACCTGAAATTACGAAAGTAATTTTGTGGTCAGATTCATGTGTGCCACAGAATAAAAACTCGCACATGACTGCAGCGTTATTATATTTTTTAAAAATGCATCCTCAACTCAAAAGTATTGTTCAAAAATTCCAAGTACCAGGACATAGCTGTGTGCAGGAAGTAGATTCCATGCACAGTGTTCTGGACCGAAACTTAAATAAGTTGGAATTGCACAGTCCACTTGCAATTTATAAAGCTATTAAGAATGCAAGAACCAGAAAACAATAAATAAATTTATATACAATATTCAATCTGTAAATAGCTTTCATGTATTTTAGCAGCAGAAACTATATATCCATAAATGCTAATGATACCTTGCCTCAGGATAAAAAGAATAATTCAAACATCACGCCAAAATAGTACATATTTTTAAGAGATTTCATTGGTTTAATATGGAAAAATAAGCACGCGATATCCGCCATATTTTATAACATAGTCAATCCTTAACATGTGAACGTTCTCTTACATTTTTTACTTTATTGAAGTGTAGACTTCTTTAGGCGCGTTACGCTGATTGTAGGCAGTGAACAAGACTGACCTGCAACGCTCGGATATGTAACGCTCGGATATGTGTAACGCTCGGATATGTGTAACGCTCGTTCGGGTAAAGTCGGCTAAGGGTACAAGATAAATCTATTATATAGAGGTATTTAATTTCAATTAAATTGAAATTTAAATAAATAAATAAATTCATGTCCCCGAGCAGATTCGAACCCGAGCCGAACGGGTATGACCAATGTATGACGCCGGCACGTTGCATCAGACCAACGCGGGAGACGTAATCGATTATTCCTATCGTGTATTTATACATATACATACGTCACTGCTATGCTCGTTCGGCGACCGTTACATGGGAGAGCATGACGCATCAGTCGTATAATACGTTACTGAATATTATACGCGCGTGTACATGTAATAAATGTGCGAATACGTTTTATTTAATAAGTTACTGAATATTATACGCGTGTATTTCGTATTATTAACCTCGCCTTGATGAAGTTTACACTTCTGCTGTGTGGTTTTAAGCACACCCATTTTCTTGCTTTTTTAAAAAAACAGTTTTAGTTTTACGTTTTTGACATTTTTATATTTTATTTATGCTTTTTAGTGCTTTTTTGAATCATTTTTTTTGCCTTTTTGTCTGCCTTTTTCGAGACTTTATTTTGCCTAACTATCCTAGCTCTACTTATAATGGCCTTAAATGCTAGGAGATATGGCTTGTGTTTTATATTTTAAAAGATAGAGTCTTTTAAATATAATCTCTAGGGAAAAGATTCTTTGTGCAGTTTTTCTGCTTGCTTGTAGATGGGCCATGTATATTATATTTTACTGTGTTATTAAATACAATTTGTAAGTTTAAGTACGTCATAAATATTAGTGATCAGGTCCAAGTAAACCATTAAATTCACCACTCAGAGAGCATCATCGATTGGTACACTTAAGATGACGAATAACGATTTTAAATATGTACAAAAACTTAATGCTACAAACTTCAAAAATTAGAACAATAGTCATTCTAATGGACATCTCCAAGACTCTAAGTAAAATCATAAAGTCTCCTTTCTACAATTATTTTATTAACATTACACTTAATAGTAAAAATAATGCAATTTAAAAATTTTGGCAAAGTACTAAATTCTCAACTCTTTAGATGTCATATCAAGTTGGTTACTACATTTTAAGCTATGAGTTCCGGGTTTTGGCACGATACTTGAATCACTTTCTTATTTTGAGACATGGTTAATTTATTTGTTATAGAATTGTTCCAGATATGTGTCAATTTGTAATGGCATTGAATTTTCGTTTGAAGTATCGTCACTAGCCGTGTCAGTTGCAACAACAATTCCACTTCACATAATATTGAAATATAGAATAAATGTTGTTCAAAATTAACTTTACTGCATATTTGTCATGAATTGACTTACACTACAAAATTTTAAAAATATTCGCAATAAACTGTTTTTCGAAGTGTTAAAAAATTACCTATTAAACACTTAAAAAACTTGTTCCAAATTTAATTATAAAAATTACGCCCCCAGTACAATAGAGTGCAAATTATTAATGTAAATCATTATTATTCCAAATTTACCCTTAAATGCTCTTTATTAATACCCAGAGAATGCATAATTTGAGAAATATGCAAAAATTAGAATAGTACAAATATCTTTAAACACAAGTTGTTTCGTATTAATTTTAAAATAATTTTGTTTTCTTCATAAATTAACCAGATTTGTCACAAATATAATTTTCACTAAACTAAACATTACTCTGGGTATGGCTCCAAGACTAATCAGAGCCTACTACTACGATTACAAGCTTAAGTTATGTGAAGATTTGCAAATATAGCGATTCAAAACTATTCATGATTGTAATACCTTCTAATACCGCGCGATCAATTAAATTCTAAATTAGAGCAGTTTGTGAAATTTAAATTAAGTTGGTATATAAGTACTAATTTACAATTTGAATTGTCAAAGTGGCGTTTCAAAATGTTTGATTTAGAACATAAGATTTTTCTTACTGAAAGTTATTTTAAAAACGCCGAACGACAAGAGAATGGTGAATGGACATATTCAGTACCGCACTGCATCAATGATTTTCAAAATGCCTTCCCTAATTTTCCTGCGGATTATCAAAAATTAGTCCAAGAAATTTACACATGTGTGGCGAAATTTCGTAATGTTGGAACTGTAGGTAGGAAAGCTGGTAGTGGCGCGCCCAAAAAAAGGACTCCTGAGATTGTGGCAGATGTTGCAGAAAGAATGGAACAGTCTCCCAAAAAATCTCTTCGCAGATTAGCCCAAGAAATAAACCTTTCATATGGAACTTGTCAAAAAATTTTAAAAGAAAATTTATATCTTTATCCCTATAAGATTAACGTCGTTCAAGAGCTATTCCCTCGAGATTTTCCTGTACGAATAGAATACTGTCAGTGGTTTTTGAATAATTTAAATAACAACACTTTGGATTTAACATTTTTTTCTGACGAAGCATGGTTTCACCTATCCGGCTATATAAACAAACAATATATGCGTATTTGGTCTTCGGAGAATCCTCATGAGTTTATTCGATCGCCTCTCCATCCGCAGAAAATTGGTGTTTGGCTAGCGGTTTCTAGAAGGCGTATATTTGGACCTGTGTTTTTTGAAGGAACGATAAATGCTGAGAGATATCGAAATAATTCACTTGAACCGTTTTTACAAAATCTTCATGATGACGAACTTTTACATGGGTATTTCCAACAGGATAATGCAACAGCTCACAAAACATGGGAAAGTATGGCTCGAATTCGCGAGTTTTATGATAATCGAGTCATTGAATTTCCGCCTTGCAGTCCGGACTTAACGATTCTTGATTATTTCATTTATCCGTATCTGAAAAACACAGTTTACAAAAATAACCCACAAAATCTTGAAGAACTACAAGAGGCAATTTCTAATGCATGTAACGCTATAACCGTTCAGACGTTGGCAAATGCTTTTGAAAATATGAAACGGAGGGTTAACAGTTGCATTGCAACAGGGGGAGAACACTTTGAACACCTTTTGTAATTCACAATAAAACTAATTTATCTTGTAATGCTTTCATTTCCATTAAATTTAAATCGATTACACATAAGATTCACAAATGTCACAAAGTATAACATAACCGCAAATTTCAATTAATCAATAATTGACATTCTGGACAACCTAATAAAAAAAATCCCGCCTGCTATAATTTAGAATTTAAATGGTCGCGTGATATAACGTATAAGAAAGAAGATACTATGGTAAAGACATGACTTTCCAATATTTATATGTCCAAATTTTGAAAAATAAATTATCCATGGTATAGCCCGTTCATGACCTACTAACCTGCTACGCTTGTCAACACTTACTGGACCATATTACAAATGGATTTTATAAATTTATTTGGACTACATTATTTCAGAGATATTCCCAATGAAAGTCTGAGTAATAGTAGTAATTTTGAAAATTTACTCTAAATCAAATAATGAATACTTTTGTACTCTTCATAAATTAGTATAGAATGTGTTAATTGCGAGATATTTTTCTTTTTATACTTATTTTCTCTCAAATTAACTTCTAAATACCCTTTTTCTTAATAATTTTATCAACAAATTTTAAAAAAATAATGAGCTAAATTTGATCGCCTCTCATAGATATCTATCTACAATTTACTTACATCATTATCAAAACTAATTATGTTTGACTGAATATTATTTGAATTCATACTTTCCCATGCTAATCTAGGATGGCCATCGATAACGTCTACCTTTATTAAAATAATTTCTTCATGTCCTAATACCATATGACAATTTCTCGCGACGGATACAGCAGTTTCTAAATTATCGCCTAAAATATTATGAAAAATAAAAAGATGAAGCTCATTCATACTTGCATACCAGTAATCATTAATGTTCGAATATTAGCATTACGTAATGTTAATAATACTGGACTTGTTTCAACTTTCAACGTATTTTCCATAACAATCAAACCCAAAAATATTAAACCCGATTCAACCTGCAAAATAAATTTACTTTAAATAAATTACAATTTTCATTAAATCACCTTACTTGATCTCTCGAAATTCTTTGGCTATCTTTCCACTTCATCGTTGACGGAAGTGGTTTGTAGGCAACAGCTATCACACGCTTACCAGATGTTGTGTAATATGAGAGTCGTGTAGAAAAATCTAAAGGAATACTACTCTCTTGGCACAATTTAACAATTTTTTCAGGTGCCCCTTTTACAAACGTAATCATATTTGGTGCATTTAATACTTTGCATATCACAGACATACATTGAAATTCCGATGAAAATTGAAATACTCGTAATATTCCAATTTGGTAACCCCTCTGCAGAACAAAAACAATATTTTTAAATAAATAGAAATTAAAATAAATCAATGATTCTCGCTTGCATACCTCTGTATCCCCACCACCAATATCAACCGTAGATGAATAATGTTTAGGTTTAATAATTGCTGATACAAGAACATCATAGTTGGTATCTTCCTGAGAACTAGGCTCCTCCAGTTCCTAATAAATACAAAACTAAGTAATATAATTTTACTGTATGAATTTTATAGTTTTCATTCGTAAAGGCATCTAGATACCAGGCTTACGAAAAATTCTTTTATGATGTTAGGCGCGTCTTATAAAACCAAATCAATCAAATAGTCAGTTGTTTATTAATTAGGTGAGAGACTTATTCTGCTTGGCATAATGATTGTAAATGTTGTTTTAGGTTTATTGATATTATGAAAGAAAATACATTATTTTTATTGGCTTATTGCTTCAATCGTAAACTAATTCCAACATTGTTCGTAAAATATAATAAAACTAATAGAAAAATAAAACCTATAAATTAAATTACGTCAATAAAATAGTCTATGTTAGAACTTATGCCGAATAATTACTAATGGCATTAAAATTTGCTAATTTTTTTTTTAATATTTCCATGTCAGTGTAGAAATAATATATTTAAGTAAAAATTATATATTTCCGTAGAATATTTTGCTAAAAGTATATATGGAAATAACTCCTTTAATACAAAATAAATTCATATAAATATCCTAATTGTCTTGACTCAATACAATTTAAAATCTCTATGCAAGAAAATTATTTCCATTAATGTTTTGGTACAAGTGCAATATATTGTAGAAATACCCCCTTTTAAAGGCGTATCTATTACATTTAACAATATACTACAATATTTTAAATATAAACTTGGGTTGCCAATATGTATTTTCAATTTCAATGTATTATTAATTTGCCCGTACTATTATATCTCTTCCTATCACATTCAACAATACTAAATTTCATAAATCTAACATTACATTTACAATTAAATTCATCTTTCATTTTTCCAAAACATTTACATATTCTTTTACTATTATATTCCTCAGTCCGAGCCTGTATCTTTTGGTTCACTTAGCAATTATATACTAGTAGTGATATATCTTCTGGTAATGTTGGTAACTCGGAACTTGACAATAGTATCGCTTCAAGTTGAATATTATTATAACTAGATTTCAAATATCTAATTTCTTTTTATACAAAAACTATATAATAAGATTTATCTTATTACTGCATAACAACTCTTTTAATCTCAGAAGTAAGTATATTTTTATAGGATATGATTTATAGCTCATAAATTAAATTGATGATTTTATTTCTAGGTATTCCCACATTTTATATGGTAGTGATTTTCTAACAAATATTCTATATTACCATTAAAACAAGGATATAAAAAACTAACAAGCAATATATTCATTTGATAAATTATTTACAATATTTCTGGTGCTATGATGAAAATGCCACTTTTAATACAAATATCCTATCTAAACTTGTTCAACTAAAGAATATGGTTATGAAAAGAACAGATGTTAACCTCTCTTTTTTATAAGGTATGTTATTTAATAAAGTTAGTTTTAAATTTGTGAAAATTATAACAAACTTATCTGATTTATATTTTTATGCAATTATTTATAATCTCTTACTAATTTATGAATATAGTTTGTCATGTGGTTTATTATATTGTACTCATTCACAAATATTTAAATTATCATTTCAAAAACCATATGGAAAATGAAAATAGTTCAATACAACCTTGGTTTATTTCACAGTCTTTTCTTATCTCGTAACTCCTTTTAATATCTTCTTATAATTTTGTATCCTCAGATGAACGCCAACCTTACAACAATAACTTCTTCGGACTATGTAACAGCTGTCTGTGCCTCCTAAAAGTGACTATCGATACAGGAACAATGAAAAATGGTCCTATTAAAATTGGAATTTCTTTCTTGATTATATAACTAATACTCCAATGAATCAATAACTCCGTCCAGGAAGCTCTTCGTCTAATTATACAGCATGTGATGCTCCAATTCCACTGTGACACCGTAGTTATAGATACTCCTTCAGGAAAATTACGTTTACTGCTCCAATTCCTTTATAACCTAGTTAAATATGGATACTCCTTCAAGAAAATAAGGTATGATGCTCCAATTCCACTGTGATCTCGATAAACATGGATACTACTTTGCTGGTAAGTACTATTAAATTATATTCCAGTTTAATTGCACTCCTATCTTCTTCCTTTATTACAGTTTAATGAAAACTGTTGACATTTATTTTTTTAGCACACTAATACTTCGTATTCTATACTAATAATATTCCTAAATGTTTGAATATTAATTTCCAATACACTAACACTTTTATCTCTCTTTAATTTATGAAATTATGGCTACTATAAATTGATCGCCAATTTCATAAACTCACTCTGTGAAAAATTATTTTTCGAATTCTTATTTATTTTCCCATTCCCTTAGTGATACTGCCTTTTTTTTTAAATTGACCAATCTTCATTATCCACCTCTTTATTATACTCAATATAAATTCCATTATGCTAATCTTTTTCTAAATACCTCTCCATATAACAATACTCTTATTATGATAATTTTTTTATGAATTTAGTATAAAATTTATGTATTCAGAACCATTTAACACATTCTCCAATAACTTTTCTGTACAAAATGTCAACATTGACAACCACTGACAGTTCCTTCAAATATTTTAACGCGGGAAATTATAATCAATTTTAACAATGCCTTATAATAAAATTTACCTCTTAATACCATTTCTCTTCATTAAATTCAATTGAACAAGTTTTTACAAATTTTATATAACATATCGAATTATTAAGTAAATACAAATTCTCTATTTTACAGATTTCTGTGTCATTTGACGAACCATGGACCTTACACAACAAACTATATAGAATCAAATAAGGACCATCAGTAACTATAAACACATTAATAAACCATTATTTTCTTTATAATACTATTTTTAATTATAAACATATATTTATATTGACGGTATGTACCTAGTACTACCTCATTTTGCCCCTTTAATAAATGTAAAATTTCAACTTGTTTGAATAATTTTCATTTATTAATTAAGAAATTATCTGTATAAATTCAAAGTTATAATCTGTTACCCTCATAACACATTCAAATTATTAACAACTTTTAAAAGTAAATTCTTGCATTGTGCTTGCAATATTCTTGTAATATGGCACCTTCATCATTTATTTAACATGTAAATTTTTAACAACAATTAATAACTTTATACTCTATGAAAAATTATATACATGTACTTCAATTATTATTTATTTGACTGTAATATAAGTTTCTTTTCAATATCGATCCATTCTCTTAAGTAATTTTATCTTTATCCTATACTTTCTTTTTAAGTGTACTTTGTATTAGGAAATTTATCATTTTAAATGAAATTTACGTTATAAATAAGTTTTTATTTATTTTTAATCTCTGGATACCTGGTCATGTAACTTAATAATTAGTACCAACAAGATATACATTTATTTACTTTGAACTCTTCTATATGAAGATTTTTAGCATTGATAAAAAAAACTATCTTCTTACTAATTCCTGTAATACCTTTATTATTATATGGTGAATATTTACTCAACTTTCCATTATTCCTTTGGACTTAGATTGCCTTTTAAAAATATACTTTATTTATGCTCACATATACATTTATATTAATTATTTATATTGTTCTTATTCGAACATATCCCTTATTTCCCTTTATAGACCTTTTCGTCTTATCCCCTACTTTCATCATACGAAAGTTTTTTTAATTATATTTTCGTTTTATTGGTATACGTTACCATTTTAATAATATGTAGACATTTTCGTCTTATACATTTTATACCCTTTTACATATATTCTAACATTTATTATTCCATATTTTCATGGATCATTTTATATTTCTCTATTATAGTAAGCATTTCATTTTTTTATACGTATATCATCTTTCTATATAAAAGGCTTTTATTCTTTCCTCTTAATAATTTATTATACCATAATCACCTTATGTACCACACGACCTATTTTATCATGTATCAATACACGTATTATCTCTTCTATTCGTTTTATAATGTTCAAATGTACTTTTTCTTGTATAATATTTTCTTTCCATACATGTTTTTTTTAATTTTTAAGTATCTAATATTCCAGGTATCTTCTTATTTAAATTCCTTTTCTTGTACACACATGTTCTAGTATTCTCTACTTATATTACATTTTTTTTTTTTTTTTTTAATAAAAAAAAACAAATATTATGGAATAAGGGAATAACTTTTACATACATTAAAATACTCATTTAAATATAGATAACATTCCTAATTCTAAATCTAACCTATTATTCCGGATGAGATTCTAAATAATACCTGCCCCTACCTTATTATTAAATCAGTCGTTTCTGCAAGTTCTCATAAAAATAGTAATAATTCTTATTATATGTAATGTATCAAATTTCACTATCAATTCATTGTCTTTTATCCATTTCTATGCCCCTATTTACCGTATTATTTGTATGCGCTCTTGTAATTTGTGGTAGCTGTGTATATAATTGGTTTAGTAATACCCATGAATACTTGTCCTTAAGTATCTGTCATGTCCATAAATTCTTTGTTCGTGTACAATAATTTTTATGAGGGCTTTTATCTTGTTGTAGCTCTGGTAAGATGGTGTCGCCGGTACCATCAGTTGTCGCCCTTTTATACAACTGCCATGTCCATAATTTAAATGTTATATTGTATCATGTATTATCCGAGACATCTTATCCATTATAATTTTTAATCTTACTCTATTTTTCAATATTCCATATGTTTCTTCTTTATCCACATCTTCTTCATACCATGACTCATTTTCTTCAGTTTTGTAAAACATCTTATTCACAAATTTTCCAACCTGGTCAAATATACTCATAACATCTGCATTTCTAGATGTAAATATCTCTGTCACTTTCTGCACTTCAATATCCCATTCCAATAATTTACACTTAATCTCCAAGATCATTGTAACCTGATGAACAATTCTTCGCACATATTTTTCTGAAGAATCTCTTATACTCACCAAAGAATCATTTCCATTTACCAATTCTTTATACTTATTACACATATTAATCTTTTCATTTTTCAAGTCATTTTCCACATAAGTTGGTATTATATTATATCCAACTTTTAAACTTCTTCCCATATACTTTTCGTCTCTTATGACTATCCCTGTTAATTGTCTTAAAAAATATAAATCCGAAATATTATCCTCTTCTTCTGCTAATAAAAATGAGTCCAAATATGATCTTAAAATTTTTCTGCCGGAATCTAAATATTTTGTTTTCTTTTGTATAGGCTTAATCGTGTAAGTTTTCTTGATTTCAGCTGTATTTTGTTCAATGTTGATACAGTTTATTTCATCCTTCTCACAATTTTCAATTACCCTTTCTTCAGTTGTATCTATTTTGTCCTTTACACATATTTGTTTTTCTGATAATATTTCTTCTGGAATTCTTACTAAAGGTTCTTTACATTTTTCAATATTCCATTTATATTCTTCTTTAGTAACCGTAACTTCTTCTTTCAATTGTACAAAATTCTCTGTAATAACCTCATTTAACTTGTCTATTTTTCCACTTACTTGTTCGTTCAACTTCTCCAATTCTCCACTTAATTCTTCTTTAAAACCCATTAAATTCTTCTTATTCTCTTCAATCACCTTGTCAAATTTATTACTTAATTCCTTATTAAATTCTTCGCTATTTTTCTCTAATTTTTCGAAGGAATTTCCCCACACTTGTCTTCTTTCTTCTCTATCTACTTCTCTCATACGTCTTCTTTCTTCTCTGTCTACTTCTCGCATACGTCTTCTTTCTTCTCTATCCACTTCCATTTCTTTTTTTAATTTTTCACACAATTGATAAATTAACAACATATCTGCTGATGAGATTGACGTCTTTCTCTGTAACTGCGATTTATCACCCCTATCGTGTGTATCTACTAACTGTTGTATCTCTCCCTGTACCTGTGAAATTTCTTCTCCAACTTGTATTCTACCTAATGGTTGTGTTTCTTCTTCGCTATTGCTTGAAGACTCTGGCCTATTTATTACAGAACTACTTCTAGACCTAGTATTCATGATTAATAAATTATATGTAATATTACTATAATAACCTGTACTATACTCTCAAACCTAGTTTTATTATACTGATAACCTTTTGTATAAAAAAAAATGTATTTTTCTAATTATAATAAAGTGAATAAATTATCGAAAACACAATCTTTGCGAGTTTCTTTTAAAACGCCCCACGTTCGGAAGCCATATTAATGTAGAAATACCCCCCTTTTAAAGGCGTATCTATTACATTTAACAATATACTACAATATTTTAAATATAAACTTGGGTTGCCAATATGTATTTTCAATTTCAATGTATTATTAATTTGCCCGTACTATTATATCTCTTCCTATCACATTCAACAATACTAAATTTCATAAATCTAACATTACATTTACAATTAAATTCATCTTTCATTTTTCCAAAACATTTACATATTCTTTTACTATTATATTCCTCAGTCCGAACCTGTATCTTTTGGTTCACTTAGCAATTATCTACTAGTAGTGATATATCTTCTGGTAATGTTGGTAACTCGGAACTTGACAATAGTATCGCTTCAAGTTGAATATTATTATAACTAGATTTCAAATATCTAATTTCTTTTTATACAAAAACTATATAATAAGATTTATCTTATTACTGCATAACAACTCTTTTAATCTCAGAAGTAAGTATATTTTTATAGGATATGATTTATAGCTCATAAATTAAATTGATGATTTTATTTCTAGGTATTCCCACATTTTATATGGTAGTGATTTTCTAACAAATATTCTATATTACCATTAAAACAAGGATATAAAAAACTAACAAGCAATATATTCATTTGATAAATTATTTACAATATTTCTGGTGCTATGATGAAAATGCCACTTTTAATACAAATATCCTATCTAAACTTGTTCAACTAAAGAATATGGTTATGAAAAGAACAGATGTTAACCTCTCTTTTTTAAAAGGTATGTTATTTAATAAAGTTAGTTTTAAATTTATGAAAATTATAACAAACTTATCTGATTTATATTTTTATGCAATTATTTATAATCTCTTACTAATTTATGAATATAGTTTGTCATGTGGTTTATTATATTGTACTCATTCACAAATATTTAAATTATCATTTCAAAAACCATATGGAAAATGAAAATAGTTCAATACAACCTTGGTTTATTTCACAGTCTTTTCTTATCTCGTAACTCCTTTTAATATCTTCTTATAATTTTGTATCCTCAGATGAACGCCAACCTTACAACAATAACTTCTTCGGACTATGTAACAGCTGTCTGTGCCTCCTAAAAGTGACTATCGATACAGGAACAATGAAAAATGGTCCTATTAAAATTGGAATTTCTTTCTTGATTATATAACTAATACTCCAATGAATCAATAACTCCGTCCAGGAAGCTCTTCGTCTAATTATACAGCATGTGATGCTCCAATTCCACTGTGACACCGTAGTTATAGATACTCCTTCAGGAAAATTACGTTTACTGCTCCAATTCCTTTATAACCTAGTTAAATATGGATACTCCTTCAAGAAAATAAGGTATGATGCTCCAATTCCACTGTGATCTCGATAAACATGGATACTACTTTGCTGGTAAGTACTATTAAATTATATTCCAGTTTAATTGCACTCCTATCTTCATCCTTTATTACAGTTTAATGAAAACTGTTGACATTTATTTTTTTTGCACACTAATACTTCGTATTCTATACTAATAATATTCCTAAATGTTTGAATATTAATTTCCAATACACTAACACTTTTATCTCTCTTTAATTTATGAAATTATGGCTACTATAAATTGATCGCCAATTTCATAAACTCACTCTGTGAAAAATTATTTTTCGAATTCTTATTTATTTTCCCATTCCCTTAGTGATACTGCCTTTTTTTTTAAATTGACCAATCTTCATTATCCACCTCTTTATTATACTCAATATAAATTCCATTATGCTAATCTTTTTCTAAATACCTCTCCATATAACAATACTCTTATTATGATAATTTTTTTATGAATTTAGTATAAAATTTATGTATTCAGAACCATTTAACACATTCTCCAATAACTTTTCTGTACAAAATGTCAACATTGACAACCACTGACAGTTCCTTCAAATATTTTAACGCGGGAAATTATAATCAATTTTAACAATGCCTTATAATAAAATTTACCTCTTAATACCATTTCTCTTCATTAAATTCAATTGAACAAGTTTTTACAAATTTTATATAACATATCGAATTATTAAGTAAATACAAATTCTCTATTTTACAGATTTCTGTGTCATTTGACGAACCATGGACCTTACACAACAAACTATATAGAATCAAATAAGGACCATCAGTAACTATAAACACATTAATAAACCATTATTCTCTTTATAATACTATTTTTAATTATAAACATATATTTATATTGACGGTATGTACCTAGTACTACCTCAATATATATATATATATATATATAAAAGAAAAAGAGAATATTGGGTAAATTCCGCAACCGTAGACACGTGTTTCTGACTAATTGGTCGTCATCAGTACGGTGTAGCCAAGGAATAAGGTGGGATATCCTTGGAGATAGAAGCATACACGGAAGACCATCAGGTGACAGACTACCATTTGCAGCTTCAGTTAGAAGATCTTCGGTTTTGAAGACAACAACACTAACATCGTCACGAGGAAGACATTGTCAACCTGCGTGCTATCCGAACCCAGGAAAGATAATCAATGAAGGAATTATCGCGGATACATAAAATAAAGCAATAATTCGGATGGCACGCAGGTTGACAATGCCTTCCTCGTGGCGATGTTAGTTGTTGTCTTCAAAACCGAAGATCTTCTAACTGAAGCTGCAAATGTTTCCGTGAATGCTTCTATCTCCAAGGATATCCCACCTTATTACTTGGCTACACCGTACTGATGACGACCAATTAGTCAGAAACACGTGTCTACGGTTGCACTAAGCGGAATTTATCCAATAGTCTCTTTTTCTTGTTTTATTTTATGCATCCGCGATAATTCCTTTATTGATTATCTTTCCTGGGTTCGGATGGCACGCAGGTTGACAATGTCTTCCTCGTGGCGATGTTAGTTGTTGTCTTCAAAACCGAAGATCTTCTAACTGAGGCTGCAAATGGTAGTCTGTCGCCTGTTGTCTTCCGTGTATGCTTCTATCTCCAAGAATTACCCACCTTATTCCTTGGCTACACCGTACTGATGACCAATTACTCAGAAACACGTGTCTACGGCTGCACTAAGCGGAATTTACCCAATATTCTCTTTTTCTTGTTTTATTTTATGTATCCGAAATAATTCCTTTATTGATTATATATATATAGCGGGGAAACAGTACGTTAGATGAATCTATTAGTCAAAAAACTAAGATTTCCAAGCAACTATTTATTGCACAAGTGGTACTGACACTTTTTAATTTAATATATTATCACGTGATTCAATACAAACGTCAGTGTATCCTTTTTATCTTGCTAAAAATTAAATAAACTGTCTCTTTCTAATGTTGTCACCACTACTTCGGGTTTATTTATAGCGTAAAGCTCTGCGATTAGTATTATTAGGCCAATGGATCTAATCAATTATATTGTCAATAGACCGTCACTTTGAATTTTCCACAATATGCTGGAATTATTTATGCAATTACTACCAAATCGCAAATAATTATTATGCAATGAGATCATCGAATCTGACTCATAAGGTCACATTTCCGAAAACGCATATATTATGACAGCTGTCGCCGCCAAATGAAGATTAAACTAATAGAATTATAAGCAAAATAATTCTTTTTATTATATTTATTTATAATATGATCTACGGTCTCGAATTCAATATAAACCAGGCATGTCAAACCCGCGGGCCGCATGCGGCCTCCCTACAAGTTGTTTGCGGCCCGGCAAGGCTGGTATCAAATATTTAAAATAATTGGTTTTTATTTAATCTACAAAAGATTTCCCCCTATTTTGTTATAAGTGTCACAAAGTATATATGAAATTTATCACTTTATGACACTTATAACAAAATATGATGTCTTGGGAGTATATTGATATTATAAAAATGACAATACTATTTTTGAATATCGCGGGTAAAAGCGACAATAGCGCACCTCTTGGGTGGGCCATGAACTATCGTCGTCGAACTTTGTCGACCAGTATGAGTAAGAAACGATTAATTGATGATGAACATCGCAATTTTCATGAAAAATGGGAATTACAATATTTTTGTATTCAAGCAAAAAATAAATTTTTATGTTTAATATGTAGAAACCGTATAGCAGTTTGCAAAGAATACAATATTCAAAGGGACCTACGATACAAATCATAAAGTAATCTACAACACATACATTGCGAAACTTTGTGAAGATAAATTGTTAGAATTAAAGTTGACACTTAGAAAACAACAAAGTATATTTGTTAAACATATTGAAGATAACAGCTGCTGTAAAAACTAGTTATTTATTATCACATTTAATTGCAAGAAAGTCGAAACCATTCAATGAAGGGGAATTTATTCACGAATGCATTATTAATACAGCAGAAATTTTGTGTCCAGAACAAATAAAAAAAATTAAAAAACATTAGCTTAACGCAAAACACCGTTGCAAGTAGAATTGATGATATAGCCAAGAATTTAAGGAAACAACTGAAGTCAATAATACCAACATTTGAAACCTATTCCATTGCAATTGACGAAAGTACAGATACGCAATACCGCTCAGCTGGCTGTTTTTATTCGCGGATGTGATGTGAACTTAAAAGTAAGTGAAGAGCTTCTGGAAATTATTCCTGTGCGCGATACAACTACTGAAGCTGATATTTTTAACGCACTTATGGAAGTTTTGATTAAATATAATTTATCGTTAAAAAAATTAATTTGTCTTGCAGCTGATGGTGCTCCTGCCATCACTGGCGTTCTTAAAGGAGTTGTTGCAAAATTAAAAGACAAATACAAAGAACAAGGTAATGCTTATTTTCAACATTTTCATTGAATCCATGGAGGTAGTATATAACAGGAGGGAGCATGATTTTAAAAAAGCGGATTTAGCGCGTGAATGCGCAGAGCTATAAAGTGGTACTGCAAGTGCGACGCATAACGAGGCTAACCAGTGGCGTCGCGATAATTTTTTGAAGGGAAATAAAAAAATAAATTTTTAAAAATCTTCAACCAGAAAATGGTTTCAATTGAACAATATTTCTTCTTGAAAAACACAAGTTTTACTTTACAATTTTATTTATTGTCCTCTAAAATGTATTAACTTAGTGAGACTATTGCGAACATATTCACCTTTACATGAATTATTTTTACAACTGTATTTAATCCTTACATCTAAATAACAATTTACAACAGCTTTAATTAAAAATAAATTATGAAGATGTTGTGAGCTCACTAACAAATCATTACAAACCAAAGAATCAAGAGTTTCCATGATAATTTTTATTTTATTTACTTTCATGGAACCGTCAAGTTGATTAGATTTATAAATTTTTTCGGTCTTAGAGCAAACGGTTATCAGGTCATTGCTGGGATACGATAAGCCGCCCCTATTTTTAAAATCTATAAAACTATTTATTAAATTCGATTTACAACCAAATAATGACCCAACACAAATTTCACATTTAAGCTTGTCGCCTAGCTTTTTTGCTACAAAACCAGCAATATAAATTACCACCTCCTGCGGAAACTGTGATAGTGCTGTGTTTGTGAAAAAATGTTCATCCAAAGTATCATTTGGATTATTCGAGGATGAACCAATATCATTATATATATAATTGTCAAAGTTTATAGCATCCTCTGGTTTTTTTCTAAAAGATGAAACGTGTAATATACCAACATGTTCAAGAGGAACACAATTCCCAAACCCATTATCATTAACTTCTGCATGTATGAGTAGTTTCTTGTAAGCAGTTTTGATCTGACGACAAGTGGGATTATCATTACTGCCTCCTTGTGCCCTAAGACTGAAAAAGAAAACTTCTAGATGGTCCTGACTGCATTTATAAGTTGGCAAAAATTTCAATAAAGGTGTGCTGCTTTCCAGGCTAATAAATCTATTATAAATATTCAAAATTGACTCTAAACAAATTAGAAATCCTAAGAATCCAGTTTTTCTATTGGACAACAAAACTAACTTGTTATCTAAAAATCGCAACTTTTCCACATAATTTTGAAAACTGTCCCTAAAAGAAATAATTTCAGAAATATTTCGACTATTAATTGGTTGTTTAAAACCGAATTCTTTTAAATTTCTTGAATTTAAAATATCAAACGCATCGTTTATAAAATTTATGAATGTAGCTGTAGGCCCGCAATCCTTAAAAGCATCCAACTTCAGGGTGTCTTTGCAAAACAACAATGCTTCTGCAACTGACCTACTTAACAACTGCGTTGCAAGTTTTACTTTCATTTTTTGTTTAAAAAAAAGTATATGTCGTTTTCTTAATTTATTTGCTAAATGAAGTCCTTCATCTTCTTGTAGATTATTCAATAACTCTACATATTTAAAATCTATGATTTCACCATTATCGTCAATCATTCTACGTTTTTCACCAAAAACATTTCTTATTAACTTGCACATATGAGCAGGATCTGGCATTATGGCTATTTCTTCCCCTATAATTGATGTTGAAAGATTATTTACATCAAGGCAGCACCCTAAGGACTTTGCCATTGTAAAATTTGTCGGACATCCATCAAAAGTGACATTTGTAATAATAACCCCACTGTCTTTTACCAAATTTATACACTGCAGGAGAAGGGAAGATTTTTGCTGAGAATTTAATCCGTTGATTAAAAAATATCCTAAAGGAAGTTTCCACCTATCATTTATGGCTACCAAAATAAATGTTAATGCTTCTTTCGCAAGCTGGTTTTCATCAGAATCTATTGTTGGGCCCAAATCAATAATGTTGACCATCAAACTCTACTTGTTGTCGAACAGCCATTTCATCAAAAACTAAAGAACACAAAATTGTTTTACCATTTTTGCGTTCAATCTCAACTTTCTGGGCTAGGATGTGAAATGCTTCTTTAGTAAATCCTGGTGAGCCATCAACAGAAGAATACCAACTACTCAGAGTTTTTTCATGTGGCAAAGTATCATTGAATTTGCTCCTAACATAACGGTAGGCCCTTGGGGAATAAAAATGAAGAGTAACAGCAAATTTTCTAATTTCTTGTCCAAATTTTGTAGGTAGTTTTTTGCCATCAATTTTTCGAGACAGCCTATCAATAAATTCTTGATTTTCTCCATATTTTGTAAATGTCTCTGTTTTACATGAAGACCCATTCTCCTTTGAAATCTTCAAAATTTCAATATTTTTTTATGCTGACGAACCAACCTTTTTTTCACAGCAACCAGTTCTCGTTGTTGCATTTTATTCTTTTTCTGCAAATCCCTAATTTGTTGTTTTAAACAAATAATTTCAGTCACATTTGTTGAGAAATGTTGCAATTTTTCATTCAATGACACAACTTCTTTAGCAAGCAAGTCATCATCAGCAAAAGAATCCTCCAACATTTCAGACACATTTGACATCTGTAATACATTGTATTGTTTAAAACTTAAGTGCACATATTTATCTAGTTTTTACAAACCGTAACATTGTCGGCAGGAACCAAATTGGGATTTAAATTTCTTTTCGGGGAGGTTTGAACCTTCATATTCACCTACAAACAATTTTAATGAATAATGTTAAATGCTGCTGAAATTATTGATACAAACCCTGTCATAATAATCAAAATAGATTGAAGGAATGGAATTTTTCTTCAAATCCTTTTTTTTTGTTTTTCAAATTAACTTCAAAATTCTCTGCAGTGAAGTGGAGTGAACACAGAAAAATGTTATCGGACGATGGAATGTTTTCCACACCAAGTCCACAACATATAAATTCCATCCATAAATTTCTGGTATGTGAGTCCCTAGGTATTCTATATAAAACCACAATTAATAATTTAATTTATTAGTAAAGTGCATTTAGCCAGCACAAAAAAAATAACAATAACCTCAAATTTAAACTAAAAATACTCACCTATGGAATGTTATATTATCCGTTGAACTGTTTCCAGCTCTTTTAGTACGTTTGCAAGCTTTGCAACTAGGCATTGTTTTGGAGAAATAAGTTCTCTTAAAACGTGAAACAACAATAAACAAAGTAAACAAACACAAACGAGAGATCACAATTGAAATCACACCTACTGGAAAAATGACGCCAGAATGACGCCGCCACTGTTCCTAGATTTCCGACAAAACCAAATGTCACGCGCCGTTTGAAATGGGTCATAAAGTGGTACTAGGAACCGGTCGACTGATACCGCAAATTTAGCATTGGCAGCATAGCGCACGCTCCCTCCTGTTATATTCTACCTCCATGATTGAATCATTCGTCAGCAAACATTGTGCTCCAAAGTTTTAAATATCGATCATGTACTAAAAAATGTCACTAAAATTGTAAATTATATTCGTGCACGTGGCCTTAATCATAGCCAATTTATAAAATTTCTAGAAGACATAGGAAGTGAATACAACAATCTACCTTATTACACAGAAATTCGATGGCTTTCCAGTCATAAAGTTTTCAAGCGATTCTTTGAATTGCTGGACTAAATTATCATTTTTTTAGAATAGAAAAATTAAGAATGTGGAATATTAAAAGATGATCAATGGATAAAGAACCTGGCTTTTTCAACTTACATTACAAATCAACC
Source organism: Amphimallon solstitiale (assembly GCA_963170755.1). Taxonomy (NCBI): domain Eukaryota; kingdom Metazoa; phylum Arthropoda; class Insecta; order Coleoptera; family Scarabaeidae; genus Amphimallon; species Amphimallon solstitiale. Next base: position 26,614,952 of record OY720678.1, read on the forward strand.
TAGTCAACCTAATATTAAACTACAAGGTAAACAGCAAGTAGTTACTATGTTATTTGACAATAGTAACGTTTTTAAACAGAAATTAATGCTTTGGCAAAAACAAATTCAAAAAGGAAATTTATCCCATTTTGAATGTTGCCAGTCATTATTACAAAAATTACCAGAATTGAAATTTTCAGAATATGCCAAACAAATTAAATTATTAGAAAATGAATTCGAAAAAGATTTTTGGATTTCAAGAAATTCGAAAATCAGTTACACCTATTTACATTCTCCTCTATCAATTGATATTGAAACTGTTGATGATAATTTACAACTGGAATTAATCGAAATTCAGTGTGATTCCATATTGAAACAAAAATATATGGAAGTTGGAATACCAAATTCCTATAATTATTTATCAGTGGACCGATATCCCAATGTGTTATGGGTAATTAGGAGTATTTTAGCTATGTTTGGTAGCACATATTTGTGCGAACAACTATTTTCAACTTTGAAAAATAATAAATCGGCGGAAAGAACGAGACTAACAAACGAGCACGTGCAATCCATTTTAAAACTAGCTACAGCTCAACAAGTTCAACCAAATTTTGAAGATTTGGTTCATGATAAACGTTGCCAAGTTTCTTCAAAAAAATGATATGATATATTTATGCAGTTTTATTTGACTAATGTTAGTTTGAAAAGACAGTTTTTTTAAATGTAATTACCATGTTAATAAAATATCTGTTTGGTTTCAATTGTAGTTTTTTTTGGTAATGCGGCCCGCGGCTTGTGTGTAATACTTGATGTGGCCCTTGGTGGTAAACGAGTTTGACATGCCTGATATAACCAATTTTGCAGGATCGGTGTATTTGTGAGAGATCTGTTCATATTGTAAAATAAATAATTTTGAATAAACTTAATATTACACTTACCCAATCAATGCTTTCAAACATATTTAGGTCAAGAGGATCCCCTGTTAATTGTAAATTTATGCGAGTTAAAGAATGACAAGTAGCCATAGCCTGAATTAGAAGACTAGTAGCATCCAATTGTCTAGGATCGAGTACTTCTTCGGAAAAGGACGCAGCTTCAACTGGTATAACGGAATATAGATCGAATCCATCTTTCGTTAATGTGCCGGTCTGTAAACAAAATAACTAATGGCTTCTAAAAACGTATACGTATACATTACCTTATCAAAGCAAGCTAAGTTAATTCTTCCACCTATGTTGATTCTGGGCGGACTAATGCAGAAGATACCAAGTCTCTTTAAGCGATTCTGACTATACATTATTGCAACCGTCATTGCAGCAGGCAGTGCAGGTGGTACTACAATCGTGACAATATCCAAAGTGCGAACGATTGTGTCTTTAATAGCAGCCTATAAAATAAAAAAATATTACAGACAGGAATAAAATTGTGGAAACGTCTAATTCATGTTTTTTATTGTTATGTTTTATTTTAACTATTGACAATTAATGTGATAAACAAGGCCGCTAATATCAGGAACTAATTATGTTTATATATATATTGCAAATGAATTCTAAGATTGTCTTGAATAATATAAATTTGAGAACTTATACTTAAATATTTGTTCGAAAAAATTCCACTTTGATTAGGATTAGATCCGATGACCTCCCTGAAGATGTTTCTTAGGATAGTGGATGAAACGCCGACGGCAGAAGTAGAGACGACAACACAATTTAAACCCAAAAACTAAGAAGTAATCAATGAAAACCGTGGAAATTTACGACTTAGATAATATTATCAGTGTTACTTAGGAGGAGTATAATTTCCAAATAATTCTTTCATTCTCAGAAAAAATTTTCTTTTCATAATACGAGGGGGTACCCAAAAGTAACCGGAATTATTTTTTAAATGCTATATATTTACAAATATTTACAAAACAACCTTATCCCCTTCAAAATACTCTCCATTACAAGTAATACATTTGTCCCAGCGGTGCTTCCACTGTTCGAAACATTGTTTGAACTCATCTTTAGAGATGGCTGCAAGCTCCTGTCTCGTTCTTTTCTTGATGTCTTCAATGTTTTCAAATCGCCGTCCTTTCATGCCCCTTTTCGTGCGTGGAAACAAGAAAAAGTCGCACGGAGCCAGGTCAGGCGAGTAAGGTGCGTGGGGCAGCGGAACCATGTTATTTTTAACCAAAAACTGGTTAACAGTGATGGCTGAGTGTGCAGGTGCGTTGTCATGGTGGAAGAACCAGTCACCTGTTTGCCACAAATCGGGTCTTTTTTGACGCACTGTTGCGCAATCTTCTTAACACTTCCAAATAAAAGGTTTGATTGACAGTCTGACCTGGGGGAACAAACTCCATGTGAACAACTCCTTTCACATCAAAGAAACAAATCAACATTGTTTTGATGTTTGACTTGACTTGGCGACATTTTTTTGGACGGGGTGACGATGGTGTTTTCCACTGGCTTGATTGTTGTTTTGACTCTGGGTCGTAACCATAGCACCACGATTCATCACCAGTAATTACCTTTGAAAGAAAATCTGGATCAGTTTCAAGCTGTTCTTTCAGTTCACGACATGTCTCCACTCGACGTTCTTTTTGATTGTCAGTCAGAGCCCGAGGAACAAATTTGGCAGCAACGCGTTTCATTCCTAAATCTTCCGTTAAAATTCGCTGAACCGAGCTCCAAGATATTCCACTGATTTCAGACAGTTGATCAATTGTCTGTCGACGGTCTGTGCGTACAAGCTCTCGAATTCTTTCAACATTTTCATCGATTCGGGCAGTTGATGGACGTCCAGGGCTAGGTTTGTCATCAATCGACATGTCGCCATTTTTAAATCGAGAAAACCACTCATACACTTGAGTTTTTCCCATAGCATCATCTTTGTAAGCAGTTTTCAACATTAAAACAGTTTCAGCAGCGTTTTTACCGAGTAGAAAACAAAATTTCACAGCGGCACGTTGTTCACTTAAATTTGCCATCATAAAAAAACGAAGCAGCAGTAAAACAGCACTAACAAAAACGGTCACTACTGACGAACAGAACGTGCCAGGTCAACGGCCCGCGCGGCACTGAACTGGCGACGAGTTGCGCTAGGCAGGCCCTAGCGGCAGAAACCAGTACTACAAAAGCTCCACCCATGGCAATGCTATTCCGGTTACTTTTGGGTACCCCCTCGTATATTAACAGCTATTATTTCTCAATAATTCTAATTAAGTAGTACCACGCGATCATTTAAATTCTAATTATAGCAGGCGGGATTCTTTTTATTAGGTTGTCCAGAATGTCAATTATTGATTAATTGAAATTTGCGGTTATGTTATACTTTGTGACATTTGTGAATCTTATGTGTAATCGATTTAAATTTAATGGAAATGAAAGCATTACAAGATAAATTAGTTTTATTGTGAATTACAAAAGGTGTTCAAAGTGTTCTCCCCCTGTTGCAATGCAACTGTTAACCCTCCGTTTCATATTTTCAAAAACATTTGCCAACATCTGAACGGTTATAGCGTTACATGCATTAGAAATTGCCTCTTGTAGTTCTTCAAGATTTTGTGGGTTATTTTTGTAAACTGTCTTTTTCAGATACGGATAAATGAAATAATCAAGAATCGTTAAGTCCGGACTGCGAGGCGGAAATTCAATGACTCGATTATCATAAAACTCGCGAATTCGAACCATACTTTCCCATGTGTTGTGAGCTGTTGCATTGCCCTATTGGAAATATCCATGTAAAAGTTCGTCATCATGAAATTATTTCGATATCTCTCAGCATTTATCGTTCCTTCAAAAAACACAGGTCCAATTATACGCCTTCTAGAAACCGCTAGCCAAACACCAATTTTCTGCGGATGGAGAGGCGATTGAATAAACTCATGAGGATTCTCCGAAGACCAAATACGCATATTTTGTTTGTTTATATAGCCGGATAGGTGAAACCATGCTTCGTCAGAAAAAAATGTTAAATCCAAAGTGTTGTTATTTAAATTATTCAAAAACCACTGACAGTATTCTATTCGTACAGGAAAATCTCGAGGGAATAGCTCTTGAACGACGTTAATCTTATAGGGATAAAGATTTAAATTTTCTTTTAAAATTTGTTGACAAGTTCCATATGAAAGGTTTATTTCTTGGGCTAATCTGCGAAGAGATTTTTTGGGAGACTGTTCCAACCTTTCTGCAACATCTGCCACAATCTCAGGAGTCCTTTTTTTGGGCGCGCCACTACCAGCTTTCCTACCTACAGTTCCAACATTACGAAATTTCGTCATACATGTGTACATTTCTTGGACTAATTTTTGATAATCCGCAGGAAAATTAGGGAAGGCATTTTGAAAATCATTGATGCAGTGCGCTACTGAATATGTCCATTCACCATTCTCTTGTCGTTCGGCGTTTTTAAAATAACTTTCAGTAAGAAAAATCTTATGTTCTAAATCAAACATTTTGAAACGTCCCTTTGACAATTCAAATTGTAAATTAGTACTTATATATCAACTTAATTTAAATTTCACAAACTGCTCTAATTTAGAATTTAAATGATCGCGCGGTATTTAACTCTACTAATACAAGTTTATATTTTTGATGCCCAAAAAATAGTTTTTATTTAATACTGAAATAATTGGGTGTCGTACCCTGTTGGTGAGAGCCCTGTCATAATATATGCGACCCCATATCCATAATATATGAAACCTGGTTTATTCTTCCTATAGTTTCCTAGAAAATATTACTAAACCGAAATATAAAACAAAACTTGTTGACAAGTAAATACTTTGAAGCACAGAAATCAATTTCCCTGCATGAAGTAGATTATTAAAAAGATATTATACGTAGTTGGATGTTGCTTTAAAAATGTGTGAAATTATCAGACCATTCTGAATACGCACGGTATGGTATACCGTAGTCGACAAATTTTGATTTCTGTTTATAGCTCAATTCATCGGTACGAAAGTAGAAGAGGAAAAGAGCACGGCGAAATAAAGTAAAGACAAACATATAGCGAGGCTGTCAAGTACACTCGGCAAACGTTTTCTATGAATGGTGAAAATCCCCCGACTGCGTTGCTTCTCTCACCACTGTTGGAAAGCAGGCATCGCTGCATATTACAAGGTTATCATCTGCATAGGATAGATAGCTAGTATAGGAGCTATAAAGAGAAATTGAAATTTGTCGACTACGGTATGTAGATTGTTAACGTTTTTGTTTAAAAAAAATGAGGTGTGGCCACCACACGACTTTCTTATACGTATGAAAGTGTTACTTCCGGTCCGAATTTTGAAATTTCATTTATACAAAAAATATTCCAAATCTAACTCTAAATACTTTTGTACACTTCATAAATATATATAGAATGCATAATTTACCACATATTTGCAAAAAAATCGTTATTCGGTAAGAGTAAAAGTGATACTTCCGGTCCGAATTTTGAATTTTTTTTTATACAAAAGATATTGAAAATTAGGTCCTAAATACTTTTATACCCGTAACGTACTTGTCTAAAAAGCATGACTTGCGACATATTCGCAAAAAACTGATTTTCGATAAGAGTAAAAGACCTACTTCCGGTAGGAATTTCGAAAAACTTTTTAAATAAAATTATTTTCAATTTTAATTTTAAGTATATATGAATTTTTTATAAATTTGTTTAAACTTAGTAGTTGACGAAATATTGGCAAAATTCGATTTTTTCGCTGAATTTTACTGAAAAACTAATCAGATCTCAAGAGGGAGATTATACACGTAAATACAAAATTTGGAATTGATATCTACAGCGGTTTGACCGCTATCGTGGTCACACACACACACACACAGAGAGAGAGAGAGAGACACACAGACATACACACACACACACATTTTTTAAAAACCACTTTTTCGGTATCAGGGGACTTCAAAACGTGGACATCTGCAAAAATCTCGAGGTCGAAAATTTTCATCATCACAATACTTCCTTATACTACGTATAAGAAAGTAAAAATTTACACACATGTTCTGCAATTTTCCAACTATGACTAGTTCGTCTCTAAATTGTATGTAATATAATAAATATCTTATAGTTTTCAGATATGTCGTTTTACAGTATGTAGCTGAGAAACTACTTGTCCCATTTAGTAGACGGATCGGGAATCGTTCCCGCTCCAACTTTCACTTGACACAGTTGTGTGTTCGTTGGACATTCACATTTATGTGATCACCTTCCATTTGGTACTTTTCACTGCTGACATATGTTAGAATTATACCGATTAAACCGAATAGACAGTAATAATAAATTGATTTTTTGCATTAAGTTTCGGCGTAGTCTTTAGTATAAGGGCCGGTTTTTTCAACCCCGCTCCACAATATGTTCAAAGTTGTCATGCAGTGGTTAATTTATAAATAATTATGGTTAATTATTTTCGGTGTTAACGGGAACCACCGCATGCCAAGAAAAAAAACTATTATTATTTTTCTTTCTCTTTTAAATTATTAGATTCAATGATTACTGATAGTAGTTTCTCATCCAAACACGGGTGCACGTTGGGAAGTCTATACTTGCATAAAGCTATATCACATATCCACGGATTAATGTCGGTAAGCGAGCCAGCTTCCAGAACGGTAGGGATACGTCAAAAGAAAATTTAAAATGACTTCTCGTGCTACTGAATGAAAAGTGACTATGTGAATCCAAAATGCGTATCACGAACTAGCTCTCGTCGTGAGATTATTTATATGGGTACGTACTACTTTGTTTCTTTATAATCTAATACTCTTATGTTAATGTTATGACAGGTGTTTGTTTATCTTTGAAATGCATGAATTAAATTAACCTATCGATATACCATACAACAGACGGATTTTATATTATTGTGTTTATTGTAATCAAAACTATATACATACAAATACAACAAATATATTTACACTAATTACATGCCTACGACGTAATAATAATATAAAACAAATTAAATCGGAACATTAAAGTCGCAGTCAACGGTCTATAAATAAAATATTTATTCTATAACCTAAAATGACATCCGTGTTTCAAATTTCACAATGATAGAAAATACAACAGGTCTTGTTACATTATGAATAATTTTATCTTTAGTGTTTCCACAATAAAAGAAAACAATTATTATCTTTAATACATTGTCCGGGCTTTACTAACGATTGACGGTGAATTTTTTTTATCGAATATCGGTCGGTTGAAGTTACGGCGGAAAAATGCAATGTTTATTTCGCGGTGATACGTGATTTGTACATAAGTTCGGAGATAAAAATTTACGTGCGAGAATTTATAATTTATTATGACGTTACGAGGATCTGGAAAATAATAAAAGTTATTTAATTCGGTCTGCGGTTTTCGGAATACTTTTAATTGAGATATGACAATTGGCCTACTTCAATTAAAAGAAAAGGTTTACGGACTGAAGCATGACAAATTGGCCTGCTTCTACGGATCTTTAATCAAAGCACGACGATCGGCCTGCTTGAATTAAAGGAAAAGGTTTACGGACTGAAGCATGACAAATTGGCCTGCTTCTACGGATCTTTAATCAAAGCACGACAAATTGGCCTGCTTAAATTAAAGAAGACGGCACCAAAACACTTACGACAAATAGGCCTAAGTGCTATGGTCGGGAACGGTTGGAAGGAAGAATCTCTCTCTCCGTGTCTTGACCGGGGACGGCTCTTTTATATGGTCGTTTCGCCAAGAAAAACAAGTACGCAGAGTGGGATCCTCATACGTAAACGTGACGTAGCAACGCGCGAAAAATAATCGTGACGTCTTCGGACAATTTAAGAGCGCGAACGACAAAGAAACGAATAGATAAAATAGCATACTAATTACAAAAATATTTATAACATGAAAAACAATGGTTAATGATCGGTTGAATAAAATATCAAACATATATAATTTGAAAATTGCAATTCAAAGTAGATATGAAACGTGAATAAATGATATTTTACTCAATTAACGAAGGAGCTTCGTTACAAAGTGAGCATACATAATCTGAATCCGATTACTGAGAAGTTGCGCAACTGTTGTGTCTGCTGATTGCGAGCAGTGTAGAGGGTTCAAATCTAGATATATGTTACGTACTAAGAAATTATTCGAAACCAACAACTCAGAAGAAACATCAAAACTCTTGTAACTACGCAAACTGTTAAAAATTATAAAAATGGCGTTGACAGGCACTTATAAATTTAAATTTAGAAATCTAAAAGAAACTCCAATATTTTCACTTACCTGTCTTATTATATACAAATACAAACTGTAACCCATTCCAAAGGCAGCAATAGTAAACAAAAACAAAACGAATCTCATGCTGTCTTTGTAAAACCGCATGCCAACAGATGATGGATGCATTATACTCTTAACAAGAGATCCCTTTGTGGTATCGAATCCAGTCTTTACCACAAGAGCTATAACTTCTTCATCTCCATAATATCGTGCTTGTATAACGTGCGTTCCAGAAAATAACGTATGCCTTTTATGCTTCAATGAATTATATATTTCGTCCGACTCATGGGGAGGGGTTTTCATTACTGGAACACTTTCGCCTGAAATTTGATCAAATAATAGAAGCATGCCATATATGTCACAAATATTTACAATTAAAATAAAACAGTACAAATTCCATCTAAAATCTACAATATTAATATATAGCTTCTTGGTACACTAGAATGGTAACATTAAAAGTGCAACGCCCCCACCGTCTATTATTACCTCATAGATTCACCTCCAAGTATGTACTCATTTTCAACACCATTTCAGCTGGGCTAGAAAAAAGCCATTGTTCTTAGACACGGAAGAAGAGTTCAAACACAGTTCATTTCATAGTTTAGCGACTTACTCTCTAAACCATCATGGCACTGAAGTTGGAATAGATAGATGATTTATTGTCAGAATATACAATTGTCACTATAATTATATGATACACAGAGATATTCATTAAGATTGTCTATATGAGCAACTTGGTTTAATTACCTGATAATTTGATATGCGACAATAAATTAAAATGCTGTAATTTTTGATATGTTGCAATTGTTGAAGACTGTAATAAGAATAATATTCATACACCTTTTGATATATGTTAATTAGCTTAATTTCTTTGTTCGAAAACTGTTCTGGTCAATGTCAATTTGTAGTGGTATTGAGTCATAATATGCTATATGAGCAACATGGTTTAATTACCTGATAATTTGATATGCGACAATAAATTAAATGCTGTAATTTTTGATATGTTGCAATTGTTGAAGACTGTAATAAGAATAATATTCATACACCTTTTGATATATGTTAATTAGCTTAATTTCTTTGTTCGAAAACTGTTCTGGTCAATGTCAATTTGTAGTGGTATTGAGTCATAATATGCTATATGAGCAACATGGTTTAATTACCTGATAATTTGATATGCGACAATAAATTAAATGCTGTAATTTTTGATATGTTGCAATTGTTGAAGACTGTAATAAGAATAATATTCATACACCTTTTGATATATGTTAATTAGCTTAATTTCTTTGTTCGAAAACTGTTCTGGTCAATGTCAATTTGTAGTGGTATTGAGTCATAATATGCTATATGAGCAACATGGTTTAATTACATGATAATTTGATATGCGACAATAAATTAAATGCTGTAATTTTTGATATGTTGCAATTGTTGAAGACTGTAATAAGAATAATATTTATACACCTTTTGACATATGTTAATTAGCTTAATTTCTTTGTTCTAAAACTGTTCTAGTCAATATCAATTTGTAGTGGTATTGAATCATAATATGCCTTGACCTATCAGTTGCTAAACCGATTCTTCATCTCTATCCAGCATCTAACGAGTGTCTATAATTGACTTACGCATTCCGCAACTTGGAAAATTCTTCTTTCGTTTGTTCTGCCCCCAGTGTCATACCTAAATATTTCATTTACAAAATAAACATAATTTTACATTCATATGATTATAATTACGTGCAACTCTAACATTGCTCATATTATCAAATAGCATTAATAACCTGTAATGTCGCATTCATATTCTGTTAAAGTTGATTATTTATGTCGTCAATTTTTGAAAACTACTAAAAAGCCTTTAAACTGTACTTATGGGAATCTAATGTCAAATTTGGCAATTAATTTCAATTCAAGCAAGGGTGGAAATTGTAAAACGTAAAAATTGCTAGAATACAAATGGCGGATGCGTAAATCAATTACAGACGCATTATATATTCTTGTAAACCAATTTCTATCTACATTGATTTTGAGACCTTAATTTTGCAAACTTGTCTGCGTTTTTTATTGTACTGAATATTCTAATGTGCAAAAATTGTACTATAGTTGAATTGCTTTGGCAACCAACATGCGCCAAATTTGACTTGTCAAATAATATAATCTACAAAAGTAATTTCAGAGCCATCATAAATAATAATAATCATACATTTGTCATAATTACGCATTGGCGTTTGTTATAAGTCATCGGTCGCTACCAAAAATGGCTGTCGGCTCCGTTAAGGGTCCTATACAGCTTGAGCGCGCGGGGTATGATCACCCGATGCCAGTCGATATTCTTCGGACGTATATTCGGCAAATGATCTCCGCCAGCTGTGTTCGCCAGATATAAATATATAGATTTATTTTTCCAAAGTTGTTATTTCGTTATATTTACTGGAGAATCTCTAATTTTAATGTCTATTTCAAGGGTCGTTTTTATGTTATTTTATGGTATTTCTGTTATACTTATTTATAGTTTTTTTTTACCATGAAATTTCTATTTATTTATTTTTCTCTAGACATCTTAGTTTATTCTGCAGATGTTTCAGGCGGGTTGTTTTTATTTCATTCTAAAACCCAGTTGTACTGCTATAACTTTTTACACAACTACATTATTATTTAATTTCATAAGGATAATCATAATTACGTTATAAGTATTACAATCTTCGCGTTATTATCGACTTAGTTATCTAAGCAATCTTCATCACTTAAAGAGAAAATTTAATTTGTTCTTTTTGTCAATCTGCGAAAAAATAATCAGATCACTATGAGTTCGAATATGAGCAGGCAATGCTAGTATGTTGTGCCGTAACTCTAATATGTATTATCGGACCACGTTTAGATACGAGTTTACGTATACCATCGGGTGATCATATCTCGCGCGCTCTTGCTGTATAGTGGATATGTGAATAGTTGAAAAATAGGAGATTTTTAATGCAAGATATTTTTGTTGATTTTAAATTTGGAGAAAACCTTTCAACATCAACTTATGAAGAATTTAGTAATCTACAAATTTTCTCAAAAATCCTTTGCAGCAGATTTGTTTGCTTTAGTTCACATTATAAATGAATAAAAAGCTACCCCGCTCTGCACTTATTGTTCGTTCAACTATTCTTTACATTGTTTTAAATGAATATAAAATAAATTAAAATTAGGCAACCCATATTACAATGAATTGTTATTCTGGTAAAAATCTTTCCCGCGGTTACAAATGTGTAAATATTTGGTCATAAATGAATTTTTATTCGCTTAGATATTGAGTTATTACTTCAAATATTTATTATACATATGTTCCCTATGTGTAATAAGTACTCAGACATCCTTGGCTTATTAAATTGTGCTATTTAACCAATATTACATTTCCGATCCACTATATAGGACCCTTAAGCATGTTGATAAAACAGTTGATGTAATAGTGACGTAGTTCGATGTAGAGTAAGCATCCTGCAGACCTGCAGACGTTTCCTAAACAGTTCTACAACAGTTGCGTCGGTTAATGCGACCATTGTCATGTAAGCAATATAAATTTGTCAACAATGCTTGCCGACTACACAGAGTAGCTAAGTATTAAATAAAATATAGGTTTGAAAAGTCACATTTGATAACTTAATTTATAATGTTCAATTTGTAACTGGTTTTCATGTAATATTATTTAACTAGAGAAAGCTATACATATATCTATATAAATAAAAATGAAATGCTGTTTGTTGGTACCCAAAGTGCTTTTTCTATAGGATTTTTGTATGAACTCAAGGCCACCACTCACTATTCGAACGACGGATATGCGTAATTCTTTTTTTGTTTTGTTCGTTATGGTTCTGGTAAAGTTTTCAGGGGAAAAAATCGGAACAATTACAAAGGAAAGTCCGAAAATTCGGACAAACTACAAAAATCATAATTTTTGTATGCTTCTCAATCGTAAACATTTGTTTTGTGGAGATGATGGTTCATAACTATGCTAGGATCTGATAGGTGGCGCTGTAGTCATGTTAATAACAAATTCTAAGTTTATGGACCAAAATAACTCATATTTATAATATATATGGTTTGTGCCAAAGAAAAAAAATCACAAAATCTGGACCTGAGAGGTATCGCTGTGGTCGACTTATTAATAAATTTAATATTTATGAACCGACATGATTTATATGTACACAATATGTTCGCGTAATCAACAAAATCAAAATCGTTTTGGTATATGTTGCCGTCCGATATACGGCTCTATTTTTTGGTAGAATACTAATCTCGCCACCTAGCAGAAAGGGCAGAACAAAGTCTGCCAGACCAGCTAGTCCTGTAATATTAATTAGTTTAATTTTATTATTGTGAAATTATTCCGGTTGATGGGAATTTGTAGTGGCACTGAATTCTGGACTTCAGTTCGTACTTTGGCCGTGTCGAGTTCCAAAACGATTCAACCATAATAATACAGTAACAAAACAGATGTCCGTGTTTTGAAAGCCCCTTGATACCAAAAAAAAATTGTTTTTAAAGCGGCCAATCGGTAAACTTCATATTTACGAATATAATCTTCGTCTTGAGAAATGATTAGATTTTTAGCGAAATCGATAGACCGGAAGTAGTAGTTTACCGCAGTGAAAAAATTAAATTTCAATAATATTTCGGGAACTGCTAAGTTTAAACAAACTCCTAAAAATACAAACATACGCAAAAGTGAATTTAAAACATTTTTATAAAAAAAGCTTTTCGAAGTTCTTACCGGAAGTAGCACTTTCACTGCTATCTAATAGCAGTTTTTTGCAAATATTTCGCAAATTATGCATTCTGTATGAATTTATTGAGTATGAAAGTATTTAGAGTTGGCTTTGGAGACATTTTTGTATAAAAACAATTTCCAAATTCTGACCGGAAGTAACATTTTTACTCAAAAATATATTAAGAAGATAAAAGTATTGGAAACTACTTTTATATAAAGAAACTTCGGAACGCACATACGTATAAGAAAGTCGTGTAATGCCCACACCTCATTTTTTCCTTTGGAGACGTCTGTATATGAACACTTAAGACAATGAATATAAAAATGGAAAATTATTAAATATAACACATATTTAGATCTTTCTTTAAAAAATTACATCACATAAAATCATGAGAATGATTAGTTGGTTTAATAAAGTTGCCAAATTTGACTGCTTATTGAAATTGCATAGTAAAATTTACCTGTAAGCATACTCTCATTAACAATACAAGTTCCTTGAATAAGAACAGCGTCACAAGGCATTACACAGCCTGTTTTGGGAATTACTAATAAATCACCAGGTACTAGAGTCTTCGAATTAACTACATATGTCCGTCCCATAAATGTGCGTCTTAGAATTTCACAATTGGAAACTGCTGACGATTCGACTAAATCATGCAATGCTTGGCTTTGCTGAAATAAGTACCACACACTATAATAATTAAAAGTAAAACATAATGCACAGAAATGTTTCAATTTTATTTAGATAATTATGAAGTTATAAGTTTCCAAATATAGTAGCATTCCGTTTAAGACAAATTTCCTTTTAAAGCAAAATTTATGGATAAATTTGGAAGAAATTAAGAACCTTTTAGAACACTCTGAAGTGTTTGTTCCAAGTACATTCTATCCTAGTGATTATTATTTGAGGAAGTTGAAATTATTATTGTACAAGGAGCGCCCAAAAATAACCGGAATTTCTCTATAAAAAGCATGTACCTTAGTTTTATTCAAATACAACTTTAATCACCTTCAAAGTACTCTCCATTAACACAAATACATTCGTCCAAACGTTCATTCCATTGCTGAAAGCACCTTTGAAATTCATCCTCTTTGATACCTCGTAATATTGCGCTTTATGTCGTCGACATCAGCAGAAAGCTTTCCTTTCAAGTCTCTTTTCATCTTAGTGAATAAGAAGAAGTCCAAGAAAGCCAAATCTGGCGAATAGGGCGCGTAGGTCAAGGTAGTCGTCTTCGTTAATGCTACAAACCGGCGAATACTGAGAGCAGCAATGCGTTGTCGATGCATGAAGCATTCGCCATAATTTCCGCAAAGCCGGACGTTTTTGCGCTAAACTTCAGTGGCGCCTTTTCATAACCTCCAAATAAAATTGTTGGTTTACTGTATGTTTTTAGGGACGAATTCTGAGTGTCGAACATTGGAGAGATCCAATGTTCGACTCCACCTGACGAACTTTCTTTGGACGAGGCAAGCCAGGTGACTTCCACTGACTTGACTGTTGTTTACTTTCTAGATGGTACCAATAGCATCACAACTCGCATGTGATGATTGTGTTGAAAAAAGTTGAATCGTCTTTGAATGCGTCCTTTATTTCACGGCAGGCTTGAACGCGACGATCCCTTTAATCCCCGGTGAGAAGTCTGGACACAAACCTTACTGCCACTTTTCGCATTCCCGAATCAACGGCCACAACAATTTCCGCTTCGTTCTTGCAGAGTAAAAAAACAAAACTACACAGCCGCACGTTGTTCGTGAGAATCAGCCATTTTACGTGTCACGAGTACGCTGCAGACACACACAAATAAAACTGCCAAAGAAATCACTCGTCGTTGTACTCGAAAGACTGACCTCAGGAGAGATCCTACAATAGCTCTCTACCGGCGCCACCTCATCCTACAAGTACACGATGCGCAGCATTATGATTCCGGTTATTTTTGGGTTCCCCAATTAATAATATAGTTAATTACATAAATACGAGGGGAGTTTTTTATGTTATCTACCTAGCTTTGAATGAAACGAGTTAGAAAACCAACACACTTATTCCTGCGTTTCTTTAATACCGCTATGCCTTCGAAAAAGATTTATTTTGGTAATTCCGCAAAATACGATCCTGGAGCGTTTTTTCCACGTTTTCATTCGATAAAAATCGACGCCCTCTCAAGTGTTTTTTGAGTTTTGGAAAAAGCTAATAGTCACGGGGGCGAGGTCGGGACTGTAGGGCGGATGTTGTAATCCCTTAAAGCCGCATACATTGATTATTGCTTTAACAATTCGTGCCTTATGCACCCTGCAGTTGTCGTACAGCACCAGAGTTTTTTTTTTAGCAAAATTGTGGGGTCTTTTTCAGGTATAGCCGTGTTAAGTTTCTCAATTGTCTTAGTAGACGTTGTTATTGTAGTCCCTTTTGACATATACTCAATTAAGAGAATTTCCTACGCGTCCTAGAAAACTGTGGCCATCACTTTTCCCGCAGAAAATTGCGTGTATGCCTTCTTGGGCGGCGAAGAGTCCTTATCAATCCGCTGCATGGACTCTTATTTCGTGGAAGAGTCTCAGTGGCGTACACAAGTTTCATTCCCAGTTACAATTCTAATTATGAAGTCTTCATCTTGAGATGAAAGGGTTAACTTCTCTTTGTCATCTACACAATTTTTGCTCGGGATTGAGCAGCCTGGGAATACATCATGCCGACACTTTGCTCATTCCCAAATCTTCGTGTAGAATTTTAGAAGCACTCGTTTCTGATATTCATATATCTCTAACAGTAACTGAACCCTTAATAAGCGATCAATAAACACCAAATCTTCAACTTTGTTGATGATTTCTTCAATTCGTACTTCTAGAGGTCTTCCACACGTTGGGTCATCATTAATGAAGTCTGTCCCATTTGAATTGCTTATACCAAAATTTACCTTGGAAATATTTTCTCCATACACTCTCACCATCCTATCATGGATATTTTTCGGGCTCTGCCTTCTTTTGATAAAAATGTCATGATACGCTTCAATTCACTCACACATTTTCTCTTCCTTAATGTAAAAGTAACAAATGTTAAAGGATTAGAACCAAACTTCGAGATAACACTATAAAATTTCACAGGAAAGCTACGAGGAAAGAATAGAACAGGAGAGATAATAAACTGGTGGGGGAATAGGTATTATTTAGACGGAGTTACCACTTTAAGGCAAGTCGTTATGGCAATATTGCCCAATCATATGCCGATTTTTCGCGACTGACCTGGTATGTTGTGGTTACTGTGGTAAGAGTAACTGTAAAATTTCTGCGACATCCGGTAACAGAGGGGAAGGTGTAATAACGTCATCAATAACTGTCAATTTGCTAACCGCTGCATACACAAGTCGGGAGAAGTGTTACGCTCGGTATGTTGTATCTGTCTGGCATTGTTGACAGCTAGGTTGACAGTAGTGAAGTGAATAAGCTCAAAACACTTGCAATTTGCAGTGCCTTTCGTTGTGTTTTCGTCCATATATCTTTTTAGAGTTTTGAGAATATTTTAAAAGTGTCCTTTTGCATACGAAATAGTTCGAAAAATGTTTTCTCATGATATGCATTTATCCATACATCATCATCAACTGTAGGTCGAAAGTAAATGTTCCTTAGTTTAAAGCACCAGTTAGCTGTTTGTGTTAAATGTAAAGGTTTCAGTAATAGTAGCCATTCAATCATACCATCCTCAAAAAAAATGTGTCGACCAAATAAATTATTAATCCACGAATTTCCATCACGAACACATATAGGTTATATAAAGTAAACTTGTGTGTCTTGTTTATATTGCTATTTCACTGCAGAAACCCTGGCAGAAACGGTATGCACTGATGTTTTTGCGAAAGCACTAACCGAGCATTAGTCGTGGAGTGGGAGTCTCACCAATAGTGACCGTGACAGTTAACCTGGTTAGTGCATGATCAATCGCGAAAACTCGGCAATAGTTTATAAAATGAGTATTATGAATAACTTGTCATATATCTGACACTATATCTGACATGTAACATACATATTCTATGCATTGAGGCGGCCATATTGAGTTACCACATTTGGATAAATATTATTATTAAGGAGACTCTCTCCTGTTCTATTCTTTACTCGTAGCAGGAAAGTCATTTAAGAATATTGTCGCGATAGCATATTGTTTTCATAGCTAGGTAGATAACATAAAAAACTCAGCTCGTACTATAAATTTTAAAAAATAACTCTTTAATTTTCTTTTAAATACATTTTATAGATGAGCGACTAATTTCTCAAAATGTAGACGATAATTAACTACAAAGCCGAAACATACTTACTATCGAAATAGTAAAAATTAAATTTATACAATCAAAGAACAAGTATGTAATTTCAACTTCCTAAGTTTCATAATGAAGCACAATAGATTTTCGCCATTATTGTATGAGTTAAACTCATAATTAAATCCTTTATAAACTTGATTTTTTTCACATGTAAAATTAGAAAATTGTTTTTCCCTGGATATACATACATAATTAAAATTAATATTTCTACAGTACAAGAATAAGAGAAAAT
Source organism: Amphimallon solstitiale (assembly GCA_963170755.1). NCBI lineage: Eukaryota > Metazoa > Arthropoda > Insecta > Coleoptera > Scarabaeidae > Amphimallon > Amphimallon solstitiale. The sequence goes on from OY720678.1 coordinate 26,632,421, forward strand.
GTTTAAGACAGTTTAGCCGCCTGTGTAGTATGTTCTATGCAACGTTATACAAAAATCCTGAACATAATAATAATTATCTTAGTATGTACATAGAAGGTCTCATCTAAGTTACATACCTTTATAAACAATCATAAATGATTCAAATAAAAGTTGCTTTAAATCATATTCTTCATATTTCAAAATTATTATTACATTTCAGTTAGATCTGTGTTCGAGATATTTAAATCGTTTTTCCAACATTCATTATCTTAATGAACTGACCTCACGCAACTCTTCTATGATTCCTACGACAATGGAAGACATATGTCACGAAATTAGGAGTATTTCAAGAGATAGTTCCAATGATACTTTGGAGAAAGAACAACTTTGAAAAAATCAATTTCGTTTATGCAGCTAAAACGCATTTTAAATATTAAAAGATAGATGTGTATCTCAGTGCTAATAGTCGTTTTACTGTATATGTTAGATCACTTTTTCAGCAAGTCAATAATAGTATTTACGTCCTGTTACAAATCTGTAATCTGTATGCACACCAATTACACAAAGCAGTTTATTTGAAGTGTGTTGTTGTTTATGTTATATGAATGAAATGTTTTACAAAAAGCATATTCATCAAACAAAAGTCAGTTTTTTTTGGAAGATCGTCATTGTCATTCAAACTGGCACAAAAGTATAAAACACTTGTTTTTCAAACTTTGTGCATACGAATGCGCAGGCGCGTAGATTAATAGTTAATCAATCAATTTATTTGTCACAAGAGAAAATTACTACTAATAATAATAATTCTATTCAAGAAAGATTATCCCTTCATTATCATTATAACATTGTACGAATAAAATCAATACTTCAAAGCCATGATAAATACTGTAAAATGAATACTGAACTTATAATATTTTAAGTATTCGGGTTAGACTGACAGTCGAAGCCGTTGTAGGTTATGTGCCGCAATGACGCTAAACGGAAATGAGTAAACTTATAACGGCACATGTTATAACTCCGACTTTGTCTTGCCCAAGTCACAGTATAAACCTTCCGAGTAGTTGCACTCCCAAAATTTATTGAGACCAAGTTGTTTCTTGCGCATTATAATGCGCAATGTCGCAGTGACGGTAAGAAACAGAATTAGACTTGTTTATAGTTTGTTTGTCAACAGATCTTAGTACGTGCTTTTGAAAATAACCAACCGTTTTTAAAGTGAATTAGGTTTTTGTGGATAATTGCAAAAGATTTATTTGATTTAGTGTGTTAAATTAATCGAGTACAATGAGTATAAAGTGTTGTGTACCGCAGTGTAAAAGTGTGTATTCAAAGGGCATAAAAGACATTAGTTTTTTTAATATTCCATCTGAGGAAATAAAGTAAGCCTAAAATTCAAATAAATATTCAGATATACATGCACATAAGTACGACATAAAGGATTATAGAATTTATAAAAAGTTATTGTAAAATATAAAAAAATATTGACGTAAATTATTGATGGTTAAAATTGCTACATGATTCAAGCATTCTTGTACATAATAATAGTTGCATATGATTAATAATTTTTTCTGCACTAGGCGTAAGGAGTGGATTGCTGGAATTGGAGAAACAAGTTCTGTAAAGAAAAATGCCAAAGTCTGTAGCATTCATTTTGAAAACTCTTACTTCATAAATGTAATGAAAAACAGGCTAGAAATTACTGCAGTGCCCACTTTATTTCTTACAGGTAAGCCCTAGGATAGATAAACTTATAAAATCAACTGTTTATTTTTTGAAATTAATCTTTTCTTAATAAAAAATTCTTTTAAATGTTGATTATATCAAATTAATCACAAATATATTGATTGCAACTAGCTTTGCTATATTTATTTGATTTTGATGCCTCTGTGATTTTTCTAACAACCAAGATTACATACACCTTTTTTTATATATGATAATTCTATTTTACAGAATGTACAGATGTTACACCTGTGTTAAAAGATGATCCACTACCAGGCACAAGTAAAGATGTTAATGTGATTACCGATCAACATACTGAAACTCATACAGGTAATAACAGTTTTTGATGTTTTATGTAATATCATTAAATTATATTTCTTATGTTTAGCTAACATTTATGTGCAAACACCGCAAAGCCTGTCAGCTACAAGTCCCAGGAAGAGCAAATTAAAAACTGAGATTCGGTATTTGAAAGGTATTCTAAAGAGAGCCGAAGGGAAGGTTTCTACTCTGACAGAGAAAGAAAATCAGATTTCTGATGCTGATTTTATTACATTTTGTGAAAGCCATTTTAATGAGGCCACGGTTAATCTGTTTAAAATGCAGCTGAAACTATCAAGTAAAAGGGCTCATGGTTTCAGATATACAAATGAATTTAAACAGTTTGCGTTAACTATATATTTTCTCAGCCCTAAAGTTTATAGATTTTTATCTGATATTCTCCATTTGCCATCAAAAGCAACTTTATGCAGATTAACCAGTAAATGGAACATAACAGTGGGGTTGAATGACTTTCTTTTTATGGTAAATGTAACTCATATATTCAAACTAGCATTAAAATATGTAATGTTATTCCATCTATGAGACGTTTTTCCAAGAAGTTATTTTGCAACATCTATAAAATATGTCAAATATTGTAAAATTTAAATGTAAATCGTATATTAAAGCTAGCATTAAAATATATAATTTTATTCCATCTTTGAGACTTTTTTCCAAGATGGTTTTTAATTTTAAGTTATTTTGCAACATTTATAAAATATGTCAAATATTGTAAAATTTAAATGTAACTCGTATATTAAAACTAGCATTAAATATATAATTTTATTCCATCTATGAGACTTTTTTCCAAGATGGTTTTTAATTTTAAGTTATTTTGCATCATTTATAAAATATGTCAAATATTGTAAAATTTAAATGTAACTCGTATATTAAAACTAGCATTAAAATATATAATTTCATTCCATCTATGAGACTTTTTTCCGAGATGGTTTTTAATTTTAAGTTATTTTGCAACATTTATAAAATATGTCAAATATTGTAAAATTTAAATGTAACTCGTATATTAAAACTAGCATTAAAATATATAATTTTATTCCATCTATTAGGCTTTTTTTTCCAAGATAGTTTTTAATTTTGTTATTTTGCAACATTTACAAATTATATCAAATATAGTAATATTTAAATGTAACTCATATATTCAAACTAGCATTAAATGTATAATTTTCGTCCAAATCATTTTATTCCATCTAGTAGACTTTACCAAAATAGTTTTCAACATTTTGTAAAATTTGTTAAATTGGCCACAGGTTTCAAATCTAAGACATTGCTTTCATTCAGCAGGCGGATCGGGAACTGATCCCGCTCCAACCGTTCACTTCACAACAGTTGAGTGTTCGCTGGACAGGACCGCTCACCTTTATGTCATCGTCTGTTATTTGGTACTTTTCATGGCTGCCATATGTTAAAATTATAGAGATTAAACCGAATAAACAATAATAATAAATTGTTTTTCTGTATTAAGGTTTGACGTAGTTTTTAGTGGAAGGGCTGGTTTTTCCAACCCCGAATAAAATACTGAGTGAACTCCAATATTATAATACATTTATTACTGCACAATACCTTTAATTTGCTGTATCTTACTTTTCTAGTAACTTTCTTCAGAAGTATGTGTTAGGTCGGTCTTGGAATGAATCAATGGCGCATGCGTACAGAATACGCTCACTAAGTGAGCATAGAATTTTTCCGCTCACAAAAATGGCGACCGCTCCTGAACATGTTCAGAGTGAGCGCTCGTCTACTGCACATGATCACTGAACAGTTGCGCAACTGTTGTGTCTGCTGAATGAAAGCAATGATATGCATAACGTACATAATTATTGTTTAAATATTTCTAATTCAAATACTTTCATTTATAAACAAATTTAGTTAATCCGGCCCCGATTATTTTAAAATAGGATTAGATCCGGACCTGCTTATTAAATAACTTTCCGATCTCTCCGCTATGCGACATTGCGCATTACAATGCGCGAACATACAACTTGGTTTCTAAAGATCAAAGGTGCCGACACTGACTGCAACTACTGGATATGTTTATACTGTGCCCAAGTAAATCCGATAAATCGTTGTTTGTCCAAGGAACGCACTAAAAACGCTTGCCCTATACTATCCTTGTTAAACAAGTAGATACTATTTCTTACTTTATGTAGATATTATTCTTTCATGTAACTATACCTTATTCCAAAATGAGAGAGACAAAATTCTGAACAGATCCCCAGTCCAAATTACAACCTGTAATTGGTGAATCAATTTTAGGCGGTAAAATTAAATTTAAATACCAAATTAAATTTGATATAGATTCTTCAGAAATAAATCCACAGTTAAGGCAACAGAATGGTAAATATAGTAATCAGAACACATCAAGGTAAATAAATTTGTCTAGAAAACAAACAGTGTCAAATATGTCAAAATGTTTGACAATTGATAGCAAAAAGCGAATGTAGTATGGTGTTATTTCGCCTTACTGTCAACCAATAAGAAATAACTCTCACTTGGGTCTGTTCAGAATTTCGTCTCTGTCTTTTTGGAATAAGGTATATTACTCAAGGTACAAATATATAAGGAATACATTAGATTTAAAAATGTCACATATTTATTGATTACACGTCATTATTCTGCACCATTAAGAAAACTTGTTTACTATTTCAACAGTTCCTGACTAATGATGCATTATCGATAAATACAGTATGACCAGTGAAGTCCGCATCGTATGGGATTTTTTTTTATTATAGATTTATTCTAAATTTGAGTTTGGCATCAATTTCTGCTTCGATCAAGATGAAAATTAACCAAAAAAATAATAGTCACGTGATTCGCATTATCTGTCAAATTTAAATTTTTTTCCAAAAAAAAATGAAAAGTGGGGTTATTTCTCAAAATATCGAAAAGTTATTAGAAATAGTTTTTCTAAAAACAATTTTTAGCCCATATGCAAAATTTCAGCTGCATAAGATAATTTAGATTGTTTGCCAATTTTTTTGTAAATTACACCACTGTTGCGAAATAAGACAACGCAACCTACATAAAACTTCTTCGTTTTAACAATGCTTTATTCCAGGCACATTTTCTTTAAGGCAGCGCCATATTCAATGTGTGTTTTTTCTACAAAATCCAAATAGGGCTATTAAAATTTGGTCACATGTGATGCAAAGTTTATTTGTTTTTGACCCTGTAGGTATAAGGTAACTTCATAAAATAACTATTTTTGAAAATGGCAGCACCGTCACACTGGTACCACAAATTATACCTTATTTCAATAGGCATATTGTCCAAAACTTCAATGACCTCGGTGTTAAGGAAGCGTAGGTATTCTTCAGAATTTAAATTGCCTCTAAAAAAGTAAGGCCCAACAACTTGATCGTTTAAAATACCGCACCACACATTAGTTTTAAAGGAATACTGGTCCTTGCATTCTATTATAAAATTTGGATTTTCTTGAGCCCACCATCTACAATTTTGAGAGCTAACAACGCCGTTTGAAGTGAAAGTGGCCTCGTCGGTCCATAAAACGTGAAACGGAAAGGACACATTTTCTTCTTTTTCCCCCTGGTACCAAAAAGAGAATCCCAAACGTATGTCAAAATCTTGTTCCTTAAGAGTATTTATAAATTTAGGTTTCTACGGCTTAAATTTATTTTTGTGCAAAATATTCCTTACAGTCTCTCTTTGAACGTCAGTTCTGCGAGAAACATGTCTAATACTAGTTTGACCATGTTCCACAATATCTAGGCCAACATTTAATTGGACTTCTTCACTATGTTTTGTAGGATTGTGAGGTTTTTTAAATGAACTTTCCACCGATCCAGTTGATTTAAATTTCACCATAATCCTACTCACAGTAGATTGTTGCACATTTTTGCCTGGATGCCTTTCATTAAAAATGTTGGCCGCTACACGATGGCTTGTGTTTTCACCACATATTAATACAATTTCAATTCTTTCCTGTACAGTTAACATTTTTTTATTTAATACGCAATATTAATTAAAAGCCACTATGACGAACAGAAAGCGATTTGACTGTCATTAATAAAGCAAGGGCTTGTTGATCTTTTTTATCATTTGTTTTGTGGCCAACTTGTGGTTGGTGCATCATCGTAAGGTACAAAACTAGTTAATTTTTTGGAAACTGAACTTAAATAATAAAAGACTATTTTTACTTTTTATAACATAGCTCCATAACAAATTTTAATAAAGGGGTTTTAAATTAAATCATTGAAACTAGTTAAACTTACGTAAAGTTAAACGAAACTTTATTTTCCACTTAATGCAGACTTACTTGTGACGCTGTGTACTTACTTGTCTGTATTAATATTAATGTATATTACTTTTAGACACAAACTACATTTTCAAAAATAGTTATTTTATGAAGTTACCTTATACAGGGTCAAAAACAAATAAACTTTGCATCACATGTGACCAAATTTTAATAGCCCTATTTGGATTTTGTAGAAAAACACACATTGAATATGGCGCTGCCTTAAAAAAAATGTATCTGGAATAAAGCATTGTTAAAACCAAGAAGTTTTATGTAGGTTGCGTTGTCTTATTTCGCAACAGTGGTGGAATTTACAAAAAAATTGGTAAAAAATCTAAATTATCTTATGCAGCTGAAATTTTGCATATGGGCTAAAAATTGTTTTTAGAAAAACTTTTTCTAATAACTTTTTTCGATATTTTGAGAAATAACCCCTTTTGAATTTTTTTTGGAAAAAAATTTTAATTTGACAGATAATGCGAATCACGTGACTATTATTTTTTTGGTTAATTTTCATCTTGATCGAAGCAGAAATTGATGCCAAACTCAAATTTAGAATAAATGTATTAATAAAAAAAAATCCCAAATGATGCGGACTTCACTGGTCATACTGTATATGACATTTTCAAATCTAATAGGTGTACCTTGTATAATGTGTTTGTAATTGTTCTACGCCGCCGGTATTTGCATTTTAACAATTTTTACGTTTTACATAAGCGTAGTTTAAAGGGTTTTCTAGCAGTGACTTTGAAAATTATCGACATATAACTATACCTTATTTCAAAAAGATAGATACGAAATCCAGGTCAGACCCAAGCGAGTTATTTCTTATTGGTTGACAGCAAGGCGAAATAACACGCTTTATGCTATCAATTGTCAAATATTTTGACATTGTTTGTTTTCTAGACAAATTTATTTACTTTCATGTGTTGTGATAACTACATTTACCATTCTGTTGCCTTGACTGTGGATTTATCCCTGAGGAATCTATATACAATTATACAATTTAATTTGGTACAGATTTCATATTTCAAACAGGTATTTAAAAAAATTTTACCGCCTAAAATTGATTTCACCACTTACAGGTTGTAATTTGGACTGGGGATGTGTTCAGAATTTCGTCTCTCTCTTTTTGGAATACGGTATAATCAACTTTAACATAATATGAATTCGAAATTACAGGTTATTAATGTTATTTCATCATATTGACAATGATATAGTTGTATGTAAGTATGCTCATATGATTACAAAGTGATGTTTACTTTGTAAATTAAATATTTAGACACGACACTGGCAGTAGAATAAATGAAGAAAGACGGTTCCAAGTTGCCAAATAAAATAAAAATTTCTAAATTGCAAGGCGTAAGTCAACCCCATACACCCATTATATTTGTACCATGATAGTATTGTCACACGGATCATATTTTTTATGATAACACACGGATCATATCTTTTATGATAACAAACAAGATACTTCATGTTAAACGTCAGTATGATATTAGGGCTGAGTTGCAAAATGTCTATTTTTGCAGGAATTGTTAAATCTTTAATTGTTAAGTTAGTTGTCAAATTACTTCACAAAAAACACCCTTATTGGAAAATGACACTAGAGCATGTACAGTAAATGTAGTATGTTTAACCGTGACTGCAGTTATGCGTTCCGTAAAAGCCCATATTCCGAAAAACTGTTTTTAATGATACAGAATTGTCTGAAAATAGAAACAAGTACATTGTCAGACTTTTGTTGTTAACATAACAGTTTTTCAAGATATTTATTATAATTGTATACCGGGGTCGACATATTTTAATTTCTGATACGAAAGAAGAAAGAGCGCGACGAAATAAACTAAAGATAAACATAAGCGAGGCTGCCAAGAAAGTACACTCGGCAAACGTTGTGTGAGGACCCCCGACATCGACACTGCGTTGCTCTCCCACCGCTGTTAGCAAGCAGGCATCGCTGCATATCATAAGGTCATCTTCTGCATATGATTTGACGACTATGGTATATTCCATGCCACTAGTATATGAATAAATATCCAAATAAGTATATCTAAATATAATCGGCTTCTACGGAACGCATAGCTACAATCACGGTTAAAATATTGCATTTACTCTTATTCAGGAAAAGACGCGAAATAATAATTAACATATTGGATCGTAATGTACACATTACAACCAACATAACATACTCCCTAGCTATAGTCGCTCGGGAGTATGTTATGCATTTTTGTAATCGAGTATTTTTAGGCCTAAATGTATTTGTGATCTCGTACCTAGTCTCTTATCGTAAAACACCTAGGCATGTGCCCCATTTTTAAAACAATGTTCTAAATTTACAGGTAAATAAGATACCTAGAATTGAATGCTATTTACACATTAGTCATAACATGGACTTGGACCAAGAATAATAATTACTGAATAGGATTGCTTAATCCCTATACCGAAATTTATTCTTGGTACAATTGGCAGTAACATGGGCGTACATTATTTCTGCTTTTGTACTATTATATCAGCCACAATAATAGTTATTTATGTACCAAGTCAGTGAAGTGATACTACGAGTCTGAGTATGGGCGAGGCAAGTAACACGCGAGTTCGATAAAGGCACTTTACTGAAGCCGTGCATACAAAATTGTATCGCCAACCGTAAAAATTTGTAATTTAAAAAATAAAGATATAATAACTTATCACATTTTATGACAGCTATAAACCATTTATGTTTAATGTCATACAATCATGGCTATGTTGATATAGTAGCGGCAGGAAAAGTGTTTTATTTTACAGTACGATAAAGTGTTTGTTTACTTCCGTAAAAACGCTATGGTTTTATCATCCGTCATCGCTTTATTGACGGTTGGCAATAATAATTATTTATCTATAAGTCAGTAAAGTGATCCTTTATCGAACGAGTCTGATTATGGGCCAAGCGAGCAAAGCGAGTGACAGATGAGTTCGATAAAGGCGTGGTGCATACAAAATGTTATCGCCAACCGCAAACATTTGTAATTTAAAAAATAAAGATATACATATGTAATGGCTTATGACATTTTATGACAGCGATAAACAATTTATGTTAAATATCATATGTTGACAGAAATTAGCGACAGGTAAAGTATTTTATTTTGCAGTACGATAAAGTATTTGTTTACTTCCGTAAAACGCTATGGTAATGCATTGCTTTATTGACGGTTGGCGATAAAAGTAATTTATCGGCAACCGTCAGGCAGGTAGTTTTTATTTTACATTAAACAAACACTTTATCGTCCTGTAAAAATAAAACACTTTACCTGCCGCTAATATCTGTCAGCATAGCCCTGACTGTATGACATTAAACATAAATCGTTTGTCGCTGTCATAAAATGTGGTAAGTTATTATATCTTTTTTTTAAATTACAAATGTTTGCGGTTGGCGATAAAATTTTGTATGCACCACGTCAGTAAAGCGCCTTTATCGAACTTGCCTGTTTCTCGCCTCGCTCGCTTGATTCATAATCAGACTCGTTCAATATAGGATCACTTTACTAACTTGGTACATCTTCAAAAGATACATGTTTCAAATGTCAATAATACAGTAAGTAACTAACATTATGAGTAACATGTAATTACAAGGAAACAGTTATTTGAAACGTCAACTACTTGGAATAAGTTTATATAAAGTACCTAAAGCTTGTTTAACATCTATCAATTTTAAGTTCTATTACTTAAACTTGGTCAAAATTGACATCCGTCACTGTCTAGTTCAATTTAAATAAAGTTTATGAGCTTGTTTTATATATAGGTACCAATTTCTTGAACATAAAATTGAAGGTCACCAAAATTATGTACAGTTGCGGCCCCTACAAACTCAGACACCGACTTTTGACATATTCTGCCAAATTCAAAAAAATTGTTATGTGTGAGTTTGACTTTTATCCAGTATGACAATGTCAGTGTCAGTTTATTGTAAGTTACAAGCGTGCACGATTTTTAAAGTGACATTTAATAAACTTCAATTCTGGGACCATGTTACAAAGCCAAAATTTCTTATTTGTCACACTGTCTGAGTTTGTAGGGGCCGCATTGTACGGTATAGCGTTTTACACGCATCAATTATACGAAATTGAACTAGAAACTGACAGATGTAATACCCGACTTGGAATCAGTTGTGACCAAGTTCTAGAAATTGAACTTAAAAAGAATTATAAGAAGTTTTAATTGAACTAGAAAGTGGCAGATGTAATAGACCACTTGGCGTCAGTTTTGACTGATTTCTAGAAACTGAAATTATAACTCATAGACGTAAAACAAGCTTTATTTATCAACACTACTCAAAGCACTATAAAAAAGGCAGCACATGTCTAGTATGCGTCGTATACAGTTGATTTCAATAAAATAGAGTACAACCAAGTTTCATAGTTGTAAATCGCTCTTGTCACTGTCACTTTTTATGTTGTGACACAAACTTACAAGAAAGCGACAAAGTTCTAATCCTTTCAAAATTGGTAGATGGTTGGTCAATAAGGGCTGTAGCTCAACATTATAACTAGGGAGCGGAATCGAGCGAGTCATGACTCATCGCCCATGGGCGCGCTATTGAAATGTTGTATTTTTAAAGAGGTTTTAATTTTATTTATATAATTGAATAACAAGTGGCTGGTGATTATAAAATACAAAATACCCTACTATTTGTTCATTTTCTCTTCTGTAAGACTTGTTCTCTTTGAATTAAGTACATCCTTGTAGATAGAAAACGTCTTTTCTACATCGCATCTGGTTATATTTACGTAATGGAAATATTCTTTTATTTCAGCGTATTTAGCATACACAATGTAATTAAACCTGGATTTCTATTAAAAACTGCGTCTAAGTCACTTGGAATTATTAATAGCCACATCTAATGTGGTTAATCCATTTTTACTTTCCTATACGTAGTATAAGGAAGTAATGTGAAATTTTCGACTTCGAGATTTTTGCAGATGTCCACGTTTTGAAGTCCCCTGATACCGAAAAAGATGTTTTTAAAAAATGTCTGTGTGCCTCTATGTGACCACGATAACCGCTGTAGATATCAATTCCAAATTTTGTATTTACGTGTCTAATCTCCCTTTTGAGATCTGAGTAATTTTTCAGTAAAATCGGTAGACCGGAAGTAGCAGTTTACTTAAGTGAAAAAATTAAATTTTGCCAATATTTCGTCAACTACTAAATTTAAACAAATTTATTAAGAATTCACATGTACTTGAAATTAAAATTGAGAACAATTTTATTTAAAAAGTTTTTCGAAGCTGCTACCGGAAGTAGGTCTTTTACTCCTATCGAAAATCAAGTTTTTTGCGAATATTTCGCATGTCATGCTTTTTAGACAGGTACGTTACGGGTATAAAAGTATTTAAAACGTAATTTTCAATATCTTTTGCATAAAAACAATTTCAAAAGTCAGACCGGAATTACCACTTTTACTCTTATCGAATAGCGATTTTTTTGCGAATATGTCGTAAATTATGCATTCTATATGTATTTATCAAGAATACAAAAGTATTTAGTGCTAGATTTGCAATATTTTTTGAATATATGAAATTTCAAAATTCGGACCGGAAGTAACACTTTTACTCTTAGGGAGTACTCCTTTTTTCGAATATCTTGCTAAGTATGCATTCTATAGCGATTTATTAAGAGAACAGAAGTACTTAGAATAGGATTTTGAATAATTTTTGTGTAAAAAAAATATAGTAGTTTGAAACGCTCATACGTATAAGAAAGTCGTGTGGTGGCCACACCTCATTTTTTAATTTGAGATTCGATTTTCAAAATATGTCATTAGTTTAGGCAAATTTCCAAAGTGTTCCTGAAGGAATAACAACTGATTTTTTAAATTTGGGATTTGTGTTAGTTCCTTGCACTCAGAAATACTTCGAGCATCGTCATTTAAACATGTAACGAAATTTTGTAAACTATCGAAATTCTCTGCATGAAAACTATTTCTGTGTATGTTTTAGCAAAGCTAAGTGGCGATATTTTACAGACTTTGCAATAAATTTCGGAATCACTGACAATTAATTTTTATCTCAGAAAAAGTAACATAAACAACGTTCTAGATCTAAATAAATGATAACTAAAAATGTACGCGTATGTTATTGAAACATACATATTATATTGCGAAATATAAGGTAAATATAATAAATTTTAAAAAGTCGTCACCCTTGTACCTACGTCGATGAAGAAAGGATTTTATTCATAAAATTCCTTATTTTATGGCAGTTTTTTCTCTGATTCTCGGCCGTAAACAGATGTTGCAGTTCGCCCTATGAATTAGTGCTACTCAGATATAATGTAAACAACCCGCAGTTGTTTACATTATTTCTTTTCACGGTTGTGGCTCCGTGGTAGTTTAGCTCGCTCGATTCCGCTCTCTAATTATAACATTGCCAAAAGCACTGCGCAGAGTTAAAAAAAGGTGGGAAGAAGAAGCGAGTATTAGTTAGAAAAGAAGGATCGGGATGTCCAAAAGTGCAGCCATGGTCAATTATTTAAAGCAAAATCCCATTTCAGAGGGCAAGGCAAGCTGCATTTCTAAATAACTTCCTAGTCATGGTCACCAGTTTTCCGCAGAATAAAAAATAAGGAGTTGAAAAACGGTGTTAGTGCTAAAAAGCAACTATTGGCGGAAGAACAGAAACAGTCTAAAATCATGTTTTGTATAAATTATATACACCGACCACACAATTTTTGAATATATTTTTTCAAACAAAAAAAATTTTGTCTTGGAATTCTGGCCACATACAACTCTATCAGCCAAGAAGTTGTAGGTATCAAGAAAGATATGTAAGTTTTCGGAACAGAGCTAAACGCTTTTAATATTTGGGGGTTAAGTGTCAACGGTCCAGGTGTTTTGTAGAACATCGAACAGCAGAATATCCAGATATTTTGGACAATGCTTCCGTCGGTAAATTATATACATGCAAATAATTTTACCCCTGTGCACATGGGTATTATGAGAATGATTTGCAGGTAATAATATAGAACTGTTACCATGGTCATCAAACAGCCCTCACTTAAATCCTATGAGAACGCCGAGAGTTTACTTATTAAGATTTATTAATGAAATTTCAGGCCTCAAAGCGCCAATGGCCTCTGAGCAGCAATTAAAGATTGCTGGGAAGAGTTAATTCATAATCAACACTATTGGCAAAATCTTATTTCTAGTCTATGCCTAGAATCTGAACAAAGTGCTGGAAGCTCAGGGGGCTCTAACTAAATACTAGGTGGTTGCAGAATTATTACCATATGGTGTTTATAAGAATGCCTACTTTTGTGTTTTTATTTCTAATCAAAATAAACGTGTTTGTGATACATAGTAATAGTTCCCTAGTAATAAACATCGACACTACAAAAAAGAGCGATACATACCCCTAAAATAATAGAAAATGTCAAGCTCATCATTTCGAAGGTGTACACAATTTTTCTGTAATCGACTGTACATATTGTTGAAACTAGATTGACAATCTTTTTGAATTTGTCAGTACTCTTTAAATATATTAAGTTATTTTTGATTGAAAATGTTATATGCAAATACCTCTACACTATGATTTTGTAAATTAATAAAGTTATAAAATACAATATTTTTCAATATTTTATATCGCAAAATAAATGTAAAATATAAATATATGATTTGATGCAATTTTATTTGTTGATCATGGCAATGATTAAGGTATGGAATACCACTTAGATAGAACTGTATGTATTTGACACTTACTTTTCTAGTTTCAAATAATTCACTGACTGCTGAAAGTAATGTTAATATAAAAATACAGGCAGCATAAAAGACATAATTATCAAAACTCCAGAGAGCCATTGAAAATACTTGGAAAACATAATACGGGTTAAATACTTCTTCAATAAATAGTTTCCAGTAAGATTTTACTTTCACTTCAATGGAATTCAAGCCAAAAATGTTCAATCTAAAAATACTTAATGTCAATATATAAATAATCATAAATTTAAAATTACAATTTTTCTTCTTCATCTTCCAATAATCCATGTGAATTGTGAATAATTGAATTTAAACTATATTTTGGAAACAAATCATACATGGTACCAAAACCTTCGTTGCTTTCAATCCATACATATCTTGTGTTGCAATATACAAAATATCGAAGCTCAATATTTCCTAGAGACGGTAGTCCAAAATTTGCAGACACAATATTTGTTATCATATACTTACAAGAATTTTCACAAACTGCAAAAATCTCATTAATTAATCAATCATCAATCAATTTTAAAATTTACTTAATATAATAGTAGCATTCCTTAAAAAAGCTCTTTCATATTTAATGACTTTGTAATTAGGAAACCAATAGAATATTAAGTATGGAATGCCAATACAAATAATACTGATAATATTACATAGAACAGATTTTTTACTATTTTGCTTATATCCATAAATTGTATAAGACAAATCAGATCCAACACTTATACATTGTTCATATTCATCTAATGCATCGTCATCAATTTCCTGATATCCTAAAATATAAGTTTATTATTAGATTATTGGTTTTGTAAAGCACTATTAAATCCATTAAATAAATATAATACCTGAGTTGAATCTGAAAAATCTAAGCCAAGACATTATATAAATTTGCTACATATGCAATATGTATATAGTCTAATATACACATATACACAACTAAGTGTAATATCTCTAGTAATACACATTTGTTTCATTCAAATGAAATACTAATCATTTAGATACACTTTAGATATCATTAGTACTTTCCCTGAATACCTGGAGTCTACAAAAGATAATGTCATATAATTGTTTTTATTTGTGTAGTAGAATATTAATGCAAGCTGAGTTAGTTATTCAGACAATAATATAAATTATTGGATAATACAAGTGGCTGCAAGTAATAAATTTAATACACAGAATATAGAGAGGAATGCTATTATAATTCTTATCACTACATCCTCTCTTTGGCAATGTGTTAGAATAACAAATAAATCACATGATTAAAATCATAATTATCGCGAAATACATGGACACAGCATCAATACATGATTTCTTATCGTGACATGATTCAACGATTCAACACAACGTAGTTATTTACCATCAAAATAAGCGAACATACACAAACACAAAACCATGGTACAAGGAAACAAGGTATCAAAGGTAGGGATGGGCGATAAACATCGATGTTCATTGTACATCGATATTTTAGGATCGATGTTCGATGTTTTTGCATCGATGTTTGCAATTTAGAATCATCGATAAACTATCGATGTTAGAAGAAATATAAGGCTTGTTCGGGTTTAATTTTGAACGGTTCTAGAACGGTTCTAGTCATGCGCGTTTATGTTCCCGTCATGCGCATTTACGAAATCTAAAACGATTTTGCAAACGCGCCTGACGGGAACTGTTCTGGAACCGTTCAAAATTAAACCCGAACAAACCTATAGTGAACATCGAACTTTTAAGCTTGACAAAATGTATTAGCACTAATCACAAAAATAAAACAGCGTCCTCTGTTGACAAATACAAAAATGTTTCCTAATAACACCTCACATACAGGCACACTCCGCACACATACAAGCTATTGTATGTGGCTGTGGCTCAAGGATTGTATAAGAACACAGGATAGCCAGATCCCTATACCGGCAGTGTTGTTCGCATCGAGCCGTGACTCCGCCTCCTGTGACGTCACAAACGGACCAGTCGTTTACAGCGAAATGCCGGGACGTAGTTGTGCGGTAGTTGGCTGTAATAACAGTCGTATTTCTACGACAATTACCAATAGAAAAATCGTTTATCACAACTTTCCAAAGGCGACAAACTTCGTATCCGATACTGTCCGTAAAGAATGGATAAGGCGCTGCAAACGAGCAGATAAGTGGAATCCAAATACTAGCCAAATTTGCTCAATCCACTTTAATGCAAACGATTATGAACGTGATATGCGCAACGAATTATTAGGTAATAAATGTATTTATACGTTATGAGATAAATTATTCTAATACATAGTAATTATTGCTAGGGTTACCTGTACGAAAACAGCTTAAATACACTGCTGTGCCTAATGTAAATCTTCCACAAATGTCCAAAGATATAAAGAATGTTGCGACAAGAGGGGAAGCATATTTAAAAAGAAAATGAAAGGAAAGAAGAAGTAAATAGATTGATTGCCGAACAATCGATAGCTTCATGTTTAGCGGCAAGTGAGCTGTCAACAGGGTCTTCAACAGCAGAATTTAAAACCGATAAGCCTTTAACTGTCCCAGCAGAAAATATATTATCTAAACAATATGCGGAGCTTCGTGAAAGTCACACTAAATTATCTACAGAGATGGAAATTATGAAACGCAAATTGAATTTGCAGAGAAAACAACTTTTATTCTATAGAAGAAAGAACAAGCAAGATAAACCTGCACAAAAACAGGAAACGGTAAAAATACTAAGAAAACTCTTAACAGAAAATCAAATTTCTATTCTTCTAAACAAAATTTTTGCTTTGTTATTATAAAATTATTTTGTAAATTAAGAACTGTTATCCGTATGAATTATTTAAATACAAAAAGAACCCTTGACAATTCTAAAAAATCGAGTAAACGTAAGCTTTCTACTACTACACCGTCAGACACTCAACGAACATTAGCTAAAAAATGCGAAAAACCACTACTTGATTCGTTTTTATTTAATTACTGCGTAATAAAACATTGCTATATACTGACTCTTTTTATTGAAAAATATATATTTTTTGCTTTGTATAGAGAATACATGCTCATCGGCTTTCTTTATTTATGTTTATGTACCTAATAAATGTGTTTATTTGAAGTTGGAAAAGTTTTTTTTTAAAATTATAACCCAAAGTATAACCTTATGGCAATAAAAACGTGTATTATATTTATAACAGTACACTGACGGATATGTTATTATCTAATGAAATATTATATACCATAATAATAGCACTAATATAACTCGATAATTAATTGTAGTAGCTAAACACATTTTATAAGGTGCTTTACAGTAGTGAGCGCGTTCAACCTGGTCCGTTTGTGACGTCATGGCTCCCCACTACGCGGCGAAAATATTGCGGGATCGAGCAATCCTATGTTCTTATACAATCCTTGGCTGTGGCTATACTATTCCAAAAACATTTTAGCATGGACTATACTATAGGCACAAGCCTCAAGACAAGCATTATGCATACCAATATAAAGGCAGCTGTCAAAAGAATTCCAACATTATGGTCAGACATAGCCACTCTCGCCACAGTATTTTACGAATAAAAGAAGTAATTTCACAGTGGTATACCATATAAATTCGAATATTTCATTTTTTTCTTTTAAATATTACTCAGTATAAATATTTAAATAATATATAATTAAATAACTAAATTTATAGTACTTTTAATGTGCAGAATAAGAGTTAAATTATGTATGCACGTAGAATGAGTGAAGGAGGTAAACGTATTTTCATAGAAAAAGAAGGGAGATAGACACTACCGATGTATACCTCTTCGGGGAATTCCCTAGTGCGTACAATCATACACGTATAGATGCAAGATGACACATTAGAAATATAAAACTATATCCATATGTATGTGGGTTTTTGCCAGCGTAGTCAAAAAAAAAATGCGAGACTATAAAATCCCAAATAGAAATCGTCCTCTTAAAAGTTTTGATACACGTAAATGTATATATTTTTTAAGTATCAAACGATTTATGTCATGTGGTTGTTCCATGCGTAATTGCATATTGTTTTTTATATAGTTTTTTTTTTGAGTAGTTTCTAACGTTAACTACGTATTATAAATGTATATGTATGTACTAGAGGTCGAATGCGCGTCATCCAGAGATGCGCAAGAGCATACCTTATTTCCTTGTACCATGGGGAATACGGTTCAGATTCACTTAGACTAGACCGACTCGTCGGCTCCTGGCACCGTATTATTACTTACCGATTTCTCCGAGAGGCGACAAAACACGAGTCGGTCTAATCTGAGTGAAACTTAACCCTATTCCCCCCCTATCTTGTGCATGTATAGTTTACGTTCTGCGTAAGGTTATTTCGTTGATTGATTATATACAGGGTTATGATATAGTAACGCACAAAATTCATAAAACGTACAATGTTCATTTTTGAAAAAAATGCAAAAACATGTAGCATAGTTTCACTTAGACTAGACCGACTCGTGTTTTATCGGCTCTCGGGCACCGTATTACCCTGTATTACCTACCGGTTTCCCCGAGAGGCGCCAAACACGAGTCGGTCTAGTAGTACTAGAGGTCGACTGCGCGTCATCCAGAGATGCGCAAGAGCATACCTTGTTTCCTTATACCATGGGGAATACCGGAATACGGTTCAGTTTCACTTAGACTAGACCGATTCGTCGGCTCCTGGCACCGTATTATTACTTACCGATTTCTCCGAGAGGCGACAAAACACGAGTCGGTCTAATCTGAGTGAAACTTAACCCTATTCCGCCCTATCTTGTGCATGTATAGTTTACGTTCTGCGTAAGGTTATAGGTTATTTCGTTGATTGATTATATACAGGGTTATGATATAGTAACGCACAAAATTCATAAAACGTACAATGTTCATTTTTGAAAAAAATGCAAAAACACGTCAAACAGTTTATTTTATTCCGCGTCTTTTAACATAAGTCAAAAAAATAAAACGTCAAATTTGTCAAAGTTATGACGTCATCAATATTTTTTTTAAATATGAAGCTTGGTTTTTTTTTTACTTTATTTGATAAAGCTTGTTTTTCTGCATTATAAAGAAATAATTGAAGTAGGGGTCACATAAGAAAAACCTGAGAGAATTAATAAAAACAAAATAAACTTTATTATAGTAATAACATTTAAATTAACTAAACAGTCCATTAAACCAAAACGATGTCTTACAGGAATTGTTCAAACTGTGTCCCGTTCACTATCTGACATAGGCCAAGACGATGGTAGACCTGATTTACAGAGTCTTCGATCGTCTGCAGAGTTATACGAGTCATTTCATGTCTTAATTCGTTCCATTAAGTCTTCTAAATTGTCTGGTTTTTTCTTATGTGACCCCTACTTCAATTATTTCTTTATAATGCAGAAAAACAAGCTTTATCAAATAAAGTAAAAAAAAAACAAGCTTCATATTTAAAAAAAAAATTGATGACGTCATAACTTTGACAAATTTGACGTTTTATTTTTTTGACTTATCTTAAAAGACGCGGAATAAAATAAACTGTTTGGCGTGTTTTTGCATTTTTTTCAAAAATGAACATTGTACGTTTTATGAATTTTGTGCGTTACTTTATCATAACCCTGTATATTCCTTCAATCAACGGTTATTTTGTGATTTGTCCGGATTAATATATGCTTTTTTATTATTTAATACAGACATTATTATTATATTTATAGTCGAAGGTTTTTATTTTAGTGTAGGACATTGTTTTAGTTCGTATTTATTAAGTTAATAGCAAAAAAAATTACTACTATGACCCGTTCAGTGACTTCTGGCACTAGCCACGAGCTCTAGCGGTATTTGCTTCCAGCGCCGTAACTCCCCGAACGCAGGGTATGTCTTGCCACAGATAAGGGAGATTAAAAATAACCGATGTATATGGAGCGATTGGCAACACAAAAAATAACCTTAATTCAATCCAAAAGATGGCATATGGCGTATCTGTACTAAAGTAAAGTCAGAGATAAAGGAGATCACAAATAGCCGGAGTAAATGCGAGAGATTGCTTTCATTCAGCAGACACAACAGTTGCGCAACGGTTCAGTGATCATGTCCAGTAGACGACCGCTCACTCTAAACATGTTCAGGAGCGGACATTTTTGTGAGCGGAAAAATTCTACGCTCACTTAGTGAGCGTATTCTGTACGCATGCGCCATTGATGCATTCCAAGACCAACCTAATACATAATTTTGAAGAAAGTTACTAGAAAAGTAAGATACATACAACAAATTAAAGGTATTGTACAGAAATAAATGTATTATAATATTGGAGTTCACCCAGTATTTTATTCGGGGTTGGAAAAACCAGCCCTTACACTAAAAACTACGCCAAAACTTAATGCAGAAAAACAATTTATTATTATTGTTTATTCGGTTTAATTTATATAATTTTAACATATGGCAGCAATGAAAAGTACCAGATGACAGACGATCACATAAAGGTGGGCGGTCCTGTCCAGCGAACACTCAACTGTTGTGAAGTGAACGGTTGGAGCGGGATCGGTTCCCGATCCGTCTGCTTAATGAAAGCATTCCGTGCGTTCAGGGAGTTACGGCGCTGGAAGCCAATACCGCTAGAGCTCGTGGCTAGCGCCTGAAGTCATTGAACGGGTCACAGTAGTAAATTTTAAAATTGTTGCTAGCGCATGCGTAATTTTACTACTTCTGAAGAATCACAATTTCTTTTATTTTTATTTCATGTCACTATTATTATTATTGTTTGAAGTATGAAGACATGACATATGCACTTTTAAAATCTAAACTAAAAATAAAGTCGACTTATTTTGTGTGTAATTAATTAGGTTGTCTCAAGTATGATAGCAATATAAAATCCCTATTCATTTCAATTTTAATCAATTGATGCATTTTCTGAATGCTACTATGTAATAAGTGTATAATCGCAGAGTATACAACTGATAAATAAATATGACATAAACTGATAACATTGTATGTTTATTTTATTGTTGTAGTTGACAAAGCAATATTATTTCAACATTTAACGTATTGGAATCTGATAGCAGATCTTGTGTAAAAGTCTTAAGTTACATTACCTAATAGACTGCGTAGCTATCTATACTTACACATAGGAAAAAAGTTTACAGAAGGCAGTACTAATGTATTTTAGAACACGAAAATATAATACGACGATAAGGCCCATAAACCAGCATTATATATATATATATATATATATATATATATATATATATATAGCTCCTTAGTTTCAGTAGCAGCTATTAATATTTTTTATTAAATTTAGTGCCAAATTAGAAGGAATTATGCTGTTTGACATTACTTGTTAGTTATATCTATTTCAAAATACATTTCAATATATAATCATATCAAAAAGCCTTATTAGGCACTATTTAAGATCTATTGTACAACATAATTGTAGTTTCTATTGATCGTATTATTCACAAGATTTAAATTTGAATTTTAACCGCTTTCTTTTACCGCCGCTAAGTC
This sequence comes from Amphimallon solstitiale, assembly GCA_963170755.1. Lineage (NCBI taxonomy): Eukaryota > Metazoa > Arthropoda > Insecta > Coleoptera > Scarabaeidae > Amphimallon > Amphimallon solstitiale. The sequence goes on from OY720678.1 coordinate 26,653,884, forward strand.
ATCGTGCCAAATTAATTTTCATATACTACTTAGGATTCACTAACATTTGTTTATTTATTAGATATAAATAATCTATTTCAAGTAGAAAAAAGATATTATTCACTTTATATGTAAACCAAATACAAAAAAATTCATTTCAAAAGATGGCGCATGAATGTAGAATTATTGTATTTTCGTGTTATTTTCCCAAGGTATTTACTTTAACGAGTTAATATACAGCATGTGTAAAATCATATTGGGGATAGGATATGTGTAGGTATACTAGGCACACCGGCAACAACGCCCAATCGTGGCCGTAGTCATGGTACAAGGAAACAAGTTATGCTTTTGCGCATCTCTGGATGACGCGCATTCGACCTCTAGTACTACCAGTTCAATAAAGTTGTGAATTCAAAAGACACTATTTCAATAAAGTCCTTTTTAATAGAAATACAATACAACACAGTAAGAATATAAAAGCACAATTCTAATTAAACGTTAATTCTTAGTAAATTATTATATAAATTTATTAAGAACGGAATTATAATGAAAATAAAAAATATACTCTAAACAATACTTAAAAATAAAATGTTATTGCATAGGTTCAAAAATGCATCCTTCAGCAGCAAGCCATTGTCCGAGCCTATCATAAAAATTTTCTGGCACATTACGAATCACATCGACTGTTACGGATTCAATATTTTATTTTTGATATATCCCCACAAAAAGAAATCATTTGGCGATAGATCAGGAGATCGCGGAGGTCAACGAATGTTTCCTGTTCCACTAATGAGACGATCAGGAAAAGTATTTATTAAAAAATGCTTTACTCTGACCACATTATGTGCAGGACAACCGTCCTGTTGGAACCAAATAATATCCCGATCTATTCCGGTATTATCAATAGCGGGAAGTATCTGATTCTGTAGCACATCGAGGTATTTGTCCGCATTTAACGTACCATCAATAAAAAATGGACCAAGCAAATGGTCACTCATAATACCTGCCCAGACATTCACTTTCTGGGGATATTGGGCGTGTTTAACAAAATATCTGTGCTGATTTTCCCGAGCCCAATATCGAACAACAGAAGGATTGTGCTTTCCATTTAATGGAAATGACGATTCATCTGTGAATACAATATTTGCGATGAAATTCTCATTTTCATTTGTCTTTTCCATTACGGTTTCACAAAACTCTATTCTTCTCGAGAAATATTTCTTGCGTTTTCGAGTATTTGAAACATTTTAATTTATTTCGTTTCCATATGTTCGCGACGGTTTTATTACTCACACCCAATTCCTCAGCAACACTTCTGGTAGATAGCGTATCATCTACTTCGAGAGTGCTACAAATCATTATATCCTGCTCCTCTCGTTCCTCAGCTTTTAGTGGATTTACCTCTCTAGGATTACACTTTGTGCAATTATTTAAATAAAGACATTTTTCAAAGCTATTCAAAATATGTAATATGCTTTGCTCACAGGGTACGCGTCTGTCTGAAAATATTTGCGGAAATAAATTTATGCAATTCTTTGCAGAATGACCACTATAGTACCATTTAATAATTTGCAGTTTTTCTTCTGATGTGTAGTGAGGCATTGTTACCATTGACCCCTCCTTTCACAAACACAGAACGACGCGGTTCGACACGATCTCCAGATACAATTTTAGTTGTTAAAGGGAGTCTTGGAAAATGCTTTCTGTCAGTGAGTTCAGTCAATGACTTCTCTCAGAGTTGTCAAGACATTTTTTTCGATAAATGCGCGTCATCCAGAGATACGCAAAAGCATACCTTGTTTCCTTGTACCATGACTACGGCCACGATTGGGCGTTGTTGCCGGTGTGCCTAGTATACATCTACGGTATACATATATCCTATCCCCAATATGATTTTACACATGCTGTATAAGCCGTAAATAAAATAGGAAGACAGTGGTTTTGTAAGTACTACAAAATGTGCCTACATTTAAAAATTACACAGTAAATTTATATGTAATATAGCTAGTACACTCGGTATTTATATTTGGTAGATAAAATTAGTAACAGTAGCTAAATATATGTGTAATTTTTAAAGTGATTCATGAAATAAAATTGGTAACATTTTTGTAAGCAATTACATACATTTACAGATATCTGTTACATTTTTGTCGCATTACAGTGTAGCATTATAATATAGATTACACTCACAACACTAGACGCTACAAGTTATTTCTTTATTAAATAGCAGCATTATTATACATACTTACCGACACAGACTAAACAACCCAGACCGGCAACTACTTGAAAAAAAAATATCCAAGATCTTCTATCCTTGTTACACATCAGTGAACTTGGTACGAAGATGGCGCTAGCAGCATATTGGCGCGAAATTTTAAATGAGTTTGTTTTTAGAATACCCTTATTAAATACGTTATTTATGTAACAAAAACATACACAAAAGTTACTAAAACTATGGTAATAAATATTAGTTACAGTAACAATTATAGCCATAGTTTGAGCATCTTATGTGTAATTTTGTGGTGTTACATATTAAATATGTGATACGAAATATAAATATTAATCTTTTACTTACATGTATTATAACATCCCTCTTACGGTGACCTATTAGACACAATAAACTACTACTCTATATAAGATTAAGAGAAATATAATAATCTAATAAGTGAAAACTGTCAAGGTAAACATAGGGATATAATAATAATAGTTTTTATTGATACATATACTTATACAATAAAACATAATAAAATTAAATTACACAACCAATAATGAGAAGACAATAATAATAATACAAATCTTGTGTAATATGACAAATAAAAACACTAATATGTACCAAAAGGAACAAATTCAGCATAGTAATAATAATACTAATACATAAATCAAAAGGTATCAAACCTGCAAGGCAAAGAGCATGTCAAAAATGCGTTTGTTAAACAAAGGAAATGCCAATCTTATCTTAAACCTATGCTTTTTGTTAACTTCATCCTGTCCAAACCCGCACACTAAACACTTGGACTGGTTATTTGTATCAACATATAATTAATATGATGTACGAGAAAGGATTGCAAAAATATGTCAAACGTGTCAAATTTGAAATGTAGTTTTGAATGACATATAACCACAGCATAACAAACATTTCAATTGACGCTAGCGCCATCTTATCTCCAAGTTCACTGAATTTGACAGAGATGGTAGAGTATTCAAATTTACGTTTGCTAAACAAGGATGAATACTCTGGATAAAATCTAGGATTAAGTTGCCGGTCTGGATTGTTTAGTCTGTGCTTACCGATGAAATAATATATCTGTCCCACGTTTGTGCTTTTCGTTGCAGTTATATGCACTACAGGATTGTGCCATAATTAAAATTAGAACGATTTAATCAATATTAACACTATATCTATAACGTTAAAACGGACGTTAGACATACAACAACAGCAGGCACTGGCCCACCTACGGCCCACCCGTGACGTCACATGCCTGCGTTGTGTTTGCTTCAGTTCGTATTCAAGGCAGGACGGAAAACGGCGTGTCTAAGTATATGTATAAATGGTCTAAAAAAACATGCCTAGGATATGTATGTTACGCCACTGAACACATAATCAAACATGTCAGATATATGACAAGTTATTCAAAATTCATACCTTTTAAATTATTATTGCCTATGTTGAATGACCATTTGAAAATAACTTTACCGATGAAGAGAAAAAGTGAGATTCTTCTTTTTTGTCGTTTTCGAACGGCCACAAGCCACACAATTCACCATTATAAAAGCACTAAAGAAGTCAATTTGACTAATAACTGATCTGCCTTAAAGTGGTAACTTCCGTCTAAATAATACCTATACCCCAACCACCTTATCATCTCTCCTATTCTATTCTTGTTTCGTAGCATCCAAGTTATTATTTGGTATTGTTGTTCTTATTGTAATAATAATAATAAATACATTTATTTAACCATAGATCACATAGTGATATCGGCTACATCATATGTATAAAGGTATATCACACACAGCCAGTACATACTATTAAAAAAAAACAAATAGAACAAACATTACAAAAATTGACCATAGTCATTCAAACAACTCTCAACCAATAGATTCTTCATCTTTTTTTTAAATATTTTAATATTACTACTCTCCCTGATTTGTTGTGGAATACCATTGTAGACAGACAGACAGCAATACTTGGCGGATCTCCGAAAAGCCGCCGATTCATGTACTGGGACGCTAAACTAATCCTTTGTTCTTGTTGGATAATCATGTAAGTCACTGTTTCTTTTAAATTTGTCTTTATGTGTGAAAGCAAAGATAGAGCACTTATACACAAACACAAATGGAAATGTCAATATTCTGTGGAAGGTAAATAGCGGACGACACGAATCCATGGGTCCCAAACCAAAAATCAGCCGCACAAGTCTGAGCAACAAATATCCGATTCACATTAGCTCGCGACGAATTGCCCCACAATATGACATTGTAACTCAGGTGCGAATACGCGATGGCATATGTCTCCAATAATTGCTGAGAATCCATAGTATTTTTAAGTTTCAAAATGGCGTAATACGCGCTATTGAGCTTACCGATCACGTGCTCCACATGCCTTTCCCATGACAGATCAGGCTGCAGAAATACTCCTAGAAACCGAGTAGTAACCCCGATAGCCGGCGACAGCCTCTATTTTTTCCGAGTAGGTATGGAAATGTATAACTGTTGTCGTATTCATATTTAGCATAAGGTTGTTGAGATCTCATTTCGCTTATAGCTTCATCTATCATCATCTGCATGTCATCCTCCGTCACAGAAGACACCAAGATCGAAGTGTCGTCAGCAAAACAAACTGTATAACCAGTCGATTATGAAGTTATGCAGATCGTTTATACCGGGTGTATTATGAAAAACCTTTGGTGCTGTAACTTCCTTATATTTTATCTGATTTTAATGAATGATATGTCAAACTATATCGTTTTTAAAACACTGTAACCTGTTATTTAAAAAAAAGAATTTTTTGACATTTCGTTTTTGACAGACCATAGTTAACTTTTTTTTTTAAATTGTACTACATATTTTTTTTACTTATTCTAATAAAGATTTATTTCCTGAAGACACATCCATTAAATTGAGTGACATATTTATTGTTATTTAAAAAAAACTATGAAATTTACAGAAATCAAGCTATCATAGCTTTTAATGAATCAAATGTTCGAAATTGGCCCCATTTTGTTCCAGACACATTTGACTATTTGACACCTTCTATTAACTCCAACTGCTGCGTTTAATATAAGATTTGGTGGTATTTCATGACATACTTGTACTATCCTTCTTACTAAATCATCTCTGGTATCAGGTGGAGTCAAATAGACATGATCTTGAATGTAAGACCACAGAAAAAAATCCAGTGGATTCAGATCTGGCGATCTAGCAGGCCATCGAATAGGTCCGTAAGTGCCCATCCATCTGACGCCAAAATAATTATTTAGAAAATCAGTATTCATTCGTGCATTATGGGGTGTGGCACCGTCCTGTTGGAACACCACCCTGTTTAACTCAGCAAGTGGCAACTCATCTAAATAATCGCCTATTTCATTGCGTAACAAATTATTATACTTTTCTTGGTTTAGATTACCCTCAACAAAAAAAGGCCCTACTAGTCTATCGCATAAAATGCCACACCATACATTTGCACTGAACCGATTTTGAAAATTCTGATGCACCACAACATGGTTATTGCTGCAATGGCGATGATTATTTCTGTTGAATACACCATTTTTCCCAAAAGTGCATTCGTCTGACCACAACACACGACGATAAAAAATTGGATCTTCCCTTAGTTTATTCTTACAGGGTAAGGAGAGTCGAAAAATTTCAATCATTCTCAATGGAATCAATCGCAGAAGATTTGTATTTTTAATTCACTCGTGAGTTTTAGTTTTTAACTCATCACTTGCATTTGATTCACTCATGAGCGATTTAAATTTTTAATGAAACGAAAAATAAAAATCGCTCGCAAATTATTCACATGTGAATAATTCTTGAATAAGTAAATTGAAGTTGAATGAAGTTTTTTGAAGGGTTTACTAGTTTTCTTCTCAACTTCTTGCTAAACTTGTTATTTTTATTTTTCTTACTTATGAAATTGCAGTATGAAATAAATTTGTGATAACAAACGAATTAAATAGTAATGATTAACTTCGGCTAAAGTTGGGAGGATGTGATTATAGTGGTCAATAATTTTCACTTACTTTTTTGAATGGTTGTTAAAACAATATAAATTAGTTAATTAAATTTTATACTTTGCAAATCGGCAACCCTTTGTTCATTGAATAAATTAAATTTTTTTAGTTGTTTTTCTATAGATTACTTTCTGCTACGACCCTATAGATCACTTTTAATAAATCTGTATTACGTTTTATTTGCACGAGCGAAAATGTTCCGCTCTTTTCAGTTCATTGCTGTTCATGAGAGAAAAAATTTGGAGAGTCAAATTTAGCACTCACTCGTGAGCGAGTTAAATCAAACAAAAAATGTTTTACTCACTCGTGAGTGTAATATATATGGAAAAAACTCATCAGTTTTAATCGCTACCGAGTATTAGGAAATAAAATTCAGCTCGTGAGTTTAAAATGAGAAGATTTGAATCTTTTTTTGGCTCGTGAGTGATTTTTTTCTCACCCTGGTTTATTCATGAAAACCGTGCAGAATTGAACCCTACGTTGAGGGTCACTTTCACCGAGAGCATGCACCTTCCGTGGTTTATAAGGAAAGAACTTGTGCTTCTTCAGAATGTGATACCTGCATGTAGTGAGCAATTTCTCGTATAGACGTATTAGGGTTTTCTTCCACATAGAGCAAGACACTTAATTCTAAATTTTGATTTTGATTTTTCGGTTTTTTGAATGATCCAAAATTTCGTAAATTTCGCACGAGCCTTCCAAACTTATCGGCACTTGGACACAGTCTGTCAGGAAAACGATTTCCATAAAGTCGCAAAGCAGCTGCAGAATTTTTTCCGCATTCAAAATATGCTTGAATCGCATCCATACATTCGCCATTATCCATTTCAATAACAAAATTTAGAAATAAATCGTTGAAAATGTTATAATGAATGTGTGACTGACAGATGTCACAGCTCTCTTCGAAAATTTGGAATGCACTTTTATCGTTCAATATGACTGCTTGATTTTTAATTTTTTTTAAAATAAACACGCTCACGGGGCGTAACCTCCGACCAGTCCTCCGTATAAGCTTACTTCTTTTATTTGGTGTCAGTTATATTGGAACTAGGAGTGTTTTCACAATTTTATTTATTTTAATAAAAACACTTAAACCTATTTACAAAGTAAATCTCACAATTGTTATTTAACGAGAAATGTTGATTATCTTACTGTCTGTAACGAAGTAAAGAAACTGATAACATTGGTTTATATACTTTATGGACTATATAGTGTTGAATGTAAGTGATTTTCAATGGTACACACATTTGCTGGTAATAAAATGAAATAGAGTATTTAAAATGCATTTAAGAAATCTCTGTGTTCAGAAAAACCAGAATAAATTGAACTTAAAAAAAACCTTCAATTTCTCGTTTTTCTTCATACAAGGGTATCGTTGTTTACAGTTTCATATTCAGAAAAAAAATATTTGAATAAGTAAAAAAAAAATAGTACAATTTAAAAAAAAACAGTTTGCTGCTGTCTGTCAAAAACAAAGTGTCAAAAAAAATCCAAAGCGGATCACGTTACAGTGTTTTTAAAACGATTTAGTTCGACGTATAATTTATTACATTCGGATAAAAAATATAAAAGTTACAGCATGAAAGGTTTTTCATAATACACCCGGTATATAATAGAAATATTATAGGACCTAACGATGACCCCTGTGGCATTCCAAGGCTCAGACTCTTTCTCACAGAGTTCCCACCGTTTACATCTACGTACATGTATCTGCCCTCCATAAATGAGGTAATCAATCTATTTATATTCCTACGAATACCCAATGCACAAATCTTGTCACTCACAAATCCCGCACTAACGGTGTCAAAGGCTCTTGAAAGATCGAAGAACAACCCAGCAACATACTTTCCCTGGTCCAATTCCTCGTTGGCATGCTGTATAAATTTAAAGGTAGCCGTTTCTGTAGAATGGTTTTCTCTAAATCCATGCTGGTTTGGGTAAAGTATTTTGAATTTATTTATGTATTTCCATAATTCATTGACAATAATTTTCTCTATTATTACAGAAAATGTGCTCAAAATTGAGATCGGTCAGTAAATTTCCACATTTTCTTCACATCCACTTTTATGCACAAGCACAACACGAGCTAATTTCCAGATATTCGGAAATTCTCCTTTCTCTACCATCAAATTAACTAAGTATGTTAGTGGCTTTACAATTTATGGACAAACTTTTTTTATAATCTTACTGTTAACATAATCAAATCCACATGACTGTTTTTTAACATCATAATGATATTTTGTATGTCTTCTTCTGTTATAACTGTAAAAAACATACTGTGCGGCAGTACGTCAGACGCTGTACAATTATCTGATAACTTACCACCAAAGTGAGTACTCAATCTCAGACTACATTAAAAGACACAGGGGACGCGCTTTATGCGCATGCGTCGAGAGTAGATGCAACGTAATTCCTTACAATTAGAGGTGGCCAAAACGGTTCTTTTCATTGACCCGGCTCACTCGGTTCAGCTCCTCATAGTGAGCTGGGTCCCGGAACCGGCTCATTTGAACCGTGTGGATCCGTAATAGCATACCGTTCCAGGAACGTGTAGAACATGTAATACTCGGCGCCGTCGCGTCGGCTCAAACGAACTGGGATTATTTAGGCTGCGCGTACACCAATTATACAAAATGTGTGACAAACAATTTATTTGAAGCTATAATGCACACAAATTTGACAAATTATCAGATTGTTGTATATGTTACCGTGAAAGACCGAAAGTAGTGAATGTCAACATCCGCCGGTGGATGTCGACAAATACCAAATGCCTTGGTGAAAGTCCGAACATTTCTTAATTGTATTATAGATTCGGACTTTTACCGGTATATGTCGACAAACACAAATGAGGTCCGGTGAATGTCGGAAACGGCAGGTCGCAACAAGTTTTTAGACGGTTCCAGCATCTTGTTTCAGTTAGCTTTGCCTTCGTCAGTCTAACGCAACGTTTGACAGCCTGCGGGCACGCTCCCTAACCTAATTTAATTTTCTTATTAGAAATTATAATTTGTATTCAATGGCTACTACAGTGAATCGTGATAAGTTTTTTGAAAAGTTACATGCCTTAATTGGAAGTGTCATGGTAGTTTATGTTGTTGCAATAAATAAGATATTGTTATTATTTTTTATATTTCATTTTATATTTTTATGTTCTACTGTTTGTTTTGAGTTCAACAAAGTCTTTTTCCCATATTATTTTAATAAATAAAGACCTATGGGGTTTTTTTTTTATTTAAAAAAAAATTTTTTTTAACATACACCATGAGTGCATGCTGAATGTCGACAATCGCCGGTGTAAGTTAGAAATAATGAAATTTCACCAATATTTCGGACATACGTCAAGCAACGTTGAGAATGTTGACATTCACCGGTGAATCTCGACATTCACCAGATTTCGGTCTTTCACAGTAACATATACAAATTAAGCAACGACCCAAGTGAGCCGAGATCCGGTTCATTGAAATTTAGTGAACCGGCTCCCTCGGTTCCCTGAACTGGTTCGGACCCGAGCTGCCCATGCACCTCTACTTACAATACCTACCACAGCATCACCTTTACTGATTCACAGAGAGCGACTACTTTTGTTATAAGTTTCATATTTATTAGCTTTATTACCGTTGTTTTAAATAATAATTAATTCGTTTTAAAAGTTAGGTAAGTACTTAGGTTTGGAGCGAAGGATGGAAAATAGATTAAATGATAGGTGTATTTAGTTATGTTTTTTTAAAAATGTTATTGTCTTGCATAGTTTATTATAGACTGAATACAAGTTGTTCCTTTTAGATACCTATTTTGTAAATACCACATGTAATAATTTATTTTTGTTTGTGTGTATTGTGTAATAAAATAAGGTTAAAAAATATTATCTACTCAAATTCCCGTAGGTTCTTCTTATGAGCAGTAATTGAACCTACTACCATACAGTTAATATCATGCAAAGCTTTTGTTCCATTTTTCCTATATTTTATAATTTTTTAGTCAATATTTAAAATAAAATCAAGACACTTTTATAGATGGCGTCTCTAATAGTCATTTTAGATTTTATTTTTTTAAATATTAATTATCGTCAAAATATTGTTTTAGACAATTTTTTGTTAATTTTCACAGGTAAAAGCAGACAAATTCAAAAAACGACAAATTTAAATTTGCCGCTAATGTCAAGCGTAGACGTCCGTCACGCATGCGCATAAAGCGCGTCCCCTGTGTTTTTTAATGTAGTCTCTCAATCTCTGTTCAGCAATAGTTGCAGCAAACCTATTTGCTACAGCAGCACCTCCATTTAGCTCTATGATTTAGCTTATCTCCATTTTCATCCAATAATGTAAAATATTGCAATCTTTCAATTTTCCTGTTTGTTCGTTGATATATTTCTAAATCTCTTTGCTTTTATTGTTACTAGAATTCAGTCTATTATATAAATAATCCTTCTTTGCCGCTTCAACTCTATGCCTATGATCACGTTTTCAATTATGTATTGCTCTCTGTAGATTTGATTACCTGTTGCCCGCACTATGTGATGCATAAACGTAAGATTTTCACTTGATTTTTTTAATTCTTGGTTAATCCATGGCAATTACATTTTAGTTTACGTGTCACCATAGGACAAGTTGCATTGAAGTTACCACTAAAGTAGGTCAAGAACGCATCAAAGGCTGACTCCACATCGCTTGTTTGGATAAAACCTCAACACGTATCGCGGAGGATAGTCCTAGAGTCATCCAAACCCCTTTCGGATACAGCTCTTGTTGTGATCATTTTTTGTGGTTGAGTATTGGTCTTGCAAGTGTTCTTAATATAACAGGAGATTGCGTAGTGGTCAGATATGTTGATTTTCTGTATGACTGTGATGACAGTCATAAACATCAAACGAGAGGTCACTAACCATATAATCAATTTGTGATTCAGACATATGATTATTTATATTTGTAAATACTCTTGTGGGTTCCTCTATTTGTGTGAATAAACCATATTCTCGAAATAAATCAGAAAGTAACATTTTTTGCTGAGTGTTCCGTCCGTAATCAATGTTCAAATCGCCACACAGTATTATGTGTTCCGAGAACTTGGAAGCATAATTCAAAATTTCCGATAGATTCTCCAAAAACGCTCTCAAGTCACCACATGGCGAGCGATACACATTAAGTACGGTATACACAGTACTTATTATTTACTTTTACTGTAATACCACAACATTCAAATACTCTTTCCATGCAATAATCGGCCAACTTACTTATTTTATTGCATTTTACATACGTTTTAGCATATACCTATACTTGTGCCCCCATGAATATAGTGTTCTCTAGCATAGTAAGCAATCAATTTATAGCCTCTCAAGTTAGTCAAATGAATATTTTCGTTTGTGCAGCAAGTCTCGCTAGCACAGAATACTAAAATCCTTATTATCAAGGAAAATGTCAATATCATCCATTTTATTCATTATACTTTGCGTATTCAAATGCAGTACATTGAAACATGTGATCGTTATTGCACGTCCGTTCATACACTGTATATTGTATATTCTTTCTTGTTCAGTTGTATTGTCGTTTTTGTTTACTGCTGACTGTATTGTCAAATCATAATTATTCGGCTTATTGTTTTGGTTATCATTTGCTATCCCACCACTTTCAGTTTGTATCTCTGGTGAAAATTTTTAAACATTCTAACAATGGCATTATCTGGCCATAAGTTTTCATTAAAAAGTTTATCTGTGTCTGCATCAGAGACCGCTAATTTAAAAGCAGCCACTTCTGTGTTTCTAATAGACAATTTCTGACAAAAAGCAACTTTGATATTATTATTATATAAATATTTGATTATATCATTTTAAGTAGTTGCATTGATAAAATTAGAAGCCAAAATCCACTTTCGATTCCCAACCGTTTCTAGCAATGTGTTTTTATTTGTGCCACGTATATTTTTTCTATGTTTTACCTGTATAAAGTCATTCGCTTCAGGTTTATTTACGGTTTTTATGTCCTCATCTTTTTCTTCATTTATATTTACTTCTTTGATTATTTTTCTATCGGTTGTTTTTATTTCTCTCTCTTTTTCTTTCATTTCCCTCCTCGTCTGGACCTCGTCAGTGTTTGAATGCGATTGCTTTCATTCAGCAGGCGGATCGGGAACTGTGAACTGATCCCGCTCCAACCGTTCACTTCACAACAGTTGAGTGTTCGCTGGACAGGACCGCTCACCTTTATGTCATCGTCTGTCATCTGATACTTTTCATTGCTGCCATATGTTAAAATTATAGAGATTAAACCGAATAAACAATAATAATAAATTGTTTTTCTGCATTAAGGTTTGACGTAGTTTTTAGTGGAAGGGCTGATTTTTCCAACCCCGAATAAAATACTGAGTGAACTCCAATATTATAATACATTTATTACTGCACAATACCTTTAATTTGTTGTATCTTACTTTTCTAGTAACTTTCTTCAGAAGTATGTATTAGGTTGGTCTTGGAATGAATCAATGGCGCATGCGTACAGAATACGCTCACCAAGTGAGCATAGAATTTTTCCGCTCACAAAAATGGCGACCGCTCCTGAACATGTTCAGAGTGAGCGCTCGTCTACTAGCCATGATCACTGAACAGTTGCGCAACTGTTGTGTCTGCTGAATGAAAGCACTCTTTATCTATGATCTGCACCAGCGATTAGCTTGCACACAGCGCATCCTGGTTTTGGTTTGCCGTACCATCCTGTTTACTAGATCTTGTAGTTATCTTCCTTCCTTGGTCCTTTTGTTGTAATAAAGGTTTCTTTTTATTCTCTTTGTTTACATATTTTCTTGATCTTGAATATCCAATAGGTTATTTATTATTTCATTTTGATTTTCGATTAGATTAAACAAGCTTTCAATTTGTTTATTAACTCTATCAAATTTTTTATCGAAAAAAGAGGCAGACAGAGATGTTTCACTTACATCTTTCCCCGATACTTTTGCACATGCAGTACACATCTATCTAACAATTTTCTTCGCTGTTTCCAAAAGTTTTATTTCTGATGGTTTATATGACGTGCAGGAATGATGTATCACTGTCTTACACATCACACTGCTGCATTTTAACACTTTGATTTCATTAGTAAATTCAAAATTTACTATAGTAGTAAATTCAAAATTTACTATAGACATTCGTCGCACTTATATTCACCAGCTGCCATTGCTATACGTTATTGTAATACAATAAATGTTTGTGTTATCATACAACTCGGTTTTTTTCTGATTTTAAATTTTTTTACTACCTTCCAATATTCTTGATGAAACCACAATGATTCGCAATTTATATACAACTATACCCATCAAATAAATTCTTAAGGGTCCTCGCTAGTGGATCTCTCAACAATTGCAAAATAGCAGAGTTTAGAATCCAGATATTTTTGTTGATTTTAAAGATGGAGAAAACCTTTCAACGTCAACTTATGAAGAATTATATAATCTACCCGGCTGAAGAATCAAATTTAGAAAAAAATTATCGGATTACAGAAAATTAATTAATATGTCAAAATATTAAAAACCAGTTTTCTCAAAAATCCTTCGGAGGAGATTTGTTTGCTTGGGTTCACGTTATAAATTAAATAGAAAGCTACCCGGCTGTGCACTTATTTTTCGTTCAACTATTCTTTACTTCGTTTAAAATGAATATAAAATAAATTAAAATTAGGCAACCCACATTACAATGAATTGTTATTCTGCTATAAATATTTCCCGCAGTTACAAATGTGTAAATAGTTGGTCATAAATGAATTTTTATTCGTTTAGATCAGGGGTCTCCAAACTTTCCAGCCTTAGGGCCATACTGATTACTCCAGTAAGTTCCGAGGGCCAAAACCATATTATCATTGTTGCCGGTGGTAAAAAGTGAAATAGTCCACTGATGAAAAAAGTCCGAAAAAGTACGCAACGTTTAAAAAAGGCTGCAAAACGGCAACACTGCATATTATTAATTTTCCTGTCATTATCTGTAATTTCTAGATTAGTCGTAGAGTACGAGCCATGAGGAGTAGAGTCCCTAGATATATAAAGTACCGCAATTGGTTTGTCCCATTATAACGGCGCCAAAATGGCGGTGATTTGGTGACATTTAGTAGTTATTTAGTAATTCGTACGCATATATACAAATAGACGATAAGACAAATCACATTGAAGTACCCGCGGTGGTCTAATGGTAAGATGTTCGCTTCACACGCGGGCGGCCCGGGATCGCATCCGCACGGGACAAGATTTTTCCAGAAAATAAAAATACAATTTTCGCGTATTAAATTTGTTAATTAAAAAAAAACGCGGGCAGACTTTTAAATTTGCCGCTTCTTTGGCGCCAAAATGGAGGTAATTGCGGTACTTTATATATCTAGGGACTTTAATGAGGAGTAACGTGACACGACATCTGGTGGACACAAGCGGAAATAGGTAGTACCTTCTATCGCTAACAGATGGCGCTAATAGCACGTACAGAATTTAGTACAGAATAATCTCGTTGGTTCGAGAAAGTTCTGGTGTCTTCCACTCAATTCTAGATGGCAGTAATTGGAATATATAAGATACAAGTCAGTTCCTATGACACTGTTGTGAAATAAAATAGTGCGTACCTCCTTAAAACGTGTTTGTGCGTGCTTAAGTTTAAGACATCTTTGTAACAGTATTTTGATTTGAATTGTTGCTTTTGTGTGTGATTTAGTAGTATGGAAAAGAAGCGAAAAATTGATAGTGAATGCAGAAAATTCAAAGATCAGTGGAACATTCAGTATTTCGTAATTGAGTCCAGTAAGAAGGCGCTATGTTTGATTTGCAATGAAAGCATAGCCGTTCTCAAAGAATATAACATTAAACGTCATTATGAAACAAAACATTTTCAAAATTACTCAAATTATACAGGAAGTTTGCGGACAGAAAAATTCGAAGCTATGAAGCGCGGATTGAAATCGCAGCAATCTTCATTTACAAAACTCAAAACTGAACAAGAGGCTGCAACGCGTGCCAGCTTTCGTGTGGCTCTTGAAATTGCAAAACGTGGAAAACCATTCACCGATGGAGAAATGATCAAAGAATGCATAATTGCAGTAGCCGAAGAAATGTGCCCTGAAAAGGTAAATTTATTAAAAAGTGTCAGTATGTCAGCAAACACTGTGGCTCGAAGGGTAGAAAACATCGCTGAAAATATATCCTCTCAACTGTTCGACAAAAATGGACATGTTGAGTGGTTTTCTTTGGCCTTGGATGAGTCAACGGATGTGTCAGATACTGCTCAGGTGTTGATTTATATTCGAGGAGTAGATAAAAGCCATGAAGTGCATGAAAAACTTCTTGATATGAATAGTATTCATGGCACAACTACTGGTACAGATATTTTTAAAGGAGTTGAAATGGCCATTAATCAAAAGAGCCTTCGATGGAAAAACTTGAAATGTATTACAACTGATGGAGGCAAAAACATGAGTGGGAAAGATAAAGGAGTGGTCGCTCTTGTGTCAAAGGCTGTAGAAAATGACGGTGGTTTAAAACCATTAGTCTTACATTGTATCATTCATCAACAGTCTTTGTGCGGAAAATGTTTGGATATGTCTGAAGTTCTGAAACCAGTCATATCAACTGTTAATTTTATCAGATCTTTTGGGCTGAATCACCGACAATTCCGACAATTTATTGAAGAGATTGGAGAAAATGACTTACCTTATCATACTGCCGTACGTTGGCTTAGTTGTGGGAAAGTCCTTCAGCGCTTTCTTGAACTTCGAGCAGTGATCGAAATTTTTTTGAATGAAAAGCATCGCCCTCTTACTGAATTACAAAACAACTCATGGCTGTGGAAGTTAGCATTCTATGTTGATTTGACAAAACATGTGAACGAACTGAATTTGAGATTGCAAGGAGAAAACCAGCATCTTCCTGATTTATACACTAATATTAAATCATTCCGGAAGAAATTGATACTGTTTCAATCACAACTACGAAGTAAATGTTTTTCACAGTTTAAAACATGTGAAATATTCAGCCACACTACTGAGACTGAGTTTCCTATCGATTTTGCAATCGAAACTTTGAGTGCTTTGAAAATAAATTTTGATACTCGTTTCTCGGACTTTGATGCCATTGCGAATCAAATTAAGATTTTTCAGAATCCTTTTGATACTGACATTGAAACCCTAGCCCCGGAACTTCAAATGGAAATAATTGATCTACAGTGCAGTGATATAATTAAGAACAAATATCAAAACTCATCTTTGTTGGAATTTTATAAGAGTCTTCCACTGACACAATTTGATAATTTGCATAAATTTGCTCGTGGGCTGTTTTCTGTTTTTGGTGCTACTTATTTGTGTGAGAAGACCTTCTCCAAAATGAAGTACACAAAAAATGTTTACAGATCTAAATTAACTGATGAGCATCTTAAATCTCTTTTAATAATTGGTACAAGTAAAATTAGTCCACAACTACAAACTATTGTCAGTGGAAAATCTCAATTACACAAATCTCATTAGTATTTCATATGTCATTATGCTTGTTATAAGTTATGTTTTTATTTAAAATGTATAAAATGTTAGTTGGATTCATTTCAATAATTTGTTAGTTATTATATACTGAAGTAAAATTTTCTGCATATTATACATGTCTTTACTCATTACAATTCTGTGTTTCTTTATCCAACTTATCACAAAAACAATAACAATAAGCCTACAACAATGTTATGAGTAGTTAGCCCATGACCATATCAATGTAGATGTCATATTAATAATTATTCAAAATTAAATTAGAATACTTCAGTAAACTAAATTTAATTTGCTATAAAAAATATGTTCTCTAAAAGGAGTTTTCAAGTATGCTAGCTCTCCGCGGGCCGGACAAAATCTGTCCGCGGGCCGGATGTGGCCCTCGGGCCGTAGTTTGGAGACCCCTGGTTTAGATATTGAGTTATTATTTCAAATATTTATTATATGTTCCCTGTGTGTAAAAGTGCTCGGACATCCTTGGCTTATTAAATTATGTGCTATGCAACCAATATTACATTTCCCATTCACTAGCGAGGACCCTTAAATGTGTCTAATTACAATTTGATAAAAAAAGAATAGTTTACATCTTTCTCTCTCTCTCCCCCCTCCTCTCTCCCCTCCACCCCCTCTCTATCTCTCCCCCTCCCCTCCATGTAAGTTGACAACAAGACCTGGTCACGGGTTTTACCAATTTTATTTTACTTCCTATTACAAACACTAAGTGCTAGTAGATGATATACGAAGTATACGAATCGTCATAATGAAACATAAAAGCGCGTAATTTGTAGAAATCCTAACCTAAAACTATATGTGTCATTGATAATTTATAATCAAATTGTTGCTTAGTGTTGTTTGTATTCAGTTTCATTAGTTATTTAGACTTGTTGTACGTTGTGAGGAACTATGGTCGTAGTCGAGTATTCTGTGATTACGTGTACCTATTTATAGCACTTCACCGAAGACAGTTTTCTTTCCGTATTTGGATGAATACGTAAGTGTAAATAGTCCACAAATATAAAGATTTATTGTTCTCTATGTATTTACAAAATCAGCATTTTGCAGATATTAATCAGTGGATTGAAAGAACTCGTGATCCATCTCTTAAAAGGACCAATCCTACAAAAGTGTATAGAAACCATCGGATTTGTGAAGTACGTATATTATTAACTCAATATTGTATGTATCAGTGGCGGCTCTTTAATGAGAGCAAGTGAGCAATTGCACCCCCTGGAATTTTGAAACAAAACAAACCAAGCGGCGACTAACTGTGAAAGTATTTATTTATTACGTATTCATTGTTATTGAACAGGAACGTGGCGTGTACGGCACGCGAAACAACCTACATGCACCGATCGTAGTCATAGATATAATGACGACTAAGACTAACAGCGCACGGATGTAAAGACCCCTTCCACCGAGAGAAACATACCCATATGCAAAGCGCTACTGTTGCTGCGTTAAGCCATTAAACATTACATTGAAGGTGGGGAGAACTGAATTTTGTTATAGTTCCATATCGTATAATACATAGCATGTGAGCAAGATTCCCGTCGGCTCAACGCTGTTGTAAGATGAATTTCGTGTCTGCGATGCAGAATAACACGTTTTCGCGGTTAACGTATGATGAAAAAATCGCAATAAAAATCTTAAACGTCCGATGCCTCAATTATGTTTAGGAAATAAACAATCTGTTAAAGGTAAAGACGTTGTAAGAAAATTCAAAATGAATATTTATCAGAAAAATGACTGGATTTGTGGGTGTGAAATTAAAAATACTTTGTTTTGTTTTCCGTGTCTTTTGTTTGGTGGTGAACCGTCTTGGTCAAAGAACGGAATAAAAGACTTAATTCATCTTAGTGCTAAAATTGCGAAACATGAAAATTCCGAAGGGCATTTGAAAAATATATTTAGTCTAAGAATGTTAGGAAAAAATAACATTCAGAATGTTTTAGATCATCATATAGAAAAGCAGTTCAACAACACAATGAACAGGTAACAAAAAATAGGCATGTGTTAAATTTAATAATAAATTGCATTAGATTTTGTGGCGCGTTTGAACTGGCACTTCGGGGTCATGATGAACGGCAAACGTCGAATACCAAGGGCATTTTTCGGGAATTGATAAATTTTACGGCAGAATTAGATAAATCGCTCAGAGATCACATCGAAGCAGCACCGGTTTTTAATTGAATTTATAAATGATTTCCCAAATTTTAATGAAAAAGTGATAGAACTGTTCTGCAAGTCAAAGACACGCAAAATGGACTTCGTTTATCGTCAGATGTAATCAAACTGTAGTGTTATATTTATTATTCCCTCAAAACAAACTGTACAATGAACAGTACCTGTCTGGAACAGTATGTCGGTGAAACTTATAAAGATTGGGTAAGCGTTCTTGTATTCTCTCTCTCTCTCTCTCTCTCTCTCTCTCTCTCTCTCTCTCTCTCTCTCTCTCTCTCTCTCTCTCTCTCTCTCTCTCTCTCTCTCTCTCTCTCTCTCTCTCTCTCTCTCTCTCTCTCTCTCTCTCTCTGTGTGTGTGTGTGTGTGTGTGTGTGTGTGACCACGATAGCGATCAAACCGCTACAGATATCAATTTCAAATTTTGTATTTGCGAATATAATCTTCCTCTTGAGAACTGATTAGATTTTGAGCAAAATCGGCAGACCGGAAGTAGTAGTTTACTTCAGTGAAAATATCGAATTTTGCAAATATTTCGTCAATTACTAAGTTTAAACAAATTTATAAGGAATTCAAATGTACTCAAAATTAAATTTGAGAAAAATTGTATTAATAAAGTTTTTCGAAATTCCGACCAGAAGTAGGTCTTTTACTCTTATCGAAAATCAGTTTTTTGCGAATATCACGCAAGTCATGCTTTCTAGGCAGGTAAATTATCAGTATAAAAGTATTTAGAACGTATTTTTATATATCTTTTGTATAAAAAAAATTTCAAAATTCGGACCGGAAGTAACACTTTTACTCTTACCGAATAACGATTTTTTGCAAAAAATATGTCGTAAATTATGCATTCTATATATATTTATGAAGAGTACAATTTTGAAATTATGCACTCCCTATGTGAACCACCCCGAGCCGCCACTGGTATGTATATAATTTATAAGCGAGCACTTTGCTGGACATTTGTATAATTGTGTTTTCTACTATTTACTTTTTACTATTAACAAAAGGTACATCTGTATAATATTTCGTACAAAATATCTCTATTTTTAAATTCTTTAATGTATGTAATTGTATAAATAATCAATGAATCTTATTATTATTGCGCAGTTTTGTGACGTAAGAGTCATAGTTCGTATTACAACCAGTGCGCGCTGTCAACAGTTCCATGAAAAGTATTAAGAGTGGCCAATGTTGTTAATTTCTATATCTTTGGTTGACAGGTGGACAGGTGGCTGTGGGTGGCTGGCCGACAGTTCGAATGTGGTAGGGTTAGCTCAGCCTAACTTATAAATAATAACATATTAATTTTTTGTTCAAAGCGTATTACTTATTTTTTAAAAGTTTTCAAAAATTAATGTGTAAAGAAAATGCCTATCTACGAAGGGTATGGAACAATTACTGATAAATTAATTTTTATTATAGATTTAGGTGGTGCATACACAAAGTAAGTGATTATTTATTTTCAAACTAAATATACTTAATAATGTGTGTGTCTATAGAATTGGATTTAGTGGCGAATTTGCACCAAGAGCAATAATTGCTTCTGAAGTGAGATGCAAAAATACTGGTATAATTCGGAAGCTGTATGATTATGAAAATAAGGAAGATCTGTATGACCTCCTCGTTGAATTTATACATATACTATATTTTAAGTACATTTTGATTATGCAGTTACTTTGAAATTGTTAATTACTGTTATTTAAATAGGTATGCATTGATTAGTCCAAAAGATAGACCAGTAGTAATAGTAGAATCACTATTTTGTCCAACTTTATTTAGGGAAACATTAGCAAAGGTAGAAAATAGGAATATATTTGTAAATGTTTTTATTTTTTAAGTTATTTTGTAGGTACTCTTCTATCACTATGAAGTATCTTCTCTTTTGGTTGTACCTTCACATTTAGTAAGCTTGTCTACATTAGCTATTGATACTGGACTTGTATTAGATATCGGATATACAGAGGCTGTTGCTATACCTATATGTCATGGCTCTCCAGTTTTACATGCTTCCCAATCATTACCACTTGGATCTCAGGTTATTCATCGGTATGTTATTTTCTTCATAAAGAACTTAGAATTGGGTAAAAATGAAATATTAAGAAATGTACAGTGAAGCTTTTAGACATGACAACGTCTGTACTAATTACTGCAATTTCTCCAGTAGTCAATTTATCTACTAACGTAACAATTACCACCACTATTTATTACAATTATGTGTGCGTACCAATACTTTAGTTTAAGTGAACAATAAATGTTTAGTTTTCACACTGTGTTATATTAGTCAACCAATTGTTACCATGGTGTATATGAAATTAAATACTCTTCTGTTAACAATGAAATAATATTATTTATAAATAGTACTAAATCTAGAATTTCTGCTTACCATATTAAAAGAAAATGGAATGGCTATGTCTCAACATGACTTGGTTAACAGATTTAATTAAATGTAATACAAATACGAAATTTACTATATAAGAAAACGTAAATGTTCTAGAACTATCATCATAAAATATAAATAGTAATATTCATACATTTGATAGTTTTCATTTTTACCTTTTGCCGTTTGTTATAATTGTTATCCAAACAATATAAATTTGTCAACAATGCATGCCTACTAAACAGAATTGCCAAGTATTAAATAAAAAAAATGAGGTGTGGCCACCACACGACTTTCTTATACGTATGAGCGTTTCAAACTATACAATTTTAAGAATTTTTTTATACAAAACTTATTGAAAATCCTATTCTAATTACTTTCATTCTCTTAATAAATCGCTATAGAATGCATACTTTGCAAGATATTCGAAGAAAAGTGCTACTCGCTAAGAATAAAAGTGCTACTTCCGGTCCGAATTTTGAAATTTCATGTATACAAAAAATATTGCAAATCCAATTCTAAATACTTTTGTACTCTTAATAAATATATATAGAATGCATAATTTACGACATATTTGCAAAAAATCGCTATTCGGTAAGAGTAAAAGTGATACTTCCGGTCCGAATTTTGAAATTTTTTTTATACAAAAGATATTGAAAATTAAGTTATAAATACTTTTAAATTCGTAGCGTACCTGTCTAAAAAGCATGACTTGCAAAATATTGGCAAAAAACTGATTTTCGATAAGAGTAAAAGACCTACTTCCGGTAGTAATTTCGAAAAACTTTTTAAATAAAATGGTTCTCAATTTTAATTGTAAGTACATATGAATTCTTTATAAATTTGTTTAAACTTAGTAGTTGACGAAATATTTGCAAAATTCAATTTTTTCACTGAAGTAAAGTACTACTTACAACTTTCCATTGAAAGAGTGCAGCGAAGATTCCTGAAATATTTGTCTTTTAAATGTTCCGGTACTTATCCTCAGCGTGGCATAGATTATTCACATTTATTAGACGCACATGATATGCAAGCCTTGAGTTACCGTCGTGAGATACATGGTGCACGATTTGTATGGAAACTATCCAGTGGGCGTGTTGACTGCCCTTATTTGCTCTCATGTCTGGATTTCTTCATTCCTAGAATCTCCTCTCGTTTTACCCATACCTTCCTACTTCCCTTTTCTCGCACTAACCTTCTTAAAGGATCTCCGCTGGTGGTGATGTGCAGAGCCGCTAATCTTCACTATGGGGACATATTTTTTTGACATATTTTTTTTACTTTACTTAATTATATTGTTTTCATATTTATTATTACTCACAATTCTGTTGTATATTTGAGTTATTACTATAAGTTATTGAGTAGTACGTTGTACATTATGTGTATATTTAATACTGTCCTATAACTGGGTAAACCGTTGGACAAATAAAGCTATTATTATTATTATTATTATTATTAATACTTCCGGTCTACCGATTTTACTGAAAAACTAATCAGATCTCAAGAGGCAGATTATACACGTAAATACAAAATTTGGAATTGCTATCTACAGCGGTTTGACCGCTATCGTGGTCACACACACACATTTTTTAAAAACTACTTTTTTGGTATCAGGGGACTTCAAAACGTGGACATCTGCAAAAATCTCGAGGTCGAAAATTTTCATCATCACAATACTTCCTTATACTACGTATAAGAAAGTAATAGGTATAGAAAAGTAATATGTAATGTTTATATGGTGTTCATGTAGTAGTATTTAATTATTATTATGAAATTATTCCTGTCGATGAGAATTTGTAGAGGCATTAAATTGTCATCTTTAGTTGCCGGTTGCCAAAACTATTCAACCATATCTTAGTTATCGACATATGTCGAAATGGCGGCGTATGCTCAGTATGTGTCATATATTATTGAAGCGGAATAGATAATCTCTTTGAATATCTTTGTATTGTAAAAGTACAGTAGTTTACTGGCGTTACTGTAGTTTTTATAATTTGTAATATGATCGTTTTTCTCTGTGTGGCCACTTTTGTGTAGGACTGACAAATCTATGGAAGTTTAACTATGTATAATATAATATAGCGCCGTAAATGCATATATTGCAATTATTAATAGTATTTTATGCATTTGCAAGTATATTATGTTTTATAGTTTATAAACTTAATAATAATAACATTTTGTTTTAGGCATATTAAAGCATTATTGTCAATGGATAACATGGGAATTCAGAATATAGAAGAATCAGTGTTAGAAGACATAAAAGGTAATATTTTTATTTTGTTTGTTGGCTCTCTATGCTATTTATCCATATTTTTAGTAGGTTATATATCTTGAATTCATTAATATCAAAAGTAATAATGTTTATCCACCCTACAGCATACAAGTTAACAAAAGGATCTAGGCAACAAACAATTCATTTGATTGCAATAAAAACACCAAATGAGTACTGCAGTAGTATTACATTTGATTATGGTTAGCATACCTGTATTCTAAATTATTCCTCATACTTTTCAAATATGATAAAAATGCACCACCCAGCATTAGTTAATATTAGGTTTGTTCAAACCTCCAATTCTGAACACTTCCGGAAGCGTTCTAGAATTAGTAATTCTGATAATAATGCGCTTGTCCAGCCAAATCCTGGTTCTGAAATGGTTCGAAATCCGAACAGTTTTAAAATTTGAATTTTCGGAGAACTTGTACTACCAACATTAGTAATAGAATTATTTAAAAACACCAAACTAATGTAAAAAATATCAATCGTAATGAACATTTAAACGTTACTGCATCTGCATCTACACCAAAATTGCAACAGGATTTAAAAAGTAATGAAGAAGTTGTTTAGAAGAAATACATTTTTCTAAATTTTGTAATGGATATTTCTGATAGCCGGGTAAATAAAGCAAGGATTTTTAATATGTTTTCTGTCATATGAGTCTGGGGGTCACATTAACTTGCAATTTATTATAATTTTCATGACGTAACATGATGGTACAAATACATATATATTGTTCGGATATCTAATATATTGATATCACAGAATTCCTTTATTTTTCTTAAATCTCAAGGGGGACACATCAAATCAAAAATTATAAATTTAGTTTACATAATATTAAATACTAGATCATCTAAGTTTAACAAATATGTCAGTTTTTCTACGAATATATGATAATTATAAATTAACTTTTCACATGTTCGCAAGTTCCTATAAATGTACCATTACATGCACTTTATTCTTAGAGAAAGAATCACTTGCCAGACTGAAGAACATGGTAGTAACTAAAGTAATTTCTGAAACAATAAACCACCATTTGAAAAAATTTTAATATTTAATTACATACTTATAGCTGTTTACTTTGGTTATTACAAAATTGATATAATGAGTGTGAATAAAAACAAGTGTAAAAAATATTAAACGAATTCGTTTAATATTCATAATGTTTCACTAAGAACCAACCGTAGATTCTATTAATTTTATTAAGTGTAAAAAAAATTAAAATAAGTTTGATGAACCGAATCACACCAATACTCTAATAATATCACAAACTAAAATAAAAAACAAAAACAAATAGGTACTTGAATAACAAGTTAAAAACCAGCCTACAAAATTACAAACTCTGAAGTTCAACATAAATACGATAAACATAACCAGAAAAATGCGAAAGCTGATACGATTACACATGCTCCAGATTGAAGGACCGAACATTGAACAGTTCTCAGAATTTGTAGTTCCAGAAGTGCATGGTCCGAATAGCCTTTTTTTCAAATGACATGCGCACTAGTTCTAGAACCGTTCAGAACTGGAGGGCTGAACAAACCTGTTATAAATTTCGATAATTCTGTATGAAGAAATGTACAAATACCGTGCCTTCATTAATTGTTGTAACATGACACATAGGCAACCCACATGGCAGATTGGTAATACTTTAACAAAATATCCCTAATTGAAAATAGTTCGACAAAAATTATTTTAAGATTTACTTTAATTGAAACGTAAGTAATTTGTGGAAAAAATAAAAATAAATTTTTGTTGTACATATATTTATTTAATTAAAACAGTAGTATTTATTGTCATTTTAGTAGCATAAATTTTATTTACAATTTAAAATGTAAAAATTGTCAATTTTGTATCTGGACATGAGTAGCTAATACACTAGAACCTTTTTCACATTAAACACAGTTAAAACATAAATGTTTGTTGACTTTTTTATAATAAATTTTGGAAGTGATGACCATTTTGTTGCAAACAAATATTCACTCTACGTTTTAAATACACTAAAACCTTTTTCACAATAAGTACAGTTAAAACATAAATGTTTGTTGACTTTTTTATAATAAATTTTGGAAGTGATGACCATTTTGTTGCAAACAAATATTCACTCTACGTTTTAAATTTTCAAAAACATTGTGTAAATCATATTGCGTAATGTTGCTTATTTCATGTACAATTGCTGCTTCTAGTTCTTGTAGGTTTTGTAGTCTATTTCTATATATCCTATTTTTCAAGTGTCCAAATAAATAAAAATCAAGCGGAGTAAGATCGGGAGAACGTGGATGCCATAAATTAAACAGTCTATCATCATAAAATTCACTTAAATACTGGTGTGTCTCTCTAGCTGTGTGAGCAGGTGCATTATCTTGTTGAAACCAGCCATTTTGCAATTCATCGTCATGCAATTGATTAAAAAATTCATTCAATATATCTCGATATCTTGCTGCAGTGATGGTATCGTAAAAGAAAATTGGTCCAACAATTCTTCTTCTCGACATTCCCACCCATATTCCTACTTTTAAAGGATGTAATGATGTTTCTACTAGTTGATGTGAATTTTCTGTTGCACAAGTTCTATAATTTTGTGAATTCACATATCCTGTCAGCTGAAACCATGCCTCGTCACTAAAAAATGTTATATCTAGTAGATCATTATTATTCATTCGATCATTAAACCATTCACAATATCTAGTTCGCCTTTCATAATCAACTGGATATAACTGATGTACAACAGTCACTTTGTAAGGATGCATATGTATCTTTTTCGATAATGCTTTGTGACATGTTCCAACTGACAGACCTACAAATAAATTTTATTGAATATTAACCTTGTACAATTAAAAATATCTATTAAATACCGGTTTGTTGGGACAGTTTTGCAACTGATTTGTTAGGGCTATGTTCAACTCGCTGTCGAATGTCCTCTACAACATCCACAGTTAATTTGATGGGCCTGCCAGTCGATTTTCCTCTACAGATACAATGTTTATTCTCAAAGCGATGTGTTATAATATGTCTACGATGTCGAAATGAATCATAATCAAAGTTAAAGTCTGGGAAGTGTTGTATAAATTGATCTATACAACTTAGAAGTGACTAACTCCAACTGCCTTCGGCATCTTGGAGGTTATAACCTAAAATGAAATCATTTTATTTGACATAAATTTAATGCTATTAGTAATAGATAACAAACCTTCACAAAAATGAAATTATATTCAATAGCTCTTAAAAGAACTGACAAACAGACTTTTTCAACGCGAAATAAATATAAAAGTAACACAAACAAAATCTAACTGACATGAGAAACTGTCAAAGTGCGATTTCTTAGGGACTTATTTTGCCAGGATTGCCATCGAAATGTATGCAACCCAAATTGCACTAGGTCACGTGGGTTACGATCTTATTTGAAGACGTAGTACATTCTTTCCCACAAGTCGCTCAAGCCTTTAAGTGTTGCTATTAATTAACAATGTATAATTTATATTGATTTATCTATATTTGTGTACATACTTTCAAGTCCTAGCCCTTCTCTACAAGGTAGCCATCAGACCCAGAATCACGTACGCATGTCCCGTCTGGGGATATGCGGCCGCCTCCCACGTCAATCTGCTTCAAGTCCAGCAGAACAAGATCTTGCGCACTATGACCGGAACCTCCTGGTACAGCAAAAACTCAGTCATCGACAGCGATCTAGACATCCCCCTCATTCAAGATTACATTCGTGATCAAGCCCAAGACCACTTTAACAGGATTCCGAGAACCCAACAGTTTCTGGCATCAATGTCGATGCCATCCACGGTAAACGCCGTAGACCACAATCTGCCCTACTTAAGTAAGTTACATCTCTCCAAAAGCAGTGCCCAAACGCTGCACTAACTCTTCAAAGTTAGAAGTTTTTCTTCTAGAAGTTGAACCTCGTCTTCAATATCCGTCCTCCTCGGTGACTGTCTTTCACAGAAATGGACCCTTACACCTTCCAAAACACATTCGACCAACGAGAAGAAAAAGAAATAGGTTCATCTTCTATTTCAAAGACAACGAAAACGAAACCGGTGTACATATTTGTATAGGCGCGATACGATATTTTAGTTCCACCTCTCCTCTTGTATCGCTTCCTTCGACGTAGTACCAGAAAATTTTTGTCTATCTCCTCCATCGCATTGAAATGTTTAGGAGTGGTGATGAAGTCCAATAATAATAAGGGCTTATTAAATTCCATTCTGGGTGGTAGTCCATGCATCGCGTTGTGGTCTCGTTACTTGTTCGTGAGTCCGGCTGATGGGTGGTGTGTAGGCAGAATCGGTAAATGGAAGAACTGTTGACGAAGTTTAATAGTGGTTATGTTGCAGAGTAATAAGTCCCAGGTCTGGACCAGCAATATTGCTGGTGGTTATGGCAAAAGAACTCAATACGTTGGCCTGCCAGATGTCTCAGGTGGTTGATCCGAACGAAGAACTCTGATGAGGGCCGATGGCTATCTTCTCTTCTGTTATGCCGTGAAGCCGACAAGATCGAAATGAAGTGGGCATTATATCGTCTTTCAACGAATTTTGTCGCTCGAATGAGCTGCTGCAATTCTTCTTTCGTTAGTCGAGTAGTTGTGCATTCATTGCCAAAAAGATGGAGCGCTTGTTCGTAACCATTTTGAATTTACAAAATTTGGATCTTTAATAAATAATAGCTGAATACCAATTAACGCAGCAATTTTTTAACTTGCGAGATCCACTAATTTAAGCCCTTTACATTTTTATCTACGTAATTTGTGGAAGACAGTCTTTATAAGATTAGACGGGGACGGGTATTTAAAGCTTGATTTTGAATAATTTTTGTATATGAACAATCAACATTTGGACTGAAAGTAGCACATTTACTCTTATATTCTATATAGGGTGTATTTGATATAAGGGGACAGAGTATGACAAATGGAAAGATGCAGTTATGTAGAATATAAATCCCAAAAATTGTGAGTCAATTACGACACGAACGCCAAAATTAAAAACCCCCCGAAAAGTGTTTAATGTGCCGCCTATGGATTTAGCATGTGTCTATATGTCGGTATCGCGCCAGTTAGGCCAGACAGCCGACGTCATGAGTCGTAATAAATAATATTTTTATGGAAGTAAATAAACACGCATATTTACGCATAGATACACACACCGCAATAACAGTTGTAAACGTTATAAAAACCCCAATGATAGCATTGTTTACTATTTCTAAACAGGTGTTCATGCTAAGAGTTCAACAATCTTAATATGAAATATCAGCTGATTTGGGCAAATTTCCCAATATAATTGATGCGTGTGCTTTATTCGATTTCTTTTGTTCTCTTTTAAAATAACCTAGTTTTCAACAACGAGAATTTTTTTTATTGAGATGCCGACTATGAATTTTGTAATTATTTTAATATTTGCTAGGATTATTTAGATATTACATTTTCTTCCGCAATAAATGTATAGTAATTACTATTACTATTATTATGATTAAATTCAACGACTTTTTACTTCTTATTTCTCACAAAAACAAATTTGTGTTGTAAAATTTGCCCAACTCTACGTATGAGAAACTTTTATTTTAATTGGACGCAAGTGAATTAAAAAAAAACATAATTTATTTCATTATAATAAAAATAGAAATAAACGTAAAATAAAGTTAGTTTATTTTTTACAACGTTACTGTGCTCGTTCTCCTTTTTTATTTTAAAATTGTTGGTTCTGAAAAGAACCGATTTGGAAACAGGTGAAACAGGTGGAAAGCTCACAGGAAATGTTCAAAGTATCCGCCTTCAGCGCGGAGGCACGCCTCTAGGCGACGTGAATAATTTTCACGAACTCGCTGCACATGTGCCTCTTGTCTAATACGCTGTGCCGCGTCAAAAATTCGTTGCCGTAAGTCTTCTACGTTTTCAATCTCTCCAACACTGTAGACTGCTACACGTTGACGAAACCAGGTGGCAAATGTAATTCGCAACGGACGATCATTTTCAGTCAGTTCTTGTACACGTTGAATATGATAGGGGTGTAATAAATTACTTCTCAACATACTATATACCGTACTGTGAGACACCCCCACCTGTCTTGCTGCATCTCGTGTACTTACACCTGGATTTTCCTCTACAATATCCAGTAACTCTTCTTCCGCACGCAAAACTCTACGGGGCCTTTCACGTCCTCGACCTTCGTAATTTGGTAACAATCTACCTGTTTCCCTTGTTCTGAAGATGACATCCATTACGCACTTGTAAGATGGGGCTCGACAATTAGGAAAACGCAACCTATACGGCCGACAAGTTCGGCGTGCATCTCCACCCGTTTCACCGTAAATGTACAACATATCGAACAGTTCGTGTGTTGTGTAAGCCATAGTCGAAACATCCACATGTAACAATCGAACGAGACTGACCTCGCTGCTCGCACACCTTCACACTCCTACTTAATACCCCACCCTTGCATACCCTATAGTCGTATTGAAGTGCAGTGGCGCGACGAATATTTTAAAAATATCTTTGTAATTTTTAAAATTTGTGCGCAAAATATTTTGGATTTGAGTCTTTCCATTAATCATACTCTGTCCCCTTATTTCAAATACACCCTGTATATATTTATTATATGTGCAAAAGCATTTAAAGCTAGATCTGGAACAATTTTATATATAAAAAATATCGAAATTCGAATCTGAAGCAACACTTTTACATTAAGAGGGGCGTTTACCTATCGAAAATTAAGGCATCGCCGTTTCGCGTTTTTTAAACTCATTTTGTTATTTTAGAATCTCAAATTTGGTTTAGTGATGTAAAAGGCATAAATTTGATTAATATCTAGTAACTAAGGCTGGTACACAAAAGAAAAAAAACAACCTGCACATTTGACGTACGATATAAAGAAAAAATCAAATTTAGGTAATTATTTTTAAAGATAAAAAACATTAAACAGTACACATTGTCACACACATTTTACACGAGGTTTATCGCCTCGTCTATCCCCACTTTACGGTATCTCTACCGTTCCTAGCGAAGACGAAAATCTATCGGAATCGGTCGGCTATTGCAGATTTAAATGCGAGTGACAGTTTAATTACCAACTGTCACTCGCATTTAAATGCCATATATACCTATAATATTCGAGTGTATAATAATATAACAGTTACGGGCAAGCGAAAATTGGCTTATTATAAAACATCAACAACATCAACGTAAGTACTCATTCTTTATATATTATGTTTCCCATCTGTAGTATTCCTTTATCTATGGCAGAATCTCTGAATAAAACCGAAGCGCTGTGACAGAACCGAATATCGTCTACCTCCACCTACTTACACCCCCTTGCGTCTACACGTCCCGCAAGTAATATAAGTTGCATAAGTTTCTATTTGTTGGTAAACGCCACTCTTAATTTATCATCTGTTGACCAAGTTGATTTTGTGTCTGTTATTGACTTGGTGAGAAAACGGATCTGTGACAAATGATTTTTGAACCGGAAATGCTAATTTTTTCTATCAACATTGCCATTTTAATTTGATCTTGTTGGGAAGGACCACAAAGTTCATTCTTGTGGACTCTTTTAGTCGTCTAGCTAATGGCGCAATCAAAATTTTTATAAAACGGTTTCGCTTCCTTCTGGTTATCATCATCTTTCTTATTTCTTATAACCGCTATATTATATTCTAACACCATTAGGAATTTTTTTTTGATTTCAAATATTTACGAAAACATCATAAAGAATGTTTTTAATTTTAGGTAATGTATTTTAATTTAAAATACACTGAGTCCTTATTAATAGCAAACGTCGTACACTAACGAAGAAAAACGCAACATGTTAAGTGTTTCTATTCTTTATATTCAAAAATTGCAAGCGTACAGTATTTACATACCTATGTATCCATAACCATTTTGTTAAATCTTGACAACATCCTGATCCGGTATGAATCGTTTATCAAGCCGCGTAATGTTTATGTTAACAAGATTTTGAATGACAATGAAAGGGATATTTTACAAATAGTAAAGACATAAACTTGTGTTTGTAGAGTTTACATCAATCTAGTATTTTTAATATTAATAATAATCTTTCACATATACACGGGAAAAAGCCTCATATTTAAATTTAACGCAAACACGAGTACCTATAGAGAACGTTAAATCAAAATAAGTTTAATCAATTCTTAGAATCTGGAGACAATTAAAAAATGACGAATTTTTTAAACAAAGTATCTGTAGTGGTATTCGACACGACAACAGAAGTCGTCACGACCCCTAATCTGCACCTTTTAGGGATGCTGATGAAACGTGGTAGTTTACGAAATACTGGTAAAATTTGATTTTTTCACTAATGAAAACTACTACTTCCGCTCTACTGATTTCTCTGAAAATCTAATCAGATCTCAAGAGAGAGAGATTATACTCCTAAATATAAGATGTGGAGTTGATAGTTTGAGCCGTTTGCCTGCTATCGTGATGTGTGAGAGAGAGAGAGAGGACTATTTCTGGAATATTGTCCGAATTTTAAAGCTTTGCAATTATTTTGAGTATGTAATCTCGTTACATATAATACTAATTGTTATTACTTTCTCATACGTAATGTAAGGAAGTATTGTGATGACGAAAATATTCGAGCTCGAGATTTTTGCATATGTCTACGTTTTGAAACGAGTGAAAAGACTTAAAAGACATATTTCGTTTCTCTTTGTTTATTTACGTTATTTTACTTTGGCTAACAACATGTGCGACAATAGTTTAAAATTCGAGGATCACATATTTGATGGTGCCAAGAAAGAATTAAAACGCCTTCTAAAAATTTAGAGTACATAAATAGATAAAACGCAGTAATTGGGGCTAATAATGTGTTTTTAGTTTTAGTCAGTGAGTCCAAATAAAAGTGCTAGAGATAAAAGAGTAAAACCCACCATTTTAGGCGTCATTTATTCCACATCCATTTTCCGTTAAGCACAAAATCTATCAACTTTGTCAAATTTAAACCTACCTTCAATTTAATATGAATCAGCCTGTATCGACACGTAAATATATTACCAAGACATATTTTGCATACAGCTTTGACAGTGAATTATGTATTATAAAATTTATTCAAAAATATTATATTAGCATTCAACATTAAAAACAGCAAATAAGGTTTCACTATTATCAATTGTATATAAATATTAAATAAAATTTAAGCATAATCCAGATTTACAATACATATTTGAAAGATATTTTAAATTCAATAAAGACGCAGAAATATAATATTGACGCACAAATAATATATAGTAAAATGTGTTTCTTAAAACTTCTTGCTTGTAAATGCGCTTGTATGTACAAAGCACAACAAAGGCGTATGAGGTCTATTTCCCGCTTTTGTGGACATGTATATTTTTTATTTCAAAGACTATTCTTCTGTATGTCCTACACAGTCAGGTATATACAAAGTATGTCGTAGCTTTATTTGAAGTAGAAATTAAAATAGCAACCTAGATTTTATTACATTCAACTACAACCCGTGAGAGAGCGCCCCGAATATTATAACGAAACTTATAGTAGCGCCCTCCATCTTGGTGCGTTGTCTCCAAACTAACGCCTAGCGGTCGTCTCCAAAATATGTTGCCAATTATTATCATTACATCGGCTATCTCTAATCTCTCTTATCTGTTAGTATTACCACAGATAATTTTGTTTTTATATCCTGTTGCAATGTTTCCATTTTCACATTCTGGGCATAGCTCAGATATTTACACATTTCTTTTAAAACAACTTGATACAGCTTTTAATCTGTAAAATTCACTTAAAAAAATATATACTAACGTAGACAATTAATTTATTACCGAATACAAGCTCTTGGATACGGAAATAGTGCAGATAGATGACGTGAACACGATAACATGAATAATTGTATGTTTGTATGGCTACAGGCGACCGTGTTACACTTACTCTAGACAACTTTATAGCAGTACGACAAGGCAGAACTGACATTGCTAGCAACAAAGTATTTAACAGATTATTTTTCTAAACTCAATATTGCTAACATTCTAAGATTATAAAGAACTAATTCACAAGGACAATAAATTATCATAATCATCATCTTTTTTCGATGCTATAGAATAGATTTGGTCTCTGGTGTAATAATATGTTATATTTATATTTTTAGTGAGATGTTGTTTCGTTACTAAACGTGAAAGAGGTGAAAAACTACGCGCCCCATCATCTGATATAGCTGCTTGTCCAAATGTCAACTACCCACTAGGCGGTTCCAAGTCATTAACGGTGTCCGGCAAGTTGAGAGAATTAACATATGAGATATTTTTTGAAGAAGATTTAGATCATTTATGTATTCCAACAATGATCTTAAACGCAATTGCCAATGTTGATGTGGAGTCTAGAGTGTTATTAGCGGAGAATATCGTATTAATTGGAGGTACATGTATGGCGCCTGGCTTTAAGGCTAGACTGAAAAATGAATTGTACCGACAATTGAAAAATGATAAATATAGCAAGTTTAGTAATATTAAGACCATTAAATTCCACTCACCGCCGTGTAAGGAAAATTACACGGCTTGGTTAGGAGGTAAGATAACAAATAAATAGAATGAAATACAATTATGTATCCAAAAGCAGTATCATGGTGGCGCGTTTAAAATATTTGTTTGCTGTTCTTATTTTTTGATAAAGTCAAATGCTGTAGAGGTAACTTTTAAGTAAACTAAACCTTCAAGAAATCGAATTAAGATATATATTATTTTGTATACTTGAAGTTTAACAGAAACGGACAAAATAATATTCTATATTGCATATTATCCTTGATTTAAGGTTGATCAGTAAAATAATTTATTAAACACCGTAATTAAAATTTACATATTTCAGCTTCAGTATTTCGAAAATCTCTGTCAGGAACCAACTTTTGTAAACCACTGCAGTCATAAATAACTTCATGATGACTTGACTTTTTTCACACTCTATGTTTTGAGTCTAACATGACCATGTTAGAAATACACAATTAATTTTCTACTGACTAACCATTGAAATACAGTACAAGATCTGTATACTTGAGTCGCTCTCGCAACCGACATGCGCCAGTAAATTAAAATGGCGTCAAATTTGAGATGTTGCGAAATTGTATTTGTCAAGTAATATAACCTACAAAAGCCATTTCAGGACTGTCATAAATAATAATATTCATATCTACGAGGAAAGAATAAAACAGGAGGGAGTCTCCTTATAAAAATATTTGTCCAAAGTGGTAACTCAATATGGCCGCCGCAATGCATAGGCGTGCATAAATATTTTGTATAGGGTATATGTACACTTATTACATATACCCTATACAAAATATTTATGCACGCCTATGCATTGCGGCGGCCATATTGAGTTACCACTTTGGACAAATATTATTTTTAACGAGACTCTCTCCTGTTCTATTCTTTCCTCGTAGATTCATACACCTTTTTTGACATTTGTCATAATTATCTTTTGACGTTTGTTATAATTGTCATCTAAAGATTTTAAATTTGTCAACAATGCTCTTGCCTCCTAAACATAGGTATAGAAAAAAAAATTAATAGCTTTATTTATAATATTTAATTTGTAACTGGCTTTCATGTAATATTATTTTACTATTGGAAGATATTGTAACGTTTTCGGGTTCCAATAAACAACTCGTGCAATTTATTTATTTAAAACAGTCTGTATATTCATACACTTAAAATTATATAACAATATAAAAAATATAAAATTAATGTATCACACTTAAACTACTACGATTTAAATTAACACTTGTCTTTATTTCTATTACTAATATGTCCGTATATTTATATCACTCTAGGAACTATTTATTTCTTTATTGCACTATAATAAAGACTGCACCGTATTTATGTCTTTTCTTCGGCTACCACTATATTTATTTCTTATATTTATTTTTACTGTTCGGCACGAGACTACTTAAGGAACTTCTTAATCCCGAATTACTCATCCATCGGTGCAACTGCCATTTTATATACGCGTTCGAAACATCTGGAACACACCAGATAAACGCCAGTGTTCTTCTCGACTTTTGTAGAACATACAAGCTCTTTGCAGTACAACGCAAATGGATGATTTGTTGCTTTTTATGATGTTTACCAGTCGCGTCGAGATGATTTACAACCACTTTTTATTGTCGCACGGAAGTCTGCCTGGATGTCTACTGGTTTCGTTACAATATATATCCTGAAATATTAATTAATTAGTTTAATTTTATTGTTTTGAAATTGTTCCAGCCGATCGAAATTTGTAGTGGTATTGAATCGTCGTCTTTAGTTCGTACTTTGGCCGTGTCGGTTGCCAAAACGACTCGCCTATACTTAACATATTTGTATACATTTTACACAAACTACTATTTTGTATAGAAATTTATCATAAAACGCATTCCTTAGATTATATAATTGGGTTGCTATATAAAGTAATTGTTAATATTTTTAGCTGCTCAAAAAATGGTCTGCTGTGATATCTGTTTCCAATACCAAACATAATTGTTAAACTTTTTTCTATATAGTCAAATCCAACATGTGTCTCGTGCTTTCTGACGTAAGATACTGTCAAAATATGTATTGGTGTTTGAATAATATAATAGGTTGGCAGTTCTCTTACTTGGTCTATTTAATATGTAAATTGTCAATATGATTTCTCCAATTTCCATCTTGAGTTAGTAGATTCGTTATTGTTCCCTATGAGCTTAATAAGTGTATCAAGTTTTATAAACCTCATTTTAGTCACGAGTCACGCTGAGCTACGCTGGTGATTAGTAAAACGAGAAACTAACGACAGCAAATAATTAATATAATTATACGAAATTGCTTGTCACATCGGGGTAGTTTGACAGATCGATGACACGCGTCAACAATCTTGTTTGAGTTTCATTGATTTTTTCATTTATAAAATCTAGAACTAACTTCAGCCCATGACTAAAGTGCACGGGGTGCGCTTAGCAACAGGTTGAAGTTTGATCTAGAATTTTCAAATGCAAAAATTAATTGAAACTCAAACAAGATGGTTGACGCTTGTCATAGATGTGTCGAACTACCCCGACGTGGCCCGATAGGTAATTTTGTATTATTCTGATTATTTGCTGTCGTAGAAAAAGTGTAATATGAAACTCGTTTTATAAATTTGTCAGTCACTTGTTTTATTAATCGCTGCTATGCTCGTAATTAATAAAACTTGTCACTAAAATGAGGTTTATAAAACTAAATACATAGTATACTATTTTCTACACTCACCTCTAAAACTGACTATTAAAAGCTCCCTGTCAATGCGAAAAGTTAGCGATTCACAGATTTTTTTCTAGATACATCACAACCACGTAAACAATGTCTTAATGAAATAATCGCATGATTTCGTTTTATTTCACGCACTGCCATAGCCAGGTGCTGTTAATGTAACCATTAAGAACAAACGTAAACATATATTTCTCGTTGATTATCATATTAGTTAAACAATAGATATTTATTTATTTTCCTAAAATGTCCCGCCTTACACTAAAATTTTCAACTTATTTATACTAGTTACACAGTGATGTATTTCTAATTGCCCGTTATAAGGAAACACTTAACAATTTTGTCATTCATTAAAGACCGTAGAAAAAATGTTCTTGTGCCTCACTACCGTTTGGTACGAAACTTGCATCTTCATACCAAAATGGCCCTTTACACACCAAGTACATAAATAACTGTTTGTATCTTTTGATAATATTTAAACCATCAAACAGCGTAAGACGTATGTATGGAGTTGTGACCTGCAAACATTATTTTCTGGTATATACAGGGTGAGTCATTAGTAGCCGCTTCTTCGATTGCTCTTTTGTGCTTTAAATAAAAGAAAAAACAATTAGTGGAATATCCACGGTTGCTTGTGGCGCATATTGTAAAATACTTTTAGCTCTGAGGCACTTCCAGTTTCACCGGAAATGCACGGAACTTAATTTTTTTAAACGACTCACCTTATATATTTTTGGATTTTCTTATACTGCTTTAAATTGTCCGTTGGAGTGTTTTTTCTGTTTCAACATTGAGCCAATAGTTTTTTTGAAAATATTTGACCAAAACACGTGTTCAGAAAAAAATCATTTTCACATTGTTTTTAAAAGCAAAAACATTAACTTTGGTGGTGCTTGTAGCCAAGAAAATCTGCATAATTTGGTAAAGTTGCACTCGACAATACCTCAAAAAACTTTGTTTTTTCAAAGCCTACTTCCTGAAACTTTCACATACCAAACACTTATTTTTTTTTAAATGGAACACCCAGTATTTTATTGAGGCATTTTGTTCCTTTTTATTCTCTTTCATTTTTGTCAAGAATGTCCTATACCTATCTTTTATAATTTCTGAGATAATCACTATAGGAGCGCTGTTGTTCTATGCACCTAAATATTCGTTCAGCCAATGGAAGGCAGGGATGGCGCCCCACTTCCTTAGTCAACTGTCAAACAAAGTAAATGTTATATTCATCTATCCCAAAAGTAATAATTTTACAGAATGAAGAGCATCGCATTTCAATTTTTTAATTCCGGCAATATCCAGTTGCAGTATTTCATTTTTGACACTGTTGGTTAACATTGTAATAAAATAAAGGTTATGTTTTCTGACATATTTGAAGATGTCTTCAAAAAGTTTTGAAAATCCGTCCGTAGATAGCGAAAATACTCTCCTCCATTAACATTTTCATCAAAGAAATAAGGTCCAATTATGTAACTACCCACTATTCCTCCCCACAGTTTTAATGACCAAGGATTTTGAAAGTTTACAGGTGTAATAAAGTATATAACGTATTCACTTTAATAGAAGGTGGCTTCGTTGGTATACAAAAAAAAATTGAGAAAGCCAGGATAATTTATCTGCTGCCAATTGACAAAAATGAAGCGATTCTGAAAATTTCTTTTATCTAACCCTGTGTGTGAATATGCTACGGGTGCATTTCATATTTCCTAATTATTCTGGATTCTCAAATTTGACTTACATCTAACTAACGACTAATTTACAGTAAACTTCCTTACCTGCGGGTTTTTATTCTTTTTTGAAAATATATTCACATATGAATCTTAGAAAGCAATTTGTACACATAACTTTTACTTGACATATCAAAAAATATGGGACGAACTTGGGGATCAAGCCTCGATAACTCTTAAATGTGAACAATATTTAATTATGTTTGCTGGAGCAATTTTGTTTGGATACATAATTGAAGTAGTATTGGACGACATGTCTGTAATACATGTTACATTTTTAGCGGCTATATATGGCGCCACAGAAATAGTTTCAATGAAGGCATTGACGAAGGACCGGTACTTTAAAGAAAATAGGCTTCCTGACTGGCTGAACCTAAAAGATATTATAAGATCTATTTAATTTCGTATATGTAATTTTATATAAGAGCTACAGTATTTATGTTTTATTTATTTCACATGAACGTTCTCATAAGCGAAATTTAACAGTTTAAAATTTAACGTACTAATTTTTGTTATCTATAATTGAATCAACAATGCTTTTTTATGTAGTATATTGATTAATAAATTATCATTAGTATTTATTCAGTTTAGAGAATTATTCCATTGATATGTAAAAATGAATATCATTTAATATTAATATATATTTGCATTTGGCTACTTTGAATTCACTCATTCACTAATGCAGAAAATGCACATACCTTAGTCTTTTTATTGCATTTATTATAATTCTTAATATTGTTTGATTAATAAGCTTCGTCATTTGTGCAGCAAAGTGTAACACATTAAATAATTTTAAATGTTCATAAGTATTATACAATAACTTACATATTATACAAGAACACAGAAACATATGCTGTTTTTTATTTATCTTATGTAATAAAGTTTTCAATTTGTATAGGTTTTAATTTTCATCTGCTACTTTCAGCTCTTAATATAGTTTGAATTATAAACTTCGTCATTTGTGCAGCAAAGTGTAACATATTAAATAATTTTAAATGTTCATAAGTATTATTTAATAACTTACATATTATACAAGAAACAGAAACATTTCTTGTTTTTTATTTATGTTACGTAATAAAGTTTTAATTTGTATAGGTTTTATTTTTCATCTGCTATTTTCAGCTGCTATATCGTGCATGACTTAGATAGTGGATAGTGGAAAAGATCCGATGCGACGCACTGAGTGAATACATTGTGCGCAATAGGTACTTTCCTCATTTTGATAAGCGACACTTCCCTTACCATTCCATATTCATGGACGTAATCATTACCTATAAGAAGTTTGTTCTAGAAACAATAACTAGTACTTGTACATCTGCTCCTTTGTTGTAAAAGAGATAAAAGATACATGACTACTTTTGAACACCAGTATATTATATACATAATGTTGACTATTTTACTCTATAACTTTCTAGTCATTGATCCTAAAATTAACAACTTTACAAACAAATATTTTAGACAATACAAGTATCTGTGTCTTTCTGTTCAAGCTTCAGGGATGTAAAATACATTTAATTTCATGGATAAAAATCGTAAACCAAATAGAGCTTTTCTGAGAAGACCTGCTATTGTTTTGAAGAATGAGTCTATTTAACGCTAATAATTAGGGATCGGCAGTGAGGGATATTTCGGCAGAATTTATATGTTATAAATAGTTCTATTTATAACATAAATTCTGCTTACTGGCTGGTGATAATTACAGCCAGTAAGCAGAATTAAATAGTTATAATAGTGCCTGTCTCTTGATGGAAACCATAAAAGCTGAAGAACAATTAATTTTAGTTACAGAGTTGTCTGTGACAGTTTCTCAAAGCAAAGCAAATGAAACAAATAGTCCCCTCAGGGCAGTTCGCTATTGCTCTGAAAAATTGCATTTATTGTAATTTCGAGTCTTTAGGCAAATTTCTTGTACATAATAATTTAATTAACATTTCTGAAATAGCATTGAATAATTTATGTTTTAAAGTAAATTTGTAACACATTAACATTCTATTTAACATCGTCGACAATAAGTTTGTCACCGGCATCTGATTGGATTTAGAGCAGTGGCGGCTGGTGAGCGCCTTTTAGGGTGCAGTTGCGTGGACGGGACTGGTTCGTTTGTTGTCGGTGATATGCTCGACATCTGGGAGTACATCGCCGATAATGGGCGAGTCGGTCTTGTCTGTGTGGTTGCTCACGCCCGGAGCCGCCACTGATTTAGAGTACTGATTATTTATAGTAATATGTACTACATAAAAGTTATTTTAGAGTCTCAGAAGGTAATTTTAAGATAAACAATTTATTGATCATTTGTAAAATACCGGAAGAGAAATATAGTATAAATGTTTGATATAGTTGAGTCGTTCTCGCAATCGACATGCGCCACTAAATTAAAATGGCGTCAAATTTGAGAAAATTTTACCTGTCAAATAATATAACCTATTTAACGTAATATACAGGATTACCGCTAAATAGGTACCAGGCTGAAGAATACGTATAACTGCCTAAATGAAAATCAAAAAAGAAATTTATTTCTTGGGCCAAAATGTAGTTAAAGTCGGTCCATAACTTTGTTTGTCCTATACGCATTTACTTAAATACCACTAGTTATTTTAGTTTAAAGTTCTTCCAAAAAAACAATAAAATGCAAATAGTTACAACCTTTGAGAATGAATGACAATTGAAAAGATTTTCAATGGCGATGTTTTTTTTTTTGGTGAATAGTACACCTTTATATGGAAAAGGTCAACAACCTCGGTGCATTACCATGGTTTTTTTCCCCGTTAAATAGAAGTATATTATTTTGAAACTTAAATTTCACTATATGAAAATTATTATGTTTGTATATTAACTGCGACACACTCGGACTCGAGAACCCTGTATACTAAAATTAGTATAAAAGTGAACATTTTGTTTGTACCATATATTAATTATTATACATATTCCCGAACCGCACTTTTGAATGAGTACTCGGTAACAACTAAAAAGTAACGGATAGTTACAAGTACTGAAAAGTAACTGAATCCAACAATGCTTGCCTCCTAAACAGAATAGCCAAATGTTATATAAAATATAGGTATAGAAAATGTAATATTTAATAGCTTTGTTTACAATATTTAATTTGTATCTGGCTTTCATATACTAGTATTTTACTATGGGAATGTTTATATCCCGAAATATTAATTAATTAGTTTAATTTTATTGTATTGAAATTGTTCCAGCCGATCGAAATTTGTAGTGGTATTGAATCGTCGTCTTTAGTTCGTACTTTGGCCGTGTCGGTTGCCAAAACGACTGGACTTAGTATACAAATACTGTAGCCAGTAAAATATATATACCGGGTAAGTCATCTAAGCGGGTAAGGCCGATTATGCCTTTATGAGTAAAGATACTTCGAAGCGGTTTTCTCCTTGTGATAGCTGTTCATTAGGAGCATAAAAATGGTATAATATACAGGGTGTTCCATTAAAGAAAAACAAGGATTGCTGCATATTGTTCTTCTTTAGACACCCTGTATATAATTTTCTTATGTCAAAAAATTGTAAATAAAAATACTAATCGACCTGCCCGAGCGTTTTTCTGCAAAATATTTACCAGAATTTTAAACGAATTTGTTCCTTTCATCACGAACGCACAGGGTGAGTCATCTAAGCGGGTAAGGCCGATTATGCCTTTATGAGTAAAGATATTTCGAAGCGGTTTTTTTCATGTGATAGCTGTTCATTAGGAGCACATTTTAAAAATATTTTGAATTATACAGAGTGTTCCATAACTTGGTGGCTAACCATAGTTATAGTTTTTTAAATGGAACACCCTATATATTATTGCATTTTTGTATTCCCCGTATAATTTTTAGTCAAAAAGTAATAAGATAGTATAGGCCTAAAGTGTAAGTTTTTGACTTATTCCCATTTTTCTGAAAAATTCTATGTTTGTATAAAATTATATTTCTCGAAAACGACGTATTAGATGGACATAATTTTTTGCAGTATTGTTTACAATGTGTATTGGAAGTAGACATAAATTACAACACAATGATAAAGATAAGATTAAAATACTAATTAATAATGTTGAATTAGAGTCAGTAATACAAATAAAATACCTTGGCGTAATAATTGATGAAAATTTAAATTTCAAAAAACATTTAAGCTATGTAATAAGTAAGATATCTAAAAAAAGTAGGGTTTTTAAATAGAATAGGTAAAAACTTGTCAAATTATTACTGTGACTTACATATATACCTTTATACGGAAAACGTATATGCATATATGCATGTGTTTTCCGTATAAAGGTATATATGTAAGTCACAGTAATTATTTACTGCTTGATGTTAGTTTTAACATCCATGTGTTCACACTTTTCATTTTCGTTTTGTCAAATTATGTTAAACTTATGTTATATAAATCGCTTATAGCACCACACTTTGAATATTGTTCAACAATTCTGTTCAATTCAAAGCAAAATGAGATACAACAATTACAAAAACTACAGAATAAATGTATGAGAGTAATACTGAAATGTAGTAAACACCCATCCAGATAATGTTGGGTGCACTACAATTAATGAACATTAGACAGAGACTAGCATATAGAGTACTCGTTTTTATACATAGAATTAAGTTAGGTCAGGCACCTTCATATTTAACGGATAAGCTAGTACAAGTAGGAGATACGCATAGTTATAGCACACGTAATGTTAAAGACTTTCATATAAGTA
This sequence comes from Amphimallon solstitiale, assembly GCA_963170755.1. Classification (NCBI taxonomy): domain Eukaryota; kingdom Metazoa; phylum Arthropoda; class Insecta; order Coleoptera; family Scarabaeidae; genus Amphimallon; species Amphimallon solstitiale. Next base: position 26,697,065 of record OY720678.1, read on the forward strand.
GATATCAACGAAGTCAAACAACAACAAGTGTATACGTTGATGGTTTGAAACTTTATAATACATTACCCAATAGTATAAAAGAATGTAATAGACTAAGTTTATTTAAGACGTTGGCTTATAAGCATATACACTTGAATTATTGACTTTAGACGTTGGTTTGTAACACATATATCAAATTTAAGTTGTTATATTTGAACATATATTTATTTATCATGTATACATAATAGCAAATTGCTAAATAAAGACATTATTATTATTATAAGAGGCCCTAATAGAAGCATGTTTTATTTTTTTAGGGTTATTAACTGCATGTGCAGGAAACTGGATTAAAATTACATGACACGTTTTAGAATAAAAGTCATTTTTTTTAAATGGAACACCTGTATATCAGGTCATTTTTGAATTGTTTATTAAATTTCATGTCAGTTAATGAACTGATATACAGGGTGTTCCATTAAAAAAAAAAGACTTTTATACAAAAACGTGTCATGTAATTTTAATCCAGTTTCCTGCACATGCAGTTAGTAACTGTAAAAAAATAAAACATGATTCTGTTAGGACCTCCTAGTGTAAACACACCTGCAAAAAAAAATTTCCATCTAATACGTCGTTTTCGAGAAATATAATTTTATACAAACATTAAATTTTTCAGAAAAATGGGAATAAGTCAAAAACTTTACACTTTAGGCCTATACTATCTTATAACTTTTTGACTAAAAATTATACGGGGAATTCAAAAATGCAATAATATATAGGGTGTTAAATTTAAAAAACTATAACTATGGTTAGCCACCAAGTTATGGAACACTCTGTATAATACAAAATATTTTTAAAATGTGCTCCCAATGAACAGCAATCACAAGAAGGAAAAAACCGCTTCGAAATATCTTTACTCATAAAGGCATAATCGGCCTTACCCGCTTAGATGACTCATCCTGTATATACATATAACTCGAAAGGCGGGTAAGTTAACGATGACTGGGGCAAAATTATGGAATATGCAACCCGCTGCACTGTGGTATTCTCATCTTTGTCTGACTAACGACTACATAATTAGCCGCCGCCGTTTTAAATATATTTTTTTTAAATAAATCTACTTTAACGTATTTATTATACATTATTATCTGTTGTAGGTGTTATAAAAGGAGAAAAAGTATCCAAAGAATGATTTTTATATAATTATCGTGTTTTAAGGTTATATGTAAATAAACTCCGTAAACGAACATGCAACAATTAAGGATGGATATACCACAACGTAGCACTATCTCTTTCTGTTGCGCCTGACACATTTCTCTCTTAAATGGAAATACCTTGCGTCCCTTCCAATTAGTATATACAGTTCATTTACTGCAGCTTTAAATAATGTCATTTTTAAACCTAATGCGCGAAGGACATCATAAGATCCTGTCCCAATTTTTGAGTTTATTTTAATATTTGCTATGAAATTTCAGTGCTGCTAAAATTAAAATTTACTCATGTCAGATTAGATTATATCTTCAATATTTCAAAACGTGACATTGTGTTGTTTGTTAGTCAGAACACTTACTTATAATAATACGTGCACCTGATAATGGAGAATATTTGGTTTAAATAATAATAACCGCTAATTGATTTAATTATGTATTACACGTTTATTATCTTTCAAGTGTGATGCATTTCAATACTCTTACTATATACAAATCATTTTGTTCTTCAAATCTATAGATACTTGAATTTTAATATGCAATTTCTAATATATGTGAGATACTTGAAAAATAAATGTACCGAATAATGACGTGTAATCAATAAATATGTGACATTTTTAAATCTAATGTATTCCTTATATATTTGCAATATTCCAAAGAGAGGCGAAATTCTGATTAGACCCAAGTGAGTTATTTCTTATTGGTTGACAGCAAGGCGAAATAACACCATGCTACCTACATTCGCTTTTTGCTATCAATTGTCAAATATTTTATCTTTGACATTGTTTTTTTGGATAAATTTATTTACTTTCATGTGTTGTGATTACTACATTTATCATTCTGTTGCCTTAACTGTAGATTTGTCTCTGAAGAATCATATATACAATTTAATTTGGTACAGATTTCATATTTCAGATAGATATTTAAATTTATTTTTACCGCCTAAAATTTTACTAGTTAAAGGTTGTAATTTGGACTGGGGGTCTGTTCAGAATTTCGTGTCTTCCTTTTTGGAATAAGGTATACGCTTATGTCGATGTATTTAGTGCTAAATTATATCCTTCAACCACCAGGGGCCCTCCGGGTTTTCGGTTTTGGTTTGAACCGAATGCATATGCCGCAACCATCCAGGCATTAATTTGTGTTTGGGATTATAATGGCAAATTCGTTTTATCTCTTTTTAATCACTGACAGTGCGAATACGGAGGAGAAAGAATTTCTTTGATATCAGCAGTTGGTTTTCGTGCTTTCGACACCATAGTTGTCTTCGACAGGACACCAGAACTACCTTTTAGCGATTGTCAGAAACGTAATATTGACCTTCGAACTAGTTCATGGAAAATGATGATAAGTGCCAACATTTTGAATTTATTTTAAACGAGTATATGATGTGTGTTGTTCTTTGTACTTTTTTAAACTCAAAAAATTGGCAAATGTCATGGTTTTCCACGAATTAGGAAGACTAGATTTGGTGTTGGTCGACTGCGAGTGTAGTGCCAAGTGTTCGGAATCAAACTGCAGGTATAATAGTATGAGGTTAATTGACAGTCCGACGTTATTCTTTTAGTATCGTCTCTTTATGATACATATATTGAACATTTCAAAAAATGAAGAGGGGAACATTGAATTTTAAATGTAGTAATAGTAAAGCACTATGCTTTTAAAAATGTTCTTTACAACATAAAATACTGTTGAGACATTCATAATAAATTAATGCATCATTATTAATTCATAGTAATTTTCATTTTGAGGAACATAATCTGCTTTATTTATTGGACTACGTTTAATGACGAAATTTAAGGCTGGGGTTCGCCTGTGTAAATTGTCCGTAAGGGATATTGGTACCATTTTAAAGAAAAGTAGTAATGCAAGAAGTGAAATTTTCACACAGTAAATGTCACAACACACTCTTCAGCTTAAGTTATTTTGAAAATCCTAGTGACATTACTTTTTTCAAAAAAAAAAAAAAATTAGTAAAATTGGAAGAAATTGAACAAAATTAAGCCCATTTATAAAAGGCACTATGCTGATGTCGAATCCAAAACCAAAATGAATTTTGGCTTACGGTTTTGTCTAAAATGATACCTAAAAAAAACATCGGGTGTTGACTTCGAAGAATTGGGCGTAAACAATTTCATTCGTTTACTTGGCCCATAGACAATACTATACAAACAAACCGGATGCCGTCGAGTTTGGTAAATTTGTGCACCGAAATAGTTCGCACTATCACACACAAGATGACGTTATTAAGGCGCGTTGCTACCGGCGTGAGAGAGGGTATTTTCTTCTAAACTGCAGCTTTCTATGACGTGTAAACAAAACTTTTGCGAGGCCGACGCTGAGAAAAGAAAGGAGATACGATCTAATACCCATGTAGTTGTTTTTTTGTGCCGTACTATATTATGCATGAAAGTCCGTATATTTGATTTAATATGTATTTATAATTCTATACATATCCATATATACCTATTACATTATTTTTTTATGATTACGAAATACCTATATATTTGATATAAGGAAATTTTATTTCTATTTTATTATACAGAGTGTTAAATAATATGTGGCGAACTGCTACTTCTATATGGTAGTATAAACAACTAAACATGACGTTTTATTTTTCTAGCATTAAAAAATAACTAATTTCACACATGATACGTTTTAGTAAATTATAATTGAACTGTAATTAAAACGTTAATATTTTTCTACCAATTTTTGGATCGTGCAAAAAATTGTATATGATATACGAATTGAAAATGATAGTGTGAGATGAGGTAACAAAAATATTTTCACAACGGATCCTCCAACAACTCCTGGGTTTTTCTCGAGTCTGTTCCAGCTTTTCCAATGTGTACACACCCCTCTAGAATACCCTGGTTAAGATTTTTTTTAGAAATGTAGTATCTTATGCTAGGTACAAAATTTTAACTCAATTGTTTCTTCGCCTTTGTGGTGTGTGAATGTACTCGTATGAATTCAGATCGTTGCGCAATTGAGATTGTTTTATATTTATCTACTTTTCAAGGTAAGTTACATACATATACATATTTTGTGTACGTACCATACCTAATATAATATGAGTAATGCGAAGACAAAGTAAAAAAATATCTATATCTAAGAAATGGTAAAGTAACTAGTATTATAAAAGGAAAATTGCATGTCATAAAAGTTAGGTAGACAAAATTTTTATAATATTGTAATTTATTTGTTGTAGGTGTTGTAGGTATACTGGCAAAAGCTGCTGCGTTGAAAAAATTCCAGAATTCAAAGGTAAACATTATTATTGCTATAGTAATTAAAGAGAAAACACAAACAATATTGTAGGAAAAAAAGGAGAATCTGTGGAAAATTGGACCGTTTTGACGAATAATGCAAGTGTTTCTTCTGAAAATTATGCAAAAGTCTCTTTCGGTAGTGTTGAATCGATTAATTCGAGTGTACACATTGTTTGAAGAGCATCCAGCAAATAATCCACATGTTTCCTCTAGTAGTTATGAACAAACTGGTCAATCAAATACAAATGCATTCACTGATGCCGATAAAATTGGTGAGTAAATTAAATTACACAGTATCTGGTAAAATCAATAGTAGGTATTACTTAGCACTCGTACTACAAAATACATTATTAAAGACTGTGAGGGAACTTGTTTTTGTAGGGTTTATGGAAGGGAATAGAATTGTCCATGTCGCATATTTTTTCGAAACTTTGAAAGATATATGCCAGCATGGAGGTAGATTGGAGCAGAGAAATTATGATGATTTAAACACCTCAGCTGCGACTGTAATTATGGGAATTGGCGCAAATTTTTATAATTTGGAAGAATTTCTTTTCTCATGTTCCACGAATGTCTTCAAGAATTTGTCAAAAATATCAGCGTGTCGTCGCAAATGGTTTTAACCTGGCTGCTATGAAAGAAGCTACAGCAACGGAAGCTGAATCAGCTCGTCTTTCAAATTCAGTAGATGAAAACGGGTTTCCACTTATTCCTGTTGTTGTTGATGGCTGCTGGCCGAAAAAATCATACAGAAGTAGTTACAGTGCCTTATCCGGAGCTGCAGCGATCGTCGGGCAGCATACCGGTAATGTGTTATATTTGGGAGTGCGAAACAAATTCTGTTCGTATTGTTGCAGAGGCGACAAATATCTAATTGAGCCTCACGCTTGCACCAACAATTATAGTGGTAGTCCCAGTAACATGGAAGCGGACATTTTGATCGAAGATTCCGGAAGAGCGTCGAAATGTATGGAATTAAGTACAATATATAGTACAATTGGTGATGGTGACTGTAGCACCTACAAAAAAATTATTGAAAATGTACCCTATGACACGGTAAGAGAAAGTTGAATGTTGTAATCATTTACTTAGAAATTTCTAAAATAAATTAAAGGCTATCACAAATGATTAGTCTATTCCTCGAACGGGCATAAAGTATGCAATTAAATATCGCAAGGAGGAAAAAAATAAGCCCAAGTAAGTCTTCACTTACGTCACGACATATTGAATACTCTACAACACGAAAAGTGGCCAATATTTTTGGAAGCGAGAAGGAGATAAAAATGAACTTCCGAAATTGATGCAGAATATTATTGATAAAATAATGAGCGCATGTCACAATATTGGCAATCATGCAGGAAGTTTGTTGTTTGATGTCGACAGCAACATTGCAGAACATTTCATTCCATAGTTGCAAAATTCGTAGGTGGGAGAAGAATCAATTATTCCCTTTCGGATTCCTACAAACCCAAATGCACGGCGGCTGTGGTGTCACAACACAAGAATGACGCATACTTATTTTAGAAAAATACGCTATGGTATCCAAAGTACGTCGAAAATTATTCGAAGGATGGAGATACGCAGAAATTGTAAAATCCAGCGGAAATAATTATTAAGAAAAATATATGTCACCTTACATCAGCAGAATAAATCATCCAACGCCGAGTATGGACAAAATTGTCGAATATCAGATTTGCCTGACGATATATATCATATATATGAATTAAGCAAAGGTGAATTTTTGCAAGAATTGCAAAAAAGAAAATAGATCCACAATGTAGAAGTTAAAACAAGATTGCAAAGTGAACCGGGGACTTGGAGAGAAGAAAGAAGAAAATTATTGACTTCGTCAAACTTTGCAAGAATTTGTAAAAGAAGGAATAATTCAAATTCGGCCAAGCTTGTGGAATATCTGCTACATAAATCGCATGGGATAAAAGCCAAAGCCTTAAAGCATGGTAAAAAAAGAGAAGTTATTGCGAACAATGAATTAGCAGAATAAGAACATTTTATTATTAAGCCTTGCGGTGTATTTATAGACAACGTACCTTTTTTTAGGATGTTTACCCGCCGGTTCAGTTGGTGACGATAAAATATTGGAAATAAACTGCCCCTATACTGCATTTAAAAATGGGATGACACCGGAACAAGGGATCAACGCAAAGTGTATTACGTTTTGGAAGAAAACGAAAAATGGACAATATTACATAAACAAACGGCACGACTGGTGGTATCAAATTCAAGGACAACTGCATATTGCCGACAAAACAGAATGTATTTTATTTGTTTGGACAGGAATTGGAAAAACTAAAATGGAATATATCCAACGCAACACAGATCTTTGGGAAAATAATATGAACCCTACCTTAAAAAAACTTTAATTCAAAATGTTTTATGCCAGAACTGGTAGATAGTAGACGGATTCAGAGAATGCCTATTCGTGATATATATCTGTAAATTTATAAATATTTTTTCCTATTGTTTTTATTCAATTTTGTTCTCAGTATGTTGAACAAAATTATTTTTGATAGAAATGTCGTTCTGCTTTTGTCGCAATGATTTTTACATTAGTTTGTAATATTAATTTTTTTGAAGCTAACCTCTGTGGAAATTATATCATTTTTGTCTGGTGCATCACTCAACTTAAGAAGTTTACTAGCTCACTAAAATTAATTGAAAATATCACTAAATTCTAAAAATTTTTTAGCAACAATAGAAAGAAGATTTTCGTTTCTCTACTTTTGTCCGATAGTAGATATCAGACGGTAACTGAATCGCTTGAGGACATTCCTATTAATTATTGGCAAATTATTGTGACCTTTGAAAATTATTCTTTTGTTTATTTTACTGGAATCTTGTTTCTATAGTAACGGTGGCCAGAAGCCATCAAACACAATTCTTTTTTTAATCTTAAACAAAATGACATGTATGGGTTAAAAGTAATGTCAGCATATCCTCTTTGGTGGTGCCATCTAACGTTTGCATTCTTTTTACCGTTGCCTAATAACGCGAAGAGCGGTTTGTCCAGTGGCGGCTGCTGCAGGGAGGGCAACGGGGCACTGCCCCCCGTGACAAATTTCTTTTAACAAATAAATTAATTATAAATACCTAATTTGTATGTAATTTTTCTGATTTGTTTGATGACAAATAATATGTTTTCGGAAGTAACAGACCGTCTTTTCAGCGCGTTTAAAAATCGCAGTCTGACGAAGGCTCCGGGGCATCTCGCGCGACTGCCCCGTCTGTATTAGAAATCGAGCGATGAAACTGGCGCGGGTAGCGCGCGTATATATGTAGACGGCGGGGCACTACTCTATGGTGCCGGCTACGGGTGGCGGTCCAGTATGTAATATACAGCGGTGAGTGTATGTTGTAATTTCTATCGGTGCAAATGCAACTATGAATTGCGGACAGAATTAAGAAATCTAGGTCTCCCTAGACCAGTTTATTGATTAAACTAGATCACAATTAGCAAACTAATAAAACCGTGACGAGAAAATTCAACAGAAGCCCTTACAGTTTATCAGACTGGTTGTGTGAGTGTAATGTGCAAAATGCTTTTTTCTATTTCGGTGCTATAAAGTTCACTTTACGACATCAATATAACGACAATATAAATTGTTAAGCAGAGTTGGATGATAAGTTTTCTCTACTGCTACTATTGTAATTTACTTCCAAGGTTGAATAGTACAACTGTTATAAAAGTTTGTTATTGATAATATGTCGAGACTATGTTGGCGAAAGATTTTGTAAATTGTTTTCTGCTATTTTGCGAATCTCTGGGGGCGTGCAAAATAGAAAAAATCAAGTGAACGGTGTTTTTCTACTTTGAAGAGAATAAAAACATTTTCTAGAAATACCATGCGGGAAAGCAGACTATGTGCCTTAGCAATGTGTTCCATTGAAAAACAATTACTGACATCAACACCAAACTTCAATGAATGAGTTATTTAACATTTTGCTGATCGTAAGGAACGGCGGATGGATTTTATTCTCAAACAAGTTAATTAAATAGCATATTGAGTTTATTTTTTGTGTGTACTTAATTTTTGATATTAAACACTCAGACCCCCGGTGCCCTCCCGTCCCAAAAAATCACGGGCCGCCACTGGGTTTGTCTTATAATATTGTTTGTGGTGGGCGTGTACGGATCTTGAACACAGAAAATATCTGATCAGGACTCCATCTATGGACTTTCATTAGGGTTAGCCTTCGAGGACCCCACCGTTAAAGTAACCACTTATACACTAAATTTAAAATTGGCAGTGTTTGGTTTATTTTCTGAATTGCAATAGTATTTTTGCTGGAGAAAGTTGTAATAAGTCTTCGGTTTACGTATGATAGTAAGTCGGTTTTCAAGTTTAATAAGAGAGCTATTATATTTTCCTTGTAATCATACATTAATAAAAACTAGGTGAAATGATTTATTAGTTTATATGTATATCACAGTTTTCCAACAGTAATATAAATATGTTTACCTGGTATATGTCAAAATTGAAAAATAATAGATACAAAAATATATTCATAATTAATTCATGGTAATTTCTAGTGGATAAAACTTAAGTACTAAAATAAATAGCAAATATTTCCTATAAATAATTACAAAGTATTCGTTATCTTTTCTACATCTTTGATTTTAAATATTATTTTTCATCTGCACATCAATCTGTTATCTACACATCTACATACGAGTAAGTTGAGTATTTTTCTTATTCTGCATTCGGATCGAAAAATAATGCTGAAAATGCGAAAAGCAGGAACACTATTCCACCAATAATTGTCACTGCAAAAAAAATCTTGTGTTTAAAAGCGAAAATACAAAAAAATCTATATATATATATATATATATATAGATTTTTTTGTATTGTGTATGTATATAGCGTTAAAAGAATATTTAAATGTATATATGTGTGTGTGTGTGTATACACAGTGTGCACGCGGTCTACCTGCGGATGAATACACTAGACAAGCTGGTCGACTATAAGTGGGAGAAGAGGGTAGCCTCTGTTACTAACATTAGAGCTACGTTAAAGTCGACACGGAGGAAATCGTTACTGCGTTAGTCCGTGAAAATTACTATTGTTACTGTTAATAACAAATTCTTTAACCAAGAATAAAGTCATCTACTGTACTGCCTTAGAGAAGATGGAAATAATATTAATCAATAAAAAATCACTACCTGGATAATTTATAAGTAGAAACTTGTTGAAGCATCAAATAATCGCAGTAAACAATTTTAGTAACGGATGTCATCATAGCTTCCCAAATTGTATGAGTAAATAAAGAAACGATCATTAATTCTAAAAACTCAAAAGTAATAATTTTTTTCTTAAAATATCAAAGATAAGAAATATAGCTGATATAAACGAAAAAGTAACAATAGCAAAACTCTTATTAAGATAAAACGTAAATAATTCCGTAGTATTGTAAAATAGAAAAGGAAACAAACTAAAATTCTGAAAGAAGACAATAAATTTGTATGAAACTAAACAAAATGTTTCAGTAAGATAAACTATAAACGCAGAAACAATTAATTTAATTTGAAGTTAAGAATGAAATTATTAAAGAAAAATGAATTTCTACAAGTACTAAATTATTTATTAAATGCTGAAATAAGCCTCCCTCTTGAGCTGAGCAGTAGTAAGCCAGCTGATTATAAAAATTTCGACGGACATTTGTTAACATTTCCGGGGTAACATGATTCGAAAATTTAATAATTTTGGTGTGTAATTGTTCTAAATTAGATGGACGAAACGTGATTTAAAAATGTGCTTGCTAGGCGACTAGACTAGACATCGACCCGACCGTTAACAAAATTCAAATGAAATGCGCAAGTACAGCTGCTATCCTAAACGCAAATCAGTCAGCCTCACTACACTCGACCAATAGAACAGTTTGTATATTGCTTTCTCGTACTAACTCATACAAACTCTGTCGTCGTTTTATCACACAGTAAATGCATCCGCAGCTTGCCCGCAAGCACTTGATATACACACATATACGTACATATACATATGATCTGCACATACTTAGGTGTATCGCATGTTATTGTAGACAGACTTATTAGACAAACGCTACAAACCAAAAACAGCTAGTTATAGTTATAATTAGTAAGTCTAATATTTTAATTTAAAAATTCAAGTGTATTCAGTGTTGGGGATCATGTGACGAGCGTTGGCGGTAAGAAGGATATTAAATTGATAAGAGACAACCATAATCACATAATTTCCGACAAATTGAACAGTTTACTCAACTTAAAAATCGATCAATTAATTGAAATATTTATTTCTAAATGTAGAAGTGAGTTATATTCATTGTATAGGGTGTTGCTTATATAAAATATAAAAAGATAACTTCCAGGAACAACTTTAATGCAGTTGTGTGCCTACGCAGCAACAAGAAATTAATTTTTCTTCTTTGAATATGGTTTTGTAGATGTGAACACCTTGGGTGCGTTCAGAACAGGAAAGAATGTTATCCAAGTGTCATTCCAATTTCACACTTGCCGTTCAGAAACAAAAAGATGTCCCAAAATTATGACGACATTGCCGTTCAGAAATGATTGGTGCGACGCTCGGAGTCTTCCTTCCATCACCCACCTATTTGTGATGGTTAATAGTGGGCGATTCATGCGCATTCGGGTCGGGGTATTTAAAGCGCGGTTCTGAGTGTTTTTTAAGGTTATAATTATAATTTCATGTTATTTCACATCATATGGTCATATGTGTGTTTCTTGGAGTTTGAACAGTTTGTTTTTGGACAATTTTAATTTCATCCAAAAAATTTTTTCGATTATGATTCATTGTTCTAATTAGTTTACTTATTTCTTTGATAACTTTACTTTTTCATACATAACCCCTAACTTTGCAATGCTTAACTTTGACCTTTGACTTTTGCCACAAACTAACTCAACTCACCCACCCTACGGCGTTCAGAATTGTAAAGCGCTCCAAGTTTACCAAGTGGATGACGTCATAAAATATGATCCGACCAGGCCAGTATCCTATCCAACATTTCTGAACGCACCCCAGTAGGTAGGTACAATTGCATTAAAACACATGCAAACTCCAAAGGATCAGCAATAAATAATAAAGAAGAAAAAGGCAAACAACCCACACAATAATGTTTGAACTTAGCAAAAGCAAATTGATAATACTGTTCAAATTCTGCGTTAATTAAAATTTAAAATGTATTTTGTTTAAGATAATTTGACCTGCTATTCAATTAATAAAAGATTTAGTAAGGATTTCTTAAATAATTAGGAATTAAGATAAATTTAAGTCTTTGATGCATACAAATCGTAAAATTATTTCTGAAATTTGAAAGTATTTATACAAATAATATATTATTAAAAATGTATTATAAGAATTAAAAATAAGCACACATGATTTATTCTTTTTATAGTTTATGCCTATGTAAGTCATCTAAATAGTGTTCTCAATTTATCGGTAACCAGATATCTAAAAATTTATAATATAGGCGTGGATTATAAGAGTGTAACTAACTACTTAAATTTAAAGAATAATTTCCTTTTTTTGCTAAAAAAGTGTATCTTATTGATTTTTCTCAAACCAGTATGTGGAAATGGCGGCACATGCTTAGAATGTATTATGTATATTTGAAGCGGAATAGACAATCTTTTTGAATGTCTCTGTAATTAATTCAAATGTATATCCTAACAATAAAATGCGTCAATGGAAAAAGGCAATGATTTGAAATTAAGTATTAGTTGAAATCAGGTGAATACATAAAATAATAAAATGTGAATATACTAACCTGTTCGCACAGATATTTTTTGTGCTATCATTCTACCACCTAACACAGCCAGACCTGTACATAATGAATGGCCTAATATTCCTCCAATAATCACACCATATACGTTCTGTAAAATATACGCAAAATAAGAGAAATATATGATTTTAGTTGGTTGCGGATAAGTGCAAATACATGTAAATAATTATTTGTCTATAATATAAATTATTCCCGAGAAGAATAACTTTTCTACATGCAAATACTTTTCATAGACAACGTTAACAAAAAGTAATGAACCTTGACGTTGGAGCCTTTATAATTTTGATAAATTTTAGCCATTTATTATTTCCCGCAATTGGATTTTTTTAAAACTTCATCAATGCAATGTATAACGTTATCACTATTTTTTTTTTCGGTCACTGCTCAGTTGCGCCACGAACCCTTACTTAATCCGCCACCCCACTAAATCCGGTTTAAGCCACGCCCCGTTGGTCATGTACTTCTTAGGCACTGAAAATATGTTTATGTATAATAAGAACATACTTCCATAATTAGGAAACATAAAACTGGTAAGTAAATGCTTCTTCTCGTCTTTTTTGCAAAGTAATATCTAGAAATGCTATTACTACAATAGTGGAAAATTATTTCCCCTAAATAACATTTTATTGCCTCTGTTCATAATTTCTTTGAAAAATTAAACAAATTTCGGTGAGAAGTATAAAAATTTTGGATAAATTTTGAGTGAATACCTTCACAACTATTAGGTATTCTATACAAGCAATATTGCAGATTTAGAAGCTCAAATTTCTGGAGGAAAAGTAGAATATTTTGAAATGTAATTATTTCTTAACTATTCAATTAAACTTTTAACTCTTGTGTGACAGTAAATAACTGAAGAACATTGTTTGGCAGCGTAATTAAACGTACCGTCCATATACATTACATATTTCTGTGGCACACAAAAATTTTATGTTTGTAAAAGTTGTTTCATTTGAAGACAAAAAAATCTTCCATCTTGATTGTTTTCAAGCTGATTTTAGAAACGCTGTGCTTCTAAACGACTTTGAATCAAACTCGGCAACAACTTTTGTCTACACTTATGTATGTTTTTCGTAATACGCTACACACCATGAGCACTAAGTTCACTTCCATAGTAACTTTCTGTTTTGACTTCTTGTCGAAGTAACTTGCACGGTTTTTCGAAAAGGTTTTCTTAAGCTTTTCTTTTTTTCTCCGGAACAGTACACTTTTGCTTAAAAAAATTCTTGCACCATCTGATTGTCCCGTCTTTGGATACGTGACTTTTCGTGAATTTAAACTCATTCACCAGCAATAATGGCTTGCCCTTTTCACTCAAAACTAGTTCTACTTCCATTTTAGAACTCTATCGATGCGCACAAAACAAAGTCAAAATCGGATAAGAAATTAAATGGTTTTTTCACTTTATATACCTGTACCTGACAATACTAGGATTTACGGTTACGTGGCGCAACTGGCTAGGGGATTAAAAAGATTATTACGTCGTGGCGCAACTGAGCACTTGCCATTTTTTCCATGTGGCAACATCTTATAGCCGCATCAAATTTCGAGAATTATTTTATATCAATTTCTATAGCACAGAGAAGCGCTACTTTGTTACAGATGATGAAATTAAATAACACGTAATTGTGCCAAATCATCTCAACAATTCATACCCTTACCTTTTACGCAACCTGTGTAATTACTATAGACCGGACACGAGCGGTTGATGACTCATCGCCCATGGGCGCACTATTGAAATTTTCTATTTTTAAAGAGTTTTAATTTTATTTATATAATTGGATAACAAGTGGGTGGTGATCTATAAAATATAAAATACGTTATTATTTGTTCATTTTATAGTTCTTTGTAGTTGAAGTAGAGTAAAGGAGTATTAATATTTACTAGCAATACATTCTCAAGGTTCTCTTCTGTAAGATTTGTTCTCTTGAATGAAGAACATCCTTGTAGATAGAAAACGTCCTTTCTACATCGCGACTGGTTATAGGTGCGTACTGGAAATATTCTTTTATTTCAGCGTATTTAGCAGTTAGATTTTGTGTCATTGTCCCCATACACAATTACCGCAATGTTATTAAATCTGTATTTCTATTAAAAACGGCGTCTAACTTTTGCCGAAGGCCATATCCGAAGTTATTTGGAATACTTTTGAAATTATCTTTTAATTTGAGATTTCGATTTTCAAAATATGTGATTAGTTTTGGCAAATTTGCAAAGTGTTTCTGAAGGAATAACCACTGATTTTTTAAATTTGGGATTTGTGTTAGTTCCTTGCAATCAGAAATACTTCGAGCATCGTCATTTAAACATATAACGAAATTTTGTAAACTATCGAAATTCTCTGCATAAAAAGTAGTAGCTTCCAACCATGTTTCCCATCTAAGATGGAAGTTTTTCCCTATAAAAACCTACTCTCGATGGTGCTTTTCTGAAAACCTTTTTAAAAGCGGACACAAGTCTATCAACTTCCGGATAGGTGTCTGATAGATTCACAGATTCTGTGGAGAGCATGTGCTACACAAGGAATACGCAGCATATAAGGATGTTTCCTTTAATAGTCTGCCTATTTTTAACATATATGCGGTACTGTCACTAACAAATAAAAGTATTTTTCCCCGTACCTGTCGTCCGAATGAAGCATATTGTGCAAATTCTTGTCAATAGTTTTAGCAACTGTCTCCGCATCAACTTATTTATAACTTAGATGCTATTACATATGCTTTATATGGAATAGTTGGATGTAGTACACCAGCTACATTTACCACACAATATATCGACAGTGTCGTCGGCACTTATCCATAGGTACTGATTTGAAAGATGTCTTCTAATGCATTCTACTGTTTTCGTGAAGCACTTAGGAACATAATATTTGCGTAAGGTGGATTCATCAGGAACATTTCGACCAGTATATCTTTGAAGAAATGTTTAGAAAGTGGAATTTTCAAGTTTATTTAATGCCGCCATTAAAGCTTCACAGAGTTTTTCGCTTAAATTGTCAGCTTTCAACGGGTCCAATTTCCGTGTATGTTTTAGGGATGCTAAGTGACGTTGTACGTGCGCTTTTTGGGCATTCTGTAACGATATTTTACAGACTTTGCAATAAATTTCGGAATGACTGACAATGGACATACAATCGGTATGACCCTTAATCCAACTCGCCATTGTTTCACTATGCCATTCTCGACGTTCTTCCATATCATAGTAACATAAACAATGTTCTAGATCTAAATGAATAATAACTAAAAATGTATGCGTATGTTATTGAAACTTATCGAAATCCAATGCACACTTACGTCAAGATAATTGGGAGAAGTAGATTCAATGAAACGGTATTAAACAGGAACTACCTATTAAAAAAATTACGAAGTATATAACAATCAAAACAATGAAAAACGAAACTAACTCCCCGTACTTTATTTATCTTACGAAATATAAGGTAAATAAAATAAATTTTAAAAACCCGATGAAGAAAGGAATTTAAGAGAAAAATCGCCTTTTTTTGCTTCGTTTTCGCGACAACAGATGTTGCAGTTCACCATATGAATAGTGCTATTCAGTAACTGCCTGTTATTTACATTATTTCTTTGCTCCGTCGTAATTTAAACCCAGTACGTCCGGTCTATAGTAATTACCACTAAGTTAAAGATATACAGGGTGAGTTTTTTATCTTGAGACAACGGAATATCTCTAAAACACCGCATAAAATCAAGAAAAGGTCATAATAAGATTTGTTATAATTGAGGGGGTTCACTGAATGGTGCCGAACTCG
This sequence comes from Amphimallon solstitiale, assembly GCA_963170755.1. Classification (NCBI taxonomy): domain Eukaryota; kingdom Metazoa; phylum Arthropoda; class Insecta; order Coleoptera; family Scarabaeidae; genus Amphimallon; species Amphimallon solstitiale. Next base: position 26,713,081 of record OY720678.1, read on the forward strand.
ATCCCCCACCTCACCCCCAGAGTGAGAGGAGGGGGGGCAACTTTGAAATCTTAAATGGGAACCCCCACTTTTTATTGCAGATTCGGATTCTACGCCATCAAGTATGTAGTTTATGTTTGAAACTTTTTTTCGATTCGTAACAGATTTCGCTGTACTCCCAAAAAACATGGTTGTAAACGTCTAGAAAAAATACTCAAAAAAGAGAAAATATGATTTTGTGTTTTTTTATTTTAACATTAAATAACATTTCAAAACGCCATTCAACATCGAAGAACTTTACGTTATCATACCCATTTCAGAAAATGTGTTCGAAAATGTGCCCTTCCACTTCGATACATTTATTTTTTCGCAATTGGAATGATTACACACAACTGAGAAGTGTTTCCGGCGTAATCCGTGAACAAGCGTTGGTGATTCGCTCAATCATGTTTTCCTTCGTGGTTGGCACTTCTGTATAAACTTCAGACTTTAGGTGGCCCCACAAAAAGAAGTCAGATGAAGTAAGATCTGGCGATCTTGCAGGTCAAGACACTGGACCACCTCGTCCGATCCATCGACTATTGTAGGCTCGACCTAATACTTCTCGTGCTATTCTTGAACAATGTGCTGGACAACCGTCATTTTGGAACCACATTGTTTGTCGTACGTCCAAAGGAAGGTCCTCAAGTAACACTTGAAGTTCGTTCTGCAAGTTGTTTTGATATTTTTCACCATTTAAGTTTCCATCGATAAAATATGGACCAATAAGCTTATTGCCAATTATTCCATACCAAACATTTACGTTCCTAGGTTATTGATGTTCAACTTGGCGCAACCAATGGGGATTTTCGATACTCCAGTAATGCATGTTGTGCAGATTTACCGTAACGTGATTTGTGAATGTCGCCGCGTCAAAAAATAATACTCGAGCAAAAAAATTGGGATTATCTTGTATCCGTTGAAGCGCCCATTGACAAAATCGCACTCTATTTTGAAAATCATCGCCATGAAGTTCTTGATGCAAGGAAACTCTAAATGGATGAGATTGCCTACGCTTGAATATTTGGCAGATAGTGAACTGAGAAGCACGAGCTATTTCTCGAGTACTAATGTGCGGATTATTAGCTAGCTACTGCATCTAATACCGCGACTTCATTATTTTCTCCAGCAATTCTTTTTCGCAGATTACGTTTTCTTGGCTGTACAATGCGCGATCGCACATTGTCAGGAAAACGTTGTGAATAAAGATTAACAGCATCATTGATATTCCTACCACTTTCTCCATAGATGTAAATCATTTCAATTCTCTCTTGTAATGTTATAGCCTCCATTACTGTTCAAATATTCAACACTAACTAATTTGTATTGGATTAATTATTATTAATCTAAATGGGGATCGGACAATGTGTAAGTATTTACAGCTTGACAAATACTGAATAAAGTACAGTTTTGTATTGTTGAATAGCATTCTAATTGCGAATAAATAAATGTATCGAAGTGGGGGACACAGTTTCGAACACATGGTTTTTGAAATGTTAGTTTACGTTAAAATAAAAAAAACACAAAATCATATTTGCTTGTTTCTCTTTTTTGTGTATTTTCTCTAAACGTTCACAATCATGTTTTTTGCGATTACAGCGCAATCCGTAACGAATAGAAAAAGAAGTTTCAAACAAAACATACATACTTGATGGCGGAGAATCCGAATCTGCAATAAAAAATGGCGGTTCCCATTTAAGATTTCAAAGTTGCCCCCCCCTCCCATTCTGGGGGGTGAGGTGGGGGATCGAGTTCAGCACCATTCAGTGAGCCCCCTCAATTATAACAAATCTTATTATGATCTTTTTTTGATTTTATGCAGTGTTTTAGAGATATTCCGTTGTCTCAAGATAAAAAACTCACCCTGTATACAGTAAAAAGTATTTTAGTCATTCTTGTTTACCTGGCGAAATTTACATTAATAGTAAGCATTCAGATGTATACAGGGTCCGCCATCCGTCTGGGATTGTCATATTACGGCTTTAATATTGCAAAATTCGAAAAGTTATGTAATGTAGGTGGTAGCCGACTAGTAGGAGCACAAAATAAAATTATTGGTAATTATACAAAGTGTTCAGGAAAGGAGTGTGATGTCAAAGTTGTATTTTTTTAAATGGAACACCCGGTATATTATGTGATTTTTGAATTGCGCAATTAAAAATATTGGGATTTCATATGGGATTGTATTGACCTAAAGCTTACGTTTTGGGAGTTATGGACGCATCAATTGGAAAAAATGCCATAATCTAGCAGAATGTGGATTGGTTAGTATAGTGTTTAGAAATATCGTGCTTACCATGAAGTTTTCCACGTTAGTATACTTTTATTCCGAGGTATTAATTTTAAGCTACATCAATCTGTTATACAGGGTGTTCATCATACGCGAATACTAATTTTTCTCAATTTTTTCAAATGGAACACCCTGTATATTATTACCAATTGTTAATAAGGGCACTTCTAGCTTTCATTTGATATAAGGGTATGGCTGTCTAACTCCCATAGTTTTCAAGAAACATCGAATTAACGTTTGAAATTATCATTTTTAATAGCATTTTGTAGAAATTATTTACATCTACTCGTACATTGATATTGCACTACGAAAATAAGCACAAAGTTTTTAGTGGCCTTAACGTAATGATCTTTCTTTATTATCCAACTGCCCAGAAGGAAGCCTGTGGCCACAGTTGCTCTCTGTCTTTAACAACAAAAATACACATACCAATAAATACGTATTGTATAAAAACTCATGCAATGTAGGCATGGCTAGTTTAAATAAAATTGAACAAAAGAGTTTGACTTTTTCCTTGTGCGCAGCTAGTCTGTCATTGCTGTCATAATTTTGTGATTAAAGATGAATTTTTCCGTTCCGGAAATGATAAATATGGTATACATTTTGGGAGAATGTTCTGGTAACTGTTTATTAGCAAATAGGTTGTACGCGCAACGTTATCGGAATTTACGTAAACCTAAGCCAACGGCATTTGAAAAACTAAAAGAAAGGTTCGATGCTAGAGGTAGCGTTGCGTATCCTAAAAAGGTATTCACACATCCTCTAATTTCTAATGAAGATAATAAATTATCTGTGCTGTTATCCGTAGAAGAAAATCCCCATGCGAGTGTGAGTAATATCAGTTTAGATACGGGAATTAGTGAAACATCAGTTAGAAGAATACTGAAAAAATACAATTTTCATCCTTATCATATGGAACTTCATCAGCAGTTAAATGAAGATGACTTAGAGCATAGACTAGGATTTTGCCAAGAAATGAGACAAAGGCTCCAAATCCGCCCAGAAATGTTAGACTGTATTCTGTTTAGTGATGAGGCGTCATTTCGACACAATGGTTCACTTAACAGGCACAATATGCATTATTATGCCACCGAAAATCCCCACTGGGTTAGATACATTGATCATCAACATCAGTGGTCATTAAATGTTTGGGGAGGCATACTAGGATCACATGTTATAGGACCGTATTTTTTCAATGGTAAATTGACTGGCGAAAGATACTTAGAATTTTTAAGAAATGAACTTCCGCTGCTTTTGGACGATGTTGATTTAGCAACTAGGCAACAGATGTACCTACAGCAGGACGGTGCGCCAGCACATTATCATCAAGCAGTCAGGAATTATTTGCAAGAGTGGCTTCCTGAAAGATGGATAGGGCGAGGAGGTCCTATCTCATGGTCTGCTAGGTCTCCTGATCTAACTCCGGTAGACTTTTTTCTGTGGGGACACATACAACAACAGGTTTACTCAGTAGCACCAACAACAGCCGAAAATATGCAAATTAGAATTTCTCAAGCATTTAGAAATATTTCTCCTGAAATTTTGGAACATGTTAGGATATCGTTTATTCGAAGACTTGACATTTGCATAGCAAATGATGGCCGAGTTTTTGAACATTTGTTGTAAATTTCCATTTTTGATATTACTTTGTGCTCATTTTCGTAGTGCAATATCAATGTATGAGTAGATGTAAAATAATTTCTACAAAATGTTATTAAAGATGTTAAATTTCAAACGTTAATTCCATGTTTCTTGAAAATTATTGGAGTTAGACAGCCATACCCTTATATCAAATGAAAGCTAGAAGTGCCCTTATTAACAATTGGTAATAATATACAGGGTGTTCCATTTGAAAAAATTGAGAAAAATTAGTATTCGCGTATGATGAACATCCTGTATAACAGATTGATGTAGCTTAAAATTAATACCTCGGAATAAAAGTATACTAACGTGGAAAACTTCATGATAAGCACGATATTTCTAAACACTATACTAACCAATCCACATCCTGCTAGATTATAGCATTTTTTCCAATTGATGCGTCCATAACTCCCAAAACGTAAGCTTTAGGTCAATACAATCCCATATGAAATCCCAATATTTTTAATTGCGCAATTCAAAAATCACATAATATACCGGGTGTTCCATTTAAAAAAATACAACTTTGACATCACACTCCTTTCCTGAACACTTTGTATATTTACCAATAATTTTATTTTGTGCTCCTACTAGTCGGCTACCACCTACATTACATAACTTTTCGAATTTTGCAATATTAAAGCCTTAATATGACAATCCCAGACGGATGGCGGACCCTGTATATACAGGGTGTCCAGAAAATCTCCTGACAAACGAAGACCGGAGATTCCTCAGATAATTTTAAGACAATTTAACCCAATTCACCCTAGTCCGAAAATGCTTCCTAAGGGAGCTAGAGCTCTTTGAAGATGGCGCCTTGTAATTAGTTTTTTTTTTAATATCTCCCGAACGCTTCTATTTAGAAAAACAAAAACTGGTATGCTTATTTATCCTCCAGAGATGAATCGATTCCATCAATTGCGAATTTCTAGTACCGGTCATAGGCGTCCGTTTTGGGTAGGTAAACGGTTATTTTAACGCATAACTTTCTTGTCTTTAACTTTTAAGCATTTGTGACACTAGATTATTAAATTTTCAGGTAATCTAGTACTAAAAGGTACTCTTACTTTAAGTCGGTAGGATACACCGTTTTCTAGAAAAATCGATTTGAAAATTTTTCGTTTTTTCGTCATTAAAATTCAATTTATTATGTACCTACTTATTTTTAGCGACGAAGTTGGCTAGGACTATCAAGGCATGGATGAAAATTAATTTAATAAATCATCTTTTGTTTCAATAAATGCAGCAAACAATTCGTAAAAAAAGTTTGGGAAAAGAAGCAAAAATCAATTTGAAACAAAATTTTAGCTGAAGGTTTTTAAAAACAAAGTATTTATTACAATGGAACGAAACTAACAAAAAAAGAACAAGTATCAAAGGTAGATAGTTACAAAAGATGCTCGATGTGATGCCCATTAGTCTCTATGCATAAATTTACCCTTTTGCTTAGAGAACGCCGAATTCTTGCAAAAATTCCAAAGTTATTTCTAAATTCGTTGCCAGCATCTTGTATCCTTAGCCAGAGTTGTGCACGATTTTGTATCGGAACGGAATAAACAAATGCTTTTATGTATCCCCAAACACAATAATCGCAAGGATTCAAATCCGGCGACCTTGCTGGCCAAGCAACTGGACCGCCTCTTCCAATCCAATGGTCTTCGTAGTTATTATCTAGAAAGTCTCGTACATTCCTGCTAAAGTGGGCCGGACAGCCGTCCTGTAGAAACCATAAGTTTTGGCGAATATTTAAACGCACCTCATCTAACAAAGCAGGTAAAATATTTTGCAGGAAATGTAAGTAATCAACACCATTTAAACGAGCAGGTAATTCCACAGGTCCAAATAGATAATCGTCACCAAACAAAATGTACCTGAAAAAATCTTCATCTTGATTTATCTGATTTTGTAACCATCTAGCGAATTCTACACGAGCAGGAAAATCTCCTTCTAGCAGTGCTTGCACCTTTGTAAAATGAAAAGGATATAAATTTTCTTTGTGTAAGATATTTCCTACGGAAGATTTTGAAATTGTGGGGTACATGGCAGATAGTCTTCGAACGCTAATTTCTGGATTTTCCTCAACTTCCATTAAAATAACATCTTCATGTTCTGCTGTTACATCATTGTGTCCCTGTTTAATTTTTTTTTGGGACCACTGAACCTGTTTCTCTTAATCGGTGATGAAGAGCTGTAAATGTTGAGTGAGTGGGATGCTGACGATTGGGAAATTTTTCAGCGTATCTACGTTGCGCTGCTTGAGCGTTACACCTCATTTCGCCATAAACTAAATGCATATCTGCGTATTCTTCATAAGTAAAAACCATTTTTTGTTAAATTGAAATCGTTGTGTTTGAATACTACAAAGTAAAAAATTAAAAGATAAACTTCGCGAACTGACAACAATTTGACAATTAAAAACGTAGGTTTTATTTCTGTTGGCAGTTCAGAGCGAACTAGTGCAAAAAATAATAAATTGAATTTTAATGACGAAAAAACGAAAAATTTTCAAATCGATTTTTCTAGGAAACGGTGTATCCTACCGACTTAAAGTAAGAATACCTTTTAGTACTAGAATACCTGAAAATTTAATAATCTAGTGTCACAAATGCTTAAAAGTTAAAGACAAGAAACGGACGCCTATGACCGGTACTAGAAATTCGCAATTGATGGAATCGATTCATCTCTGGAGGATAAATAAGCATACCAGTTTTTGTTTTTCTAAATAGAAGCGTTCGGGAGATATTAAAAAAAAAAACCAATTACAAGGCGCCATCTTCAAAGAGCTCTAGCTCCCTTAGGAAGCATTTTCGGACTAGGGTGAATTGGGTTAAATTGTCTTAAAATTATCTGAGGAATCTCCGGTCTTCGTTTGTCACGAGAGTTTCTGGATACGCTGTATATATACATCTGAATGCTTACTATTTATTAATATAAATTTCGCCAGGTAAACAAGAATGACTAAAATACTTTTTATAATTCGGTGCGTAAAATACTGTGAAAGATCTTCAGCACAGTTTAGAACAAAGAGATATGAAAAATTAGGAATAAAATAAACCCCAAAGGAAATTATAACAATAACAATTTGTATCCCTTCTAAAATTAAGTGTTGTAAGTATATTTAATGTGGATAGAAAAAATAAATCCGACAGAAACATTTTTCAAAAAGCACCAGTTCACCTGAGTAGTTCGAACATTCTCAGGTTAGGAAATAATTATTAGCTACAATAAAAGAAACCTTAATTCATTTGAGATTTGGAATGACAAATAATAAATGTTAATATTTATTGTAAATGTATTATATCAAATAAACAACCTGACGTTTTGAACAAAATAATATTATTACAGATTCATATTCTCTTGCTATGCAATTAAATTAATACATGCATGAAAAACTCATTGAATGACTTGGCTCAATAAAGGAAAACTTTGCAAAACAGTAAAACCAAACTCGGTGAAACAGTCAATAATCAATACTGGTGAAATTTACTTTTCATTTGAGATAGTTATTTGTTTAAATGTATACAGGGTGTTATAAATTAAGTCGGCACTATTGCTAACTTTTTTATTAATGAAGCTACAGTATCGGTTAAATTTGCAAAGTAGTAGTATTTTTATCGTGAACAATGATGGCAAAACCGAAGAGACTGTTGAACTTATAATTTTCGCGCTATTTTCAAAAGTTACTTTTTTTAATGGAACACCCAGTATATTTTTGCATATATTGAAAGAAGGAATTATTTTAAAAAAGAAAGCCTTCATACATTATTGACAAAAAATGAAAGTTGCGGCAGTTATCCACTATTTTGTACAGCAATTCGTATCAATAAAATCAAGATGGCTATGATAAAAAAAAACAGCAAATATTAAACAAGCATTAGGCGTTTTCGGAAAATGTATAGCATTAACCTGACCCGGTTAGAAAGTACCTAACAGGTTTAGTAACTTTACCTGGTTAAATGAAACATTTCCGAACGCAATTGCGGTCACGGTGAATAAAGGTGGCTACACACATGCAACAAAACGTACCAAACTCCGACGCGCAACATTTCTTGGAGCGCAACGAAGTTGCGGTGTGATGAAGTTTTGAGGTGCAACAGAACATCGTCGCGCAACATCAACGCGAACATAATGCCGTCCCATCCTCCCATAATCAGCCAGGCCCGTCCAGACATGCGAACATGTGGCGCAACGTGAACGCGCAACATTTCTTTGATGCGACGGCAGAAAACCGACAACTGATGGGACGCCGTTATGTTGCGATGTTGCGCTGTTGCATTGTTGCGTCCACACTTGAGACGCGACGGAGTTCGGTACGATGTTTTGTTGCATGTGTGTAGCCGCCTTAACGTAACGTAAACGTCTGCATATAACCTTATAAATAGCTATCTTCATAACATAATTTACCTGTACTGGCAATACGACAGAAGAAATGGACAGGGGAGGGGGTAAAACAACCTGCATTACCCTACTCACTTACCAGGGTTATGAAAATCGAACCGGGTTGTCGAACCCGGTTACTTTTTAGATTTTACGAACAAGCTTGTTTTTACCCGACTGAATTAACGAATGCATTCGTGCTAACCGTGTTGTAACCCCAATGACCGGGTTTAATTTCCGAAAACACCTATTGTATATAATTTATATTTATTATAATAGATGTTCGAAGACATCACCGTTTTGTCCAATACATTTCCGAATTCGTTTATTTACATTGCGAGTTACTTTTAAAATCGATCTTGCGCCTATGTTATTAGCAATAGTAATTATTTTTATTATCTCCCTTTGCAAATTTCATTTTTTAAATATTCCAAAATAAAAGTGTATAGGGTTTAGATCCGATAGATTACAATGCTTGTTTAATATTTACTGTTTTTGTATTGGATGTATTGTATTGGATAAAACGGTGATGTCTTCGAACATCTATTATAATAAATATACATAATACACAATCTTGTTTAATATTTGCTGTGCAAAAATACACTGGGTGTTCCATTTTAAAAAAAGTAACTTTTGTAAATATCGCGAAAATTAGTAGTTCAACTGTCCTTTCGGTTCTGCCATCATTGTTCATGATAAAAATACTACTACTTTGCTAATTTAACCGATACTGTAGCTTCATTAATAACAGAGTTAGCAATAGTGCCGACTTAATTTATAACACCATGTATATTATGGATAGCATTAATCAAATGTAATGGAAACAGTAGCTATACTCCATTCAGTCTAAGAATAAAGCATTGGGAAAGATAGGGCTTAAAATAAACGTTTGTGATTGGTTGAAATCGAGTGTGCATTTACACCGGCAAAATAATCGCATTTAGCTCGTTCTGTCAAAAATTTGTTTACTGACAGTTTTGTTCAAAGATTTTGTCGATTTCCGTATTTTACATAGTTATTTGTTGTTAATATTCTTAAAAAATAGTTCTTCTTAGAACTCGCAAGTGAAATATTCATTTGTTAAGGTATTTTATCAATTTCGTTAACTTTCTTTTCGTAATCGCTAATATTCTATAGTATGGAGGAAGCAGTTTTACCAGGTCCTTCAAAAAATCGTAAAGGGAAACACATAAGATCTGGACAAAGGCAAATGGCTTATAATGTGTACATTAAGCATAAAGACAATATGTCTAAAACAGCTGCAGTCAATCAAACAGCAGAGGAAGTGGGTATTAATAGGAATACAATGTACTGCATTATTAAAGAAATGGAATTATATGGAGTTCCAATTTCTCCTCCAAGTAAAAGAAATTATCGTCGTACTTACAATAAATTGGATGAAGCACAAAAAAGTACAATAGACGACATGTGCATTCCTTTTTCTTGAGGAATGAGTTACCAACTTGTTCAAAAATTTACGTAAATGTCAAAATATAATGATATCAGATATGTATATCCCTGCTATCCATCTGACAGTAAACATATGTTTTACTTGTTTTCAAAATACAAAGTTCATCGTGTGTAAACTGTGCTCATATTGTAGCGCCATCTACTCCATTCTTAGACTGAATGGAGTATACCGGGTGTCCACACTTAAGTGCGCACTATTGATAACTCTGTTATCTTTGGAGGTGCAGAATCGGTCAAATGGGCAAAGTAGTACCATTTTTTATGGCGGTTACAATTGTGAAAATAGAAAAACAATTGAACGTCGGGTTCTCTAGATATTCGACCAAACAAATTTTTTTTAAATGGAACACCCTGTATATTTTTTGGCGATTGGAAAGAGATTCGCAAACTGAACAAAAGAGTCTTAGTACACTAGTATAAAAAAATGTCAAATAAAGTAGTTACTGAGAAATCTGTATCTTTGCTTTGTTTGCATGAAATCGATATATCTACGGACAATTAAACATTCATTAAAGCCTTTAATTTAATAAACAAATAAAAATAAATACAAAAATAGTAAAGAAAATTATTCAAATTAAATGTTCAAAGACATCTCCTTCCATTTCAATACATTTTCTCAATCTTGTGTGAACATTACGAGTAGCTCCTAAAATGGTCCTACCATCGATGGCGTTAATGATGTTGGAAATTCTTTCCTGAAGCTCATCCACTATTGCATATCTATGTTTGTACACTTGATTTTTTACTGCTCCCCACAAGAAAAGATCTAATGGCGTCATGTCAGGCGAACATGCGGGCCACTGAATAGGACCATTTGTGCCAATCCATCTATTGCCAAATAATTGTTCTAATAACTCCCTTGTCTCGCGGTGATTATGGACAGGCGCTCCATCTTGTTGAAAGTAAATAATCTGTCTGTCTACCAAATTTAATTTATCCAGAAAATTTTCTAAAATTTCTGTCAATAATGCCACATATCTTTCTCCTGTTAAAGAACCCCGATAGAAAAATGGCCCAACAATTCGGGATCCGATTATACCACACCAAACATTTAAACTGAATCGGTGTTGTGGATTACAAGGATAAACAACAAATGGGTTTTCACGACTCCAGTAATGATTATTTCTTTTATTGATCATCCCGCGATTAGAAAAGTTGGATTCATCACTCCATAAAATGTGTCTGAAGAAATTGTGACTTTCTTCAAAAGCATTGATAAACCATTGAGCAAAAGTTAATCGTCTTTGATAGTCACCCAAAAGTAGAGTTTGAACAGGCTGATATTTAAAGGGAACATATTTATTTTTTTTCAAAATTTTATGGATCGTACTACGAGAAACACCTGATTCTCTGGACAAATCCCTTACAGAATTATATGGATGTACCTGAAAATATGCCAATACATTTATTTCTGCCTCTTGTGATAATATAAAATCATTTTTGATCCTCTTCTTTATAAAAACTGTTTCGTTGCTACTTAATCTTCGATAAAGTTTTAAAAAATAGCGACGATCTGGTACATCACGATCAGGAAATTGCTGAATGTAACATTCGAGCGCTTTATCTGAATTTTTGTTAAACTTCAAGTACAACTCCAACATATTACACTTTTCCAAATGAGTAAATGCCATTGTTACGGTTGAAAAAATTGTAAAACCAGTACTTTTTCCACACAGTAACTTTAACAACAGCAAATACAAATAATTTGACAGCTACTAGACAATGTGACGCTTTAATTTTCCATAGGTATATCGATTTCATGCAAACAAAGCAAATATACAGATTTCTCAGTAACTACTTTATTTGACATTTTTTTATACTAGTGTACTAAGACTCTTTTGTTCAGTTTGCGATTCTCTTTCCAATCGCCAAAAAATATACAGGGTGTTCCATTTAAAAAAAATTTGTTTGGTCGAATATCTAGAGAACCCGACGTTCAATTGCTTTTCTATTTTCACAATTGTAATCGCCATAAAAAATGGTACTACTTTGCCCATTTGACCGATTCTGCACCTCCAAAGATAACAGAGTTATCAATAGTGCGCACTTAAGTGTGGACACCCGGTATACATTAATTTAACGCTGTGGCTAAAAGTCCGCCCGCGGTTTTGCCCGTATAAACTGACAGTTTCGCCGGCCGGCGGAAGCAACAGTGAAAATCGATAAAACAAATACGCCCATTCCGCCGTGTGTGCACAAAACACTGTTGTCCGCGGACACGTTACTACAATCGTAAAGATTCCACCGTCCGGCGGAACTCTCAGTTTATACGACAAGACCGCCGGCGGACATTTAGCCACAACGTTAATTTAAATACATAAAATATTTCACCTGATTAGCACCCAAAATAATAGTTGTAAGTTGTGATCTGTCACCCCATTCTGCTAAAAACGTCAGTGTAAATGCTTGAAGAAATATCCTTGATATTAATGAAAATAATCCAGGTGATTTGCTTCGTTTCCCTCCACTTTCTGGATCTGACACTGTCGCTTCTTTTTCAAACTAAAATTCATCAGAATATTGCATAAAATATACGTTCTTAACATAACCTATTACTTCTTCTTCTTTCCGACGTAAATCTGATTGAACTTCCTCGATTTCTCCTTGAGTGTCTGCATCAGACATATTGAAACCTTCTTTCAACATTTTTATGCCAAATACAGCAAACAAAGCTGTACTAATATAATACGTATATGCTCTTGGTATTACATTGATTAACCAACCAAAAAATGCTGGAAAAAAAAGCCGTGTATAATTATAATTATGGTATTCTATAAATATACCTGACAAAACAGTCATGAGGGCTAACGCAGACATAGCTCCAGCAAATACAGTCAATCGAGGATGTCTCATTGCCATTATAGCAGCAATAAAAAATGTTTTATCCCCAATTTCAGATACTAAAATAACTGATATTGATGCTATAAATGCTGGAATGAACCCAACATTTTCCGTTGCCTTGCCTGTAGGTTGTGTAATAGCAGTACCCTAAAAAATAACTGTAGTGGACATATTCTCAATCTATATCAATATATATCTTACTGCTGAAGATGCTGCTGCTGCATTATCTTGTTCTAATGGCTCCTTTTCACAATTCACTAAATAGATACAAGTAATGCATAAAAAACATACATGTGCACAATAATTAGATATTTTATAAATATTAATAGAACCCATTTCTATTCTATTAATTTACTTGTAGGAACAGTACGTAATTTCTCTAATATAGGAATTTTACTTCATTGCATTAAAATACTATTTAAGTTTCTGCCGAACACGTACTTATTCTGGTACTTATGTATAAAATTTGCTGACAACAAAATGCTTTAGACGGTCACTTTTGAGTACCTATACTTGTCCTTCAATATTTCCAATGTTCAGTACGTAAATATACGAAAAAATGAAAGTATGTATATAGTAGACGAGTGCTTAAAACTTATGCTATACAAAAAAAAATAATAAAATATATACATATATTTAAAAATGTAATTGATATGACACTTAATTCATAAACAGGCAAGTAAAAATATTAGTCTTTACAAGTGAACATTAAAAATAATAATTTGCTGCATTTGATCGATTTCAAGCTGATACAGCTTGTGGTTTTAGCAGAGAACGTTAGTTTAATTTGGTCTTAACATTTGACAACTGTTGACAACACAACACTACACAACACATGACACACAAAGCTGCCAACCAACAAATTCCAACAACGATGTACCCCAATCAATGTACCCATATCACGAACACAGACAAATGTGTAATAGGATGCACACCATAAGTAAGTACTGGTAAGTAATCAACCGCAATAAACTCTATAATTATCCAATGGATAGTCACATCATGCGTGTCTGACTTACGCATTGGAATTCATAAATGTTTGTGTTAGTAAATCGAATAGAATACAGGTAAGCTAATTCACATTTTTATTGGGAAATTATTAGACAAACCGTGTACCTCAGCAGATTGGTCAATAAATACCTAGATGTAGAAAGAGTTATTTATAAAATTACATTTCTATTTACTAATTTTGCAGTGAAATATCTGCGAGTATACCTTTATATTATTATTATATTGCGTCAAGTGCAAACATAAAACACTTAGTTTGTTCTTGGACCCAGTTTTGGCTACGCTCAGTGCTATGTAGTTGCGCATCTTTATGTATTCCTTCAATCAACGCTTTAACATAATATGAATTTGAAATTGCAGGTTATTAATGCCATTTTATTATATTAAAAATGTTTTAACTTGTACCATCTTATTCCTTCGACGTCTGAAATTTTCTGGCTCCGATGTAATTATGTATTCCACAAATTCTGAATCAGAAAGTTCCATAGCGACATCTGAATTTTACATTGCGAGTTAGATATTGTATTTTCTCCCATATATCCTTTCTGTACCTTCATGAAGTAATAGTTTCTATGATGAATGTATAGTATTTTATAAAAATGACAATTGACTTAATAATATAGCAAAATTAATTATAACGAGTGTACAGTATAATTGGGCATAATAATTACAATGGCCGATTTTGAACCACTTGAACCATCTTTACGAAATATTATTAACCAGACTTCATTAAAATGGATATTCGTCGGTGGAAAAGGCGGTGTTGGAAAAACCACATGTAGGTAAGTATCTATATTATATGTAAAATTAAATTCATAGTTTTTCTATAGTTGTAGCTTAGCTGTGCAACTAGCAAAAGTAAGAGAGTATGTGCTAATTATATCTACAGATCCAGCACACAATATATCTGATGCTTTTGATCAAAAGTTTACCAAAGTTCCAACATTAGTAAAAGGATTTGATAACTTATTTGCTATGGAGATTGATCCCAATGTTGGCATAAATGAATTACCTGAAGAATATTTTGAAGGAGACCAAGATGCTATGAAAATGAGCAAAAGCATAGTTCAAGAAATTATAGGTGGTTTTCCAGGAATAGATGAAGCTATCAGTTATGCTGAAGTCATGAAGTTAGTTAAAAGTATGAATTTTTCAGCCGTGGTATTTGATACAGCACCAACTGGTCATACATTGCGATTATTATCTTTTCCCCAACTTGTAGAAAAAGGTTTAGGAAAGTTACTAAGATTAAAATTGAAAATATCACCTTTGGTATCCCAGCTATCTGGTTTACTAGGTATACAAGATTTTAATTCTGATACATACACAGCAAAACTTGAGGAGATGTTATCAATTATTAAACAAGTAAATGAACAGTTTCGTAACCCAGATCAGACTACATTTGTATGTGTCTGTATTGCTGAGTTTCTATCATTATATGAAACTGAACGTTTAGTTCAGGAATTAGCAAAATATAAAATAGATACACATAACATAATAGTCAATCAATTATTATTTAAGAAAGAAGGTGAAAATCCCTGCAAAATGTGTTCTGCAAGATACAATATGCAAGAAAAATATTTGGAGCAGATTAATGATTTATATGAAGATTTCCATGTTACAAAATTACCATTGATTCAAAAGGAAGTTCGTGGTAGTGAGAATGTAAAATCCTTTTCTGAATATTTAATTAAGCCATATAAAATTGTATAGTTTTTAATGCATTTACATATGCATATAATTTATTTTGTGCGGGTACAATATATATATACAGGCAAATTGTGGATTATATGTAATTTTTTTATATTAATTTAGTTGTGATATACATGTTCTTAATTCATGATATACATTAATTCATTTTAAACGTTAATAGTCAATATTGTCAAATAAACTATTTTTTTATTTTAATCAAATTATTGTCATTGTTAATTTCTTGTATGGGTTATTGAAATTAATTAATTTGGATATATGAGCTATTATTTAATATATTTTGTATAATTGATGCAATATTGTTAATATAAATTTGTTATCTAGTAGTTTTTATTTTATTACAAGTATTTTAGTGTTAGTGATTTAAATAAAGGATACAATAATAGCAAAAGCTAAGTAACTATTGCTGATTAAATTACATATTTCTATCATTTTGCTAATGTACCTCTTTGGGCTGTGGTGGTAGACGTAGGGGTTGTCTCAAAATGCGTTGAGTGTCAATTAAGCTATAAATTTAAAAGCAGCATTGTTCCTTGAGCATCTAAAGAGATGATAGGCTATGTCTATATAATTAATAATCGCTAAAATACAGATGGCGACGGCGTAAATTAATTATAGACATATTATATGGTGGAAACGCGTTACATTCAATTGTACGTCATACTAGATCCTTGACGTCTCGTCTTGTTTATGTTGCTGGATCTATTTTTATTTCTGTCAGTGATATTTGGTATAACCAAAGAAAAAAATTATTCACAATACAATAATTATAAATATACACCGTGTTTCATGTAACAAGCACATTAGAAGTTTTTGTGCTTACAACGCGAATTTTTTCCAGAAGTTTTGCCTTCTCACATAATTGACCGCAATCTTTCAAGTTAAAATATTTTTAAACTCGTGCAACTTCCGGTTGCACCGGAAGTAGGCGCCATCTTTGTTATTTTAAATGTGACACCCTGTATTTTATTCGAGATTTGAATTGCTTATTTAAATAGAAGAACAGAGATACCGGGTTGGATTATGTCAAAGTCAACCGTTTCGGAGTTATTCAACTGTTTTCCATTTTTAGGGCACTTGAACGTAAATTTTAAAAGTTCTTTATCTGAGACATGAAAAAAGATAAACAATTGAAATTTGCTCCTGAGATAGTCAAAGTATTGTCCTATTCGAATATCACCAGGTTTTGCAATAATATTACACAGGGTGTTCTCTAATTAATTTACAATTATACACATTTTAAATGCAAGAAATTCAATTTTTTCAAATGAAACACCCTGTATATTTTCGCCTTTTCTGAAGCAGAAAAAAATTGTCTTTCGATCCACTATTACATTCCCTATACCTATCTCTAGAGGTGTTTGAGTTATTGGGGAGATCAGCCTGAAGGCCCGATATTTTGCCATTTATCACACACAAATTCAAGAATGCCTTGGAAGTAACAAAATGTTTAGTTGTCAAAATTTCGTTCGCTGTCAGTGTTATTAATTTGATGCTTGGATATTTTTTGTACTTTACTGAATGATTTGATTAGTGCATAATGGAAGGCTATAATAATAATTATCCAAATGAAAGTATCCTTAATTTATTTTACATAAACGGAGAATGTAATCGCATAATAAGTAGAACTTGCCGTGTGTTCAATCAGAGATACCCTAATTTGCTTCCGATGAATCGATTCAAATTTGCAAAAATTGAAACACATTTTTTGCGACATTGGAATACGAACACAAAAAGAAATTGTACTAAGCCAGTAACAGGTGAAGAAAACAACGAAATTAATATTCTGGGATATTTCACAGCTCATCCCCATGCTTCGATACGTAAAGCAAAGGTGGATTTAGATATTAGTATGACGTCAATTCAACGCGTGCTAGCAAAGAACAAATGGCACCCATATGCACAAAGGAAAGTCCACGAACTGAGACATGGAGACGCTCAGGGAAGAATTGATTTTTGTAAGTGGCTAACTATTCGTAAACAGGAAGATCCGGACATGTTTCGAAAGATTTTATGGTCGGATGAATCCAAGTTTACCAGGCAAGGCGTTGTAAATAATAAAAGTTGTCATTTTTGGGCAGATGAAAATCCCCACTTTTCATGAGTAAGCCGTTTTCAATATCAATTTAGTTTTAATGTATTCGCCATAATAGGGTGGGGAAGGGTATTTTATCATATTTATGATGAAAGGCTAACGTCCGAAAGATATTTGCGAATCATTAGGGAAGTGGTGGCAAACATAGTCAATGACATGCCACACCAAAACTATTATTGGTTTCAACTGGATGGAGCTCCAGCTCACTCTACTCATGCTGTATATCAAGAGTTGACCCAGCTATTTGAGGATAGGTGGATTGGTCCAAATGGACCATGTCTTTGGCCTGCTAGATCTCCGGATTTAACTCCAGTTGACTTTTTTTATGGAGTTACATAAAAAAAGAGGTCTATCCAACACCAGTTAACTCCAGGCAAGAAGTAGAGGATAGGGTGCGAAGAGCATTTGCCCAAATTGAAGTTCAAATGATTGAACGTGCAACGACTGACCAGCTCCAAACAAGGTTAAATAAATGCATTGAAGTAGGCGGTGGACATATTGAGCACTTGCTGTGATTTGGTTTTAGATTTGTGTTTGTTTTCTTTATTTGACTTATACCGTGAGATCAAAAATGTTTTCGCAATTAATAAATTTTTGGTTTTGAACTAGAAGACTTTTTTTTCCATGCCCATAACATGCTTACAAATGACTATTAATCCACTCCTCCTATACTTAATCTATTATTTTTTCAGTTTTATTTGGCAAAATATCGGGCCTTCAGGCTGATCTCCCCAATAACTCAAAAACCTCTAGAGATAGGTATAGGGAATGTAATAGTGGATCGAAAGACAATTTTTTTCTGCTTCAGAAAAGGCGAAAATATACAGGGTGTTTCATTTGAAAAAATTGAGTTTCTTGCATTTGAAATGTGTATAATTGTAAATTAATTAGAGAACACCCTGTGTAATATTATTGCAAAACCTGGTGATATTCGAATAGGACAATACTTTGACTATCTCAGGAACAAATTTCAATTGTTGAACAGTTGAATAACTCCGAAACGGTTGACTTTGACATAATCCAACCCGGTATCTCTGTTCTTCTATTTAAATAAGCAATTCAAATCTCGAATAAAATACAGGGTGTCACATTTAAAATAACAAAGATGGCGCCTACTTCCGGTGTAACCGGAAGTTGCACGAGTTTAAAAATATTTTAACTTGAAAGATTGCGGCCAATTATTTGAGAAGACAAAACTTCTGGAAAAAATTCGCGTTGTAAGCACAAAAACTTCTAATGTGCTAGTTACATGAAACACGGTGTATTTAGTAACTGAAATTAGTGATGGGCAGAATCGAGAACTTTTGAGAATCGAGTACTTTGTTCTCGAGAACATTTCGGAATCGAGTTTTTATCCGAGAACCGATACTGCCCGAGACCAAAACAAAGTTGCGAAAGAATAATAGTAATTATAAAGAAAAAACATCGCTCTGGATATTATTTTATGTCTAAAATTTTATTTTGTAATCCGATATGCTTGTCACGCATATTGAGACCATTTAAAACGACATAAGTATATTAATAAATTCCACAAATAAACATAATTAAGTGATCGGCACTGCCTGAAAACACATGGGAAAGCGCAATACATATTATTATTTGGAAGAATTGATAGTATAAAAAATCAAATCTTAACAGTAAAGAATCCCTGACAAATGTGTTTTTATTTTGTAAAAATGTTTGTTATTTTTCGTTGGTAATAATAATACATAATATAATATATATACAAATATAGATTTATATCATTCACCCACACCTTTCAAACTCGATTCATTTTATAAGTTTACAAACTTTTCATGATACACTATAATTGTTAATTGTAGACTACCACCCACCTTCCTTTTCCCCAATTTTTAATTTTTCTCTAATTGATTCTGCGGTTTATCCGAGAACTAAAAATGCTCGAGTACTTTGCATCAAGTTCTCGAGAACAACGAGTACTTTCAAGAATCGAGTACTTTGGATTTTTTGTTCTCGAGAACTCCCATCACTAACTGAAATGCTCTAAAACTTTAGCCTTTCTTAACTTATTTATTATATTGATTTAGATTGTTGAAAAACCTTAAATGTTTCACGAGATGTTTCATAACGTATCCATAATAAAATTTAAAATAAACAATACTTACGCTATTCTCGTTAATCAGGTGATTATAAAAAAGCTTTGACTGTTTACAGAAAGCTTTCGGCATTATATTCAAAGGACGCAAATAGATAATAAAAAGAATGTACCCCAGCAAACACAGGAAAGACGGGAAATCAGTGGGCCATTGATGCTAGAGACGGTATTTTGCTGGCAATTTTTTGTTATCATTGGCCCCCTTATGGTTTGTTGATGTAAAATGTACGAATAATTTTTCGACTAATGGTATGACACTGGCGCATCATTGCCAATAATTTATAATTTTACCAATGCGGTGCCATCGTATAGCCAATGCTGGCCATAGAGTAATTTGTATATAACGATGGCGAATTGATGGCGAGTCGTTGATTAACCGCTTGGTTCAAATTTAGCGCTCTGTCATTGCGTCACACATCATGTGACTTGATTCTTGGTTCCCGCATTCCGTATTCGCCGGCCCCGCACAATTTTGCGTCGTTTCGATGACGGTCTCGCGCTTGGAATAAAAACTCTAATAAGAAGTAATTAACTAATTAGTGTGCTTCTTTTGTGTGTGATGCCTGATATGACAAGGTAAGAATACTCCTTTTATTAATAGACATTTATGTAATATTGTTTTGAAGTATTGTTTCTGAGCGTCCTAAATTTGAGGTTAGGTTTGTTACAATGAGTAAGATTTCAGAATTGAAAAAGTTAAGTGCAAATTATCAAAACAAATTAATAAGGAAACGAGTAGCTGCAACCATAGAAAATATCGATAAGAATTTAACGCATAAGAGGGTGTGTACTGTTAAACATCTTTCTCAAAATGAATTGAAATTGAATGATAATGCGGCAATTATTGATAGTGAAGGCTCAAGTCCTAATTCTAGTTTGTTTACTAGCAATTTCGCTATAGATATTTCAAGTAATATTTCCGAAGAAAGCGGTATTGTTGATTTACAGACTCATACGTCGAAATGTGCAACAGAATCAAAACTTTCAAATGAGAGCCCAGTAGATTTCCGCGATCAACTTTTGAATTCTAGTAGTAATTCGAATGACAATTTAGGCCATTACAGTGATTTATCACTGCACGAAGATATTCAAACTAAAATAAATAAGAATTCATCATTCAGTTCCAACAAATTAGATGAAGATATCCAGTTTTTAGTCAGTTGGTCTTTGAGAAATAACATCAAGCATACTGCACTTAATGAACTATTAAAGTGGTTTAAACAAAATTCTGATATAAGCAATTTACCAACTGATTCGCGAACATTATTAAAAACCAAAAGAGATTTACATATTGAAAATATGGGTGAGGGATTGTTTTACTATTTTGGGTTAAAACACCATCTGGAGAGAATTTCCCAAAAAAAAGACTTTCGCAATCTCTCTGAATATGACTTGTTCTTTAATATTGATGGTTTACCTCTCCATCGTAGCAGCAAGGATCAATTTTGGCCCATTCTATGCAAAATTGGCGCAGAAATATTTATTGTTGCAATTTTCTATGGAAAAGGTAAACCTCCACTAGACAGTTATTTAGAAAAATTTGTGAAGGAGCTCTCATTTTATGAAAAAAATGGTTTTGAATTTGAAGACCGCAAATTTAAAATGAACGTAAAAGCATTTGTTTGTGATACGCCAGCGCGAACATTTGTGAAAAACACTTTAAATTTTAATAGTAGATTTGGGTGTGATAAATGCACTGTAAGAGGAGAGTATTTTAACCGAAGAATTACATTTGTAAACATTAATGCACAATTGAGGACAGATTTAGGTTTTAAAAATGGATCTTACTTGAGGCATAACAAAGGTGAAACACCATTATCAAAATTAAATTTAGGAATGGTATCAGCTTTTCCTGTCGATTACATGCATGCTGCTTGTTTGGGGGTAATGCGTAAACTTCTTTTTATGTGGAGGGATCATGGTAGGCCACATGGAATTTTAAAAACTACTATTGCTTCTGCTAATCAAAAAATTAGGACCTTAGTAAACACATGGCCTTCAGAGTTCAATAGAAAACCCAGACCTTTAACCGACTTAGAGCATTTCAAAGCTACCGAATTAAGGCAATTTGTAATTTATATTGGACCCATGGTTTTTGAAGATATTTTACCTGAACATATTTATGGCCATTTTATGCTATTTTCAGTGGGGATGACAATTTTATTAAATGTTAACCTTAACCAAAATAACGAATACATTGATTACGCAGACCGTCTTTTACGTTTATTCGTAGATCATGCGAGAAAAATTTACGGACAAGATTTTTTAACTTACAATATGCATGTTCTAACTCACTTGGTAAACGATGTTAAAACTTTCGGTTCTTTGGACAAAATAAACTGTTTCCCTTTCGAAAATCATCTTTCTATTATTAAAAAACTTCTAAGAAAGTCTAATCAACCTCTTCAGCAAGTTATAAAAAGGGTGTCTGAAATAGATAATGCAAATGACCATATGGGCCAAATTAATTCCGATTATGAAAAGAATAAAAAGGGATTCTATTATATTGATAACAAAATTAGTGTAAAATTATCTGTAAAATCTGGTGATAATTGCGTTCAACTAAAAAGTAATATTATTGTAAAAATTATAAATATTGATAACACTGAAAACGGCACAAAATTAACAGGTCAAGAATTTTATATTGTTAAACCCCTTTATGAATATCCAAGAGGAACTTCTGAATTGTTATTTTATTATATTGTTTCAGAAAGTAATAGCGAAATAAATTTTGCTTTAAGTGATATTGCTAGAAAAGGTATTCTTATTGCTAAAACTCAGCAGTCTTATCTTTTTACACCACTTCTTCATTGTGGGTAATTTTAAAAGTTTAACAAATGTTATATCTATTTACGGTATAAGTAAGCATGGTGTAGGTAACGTTATGAAGCTTTTTACATTACGAGAGAATTTAGAATTTTGTTTGAAGAAATTAGTCACGTATAGAAAGAAAAGAAGCAGTCCCCTTAAAATTCTAGAGTAATATAAAAAGCAGATAATGTTGTCTATCTTTTATTTTAATCTAAATTTTATTCTAAAAAAAAACAGTCTGTAGAATAACAGGTAGGTGTTTTTTTTAACTGTTTTGGTACTTTATTGTTCAAAAACAAGAATAGTAAAAAATTATAAATTTCAAAATTATAAACATAAATTTTGATTAGTTTCAATAATACATTATTAGCATATAATAATGTGTCTATTATACATACAAGTCTGCGAGTGATTCGCCCTATTTGTTTGTGTTTAAGCCATCATTACTACGTCGTAGAATTCCCAGATGAAATGAAAGATGGTAGTTGTCCAACTTCTATTGTCTCGAGTACATGGTGTTATCGAGATGATGATGATGAACGCAGAGAATTTTGTTGGTGGCCGTTGTATTTCAAAACGGATCAATCAAGAAATATTGCTGTTATGAAGCATGAAGAATTAAACATCAGTGAATGCCAGGTCAGCCCTGTCAACATACTTTACAAAGCAAGTAAGTCTTGACCACTGCAATTTTTTCTGTTTATAGTATATACACTTTTCGATATCGATAGAAAAGTTCGGCAAAGCCCTCGACAAATTGAAGAATAAAATAAAGGGTATTGTTCCCGATGATATGCCAACGGATGAAGATAACTTAGAAATGAAAAAAATTAAACGAAGAGAAGCAGCGAAGTTGGTGTATGACAATGAAGGGGCTGACAGCAGTAATAATAATACTTCTTCATCTTCGTCAGATGAAGACAACTATCAGCTTCCTAAGGAGCCAAAGATACCAAATTTGCTAACTTACAATAATCGTGACGATTAGGAACGTAATATTGCTGAGAAGAAGCATTACCATTCACCTAGCAACAGTCAAACGGTTTTGAATTCTAAGCCCAAAATTCTTCAAGATGTGCCAAATGTACCAAATTTTCTAACAAACAATAATCGTGAGTATCAGGATCCTGTAATATTTCTAAAAAAAAGGCATTGTCATTCAGGTAGCAGCAGCCAAAACGTGGTGAATTCACAGCCCACAATCATTCAAGATGTGCTCTTACAAGACTGTCACAGTTGCCTGAAAACTCAAGGTCGGTATAACAACTTTATCATATTTTGATTTAAAATTTTTAATACAGGCATGCTCAAGGATTTAATGATTTCAATGGAAAAAATGAAAAACCAAATCAAAAATTTGACGCAAATGGTTGAACAAGTTTTAATTCAAAGAAATTTGGAACAAAGTCAAGTTGCTAATACCACGGTTCTGGACAATTATGTTCCAATAACTTCACATAACTTCACTAGAAAAGCTTGTAGAATTCAACGCCATGTTGGAAGATCCTAATGTCTACGAAGAATGTGTATAAGTTACATATTTTTCCCTTCTTTGTGTATTTATTATTTTGTCGTTTTAGTCTTCTATTTTGAAACTTGTTGGAGGAAAGGACATTCCAGACATTACAAGGAGAATGCTATTAAAAATGTTTAAAACTAATGTTGCCAGAGATATGAACTGGTCTGGACGGAACAACAAACCTGCCGTTAAAAATTTTACAAATGTTGTGAAACTAATTGAAGGTAAATTTTAATTCAACTATTAACAACTTTCAATATAATAATTCATTTTTTAGATACAGTGCGCAAAAATCCATTAACAAATAATGCCAGTAATCAGCAAATCGATATCGTAATAAAACTTTGGTTTAGGGGTGCAGGAGACAGAGATGGGGGACGGTCCCAACGCAACAGAAATTGATAAGTTTACAGCTGTACCAAATCTTAATCGTTTTTTAAGAACTATATTTTTAATTTATATTACTTAACTTAGAGATAACTTATATATACTTAGGTAATAATTATTAATGTGCAATTTTGCCAAAGATATTTATTTTGATGTTTGAAGAATATATGTTAAATTCTCTTTAATAGTTGTTTCTTTATCTAGCCCTAGAATTTTTTATCTATATTTAAGCTCCTATTTTAACAATGTACTATTGAAATTTAAAGGTAATGAATATTTTGAAACTCAAATTTCTGTAATTTTTATTAAAAAGGTCATTACAAAAACGAGGAAAAATATATATTAGTTAAATATGTATAACTACATGTCTATTTTTGTATTTCAGGTTGTAAAAAAACTGTATATAAAATTAAACACTAATTTTATATACAATTTTCAATACGAGAACTGTATAATATTTTATTATTGTGTCCAGGATAAGATAAAGGGCCAGAATAAAATCGTTTGAAATAATGCAATGGTTGATTGATTATTTATCATTTAAAAAGGAATGAATAAACCCCGCTGATCCAGCTATGGACCAAAACAAATATTATTTAAGAATCCATTTGCTGGCCCAATGTTGGTGATGCCGGCTAACCGTCCAACGGCCGGCAAGCGGCCAGCGGGTCCTATAAGTGCCGGCCCGTTGTTTTTAACCATTGCCGAACCAATGATCTCTATGACGGCTACTGGTTATTTTACCAGAATTGGGCCAACAACCCGTGTTTGCTGGGACAGTTCTAAGAAGAAGTGTTTTATACAATTTATATTAAAGCAAAAATAAACACGCAACTTTGATAGGCAAAATATACACAATACACGTCTTTTTGACAGATATGATTTATCTGACAACACCGAATTAAACACACTATTAAAAATATATAAGAGAGAAATTTAATATTTAAACGGAAATTATGTGTTTATTTGCCATGCATGCATATAATAATATTACGATCAATGTACACATTTTCTATCTAAACTAATGAAATAAAAGCCCTCAAATATAATTTCTAATTTCACAAAATAACTTTTTTAGTTTCACTAATACAGTTATGACAACATGTAAATGTCATCAATGACGTGCAATTGCATATAACGCGTCTCCTTATATATACAGTATTAAAAATAATTGACTCACGCTACCGTCGTTTCCAAATTGCGGATTTAATGACATGAAAACTTCTAAAATCGCAACGCGTAAGTCGATTATAAACACCCAACATTAAGTAAATATTATACATACTGCAGTAGCACTGGTGGCATAATTATATGAATAAAATAAATGTATTATTGCCATACATTGGGCACCAATGATACAAAAACTATATATATTTATTTATGAATGCAGAGATTATAATCATTTAAATTATAACTACTCCAACAAATATTTTAATCTTAATCCCTGTTATCATTCACATTACAACAGAAAACTGTGAAACACTCAATGCACGTGGTCTTGTGCTGTTGTTTTGGTGAAGTTTTTAAGTGGTTTTTTAACCTGTTTACAAGGTATAATTGATATCAAATTATTCCCTATTTTTTCTCTTCTCACTGATATATTTTGTTTCTACTTTAATCAACAATTCTCTCTGTATTTGCAATTATTCTTGATTTGTATGTATGTGGTTTTATATGCACACTGTTTTTCTGTATACTTTTTTTTTCTTTTTTTCTTTCTGTTCTTTGGATTTAATATACGAACTCTCTATACGGAGTCACTGAAAATAATAATACCCACTGTTTTCTATCCGTGGCCTTCTTTGTTTGTGTTTTCTTTTTGTCAGACACCAAGAAGGGCCGCTTGGTGTGAAGCGTGTGTCCTACGTATATTCATTATACCTATGTGAACTTCCTCTCTCTCTTTTCTTGGCTCTTGTTCTTTGTCTGTCAGCAGTATTTAAGATGCACTGTTATGTATGTGATAAGGATGTGTCTCCTGAGAAAGACATATCGTGTGACTTATGCAAGGGATATGCACATTCTGTCTGCATTAATTTGTCGCGTACAGAGGCCCAGTGTCTTAAAGGTAAAGAACGTAGAGTCTCGTTCTACTGTGCGTCCTGCTCAGACATAAAGCATGTGATTGCTAAACTCCATGATTTGACGAATACGGTTGAGGTGCTTCGGAGGGAAATTCTGGATTTGAAAGCCGGTTCTCGGCCAACTACCCTTCCAGGGGCCGGAATGGATGATCTGCTGAATACTGAGTCTATCATACGGGAGGTTTCTGAGAGGGAAAAAAGAAAATACAATGTGGTTCTGTACAATGTCCGTGAGGATTCGAATTTGAACAAATCCGAGCAAATAAGTAGCGACATCAGGGTGGTGGGGGAAATTCTACCTCTCTTGGATGTCTCTTTATGCGATGTTCCGAAACCAATCAGATTGGGCAAGTTTGATCCAAGCAGATCCGATGGCAAAAGGCCCATCAGGCTTTGTCTCCCTGGTGTTAGCGATGTCATTAAGTGCTTGAGGAATTGTAAGAAGCTAAAAAGCTGTGACAAATATAAGATGGTTTCAGTGTCTAGGGATAAAACCCCATTCCAGATGGACTTATACCGCTCCACGAAAAAGGAGTTGGATGATCGCAGGAAGTCTGGTGAGGTGGATCTGTTTATCAAGTATGTTAAAGATGTACCAACAATTGTCAAGAAATCGGAAAACTAAGTAAGTCCAACATGCCCTCACCGCTCACACCATTTAGCATCTATTATCAAAATGTAAGGGGTCTCCGTTCTAAAACTGATACCATTCATGCCAACTCCTACTCGCTTGGAACGAATGTCCTGTTATTAACTAAGACTTGGCTCTCCTCTGACATCCATGATGCAGAACTCTTGGACTCGTCGTATGGCATTTTCAGGGCTGATAGAAACTTTGCTCAGATCAATAGAAGCACAGGAGGCGGCGTCTTAACTGCTTTTTGCACTAAAAACCATGGAAGTCTTGTTGAAATATCTTGTTACCAAGAGGTAGCACCCTTGATAGATATAGTGAT
This sequence comes from Amphimallon solstitiale, assembly GCA_963170755.1. Taxonomy (NCBI): domain Eukaryota; kingdom Metazoa; phylum Arthropoda; class Insecta; order Coleoptera; family Scarabaeidae; genus Amphimallon; species Amphimallon solstitiale. The sequence goes on from OY720678.1 coordinate 26,740,401, forward strand.
GTGTAAATGTCAGGTGGGCTTATATATCGTCTACATTGTAAATATTTATATACCACCCAACACCGATTGTGATGAGTTTGAAGCTTTCTTGGAAGTGTTATCTATGGATTTGCTCGGCAAAAACGTCGTTATTTGTGGTGATTTCAACACACCCAAGTTTGTTTCCTGTGAGTCGGGGACTGATAGAAAATGCATTGCTATCCAGAGCCTGGTGGACAACCTTGATCTTAAACAAATCAATAGCATAACAAATAGTAATGACCGAATTCTGGATTTAGTTTTGACAAATCTCACCTATGCATATGATGTAATTCGTGATCCTGATCCTCTTGTACCGGAGGACTTGCATCATCCTGCGCTGCGTATCATAATGAATGCTCATTCAAGTTCAAATAATCCAAATTTTCCTTCCAATAATACTACTAGATACAACTTCTCTAAAACTAATATTCAAATGTTAAACGTTGAGCTGGCTGAAATTGATTGGTCTTTCATTGATAATCATATAAATATCAATGATGCTATTGATGAATTCTACGCCAGGCTTTATGCTGTTCTTGATCGCACAACACCCAAAGTCAACGTCGGTAAACGTCAGTACCCATCTTGGTTTTACAATAGCATCAAGCAAAATTTAAAACTGAAGGAATATTACTTCAAGAAATGGCGCACAACTGGGCATCATCCGTTCTATGATGACTTTAAACGGTTACGTGCGACGGTTAAGGAGGACATAAAACCAGCATACAAAACCTATATTACACGAACAGAATCGTCTATTGTCGGAGATCCTAGGAGCTTCTGGCGATATGTGGCTGGTAGGAGGGGTTCTTCGAGGATTCCTGGTCGTATGGTCTGGGACGGCGTGGAGTTGGAGGATGCTCAGGACATTCTGCAAGCGTTTTATAGTCACTTCTCGGGAATACCTTCACCCATACCGTTAAATGTAAATGCTTATTCTAAATCGGTTAATGTTAATTTATTTCATATCAGAAATTTTACGGAACTTGAAGTCCTAAATAGTATAGAATACCTCAAATCTGCGATTGCCTCAGGCGATGACTTGCTGCCTGGTTTTATTGTCCGTAAGTGTGCATTACAACTCTCTAAACCTCTTGCAGGCATTTTTAATCTTTCACTAAAGACTAATACTTTTCCGCAATTATGGAAAAAAGGTAGAATTACACCGGTCTTTAAGAAGGGTGATATATCGTGCATTACTAATTACAGGCCTATATGTATTTTGTCTAATTTTGCTAAGATATTTGAACATATTTTGTACATAAACATATATAGAAATGTGAACAATTTGATTTCAGATTATCAGCATGGTTTTTTTTCTGGCAGATCCACGATTACGAACTTGGCACATGTCACTCAGTTTATTAGTGAAGCCCTTGACAGGAGAGAACAAGTGGATGTGGTCTATACTGATTTTTCAAAGGCTTTCGATGTCATAGATCACTCACTTTTGATACTTAAATTGGATTCTTTCGGTTTTTCACATGACCTCATACAGCTTTTGTCATCTTACCTTACGGGTAGACTTAATTACGTCCATTACAATGGTTTCACTTCTAATACTTTTTACGTACGTTCTGGTGTGCCGCAGGGTTCTAATTTGGGTCCCCTTCTTTTCAATTTGTTTATTAATGACCTTATAACTTCTATTAACTGCCACGTGCTCGCGTATGCTGATGATCTGAAAATCTTTAGTAAGATCAGTAACGATGATGATTGTGTACATTTACAAAGCAACCTCAACTTAATACATCGGTGGTGTTCGGATAATGGCCTACGACTTAATATCGACAAATGTGTTGTTGTCATATGCAAAAATACGCAATCCCGTGTTATACAGATATCACGTCAATCATACTCCGCTTACAAGGGGGGATACAGTCCGTGATCTGGGCGTTCTTTTCGATAATCGGTTATATTTCTCGGAACATGTCAGTTCTATATGCCGTGCATCATCCAGATCTCTGGGATTCTTAATCAGATCGTGCCGTGGCTTTCAGGATACGCTTGCCTTGAAGACGCTGTACAATGCACTTGTTAGGAGTAAACTTGAATATGCTTCAATTGTATGGTATCCCATTTACACATATCTGCAGTTAGCAATTGAGCGTATACAGAAGCGTTTCTTGAAATATTTATCATATAAAATGGATGGTACCTATCCAGCTAGAGGTTCAGATTACAACCATCTACTTGAACGACACGGTACTGTTTCCTTATCGGTGCGGAGGGATCGCTACAGCGCTCGTTTTCTTGTTAATGTTTTAAGAAACAGCATAAGCTCACCGTATTTGCTGTCACAGATTCATTTTTGTGTACCTGCCTACAATGCGCGCTCAGTAGAAACTATTCGCGTGGCTAGATCATGTAATACAAATGTTTTATCAAAGGCTCCTCTAACACACATGGCTCGTAATTACAATAGGCATTATCCGCATTATTTTTCTTGACTTACTTCTAAATATTGTTTATTTCACTTTTCATTTATTTTTTTTTATGCTCATGCTCATGCAGATAATAGATATGTGTATACATATTTCTATGTTTAATCTTGTGCTATTTTGGTTCACGTGTATTTTTTGTTTTTTTGTTTGTTTGTTTGTTTGTTATTATATTATTGTAAAATGTCCTGTAAATGGTGTTAGCTGTTGGACAATAAAATGATATTATTATTATTATTATTATTATTATTATTATTATTATTATTCTTGTAGGTTCTAGCAGTGATCCTTCCTTTATTCGTCAACAACATTTCTTATTTAAAACTAAATTGGATAAGGTTAATAAAAAAAAATTTAAATCTCATAAAACATTTGTATTAAATTCAATAACAACAACAGTAAACAAATTCATTTGCCACATGTGGCTGTTAAAAGAAAAATGTCCTTTTTATTATTCCAACCACAAACAATATATATATATATATATAGATGCTTTAGATTGATTTTGTTAACAACCAGCCACTTTCACTGATGTGATCTATTATGAATATATAGATTTTTACTGTTTATAAAACAGAATTTGGGTTTTCAGAATTTATTTTGAAAATAAAACGCAATTTTTCCTTATGACGTTTCGGGCCTTTATTTGGTCCTTCATCAGACATTTAGAAACTTATTTACACCGTACTGACGATGACCAACGAGTCTGAAACACGTGTCTGCGGTTGCACTGACGGATTCCGTCTCGAACGTTAGCTATATGTATGTATATATGTGTATTTTAAAGGAGTTTTAAATGTATAAAGACGAAATGATTTGTAGAATTAATAAATTTCGTGATCTTTCTGTGATGATTAGGTGCCAGTGACTGACTCTATGTTCTTCGCTCCTGATGAAGATATGAAATACATGTCGAAATATTGAGTGTGAACGATTGAGTTTCAATTTAATACAGACCGCATTCCCGCAATTCCTTTTTGTTTTATTGTGACGGAGTTTTTAATGAATTTTAATCTGTGAACATCATTATCATAACCACTGTTAAGACCAGTAATGTTAATGAAAATCAATCTTAAAGAAACATGCACTTCTGTATCATGCGATATTGTCCACATAAACAGTTCACATTGTAAGTACATTTGTAAACTTTTAATATATCAACACACTCAATTATTGTGATCTGCTTCCACAGTTGATGCCCTGATGAAGTACACGATCATATGTACGAAATATTGGCAGAAAGAATAAAGAACTAAAGCACAACCAGTTTATGATTGCTAGATTCCCCAAGAACCTATTATTCCTATATATATATATATATATATATATATATATATATATATATATATATACCGGGTGTCCACAGTTAAGTGCGCACTATTGATAACTCTGTTATCTTTGGAGGTGCAGAATCGGTCAAATGGGCAAAGTAGTACCATTTTTTATGGCGGTTACAATTGTGAAAATAGAAAAACAATTGAACGTCGGGTTCTCTAGATATTCGACCAAACAATTTTTTTTTAAATGGAACACCCTGTATATTTTTTGGCGATTGGAAAGAGAATCGCAAACTGAACAAAAGAGTCTTAGTACACTAGTATAAAAAAATGTCAAATAAAGTAGTTACTGAGAAATCTGTATCTTTGCTTTGTTTGCATGAAATCGATATATCTACGGACAATTAAACATTCATTAAAGCCTTTAATTTAATAAACAAATAAAAATAAATACAAAAATAGTAAAGAAAATTATTCAAATTAAATGTTCAAAGACATCTCCTTCCATTTCAATACATTTTCTCAATCTTGTGTGAACATTACGAGTAGCTCCTAAAATGGTCCTACCATCGATGGCGTTAATGATGTTGGAAATTCTTTCCTGAAGCTCATCCACTATTGCATATCTATGTTTGTACACTTGATTTTTTACTGCTCCCCACAAGAAAAAATCTAATGGCGTCATGTCAGGCGAACGTGCGGGCCACTGAATAGGACCATTTGTGCCAATCCATCTATTGCCAAATAATCTTTCTAATAACTCCCTTGTCTCGCGGTGATTATGGGCAGGCGCTCCATCTTGTTGAAAGTAAATAATCTGCCTGTCTACCAAATTTAATTCATCCAGAAAATTTTCTAAAATTTCTGTCAATAATGCCACATATCTTTCTCCTGTTAAAGATCCCCGATAGAAAAATGGCCCAACAATTCGGGATCCGATTATACCACACCAAACATTTAAACTGAATCGGTGTTGTGGATTACAAGGATAAACAACAAGTGGGTTTTCACGACTCCAGTAATGATTATTTCTTTTATTGATCATCCCGCGATTAGAAAACTTGGATTCATCACTCCATAAAATGTGTCTGAAGAAATTGTGATTTTCTTCAAAAGCATTGATAAACCATTGAGCAAAAGTTAATCGTCTTTGATAGTCACCCAAAAGTAGAGTTTGAACAGGCTGATATTTAAAGGGAACATATTTATTTTTTTTCAAAATTTTATGGATCGTACTACGAGAAACACCTGATTCTCTGGACAAATCCCTTACAGAATTATTTGGATGTACCTGAAAATATGCCAATACATTTATTTCTGTCTCTTGTGATAATATAAAATCATTTTTGATCCTCTTCTTTATAAAAACTGTTTCGCTGCTTCTTAATCTTCGATAAAGTTTTAAAAAAATAGCGACGATCTGGTACATCACGATCAGGAAATTGCTGAATGTAACATTCGAGCGCTTTATCTGAATTTTTGTTAAACTTCAAGTACAACTCCAACATATTACACTTTTCCAAATGAGTAAATGCCATTGTTACGGTTGAAAAAATTGTAAAACCAGTACTTTTTCCACACAGTAACTTTAACAACAGCAAATACAAATAATTTGACAGCTACTAGACAATGTGACGCTTTAATTTTCCATAGGTATATCGATTTCATGCAAACAAAGCAAAGATACAGATTTCTCAGTAACTACTTTATTTGACATTTTTTAATACTAGTGTACTAAGACTCTTTTGTTCAGTTTGCGATTCTCTTTCCAATCGCCAAAAAATATACAGGGTGTTCCATTTAAAAAAATTTTGTTTGGTCGAATATCTAGAGAACCCGACGTTCAATTGTTTTTCTATTTTCACAATTGTAACCGCCATAAAAAATGGTACTACTTTGCCCATTTGACCGATTCTGCACCTCCAAAGATAACAGAGTTATCAATAGTGCGCACTTAAGTGTGGACACCCGGTATATATATATAGTTGAAGGGAAGTAACGACCGTCACAACATTAGGAAGAAATAAGTATTGGGGAATGCGGTCAATTTATAGAAACATTAAGTGCTCATTTGTTCTTTATTCCTAATATTTCGTTACAATTTGTAACATCCTCAGAGGAAAAGAACTTGAGTTATATAAGTAGTCCAGTTGGTGAACAGAGATATAAAATTTCAAACATTTTTAAAAAATTGTGTATGTATAAAATGCACTGATACAATTGTGTCATAGAAATAAAATTAAATTACTAAAATTACTAATACATTTAAAAAACATACGAATCACACTTTTTAAAATAATCATACACGTGTCAGATTGTAGGTTATAGTGGAGGCAATCCTTAAACCGTTGCACGTCATTCATTTTTTAAAAACCGTACCACCCAAAAAATTATAAAATTTACAATACACAATTATATTTTTCAGATATTTATATGTCAAATTTGTTTACATTAAAATGGCGTGCAAATCATATGATTTTTCAAACAGACTTGACTACGCTGCAGTATATGACGTCATTAACGAGTAATGACGTGCAACGGTTTAAGGATTGCCTCCACTATAGTTCACTTTCAGGCGGGAGACAAGACTGAGCCAGACTGAGCTTAAAATTTGACCGTTACATCAATCGACGCATGTCAGGTGAAATTGCATCATGGGAGCTTCGAATTAATATGCAATACAGGGGCTTGCAAAAATTTCGGTACTGGTGTCATTGCAGTTATGTTACTGTAAGTAATTTCTTAAGAATGTAAGAATAAATGATACTGAGGTTATTAGTGTCAGTCTTGAAATTTACAGTGTCACTTTCGTTCTTTTTAATGTTCCACATTTCAGCAAACAATCTGTTTCTATAGTTTGTCTCTGTGCAAAGGATTTTTACGTTGTCAAAATTGAAACTATGACTGGATTCTTTGGAGTGTGTAACTAATGCACAGGACATTTTGCAAACTTTCAAGTCACTTTTGTGTTGTGTAATTCTGTTTCGTAGCCATTGAGATGTTTGACCGATGTATGTCCTATTGCAATTTGTGCAAGGAACAGAGTACACTACGTTAGATTTTAACACTGATGGTGTTGGGGTCTTAGTATTTGTGAACAGATTGCGAGTTGAAAGCGGGCTATAGGTGACAATCTTTACATTACTCAAACACGACAAACTTGTTTTTATGATTTTAGGGGTGAGTTGGTCTATCTTCATTAAGCGTCTGTATTTTATTTGAATGGGGTTACCATCATCTTGGGGACCAGGTGGGTTTACCTCACTGTATATGATATTGTGCAAAATATTTTTTGGATAACCATTGTTTAGAAATTGTTGAAATAATAGCTGAAGGTTCTTTTTTGCAAATGAGGGGTGGCAAATGTGAATTATTCTATTCTTCATTGCTGTGACTGTGTTGAACTTCTGTCGAAGAGTATGATTAGATTGAAAGTTAATGTATCTGCCAGAGGACGTGGGCTTCTGGTACCAGTCAAGCCACACACTGCCATCAGAGTTACGAATGACTTTTGTGTCCAAGAATGGAACACTGTTCATCACTTCAGTCTCAACTGTGAATTGCAACTGAGAGTGATAGTTGTTAAAAGTATCTAGTGTGTCGAGGATGGCACCAGAAGGCACAGCCATGATGATGTCATCGACAAATTTGAAAATGAAAGGTATCTGAAAATGTAAGTTTGACAGAACGCTGTCTAATAATGTGTTCATCACAATCATAGCAAGAACTGGACTTATCGGGCTACCCATTGGTACGCCAGATATCTGTTTGAAATATTGATCTTTGAACGTAAAAATGTTTGAAATTTTATATCTCTGTTCACCAACTGGACTACTTATATAACTCAAGTTCTTTTCCTCTGAGGATGTTACAAATTGTAACGAAATATTAGGAATAAAGAACAAATGAGCACTTAATGTTTCTATAAATTGACCGCATTCCCCAATACTTATTTCTTCCTATATATATATATTACCACACTATGTGCTGCTAAATTCTTATTGTAGGAATAGGGAAAACTAATTAAACTTAATTCTATGTATCTTAAAATTCTAGATGAATGAAATGAATGTTTCCGGATTGGGCTCGGCCGAATAATTCTTGGGATAGTTCCTATATCTTCCTGACTTAAAAAAAACATGTTTATAGCTCAAAGCTTGATGCTTATGTAGGCTCTTGTGTGTTTGATGTAGCTCTGGTTTGGAGTGGTGACGCAACGCACCATCGAAGGTCGCCTCTAGTTCCTCTGCCGTGCTCCTATTATAGGCATGGGTGTTGAGGTTAGCTAAGGTGGGAGTGGTGACGCAACGCACCATCGGAGATCGCCTGTTTATTCTCCGCGTGTGTGTTGCATTGTATTAAGGGTAAGGATTATTCGTTGTAGTGGTCATCGGCCAAATAATCGTTATCATGGAAACATGGTAAGTGCCTTTAATAATTCCTGTTTCTTCATAGATTAATTCGTAGGTGTTTAATCCTAACTTCTTATGAATAGTAAATGGTCCTGTAAATGGTCGTATTAATTTAGCTATAATATTATTTTTTCTATCAGTGACATTAAGTGAGCGTACAATGACTTTATCGTTTATTTGGTAACTTTTGTATCTCTTCTGTTGTTCTCTCTTCTTTCTTTCCCATTTAGTTTTCCTTTCTACCAGTTTCTGTCTAACTAGTTCATATTGTTCTCCTAGGTCTGCTATCTCTTCACTTGTCCACGGTCTCTGTGGAGGCTGTTCGGTAAATATAGTGATGGGACATGATTCATGTACTGTGCTTGGAGTGTTGTTCATGACCAATTCTATATGATTGATGTGTTTGGTCCATTTATGGTGGCAGTCGACTAACAATACTCGGAGATATTTCAATACTTCTTTTATGTATCTCTCCGATGGATTTGCCTGGAGATGTCTTATTGATGTGTGATAGGATTTAATTTTTCTGTCATCGAGAAACTCTTGATATCGTGGATTTGTGAAATAAGTGGCATGGTCTGATATGATAGTGTTGGGCGTTCCGTATTCCGTAATGTATTCTTGTAATGCCAGCAGTACGGTTTCAGTGTTGCACTTCTGAGTTGGGATTAAACGAACATGTTTGGAGAAGATGTCACATATGACCAGAATGTTCCTATATCTCTTAGTACTTGGAATGAGGTTCAATATGAAATCGATGGTTACTAATTGTAGTCGGTCGGTTGCGTTTTGGTTGGTGAAGTTTTTCTCTTTGGCCATTTCGCATGTTCGGCATTGTCGGATTAAATTTTTGATGATTTTTTCATCGTTTTTACAATAGTAAGCTTCACTGAATACCAACCAACATTTCCGTACTCCTATGTGGGTATAGGTATCATGTATGTTTCTGATGATTTCGGTTGTATGTTTCTCGTCGGTGGCATATACTTCTGTTTTCCCGATCTTCTTAATTATTACGTCCTCTAGGATTTTCATACTTTTGTATTCCTTTTCTACTTTAAGTTTCTCCTTAAGTTCTTTTAATTCTGGTGTTTCTTGAGCTTCTTTAACCCGCGTTAACGAAAATGTTCCTTCTTGAGCTAATAGTACGAGATTAATTTGTACGTTTGGTGTTTTGGTCTCTCCATGTTTGCGACTCAGGATGTCTGCAGCGATCATTTCTTTCCCTGTCTTGTATCTGATTTCCATATCATATTGTTGTATGAGTAGTGTGTTATTTAATTTTGTAGTCATGATATTTAGCAGGGCTTTGTGATCCGTTTCAAGAACGAACTTTTTCCCAATTAAATAGTATCTGAGCTTAGTTAATGCGAAAATGACAGCTAAAATTTCGAATTCTGATATCCCATACCGGGTCTCGCATGGTCTTAACGGCGGTGAGGCAAACTAGACAGGGATTTTAGTATTATCTTTGATCTGTACTAATTTTGCGGCGATAGCGTTGTAAGAGGCATCTGTTCTGACAATAAATTCCAAGCTAAAATCTGGGTGGTACAGTCTGAGATTTTCGACAAAATTGTTCTTTAGATTTTGAAAGCATTCCTCGCATTAAGGAGTCCACCTCCATTTGGCTCCTTTCTTCAATAGGGCTAGTAAAGTGTTGGTCTTCTGGCTGTAGTTTGAGACAAATTTACGGTAGTAGTTTTGCAATCCGAGGAAACCTCTTAATGCTTTTAATTTGTTGGGGCGTGGATAGTTTTGAATTTCTTCTAGTCTTTGTGGGTCTAATAGGATGTTTTGCTCATTCACGACGTAGACAAAATTAGATCGTATTTTAGTATGGGGCGACATAAGGCCATCGATTCTTTCTACTTATGTCAAACCCGTATACCTAAACATTTAATTCGAGACAAGGCAAATTTTATTATTTTATTTAAGCAACACGAACTTAATGTTAGACATATATATGACGATCATGTAGGCACTGACATGACTTTCGACCAGTTCAAGTCAGTTTGTGCAGAGTGTTGGAAAAATAAATATGACTTTCTCACAATTAATAAGGATAGTAATATAAATGAGGGTCGCTATCGAAAAATGTTTGATTGCTTTATATATTTGTAAATGAAGATAAATTTGTCAATCCAATATTGTTACTCAGTCGTGTTAGATGTGTTAAAATGGAAAAAGAACCGACAGAAGATACATGTATTGGATGTTGTGATATATGTTGTTTATTCTGTGAATATATTTCAACGATTCGACTTAATATTTTCTCGTAGTTATCAAGTGTAAGTAGTAGAGGTAACATCAATTATACTTTGAAAATTGTACAGAACTCTTCAAAACCTGCATCAGCCGTTTAAAGCTCATTGGAAGCTGAATATTACCTGTTTCAAAGCTCATCAGAGCTGTATATTATCTGTTTCAAAACTCATCAGAGTTTTATATTACCTGTTCCGAAGCACTTGAGTTGCAGTTCAAAGCTGTTTGCAAGCTGTTCGACGCACTTCAAAAGCTGTTCAACATCATTTAAATATGGCCGCACAGAAACAGAGAATAAATAATAGTGATAGAATCGAAATAATACGAGCTACCAAGTCCATTAGAAGGAAAAATTTAGCATTAAAATCAGGTCGTCCTGATTATGATAAGTTAATAACAGAACATTTTAAACCTGATACCGAACCCCTTCGGAAGGTATTGAAAGATGTCGTTATACCAACAGTTAAAAGTGAAACTAAGATGGAACCAAAGGATGAAAGTATGGATGAGGATGGTGAAATATTAAAAACACCCCCAACAAAACTTGGACTGGAAAAATCGACAACACCTAAAAAGAAGGTTAGTATAACCCATGATCGTGCAATTCAAGTACAGCCCACCGGTATCAACAAAGGTGTACAACATGATGATAGTGTATTTGATCTTGACACAACACCAGTGGAAGTGGATCCTGAGAAATCATTTGAACAATATCGTACTCAATATAGGGAGATGCTTATAGAAGGACTGTACGAGTTAATGCCAAGGATTTACTTGGATGGCTTATTGGCGGATACCGCTGGTGAATATGATTTAACAACAGGTGTTCAAGAAACTAAACTTGGAGTCTGTGGCTTGAAACTACACAAAAACACTAAAACACCTTACCACACTAAAGCACAAAAATGGCTAAATACGCATTTCAACAACTAAGTTGTCATCATCAGTAGCACTGATTTTTGACACTAAAATGTATGATACCGAAATGTTTCTTAATGAATTAAACTCAAAATTCCCCACGATTAAATTCACTCTTGAGAAGGAAAACAATGGACAATTAGCTTTTCTAGATACATTAGTAATTAAAGCAGGTTGCAATATAGAAATAGATATTTTTAGAAAGGAAACCAATGTAAACAGATTCATTACAGCAGATTCTAATCATTGTTTGCAACAAAAATTGTCTTCATTCAATTTTCTAATCCATCGCTTGTTAAACTTCCCACTTACAAGAGATAGATACGAGAAAGAATTACGCCTTATAAGAGGTATCGCTGAATACAATGGTTTCCAGTCAGACGTAGTTGACAATATCTTAAGAAAAATGAAACGTAAGAATGTAATTCTAAATTCCACAACTTTGCTACCTCAAAGTGATATAGATAAGAAATTTGTTGTCCTACCTTTTCATAATATTTCGAGAAACTTAAATAATATTTTTAAAAATGTTGGTTTGCAAGTCGCGTTTAAATCATGTAATTCGTTGAAAAGTCTTTTGAGTAGTACTAAAGATAAAATTGAGGTAGAACAAAAATCTGGAATTTATGAAATTAATTGTAATAAATGCGAGAAAAAATATATCGGCCAAACTAGACGTTCGATTGCAACTCGCTATAAAGAGCACATTGCTCATTTTCGGTTTAATAGGACAGAGAAGTCTAGTGTAGCTCGACATATTTCGGACACAGGTCATGATATTCCAGCAAGCGGCCTCAAACTTATAAAACAAGTGCGCAATTATAGAGAACTAGATAGTTACGAGAGTATATACATTCAGAAAAATAAAAATAAATTAATGAATTCAGATAACGGGCCAATTCCCCAATCTTGTTTATATAAGTTTGTGCTGTAAACAATACCTTTTAGATACCGTTAGTTTTTCATAGTACATTAGAATTAAATGATAGAATTATAGTATTAAGCATGACTAATTTAACGATACAGCGATCAGGTACTGTTAATGACGTAGTTAATAGTTTAGGTAAAAATATATAAACCATCCCCGTAAATAGGAAATTATATTGTTGGTTTTCTTAGAATATTAGAATTAAAGGATAGAATTAGAATAGTAAGTATGACGTATTTAACGGTACAACGATCAGGTATTTTTAATGAAGTAGTTAATAGGCTAGGTAAAAGAATAAACCATCCCCGTAAATTGGAAATCAGTGTTGCTCTGTACGCTACGGTGTGTAGACAGCGCGATTTTTAATCAGTGCTACTGATGATGACAACTTAGTTGTTGAAATGCGTATTTAGCCATTTTTGTGCTTTAGTGTGGTAAGGTGTTTTAGTGTTTTTGTGTAACAGGTGTTCACATCGATCCAGTAACAAATAAATTTAATAAATTACCATCGACGGTAAAGATATTGAAATCGATAATGTGCGATATAGAGGAACTGGTGCTCTCTATTAATTAATATTTAAAGCCCGTCCGGAAGGTTGTACTAAAGAAGATGAGGATCGATATCGTGCAATTTTAAAACAGACTAATGTACATCGTCGCGAATATCATCCTAAAAAACAGGTGCAAGGTAGTAAGAGTCACAAGTATGTAAACATCATTAGACCCCTAACATATGAGCGACATACATCAGCAAGTGGTCGTATTGAGGGTAGTGGTCATTTAGGCGAAGAACTCATATTTAGAAATAAACCTTATCAGTACGTTTACTGGGATGATATAAACGAACTGGTGGATCGTGTACGTTTACTGATAGCTTCCAAACATTCAGGGAATAACGGTCATACTAATGAAATAGTCAGCATCATCTCAGATCTCCAGGAGGCTGGTGTTATCGAATATAATTATAGACATTTTGAATCATGGTCTCAGTCTAAATACAAACATCAATATGGATTGTATTGATAAATTTGGTCGTCATTTAACTAAATCAAAAACAAAAAAATCTATACTCACAGATAACCTTCATCCACTTTTGGGAACTAGTACTGACGATCATTACAATTTTAAAAATTAGCGACTGTGTAATGTTCAATCACCAGTAGAAGCTGATGATTGTGCGAATGAAGCTTATGTAGACGAAAAGTTTAAAGATGTTGATCAGATTGTTAAGAAATCTAAATCTTCCTATTTTGATCAAGTTACTGATTTTATCAAACTACAGACTGACGTGGACGATTTAAAACGTTCGAAAATCATCATCACGGATGAAACTGACGATCTCAAGGAAAATGTTGATCGGCTAAATCGTGAATTTGTAACATATAAAACCAAAGTAGATGAGGCTCAACACTTGGACAACATGTTCAGATTTGATTTGGATGTTGTTGAAGATAAATTGATACAAAACGAGTCCTCATTTAAAATTTTATTGATCAATTTAGAAAGAAAAATCGATAACAAAACTGATAAATTAATTACTACTAATGAGTCAGATTAAGCCCGATGTTGTTAATGAGCTGCACACCCCAGCTCGAAGGATATTCAAAAGACGTCGAGTAATTATTAAGGGTCTTGATGACTTATGGCAATCTGACTTGATCGAGGTTATTCATTACGCAAATGAAAATAAAGGCTACAAATACATACTCGTGGTTATAGACTGCTTCTCGAAATTTCTATGGACTCAACCACTAAAAAGTAAGACTGCTACAGACGTGATGATTGCAATGAAACAATTTTAAAAGGAACTAGACAACCTATAAATTTACAATCTGATAATGGTCTTGAATATTATAATGCCAAATTTAAAAAGCTGATTAATCAATACAATATAAATCATTTTTCAACGTATAGTACAATGAAGGTCTCTATTGCAGAACGTGTAATTCGAAGAAACAAGGAAAAATTATATAAAGAATTCAGTATGCTTGGTAAATATAGATGGATTGATATATTATCAACTGTAACTGATACCTACAATGGGACTAAACATAGTACGATTAAAATCCGACTTCGTGATGTTAACAAGAAAAATGAAAAACGGCTCTTAAAAGCGTTTATAGTTATATTCAAATGAGCGGAGTTAGGAAATTTCGAGTGGGAGATATGAGTCGCCATAAGAGTGCTTTTCAAAAAGGATACGCACCCTATTGGTCCACAGAACTATTTAAAGTTGTTAAAGCTAATATCACTAACCCTGCAACGTATATTCTAGAAGACATGAACGGGCAACCCATCTTGGGTAGTTTTTACGAACAAGAATTGCAAAAAGCGAAACATGCAGATGTATATCTGGTTGAAAAAGTGCTACCCAGAAAAGGCAAGACAGTTTATGTAAAGTGGCTAGGTCTCGCAAATTCTAATAACTCTTGAATTTAGAAACACGATGTACTGTAAATATTACTGAATTGTATATATATTTCCTTTACTTAATAATAAAACAAATGTTGAATTATTACATATACTTTTTATTCTTATATTTTGTGTAAACAAATTATTTTTTATTTATTAATACAAAAACAACCATTTCTTCGAGCGGGTGGTGCACCATCTATATGTTCCGTCTGCCAGGGCTGATTATAATGTAGATAACATGGTAAGTATTCTACAAGAACATCTCTTTTCTCTATGGGTATAAGAGATTCGGCTGTAACCATGGTTTGTAGGACTGCTATTGGCAATTTACGAATTGTTGATTTATTTATACCATCGAGTGTACCAAAATTATTATTAATTTGTCTGATAGCTCGATCAATCTTGTCTTGGCGATTCCCCATTTCAGAGTTTTATTTTTTTAATATCTACTATAATTTTGTAGAGGTCTATATCACGTCTGAGCTTTTGTAATTTAGAATAATATTTTACAAGCCGTTGCTTTAATAAAACACTTTTCAATATTAGTAGTTTTCGTTTTCATATACTACACATTGTTGACTGTCTGGAACTGGCGTACTACTATATATTAAGAATTCTGATATCCGTATATAATCCACCCCCCCTCCATTATCAACAACTTGATTATTATAATTCAATTCTGGGAGGATATACTGTGGATATTAAGATAGTAGTTTCTTTGGTTTTCCCTTATATAAATTCAAGACACTATTACTTTCAATATCGAAAACACATATCTCACTTAAATTCAGATCTGGTTCATTAAGCATCTCGAATTGTTCATAAATTAATCGCTTCGCTTCATCATTCATACGCTGATTACAATGTTGTCACAGATTTACAAAGTTATCTATATCAAAATAATTTTGATTTTGATATACATATGTGGCCATAAATAGACAATCGTTTCTAATCAATTTTGTTGTAAAAATCCAATTACGAACCTCAACAGGTAAATCAACACAAATTTCTCTTAAAAATCCTTCGTATTTTTCATCTGGGCTTAATTTAACTGACATTTTCTTTTTAGTAATATTACATTATATAATACTGCAGAATATTCACAATAATTATGATAAAATGTGTGCGATATCGCTTATATACGAAACTAATTGATTATAGTGCGCATCTGTAGTTACAACATTGTAAACCTAAATACACTTTTTCCTTTAATAATCAATTTAATAATATATCCCTAAATAATCTGTTTTCCTTTTAGAAATAATTAATATTTTTTATTGTCAGTATACCAGCCTGTATATTTCATTGAATATATTACTTTAGTAAAGAAAATAACTCTCATAACAAACTGCACATGTATTTAAATTAAAGTCATTATAAACCTAAATGTTTTTTTTCCTTTAATTTAATTTTCCCTCACAGTGTATAATAATATCCCTAAATCATGTGTTTTGTTTTTAGAAATATTTAATGTTCTGTACCGATAGCCGGGGGCAAATAATCTTCGCAGTTTCAGTCCATGTATCTATATGCACGTCGGGAGAACCTGTCTTACCTGAACAAGTTTACTTACCATTCGCATAGAGTCTGTGCATACATACATAGAGTTAACTCGTGTAATGATGAAACATCTTCACTTACTTTTGTCTAAGATGCCGCAGTGATGTTAATTGTTTTTTTTTTCATTTGTATCTAGTAAGTATTCTATTTATATGAACATTACATAGCTATTTACAAGTCCTTTAAGAATTTATAAAACTTGTTTACCCATATGTTCTTTGTTGATGTGCGTGTAAATTGTTTTTTTTAAAGTCAACTGCTAAAACGCTATAACTTATGATATTGGATAAAACAATTTTTAATAAGTCTTATTTTATATACTAAATATATAAAATAAAGTTAAAATTTGCAGATGCAGCATTGCTTAAAACACGGTGACTTTTTTATTTAAAAATAAGTAAACATATGGGATGTTGTCTAAAAATTATTGTCTATTCATTGTCCGGTGAATATATTTTTAATGCCTATGTTCGAAGCGATTTCTTTGTCATTAAAATTCAAAATTGTTGCATTTCAAAATAAATGTTCATGTACGTGGTAGGTATAGCGGTTAGAAACAAGAATGTGGTCATTGGTCGGTCGCTGTGTAGTTGTTTACATCGCACATCTGTTTATGTTGAAATACAATACATGTAGGCACACATTGCAATAGCAGACTTGTTAAAACTAGTTTTTAACGCTTTGCCAATACGCGGTATGGATAATTAAAGGCGAATTCGTTTTGTAGCGGTCATGGCCGGTCATTTGTTTAGCGATGGCCGGTCATTTGTTTAGCGGTGACCGGTCGAATTCGATTATAAAATTAATGATGTCACGGGTGACCCGGTACCTCTTGGTCATTTCTTATCGTGACCGTGGTCGTGAGCACGGTCATGCAATCGGTCATATACCCATCCTTTTTTACTTTTCGTAAACACTGTTTGAAAATGGGAATGTAATAAGTAATAGGTCAGCAAGATTTGATAGCAATACTACAAATACAAAACGTGAGAAACGCAAATCAAATAAACCAAAAAGTACAAAAGAGGAATTGATGGAAGTTATTAAAGATTGTAATAAACAACAAATCCAGTCAATGAATGAAATGTTCCACCAATTTATTAACATTTTAAATCATCAAAACACTTTAATTTAACAAAATAATTAGAGGGGTTGAGCTAATAAACATTTTCAAAAAAATATTCTTTGAAACCAAGAAACGGACACGCACAACAGATTCCGATTCGGAATGAAAAGGGAAGTCTAGTTATTAATAAATTATTTAATTGTATATATATATTATTTTTTTCCTTATGTACCTACATATTCTTTTTTCACTTTTTTCATTTACTAGTTTTGAATTTATTAACTGATTTCTAGACTGACACCCTAATATATTTTTTTATTTGGGTAGTTTACTTAGTAGTGTTTCTATTATGATTATTATTTTTAAGTAGTGTATATAAATTACATGTTGTGAGATATCTTTTTATTCTTTCTTAATTCAATAAAGTTACTCGTCTCTATATATAATAATTTGTATTTGTTATATCACTTGTGAGCCTATACCGTAACCTACGAGAAAGTACAGGCCGCGAACAAGCAATCGTGACGTCACGAAAGCCGGCCCTATCTCCATGCGTTAATGTGTTTTATAACTACTTAACTATTAAATTTAATCAGTTTTCTCTTGGATAGCTCCATGTTTTGGGTGTTAATTTTGTCGTTGATTATTTTTGAATAGTTATTAAGAAATATATTGGCAAGAACATGACTATTTTTTAACAATATCGACTTCAACGTTTTGCTGCATAAAATACATTTCTCATTGATTTCTTCTACATATTTTTCCAATTTTAACATTGTCAATTCCCGTAAAATAATCCTTTGTTTACCTGTTTTTAGAAATTCAGTTTCATATTTATCTGAAATAAGCTCACTAAATATCTGATACGCCTGAATAGACTTCAAAGAATAATTCAGATGGTTGTTTTAGAGCTCCTCTTGTTAAATTTTTCAAATATTTGCTAATATCTGCAGAAAAATTTATAACAAAATCTGAATTGGTAGTAATGGATGTTAAACAATTGTCACAACCATTAACAAACTTAATTAGTGAATGTGCACAGTATCCGGCAATATAGAACAAAGATGATAATACAGAAGCATTCAGTGCAATGTCAAATGAATTATTTAATATATCTGAAAAAGAAGAGACGTTTTCAGATAATCCATCGTTTCTGGTTATTTTATCAATTGTTATAACCGATGACTCTGAGAAATGTTTAATACATACTACTGAATGTTTTGTTGGATTAAATGACTCTCTATGAATGCATTTAATCCACGTTTTTTTCAACTCTTCATCTTTTGGAAAAGAAAAGACGGACACATACGTATGGGTACTATCGTAATTGCTTGTGCAATTAGGCACGCAGCATTTATCAGGCATTTTTAATTAAATGAACAAGATTCACTCAGGTATCTAGTCAAACTGTTGGCGTTCTTGATTAACTAATTATTTTATATAAACGACACAACCATATTATAAACGACACCACCCGAAAGTTATTTATAAGTAATAAAACAACGTTCACATACAAAATTTACCAGCGGCCATATTTGCTAACCCACAAACTCGGCACTCCACAATTGAGAAACACTCTCTTTTCACTGATTTTACAAATTATCTGCACATAAATCAGGTAAATCTGAAATTCTACACCTTTAACTTATCACTTTAACTTATTTGAAGTTCTTTATGAGGGTTTTTGAAAGAAAAACTTGCGAAATCTAGTTCACGCGACTGACATGTGCGACCACGGCAAATCTAAACTGTAATGCTCCTCAGACGGCATTCGTGACGTCAGATCACGTGACACAAGCTTTGTTCGAGGCCTCTATATCACGGAGGTTACGCCTATACCTTAGAAGGACGACACATGTATTGGAAAAAATACACTTTTTCTTACTTTTAAGAAAATCTTTTATTTTGCCTATCCATGTGTAGTTTATTAATATAGTATAATATTAATAATGCTACTTGTGTTTGTTCATATAATGTTATTGTTATGTCAAGTTTTGTATAAAGTAATAATTTGTACACTTGCTGGAAAAAATAATAGAATTTGAAGGAAAATATTAATTAGAAAGGCAGTGATTTGTAAAAGGGAATTTAAATTAATATTATATAGTAAATAAAGAGTGTACACATAACCTTTAAACAACAACTTGGTCTAAACATGTATGACCATTTAAATTAAGTGTTTCATTTTAAAAAAATTAAACGTTAAGTATAATACATTCAATCTGCAGGAAACAGTCATGTTAGTGTAAAAATAAAAATATTACAGCATAACCTTCACAAATTTCGAACTTATTTATAATCAATACAATAGAATTATACACATAAAGGCAGTATGCAATCATAACACATAAAAGAATATGGCCCATTTAGGGCGTCGGGGTTTGCACGAATGACAGCTGGATATTGACACTTTCTTTGAAATGCAATAGATATCGCTTCACATTCCTTTTCTATTGGCCATATAATAAATTTGGCAATAATGTAACTATTTCATCAATAACAAAATGTATTCTATCAATGGCAGTTGATGCAGATGAGATACATTAAAACGGTCAGCAATTGAAAGGAGAGTATCCCCTTTTCCTAGATACCAGAGAGTCATTAGAATGCATTTCTCTAAAGGAATAGCAGTTCGGCCATGACCATAACCAATCCTTTTTATTTTACCAATCTCCCGATTCAGTTTTTCACAAGTTATCCGTGTCATTCTAAATAACTTGTAAAAGTCCATTTCAATATATCGTCCAATCCACTCGTCTGTGAAACGGGGTATCCTATAATGAACATCACGTACCACAGCTGGTAACTAGTACAACAAAGGTATGGGAAAAAATGGAGTATATGGTTGCAGCCGATTTTTGGCAAAAAAACTAGTGTACCTTATAGAGGACCACTAATTGAACAACTTTTACTTATAAATTAATCGGTGCAAACGTACAGGAACGGAGATATTTAATAATTAAGGTGCTCACCGAGTGAATTTTTCCATGTCACATTTTAAGTCGTATCTATTATACACCTTTAAAATTATGAAAATCGTAATAAATGATGTTTATTTCACTTTACCACACAACAACTACATTGAATTTTTATGCTTTTTAATTACTTTTCTGCGATTTTAAATATCTTAACATAACCCAATCATAACAACAAACATTGAACTCTATACTATACGTAACTGGAACGGAGTATAGGTATATTTTACTACGGCAGGCGTTGAAGCCGACTGAGACAACCGATAAGTGGGTATCTCTGTCGCAGTCTTATGTATTGTGTTATATGAGCATATACTATCTTTTATCCTCAAAATAATTTACTATTGGTAAAAAAACAACAGAAAAATTGCTAGGGAATCAATCCACTATTAGGCAGAAATTGACAAAATTAATTCTGTTTCAGAATGTATAGATATTAAGAACAAAATTTTGTTATTCCCTACTACTACCTATTTAGAAATACGTATTTTGAAATGTAACTGGTTATTTAATGTAATATTTAGAATAAAGAAATAAAAATATATAAAACGTTATTTCATTATGTGTTTGACTAATAACAATACCTATCCATTTGAGATATATTATATGTCACGGGAAAAATTGAAATTAATTTAATCATTTTTATTAACAATAACAACTCGTGCTTTAAAAATCATTAAAAAAATGACTTAATTATTAATAAACATTTCATTTTGAATTTACATAAGTTTATTTAAAATTTTATTTTAGTACCCTCTATATTATATACATAAAAAATAAATAAATAAATCCTGTTTACTTAAAAGGTTTCAAAATCGGTACTGTTAAACTATTTCAATCACTTTGTTACCTTCTTATATGGAATTTAAACTTAATTAGAGGTGAATTGTATATAGCTAAGTTTAAAAGCACTTGCCGTTCCAGTTACGTATAGTATAGAGTTCAATGACAACAAACCATCTAGTGGAAAAGTTGCATTCCTACAAACTACTCGCTCGCCCAAAATTACAAGGTTCTATGTAACATAATGTTCAAATTGAGAAAATCGGGTTTGAAAATATTTAACCTAAGATTTTCAAAATGTCAACTTTTCTCTTTGATTTATTTATGGCTTTTGAATATATTGGATGTAAATGGAATGTTAACGTACAAAAAAGGGAATATATTTACAAGGGGTTCTCGCAATTGCTGTTAACAAAAACAACATACAACTTTGTTACTGCAAAAAAAACTTTATTTTTTTAGAAACGTGTATCATACAACTTTGGAACCTTGAAAAATATGTTTCTAACTCAACATACTTAACAATAAGACAAACTATATTTTTATTCAAAAGATTTTTCATTAGTAAAAAAAACGAGATAATGTCCCTATTATGGAAGAGAAAATAAACATTCTTATTTTTATCTTTGGTAAAAAAAAACCCTGTAGGAATTTAAATCTTAGGTAACAAAATAAAAAAGAAAGCACATTAAATTTCTTACACGAAACCAAATAATGGCAAATGATTTCTAAACTTAAGAAAAAAAAATAAAAATCGTAATTAAATATAAGAAAATGAATAAATCATTACAATTTTTAGAAAAACGTCGCATTTAAATTGTTCTTATTCTGATTCGTTATTATTTTTCTTCTTTTTAGTCGCATTGTGTGGAAGTATATTGTTGTAATATTGTACGTCAACTTGCGGCATCCATTTAAGCATCGATCGCAAAGCCTCAATCGTATTCTGAGGTAAAGTCATTTCTTTACTATTATTTTTTCTGAGGGTAACAGGTGGTGGTATGACTTCTTCACTAGGCTCGGCAGTGACATGGGTTCTACTATTTCGTCTAGGTCTTAAGTTACATGTCTTAAAGTCGGACTCAAGAAAGGATGTTTTATATTTGATTTCAAAAAAGCATTTGGAAAAGTCTAAACATGTTATCTTGGAAAAAGGCACTTCCTTATAATTCATTTTCATAGAATAGGAATGGAAGTCAAGAAAGTCGTGGGGTGTCATTTGTATTATTTTGTACGGTTTTCGACTATTAACTTTAAGCAAAAGTCTCAAAAGAGAAACTGGCGAAAAATATTCTGACTTGCGCAAACATCGTTCTATGACACTATGAACCGCATCCACTTCTTGGATGCACGAGTGTCCTGGCACAGAAAACTTTATAGTCAACCTTTTAATATGCGGAAACTTTTGTAAAAGATGAGCCATTGCAAAACTCATCAGGCTATTTTTATTCTGGGGCACACAGCTGTCACTCCACAGAATAAGTTCTTCGAATTCAGGATGGTCCTGCAAGACATGGTTTAATATTTTATACACGGCGCTAGCAATATCGTTGCCAGTCCGTCCATGTAAAGATTCCGACCAAACGGCACAATATACATCTTTGGTTACAGATAAATGAGCAGTCATGTTGTAAACGCTAAGCTTACTTTTGTAAAAAAAGTTTTTAATTTCAGCTTTGGGACAAGTTAAGACATTTTCAAGATCGAAGCACAACACTGGAGTATCATTTTCTCTATCCTTCTTTCTTTCGTCTCTCATCGCCTGTTTCTCTTTAATGTGTTTTTCATATTCACTTTGAAGTTCTTCAGAAATAGTTTTTTCCTTTCCCTTTATATCAATCTCACCACATACGTCACATCGGTCTTTCTGCGGCTTGTTAAAACTTATATTAAATTCCGAACAAAATATATTACGGTAAATACAGTACTTTACAGCAGCATAACCTTTTTCTTGGACATGGTTTGTGTATAATTCATACATTTTTTTTATAGATAAGTCTTCTTCTAGATATTCTTTTTTTGTTTTCTCGCGGCAATAATGCGATTGAACTCGTGGGAACATATTAATATGTTCCCTGACAAGATTAGCATTCTCTTCAGATGTAAATTTTTTTTTATGTTTACCTTGCGTACTGGGTCCAGGCGTGTTCGAAGTTGTTTTATTTTTATGAGCAGTGTAAATTGGCTTTTGAGTTATACACAAAGTTCCGCAATAAAACAATTTACACACTTGAATTTTCTCATTTTCCACAGTAAAAAAAAAATTAAAACTATTTTTTCTTCTAGAGTTCGTCATATTCTTCCCCTTTCTTCTTCTTTCTGGATTAATCATTGCGGGTGTATGTAAGATAAACATCTTCTTTTCCTGTGCGTTTAGTTTGTAGTAATTGGAAAATATATCTTTTCTCTGCTCATCACTCACTTTTCGAGCGCACTTGTAAATGCATTTGTCTAAACAATCTTTTTTTGTTTTAATTTCCATGGCAGGCATTAATTTTTTTCGAACAGAAATGTACTCCATTCCCCTATCAAAACGCTCTTTCCTAACATTAGCTGCCCACTTTTTTGGCTGTCTTTGTCTTATGCGAGACAATTTCTTAGGTGACTGCTCGATGTCCGTTTTTTTTTCTTTGGATTTTGCTTCGGGCAGTATTGTTGGTAAAATTTCAGTGTGAAGAACATCAATCTTCCCTACAATTTCGCTGGCCTCCATTTTGCCATTTTCGGATGAAGCTCTTTCTGCAATGTCCAACTTCAGTTCATCTTCGGTTTTATCCTTTAATTCATCTTCACTTCCTTCAAGGTTCTCTATTTCAATTTCTTCTATTTGATCTTCATCTTGGTTACTGCAACTTGCGTTTGAAATCACGATATTCTGAAGAACACGAAGTTTATTTTTATTTAAACCGGGGGCCTCTTTACATCTAGCCTGTCCTTTCAAGCAGAGTGCTACAGACTTGTCATCATCGACAGACTTGTCATCGTCGGTGTCAGAACTACTAGAGGGGTACGATGAGGAACTAGGTATTTCGATCATTTTTCCTCTAATACTGATCCTGCAAAAACAGACTTAATAAAGCTCTCAAAAAACTAAAAACGATTATAACAGCTTTTTAATTCGATTTATATTTATGACTATTTACAGTTTATTACCGATGTACCTAACAAAAGTCTATGTTAAAACATCAAATGCAAATTTTTTATTTAAAATAAGAAATTTTCGTCTGAATCACCTGAATAAAAGCCATTTAGGTACAATAACAATAATTAAGCAAACATTACTTAGAGGCATGCAACTAGAATAATTTAACGTCGTTTAATATTATGCTCTCCTGTGATTTACACTAAACTTATCTGTTTTTAATGTGTGATGTACCCACAGCGCCTTATATTATTACAACTATAAATAAACCGAAAAGTTATAAAAACTAAATTATATTTTGTAGTTTATAAAAAAAGAGGTTAGGTACTTACGTCCGTTTCTTTTTTGATGATTTTGGAATATACTCTTGATCCTTGTCAGAGTCATATCCATCCCAATAATACTGGGTACAGCTGGCACTATCTTCCATTTTCTGGCACAAATAGTTAGTAATACCACAAATTCTATTAACGCAAAATTACTACTGCGAGCCTAGTTTAGTTTACAAAAGTACCTACTACATAACCTGCAAGTTTTAGCGAAAATAATCCTATTAAAAAGGTGTATGATGTAACAGAACTTTGTTACACCAGTGTGTGGAAAAACTCAATATAACAAAATTCTATGTATTACATACAACTTTGGTATTCTGATGTATTATAATGTGGCGAAGTACAAAAGTGTATGTTTTGGCATACAACTTTGTTTTTCCTTTAATTCGACAAACATTTCGTACAAGGTTCTATGAACAATCATACACCTTTGATATGGCCAACATGTGACTACAATAACATACCTCTTCGTAATTTTGCTGTTTGTACTCGTTGTATTAGTGATATTTATACCAAACCCGGTTCTATGTGTGGCTCAGACCACATATAACTTTGTACAGTAAAGGGCCATTATTTTCATTTTTGTAACATACACCTTTGTAATATTGGGGGAGCGTACTGTCATCCATAGAGTTATAGAGTGGGTAGATAGATGGTCGAACAAACTTGTATTTTTCAATATTTATTTGAAAATTATATGCAAATCAGTAACAAAAGACGTTATAAAATGTATATTATTTATAAATTTATAGTTTATTTCATTGATTTTTTAACATACCTTTTAAAATTATGTAATATCCAGTAAATACTCCAATTTACCCATAAATTTGTAATTTATTTCATTGATTTTTTAACATGCCTTTTAAAATTATATAATATTCAGTAAATAAGTACGGAAAGATATAGAGAATGTTTATAGGTGTTTTCTTTCATTTTTTTCAAACATTCATGTTTCTTTTTGCACATTTACATGATTGTGTAATCTTTACCTCTCATATAAAATGTATTGTT
Source organism: Amphimallon solstitiale (assembly GCA_963170755.1). Taxonomy (NCBI): domain Eukaryota; kingdom Metazoa; phylum Arthropoda; class Insecta; order Coleoptera; family Scarabaeidae; genus Amphimallon; species Amphimallon solstitiale. The sequence continues at coordinate 26,765,947 of OY720678.1, forward strand.
GAATTTATCTTTGCAATTATTGTTCATATGAATTTTGTGTTCGCACCCCGAGATGGTGGGGAAAAGGGGGTGGCAAAAATAGAAATGAACGAAAAATGCAATGCAAACATTCAGCAATAAATTAATTCAATGTGATTACGAACTTGTACGGTAATAATTAATAGCAATTTCTGTACCCCATTCGTTGTCCGCACTGGTATTTATTTCAGTTGATTAATAACAATTTTTTGATGCTTTGCCGCCCCTTCTCCCCACCCCCGCGCGCGCCCCAAAGCGAAATAGTAAACAACGTTTGCAGTATAAATCATGTAAATGTACAAAAAGAGACTAATGTTTGAAAAAATGAAAGAAAACACCTATAAACATTCTCTATATCTTTACGTACTTATTTACTGAATATTACATAATTTTAAAAGGCATGTTAAAAATCAATGAAATAAACTACAAATTTATAAATAATATATATTTTATAACGTCTTTTGTTACTGATTTGCATATAATTTTCAAATAAATATTGAAAAATACAAGTTTGTTCGACCATCTATCTAACCACTCTATAACTCTATGGATGACACTACCACTAGGTGGTTTGTTGTTATGATTGGGTGATGTTAAGATATTTAAAATCGCAGAAAAGTAATTAAAAAACATAAAAATTCAATGTAATTGTTGTGTGGTAAAGTGAAATAAACATCATTTATTACGATTTGCATAATTTTAAAGGTGTGTATAATAGATACGACTAAAAATGTGACATGGAAAAATTCACTCGGTGAGCACCTTAATTATTAATTATCTCCGTTCCTGTACGTTTGCACCGATTAATTTATAAGTAAAAGTTGTTCAATTGGTGGTCCTCTATAAGGTACACTAGTTTTTTTTGTCAAAATCGGCTGCAACCATATACTCCAATTTAGCCATCCTCTTATGACGTCACAGTGAGCAATCATGACCGCATGTAACACGGTTCAAGATACCGAACATGACCGCAAATCCAAAACGAATTCGCTCAAGTCCGAACGACATGTATGTATAACCGCTTAGAAACTTGTTTGTTTCATCTCATAGCTGACCACCAGAAAAGTTGTTTTTGCAGCGTATTTGTCACACATAAAGCTGTTTAAGGCTGCGTTTGATAAGGTTTTGGCGGGAGAGAAATGTACCCAAAAAATACCATTTTTATTTCCATTTTTACGGGCGTAAAATATCAAAACATGTAAATTTTATGCATTAAGCATGAAGATAAAGGTTAAACGAGGTGAAAGGTCGAATTCTTTTTTAAATTAAGTTAATATATAAGCCGTAAATAAAATGGGAAGTTAGTGGTTTTGCAACTACTAGAAAAAATGGCTACATTTAAAAATTACACGGTAAATTTATATGTAATATAGCAAGTACACTCGGTATTTATATTTGGAAGGTAAAAATAGTAACAGTAGCTAAATACATGTGTAATTTTTTAAGTGATCCATGAAATAAAATTTGTTTACATTTTTGGTGGGTCTTTACATACATTACAGATATCTGTTACATTTACGTCGCCTAACAGTGTAGCACATATAATACAGATGGTGTTATTATCTTGCAATTATTTAGAGGTTAGTTGTGTGTTATGCGATACTTTAATTATTCATTATAATTTAAAATTATAATTAACAACAATTTTTGCGGTTACTAATTATAAAATTTAGTATGTTACGAGTTATTTGAAAGTACGTAATAGACAATCAACAGTTGGCATCACTGGTTGGCACCACAAAACCAAAAAGTAACTACATAGTTTAATTTGCGAGTTTAATGAAATTGCAATATTTTAAAATATGGAGTTTTCTGTTATCCTTAATTGAAAGATGCCTATGCTTTTACTAATGAGATGAATTATGTAAATCAATTTGTTAGCAGTTTTCAGAACTTTGAAATCGTTTATTTTTTAAATAGAAACTGCACACCATGTCTATACTATTTTTGACAAAAATATCGATATTAGAATCGAATAATGTATCAAAAATTCAAAATCGATTTTAAACAAATATTGAATGAAGAATATCGATATACCTTGATATCGACAGTGTTATCATGTTTATATTAAAAGTTCTTTGCTGTGGCTTTTCAAGCCATTTAGTAACAAATAAAATCTTTAACTTAAAATATATATTTACTCAAAAAACAAAAAAAAAAACAATAAAAAGACAAACAAAATATAAATTTGTATCTATAACGTATAAGAAATCCAAAACTCAAATATATAATTCTAGTTGTATAAAACACATACATAAATACAAGTAAAAAATAAACATCTTAAAACATATCTTCTTTACAATTTTGAGGAAATAGTAATTGTGATAAAGATAACAAACACCCCATGAAGGCGATTCGGCGAACTATGCGAGATGTCTAGTCTATGAAATGCAATATTCCGCTGCCGCTTCCGGATTATAATTTCTACGAAACAGCAAACATCGCAGTAGGCATTTTTCAAATTTCCAACTTCTTTCTTAAAAATATATTCTATTGTATTCTGTATAATATGAACAGTTTCTTTTGTATATTAATGTAAAATAAATGTGTAAAATGTCAAAGATTGTTTACCAGGATATAAGTAGAATGGCATTTTTGATTAAACGATATTATCGAATAAAAAAATCGATAACAGTCAATATTATTAAATAAAAAAATATCGATTTCAATCACGATTATCGAAAAGAAAACATCGATACTTTTTTACAAAACAATATATCGTGCGCATCCCTAGTTGAAATCACATATGCCTGCCCACTCTTTCTTCCGGAGGTCAGTTCGCCGGTTTTCTAGTTTCGATTAATAACAATAATCTTTATAATAGCCTCATTATTTATAATATATTAACATTAAAATAATACCTTTACCTTACTTAGTTTTGAAGATTTTTATTACAATTACTGTTCTTTTTATTTTTGGTGTTTGTAGAGTTAAATCTTTGTACATATTTAAAACTGTTTTTATCATCTTTATTGTAAAAACACTTGACGCTGTTTGGGTGGCGATTTTCACGGTTTGGTTAGAAGTGCCTTATCTAATATGTTCGTGACGTACTTAAACGTACAGATAGTGTATAATAACACAGTAAAATATAATAAGAGAATTTTCACAGCTTCACAAATTATGGCTAGGTTATGTTATAAAATATACAGATATCGCATACTTATAATTCCTTGTTAAATTTACTTACATAGGAACCAATTCTGTTAAAAATGGTACCGTTTGGGCGCGATATTTGAATTGAAAAGTTATAATATAAAGTAACAACGTACCTATGACCAAATTTGCCTTAAAATATGTATATAGAATTTCTCTTATTCGAACTTAGTAATCTCACAAAAAAAAATCCATTCTGAAAACTGTCCAGGAGCCAAATTACAAAATAGAAATAAAATAAAAACATGAAAAAAACTGATCGACTGTCAAACTGGCACTTGGGATTTGCAAATACTAACTTTACATGTATTTTTAGCAGGTGAAATATATTTATTAGAATGTTGAACTAATAGGTACGTTATGAAGACAATAATATGACTATATTTCAGTTTTGCATATTATTATTATTATTATTAGACATGATCAACAGAGATGCAGGCTACGTACTAAATGTGTCAAGTAACAGAAAATGTTTTATTTTGCATAACACAAACACTCTGCTGTTTATTTATTGTGTGGTTTTATATAATAATAATAATATTAGTTTATTTCCAAAATAAGAGAACAACATTGTATTAATATAAATTACAAAATATAAATATATATGAAATAAGAAAGTAAGAAAGTCGAATGGATGAGTATCACCTACCTTTATCGAATATGTTTAAGAATAACTTAATTTATAAATAAAAGAAACGTAATTTTAAATTTTTACAAATAAATTCAAATGAATGCTTAAAGTTCGCGCGTCTTTCTCCCTTCAGCATGAAAGTTGACAAGTATCGATTAGATTCATATGTATAAAATCGAATTGCAAAGAAAGTCTGTCAGACCAAATCTACGTTTGTAGGTAGAAATTCAATAAGCAGGTAAAATGACCTTGAAATGTTTTTAGATCTTCAGAATTAGTTTAGTTTGTTAGAATTAACATCGTGGCGCCATCCAATTATTACTAGTAGTACTTAAGAAACGCTAAAATCTTAGATACGAACCGAAATGGATTTGCCAACTTTGAAACGCACCCTTAAGGGTGCGTTTCAATCCTGGCAAATCCATTTCGGTTCGGAACTAAGATTTTCCTGTATCTTAAATACTACTAGTAATAATAGGATGTCGCCACGGTATGCATTCTAAAATTAAATAGCAATTACCTCAAACCATTTCAAGGTCATTTTACCTGCTTCTTAAATTTCTACCTCTACATACGATTTGTAAATATGGTCGGTGCGGCTTTCTTTGCAATTTCATTTTATGCCGTATGAATCAAATCGGCACTTGTCAGCTTTCATGCAGAATTAGGGAGAAAGACGCGCGAACTTTAAGCATTCATTTGAATTTATTTGTAAATTGAAAAACTTAATACATATATATATAATATAGTTTGACATATCCTCCATAAAATGTTGATTGCATTATTAAATACATAATTTAAATTAAATTACTTTTTATACATTTACAATCAGCTACATTTATTTTATTTATAGATTTAGTTATTTTTTAACAAATTCTTTAACGCTGAATGTAAGTGATACTCATCCATTCGACTTTCTTATTTCATACAAAATTATATAATAAATAAACAACTTTGTGTTTGCGAGGTGCCAAATAAAACATTTTCTTTTACTTGATACATTTGTAATTATTACAGGCTACTGCATCTGTGCGGTATATCATACCTTTGTTGATCATATAGAATAATAATAAGCAAAACAGAAATATAGTCATATTGTCTTCATGTACCCATTAGTTCAACATTCTATTAAATATGTTTTACACGCTAAAAATACGGGTAAAGTTAGTATTTGCAAATCCTAAATGTCAATTTGCCCGTTCATTTGATTTATATAGTGTTGCGTTTTCGGGTTCGCAATAAACAACTCGTGCAATTTATTTATTTAAAACAGTCTGTATATTTACACACGTAAAATTAATTACAATATAAAAAATGTAAAACTAATGTATCACACTTAAACTACTACGATTTAAATTAACACAGGTATTTATTTCTATTACTAATATTTATGTCCGTGTATTTATATCACTTCTATTTATATAACACCGCACCACTATATTTATTTTGTACTACTTATATTTATGTTTACTCTTCGACTATACCTTGTCTCAGAATAAGAAGGAGTGATTCAAATATCGCGCCGAAATGGCGTATATTTTTAAAGTATTTCATTGGTTCTTGCGTAGGCAAGTTTAACATGGGAAAATAAGTTTGACAGTGGTTTGACAAAACGTCATTTTATGTTTATAGCCAAGCCATAACCTAGTCTCATACATTTTTACTTTGGTTTATTATACTTGATCATGCATTTGAAACTTTGAATTTGATTAATCTGTCAAAAATACTGTACGTCAGTGCAAAAATCAAACATTCAACAATTAATATCATTGCAAAAATAACTATAGATGAGTTCATACCATAAGTGAACTGGACAACTCACACATATTCTAGAATTGACTCATTAATTTCAAGTAAGTGTTAATTAAATACTAATTATATTACCACATGTTCATATAGGTACATGTTATATTTCAGATATGTCAAACGTAAAGAAACCTGTACTAATAGAAAAAGGTGAAAATATATGGTGGAGAATATGGGAAAAAGATTGGATTGCTGCAAGTATAATGAGTGCACGACAAGCTTTGATGAAAACCTGTAGGATTAAATAGCCATACCGATAAAGATAGGCAATTAAGAATACTTCATATAGGATCTGAATTGATACATAAGATGAAGTTGCTTCAAAAAAATCCCCTTTCAGAATATCACTTATATGAGAACTTTTGACAGAAGCAATTACAAATGTTACAATAAGTATTTGGAAAAATTGTACCGAGCATGTAAATTTTTAATCTTTTTAACACGATGTGAACACTAAATTATATTGTTAATTTCCAATATTTAATAGAAATAAATATTTGTTATACTTTATATATTTTCATAATAAATAAATTTTAATAGGGAATAATAATTAGTAATGTGTAGGTATATGTAATTATCTTTGCAGTTCGTGTAAACAATTTTAGCCGATGTAAATTTTTCTATTTATTGCTGTTGTATGTAAGATTCACATTTCCAAGACTAGTTGCTTGAATTTACCTCCTCAAGGTTTGTATAGCAGTAAAACGAATGATTTATCTATATAAGTTCTTTATTGATATTTAAAATAGAAACTAATAAGTAAAACTTTTTCTGCAAGTTCTTAAGGACATTTTGATAAGAGATAAAAGGTTTGATTCATTCTTGCTCTCTGATACAAATATTTAATAATAAATAGACTTGATTCGCAATTTTCATGTTGATGTAGCACATACACTAAAATGTGCAGTAATTATATATTTATAACGACAATCCTCCTCAAAACGCTCAGAACAAAGCCTATATGCTTTCATTTGTAAATTGAGCCTATATCTTTATCCATAGATTCTTCTAATTTTTTTTTGTAAAACTAGAATGAACAGATTTGAATGTTAAGAGATTTGTATTCATCAAATTATAGATATATGCACCTATTTGTGTTTATAACTTTACTCTCCTGTTTCCAATTGCCGTGCACTCGTATTGCTGCTTCGACTGGTAGAATGAAAAGCGGCACATCCATCTATTTTAACGAAAGTAGTAAATGAAACACAAAACAGCTAAATCCTTGGTTAGAATTAATACAGTTCTTCTAACCTCAATTGTCATGATGTCATATCAAATTGTCTACTAAATTTTAAGCTATGTGTTCCATGTTTTGGCGGGATATTTGAATCACTCCTTCTTATTCTGAGACAGGGCACTCAAGGAACCATTTATTTATTTCTAATATTTATTTTTACTTTGGTCTGTTCCGCGCGACGACTACTAAGGACTTTCTTATTCCGGAATAAGAGATTCATTCAATAGTCTCGTGCGGAACAGGCAGATAAATAAATAAACATAAATAAATAGTTCCTTAAGTGGTAGTCGAAAAGTAAGCATAAATAAGTGAGTGTAGTTGTTACATAAATATTACGGAATGTAAATAGAAGTGATATAAATACGGTACAGTGTTACATAAATAACAGTAGTGAAATAAATACATGTGTTAATCTATTTGTAATAATTTTAAGTGCGTTACATTTATTTTACATTTTTATATTTTGATTAGTTTTATATTTTTATATTGTAATTAATTTTACGTGTGTGAATATACAGACTGTTTTAAATAAATAAATTGCACGAGTTGTTTATTTGGAACCCGAAAACGCACCAATAGTCTGAATTTTCAGTCTTTTTATTTAGTTCATATTATAACTTTTCAATTCAAATATCGCGCCGAAACGCTACTATTTTTAACAGATTGTATTGGTTCCTAGGTAAGCAAATTTAACAAGGAAATATAAATATATGCGATATATGTTATATTTTATAACATAACCAAGCCGTAACCTGTGAACATTCTCTTGCGTTTTTGTTTTGGTTTATTGTATTTTAGTGTGTTATTAAACACTATCGATATACTTATTTGATTTTATTATTTTGTGTTTTTTTTCTGTCTTCTTTGTTATTTGTTAAGAGTGTTGTTAGTATTAGTATACACTACACTATTTATTTATACTTATCATGATCTGACAATTGTAATGCATTACAAGTTTGAGAATATTGACAATTTTATGTAACAGAGGTCTTACAAATATATAGTCTATTATTATTATTATTATCTGTAAGTGTAAATAGGTACGTCACGAACATTAGATAAGGCGCTTCCAACAAAACCGTGAAATTCACCACCCAAACAGCGTCAAGTATTAGCACAATAAAGACGATAAAAACAGTTTTAAATATGTACAAAATTTTAACTCTACAAAATCTAAAATTGAATAGCCTAGCAGCATTTTTCGAATTTCGCGAGTGTTTTATGTTTGCACTGGGCGCAATTGAATAATATATAGAGGTGTACTCGCTATATTTCACTATAAAATTAGTTATAATAGTTATATATATAGAAATATAATTTTGTCAATCAATGTTTGTACATCTATTTTTTGACCAATCTTTTGTTTGAGTACACGGTGTGTGTTGTGTAAGGGTTTTTATTATTTAAGATTGGTAGCGATTGGTAGTTTTAGACTAGAATAGGGTTTTTGTCAACGAACCAGATACAGAGATAATGGCTTCTAGTAGCGCCATACATATGTATAAGATTTAATATCTGTTACTGTAGCATTGTTAATAAAGTGTTTTAAAATGAAAAGTGTGTTAACGTTTAATTAAAACGAACCCACATAAGAAACAACAAAACATGGTGTCAGAAGTATTAATTAAAACGTGATAACAATCCTGATAACATACTAGTTCCCGCCAATAGATAGGTAACGAAAACAAAATGGAGTGCAAACCACCAGAACAATTTTCCATGGAAGATTCAATTAGTAAATGGCCGAAATGGAAACAAAGGTTCGAGATTTTTATGCTAGCATCAGGAAAAAGTAAAGAACAGGAAGATGTAAAAATTGCCTTACTGTTACATACAATAGGAGAAACAGGTCTGGATATATACAATACCTTTCCTAAGGATAATATAAAAACACTAGAAAATGTCCTACACTGTTTTGACCAGTATTTTCTACCCAAGAAAAATATAACAATGGAAACATTTAAATTCAATAATATTATTCAAAAGGAAGATCAAACCATTGATTCGTTTATAACTGAATTAAAAAAGCAAGCTGCTAACTGCGAATTCATGTGCTCAAAGGACAACTGTAAACAGTCATATATTGACAGAATGTTAAAAGACAGAGTAATTCTAGGAATTAATGACAAACAAATACAACAAAGATTAATTAGAGAACCTGACATGAGCCTTGAAAAAATACAAGAATACTGTAAATCTGTAGAATTATCCGAGCAGCATATAAAATTATTAACTCCAGAAGAGCGAGTCAATGCAGTTTCACTAGCACTAATTAAATGCAAAAGATGTGGCTTTGAACACACCAGAGGGAAATGCCCTGCATACAACAAAACTTGTGCTGTATGTCAGAAGAAAGGACATTTTGCAAAAATGTGTCGCTCGAAAGATAAAAATCAACTATCCACATCAAATTTCAAAAATTCTAGAATGGATGCAAAAGATAAAAAAGAGAAAAATGAAAACCCAAGATACGAAGAAAAAATAGAAGAAATCCAGACATCGAATGAAGACAATTCAAATATTCTACAAAGAAAAACCGAACTAAATCAAGACAACTATGTTGAAATTTATGAACATAAAGAAAATTCTTTGAATGTATCATGTTGGTATGAATATGTTTTAATTAATAATTATAATATTAGATTTAAATTAGATTCAGGTGCAGAATCAAGTGTATTACCACTAAAAATTCTCAGCAAATTAAATATTCAGAAATCCTCTATTATTCCAACTAAAAGTATTATTCTTTCTTATGGAAATTTCAAAACTAATGTACTAGGTGAATTAATTTTAAAATGTAGCTATAAAGATAAATCTTGCAATTTGAAATTTCTAATTGTAGATCTTGATTCTGAACCGATATTAGGATTAACAGACTGTATAAAATTCAAATTAATATGTCGCTTAAACGCAATTGAGAATAATTTACTTGATAAGTTTACGTTATTACCAAATAACAAAAATGACCTTTATGAACAATTTATGGAAATATTTAATGGTCTTGGCTGTATACCAGGATTCGTAGATATAAAATTAAAAGAAAATGCAATTCCAGTCATTCAGACTCAGAGAAAAGTACCATTATCACTACATAAAAAACTTAAAGAAACTCTAGATGAATTAGAAGAAAAAAGTATAATTTCAAAAGTAAATTATCCTACTGAATGGGTAAATTCTTTAATGATAGTAGAAAAACCCAATGGTTCCCTTCGCTTATGTCTTGATCCCAAACCACTAAATAAATTTATTTGCAGAGAACATTTTATAATACCCAAATGTGATGATATTTTAAACAATTTGGTAGGTAAGACCATGTTTTCGGTCATAGATATGAAAGATGGGTTTTGGCAGATCCAACTTAATGAAAGCAGTTCTAACTTATGTACTTTTAATTCCCCCTTTGGTAGATATAAATTTAATCGAGTACCCTTTGGCCTAAATTCAATACCTGAAATATTCCAAAGAAAAAATATGGAAATATTTGGTGATATACCTGGTGTAAGTATATATTTTGACGATTTAATCGTTACAGGTTCTAATGAAATAGAACATGATAAAGCATTCAAAACTGTCCTAGAAAGAGCTTTAAAATACGGAATTAAATTTAACTTTAGTAAATTACAATATAAACTAGAAGAAGTAAATTTTTTGGGCCAAGATATCTCAAAAAAAGGTGTTCAACCCTCAAATAAAAATATTAATGCTGTCTTAGCTCTAGAAATACCAGAAAATAAGAAAGATTTACTTAGAATTTTAGGACTATTTAAATTTTTTTCTAAGTTTATACCGAACTTAACGCAATTAACTTTTCATATGAGAAATTTAAGTAGAAATGATATCAAATTTATTTGGACAGATGCTCATCAATCCGAACTAGATACTTTAAAAACTTTGATCACAAACAAACCAATATTAAAGTTATTTGATGAAAATAAAAAAATTACTATTCAAACTGATGCTTCTAGTAAGGGCATGGGTTGTGTTCTGTTACAAGACGGATATCCCGTATCATTTGCATCTCGATCTTTGAATCACGCAGAAGTCAAATACGCTCAAATTGAAAAAGAACTCCTCAGCATAACGTTTGCTTGTGAAAAATTTAAATTTCTAATTTATGGCAGAGAGATAACTATACAGACTGACCATAAACCATTAATCCCGATATTTAATAAGAGTTTGGATAATGTTAGTGCTCGTTTACAACGAATGTTGTTAAAGTTATTAAAATATAAGTTAAATGTTGAATATCTCCCCGGATCGAAAATGTACGTAGCTGATACTTTAAGTAGATCCTACATTAAGACAAATACACCAGTAGATGAAGAATTGGAGTATATGGTGCATTCACTTTCCTTAAATGTCCCTATGACTCCAGAAAAGAGAGTAACTTTTCAAAATGCTATTGATAAGGACATAATTCTGTCAAGAGTTAAACATTTTTGTTCTACAGGCTGGCCTAAGTCCAATAGAGCTCTAGATGGAGAATTAAAATATTATTTTGCTTTAAGGGATGATATATTTCTCTCAGATAATCTATTGTTTTATAATACTAAAATTATTGTACCTTCACAATTAAGAAAGGAAATGTTAAAATTAATTCATGAGGCCCACTTTGGAATACAAAAATCTAAATTACGCGCTAGACTAGTAATGTTTTGGCCAAAAATGTCAGCTGATATTGAAAATTTTATAAATGAATGTGAAATATGTCAAGTAAATAAACCAGCTAATAAAAGAGAGAATCTTATAACACACGAAATTCCAAATCGACCCTGGCAATACTTGTATTCTGATTTTTTTGAGTATAAAAATCAAAACTATTTATTAATCGTAGATTCTTATTCACATTGGATGGAAGTGGTTCCTACTTCTGGCAAAGCGGCAGAAACTGTTGTTAAAGTTTGTAAAGAAATATTTTCAAAATTTGGTGTACCGGATAAATTCTTTGGAGATAACAATCCGTACAATAGCATATGTTTCCGGGATTTTGCGAGAAACTGGAACTTTGAAGTTGAATTTTCTAGTCCGCATCACCACCAATCGAATGGTTTAGCCGAAAAATACGTGGACATAGCAAAAAGAATGTTAAAGAAAATGAAAAATTATGATGATTTGCCTAACTTTTTATTAGAGTATAGAAATACCCCATTACCAAGCATAGGTTATTCTCCTTCTCAACTACTTTTAAATAAATTGGTAAAAACAAAAATTCCTACAGCTATAGAAAATTTAATGCCTAAAATTATAGAAAGCCCTACTGTTACAGATAAATTAAGGAGTAATTCTAAAAAACAAAAAAAACACTATGACAAATCAGCAAAAGATTTACCTCCTTTGAATATAAACGAAAATATTTTATTTCAAAAAAATAAAAGATGGGAAAAAGGTAAAGTGGTGGAAAAGTATAATGATCGTTCCTATATTGTTAAAGATTTGAATAATAATAAATTTAGGCGTAATCGGAAGCTAATTAACAAAACAAAAATAAGCTTCAATAAAAGTAATTTTTGCCCTAACTTGCATTATGTTTACGAAGACCTTCTGGTTAGTGAAACAGATATTAACGATGTTAACCCTGATAATGTTGTAGTGCCTGTTGAAACTATTATTAATCTTGATGATACTATAATAAATAGTGTAATTGATAATGATGTAAATCCTAATCGTAGTGACAGTGATGTATCTATAGATAATGGTATTATGAATGTAAATGATAATGACTTATCTATAAGAAATCAAAATAGACCTGTAAATGCAAGAAGTATGAGAACTTCTCGGCCGCCTCAAACCTTAAGTGACTATGTCTTATATTAATGTATTAACTTAAAAAAAAAAAAAAAAAGAAAAAAAAGAAAAAGCGTGTTGTGTAAGGGTTTTTATTATTTAAGATTGGTAGCGATTGGTAGTTTTAGACTAGAATAGGGTTTTTGTCAACGAACCAGATACAGAGATAATGGCTTCTAGTAGCGCCATACATATGTATAAGATTTAATATCTGTTACTGTAGCATTGTTAATAAAGTGTTTTAAAATGAAAAGTGTGTTAACGTTTAATTAAAACGAACCCACATAAGAAACAACAAAACAGTGTGTCTAGTAATTTCGCAATAAAAAATGAATTAGCCTACCTGTACTCAACTCGATTGTCTTCCTAGCCAACTTAAAACATCCGCGAATTTCGAAAAATGCTGCTAGGGTATTGTGCTGGGGGAATAGCAATTGTAGTAAAATCTTCAAAACTTTAAGTAAGGTAAAGGTATTACTTTAATGTTAATATATTATAAATAATGAGGCTAGTATAAGATTATTGTTATTATTAAAAACTAAAAACCCGGCGAACTGACCTCCGGCATTTCAAAGTTTTGAAAATTGCTATCAAATAAAATGTACCTATATTTACATTTTAAGTAATTAGCAACATCCTTTAAAAAATTTTGAAAAAAAATATAGAAGGTTCTTGTCAACAATTTCTTCTCCACTTCGTAAATGTAAAACGGCTACTAGGCTTTTATCGGCGTAAAAAAATCCGTAGGCATCTTTCAATTAAAGATAACAGAAAACTCCATATTTTAAAATGATTCAATTTGATTAAATTGACAAATTAAACTATGTAGTTACTTTTTATGATTTGTGGTGCCAACCTGTGATGCCAACTGCTCATTGTCTATTACGTACTTTCAAATAACTCGTAACATACTAAATTTTATAATTAGTAACCGCAAAAATTGCTGTTAATTATAATTTTAAATTATAATAAATAATTAAAGTATCGTATAACACACAACTAACCTCTAAATAATTGCAAGATAATATCGCCATCTATACTATATGTGCTACACTATAAGGAGACGTAAATGTAACAGATATCTGTAAATGTATGTAATTGCTTACAAAAATGTTACAAATTTTATTTCATGGATCACTTAAAAAATTACACATGTATTTAGCTACTGTTACTATTTTTACCTTCCAAATATAAATACCGAATGTACTTGCTATATTACATATAAATTTACCGTGTAATTTTTAAATGTAGCCATTTTTTCTAGTAGTTGCAAAACCACTAACTTCCCATTTTATTTACGGCTTATATATTAACTTAATTTAAAAAAGAATTCGACCTTTCACCTCGTTTAACCTTTATCTTCATGCTTAATGCATAAAATTTACATGTTTTGATATCATACGCCTGAAAAAATGGAAATAAAAATGGTATTTTTCGGGTACATTTCTCTCCCGCCAAAACGTTATCAAACGCAGCCTTAAAGCATTGTAAATACAATTTGCTGCTGCCTTGCAATATCTAAAGCGATTTTTAGCATCTATATTTACATACGTCCTTGTGAAAATTGTATGCATATAGTCACTAGACGAGTTCGTCGTTTGGTTATGAAATATTTAAAGTGACTTCTTTTTAACAGCTATCGTTTAAAATCACCATCTATACACAGCTTTGAATCAATTGTTCTTCAACGTTAGTTCAGTCAACACCATAGTTTTTTTAAAAAAAAAGTGTTATTACAACTAAGTAATATATTTCTTTTTAAAATTAAAACAATTACCTCTGCTTGTGTTGTGATATTACCTAGAGCAATTTAAAAAGTAATTTATATTACTGTCTAAGAATACATAATTATTTCATATTTTTAATTTACCTTCAGAGTCAGTATTATTTCAGTATTAATATATTTTTAATTATAAAACATTCTTTCAGTATGAAAATTCTTTCATATGGGTGGATAATATTTTATATGGTAATTTTTAATGTTTTGATGCTTTTCCTCATACATTATACAGATGCTTGATATACGCGATTGGGTCAAATAGTCATGCTTATTCAATTTATAATTTATTTTTTCTACTGTTTTAAATTTATTTATAGGTAGTAATTTATACTACTGTCTAAGAAGACATATTATTTCATATTTTTAATTTACCTTCAGAGTCAGCATTACTTCAGTATTAATATATTTTTAATTATAAAACATTCTTTCAGTATCAACATTCTTTCATACGGGTGGATAATATTTTATATGGTAATTGATAATGTTTTGATGCTTTGTTCCATATATTATATAGATGCTTGATATACGCGATTGGATCAAATAGTCATACTTATTAAATTCATAATTTATTTCTTTTCTACTGTTTTAAATTTATTTATAGATAGTAATTTATTACCGCGACTTCCTTTTTTCAAAATGAATTACTGTTTTAATTATTTACCTACTAATTTAAATTAAAATCAGTTTTTGCAAATATTTTGCAAGTCATTCTTTTTAGACAGGTACGTTACGAGTATAAAAATATTTAGAACTTATTACCTTTTGTATACAAAAATTTCAAAAATCGAACCGGAAGTAATATTTTTACTCTTAGCAAGTAGTACTTTACTATAGAGATTTATTAAGAGAATAGAAGATTTATAATAGGATTTTGAATAATTTTTATATAAAAGTTTTTAAATTCTATAATTTGAAATTTTCATATGGTCGTGGTAGTGGCCACACCTAATTATTTTTAATTATTATTGTAAGAGACATTCACATATATTACCCGGTTTTAAAGTTGATTGCGTTTTTATAATATTATAAACAGTTTTTGATTATACAGTGATGCTTCATATCAATCTGATATATTTTTTCAAGATGTTTTGAATTATTATGTGATAATTTTTTCTTTAAAACTCTTATTTATTATTTCAATTTTGATTTTATTTTTATTTCTTTGCAGAAATGAATTGTATTATTTGCCAGGAAACCTTCTCCCGAAGGGATAACTTGAAACGAACATGTCCAACATACATCGCAACTTTTTGTGTGATATACGTGGTGAAGGGTTGGACTCATGTGTTCACGTCGCTGGAGCTCCTAAAAAATTGAAACTTGATGTTGCACCAGCATCGAGTAGAGATGTACCCCAGAGAGCCGTGCATGTCTGTTGTGGGCAAAGTTTTAATAACAATTCTCTATATAAAGGGCATCTTCGTTCACAGCAGCATATGGCTAATAATGCATTTATGTTGGAGGATGGGGTATATGAAATCAGTCGTAGTTTTAGACATCGTATTGTTAGTTATAAAATTTTAGGTAATCAAAATTTAGATATATTAACTTTTTTGGAAAATGTGAAATTGAAAGTTTGCTGCTTAATTAAAGATATCCTATCTAAATCTGAGTCAGGTATAAAGGTGCAGTTGGAGTTATTTGTTCACTATGAGAAACCGCACATGGATGATCAAATAATCTACTTAAAATCATTTAACACTCGATACATCATTGTTACCGAGTCCTCGGATTTGGAAGATCAAGCGTCATCAATCATAATAATAAAATTCCAAGAGTTTTTAGAAGTCGGAAGTGGACGGGCCTTCAAGCGGGTGTCACATTTAGAGGTGAATATAAATACCTACCAACCTCTTGGAGGCTCTTCCTATTTAGAACTTCCGGCTTCAATTAAAAACAGAAAAGCATGCATTAACATTTGCAACAATGACATGGCCGTATTGCTTGGTCTTTAACTCCTGCTCTACATCCTACCAACATAAATATAGATAGCGTTAGTGGTTGTCCTCATTACTCCAGCGTCCTAAATTTAGAAAATATAAATTTTCCGGTAAAAATTAAGACATTTCAAAAATTGAGCAATTAAATAATTTAAGCATCAACGTGTATGGTTTGGCGTATAATGATGAATCGAAAAATCATGAGGTGGTAGAGCCACTTTATTTTACTCAGAACAGAAGAGATGCGCATGTTAAGTTACTTTTAATTGAAGATGGTTCAAAGGCTCATTATGTATTAATAAAAAATCTTTCCAGACTAATTTCCCCTCATATAAATATTCATAGTGGTAGGCTTTACATTTGTGATGGGTGTTTAATTAATTTCAATACTATTGAAAAATTAAACATCCATCAACAGAATGATTGTAATCATGTTTACACCGTACTACCTTCAACCGAACCACGAAAAACTAAATTTGGTGATTTATTATGACAAAATGTTTTAAGATTTGATAATTTTGAAAAAAATTGCAGTTCCATTCGTAGTTTATGCTGACTTCGAAAGTATTCTCCAACCAGTTCATTCATGCAGCAGTGATCCATCTGTTTCATATATTCGTGATACACATAAACACGTTCCCTACAGTTTCGCTTACCAAATTGTTTGTTCTTTTAATTCAAGTTTAAATAAATTTGTTACGTATGCCGGTTTAGATTGCCCTACAGTATTTGTATCGAAATTGGTAGAAGATGTCAAGTCTATTTATGAAAAGTATTTAAAAGATATCGTACCAATGTCACTGTTGAACTCATTCGAGAGAAATAATTATGAAAATGCTGTTATCTGTCACATTTGTGAATTATCTCTGAATGGAGATAAAGTGGCAGATCACTGTCATTTGACGGGGATGTTTAGGGGAACCGCCCACTCCAAATGTAATTTAAATTTCAAAATTCCAAATTTATTCCTGTATATATGCACAACCTAACTTTTTATGACTGTCATTTATTCATTAAAAGTATCCCGGATGATGATTTAAATATTGATGTTTACCGGTAAATAAAGAAAAATATATTAGTTTCACTAAAAAGGTTTTAGTCGGTCGTTATACTGATAAAAATGGCGTGGAAAAAATATTTATTGCAACATACGATTTTTAGATAGTTTTAGATTTATGGCATCTTCTATCGAAAAACTTGCACAAAATTTAAATTCTCAAGATTTCTTAACCGTCCGACGAGCTTTTCCAGTCGATTTTCAATTCGATTTGATTAGAAAAAAAAGGTATTTTCCCTTAACAATACATCGATACTTTTGAGCGATTGCATGAACCGGCCTTACCTTCAAAACGTGATCTTTTCAACTCCTTAAATAATGAAAATATCAGCGATTTAGATTATCAAACATGCACAAACTGTTTGCGAAACGTTTTACTGTCAAAATTTATTAGAATATTCTAATTTATATTTAAAAACCGATGTTTTATTATTAGCTGACATTTTTGAAAATTTTCGGAAAATTTGTCTTCAAACATACAGTTTAGATCCTGCTCAGTATTACACTAGTCCTGGTTTATCCTGGGCTGCTATGTTGAAACATACAAAAATTGAACTGGAGTTACTTACAGATATTGAGATGCATCATTTTGTAAAAATCAGTATTAGGGGTGGTTTGGCTCAGGTCTCTTTCCGTTATGCAAGAGCTAATAATAAGTATATGTTAAATTATGATGCGAGTGCTCCTAGTTCTTATTTGGCATATTGGGGCGCTAATAATTTGTATGGGTGGGCAATGTCACAGTATCTACCCTCTAGAGGTTTTCGTTGGCTTAGTCAAGATGAAATTGATAACTTAAATGTTTTAATAGGCGCGGATGAATCAAATATTGGTTACTTTTTGGAAGTGGATGTTGAGTATCCTATAGCTTTGCATGATGAGTATAATGATTTACATTTTCTGCCCGAGAATATGGTACCTCCCACATCTAAATTTCAAAATAAAAAACTAATTGCTAATTCACAAAATAAAAAGAAATATGTCATACATTATCGAAATTTGCAACAAACATTACGTTTCGGTCTTAAAATTAACAAAATTCATCGGATTTTGGAATTTAACCATTCAAACTGGATACAAAATTACATTGATTTGAATGCCAGCCTTCGTCAACAGGCAAAAAATGATTTCGAAAAAGACTTTTCCAAGCTAATGGTAAATTCCGTATATGGGTAGACCATGGAAAACATTGACAAGCGTGTAGATGTCAAATTGGTCACACATTGGGAGGACCATGGTAAAAAGTGCGGAGCTGGTTATTTAATTGCTAAATCTAATTTTAAGAGTATAAGTATTTTTTCAGAAAATTTTGTAGCTATCCAGATGGAGAGGTTAAAAGTTGGTTATAATAAACCGATATACATTGGCTTCTCCGTACTGGAAATCTCTAAACACTTAATGTATGACTTTTATTATGATTTTTTAAAACGTGAATATGCTGAAAAAGTCTGCTTGTGCTATATGGATACCGACAGTTTTATTTAAAAAATTAATACAGATGATATGTACTGTGACATAAAGAAAAATATCTCAAAATTCGATACTTCCAACTTTTCGGTCAAAAATGTTTACAATATAGCACCGCAAAATAAAGCCGTATTAGGTCTAATGAAAGATGAAAATGCAGGTAAGATAATGAATGAATTTGTTGGACTTCGTGCGAAAATGTACGCCTTAAATGTTGAGGGTAGGAACATTAAAAAGGCTAAAGGTATAAAGAAAAGTGTTGTAAGTGAAATTAGTTCGGAAAATTATAAAAATTGCTTATTTGGAAATAAAGTTATTTATAAATCCCAAAATTTATTTAAAACGAGACTGCACACCATCTACTCAGTTGAACAAAATAAATTGGCTTTATCACCCTATGACGATAAACGCTGGATTAATGGGGATGGTCTCCACACTCTAGCATGGGGGCATTACAACATCAAGTAGTCATTTTTTAACAGGTCTCATGCGCATGTGTCACATGGAGCTATTCTGTGTTTCAAATTTAAGTAAGTATCCCCACTAGTATTTCTTTAATATTTGATATAACACTCCACAACGTAAACCAGTCTTAGTGTGTCTAAGTATCAGTTCAGTTGTGCATTTAATTTCTCATAAACCATTAAAATGGAAGCTAGTAAGACTGAAAACAATTATATATAAAGTAATAACTATATATGTACTTTTTCAGAAACTTAATAATGAATTTCTCGACAACTCACTTAAAATAATTGAGGAGAACGTTGTGAAAGAAAAATAGTTGATTGGATAATCATCGTACTTCCTCAACAAAAGCGGTTCCAAGTGGGTCAACATCGGTCTTAGTCCAGCAGCTGGATACGTGCCCATCATTCAGCTTCGTTCCCCAACAAACTGTATATTCTTCATACCTGAAGAATGGGTGGAATTTTGCAAGACTGAAGGTTGCAGTCCTAACCACCAAATCGAATTATCAACATATAAAACTATTAGTGTTATACGAATAAGTAGTCGAAATCAGCAGATGGTGCTTTCGAAGGATACATATAATAATTTGTATAACTAACAACTACCAATTAAATACAAATTATTATTTTTCACTGATAATGAGTTCCCCATTTTTTATAATACATTGTTGAAATCATGTATAAATTTAAGTGGTGATCTGTATGGTAATATTGTTAAATTAATAGAAGATCATTCAAATTCTTTAAACGCTTTTCTAATGTTGGAAGTGCTACATACTTCTTTTACTACTCTTCATTATGATTATGAAGTAATGAAACTAGGCGACATTGTTAATTGTAATTGGTGTAACAATAGTGGTGCATGATTTGTCTATATATTCCACAAATGTATTACTTAATAAAAGTTAATATGAATATTTTTCTTTTTTTTGGATAGATTTATTGTTACAATAATCGTAAAACTAATTCGACTTGCATGTTTCACACTAAGGACTATTGTATTTGCGCATTACATAACGTTAGACTGCTAGAGGATTTTCTCAAAATAGTTTAGTATATTTATGTGTTGGTATATAAAAATAATAAATCTGTCTAAAGAAGCTAATCTTTTATTTCCTTACATCCTTGTTAATAACTTTTGGAACACAGTGTATATTAATATTTAACGTCATGAGAAAGCAGGCTGTATTAATTTTAGTCTGACCTGGAGGTGGCCATCTTGTTTTATCACTTTGAAGCACGTCACAGAGTACCTACCATGTTGTATTTAAATTTTAAATTTTGGCGGTCATCTTGGTTCCTAACTTTTGAAACATCCTGTATAGTTGATACGTCACAAAGTACCATGCTGTTTATGTATTAAATTCAAAACTTATTTTGCCGGCCATCTTGTTTCCTAACTTTTGAAACATCCTGTATGGGTGATACGTCACGGACCACCATGCTGTATATGTATGTATTCGAGCGCTGCCACCAGCGCCATCTCTAAAACCTCGGTGGCCGCGTTCGGAACTACAAAAGTGGAGGGGGTAAATACCAGCGATTTTGCAGTCGTGACCTTGGGAGGAAAGAGGATCTAGTACTCTCGAATCCTATCTACTAACGTGATAAGTAAAACTTAGATGTGTGATTAATTGATTATACTATGTGAGCATTTTGAACTGTCCTGGGTTGGTTGTATTCATTTGGTGACATAATTATAGGATTATGTTTTACAGTATAAAGTTGTAACAAATTAATTATTGTTTATGATAAAAAACTAAAGTGCAGTTACTATATTTCTAAAAAATTCTTTCATATAATTCACCTTAAAACTAACTCTATGTCATTGACATTTATCACAGGAAAATTTTAAATAGTACACCTAACCACAAAAATAAATAAAAAAAAGTCTTGCCAATTACACTCTGTTCCCATATTAAAATCAGTATGTTAAACTCAGGTCAGTTCAAAATGATCACGTTGTGCAATAATATGTCTGTAATTGACTAACGCCACCGACATTTGCATTTTACCGATTTTTACGTTTTACAATTTCCACTCCTACTAGAATTCAAATTAATTGTCAAATTTGACATTATAGAATCCCACAAGCGCAGTTTAAAAGGTTTTTTAGCAGTAATTTTGAGAATTATGGATATTAACGAATCAACTTTAACAGAATATGAATTTGAAGTTGCAAGTTATTAATACTATTTCATAATATTGACAACATTAGAGTTGCATGTAAACATGATGATGATTATATAATTATCCTGTTTTTGTAAATTAAATAATTAGCCACGACTCAGGCGCTAGAACAAGTAAAGGAGGGCGTTTCCAAGAAGCCGATTTTAATATATAAAAATGTCTAAATCGCAATGCGTTAATCAAGTACAGACATCCGTAACTTCTACGTTAACAGGGTATATTAATATTTAATAATTCAATTGAAATCTTCTTAAGTACATATTGGAATACAAATTTAAAATAAAGAACTTCTATACATTTGTACTTACAGATTATTTATTATATATATATGTTTCACAATTTGTTTAGCAATTGTTGAGTATATTATATATTTAGGCAAACACAACGTCTATACCTATATACCGGGTGTCCCATCGTAGCAGTAAAGTCCATTATTGGTATCTAATAATGCAGATAGCGAATAATTTTTAATACAAAAATTGTTGATAATCATAAGCTCTACAATTTAAAAATATTTTCATTTATACAGATTGTTCGACAACGATGAACCAACACAAACTTATGTTTTTTTAAATGGAATGCTATGCATTTTGTACATTTTATGATATCCCTTGAAGGGCTCATTAAACTAACATGAACTTGTATTTCCCGATTTTCAACTGTTTCTCAGATATGGCGATTTTTCGTTAAAAATTCTACAATGTTTGAAAAGTTGCTATGAAATAACGATTGATGATGAAATATCTATTATGAGCTCAATTAGAAGAGATATCTTTTCAGTACGTGAAATTTATTTCGACATATCTATACGCATGCTCTTTAGAATTACATACCATTTGCTAAAGTTAAAAATTCTAAAAAAAAAATGAAACACCCTGTATATTTATATGTCATTGAATAGGACGTAAAATTTACTAATTAAAAAGATATACTTTCTTCCACCTGTCGGCGATATTGCAAGTTATAGGATATTATATCTGAATAAACCCGTTTATGACTTAAAAATATGAGTTGCCATGACTTGCGCTACAACTATAACTAAAAATAATCGAAAAGAGTTACTTCTATTTTCCTTTTTTCAAATAAGTACTTTTAATTAAAATTTTAAAACTCATGAGAAGTTTGGAAGTTCATGAATTAGCAATAATAAAAAAAATATTGCATACGCTGTGTGTCAAAATTTGTCTAAACGTTAAACTCAGATTTTGTAGCTTCAGTTTAAAGGGATGTAAGTACATGAATTTAGGTTAAGTGCGAAATGAAATATTTAAAATTGGAATTAATTGATATGATCTATGTTTTGGGGAAAGTGATTGTTTGCTTGCACAAAGATATACAACCAAAAATATCCAAATATGGGACTGCCACCGATGAGTGCTTTTCAAATATTGTTAACGATTTGAAGAAACTGGCAGTACTCCGTATGAAAAAGAAGCCGTGTTACTGCTGCCGTAGAAAACACAGATGCACAAAAGGTTCTTTTGTTATGCGTTCAAGAAAATACTCATACAAGTGTTCGTAAACTTTCTAGAGTCCTTGATGTTAGCAAAAACTTTATTAAGAGAACCTTAAAGAAGATTTTAATTTGTTATATGATAACTTACAATTACTGTAATGCTTGAAATTAGTAGCTTCTACATTCTTCATGATATTGCAAAAGTTATAGAAGTTTTCAATAACGTACATTTAAATACTTGTATTGACGGTTTGCTTTTCAAGTGAAGTTATAAATCTATGAATGACTTCTTTAATTTTAAAGTAATTTAAAAGTTAGTCTACGTATGACGATAAACAATTTTATGACACAGAGCGACTGCAATATTTTAACTATTGTTAATTCACGAACTTCTAAACTTTTCATTTTATCAGTCCTAAAATTTTAATAAAAATTACTTATTTGTAAAAAGAAAATATTAGATATATAATATTAGATTAGAAGTAACTCTTTTCGATTAATTTTAGTTATGCTATGTATAATTAAGTCATGGCAACTCATATTTTAAGTCGTAAACGGGTTTATTCAGATATATAATATCCTATAACTTTTGCAATATTGCCCACAGACACTAAAAAGTATATATTTTTAAATAGCAAATTTTAAGTACTTTTCAAGGACATATAAATATATAAGGTGTTCCATTTAATTTTTTTTAGAATTTCTAACTTTAGCAAATGATATGTCATTCTAAAGAACATGCGTAGATATGTCGAAATAAACATTAATTTCACATCTGAAAAAATACCTCTACTAATTGAGCCCATAATAGGTATTTCATCATCAATCGTTATTTCATAGCAACTTTTCAAATGTTGTACAATTTTTAAAGAAAAATCGCCATATCTCAGAAACAATTGTAAATCGACAAAAACAAATTGATGTCAGTTTAATCAGCCCTTCAAGGGCTATAATAAAATTTAAAAAATGCATAGCATTCCATTTAAAAAAACATAAGTTTGTGTTGGTTCGTCGTTGTCGAACCCTCTGTATAAATGAGAATATTTTTAAATTGTAGAGCTTATGATTATCTACAATTTTTATATTATCTGCATTATTAGATACCAATAATAGACTTTACCGCTACCCTGGGACACTCGGTACAGTATTGAAAAATGACATTTTTTTACATTTCTTCAATAAGTGTACGAAGACATATTCTCAGAAAAGAAAATTAAATCATAATAACATTCTGGTATTAACTTATTAGTTTGAAAAATGTTCTTATTATAATGCTAAGATTACTATCTATTTACTATAAATTATTATTTGACAATTATACTTTCTAACTTTAATATATTACATACTATTCTATATGTGGTAATTACTTACAAGTATTAAATATTAACCTTGCTGCTGTGTTTAACGATTAAACATTTAATTGTGAGTGATTTTAAAGGAGATTTTAAACATACTCGACATTTTATTATATATACTAAAAGCCAATTGTCTCGCTCTTTTTAACACGAACGATTAAAACGGCAAAGCTATACCCCAAAATTGACGAATTGGGGAGACAGTTTTCTGAGAACCTGGCGCATCTACGCTGGGAACGAAAGTGTCACGCGACGGGGACCACGGTCCCACGTGCCTTAGGCCATTTTTCACGTCTCCGAAGAGAGAACGAGGGCCCGAAAGGAGTTTTTGAAAATTTTAGAACGTGCAGAAAAAGAGTATGAATCATAGTATTTTGCCATAAGGCCTACGTGTAAAATAAAAAATATGGACTAGGTTCGATTTTAAAATGGCGGTGGATCGATACAGATGACCGTGACACATCAAACTTCGGATAAGGTTAAGTTAAACGCACGAAAAATTCAATTTCAGGTTATAAATTATCAAAACCGTCAAATCAGTTTGAGTTCGCGATATGGCATTTGCCGGGAAACGTCAAAATTAGCGGAAAGCACCAGTCGTGTAATACACAACACATAATGACTATCTATTCACGTTTATCGATCGGTTGTCAAGTTTAAATGTCAGAAGGCCGACAAATAAAGGGATTATGAAGGGAAAGTGGTACCTTTCAGATACGTATTAGTGTTATTATTATCAATTGTTACTATTTCTTTTCTATTTATGAATATAGGAACAATGCCGACGGATATGATAAAATAAACTTAAAGTGTAGGTATTATCGCACGTAAGTACAGTGACAAATATAACGATCTTTCTATATTTTATTAAGATATATTAAACACAAATCGAAATGTCGTCACTTCTCGCGAAAGAAGTACCGAAGCAAGCCTAAATAAAGAATCATCTGAGTTTTCTTTATTTGTCAGATGTGTCCGAAACACTTCAAAATAACATAAATACATCAAATATGTAAAATTCCCATAAGCATTTATGTAATTTCGTTTATCAATTCAGTTATAAAAGTAAGCATTTAAAGTACGCGACTATGCGGGTTGGCACAAACTAATCAGAAGTACATTTTCGGTTAAATGGTATTAGGAGCCAGCAAGATTTTTGATTGGGTTTTACAAAGTACATATATATACAACTATTAAAGCGTAATATGAAAATTAATTAATTCTCTCAATGACCTGTAAGTTTAAAGCATGTTTTGTTAAAGTTCATCATGTTATGTTGTTAATTTCATTTGACAATTGGAAAGACAATGTTGTTAAGCACTCTCAGTCTGACATTTCGTTCTCACAAGTTTATGTGTGAACGAATACACAACAACGAAGTATTGTCACGATGACAGGTGGAACGACAATTTGGTTAAACATCAACTTTTTATTGTCGTATAAGTGTCACGATGACAGTCTGTCAAAAAATTTGAAGTAGACACTATTTTTATCGTAAGCTTGACACAAGGCATGGTACTACCAATTTTATAGAACCAATAACATGAAACAACATTTAATTGCCGAACCGTCTTGGTTTTTTTTTTTTTTTTTGGTCTGTCGACGTTCACCTTGGGCTAGATGCACACAATTAGACAATTAGACTTAGCAATCAGTAAAAACATTAATAATACCATAAAGATAGAAACTGAAAGTGTCATGAGCTCTGATCACAATCCAATTATAATAACTTGGAACGAAGACATAACCGAAAGAACATATCACACCTTCAAGACAGACTGGGCCGGCTACAAAACAGAACTAGAACAAACCATCACTGCAGTTCCTAAAATACAAAACACTGCAGAATTAGAACAGAACATAAAATCACTACAAGATAAAATAACAAACGCTGTTGAAAATAACACTATCAAAATAGAAAGGATATATAAATCAGGTAGTCTACCACATCATATTAAAGAGGAAAAGAACAGAGCTAGGAGAAGACAAAACTATACTAAACAACCTTCAACATCAAGTACATAAGGAATTACTGGAACTGAAAAATGTAGAATGGCAAAGAACACTCGAAGAAATAGGTGCTGACCCCTCTAAGACATGGAAATAATCAAGGCAATCAAAAGAGAACAAATACAAATCCCACCACTTCAATTCAATAACTCCACACAAGTCACAGCAGAAGAAAAACCAGAAGCTCTAGCGGAATCAATAGAAAAGCAATTCACTCCGAACTTGGATGAAGTAGACATGCAACACGTAATGCAGATTCACAAAGTAGTAAGCAGAGAAATACGTGAACCCCACTCCCCTAGCAACGACCCAGTCACAGCCGAGAACCTAAAAGCAATCCTTAAAGCATGAAATCCCAAAAAAGCTCCTGGTATAGACAACATCACCAACAGATCACTACAACCCCCCCCCCCCCAAAAGCAATAATGTCAATTCTAGCAATAGCAAACTCCGTTATCAGACTCCAAACATTCCCAAAGATATGGAAACATGCCACAGTAATAGTTATACCTAAACCAGGAAAACCAAAAACAATACCAAGCAGCTACAGGCCCATAAGCCTGTTACCATCCATTAGCAAAGTGATAGAAAAGTTAATCCTACAGAAGATAAAGTACCACTCTGACAATCAAGACATAATACCAGAAGATCAACATGGGTTTTTAGAGAAGAACATTCAACGATAACACAACTTTCAAGAGTCACTGAGATTATCCAAGACGGATTCAACAAAAATCAAGTGACAGCAGCTGTATTTCTCGACATAGCAAAGGCATTTGATAAAGTCTGGAGGCAGGGACTCATATATAAAATGATAATACACAATTACCCAACACACGTCATAAAAATCACGAACAGTTTTCTCTAAGGACGCTGCTTTCAAGTTAGCATCCAGAACACATTTTCCTCAATAAAACATCCAACAGCGGGAGTCCCTCAGGGCTCATGCCTGTCACCTCACCTATATACAATATTTACAGCAGACATACCAGTATCAAATCCTACAAGATACTTAAATACGGCCACCTTTGCAGATGATTCGGCACTGCTCTCAACATCAAGATGTCCGACGAACGCGGTACAGGAACTCCAAACGCACCTAGACAACACGATAAAATGGTTCAAACAATGGAGGACAACAATAAACGAAGACAAATCCCATGCAATAATCTTTCAAAGGAATCTGAAAACAACAGGCAACGAAATAACCATCAACAACAACACTATACCATGGAGTAGAGAAATTAAATACCTGGGAATATACCTGGATATAAAGCTCAATTATAACACACACATAGCAAAAACGATAACCAAAACCAAACAAACAAGATGTCAACTATGGCCTCTTATAGGCAGAAAAAGCCAGCTGAACACGAACAACAAAATTCTACTTTACAAACAAGTATTAGGTCCAATATTCACATATGCATGGGTGCATATGTGCAAGACCAACATCAAAAAACACCAGTCTTAGAATGATACTAAATGCTCCATGGTATATGAGAAATAATCAAATAATGAATGAAACAAATACCCCAACCATTATTGACTACATCAAGGAAAGAGCGCTCAGTTTCTATAACCAGATGGAAAACCACTCAAATCAAAATCTTAAAAGAGCACTTGCTCATCAATTATCATCAATTATTATTATTATTACTATTGTATCGGTCATTTATCGTATCTTTAATGTCTTGGACACATCTCTGTCATCTTTCTACATACAAATATACATACAGCGTCTTTAATTTAAATTTAGAGTAGCTTATGCTATCAATATTAATTTGGGAATACTGTGCTATAGTAATGTTTTTCATTTTGACTACCTACTGTCATAGTTAAGTCAATTTATTGAAAAGTTCCACAGTGTTTTCAAATTAATATTGAAATCGTAGGTTATTCCAAAAAAAATTAATTGAAGGCACGGTATGTCTACAGTGACATTCAATTTGACAATTCATTCTCGCAATAGATCGAACTGTCACCACCATGACAGTTTGCAAGATAATTTAACGTATGGGCAACGTTTATCATAAAACTTGAGACAAATAAAGTTAGAGTACTACCAAATTTAAAAAACAAAGAAATTTATATATGATACAACAAATCTTGATCATACAACCATCTTAGGTTTACCTGTTCGGCCTACTTACATTCAACTTAGACTAGGTGCACACGCATTATATCAAACTTGAATGTCAACGAAATGTTCCAAGTAATCAGCTTTCAGTAAATTCTATAGAAATGTTAAACATTTTATGGGAAATTTTTTAGTTAATAAATCCATTTGTCTATAATTATAGATGCCACAATAATGTATAATTAATTTCTAGAGATATTTCATTTAATTTGCATCTTCATTCATAAACTAATTAAAAGAAAATTTATAACCGTTAAAATTCAAGTGCCTCTGCGACTGGCAGTAGTCACGTTCCAAAGAAGCAATTCAAACTCGAAGAGTTTCATGGAATAACAAAAAGAGCAAGTATTCTATTAAATTAATGTGTCCTAAATAAAAAAAAGGTGGAAAGAGTAAATTGAATAATCAGCACTTGATGACTTATATCGACATTTTATGACAAACATTATGGAGCACTGATGAGCTTGATTATTTGCAACCAACGTCATATAAATTTATTTCTATTGACTATTGTCCCGGAAGCCCTACGTTAATTGTAATTCAAAGAAACGAATACATCATGCTGATCAAAATTGGTGAACATAGTATATTATTAAACTAAAATTAAGTAACAGTTAAAGGGTGTAGCCATCTTTACTCATCTATTATTATTTTAACACCGATATATTTAACTAGAGCATACGCGAAATGTTGGTCAGCTCAACATTCACGTTAGGTGGCTTAAATGTTACAGGAAACGTCAGAATTGTCAGAAAAAGTCCATCTGACTTTTGATTAATGTTGGCAATTTCACAAAAATTTAATTGCAGGTTATAAAACGTCAAAACGATCAATCGATTTCAGTTCGTGATGAAATCTGAACTGCTTTCATGATTTATTTGAATTATTTCAAAAAAAAAAGGTTAAACACCCTGACATCTGTCTGATATTTCATGGTTCATGTTTTTAAGCTTCATCGATATTTATTGTAGACCTTGACACAAAAAGATATGAAATTACAAATTTTATACAGCGAAATGACTAAAATATTAATGAAAAAAGTGCTATCAGATCCATTTTAGTTTTGCCTATATACCGTGCCTTCAAATACCTACTTTCCGCATTAGAGACGGCCATGCTTTTTTTTTAATGGTTGGTGACAGTGCATAATTTTAATAGTTTGGTTATGTCATATAAATAATAATAGGCGTCTATAATTTGAATTTAAGTATGACAACTGTCAGAATTTGAAGTTTTCAAAAAATTAGCATGTACACCAACATTGATTAAAAACTTCAAAAACAGCCTACTCTAATGCGAAAAGTATTTGACGGCACGGTATTAGACAATTACCTTAAAATATGATTTATATTATTATTACTAGGTGACAGACGAATCAAATTCCAATGTAATGACAATTGTTTTGTAACTATTCAATTTACTAAAGTAAATATTCCAGTCTAATTCAACAATTACTTCTACTAAATAGTTTGATTGTCAGTAGAAAGTTTGAAGTATGGGCAGCGTTCAATCATTTAATGCGATATGTTTGAAAATACACCATTAAATCAAATTGTTAATCAAACATTCTGATGATGGTTGATGATGATCGTGTCCCAGGCTGGTGGCTCTTATTTCGATGGATTGGTTGTAATCATGAACTAGGTACCTTTTTGTGTTATTTTTCCTTAAATACATAATAAAAATCACAAAATGATCCAACAATTACAAATTATATTCTTTTTACAGTGTGTGTAAGCAAAATGTTTACACAGATATTCCAACGTCGGTCAGTATTATTTTTGGTTATTGTTTTTAGTTCAACTACCAGCGTCACTACTAAATATTTAAATTATAATAGGATCGTCTCAGCAACCGACATAGCCAGAGCACGATCTACAGGCGACGACTCAATGCCACTGCAAACTCACTTTGACAGGAACAATTTCAGAGCAGACAAATGAAACTAATTATTAATATGGAAGCCAGTTATAAATTCACTATTATA
Organism: Amphimallon solstitiale; assembly: GCA_963170755.1. NCBI lineage: Eukaryota > Metazoa > Arthropoda > Insecta > Coleoptera > Scarabaeidae > Amphimallon > Amphimallon solstitiale. Next base: position 26,796,431 of record OY720678.1, read on the forward strand.
AATAAAAGTAATAAGTCATACTTATTCTATACCAACATTTTATTTAAAACTTGATTCTTCTGTGTAATGGGCATGCATTGTTCACAAATTTGCATTATAACAAAAGGTATGTCAAAAGTATGTTTGCGGGCTATGATAATTGGCAGGTTAAATTATGCAAAATTAAAATAAATCTGATATTACATTTTCAATAATGATTTAGTCCTTTCATTGTGTAAAACTAATAAAACTATGAATCTTTTAGTGTCAAGTCTTAGTATTACGCTAAATAGCATCTAAATTTCAAACTCCAACAACGAAAAGTCAGACTGACGTTAAGATGCTTTAAATTGTCGTTCCACCTGTCACCGTGACAGTACTTCGTGGACAAAAATATACGTCTATACAAGGTGTGCCAAAAGTTTAGAAAATCAAAAATGATTTTTTTTGCGTTTTACAGCGAACTATAATAAAACTGTAAGCGGACGCGAAAAGCGATTCAAGCTCGAAGAGATTGATGGACAGCTAGTGTTTTTTAATATTTGCTGTAGATATATAATATCTAGTTTTTGACTTCGGAACCGTCACATTGCAAAAGATGAACTTACCAAAATAATACTTCTTTTAACGATAACTATATATAGTAAGTATTCGGAAAAAGGTCAGATCTGCAATAGGTGTTCGAGAATCATTTATTTTTTTATTAAATTTTGACTGAAAATATATTCAACTTTTTCTCCAAAAATAATTTTGAGTTTCGGTTATCACAAATTTTTATGACATACAGTTTATTTTATTTTTTTAGCCTATCTGACTCAACAGTAGCCTGTGGTCAGATAATAGTTATTTATGTACCAAGTCAGTAAAGTGATACTTTATCGAACGAGTATGATTTACGAGCCAAGCGAGTGAAGTGAGCGCGGCGAGTAAATAACGGGAATAATAGTCATTATTGCGAGTTAGTACATACTACTGTATCTACGGCTAACTGAAAATTACTAAAAAAAAATCAAAATAATTAAACGCAAATGTCAGATTACTATATCAATATGACGTTTGACGGTTAGACAGTTAGTAAAATGGTCACTATCGTTACTACGACAACGTTGGCAACGTTATGTTCTTATTGGCGGAATGCAGGGAATAATGGTAACGTTATGTCTCATTATTTCTAAACAATAAAGTAGGTATTATATTAATCACTATTGGTTAATAATAACACTCATAATATCCGGAGGGAATAATAAAATGCGACCAGGGAAAAATGAGACATAACGTTACCATTATTCCCTGCATTCCGCCAATAAGAACATATTGATACCAACGTTGTCATAGTAACGATAGACATGTCCGGCCAATTTACTAACTGTCTAACCGTCAAATGTCATATTGATACCTTTACCGAACTCGTCTGTTACTCGCCGCGCTCGCTTGGCTCGTAAATCAGACTCGTTCGATGAAGTATCACTTTACTGACTTGGTACATAAATAACTATTATTGTACAGCACGATAAAGTGTTTGTTTACCACCTTAAAACGCTGTGGTACCGCATCGCTTTATTGACGGTTGGCGATAAACCATATTTTCTGTCCATAATAATAAACGAGATGCCTTATAAAAGCGATCAATTTTCTTAGGATCTACCGACATTGAAATCGAACAACAAGATTAATAAATAGGGCACTTGGCCTTACGTATATTTGGTTAAAATGTAGACTAGATTAATTATCGAAAAGCTTAAGGAATAACTCAAAATAATTACGAGATAGATATCAACCATGTAATATAATAGACTTTAGCTGTCTTGGAATATATGTTTATTGCTATACTAATTTAAATCAGTTTTACTAAATCCATACTAAAATATGAAGAATTAAAAATAAAAAGCTAATATATTCGTATAACTGCATCGTGCTTTCAAAAAGTGGTAGTTTAAATAGCTGAAATTGTTTCTTTCTTGAAAAGGTCATTTAGCAGCATCATTTGAGATTTCTCTTAAAAAAATAAGTTAGACAAAAATAGGTACGTATATTTTTGTCTAACTTATTTTTTTACTCTATAGGGTTATTCTAGACCTGTCGTAGTTTACTCGAGTCTTCTTCTTTTGCTTTGATGCGTCTTTTGTTCTGAAATTTGCATTATTTATAAAGTTTTCTTTTAAAATTCTCTCTTTAGTATTTTATTCCCTTTAAGAACTTCTTTGAAGCGTTATATCGTCGGTGTGACAAATCTCAACAAACTGTTTTTAAGAATTCCATGGATTATGTCCTCTTATATACTCTCCCATTTCGTTATAGTTCTATATTTCTTAGTCTGTCTAATTTTGTATTCCTGCAGGTTTTTTAATATAATATGTGTTGCTAATAATTTATTAAAGCGTTATCAAATTACTGCATAATATTTCAGAATATATTTCACGATCACAGCTGAGGTTCTATTAATTACGTCTAAATTGAAATTGGTTATCAGCCGATGCTGAAAAACTGCTATATTATTGGTATTTTACTAAATTTAAACTACGCATTAACATCTACAGTTTTTGAGATCTCCATATCCGATATGTATTTTGGCACAAATGAAAATATCGAAATTGTGAAGAATTATACCGGGATATCAACAATTAAATTGGTCAATGGTGGTCATGGATTTTAAAATTATTGTCGTAGCGTGCATCGTACATTTAGGTATGTCATAATTTTTTGAATGTCAAAATCTGTCAAGTTATTGTGTTGAAGTTTTCTAATCCTGCACGGTTTTTGAATCATGGTTCTCACCACAGAGCACAAAATTTACATGATTGAAGCCTATTTTCGAACGGGTGTGCTAGTTAATGGAACTTGGGAATACAGTCAACGTTTGTTTTTGGACAATTTTCGAGAGCACTTCCCAGCCGTAGCAGTATTACCGGACAGTTTTTATGCATGCCTTACAAATTGTGTTGAAGTGTTTCGCGAAACTGGTTCTGTGACGCATAAAAAAGGTGCTGGTAGACCAAGAGTTCGTACAGAAGAAGTTATTAATGACGTTCGTCAACGTATGGAAGAAGAGCCTACAAAACCTTTAAAACGTCTCTCTCAAGAAATTCGGCTTTCTTATGGAACATGCCAAACGATTGTAAAGAAGGACCTGAACATGCATCCATATAAGTTGCAATCATATCAAGGTCTTCTGCCTGCAGACCACCCCAGACGCCTTGCGTACTGCCATTGGTTCGTTAATAATTTAATGAATGCCGATCTGCTGAACTTGACTTTCTTTTCTGACGGAGCTTGGTTCCACCTTTCGGGATACATCAATTCTCAGAATATGCGAATGTGGAGCACTGATAACCCGCACATTTTTATTGAAACGCAACTACATGCTCAGAAAATTGGTGTTTGGATGGCAGTTTCTCGCAGAAGAATAATTGGGCCGATTTTTTTCAATTTCACCGTCAACGCAGAAAGGTACAGAGATATTTTTTTGACTGAATTTGTGCAACAGTTAGACGATGATGAACTTCAATACGGTTATTTCCAGCAAGACGGTGCAATAGCACATACTACACGAGAAAATCTTGCTTTATCCGCGAGTTTTTTGATGACCGGCTGATAAGTTTGCATACGGAAGTTGAGTTTCCTCCGAGATCACCTTGTTTGACAATTATGGACTATTTTATCTTTCCTTATTTAAAAAATAAGATTTTCGCAAATCCGATACATAATTTGCAAGAACTGCAACAAAGAATTGTTCAGCAATGTGCAACCATAACGCCAGAAATGCTGCAAAGCTCTTTTCACATCATGAAGAGGCGCGTAAACTTGTGCATTGAACAAAACGGGGGACATTTCCAACAATTATTGTAATTTAGTTTTTCTGGTTTACAAAAACGTTATTTATTTCATAACTTGTAGTTCATTATTATTTTACAGCTGAACTAAGTAGGTAACACATTTGTAGCTTATTGATAATGTCAGTGTAGCTTGACAATGATTGAATTATTTCAAAAGGATGATTTAAACTAAGACAAGCGTTTTACATTCCATGACCAACATTGACCAATTTAATTTTTGATATCATAGTATATGACACAGACTAAACAATCCAGACCGGCAACTTAATCCTAGATTTTATCCAGACTATTCATCCTTGTTTAGCAAGCGTAAATTTCAATACTCTACCATCTTTGTCAGATTCACTGAACTTGGAGATGAGATGGCGCTAGCGTCAATTGAAATGTTTGTTATGCTGTGGTTATATGTCATTCAAAACTACATTTCAAGTTTGACACGTTTGACATATTTTTGCAATTCTTTGTGGTACATCGTATTAATTATATGGTGTCCAAGTGTTTAGTGTGCGTATTTGGGCACGATGAAGTTAACAAAATGCACAGGTTTCCTGCAAATATCGACTAGTGAGTATAAATATTGTAAAGTTGTGCTTTAAATATGCATATTACAAAATTTCTTAGTCATCATATTAGGTATATTATATTACAAGATTTTTATTATGTTTGTCTTCTCGTTACTGGTTGTGTAATTTAATTTTACTATGTATTGTATAAGTATATGTATCAATAAAAACTATTATTATTATATCCCTATGTTTTCCTTGACAGTTTTCACTTGATTACATTATGTGTCTAATAGGTCACCGTAAGAGCGATGTTATAATACATGTAAGTAAAAGATTAATATTTATATTTCGTATCACATATTTAATATGTAACACCACAAAATTACACATAAGATGCTCAAACTATGGCTATAATTGTTACAGTAAGTAATATTTATTACCATAGTTTTAGTAACTTTTGTGTATGTTTCTGATACATAAATAACGTATTTAATAAGCGTATTCTAAAAACAAGTTCATTTCAAATTCCGCGCCAATATGCTGCTAGCGCCATCTTCGTACTAAGTTCACTGATGTGTGACAAGGATAGAAGATCTTGGATATTTTTTTTTCAAGTAGTTGCCGGTCTGGGTTGTTTAGTCTGTGGTATATGACAGGGGATTCAAATTTGAGAGAATGTCGATAGCTAGAACGGTTATTCAATTCCGTGCGACTAACCTTAAACTCGTAATTTTCTTTTAAGTTATTCCAAAGCTTTATTGACATTTACATGACAGAACATGCATTTGTATGAAATTTATGCTTAGAACTTGGCCGAAAGCCAGCACAGCATTGATTGATTGGATAATCTGAAGAATATGTTTTATCAAAAAGCACACTGCTAGACTGGATTCCCTTATCATTGTAATTGTCACTTTTTACGTTGCTTGAAGCTTGAAAGTCGTTAAATTGATCAATGGTTGTTTTGTCGTCTTTCGAAGAATTCTCAACAGTTGATCCAGTCATGTAGTTATTTATTTGTTTCGGAGGTTTCAAATTTACGTTTTCTGTGGACGCACCATTGCTCTTCATTGTACTAAAATTGTTTGTATTTGGTAAATGAAGTCCATTGTAACTGGATGACGTTGTTAAGCCACTAACTAACGAACCAAATATTTCTGCAGGATCACGGTGCGAAAAATGAACTGCAATTGAATTTGAACGTGACTCTGAAAAAAATAGGAGCACTTTAATATATATGATACTACTATCACGCAATTAAACAAATTCGGAGTTGAAGTAGGTAGTGCATAATAAAACGTATTTCCTAACTTACGCATTTGTAATATAAACATATACTGGAGACGCGTTAAGTTTAGTTGCATGTCATCGATGACAATTATACAATTTATATCAAAACAAAAATGAACATGAAAAATTTGACAGGAAGAATATACACAACGCACGATTTATCTGCCAACACCGAATTGAACTATTAGTCTATTAAAAATATGTAATAAAGAAATGTAATATTGAAACGGAAATTATGTGTTTATTTGCCATGAATGCGTATATTACGATCAATTTATAAATCTTCTATTTAAGCTAATGAAATAAATGCCCTAAAGTATAATTTAACAAAGTAACTTTTTTAGTTTCTCTAATACAGTTATGACAACATGTAAACGTCATCGATGACGTGCAACTGAACTTAACGCGTCTCCAGATATACAATATGTCTCACTAAGTTGGAACCATATGGAAAACTTTTTTATTATTAATTTTAGGAAAAAAGGTTATTCTTTATAAAAACTTCTGCATGTTCTAAAATCTAAAATACAATCATCAGATATTAAATTTTTTCAGTTGTATACGAGGTATGTCAAAAATATTAATTTTACTCAAGAGTAAAGTACGTTTATATTTGAGAATATCGAATAATGTTATTAAAAAAGTTGATTAGAACTAAAAATTACGTTCAAATATGCTATTACATCCATTTATATGGAAAAATTAATTTTTTCAATTTTTGCCAACAATAACAATGCAAATTTAACTGTAGTTACATATTATCTAGGATGCACTGACATACAAATGATTTGTTGTTTGCTAGAAAGGTTTGATAGTGAATGTGAAAACGCGTTAGAATTTATATGGCCTATAAACATGGTAGCGTTATTAACTTGTAAAGAGAAAATAGAAATTGTTTTGATTGTGGGAGAAAAGTATAAAACGCATAGAGAAGCAGCAATTATTTTTAATAATAGATATCCCAATAAAAATATTAATTATTCAACTGTTACGAAAATAATAAATAAATTTAAGAGTACTGGAAGTATTAAAAATAATCATAATAGAAAACGTCAAAAGCTGGTTGCCGATGAGAATACGCAGTTTGAAGTAACGTTGTCTGTGTAGAAAATCCAAAAATGTCATTGCGCAAAAGGAAGTCGTTGATGCAACAAAATGTAAGTAAACACAGTGGCAAGAATTTTAAAACTAAATAAATACAGACCATTCCAACCAAAAATCGTTCACACATTAAAAGATAGGGATTATGATAGATAGGGATAAGATTGATTTTTGCTCAGTCATCCAAGGAGAGTTAGAAGAGGACACTTTTTTTACGAGGCGTATAATTTTTTCCGATGAAGCAACATTTTCATCAAATGGAACTGTCTCGTCACAACATTGTCGCTGGTGGTCTAAAGAAAATTCCAATTTTATAATAAAGTCTCATGACCAATATTCATTTAAGGCGAACGTATGTTGTGGCATTTATAAGAACAGATTAATAGGACCTTTCTGACTTAACCCCCCTTGATTACTTCTTATGGGGTTACTTGAAACAAAAAGTTTACCAGAAAGGGCCGTTTCAAGATGTTAACCATTTGGAGAGGATAATTATAGTAACATGCCAGGAAATTTCTCCAGAAATGATAAAGAATGTATTACGTCAATTTTCCAAAAGAACGATTAAATGTATTGAACGAGAGGGTGGATATGTCGAGGCATTAGTGGAATGAGTGAAAATTAAATTTCTATTTACTTCTAAAATTAATATTATATTAGTTACACAACTTAGTATTTTTTTGTTTTTTCTTATTTGCAAAATAAATGCACATGCATTCATTACGTGCGTTTAAATTGCGAAATTGTTTTATAGTTTTCTCCCACAATCAAAACAATTTCTATTTTCGCTTCACAAGTTAATAACCCTACCATGTTTTTGTGTCATATAAATTCTAACGCGTTTTGACATTCACTGTCAAATATTTAGCAAACAACAAATCATTTGTATGACAATGCATCCTAGATACCATGTAGCTACAGTTAAATTTGCATTGTTATTGTAGGCAAAAATCACAGACCATTATATACAGTAAATAGACGTCTAATACATAACAGATGCGCGCGGAAAAACAGTGCTAACAAGGAAAGCGCCATTGTCCATTTGTACGCATGCGCATTGGATGTGTTAGTGTTTTGGTTTTTTGACAGACAACAATACACAACAACTCTGCTGGAGTCTGGAGTTTATCGTTCAGAGCCTGATCAGAGATAAATTAAAATGCCTAAAAAGTGTTTTGTGCCATTTTGTAAATCCATAGAGGGGACCGCAGGATTAAGATTATTTCGGTGAGTATAAAACTGTACATTTAAATGAAAGTGGAGAACAAGTTTCAAATAATATAACATAAACGTGCAAAATTAATACCTTCAAGTAAATCTGACATTTTATTTATGGATTTCACTGCTTACAGACTCACTGCTGCTCGACGTGAGTCATGGCTGAATGCTCTAGGACGAAGTGTAGATGATCCGATGAGTGTACATAATGTGATTTGTTCACTTCACTTTTCTCCTGATGATTTTTTGCCAAATCAAGCGTTAAGAAAGAATGCTATACCATCGTTGCAATTGAGACCAGGAAAAATTTCTTCTCTAGTTTCTTGTCGAAGTCGTCTGGAAGTGCGGTAAGTGTTGTTGAAGAATTATGCAGACTTTGCTAATTGTTACTTATAGGTATGAAGATTCTCGTCCTCTTCAATCCACCTCGGTCGGACAATCAGAAGCAGGCCCATCAAATACCTCTGATATGTAACTATTAAACATATGATTCATAATGTTTAATTTTAGTTCTTCTAATTGCAGGAGTGCTTTACCATTGATTGAGGAATGCATAGACATTTCTGAAGAGACAGCTGACACGTAAGTTATAATCACTTATCGAAGTGTGTACATTGTACATTAATAATAATCTTGTAAAGGATAAACCAATGACCTAATTTGAACTAATTGTTTTTTTTATAAACATGATCTTCTAATTGACGATTATTACTCAGTAATATGTCTCTGTCAAATATTATTTTAAAAATTCATAATTTGATATTTGTAGTGTATCTCTTGTCAGTATGACTTCCACTGATGATTCAGATGTATCTGCTCCCAAAGGGAAGAGAAAGGCGAGTGCGATCCAAACATCTTCCAGTGATTCTGTTGGTTTGCGTCTCCTTAGATTAGATCATGCTTATTAGTAAGGAATTCCTTTTTCCTCTGTGTACATTTTATAGACTTTTGAATTTACAGCTGGAGCCCTAGAAAGATGAAGATTGCTTTATCCGCAAACAAAGATGCACAATCTGCTTTGAGATCAAAGTTGAAGACATCAAAACAAAAAATTAAACGGCTGAGTGAAAGAGTGAAGTCTCTGAAGCAAGTAGTGCAACATTTGAGAAATAAAAATCTCATTAATGATGAAGCACATACCATCATAAACAGATCGTGTTCTGGAGTTCCTCTTGCCCTAATGTCAAGACTGTTTGACAATTCCCGAAGAGGGAAAATTGCAAGAAAAAGTTTTCCTCCAGAACTACGAAGCTTCGCCATGACACTTAATTTTTATTCTACAAAAGCATATGAGTATGTGAGAAGCACATTCAAATTAGCCCAACCATCTCTTTCAACTATAAGATCATGGATGACAAACATTGAATGTTTACCTGGTTTCTCCCAAACTTCATTTGAGTTATTGAAAAACCAGGTAGTGGAGAATAAAGGACATAACAAGCAAACAGTGTGCAGCTTAATGCTTGACGAAATGTCTATAAAAAAACAGGTTGATTTTGTGGGTGGTAAAGCTTGGGGATACGTTGACATGTCCACTGGCATTGAGGACGATTCATTAGAATGTGCTACTGAAGCATTAGTCATAATGGTAGTTGGTGTTAATGGGCACTGGAAGCTACCAATAGGGTACTTTTTCATAAAGTCCTTGACAGGAGCAGCCAAAGCCAACATAATAAGACAAGCATTGGTGAAATTGTCTGAAATTGACGTTACAATATTGTCCATCACATCTGACGGTCCAACTGCCAATTTTGCAATGATGGAAGCTCTAGGTGCTAAAGTGGCAAAAATATCTGAATTAAACACTTATTTTGACCATCCTGTAAATAATGCTCCTGTATATATAATTTTGGACGCTTGCCACATGGTAAAATTATTGCGGAATTGTTGGGCCACGTTAGGAACAATAATTGATTATGAAGGACGAGAAATTAAATGGAATTTAGTGCGAAAATTGTTTGAATTACAAGAGGCAGAAGGGTTGCGTTTTGCGAACAAACTGTCAAAAGCGCACATTGAATGGCAGCGACAGAAAATGAAGGTTTGTAACATTTGATCTTAAGAATAACTTATATACAGTACATTTTTATAAATTATTGTAGGTTAAGTTGGCCACCCAAACATTCAGCAATAGCGTTGCAGAGGCAATGGAATTTTTAAAAAATATTGGGCATGCCGATTTTCAAACTGCAGATGGAACAATCAGATTTCTACGCACAATAAATAATTTGTTCGATTTATTAAATTCAAGGAATCCTTTTGGCAAGGGGTGTCATACACCTCTAAGGGCGTCAAATAAAAATTATTGGCACCCAATACTCTTGAATTCCATAGAATATTTAACAAATCTCAAAACTGTGGACCAAAAGTTTTTATATACTACTCCCAAGAAGACGACAATTAGGGGCTTTGTAATAACAATTAAGTCTCTTTTGGCCATGTATGAGACCTATGTTGATTCTGACAATGCACTCTTGTCATATTTGTTGACATACAAGTTCAGTCAGGATCACTTGGAATTATTCTTTTGTAGTATAAGGTACACTGTTACATTCACATTCATTTCACAAGGTTATTGCTAACTGTTATTTTTAGGGCTAGAAATGGTTGGAACAACAACCCAACCGCGCTGCAGTTCTTTAATACTTACAGAAGATTACTAGTGCGCCATGACCTTCGTGCAATTGAGGGAAACTGTACCATACAGGACCGGACACACTTGCTGGCTGCGGTTCCTTCTACCTCCAGAACAAAAGTTACTAATGTAACTATAGATGATGTACAATTTATAAAAAAATATGAACTTTATTGGTCAGATATGGAAATTGCAGACCATGAATATGCAATTCCCAATTTACCAGATTTATCAATAGTAACCCAAAATGTTGTTGGGTATATCTCTGGGTATGTGGTCAGCATGGTGAAGCGCAAAATTAAATGCCCAGAATGCATCTTAAGTCTGCATACTGTTGTATCTACCTCATCGGAGATGGACAGTGCGTTGCATTTGTTAAGGCAGCGAGATCGTGGAGGCTTAATTAAACCGTCTGATGATTTGCTGAAAGTCTTGCTGATAGTGGAGAAAAGCATTAAGCGGGTGCTTATTGTAACTGATCAGAAAATGCCCAATGAGGAGAATTTTTATGATAAATTTTGCCACAGTTTGGTAATGACAATTTTTGGGGAAGGCAAATATTTTAAATGTTTGTCAGAGCATTGTCTTGACTATTCTGTTTTGGAGGAGAACCATATCATGAGACTGATAAAAGCTGCAGTTTTATCGTATACCAAAATTAGGCTACACCATATAGCCACGAAACAAACTGAAAAGGAGAGGGGTGAACTGATTAGGAAGAAATTGTCCAAACTGATATTATTTTCAAATCAGTAGTATTTTCGTTAATAAAAGTTTTTCTACTGAAACCAACCCTGCTTTTGGGTTTCAATTTCCCGTGTACTGCCCTGTCCTTTCACAAAGCGCATGCCCAGAAATGGCCTGCGCAGATCCAATTAAGACCACTTCTAAAGTATATGAATGTTCTTCTATTTACCTTATATAATTCTGTGGCAAAAATAGAAATATGAATTTTTCCATATAAATGGAGGTAATTGCATATTTGAACGTAATTTCTAGTTCTAATCAACTTTTTTAATAACATTATTCGAAATTGTCAAATATAAAGGTACTTTACTCTTGAGAAAAATTTATATTTTTGACATACCTAGTATACAACTGAAAAAATTTAATATCTGATGATTGTATTTTAGATTTTAGAACATGCAGAAGTTTTTATGAAGAATAACTTTTTTCCCTAAAATTAATAATAAAAAAGTTTTCCATATGGTTCCAACTTAGTGAGACATATTGTATATGGTGGAAACGCGTTACATTCCGCTGCACGTCATACTAGATCCATGATGACTCGCCTTGTATATGTTGACGGATCTATTTTTATTTCTGTCAGTGACATTTGATATAACCAAAGAAAAAAATTATTCACAATACAATAACTATAACGTAATATATTTAGTAATTGAAATGCTCTAAGACATCAGTCTTTCTCAACTAATTTATTATATTGATTTAGGTTGTCGAAAACCCTTAAATGTTTCATAACGTATCCATAATGAAATTTAAAATAAACATTACTTACGCTTTTCTCGTTAATCAGATGATTATAGAAAAGTTTGTAAAAAGCTTCGACTGTTTACAGAAACCTTTCGGCATTATATTCAATGGAAGCAAGGAAATAATAAATACACTTCTAAGAAGCACTGTTTTTAAATAATTTATATCAACGTAAAAATAAACATGAAAAATTTGACAGGAAGAATATACACAACGCACGTCTTTTTGACAGATATGATTTATCTGTCAACACCGAATTGAACTATTAGTCTATTAAAAATATGTAATAAAGAAATTTAATATTGAAAAGGAAATTATGTGTTTATTTGCTATGAATACGTATATTACGATCAATTTATAAATCTTCTATTTAAGCTAATGAAATAAATGCCCTCAAGTATAATTTAACAAAGTAACTTTTTTAGTTTCTCTAATACAGCTATGACAACATGTAAACGTCATCGATGACGTGCAACGGAACTTAACGCGCCTCCAGTATAATTGTCAAGGCTAATATTTGATATTTGGTTGTCAATGTTGACATCTCACATTACTTTAAACGTATTTCAGCAATTGCAAATTAATTTTTTGATATAGTTATTTAATTTTAAAATGGTACCTATTCACACTAAATCATAGAAGTTTTATGTTTGAAGCATTTTTGCGAAATGGACGAAAAATTGACGGCCAGTGTCAGTACTCCGTTAACGATTGTTTGGAGGAATTTCAACTTGAAATTCCAGATGTTCATTTCAATTGCAACAAATTTCAACATATTCTTGCATCATTTCTCTAGAGAGACAGGTAGTGTAGATCGTAAACAAGGGAGTGGTCGACACAAGAAGTAATTGAAAACGTAAGAGAAATAATGAATGAAACCCCAGGAACTTCAATTCGGGTACTGTCACACAAACAAACCTTTCATTTGGCACTCGCCAGAGAATATTGAAAAAGGATCTACACTCTTTTCCTTATCGTCTCACTTGCTATCAAGAAATCTATCCAGTTGACTATCGTCAAAGACTAGAATTTTGTCAATGGCTTATAAATAATTTCGACGACGGCCTTCTGTACAAAAGTTTCTTTTCAAATAAAGGATAGTTTCATGTTAATGGGTATGTTAATTCGCAGAATATGAGAATGTGAAGTGCTAAAAAACCCAACAATTTTTCTGTTGAGACTGCTGCCCATCCTTAGAAAGTTGGTGCTTGGTGCGCCATAAGTAGTAGCCGTGTATTGAACAACTTAATGTAAATGAGTTAACACTAGGATATTTACAGCAAGACGCAGCAAGAGGACACACAGTACAAAGTTCACCTTTAAGACCAAATTACTCAAAAAATTATGATATCAAAGAACGTCATAATGGCCGTATTCAGCAAACACAACAGTTGCGCAACTGTCAACTGTTCAGTGATCGGATTCAGATGATGTACCAACTAAGAAATTATTGACTTGTAATGGCAACAAATTCCGTATACTCTATCTTCAAGAATAATTATTGATATTTTTCCTTGTTTTATAAAAAAAAATTATAAGAGCTCTTTCGATTCTATTTTTTTCATTTAGATAGATGAAGTATGCCCGATAACACAAATTGGTACTTAATAAGACTAATAATGTTTCAATTAGTTTCTAAATTGACATATAAGGTATAATATGACAATGTGATTAAAAACGTAACGTATGGTCCCAAAGTCCTTGGAAAAAAATTAGATGTTGATAATTTTCTCAAAACTGTTTTACTTTATAAACTATATATTTCAACAATTAACAATAAATTCAACAATAAATACTTAATTTTAAATTATTGATAGTGGGCCATTATCTTCGATGGGCGTCAGTTTTTCAGTTAGTTTCTAAATTGACATATAAGGTATAATATGACAATGTGATTAAAAAACGTAACGTATGGTCCCAAAGTCCTTGGAAAAAAATTAGATGTTGATAATTTTCTCAAAACTGTTTTACTTTATAAACTATATATTTCAACAATTAACAATAAATTCAACAATAAATACTTAATTTTAAATTATTGATAGTGGGCCATTATCTTCGATGGGCGTCAGTTTTCTTCTGATTTGTCTCATCATTCTCTGGACAAAAGCAGGATCAGTTTCTCGCAATTTTTGACAAATTCGACGCCGAAATTGGTCTCTATTTGCAACTTCCAATCCACTTTCATACATTTTTCTGGTCAATATTGACCAAAATTCCTCTATTGGCATTTATGTTGTTTGCGTTATACCAGTCTCTAGTAACTCTAGCGTAATGGCCAAAACATGATATAACTATTGCCATGATGTGCATTTATAAACTGAACCAGTTTAGAAAGGCGTCTATGAATGCAAAGTTGTGCATTCATAGACGCCTTTCTTCTTCTCGAACACGACCAATGTAGGGCTGCGAGAAATGTCTCAGAAATGGCACACCGCACTAAAATTTTGTCCTCAAATTTGGATTTCTATGTCGTGGGTATAACAACCGGCGTTCCATTCATCTCCGAATGGGACAGGGTAAAATATGTCACATTACAATCAGTTTATTGAAAAAATGATTGCGCCTTAGCGCACGACAGCACCTGGGTATTCTTTCTAAGTGGACCGCGGTATATTTTGGGTTTTTCCTTCATTTTCGGAACACCACGTTATTTCGGGAAATTATACAAAAAACAGTGAACTTTGAAAGGCCGAATCTTCTACCTGTAAAACTCCAACTCTGTTCTTAAGCGTCAAGGATTTGTCTTTCCCTCACTTGGCTCAACATTCTTGATCGACCACTTCTGGGCAAATTAACACATATATTAACATAAACGTCAATAGAGGAATTTTGGTCAATATTGACCAGAAAATGTATGAAAATGGTTTGGAAGCTGCAAATAAAAACCAATTACGACTTCAAATTCTTTCCTCTTCACATTCCTTTACGAATATTACGCTTGGGCATTCGCTCAACTAGATTGTACATTCCTTTATATATAGCTTATAAGACATTTTGTTGAATCAGCTTCCAAAAACTAGACTGTCATAATTAAAACAAGTTAATTGTGAAATATGTCTTCCAGCGACAACTTATCCAATCGTCATTTAGTACAACTAAAAATCATCTACAAATTTTCCGTAAACTTTGGACCATACGTTAATAGGAAACCATATCATAATTGAAAGTTGGCCAGTCTGAATATAAGTATGGTTTAAGTTCAGGAGAAATAACGCATATATGACTATAAAAAAAATAATCTCTTACCCCTACATACGCTCCTAACTGGAGAATTGGCTGAACTTCTTCTAGTTATATCAGAAAATGTAACTGGTGAATAAGAAGTCGGTCTTCTACCTCTACTATCTGCACTTTTTGTATCATATTTAGAAATGGTTTGAATATTGTATCTTTCCACCGGAGTCCTTGAATCTCTATCTTTCAACCAATATGTTTTCATAAAACCTATACATGTAAATAGAAAATTAATACATAATAATATGCGAAAATGTGAATTGTATATTAAAAGAGATTAACCGATTTATATAAAATAATGTCTATAATGGATAGTTTTCATTTTGAAAATCAGACATTCTGAATTGATTTAACTAGATTGCCAAGATGTATAAATATACAGTATCAAATTTCACAGTACTGAAGTAATATCATAGAAATTTAACTTTTAAAATTATTATATTTTGTTTTTCAGAATACATGGTAGGGATTCTTTTATTAAATAGAAAGCTTATATTTCGTGCAATATTTGAAATATACATCAAATTTTAAAAGAATTAATGCCTAATATCTAAATTCATAAAAATCACACCTTGTTTCTAATCAAAAAAAAGCACAACAAAAAATATGAATCGATCATTCGGGAGAATTATCTCTACAAGCTATTTTCAGATGTTCAGAAAATCCTTTCAATAGTATAAGTACGTGTAAATTTTTGAAATAATAGGTGACTTTTATGAAATAATTGAATTAGGTACTGGGTATTGTATATGAATTTTACTTACAGAATATTTTGTGTGATTTTCAAATATTGAATAAAAAACGAGCTTTTATATTTAATAAACAACACTGTTACATCATAGTTTATAATGTGGAACTTTTAATAATAAGACAGGCATGGAGGGCCAGCATTTGAAAAAACTCAATACGTTATCGTGCTTTAAAAGTCTTACGTAATAGACATTGTAAAATCCTAAAATATAGCACACTTCAGTTTTTGTTGGTAAAGGCATTGGTCTGAAGCCAGTGACTTTATAAATATTTCTGTACTGTATTTCATATTGTCCGTAGTAACATTGTGTTAAACTTATTTTTGTAAAAGTAATATATTTAACCTTATCTGCATTTAAAAATAATTTATTCCTTGAAAATCAACTAGTAGAGTCTTTTAATAATCAATTAACTTTATTCTCTTCATTTGTTACATTTTCACATATGTTTATCCAAATTTGATTAAAAATTGGGGCTTCTTTCAGGAGCGCCTCTTTTAAACAAAACAATCGATGATTTATTAGAGAGGTGTTGAATATTGCCTATTTTTCTCTTAAATATGCTTCCAACCCTCCACTTACAATATAATCTCCTCATCAATAATGATCAACACAATCGAAGCCTCAACTTGGATCATATATAATGCCAGTAAGCCAGTTACCGGAATTCAAGTCGAACACAACAAGTTCATAAAATTTATATATAGCTATTTAGAAGGATTGACTGGCCAGAATATCATATTTATTTTTTCATTAAAACACTCCAGAAAAATATCTTGTATATTCCTGTACATACTTGCTTCATTGTTATACAGTTTTTATATTTACTAAAGTTTTTTGCTTTAGTTGAAAACTTGTGTTTCCTTTCATGATTAACACATTGAATAATATATGTATGTTTTATTATTTCTTATTACAATTTCCTTACATTTATGTTTTTTTAAGTGTTTGATAAAACTCTCCGTATGCAATTTACTTTCAAGTTTGACATTAAGATTCTTAATTTTTGGTATAGTATCTGTATTTCTTAATATTCCCCAATGAACAAGCTGCATATATTTCATGAAATATTTTGATCTGCATTCACTTTAATATGCATTTATTTTATTTATTGAATAATGTCTGTAGGTTTTATTTTATTTCCTTGCCTCTCGAATTCTTGAAACATTAGTCACATATCTACTCGTACCTACGCGTTCTTGATTGCCGTTCTTCTGTTATTTCTGGTCTAGATTAACCAAATTGTCTTTAGGCTTATTTGACATGCAATTTATAATCAGTACTTACGGGTCCTCGATAGTGGATCTGTGAATAGTTGAAGAATTTTGATGCAAGATTTTTTCTTGATTTTACATTTGGAGAAAACCTTACATCGTCAACTTATGAAGAATTTAGTAATCTACCCCTCTGAATAATAAACTTAGAAAAAAATTATCTGATTGTAACAGTTATAAATACCTGTTATTATGGTTCAGTGCCAATCATTGTCGGGATGTGACAAATAGCATGTGCAATCACGGAGGTTTTGACGCGCCTATATTCATGGGCTTCTTTTTTGTCGTTTGACAGGCACATATAAACGATGCCGTGCAAATTTTAGTCCTTTTAAATGGTAAAAGCCTAATAAGACACTAAGGTAAGCTCAATTGTTAATAATATCATTTAATTAAAATCTCAAATCATCATGCTTCGTGATGATAGTAAGTAATGCACCTGTTGATTATTGTTTTGTAATTTCACAAGCGCTATCTGTAACGCATGTATTTGTAACCTCAGAAGCACATGTTAATTTGTTACTTCGACTTCTAGGCAATTTTTGTAAGGAGATTATTCTTGTAAGGAGGATCCTTGTTGTATGGATATCCTTGATACCATTTAAAACAATGCAGTGCAAGTAACAATATCAGCAGAATATATGTAACCGGCAAATAAACCTCTAGAAGTGAAATACTTAGGGAACGTGTTCTCAAAGACAATGTGGCAAGCTGTTAGACGGAAGATGCAGTCATATGATGTATTATGAAATAGGCGACAACATCTCGATATGTGCGACGATGTGCAGTTTGTACAGTTTGTACAGGCCAGGCGTAGCTGAGACATATTATAACCCTACAATTACATATGTTAGCGATCAGAAAAGCAAAGCGCAGCTAAGAAATATTATACCTTAACACATCTATGAGGCTAATGTTTACTCGTGCAAGACCACCGACTGGTTGCAGATGTGAAACAGTGTGAAGCAGAATAACAGACTTCAACCTACAAGATTCAACAAGACCCTCACTTGTGCAGATTGTATAAGCTTAGTAGTTTTAACTGTAGTTTTTTATTGAATGCAAAGACTCCAAGATACTGTAACTAATTAAGAACGTTTAGCCTTGTTGTTCGGAGATTCTTTGTACGAACTCCGAAATAACCTATCTTTAGCATCGTTGTCAGATAGAGCAAGGTTGTATTTTGGAAGCTTTGTAGTTAATTGTATTAGTCTTAAGTATTAAGCGCATTATATCACCTAATGTGAGTTTCTTATAAGTCGAAGAGAGATATCGAACAGCTGTTACGAATCAGATCGTGTTTATTTAAGATTATTGAGGACCAAGTTCATTAAGTAACTACTTGTTGACAGTCTTTGTGTGTGTATTATACAGTCGATGTGTTTTCATTCATATACTTATTTTTATTATTAATTATACAGTTAAATTAGATCTGGTGTGTTTGATTGGTATTTCTATAAGTCCTTATCCTAGTTTTCATGTTTTTGTGTATTTAAAAAGCATGTGGCGCTTATAGATGACCCATGACCTTTTGCACCGACTAACGAGTTACAGGGGCATCGTTTTTGATTTTTGCTTTAATTATTGAGCAAGTTCATTGACATATTAAAGTGACATCCTTTTATTGGACCAAAACATCTAGTCAATAACAAGGGTAGTCGCATGATTAAAGTAAATTACATATGTAAAAATATTTAAAAGAAGTTTTCTCAAAAATCCTTTGCAGCAGATTTGTTTGCTTAAGTTCACCTTAAAAATTGAATAAAAAACTACCCCACTCTGTACTGATATTTTGTCCAACTATTCTTTACTTTGTTTTAAATGAATATAAAATAAATGAAAATTAGGCAACTCACATTACAATGAATGTTATTCTGGTAAAAATCTTTCCCGCGGTTACAAATGTGTAAATATTTGATCAAAAAGGAATTTTTATTTGGTTAGATATTGAGTTATTATTTCAAATATTTATTATATATTCCCTATGTGTAATAGGTACTCGGACATCCTTCGGTTATTAAAGTATGTGCTATGCAACCAATATTGCAATTGCCGTTTCAGTATCGAGGAGCCTTACGGTCAGCTTAAATGGTGCGGACTATGTACAAATAAGTTTTAGCAAGTTGGATGTCGTCAATATTAAAATGTCACCACCAGAATATACGCAATCCATTGTTGCCGCTCTTTGTATTAGAAATAAAATATGAATGGCGGTACCTACTATATGTACGTGGAGATTGCTGCATTTGTTACCTGTAAATCATATTTAAGGCAAGCCACTTGCAAGTTTTTTTTTAACTACTTTCGTATGCCTATTAGTTCATTTGATGAAGTTCACAGCAAATTGGGAAATAATTTAAATCTTTGCGATTACATATATTAGAATTTATTTTTATGGTGCGGTTCTTATAACTTTTAGGTGAAGAATCACAAATACATCTCCTTATTATTAAAATTACCGTATCAATGCAAAAGTTAAGGTGAATTGGTTATTACGTTATTACTAAAAACACGGTTCATAAACGTAGCGCACCGTCAGGATCCTAGTTAAATATCTCATAAAAGCTTTAACTCTGAATCATCTTGGTAATACACATACGTAAGGGTTCTCCTGATAGCCTCTGTGAACCAGTCACGAGACTGATAGTACTCACCACATATTTATTTATTGTTATATTCGAACAATGTTTTCAGCACGTCAAGATTTATTATCAGATCTAACCGACAGTCGCATGTGAAACGGATTTTTGCGCTTTATTTACATGTGAAACTAAATCACATTAAAAACCTACCGAGTTGTTTTTAATTTTTTTAGTAAATTATCGACTAACGTTTCTTTTACGTTGTACTTCTCTCATAGTCATCACTTGCTTACACCGCAAGGATGATGTGGATATACAATAAGTCTTCTTTGGCAAAATATATCTACGTAATTGAGCATAGTCATAATGAAAATACAAGAGTAGGTCAAATATGCTAAACTTTTTTCTCTTGATAATTTAACTACCTGCTATTATCTGACATTTTGGTACAGATTTTTTAAATAGCCAAAATTAATTTTCTTAATTGCTCATGCTTTTTCTCATTGTCTAGCCATAGAAATTCTTAATGAACCATTCAACGGCTGTGTAAAAAGACCATGAGCTTTGACTTAATTCTTGAGTTATATGCATGTGACAACGTGCAAGTGTCCACTCTGCCTGTTGTTTCAGGAACTTTTTTGAGCAACCATAATTCATTGTCTCCTAATATAACTTTGCTCCAGCTATGATGAAACATTTATTGGCTTATGGGCTAAGCGATTTTCCTTTTGTTCATCGAACTAGCTTTCAGACATTTTCTAGTTTTTTATCTCATCTTGACAATTAATCATTTGTCAATCTCTGGCTAGTACTGAGCATACTTTCGATTGTTTTTTCCTCTAAATTTTATTGTCTGGTAAAAAAGCATTTTAAGCAACTTTCATGCGATTTTTAAAGTTTAACATAAAATTTGTTCCCGTAACGCTTAGGTATTGATATTTGCTTGCATCTTCAGTTTAATAACCAATACACAGGCACCAACTGCACTGATCGGAACGACCTACTGCAACTACTTACTTTAATCTCAAATGTTTTACTCAACTTTATTCTCATTACTCTGAAGACAATATTTCCACACCTATAGATCTATAAGCTTACACTTAAATGTAATTACGTGTAAGTATGTTAATTTACCTTTTCCTTTAACGTGAATTTTATCACGTTCTGTAATATGATAAGAATTTGGTAATAAGTCTTTAGTGGACTGTGAGATGTGGATTTTCATAGCTTCGCTTGTTGATTCCATTCTTGAGGCCGTATTTACACTATCACCAAATAAGCAGTATCTAGGCATTTTGAGACCCACTATTCCAGCAACTACGGCGCCCGAATGTATACCTACTCTTATCTCTAGATGTCGTCCTAAAAAAAGGGATATTTATATAGAAAAGTAATGTAAAGTAATTTTGAATTATTATCAAAATGTGCACATACACAGAAAAGAAGTACGTAAAAACATATTTTATGAATTTCTATTTC
This sequence comes from Amphimallon solstitiale, assembly GCA_963170755.1. Lineage (NCBI taxonomy): Eukaryota > Metazoa > Arthropoda > Insecta > Coleoptera > Scarabaeidae > Amphimallon > Amphimallon solstitiale. The sequence goes on from OY720678.1 coordinate 26,817,805, forward strand.
TGAATTTAGAATCTTAGTTGAAATTAGTTAAAATTGCATTCTAAAATAAAAGTTAATAAAGGAAATGTTTGTGTGCAAGTTTGTATGCTATATTAGTAAAAGTCGCTTTTCTTTACCAATATTTGAGAATGAAAAAAGTAGCAGCTATAACTACAACTGTATAAGGCATTGAAATATAAAGGTGACCATACACTTTCCGACCGGCCGGGGGCCTCTCAGTTACGCTTGAACCAGTGGTGAGTAAATTATAAAAAAGAAAAATGATTTATTTATTATATTATCACTTTATTTTATGTGTGTTCCAAATAAAATTTTGTATCACTTATAATTTCGGATATATTAGACAAATTGTTGCTAAATATAATATGGGTCATTAGTGATTTTAATAATTAAAAACGTCAAATTTATTTTTTAGTAACACACGCATCATTTATAATGGACCATTTTTATGGCGTTTCTTTACACATAAGTGAAATATTTATTATTTATTTATTTATTTAAAGGGGAATACAGTCTTAAAAATGTAAGAACTTAGTAGGTATGAATAACATATTTCGCGTACTCAAGTGTACGTTACTAAACCTAACCTAGTAAATTCAAACTATAAAAGCATTTAGAAGTTAATTTGAAACAAGTTTTGTATACAAATTTCTTCAAAATTTGAACTGGAAGTAGCACGTTACTCTGAACAAAAACTGTTTTTTTGCGAATATCTCTCAAGTAATATAGTCTATGTAAATTTAGAAAAACGGCAAATGTCTAAAAGTGAACTTCGAACATGCTTTGAACAAAAATCTTTACAACCGCTCATACCTACTTAAAGGTCGTAAATTGTTGTGAACATTTTCTAAATTAAAAAAGACTAATAATTCGTCTTATACTTATGAATAATTCATCTAATTTGTTCGAAATTCTCTCTCTTATTATAATTATTTGACATAGCTAGACAAACACTATGGAATGTTCGAAAAATAATTAATAAGACAATAATTAGATAGTTGAAAAGCTATTCTACCTAATTAACTTTATACAAGATTATTTTATAATACTTACCTGTGGATGGATCTTTTAAGTCTGTTATTGCATCAATCATATCTAAGGCCATATCACACACTTTTTCAGCGTGATTATCTTCCGTTTGGGGTGCTCCAGATACAACCATGTAAGCGTCACCTATAGTCTCCACCTGGGACCGAAAATTATAAGCATCTATGTCGACATTAATTTTCCGTAACGTGCGCCTATTCCATTAACACACACATAAATAAAAAAATACAAAAAGGAACTAAATTGTGTAGATACTTAATATTACTAACGTTAACGAAACATGCAGTATTGTACAGAGCTAAACCAATTACTATTTTACTTCTTAAAACAAGAACCAATAAATATTCTTAATTAGTTCGACATGCAAATATTATCGTTTTGTCTCTGTCATGTTGGACAGTTTTCATCAAAAGGCTTTATTCGAAATAGCACTTTCTCTTGGAAAAATTACAACATTTAGGACAGGATGAAAACTTACCGCAGCAAAAAAAAAATAAAAACATATTTGCAATAGAAAGTTTCACTACAAAGAATTTGCTGAATATAGTTTGGCTAATTAGAGACTGTGTTTCCTGGGTGATAATCGTCCTGCATGTGGCATATATGTTAATAAATGTCTATTGGTATTTGTGATATACTGTAGTAGCGACAGTTATTAGAACAGAATAAGCCTATATTAAAAGAAAGATGTACTTTTGCTTATTATCGAAATAATTAAATAATGGAAGAGCAGTTATAAGTGGCGGAGGCGCCGCGCATTAAACTATTATAGATATTTTCGGTAGATGAAGTCAAGGATTACGAGTATATCTAAAGTATTCCTGTTTATTTAACTATTTTTTGGATGTATGTTACCATGCAAATTTTAAAATTACATAATCTGTTCATGTTATTATTCACGCTAGAAATAATCACGATTGCCACTTATCAAATTAGCAGAACTAGTAATCAACTCAGTCCGTTATTTTTGCGAGAAAGCACGCGACGTATATTTTTTCCTTTTCTTTTATCTGCGGAATGTAGACTGTATTACTGAAGTTTGTTTGATATTTAATCTGTATACGATTTTCCTAGAGCTGAGTTCCGTAAAATTGGTAGTTAGAGTAGCTAATATTTCTCAAACTACTCTTGAAATTTAAATATTTGTAGTAAATGACTCATTTTTACACTGAAGTTTTTCGATGCAACTTTATGTAAATCGTTCATATATACCCATATGCACTCTGTCTTCGGCATTTTTCTTCCAGTTCAATAGTTCTTGTCGCGAAAACAGCGATACCACATTATGATTTGCCTTTTTCTCTCAGAAGATGGAATTTTGAATTCTATATTTTTAAATTGCCCTTTCTCCTTTCAGGCGACTTAACCACCTAGTTAGAGATTTAGACATTCATATTTTTTTTTATTCTAACGTATGTTTTCTTTTTTATATTGTCACATATTTCTTTTGATTTTAATAGTCACATTTTTTACTTCTTTCTTCCACTACTGTGCAAGTTAATTATTCTCCTAATTAAATTTGAGTAATAAATCAATTTTACCTGTTATGAAATAACTAGGTCGGGCATGGCTTCACCGTTGCCTTTTTATTAGAAAAAAAGTGGCAGCTGGTGCGACGTCATTACCCACGCGGTATTTTAATGGAAAAAATGCATCACTGTGATTTAACGAGCACTGATGAACCTTTATCGAGTTGCATCGTTTTCTCTGTATTATTAGACCTCTTTTTCTTGTCTTTTAGTTACGTCATTTTTCGTTTCTCTTGATTAATGACGACCTCTTGTCTTATAGTAACTTGTCTATGTTTTAGAATACAAAAAAATTTATATTGTATATAAGCTTACAATTAAAAATTGGTTTAACCTGTGTAAATTCAAGATGTAATAATTAAGGTAAATAAGAACTTAGTAAACAGAAGTGCTGTTTTTTAACATACCAATACATACAGAGTATAATTAGTATTTGAGACAATAATTTAATAATGAAATGTATACTACTGCAGTACCTAAGTCTATTATTGTTTCCTTAAATAATAGAGATTAATCAAATTCATTGTATTTGAGTAATAGCACCAATATAATTGGGATTTAATATAGAGGGTAATAATTTAAAAAATTCAAAGTTTATATTTCAGGAATTAATAAAAAATTAGAAATCTTAAGAACATATTTATTTCACTGCATTTTACTTCAATTCTTTTCAATAAACTGAAACGCAAGTGACTATTTGAAAATTTAATGTAAACAATTTTGTGTTAGGATTAATTTATAGTATCTGCTACTACTTCAATATTTGTAAGTGATTATAACCTGTATTTACTAGTACATTTTGTATACATACATAAATCGTAAAAACTTGTAAGTTTATTAAAAATAGGAATAAAAACTATAAAAGAGATCCAGGAAAGTTACATGCACATGCACATACATATAGTATATTATTATAGGTAGTTAGTGCTTTTATCAAGATTGATATCGACAAACCTTTTTTACGGAGCATTTTAAATTTACAACAGCTACATATTATTTATTGTTCTATACTGCTCTTTATCAAAACATGTCTTTTGTCATCTTTGTAAGAAAAATCGCCCTAGTAAGTATATGAATATCTTGCATCATACAAATATGGGTTTTCCTATGCCTATCTCTCACAGTTTTAGAGATATTAATGACTATTCAATTCACCTGTCATTGTTCAAATATGAACCAATAAAATAGCAAATATTTACTTTCGTATCATAGCAACAGGAAATTTCAGCGATTATATCTTCCTAGAAGGTATTCAAGTGGATATTTTAAACAAGTGAAAGTTTTTATTAATGTAACTCATTTACTAACAATATTGAAGGTACAATTAGGAAAACTAACATTACTGCAGTGCTGCAGCAGACATTCTGGAACAGAGCTATCACTGGGAGTACCCGAGGGAGTACCTTTCTCTTGTAGCTTAATACCGTCACTATTACTGACAGATGTCGAAGTTGTACATGACACATTTGTTGTTGTAAAATTTCTTCGCATTTTGGTGATAATCGACTCGTGGTGCTCATCATCAAGCTGCAAGTACGATTTTATGGAATTCAGATTTTGGTGTCCCGTTATTTTCATCAGTTGTTGCTCTCCGACTCCAGCTTTCGCCAGAGATGATACAGTTGAAGAGCGTACCGAATGATTTGGTATCTTCCTTCTTTTAACATCTAATCCAGTTTTTTCAGCTAATAACTTCACCCATTTACTGATCTCACATATACCAACTGGACTGTTCTTATACCACACCGCATTCTCAACTTTATCCCAAAACGGATTCGGTGTCAAAAACATCCTTTCTGTTTTCACATTTTTTCCTCTCTTCGATTTCAGTAGATAATACAATCTAAATAACAGAAGAATATTAATTATACCGTCTTGAAATTAAATATAAATAGGTTACCTAACTGGACACATATCGGTATTGCTTTTATTCTCTATCAACCACTTGCTGCCTGTCAATGATTTAGTTCCCCCCTGCGCAGTTTTCGAAAATACTGGATTATACTCAATTCTACCAGTTCTTCTTCCCTTGTTATCGAGTTCCTCCTTGAAGTAATAGGTGAAACAGTTGCTCCCTTCTCCTCCCCGCCAAGCTAGTTCGTAAGATGCTATTAAGAAAAACTTTTTCTGTAAACCGTCTGGGGTACTCTCATCTAATATGCGTATCATATTTAAGTATTCTGGTTCTGTAAGTGCCGCCGCGTTGCTGGTTCTTTTTTCAGGACACGCTTGCAGTTTTCTTCTTGTAGCATCCCTGGCGTCACGTGCTGACTTAAATATTGCATCAGAAAACGGGTTTACGTTTATTTTCCACTTATTGAAGAACATTTCTTGAACCATTTTCGCCGTCACGTTCCACATGTGCTTGATGACGCCTTCTTTATAATCGGACCCATCTTTTTTCTTCATATTACATGCCCACGACTTTAAGATGACATTTAAGTCCACAGGAGAAGTAGATTGATCCAGTTTATAGCCTTTTGCTGTTAAAAATGTACTAAATTGTCTCCATACTGAATCTTTGGATTTCTTCGTGTTCCAAGGGATATTTTCGCAAATTTCAGCATCGATTTCGTCTTCAGATTTCGTGCCAAATCTTTTCTCAGTTCCCATTATTTAGAAACACCAGTTTTTATTCAACGAAACGAACTAAATAGGAACACGATTCCAAAAATTTTAATGACAAACATAAATGTTTTTTTTTGTTGACATGGAAACGTAATCATGTGTAACTAAATTTTGAGTCATTTTAATATGAAAAATTGATTTGGTTCATTGAATAGTCTCTCGAATACGATTCGTAGTCAAAGTTGAGTCTACTATTTTTGTGGTGCTTTACACTCATGTCTTTCATAATTGCGAATACTACTCGTGCTCCGCACTCGTAGTATTTAAATGCAATCATGAAAGACATTCGTGTAACCACCACAAAAATAATCGACATAACTTTGACTACTCATGGTATTATAAGTGATTATTTTCTAAATTGAGCATTTTCAAGAAAAATCGTAGTAGTAAGCCTTGAAAAGTAAATTTGATCTGTCAAAATTGAAAGGTAGTTCATTTCGTTTCTAACTGGTTTTAAGTTGTTCACAAATATGCAAGACGAATTCAATAATTATTCTAATAGAGACATTTTAACTTTATTCTACATTCATGGTGAATCTCTTCAAATAATTGATAGAACATGTCGACTTTTTAATGAAAGATACCCACATTTACCAGCAATGAATAAAACTAAATTTAAACGAATAGAGTCAAGTTTCATTCGTTTTGGTATTCAAGTCAAGAAGACAGTTCCAAAACCGATTACGGGCGACGATGGTAATGAAATAGTTGTTTTTGGGATATTTTCATGCACATCCAACCAGTTCTATACCGGCGGCATCTGCAGATGTAGGAATTTCATGTACATCTATACATAGGATTTTAAAGAAAAATAAGATGCACCCTTATTCATTTCAAACTGTTCAGTTTTGCGAGTTTATTATAACTAAAACACAAGAAGATCGTGATTTTTTATCAAAAATTGTCTGGACAGATGAATCGAAATTTAATCGTGAAGGAATAGTTAATAGAAGAAATTGTCATCATTGGGCACAACAAAATCCACATGCCATTAGAGAAACAAATTTTCAAGACACTTTTAGCTTCAATGGTTTCGCAATGATTGTAAATAACCGCGTTGAATACGAAATTTATAATGAGAATTTAACGAGCGTCCGGTATCTACAGTTGTTAAGAGAAGTAGTACTGCAATTTTTGAATAACCTACCACACAATCTCATACGACAATGTTGGTTTCAAATGGATGGAGCACCCGCTCACTCTTCACATGAGGTATATCGGGAATTAACAAATATCTTTGAGGATAGGTGGATTGGCCGCAATGGACCCTCGTTATGGCCACCTAGATCCCCCGATCTGACTCCCCTTGATTTTTATTTATGGGGTCAAATAAAAAATGAAGTTTATGCGTCTCCCGTGCAAAACAAAGAACAGCTTATAGCTAGAGTAAGAGACGGTTTTCGAAACTTGAACGCTGAGCAAGTAAGAAAAGCAACTACAACAGAGTTAAGAAGAAGAATTATGATTTGTTTAGAACGGAACGGAGAACATTTTGAACATTTATGAATACCATTCTGAACGCATTATTTGTCTTTAATAAGTTGATATTATTCACATTTCAGATTGTTATGGTTATTTTTGTTATATGATGATATTAAAGCCATTCTAAGTTTTGCTATTTATTTTTTTTTAACTTTCTCACACAAAGTTTGATGGATCAAAAACAATTGGTGTAATTCCAAAACTATTTAGATTTTTTTTCACAGTTTACTGCTAATAATGCTCAATTTAGAAAATAATCATTAATATCTCTAAAAGTGTGAGAGATAGGCATAGGGAAACCTATATCTGTATGATGCAAGATATTCATCTACTTACTAGGGCGTGCTCATTTACAGATTTTTCCATACAAAAAAAAATCGATTTTTCTTAAATTTAAGATTACATAAATAATCGATAAATTTCGAACACCCTGTATGAGATTTATTAAATATTTAGACATTACTCATAATCTTATACCTTTCCCTGTTTGCAGTAGAAATATGACGTAATTCTATTCAAATACGCCTTAGATATGTCGTTTTAAAAAGTGCATTGCAAAAACAAAAAATTTGACAAAAATCAAAATAATTCAAGAACGGTTAATTATTCACAAAATAAAACCTAATTAAATGTGTAACAGCACTCTAGAAGGAATCTAAAAAAGCAATAAAAAATATAACATTCCATTTAAAAAATCAAAGTTGGCTATGACTTCCTGTATAACCAAAAGTGGTTAATGAGTGTAAATATTTTATATTAACAGACCAAGTATCAACATTACGTGCTACAAATGTTCAAAACTGTCCTAAGGCGTTAACATAGAAAAGTTCTAACAAACGGGTTAGGTGAAAAAGCCTGTATAGTTCGTTTCAAGAAATATAAGCGACTTGTATAAGGTGATAATCCGGATTAAAGAGAAACCCTTTCCTCGAGCTGCTTTCTAATTATCTGTAGACCGTACCTGATATTTTTCAAGTGCTTCTTCATTACCCGCTGCAGCTCGAGGAAAGGGTTTCTCTTTAATCCGGATTATCACCTTATACAAGTCGCTCATATTTCTTGAAACGAATTATACAGGATGTTCCTAAATATCATGTACATAAGGAAGGGAGTAACTATTTGGTTTGTTTTGTGCCTAAAATTTCATATAAACATAGGTCTGCAAACGCTTCGTTACCAATATGCAGGGTGTTGAAATTTCAAGAATTTTTCACTTTTTACTGTATAGCTCCTGCAGTTTTTTTACGATTTCTAATGTCAATTGTCAAATTAATAAACTCAAGTGATTATCTGAATAAAGCCAGAGCCTGCTAGACCATTTTAAAAAATTTAATTTTCTCTGGCGAATTACAGAAAATTGTTTTCTATTTTTTTTCTCGATAACGGTCAGAGATAAGAAAAAAATATAAGAGATCAAAAAGTTTCTAAACAAGACAGAAAATTTATTGCGTATTTTAGAATCTAGCAGTGGCGCATCGCAAAAAAGTTCAGGGTGAGAAAAGAGGGCATGACCCCGAAAAAATTATTACCCTGTAGATTTACATAATCATTTGGCATGGCTAATGATGCAGGCCTTATAGCGTAACCTACCTTCCAAATTTGAACAAAATATCTCAAAAACTGCAGGAGCTATACAGTAAAAAGTGAAAAATTCTTGAAATTTCAACACCCTGCATATTGGTAACGAAGCGTTTGCAGACCTATGTTTATATGAAATTTTAGGCACAAAATAAACCAAATAGTTACCCCCTTCCTTATGTACATGATATTTAGGAACAGCCTGTATATATACGTGTCTTATAATAAAAAAAACGAATCTCTAGGGGCTTTATGTATAAGTCGACTTTAATAATTTAAAAGGCAAATTAAATGGTCAGATGTAGACTATAAAATGAACTGATAAAATTATTCATAACCCTTAGGCGTTTTAAGGTCTCAGAGCTAATCAAAAATGAAGAAGCAATCTGTCGATAATGCTTTATATTTTATTATATTTCGTTTATATTTAGTTTTAAAGTCTACTTTTTCCCATTTTATTTGGTGTATTACTCATTCTAATCGTTCAAAAATAAAGGCCAAGTGTCTCATATGCCATATTTATTTCCAACTAAAATTTAAAAACTGATCTCTGTGCGACTGGCGCAAATCCGCAAAACAAATACGCCCTTTCCGTCGTTTTTGCACAAACCACTGCCTTTTTCCGCGGACACGTTACTACAATCGTAAAGATTCCGCCGACCAGCTCTGTGGCTCTTCACGGCAACGTAAATATACCGAATGTTCAATTCATTTGTTCTACCGACAAGGTCGTGACTTATTATTTAATTTACAAAATAAATATCATTTTATAATTATATGTTGATATTTACATGTAAAGAAAACATAGTCCGTATGATAAAATAGCGTCAATATCCTGTCATTTTAAATTTATATTCCGTTGTAGTTGATTAGTTGAGGTTGATAACTTTCAAATCGAAATTCTAGAGGTACATAATTTAAAAAAATATCAAATAGTATAAATAATAAAAAAAGAAATGTAGGTATAAGCAAATTCATTACATTTAGTAATTAAAAAACAATTTATATATGAGATTCCATGCTGTCGGAAGGTACAAAAGTTTCGCAGGTCCTGGCGCGAGCAGTAAAGTCAATTGTGCTCATCAATTAAGTAATTATATTACTCACGTAAGCTCAGATTTGCCGATATAAACAAAAGGTTTAGTACATTTTGTGTTGGAAACATTTATCTCATAACACAATACAAATTATCGCAAGTTAATAACTCACCTTGTATACTTTATTTCGTTCAGATAAATTATCAAAAATCGAATACATTCCATTTAGCATCGAGACAACTTCCATTGGCGTAATACGACTACATATTTCCGTAAAAGTAACTACGTCTGAAAATAAAACTGATACACTGTCGAACATCTGAAAACAAAATTTATTTAAGTAGACATTTATATATTGGTCACCTTAAAGTTAGGCATTATTTTATTAATCAGTAAGTAATATTAACATTTTGGAGTAAACACACATTTTACTAAATCAGTTAATTGAAAAATGCTTTTGAAACATTTATGCCCTTTCATTTTAAATAAATGTATTACATAAAATTTGTTTTTGTGTAGTTGTTATAAAAGAAAATATGATCATAAACAGTTATTACTAGTTATTAGAAATAGTGTCTTTGGAAGATTTTACAATATATCATTGACTATTATGATTTTTAACTTCTAAAGTTCTAGTCCGGGAGGTAGCGTTGCATTTTAGGTAGTGATTTTACGCCGATCGACTGTTATCTTTTTCGATACGTATTGCTGTGAACCTTCCGTTTAAATAGAATTTTTATAATTTATTTATTAAAGAGTCTATAAAATTGATGTTTGTACTAACTCTATAGGCAAAACAGCATAATTGATTATCTCTCGTGGGTTCTACTGTGATTTACTTCTTTCCTTACTTGTTTCACTTTCTTTATTATTGTGATGTTGTGTGGGATAGGGTTATAAATAATTATGACACTAGATTACTCATGTGAAAAATGTATTATATACTTATCAATAACAATAGGTAGAATTTATTTTAGACTGTATATTATTTATTCACAATTCTTACAAATAACAGTTTTCACAATAATATCGTGTTCGTTCACTTAAATGTGTATTGAATCAATACAGGGTTTCTCCGCTTTCACTCTTTTCTTATAAAAAGCCTGTATATTTAGGCCAAATTATATTGACTTGATAATGAAGGTACTGACTAATCGTCTTTATGCAAACATTCACACGTACTACATAAAGCTTGAATCAATCACCACCCCAGATACATTCCTAATGCATCACAAACTAATTGCCTCACGGAGATTTAGATTCTTAGTGCGAAGCGTTTAGGCGTTCCTGTTTATAAAAGTTTGAATATTGTTCAAAATAGTACTTTCTAAGGTCTTTCTTAATGAACACTGGTCCGTTGTGTAAGTATTCGCACACAGTACACTTTTAAGACTAATGTTCTTAATTTTAATTAAAATTGTGTCCCTATATTGACGTTCTATCATTTAAATAACTAAGTATTAAAAGAAATGGAGTGATTAGAGAGAACCTGTATATATTTGATTCAATTTAATAGTTAAACAATATTATTTACTACTCACTGCGTAGATTCATATAATTCCTCGAATTCTTGTTGAAATTGGTTTTCCATTTTTGTGGATTCTTCTCTCATTGGAATCTTCTATAAATTAAATGATGACGCTCACTTTTTGAAAATATGGCGACCAGAAACAGTTGGAAATTATTCCTATAGAAGCGTATATGCTTCTTGTTCGTTTGTGAATTGTTAGGTAATCCTTTTATATTTGTTTTGCGGTAATAATGGTAAGCGTGTAACGACCCCACTTGACCATTATTCGCTCAACACGTAGATGTATTGTTTTCTTCAAGAGACTCTATTACTTTCTTGTGAGTTAGAAGTTTTTAATGTAACAGGAACCAGCTAACAACTAACTAATTTTCTGTTCCGACGCGCTTTTTATAGTTGAAAATAAATGCCACCCGCTATTTGATTGTTGTGCGGACTTTTATTTTTGAATTGTTCGTTGTAGCGCCTCTAGCGGATATCTCGACATTTATGCCTTGTCTCTTCTTCCTCTTGTCGTTTTTTAGGTTGGTATTTATTTTGGTATGTTTGATCTTGACATTTGATGTCTTCTACATTCACCAACGACAGTATTTGTTGTTGTTCCATATATTTATATCTAATGTGCAGTAAGTATATTGATATTCACTTTAATGTTTTTCTTACGTTATTTTATTCGTTTATTGCTATCGTAAACATTCATTGTACTTATAAATACACTCATTGCTACTTTCGTTGTTTCGTAGATACATTCTTCGACCAAGCGCTAACCTTACTCGTATTTTTGTTCTGGTGCTTTTAATCGGAAAGAATGGAAAGAAATTGGATATTGTTTCGATCGTCAGTCCCTCCGTTTGCGGCTTCCCCGTCTGCTCCGTTCTCTCTTTGAACCATATCATTGTGCGTGGTGAGTTTTGAATATCTAATATGCTGTAATAAATCATTGCTTTTTATATTAATGCTGCTTATTTCTTTGGTTACAGATGTTCGTTTGTATGTGCACTAAGTTTGGAACCATGAAGAAGATTGCAATTACTCGCATTACAATGAGAATTGATACCTTTGTTGTATATATTAAAAATATTATACGATTTTGTGATGTTCTTTATGATATACTTTATCTTAATATCCTTTTCAACGCAAGTGTATGTATTTTATTTCTAAGTTACTTGAGTGCATTAAGCCTCTTCATATACATTACGAGCATATCTTATTTTATTCTCTGAGTATAGTTTAATTGCTTTTAGATGATTGACTCTTATAATTGTTCCGTTAGTTAACATCACTCTTTCACGGTTGTTGGTCTTAAGAGTCTTTCCATTTTTAAATGTAGGTTCTTTGCATAATATACTCAGAGCTCTTTTTGTTCCTAACTTATAGTCAGGTTCTTTATTTTCAAATTTGAATGTTATCTCGGGTTTTTCACTTCTGAAAATAAGCATTCATTTGCGTCATTGACTGTTATTGTTGAGGTTTTTCCTCACTTATTTCTAAATGATATATATATATGTTGTCACTGGATTCCGGGTTTTCTTCCGCGTTTCCACTGCTTGGTCTTTGGAAAGACCGATGCTGGTTTCTTGACGACGTTTCGGCAAAATCACACTTGCCATCTTCAGGTCTGCGATAACTGTCTGCTTCTGCTTCTTGTTATTCGTAAACTGACGTTTTCGGGATTCGGATGGTGGTTATATACTCCGTTAGCGTTTGGGTTGGTTGCCCTTGGATGAGTGTGGGCATGGTTCCGTGTCGTTGGGCTCGTGTTTGGAGTGTGTCGGCTGGTTTGCGATGTAGATGTATTAGTTTGATGTTTTTTGTTGATATCTGATCTTGTTAGTGCTGGTTTACATGCTGTTGGTAACCTCTGGGTATCATCTCGTGAATTCAGATTGTTTGGATGTTTTTCAATTTCGATGGCTTCCCTGATGATTCTGGGTTTAGTATGTTCGATGTTCGCTAATAGCTTGGTGTTACTGAAGTCTATCGTGTGGGATGTTTCTTTTACATGTTGAGCCAGGGATGAAGTTTTCTCGTCTTTTCTTACGGAATTTTTGTGTTCGTCTCTTCTTGCGTTTACCCTTCTGTTCGTTTGTCCAATGTAAGTTTTTTCACAGTTGAGGCACGGAATTTCATAAACTCATTGGTTTTCTAAAGGTATTTTTTTTTTTAGGGTTTCGAAGGACTGTACTGATTTTTCTGTCTGCTTTGAATGTTGTTTCAATGTTGTGTCTTCGTAGGATTTTGGATATTCTATCGGTGGTGCCTTTAACATAGGGTAAGTAGGTTTTGGCAGTTGGTGTATCTTTTTCCTCTTGTGGTGTTGTTGGTTTCGGTTTGGATGCTCTTTTGATAGCAGATTCACTGAAACCATTCTGCTGGAGTGCCTTGTGGAGTTTGTCCATTTCTTGGGTGATGTTATCTTCGTCTGCTAATCTCTGCGATCTTGTCACTAGGGTTTTCACAACTGATTGTAACTGAGCTGGGTGGTGGTGAGACTGAGCGTTCAGATATCTGTCTGTATGGGTGGATTTTCGGTATACCGTGTGACTTAAGTTCCCATTTTCTTTCTTCTTGACCAAAACGTCGAGGAAAGGTAATTCGTTGTTCGATTCTATTTCCATCGTAAATTTTATGTTTGGATGGGTTTTGTTTAAATGTTCCAGGAAGATGTCGAGCTGGTCCTTTCCATGTGTCCAGATCACGAAAGTGTCATCGACGTAGCGTAGCCAGAGTTTGGGTTTGTGTGTGGCCGTCCTTAGTGCTGTTTTTTCTAAGTTTTTATGGAAAACTTAGAAAAAACAGCACTAAGGACGGCCACTGAACGTTCAGTCTCACCACCACCCAGCTCAGTTACAATCAGTTGTGAAAACCCTAGTGACAAGATCGCAGAGATTAGCAGACGAAGATAACATCACCCAAGAAATGGACAAACTCCACAAGGCACTCCAGCAGAATGGTTTCAGTGAATCTGCTATCAAAAGAGCATCCAAACCGAAACCAACAACACCACAAGAGGAAAAAGATACACCAACTGCCAAAACCTACTTACCCTATGTTAAAGGCACCACCGATAGAATATCCAAAATCCTACGAAGACACAACATTGAAACAACATTCAAAGCAGACAGAAAAATCAGTACAGTCCTTCGAAACCCTAAAACAAAAATACCTTTAGAAAACCAAGGAGTTTATGAAATTCCGTGCCTCAACTGTGAAAAAACTTACATTGGACAAACGAACAGAAGGGTAAACGCAAGAAGAGACGAACACAAAAATTCCGTAAGAAAAGACGAGAAAACTTCATCCCTGGCTCAACATGTAAAAGAAACATCCCACACGATAGACTTCAGTAACACCAAGCTATTAGCGAACATCGAACGTACTAAAACCAGAATCATCAGGGAAGCCATCGAAATTGAAAAACATCCGAACAATCTGAATTCACGAGATGATACCCAGAGGTTACCAACAGCATGGAAACCAGCACTAACAAGATTAGATATCAACAAAAAACATCAAACTAATACATCTACATCGCAAACCAGCCGACACACTCCAAACACGAGCCCAACGACACGGAACCATGCCCACACTCATTCAAGGGCAACCAACCCAAACGCTAACGGAGTATATAACCACCATCCGAATCCCGAAAACGTCAGTTTACGAATACCAAGAAGCAGAAGCAGACAGTTATCGCAGACCTGAAGATGGCAAGTGTGATTTTGCTGAAACGTCGTCAAGAAACCAGCATCGGTCTTTCCAAAGACCAAGCAGTGGAAACGCGGAAGAAAACCCGGAATCCAGTGACAACACATACTACTACCCGCGGAAACCTGAAAGAGAACATATATATATATATATATATATATATAATTAATATTTTATATGTGATTAATGTATATATTAAACACATATAATCTTGTTTCTTTGCCGTATATATTTAAAGATGGAGAGAAATTTCTTGAATTAGCGGCATTTTAAATTAATTGATGACAATTACTTGCATTATTTTAATAATTAATGATTTTTAAGGAAAAGAAACACACCACCCCGAGGACTAACACATATGCATCAGTTTCGTTAACCACTACAACGTGAACACTAAAATGCCGCTAATTCAAGAAATTTCTCTTCATATTTAAATATATACGGCAAAGAAACAAGATTATATGTGTTTAATATATACATTAATCACATATAAAATATTAATTGTAATTATCCAGAATGAAATTTGGATTTCTGTGTTCCAACACAAAGTGCACTGAATGTGCAGTAATATCGTAGAAGGAAAACATAGTAATTAATATGATTCCTTCATTAAAATGAGAATGATAAGAAATTATCTCTCATGCTTGCATAGATCGTTTCCGAAACTATATATACAAATTTCGGAGGATAGGAAAATGAACACATTACAGACCGGGCTGACGAGTGTTCACGTTGTAGTGGTTAACGAAACTGATGCATATGTGTTAGTCCTCGGGGTGGTGTGTTTCTTTTCCTTAAAAATCATTAATTATTAAAATAATGCAAGTAATTGTCATCAATTAATTTAAAATGCCGCTAATTCAAGAAATTTCTCTTCATATATATATATATATATATATATATATATATATATATATATAAATAAAATTATTTGCTCTTGGTCGTTTCTTTTATATAAAAATCCAAAATGTAAATTTCTTGGCATTTGCGACCATTTAGTGATTTATTACCAATTATTCAAACATTTAAAAATAAAATTCAATTTTAAAAGACGTTTCGACAATTGTATATTGTCTTCCTCAGTTTTACATATACATAACATATTAAAATTCATTTTGTTTTAATACACACACATGTATTATGTCATTATGTTGCTTAATTGTGTACAAAAGAACTTCATTGTTGTACAAATTATATTTACAGACTGTATACTATGTGTCTATTATGATTTTTAGCACCGTATGAATATTTCCTTTTCAAAGGATCAATGTCGAATCAATATTAAACATGCAATTTTTTCCCGAGCGTTATTTCTTTATGTGCTGTTTATTTTTGCACTTTCTTGTGTTGTATGACTTTATATTAACGTATGAAGGACGTGTGTGTATTAAAACAAAATGAATTTTAATATGTTATGTATATGTAAAACTGAGGAAGACAATATACAATTGTCGAAACGTCTTTTAAAATTGACTTTTATTTTACCATAAATGTTTGAATAATTGGTAATAAATCAATAAATGGCCGCAAATGCCAAGAAATTTACATTTTGGATTTATATATATATATATATATATATATATTTATATATATATATATATAATAAATAATTCTAAATTTTTAATTAAGAATATATAATATTCTTAATTAAAATACTTATATTCTATGTGCATACCTGTATTCTTGTATGATCGAATAAATATTTATTTTAGAATAAATATTTCTTAGACTATAAGTGAGTTTTCTTATTGCTAATATTGATTTAAATACACGAGTATATCTTAGTGTCAACGTTAATTATAACTACTTCTAACATTTTATGATTATATACAATATTGTTTTAATTTCTAAAGTAAAGTTCACGGCAGTATGTTATTACTAATAACTAAACCAAGCGTCAGCTGACGCACCCGCGGTGGGTGTAGTTGTAAGAGGCCGCGAAACGTGAAAAAAAAAGAATTAAATAAAGTCATAGTACGCCGGCTGGTTTTTTTTTTTATAAATAGTTGACATCATAGTAAGTTGAAATAAAATCGTCAGCTGCATCGTGGAGGGGGGATTATGCGTCAGCTACGCGCATAAACTTGTATAAAAATCACTTCAAATAAAGTAATAGTACGCCGGCGGATTTATTTTTTTATAAATAGTTGACATCATACTGAGTTGAAATAAAATCGTTAGCTGCATCTTGGAGGGGGGATTATGCGTCAGCTGCGTGCATGAACTTGTAAGAAAATAACGTCAAATTAGGTAATAGTACGCCTGACGAAAATTAACTAGGATATTGTTTACATAATTAAAAGTAGGGAAAAAAATCTGCTGTGTGTATAGTGGTGAAAAGACCTTCATCCGACGAAGTAAACAATATTATTCGGACCCTCTTCATCAAATGTGCAGGGTCCATCTGCGTTTCATGTTGCTAGGTAGACCATAAGGGCTGTACGCATCTCTTTCACATACGTGACAGTTTCGAGTGTACTCTTTGAAAGATCGGACGCAAGTGCAAATATGTTTAAAATTCAACCGTTTTGTGTATTCTGTGGCAAAAAGAAAGAATTATCTTTTACGGAAAAAACATTACGAATTAAATAATTAACATACTAAATAAAAAACAACAAAAATAAGTCACGAGCATCAATTTTTTTTTTTTAAATGGAAACATATGTTTTTTTTTAATTTTATCGAATTCTAAGTATGTTTCATGTACCATGTCCTATACCCAAACTCAACAGTTATCGAAAAATTTACAATTGAACATGCAGTTATTGTTATGTTCAATTGTACATTTCTCGATAACTGTTGACTTTGGGTATAGGACATGGTACATGAAACATACTTAGAATTCGATGTAGAATTAACAAATTAAATAAAAAACATATGTTTCCATTTGAAAAAAAAATTGATGGTCGATACTTATTTTTGGACCATGCTTTGTACATCAATTTACCATAAAAAAAAACCGCAGCTAAAAATAGAAATCGACCTATCCGAGCGTTTTTCCATAAAACAAAACCAAAAATTTTAAATGAATTTATTCCAACCTGCGCGTCCTCCCTGTATGTAAGTCACAGTATTTAGATATAGTTTTACACATATTACTTTTTTCCCGATATTGTCATTCATTTGTCACTACCCCGGTTTAAATTTGACAATACCATAGTTTAATAATTACGTCTGGGAAATTAGCAGTCAGCAGAGTGCGAGCAGGGGGGAGTACTGTCAGCTGGACCCTGAAAGATACCGTGCGTAGCTCGAATAATATTTGCTTTTACAGCGTCAGCTGATGGTCTTTCCACCACTACACACTCGGCTGATTCTTGTTTTCATACTTTTAATTATTTAAACAATCACCTAGTAAAATTTCATGCGGCGTACTATAACTTTATTTCACGTGTTTTTTTACAAGTTCATGCGAGCAGCTGACGCAAATTCCCCCCTCCACGATGCAGCTGACAATTTGAATTCAACTCACTATGATGTTAACTATTTATAAAAAAAAGTTTCAGCCGGCGTACTATTACTTAAAATTTTAATATTTTTTACAACTTTCACGGCCTCCCATACCCAGACCCACCGCTACTTAAGCAGCTGACGGTCGGTTGACTTTGTATTTCGGAATTGTCGCTGGATAATTTTGGAAAACTGCAGGTAATGGAAGACGGCTTTTATATTTTTCGACGAATGAAGACGGTTCAAAAGAAATGCATCTTTCTTTTAGATAATAAGTGACAATAAATATTTTGATGGATTTATAAAAACAAATGAGGTTATAATCGAATATTTTAAATTATACTCAATTAAAAATTCTCTTTTGTTTATTGTATTACAGTAAAACCCCGATTATCCGTGCTCCACGGGACCGGACGAGGCACGGAAAATTGAAAAGCACGGATAATCCGAACATTTATTTCTTATTTGTATGCATGTATAAATACTAAAAAGATAACAGTATAAAAACCAGAATTCTACATAAGTAAACTTTTACACTAAATAAGAAAAAATAAACTCTACATAGGTAGGTTAACTTGCATTTATATACATAAAGCAGAAGAAAAGCGAATGATTCCCAGGGATTCCCCTAGTACACTGCTGGTGATATCGATATTGCGTCATCCTGCGTATGACACGGATAATCCGTACACGGATAATCGGGGTTCTACTGTATTAATATTATTGTTATAAAATGAACAAAAGAATGGTCGCAATATAGTAAGTAAACTTTGCTATCGTGTTTTTACTTTCTTATACGGAGTATAAAGTTGTGGTGATAAAAAATTTCAACCATTCGATTTTTGAAGATGTTCTAGTTTTGAAGTCCCCCCCCCCCCTCTCTCTCTCTCCGTGTGTGTCTGATCACGATAACAATCGGAAGTATGTCTTTTACTCTTATCTATAGTGTTTTGCGAATATCAAACAAATTTCGCCGTTCTATTTTCTGATGTTGCTGTTGTTAACATTGAACTTTGACGTCAACTTTTTCACGCAGATGTTCTAACAGTTAAAGTTTCAACGATATGGACGATGGTAGCGTCGATAGAATGTCATATATTGAACAGGGGCAGATTATTCTCATATTAGGTGAATTTTTGGGTAGAGAATTTTGTTCAAAAATTGTGTAGGCTCTGTGAACCAAAGAATTTGTAACGCTTCTTTTGTGGGTGAGATGGTGATTAGAGAAAGCATTCTAATACCAATTGAGATTGGTTTACGGTAGACTTGGTGCTCTAATATATCATCAACCTGCTTGCTCAAAATATGTAGTCAAATTGTAATATATATCAAGAAAACTGTTTCTTATATTCGACGTAAATTGGATTTAATTGTGTTGTGGTAACAAACGCAAGAACAGAAGAGGATAATCACGAACGTTCAATTTTAGTGCTTGCTATATTTGCACGATGATATTGCACATATTTTAATGAGCGCCTCAAAGTAGTAAACGTAGTTCACCGACTATAATTTACTGATGGAAAAATCGACGATTCTAAAATTCATGTAGGAATATTTATTTATTAAAAAACATGTCACGTGGAAAACTTGGGGGAAGGAGCTATACGAAAGCGCACAATCTTTCAAATACATACTATTTCTCAGTATCTGCAATCTGTGAACTTTTCTAGATTAACGTTCACCGACTGCAGTCCACTAATGGATAGTTCACCGACAACAATTCACGAACTGATAAATTTGCAGCATAGATTATTGATGGAGTCGCCAGCTACTAACAATCAGAAATTAATAATGCACTAGCCGAACTTAATTTATTACAATAAAACGCAATTACAGCAAAGAGAAAATACAGAAAACAACTTTTTATGGACTTTTTTTTACAAAGAATATGCTGACTTATAAAAATATTATAGGTTAGATTTAAAAAAAGCTAGAAAATAACCAACAAAGATCGATAACTTAGACACGACATATTTAACACCCTGTATATTTATTCGCTTTGTTCAACCTCAAAACAAATAACGTGTTAGTCCATAAATTAGTAACACAAGAGTTACGTGAGGAATTCTACCCATTTCCAGACTACAGCTTAAAATGTTAGATGCTGCAACTGTCAAGATTTTAACAAAATTATCAATAAAATCAAAACTAACAGTCTGAAGTGCACATATCCATATATCATTGCAAAGATAATTTGAATGGCTATCATTATAATATCTAGAAAGTATACAATGTATTTAAAATAAAAAAGTTGAAAGTGGTTGCGGAAATTTGAAACACCCTCTATATTTGTAAATAAAAATAGAAAATGCATAGTCGCATACTACATACGTACGTGAAGTCTCATTGCTACGTCGTTAGTAGTTTTCATACTAAGCTCCGCCAACACACTATTGCACCATCCGGTATATTATTATAGATTTTTTCAATTGAAAACATTTAATGAGTTATTTCCGTTGTGAGAGCATAACGAACAAAACAAAAAAGAATCAACCAAATATGTCGTTCCTATCGTCAGATATGATCGGGAATGCATACAAAAATTAGGATTTTTGTAGTTTGTGGAATTTTCCGATTTTCCATTGTAATTGTCCCGATTCTTTTTCCTGTACACTTTTCCTGGACCATAACGAACAAAAGAAAAAACTTTACTTTTTATACGGACAGAGTTGTACTAGAGAGTCGTAGGTATTTTTAATAGTGCTTTTCACTGCCACACAAATATGCAGCTTGTTTCATTGAATTGACGATATTAAATCTGCCATTTGAAAACGTCTTCCTGTATTTGCTCTATCGACTAAGTTGTGGGTAAATATTTAATTTACAAAATAAATATAATTTTATAATTATATGATTATGTTTACATGTATGTAAATATAATTGCCAAATAGATAAAACAGCATTAATATTCTGGAATTTTAAAATCATAGTCAAGTTGATTATTCGATGTCGATAATATTCTAAATCATTGCTATGAAATTCTTAACACTATGCTTTTGGGATCATAATGTCAAATTTGACAATTATATTGAATTAACGCAGGTTTGACAATTATATTGAATTAACGCAGGGGTGGGAATTGTAAAACATAAAATTTACTAAAATGGAAGTTGCCGAATAGTAAATCAATTACAGGCGCCTTCATATGCAATCTTTTTTTCTAATTTAATACATCACATAAAATTCGTTTTTTGCAATTGTGAAAATAAATATAACCAAATGCAGTTATTTCTTCATGTTTTCCACGTGTCATGATTTTTAATAAATAAATCATCTTTCGGCAATTAGAGAATCGGATATCGTTTCGACAAATTTGTCAGTGGACTTTCTAAATACTACTTTAACAATTTCGAGATATTCATCAAAATATATTTTATGGTCATTGTGTAAGGCCATTTGAGATATTTCTAGTTGTTTCATGCAATTCATTTTAAATCGAATGTAAAAATTTCCTTCTTATGTCATAATTTCACTATAAACGTTGAGTCAAAATATTTTATTCTGACCAGATATCATAACAATCAAATCGATAGTACGTATATTACGCACACAGTCTATGGTAAACCCATGTCAGTAGCCATTGGAGTGCGTTCCGCAATCATCATGTGGTTCAAATGAGATTTAATTTTTTTGTTTATTCACAAAACCACGTGGCAAAGAATGAACATCGGTCTACGTGCAATGTTAATAGTAACATAAAAAGGAAGATAGGCTCTGACGGTTTCCAGTTGTATTAGTGTCGCAACGTCAATAACAAAGTTACAGTCCAGACCAAAATCCAAAAAGGCGGATAAGAAAAGTTACTCTTAAACAGTTAGGTACATATTCCTGTTATTTTCATAATTAATTAATTAGTGATAATCGAATTTTTGCAAATTATACTGGATTGAAGCTGCTTGAAAGTATATTTTTCGTTCTTGTGAATTTACCCGAATACTGAAAGACACCTATTATTTAAGAAAATATGCAATTCTTGACTTAATTTATGGAGAAATACAAAACTGGCCTTGTTTTACATTCAATTTGCCAAAATTGTTGAGCGACAATGTTGGATGGAGATACAAGCCTTATAAGAATTCCCAATAGTTTAAGGTGCTATGCCAAAGTGTGGAAACTTCCAAATACAAGATTACTAATTATTGTATCATATTAGCTTTTATAACAATTACACAAAAACAAATGTTTTATTTAATGCATTTATTTAGAACAAATATTTATGAAAGAATGTATACGAATAAATGTTTCAAAAGTTTTTTGAAGTGTAAACTTCTTTGGGCGCGTTGCGTTGATTGTAGGCACTGAACAAGACTGACCCGTCACGCTCGGATATGTAACGCTCGTTCGGGTAATGTCGGCTCGAGTCGACTAAGGGAACAAGATGATAAATATATCATATAGAGGTATTTAATTTCAATTAAATTGAAATTTAAATGAATAAATAAATTCATGTTCCAGAGCAGATGTGAACCGGAGCCGCCTGGGTGAGAGGCCGGCACTTAATCATTAGACCAAGCGCGGGGATCGTAAGCGAATATTCATATCGTATATTTATATATACAGTGATGGGCAAATGTATGGAACCAAGTAAATATCTCTGGAGTTTCTAGAGATGTAGAAATTAAATTTGGTGTGTAGATATTACACTATATTTTGTATTTAGTTCGAATGTTTTTATCGCAATTCAACTTCCAGTTTAACCGGAAGTAATGTCAGCTTGAAATTTTTAAATAGAACACCCTGTATATTATTTTAGTTTTAAATAGAACACTTTATTGCAAGTACAAAAATAATGGGTTCGATATGTTTTATTTCATGGCCAACCGTGATATTAACAAAAAAGAAATTATTTTTGAATGAAAATGTAATAATATCTGGTAGTCCATGTAATAATAACTCAAGGGATTCAAAGAAGTCCACCAGAAACAAAGGCCAATGTTACAATGGCATTTAAAAATAGACTGGCCTACTGTCAAGAGGTAAATGGTGCTCAGTTTGAACATTTAATACACTAACGGTATCCTAACGCTTTGTCGTAGTCATGTTTTATTTTACTATGTTTAGCGCCCTTTTCAGTAATTTAAATACTGTTGTACTCAATTTCAGTTTTGGTATTTAATGTTATTGTTACATTTGTGATTTACACTCGCAAAATACTAATCTTAGCATTGTAACAAAAATCACTCTTTTGTTAATATCACGGTTGGCCATGAAATAAAACATATCGAACCCATTATTTTTGTACTTGCAATAAAGTGTTCTATTCAAAACTAAAATAATATACAGGGTGTTCTATTTAAAAATTTCAAGCTGACATTACTTCCGGTTAAACTGGAAGTTGAATTGCGATAAAAACATTCGAACTAAATACAAAATATAGTGTAATATCTACCCACCAAATTTAATTTCTACATCTCTAGAAACTTCAGAGATATTTACTTGGTTCCATACATTTGCACATCACTGTATATATATATACATACGTCCAACCGACCGTAACATGGGAGAGCATGACGCATCAGTCGTATAATACGTTACTGAATATTATACGCCTGTGTACATGTGTAAATGTAATAAATGTGCGAATACGTTTTATTTAATACGTTACTGAATATTATACGCGTGTATTTCGTATATTAACCTCGCCTTGATGAAGTTTACACTTCTGCTGTGTGGTTTTAAGCACACCTATTTTCTTGTTTTTATGTGGCAAATTTATCGCCCAGTGAATCTCCAATGTGACAATCATTCGGTGGATTGTAGTCGGTGAACTAACCAAGAAGAAAGTCTGCAATCGACTGATGAATAGTTCAAATAAGTCTGTATATTATTCCTCTACTGTTACTTTTGCTTGATTCATACAATACCGTAGCAGACTTAGGAAAGACCAAATTGATTAGCAGGGAATTTTTAAACTTAGTTACCTCACACGTGTCAATGGGATTTTCTCCTGTTCGTAATCGGTCAGCTACTTGTTTTGGTATCATCTGATATAAAAGCTCATCAGTTCTTCTCATTTCTTCATCTAATTTGCGCATTGATTCTTCAAGTTTCTTACTTTTTTGTTGTTCCTGATCCAAAGCTAGTTTTAATTCCACAGATTGTTGTGTTCCCGCTAACATAAGATCCCTGCATAATAAATTTATTTATAGAAAGGCATAACACATATTTCTTTGCAATAAGTTTAATATGTATATCTTACTTATCACTAAATCCTTACTACAGGAATTACAGTAAAAAGAATTTCTAAATTATATTTTTTTATGCAGTATCAATATATTTTCAGATTTTTTCTTTGACTGTCTTTTCGCGAATGTCATTTCCAAATATCGTTTTTATGGAACGCCAAGTAGGCTTTCATATAATTATAAAGATAATGAACATTAAGAAAATGTATTTTACAGAAGTTATTATACGTATAAAAAGCAAATACTGAATAAAATTTCAAATGAAAATTATGAAATTTTGATGAAAGTGCAATTAAAACCGATGTAGCTATCACCACAAAAAGTTCTTACAATTACAAAATTTTGTAAATTTAAAAACGGTTGAAAAATCACAGCTCATAATATATATTCGTTAAATAGTGTTAGAGCCCAGTTGAGAGTTGAATTTAAATATATTTTTCTACTCCCATACTTTAATTGTATTATTAGATATGCCGAACCTGTACTATAATGATGTTCATTACGATACAGATTTTCATTATGTTACAAGTTTATATCCAATAATAATAATAATAATAATAATAATAATAATCTTTATTCCACGCGACTCAAAAGAGTATGGGAAACGTCATAACAATGTAAATATAATACATGTATATATATATGAATATAATAAATATGTATAACATAAAATACAAAGCCCACTATTACACACACAAATGAAAGTCAAATACACATGAAAATAAAACACATTACCCATTACAAAAGTGTATCTTCTAAGTATTCATTTACTGAGTAGTAACCCCTTTCAATTAGTAATTCCCTAGTTGCCTTTTTGAATTGATCGTCAGACATTGATTTAAATTTTCTTGGCAATCTATTATATACTTTAATGGCCATATATCTGGGACTTTTTTCGGTAAAACTTAGTCTATGTCGAGGAATCTCGAGCGTGCAACCATTTCGAGTGCAGAAACTGTTCTTTTTTAATTTCGGCCACTTGTTTAAATTTTCTGCAGCATACAACAGCAGCCGCCAAATATAGACGCACGGCAGCGTCATAATCCTGTGCTCCCTGAACAAATCCCTACAACTAGTCCCTGCAGATACTTTCGACATAATTCTCAATGCTCTCTTCTGCATTCTAAAAACGCGAATCATGTCTGGTGATGATCCCCATGCTATTATGCCGTATATCATCACTGAGTGAAAAGAAGCAAAATAGAATATCCTCAGTACTGTGTAACTCACCACATCCCTCAGTCCACCCAGCGCAAAACATACCGGACCAATCTTACTGCACAAAATTTTTATATGCTCTCTCCAATTGCATGTGGAGTCAACAGTTAAGCCTAAAAATCTAGTGTTGTCCACCTGAGCTATAGCTGCAGTAGGCCCCCTAACGAGATGAGATTGATCTCGATCGCGCGACCCTGCCTTGAATTCAATGAATACAGTTTTATCATTATTTAGCACAAGCTTGTTGTTAAGTAAATAGTTATTTAAGTCACCCAAAGTATTAGACGCATGTCGTCCCAAGTCTTTCGTCTTCTCAGTGGTCACCAAAAGTGAAATGTCATCCGCGTACATGATGGCGTTATCTGATGGAATATCAGTCACATATATTATGTACAATAGGAATGCGACATTTCAATATTCAAACAATATTCAATATGGCGACTGCATATCTGACAGATATACAAATTAAATAAATGTGACAGTTCTCTGCAATTTACAAGTAAGTACTTAAAAATTGTGCTTTTTTGAAAATATAAACGATAAAAATGAGGGATAATGACAGTGAAATGTAATAATTGACTCTACCAGAAATTATGGAACAAGCCTTAGTAGCCACGAACAATTTATTACCAGCTAAATTCACAAAAACGTAGGGAAAATTTTAACCTCAACTTATGAAATGGATTGTTCAAAAAATATGTTTTATTATGGGGTCGTAGAAAAAATAGTGTATGCAACTCGCATTTAATGGCTATTAAGACACTCGTATTCATTACAATACTCGGCTTCGCCTCGTATTGTAATTCTCTTACTCGTGTCTTAATAGCTATCATTAAATGCTCATTGCATAATATACTATTATAGTATACCTACGGCATATGTTTTCCATACAATTTAAGAAAATATTCTAGTATTCTGCTTTTTTTGTAAATTATTTAAAACATGAATATTATGCTTTATTAAAAAAGAAGTTCGCCATTCTATAATTTAATAATTTGTTTTGGTAAACTTAAATATTTCGAAAGTGTAAATAGTTTATAATTCGACGAGTGAGAAAGCCATTTCCATGAGGATGAAATTTGCTATACGAGCCGAAGGCCAGCGGAGTAGTTCATCCCTCAATAATATATTTTGGTCTGAAATCGTTCATATTTCGTCACTTACTGAACATTTTTGGAAAGTAAAAGCCAGACTAGTATGATTTTACTGCAACGTCATTTTATGTCATTTTTGAAAGATATAAATGTGCCTGCAGCTTACAAACTAGGTGTGTGGTTTGGCCTAATCGTAACGTCAAGTACTTTCTATATAGAACAATATTGAGACCCATTCTCCGTTAATAACAATAAAACGTCGAGGTTTGTATGTTTTTGAATCAGAAATCTTGATGACTAAAATTTCGCCTTTGTCGTCAATGTCATCAATAGACATTTTCATTACATCATGATACCGGCAAGACCTTCCTTGCCCGAAGCCTATCACATTTAATAAAAATCAGATACTTAAATTAAATTAACTCTTATATATAAAACCTAACGGCCCAGAATTGTGAAAAGCGGTCACTTTTTTCCTGTATAGAAATGGAAAATGCAGAAGCCATATTGTAGAAATGACACATCACTTATCGCAACATATTTGAATTTCCCTAATCCGAACAACTACACTGGGCATGTATTTCGGCGCTCTTTGGTGGCTCTGTTGGTGGATTCCGGTGGCAATATAATTCAACTAAACAAACAAGGTGGATGTAAATCCAGCACAGTTGCCAATGGTTATGTGGACTACTCAATGCAAAATAAAATAGATTGCACCACAAACATTTTAGCGAGAACCATTTGAATTTCAGACAACGCTTTGAACATTCCATTTCATAAAGTGAGGTTAAAATTTTTCATCACCTTTGCGAATTGAGCTGGTAATAAATTGTTCGTGGTTACTAAGGCTTGTTCCACAATTTCTAGTGGACTCAAATTTTACATTTCACTGTCATTATCCCTCATTTTTACCGTTTATATTTTCAAAAAAGCACAAATTTTAAGTACTTATTTGTAAATTGCAGAGAACTGTCACATTTATTTAATTTGTACATCTGTCAGATATACAGTCGCCATAGTGAATATTGTTTGAATATTGGAATGTCGCATTCCTATTGGATATAAACTTGTATCGTAATAAAAAATCTGTATTCCTATTGGATATAAACTTGTATCATAATGAAAATCTGTATCGTAATGGACGTCATTAAAGTACAGGTTCGGCATATCTAATAATACAATTAAAGTATGGGAGTAGAAAAAATAAATTTTGTGCCATGTACTATATTCTACATTTATTTGTGTGATTTAATATCGGAGGCGGAGATTTTTATAGTTTTATGATAGAATATCTCACCTATCGTAAATAAAATGGGGACTCCATAAAAAATGGGCTTTGGCATTTTACTTTTGATTTTGAGTTGGAATGTTTTGTGTGATTCTTTTAACGAATGTTATTTATTTAACATAATATAGAGCCTGTTCATTTCAAAACTTCCCACTCCACATTTCTGGAAATAAGGAAATCTATGAAAAATTCCCTGAAACACAAGTATTATCGTGGGGGCCATTTCTTGATGCAGAAATTGACTCACCACTTTAACCCCCCGCCCCTCCGGAGCTACCCCCTTAAAAATCTTAAACGGAAAGGGGTATCGAGTAATACGTTATTTTAAAGGTCTTTTGAAACAGTACATTTTCGCGTTAACTGTTTTAAAATTGATCTATTGAAGATTTTAAAAAATATCTTTTGGTTTGTTTAATTTTTTTTTTTTTAAGGATTAAATATCAATTACTCAAACACACTTTAACTGCTTAAAATG
Source organism: Amphimallon solstitiale (assembly GCA_963170755.1). Classification (NCBI taxonomy): domain Eukaryota; kingdom Metazoa; phylum Arthropoda; class Insecta; order Coleoptera; family Scarabaeidae; genus Amphimallon; species Amphimallon solstitiale. Next base: position 26,846,052 of record OY720678.1, read on the forward strand.
TTTTATTTTTGTTTTCAAAGTTATTTAAGAATTTAAATATATTTTTGCATAAAAATTCAATCCAAAAATTTTTCAAAATGTTGTTCGTTGCTCGCTACACAATGGTACAGCCGTTGTTCAAAACGGCAGCGTACATTTTCAAAAAAATCTCTTTGAATTCAACGGTAGGTTGCGTTAAGCACATTGATTTTCGACTTCATAAATTAATACAATTTCAACCCTTTCTTGTAAATTGTAAACCATTATTGTTATTTTATTTAAATAACTTTGGGTTAAACATTATTTTACTGTGCTGTTACAAAAATTGAATCAATGAACGCAAAATCGGTATAAAAACGTTCCTAAAACATGCAATTTTGTTTAATAAGTAACTACAAAAAGAAAAGTATTCTATATAAACATAACTACAAAGCTAAAGAGCCATAAGATTATTTATTTTCCATGTTTTTGAAAAATTTATTAAAGTTTGTTAATATTGGCTTTTATTTCAATGCTCCTAAAATAGATTGACTGGCTGGAAATATAAAACAACTCAAGCAAAAAGATTTTTTTAAAAATCTTCAAAACGAATCAATCAATTCTAGAAAAGTAAACGCCAACATGTACTGTTTCAAAACGTAGTAGCTTCCGGGTGAGTGGGTGAGTCAATTTTTGCATACTTCTTACGTGTTTTAGGGAATTTCTCATAGATTTCCAGATTTCTAGAAATTTAGGGTGGGAAGTTTTTAAATGAAGACACTGTATATTAAAATTAGTATATAAGTGAACATATTGTTTGTTCCATATATTAATTATAGATATTCCCGCACCGCACATTTGAACAAGTACTCGGTAACGAATAAAAAGTAATGCATATTGGATTCCAAAGTAACGGATAGTTACAAGTACTGAAAGGTAACTGAAACCAACATCACTAATCCACAGAGACGTCGTACAGTGCCTACAGAAGAAGTCATTGCTGCTGTAGAGCGTAGCGTAGAGGAAGACCCGAATCAGTTTATCCGCCATCGTGCACAGGGATTGGATATGTGTCCATCCACTTTATGGAAGATTTTGCGGAAAGATATTGGTTTGCGTGCTTACAAAATCCAACTCGTGCAAGAATTGAAGCAACACAATCACCTAGCAAGGCGTAGATTCAGTGAATGGGCCCAAAACAAGATTGCCGTTGATCCCGATTTTCATAAGCGAATTTTGTTTAGCGATGACGCTCACTTTTTTTGAATGGATACGTCAATAAACAAAACTGCCGTATTTGGAGTGATGATAATCCTCAAGAGTATGTCGAGACACCGTTACATCCAGAAAAACTGACTGTTTGGTGTGCTTTATGGGCTGGTGGAATCATTGGTCCGTATTTCTTTAATAACGATGCTGGTCAGAACGTTACAGTCAATTGTGACCGCTATAGAGCCATGATTAATGACTTTTTCGTTCATCAATTGAACAACCATGATGTTCAGGAGCTATGGTTTCAACAAGACGGCGCAACATGTCACACAGCTCGTGCCACAATTGATTTATTGAGGGAAACGTTTGGTAACCGCATAGTTTCACGTTTCGGACCCGTGAATGGCCTCCAAGATCGTGCGATTTGACGCCGCTAGACTATTTTATGTGCGGATATGTGAAGTCGCTAGTCTACGCCGATAAGCCCGAAACGATTGACCACTTGGCGGCCAACATTCGCCGCGTTATTGCCGATATACGGCCACAAATGTTGGAAAAAGTCATCGAAAATTGGACCTCCAGATTAAACTACGTCCGAGCCAGCCGTGGCGGTCATATGCCAGAAGTCATATTTAAATTATAATGCCAAAAGATTATCTTTCGAATAAAGTAAATTCCATGTCAATTTAAAAAATTTATCATTGTTTTATTCCATTTCAAAGTTCTATACCTCTATAAAAAACACCGTTTACATTGTTGCTGAAAGTTTGGACTGTATTGATGATGATGTTAGCTGAGTTGTTTTTCAACTTTCGGCTACTGATGTGGACCTTCATTCCCTGTATATTTTCAAAACAGTTTTATCAACACCAGCATCTATTAGTATTGTAGATGATGATCTCCGAAAATTGTGCCCTGTATACTTCTCAGCATTAGGTAGTTTTAAATAGGTAGTTGGCTATTTTTCGCCCTATTTTGGAAATCTTGTTGACACCTATTTTTTGCACTTGCATTTTTGATAGTTCAGAAAAAAGTGATCGGTTATACATTTGATGGACGCAGATTGATATATTTTTTAGCAACATAAAAGAATTTATCAATTATGATCTATTTTCGTAAGGGTTTGGTTTTTGTGACTATGGCGGTAAACAATATTGCATTGTTTATGTTAGCCACATCGTTCACTTTCATGGCATATATTTTATTGCTAAAAATAACCTTAATTGTACAGTATACAGGGTGTAGCACCTAAGATGCCTCGGACCGTAGCTCCTCTATCATACAATATATCGAAAAAAGTCTAAGAGAAAAATTGTCCATAATTACAATCACCATTTCCCTAAAATATTTTTTGTCATCAGTGCCGTGCCGTATTCCAGTGGCGTATCAAACCTATGTTTTTTTAAATGGAACAATGTATATTTTGTGGCTGATTCGGAAAGCCCCCAAAGAGTACTTTTTTTTTCGTATATAACGTCATACTCCTACTTCAGCGGCTTCGCTGTTATAACGGTTTTCCTTCGCAGTTAGACCGTACTTCGACATTTTTTTTTGGCAGGAACTAAATTGTCCTGGCGTTTCGGTTTCGAATTTTGGGATAGACTAAGACCTCTTCTAACTACTCCTAATTTTTTTTCAAGTGATTTAAGGAAAGAAGATAATTTTTGATTGGGATTTGTAAATAGTCATTTTTTTCTAAAATATCAAATGGGAACCATATAAAATAATTATATCGTTGGATAATCGAAATTCCAAGTTTTCCATTTATTAAAAAAGAACACACATTTCATTACAAAATTAAAAAGAAAAAAAAGTTGTTAGGTCAATTTGTCGAGAAACGTCTTTTTTCAAAGTCAGCTGTCATGATAAAACAATAGAAGTGCAACTGTCAATGCAAACGGAAAAAATAACAATAAACTGACAGAAGCATTATTGTTATATGATAAACGTTGCGAAAATGCCTGGAACTCAACAAGAAATGGTTGACATGTGTTTATTCTTGGAGAATGTTTCAAAAATTGTTTGTTGGCGTCACGAGTGTACTCTGAGAGATATCCTCTCAGAACGTGTCCAAATGCACGTGAGTTTACCAAGGTGTTGGATAGATTTACGTCTACTGGTACAACGAGCAAAGAGAGTTAGAACGAAGCCAGTTTTGACCGTAGAAAACGAGTTGAAAGTTCTGGAGGCTGCTGTTGAACATCCTCATATCAGTGTCCGCGAAATTAGTAGGAACACTGACAAGTTCCATCCATTTAAAATTCAATTGCACCAGGAATTGCAATCTCAAGATTTTGAAACCAGGCAGAATTTCTGCAATTGGTCTTTGCAAATAGTCATTTTTATTCTAAAATATCAAATCGGAACCATATAAAATAATAACATCGTTGGATATTCGAAATTCCAATTGCAATTGAATTTTAAATGGATGTAACTTGTCAGTGTTCCTAATAATTTCGCGGACACTGATATGAGAATTTTCAACAGCAGCCTCCAGAACTTTCAACTCGTTTTCTACGGTCAAAACTCGCTTCGTTCTAACTCTCTTTGCTCGTTGAACAGTACCAGTAGACATAAATCTATCCAATACCGTTGTAAACTCACGTGGATTTGGATACGTTCTGAGAGGATATTTCTCAGAGTACACTCGTGACGCCAACAAACATGTCAACCATTTCTTGTTGAGTTCCAGACATTTTCGCAACGTTTATCAGATAACAATAATACTTCTGTCAGTTTATTGTTGTTTTTTCCGCGTGCATTGACACTTCTATTGTTTTATCATGACAGCTCACTTTGAAAAAAGACGTTTTTCGACGAATTGACCTAACAACTTTTGTTTCTTTTTAATTTTGTAATGAAATGTGTTTTTTTTAATAATTGAAAAACTTGGAATTTCGATTATCCAACGATATAATTATTTTATATGGTTCCCATTTGATATTTTAGAAAAAAATGACTATTTGCAAAGCCCAATCAAAAATTATCTTCTTTCCTTAAACCACTTGAAAAAAAATTAGGAGTAGTTAGAAGAGGTCTTAGTCTATCCCTAAATTCGAAACCGAAACGCCGTACAATTTAGTTCCTGCCAAAAAAAATGTCGAAGTACGGTCTAACTGCGAAGAAAAACCGTTATAACAGCGAAACCGCTAAAGTTAGGAGTATGACGTTATATAAGGAAAAAAGTACTCTTTGGGGGCTTTCCGAATCAGCCACAAAATATACATTGTTCCATTTAAAAAAGCATAGGTTTGATACGCCACTGGAATACGGCACGGCACTGATGACCAAAAATATTTTAGGGAAATGGTGATTGTAGTTATGGACAATTTTTCTCTTAGAATTTTTTCGATATATTATATGATAGAGGAGCTACGGTCCTAGGCATCCTAGGTGCTGCACCCTGTATTATTGCATAAGAATTTATCAATTTTATTGGCAGTGAATGATTTTTATTTTTTTTTAGATGCGCATAACTTAGGTGTTATATATTATTATATCATAACTATATTAATCATGATTAATATAGTTATGAATGCTGAGAGTCAGATCTTAGCACGAAATATTGAGACCATATTATGGAGGATTTGTATTTCTCTACTCTCAAACTCTCGTCGTCACGTAGTCGGTAACCCGTGGAGAACAATTTAATTTTTCCACCGAACTGAATAGTTTTCTCAATTAAGAAAGTATTCAAATGAACCAATTCTTTAATATGATTAGCAAACCTCAATATTTCAACTATGCTTACTACATCTTATAAAGTATATTACGAAATGATGGTCTTACCTACTGAAGTCATGCATTGACAAGTCATTTATATATAATCCTGAATTAATTAGTGAATTTAGATCTGGCATCACCGGCGTACCTAGATACATCATCATTTTCCAACTTTCCATGTAAATCATTTGGCCTAGAAAATAAAATATTTACATAAATTTAATAGGGGAAATTAATTTAGAAATTTGAATAGATAATGAAATGGTAAGGATTGGTACCGGAAAAGTCCAAAGAAAACAATTTACCGAAAACAATTAACCGAAAACCAATTCAAATAAATCACAATTCACAGAATAGAAAAATATCCGAATTTACAGTAAAACATATTCACCGAAGTATCTAGTTCATCACCACATTAAAATGCATTTTGAAGAATTGTGTTCGGAAGTATAATTCATTGGAATAATAGTTTGTAAAATTGTTGTATTGCTACTATTATCAACTTTCATCACACTTCATCCAGGCTTAGGAGTGACCGAAAAAATCTAGCCTTTTTTCATGTTATTATTATATACATATACTCAATAACTTAAATTTTGTGCTATGGCTCGTAGATAATCGCATATGTCGTCCATGCTATTCTTGTAATTATGGACTAGTCACGCTATTCTTGCGGCACAATCTTTATATTTTTTACACATCGGTGGTTTTTCCTGTTCGCTTATGTACTGCTCTATTATAGCATCATTTAGACTTTGAACTCTCTGAATTGCTTTGATAAATCGCCATATGTTATGATGATTCGCCTCAAATTGTGTTTCAAACCCTGGATGCCATCCTACGATGGAATTATTTGTTTTTGGTAGACCCTGTTTTACTCCATTAAAACAATTCCACATTTCATGAGAAAATTGCGGCACACGCCAATGCTGACGCCGTTGGGGACGTCCAATCCACGTATCCTCAAAATTATCCACTACACCCTGTGCCTCTGGAGGCAATATGTTTTTGTCACGCAGTGCTTCAAACGCATCTACCAGGTTTTCCATAGGAACAAATGCTAATGCTAGTAATAAACTAAGCTTTAAAGTAAAGTCGACATCGTCTTCGTATCTGTCCTTAAGTTCTTCTGCCTGAATTTTTCGAAATATATATTGGCAAAAATGGAAAAAGCATCTTCGATGTATAGCATGTACATTTAGCCTCAATCGGGGAATTGCCAAAGAAAAATATCTGTAAACGAAAGTAAGGGGGTTATGTGTACCAATAAACTCGGGATTTTAACAATAAATGAATAGAAGAACTTAAATATTAAACAAAAATCAAAATACTAAACCTTGAATTAAAGTTCATAAAATAAGAAAAAACGTTCACTTTGGTGAATTTTTATTTATGTGAATTGGTTTTCGGTTAATTGTTTTCGGTGAATTGTTTTCGAGGAAATTCCTAGACCCGGTAAAGACTGACGAAGATATATTGTCAATATATTGTTCAAACTGGTTTACTATTGCAATATTATTTCCAGTGGGACGGACGTCTGGACACCGAATAGAAAGTTAGTGGACGTTCTTTTAAATAAAATTCAAGTGACAAGAATGTTAGACTGGAAGTTTCATTTAAAAAAATTCAGATTTTATTGAAACTTTGCATGTGTTTCGATTAAATCCTTGCCATAGGCGAGTGCTTCTTAACAAGCACTATCGCATGATAGTGCATTAAATAGGGGGTGAATGCATAGCCAAGGCTGATCTGCCTCCTGATCATTCCGCCGAGAATGCTCAGGTTTGCTTCTTCCCTTTCAAGGATCTCCTCTAGTGAGAAATGATATACCCCATAGGACGCAGTGCACCCAGTGCGGTACTCTCGGCACTGGGTGCACTGCGTCCTATGGGGTTTATCATTCCTCACTAGAGGAGATCCTTGAAAGGGAAGAAGCAAACCTGGAGGCCATTATTAAGATCTTCCTCCAATTGGAAGGACAGGGGGATAGTATGGACTGCCAGAAGAGCATTGAAACCTCCGGAGGACGAGGACGAATGAGAAGTTTTTACTAAGACCCAGAATGTCAGACACAGGATACCTAACAGGTCAAAGTAAAATGAATATATGATGTGAAGGATGAAATGCAAACTTATACCCGCAAAATTAGTCCAGTTATTGTGAGGGGCATGACAAAGTAGATGACCATGAGTGTCAATCTCTCGATCGTTTGTGTGAACTGGACTACGGATCGGCCCGGCATTCAGCAAGGACTACGGGGCTATCGTCAAGTACCAGGAGGTAAGATATGAATTCTTCACTTTTACCTTTGTAAAGAACAAGCCTCTGAGAGTGTGTTGAGAAATATTTCTCACGATATCGATAAGCATTACGTAAAAGAAGACTTGGAGATGCCAGGCCTCTTCTTCGACGGTAACATTCCCATCATGCTTACTGGTAAGCTCAACGCCAAACAACGACCATGGCACTCCCAAATGTGCAATCGTGCAGTGCTTGCATATTTGGTATGAATTTTTCAGAAAAATGATAATAATCAAAAACTTTAGATTTAAGGCCTATTTTTTTGTCTTATTACTTTTTGCAATGCGTAAGTCAATTCTAGCAACCTATAGTTTATAAATAGACATTTTAATAAATTAATGTATAGGTAAAATTGTTTTAATTTTTTTTAAGTAACTACTTTGTATAATAATAATTGTACTAAATTTACAAGTAAATATTATGGTATAGTGTACATTCTTTTCTATACAGTGCGTTCATGATGAAAGGAACAAATTCGTTTAGAATTCAAGTAATTATTTCGCAGAAAAACGCTCGGACAGGTCGATTAGTATTTTTAGTTTAGAATTTTTTGACATAAGAAAATTATATACAGGCTGTCTAAAGAAGAACATATGCAGAAATCATTGTTTTTTTTTAAATGGAACATACTGTATATTATGCCATATTTGAATTGTATGGTAAATTCTCAACACTTTTTGTGTAACATACTATATCCCCAAAATCAGCGGCTTTCGGAATAATGACGTTTGAAATGTGATAAATTAAAAAAAATACATGAAAATCGATTAATTTGAAGTAGAGTTTTTTGTTGAAGATAAAATTTGCAATACCAGGTTGTTTTTGTTGGCTTTTAAAAATATGTTCAAGGTATCCTTGTTCAATTTAAACATTTTACTTCATTACCTATGTGTATTTTAATTTATCACAAAACTCATTATTCCGAAAACCGCTGATTTTGGGGATATGGTATGTTACACAAAAATGCGTTTAATGTGTCTAGAATTTACCCTACAATTCAAAAATGGCATAATATACAGGATGTTCCATTTAAAAAAACCAATGACTGTTGCATATGAATTCTTTAGACACCCTGTATATAATTTTCTTATGTCAAAAAATTCTAAACTAAAAATACTAATCGACCTGTCCGAGCGTTTTTCTGCAAAATAATTACCTGAATTTTAAACGAATTTGTTCCTCTCATCATGAACGTACTGTATACTATCTAATATAGTATATATATATATATAGAATAGAAGCTTTCCTTACCTTTAAGACGTAAATTTTTATCCTCTTGTGTATCGATTTCATCACTGAGAATCATTTCTCTTTGATTTCTATCGCTAGACCTGTCATTTAAAACAGGTTCAACTGACAGTAATTCAAAAATATTGTTCGTTCTGTTCAATATCTGGAACATAAAAGCTGGATATAAACAGAAGTCACACGAAATTACGACAGGCACTATTTTACATTTTATACAATCATAAAATCTCAACGATTATATTCTCTTCTTATTGAATTCCAAAAATGTTCAGTAACAGTTTTTCGTTGAGTATTAGATTTTAATATATAGTCGTAAAAGGAGTTTATTCTTGGTAATTATACGAAAGAAATATTTGTGGATATTGTAAATAGTATAGATCAAAAGAACGAAATTTGGTGGTAGTAATGATGGTATAAATCAACTAAATAAAATAAATTTATAGAGTCACTAAGTGTGTTTCAGTATTCCAAATGGTAGAAAAAGCGTCTGGGATTTACCCCTATTGCATTGTTTATTTAACATAATTCATGTGTACTTTTTATGTATTTTAATGTATTATGTTTGATTGTAAGCAAAATTGCATTATAAGGAATATACGTGCTCAAATAATTTCTTAAAAAAAATATTTAGTTTTTTTGTGAGGATATATTTACCTATCAACTGTTTTTATGACTTTGGTTTAGAGCTATTTTAATAAATCTACCTACTGCTCGGGTTTTTGATTATAAGGACAATCAGGATTACCTTCATATGATTTACTTACTGTTTGAAATTTGAATGCAATTAGTGGTCTAACCAAGTCAAACCAATTAGTAAGCTTTTTGCCGACTAAATCAGGTAGTATTAACATCAGAGAATTTCCTATACTCTTCACAACCATGTCAGACCTGAAAGAGAAAATGTAGTACGTATAAAGTGCTTATTTTTAAAAATTTAGTTTAATATGCGACCCTTAAAACTAGACTATAGTTAAGATAGAATTTCATGTGTCTGCCAGGCTAGATATTAACGCACGTTTTGCTATGAACAACTGTGAAAATGGACCAACATGGCCTAGAAGTGTGTTTATATACAAAAAAAAAAAAAACTAAAGGGATTGGTGAAACCACAAATAAAAATGGCAGTATGAACAACGAATAATATACGAAAAAGGCTTCTCTTACAACTTTTATTTTTTATTTTAGTTTTCTTCGTGGAATATTGATTTCAAAAAATTCATGGTGAAGCATTTGTAACTAAATGCTTCACCATGAATTTTTTGAAATCTATTATTCGCATGCTTCACTGACAAGCCTATATAAAATATGAGTATTTACCGAGACTAGTCTTTTTTCATCTCGGATTATACTGATATATATATAGTATGTGTCAATTTTCATTAGTTATAGGCGATCAATCCATGCAATATGTGGCAACGTGGTACCCCTACTTTCCTTTCCAATGCCAGCGACGCGACAACCGACACATGCTCGCAAATACAAGTTAGCACTTAGCAGTAGCCATTGGACCACTGACTCGTGTGTTTGTAATGCGTTCAGAAATAATATTTACGAGTTGCAAGGATTTGTTTTTCATTTTCCTTTCAGTAAATGCAGAGAATTATTAAGCTACGTTCACGCTGCATGACACAAACAAAAGCGTAATTCTAATAAAATTAAAAAATTACCCTAATATAATAAATAAAAAAGGATTTCTCCCTGCACAGCAAGACATTACCCTAGGCAGTCGTAGAAATTTACTCTTACGTTTTCGAGCATGTGAGCAGTTACTGAATTAGCAGCCTCAATTATTTTTTCTCTCAAGGCAACTATGTTTTCTGTTCTAACAGCTTCATGGGTATAAACAATATTTTTTAAATATCCCCACAACAAAAAATCATTTGGAGAGAGATCAGTAGATCGCGGAGGCCATTTGATGTTAACCGTTCCAGTAATAAGACGGCCGGGACCATAACGTGTTCCCACCTAAACATTGAATGCAAAATCTGGGTCGGGATCGGAGAATATCGTTATGATGTCGGTTGTTGTCGGCATTGGTGACGGACAGTAGGGGTACCACGTTGCCATGTATTATATTCATACGTATAGATCGCACGTAAACATTGAATCCCTATACCTAATGATATTTGACACATGCGGTATATGTTTCGTTGCAGAGTACAATCTTTATTACGGATATACATATTTCAGCAACAACAGCCTTGATATATCTTCGTTTTTTAACAGAAACCCTCCAACAGACATTCTAACAGCAAATTTAAAATTTCACGCTCCGGATGAATATATTCGCATTGACGAAACCCTCTTACCATTTCGGGGCAAATTAGGTTTTAAACATTAAATACAATTCAAAAGACGCAAATACGGCGTGAAATTGTTTAAGATGTGCTCTGAGTCTGCATACATTTAAAAATATATGCAGAGGAAGACGGTAATGGCAAGGTTACTCTTATATGTATAGTACTGTATTTTATAGATAGGTACGTTAATGCATAAGGGAAGGACACTTATAATAAAACTCGCACTTGGTATACAAGTTTACCACCAGCAGAGAGGATGCTAGATGCTAATACCTATTTGGTAGGAACTATCCCAAAAAATGCGAAAAGACACGATAAGATGTGATACAAGCAAAGTTAGAAAAAGGTGAACTCGTTTCTATGGAAAACGAATTTGGAATTACCTTCACTAACTCGAAAGATAAAAGAAATATTTACATGTTTTCTTTCTACTAGACATAGAGACGACAGGATTGAGGTGCCTTGTGATTGGTAAACTATACTCAAACCAAAAGTGTCATACATTATAACAAAGGCAAATTGCTAAGGTTTAGAACTTTTGCTAACGACATTCATTCCATTGAAATTATTGCCCCAATCTTAGAACATTGCTTGCTTGAGTTTAAGTTATTTACTTTTGTTTCCATACTTGCCATTTACATAGTATAGAATTTTAATTCAGAAACAATGAAACAAAAATGTATATAATTTTAAAATATGGAATGTATTGCATTGTCTTTAAAGTATATGTAATACGTGATATACCAGAATCGTTTTAACAACCGATGCACTTAATTGGATGGTTCATCAATCCATGCACATCGAAGATCGTCTCTGCGAAACAGTATTTAGCGATGCACAGGTCGCATTATCTTAAGAAAACATGTAATAGGGGAGGTGAGGGTAAGTTGACGAAGTGGGTCAGTTGACGAATTGGTGTAAATTAAGTAAATCTGGTAGGTGGCGCAATAGGTATTGCATGAAAACGCGAGCCTTACCAGTAGGACACCGCTAGAGGTCAACACCAAAATTCAATCAGAAACTTGAACGTTATTTCAAATGAAGGTTAACCTAACATGTGCAACGTGTTGTAATATCGAGTGCTCAGAAAATAGTGTTTATGATATTTTGGGTAAGAATTGAACTTAATTTGCTGATAGTACAAGATAAACCTTTGTTTTTGCATACCTTTATGTAATTTAATTTCTATTAATATCATTATTTAAACCGAAGTAATAACAATTACACAATTATGCTAGTCATGTTACCCTACAAGCAGTTAACTTGTGCCGTGAAAATTATATTACTCTACTTGGATTTCCGCCGCACACAAGTCATCGAATGCAGCCACTTGACGTGTCATTATATGGTCCTTTAAAAACTGCCTACAGCAGAGTATGCGAAAATTTTCTGAGCAGCCATCCCATACGAGTTATTACTTTACATGATATTGGTTCACTTTTTGGTCAGGCCTATTTAAAAGTCGCAACAATAGCAAATGCAATGAGTGGATTTAGAGCGACTGGAATAGAGCCATTTGACTCACAAATTTTCACAGATACCGATTTTTAAACCGCAAAAACCACAGAGAGAGTTGAATCTGCACCAGCGCCAATGTTAGATATAGCTGAAACGTATTTGTCAAACGTACAACCAGAAACAGCGGTTGTTGAAGATTTTAATGAAAATCAACCACTACCTTCAACCTCAAAAGTTTTACCAGATGAGTCTCAGTCAGTGTCGACATTAATACCGAGAACTTTAGAAGCACCACGAACGCCAAATAAGGAAAATTCAAAAGATATGACTTCTGGACTTCCAGCTTTACCTGAAGCAAATCCAAAAGTTAGACGTCCAGGAAGATGTTACCTTCATTTATTATTTCAAGCACTCCAGTTAAAGATGCCTTGGAACAAAAGCAGCGTGAGAAACAAGAAAAAGAACACAAAAAGCTTTTAAGGGAGCAGACAAAAAATAAGAGAGTTACACAAAAGGTGGTAAAAGAATTAGGAAGAAAAAAACCTGAACTGAAGAAAACAAATAAAAATACAAAGCGTCAAATTAAATTTGACGACTCCTCTGATTCCACTAGTTCCACGGAAATACCCTATGTCGATAGCGATGATGACATGGATTTAGAAGTTGAAGACGATGATAAAATCTGTATTATATGTGATGATATAGGCAAGGACAATGAACTTTGGTTTCAATGTTGTTCTTGTAAACTTTGGGTACATGCTGAGTGCACAGAATTTTCTCCGAAAGTAGCTAAATTTAAAAAATGGCATTGTTATCGCTGCGATAATTGATTAATAAGTATGAGAATATCGTTCATTCGCTTATGCGTATTTTGGATTGTGCGATTTTTTCTTAATAAATTGCATTATTTCATTTTTATACTCCGTTTTTACTTTCTTATATACAGGGTGTAACAAAATAAGTGTAAAACATTTCAGGGGGTGATTCCTTAGCGAAAAAGAGATAGGATCTTTCATATAAAAAAACTTCAATGGAGCATCCCTTGTTAAGATACAGCCCCATAAAGGGAGTACATAAAATTTGTTATACAATTTTTCTCACAAACACTAAAAATGTAATTTATTTCCAATGTAACTTTTTGTCTGATTATTTGTTTACCATTTAAAAATCTATTTTCAATACCTTGTTTCATTCGAAACAAAAAATGTCTCTTGAATTTTTTGCCCAAAAGTAATCAGTTCGCAGCAAAAAATTATTTTACGAACAACTACAGAGATACATCGTCATAAATGCGAACTGGATTAGTATTGTTATTTTGTAGTTACTACCTGCATCAAAATACATGTGATTAAAGATGAATAAACAAAATTAATTTATTAATAACAAAACATAAAACATGTAGAAATCATAGTAAATGTTCAATATGTCCACCTTCAGTCATTACACATGCGTCTAGACGTCGGCGCATTGAGCCACGTATTCGCTCAAATATTCCTGGATTCTCTCTAATTACCCTGCACGCATCGATGATGCGGTTTCTTAAGTCCTCTACATCGCGAACAGGAGTAGGATAAACCAAAGTCTGTAAATGGCCCCAAGTAGAGAAATCGAGAGGATTGAGATCCGGGGATCGAGCGGGCCAATTCTGTGGTCCCCCTCGACCTATCCAATGATTTGGATATGTTTGGGTTAAATGCTGACGTGCTGCTTGACTAATATGGGCGGGAGCCCCATCATGCATAAAAAACATATCCCTTCTGACGCCCAAAGGAACTTCCTCCAGCAGTACTGGATGCACTTCTCTTAAAAATTGAGTGTATGCCTCACCATTTAATCGAGGAGGTAGAAAATGAGGGCCAATTAAATAATCCCCAATAACTCCGAGCCACACGTTAAGAGAAAAGTGTTCTTGATGGTTAGCTTGTACAATAGCGTGAGGGTTTTCATCAGCCCATATGTGGTTATTATGAAAATTAATTATCTTGTCCCGATAAAAAGTACATTCGTCTGTGAATTCGATCGTCTTCAGAAAGTCAGGATTTCTTCTAATCAATTCCAGCATCCAATTGGAAAATTCAAGACGGTTCGGAAAATCTCGCTGTAACAGTGCCTGTTCTCGCTGCTGATGGTAAGGGTATAAGAGTTGTTCCTTTAAAATTCGAAATACCGTCATATGATCAACATTTAACTCGAAAGCAATCTTTCTAGTACTGCTAGTAGGTTGTTCTTCAACCAAATTAAGTACTGTTTCTTCAAGATGTGTTGTTCTAACTTCTCGATGGCGACCACAATCCTGCGTTCTTTTGTCGAATGAACCATATTCTCGTAATCGTTGATGAAGTCGGGCAAATATTCTATGCGAAGGAAGCTGCCGTTGAGGATACATTTCAGCATATCTTCTAGAAGCTTCTAACCCATTCCCCTGCGACAGACCGTAAACGTAATGCATATCAGCCATTTCCTCATTTGTGTATGCCATTTTAATAACAAGTGAATTATTAAACTAACAAATTACGAACAAAACAACGACACACAATTAAGTATTAATTCAATTTCAAAAATTTACAAACTGAAAGCGTGATACCACTACTAGCGGCCTACTAAATAAATTAGTTTTACATTTTCGTTTTATGACGATGTATTTCTGTAGTTGTTCGTAAAATAATTTTTTGCTGCGAACTGATTACTTTTGGGCAAAAAATTCAAGAGACATTTTTTGTTTCGAATGAAACAAGCTATTGGGAATAAATTTTTAAATGGTAAACAAATAATCAGACAAAAAGTTACATTGGAAATAAATTACATTTTTAGTGTTTGTGAGAAAAATTGTAAAACAAATTTTATGTACTCCCTTTATGGGGCTGTATCTTAACAAGGGATGCTCCATTGAAGTTTTTTTATATGAAAGACCCTATCTCTTTTTCGCTAAGGAATCACCTCCTGAAATGTTTTACACTTATTTTGTTACACCCTGTATATCGTCAACTTACCCACCTCACTTCGTCAACTTAGCGACTATTGTGTGCTAGATGACGAATGTTACATTTTTTTTATATTCACCAACTATCAAAAATGTGGCAATCTTCACAGGAAAAATATATATAAATCAGTTAAAGTATGTAGCAATACACTAAGTCTGCAAATATATAATTCGTAATGTATCCACAAATCACCAAATTTAGGAATGCAACCTGAAGTTCGTCAACTTACCCCCACCTCCCCTACCCAAAAGAAAGAACGAAAGCAAATCATATATCAAACAATTTAAAAATGTGTGTTCTAAACGCAATAGTCAAATGCTAAACAAAACGTGTATATAAGAATAATTAGTAATAGCAGTAATGTTTTTATGTGGTTTTCATGTTATTTTAGTAAAAAAAGCAATACATATGTCTTTAAATAAGATTGAAATAGTATATAACTCGATGGTGTCTACTGTTAAAACGATTCGGCTACATTCAACATAAATACTAAGTTGTTGGACTTACCCAAAAACTATACAGAACGGAAATATTTCAAATAAAACAGACGCATTTATTGGTAAATGCTTCTCTTCTCTTGTCATTGCCAAAGAAGCTAACGTGAAAGCTTTATTATCGAAGGTTAATTGAAAAGTAACATGTACCATATCGAAAAGTAATTCTTCTCGTACCAATTCAATTTTCATTTCTTTATGATAAAAATGTCGCGCTACCTAAAAGAAATTACAAACACTATAAATTTTAAGATTGCAAGCCTGTGTGACATAATGTAATAGTATACGTGTTTCTGAAAGTAACTCTTTCGTGTTCTTATTTGGTACTGACTATAGGGGAGAACAAGCAACTTCACACCATGGTAGAAAATGCCGATCTTTGCGTTAAATGGCCGACAAGTGACAGATGGAAGAGGATGATAATGAGTAAATGTCTAAATTAAAATTGAAACTTCTAGGTGTTGTACGTGTTCTTGAACACTGCGGACACGGATAGGGTATTTGGAGTTTAAAATTTCTAAGGGTAAGACTTTATACTACACATATTATTTAATCAACACACTTTCTTTGCTATACAGTACTGAAAAACACTAATAAGTTTAAAGCCAATGTTTGCGGTTATATTAACAATAATAACTTTGTTAATTCAATAGTATATAAAACGTAGAATACGCACATAAATTGAAATAATCATACATGCATGTACACATACCAAAACACAAACATGTAGGGGAGAGTGGGGGATCGTGCGCGTCGGGTAATCGTGCGCATCAAAATATTTCATATTCCGCGGGCTTTTACGCGTAATTGACAAGTACTGCACTCCTTCCTGCCCACTGTGGATCACTGACACCATTATTAATATCAGTTGTATACGTTTGCACAGAACGAGCCTTGTTTATGTGAAACCAAGACATTTGTTATAATTTTTTGATATCGGAAAATAAGATGGTGAGTCCATTTTTCCTCCTAATCGATTAAGATATATTTATTTTATGAAAAAGTACGATCTTGTGCATCTATTGATGCTTGTTCTACATTGTTAGGTTAAGTAGTTTGCTAGCAGTATTGAAAATTGTCATTTAATTTCTAAAGGGGTAATGATGCGCGCTGATGCGCACCATTGCCCCACAGGTAATCTACTTTTAAATATTATTTTTTTCAGATGACGAGAAAGTATACAAGGAAAACCACAATTCTTTCATATACGACAGAAGGTTTACAAAACGCATTATTTGCGATAAGAAATGATGGCAGAAAAATAAGGGACGCAGGAAGGGCCTTCAATATTCCTGAATCGACGCTCAGAAAAAAACTGTCAGCAAATCATTCGACACCACCTCGTCTGGGTTGCAAGCCTGTGTTTTCAGAGGAAGTAGAATCTGAGTTAAGAGAGTACATTTTAACGCTAGCAAAGCTATTCTATGGCCTAACACCCAAGTGTCTTAGACGACTAGCTTTTTGGTACGCTGAGCAGCATAACATTGTCCATAAATTCGACAAGGAAAAGGGATTAGCTGGGAAGGACTGGCTGTATGGATTTTTAAGATCACCTGATATAAAGCTACGGCAGCCTGAAGGAACCAGTTTGAATAGAATTGCATCTTTGAATAAGGACTCAACCAAATTATTTTTTTCAAACCTTCAAACGCTAATGGAAAGGTTTAACTTTGAACCCAAGAATGTTTACAACATGGATGAGACAGGCTTCACTACGGTGCAGAACAAATGCCCTAAAGTTTATGGTCGTAAGGGATCTAAAAAAGTAGGAGCTGCAATTTCCGGTGAAAGAGGAAATACAATAACTGCTGTATTTTGTATAAATGCAGCTGGGAACTACCTCTCTCCTATGATGATATATCCCAGGAAAAGGATGCCCAAAACTCTCGAGAAAAATGGACCAATTGGGGCGTTATACAAATGTTCTAAGAACGGTTGGATCAATTCCTAAGTTTTTTGTGAGTGGCTGGGCTACTTTCAGAGGCATGCTAAGCCTACTGTTACTGATCCTGTGCTTCTGGTCCTGGATAATCATTCCAGCCACATATCAATTGCAGCTTATAGTTTCTGCAAAGGAAATAACATCCACATGGTCTCGCTTCCTCCACACACATCTGATCACTTTCAGCCTCTGGACGTGACATTTTTTAGTCCTTTGAAAAATGCACTATTCAGGGAATATGACCTTCACTTGTCAAGTACCGGTCATCAAAAAATAACGGAAGTCGATGTAGCAGAACTTTTAAAAAAAAGCCTTCATGAAAGGGGCTTCGAAAAAGCCGTTTCAGGGTTTCGGACGACTGGAATATTTCCATTGAATCCCAACAAATATACCGATGCTGATTTTGAACCAAGCCACCATGTAGGACAACTTACAGTAGAACCAACACGTGAAGTTAAAATTTCATCCAGACAAGATATTACAGCCACTCTACTAGATAATTATCCAAATTTATAACATCAGAGAGATCCGAGCCCTCAGCCATCTACGTCTAACGATAATTCTTTCTTTGCTATGATTCCAATATCAATACCAAAAACAAACTTTAACCAGGCAATGAAAAGAAAATCTAGGAACAAACAGAAATCGGAAATTCTTACGAGCACTCCCATTAAAACAAAACTAGAAGAAGCTGAAGAAAAAAAAAAGAACGAGAAGAAGCAATCAAAACCAAAGAGAAACTGAAAGATAAGAATATTAAAACCTTTGAACCAGCCAGCGAAACCTAACGAAGTTTGTGGTATTTGCGGAGAATTTGGCAAACAACAAGAATTATGGTACTGGCTCAGATACCCCAAAAAATTATATGTGACTTATGCTAATATTAGGAATTATTATGTGTTCTTTTATATTCTACAACTTCAATAAATAAATGTTTCGAAAGTTAGCGTTATCAAATACTTAATACTTTTAATGTGCACCATTCCCCCAACACGTGCGCATAATTACCCGCTAAGGCGGGGAATGGTGCGCAAGAGCACTTTTGTATTTTCAGCAATATTGTACTTACAATACTTTATTTTTTCCTAAAATTGATTTACATGCTGAGAGTAAACTAAATAGTACTCCCATTACGGTATTTACATTTAAATTATCTACAATGCTCTCAGTGCTATAACGATTTCCGCTTAAGTGCGCACGATTCCCCCACTGTCTCTTACATACATAATATATACTTAGAAAAACATACAAAAATTCATTCCAGTTGAGACACAGATAAAAACTCCTCGATGGAGAAACAGCTTTTCTTAATGTATACACTGTCAAGTGTCGTTTCAGCTGGATGTTTGTCATTCTCTTCAAAGAGGTTGGGATATAATTAAATATTTTCATACATCGTGATAAAGTTTGTCTCTCACCCTAGCCATATGTGTCCGCGGCTGCAACAAGTCATTGCGCAATATTCGCCTCATATTTCTTTAAAAAAGTCATTGAAGTTTGAGTATCTTGTTTTCTATAAATACCTGTTTACAGGAGTCATGAGGCTTCAAATGGAACACTGCTAGTATACATGCTTTTTGCAATTTAAATATTCTCCCGCTGTCAATGCGTTTCCCCAGAACACCAAGCCATACCTGAGACGAGACTTCACACTTGCATAATATACACTCAACGATGCCTTCACACCGACATTACGCACAATTACTCGCAATGCTAAACAGAAACCGCGAGAGACCCTATCTTCGGGACAATCTACTGTCGACGTCAACACCGAGAAACGGCACCTGATCCGTATACTCGAGCGTTTCTCCCCTATATCCTACAATTAGATCCCCGGACCGACGCTACAAAGTATTAGTCGAGTTTTCTTAATATTTAGTTTCAAGTTGTTGCATTGAAACCACAATCTCAACTTTAAAAAATTGTTCTCCATCATGTGTGTTACCTTTTCTAGAGTACGGCCTCTTAATATGCATGACGTGTCATCTGAATATAGTACGTAAGGCCATTTATAACACATGGAAGATCATTCACATATAATAAGAACATGACGGGTCCAAGTATAGAACCCTGAGGTACTCTACACACACTGTGTCCCCAGGGTGATTTTATCTCTACTCCAGACTCATCGTTTGTTGACATTCATGCACTGACCCCTGCTCGTAAAGTAGAACTGTATTCATTTTAGCGCCACTCTCTGGAAGCCCATGCTCTCATCCTTGTCCAAAAGAACGTGATGGTGTATACTATCAAAAGCCTTCGATAGATCCATGACTGCGTAGGCCATCACGTCCTTGTTATTTAAATCATTTAAAAGTCTTTCAGTAGCTGGAT
This sequence comes from Amphimallon solstitiale, assembly GCA_963170755.1. NCBI lineage: Eukaryota > Metazoa > Arthropoda > Insecta > Coleoptera > Scarabaeidae > Amphimallon > Amphimallon solstitiale. Next base: position 26,866,003 of record OY720678.1, read on the forward strand.
GGTTGCTTTCCAAGTTGATCGCTCCTTTATTTATCCATTCTGATCCTTATAGAAGACATCGTGTATTCGTAGGGAACCCACCACTCTATTGCACATTAATCTCTCCAATATTTTTGACATATTAGATAGAAGGGAAATAGGCCGGTAATTAAGCAGATTACTCCTATCTCCCTTTTTATATACATATAGGTCTTATGATTGCACACTTCATTCTGTCCGGAAACAAGCCATCTCTGTCTATGATGTGAGTAAATCGCGTCACAATTTCCACGGCACAAAACTTCAGCATACAGATGGGTATGTCATTATCGCCCGTAGCTTCTGAGTTCTTTAAGCTATTTGTGGCCTCCGCGACCTCTTCGAGGTATGTTAAATGCAATGAAAAAGTGTGAGATACATACTTTACATTTTCCAGAAAAGTTGTGTTATTCTTCTTAACGTCTTTGGAGGACTCTATGCAACGTTAATTGGCTGCTCTCAAGAATATCTTTGACACGTTGCCTGTCTTGTCGGTAGAATTCTTGATATACTCTTTATATGAGTTTCGCATAGATTTTTCTTTTTTAAATTGTAATTATGGCAGAAAACTTAGTACGAGTCTTTATCTATTCTATTATTTAGATAATCGTCAAACAACTCTCTTTTCAGTGTTGATTCTCTGTCAGACAATTGTGTTTAGATTTTTTCAAAGTATCAACAACTTTTTTTAGTAACATTTTTATTTATAATTGTTACCAGTATTTCCATAAATTTTTCATAGGAACAGTTCACATCGTTGAATAATAAAACTGAGAACCAATTAATTTCTCGCAATTCTTTTTGATTTTCTCCAAACGGGTACTAGAGAATATTCTAATTTTCTGATCCGATAACGCGGAAAACAATACACCACCACTACAGGAGGTATGATTAATAAAAATATTGTCAATAACTATCTTTGATCTGTTGGTCACTCTTGTTGGTTTGAAAATACTTTATCGTAGATCATAGAGCCGCATTAGATCCAAAAATTTATCAGAAATTGTATCCTATCTGCTTAGATCGATGTTAAAATTACCGTATAAAACTAGTGTGTAAGTAACTTCCACAGATACATAGTGCAAAGTCCCATCCAACACATGAAGAAATTGATCCACATTTCCAGATGGCGGATTATATATACTGATTATAATCAATTTCAGTTTCTTTGTTTCAATAGCGCTGCATTCTAAGACCTTTTTCTTGCTCTTCAGTTTCAGAGACGTAAGTTCGTTAAAGTCAATTCCATAACGGAGTAAAATACAAGATCGGCCATATGGAGGTGTCCTTGTAAAAGAGGACCAATCACCAAGTCCTCGCTAGGTTTCAGCCAGTGCTCGGTCAATGCAACTACATCCATCTTTTTATTTAATTTTTTAATAAAAACCAGAAGTTCGTCAGCTTATTCCTCAGTCTGTATATTATGGTGCAGTAACGTAAAAATAAGGTTCCGTTAGTGGTATTTCCTCCTTTCCGTTTTTTTTTGTAGCTTGCTATACTTATAATTAAATCTTTTCTAAAATCCAAGTACAAAAGACTTGCCTAGGGGTATAATCATTGTTGTTCAAGTTCTGGTGATGATTCGGTTACAAACCATTTTCGAGTTCCAAGGGGGGGTATTGATGACTTTGACTGTCTTGTTATTGTTGCGATTCTGCGTAGACTTATTCGTCGATCCTGTTCTACTTTCCGCAAGACAGCTTCAGCATTGTCGATGCGAGGAACTTCACGTTCACTGTTTGGTTTGGGGAAAGATCCTCTTTCTTTAAGGGATTGGAAACAGTTCAGGATAGTTTTGCCATAAGGAGATCTTCGATTCGGATAACGCTCTGCGTACAATATCGCAGCTCTAACACCGCTACCATTGCAGTAATCATATATAAAGACCATATCAGCATATTCTTGATTCGTAAACTTAAATGCCATTTTTAGAAATGTCAGCACAAGCATACACTTCAAAATTTACGACAATCCAGGTTTTGTCACAAGGAACTACTCGATTCAAATACAGGTGTCCGACTAGGTAGTTCGAGTAGTTGTGAAACTTATTTTTTAATAATGTTTGTATTGTAATATTTCTTTTGTTAATTACTGGTTTCAATTATAAAATAGAGGTTTATAGAAACGCATTTTAATTGTAAATAACTTTAGAAGCTAAGAATTTTGCAAATTTTCTGTAAGTAAACTGAAAAAATATCATATGTATATAGCGCAACTTTGACCAAGTATATCTCTATAACAGTTGAAAATTCGGTAAATGTTTGTAAAAAGGTTTTTACTTAGTTTTGAACGAGGAGTCACTATACCAAAACCTTGAACTACATCGTCAGACAGCCTGTATAACGTTCTGTTCTCCAAACATGGAGGTCATATTTTTATTTTAAAAAAAAGGAGTTCAGATATTAATTGATGATGAAATAACACTGTTATTGTGACGTTTCGGGCGTCATTTATTAAAAAATAAAATGTTGTCCTTTCTCATTTGCTAACACTCCTGACAAAACTGAAAGTTTCACTTTTACAAATTCAAAACAAAATTAAAATTCATTTAACTTGAATAAGGACAACACACCGAATATTTTAAAAGTGTAACAAATTTTAAAAATGAGGTGTGGCCACCACACGACTTACTTATACGTATGAGCGTTTCAAACTATACAATTTTAAGAATTTTTTTATACAAAACTTATCCAAACTCCTATTCTAAGTTATTTCATTCTCTTAATAAATTGCTATAGAATGCATACTTTGCAAGATATTCGAAGAAAAGTGCTACTCGCTAAGAATAAAAGTGCTACTTCCGGTACGAATTTTGAAATTTCATGTATACAAAAAATATTGCAAATCCAATTCTAAATACTTTTGTACTCTTAATAAATATATATAGAATGCATAATTTACGACATATTTGCAAAAAATCGTTATTCGGTAAGAGTAAAAGTGATACTTCCGGTCCGAATTTTGAAATTTTTTTTATACAAAAGATATTGGAAATTAAGTTCTAAATACTTTTATATTCGTAGCGTACCTGTCTAAAAAGCATGACTTGCAAAATATTGGCAAAAAACTGATTTTCGATAAGAGTAAAAGACCTACTTCCGGTAGGAATTTCCAAAAACTTTATTAATACAATTTTTCTAAAATTTAATTCTGAGTACATTTGAATTCTTTATAAGTTTGTTTAAACTTAGTAATTGACGAAATATTTGCAAAATTCGATTTTTTCACTGAAGTAAACTACTACTTCCGGTCTGCCGATTTTGCTCAAAATCTAATCAATTCTCAAGAGGGAGATTATATTCGTAAATACAAAATTTGGAATTGATATCTCCAGCGGTTTGACCGCTATCGTGGTCACACACACAGAGACACACACACAGACATTTTTTAAAAACCACTTTTTTGGTATCAGGGGACCTCAAAACGTGGACATCTGCAAAAATCTCGAGGTCGAAAATTTTCATCATCACAATACTTCCTTATACTACGTATAAGAAAGTAAAAAATGAGGTGTGGCCACCACACGACTTTCTTATACGTATGAAAGTGTTACTTCCGGTCCGAATTTTGAAATTTCATTTATACAAAAAATATTCCATATCTAACTCTAAATACTTTTGTACTCTTGATAAATATATATAGAATGCATAACTTACGACATATTTGCAAAAAATCGCTATTCGATAAGAGTAAAAGTGGTACTTCCGGTCTGAATTTTGAAATTTTTTGTATATAAAAGATATTGAAAATGATGTTTTAAATACTTTTATATTCGTAACGTATTTGTCTTAAAAGCATGACTTGCGAGATATTCGCAAAAAACTGATTTTCGATAAGAGTAAAAGATCTACTTCCGGTTGGAATTTCGAAAAACTTTTTTAAGACAATTTGTTTCAAACTTAATTCTAAGTACATATGAATTCTTTATAAATTTGTTTAAACTTAGTAATTGACGAAATATTTGCAAATTTCGATTTTTTCACTGAAGTAAACTACTACTTCCGGTCCGCCGATTTTGCTCAAAATCTAATCAGTTCTCAAGAGGCAGATTATATACGTAAATACAAAATTTGGAATTGATATCTACAGCGGTTTGACCGCTATCGTGGTCACACACAGACAGACAGACACACACAGAGAGACACACAGACACACAGACATTTTTTAAAAACCACTTTTTCGGTATCAGGGGACCTCAAAACGTGGACATCTGCAAAAATCTCGAGGTCGAAAATTTTCATCATCACAATACTTCCTTATACTACGTATAAGAAAGTAAAAAAATACATGTATTTTTTCGGTGTACCTGCGCCTCCAAGGCATAATGAACTGCGTGTTTAACACAATTCTCATACAACATATAATTATCTATGTGCAAATTATTATTATAATTGAAGATTAATGAATTCATACCATCATAAGTTAAACATGTGTCGATTGCTTGAATATCAAGCAATAGTTTCGAATACATAAATAAAAAATGTCTACAGAATTAATGAAATGATACAGCAGACTCCTATCATATCAATTATACGACTGTCAATAAAGCCATACAAGACTGCATTGACTTGAAAAGTCTTCCTAAACATATTTCCATTAAGAAAAGTAATTGGGTGGGTTCACTAAACTAAAATATGAAAATCTAATTACATCTAGACTTGTTTTGTGATCGTTCAATATGTACGACAGAAATATATAGTAATTATCATTATTCTCATGTTGCTAGAGATCAGGCATAATGGTATACGTAATTTTATTGAGCAAATATATAATAGAACTAGCTGTCCATCAATCTCTTCGAGCTTGAATCGCCTCTTCGCGTCCGCTTACAGCTGTCCGCCAGTCTCTCTTAACTTGAACCGCTTTTTTCGCGTCCGCTTACAGTTTCTTCACAGTTTCCTGTAAAAAGCAATCACTGTCATGGCTTTTTAGAGTGTCCGATTTTATTAACTTTTGAAGCACCCCTGTATATACATATATCTTGTGAAGCCAATAGTATATTTCATTTAAAATGCCTCTCTCTCAAAATGCCTGTTTTATACACAAACCTGTACACAATCAAGAGCGAGAAAGATAATTTAATGTTAAACATAGTTCATGTTAAAGTATTTAAAGAAACGATGAGCTGAAAGAGCACAACATTTTCATCGAGGCAGTTTACAATAGTATTTTGATGTGATAGTGGAAAAGCATGTCAACCTTTTCGAAGTCCACTCTCGTTAAGAAAAAAGCACAAAATAATAATAAAAGTAAAAAGCCCAAGTTTTAAATTTAAGCCCTATTGAAGCGCCTTTCTTGTAAAAAACGCTTTTTAGAATGTCCACTTTTATAAACTTTTGAAGCACCCATGTATATACATGTATTTTGTTAGGCCAATAGGATATTTTATTTAAAATTCTTCTCGAATTGTTTTTGACATAAATCTGTACATTCTCAAGAGCGAGAAAGGTAATTTAATGTTAAACATAAGTCATGTTAAAGTATCGAAAGAAACAATGAGCTAAGAGCGCAACATTTCCATTAAGACAGTTTACAGTACTATTTTGATGTAACAGTGAAAAATCATGTCAACCTTTTTGAATCCTACTATCGTTAATGAAGAAACACAAAAGAATAATAAAAAATGAGGTGTGGCCACCACACGACTTTCTTATACGTATGAAAGTGTTACTTCTGGTCCGAATTTTGAAATTTCATTTATACAAAAATTATTCCATATCTAACTCTAAATACTTTTGTACTCTTGATAAATATATATAGAATGCATAACTTACGACATATTTGCAAAAAATCGCTATTCGATAAGAGTAAAAGTGGTACTTCCGGTCTGAATTTTGAAATTTTTTTTATATAAAAGATATTGAAAATGATGTTTTAAATACTTTTATACTCGTAACGTATTTGTCTTAAAAGCATGACTTGCGAGATATTCGCAAAAAACTGATTTTCGATAAGAGTAAAAGACCTACTTCCGGTTGGAATTTCGAAAAACTTTTTTAAGACAATTTGTTTCAAACTTAATTCTAAGTACATATGAATTCTTTATAAATTTGTTTAAACTTTGTAATTGACGAAATATTTGCAAATTTCGATTTTTTCACTGAAGTAAACTACTACTTCCGGTCTGCCGATTTTGCTCAAAATCTAATCAGTTCTCAAGAGGCAGATTATACACGTAAATACAAAATTTGGAATTGATATCTCCAGCGGTTTGACCGCTATCGTGGTCACAGACAGACACACAGACACACACACACACACACAGACAGACATTTTTTTAAAAACCACTTTTTTGGTATCAGGGGACCTCAAAACGTGGACATCTGCAAAAATCTCGAGGTCGAAAATTTTCATCATCACAATACTTCCTTATACTACGTATAAGAAAGTAAAATGAACCTAAAATTCATTTTACTCAAAGATCCAAAAAAAGCCCAAGTTTTAAATTTTAGCCCTATTGAATGGCTTTTTTCGCGTTCGCTTACAGTTCCTTCACAGTTTCCTGTAAGAAGCAATCACTGTCATGGCTTTTTAGAATGTCCGATCTTATTAACTTTTGAAGCACCCCTGTATATACATATATCTTGTGAAGCCAATAGTATATTTCATTTAAAATGCCTCTCAAACTGTTTTTTTACACAAACCTGTACACACTCAAGAGCGAGAAAGGTAATTTAATGTTAAACATAATTTATGTTAAAGTATTTAAAGAAACAATGAGCTGAAAGAGCACAACATTTTTATCGAGGCAGTTTACAATACTATTTTGATGTGATAGTGGTAAAGCATGTCAACCTTTTCGAAGTCTACTCTCGTTAAGAAAAAAGCACAAAATAATAATAAAAGTCAAAAGGCCAAGTTTTAAATTTAAGCCCTATTGAAGCGCTTTTCCTGTAAAAAACGGTTTTTAGAATGTCCACTTTTATAAACTTTTGAAGCACCCCTGTATAAACATACATTTTGTTAGGCCAATAGGATATTTTATTTAAAATTCTTCTCGAACTGTTTTTAACACAAACCTGTACACACTCAAGAGCAAGAAAGGTAGTTTAATGTTAAACATGTCATGTTAAAATATCCAGAGAAACAATGAGCTCTCAAAAAGCGCAACATTTTCATTAAGACAGTTTACAATACTATTTCCAGGTGAAAGTGTAAAAGCCTGTCAATCTTTTCGAAGTCTACTCTCGTTAATAAAGGAGCACGAAATAATAATAAAAGTAAAAAGCCCAAATTTTAAATTGAAGCCCTATTAAAGCGCCTTTCCTGTAAAAACGCTTTTTAGAATGTCCACTTTTATAAACTTTTGAAGCACCCCTGTAGATACATATATTTTGTTAAGCCAATAGGATATTTTATTTAAATTTCTTATCGAACTGTTTTTTGACATAAGCCGGTACACACTCAAGAGCGAGAAAGGTAATTTAATGTTAAACATAAGTCGTGTTAAAGTATCCAAAGACACAATGAGATCAAAAAGCCCAACATTTTTATTAAGACAGTGTACAATACTATTTTGATGTAAAGTGTGACCTTTTTGAAATCCACTATTGTTAATAAAGGAGCACAAAATAAAAGTAAAAGTAAAAAGCTCAAGTTTTACATTTTAGCCCTATTGAATGGCTTTTTTCGCGTCCGCTTACAGTTTCTTCACAGTTTCCTGCAAAATGCAATCACTGTCATGGCTTTTTAGAATGTCCGTTTTTATTAACTTTTGAAGAACTCCTGTATATATACATATATCTTGTGAAGCGAATAGTATGTTTTATTTAAAATGCTTCTCGAACTGTTTTTTACACGAATCTGTACATACTCAAGAGCGAGAAAGGTAATGTAATGTTAAACATAAGTCGTCTTAAAGTATGCAAATACACAATGAGTTCAGAAAGGGCAACATTTTTATTAAGACACTGTACAATACTATTTTGATGTGAAAGTGTAAAAGTCTGTCAACCTTTTCGAAGTCTACTCTCGTTAAGAAAAAAGCACAAAATAATAATAAAAGTAAAAAGCCCAAGTTTTAAATTTAAGTCCTATTGAAGCGCCTGTCCTGTAAAAAGCAATCACTGTCATGGCTTTTTAGAGTGTCCACCTTTATAAACTTTTGAATCACCCCTACATATATTTTGTTAAGCCAATAGTATATTTTATTATTATATTTAAAATTCTTCTCGAACTGCTTTTTAGACAAACTGGTATATAATCAAGAGCGAGAAAGGTAATTTAATGTTAAACATAAGTCATGTTAAAGTATTGAAAGAAACAGTGAGCTCAATGAGCGCAACATTTCCATTGACACAGTGTACAATACGATTCTGATGTTTGCGAATCTACTATCGTTAAGATAAAATGAAGTATTAAATTTAAACCCTGCTCAATCACGTTTCGAAGAATCGCCAAATTGAAGACGTAATAAGCGACCACAAACAACCCCGTATCTAAAATTTCACATTCACACGTCAATTTTCAAAAAAAAAATCCGCCATTTTGTTTTTTTTTTGACATTTTGACTTTGGAATCGTGATCAGCGACCTCCAAAACCCCCGTATCTAAAATTTCACATTCACACGTCAATTTTCAAAAAAATCTCCCGCCATTTTGTTTTTTTTTGACATTTTGACTTTGGAATCGTGATCGGCGACCCCCAAAACCCCCGTATCTAAAATTTCACAATCATACGTCAATTTTCAAAAAAATCTTCCGCCATTTTTTTTTTTGACATTTTGACGTTGGAATCGTGATCGGCGACCCCCAAAACCCCCGTATCTAAAATTTCACATTCATACGTTAATTTTCAAAAAAATCTCCCGCCATTTTGTTTTTTTTGACATTTTGACTTTGGAATCGTGATCGGCGACCCCCAAAACCCCCGTATCTAAAATTTCACGTTCATACGTCAATTTTCAAAAAATCGTCCGCCATTTTGTTTTTTTTGACATTTTGACTTTGGAATCGTGATCGGCGACCCCCAAAACCCCTGTATCAAAAATTTCACGTTCATACGTTAATTTTCAAAAAATCTCCCGCCATTTTGTTTTATTTTTGGCATTTTGATTATGGATTCGTGATCGGTGACCTAAGACATCCCCGTATCTAAAATTTCACATTTATACGTCAATTTTCAAAAAATCCTTCGGCCATTTTGTTTTTTTTTTGACATTTCGACTTTGGATACGTGATCAATGACACCACAAAAACTCCCAAGTGCCGAATTTTACTTTAATCGGAAGAGAGAAATTAATTTCAGCTAGCTCCGCCCACTCTGCATGTATGCGTAATCGATTAAATAAAATTATTACATAAGGGCACATCGATGTTAAAAGCAATCCTTTTCTCCATTAAGGAAACGGGGCATACGCGTTCTGTAATTAACGTATTTTAATTCAAATCATTATTAAAATACTAATCGACCCCTGTATATAGATAAAAATATTAAATCAAGCGGGACCGTTATGTATTGTGTGGAGATATGGAGATGCCGAACATTCACCGGACCGTAATACATTGATCGGCAGTGCACATGAGAATCTGATTATATTTTTCGCCCGTCCGAAATACATTGATATTACTGCACATTGAATCGGCCATTTTTCTGACCAAATGCTTCTGCAAAAGAATTTGAAAGTGCTCGTGCCCTTGGTTGCGTGCGTCTGTCGACTCGAAATAAGCACGTAAAAGGTCCAGAGAAGGCCGTTCTTTAACACCTCGGGTCTTGTTGGACCCTCGCAACCTTCAAAATTTTCGTATTTCACGCTTAAAAGTGAATCTGTGGACACAACTCAGTTTGATGTCAGTTTGACGTTTCCCGAGATTTTTATCGCTTGTCACGGGAATGGTCAAAACGTAAGCCATTTTTTCGTTACAAAATGGAATGCACGCTCCCCTTTAAAACCCTATATCTCTGCACACGTTCCACTTAGAAGGAAAAACTCGCCGGCGAGGAACCGTTTAGAGTCCTCCTAACACGCACGCCAAAGGACAGCTTTCAATTCCGCGTATCCAGAGAGGAGTTCAACCTGGCGTTTTGTCGACTTTTTCTATTTTGATAGTTTCGAAAATGCTCGGTTAAGCTCTTTCAACTAAGGCGATTAACAACAGAGGTCTGTGCGCTATTATTATATATAACTAGCTATAACGTCCGCTTACAGCGGGTACGTCCGCTTACAGCTGATCGTCCGCTTACAGCGGTCCGTCCGCTTACAGCGGGTCCGTCAATCTCTTTTAGTTTGAATCGCCTTTTTCGCGTCCGCTTACAGCTTTTTCATAGTTTCGTGTAAAAAGCAATCACTGTTATGACGCCTTTTAGAATGTCTGATTTTATTAACTTTTGACGCACCCCTGTATATACATATATTTCGTGAAGCCAATAGTATATTTTATTTAAAATTCTCCTCGAATGGTTTTTTACACAAAGCGGTACACACTCAAGAGCGAGAAAGGTAAATTAATGTTAAACATGTCATGTTAAGGTATCCAAAAGCACAATGACATCAAAAAGTTCAACATGTTGATTAAGACAGTTTACAATACTACTTTGATGTGAAAGTGTAAAAGCCTGTTAACCTTTTCAAAATGAACTATCGTTAATAAAGGAGCACGAAATAATAATAAAAGGAAAAAGCCCAAGTTTTAAATTTAAGCCCTATTGAAGCGCCTTTCCTGTAAAAAACGCTTTTTAGAATGTCCACTTTTATAAACTTTTGAAGCACCCTTGTATATACATATATTTTGTTAAACCAATAGGATATTTTATTTAAAATTCTTCGCGAACTGTTTTTTCCACGAACTGGTACACACTCAAGAGCGAGAAAGGTAATTTAGTGTTAAACATAAGTCATAGGGCATTGGGAAAACCGGCCCGCAATTGAACTTAATCAACTAATACAGTGCAATAATATAAATAATTAAAAATACGTTTAAATTTGCCGTTGTAGTTGTTAGGGCATTTTAATGTTGAAGGTTACATTCAAATATTATGTCAACTTTAATGAAACATGCGCCAATAATTTAAGGGCATTAAATTTGAGATATTGCAAAATTTTACCTGTCAAATATTATACATAGACATGCCATTTCGAGAGAGAGAGAGAGAATGTCCGACTTTTGACGCACCCCTTACACATATAAATTTTGTTATGCCAATCGTATATATTATTTAGAACTTTCCTTTCCTTTTTACACAAACCGTCACACTGAACACAATGTTAAACATAAATCATGTTAAAGTTTACGAAGGAAGGATGTGCTCAGATCCAAGCACTTTTCGAAGAACCTTTCCGCAACATTGTTTTTTAAAATTTTTATTTCGGATTCGTGATCAGCGACCTGAAAATGCCATTTGCTAGATTTCACCAAGATTAAAGACATTTTGAAGAATATTTCTGCCATATTAGATCCGCCATCAAGTTTCTTTTGACATTTTGACTATGGATTCGTGATCGGCGACCTGAACCACCCCAGCATCTAAAATTTCACGTTCGTACGTCAATCTTCAAAAAACTCTTCCGCCATTTTGTTTTTTTTGACATTTGTACTATGGATTCGTGATCGGCGACCTAAGACACTCCCGTATCTAAAATTTCACATTCATACGTCAATTTTCAAAAAATTCTTGCGCCATTTTGTTTTTTTTTGACATTTTGACTTTGGATTCGTAATCGGCGTCCTAAGGCACCCCCGTATCCAAAATTTCACGTTCGTACGTCAATTTTCAAAACATTCTTCCGCCATTTTGTTTTTTTTGACATTTTTATTTTGGATTAGTGATCGGCGACCAAAGACACCCACGTATCTAAAATTTCACATTCATACGTCAATTTTCAAAAAACTTCGGCCATTTTGTTTTTTTTTGACATTTTGACTTTCGATTTGTGATCGGCGACCTAAGACACCCCCGTACCTAAAATTTCACATTCATACGTCAATTTTCAAAAAACTTCCGCCATTTTGTTTTTTTTTTGACATTTTGACTTTCGATTTGTGATCGGCGACTTAAGACACCCCCGTACCTAAAATTTCACATTCATACGTCAATTTTCAAAAAACGTCCGCCATTTTGTTTTTTTTTGACATTTTGACTTTCGATTTGTGATCGGCGACCTAAGACACCCCCGTACCTAAAATTTCACATTCATACGTCAATTTTCAAAGAACTTCCGCCATTTTGTTTTTTTTTGACATTTTTACTTTCGATTTGTAATCGGCGACCTAAGACACCCCCGTACCTAAAATTTCACATTCATACGTCAATTTTCAAAAAACTTCCGCCATTTTGTTTTTTTTTTGACATTTTGACTTTGGATTCGTGATCGGCGATCTAAGACACCCCCGTATCTAAAATTTCACATTCATACGTCAATTTTCAAAAAACTTCGGCCATTTTGTTTTTTTTGACATTTTGACTTTCGATTCGTGATCGGCGACCTAAGACACCCCCGTACCTAAAATTTCACATTCATACGTCAATTTTCAAAAGACTTCCGCCATTTTGTTTTTTTTTGACATTTTGACTTTGGATTCGTGATCGGCGACCTAAGACACCCCCGTATCTAAAATTTCACATTCATACGTCAATTTTCAAAAAACTTCGGCCATTTTTTTTTTTGACATTTTAACTTTCGATTCGTGATCGGCGACCTAAGACACCCCCGTATCTAAAATTTCACATTCATACGTCAATTTTCAAAAAACTCTTCCGCCATATTAGATGCACCATTTTTTTTTTTGAAATTTTGACATTGGGCTTGAGATCACCGACACCAAGAGCCCCCGAGTACCGAGTTTTACCTTAATCAGAAGAAAAAGTTGATTTGGCTCCACCCACTCCGCAGTGCGTAATTATTTAAATAATTATTTCGTAGGGGCACATAAATGTTAAAAGCATTATTTTTTCCCTTAAGAAAAAGGCATACCCGTTTTAGAATTATTGTATTTTAAATGGAATTTATAATAATTAAGAAAAAATCATGCTGTATGTATGAATGATTATATCATCGACCGGGAAAATTATGTCGAGCAGTCCGGCGTCTTGTCTTATAAATTGCCGGTAAAATACACGAAATAAATACACAATATCGCATTCGAAAAAAAAATTTTTGCCCCGGCCTGGGTTCGAACCCGACCCGACAAAGTCCTTGTATTAAGTAGCCGTCAATTTTGCCATTGGGCTATCGACCTAATGTAAATAGTTTGTTCAACTGCCATATTTATATGTAAGCTTGACTCTATGTTGAAATCTGCAATTTTTTTTTAAATCTCAGAGAAAATAGACATGTAATCTTTAAAAGGTTATAAAAAAACGTTTCAATTGTGTCCAGATAATTAATTTAGTGCCTTGTCCGTGTCCTAAAACTAAATATATTATGTGTGTTTATATGCCATGAACCTATTCTGACGTTAATAATTACATTAAGGAAACTGGGCATACGCGTTCTGGAATTATGGTATTTTAAAATTCAAATTTATAGTAATTAAAAGATATCAGCCTGTATGTAAAAATGTTAAGTCAAGCTACCGATAGATAATATATTTACGGGCAGTGCACATGAATGTATATGTGTGTACATTTCATGTTATGAGCATTGCACTTGATTTGTTGTGTACATGTATTTCTGGCGTATTTCGGCCATTTTTCTACGATGTCCGTCTGCATGAGGAATTTAATTTACACGCACTATCGATATCGTACGTCGATGAAGTCGCAATAGGAATGGGAATGGTCTAGAAATATCTGTACTTACTATTATGAATCTTGTCGGGCCGTCAAAACCTTCTAAATTCGGAATATAAGGCTTAAAAGTCAAACGTGCAAAATTTCTCGTTGGAGCTGTCAGATTAGCGAAAAGTCAATTTTGTGTTTAGTCCTCGTTTTTATTTACGTAAAATGTACATTCTTTAGGCACGTCATGGCTTCATTTCGCGTGTTTTGACAAATTCGACGGAACACGCGGTCACACGTTTATTTTAATTGCTCACGCGTCCCTCGACCTTAAAATATGAATTTGAGCGCGTTGAAAAGCAGAAACTGCGGGCTTTTTAACCGTACTTTTCCCTATGCGTGTTATACATTTGTGTAAAAGGAGATCCCTTCAGAAAATCGGGCAACGTCTTAAAAAACAACGTTTAAATTTGTCCGTAAATATCCGGCCATCGGACAGAGTTATAAAGCCGAAATTTTAACCGTAATTAGCTCGGACATTCCTCTTCACACGACGATCGGTCCGAACGCGCTACCTATACAGGGCGTTGCACAATTTCGAGAAACGTCACCCGTTGCACGGTCCTATCTCTATCCCCTGTTTTCTCACGTCATTTTTAAAGGATGACCGTGAGCTATTATTATGTCGCAATTAAATTCAACAATTGTATTGGAATGTACTACTTAGATTAAGCTTTGACGATCGATTTAGTGTGATAGTAAATATGCACACCACCTCGATAAGATGCAAACATAGTGCTCTAGTTCATTTAAATAATGGAATTCCAATTACTTGTGCTATTTTACTATCTCCATGTTAGACTAAGAACGAGGAGTATCTGCTACAAAGATGTTAAGCCTAACTTATGATATTTAGTTGTTTCAAATTGAGTTATACGAGGATGTATTGAAAAATTCTTAGCCTACTACAGAAGCAAACAAAATTTGAAAGTCAAAATATTTTATTATTTAACATACTCTTCTCTCAATTAGATGCATTTATTACAACGAACCTGCAACGCTCCTAGAGCTTTCAAAATGAAATTTTTATCTTGCTCTGCAAACCAGGCCTCCACAGCTTCTATCACCTCTTCATTGGAAGAAAATTACGACCTTTTAAACAACTTTTTTTCAGTTGAGGAAAGACATGATAGTCGGACGAAGCCAAATCTAGTGAATAAGGGGTTAGGGTTTGAGTAATTCGAACCCTCAATCACAAATTGTTAGCATGGCAATATGCGATTTGTGTGCAGGTGTATTATCCTGCAAAAACAAAACACCTTTGGACAACTTTCCGTGTCTGCTCCCCATATTTTTTTCTTGTAGAGTGATCACTAACGTCGAATAGTAATTTTCAGTCATTGTTCTACCCTTATCCAGAAAATCAATCATGATTACTCCATGGCAATCCCAAAAAACTGATGCAAGAACTTTTCCACCAGATTTTTGAACACGAAACTTCTTGGGCCTTGCCTCCAGTCCATCGAATGCTGCTTTGTTTCTGGGTCGTAGAAATATACCCAAGATTCATTCATAGTAACAATACGGCTTAAGAAGTATCCATCTTTTTCAAACCGGGCACAGATCAAACGCGATGCTTTCACCCTTGCACGCTTCTGATCAACAGGCAGACATTTGGGGATCTATTTTGCAGAAATTTTTCTCATGTCCAAATCGACGTGAAATATATGTTTCACACGTTCATATGAAATATTCAGTACCAGATATTCGTTTTAGCGTAATTCGACCGTCTGACAAAATCATGTCATGAACTGTATCAACATTTTCGGAGACGGACACAGAAACTGGCCTTCCCGATCGGTGTTCATCTTCAATGGAAAATTTACCCCTTTTGAAGGTTGCAATCCAATTTTCACGGTCCATACGATGGACATTGATCGCCAAGGGTATTTAGCATATCTTCGTAAATCTGGTTACCTCTTAACCTTTTCGAATACAGGTACTTGATGATGGCTTGATACTCCAATTTTTCGATTTTCACAATTTCGGTCGACATCCTTTTTTTCAAATTTTAGTGCGCATCTTCGGTTGAGTTTTTGACGTGAAACTTTGTACTGGCACTGATATTAATACATCCTCGTCTATAAATACTTTTATTTTCAAAATATTTTTGTGAAATAAATAGTTTGATACATATTGGAAAAAAATATTTTATTATAAGAGTAAAAGTGCTACTTTCTGGTACGAATTTTGAATATTTTTATACAAAAATTGTTCCAAATTTGGTACTAAATACTTGCATGTTCTTAATAAATCTCGGTGAAATGAATAATTTTTCAATATGAGTAAAAAATTATGGTAGTATGTAAAAGCATTTCTGTAGAACGTAACTTTTCTCCAATAGATCTTAGAGTCACGCTAGATACGTCGTTAACATATGAAAACTATATTAAGTATAAATCTCTGTGAAATGAATAATTTTTCAATATGAGTAAAAACTTATGGTAGTATGTAAAAGCATTTCTGTAGAACGTTACTTTTCTCCAATAGATCTTGGAGTCACGCTAGATACGTCGTTAATATATGAAAACTATATTAAGTATAAATCTCTGTGAAATGAATAATTTTTCAATATGAGTAAAAACTTATGGTAGTATGTAAAAGCATTTCTGTAGAACGTTACTTTTCTCCAATAGATCTTGGAGTCACGCTAGATACGTCGTTAATATATGAAAACTATATTAAGTATTACGTATGAATATGAAACCAAAAAATGAGGTGTGGCCACCACACGACTTTCTTATACGTATGAGCATTTCAAACTATACAATTTTAAGAATTTTTTACACAAAAATTATACTATTCTAAGTACTTCTATTCTCTTGATAAATCGCTATAGAATACATACTTTGCAGGATATTCGAAAAAAAAGTGCTACTCCCTAAGAGTAAAAGTGTTACTTCCGGTCCGAATTTTAAAATTTCATATATACAAAAAATATTGCAAATCTAGAATTAAATACTTTTGTACTCTTGATAAATATATATAGAATGCATAACTTACGACATATTTGCAAAAAATCGCTATTCGATAAGAGTAAAAGTGGTACTTCCGGTCTGAATTTTGAAATTTTTTTTATATAAAAGGTATTGAAAATTATATTTTAAATACTTTTATACTCGTAACGTACCTGTCTAAAAAGCATGATTTGCGAAAAATTCGCAAAAAACTGATTTTCGATAGGAGTAAAAGACCTACTTCCGGTAGGAATGTCGAAAAACTTTTTAAATAAAATTGTTCTGAATTTTAATTCTAAGTATATATGAATTCTTTATAAATTTGTTTAAACTTAGTAGTTGACGAAATATTGGCAAAATTCTATTTTCTTGCTTTAGTAAACTGCTACTTCCGGTCCACCGATTTTACTGAAAAGCTAATCAGATCTCAAGAGGGAGATTATACACGTAAATACAAAATTTGGAATTGATATCTACAGCGGTTTGACCGCTATCGTGGTCACACACACAGAGACATACAGAGACACACACAGACATTTTTTAAAAACCACTTTTTCGGTATCGGGGGATTTCAAAACGTGGACATCTGCAAAAATCTCGAGGTCGAAAATTTTCATCATCACAATACTTCCTTATACTACGTATAAGAAAGTAAAAGCAATGTTTTACAGGACCTGGCAGGTGTAAGTTGGGAGCTTGTGCAGACACTGCATACTTCTGGCCTTGCATTAATATCAAGAGACCCCTAATATGTTTTCAATTGCTTACTATCTTTCGAACATATTATAGGTTGAAAAAGCCTAAACCTCTTTGGAAACTATAACCAACCGTTTGTGATTAAGGTTATTTGGAAAGCTAACTGATTAGAATGAGTTGTGTTTAATAAACAGACAATAAATGATCATTCAGTTAAAATACATGACTTTATGCATCTAAAGGGATTTGGTGTAAGTCAGATTGACTCAGATTTGGTTATGAAAAATGCAATAATATGTATGACGCATAAAATTTTCACAGGTTGCTGGAAATCACTCGGTTCCATAAATCAAGACAAATATTTTTATAAGAGGCACATGCTACTAATTTCGGATAGGGTGCTTATTACATTTTACTATTCTCATGATATAGTTGATAGATATCAATGCTATAATTGGCGCAAGTAACTAAATCCAATGATTTTTAAACAAATGCTTTACATACAAAAAATCAATATACAGTCATGTACAGTAAATATTTTGGATTCTCTATTTACAGAACTGTATGTCACACCAATTCAAATTGTGAGCGTATTCCACGAATTTTTTTTTAAACAAGATTCTTTGAAATCGTTAAGTTGATGATACTCTGTACTAAGAATTATCCTATATTATAACTGATCTAAAAATTAAATCATTAGAATCTATGAAATCGTTATGATTAATTACAAACTGTTCTGCTTCTTTACTGCCAGACTACCTAATTAGAAAATTTGATAAACCAAAATTCCTTGTATAATTGAAGACATCGGTGCAAAAAGGAGGCAGCTCCATATTTTTACGAAATTTCGTTTTTAGTCGCTCTAAGGTAACTAAAGGGCGCTCTATCGTTTGGTGTACAAACGAGGCAGATCCGTTTTCTCGTTTGGAAAATATAATGAAAATATAGATCCCTCCTTATTGTATTCGGTGCAAAAAGGGGACAGCTCCGGAGCTGGTTCGATTTTGCACGGGATCTATAGTTGATATATTCGCCGCTTGGATGCAACACGTGCATTGTGAAAGATGTCGTCATATTGTTTCGTGGTTTATTAACTGCCTTTAGTTCCCATTGTTATTCCGTGAAATTTAGAGAGTTTGTCGAATAATACTTGTTTTTGTAAAATGTCGACTAGCAATAGTCCAAGCGAACAATGTGACGATTCGGATAGAGATCCTGATTTTTCTCCCGATGACCCTGGACCTAGTGTTAGACGCATTTCTGTATTTAATTCAAGTGCTGAAATTTCATCACTCGTCCAAAGTGATTCGGAAAGTGATGATGGTGAACAGAAACAAACAGTTGTGAAAAAAAAAGTTGTCAAGAAACGAGCAAGAGATGAAAGTAAGTTGATTAGAAATATTGCTAAGAAAAGGAGAGCTGAAGGAAAATCTTACATCGGCATTAAAAACAAAAGTAAAAGTCTGATAGGTGAAAGGAAAACTGGCAAAAACTGTAACAACTGTAAATTCAAATGTTTCAAAAAAATAAACGACACTACTCGGCAAGATATTCTGACAATCTTTAATAATATTGCTGACAAAGAGAAACAGGACATATTTCTAGGAGGTCAAATAGTTATAAAAAAGGTTGCCAGATCTAGACCTAAATTGGGTGGAGGAATAAATCGTTCATGTTCCTGTGAATATACCCTAAAAGTCGGCGCAACTGTAAACAGGGTTTGTAGAAATAGTTTTTGTTCGTTATTTGGCATTAGTAAGAAAAGAGTAGAACTTATTGTCAAGCACTTGAAAGATAACATCCCGGCATCCAATGACATGCGTGGCAAACACACCAATCGCCCTAATAGGATACGTGAGGATGTAATACATCAAATTGATTCGCATATACAGTCATTTCCAAAAAGATCGCCGCACTATAGCCGCAATTTGTCACCGGAACTAAATATGCAAAAAATGCATAAGCTTTATCTTTAAAAGTACGAACCCGATATATACGTTGCCATCCAGAACGATAAAAAAGTAAAGCCTCAACTTACATACGACTATTTTTTTCGGCACTTTGTTTCAAATTATAACTACTCATTTGGAAAGCCACGGTCGGACACTTGCCAGCCTTGCGATAGACTCGACAACATCATATCAGCGGAAAACAATGAAGAAGTAAAAAGGAATCTAATATGTGAAAAACAGGTGCATGAGAAAAAAGCAAGTTATTTTTACACAAAAATGAAGGAAGATATTGCAGAAATTTCGGAGAACAAAGATGAGATGGAACTGTTAGCGTTTGATTTTCAGCAGAATATGCCTCTTCCCCACGTACATAGTGGAGATGTTTTTTTAAACGGCAACTGTGGGAATACAACTTTTGTGTCTTTGCAGCAAGTTCTGGAAAATCGTACTTTTTCATGTACGATGAAACCGTAGCCAAGAAAGGAGCTAATGATGTAGTAAGCTTTTTTCATTATTTTCTTGAAAATTTTGTAGCATCAACAGTGACAACATTATATCTATATTCTGATAACTGCAGCTCACAAAATAAAAATCAAGTCTTGGCTCAGTATCTTTACACACTTGCAAATACTAATAGATTTGCTAAAATTATACACAGATATCCAGAACCAGGACATAGTTTCCTGCCTTGTGATCGGAGCTTCGGATTGATCGAAAAGGAGAAAAGGAAACGGAAAAGGATCGTGTTGCCAGACGAATGGGTTGCACTGGTAAAAAGTACATGCCGTAAATTTAAAGTGGTTCCAGTTTCCCAAGAAATGATTTTGAACTTTAGTGTTCATTTCAAAGGGACTTTTAAAAAGTGCGTGTTAAACCAAAGAAAACAAAAATTTGGTATATCTTCTTATCGTGTCATAGAGTACACAGCAAAAGGCGTAGAATGCAGCAGTTTGGCCAGGACCTCTTTAAAGGACTTCTTTACCCTTCAGAAACATGGCGCAATGTTGACTTTACCCCCGTCTACATTACTCCTCTACTCCGGACCATTACCACTTAGGCGCCCGAACTACCTACATGTGAAAGAACTTGCAACAAAATATGTGCCTGCCGACTGTCAGTGGTTTTATGACCGGCTGAAGTGTCAAGGAGAAGAAGAATCTACTCAGTCAGAAGAAGATAGCTTTACAGATGATTAGTTTGTGTTTATTTATTACTTTTGATAATATGTTGTTAATAAATCACATTGAAGTTTGTGTTCGGTATTTTTTTTTAACTCGCCGGTGCAAAAAGGAGGCAGCTCCAACGTCTTCTTTTTGATATTGTTAGCCAATCGAATGTCCAAAAAGCGTATTTTTGGAGTATATTATGTATTAGGTACTAGAGTTTAACCCTACATATAAATAAAACATATAAATTAAAAGAATGCGTAGTAAAATAGTTTTCTCTTCTCCTCAAAAAATTGATAAAATAGAGCTGCCTCCTTTTTGCACCGGTGTCTTCAATTGCTAGTTTTAAAATGTTAGAGCCCTGAAATGTTAGAGAAATTTTTGAATCGCCTAAAGAAATGGAGAAAATATGATGAAAATACGAAATTTTAAATAGAATTTTGTATATTGATTAGCTTTTACAAACATGTTTCATTTAAATCTTTAAATATTACTGATTTAATGTTGATTTTAAAAGCTAAAATATTTGCTGTGTCTACTTACCTCTCTAATTTGACCCATCGTGTAATATACAAAACCTCTTCGCTTGCTTCTATAATGTAAGGTCAACCCTTGTCTCGTTTCATTTTCACATATAAAACTTGGTGCTCGCATTCTAGGATAAGAAAACTTTAAATATTCGTGCAAATTGTCTAAGCCATTAAGAAAGTCTCGCATGTGTCGTCCCAATACGGACAACACTCGATCGTAACCGTATTGACTAACAAAACTGATGAAGAACACCCCCATTTGATCGAAAAATTCTTGTTCTGTTATTTTCAGTATCTGTAGACAAAGCATAAGATTAAGCAGTTAGTTTAATTTGTATTATCATTGCTGTATTTTTGTAGAATTACTAATATTTAATTCAAATCTACTTTTGAAAGTCTTTTCATTTGTATTAATGAAAATAATAATTATTCAAATCGGGTATATACGAAATGGAAAATGTGTAAGTGAGTGAAAGTGCAATGACATCACACTAATAGTAGGCAGCGAAAATAATTTACAATGCAATATCAATAAATGTACAACAGTGCTAGAAAAGTATGACAAGAAAATAAATGATAAAAAACCAAAGGCATTATAGAAAAGAATTTAGATGTAAAAGCTAATCAAACAATTATAGAACAGGTCGAATATATAAAGTATCTGGAAACAACTACAGAGAGAACTACAAAATTCGTAGAATAGTAATACTGTGACTACAAAACAGTACCATGTCACAAAAATAAATAAATTAAGCAGTAGCAGAATAAAGGTGGCAGTGTAAAAACTATACGATATATCTACCGATGTTGTTTGTAGTCTTGGGTGCTCAAAGATAAATTAAAAAAAATATGAATGAAATACTTAAGAAGGAGGTAAATGTTTCGACAAAGATCAAAATAAGAAACGATGTTGTTCAGTATTCTAGTGAGGTATAGGAGTGGGGAGCCCACGGGACACACATTATTTACAGCAGTAGGGTAGAAAGAGTATAAGAGAAAACATATCACTGTTGATATATTATTTATTAGTTTTGTGACGTCGTAACAACTGTGTTATTGTATAAAAATTGTTAAACTAAACTTGTTCATTAGATATTTACTCTTCTCACATAATTGTTTTATTAAACAAGGGAACATCCCAAACATTTGGTCCTTCAGCCATATATATACATATATGTTGTGTACACATTTATTGGAGCATCGGAGAGTCGTACATGCATACATACAGTGCATACCTATCATACATACATAGTGCGAGAGCGAATACAACATACCAGCGAGGAGCGTGTGAGAAGGAGAGGAGCATCAACGTCCGAGTCAGACGAAGTTTTTTGCAAAAAAGTCAACACAGCTGCACATTGGGCGTCACAAAAAGCAAGTAAGTCAGTATCCTATTCATTTATTATTCCTTTTTTATTTCCTTTGAATATACATACATTATTATAAGTTAACACAACATGAGCGAGGAGGAATTAAAAAATTCCAGAAAGACTGTAAAAGCAGCGGTTACACGTATATACAATTTTGTAAAAGAGTATACCGACGGAGATTTAGAACAAATTGCAATTAGAGATATTAAACTCGAGGAACAATGGGTAAAATATGATGAGATACAAAGTCAATTAGAGAAATTAAATATAGAAAATGAGAGTGACAGAGATATTATAACGCAAAGTGTGCCATAAAGAAAATAATGAATACCAACGCCAATGCTAAATCTGTTATAAAAGCGACAGATAAAAACGAACCAATAAAATTACCTCACATAAATATTCCAATTTTCTCAGGGGAATATCAATCTTGGCAAAGTTTTCACGATATATTTGAATCATTAATACACGAAAACAATAGTGTACCAAAAATACAAAAGTTTTACTATTTAAAGAGTCAATTAAAGGGTGAAGCACTACAGATAATAGATTCTATCTCAGTATGTGCAGACAATTATGACGAAGCATGGAAACTTCTAGTAGGTAGATTCAATAACACGCAATTTTTGGTGAACATACACATCAAATCCCTTTTTGAACTATCACAAATAACAAAGGATTCTGTGACAAGTCTAAGGCATTTAATAAATGATACGAAGCAACATATAAGATCATTAAAATCTTTAGGTCGTCCAACAGAGAGTTGGGATGATATAATCATTTATTTAATAACACAAAAGCTTGACAATCAATGCAGGCGTGAGTGGGAGTTGCGTAAAGACGCAAATACACAAGAATTACCAAAATTGGAAGAACTTTTCACATTTTTAGAGAAACGTTGTTTTTCATTAGAAGCCATGGGAACAGTCTCACATGAGAAAACAAAATTTCAAAAAACAATTCATTCACATCATTCCACAGAGAATAGCAAAACAAATGGCAAAGGTTGTAAATTATGTGGAGATTATCATGCATTGTACAAATGTATGAAGTTTCTCAAACAAGAGCCAAGCGAGCGAACAGAAACAGTGAAAAAACTCAATGTTTGCTTTAATTGCCTGCGTGATTCTCACAATGTAGCACAATGTACGTCTACATCTACGTGTCGTTTGTGTCAACGAAAGCATAATACGCTAATTCACATAGGGAGAAATAAAACTGAAAATAGTCATTGCAAGATCAGTACTGGGCAGAGATCAGAGTCAAACACAAGGAGCAACGAGCAAGCCATAATTCCGAGGCAGAACTTTGCATTGCAACAATTAAATAATTCATCAGAAATATTACTAGCTACAGCACTTATTAATGTTAAAGATATGCAAGGGCAGTGGCAACAATGTAGGGCTTTATTAGATAGTGCGAGTCAAACAAATTTTGTAACATCTAAATTGGTCGGGCGGTTACGCCTAAGAACTACAGATAAACACATTCCTGTAGGAGGAATAGGTCAAATCTGCACTGAAGTAAACAAGAGTGTTTTTATTCATATATCATCACGAATGAACAATTACAATAAAACATTAGAATTCTTGATATTGGACAAAATCACGAGTGAGTTGCCAACAATAAGAATCGATTTAGAAAAATGGAATTTACCATCGAATATACAATTTGCTGATCCTAATTTCAATATACCTGGAGAAATCGATATGCTGATAGGAGCAGAAATATTTCTGGAGATTTTAAAGGGTCGCACAATAAAATTCCATAAAGATATACCACCAATACAAAATACAAAATTAGGCTCAATCATTTCAGGGCGAGTTCAACATTCGTTAGTCAGTACTTTTCAGCCAATTTGTTTGACAGCAGAAGAAGCAGTTGAAACACAAATGAGACGATTTTGGGAAATAGAAGAAGTTTACAAGAAACATCTATCGACAGAAGAGATTGAATGTGAGAAACAGTTTCAGGAAAACACTACTAGAAACGATACAGGGAGATTTATTGTAAAACTACCGTTTAAACAGCCACCAGAGCAAATGCTAGGAAAATCGTATAACACAGCATTTGAACGTTTCAAAAAATTAGAAAGCAAATTCAAACAAAACAAAGAGTTTAAACAACAATATTCGCAGTTTTTGGAGGAATACTCAGATTTGGGACACATGAAAGAAGTTCTGAATGACGATGTCTCAGAAGGATATTACCTACCACATCATGCAGTACTTAAAGGGACTAGTTTGAGTACAAAGATCAGAGTTGTTTTTGATGCATCAGCTACGACAGACAATGGTGTATCTCTTAATTCTGTGTTAATGGTTGGCCCATCCATACAAGATGATCTGTTCAATATTCTATTGCGTTTTAGAACACATCGATATGTAATAACAGCTGACATAGAGAAGATGTACAGACAGATTCTTGTGGATCCCAATGATGTCAAATACCAAAAGATATTATGGAGAACTGAAGACACTCAACCCATCAAGCTCTATCAGCTCCAGACGGTAACATATGGTACGGCGTGTGCGCCATACTTAGCTATACGTTGCTTACGTAAACTAGCTGACGATGAGCAAGAGCATTTTCCGTTAGCATCTCTAATAATTAAACGTGATTTTTATGTAGATGATGTTCTCACAGGAGGGCAAACAATCAAAGAAACAGAGGAGAAGAGAGACCAATTGTCTAAACTACTTCAGAAGGGTGGATTTAGATTGAGAAAGTGGTCAGCTAATGATTCAAGATTATTACAAGGACTGGAAGACACATCAGATGATCCATTAATTCACTTGGATATAACACAAACTCATAAAACGTTGGGTTTACAGTGGAATGCTGCACAGGATGTTATTTTGTATAAGGTAAATATTGACCATGAGCAAAAACTTACAAAGAGAACCTTATTGTCACAAATAGCACGATTGTATGATCCGTTGGGATTGCTTGGTCCCATAGTGTGCAAAGGCAAAATACTAATGCAACAGTTGTGGCAAAGCAAATCTAATTGGGATGAGCCAGTATCTCGAGATATTTTGAATACTTGGACAACGTTCTCATCACAGTTGGGGGAGTTGCGGGAACTACACATTTCTCGAGGAGTAACTTCCATTGAACCAAACAAAATTCAGATCCATGGATTTTGTGATGCTTCAGAGCTAGCATATGGAGCATGCATTTATTTAAGATCTACTAATGACACTACTTGTGAAATGCACTTGCTTTGTTCTAAGGCGAAGGTGGCACCTCTGAAACGAATTTCCTTGCCAAGACTAGAATTGTGTGGAGCCTTGTTGCTGGCACATCTTTTGGAGGTTGTGAGAGAAGCTCTGGACCTTCAAATCGAAAGGACAGTACTGTGGTCGGATTCTACTATAACACTAGCATGGATTCGTACTCCATCCCATAAACTTAAGACATTTGTAGCTAATCGAGTTGCAGAAATTCAGCGTCTTACTAAAGTACATGATTGGAGGTGGACAAGCACAAAGGATAATCCTGCAGACCTTATCTCACGAGGATGCTATGCCAGAGATCTTATGGAGCATGTACAATGGTGGCATGGACCGCGTTGGACGATTCAGGACGAAGCGGAGTGGCCGAATGAGGATTTTGTACTTGACTTGCCAAGAGAGGTATTAGAGTATAAACCGATTAATACAACATGCCTTGTGAGTGTCCACAAGTGGGATATTTACACAAAATATTCAGATTTGAATAAGTTACAACGTATCATAGCAACATGCTTGAGATTTGTTAAATTCCCAGACAGAGTTAGACGAAGAGGACCATTGACAGTCAGAGAACTAAACTATGCATTGCATGTATTAATTAGAAGAGCACAGTTAGAAGAATTTCATGAAGAAATACGCTGTTTGAAGAAGAATGAAGAGATTCCAGCTAGAAGTAAATTAAAATCACTTACTCCTTTTATGGACAATGCTGGCCTTTTGCGAGTTGGTGGAAGAATTCAAAATACAGACTTCAGCTATGACAAGAAACACCAAATTATCTTACCAGCAAATCACACTCTCACAAAATTAATCATTCAACACGCACATGTGATAACTCTTCATTCAGGCACACAATCACTTCTGAATCATATTAGACAAACATACTGGCCAATAAACGGTCGCAATCTGATCAAACATGTCATACATGACTGCCATAGATGCTTTAAATTCAAAATTGCAAATACTCAACAAAATCAATTAATGGGTGATTTGCCAAAATACCGTTTTGAAACAATACGTCCATTCATCAATGTTGGCGTAGATTATGGTGGTCCCTTACTTGTTCGATCAAGTAAACTACGAAAAGCAGCAATATTGAAATCATATATTTCACTTTTTATTTGCATGACAACAAAGGCAATACACCTTGAGTTAGTTTCAAGCCTATCCACCAGTGATTTTATGGCAGCCTTTCGTCGCTTCATCGCGAGACGAGGTCGACCAGCAAACATATATAGTGACAATGGAACTAATTTCCAAGGAGCCAATAATGAATTACAAGACTTGCAGAAGTACTTAACAAAAAATAAAGACCAAATAGCTACTGATTTAGCAACAGAATCAGTACAATGGCATTTCATACCTCCAAATGCACCTAATTTCGGTGGTTTGTGGGAAAGTGGAATCAAAGGCGTTGAGTATCACATTAAACGAGCGGTTGGAGAAGCAAGATTGACATTTGAAGAAATGTATACGTTATTAACAGTCGTAGAAAGTTGTGTTAACTCCAGACCCATCACACCAATTTATGACGATCCTACGGAGATTACAGCTCTAACTCCTGCTCATTTTCTGACATTCGCACCACTTACACAAATCCCAGAACCTATCCTCACAAAGTCCAATCCCAACCGACTGACTAGGTGGCAGTTGGTACAGCAAATGTGCCAACATTTTTGGAAGCGCTGGTCCCAGGAATATATCCATCATCTGCAGCAGCGTCCCAAGTGGCACAAGCCTCAGCCAAACTTAAGGATAGGAGACGTAGTTATCATAAAGGAAGAGAACACACCACCACTGGCATGGAAGCTGGGAAGAGTGGAAGACGCGCACCCAGGCGGAGATGGACGAGTTAGAGTGGTAACAGTGCGGACAAATCCGGACTTATCAAACGAGCCATATCAAAGTTGGCTCCGCTACCAGTGGAAAATTAAGTATTGAAACCATTGTTTCAATGGGGGGCGGAATGTTCAGTATTCTAGTGAGGTATAGGAGTGGGGAGCCCACGGGACACACATTATTTACAGCAGTAGGGTAGAAAGAGTATAAGAGAAAACATATCACTGTTGATATATTATTTATTAGTTTTGTGACGTCGTAACAACTGTGTTATTGTATAAAAATTGTTAAACTAAACTTGTTCATTAGATATTTACTCTTCTCACATAATTGTTTTATTAAACAAGGGAACATCCCAAACAGATGTAATAAATAAAACTGCAGTTGTTGAGATTGTGGTGTGACCATTTAAAGAAACCAGACCGAAATGAATAAGTAAGAAAAGTTTGGAGGGTAAAGAACATTGGCAAGAATATCTAGAATGATATTGGACAACAAATTATCTAAAACATTAATGGTGTTGGCCTAACATGGCAAGAAGCTGAATAGCTTGCGAAAAAATTTTATGAAAATGGTTACTGACAAAATACGTAAAACCTGAAAAATAAAAAAAGAAATCATCGTCTTTATAAGAACGGTTTAGCTAAAAAATGTAGTTTGTAATGTATTCTGAATAGTGTAAATGCTATACCGTACTGATTAAGACTAAAGAGTCTGAATACGTGTCACCGGTAGAGAAATTGCCAAATATACATATATTTTAATATACTTTATTAAAAAATTTTAGCAACAACTTATTAATGATTTATTTATTTATTATTATAATATCCTTGAATAAAATAATATGATGATAAATTTATGAAAATAATATACAAAATTCAATTATCAAAATTGATGTCATAGTACCACATGATCGACATATTTTATATTCAAAATAGCCATAACTTATTTTATTAGAACTTAAAACGGCAGTAGAATAGTTATTTATGAATCAAGTGCGGAAAGACTATTTTCCCGCATGAGCGCACTTTCAAAGCACGAGCGACCGAAAGGAAGCGAGTGCTTTTAATAGCGCGTCTTCATGCAAATGGTTTGTACAATATTTTTTGTAGGAGCATAAATTAAAAAAATATTATTGATTAAAGTGATTAGTATCATACCTAACCTAAAATAGAGTACCTAATTAATTTAAGCTTTTCTTGTACGTACCTATTACTCACATTTACATTTAGTTTAAGTTATTATGTTCTTGCTTATGACGTTTTTATTCTTATATTTATAGTGAAATCATCGCTTTTCGGGTTGATTACAATTAAATGTCAATTTCAATATTATTTGAGAAATAGTTAAATAAATGGCGCCACAAATTTATTGGAAGAATTTTTAATTATTACTCCTATTTCCTCCACCTTTAGTGAAGAATAGTCGAGGGAAGTAGTATTTTATAGACCAAAATTTACTACGAACAAGTTAGATTTTTTTTAATGTTCCAAAGAGCCAGTGTTTTTTTCAATTTTTACAGTGGCCTCGACCGGAAAATACTCCTTGCTGGTCGAGCGATGCATGCGCCAAATGTCACTTTACGGGCGGTGAGTACAAAAATTGAATTAAAATATCACACAGAGCTTAAAAGATGCATTGAACACTACAGTTGTGAAGCTTCTATAAGCCCTTCATCAGGTGATAAAAGTTATAATACAAAATTTACAGTAACTGAAATATATAACTATAAACTTAGTGGGGAGTAAATAACATAAATGAGATACAATTAAGAAATTAATAAATGCAGGCAAACATTTAAATTAAGTGAAAGGGAATTATTTGACCTCCAAGTAATCTTTTAAAAAGACCCCTCTATTAAATCTATTAATTTCTAAACTTTCGAAAAGTTTAAACTTTATGCTCTTATATTTTTGTGTTTAGTATGTGGAAATTACTTTTAAATTTGTGTCCTAGGTAGTGGTTTGTCTATATAAAGTCGGTTGTTTTGTTGTCGTTTATATGCTTTACCAGGTTCACAATTTAACTTATAATCTCTAGATTGTAAAAGCTGTCCCTCTTTTCTTTATTAGTTTTGGTATGTGTCAATTGTGCTGTCTGCTGTAAATAACATAGGAGTATTCATCCATATTTGCAAAAAACGACGGATTTAAAACAAACAACTGTCGTTTTCTTACAAAGTCCAAAAAGTAAGATTTTGGAAGTCCATCAATATACGTAACTACTTTAGCGATATACTATTTGTATCGGAATGATTCTTTTTTCGGCAGCCATGTTTCTATGACTGGACACAGGAAAAAGGCGCAGGGAGCCAAATTTTGTAAGAAAAATGGATGCAGCAACAATTCAATCGTCAATTCGTATATTATCTTGATTAAAGAGCACACTCTTCGTGGCCAATGTGGGTATTTTTTCTTGATTTCTCTACTCAACTCATCCATTAACGACGCATTATAATATACAGGGTAGGGCAAAAAGAGCGGAACACCGAATTTATGGCTTAAATAGCACTTTTTCGAAAATTTAACTTAAATCAAAGTTTTTGTATATTTTATGTATTATTTATTGGTGTATGCAGATTTTCCGTTTTTGTCACATTTTTGGAGGTATGATGTCACTGGATAGTATTTTAAATGAATCACCCTGTATTTATATATTTTTTTTTGAGTAGATATTTTTTTCCTAAATTCACTAATACCAGGCTTAGTGGGTCTCTGACTTATGGTTTCATAAGGAAAAAATAAAATGTAATGGCACATAAATATTTATTTATTAAAAAACAAACGACAATAACTGAAAATTCTACGTACATTTATTTACAATAGGTGTTCAAACTGAAAACCTTCGGCTGCCTGGTAGTATCCTAATCTGTCAACAAATGACTTAGTGAATTTGTATCATTTCAGGTGTTGTACTATTTTGTACCGCCGGGCCGCTTTGATTCGATCTTTTAGTTCTTGAACAGTTTGAGGTAAATCCTTATAAACTATCGACTTTGTGTGTGACCTTCTTCCATCCAGTGCGGATTATTATCCGACCAATACCGGCAATTATGTCGATTTACAAATCCGTTTAGGCAAAATGTTGCTTCATCGGAAAACACAATGTTATTCATAAACATATTATTCATAACATTTATATTCATGATGTCTTCGCAAAACTGCATTCGTTTATCAGGGTCATCTTCATTTAATGCTTCGTGTAATTAATTGCACTTTATAAGGATGAAATCTATTTCTTTTAAGTATCCTTCTTACAGATGTCTCACTAATATCGTTATTTATTGCAAGTTTTGATATTGAATTTTTAGGTTGTTCGTGTACATTTAGAATTACATAAAGTTCATTACATTTGTAGCTGTCCTCTTTCGTCCATTACCGAGAATATTTTTTACACTGCCAATTTTGTTAAATTTCTGTAAATTCCGAGACACTGTTGACTTTGAAATTGGAGAAATTCTGTCAGGATATGTAGCATTAAATAAATCAGCGGATACTTGTAAAGATCTCTTTCTATCTCCAAAACCAACAATCATCAATAAAATAATTCTTTCACGTTCACTTAGATGAGATATGACTAATAATGTATTGTACTAGTGTGTATATGTAAAGCTGAGCTATACATTACATACCAGTAAATTCAAGTTTAACTATAATATCTTATGATTTACAAATTATTTTTAAATTGTACTTTTAAAATGACCCCTGTTTGTATTCCCGACTAGCTCTATTAAATTATCTATTTAATTTGATATTCCTTTATTTATTTTATCGATAACTATCTTTACTATTATAAAAATTCACAAAGTCTTAATCCTTCTCTACTATATATATGTACTTAATACGGTTCTGCTTCTTCTATTTTAAATATACCACTAATAAAGTGTATTCATTATTATGAAGTAGTCATCAATATGTCCAAATTCTGATATGTTACTGATTACAATTATTTAGTACTACTCTCATCAAACACATTAATTACTCCAGTAATGTGAATCAATTCGCCTCTACTGTTTATAATACTGTTCAATCTATTATATCTAACATCTTACAAAATCCAAATAGGTAAGTAACTGTTAATTTTCAGATATATGTATAACAAGACACAAGATTAATGTAATGTTTATATTCTTTTAGGTTGTACGAAGCATCTACTATCAATCTTAAACTTGAATTAGTTTCTACTATATGATAATAAAACAATAATCTTTCTATATACACTTCGTCATGTTCGAGGATGTTCAAATTTAACAAGGAAGACAATTAATTACAATACTTCACCAATATTAAACCCAATAATTGACGTTAAGAAGTGTCATGATGTGAATATTTATTCATTGACAGTTGACATATTAAGGTAATCTTTCATATGATTTAAATTTGCTATGTACAATATCGTTTAGTTTCATATAATAAATATCTTTATAAATAAATGTAATTATTCTTTTCCAACATTACTGTTCTTAATAACTTTGATTTGTATAGTACTTATGACTTTCTTTGAATAATGAATTTATAAATGACCTAGAAATACTTCCGAAAATTAGAGTTCAAATTTTTAGTTGTTAAACTGAATATATCCGATGTTTTAAATTACTTTTAAGCTTTTTATACATTATAAATAATATCATATTATAATCTTTCCTATTAAAACGACAGCATAAGTAATTCTTTTTAACGATCTTTCCTAAGTTTGACAATATTATTAGTGAAAATTTGAAATACTTAAAGTGTTCTTCTTGTAAGTAGATATCCCATCCTCCTGATGGAAGTAATGATGCCTAAAATCTTTTCGTAGTCCTCGGTATACGAAATCCACATGAAATCTTGATAAATTTAACAGCTGCGTTGAATCTTGTTCGATACCTTCTGGAAATTACAACACCTCTACAAAATACTGGACCTTTTCTGGAATATATCCGCCTTATTTTTATTTGGAATAAACAACCCTCTTGGAATGTCGGATCTCTTAGAATATGACAACCTTCTTTGAATTTCGGACTTCTTAAGATATAGCAGTCCTCACCTCTGGTTAATGGCAACCTTGATACAATCTTTTGGTAGAATCTCACTCGTTACTGAAATCCTCTTCAATTCGGTAAGTAATATAGCTTTTATTATTACAGCGTAGTTAATCTATCATAAAATTTCTTCTTTCACTTGTAGTAATATGTATTAATATACCAAACTTACACTTTTGTACTATATTTGAATTAATACCGTGTTTAAATGGGAAAAGATATTCACAAATTCTCCGTTATTTATCTTTAAGGGTCCTCGCTAGTGAATGGGAAATGTAATATTGGTTGCATAGCACATAATTTAATAAGCCAAGGATGTCCGAGTACTTTTACACATAGGAAACATATAATAAATATTTGAAATAATAACTCAATATCTAAGCGAATAAAAATTCATTTATGACCAACTATTTACACACTTGTAACTGCGGGAATTATTTATAGCAGAATAACAATTCATTGTAATGTGGGTTGCCTAATTTTAATTTATTTTATATTCATTTTAAACAAAGTAAAGAATAGTTGAACGAAAAATAAGTGTACAACCGGGTAGCTTTCTATTCAATTTATAACGTGAACCCAAGCAAACAAATCTCCTCCGAAGGAGTTTTGAGAAAACTGGTTTTTAATATTTTGACATATTAATTAATTTTCTGTAATCCGATAATTTTTTTCTAAAATTTGATTCTTCAGCCGGGTAGATTATATAATTCTTCATAAGTT
The DNA here is from genome assembly GCA_963170755.1 of Amphimallon solstitiale. NCBI lineage: Eukaryota > Metazoa > Arthropoda > Insecta > Coleoptera > Scarabaeidae > Amphimallon > Amphimallon solstitiale. The sequence goes on from OY720678.1 coordinate 26,899,227, forward strand.
GACGTTGAAAGGTTTTCTCCATCTTTAAAATCAACAAAAATATCTGGATTCTAAAATATGCTATTTTGCCATTGTTGACAGATCCACTAGCGAGGACCCTTAATATCCTTGACAATTTCGAAATATTTTCTTTTAGCCAATAAACGTTTTACACCAGTATTTTCTAACAACAACATAACTTTTAAATCCTTATATGTTCCTTATATACTCCCTAAAGTTACATACTCTTATTATTTAAATTCTTTCTATAATTTTCATAACATTTTCTAGCACATTAAAGTATCAAAAACCCATTTCTACTCAATTCATATTCAAAACTTCAAAATTGACATTTCCGACATTTAAATAATTCCCGCGAACTTTTCATCACTATTATTGAATCATCTTACAAAATTAAATTCTTATTTTCATATCACACCATTAACGTCAATTACGCAAGTTTTTACAAATTCATATTACATACTATAATATAACAATTAATATTTAAATCTCTTCTTTCCAGATTATGGAAGTCTACAATGAAAAATGAAACTGTACGACCTTTCCTTATACAGGATGTTTAAATGAATATACAACAAATGTAATAATTTATAAATTCTATACAAATCTTAACTCTCAATTCAATAAACCTGTTCCTACATCATAATAAATCAAACTTCATTACTTTTAGTAATTTTCAAAAGAATAACATTTGATAATAAATTGTTAGTGTATGTCTTCATACTATAACAATATTAATGTCAAATAATTTTTAAAATCAAATGTGATAAAAGAACTTTGTACCTTTTGTACCTAATAGTGTTATTCGAATGTACGTTTTTACTTTGACAGAACTCAGAAAAAATATTGAAGATAAAAAGTTTTTGGTATACCTACAGCGATAATTACTTAGGACCGATATCATAATAAAAGTTAATGCTGCATTAAAAGTTCATGTCACCTTTAAGCAAGAAATGAATTTCATAATCATTTGTTAAAGTTAATGGACGCTTTAATGAATAGAATTTTTAGTTATTGTCGTTCGTTTTTTATTAAATAAATATATAGGTGCCATTACATTTTATTTTTTTCTTATGAAACCATAAGTTAAAGACCCACTAAACCTGGTATTAGTGAATTCAGGAAAAAAATATCTGCTCAAAAAATATATATATAAATACAGGGTAATAAACATCATACCTCCAAAAATGTGACAAAAACGGAAAATCTGCAAACACCAATAAATAATAAATAAAATATACAAAAACTTTAATTTAGATTAAATTTTCGAAAAAGTGCTAGTTAAGCCATAAATTCGGTGTTCCGCTCTTTTTGCCCGACCCTGTATACTCTCCACTTATAGTTCGTTCTTTTACTAAGTAATCAATGTGGTGATTACGCGTGCATCCTAAAAATCTGTGGACATCACTCTTTTCCCCGATCTCAGTCGTCTTGTGTCGGAGCTGAATCGCCTGAGAAGTCTACTGTTTCGACTGTTATTTTGTCTTTAGAGTGTAGTGGTGGATTCATGCTTCATAACGGTTATATATTGATGCAGAAACTCCTCAGAACTGCGATGGAAAAGCCTTAAACTAGCTAACGAGTCGATTACACGAAGGCACTTATTCTCTACTATAAGCAATTGGAGCGCTTGATAAGTTTGGAAAACTACTAAGCCACGCGATATCTTGCCACGACAAATTTGCGAACTGTAAGGCTAAGCGCACACGCATCGATATTTATCGTACGACAAAATATCGTGCCGGCAAATTCCTTTAGTGGAACAAAGAAGAGAATGGGAGCGCGCACACGCTACGAACTCCACACGATACGGCACGATCGTCGTGTTGACGCCGTGTATTGCCACTACGACACACGGTCGCCGTGCCGTTGCCGTGAGTATAGTGGCATATATGATCCAATGAACGCACGCACACGCCACGATTTTTATTCGTACGTATTCGTGCGCTAGGCCTGTTAGTGGAACGAAGAAGATCCTATGCTCTTCTTTGTTCCACTAACAGAATTTGATCATACGATATTATTCCGTACGGTAAAAATCGCTGCATGTGCGCTAAGCCGACACACGATAAAAAAACGTCCGATATTTTGCCGTACGCCTTAGGCTAAGCGCACACGCATCGATTTCGATCGTACGGCAAAATATCGGACGTTATTTTATCGTGTGTCTTATGTGCGCACACACATCGATTTTTTATCGTATACGGAAAAATATCGTACATTAGGTCATCATTTGTGTTATTTGCACAAAATGATTTTCTCTGCATAGTAGTGCAGGCATTTGCTAAAGCTTGCGAAAATGAAACCGAAACGTGTCGTTGCCATGTGGTTGTTGTACCGTCGTATTATACAGCGCAGGCGTAACCGAAAGTATTGGGTTCACCCAATTAATGAAAAAAGAGATGAAGTAGGAACATTTTACAGGCTTGTGCAAGAACTTCGAAAGGACGAGAACAAGTTCTTCAATTATTTTCGTATGTCGATATCATCCTTCAATGAATTGCATGAACGACTTAAGAGTGAAATCCAACATACGAATACAAAAATGAGAAACAGTATTCCATCAGAAGAAAGAATAGCTGTAACGTTAAGGTGAGTAGAACAAAAAAAATAATTGTGCATGTACCCATAATTGTTTATATTAGCTTTAATTACATTGCAATAAGTAGAAAAAAAGACGTTATTATATTCAAATTCAAGTGGTAAAATCGATCGTGTTCTCTGAAGACCCAGATGGAGCTGGGGAAGGATCGTCCGCTGGGAAGATATCTGGAGACGTAGCTGCTGACGACTGGCTAAAGTCGTGATAATATTGCTCAGCTGATTGCGTACGCTGGGTCACAGATGGCTCTCTTCTAAAGGTGTCATTTTTTTGGTTGTTTGGATTGGGAATAGGATTAATTTGCGAAACAAATGACCGATGTTGTTGGGAGAATGAGGTGTGATAAGTGGAAGATGGGTTAAAATAGCTGGAGCACGAAGGCTGTGGATTGGGAAATGAAGGTGGCTGAGGAGCAGAATACTGTTGAGGATGGTAGGGAAATGTAGGTAGTTGAGATGTTCTTTTCTTCTCGTTGATCATTGAAATTACTCGAAGAACTCCCATTTGGAATTCTAAAACTTCGCTGTCGTCAAATTTCTTTAAATGAGGTATCACGCCTTGAAAGAATGACATATGGGAATTTGGCTTTTCTGGCTCCAATGCCTTCAACATTCTTAATTCTATTTCATTTGTATTGCGGCGCTTTCTGTTGCCAACTCGCTCGCTCATTTTCTCTTTATCTGTTATTTGGTGAAGTACGCCTTCGTCAACGTCTGAAGCAGGTTTATTATTATCAGCTAGCCCATCTTCACCCATCAAGCTGTCTACAGTTTCTTTTGACTCATAAACTTTGTTAAGAAATTGCATTTGGTCATTGTATACATATTTCTTAAAGTTTGATGCGGCCGAACCACTTTTCTGGAATTCCTGTTGCTTTTTTTTGATCTCGAAAATGCATCTCGTAAGTTTGTCCATCTTTTTATGAGTGCTTTCCCTGAAACAATGACAGTAACAATAATCTAAAATCTACTAAATTATCTTATGTGGTTTTTAACATCTATCTAGTTCGTAATGAAACACAATACTAGAGTAACAGTGTTTCAACAGTTATTTATTTTCAGGTATCTAGCAACCGGGTGCTCGTTCAAAGAACTACATTATTCATTCCGAATTGGCAGCACTACTGCAAGAAAGATAGTTCAAGAAGTATGCAGAGCCATCTGGTCGGTCTTAAGAGAGGAATGCATACCTCCACTTTCAAAGGAAAGATTTGAATCTATTGCTTATGATTTTGAAAAAACGCCAACTTTCCACACTGCCTAGGCGCCGTCGATGGGAAGCACATTCGCATAATAAGTCCAGCGAATAGTGGATCCATGTACTTCAATTACAAAAATTATCATTCAGTGGTGTTGATGGCAGTTGCAGACTCAAAATACCGCTTTGTGTATGTTAACATTGGGAGCTTTGGCAAAGATTGCGATTCTTCCATTTTTAAACGAACCGCTCTTTGGAACTCATTAACAACAAATACACTACAACTACCAGATGAGAAATGTCTCCCGGGCACAGATAGTCCAAAAGTTCCATACTTCTTTGTTGGAGATGAAGCATTCGGGCTACATACACATTTGTTGCGGCCATATGGAGGAGCACACTTAACGCAAGAGAAGAGAATATTTAACTACCGGTTGTGCAGAGCTAGACGTTATGTCGAGTGTGCCTTTGGGATTCTGAGCAATAAATGGCGAATATTTCATCGGTCTATTGACGTACATCCTGATTTTGCTGTTGATATTATTAAAGCTTGTGTTGTTCTTCACAACTTTGTTCGTGACCGGGACCGGTTTTTGGCTGAAGATACTACAACAATAACCGGACTAGAAGATTTACGAGAAGAAACCACAGTACGAGGTGGTCTTCAAGCAAACAATATCAGAAACTTGTTAAGTAAATATTTTGTAACAAGCGTTGGTGCCGTTCCCTGGCAGATGACTAAAATATGAAAAATAAAATAGCCTATCAACACTCACAAAGTAGGCATATTTTAACATTATTCAGACAAACTAGAGTGAAATAATTATAGACGGCTGTACTGATATAGAAGGTATAACACTTAAAATGATTAAAGTGTTGATTTTTTACCCTAACCAACAATCAAAATAAAAGTATTAAGTATTTCAATTTTATTTATGGCTAAAAACTTTCATTTCAATAATAATTAATTATAAACGGAAATGTGTATTTGAAAAATATGAATACAATACAAATATATGAAAACTTACCGAACTCGTTTTTTTCCTTATCTTCTCAAAATTTGTATTTATTTCGCAGCAGATGTCCTTCCATGCTTTTTTTGTGGAATTTCTATCTTTATAAATTTCTATCGTTTTGTCCCACAACACTGGTTTGCTTTGAATCAAAGTAATGAGGATTTCATTGTCCACATTCTCGTCCATTGTGACAGAAACAAATTATATTTCAAAAATGAATAGACCACACAACTGCTGCCGTACTTAATATCAAGCAACTGATAAAAGGAGATCGACTTGAAGATAACGTACGAATAAAAATCGTGTAGTGTGCGCGCGTTCGTTGGATCATATATGCCACTGTATTCACGGCAACGGCACGGCGTCCGTTTGTCGTAGTGGCAATACACGGCGTCAACACGACGATCGTGCCGTATCGTGTGGAGTTCGAAGCGTGTGCGCGCTCCCATGCTCTTCTTTGTTCCACTAAAGGAATTTGCCGGCACGATATTTGTCGTACGATAAAAATCGATGCGTGTGCGCTTAGCCTAAGGCTAAGCGCACACGCATCGATTTCGATCGTACGGCAAAATATCGGACGTTTTTTTATCGTGTGTCGGCCTAGCGCACACGAAGCGATTTTTACCGTACGGAAAAATATCGTATGATCAAATTCTGTTAGTGGAACAAAGAAGAGCATAGGATCTTCTTCGTTCCACTAACAGGCCTAGCGCACGAATACGTACGAATAAAAATCGTGGCGTGTGCGTGCGTTCATTGGATCATATGTGCCACTATACTCACGGCAACGGCACGGCGACCGTGTGTCGTAGTGGCAATACACGGCGTCAACACGACGATCGTGCCGTATCGTGTGGAGTTCGAAGCGTGTGCGCGCTCCCATGCTCTTCTTTGTTCCACTAAAGGAATTTGCCGGCACGATATTTTGTCGTACGATAAATATCGATGCGTGTGCGCTTAGCCTAACTCTTTACTCACTCAATGTCATATCGTGGGGTTTTTCAATCATTTTGGATACAGTTACATCGGCTGACGTCCCTAACGACGTTTATCACTTGTGGTAGTACAACCACGTATAAAATCATTTACCCTATTGGAAACAGTCTTGAACGCCGAATCAAATGTGCTACGAACTTTATTTAACTCCACTTTAATTTCTTTCTGAGTCTTGCCTTTGAAGTAAAAGTGTTTAATTACTACACAAAACTGGGTTTCCCCATTATTCCAGAAAAACCCACTTGTTTGGATACTACAAGTGTCATATTAAGTTGACACTGCATAATTTAATAGTTGGTTTTGTTTATTATATACCTGGCAAAGGTTGGAAAGCAAGAAGTTACTTTCTATAAAAATTCTCAATGGTGCCACGGTAAATGAAGATTAACATTGGTAAATTTACGTGGCATTTATTGTATTCTCTTTACAGGAATATAATTTATAGAATATACTAATAGTTGTTAAGAGTACTACACTTACCTCAATTGCTTTCGTTGCAAGTTTAGGTATAAGATTTTCAGCATACACTTGATGTGTACTGAAAGTCGGTGGTTCTACGCCAGCAGCTTTTCGTATTTCTTCCCATTTTTCATTACCATATTTCAACTTAATATATTCTGACAAGTTCTCTAATATTAGCCCGTACATTGTATTGACGTTTTAAGTATTCTGAAAAAAGAAGAATAAAACATGTATATATCATTGAATAAATGAATGTTGAAATGATATATTATTATAGGCTTTTTGTCACAGTAGCATTTTTAAACTTCAACTAAATTAGAAAAGAGTATCATGATTATAAAACGGCTGAAATAACTTATCGTACACTGAAGTAGAGTTTGTCTGATGAATTATTATGATAAAATTTTAGTATTTAATATAATGTATTAATATAATTAATAATAATAATAATAATAATATAATTTATTTCATTGACACATACATAGAAACATACATGTGTGAAAACGTCAAAATGAAAACTATAAAATATAGATCACAAACCATTAATTCAAGAAGTCCACACAGGAGAAGCAATTCAATGTTAATAGTAATTCCTTGACTTTGAATTTACGTTTTTTTAAACCTTCTTGTTTTATCTCGAATGGAAGTTTATTGTACAATTTGCAACCACTATAAAGAAGATTTCTTTGAAAAAATGTTGTTCTATACTGAAATGGCAGCATGTAATTATTTTGCCGTGTACTGTATTTGTGGTCTATACTGGAGGTGAAAGATAACCTGTTTACACGTACAAATGACACTACTTCCAATATGTATATGTCAAAGAAAGTTAGAATTCTTTCTTTTCTAAAGGCAGGTCTACACGACACTTGCAACCTCAGGTTACAGCTTTTTTTGCATCAAGAATACCTTTTGGGCATCTCTGCAATGACCCCAATGAATTATACCATATCGAATTCTGGAAAATATATTCGAGTATGTTTTCAAGACTTCCAAACTGCAAGATTTCCGCAGATTATATATTGCATAGAAAGCCCTATTCAGTTCACTGCCCAAAATATCAGTATGGGTGAACCAAGTCAAAGACTTTTCCAACATAACCCTCAATATCCTGCATGAACTAACCAAGTCCACAGAAGTTTGATGTAAGTTAATTTTTGTTTCTCTAAACTTAATTGATTTTTAAATAAAATACATTTGGTTTTTGTATCATTAACTAATAGCTTATTGATTGACATCCAATCTTTTTTCTGTGTGTAGATCCTGTCTGCTTTAGATTTTAGATCTGATAAGTCATTAGTATCAATGATTATATTAATATCGTCCGCATAGAGAGAGGCTGCGGCCAATGGTTTTATAAGTTTTGGCAGATCGTTAATGTATATTAAGAATAATATGGGACCCATTACTGAGCCTTGTGGGACCCCCATTGTTACCTCTCTCTCAACTGATATTTCTCCATAACATGTAACCTGCTGCCTTCTGACCCGGAGATAAGACTTACTATTTATTTACCATACCACGAATACCATACCTATGCAGTTTATACAGGAGAATTGTATGATTTATACAATCAAAAGCCTTTGACAAGTCAATGCACATTGACAAACATGGCAAATTAAAGTCTACATTAGTAGTAGCTGTTGTAAGGCATTGAAATAAGGCAGTATGCGTAGAATAATTAGGACGAAATCCATGCTGATCATCAGAAAATAAATCAAAGTGTTTAAAGTAATCAGTTAATTTAGTAGTAATAATTATGTCGAAAATCTTTGAAAAGACTGACGCAACACTTATTGGTCTATTATTGCAAAATCGTTGCAGTCTCCCTTCTTATAAAGTGGTTTTATCAGTGTTACTTTTAGAGTTGATGGAAAGATCCAAAGATTAATCGACAAATTAAATGAGTATATGAGAGGCTTAATAATTAGCCAATAATTTGTTGAAATAAAAAGTTAGGAGATTATGTGAGTATATTATTAGTCTTAAACACAAACAATTCAAAACATAATGGTGAATTTTCTATATAGGGTGAGTAATTAGTAGCCGCTTCTTCGATTGCTCTTTTGTGTTTTAAATAAAAGAAAAAATAATTAGTGTAAGATCCATGGTTGCTTGTGTCGCATATTGTAAAAATACTTTAAACTCTGGCGCACTTTCGGTTTCATCGGAAATGCACGGAACTTAATTTTTTTAAATGACTCACCCTATATATTTTTGGATTTTCTTGTACTGCTTTAAATTGTCTGTTCAATTGTTTTTTCTTTTTCAAAATTGAGCCAATAATTTTTGAGTTACTAATTTTTTTTGAAAATATTTGACCAAAACACGTGTTCAGAAAAAAATCATTTTCACATTGTTTTTAAAAGTAAAAACATTAACGTTGGTCGGGCTTGTAGCCAATAAAATTCTGTATCATTTGGTAAAGTTACACTCGACAATACCTCAAAAAACTTTGTTTTTTCAAAGCCTACTTCCTGAAATTTTCACATACCAAAAACTTATTTTTTTTAATGGAACACCCAGTATTTTATTGAGTCATTTTGTTCCTTTTTTTATTGTCTTTCATTTTTGTTAACAATGTCCTATACCTACCTTTTGCAATTTTTGAGATAATCACTATAGGAGCAATTAGCGGTCAATTAAAGAATTACGGGCGCTGTTCTATGCACCCAAATATTCGTCCAATAAAGGCTGGAGTGCGGCTGACTGCATGAGTCAACTGTTAAAGAAAGTCGGTATACATTTATCTCAAATTTATAAAAGCATCGCTATTAGTTATCATCCAAATGAATTATTCTTATGAAGAGTTAATAGATATGTGTGACGTTTTGGGGAATCTGAAAGAAACTCTATGCTAGCATCCAGACTTTATGCACAGCGATCCCTGGTAGAACTCAACTGAAGCCAAAAACCTTCGAAAATATAAAGTGAACGGTTTGAGTGAACAGAAAGCATTGAATATGAAAGAAAGAGCGGAAAAAGCAATAACTGGTGAGGATAAGACGTTTATGGTACTTGCGAGTGTAGTCGAACACCCCCATACTAGTACTACGAAAATTAGTCGTCAGTTAGATATAAGTCAAATTTGAGAATCCAGTAATTAGGAAATATGAAATTCACCCGTAGCATATTCATACACAGGGTTAGATGAAAGAAATTTTCAGAATCAGAATCATTTTTGTCAATTGGCAGCAGATAAATTATCCTGGCTTTCTCAATTTTTTGTTGTTTATTAACGAAGCCACCTTCTATTAAAGTGAATACGTTCATTGTCACAATTTCCGTTATTATAACACATAAAATCCCCCACTTTATCACACCTGTAAACTTTCAAAATCGTTGGTCATTAAAACTGTCGGGAGGAATAGTGGGCAGTTACATAATTGGACCTTATTTCATTGATGAAAATGTTAATGGTGGAGAGTATCTTCGCTATCTACGGACGGATTTTGAAAATTTTTTGAAGACATCTTCAAATATGTCAGTAAACATAACCTTTATTTTATTTCGATGTTAACCAACAGTGTCAAAAATGAAATACTGCAACTGGACATTGCCGGAATTAAAAAATTGAAATGCGATGCTCTTCATTCTGTAAAATTATTACTTTTGGGATAGTTGGATATAACATTTACTTTGTTTGACAGTTGACTAAGGAAGTCGGGCACCATCCTTGCCTTCCATTGGTTGCACGAATATTTTGGTGCATAGAACAACAGCGTTCGTAGTTCTTTAATTGACCGCTAATTGCTCCTATAGTGATTATCTCAGAAATTGCAAAAGATAGGTATAGAACATTGTTAACAAAAACGAAAGAGAATAAAAAAAGGAACAAAATGCCTCAATAAAGTACTGGATGTTCCATTTAAAAAAAATATGTTTTTGGTATGTGAAAATCTCATGAAGTAGGCTTTGAAAAAACAAAGTTTTTTGAGGTATTGTCAAGTGCAACTTTACCAAATGCAGACATTTCTTGGCTACAAGTACCACCAAAGTTAATGTTTTTGCTTTTAAAAACAATGTGTAAATGATTTTTTTCTGAACACGTGTTTTGGTCAAATATTTTCAAAAACAATTAATAACTCAAAACCTATTGGCTCAATTTTGAAAAAGAAAAAACAGTCGAACAGACAATTTAAAGCAGTACAAGAAAATCCTAAAATATATAGAGTGAGTCATTTAAAAGAATTAGGTTTCGTGCATTTCCGGTGAAACCGGAAATGCGCCAGAACTTAATGTATTTTTACAATATGCGCCAGAAGCAACCATGGATCTTCCACTAATTGTTTTTTCTTTTATTTAAAACACAAAAGAGCAATTGAAGAAGCGGCTACTAATGACTCACCCTGTACAAGGAAACTATACAACATTATTAATTAGATTCTGATTTATACATACTGATGAGCAGTGTGGAAGTTAAGCGCGCGTCTGTATGTAATGGACATAGGTTGTTAATTACACTACTAATACAGTTTTACGTTCGAGTGCTTTGAAAAAGATCTTGATGCATGTATGAGTATATTGTTAGAAAATAAAAAATTGCGTTGGTTATCCATATTAAATGTCAATTATAGGGATTTTGTAGAAAAATTTATTCATATTTACACACAAATTATTCCAGAATAGAATAAAAATTGTAGACGAATTTTTAACTTATTCTACTAGTTAAGTAAATGACTTTAATACAAGTGATTCAAATGCTAATAGTTTATTTGTTAAGCACACACCAAATATGTTATTGTTTGTGTTTTCTGAACACCCTTTCTCTTCTCGTTCGACACAGATACTTGCCCACCATGCACGAATATCTTCATGTGTGTAACATGGACTTTTTTCCACAAAATTTGCTTCGTATCATTTTGTAGTCTCAGTTACTTTCAAAAATGTTCCGTCTATTTCTTTATGTAACCCATGATATGTAAATATAAAATAATTTGGGTGATCAGTATATAAATAAATAATGTTGAATGGTATATTTCTTCGGATACTCCATTGAATTTGGTGACTACTTCTGCAGTAACAAGGAAATTTAATAAATGATCGTGTATTTAAAAACCGCGAAATTTGTATTCTATTTGGAGAATCTTAGAGCCGTTAAATTATGCGTAATCTGATCTGAATCTTATGCACTCATAATCAATACATTAACCACTATATCAACCTAACTTTAAATAAAGTTGCGCACACAGAATCTCCACCAACCATGTCTTTTAATGTAATCGTCAACAATACATTTGTGATATGTCCATGTTATGAATCGTCAAACAAAAAAAATTGCCTCAATTAATATCCTGATTAAACTTTAATATGGATCGGTGTTCATTCGATTTGAAACACGAAGTCTTTGTTTGTTTGGAAGTACTACCATGATGTACAAATGTTCATTCGTTGCGTGACAAGTAAATTATTGGTAATACTTTCTGCCATTAATTTATGTTACTTGTTTGTACAGTATCTGTGAATGTAGATATCGATTTATCAATTTCATATCAAGAAAAATAATTGTCACCTTTTAAACAGTGCTGCGGCGAATACTGACCTACAATTAACAGACCTCTCCTGTAAATACCAATTTGAATCAAGAGCGTGATAGTAATTTATTTATCGAAACTACTGTGGATTACATTTAGATTTATTTTGTTCAAACATAAATTCGTAATTATTAATTTATTAAACTCTGTATTACTAACTACACATTACTGTTTATTTGGAATGAACGTGGACATATTTCTTCATATCTTACAAAAACTTACTTATCATAATTCTTAACAATCGGACAGTAAGTATATAAGATATGTGTATGTACAAATACAATAAACAAACAAAACGTATAGAACTAATTTTGACTTAGTGGCTTCATTAACAATCATAGTAAACTAATAACTAATAGGAAGACAGCTTGTCATTTGTAATTTTTGTTTGAATTAATTCTGGATAATCACTAACTTTACCACATGGTGGAGAATGCCGGCCTGTGCTGTAACTAAGTCATGAGTGAGAAAATAGACAGATGATAACGCGGAAATAAACTTCTAGTGTAGTGCAACCGCAGGCATGTGTATCAGACTCGTCAATTTTGGGATCGGCAGTTGGGGGTATATTGTAGGATTGGACTTTTACAAATAATGTAATTCAAAATTGGATACATCAACGCCACGTAGCTGCCTTTGCTTTCCTTGCCCTCAATAACAATGTTTACAAGTTACAATATGTACTTATAAAAGTAAGTGCATTTATAGCGGCGATTGTAGGCGATGTTGAAGGGGGGGGGGAGGGGTTGTGTCAAAGGTATTTTTGTTAAATTGTAAGCGCAAAATACAAATGTTCTATGGCGTAAATAATGTGCCTGCGCTTGCATTCGATGGTGTTCAACTTTGATGCAAAATTTGCAAATGTATATCTATTGTGGCAAATAAAAACCCGTAGTAAGGCATGTGTCGTCGTATACACATAAAGCACGTATTGTTTGCTCTACAACTGCGTATAAACTGCAGAAAGCATTTAATTTAGATCTACTTAAAGTGCTAGGGGGTGTACCATCCCATGGAACACGGTGAATTGTTCTCATTTCTCTCATTTTTTACAAAATTGTGTTTACGATAAATATTCGTGTGCACACGGTATCCACCTTGAGAAAATATTGTTTGTCCCCGATGTACTATGAAATTTAGACTTCAATTGTCAATGACATAAACGATAAACATATTTGGGTGTCAGTAAATGAACCCATCTGATGTAAGAGGATGTAATATTGCAAAAATGTTTTATTAGAGGTGATGGGAAGTAATATAGCAATGTCTAGACATCTATTTGCATCTACGAGACCCGTAACGTAACTCCGTGTTTGAAATCGCTGTGGGTGAAAAGTAAGATAAAATTAAAGAAAAAGCGTTATTATCAGGTGCAACTGCATATATGAAGGCGGCTGGTAGGCTCCTAAAACAATCATATAGTAGTATGACACATATTACATGTTTCGCACATGCTCTTCATCGAGTATCATACGAAATGCTACCCGAATGCAGATAAAACGATATCTTCTGTCAAGAAAGTTTTTGTGAAGAGACCTGCACACAAGTATTTATTTCATGAAATACTGCCACATGTGACACTACTACCAGAACCTTTTGTCACCTGCTGAGGATACAAGCTTCATCCTATTATCATATACATTTTGACGACGTTAGTACTATAATACAGTTACTGGATCTGAATGATTCTATTTTAAAAGCTCAACTAGCATTTATAGACCCAACTATTCAGGTAGATTTAGCCAATATTCATGGACATTTTTCCAGAATATCTGTTGCCATCCGACATCTATAACTTACACCGACCAACCCACAATATTCTATAATTAAAGCCATGCATATTGTGTATGATCGTCAATTCTTTTCCAATTAGGAGCTACTGCTGTTGCTGTGTCGAAACAAAATATTGAAGCAGTTCTAAATGACAATCTAGAAATCTTACAGTGCCAAATTGTTAACCTGTTTGTTGGTAAAGAAGCATATAACAGGAAAATGTTAGATCAGACATCATAGACAAATCTTTCACAGCATATAATAGTCACAAAATTGGTGACACTTTTGAATTTGCACAAGCCGCGAATAACCTTACAATACCAGAAAATTACACCATTGTTTCCTTCGATGTAACAAGCCTTTTTACCAATATTCCTGTAGATATAGTTATAGAAATCATAGCATACAATTGGACACTCGTAGAAAAGAACACCAATATACCGAAAAAAGAATTCATAGACATAATAAAATGGATATTCGATAGTGTTTATTTCGTGTAAGAAGGGCAATATTATTCACAAACTGATGGTACCCCAATGGGACTCTCTCTGTCTCCCATAATAGCGGACTTGACAATGAATACTATCATAAAATATGTAATAACCCGAATAGATTTTCAGTTTCACTTTATATGGATATTCGATAGTGTTTATTTCGTGTAAGATGGGCAATATTATTCACAAATTGATGGTACCCCAATGGGACTCTGTCTCCCATAATAGCGGACTTGACAATGAATACTATCATAAAATATGTAATAACCCGAAGAGATTTTCAGTTTCACTTTATATGGCAATATGTGGATGCTTTAATTTGCTGCATCCCAAACAATAAAATTGACTCTACTCTACAAATTTTCAATTCATATAATAATAAACTAAATTTCACAGTGAAGATAGAGCAAAATAACACAATCCCATTTTTAGACACACTGATTAAGACGGAAAACAACACTCTCATATTAAGATGGTATAGAAAACCATCTAACTCAAACAGGTTACTAAATTAAAATTCAAATTGCCCCAAAAAATACAAAGTTAACTTGATCAAAGCACTTAAAAATAGAATTAGCAAAATATCACATGGTGACTATCTCCAACAGGATTTACACGAACTAAAAGAAATTCTGATATATAATAACTATCCAAAGAATGTAGCGAACAAACTTGTATTTTCTTCCAATACCACAGATACCAACCTCGAAACCCTATCAAAAAGGGAAAAAGAACCGAACGGAAATGATAACAGTAGCACAAATCCTAAGTACGGAAAATTGCAATACATTCCAAACCTAACGAATAAAATTAAAATGCTCTTTCACAACATATGTTCTATAGCATATACAACGGCTTTTTGGAATTCAAAGGTGTACACTAGATTAAAAGATAACATACCTACACAAATGAGAAACAATGTGGTGTACGCAATAGAGTGTAGTTGCCACGATTTCTATGTGGGCCAAACAAAGCAGAGACTAAAAAACCGGATCACTCAACATATCAGTGACGTCAGGGTGAAGCCGCAGGGTTGTGCTTTGGCAGGCCATATATCAACCACCAACCACAAAGCGGATTTTAGTAACGCAAGAATCATTTCCAAAGAAACTAATTACATCCGGAGAACTTTTTTGGAAACGCTTACCATAAAAACATTAACACACAGTATAAATTGCAAATAAGACTCGCAAAATTTCAGCAGAATATACGGAGCTTTTTTAGCACAACTGACAAGAAGAATACAATACAAATTGGCATAACACAACAGATTAAATGACAGCACTTACTCATTATTATGATTACATCTAATATATGTAAATATAGAATTTAATATCAATACATTATTTACCCAAAATTAACAATATAAAATAAAATTATATCCCCCCTTTTTGTTTTTCTTGTTTGTTTCGGACGAAAGGGTTTTTCCTTCACCGATGTACACATGTGTAGTGTGCATAGATCGTACGCAGTAGGTATATGAGACTTTAAACTGTATATAGAAAATTTCTTTAAAGAAAATTATTTTAAATGTGCCGTAATATCTTAATGTTAAATTTTTTAAAGTGTCACATGTTAAATATACAGATGAGACCAAATGTATAGCCCCTCGGCAAAAGTAAGTACACATATGTACTTGTTTAGGTATTGTTAATTATTTCATAGATGTGAGCTGGGGGCAAAATTTAATATGTTTTTTTTTCTTTCAAATTAATAAAGGTCTGATGAAGGCTCGAACATAGAACCGAAACGTCACGAGCCGAAAAAACTATATATATGTTGAGCTATCGTTTACAATTTATAAATTATGCATTTACGGCAACAGAAAGTTGTTAACGTCTGAGCATATGGAACATTAATGGTGATTCACTTTTATTTGAACTCTCAACTAACAGTGAACAGTCAGAGTATAAGATATTATGTTGCAATATTGCTCCAGGAGAAAATGTATTTACTGTTAAGTACTTGGTAAGCACTTGTTTCTTTATACATACGTGTTTTGATTCGCGGGTGAAGAATATTAAATCGGAATTCATGATGTTTACACATTTCCGCGTTATCGCATTTCCGTGTTTTGTCAATAGTCGGACAATTAGCGCATAGGTTGATATTGAATGTGGTGAAGTTGTTTCTTGTGTCCAGTAAATTAAGGATTTGACAGAAGCTTGTAATAATAGAAATAGGAAGACATGCTTCCTATTTCTATTATTAGTTTACTGTGATTATCAATGAAGCTATGAAGTCAATATGACATTTTATGTAATATATGCGGTACTGTGTAAATGCCGTATTTTTAGCCAGGTAAATTAGTAAAATTATTAAATTATTCGTAATCACTATAACGCGGCAATGTGTAATTTAAAAATGAATTTATGGAAAGATCTGATGTAGTACAACCACAGGTACGTGTTTCAGACCCGTTAATCCTCAACAGTACATTACATTCCTATTGCGATGAACTTTACTTTTGCATGTTACAGAGTATGTCGCATCGTGGATGAGATAGTACTTGCTAGGTGTGGTCTTTACATATAATCATTTCTCGTAAACGTGAATGTAATTTTTCTAATCTTTAAAAATAAGTGTACCAGAGATATTTTCTGAATCAAGCATTAACTAGCAGTATTTCAAACCTTGGACTTCGTTACAATTAGTTAGGATTGGGTTGACTATGTTAGAGTGAGGCTTAATCAATCCTCATTAAGCATCTGGGAATTGGGATTTCTTGGAATTCCAATAGCATGTGTAAGTGATCGAATACTTTTGCGTCGATGAAGAAATATCTTTTTCAACGCTTCTATGTCTACGATTTTCGGTTACCTATCGACTCTTCCAGGTTTTCGTGAATTTATATTTGCACTTACTGATTCTCACGTAATGATTGTTGTGTTATTGTTATATTCGACTCTTTTCTCTAATAGAGAATATTGAGCAGCTATATCTTTTATCGATCCTTGCTTGAGATTACCATTCTTATTTATTTCTAGCAGGTATGGTACACACTGATGCTTTTTCTGTGACAGATTAGAATTTTTCTTTGTGGTACAACTTCAGAAATATCTTCACTGTTCATTATGTGTCTAGACTGGTACTTTAAAGAATGATAAAAAAAAGATTTCTAAATAATTATCCAAAAGTTGAGTTGATGTATTTAAACTTTCAGACAATGAACAAAAGTTACTTTAACCATTTGTCAATTGATGTAATAGAAAATTGCTTTTAACATTTCGTTTCCTTTGGGAGAGAGAGAGTAATATTTAATACAGCGGTTGATGCTCCCAATTGATGTCGTTTTGATTTGTACGAAGTATATTACAATTAATTATACGTCTATAACCACCTGTTATTATAAAAACTATTATAAAAACTCTCAGATATTTTCTATGCGAAGATCTATTGATTCTGAGTGATTATTTTAGAAAATGGAAGTTATGTCCTAACTCATCTAAGTCAGAAGTTTCTTGTTTCCATCTTAAGAACAACGAAACGAATAAAAAACGTGTAGTATTTTCTAAGACATAATTTTAATCCAACATACCTAGGAGTTACTCTGGATACATCGTTAACATATAAACAACATATTGATAAATTGCGTATGAAGATTAAAACAAGAAATAATATCGTACAGAAGTTGACTGGTTCATATTGCGGAGCTCATGCAGACATTTTACGTACGTCCGATCTTGCATTGGTGTATTCTGCTGCTGAATGTTGTAGTGCAGATTGGATGAATAGCGTACATGTTGGTAAAGTAGATATTCAGATAAATTGTACACTTCGAATTATTACGGGCACAGTAAAATCTACCCCACTTCCTTGGCTCAACGTCCTGTCTAACATTTATCCTTATCAGTTAAGAAGAAAATTGGCTTTAAAACGTTGTTGGGATAAATATCAAAATTTTCCTAATTTATATTTAATTACTCAAGATCTTCAGAACTTACCACCTTATAGATTGAAATCATGCAGTTTAATTTGGAAAGAAGATTTCCTAAATCAACAATTTTCGATTAATGATCTCTGGAAATCTATTTAGATAGAATGCGAAGTGTTTAATAAACAATTAATAGATGATCCTTTGATTGAAGTGCCTGTCTTTACATAAGCAAGAAAAAATTGGTGTAAGTTGAATCGTCTTAGGACGGGTCGTGGAAGGTGCAATAATATGTAATTCAAGTGGAATGTGATTGCAAGTCCACCTTGTGATTGCGGAGCTGAGATTGAAACAGTCGATACACAGATTTACATAATTTAAATCCAGAGGCTGATGCTTGAATCTTAACAACTAAAGACCTCTAGTATTGTGACGCTGTAATGGAGGTTTTTTTTATTCTGCAGGTTTTTTCCTACATCCCAGACCAAATGATGCAGTGTTTTAAAGGGTCCCTGCAGTTATGTCCCTTTAAATATATGTATTTCTACTTTTGTTATATAATTTATATATGTTTCTTTATTTGTACCTGTCATGTAGTTTCATACCAATATATATATATATATATATATTGGTAAATATATATTTAATTTTTGATTGCCTGATATTAATTAGGCATTCTACATTTTGCAACTTCACGTGTCCGTAAAAACGATAATAAGTAATGAGGAAACAAATGTACTCACCAGCAGTTTTCAATTTAAATATTATCCATAAATTATAAATCGGGATCACATTAACTTATGTAATAATTGCCACCAGCACATTCAACACCAACTATCTATGTATGTATGATACTACTATGTTATTACTGAATAAAGCTATCATTTGTTAAATGGTACGAGACAAGCGCGCTATATTTAACATTGTTATTCTTCTAGTTTTAATTATTACATACAAATCTTTCATTTATTATAATCAAGATACTGACTAAAGAGATTACTACATGTCCATTACCATCGTAAATAGTTTTCATATAAAGAATAATGAAAGGTGAGCCTGTAATTCAAGAACAAATTGGTAGTCTTGCGTCATTACACTCACGTACTTGCGATTATTCCGAATAAGGAATATTTATTAATAGTGACAAAATATCTATCAATAATTCATTGATTGTCTAATTACTAATGTTTACGAATTTCAAATGAATGCATATCATACATATCTACATATTATGAAAATATTTATAATAGACTCTTCGATGGCAAAAAATTATTTATAATTTTATTGTTTCTATTATAATAAATTACAGCAGTACATTATCATTTATTTATAACAATCTTAATTTGTTAGTATATACCAATACTGACATCAACACTGAATACAATTGCTAAAGTAAATAAAAATGTAATTTATTAGTATGATAAAATCGGGAATTAATTATGGGACACCACAAGATTTTCGTCCATATGTATGGTACGAGTTGGGAAAAAATGTGAAAGGTTGTTCCAAATTCAGTTTTAATACATGTATTTTTTTTTAATAAATGTGTAGAATTAATAATTTCCGAGATATTTGCAAAAAACTATTTTTGAATTTTGAAAATGTTACTGAGATTTCTGGTCATAAGCGTCATAATTCCGGACATATTATGACAAACCTAATTGATAAAATTAGGACAAAGCATACAAACTGCAACATGAATGCGCACAAGCGGATTTAATATTTATCACCACGTGTTCGAAAGTAGATTGGTATGTTTAGATGTTACTTCATCTTTTTTCATCTCTTGCATTTGTCCTTTCGAGCGTCGGATTTGGGATTGTTGCCTGGGCATTCTATAGCCTTTTCTTTCAATACTTACCGATTTTCTGTCAATATTTTCTCTTTTTTTCTCTTCTCTTTGCTATCATTTGCTAGTCCTTTTTCCTTTCTTGGAAAGGAAAACACTTGTTTAAGTCTTTTCCTTATTGGTTAGTTTTTATTCTACCTTTCTTTGTTTTTTCATCTATTTTTATTAGATGCCTAAAATCCATTGCAGATAGTGTTATGTACTCCTAATTTTGTTTTCTGGCGCAATTCTCTCTTTACTAATATACGAGGTAG
Source organism: Amphimallon solstitiale (assembly GCA_963170755.1). Taxonomy (NCBI): domain Eukaryota; kingdom Metazoa; phylum Arthropoda; class Insecta; order Coleoptera; family Scarabaeidae; genus Amphimallon; species Amphimallon solstitiale. The sequence goes on from OY720678.1 coordinate 26,919,278, forward strand.
GCGCCATAAATTCTCGGCCTGACAGGCTTATACACGTTCAAACGTGTTCAAACTCTATCACGTCATGCATGCACATACGGTAGGTGTACACTATAAATATGACGGTTCGAAGCCTAGTAGTTTTTAGTAACCAGCCAACCAACGTGACTAGCTCACGAAAATATCTAAGTAACGAAAATTGAGTACCGCGCGGTCATTAAATTTTTAATAAAAGAAGAGCATACACCTTGTCATATTAAACAACGCTTAGACGGCGTTTACGGTGATTCATCTCCTTCGTATTCAACCGTAAAAAAGTGGGCAAAACGTTTCTGTTTGGGACAAGAATCTCTGCAAGATGCTGATCGGTTGAGTCGACCAATGGAAGTGATAACCTCTCAACAAATTTCAATATTGAACATTTAGCAGTGATAACAAACATTTCCGAAACAAGTGTTCGCTGAAATGACTATTTGGGTATGTATAAAATTTGTGCTAGATGGGTACCGCGACTTCTTTCTGCTCTCCAACGTTAACGTCGAGTCGAATGTGCGCAGTCGTTTTTAAACATGTGTGGAAACGATCCAAAACCGATTTTGGAGTCCATTGTCACAGGGGAAGAAACAATGGTTCTGTTTTACGATCCTCTATTGAAAAGGGAGTCCATGAAATGGGGGCGACGTGATGAACCTCGTCCCAGAAAGGCGGAACTCGTTCAATCAACGAAAAAGGTGATGGCCACAATATTCTGGGATTGTGAGGGCATTTTGCTAATTGACTTTAAAGAGCGCAATACAAGTGTGAACGGCATATATTATGCATCTTTATTGCATAAATTAAGGGACAGTATTCGTGCAAAACGTCGTGAAAAATTAACAAAAGGTGTGCGATTATTGAACGACAATGCTCCCGTCCATACTGCCGCCATTTCACAAGCTGCCATCCGCGAATGCGGCTTTCAAGAATTGGAACATCCACCGTATAGTCCGGATATATGGCTCCTTGTGATCCTTTTGTTTTCTAATTTTAAAAAAGACCTTAGGGGACGTAGTTTTAAGGACGACAGTGAGTTTCAAGCAGCTGTTATAGAACATTTGGACGGAAAAACTTCAGTTTATTTTTATAAGGGTATCGAATTATTAATTAATTGTTGTAATAAATGTATAGAAGTTAGGGGAGATTCCGTTAAAAAATAAAAATTCTTATATTGTTCCAAGTTTATTTTTTATATATCAGGCCGAGAATTTATGGCGCCTACCTCATAGCATGCTTTTTTCGTTCTATCCACCAATTCTAGTTCTATTTTTGCATCACCTGTCAATATGCTTCCAAGATATTCATTTGTCATTCAACGGTAACCAGTATTATAAACAACATATTCCCTATATTCTCACGATATTAAATAGGAATGTTAAACTAAAAATTTAGATATACCGTAAGCGTCAAATTTTAATTTCGGTTTGCACTTCTATCGTATGCAGAAGATGATCTTATCATATACAGCGATGCCTGCTTGCTAACAGTGGAGGGAGAGCAACGGAGTGGCGGGCGACCCCCACGCCTTACAAATGTCCAGTGTGGCAGCCTCGCTTATGTCTATCTTTAGTTTAATTCGTCGCGCTCTTTTCCTCTTACCACTTCCCTATCAGAAATTAAAATATGTCGACCTCGGTATAAAAACTTAAACTAATACAAATCTTACATAATAATCGATGAACAAGTGACTTAGTTTGTCTACATCATATGTTCATAAAGCCACGCGCTGTTATTAGGACAAAGGGTAATTAAAAACATAGTAATAAGAATAATTATGTAACTATCTTAATGACTAATTTATGAACAATATTATATTTAAAAAGTCTGCAAATTGTAAGACAATGTTTTGGTAATTAGTTTACAATTCATTTGGCCAACCAACTATTTTTTTCTATAAAGAAAGCGCTACTGAGCATTTAGAAACTTCTGTTTGTGCATTATTTTTTCTAATTTCCAGAAATAAATTATTAAATATTAAGCGTAAAAACATTTATTTTAGAGCATTAAAAAATTAAATGTTATTGTTTAACTTCTGGGCATTATTTGTTACAAAATAGGCACTGAAATAAGTGCATACTGATAAATTATTAATAATGCATTCACTGCACAATTAACGCTTTTCTAGCTTTCGTAGGTCGACCACGTTTTCTTTTGGTGCCCAATGGCACATTTTTAGCCTCAGGAGGTGCTTCAACATACTTAAAACGAAGAGCTATTCCTGAAATTTTATACCAGTTAATATATTGTATTTTTTTTTATTTTTATCTTACCTAGCGGATGTTTGCAAATGTAATTTTTTAAAAAGTATTAGTATAGCCATGTGCACCCTCCATCTTTCCAACTGACCTCGTCCACAGGCAAGAACAATTTATAATAAGAAGATTTCTTCCTAATAAGAATTGGATGAATATCCAATTTTTTAGACTGCAAGTAATCGGGCTTCAAAATCTCCTTGCTTATTTCCAGTTTTTCGGCAGCAGGAATAATAACGTTATTAGAGTACAATTATCTTCATCAATATATTCAACTTTTTTGTTTAGTCGTGCCCATTGATATGATGTGGTCCAAGTATGTAAATCTATCGTGACTGAATCCGAAAAATGATATAAAGAATTTTCATATTTTCTTAAAAATGATTCTATTATTTCCAGTACACGGTGGCAAAATCTGGAAAGTGGAAGTCTTTCTCGCAAAGTGTACTCGTCTTTAAGAACACGGTTTGTTGACTCGAGAGCGTTGTTTGTACTAGAAGTTCCTAAACATGCTTCTTCAAACCAATTTCGTTTTAAGCATGTTGAAGCACCTCCTGAGGCTAAAAATGTGCCATTAGGCACCAAAAGAAAACGTGGTCGACCTACGAAAGCTAGAAAAGCGTTAATTGTGCAGTGAATGCATTATTAATAATTTATCAGTATATATTTTCATTTATTTCAGTGCCTATTTTGTAACAAATAATGCCCAGAAGTTAAACAATAATATTTAAATTTTTAACGATCTAAAGTAAATGTTTTTACGCTTGATATTTAATAATTTATTTCTGGAAATTAAAAAAATAATGCTCAAACAGAAGTTTCTAAATGCTCAGTAGCGCTTTCTTTATAGAAAATGAGGTGTGGCCACCACACGACTTTCTTATACGTATGAGCGGTTCAAATTATAGCATTTTAAGAATTTTTTATACAATTTTATACATTCTCTTAATAAATCTCTATAGAATGCATACTTTGCAAGATATTATCAAAAAAGTGCTCCTCGCTAAAAGCAAAAGTGCTACTTCCGGTCCGAATTTCATATATACAAAAAATATTGTAAATCCAGTTCTAATTACTTTTGTACTCTTGATAAATATATATATAATTCATAACTTACGACATATTGGCAAAAAATCGCTATAAAAACGATAAGAGTAAAAGTGGTACTTTCGGTCTGAATTTTGAATTTTTTTTTATAAGAGTAAAAGACCTACTTCCGGTAGGAATTTCGAAAAACTTTTTAAATAAAATTATTCTCAATTTTAATTTTAAGTATATATGTATTCTTTACAAATTTGTTTAAATTTAGTAGTTGACGAAATATTGGCAAAATTCGATTTTTTCGCTGAAGTAAACTGCTACTTCCGGCCTACCGATTTTACTGAAAAACTAATCAGATCTCAAGAGGGAGATTATACACGTAAATACAAAATTTGGAATTGATATCTACAGCGGTTTGAACGCTATCGTGGTCACACACACAGAGAGAGACACATTCACACACAGACACACAGACATTTTATAAAAATCATTTTTCGGTATCAGGGGACTTCAAAACGTGGACATCTGCAAAAATCTCCATGTCGAAAATTTTAATTATCACAATACTTCCTTATACTACGTATAAGAAAGTAAAAATAGTTTGTTATGCGCATAAGTTCATTTTATAATGCACGCTTAATTCCTACCCATTTAATTTCTAGTATACTAATTCGTATTCTTGTGTTTTTTTTAGCGAATCTCTTTAATTTGATAATAAATCTCCCCATCAGAACTGCGGACATGTTGACACAAAATTAGCCGAGTTCTTAGAAGGATAATAAACTCAAAGCGGAAAATTACCAGCCAATACCTATTCTCTGCATCTTTGCCATATTATTTGAAAACGTTGTTTATTCGTTGATATACGCACTAAATCCTTCTTGTCTCCATCTGAACTTAAGTTCATGTGCGGTTGATCAACGGTTACCAACCTAATACCATTTCCTTAATGGATTTTTCGAGAATGGGAAAATGAGGATTACATGGATATGGTGTGGAAAACATTATATGATCAGATTTAGCCTATTTTTGCTTCAACTTTTACATTCTTATTGGCCCAATATATGCAATCACATATTTTATGGTGGTTTTAAATCACATAAAGTCTGTGATTGATGTTTTCTGTTTTCAACATAACGTAAATACTGTATCAAACTTCTGTTCCAATTAGAATTTAAATTGAAATATATAAGTAAATGTTGTCTCATATCTTTTACGCGTAAAGCAGACTATACTAATGCTATTACTTCAAACAAAAAGTTTCGTTGAAGAGGGTAGTCGTTTTACGGGTTCATGGAGTGCTTTTTGATGTAGATTTCGTTTTTCGAATCATTAAAACTAAGGTTGCGCACTAATGCGCACCGGCATCGAGATCTTGGGATTACATTATGCATGGCTGTAGGTTACTTAGTAACCTACTACTTTTGAAGACGTTATATTTTAGCTTTGTAATAAGCAGAGTAGAATATGTCTTCGCCGTACTTTACTTAAAAAATTCTCCGGCGATTTATGAAGTACTTCTTCTTCAAGATTGACTACAAGTTGAAGTTTGACACTCATGGTCTCTAGTCGAAATATCGGAGCCGTATTGATGGAACCCAGTTTATACGAAAGCCCTCTATCGGATGGATAGATTGCTAAAATTTCGTTTCTTCTCTGACTTTTCTTACTCCAAGATTATCCTTTCGTTCCTCTATCACATTCCTAATTCCACTCGTTAGGATATATCTGTGCAAATACAACAATTGCTAATTAAGTAATGATCTTTCTTTTTATAATGATATGGATGTACACACTTAGTTGCAAAAAAAAGTTTCCACTAACCACATTGGAGCGGAAATATTCTAATTTTTTTCTTTACAACTAAGTGTATATAGAACATAAATAAATTGTATTAATATTATTATCACCAACACCGTTAGGAATGTTAAAAGCAACGTAATGTATTTCACCTGTTCTCGATCTGATAGGCTATAATTGTCCAAACGTGTTCAAAGCGTATTGCAAATGCGCTACATGGGTACTGTGACTTTTTTCTGTTGAATATGCGCATTCGCTTTTAACGTGTATGGAGACGGTCCAAATCCAATTTTGTCGTCCATTGTTACCTGCGACGAAACAATGATTCTGTATTAATTGTCTTTCTAAAACGGAGTGGCATCGACCAGATGAACCTCGCCCAATATAGTCAAATATCGTTCAATTAACGAAGAAGATTATCGTCACAAGATTTTGTGATTGTAAGATCATTTTACTGATTGATTTTATAAAACTTATTAAAATATTTATAGATGGAGTCTAGAAAGTGACTCAAGTTTACCATATGTTTTCTATATTATTTTTCCACAAAGGGAAAAAACGTCCTTTATAAGCTACCTTCAATAAATCTTACTGTAAACGTACAGCCTTAATCCAACTTAATTTACAAAATAGTTATTGAGAAGAATTTGAATTACAAACGTAAGTTTTGCCCTATTTCTGAATAGGGGAGAGTGGGGTAAGATGGGCTATTTAAGGTGAAGCAATCATTAAAATCCAAAATTTGCATTATTAAAATGCTAAAAAATTTAATGAACATCTTTGACAATACTACTTTAAGGTAACAATAATTAGGAAGAAATATTTTAGTCCATAAAATAAAAAATAAAATAAAAATAAAAAAATTTCAAATGGTCATCTTGCCCCATAGACGGGGTAAGACGGGCTATACCCATGGGGTAAGATGAACCACAAAGAAATACCGATAGTAAAGTATCTATTTGTCAGATATGCATAAAGCGCAGACGTGAGTCGCTTCAGGGTCATCGTCATCAACACCGGCGCAGCTACAATGAGCCCATTTTCCACACATCAAACACATTATCCATCCCTCAATTGATTCAAAGTAACCACCGTTGCAATATAAACATGGGGTGTTATCCATTTCATCCTCGCTCTCTGACGATGAAAAAACAACCCTCTTGGTAGATTTCAGTTTTTTAGTTTTGACTTTTATCAACTGCTTTCTTTGTTTTCGCTTTACTTGTTTTTCATCTTTCTTTCTTTGTCTTTCAATTTTTCTGTTCTCTTTGTCTTGAGCAAGTTCTTTTTTCTGTCTTATAGCATCCTCAAGTTCTCGCTTGTACGGCGATGAAGTAATTATTGTTGTCTTGCCTCGTGCTCGAGATACTCGTTTTTTCTGTGAAGTTATTGGCACTGGAAGAACTTGCGTTGGACTGGCTAATGCGAATACTGTCTCCGGAACTGGTTGTGATGGCTGTTTCGGCCAGAAAGAACAGCCTGGTTGAGGATCATCTGCTGGATCTATTTGCATTTTGTTCTTATCCTTATTGCTGTCTTGATCGGGGCCTGGAGTTTCATTTAATACATTTATATTGTTTGGGATAGGCTGTAATGCTTTCAACTTCTCACTGTTTTGTTAGTTGGATTGAACGGTCTAATTTGTATTGGGCTGAGCTGCTACGGACAAGTTCTCAATGGCTGGTATATCTGTAGCCATAGAAGCTATGAAATCAGATTCTGTAAATACCTGTGGGTCGTATGGCCAGATTCCACATTTTTTAAACCCATTGATAGCTGTCAACATTGTAGCTGATTGAATGAACGCTTTACCAAACAATTTTGACACCTGGCGAGTGCTAACTACAAGACCTGGGTTACTACGAAGCCATGATGTTACTGCTTGATCGTAATACGTGCTTAGAGGTTTCATAAAAGCGACGTCAAGGGGCTGAAGTCGATGCGTTGTATGTGGTGGGAATGATAAAATCTCAATGCCATTCGCTCTAGCTTCGTCGATAACATCAACGCTTTTAGTATGTGTAGCATGACCATCTACTAGCAATAACACACGATTTTCTTTTGTGGCCCCGGTATACGTAATAAACTTTTTCAACCACCCAAAAAAAAGTTCTGTTGTAATCCATCCCGAGTCACTACATACACCCCAAGCTCCTTCAGGTGCATTAACCATCAACTCCGGTTTCATTCGCTTTCTCGGGAATATCATCATGGGAGGTAAATAATGACCAGTGGCACTAAAGCATACCTCTACGGTTATAGTTGCTCCCCTCTCAGCAGACGTTAGTGCACCGACTTGTTTGCGACCTTTTAAAGCTAGAATCTTGCATCTGCTTTTAGGAACAACTGAAACACCTGTTTCATCACAGTTGTAGATGCGGTTACCAGCAAATTTATGTTTGTCATACAGTTTTCCTAAAAGTTTATAAAAGTCTGCTACTACAACTTTATTGAAACCAGCTGCTCTAGCAGCGGATGTACTTTCGGGTTTTCTGATTGCTAGTTGTGGGTGTCGTTTTAAAAATCCAGACAGCCAGTCTGTTCCTGCCATTCTCATTTGTTCTTTAAATGGATGAGCTTTGTTGTTTCTTATTGCCAGTTGGTACGCTAAGATTTTTACATCCCTGGTTGTAAGACCAAAAAGTCTACTTTCCATGTCTACAATATAAGTCGCAAGTTCGTTTTCTTCGGCGACGGTAAACACTGTGGTCTTTGGACCCAAAGGAACCTTCATTAATTGTGGTATGTTTGGATATTTTCGAGCAAAATTAACTCTCCTTTGTAATGTTGTTCGTGGCACTCCATGGGTTTTTGAAGATAACAAAGTCCCCATTCGCTCTTCCAGAACTGCTTTGATAGCATTTTTCATGTTGTCTTCTGACCATTGCGCCCTATCAGTCTTACGTTTATATGTCCGCACCATTCTAAAACCAAATCAAAAAAACATCAAACACGGAAAACATTGGGGCAAGATGGGCTACCGTATGACCATCTTGCCCCATTGGCAAATTTAAAAGTCGACGAAATTTTTGTGACAAATCATTGAAACAATTCCCCGTATAATTCATCAGGTGAAAGCCCAATAAACTGTGTTTCTAAACACCTACATGTTATTTAAAAACACTGTAATTGTGTGGCCAAATCACGTGTTAAAAATGAAGCAAAAATAATTACGAACTTACGTAAATTCACTTTTTTGAGAGCAGTTCACTAACATAACCTAACACATTCAACGGCATTCGGGTGACTAAAGAGCAATGGGATACGCATCTAATGCACCTCATTCTCAGAACCTGTCGTGTTCAATTCGACAATTGACTCGGGTAGCCCGTCTTGCCTCCACAGCCCGTCTTGCCCCACCCTCCCCTACACATAACCTAAAGTTTCAGTGTTCCTCTCATAATGAGTCAATCATAAGATATACTTAACTTAAAACACAGGAATATATTACTTTTTTTTTGTATTTGTTCCACAAAACAGAAAATTACAACTATCGTCAAGAATCTTACTGACGGCGGCAGTTCGCCCTTAAGTTTAGAGTTCTAACAAGTGACAGTCGTCCAAGTGTTTGCGTTGTGATGGAAAAAATGTTCCTTAGTATCTTGCAGATCTTGTCTAGATTGTATATTACATGTAGTTATTATGAACTGCCTGGATACATTTTCTATTAGCTAAGTATTTGCAAGAAGAAAATTATATCATCAGATCTGCTATAAAATGTGCGAAATTTTGTACAGTCTCAAATGGTTAATGAATTAGAAATGTGTTAATAAAGTTTCTGCCAGTGTGAGAATTTCTGTAGAATATAAAACAATTTCCTTTTAAGTACTTCCATAAGTCATTATATCGCAACCAGAAAATATATTTTCATAAATCTATATCGACAAAAGTAAAATAATTATCCTCAATTCAGTTTAAGTTATAACTAGACGAATCAAAGATCTAGTTTTTAGAACTTTAGAAGATTCCTGGCAAGAAATTCATACTGAGTAATTAAAAACCTACAAACAAATAAACAAAATATAATCATTGGATTTAATTAAACGGTTAGTACATATATATTTAATTATTTATTCGATAATTGCATTTCTACCTTTATGTAGAAGTAAAAACCACCAACTTTATATGAAATTGATGATTTTGCGAAACAGTATGGGCACATGGTTCTTCGACTTTCACCCTACCATTGCATAATTAATCCAATAGAACTAGGGTGCGGTATAACAATACACATATAACAATAATATGCTTTGGAAAGAGAGATTAGCGCAATTAACCGCAGACAGGAAAGTGGGTCTCGAAAGACAAGTGATATTATTATGTATAATTAACGCAAATGACGTTGATTCAAGAGAGTGTAAATAATGAATAGAACTAGCATTCCATACTAATACTGTTTTCTGCTTATCACTATGTGTAGAGTTTTTTAAACACTAATAGGGAATATAATAATAATATACAGATTTTATTTATATTTTCTGTATACATAATCTAATAATTTAAAATTTATTAACGGCATTTTACTATTTGAAAATGTCATCCTAACCCTTACCTCAGACTATTTATTGGATAAACTACAGTTTGCTCAAAGCAATGCAATATTTTTTTCTAAAATTCTAGTATGTTTTGAAATTTTTATATTTAACCCTTTATTCTACTAAAATAATATATACTGTTGTAATTTGTTAAATAAATACAATTAAAATTTAGTTTATTTATAAATTCCCTAAGTTGTTTTGCTAATTGTAGATATAATATTGCAATTATATTATTAACAAATATAAATTATATAATAATTAAAATATCTCATAAACTAGCAATCATATTATGGATATGTTATTAAACAAGCAGAAAATTAAATGGTATTTTTAGAGATCACCCCCTTTAAAAATTTGTTTTTCGCATGTCAATTCCTTTACTGAATAATTAGTACTATGATATCAAAAATTAAATTGGTCAATGTTGGTCATGGAATGTAAAACGCTTGTCTTAGTTTAAATCATCCTTTTGAAATAATTCAATCATTGTCAAGCTACACTGACATTATCAATAACCTACAAATGTGTTACCTACTTAGTTCAGCTGTAAAATAATAATGAACTACAAGTTATGAAATAAATAACGTTTTTATTAACCAGAAAAACTAAATTACAATAATTGTTGGAAATGTCCCCCGTTTTGTTCAATGCACAAGTTTACGCGCCTCCTCATGCTGTGAAAAGCGTTTTGCAGCATTTCTGGCGTTATGGTTGCACATTGCTGAACAATTCTTTGTTGCAGTTCTTGCAAATTATGTATCGGATTTGCGAAAATCTTATTTTTTAAATAAGGGAAGATGAAATAGTCTATAATTGTCAAACAAGGTGATCTCGGAGGAAACTCAACCTCCGTATGCAAACTTATCAGCCGGTCATCAAAAAGCTCGCGGAGAAAAGCAAGATTTTCTCGTGTAGTATGTACTGTTGCACCGTCTTGCTGGAAATAACCGTTTTGAAGTTCATCATCGTCTAACTGTTGTACAAATTCAGTCAAAAAAATATTCTCTGTACCTTTCTGCGTTGACGGTGAAATTGAAAAAAAATTGGCCCAATTATTCTTCTGCAAGAAACTGCCATCCAAACACCAATTTTCTGAGCATGTAGTGGCGTTTCAATAAAAATATGCGGGTTATCAGTGCTCCACTTTCGCATATTCTGAGAATTGATGTATCCCGAAAGGTGGAACCAAACTTCGTCAGAAAAAAATTTTAAGTTCAGCAGATCGTCATTCATTAAATTATCAACGAACCAATGACAGTACGCAAGGCGTCTGGGGTGGTCTGCAGGCAGAAGAGCTTGATATGATTGCATCTTATATGGATGCATATTCAGGTCCTTCTTTACAATAGTTTGGCATGTTCCATAAGAAAGCCGAATTTCTTGAGAGAGACGTTTTAAAGGTTTTTAAGCTCTTCTTCCATACATTGACGAACGTCATTAATAACTTCTTCTGTACGAACTCTTGGTCTATCAGCACCTTTTTTATACGTCACAGAACCAGTTTCGCGAAACACTTCAACACAATTTGTAAGGCATGCATAAAAATTGTCCGGTAATACTGCTACGGCTGGGAAGTGCTCTCGAAAATTGTCCAAACACAAACGTTGACTGTATTCCCAAGTTCCATTAACTAGCACACCCGTTCGAAAATAGGCTTCAATCATGTAAATTTTGTGCTCTGTGGTGAGAACCATGATTCAAAAACCGTGCAGGATTAGAAAACTTCAACACAATAACTTAACAGATTTTGACATTCAAAAAATTATGACATACCTAAATGTACGATGCACGCTACGACAATAATTTTAAAATCCATGACCACCATTGACCAATTTAATTGTTGATATCCTGGAATAAGATACTTTTGATACGTTTTTTAAATATCCCTATTTTATGTTTGTGTTCATATTTGATAAGAAATAGTTGGAATTGGTAATGAGTATATACTATAGGATCTAACAATGAAGTAATATATTGGACGTTCTATTTACAAATCTATAGTTGTATGGACAAAAATTTCTACACAGGCTTGCGTATTGTCAGGAGCTAGTTGCTCGAAAACTTAACAGTTGTATCGGTTACCAAAAGAGCTTTTATTTTGAGTTTGATTAAAATTTACGTTTTCTAACATTCAATTATTATTTACTCGATATATTTCGTATGTAAGACTGTGAAATTTTTATACTATCACTTCGACAATAAATGGATATCTCAAAATCATGAAAAAAAAATAGGTGTGGCCACCACACGACTTAGAATAGAATGCATACTTTGCAAGATATTCGAAAAAAGTGCTACTCCCTAAGAGTAAAAGTGTATTTCCGGTCCGAATTTTGAAATATAATGTATACAAAAAATATTGCAAATCTAGCTCTAAATACTTTTGTACTCTTGATAATAGAATAATAGAATGCATAATTAAAGACATATTTGCAAAAAATCGCTATTCGGTAAGAGTAAATGCGGTACTTCCGGTCCGAATTTTGAAAATTTTTTTATAGAAAAGGTGTTCAAAATTAAATTCTAAATACTTTTATACTCGTACCGTACCTGTCTAAAAAGCATGACTTGCGAAATATTCGCAAAAAACTGATTTTCGATAGGAGTAAAAGACCTACTTCCGGTAGGAATTTCTAAAAAATTTTTAAATAAAATTGTTCTCAATTTTAGTTTTAAGTAGGTTATGAATTCCTTATAAATTTGTTTAAACTTAGTAGTTGACGAAATATTGGCAAAATTCGATTTTTTCGCCGAAGTAAACTACTACTTCCGGCTTACCGATTTTACTGAAAAACTAATCAGATCTCAAGAGCGAGATTATACACGTAAATACAAAATTTGGAATTGATATCTACAGCGTTTTGACAGCTATCGTGGTCACACACACACACACAGAGAGAGAGACACCCAGAGAGAGAGACATGTTTTAAACCATTTTTTTGGTATCAGGGGACTTCAAAACGTGGATATCTGCAAAAATCTCAAGGTCGAAAATTTTCATCATCACAATACATCCTTATACTACGTATCAGAAAGTAAAACGACTGCGCACATTCGACTCGACTTTAACGTTGGAGAGCAGAAAGAAGTCGGTACCCATCTAGCACAAATTTTATTCATACCCAAATGGTCATGGAGAATTCGGCGAACACTTGTTTCGGAAATGTTTGTATTCTTATCAAATAAAATCGACTGCTTCATGATTTTTTCTATCAAAGTTTTATTTCGCTCTTACTGAATTTATTCCACACTCTTGGGGCACTGTATAATGTGTATACTTAGATGTATCCCCTTAATTATATTTGTCGTGTGTTTAATAGCATACGGTGACTCATGGATGTTAAATGAACGTAACGCTATATGGGGCGTTCTGTATCTATTATCAATTAAGGAAAAAGTTAATTATACACATTCGAAGGATTTAAAGGTATGCAGTCAGATCTACTATTTCCAAATTTAATTGCTTTCTGGATTACTACTATGTCTATTATATAGAAGCAGGAAAATGATGTATTTTATGTTTGGTCTAGAATACCTCACTTGATTATGTGACTTTTAGATAATTACACTAAATATAAAATTAATGAGCATCAAGCAGTTATTTGGAAAAAGTTATAATTGTTTTTGTTAATAGATATAACTAACTAACCACTAAAGGAAGCATGCAGAACGAATTGTCAGTAAATGTGTGATAATGCGAAATTTTAATTCTATAAATGTAGATATAGGGTAATTAGAAATTATTTCACCCTAATTTGTCGGGTACCATATTTTATTAATAGCAATTACTAAATATTAGTAAATATAATGTGAAAAAGCCATTAATTATTTTAATATTTTAAAATTTAAAGTGCTATCTATAGTAACCTCCTGTGGCTAGTAATAATATCCGTTTTTTTTAAGTCGGAATGTTGTGAATGACGTATTTGACAACATTTCTTATATTTCGCAATCTCATTGCAGTTCACCATAGTTTTACTTAGGGTTCATTAATAATTTTAATAATATCAAAACTTTTTCGCTCTATTTCTTCAAAGAAAAGCATTTCTCCGAAAATCATCCAATTATAAGAAAATCTTAAAGTAGCCCAAGCTTTCATTTTCTGCACATGTTTAATAAACAGTTTGTATATTTGCATATACAGGGTGAGTCATCTCCACGGATAAGGCCGATTATGCCTTTATGAGTAAAGATATTTCGAAGCGGTTTTTAAAAATATTTTGTATTATACTGAGTGTTCCATAACTTGGTGGCTAACCATAGTTATAGTTTTTTAAAGGGAACACTCTATATATTCTTGCATTTTTGTATTCCCCTTATAATTTTTAGTCAAAAAGTAATAAGATAGTATAGGCCTAAAATCTAAAGTTTTTGACTTATTCCCATTTTTCTGAAAAATTCAATGTTTGTATAAAATTATATTCTCGAAAACGACGTATTAGATGGACACAATTTTTTGCAGTTTTGTTTACAATAAGAGGTCCTAATAGAAGCATGTTTTATTTTTTTACATTTACTAACTGCATGTGCAGAAAACTGGATTAAAATTACATGACACGTTTTTGAATGAAAGTTAATATTTTCAAATGGAACACCCTATATATTCGTTCATGTTTGACATGTTTATTTAATTTCACATGATAAACATGTAAGACGTTAATACTTTAAAACTAACCATCAAAGAGTTATTGTCGTTTTTTGATATGCTTTTGTTAGTTTTTGCAAAAAAGTCATTTTTTTTAAATGGAACACCCTATATATTATTTCATTTTTGAATTTCTTATTAAATTTAAGACGCTAATACTTTAAATGTGACTATTACTGAGCTATTGTCGCTTTTTGATATAATTTTGTCAGTTTTGTGGTTTTAATTAATGTAGTTACTTACAAAATTATATCAAAAAGGGACAATAGCTCAGTAATAGTCACTTTTAAAGTATTAACGTCTTACATGTTTTTGATGTGAAATTAAATAAACAATTCAAAAATGAACGAATATACAGGGTGTTCCATTGGAAAAAATTGACTTTTTGCAAAAACTAACAAAAGCATATCAAAAAACAATAACTCTTTGATAGTCAGTTTTAAAGCATTAACGTCTTACGTGTTTTTGATGTGAAATTAAATAAACAATTCAAAAATGAACTCATATACAGGGTGTTTCATTTGAAAAAATTTACTTTTTGCAAAAACTAACAAAAGCATATCAAAAACCAATAACTCTTTGATACTCAGTTTTAAAGCGTTAACGTCTTACATGTTTTTGATGTGAAATGAAATAAGCATTTCAAATATGAACGAATATACAGGGTGTTCCATTTGAAAAAGAATGACTTTTATTCTAAAACGTGTCATGTAATTTTAATCCAGTTTTTTGCACGTGCAGTTAGTAACTGTAAAAAAATAAAACATGCTTCTATTAGGATCTCTTATAGTAAACAATACTGCAAAAAATTATGTCCATCTACGACGTCGTTTTCGAGAAATATAATTTTATAAAAACATTGAATTTTTCAGAAAAATGGGAATAAGTCAAAAACTTTAGATTTTAGGCCTATACTATCTTATAACTTTTTGACTAAAAATTATACGGGGAATAGAAAAATGCAATAATATATGAATATAAAATAAATGTAATATATATATGAAATATTTCTATCTAACAAGTTCTCGAATGTGACTTTCACCGTTGAGGAAATACCAAAGCACCCTGATAATCACTGTAAAAGTAAATCATATAAAGTGGGTTTACCATATGACATTTTAACTGATATTCAAAAACCAGAGATATGGCCTAGTAATACAAAAATAAAGAGATACAGTTTTTTTCGGAAGTCGGCCGTCTTCCAAACGGAGAATTAGTTTATTAAATATAAACGTACAGTCAATAACGAACAAAATCGATCTATTGAAGTTGGAATTACTCAAAAATGACATAGACGTGGCCTGCGTAACGGAACATTGGCTAAAAAATGAAGTAGTTAACAGGTGTTTAATTGACGGCTACGGTGTAGCTAGTATATATTGTAGAAAGAATTTTATACATGGTGGTGCGATGATATTAGTACGAGATGGCATAGAATACGAAGAGAGGAAGGATGTGAAAGAACTCTCAAATGAAATAAGTATGGAAATGACATGTGTAGACTTGGTGTCACTAAATGTTCTGGTCATATCAATTTATAGATCCCCCAATGGCGATTTCGAATTGTTTTTGAGTGGATTGAACGACCTGCTGCGGAAAATAGAAATGGACATAACCACAAAGACAGTCTTAATTGGAGGAGACTTTAATATAGATTTCAATAATAAGACGATTCAACGAAATACTGTATTAGATTTATTTGGATCGTACAATTTATCTGCTACAATGACGGAGCCGTCTAGAATTACATTCACAACACAGACATGTATCGATAATATCTTTTTAAATAACGACGAAAATATCTGTGAAACTGCAACATTGAATCTTCATATTTCGGATCATCTGGCACAGAAAATTGTTCTGACTGGTATTACTTTAAATAAGCATGAAAGCAAGGGAAAAAGAAAACGTCTCAGATCAATAAACCCTACATCTATAAATGAGTTCAAGCAGTATATGTCTGTCTACCCATGGGACACCACTTTTTACGAAAAATCTGCAACGGATGCTTGCAAGATATTTTTTGACGTCTTTTGCAATTACTGTGACCTAGTCTTTCCCGAGCATGAAGTAACAATTGCAAATGATAAACAGGAAATTCCTGCTGAAATAAAGAGAATGAAAAATACCCTGGATGCTATATCTACTATAGCAAATGTGACAAGAAGTCATGAAATGTATCAAGAATATAATAGATATAAGGAGAAATATAAAACTGCCTTGAACAATAGCGTAAAAGAAAATTATATGATGCAAATAAGTAACTCGAACAATAAACAAAAAGCTATATGGAAAATTATTAACAAAGAATCGACGCAAAGAAAAAAGGAAATACACCCTTCTGCACTAAGTGCTAGCGTACTGAGCGATACCTTCGCAAACAGAACGACGTCTACAAAAAATAAAAGAGGTTATGCAATGATCGAAACGTATCTAAAAAGAGTTAGCATCGAAGGTAGTGGATCTTGTTATCTAACACCGACGACAGAAAACGAGGTTCAATTGATAGTTAACAAGATTAGAGCTAAAGCAACGGTAGATTGTTACGGAGTATCGACGGCACTGCTAAAGGCGGTATTTGACAGCATAGTTTCTCCGGTAACATATCTAATTAACATCTGCTTATTGGAAGGAAAGTTTCCGAATGAACTAAAAATTGCTAGGATCACTCCTGTACATAAGAAGGGTGATATAAATGATGAAAACAACTACCGACCAATATCGATTTTGCCTGCTATTTCTAAAATTTTCGAGCATGTAATCTCGGCGAGACTGGTCAGTTATCTTGAGGGAAGTAAGCTTCTGTCCGATGCTCAACACGGATACAGAAAAAATAGATCTACAAGCACTGGTATAATGGATATATTTAAGTACCTATTGGATGCATTGGATAACCAAGAGCATCCAGAACTGATATGTTGCGACTTGACACGTGCCTTCGATACAGTTAACCACACCATATTGTTAGGGAAACTGAATCATTATGGTGTTAGAGGAAATTGTGAAAGTCTCCTGGCTTCATATCTAAGTGACAGATATCAATACGTAGAATTTGTAGGACAAAAGTCTGGTATGGTGCCTGTCAGAGAAGGCGTGCCACAGGGATCAATTCTTGGACCTTTGCTGTTCATTGTGTATATGAACGATTTGGATGTGTCTATTTCTGCAGATGGCATTGTCTTGTATGCCGACGATACATCGATACTGGTTAAGGGACCTAACAAACACGAAAGAGAACAAAAATCCCAAATGGTACTGGATGAAACAGAGCAATGGTTCACTGAGAACGATTTACACA
Organism: Amphimallon solstitiale; assembly: GCA_963170755.1. Taxonomy (NCBI): domain Eukaryota; kingdom Metazoa; phylum Arthropoda; class Insecta; order Coleoptera; family Scarabaeidae; genus Amphimallon; species Amphimallon solstitiale. Next base: position 26,936,867 of record OY720678.1, read on the forward strand.
TGAACAAAGAAAAAACGCAGAGAATCCAATTCACAGCAAGCAAAGATGGGGACACGGAGTCAATAAAGTTCTTGGGTCTCAACGTAGATAATAGACTCAGCTGGTCTATGCATGTGTCTGTCACTGCGGCAAAGCTGACAGCCGCAATATATACCATAAGAAGAATAAAATCCATCGCCAATCACGAAGCTGCGCGAATGACATACTTCGCTAATTTTCATAGTGTGGCCAGTTACGGCATACAGGTTTGGGGTATGTCTTGTGACAGTGCGCGCATCTTCCTTCTACAGAAGAGAGCAATAAGAGCGTTGTGCGGTTTAGAGATGGGTGAAACCTGTAAACTCTCATTTTTAAGAGAAATAATACTTACCATGCCGTGTATGTATATATTGGCCATATCAAAATACGTATATGACAATATGAATAAATTTCCGAAAAATAGCGACACACACGTCTACCCAACACGAAATAAGGATTCACTGAAAATATCATATCATCGTCTAGCAACGACCCAGAAATATGTGGACTACTGGGGTCCAAAAATATATAATAAACTAATAGAAATCAATGGTGATATTATGCAGAACCTCAGCAGGAAGGATTATGTCCACAGAATTAGGAATTTTTTATTAGAAAATACTTTCTACTCGGTGCAAGAGTTCTTAAACTACTAAAACTATTTAATTTTAAAATGTTGTCTTTGTTTTGATTGTTTTACACTGTATATTTGTCTATTCATTTATGATATATGGATTTTGTTATAGTTCTTTTTATTCTTATATGAGTATGACTTTTATTGTAATGTATATGTTACAGTGAATAAATTCTATTCTATTCTATTCTATTCTACGGTGTTCCATTTAAAAAACTATAACTATGGTTAGCCACCAAGTTATAGTACACTCTGTATAATACAAAATATTTTTGAAATGTGCTCCTAATGAGCCGCTATCACATGAAAAAAACCGCTTCGAAATATCTTTACTCATAAAGGCATAATCGGCCTTACCCGCGAAGATGACTCACCCTGTATACACAACGGGTGGACGATTGATTTACGCATTGCGATATAGAAATTCTCATGATATTAAATCGGAACTTTTTCTTAATTTTGCTCTACAGTCGTACCTAAATATTAAATTAACATTATTTTATAATCGTATGCAACTCTAACATTGCGATTATGATCAAATGTGTAATTGTAAATTCATATTATGTTAAAATATACTAGTGCATATCGTTAATTTTCCAAATCATTGCTAAAAAAACCTTTAAACTCCGCGTATGGGATTATAACGCCGAATCGAAAATTAATAAATTAATCAATCAGGGACAGAAACTGAAAAACGTAACATTTATTAAAATGCAAATAGCCCATCAATAAGTCACCCGTTGTTAGTAAAAATATTATTATTATAAATTTTTAAAACATTTGGAATTGAAAGATCAAAAAACTTGTAAGCAATTAATTTTATTTTCCTTTTTTCAAAGAAATCCCTAGCGAAATCCGAATGCATTTAACTGTGTAAGCATTTTTACTGGGTATAACGAACATTCGTTAGCAGTAGTGAAACTTTACAACAGTATGCTGCATAAGTTTGTGAAATTTCATTTTATGTGAATTGTGCAACCAATTTAGGAAACAGTAATAAATAGTTGTAAGGACAAATACTAATAATTATTATGTTTTTTATATCCAACAGAATATTACAAGCTCATTGCAATGGCAGGTATTGCTAGAAGTCTTTACATTATAGTAAAATGTGACTAAAGCTTGTGCCTAAAATTATGTTGAAATAAATTGGCATCTATGTAATGTTCATAATTTGAAAATATTAACTAGTTTATCCCAAATTTAGTATATTTTAATTATATTAGAATCGTTTAATTATTTTCTTGGTCGACATTTGCCTTCTAACGTTTCGGTGACTTAAGAATGTTGATTAATTCTTGATTTTTAATTATCAGTTTTTTTCTTTAGGTTGAGTCTTACAACATTAAAAGCACTATAAATGTGCTGCTGTAAAGACTTGTATAAGTTCACTGTTATCTGTTCTTGCAGTTTGTATTATCATAACATTATTGGTATTTGCGAGGAACAATATTTCATTATTCGGTGTAAAAAATTATTTTGAACAAGAAATATTGAATAAAATGTTCAAAATAGAAAATTATGTTAATGACGTAAATGTAATAACGACATACTTCTAGTCCTGATCCAGGCAAGTACATACTCATATAGGCATAGTTAACAGCAAATAATTTATTGACGTTCTTTTTTCGAGAGTAACATTCCATATTTCTATTATTAATAGACCTCAGGCATTTCTGCACATATGCCTCCGATTCTCACTATTTTTAACTATACTTAGAAAACATGCTCATTCAGTACATTAGTAATTCAATTAGAATCGAGATTATGTAGAAAATAATAACACAATATGGAATTTAAAATGTTTGTTCTACTTCCGTCCAAAGATATAGTACTAAATATTTAATAAGAAACGTATAAGTTTTAAAGCACATAAATAAATTTAAGATAATAACATAAAAGTAATATGAGTAAACTTTCCATATTCAATTATATTGATAACAAAACGATGTAAATATTTGTTAGATGTACTATGTATTTAATTACAAATTAAAGCAAGAAATCAATCACAGTTAAGCTTTGATTGCTACGATCTCTTACGATGACTACGACATACGAATTGTCTTTCTCACAAGGAAAGATATGAGAATTTTCTGAATTTTAAATATTTAGATGTATGTACATATGAAAATATATTTCCTTAAATTTATTAAATAGAAACATACTTTGAAAAATGAATTGCTCTTGTTCAGCTAGACAAAGAGGCATTTCAAAGATATTGGTCTCCTCGGTATGCCGTATGTTTCGCAATAGCAATTTTATAAATTTATCATATACTAGCTGACACGGCAAACGTTGTTTTGCCATATAAATTATTTCTAGTGAATATTTTGGTAGTCTAATAAAAAATAAGTAACTTATTGTAAGTGTGTGGGGATGTGGTATATGACTGAAAGAGGAATGGAGCGCTGTGAACGATGACGGTCTATAAAAATAACAAAATCCCAAACAATCATTTTTTGAATTCATTGTACTTTTATTATCCTAACTAATAAATTTTATATGGCAAGCAATGGAGACAGGCAAACTGAATTCTGTATTATGGTGGAAATCACTTTGTTGTACTACAGCTTTAAGTAAAGTCGCAATAGAAATTTTGAACAGCCCACCAACAACATGTGCGACGGAGAGAAATTTTTCAATGTTTAGTATTATACACAATAAAAAACGAAATAGGTTAGAGAAAGAGCTGCTAAGTTGACATATGTGAATTTAAATTTAAAACTGAAAGAAAATCCGGCACTGAAAAATCTCCCAACAGAAGAGTTGGAATGTTCTGATTCGAATTGCAATACTGAGTCTGAGAGTGATCTGGAATAGTTATGCAATTAATAATGGTAATACTGATAAATCATTGTTCTGTTCAATTTCCAGAATATTGTTTAATTTAAAAATATGTTAGTATTGTACTCTTTATTTTTTTTCCTTTAATAAAATGTATAAGACTTTTGTTGTTGTAGGGGTTTTACTTAAACAATAAAAAAAGTACGGTAAATTACTATGGTAATTTACTCAAAAAATGGTAAATTACGCGAGAATAAATCTTGGTAAAAAAGAGCAGTAATTTACAACGGTAATCTGCCAAAACAATAAATTTCGGTAATTTTACATCTCTGGTTATATTCGCTCTTTGATATTTTAATTACATTGCTAAATATTTACTATTTTTTAAAGAGATCTCTAGAATGATCTACCTCCCAAAGTAGCAAGAATACACAGAAGAACAGATTCTACATTGATGATTATCTGAATATAGGTGTATCATTCATTACTTTCATTAAACCGCAATGCTTAGTTTGTCGAAAAGAAAATATAAAACCATCAAAGATACTTTGACATTTAAATATCAAATATTCAGAAAAAAAGACAAATCTGTAGGATTCTCTAAAAGAAAAGTAAGCTCCCTCCACAAGCAGCAAGGCGTTTTTACGTCATTACCAATTACTAATGAATTATTGGGTTGCATATCGCATTGCAAAACCAGTAAGCCGCATACAATTGATAAAGATTTAATTTTACCAGTACCTGTTGAAACTGTGAATATATTGATTGGTGAACAGGAAGCTACAAAATTAAAAACAATACCTCTATAATAAGTGGCATAGCAGAAGATATTCTAGCAGTTATTATTGAAAATATCAAGAAATGCCTCTCTGTACAGATAAGCTATAGATAGTTTATAGCATTCGTTAAATACAGCACAAGCATTGTTATCACATAAATATTTTATTTTGGAAAAATATATTTATTACTTTTATTGAATGTAGGTACATCTAAATAGACATTTAATGGGCGAAATGCGTTATTATATGCACTTACGGTGCCCCACGACTATAACACAACATCGGTATGGTCTTATGTCAGATTACAGGAAGTAATGCCAAAAAAATGTTTTTGTAATTCTGTGAAAGGAAAAGTATTACAGATTCGTATCTTTAGAAAAATTTATGAAAACATGAGTTCTGTATATGAACAAAAGATTACTTTTGAGGGGTAACGTTTTGAAAATAGTTTTTCTTTTTAAAGCAGAACTTTTGATGTACTTACAAGATGAGAAATCAGTATACGCGATGTTAGTATAATAACAGCCACGGATAAAATTTCAGTGCATAAGAATTGAAGAAGTAGTAGTAGCTACATAAGTACCATAAGTTAAGTTCTGAGCAAGTTTTTTTTAGACATGCAAGTTACTTTGTGCAATTTAAAATAAAAGGTTTGTAAATATTTTCCCAATTAAATTTAAACCTCTTATGAAAATTATAGATTTCACATATTAAAAATCCTACAAACATGAAAGAAAAACTTGATTATTAAATGACGGGATGTTGAAACGAGAATTTCTTTCTCAGAAACTAGATAATTTTTGGATCAAAAAGTATAGAAGGGGGGTATTTAGAACGAATATACGACAAAAGGACGCGGACGACAAAAATTCTCCTTTCTTAATTAATTATAAGAATAATTATTCTATAATATAAGCATGTGCAATATATAATTTAAATTTAATTTTAATCAGAGATGGAAAAACCTAGGATTTTACTCTGCTTAATTCCAAGTAAATCGGCGTAGGTATGCGTATGTGCCATTAGAAGGATTAGACTTGATAGTTATATAAATACTAAAATGCCATTACAGTAAATTACCTTTGGGATTAGCGTTGATTGTTATATCCAGTGAAAACACCGACACACTAATCGCTTAATAAATGGGAAATTATGAAAAGCCAGAGAGTTGCGATATATTTGGCAGAGCTCATTATGGAAGTTGTTCTCAAAGTGTACACATGGTGCTGAAATTTTTGAAAAGCCAAAAAAGGCAAAGATATGTTGGTGCATTCCTTCACAAAAAGGAGCGGTTGATTGACACATATCTGGGAACAGGGCCGCTGTAACCGGGTGTGCAAGGCGTGCACTACACGCGGGCGGCATTTCCAGAGATGTGAGCCAGGATCTGATGCGCTCCTATCATTGTCAAGCTCGTTCTCATTAATCAGTAATAATCAATACTGCATTAGGATGTCATTAGATACATTAATTTGCAACTATCCCATATCAATGCCATCTATTTGCATCTGTTGCCGATGTTGATGTTATTCCTCCCATATGCCATGGGATTCCCGTGCCTGGTTCATTTTATATACTCAGTGCCGTCAATTTCTGTAATCAGTATTACTTCTAAAGTACATTGTACAAAATCAAACCATTTTAAGAACGCATTATTTCAACATTTAAATTTAATTCAGTTTGTAGATAGTCTATTAGCTGATCACTATAATGCCTATTAAGTCTTGTCTTAATAAACAAGTTCTATTCTTATTCAGTCCTTATACTTAAATTAATAAAAATGCACGAATAGTGTTGTTTTTGTTTTTGCAAAATACTTTTAGTTCCTATTTCTTCAATTCAAATTTTCATACTCCGTGTAAAATTGCCTGTTAAGAAGTTCTCCATATACGGTAATTACGTGTTGTTCTTCAACGTTGTTGTTTATCAGAATGAACTCTTGAGGAAAAACATAAAATTTTTGAATTATAGTTATCATATGAGTAGAGAGATGAGATATTCTGTAGAAAGGGAATATATTCCTGGATTTTTTATTCTTATAATTTTTTACTTGACTTTCTAAAAAGTCTAGGTGGCACTTTATGTTTATCATTCGCTGTTGTAAAACACACCTCAAATTGCATTTTCTCTAGAAAAGCATCCTCATCTCCATTATATCTTGCTAGTAGACAATGATGTTGTAGTAGTAGTAGTAGTAGCAGTAGTAGTTTTTATTTATTGAAGTAGTCAGTAATGGAAACCATACGTCAAAATGTATCTATATACAATAAAAAAATAGCTAACTAACAAATACATATCATAAGACATATGTCAAATAATAAAACAGTTGGTGTAAAAGTATAAAAACACTAGAACACTAAGGATTACATTCTATATCCCGAGGTATTTAATTGTTGTCAGACCCCTAAACCTTAATTAGTCCACAAAATTCTTCAACGGAATATACACTATTACTGATGGGTAATGATTTTAAGAGGCCTTTAAATTTCTTCCTCGTCATGACCAATCTATCATTGTTAATGACATAGTCATCCTTACTTCTGGTGTTATAACTATGTACGTCTGAATTTTCTTTGAAACATTCCTCATTTTTAAAAAAGTAATACTGGGTGTCCCGTAAAAAACGCCAACAATAATAACTCCGTTATTTATTGTCCGATTTTATTGAAACAAAAAGTCAGTTAATTAGCATCAAAAATACTACAAGAAAGTAGTGTTTTAGTTGTTTTCATTAATGTCAAACGATAGTCAACTTTTTTATTTTAAATGGAAACAGATATATTTTTGGCAATATTCGGATTGGATTTTCTTTTCTGAATTCATCGATGCATAACATGTCTATTTTTTTATAAACGATTATTGAAAGAAAACCATTTATTAAAATTGACCATGTTTTTAATAAATTATGTATAACATATTGAATGTGGTATGAAACATTGAAAACGTAAGTATTATAAGTATTATTCTAAAAAACAAAACAAAATACTTCATAATAATTGTTCAAATTGCCCGCCACCTTGTTCAATACATAACGCACATTTCCTAATTACTCCACGAGTCGCATTTAAAAGACAAACGGCAGGTATTTCTTGACAAGTGTTAATAATTCTTTGTCGTAAAATGTCAACATTTTCTGGAGGTGTCAAATAAACTCGATCTTGTAGATAAGCCCACAACCAAAAATCTAGGGGCGAAAGATCGGGTGAACGCGCAGGCCACTCGATAGGACCGGATGTTCCTATCCACCTAAATCCAAATTGGGTGTTCAACCAATCAGTATTTACTCTGGCGTTGTGAGCGGGGGCCCCATCTTGTTGATAAAATATTCTATTTAAATTTGCCAAAGGTAATTCATCTAAAAAGTGTTGGAGATTTTCGTTTAATAAAGTGTGATACTTTTCTTGATTTAAGCAACCATCTATGAAAAACGGCCCAATTAATTGATCGCCTAAAATACCAGACCAAACATTTACGCTGAAACGTCTTTGAAAATTATTTTCAATGACAAATCTCGGATTGTCTTGGCTCCATTGTCGATGTATGTTTCTATTAAAAATACGATTGTTGCTAAAAGTGCATTCATCAGACCAAATTATCATTCTGTAAAAACTCCGGTCTTGTTCTAATGCATTTAAAAAAAGTCGACAAAACTGTATTCTTCGGCGTTGATCATTTTGTTCTAATGCATTAACTTTTCGAACTATGTACGGTTTAAATTTGTGTTTTCTTAAAATACTATGGACTATAGTTTTTGATACCCCAATATTATGTACAATTTCGGGAGTCGAAGTTCGTGAATTTTCTTGTAGTGCAAGAAGAACATAATATTCCGCATCTTCGGCGAATCTACGTCGCTGTGTTTTAGATTTTTTAAATGATCCATAATTCCTCAAATTCGTTTCAATTCTCTGAAATATTTTCGAATCTGGAACTTCTCTGTCCGGAAAACGAACGCTGTAACGCCGAGCTGCTTAAAGACGATTTTTATTACATTTAAAAAACACTTGTAACATATCTCTTAACTCATTGTTATTCATTTTTACGAATATACTTTTTTTTTGTGGCGAAACGTTCAAGCAGAACAATATATAAGACTTAATAGACACTCACACTGACGTTTATTGACGTTTATCGCATTTTTGTTTTTGCATGGCACATTCCAAAATTTATAAATAATGGAATACAAAAATGAAATTTATTAAGTGTTTTATATATTTTTTTCAATAACTGTTTATCAAAAATAGACATTTTATACATTGTTGAATTCAGAAAAAAAAATCCAATCCGAATATAGCCAAAAATATATCTGTTTCCATTTAAAATAAAAAAGTTGACTATCGTTTGACATTAATAAAAACAACTGAAAACAAACAAAACACTGCTTTTGTCTTGTGCCTTACTCCAACAAACAGCATCCGACCCGAGAGATATGATGCGATCCAATCTGCAACGACACCCCTAATCCCATATTTTGCTAATTGGTGATTAACACAATCAAAAGCCCGAGTTAGGTCACAGAAAACGCCCGCAACACTGTTCCCCGTTTATAAATTCGTGAATAGCTGTAATTGTAGAACGCTGATTCCTAAAACCGTGTTGTCTGCCACACAACACGTCAAAACTATCCAAATGGTTTGAAGACTTCCAAGCATAGCACTTTCGAATATTTTCGAAAAACTAGATGTTAGCGATATAGGACGAAAATTTGACACATTCAAAGGACAACCCTTCTTATAAACCGCCGTAACCGCCGCCAGCTTCAATTTTTCGGGAAAGATGCCCCTCGCCAAAGACAAATTTACAAGTTGAGTCAGTGGAGATATAATACTTGGTGCAATGTTACACAACAACCAAGCCGGAATGTTATCAGGTCCGCTACTGCTTTAGTTCTTTAGCTGTGAGATAATTTTTTAGAGATCTTGTTCGGAATAAGGTTATGCACACATACTATTAGAAATTGACTTCACTGACTTAATATTTGTTAAACGCGCAGAGCTACCGACTTGAGCCACAATTTCATGAGGTTTGTTTACAAAAAAGTAATTAAAGCATTCAGCTACCTCGCGAGGAGCGCTTATTGTCACATCATTAATTTTGATATTAAGCCCCGAATTTTTTTGATCACGATCTGTAAATTCTGAGATAATGTTCCATGCCTCTTTAGTTTTATTTTCGGATTTTAAAATCCTATTTCCAAAAAATTACTGTTTTGCTTGTGTAACTAAAAAATTATGTTTTCGCTTTTCAATTTTGTACTGTTCCCCAAGTTCGGGATGGCGTAACTGTAAATAGTAAAAATCTTTATGTTCAAGCGAATCTGAACTGGAAATGTGAGGATTATTTGCGATAGTTAGATTGCCAACATTCATATTTAATGCAGAAACAACATCTCTATTTGTGATTCTTTAATTCTTTAAGCATTTTAAAAAAGTGCATGGAGTAATAATAATAGTAATAATAGTGTTTATTTCCATCAAAATTACAACGTAAAAGGTAACAAGAAAAAAAAGAAACTTACAATAAGTTGATTAAGTGAAAGATGATGGAAAAGGGAGGCAATTCAAGCTATGCTTGTTCTACCATTGCCCCCCTCATCAGATAAACAAAGCACACACCATACATGTATCTTTACTAATAATAATAATATAACTCACACATATATATAATCTATGAACTAGATGACAAAAGTACACCCAGGTATCAAGGTATCGGCAAGACTCAGAAGATTGTGTAATACAATAAATCTATAAAAAAAAAAGAAAAAAAACGTGGTAGCTAAAATAAAAGTAAAACCGTGCATATGCGTCCGAATGCAGTTACACGAATAAGCAAGGTCAACTGACTGCCTGTCCTGAATATAAATATTTAAACATACTTCGCCTAAAGACAGTCACGGGCAGAGACTTCAATCCACCAGGAACGGAATTATACAGCTTAGATATCGTGTAGGAGAAACTTCTTTCGAAATAAGCGGTCCTATGCAATGGAACAGAAATGATGTTTTTAAATCTGACATTAATATTGTGCACATCAGTCCTATATTTAATTTTAAAAGTTAAATATGCTGGTTTATTCAAGGTAATAACCTTATGGTAGAAAACACTGCCAATAAATCTATATCTATTTTCCATATTTAACCACTCAACGTCAGACAACTTATGCGATATTGGAGAAAACTTGCGAATTCCGAATATGAAACGCAGACAGGAATTCTGCACCCCGTGGACTCGCCTCTTAGTGAGAGCATCCAAGCACGGCCAGATCATAGGTAAGCAGAATGAGAACTGAGACAAGACCAAAGACTGACAGAGCGAAGTCTTTGTACTGTAGCTCAAGTATGATCTATGCGGATACATCATCCGCAATGCAGCATACGCTTTTTGTATGCAATTAGCAACATGAGTCCTGAACCGTAGCGAGGTGTCTATAAAAACCCCTAGACTGCGACAGCCATCAACAAGTTTAAGAGTCTCTCCATCAATCAACAGTCGAATTGATTGTCTAAGTTCAACAGAAATGTTGCCAAAAACCATCACAAGTGTTTTTGAAGAATTCAGATGCAGTGAATGTCTACGGGAATGATTAAGCAGTGAATCCAAATCGGTATTAAGAGCAGCAACCGCCTCAAGAAGGTCATCCCGCCTAAACCTGTGATATATCTGAGAGTCGTCGGCATACATGTGATACTTGCTGGTACGTAAACAGCTCATTATATTGCAAGTGTAAATACTAAACAGTAACGGACCGAGAATAGAGCCCTGCGGCACACCAGCCTCCAAACACCTAAAGTTCGAAAGCTGATCCCTCACCTTAACACACTGGCACCGACCACCCAAATAACCCCTAAAGAACCTCAAGGCCACCTCCCCCAACCCTACTACCCTACTGAAGGACCGACAGCAACACCTCATGATCTATAGTGTCAAATGCTCTGCTGTAGTCTAGCAAAACCAAAATCACACAGTCACCCTGATCAACGGCCGATATAATATCATCGGTCACCATAGTCAAAGCAGTGGCACTGTGATTAGGTCTGAAATCTGACTGATACTGGGGCAAAATATCATTAATTTCCAAGTGGTGACGAAGTTGCATCTCAACTGCCCGCTCCAGGACCTTCGACAGCACCGCCAAAAGACTGACCGGTCTAAGGTCAGAAAATGTTTCAATAGATTTCTTTTTTGGTATAGGTACCACCGATGCCATTTTCCAACATCGAGGAAAGACACCCTCGAATATACAAAAATTAACTAAGTACGTGATAAACTGAATAATGTACGGGCAGCAGAGCCTAATAAAGTCAATAGAAATATTATCAACTCCAGTCGCCTTAGTAGATATTCCATTTATAATCTTTACGACCTCACTCTCGCTTATAACTCTAAAAGAAAAAGTTCTTGTTAAATTAGGGTGTTTATTATCGTTATAGAAGTGTTTTAGTTCATCGTTATCACCATGCACTGTAGAGGGGATACTACCCAAGAAGAAATTATTAAGTTCCTCCACATCAGCCAAATGGTCAGGCAATGAGGGTTGACTCTTATTGTAAATATTATACCTGCGTAACTGCTTCGACAGGTATATGTTGTTAACTGTACTGAGTTTAAAATTAAAGTACGCCCTCTTATCATTCAGAACAACAGTATTACAAAAATTACGAAGCGATTTATAATACAACCAGTGACCATTCTGCTTTGTCCTCTTGAAACGTTTGTATGCACTGTCCCTTAGCGACATCAGGTACTTGGTGTTCTCAGACAACCATGGGGCTGCTGTCCTTCTAGGTTTATCGCATCGTAAAAGTGGAGCATGAATATTTTGCAGTCTCTCACCAATCTAATCTGTAGGTGAGGCTCCCACTCGTCGAGAATGCCCTTCGTTTTCCACACGTTGTTGGCTATCCCTAATCTCTATTCCATTTATAGATACATACTTATGAGTAATAAGGTTTCCTCATGAAATTCTCTTTAAAGTCCTTCGAAAATTTCTCATGATTTCATAATTTCAGAAGTACGAGTTTTAATAATATGCGTTGTTTAAAGCTTAAGTGCACTTTCTCTTCATTCCTAATTGTGAATCAAGCCGTAGAGGATACGAACGACTCAATTATTAACACTGGTTCTCGTATTTGGTGCATGGACTTTCATGTTTGCTTTCTTAGATTTGGCGCAAAATTTCAATTTTTATTTAAATTTTAGCATTCCTCACTCATTCATATAATAACAGGTAAGTAAATGATTCCAATTATATTATGTTAACTTGTCTGTTGCTATTAATATATTTTTTGGGGTGCTCAACCAATTTTAATAAACTGTAAAATTCGATTATAAAATAACAACAATCTTAAAATAATATGCAACAGTAAAATATTATTGTTATTATTATATTGGGATATGTTCCCTAATTTTAAAATACGGATTTTGATGCAGGCCTCTCTTTAATTTGCGTTAAAAGGTCATTCTGTTTGCCCCCAATATTTGTATCAATGGGCCTTATAAAGTATTCATTTAATTGCTCGAGAACGAGAACCCCTTTTGTAAAAATATTTACTTTGTCTAAGAATAGATAAATCATTGCAATGACAATATAATTGCTATACGCGCCACTATATCGGAAAAACTACTGAAATTATTATTCAAAATATTATCAATTTATAAACACATAATAATATCTAACCTTGCTAATGTCAGAGTATTTAATTTCGGATATATAGTCACAATGGCGGACACATTCAATTGTGTAACATCCCCCTTCATTTTTCGAATAGTTTGTTTTTCATTATGATACAAGTTTTTAGACACTTCCCAAATATATAAGGCAACGGAGACGTGACTGTATTAGTGAAATAAAGAGGCGCGTATTGTGATAAGCCTTGTTTCTAAAACAATGCGGTGGAATATTCGACCTAGGTTTAATAACAGTACAACTATTAAGCTTATAAAATTGGGTGGCATGATTAAAACGGAGTACTTGCTAATACTCCTAGTAATTTCTTCAATGCTGAAGTAGATACTGCAAAAATTAAGTAAGTGCTTCGACTATGAAGCAGTTACTCTATAAACAAGCCTCGCTACAGGGAAATACTACAAATCAGTAGCATTTGCTTTATATATAGGAGTAATTACTATGGTATATATAGAAAATGCTACAGGGCACAGCAAATGCTTCATTTTTACCGAAGCCAACGTCAGTGCAGCTTCGCGGTTGCTTTCTTTAAGCTATTTGCAAAATATGGCAGAGTTATTATTTGTTCAGGACAGATTATCGAAGTATTATAAAGAGAGAAGAATATTTCGTTCACGGGAATACAGAAACTTATTTCAGTAAGAAATATTACAAAATTGTCTTGGATGTTGTCACTAATTTTATTTTTGGCTTTCTATTAAGTTTTGAAAAGGAAAATATAGAATGGATTGCTAACCACTTCTTGGGTACATCAGTAGAAACTCGTGGCGGAGCACTATCAACAGTTCAACAAATGGAAATATTTCTTAGAAGTCTTGGAGGCCCTGGTTTTCAGATAGAAGTTGCTAGTGATATAGGTGTGCATCAATCAACGGTGACGAAACGTATTAATTATGTTATTGATAAAATTTTGGACAAGGAACATATATGGTTTCGGTTCCCACAAACTGCAGATGAAATTGAACGAGCACAAGAAGGTTGGCAGATACCAAATATAGTCGGTGCTATAGATTGTGTACACATTCGAATTATAAAGCCTACAGTTCCAGGAGAGGAATATTTTAATAGAAAAGGTTTCTGTTCAATAAACGTACACGCTACCTGTTCTCGTACAGAACGATTTACAAGTGTGGATGCTTCGTGGCCAGGTTCAGTCCACGATAGTAGAATTTGGAAAAATTCCGACGTTTTTAACATTATGGCCGACAACATCTATAATGTTTCTTTACTGGGAGATGACGGTTATTGCTTGGCACCGTGGCTTTTAACGCCGTACAGGAGGGCTCTTACCGTCGCAGAAAGGAATTACAATAGATGGCAAACAAACAATCGTTGTGTTATTGAACGTTGTTTTGGTCAGCTGAAATGGCGTTTTCCCATGATGCATTACACTGTTCGCCTCAAAACGAATAGAGTTTGTCGGTACATAGTTTGTGCTTTTGTATTACACAATATTGCAAAACATCTAAATGATCCAGACGATGATTTTGATGAACTTCCGATTGAACAAGATTTTGTGTATATTCAGAACGAGGAGGACCACAACGTAATACGCCGTAGAGGTGTGCATCGTAGAAATGCGATAGCCATGGAACTTTTAAGGTTGCGTGAACATAGATAAAAACATAAATAAATTATTATAAACTTCATTTGTAATAGTACACATTTAATTAATTTACTACTCTAAATTTCCATTAAGGAAGACGTCCTGAGATTGATTTGTCATTGCTGTAAAATATTTTTCCTGCGCGATGGCAGCTTTTTCTTGGGCAATGGCTGCTTGTTCTTGTGCTTTGGCCGTTTTCATTTGTTGCACAAGAACAAGCCTTTGCAAAGTAGGTACACTTAAATTTTTGAAGTCGTCGTCCACATTTTCAGGCGAAACTACTTTTCGCTTTGGAGTGACTTGTTCGAGCAAATGGTCATCAGTTTGGGGTGTAACTCCTGCTCCTGTTCCAGCACTTTCAGCCCCTATTGATTTATCCATTAGTACCAATTAGTTTACTTACAAACTTTTTATTATTACCTGGAACTTGATGGAGAACAGGATTTTCCCCGCGATTGTTCCATAACTCGCAAAATTTGCTTTGCCATTCATTAAGAATAATTCTATTATTTCCATTCTTCTTTAGGTCCGTCCTCTCCTTTACTTTGCTTTTCATATTGTTAAACTTTTTAATGATCTATAAATATCTTCTATGTTGAAAGCAAAAAAAAAGTAGACACGTTTGGGTGCAAAACGGGTCACGGTACAATGTAAAACGAATGTCTCGTCACCCGTTTTACATCCAAACGTGTCTACTTTTTTTTTGCTTTCAACTGTACGTGAAAACATTATTTAAATTTAAAATACAAATGTAAATATACTTGCCTGTTTAACAGTTGCGTTTTTGTTGTAGTTGGTGTTAAATGTATTCGTCAAGTCTTCCCAACACTTTTCTTTTTGTTTCATTATGTTCGGGGTTTTTCTTTTATCAAACAGTTGAGGATAATCCGATAGCATCACTGTAAACCCCATTTGTTCGTCAGTTTGCTCTGCCGTACCTTCATCCCTATCACATTCGCTGTCACTCATTTTTGATCCAAATTTACCGCTGTCGTTCGACGATGGTTTGACGTAACATAAATCCTAACCTCAAACTGACCAAATACTACCTCTTCGAAGTAAATACTTCGATTGTGTAGTAAATGCTTTATGTTTGTAGCAAGTGCCTCGTTATTGTAGTATTTACTTTATGTACCAATGCAGCAGTTACTTCTAGTAGTAGTATTAGCAAATACTCCGTTTTATTCATACCACCCATGTCTTCGATCAGTCAAACAATTTTAGCATAGTTAAGCTTAAAGTACTATTTCGGTCACTTTTGTACAGATTCATGTTTAATATGTATACATGCGTATTCTTTCTAAAAAGTAGTAAAACAGAAGATCTGTCAAAGTATCTGCAAATGAATTTATGAAACGATTTATTAAAAAAAAGTTCAATATTTTGTTCATTCTGACCGATTTTTATTATATATAGGTATTTTTTATTTTCGAATATATCTAATGGATATAGCAAAATACTATTGCTTAGAGCACAGAGTACTGAACTCTCAAATTGTTTGACGGTGGACGAACAAAATATTTAAAGAAATTTACTAAATATTAATTAATATTGATAAGTAACCATCTTCATTTAAAACATGTAGCATGCATTTTTGGTCTCGGTCTAGGTCTGTTCAAATTGATTTCGCTGTATTTAAAATATCGATCAAGCCATGCATATTTTAATTGATTTCAGTCTAGACATTTTACCCCAATATCTGGTGTGCCGCAAGATTCTAATTTGGGGCTATTTTTAACGTATTTGTTGATGATCTTTTAAATTGAATTCATTACTCGTTTGCGTGAATAAATTAGTAATATTTTAGTGTGGAAGCCTATTTATTTTACTTCTACTGGAAGAAGTTGGTGTATAGTGCCATTATACAGAGTGTTTAAAAAAGATGCGGCAATATTAAAGGGGTTGATTGTCCAGGTCATTTTATACAAAAAAGTTTATAATAAACAAGGTCCGCAAACGCTTCGTTACCGATCTACAGCGTGTTGAAGTTTAATTAAAAGAAACAGTAAAAATTAGATTTCTCCAAGACGGCATTAAAGATCATAATGAAATTTTAGAAGTGTTATTTTTCAAGAAAAAAATAGGACGCCGCTGATTTCTCAAAAAATAAAAATATGTTTCTATTCTTTGTTCAATTGTGAAGAAAAAAGCTCTCTTAACTTTCTATCATACGACGTACCGTTTTTTAGTAAAAAAAAACACATTTTAGTGCATGTACATTTATTACAGACATTTTTTTTAAATAACAAGGGTTTTATTTAAGGGGAAAAACAAATATTTTACCATACCAACAATTTCAGCAAGCAAAAATTACAATAACTGTGCAAAGTGACCACCTCGAGCTCGGATGCAAGAATCCAATATTCTCCTCTTGACTGGCGAACTCTCTCAAAAACAACAGGATTGGTTTCAATTGAGTTGCACCCAGCAATGATTCGATTTCTTAAGTCTTCTACGTTTTCCAATGGAGTAGCGTACACCAATGACTTCAAAAAAAAAGATGGGGCAATATTAAAGGGGTTGATTGTCCAGGTCATTTTATACAAAAAAGTTTATAATAAACAAGATCCGCAAACGCTTCGTTACCGATCTACAGCGTGTTGAAGTTTAATTAAAAGAAACAGTAAAAATTAGATTTCTCCAAGACGGCATTAAAGATCATAATGAAATTTTAGGCGTGTTATTTTTCAAGAAAAAAATAGGACGCCGCTGATTTCTCTAAAAATAAAAATATGTTTCTATTCTTTGTTCAATTGTGAAGAAAAAAGCTCTCTTAACTTTTTATCGTACGACGTAACGTTTTTTAGTAAAGAAAAAACACATTTTAGTGCATGTACATTTATCATGCTTACAAAAATATTTTTAAACGGTCCTGTTTTATTCACTGACATATTGAATGACATATGATTAATAATTTTGTATGTGTCGAATTTGTTGAATTTCCTTATCATGAATCGCTATACAAATGCAGAGATGACCGACATGCACTACATTTATGGACTTGCTGATGGAAATGCATTAGAAGCTAGGCGGTTGTATACTGGCCGTATTGCTCCTGATAGAAAAACTTTCGAAAGTATTCATCGGCGTCTTTATGAAACAGGCACATTCAGACGAAATGGAGGAGCAGGAAGGCCAAGGACAGCTGGAAGAGGATGTGCTAGGCATGATTGAAGAAGATCGAGGTACTTCTACTCGAAAAATTGCTGACGCTTTGGATGTAAGTAATGGGACTATTTGGCACATTCTGAAGGAAAATTTGTTGTACCCATTCCATATACAACGCGTTCAAGCATTACGTCCTGCTGATTTTCCTCCTCGCATTGCATTCTGTCAATGGCTTTTGCAGAAAATGGTTCAAATCCCTCAATTCCTGATGTTGATTCTGTTCACCGATGAAGCGAATTTTTCAAGAAATGCAATACGCAATTTCCATAATAACCATGTATGGTGTGACGAAAATCCACATGAAATTGTTGAAAATCGTTTTCAACATCAGTTTTCTTTGAACGTTTGGCTTGGGATTGTGGGTGACTGCCTAATTGGACCGGTATTTTTACCAAGGAGACTAACCGGAGAGGTGTATCGCAACTTTTTGGAAAACACGCTCCCTGGATTTCTGGAGGACGTACCATTAGCAATTAGAGATGCAATGTGGTATATGCACGATGGCGCACCAGCCCACTTTAGTCAAGTAACTCGATTTCTTAACACAAGCATACGGAAATCGCTGGATTGGCCGAGGTGGACCACACTTATGGCCTGCACGATCCCCGGACTTAAATCCCCTGGATTTTTTCCTGTGGGGCCATTTGAAGTCAATTGTGTACGCTACTCCATTGGAAAACGTAGAAGACTTAAGAAATCGAATCATTGCTGGGTGCAACTCAATTGAAACCGATCCTGTTGTTTTTGAGAGAGTTCGCCAGTCGATGAGGAGAAGATTGGATTCTTGCATCCGAGCTCGAGGTGGTCACTTTGCACAGTTATTGTAATTTTTGCTTGCTAAAATTGTTGGTTTTTGCCCTTAAATAAAACCCTTGTTATTTAAAAAAAAAATTCTGTAATAAATGTACATGCACTAAAATGTGTTTTTTTTACTAAAAAACGGTACGTCGTATGATAGAAAGTTAAGAGAGCTTTTTTCTTCACAATTAAACAAAGAATAGAAACATATTTTTATTTTTAGAGAATTCAGCGGCGTCCTATTTTTTTCTTGAAAAATAACACGCCTAAAGTTTCATTATGATCTTTAATGCCGTCTTGGAGAAATCTAATTTTTACTGTTTCTTTTAATTAAACTTCAACACGCTGTAGATCGGTAACGAAGCGTTTGCGGACCTTGTTTATTATAAATATATTGTTCGAACAGCAATTGAGAAATCGTTGAATAGTGACAAGTTACAATAATTGGCGGAGATATTGGTCTAGCCCTTCTCCACGTGACTTTAACCCCAACCAAACGATAGATTCTGTTTTTTAAGTAAGCCATATCATAAATGGAAACTTATCTGTAGTTTATTAAGCGTTCAACATTGTATTTCAAATACCTTCAACAACCCAACTTCTTCCCATGAAACTATAACAAAAGCAGAGAAGAGAATATTTCTGGCATTGTACAATGCACCCTGCATCCAAAGTTCCGTTAACATGCACCGCTGCAATTCGTTTATAAAATTGCTTTTAATGCCAAACTTACTTTTGCAATGCTACCAGGAAAAGCAGCAGGCGTTTCGTGCTGCTAAGGAACGAACGCCTTCCAGAACGCTGTGGTTGGAAGCTTTAGAATGATCGGCCCATTCCAGTGACAACGGAAGACCCAACTGCATCTAATGCTCTCCTCAACATCATTTGCTGCAAATACATGACTGAATATGGTGGAGAAAGGTGTCAGATATGGATACCGAAAAGCAAGAATGCGCGGTTATTTGTCACAATTGCCACGGGGAATACTGGAACGGCGTCACTGTCATCCTCGTCGAAGAAATTGATGACAAACAAAATTTGAAGATAAAATCAAAATAATCGGCACCAATTGATGTTCAATAGTTAAACTCGCAGGACTTTCAACTAGAAATAAGGTGAGACTGACTTAGATGCTTTCCTCATATGAGTTTTCGTAATAATACATTTTTAAGGCTTTATTACAGGCGGTCCATGCAGTACATCAACCAGATATTCAAGAAGTTCAAAGCGGAGGCCCTCTACCGGAAAGAGACAAAGAGTCATGTAAAATAATCTTTTATACATAATTAAGAACTCCCCCTCTCATTTAAGAACTATTACCTCTAATTTATATGATTCATATGATTCCTATTGCAATATAATTAATTCTGTTTTCCTTCCGAAATACAAAAAACATGTGAGGAGCATCGTTTCAAAACAGCTTTTATCCGTTTCACACAATTGATCAGAATGACCTAGAAACATCTAACAGTCTACATCTATAACACACTCTACTTTTTGCAATTTTGATTGTGTTTACCAAAGCTTTTGATGTATTTCGAAATGGTAAGTGAAATCTTAAATTTCAATTAACGCGGTAATTAAGGCCTTTAGGATGGATAAAAGCACTTTTGAAAAATTTATTTAGATAAAAGCCATTTTGAACCATAGCTGATGGATAAAAGCCAAATTCTATGAAAAGAAGGAAACATAATATCTTTATTGAAACATTAGAAATATTTTTTCCATATTGGCATATAACATTAATCATTAATCAACATAACCTTTTTAAATACATATTCCACAATCTTCTTCATTACAGTCACATTCTTCATTTTCAGAATTTTCTTCATGGTTATTTGGTTGGTCAAATAAATGTTTGTAAAATTGGAGTTCAGGAATGGACTGCCAGTTCTCATCGTACAGATTTAATAATGTTTTTAAGTTGTCTAGTTTTTCTTTTTTTACTTCATGCTTTAGTTCTAAATTTGAAAGTGCATCATCCTTAAGTATATTTTCCAATTTTTTTCCTCTAGTGGTTATACTTTGATATGTTCCTGACAAATTATCGTTTCTGTAAAACTGTTCCATTTTTATTTTAACAGTTTTATTTGGTATATCTCTCTTTATTTTAATCCTCTTCATGTCTTTTATACCATTTAATTTTTTCAACGGTATCTTCTTGTGATCTTGCACATTCCAGTCTTCTCCTAGCTTTCTTACCAAACCTACATTTTCATACAACTCCCAGTATTCTTCTTGTTGCATTATAGTACTTTGTTTCTTTAAAATCTTTTCAACTCGTCCAAATACTCTATCAGCTGGCAAGTATGAGTGCCCTCTTACTGGAAATACAACAAGAATATCTTTAATTGTAAGAGGGGCTTCTTTGTACAACCACAAAGCCAAACTGTTCATAACAATATGGTTTTTATTCTGTCCAGAACACCCATCCGCAAAGAGCCTCACGGTTGTGCAAGTAGCAGGAAAATCAAATTTTGTTAGGAAGTCTATCAACGCTGAAGACACTTCGTTGGAGCCACGTCCAGCAAGATTTTCTGACCAGGTGTAGAAAACAGGATGTTCAGATTTTATATCTGTGACACAAAAACAGTAAAAGGCAAGCTGCCTTAAATAAAAAGCTTCCCCGATTGGAAGTTTGGGCAGGCACTGAACTTGTTGCATATCAAAACAAAATGAGACGCTTTCTTCCTTCTCCTCTTTCATCAAAAGATGAAATTGTTTTGCCCTCAGTTTATGGATCCTTAATTCAGTCATAATTTTCGCTTGCACTGACTGATCGTTGCAACGTTTTAATTCATTACGTTTACGAAAACAGAAGCTACACACATCAGATGCTGGCGATCCAAATCCAATGTTGTACTCAGTGGAAAAAATGTTTTTAAAAAATCCCAACTTGACCTTCAAGTCTTCGGTTGCTTTTGTATTATAGAGTTTCCACAACTTAGATATGCTTTGATTAGAAGGGAGATACAATCGCTTTGATTTACTTCTATTGTAGTGACTTTCATGGGCTTTCAAACTACCAATGAAGTGCCTAACATTTTCACGTTTGGCGCTACTTTTGTGAGACCGGTGGTCGCCTCCTCTGTTTTCCTTTATTTCCCCTCCATCTAACTTTGTATTCGCTACTTTCTGGATCCTCTTTTGAGTAATGCCAAAGGCATTTAAAACATTTTTTGGCACACGCGATGAATTTTTTTTTTTTGTTCTGTTCGCAAGAAGTATTCCACTGATACCGTGGTATTTTTTTCTCTACAATCCTGTTTATATTTTGGCCTTCTTCTTTTCGGAGTTGAAACATTTATGTAGTGGGATAATTTTACATCCTGCACTACTTTGTCCGCCTTTGAATAAACATTTTGTCTGCAGTAAATTATGTCATTTTTAGATAACTTTAAGCATTTGTAAGTTTTTCCATCGTGGGTGCAGGGGAATTCAACATTTTCAGCATTTGGGAAATGATCTTGGTACCTATAAGAGCAGTGACCCCCATAAACGTTGTAAATAAATAACAACATAACCTATAAAACAAACCTCATAATTTTTTGTTTCTGTCTCGTCGTCATATTTCGTTGCCTCTTTCGGCTACCCTGGCTGTTTCCTTGCACGTAAACATCACCATCACTAGATATTACGTTGTCCATTGTTAATTTCTAAGCACAGTAGACACGCAAGCCTGCCTCAAAAACGAACAAAACTATCTAAATAATGATTCCCACGTGTTGTGGATAGAAATCGTTTTGAATCACCACTCTTGATGGATAAAAGCCGCTTTGAAAAAACTGCTTATTTTTATCATTAAATTGCATATGGACAGAAGCTGTTTTGAAACCTCTAATTGGTGCCAAAAGTTGTGTTTTAAGGTGCAGAATGTGACGCCATCTAAAAGTGAATAGTCGAATTTTACGGATAAAAGCTGTTTTGAAACGATGCTCCTCATGTATGCTCCAATTTTGTGGCAAATTTTATTCATTTTTATTTTTTCAAGTTTTAGCTCCAATCCTTAGTTTTCGAGATATAGAAAAATAGAAGAACAGTCATATTTTCGGTCATTGCCGCTAGAGCTCGCTGCTAATTCATCAGGACGTTTGGTCCCCCTCCCCCCTACAAATAAGTATGTGAAGTTTCAGAACTAATGTATTTTTGCGAAGGTGAGGCCTATTTTTCACCTCCATCGAATGCATTATTCTTCGAATCAAGCTGTTTTGGTTTTCTTGTTCTGAAAATAACTAAATTTACGACTAACCAGTCTAGTAATATGACCCTAGAAGTTCCAAATTATGTCAGTAATTTTCTCTATATGTCCATATAGTTTTTAGCAATGTCGTCTTATTCACCGTTGCGCCCTCATTGGCCCGATAATAGTTATGAAGAAAATAATTTCATGAATTTTTTAGTCCGTAGTTTTCAAAAGATGTAAAATCAGTAAAAATAACGAAAAAGGAAGTCAACTCTCATTTTCAGGAGGATTTCATCTAGGACTGCAAATGTTCCGATTGGTAAATAAGTGACATTGAAACATCTCGGTTTTATTTAAATTGTGAATCTTGATGAAAATTTTCGACCTCGAGATTTTTGCAGATGTCCACGTTTTGAAGTCCCCTGATACCAAAAAACTGGTTTTTAAAAAATGTCTGTGTGTCTCTGTGTGTCTCTGTCTGTCTGTGTGTGTGTGTGTGTGTGTGTGTGTGTGTGTGTGTGTGTCTCTCTCTCTGTGTGTGTGACCACGATAGCGGTCAAACCGCTGTAGATATCAATTCCAAATTTTGTATTTACATGTATAATCTCCCTCTTGAGATCTGATTAGTTTTTCAGTAAAATCGGTAGGCCGGAAGTAGCAGTTTACTTCAGCGAAAAAATCGAATTTTGACAATATTTCGTCAACTACTAAGTTTAAACAAATTTATAAAGAATTCATATATACTTAAAATTGAAATTGAAAATAATTTTATTTGAAAAGTTTTTCGAAATTCCTACCGGAAGTAGGGCTTTTACTCTTATCGAAAATCAGTTTTTTGCGAATATTTCGCAAGTCATGCTTTTTAGACAAGTACGTTATGGGTATAAAGGTATTTAAAACATAATTTTCAATATCTTTTGTATAAAAGAAATTTCAAAATTCAGACCGGAAGTACCACTTTTACTCTTATCGAATAGCGATTTTTTGCAAATATGTCGTAAGTTATGCATTCTATATATATTTATCAAGAGTACAAAAGTATTTAGAACTGGATTTGCAATATTTTTTGTATACATGAAATTTCAAAATTCGGACCGGAAGTAGCACTTTTACTCTTAGCGAGTAGCACTTTTTTGATAATATCTTGCAAAGTATGCATTCTATAGATATTTATTAAGAGAATAGAAGTACTTAGAATAGGATTTTGAATAATTTTTGTATAAAAAAATTCTTAAAATTCTATAATTTGAAACGCTCATACGTATAAGAAAGTCGTGTGGTGGCCACACCTCATTTTTTCCATTCAATTCTGAATACGTGCTTCTAATATAATATTAAGTGTAATAAGGACGATAATAAAACTATTTTTCAAATATAGTTTTTCTTTAATCCAGAACTATTTATAAAATTATTTGTTGAATATTGAATTGATTCGGTCTTTACTTGATGAAGATCCATCGTATTAATTACTAAATAAACAACAAATGTTGGATTTTCACTATTTAATATTCGAAGTAATATTTGACAATTGTTTCGCCAACACAGTGGCTTCTTCAGAAATGAATAAAAATATTACACAAACACTTATATATCTAACAATATAGCACAATTTATGTAGAGGGGGTGATCTATTGAACAGTGTACATTATGAAAATAAATTTAATAATGGGGAGTTTGTTTCCAACTGATCGTTAAGTAAATTATTAGAGGGTATATTTTTATTAATTTCAAGGGATTCTAGTAGGTTTAATTTAACACCTTTATTTTCTATATGTAGGATATCGAAATGATGAATAAAACTATGGCTTTCTTCTATGAGGTGGTTTGCGTATGAAGAATCAGTTTTCTTCATTTTGAAGGATCTAAAACGTTCTGACATCCTTTTCTCAAACGTTCTTCCTGCTTGGCCTATGTAAAACTTAGGGCTATCACTACATTTTAACTTATAGACTCCTGACTGTTGGTTTTTAGGTGTTTTATCTTTATTGTTCTTAATATATTTAGATAATTTGTTGTTTGTTCTAAGCTACTTTCATATTATTATTATTTAAAAACTTAGCAACTTTTTCACTAGGTGGACCGACATATGTAATGGTTTTATATCTATTATTTGTATCTTTTATTATCGGATAGGCTTGTGAAATAGCTTTCTTAAATAATTTATTACAGAGAATTTTATCTATTATTTCTGGTTTATAGTTATTGTTAATTGCAATTTGTTTAATTATATTTAGCTCCTTTTCAAAATTGACTTTGGAAAGTGGTATACTTATGAGTCTATGTATCATACTATTATATGCCGCTAATTTGTGTTGTCTAGGGTGAGTTGAACTGTTGTGTATGGTTATGTCTATGTGTGAGGGTTTTCTGTATATAGAAAAATCAAGTTTATTGTTAATTTTACTAACGCAAACGTCTAAAAAATTAATACAATTGTTTGTTTCAATTTCTTGTGTAAATTTGATATTTGTATGTAATGAATTAATATAATTAAAAAGAGAGTTCAATTGTCTAGATGTACCAGTAAACCCGATTAAAATGTCATCAACGTACCTATGCCAAAATAAGATATTTTTGCTTAATGGGTTATTAAGAATTTTACTTTCGAGATTATGCATGAAAATTTCCGCAAGTAACGGACTCAAGGGATTACCCATAATTATACCTTCATTACATTTGTACAGCTTATCGTTAAATTGGAAATAATTTTGTGTTGTATGTCTCTTAAACGTTCACAGGGATGTAGAAGTGAAAACTGAAGACATTTTAGATTCAATGGTCCAAAATAAAAGAAGATTAGACCTTAACCTTATTCTCCAAATTTTAGTTAAGGTATTAAAAACAAATGAAATAAATCTACACTTTTTTATACGAATACTTTTTCTGGGTTCGCGCCTGCCTGCAAGGGTCGAGATTAAGTCGTGAACAATATATATAATTAATGCACACTATTTGTGGAAACTGTTTATGGTTTATTTAAGAGTTGCAATGTAGTTTTGAATATTAATTTGTTAGTCTCTGGTATTTTCCACGTTCTTCTCATTCTTGAACTACTCCTTAGTTCTCCTTTAACGGTAATACATCGATCAGCACCTTTTACACTCAATTCTTCATTATTTCTGCCTTATTTGTCTATTTATCCGTATTTTTTTAAATAATATATTGTTATGCGTGTATATTATGTATTGTTTCGAAATCTAACTATCTTGTATATTCGATTTCTTTCCAATCTTTCTGAATTCACTGGGCAAGTAATGTACTCGCACTATGCCGAATGCTAAGTAATACAGAATTAGGAATTCAGGTCTTCTTTTTAATGTGTAATATATTCCTGTAATTCCTTAATAATCCACTATTATAATTCATGTCACATAACAAATAATAAAAATATTAAAAATATATATTCATAATTGTACCACTAGTCTAGTAAGCTAAACTAATGAAGAAACACAAACAATATTACGTCGTCAAGAAAATATCATTAATAAGTTATAGAAAAACAAATTTGTTTTCTTGTGACGTAACCACACAACGTCAATGATTTTAATCAATAAATTTTGTTGTTATTGTTATGTAAAACAAACGGTGTGTTTTATATACAGGCTGTCTCTAAAAGGTGCGGAAAAAACGCTACCACACATTTCTGAGGGCGATCTAACCCAACTTACCTCAGTCCAAAAGTGGATGCACCATTGCATTGAATTGCCACAAGAATAACACCCAAATTACAGAAGCATATGTGTCCATATACGGAATGAATTTTTTATATCCAGATTACTCATAAACGGCTGCTCCAATCAACTCCTACCAGGTATACCTTTTCTAGGTAGAAAACATTGGAGAATAAGAATTTTTATTTAAAAGTTAAATACAGTGTGTCTCAAGAAAGTTATTACGTTTTAAATGGATACAATATGCCGCACGTGGCGCCCTCTACATTTTGCAATGAAAATGAGAGCAGATTTAAATTTTTTACCCCACGAAACCCCCCCTACCCAAATATTGTGACAATATACCAATTATTACAGAAATTATTTATAAAAAACTAAAACCAAATTGAACTTTTGACACTCTGTATCTCCGAAAGCATCCACTTTTGGACTGAGGTAAGTTGGGTTAGATCGTCATATTTTACCCTCAGAAATGTGTGGTAGCGTTTTTTCCGCACCTTTTAGAGACACCCCAGTATAGATGATTTTGATATCCAGTTGATGACATTGAATGGTATGGTATTTTTCAGGAAAAAGTTTAATAGCTGTAATATATGGTATGTACTACAGTTACATTTTATTTTGTGTAAGATTCTAATTTTAAGTTCAGAAAGATATTTAATAAAAAATATTACATATTGAGGTATATTCTCGTAATCTTGCCTTTTTGCCTGAACGAAATACGAACTCTGCATTTCTTAAGCTCAAAAAACGTGTCTGTTATTATCAGTAGTTTTTCGATTGTGATTTTAAAAATAGTTTGTGATGCGCGGAAGTATAGGTAAGTATTCCATAATTATTAGATCTAAAGACTTTTTTTCTTTATCAGCTTGCCTATGTTGTTGTTCGTTTTGTATAAAACATTTATGTTGAAATAGACCTTAGAAAACACAAAATTACTAATAAGTAAGTAGTTAGGTGTATCAACTCCTCTCTTTTAAATTTATTCAATGTTCATACAAGACTACCCTTACTAGTTTCATAAATAATAACAGTAAATCCTTCAGTATGTTTATTAACATGTAGCTGATTAATAATACTTTTTCTACTCATTTGGTAGATATCAGCAATTATTGTTCTGTGAATAAATTTGAATTCAATAATTCAGACCTCCTTGACACTACTAACCAAATAACAAATTTGGTATGTAATGGTGTCTATAAATTAATGATGATTCTCGGTCGATCATATTGTAATGAAATAAGCCCATAAAAAAAAAGAAGCAGACATCCGGAAGACGACAAAAACGTACCGGTAAACAAGTCGTAAATCAACTGCACTCATATACCGCGTCAGCGATAGAAAGTCTGGAATATGGTAGAAGAGAGCCGGAATTTGCTAGACATTTTGTCTGCACATATAAATGCCGCCGGTGTGATAAGGAATTCATTCAATACTAGTCGCGCGCGGTATTTACTGAACAGTTCAAATAAACATAAATAATGCGAGTAGTGCAGTTTTATTATAGTTCACAAAATACATAAATATTACTGACATAAATAGTAGTGATAGGAATATAAATATAAATATATACGTGTGTTAATTTATTTGTAGTAGTTTTAAGTGCGATACATTTATTTTATATTTTTATATTGTGATTAGATTTATGTGTGTAAATATACAGACAGTTTTAAAACATTTGCACGAGTTGTTTATTTCGACCCCGAAAACGCAACAATATTATGATATCTAGTTTTGTTTAAATGTCCCGAAAGATTAAAGCATGCCTCTCCAGAAGATACATGGTTATGAAAAGCGTCATTATTCAAGTTATCCAATATCTTCTGACAATAATCAGTTCTTCTATCATAATTGACAGGACTGATTTCGTGAATGACTAGAATATCACGATTTAATTCTATTACTGAATGTACCTACTAATTCAGATTTTTTATCCGCCATATCAGGCGTCTGATAGAATGTCACATTTGGTATCTTAGTCATGCCTGAAAGATCTTTCTCTTTTTCGGTATTAGAACAACGTTATTCTAGCACGCATTTTGGTGTTAGAATGGACTCCATTCTAACACCGATTTTTGGTAACTTTCTATTTTAGTAGAAATAGGTTGGTGTCATAAATTTTTCATATTCATTTTCATAATTGCTTTTCGATTTATCTGGTAGTAAATTATTTATGGCGTTGGAGGCTACGTCCCGCAATTCTGGTGGCGCAGATTGATATTCTTCGTTTTACATTCCGCCCACAGATAATATGAGTTTTTTTCTAATTTAAACAAACTTTTCAGTTCAAATAATTCTTACAAAAGTCAACTGTCAGATATAAATCAGTCCTAACAAGCGACTACTTCACGTTATCAAAATGTCCCTTAATGCATAAACAATTTTTCTATAAATAAATAATGTAAATACAATCCGAAACAGAGAAAATAGTGTAAAACACTCGTAACAGAAGGCCATTCCAGCATTCTTTCCTTTTAGGAAATCATGAAAGGCCTTCTGTTACTTGTATTACTTGTAATATACTATTACAAAGCTCGTCCTAGATCAGTTAACAATTTTTTTGTCCTTTTGTGATAGCAAGTTTGGCAGTGTCTCTGCTCTATTCTTCATCAAATCCACTGACAAATATCAAATAATCTTAATTAAATAATAATATCTAAATTTCTCAGAGTAATATTTAGTCTGTATAGTTGAGTTCACTGATTCTACCAGGTATATTATGTTGCTCAGGCCTTAGCAGGCATTTCTTAATGAACATGCACTCAGATAGTATTCGAAGTCTCAAATATCTCGAATTGAAAATAGTATTACAGGATACCTACGGATATTAGATTGTTTTTCTAAACATGTTATTGATAGATCTTGTTATCGAGATATCGGATACGGACCTATATCGGATTTGATTTCTATTTCCAGTAGTAATGATATTCAATTGATGTTTAAGATTTTCCGACGATATTATCTGAAAATATATGCTTGAAAATGTTAGATTAACATTCCATATCTCAGATAGCAAACATAAGTTTTGAATAGCAAATTATGATCTGAAATGTCGATGGAAGATTCGGATTCGTACTTTCAAATATACAGGGGGTGTCCCAGAAATAAAAATACGGAGTAGCAGAAATCGGAAGCTAGATTGTGTAAAAACGTACCCTCAAAATATCAAGTCTTTATTCGTGCGCAGAGGGCAGAAAAAAAATAATAAAGAATTCAATTGGCCTTACGCCGACCCTGGACTAAATATCCACGTGCTTCACTTTCTCAATCGGTCCTTTTCAGGACCACCATATTACTTGTGTTGAAAAAAGGAGGAGGAATAGATACTTTAATTTGACTCCTGCTAGAAAAAAATAATTACATTCTTGATATTTACTGTAATCTAGAAAAACTACGATTTATTGAATATTCTAAAATAACAATAATCAGCTGTTTCCGACTACAAACACATTAAAGAGCAACAACCTTCCTGTGTTAAAAATAAAAACAATCTTTTACTGTCTGCAATAAAGTGGGTCGCCCATCTGGCAAAAAATATGTTTTATATGAATGAGTACATTTAACGTTTTTTTCCCGTTTTATACAAAAAAAGCGTATTTTTCTATGAATGCGTGTTCGTTTCTATTTACAAATGAGCACTCTTACGTGTATTTAGAAACATACATTCTGTGCCAGGTCCGTAATGTGATTTTTTTTATCTAAAAAACAACATAGAAAATTAAATTTTTAATTTCTTCGTTATTGCGGTATATTTGGGCCTCTTTCTGTTCGGACTTTACATACCTGCTACTCCGTTTTTTATTTCTGGGACAGTCGGTATAATCCGGATGTGGACTCTCGGTTAGAAATGAAGAACCGGAACTTAGGATGATTATTCAAGATCTCTACATTCTTTAGATAGTTCATTATATGACATCTGAATTATCCGGATCTGAATTTTTATAAAAAAAAACGAGAGAATACAATGATATTAAATACTTATTCTCTCATGAATTTTAAAAAAAAGTTTTTTTTTTAAATTTATTTATGTTTTATTCATTGCCCCATTTTTGGAATCATCTGTTCATGCGATATAGACATATTTTATATGGAAATATTATATTCTAACTGTCAGCGTATTTAATAGATGTTTATCTTGTATGCAGTGTAAGGACTTACAGTATTCCAATTGATTTACCGATTGGCTCAGGTAGTGACATATTTTTAATTAGAAAAGAATTATAATTCTAGAATCAGACCTAACATAAGAGAGACTTTTTATTTATTACATTTTATAGTTTCGTATTTATAATAATATATGTCCTCATCAAGGAAATTGAATACGATATTCAGTGTAGTCAAAAATATAAACACTCTTAATCATTTACAAAATTATAAATATTCGTATTCAGTATACGAGTATCACAAATTATAACTTGGCATTCACCAAATCGATGTATATTTATATTTATTAGTTACAATAAATTATGTATTTAAATATACGATCATGTTACATTAAATTCAATTATTTTCATTAAATCAAAATTTAATTTTTCACCAGTTCTATACTTTCATAACAATGTATTATTAAGATGTTGAGAAAATATTATTTACTTCGGAATTATTTCTCGATTTTTGTTTTATAATTAATTTGAAGGCATTTAGTCTAATTTTGTTTGCATGGCATGCAGATTTTTCAAACGCTTTAGTATTTTTCCATTTTTTTTAAATAATAATATAATTTTGCAATACCATATAAACCAAAAAATGAGCCGTTCGCGGCGAGTTTTCTAAATAATGAGTGAGCAAAATGTCTTATGAAACATATACAGGGTGTCCCAGAAATAAAAAGACGGAGTAGTAGGTATGCAAAGTCCGAACAGAAACAGCCCAAATATACCGCAATAACGAAGAAATTAATAATTTAATTTTCTATGTTGTTTTTTAGATAAAAAAATTACATTACGGACCTGGCACAGAATGTATGTTTGTAAATACACGTAAGAATGTTCATTTGTAAATAGAAACTAACACGCATTCATAGAAAAATACATTTTTATTTGTATAAAACGGGAAAAAACGTTAAATCGTACTCATTCATATAAAACATTTTTTGCCCAATGCGTCTAGATAACGCAGCTATGTAGTCGATTGTTGACCCAGATGGGCGAAGCACTTTATTGCAGACAATAAAAGATTGTTTTTATTTTTAAAATAGGAAGGTTGTTGCTCTTTAATGTGTTTGTAGTCGGAAACAGCTGATTATTATTATTTTAGAATATTCAATAAATCGTAGTAAATATCAATAATGTAATTATTTTTGTCTAGCAGGTGTAAAATTAAAGTAATTAATGGTTTGATATTTATTATGAAGTATCTATTCCTCCTCCTTTTTTTAACACAAGTAATATGGTGGTTCTGAAAAGGACCGATTGTGAAACTGAAGTAGGTGGACATTTAGTCCAGTGTCGGCGTAAGGCCAATTGAATTCTTTATTATTTTTTTTCTGCCGTCTGCGCACGAATAAAGACTTGATATTTTGAGGGTACGTTTTTACACAATCTAGCTTCCGATTTCTGCTACTCCGTCTTTTTATTTCTGGGACACCCTGTATTTTATATTATTTTTTTCTGTGTCGGGTATTAAGAGTTGAAAAAAACTGCATATAAAAGATATACCGCGAGGTCAAAAATTATACTGATAATGGTTTGCCATGGCAACGATTTTTAGCTCATATTTTAATATCGGCGGTATTGAGAAGTAAATTTCAATTTTAGTATTAGAAATTTTACCATTCAACTCTGTTTAACGATTTATACTGTTAATTAGTCTAAATACAGTTTTAGCATGTGTCTCTTTTCAATCCTACTGCACACGTTTGATGCAGTAAACGTTTATATTGACATTTAAATATGACATGCGTTCAATGTTTTTGCTACCAACTTCAAAAAAAATAAAATTACCGTAGGATAAAATAAGACTTCATGCAACCTAAACGGGTGTCGTAAAGTAAACTTTATAGCACCGAAATAGAAAATAGTATATTAAAATACAAATTTCATAAGACATGATTTTTACGCACGTGTTCAAGTTTAGAAAACGAGCCGCTAGGCTAGGCTATTTTTTTCTATTTTGGTTATTAAAAGTTCAAAAAAGATTAAAATGAGGGACATGTTTTGCTCGAACATTTTAGAAATTTTGTTTTTTTTAAGTTGGTTACTCTGATTTTTAAGTAGAACATATCAAAGATTATAAACCTACAAAGGATTGCTCAATCAGCTTCGGACGTGATCGGTCATACTCGGCAGTGACGTAGTCACCGGACCTACGAAATAGTTGAAATATAATGTCTTACGCTTTTCACAGATTTCATAGCATTGCAATATTTAAAATAAATAGTAGATTATTAAAATAATTAATCAGTATTTTCAGTAAATCTTGGGTACTGGTAAAAAAATGGATAAAATAAAAACTAAATTTTTATTTAAATTTTAACTAAACTTAAGAGACAATTTTTTTAAATTTCTTTGCGGTCTTTCTTTCAGAAGCCACAATTTTTCTTTTTCTGTTTTTGATTTTTTTTTCTTCTTGCTTAATATTTTCATAATTTATTTTAATAATTGTTCTAAGTTTTATAAAATTTTGAACTAAATCTAAAGGGATGTTTTCCTTCTGATAAATAAAGTTACTCAGCTGTTTGGTAACCGAGTGTTTTTTCTCAAGTTGAGGTCCATGGTACTTGAGAAAATATTTATTCATTTTTTTTACTTTTTGGAGCCATGACCTCTTAGGTTTAATTAAGCCTCCATACGATAAGTGTTCAACCCATGAGGGTAAATTATACTGATGTTCCGTGAGTAATAATTGGTGTGTATAATCGCCCAGATCAGGATATTTATCTTTGAATTTCTTTGCGATATATCCAGCAATATACTCTAGAGCATCGTTGGCAGTCTCTAAATTACTTGAATCGTTGGAAGAAGTTGAAGAAGAAGAGGATATAGATAAGTTAATTTCGACTAAATTATTATCTGAAGGATTTAATGCTATCTCAGCTTGTTCAAAGACTTTTGCTGATAAATATTCCTGAGGCTCCGCCTCTTCAGTATTCACATGGCTACTAAGAATGCCAGGGTTCTTCCCTAAAATAATCATACGAATTCTGTACAGTGCATTTAACGGCGATGGATGATCATCTGCTCCTCCTCTACTTCTTAGTTGGAAAAAAAAGTTTTCTAAACAGTCCTGGTTTAGTCTGTGTGTGCATATATAGGCAGCATTAAATTCTTCTTTCATTGAATTAAAAAGACCTTTTAATGATTTTGTAGATATAATTATTCCTTTTTGAAATGTCTGTATACTTGTTTTACCAATGGGTTTCATATTTTCTATTAAATCGATAATTTTGTCCAAATGTGCTACCTGACTTTCTAAATTGATTCCAAAAGCATTTTTGGACGCTAATTTATTACGAGGTGCGTAACTATTAAATATGTCAAACCATTGGTTTATATCGCTAATGAAAGTAGCTACATTTACAGCAAGAAGAGGATCATTACCTGGTTTATAACGAGCAAGAGCTTTTGCAGTCGTTTCTGATAACAATTCCGCAGCCAAACGAACATTCTGTCTTTGAGGTCCATTGCATTCCAAGTGTTTTTTTGAAATTTTGTAACAGACATTGAGTTCTGTGTCTGTCACTTTCAATAGTTCCTCCAATGGATTCTTATTTATCAAACTTCCATCTTTTAATTGAAAGCCGGTATCCAGTAACCAATTTCTAATTAATTTCAGGAGATGTGGAATATCTGCAAAGACAAATATATCTCTGTTGGTAGCGGGATGTTTGAAAGATGTGTTGTTAATGTCTATTCCTAAGTCTTTCCATAAACCAACATTTGTACTGCCGCAGTCACTAACTATTGCTACCACTTTAAAACCCTTTTCAGACAATTTGTCTATAATAGAGAATAAAATATTCGAAGTCATTCTCTGATCAAAATCAAGAAAAATAGGCTGTTTCCAATTTGAAAACAAGCCCCGTGCCATAATACACTGCATATAATTATGTGGACCCAAAATTCTATCATTTCCAACGTCATATTCTACGATATTTTGTACTTTTACTTCATCAAAACATAACACTACTGTTTTTTCAAAATCATTCATGGATTCTCCTGCTAATTGCATAAATTCCAAAACGCTTGTTAAAATTCCATTAGTAATCTTCAATTTACTTGCCCATCTTCTGAGAGAAGATAAACCAGGAAGGGGAAAGTGAAGTTTATCTTTAACATACAGATATGCCTTCTTACTATAATACCGTAGAGTAAAAGCTGATGCAGCTTCTTCGGAAGTCCAGTTGACTCGTTTCCTCCTATTTAATAACATGTTCATTTGATTTTTGGTAAACATTTTTTTTACAGCGTCTGTTTCTTCTTTCTTATTTTGGCACAGTTGTTGACATTTACTTTTGTAATGGCGTAATTGGTCATTCAATAATTTTATTTTTTTCCCACTGCTGTTCTTCAATAGCTTATGTTGCTTTTCAAGTTCATTATATTTTGTCAGTAATTCATTATAGTCATATTTTATTTCATGTGAACGCTTTTCTTCAGATGTTCTTGACATTATTTCTTGAGAGAGATGCTCATCACAAACCTGTGAAGTTGAAGCCTGGGGGTTAATATCAGATGGTATACTAGTTTTCAAAATATCCTCAACTTCTTTTTGCTTCTGTCTCTTTAAAAGTCTTTCGCTTCTTTGTATTTGTTGTGTCTGATTTTTTTCTTTCTTTTCAAGAGGTAAATTTACTGTTGGGACTGCTGTCTTCTTCAGTTTTCTTCTTACTGGTAATCCTAAATTAAGTAATCTGTAATGCCATTCTTAATATGTATTTTTTTTATATTTACCTAATAGTTCATTCTGTAAATCCCTTTCGTAATCATTAGACGTAAAGTGCACAGAACAAATTTGGCTTGTGTTGGGATTGAATTTATCGGCTCTTTGGCATCGTCGAATCCATTCTTTTTTTATAGTTGTGGAGACCAAATTATTTGCGCGAGGAAATTCATGGTAAATGACACTTTCATTTTTTGCTTTGGTTACAACTCTGCTATTGTTGCAACCAAATACGGCGCATCTACGACCCGGCATAGCGCTTATGTTTTCACGTGGTTTTCACTACCTATCAATAAAATTAAATTAATTGAAAATTTTAATAAAGAGTGGTTTTATTACTAACACAATAAAAACACAAAGTCAATCGCGAAATATAGATTTAAATCATAAAATAAAGCAAAACAATCTCATTAATTTGGCACGTGCAACACACGCCTATGTACTAAAAACACTGGAAACGTTACGATTTGAAGAGCATGGTCCAGTTGTGACGTCACCGCAGTGCGCGCCGTGAGGGGGGATATGCTAACGTTACAGCATAGGGAATGAGCAATCCTTTGTAGGTTTATAATCTTTGGAACATATTAAATATTTGAATATCAGTGAAGTTATAATTATGTAATTCTATTTCAAATTTAGACTGATTTATGCAATAAATTATTTCAAATTATCAAGGACGAAATAAATAATTGCACACTCCAGAAATTCGCAAACTAACAGAAGACAATTTACAAAATCGTTTGCTAACAAAGTCTCGACATTTTTATCAAAAACAATACCAGCACTTTTAAGTTGGTCTAAAAGAAAATAATATAGCGAATATTACCGTACGTGTCAGTCAATGCAAAGCGACAGGAATTCAGACAAAACGTAGTTTGTTCTCATAATCTGCCTGGAATATGGAAATTTTGATAGCAGTTGTATTATTCAACATGGGAAGTAAATTTCAATAATAGCATTAGAAAGCTTATCATTGTGTGTGTGTTTATACTATTTTTTCTATTATAGTTATTAAAAGTTTAAATAAGCTAAAAATGAGAGACATGTTTTGTTTGAATATTTTAGAAATTTTTGTTTTTTTTTAAGTTGGTTACTCCGATTTTCAAGTAGAACATTTTAAATATTTGAATATCAGCGGTGTTATATATAATTATGATTAAAATTCAGACTGATTTATACAATAAATTATTTCAAATTATTAACAAAAAGGACGAAATAAATAATTACACGCCCCCAGAGATTCGCAAAATAGCAGAAGACATGTACTATTCAACATGGGAAGTAAATTTCAATAGTAGCATCATCTAACTCTGCTTAACAATTTATATTGTTAATTAGTAAATAGAATGTTAGCATGTGTGCTTTTTATTCTTTGTACAACTTCTATTGCACATGTTTGTTACATTAAAGGCTTATATTTTGATATTTAAATATAATTTAGTTCTATTTTTTTTGTTACCGTTAACGTCAAAACAATATAATTAGCGTGCGATAGAGTAATACTTTATGCAACCAAAACGGGTGTTGTAAAGTGAGCGTTATCCAGGGTGAGGAAAAAAATCACTCACGAGCCAAAAAAAGATTCAAATCTTCTCATTTTAAACTCACGAGCTGAGTTTTATTTCCTAATACTCGGTAGCGATTAAAACTGATGAGTATTTTCCATATATATTACACTCACGAGTGAGCGAAACATTTTTTGTTTGATTTAACTCGCTCACGAGTGAGTGCTAAATTTGACTCTCCAAATTTTTTCTCTCATGAACAGAAATGAACTGAAAAGGGCGGAACATTTTCGCTCGTGCACAAGAAATTCCCATCCTATTTAGACAAATTCCAACCTGGCAAGAGTTACAAAAAACTGCAAATTGTCTTGATTCTCATAAAAATATATTTAAAACAGTACAAATCTTGTAAATAATTTCTCTCTAGTCTAGACAATTTAATGCCTTTGAAAAGGTTATGCCGCCATAGTGGCGATACATCCGGAAATCAGCATAAAAAGTACAGGACTACAGGTCGTAGAGCTTTTTCTTGTTCATGGATTGGCTTGGAATTACCCCTCATTTAGACAAATGTTGTTTCTGAAAATTTTATAAACACTTCCTCTGATTTCCCTGATATGCCTGTTTTGCATTAAAGAAAAGATTTTTAAAGGCGAAGAGTGATTTGCAATTGAATATTGCAATTGAAAATTGCAATATTTTTCAGTGGGCTTACCAGTGTTTTCAGATGAATCAATTATCCTGCTATTACCGGATTTCTTAAAAGGGATCTATAGGGTCGTAGCAGAAAGTAATCTATAGAAAAACAACTAAAAAAATTTAATTTATTCAATGAACAAAGGGTTGCCGATTTGCAAAGTATGAAATTTAATTAACTAATTTATATTGCTGTAACAACCATTCAAAAAAGTAAGTGAAAATTATTGACCACTATAATCACATCCTCCCAACTTTAGCCGAAGTTAATCATTACTATTTAATTCGTTTGTTATCCCAAATTTATTTCATACTGCAATTTCATAAGTAACAAGAATAAAAATAACAAGTTTAACAAGAAGTTGAGAAGAAAACTAGTAAACCCTTCAAAAAACTTCATTCAACTTCAATTTACTTATTCAAGAATTATTCACATGTGAATAATTTGCGAGCGATTTTTATTTTTCGGTTCATTAAAAATTTAAGTCGCTCATAAGTGAATCAAATGCAAGTGATGAGTTAAAAAGTAAAACTCACGAGTGAATTAAAAATACAAATCTTCTGCGATTGATTCGATTGAGAATGATTGAAATTTTTCGACTCTCCTTACCCTGGACTATAGCAGCGAAATAGAAAAAATTACTTATTAAACTGCTAAACACAACTGGTGTATTACTAGGTAAATCAAGATTGTTTACTTTGCACGGCCTGCTTTAAACTTTGTTTTTCACAGAGAATACGTTATATTATTTCTAAAAATTATTTGGAATTGGTGTTTTTTGACAAACGCGTCGTAATTATACGAAAATAAAATAAAATTTGTTATCCTCAATAGAACAAACATTTTTTCCGGACAATTAAACAGCTGTTAAGTTGGAGTTTTACTGCTGCCGTACACACACGCGCTTTATGACAAACAGGAATGTCTTAAGAGGCTTATATCTCTGCAAATGCTACATTTAGAGGGGCCGTCCCTTCGCGATCGGAAATTCAAAGTGGGGCCTACGCCTACGCCAAGCGGAAGCTTTCGACTCCGCGTATTTTAGGAGGAGATAGGTGCTTCGGGCGGTGCATTCCGCTGCTTTTGCTTGGATAAGATATTTTTAACCTAATATCTTTCCCAAGTCATTAACAGATGAGATCCGCTCGCTTTATTAATATAATTACTTTATTAAACTGCTTCGGCAACAAACGCCGTAATAGATAAACACCCGCCTATCATATCCACGGTCCTATTTAAATTTACGACATTTTTCCCTCCCAAATTACACATTATCAAGCTTTATTATTAAATATTATTTGCAAATATTTTATTTTATTTTATGACAAAAGTACCTACCAGCGGTTAAAACTGCCACGATTTGTAGAATAAAATATTGAACTTGATTTATACTAAAAACTTCTTTATGTAAACTTATGACACTTTTACATAACCATATAAAAAAACAAAAATTCTATTCACCATTTTTTATTGTTATAAAAAAAAATCAATGACGTCAGCGACAGCTTATGTGGCGTCACAAAATAAAAATGTAAAACATTAAATTCTGGAAAAAAGTTACTCATTATATAGTTATGTTACAAACTATTTCTTCTAAAAATAATAATGAAGGCTATAGCTTCCAGGTTATTTA
The DNA here is from genome assembly GCA_963170755.1 of Amphimallon solstitiale. Taxonomy (NCBI): domain Eukaryota; kingdom Metazoa; phylum Arthropoda; class Insecta; order Coleoptera; family Scarabaeidae; genus Amphimallon; species Amphimallon solstitiale. The sequence goes on from OY720678.1 coordinate 26,975,908, forward strand.
CTTTTTGTACACACTGTATGTATGTACCTATACGGCAAAACATTAAATTTAAACAATTCTCCTTTTATGAACATACTTGTTGACATTAACTTTTAGTTCACAAAATCTTTTTAGTAATAATATTTTCAAAAGATAAATGACAGAAAATAACAACAAGTTTTTAAATAAAATAATTATCCAAAAATCCTTCCTTGTGAGCAATACGATATTAACATAAAATAAAGATATGATCAAACTTTATTTCTCTAGCATCAAAAGAATTGGAAAGAATTATTCCTATAAAATATAGAAAGTTGAAAAGCAAAATAAAAGTCCAATTTTTAATAATGTGATGTGCTTAGTAAATTTATAAATACATTAAAATATACAAACAATAATAGTCTTTCTACGTGTAATAATTATCTGCTTGTAATCATGCTTGACCGCATCTAATTTGATTGTATCATAGATACGAAAACACATTTATCAAGTCAATTCAGTATGAACAAGATTATTCCTTTAATTCTATTTAGCTGTATGTACACCTATAAAGAGTGAAAAAAATCATTCGAATAATAATTTAGATTGGAATTTATGCTTAAACCCTTTATACATAAAAAAAAATGTTTATTTCTACTTACCTTTCAATTAATAAAATTAAGCAACAGTTGGTTAATAGCTAACTTAATATATATGTAGATCGTACACATTCAAACCGTTAATTTCGTTCAGAATGATAGGCGAATGCAGAAACGAAAATGATAGCAAAGAAAGTTTACGTTACGATTACATATCAAATTATTAGATGGAAATACATCATGACGCTTTTCCACCTGAAGGTTACAACGTACTGTTGCAAGAATAGAAGGTTACCCCAATGTACAAATAAATAAGCGCAAGCGTCAAGTTTTCGCATCTGTTTCAATGTTGTTGCTTTTCTCATGTTTCATCACATACGCTTTGAACATTTTTCTTTAACTGTTATTTTGACAAAATGCATTTCTATTTTCAATATTTTTGGTAAAAACAAGCACATCGATATATCTATCACAGGGCTCTCCATATTTGCGACAGTAGTTACAAATATATGTACTGCGCCAGCGAGTAATTAAGATGAGTTAGTGGATTTTTAGGAAATATAGAATTTTAAAAGACATCAATGTAGTTATTAATATAACTCCAGATTATCCATTTTAAACGTGATTACATTGTCCGGAATTCAGTTTACGTATTCCAATTATAAAAATAATTCAGAATTTTGAAAGAATCTGAAAATATTTTTCAATAGTTTTTTGCCTTAGTTAGAAACAAATTTTGTGCTTGCTGAATTACGTGACAGATATGAATAAGATTAAACATGTTTCTTATACCACAACCCCTATGACCAATTACAATTTCTCTTTAATAGGTTGTTATAGACAAATCGAACAAAACATCTATAGATAAATATACGAGGGTGGTTCGGAAACTACGAGGCCTGACACAGAGATGGCGCAAATTCGCAGGAATTTTCTTTACCATTTTGTAGAATCATCCTTTAATAGATTAAATATGACAGTCCAAAGCGATCTGTCAATTAGTCTGTTTTTGACAGAACACCAAAGTGAACGTCGCGTATGATTTTGTAATAATGGAAAAAAACTGAGTTGGGAGCAGTTAGTTTTATTTGAAAGGCTTAACACCAACCGAAATTAAAGCAGAGCTGGATTTAACACTATTAGAATCCACTCCTTCGTTTTCAATGGTTAAAAATTGGGCTGCCGAATTTAAGCGTGGTCGTATGAGCACAAATGATGGACCCCGTAGTGGACGTCCAAAAACTGTTACTGTTTCCGAAATGATTGAAAAAGGCTCATTGGATGAGCGCTGAATAAAAGTGCATGAGATAGCAGACATTTTAGATGTCTCAAATGACAGTGAGCACAGAATTTATAGTGGTTTTTGAAAAAATACAAGGTGCGTTGTGTGAACTGAATCGTTTGAATGTTTCTCGCGAACGTTTGGAAAGGTTTCGCCGCAATCAGAAGGATTTTGTACGCCATTTTATTACCGTCGCACAGTGAGGTATTTAGGCGATCTGAGCGGCCAACGTTTTTTTTTTTTACTTTGGGCTATTCCAAATGTGTTCTTAGGCCATTGTCGGGTATTATACAGGACATATGGGCTTTGCATGAGAAAAAACTTTTGTTTATTATTTGTAAATTATTTATTTAGTAACAAAAATAAATTAATAAAATTGTCAGCCTGAGGAAGACGAATTCCAGAGTTCCTCATCTGATAAATGGTCTTTTTCCTCTTCAGATAACTCCTCATTGTTAGATAAAGTGGCTAAATCAGGTTCAGTTGGAAGCAGCATGTCTACCGCCTCTTTTAGTAATGGTTTACTTTTCTTTTTAGACACTGGCCTCAATCCTGTTATAAAAGGATCTGAACTCAATAGTAGTCGATTTAGTACATCCATGTTACAGCTTACTCTTGAGAATTTTCGTGCAAAATTCTGGCGATATAAGCGGATATGTTTATTGTGTGCCTCCGCGGCTTCTTCTGTTTATTGGTCTATAGTAAGCAATGCTTTCTAAATGACTAGAGGCCAGTGTATTAGTATCTTATGCATGGTAGGAGTCATTGGATGCCACGAGTAGAGCTTGACATAGAGCTCTGCAGTTTTTTCCGCATAAGCAGAGAAAACATCTAAATTTACTTTGAGCCCACTTGATAACGTTTCCAGAATGACTTTAAGGCGGTATATTAAATTCAATTCCTGTCATTTCTGCTGATAATTCGTGATCCACAAAAAGCTACGACTTGTGTTGCCGTCATTTGTATTACCGTAACCCGGTTTTGGCACATCCACTATCACCCCATCTTTTCAGAAAACTCCTTTTGCACTTCTAATTTATGCTGCTTCACTGCAATTTTTTCAATGTCTGTCCTCAGTTGCCATTTTTTTAGAGGTTTCTTGTACGAAAGATGTAGTATATACTCGAACAAACGGATTCTGGCATGCAAAATAGAAGGCTCGAAATCAAGTGCCTCCGGATTTACTTCTTTGGTGATATCCAAATTGTTAAATTCCTTGGAGGAGCATTGCAAACTTTTCCATTATAGTCAGCATCATTGTGTGCTTCACAGAATGCTTTTTTCTGCCATTGTAACTGTAGTTTCTTGTAAAGCGTTAAAATCATTTTTAACATAATTTATTTCATCGTTTGTTATTTCTTTGTTTTCTTTGATAAATCTAAGTCTTATGGGGCGACAATAAAGCGGAGAGGATGGTGTTGGGTTCTGCCACATTACGGTATTTTTCATAGAGCATGTAAGTTGAAGAGGCACAAAAGAACTCTGGAATAAGTTCGCATCGGAATGTGTATCATTTTCAAAATTATGCTTTAGTTCTTTCACAAGCTCATCAGAGAAGTCATCTAAGTTTAATAGGTAGTTTTTCAAAAATTCTAATTTTTCACTAAATTTATTCAAATTTTGTTGCTGCATGATAGAAAATAACTGTGCCCGAAACATAACTGTAACATTTGATGGTCCTAAAACAAACAAACAAAAAAACATTTGTAACAACAATTAACATGAGATTATTTTTAATTTATATCTTCAATTTAAAAAAAAATCTTCAATAACCTTTATCTTTTAGCTTATATTACTTTCAAAAAATATACTTTCACCGATTATACTGTTATACTTTTTGTAGTGATATTTCAAATGTTTAGAAACTAATTATTAACTTGTAAATCGAAATTTTTAACGTCACTCTTTTATCATTACCATCACGCTTTGGCTGTTTTGCGAACGTGACGGTAATGTTCGTGACGGTAATGTTTGAACAGTAGTAAAACAGTGTTAGAAATGTTACACCTAGAAAGAAATACTTGAGGTTAGAAAATATGAAACTAGCAGTGGTTTAAAATATTGCACAAATGTGATGATAGCGATGGCTACTATTAGAAGTAAATTGTTCCATAGGACAGTAATGTTAAGAGAAAAAATACGCCGCTTAAAACTTAAAACACGGACTCGCAACATCCACTTGGCTATAGAAGATCATAAAAGTAAACAAATGATCAACCGGCTCCATACATTGTTTAAAATTTGTGCCAAAAGTTGGCGTGACGGTAATGTTAGTGCTCTTAGGTATATTTCGTAAATATTTAAAAACAAAAAAATATGCTATAATCTTTAAAATTTCACATAAACATGGCGAAGAACAAGTGTTGAAAGAATGTAAAAAAATTAATTTTATAGGATATATACAAGATATGATAAATGCATGTGTCAAATATCATTAGGTATAGGGATTCAATGTTTACGTGCGATCTATATGTATGAATATAATACATGGCAACGTGGTACCCCTACTGTACGTCACCAATGCCGACAACAACCGACATCACAACGATATTCTCCGATCCCGACCCAGATTTTGCATTCAATGTTTAGGTGGGAACACGTTGTGGTCCCTGGCCGTCTTATTACTGGAACGGGTAACATCAAATAGCCTCCGCGATCTACTGATCTCTCTCCAAATGATTTTTTTTTTAAAAAATATTGTTTATACCCATGAAGCTGGTAGAACAGAAAACATAGTTGCCTTGAGAGAAAAAATAATTGAGGCTGCTAATTCAGTAACTGCTCACATGTTAGAAAACGTAAGAGTAAATTTCTATGGCCGCCTAGGGTAATGTCTTGCTGTGCAGGGAGGAATTTTTTTTTATTTATTTTATTGGGGTTATTTTTTAATTTTATTAGAATTACGCTTTTGTTTGTGTCATGCAGCGTGAACGTAGCTTAATAATTCTCTGCATTTACTGAAAGTAAAAAGAAAAACAAATCTTTGCAACTCGTAAATATTATTTCTGAACGCATTAGAAACACACGAGTCGGTGGTCCAATGGTTACTGCTAAGTGCTAACTTGTATTTGCGAGCATGTGTCGGTTGTCGCGTCGCTGGCATTGGAAAGGAAAGTAGGGGTGCCACGTTGCCACATATTGCATGAATTCATCGCCTATGGCTAATGAAAATTGACACATACGGTATAAAGCCAAATTTGAAAAACTGAAAAGGTATAACGTGACGATAATGTAAAATGGAATATTTAAAGTTTAAAAATAAAAGGAGATAGCAATTTTAGGTTATTATTTATCTTTAAATTGACACACCTTAACGTAATATAGCTTAAGAAAAAATAGTACGCCCTAGTATCATTTTAGATAACTTTGTAGTTATAGGGTATATGTAAAGTTAAAGGTTATTGAAAATGACCCAGATACGAATTGAATATGACACGTAACGCAACGAAAAACAAAGAACAGTATACATCCTTACCTGCTTTGTCACAATTCATAACTTGCACTTCTACCTACATAACAACCAATCGGATGTTACGTATGCTTAAATATAAGGACGCCGAAAAACTATTCGTACACACAAATTAACAAACAAGTTCAAACTGGTGATACGAGCGCTAGGAGGTATCGGTATGGAATGACGCATTGTTTGACATTATTTTTATAATCCACTTTTGGCCTCTCAGATCGCCCAAATACCCCTATGTGCGTCGATGAAACTTGGATCCACTATTACACTCCGGAAACCAAATAACAATCCAAACAATGGACAAGAAAAGGTTCTCCGCCACCAAAGAAGTCAAACACGCTTTTGTCAGTAGGAAAGGTTATGGAAACTGATTTCGGGATTCACATGGTATTATCTTGTTGGACTACTTAGAAAAGGGGAAAACAATAAAAAAAAATTAAGCGACAAAATCAAAGTAAAACGCCCTCATTTGTTAAAGAAAAAAGTACTTTTCCATTAGTATAACGTACCTGCTCACGAGACTGTAATTGCAATGGCAAAAATTCCCAGATCTGGCTCCCAGCGATTGCCATCTTTTACGAAACCTGAACAAATGGCTCGGCGGTAAGAGATTTTCGTCTAAATCAGAGGTAATCGCTGCTGTAAATAGCTATTTTGCGGACTTGGTTTCATCGACCTACAATGAAGACATTACTAATTTGCAATATCGTAGGAATAAGTGTGTTCAGCGAACAAGAAACTATATTGAAAAATAAAATGTATTTGTCATAAAATATTTGTGTTTTCTTTGTTAGGCCACGTAGTTTCTGACTATACACTCATATCTTCAATATACATAAAAACTCACAGTTCGTCAAACAAATATTTGCAAGATTGTCAAACATTTTGTATAATTGGTGTGCACCCAGCTAAAGTCACATCCATTTTCGTTTTAAATCAATGATATTTAAGACGTTTGTACCTGTTCTGGCTTATGCCAAAACAATATTATTTAGTATAATTAAGATAGTTCTAAATCACAATTATTATTCAAACATTAGACAATTTATTCAGATCAATAAATGATACATATACAGTAATTACCTGATTCTAGGTAAATCGTTCTAATGTTAAACTTGTATAGAAATCTAATTTAGGATAATCTGAATACTTTAGTCATCTAGGTTTTCCCCAGTAATCAAAAAGAAATTACTCTCTTTATGAATACAACGGTAAGGAATTAGTCTTAGAAGGGTGACAATAACCTTATATTATATTATTTTATTACGTACCTATTGTTCACAGTAAACTTACACTATATTGTTTTATTACGTATACCGATTGTTGGGTATTATAATTTGTAAACGAGCAATATTTCCTAGAACTAACCATTAAAGAACATTTATCGTAAAAGCAATTGTTCATATTTATCCCTTCTTCTCCACAAGGGTAGGAAAAGAAAGATTCTATTCAAGTTAGTGTGTGAGTTAGTGTCGATTCCGAATCAAAAGAGTCAACATCATTTCACAAAAACAATGTACAACAGTACAGTCACACTCGCAACAGTAACATTTGCTACATAGCATACGACAATTAAAACATATAACATACGCAACAAGTACGACAATAATTCTGTGCAATATATATAGTATTTAAATTAGTTATTTAAGTGATATTAATTGTGGGTTTTAAGAAGTAAAGTCAGTGCATCCATAACATTGTGTTTTATTATTACGAAACTAACCGGCACCAACCAATTATCAAACGTACAGCTCTACGGCCTTACAACCCGTGACTAGGTGCAACAATCACGGCGGTGGAAACAACAAGTAATTATTCCATTGTCCACAACAGTACCTATACTTACAGTCCAAATCAATTGCTTTTCAGCTGTGTTTCTAATCTCCAAATAAAAGTTCTATTATTCAAAATAAAGTCCATTATGAACAAAAAAAACGGTCGCTGTCAGTTAAGTAAGTCACAAGTATTGGTTTCATTTTGGTGAAATTAATTAGTACATTTAAAAAGTACGGTTTGCAATAAAATCAGTAACGAAAGAAGACGTTTATTTATAAAACCGTTTAACAGAGGTGAAACTCTGAAAATTTTGAGCACAACGTATGATGTTAAATACAATACGGTTCGAAAAATTGTTAGGGTATAAAAAAATGATGACAGAATGAACAAAAACCCCAAAAGACATCGTCCACAAAAATTAACGATTGAAAAAAAAGAATGAATGTGTGACTGGGTGGATGAAAACCCACATCTGTATCAAATAAAAGATATATCTCCAACCAAATTTTCGACAGTAAAGTTATTACGATAACCAATTTGTTCAAACTTTAGTTTCTATGATGTCATAACTTAAGTCCAAATGCATTAATATTAAATTAAGAAATTCATTTTAGTAGAAACCAAAATAAACATCAAAAAGCTATTATGGTTCGTCAAAACGTATTTGAACATATTTTTTATGTTTACGAAATATCACCTATACATTCGTATAATCAATAATAATGATATATGAAAAGAGTTTTAATACTACTTTGCCGTTAAGACTAAAAATCCGGGCCCCTGAAATATGCTATAGACCAGTGGTTCTCAACGTGGGCGCTGGGGGATTTTGGGTGGGCGCTGTACGGTGTAAAGGTAAAGCTACACTACACAGTAAAAAATTAGTAAAATTATACAAAAATGCAAAATGTTTAATATCCGCGCTCACCAATGTTCCTATTATGCATTGTTAACCCCATCGTTGCTATGGTTACGTACATGCTGTTTCTATTTCTGTGCTTAACTATGTTATTGTATGTATGACGCAACGCGCGGACTCTGTGAGTCAACGTGAGTATAGTGGACCGCATCTAGAATGTTCCAATGTCGAGAGAGTTCGACTTCCAGAGAATTCCATGCAGTGCGGTATATATAGCGAAGTCATTATTCGCATGATTCATTCTATTTACGATAGTCAGCGATAACGTTCGAACAGAGACAAATATTCAGTGTGCGATAGTTGTGTGATTAATTAACAGAGTGTTAATCAAAAATATTGTACATTTAGCACACACGGTTCTGTTATAAAATAAACAATATATATTTGAGCTGAATTAAAACTAGGTAGAGCAATTTTTATAATCGAAAACCGTTTATTACAGGTAATAATCATTTATTGATGTTGGTAATGTTTTTAATAACTCAAATTATTTTAGAAATCTAACTTATACAAAATACTTTAATTATATTGCTCCAACCAAAATTGTTTAACATTGTTTAGCATCGGTCTTTTTTACACGACAGCAATGGCCCCTCCAGGCAAAACGCAGAAGGTGGTACGCCAGTATTCGGTCGACTATATAGCTTTCGGTTTCGTACCAAGCCCAGCGGATCGCACAAGACCGATGTGCCTCATTTGTTCCAATGTCTTCTCAAATGAAGGTATGAAACCCTCTCGTATGCGTGACCATCTAGAAAAGATGCATTCGGACAAAAAGGACAAGCCCGCAGAATACTTCAAGAAACTGCGTGATGACAGGGAGAAAACTACCCCGTCCATTTCGTCTGCTTTTGCCAAGGTGACAGAGATTCAGCGTGATGGCCTGCTGGCATCGTATAACATTGCATATATGATTGCAACGGCTGGCAAGCCGCAGACTGTGGGGGAAACACTGATTCTGCCTGCCGTGAAAGAGGTGATTTCGACTGTCTTACATAGGAATGCGACAGAAATAGTGAAGGCTATCCCCCTTAGCAACGACACGGTCTCCAGAAGAATAGATGAGATGGCAAGTGATGTCGAAATCCAGTTGGTGGACATTCTCAAGAAGACCAACTTTTCCATCCAGCTTGATGAATCGACTTTGAGTGAAAACACTGCCCTTCTCATGTCTTACGTGAGCTACTTCGACGAAACTGGGGAAACAAAAGAGGACATGTTGTTTGCAGAGTCCTTACCCCTTGACACAACTGGTACATCCATCTTTGCTGCTGTCAAGAAGTACTTTGAAAAAAAGGAAATCCCGCTAATCAACATTCACTCCTGCGCAACAGATGGAGCACCAGCAATGGTTGGGCGATACAAGGGGTTCCTTGCTCTTCTCAAGAAGGAGCATCCAGATATCATCTGCATACATTGCGTAGCGCACAGAGAGCATCTTGCAGCGAAACGGCTGACCCCAGCCTTCATGACTCTCTCAATCTCGTGATCACGGCCGTGAACGTAATAAAAACAAATGCAAAAAGCGATCGACTATTCCGCAACCTCTGCCAGGAAAATGACGAGATCTACAATCGGCTGCTGCTTCACACCGAGGTGAGATGGCTCTCTAAGGGCAACTGCTTGGCTCGATTCTGTGAAATGTTCGATTCAGTTGTCACTTTCCTGCAAGTCAAACATGAGAAGTTGGCCTGTGAGCTGAAGAAACACAAATTCGACATTTTCTACTTGGCTACAATCTTCAGAAAACTCAACGAGTTGTCTCTCCAGATTCAAGGTAAACTGGTGACACTCATCGACTGCAAGAGCGCAGTGACCACCTTTATCGACAAGCTGGCCCTTCTCCGCAGTAATATCTTTAGGAAAGAACTTTACCAATTTAGTGAAATTAATCAAATGACAGAGACACCCACAGATGAAGATCTTCTTCGATATGGGGCTCATCTTCAGCAACTAAAAGAGGACTTTACATCGCACTTCCAAGACCTCATCGAACTGGATGTACCTGCCTGGATCACTGACCCGTTTGAAGTCGTGCTGGAAGACGTTGACGTTAAATTGCAGGAGGAGTTGGTGGAACTTCGCAACAACGAGGATTGCAAAGTCCGAATCAAAACAGGCTTCAAGAAACTCTGGCAGAACCACAGCATAGCAGGACTATTCCCTACAATGTGGGGAATTGTTCACAAGCTTCTTCTCACGTTTCCGACTTCATATTTAGTGGAAACCGGATTTAGTGCGGCTACATTTCTGCACTCAGACAAGAGGAAAAGGCTGGACATGGTCAACAGAGGGGACTTGCGGCTTTATTTGTCTCTGCTGACTCCTCGCGTGAAAGAGCTGGTGAGCAAGCACCAACCTCAAGGATCGCATTAGTGAAGACTGCATGGGTTGGGCTCACAAATTTATTAATTTAATTTTGTTAAATAAAATTCAATATTTCAATAATAATTTTTGTTTGTATTAATTAATATTTTTAAATAAATTTAGAGGTAGAATTTATTACTTCTTGTTTTAATTACTGTGCCCAGGTTAACTAGTCCATAATCCATAGTCGTAGTCCATGACGTGTCCCTTCGCGATTTTCTGCAGTGGGCGCTGGGATCTATACAAAATCCAGTAAGTGGGCGCTAGGCGAAAAAAGGTTGAGAACCACTGCTATAGACGTTGCTCTGGTACCCTGGCAATTTGGTTGAATGAGAAAAACCATTGTTGATTGAGGTACCTTTGAGTTGATGAAAACAAACAGAGTATTATCATTATATGAATTGGTATCTTTGTTGCGCCAAAATCGTCGAATTACTTGCAAAACAAGAAGAAAAAGAAGTTATCGGTGAACTTCTTACGAGGTAATATTATGAACAACCAGTAAATACATTTTTTGGATTTGTGGTCGGATTTTTCTCCCTAAACTTAGTTACTTTAGTGATGTATATTGACAAAGATATACATTAAACGATAAAAGTTACATACATAACAAACGATACACAACAATAAAAGATAGACTTTAAACTATAAATCTTAAATGATAAACGATAAAGTTAAACACTAAACCATAATCTTTAGATATTTAGCGTTTTCAACGTTAAACTTTGAACGCTAAACATTAATTATTGACGTTAAAAGTAAAACATTGTTTTATAATACATGAATCAAAATCCTTTTACCCAAAGTCTACTTGAAGTTAAAGCTGACTTCCATGTGAAATAAAAATAAAAGCGTTTCATAGGAGTATTGGGATATCACTTTAATTCAAGTTAATTTCAATGTAATGTTTCTGTTTTGGTTGCATTGTATTAGACTTTTTGTACTTTATGTTTGTTTTTCTACTCTCATACTTTAATTGTATTATTAGTTATGCTGAACCTGTACTTTAATGATGTCCATTAAGGGTCCTATATAGTGGATCGGAAATGTAATATTGGTTGCATAGCACATAATTTAATAAGCCAAGGATGTCCGAGTACTTATTACACATAGGGAATATATAATAAATATTTGAAATAATAACTCAATATCTAAGCGAATAAAAATTCATTTATAACTAAATATTTACACATTTGTAACCGCGGGAAAGATTTGTACTAGAATAACAATTCATTGTAATGTGGGTTGCCTAATTTTAATTTATTTTATATTCATTTAAAACAAAGTAAAGAATAATTGAACGAAACATAAGTGCAGAGCGGGGTGGCTTTTTATTCAATTTATAACGTGAACCCAAGCAAACCAATCTCCTCCGAAGGATTTTTGAGAAAACTTGTTTTTAATATTTTGACATATTAATTAATTTTCTTTAATCCGATAATTTTTTTCTAAATTTGATTCTTCGGCGGGGTAGATTACTAAATTCTTCATAAGTTGACGTTGAAAGGTTTTCTCCAAATTTAAAATCAACAAAAATATCTTGCATCTAAAATCTGCTATTTTTTCATTGTTGACAGATCCACTATACCAAGTGCTTGTCGGCAAGCTACGGATGGCAGCAGTATGTAATAAAACGGCGACACCGACAGTTTGTATGAGTTAGTACGAGAAAGCAATATACAAACTGTTCTATTGGCGCCAAAATTATTGAACTGTCGAATCATGCTACCCCGCAAATGTTAACAAATGTCCGTCGAAATTTTTACAATCAGCTGGGTTACTGCTCAGCTCAAGAGGGAGGCTTTTTTGAGCATTGAATAAATAATTAAGTACTTGTAGAAATTCATTTTTCTTTTATAATTTCATTCTTAACTTCCAATTAAATTTATTGTTTTTGCGTTTACAGTTTATCTTACTGAAACATTTTGTTTAGTTTCATACAAATTTGATGAAATCCGTTACTAAAATTGTTTACTGCGATTATCAAGTTTCTACTTATAAATTATCCAGGTAGTGATTTTTTATTGATTAATATTATTTCCATCTCCTCTAAAGCAGTACAGTAAATGACTTTATTCTTGGTTAAAGAATTTGTTATTAACAGTAACAGTAGCAATTTTCGCTGACTAACGCAATAATGATTTCTGCGGTGTCGACTTTAACGTAGCTCTAATGTTAGTAACAGAGGCTACCCCCTTATTCTCCCACTTATAGTCGACCAGCTTGTCTAGTATATTCATCGGCAGGTAGACCGCGTGCACACTGTATATACAGATTTTTCATTGAGATACAAGTTTACATGCAATAGGAATGCGGCATTCCAATATTCAATCAATATTCAATATGGCCATGACTACATATCTGACATATAAGAAATAATTAAATTTAACAGTTCTCTGCAATTTACTAGTAACACAGCTAGTAACTAGTTAAAATTTGTGCTTTTTTGAAAATATAAACAGTAAAAATGAGAGATAATGACACTTAAATGAAAAATTGACTCCAGCAGAAATTATGGGACAAGCCTTAGTAGCCATAAACAATTTATTATCAGCTAAATCGGCAAAAACATACGGAAAACTTTACTCTCAATTTATGAAATGGAATTTTCAAAAAATAATTTTTTATTATGGGGTCCTAGAAAAAATAGTGTATGCAACTCGCATTTAATGGCTATTAAGACACTCGTATTCATTACGACACTTGCCTTCGGCTCGTATCGTAATTTTCATACTCGTTTCTTAATAGCCATCATTAAATGCTTATTGCATAATATACTATTTCCTCACAGTTTCACGCTCGTTTTATGTTTGACAACGTTGTCAAATAAACGTTGCTTTGTTATCTCGCATTCAGTGATGTAAGTCGCCAAATTACGCCGTATATTACCGAATTAATTACCGTCATTTACGGTAAATGACCACATAAAATGTGCTTAAATTACAAACAAAGTAAAACATCATCTATGTACACGTATGACATTGCACACTCGGTGATTGGGGAAGTCCCTTTCTAGCAGATGTAAAAGCCCGTGAATCAGCCGTTTGTATGACATTCAGTGATGTAAAATTATCGTAATTTATATTTTCGGTAAATTACCGTGGTAAATTACAGCTCTTTTTTACCAAGATTTATTCTTGCGTAATTTACCATTTTTGAGTAAATTACCACGGCAATTCTCAAAAGAGCAGTAATGTACCGTGGTAATTTACCAAAAATATAAATTATGGTAATTTAACATGACTGCTCGCATTGGAACGCATGAAATCGTATCGTCAACAACTGCTTTAGTTGTATGCATTATCCACTAAAATATGTCACTTACCAGTAGAGATAAAATTGGGAAGACGTGGAACTAATCCACAAATTTAAGGAAATAGTGCATAACGCCATTATATTACCTCCATATTTTTTCGTCTGTACAATACAGTTCAAGCAAGCCTTCAAACAGCTATTATTCTAAGAAATGTATTAAATAAATAATTGAAAATAATGTTATAATGTATAGCAGATATTGCTAATTAAATATTACTATTATTATTAAAATAACTTCATGAAAACACCTACTGATTTGTAGAAAGCAAAAAGTTAGATGCTTTTTAATACGCAGACAATATTATCTTCTGTTAGCCTGAACCAATTTTTGGTCTAAACCTCTCACAAATTGTAGGTATATAAATTTGTTCAAACAGTTCTCAAAATTCTTTAAATTTTGCGCTATCAATAGCAACCTCATCTTCTGATGAGGAACTAGGGCTCGTTTGTAATATATACTGGTTAATTTTACTATTTAAAATCTAAATAAACAGAACTGTATATTTATAAATTAGAAATTTGGCAAGCAAGTTGTCACAACACAAGAATATTACGCGAGGTTATATCGTACATGTCGCTAAAACAAATATTAAAGTTAGTTGAAGTGAAATTATGAAATCAATTTTAGAAACTAAAATTAACTTTGAAATTAAAAGTCACTTTAACTTGATTATGAAACCGGCCGTAAATCCTAAATGTTAAGCGTGAAAAATTAAACGTTAAACAATAACAATCAATCTGGAGTGAAAGATATAAACATGAAAATATTTTGTACCTACACTTCTGTCGTAGAAAAAGTCCATCCTAGGTGAATATGAATTAAATATTTTCAGACGTATACAATTAGGTGATATATTCATTAGAATCTAGAAAAAGGAAATCGAAAGTAATTCTTGGACTTTGTCGCGTGTGAATAAATCTATAAAACTTTATTTTATTTTTTTGTATATTGTCGTTGAGCTGTGAATACCTCCAATGTGACAAAATACACAAAAATCAGGTTTTGGTATATCTCGATTCTATTATTCAGTCTGCATCACTTGTAATACCGCCAATGTGAAAATAAGACGCAGGCGCATTGATAGAAACAAATTTGTATTCTCCAATGTGCAGTGTCAAAAATATATATATTGTTGCATTGGAGGTATTACTTACTATGTTACTTACCATTGTTTAACACATTTTGTTGACACATGGGTGCTATTTGATAGGATTAACGTGATACGGTCCGAATTTTAGTGTTGTTTTCTTTAAAATTAAATCTGTGACAGACTAAAATGTAAGTAGCAACAACGATTACTATTCAACTAGAATACATTACAAGTAATTTCATGTACGGAAGGATTATTTTTCAAACTATTTTGGACCACCCCTTAAAATTACATTAAGTTCAGGATGATTGTATTTGACTAATTTTAACTTTTATTTTAGTTTAATATAATGATGTCTGCAAGAACCAAAAAAATAATGGCTCGGGTGCTAGAACTGCCGCCTCAAAGTTCTAATAATGATAGAAAAAATGACTGTGCTCAAAAAGTTATGGATGGTGCTGTTATAAGTAGCAATGATAAATCCAGCTCTCTCAAAAATTGTAATTTTTCTGATGAGATCTCATTTGGTATGCGTGAATTTGGTAATTTATTGACAACATAGGAATGTATTAATGAAATTTATTTGTAGAGTTGGGTATAAAAATACAGAAAATTTGGATTCTGCTATTGTTATGACCATCAGCCACACGCCTAAGAAGAACCAAAACTTAAATAGCTTAGGTAATCTTTTTCAGAATTTTTGGTATTATAGAGGTTCGATACTAAATTCATTCATTTCTAGAACTAGATTCAATAAATGAAGAGAAGTTAGACTTGCTTAGCGATGCTGACATTATTATGACCAGCTTACAAGAAAGTCTAGGTTATGAAACCATTGTCCAAGAATGTCAAGTTTCCCAAGATGACGAATATTTGGACCTAGACTATAACATTGAAAATTCCGAAATTGAAAACCAATCGCTTCTAATCGAATCTAACAATGAAGCTAACGATGAATCTAAAAACGAATCTACAAATGAATCTAACAATAACAACGCTTCGAACAATGTTACAGCTTCTATTAAAGATGTTCCTAAAACAAATATTCTTAAATCTAGTGAAAAAAGGAGACTGGCTAGCAGTAGACGATTAAAAGGAAAGCCATATATTGGCTATAGAAGATCGAAGGAAAAGGCTGTAACTCACGACACTACCAGAGCAAAAAGAGCAGTCAACGAAAAATGTACGCACGCCGTCCCAAAGACAACCACTAAAAAATCTTTTTTATGCAGTTCTTTCACAGAAGAAGATCGGAATAATATATTTAAAAAGTTTTGGAACCTGAATTCATGGAATGAGAAGAAATTATTTGTGAGGGGTTTGGTTGACAAACGGCCTATTAGAAGAAGGAGAAAAGAAGTACTGAAAAGAGAAACCACTGATCTAAAGAAGAAAGAAGGACACGATTATATTTTAACAAACAATGACGGAAAAAGACTCAAAGTCTGCCGCCTTTTTTTTTGAATACCTTAAACTTAGGCGAAGATTCTATGAAAAGATGGATAAATGCAGAAACGACTGACACAGATTCAAATTCTGATTCTGCTTCTGACGACCCAGAACAAGAACCAATCAAAAAGCGGGCGCTTTCTAGAAAAGCAATTGAGCGTCAGGCGCTCATTGACATTGTGAGAAGTTGGGTGGATTTGATACCAAAAGTTCCTTCCCATTATTGTAGAGCGTCTTCTAAGAAGCAATATGTGGATAACTGTTTTAAGTCAAAAAATCATATGTATGAAATATTTAAGGGTTGGTGTGATCAAAATAATAACAAGCGGGCACATTTAAAACTTTTTAAAAGTGTTCTGAAGGAATTAAACATTGGTATACACAAACCTCGCAAAGATCAATTGGACTCAAAACCAAAAATATTTCACAAGACGAGTATGACACTCATATATTAAAAAAGAACGAAGGTAGGCAAGCAAAGAAGAAAATGAAGGAAAGTGCCAATGATGAGCGGTTAATAGTTACTGTAGACTTGCAAAGTGTTCTAACATGCCCAAAGATACTGGCCTCGAAAAGCTATTACAAACAAAAATTACAAATTCACAATTTCACTATTTTGCCCTTAACGATAAAAAAGTTACTCTGTATGTCTGGCACGAGGCAAATGGTGGAGTAAGTGCTAATGAGTTTGACTCGTGCTTGATTGATTACTTGCATGATGTGACAGACAAATACAAAACAGTCATTATTATATCTGATGGCTGTAACTACCAAAATCGCAATAAGATTCTCGCCAGTGCCTTGAGTGACTTTTGCAAATTCAACAATGTTACGGTCCAGCAACTGTACCTGGAAAAGGGCCATACTATGATGGAAGCCGACTCGGTCCATTCTACTCTTGAACAGTACTTGCAGCCTCCTATCAATTCCTCAGCAGACTATATAACACGCATGAGAATGGCGCGCAAGAAACAACCGTACAATGTCAAAAACTTGGATTTTTCGTTTTTTAAAAAATATGAAATGTCTACAAATTTCAGCTCAATTAGACCAGGGAAAAAGGTTGGTGATCCTATGGTTGTTGATATTAGACAACTTAAATATGTGCCTGCTGGTAAGGTGTTTTACACATTGGACTATTCTGAAAACTGGGTGGCCATTTCAAGTCGTCGTGAAAATCAAGATCTTGATAGTTATTCCAGACTCTACAATAAACAGATTCCTATCAGTGACGACAAATTTAACCATCTGCAAGAACTGAAGTCAGTTATTGAAGTAGATCATCATGCGTTCTATGACGCTTTGCCTCATGCTAAGAAACAGAAGAATTAAAATTTTTGATCGTTTCTTGATTTTTTTTGTGTTCCTTATAAGTAGAGTAGCTTTAATAAAGATTTTTTTTCCATTGCAGATGTTAAACTATTATTTTATCTACTCTTTTGAGTAGATGAAATAGCACTTTAACCGCAAGGGTAGATAAAGTAACACTTTAACCGCAAGGGTAGATAAAATGTTTTAATTGCAATTTTTTGAGTAGATAAAGTAGCACTTTAACCGCAAGGGTAGATAAAGTAACACTTTAACCGCAAGGGTAGATAAAATTTTCCAATTGCGATTTTTGTGCAAAAAATTGTAATTTTCTTCGAAATTTCATTTTTCTCTTGAACTTGAAGCCCTGCTATGGAAAAAAATGTTGTATTACACACGACGATAAACTGTCATTATCTTCTCGACCGTAAAAAAATAAAATAAAACGCTCTCGAAGATAAAGTACAATTTTATCGTCTTGTATAATAAATAACTATTTCTGAGTAGTTTTTGTTTTGCTAGAAGTAGTGCATTTTTTTACCTTTTAAAATTCTTTGTGATACATCCGATGTGACGTTTTCTTCTTTAAGAACCTACATGTACTTCCTATTTAAAATATAACTCCAATGTACAAAATTTCGGAATAAACAATTTATCCTATGTAACATTTTTTCTTATTTTCGGCAAAAAAAAAGTGTTACATTTGTTACTGAGTGATAATATATTTGAGATACAACTTTAAACAATTATGGTAATAAATGATTAGGGTAAATTTTAACTGTTAATATAAAAAGCAGTTTTTTGTGCCTACTGTACAATTGTACTTTTGTCGCATCGGAGGTATTCACAGCTCAACGACGATATGCATATTGTTATTAAATTTTTATGCAATAAATGTTGTTAGCCCGACTGTGCAGTACGGACCTGCATTGAAGATGGACCTGTTTCAATGATCTAATAATATAGACCTACTAGATGTATTGTAGAAAGAAAGGAATTGATCTCTACATACAAAGGAGACGGAGATACAAAACCGTTAGTTGTGGGCAAAACAAGGCGCCAATACATGGTTTTGTATATAGGCTTTCTCAATTTTGTTGATAATTTTGTTAATTTATACATATTTATTTGTCTTTTTGGTAAGTTGGATTATGTATTTTATTAATAGATTTCTTCTAGTATTGATTTTATTTTATACACCACTGACTTTATATTTGTTTAAAGAAATATGAGTAGAGAGACTACTGTGCATTCATGACGATTATTAAAGTTGCAATACCTTTACTTCCCTCTTAATATAGCATATTTTTAAGCCATTACACGCTATAGCAACATATTTGAATTTTGTCCATATAAAACGGTCAATTTCGTTCATCCTTGTCAAACTTTCGAAGATCATATATTTTCCTTCTTTCTCTTATGGTGAGGCTCACTTCCTAATAAGCAAGACATAGCGTACAATACATCTAGTAGTATAATAGTATTAGATCATTGACCTTTCTAGACTCTTCTACCTACCCTCTGATAGGGGTACAAAGTGGGGGATGAGAGGTAGCGACCGAGAAAAAAGGCGAAATGTACAGGCTCTGGTCACAGGCTTTATCAATTTTGAATCTTATTTTAGTTCCTATTACAAACACTAAGCGCTAGTAAATATACGAAGTTTCCCTAATACGAATCGTCATAACATAAAAGCGGGTTATTCATGAAAATCCTAATCTAAAATTATATGCATTCATATTCATAATCAAATTGTTACGTTTTGTTGTTTTGCATTGTTTCATTAATTATTTAGACTTGTTGTAAGTTACGAAAACTATGGCCGTAATCAAGTATTCCGTGATCACGTGTACTGATAGCACTTCTCTGAAACACAGGTTTCTTTCATTATTTGGAGGAATACGTAAGTGTAAATAGTACGCAAATGTAAAAAATTATTGTTCTGTATGTATTTACTAAATCAACATTGTGCAGATATATAATCAGTGGGTTGAAAGAACTGGTGATCCGTCTCTTAAAAGGACCAATCTTGCTAAAATGTATAAAAACCATCGGATTTGTGAAATAGGTACATTATATATTAAGTTAATTTCAATGTAATGTTTCTGTTTTGGTTGCATTGTATTAGACTTTCTTTTTGTACTTTATGTTTGTTTTTCTACTCCCATACTTTAATTGTATTATTAGTTATGCCGAACCTGTACTTTAATGATGTCCATTAAGAGGAGCGTTTATCTATCGAAAATTAAGGCATCGCCGTTTCGCGTTTTTTAAACTCATTTTGTAATTTTAGAATCTCAAATTAGGGTTAATGATGCAAAAGGCATGAATTTATAATGTCAAGGTCCGTTTTTGTACTAATTTATTTTCTTAAAAAAGTTATGTGTCTCAGAAATAACCACAAAAATGCATGAATTTGATTAATGTCTACTAACTAAGGCATGCACACAAAAGAAAAAAAACGACCTCTACGCGCTAGCTGCACATTTGATGTACGATATACAGAAAAAATCAAATTTATGTACTTATTTTTAAAGATAAAAAACATTAAACAGTAAATCTTGTCACACACATTTCACACAAGATTTTACGCGTCGTCTATCCCCACTTTACGGTACCTCTACCGGTCCTAGCGAAGACGAAAATCTTTCGGAAGAAATGCGAGTGACAGTTTAATTACAAACTGTCACTGGCACTTAAATGTCATATATACCTACATATAATATTCGAGTGTATAATAATATAACAGTTATGGGTAAGCGAAAATTGGCTTTTTATAAAACATCAACAACATAAACAGTTCCGTAAGTACTCATTCTTTATACATATGTTTCCCATCTATAGTATTCCTTAATCTATGAATACAACCGAAGCGCTGTGAAGAAAACCGAATATCGTGTAGCTTCACTTACTCACACCCCCTTGCGTCTACCCGTCCCGCGAGTAATTTAAGTTGCATAAGTTTCTATTTGTTGGTAAACGCCCGTCTTAACTCAATATCGTATGTATGTATTTTATAAGCTAACACTTCGCTGGACATTTGTATGTTTGCGTCTACTGAGTAAACTATGCAAAAACTGATACTTTATATACATATTTAAGTAAAATAATGATTATATATTTGAAAGTCTAACATCAGCAGATAAGCGTTTTTTAGTTATAAAAATAAAGGTATGCCGCTGTTTTGTAAGATATTTAATAAGAAATAAAATATATTCACCGTTACTCCTTTATCAATCTATTAACAAAAGGTACATCTGTATAATTTTTTGTACACAATATCTCTATTTTTATTTTCTTTAATGTATGTTATGTATTGTGCAATATACAATAATTACTAATTTTTTGGATTTTCATTTTTCATTCCCTATGTGCACTTGTATTCTTCATTTTGTATATGGGTTTATTGGTATTTACGAAGTTAATTCAATGACTAACATGCTGTAATTTGTACATGAATTGTACATGTTAATCATTGTATAACTTTCGTAATGTCCAATGAATCTGTATATCATAGTGTATTTGGCAATTTTAAATGTGTATTAGGCGCGGTTTTGCGACGTAGAGCATATAGTTCGTATTACAACCACATAGCGCTGTCAAGTGTTCCATCGGGCACCGTTTACTCAGTTATCCCAAACAAAATACTTGCAATGAAAACTTAAAGTCAATATATTATATTTAAATACAGTCAACTTCTATTTATTTACTTGACGGCGCAAAGCCATACACCGACTAACTACCATAAAAATAATAAATGAAGCCGATAATCCAACCAGTATTAAAACGCAATTAGTATTTGTTTCTTTCATGATATGCGGTTTTCGTTAAAACATACATTCAAATGAAAGATTTACCATTTCTAATCTTTGAATTACGTAGCAAAATAAGAAGAAAAATATATGTTCCTATTTCTACTCGGTCGGTACCTTCTTTAGAATCTCTTTCAACACATAAATTATCAATTTTTTCAGTATATAGCAGACCAAGTTGTCGGTAATAGAAGACATTATCGGCAAAATTCATAAGAGTAGTAGCCGAACTTTTTCCACCGAAACCTACTTGTGTGACATTAGCAACGACAATAGAACACATTACAAATGTTGATGGCTAAAAATTTTTAAAAAAAATTCGTGTAATACATATGGTAAAAAAATATTAAATTAAAAGCAACTTACGTACAAGTTAAATTAAATTTGACAAAGGATAGACAACCCTCATTTAACTAAGTATTCCATGATATTGTTCCAGAAATTGCTGCTGTTCTTAAAGATGCATGCAACCCGAAATATCTCTTGTGCGCTAAAAAGATGTGTGATCTACTTACCCACATGTAACCTATAATCTCCGTAGGGTGCGATTTTTTGCTACCCCGTCCAATACCGTCCAAATCAGATATATTTGGAGAATTTGTTATTCGAACAATATACATCGTATGAGGAAAAAAATTGTATACGCCCAAGTAACTTTTACGCAAGAAAAAAAAGATGTGTGGACTACCTAGCCACATAAATAACCTATAATCTCCACAGGGTGCGATTATTTGCAACCCTGTTCAACACCACCAAAATCAGACATATTTGGAGAATTTGTTATCCGAATAATATACATCGTATGAGGAAAAAATTGTACAGCCCAAATAGCTTTTGTGCAATAAAAATGATGTGTCGACCACTTAGGAACATAAGTAGCCTATAATTTCCACAGGGTGCTATTCTTTGCCACCTCATCCAACACCACCCGTAACCTACGAGAAAGTACAGGCCGCGAACAAGCAATCGTGACGTCACGAAAGCCGGCCCTATCTCCATGCGTTAATGTGTTTTATAACTACTTAACTATTAAATTTAATCAGTTTTCTCTTGGATAGATCCATGTTTTGGGTGTTAATTTTGTCGTTGATTATTTTTGAATAGTTATTAATAAATATATTGGCAAGAACATGACTATTTTTTAACAATATCGACTTCAACGTTTTGCTGCATAAAATACATTTCTCATTGATTTCTTCTACATATTTTTCCAATTTTAACATTGTCAATTCCCGTAAAATAATCCTTTGTTTACCTGTTTTTAGAAATTCAGTTTCATATTTATCTGAAATAAGCTCACTAAATATCTGATACGCCTGAATAGAGACTTCAAAGAATAATTCAGATGGTTGTTTTAGAGCTCCTCTTGTTAAATTTTTCAAATATTTGCTAATATCTGCAGAGTCATTTTCACCACAATTGGTAAAATTTATAACAAAATCTGAATTGGTAGTAATGGATGTTAAACAATTGTCACAACCATTAACAAACTTAATCAGTGAATGTGCACAGTATCCGGCAATATAGAACAAAG
Organism: Amphimallon solstitiale; assembly: GCA_963170755.1. Taxonomy (NCBI): domain Eukaryota; kingdom Metazoa; phylum Arthropoda; class Insecta; order Coleoptera; family Scarabaeidae; genus Amphimallon; species Amphimallon solstitiale. The sequence goes on from OY720678.1 coordinate 26,998,784, forward strand.
ATGATAATACAGAAGCATTCAGTGCAATGTCAAATGAATTATTTAATATATCTGAAAAAGAAGAGACGTTTTCAGATAATCCATCGTTTCTGGTTATTTTATCAATTGTTATAACCGATGACTCTGAGAAATGTTTAATACATACTACTGAATGTTTTGTTGGATTAAATGACTCTCATTTAATCCACGTTTTTTTCAACTCTTCATCTTTTGGAAAAGAAAAGACGGACACATACGTATGGGTACTATCGTAATTGCTTGTGCAATTAGGCACGCAGCATTTATCAGGCATTTTTAATTAAATGAACAAGATTCACTCAGGTATCTAGTCAAACTGTTGGCGTTCTTGATTAACTAATTATTTTATATAAACGACACAACCATATTATAAACGACACCACCCGAAAGTTATTTATAAGTAATAAAACAACGTTCACATACAAAATTTACCAGCGGCCATATTTGCTAACCCACAAACTCGGCACTCCACAATTGAGAAACACTCTCTTTTCACTGATTTTACAAATTATCTGCACATAAATCAGGTAAATCTGAAATTCTACACCTTTAACTTATCACTTTAACTTATTTGAAGTTCTTTATGAGGGTTTTTGAAAGAAAAACTTGCGAAATCTACTTCACGCGATTGACATGTGCGACCACGGCAAATCTAAACTGTAATGCTCGACAGACGGCATTCGTGACGTCAGATCACGTGACACAAGCTTTGTTCCAGGCCTCTATATCACGGAGGTTACGCACCACCAAAATCAAACATACTTGGAAAATTTGTTATCGGAAAAATATACATAGTATGAGGAAAAAAATTGTACAGCATCGGATTTAATGGATTGTGAATTTACGTGTTACTATACCCGTGTGATTTATATTAACCTTCGAGCTAAACACATTTAATATTAGTTATGTTTTGGAAATGTATGATCAATTTGAAGGTTTTACTTCCGATCTGCGCACAATAAACGTATACCACGCACGTTACCTTTTGCATTCGACTGCTTTTAAAATGTATTAGGCATACATTATTAATTTCTGCTACTTTTTCTTTAAGGATATATGTGTACGTTCTCTTTCTTAGTTTACCTCCCATTGTCATACTTTTCCATTCGTTACAACTTAACTTAACTACACCGTCTCTAAAAGAACATCTGAAATGTCTTCGATTATTGCCCAAAATATCCTCATGTTTGCTACCTTTTGGTAAAATAACCAACATGCTATATTTCTTTAGATTTAGTGTGTCAACACAACTTGAAACATCACTACTAAAAGACTACAGAAGTGACACTAATTATATTCTTTATATGGTTGTTGTGACATTCCTCTGGTAATTCGCTCGAAAGAGATATAGGTGATATACCGTATGTGTCAATTTTCATTAGGTATATGGATTCAATGTTTACATGCGATTTATACGTATACAAATAATATGTGGCAACGTGTGTCACCCCTACTATCCGTCACCAATCCCGACAACAATCGACATCACAACGACTTTCTGCGATCTTCCCACTTCTATATTAAATGTTTAGCTGCGAACACGTTCCGATCTAGTCTGCAATAAAAGCAGTCATCATCAAATGGCCGCCGCGATCTAGTAGTTTATTATTATTTTCAGAATCCTTTTTTATTTACCTTATTTTTAATTTTATTAGAATTACGCTTTTGTTTGTGACATGCAGCGTGAACGCAGCTTAATAATTCTCTGCATTTACTGAAAGGAAAAAGAAAAATCCTTCAATGCGTAAATATTATTTTTGAGCGCAGAAACACCCTAGTCAATAGTCCAACAGCTACTGTTAACTTGAGCTTGTATCGGTCTCGCGCTCGCATTGAAGAGGAAAGGTGGGGTGCCATGTTGTCACGTATTGCATGAATTAATCGCCTATGGCTAATGAAAATTGACACGTGCTGTATACGCGTTAAAGAGTTTTCAGTTGATTGATTTAGTAAGTTAGCGTGTGTTGAAAGAACATGAAAAAGAATTTGAATTTTTCGAATGACGTCCGTCATTTCTTAAGGAACACTAACAGCGGCGACATGTTATTAAATTTATTTTCTTTCGATTACGTACATTATTGCGATACCTAATATGACATATTGCATACTTCATCTAATATATGCAAGCTAATGACTTTCTGTATTACGTTACAATTAGTTTTTTATGTATCTTAAAATTTAGGTTTTGTAAGACAGTCTTTGTAACCTTGCTTTGAAAAAAATGTTTAATATTTCTCGTATTACGAATAAGAATTTTTTTTATATAATGGCGAGCCCGTGCGGAATTGGAAAGAGCCTTTCATATTAATATTGGATTGATGCAGTGAAATAACGATATATTTAATATACCTATAATATTCCTTATGGAGTATATCTTTATATATATTTACAGTATCTATAACCTAATATTCTACCACCTAACTTTCAATTTATCAATAAATACCTACTTCTATTTTAAAGAAATGTTATGCATATTTGCATATATGTAAATACCTGAGCAGTATACACGTTGCACAGAAATAAGTAGACACTAAACTATAAACTATAATATACCTACACGAATATACACTACACACTTGCAAAAATAGTAAATAAAGCATACTTACACCAAAAAGCAAGCTCCTTGTTACTGCGAAAGAATTTCATCTACCAATTTTATTTTAATTCCGGTGGGCAAGAATCATGTATTAAGGGCATTCCTGTCATAAATGTCTTTTGAAGTGAAAACTTCTATGGGCGCGTTGATTGTGGGCACTGAACGAGATTGAGCCGTCACGCTCGGCTATGTAACGCTCGTTCGAGTAAAGTCGGCTCGAGTCGACTAAGGGAGCCAGAGAAATGTCAACGCGTCACTGCTACACTCGTCCGGCGACCTTTACATAAGAGAGCATGACGCATCAGTCGTATTCAGTATCAACATGAACACTTTATGTGCCGTGCGAATACGTTTTATTTAATACGTTACTGAATATTATACGTGTGTGTACATGTGTAAATGTAATAAATGTAACAAAATTTGTTGTGTGTGTATCAGACATTATCTCTCTTAATAAAATATAATTTGGTTAAGGTTACGGGAGAGACACGTGCTACGTTTTACCAATAGTGAAAATATTATTTTTGTTCCATTTCATTTATTTCATATTTCAGTTATCACAAACCTGTTGTTTCATTTTTAGAGTTTAATACACATCATGATCAGACCGAGCGAAATGTACTAGAATAATGTATACACAATAATAGTAAATATATATTTTTTAAATGTCATATAGAACGAAAATGGAAAATGGAAAATGTAAATGTAAATGAATATAGAAGGAAAAAAGTTGTGTTTCATATTATTAACCTCGCCTTGATGAAGTTTTCACTTCTGCCGTGTGGTCTTAAGGACACCCATTTTTTTTTCTATTATAAGATAACATCTTATTTTGTAATCCATATTATTCCATATGTCTTGGTTGTTTGTCAGAATTATAGTCATAAATAATTTTATTGTACACCCAGTGAAAGAGATCCACTATGTTATAGACAAGAAACATAAATATATTTCAGAATATATCAAATGCATCCGGTAGACATTTCAGTTTCAATAATAGGCAGATAGAATAGATAACTTTATCCATGCTTGATCTATTACATGTATGTGATGTATGTACAGAAGATTAAAAAGTATGGCAACATCTCCCAGAAATAACACAAAATACAAACTAAACAGTTATATCACAATTGTACCCTATGCTCAATAAACTCATGGTAAGGATTATACTTTTAGATACCTATTTATTTTTATCCTAATTGAAAAACATTCTACTGATACTGTTATACTAAAGGAATTCCACATTTTTTGATGTTACATTTTTTCTGTTACAATGTATGTGGTTCGGATAAAAAATTCTTCAAATATGGGTGGAGTTTATAGGTTACTTATGTGGATAGATAGTCCACACATCTTTTTTATTGCACAAGAGCTATTTGGGCGTCTACAATTTTTTCCTCATACGACGTACATTGTATGGATAACAAATTCTCCAAATATGTTTGATTTTGATGGTGTTGGAAGGGGTGGCAAAGAGTCGCACGCTGTGGAATTTATAGGTTACTTATGTGGCTAGGTAGTGTCCACGCATATTTTTTATTGCACAAGAGCTATTTGGGCGTGTACATTCCCCCCCCCCCTCATACGATGTTTATTGTTCGGATAACAAATTCTCGAATATGTCTGATTTTAGAGGTATTGGACGGGATGGCAAAGAATCGCACGACGTGAACCTGAAGATTATAAGTTACTTATGTGGGCTAAGTAGTCCACACATAATATTTATTGCACAAGAGCTATTTGTGCATGTACATTTTTTTCTCATACAATGTATATAATAATAATAATAATAATAGCTTTATTTGTCCAACGGTTTACCCAGTTATAGGACAGTATTAAATATACACATAATGTACAACGTACTACTCAATAACTTATACTAATAACTCAAATATACAACAGAATTGTGAGTAATAATAAATATGAAAACAATATAATTTAGTAAAGTAAAAAAATATGTCAAAAAAATATGTCAAAAAAATATGTCCCCATAGTGAAGATTAGCGGCTCTGCACATCACCACCAGCGGAGATCCTTTAAGAAGGTTAGTGCGAGAAAAGGGAAGTAGGAAGGTATGGGTAAAACGAGAGGAGATTCTAGGAATGAAGAAATCCAGACATGAGAGCAAATAAGGGCAGTCAACACGCCCACTGGATAGTTTCCATACAAATCGTGCACCATGTATCTCACGACGGTAACTCAAGGCTTGCATATTATGTGCGTCTAATAAATGTGAATAATCTATGCCACGCTGAGGATAAGTACCGGAACATTTAAAAGACAAATATTTCAGGAATCTTCGCTGCACTCTTTCAATGGAAAGTTGTAAGTAAAGATATTGAGGAGACCATACTTGAGATGCATACTCCAATTTGCTCACAACTAGACTGAAATAAAGTGTCTTCATCAACTGAATATTATTAAAAAATTTGCAACAACGCAATATGAAACCCAACGTCCTAGACGCAGATGCACACATCGAGTCTATATGGTTAGAGAAGCTGAGCCGAGTGTCAAAGTATACCCCAAGGTCCCTAATACCATTAACTCTAGACAACGTATTCCCGTCTAGGATATATACTGATGATACATTGTTTACTTTACGTGTGTAAGATATGAAGCAACATTTATCAATATTTAACTTTAAATTGAATTTGCGACACCAGTCAGTCAAGACACTTAAATTACTTTGGAGTTGGACCACATCATTCCAGGATTTTATAGAACTGTAAATTTTCAGATCATCAGCATAAGCAAGTACCGGACACGTTAATTGCATCAGTACGTCGTTTATGTACAATATGAATAAAAGAGGACCTAGATTTGAGCCTTGTGGCACCCCAGATGAAGGAAAAAATTCTGGCGACTTGTACCCATTATAAAAAACGTAATTAGGTCTCTTAGTGAGATAAGAATGGATAAGCTTGAGCAAATTCGGCGTTAATCCCAGTGCATATAGTTTGTTCATTAAGAATCCATGATCTATCGTATCAAATGCTTTGCTGAAATCCGTATAAATCACATCCACCTGTCCTGAATTGTCCAACTCTCGGCAGGTAAATTGTGTTAGCGCAGTCAGGTTAGTAACTGTCGAACGCCCCCGCACGAATCCATGTTGGTGTTGAGAGATCAATGATTTAGTATTAAAATATATGCATGAATAAAGTACACTTTCGAATACTTTCGCAAAGTTGCAAATGATCGAGATCGGTCTGTAATTCTCCCCTTTGGTATTGTCATCTTTTTTAAAGATGGGAGAGATTCTTGTTCATCGCCAACGGCCAGGAAATTCCGACGTCCTGATGGATAGGTTTATAATAAGCGCCAGCGGCTTTGATAAGGAGGATCCTGCTTGACGCACCAATTTGCTAGGGATCTGGTCATCACCTGCACTGAAATCATCTGGCAATGCGGACATAATTCTAAGCAATTCATCCTCAGAGGTACCATGCAAAGTAAACGGTAAGTGGTTGGATTCCGAATCTTCCACGCAAAAGGGGGTACTAGGATGATAAATAGATGAAAACATATCCGCAAATCTGTTGACTATGCCTTGAGGGGAGTCAATTGGGGTATCATTGAAAGTTAAAGTACTAGGAATACGCGAAGATCCAGTTTTGCTTCTCATATATCGAAATATCTCTCTAGGATTACTCAAAATAGAACTTTCAACTTTGTCCATATAGGATTTATAGGATTCATTAATAAGCGTCTTGCAGATTCCTCTCAACCTATATTGTTCGGATAACAAATTCTCCAAATATGTCTGATTTTGGCGGTGTTGCGCGGGGTGGTAAACAATCACACCTTGTGGAGGTTATAATAGTCCACACATCTTTTTTAGAGCACAGTAGCTATTTCGGGTTGGATGCATATTTAAGGACCGCAGCAATTTCTGGCGCAATATCATGCAGTAAGCACTTAGTTAAATGAGAGTTGTCTATCCTTTTTCAAATTTAATTTAACTTGTACGTAAGTTGCTTTTAATTTAATATTATTATTTTTCAATCTATATTACAGGAAATTATTTTTTAAATTTTTTAACCATCTACATTTGTAATGTGCTCTATTATCGTTGTTGGCAACGCCATTACTAATTTCACACAAGTCCGAAACCTAGTGAAATTAGTAGAGAAAAATGAACATTAATCGATAAACGTTACATAAAAATTTATAGACGTTAAACGATTGACATTACTCCATGAATTTTAAATGATAATCGTAGACGTTATGTGATAGATTTAACATTTTCCACGTTACACCTTAAATGCCAAACCGTAAACGTTAATCGTTATAACGTTAAACTTTAAAACATCAAATTATGCAGTTTGAAAAAAAAACGTGAAGAATATAAATGATATTAAAGTCAATTTGGAAAAGATTTTCAACATTAACATAGGAAGTAACACTTTCACTTTTACCCAAAAACTGTTTTGTTACGAATATTTGTGAAATTATTTATTCCTCACAAATTTATTTATATATTTATTGTACCATACCTGAATTTAGATGTTAATCGTACGTATAAGAAAGTCGTGTGGTGACCGCACCTCGTTTTTTATATTAATTTTTACAGATACTTATAACTTTGTTTTATTATAATTTCAAAAGTACGTAATTTGGCGTATATTAATATTCTCTGGAATATAGGGGCGTACACTACTATACAAAATGTGTGTAGAAGTCGTTAGAAAAGCTTATTGAAACAAGAAGTAGCAGTGCAATTTGATTGATTTTTGTTGTTGTAGATGGTACTAAGGTATAGTGCCAATATTTACAATAAGCATATTAAAATTGTATCTATAAGCAAATACAGCAACTATGGGATCTTTTTAAAAAGCGTTATAAAAGAATTGATAATATTGAATAGATAATTGCGTAAACATAAAACGTAAAATTTTAATAAACCTTCAGGATTAATAGTAACAGTGCATACATTACAATTATCGTGTTATGTATATGCGAACAGTAGTAGTTAAAAACATAACATTTTAAAAAATTTAACTATTTCAATGAATTTGGTAATATCTATTTATAGCAAGAGCGACAAGGAAAGTTATTTGAGAAGGCACCATTTCTTATATTTATTAATAAAAACTATTATAAAAGCATTTTTATTTCACAAAACATTACGCTGAATAAGTAGGTAGGTAGGTACATATCAAAAAGTTTCATCAAAATAAAAACTATATTCGTAATTATTATTAAGTTATTTAAAATAAGGTACACTGAAAATAATGTCAGAATTCCACAATACTTTATTTGCATAACACACTAATACAGTGGTCCCGGAAAAGTCAAATATAGAGGGGGGCAAAGTAAAATAGATTAAAACTATACACCTTTATTGTTAAAAATACATACATAGAAATACGGTTATAAAAATAAACTTTTATGTTATTTTTCTAATCGGAGAAAAGAGATTTCTTCTGTTTCGAGAAAAGCTATTAATTACTTTTTTCTACTCCCATACTTTAATTGTATTATTAGATATGCTGAACCTGTACTTTAATGATGTCCATTACGATACAGATTTTCATTATGATACAAGTTTATATCCAATAGGAATGCGACATTCCAATATTCAAACAATATTCAATATGGCGACTGCATATCTGACAGATATATAAATTAAATAAATGTGACAGTTCTCTGCAATTTACAAGTGCTTAAAATTTGTGCTTTTTTGAAAATATAAACGGTAAAAATGAGGGATAATGGCAGTGAAATGTAAAATTTGAGTCCACCAGAAATTATGGAACAAGCCTTAGTAACCACCAACAATTTATTACCAGCTAAATTCGCAAAGGTGCATGGAAAATTTTAACCTCAATTTTTGAAATGGAATGTTCAAAAAATGTTTTATTATGGGGTCGTAGAAAAAATAATGTATGCAACTCGCAATTAATGCCTATTAAGACACTCGTATTCATTACAATACTCGGCTTCGCCTCGTATTGTAATTTTCTTACTCGTGTCTTAATAGCTATTATTAAATTCTCATTGCATAATATACTATTTCAATAAATGTGTCTTTAATTTTATTCACAGATTCTCTGTGAACGCTAAGCATACAGAGACCAGAAAGTCTCTCTTGTTTTGCATTATTGATCTCAACCAGGTTTTTATCCGTCGGAGCGTACTAAAAGATCTTTCAATTGTTGTTGTAGTGGGAGGTAAGGCTAAAAAAAGTTGTAACGCTTTTTTGATGCAAGAAAAGCACCAGCAATCTTTATCTATTAATTCAACAAACTGGAGCTCAGTCTCAGCATCGTGACTTTTGACTTTGGAAACACACATTTATTTTCAAGTTTCGACTTCAAAATTCGAATTTTCAATTTCTGCCTATATGATTAATTGCGGGTGAAATATGGACAGAACAAATGCACTATCCGTCTCTGGGGAAAATCGGACTTCAATGGACTGTATAATCGAATCCAGATAGAGAGTAAATAAAGACATTCGATAATAATTTTCAGCACTATCAGTAGAGTAGTTAGCCCGCTGTGTTTGCGTTGCAGTTAATCTAGGTATCTTAATAACAATGTCAAATTTTCTTCCGTCCAATACACATTTTTGAAATATATCTTTAATGTAATTCTCTGCATCAGCCCTGAGATCTTTCAGAATAGATAAAAGTAATTAAATATGTTTCTTCGTCGATAAAAGGTTTATTGTTTTTGCTTGTAAAATATTACAAACAGGCTCCAGTTTAGCACTATAGAGTGAAATAATATGCAAACACACAATAAATTTAGGAGTGGAACTTGCGCATAACAGCTGGTTGAATTTCGATCGTGTATCTCCATTAATTTCCATCGTATTTGATAAATGTTCTAGGGCGTTTCTTATTTCCTCAAAATGTTTCGAAAATATTCTAATAGACTTATACTTGACAGACAATCTAGTTTCACAAAATAAAGGAATTTTGGGTACATACATATTTTCTCCGATATGGACTTTTGCGGAAAAAGTTAATTTCTTTTATATAAGTAGCTACTGAATTTTGTACATCCTGGATTTTATTTAAGTCTTTGCCCACCAAGTTAAGTTTGTGTGAAGCACAATGAAAAAAGAGAGCGTTGCTATATTTCTCACGAATTATTTTCTGCACTCCGTTTACGCGGCCTGCCATTGTCGCACAACCATCAAATAGTAATCCTACTAACTTTTGCATATTTAAGCCATAATTTTCGCAAGTTTGTAATATTGCTGAGTAAATCCCAAGAATTCCTCACGTACCTACTAAATCATTTTTATCCACGAATCTTACTCCTATCGAGAGCTGGTCAGCACCAAAAATATCAGCAGATTCATCAGCTAACAATGAAAAACCTTCACTGTTGTGCACTTCTGTAATAATTTCTTTTCGAATAATATCTTAATTAATTCATTCTGAGTCTGGTGAGAAGTATATTTAGCATTTTTTGCACATTTTCCAAATGATCTTTTATACTAAATCTCCGCTCTCGACTCTAAAATTTAGGAGATCATCAAAATTTTTAGTGGTTTTACCACGAAGAGGTAAATCGTGGGTACCACAGAAAATTATAGTGAAAATGATTGGCATAAGTTTTTCTCTATTAGACTTAATTTGTTCCCGTTCATAGCTACTGAGCTGTTCAGTGACATAAGTACTTTTACCCTCAATAACATGTCGAAAATTTACAGCTTTTATTGTCGATGAACGATGCCACTCCGACAACATATGTTTTTTTTTGTATTTTTATGGAAGTCTTTGTAATTCTTGAAAAGTTTTGCAATGAAAGATCCAAAAACCCCAATCGTAATTTTGTAACCATTCATAACGAAAAACTCATTTTCCATCTGTACCTATCCCTTTTAAAATTGCAACTTGAATCGCGAACAAAATGTCGAGTCAATAACGCATATCTTGTTTCATCGGAAATTGAAACATGCTTTTCAATAAAATCTTCTATATCTAAAGGATGCATCTGAACAGTACGATTTTCACCAACACCAGATAATGACGTTGTATTAGATTCATGATCAACTTAAAATGTGTTTATGTATACAAAATGACGGGAATGCGAGGCAGATGGCCACGCAGCATCCTGCAGCGTTGTCATGATTTATGCGAAATCATGAAATTAATATATTATCTTGAGCTACGAGTAAAGAATAGAACAGGAGAGAGTCTCCTTAATAATAATATTTGTCCAAATTTGGTAACTAAATATGGCCGCCGCAATGCCTAGGCGTGCATAAATATTTTGTAGAGGGTATATGTACACTTCCTGTGTTCTCGATAATCATTTAGAATAGGTTGTTAGTCCAAAAATAATTAAAGAAATATCGTGAGTGTATTATGTTTTCAATTCTTTTCTTCTTTTTAATATATTATAGACGGGTTTAAATGAAATCTGCGTCAAAAATATGACAAATATTAAATGACTTGGATATATATGTTACGACACTGAACACATAATCAGACATGTCAGATATATGACAATTTATTTAAAATACCTCTTTTTAAATTATTATTGCCTATGTTGAATGCCAATGAAATAACTTACCGATGAAGAGAAAAATTAATATTTTTTGTTCTTGCCGTTTTAGAACGACCACAAGCCACACAATTGACCATTATAGAAACACTAAAATGTCATTTTTGACATAACCGGACATAACTGACCTACCGAAAAGGGTAACTCCGTCTAAAAAATACCTATTTCCACACCACGTTATGCTCTCTCCTGTTCTATTCTTTACTCGTAGATCTTGAGTGTTATAAAATATTTAGTATTCAATTTTGTTTGGACTATTGATTTTAAATGAAAATTCTAATATTTAACGAGTGCTAGCTAGGTAAAAACAAAACAATTTTTTAGGGGGGGGGGAAGAGCCCTGCTTTGCCACCCCTTTCCGCCGCCACTGCAGTAATACATTAACGTTGGTGTCGAACATTGGTGTTACTTATTTTTAAGATGAGAACTTGAGTCTAATAAAAATTCTGATAATGATAGTGTACTTAGAGTAAAATTAAGTTTTCTATTATTTTGCCAATGCTATTATCGAAATCACACATTTTGTCCACTTCTAACAATAATGTTAATGTTATCTAATGCACTTATATGATTTATTATTGGCAACAACATAATCCTTAACTTAAGCACATGCAAATTCGAAGAGTTTAGGTTACGATGTAATATATAAGTAAATACTGAATGGGCCATTGAGGAAAAATACTATGGAGACGCTGTAAAGCATCATTGCTGTACCCTCAAAATGGGGGCTAAGTGTGGGACCGGACAACTCAAAATTATAATCTGTCATCCCACACCTGTCAGGTCTACACTAACCTATGAAATGCGGTCGCTGTCGACAGCACTTTGTAGTCGCATCTTGGCAATCAACAGTTGTTTATAGAGCAAAATAGTCGAGCGTCAACGAGCAGTCCAGATTGGAAGCTGCAGCCAACTTGCTGCCCAACCCGCCGCGCAGTCCAAGTGCAGTCGAAAAGAGAACGAACGTTCACACGAACTTCAAATTGCAGTCGCCACTCATTGGGCGGTTTTGTCAGATTTCGGTCAGTTCACTCTTGATTCTTGAATATTGTGTGTGTAAATTAAATTAAATGGAAGGCGATTTTGACACTGATGCTTTCATTGATGATATAAAAAATAAGGAATGTCTTTGGAACTATAAAGTTGAGACATACAGTGACAAAATTGAAAAGAATAAGGCCTGGGCTGATATCTGTGAAATCTTCGACTTCTTCCACGTCACAATGCAGTCCGTATCGACTACAGATGGAGTCGATACGGACTGCTCCGAGCTGTCCAACCTGACTTCGCTTGAAGTCGACTTGAGCAGCAGTTATGAGGTCGGCCGCAATATGCGGTCGCTGTCGACCTCATAACTGCTGCTCAAGTCGACTTGATAGTTCCAAAGACATTCCTTATTTTTTATATCATCAATAGGGAGCGGAATCGAGCGAGCTAAACTACCACGGAGCCACAACCGTGAAAAGAAATAATGTAAACAACTGCGTGTTGTTTACATTATATCTGAATAGCACTAATTCATAGGGCGAACTGCAACATCTGTTTACGCCCGAGAATCAGAGAAAAAACTGCCATAAAATAAGGAATTTTATGAATAAAATCCTTTCTTCATCGGCGTAGGTACAAGGGTGACGAGTTTTTAAAATTTATTATATTTACCTAATATTTCGCAATATAATATGTATGTTTCAATAACATACGCGTACATTTTTAGTTATCATTTATTTAGATCTAGAACGTTGTTTATGTTACTTTTTCTGAGATAAAAATTAATTGTCAGTGATTCCGAAATTTATTGCAAAGTCTGTAAAATATCGTCACTTAGCTTTGCTAAAACATACACAGAAATAGTTTTCATGCAGAGAATTTCGATAGTTTGCAAAATTTCGTTACATGTTTAAATGACGATGCTCGAAGTATTTCTGAGTGCAAGGAACTAACACAAATCCCAAATTTAAAAAATCAGTTGTTATTCCTTCAGGAACACTGTGAAAATTTGCCTAAACTAATGACATATTTTGAAAATCGAATCTCAAATTAAAAAATGAGGTGTGGCCACCACACGACTTTCTTATACGTATGAGCGTTTCAAACTATACTATATTTTTTTTACACAAAAATTATTCAAAATCCTATTCTAAGTATTTCTGTTCTCTTAATAAATCGCTATAGAATGCATACTTAGCAAGATATTCGAAAAAAGGACTACTCCCTAAGAGTAAAAGTGTTACTTCCGGTCCGAATTTTGAAATTTCATATATACAAAAAATATTGCAAATCTAGCACTAAATACTTTTGTATTCTTGATAAATACATATATAATGTAGCATAATTTACGACATATTCGCAAAAAATCGCTATTCGATAAGAGTAAAAGTGGTAATTCCGGTCTGAATTTTGAAATTGTTTTTATGCAAAAGATATTGAAAATTACGTCTTAAATACTTTTATACCCGTAACGTACCTGTCTAAAAAGCATGACATGCGAAATATACGCAAAAAACTGATTTTCGATAGGAGTAAAAGACCTACTTCCGGTAGCAGCTTCGAAAAACTTTTTAAATAAAATTGTTCTCAATTTTAATTTCAAATACATATGAATTCTTTATAAATTTGTTTAAATTTAGTAGTTGACGAAATATTGGCAAAATTTAATTTTTCCACTGAAGTAAACTGCTACTTCCGGTCTACCGATTTTACTGAAAAACTACTCAGATCTCAAGACGGAGATTAGACACGTAAATACAAAATTTGGAATTGATATCTACAGCGGTTATCGTGGTCACATAGAGACACAGACATTTTTTAAAAACATCTTTTTCGGTATCAGGGGACTTCAAAACGTGGACATCTGCAAAAATCTCGTACTACGTATAAGAAAGTAAAAATGGATTAACCCAGTGGCGGCTCGGGGCGTGAGCAGCCACACAGACAAGACCGACTCGCCCATTATCGGGGATGTACTCCCAGATGTCGAGCATATCACCGACAACAAACGAACCAGTCCCGTCCACGCAACTGCACCTCCAAATCTGGGGCACCAGCCGCCACTGGATTAACCACATTAGATGTGGCTATTAATAATTCCAAGTGACTTAGACGCAGTTTTTAATAGAAATCCAGGTTTAATAACATTGCGGCAATTGTGTCTGCTAAATACGCTGAAATAAAAGAATATTTACATTACGTAAATATAACCAGTTGCGATGTAGAAAAGACGTTTTCTATCTACAAAGATGTACTTAATTCAAAGAGAACAAGTCTTACAGAAGGGAAAATGAACAAATAGTAGGGTATTTTGTATTTTATAATCATGAGCCACTTGTTATTCAATTATATAAATAAAATTAAAACCTCTTTAAAAATACAACATTTCAATAGCGCGCCCATGGGCGATGAGTCATGACTCGCTCGATTCCGCTCCCTAATCATCAATGAAAGCATCAGTGTTAAAATCGCCTTCCATTTAATTTAATTTACACACACAATATTCAAGAATCAAGAGTGAACTGACTGAAATCTGACAAAACCGCCCAATGAGTGGCGACTGCAATTTGCAGTTCGTGTATGTACATTCTCTTTTCGACTGCACTTGGACTGCGCGGCGGGTTGGGCAGCAAGTTGGCTGCAGCTGCCAATCTTGACTGCTCGTTGACGCTCGTCAATTTTGCTCTATAAACAGCTGTTGATTGCCAAGATGCGACTACAAAGTGCTGTCGACAGCGACCGCATATTGCGGTCCGTCTATTTCCAGCCTAATACACGATGTACTTAACAAACACTCCACTTCTTACCAACACAACCTGTTTGACTTAAGTGTAGAAGTATCAATATGGCGGACCTGATTACGTGACGTCGTCTCCCTACCTATTCTTTCTCAATGGTATGGGCACTTTTCTTACTATTTCATTAACTACCTATGTAGGAAATTTGATGAGAAGTTGCGTAGATAATTTAGAAAGACATTATAATCTTTCCAGATTTTACATGTTGCCCTTTAGGATTTTCAGAGGGACTAACACTACATTCACCATACTATAAAATGTTAGCGATTACAAAAAGAAAGTTAGTAAAAGTGATAAAATACCTTAATAAAATGAATAAGCACTTTACTTGCCTATTATTTAATGAATATTAGCAGTAAATAGAACAATAAAAAACAATATAAAATACGCATATCGACAAAATTGATAGTAGAAAATTCACACTCCATCTCAACCAATCACAAACACTTATTTTAAGGCTTATGATTCCTAACGTTCAATGGCGTATAGTGTTTATTGTTTATCATTACCTCAGTTTGATTGAATCGCGCTAGTGTTTCAAGTGACCTATTGATACGATTGTTGGAATCATGGACGCAGGGATATTTCCAGAGCGATGCATCTGCATCTTTACATTATATAATAAACAAGCATCCATATAATTATAGGTAAGTATGTAAAATTAGGCATTTACGTCATGTAAAATGTCAAATTCAATTACACTCACGCGACACACAGAAACGCGTGCAGCTGCGAGGCTATTCTTTAATTTTTCCCCTGCATTTTCTACCAAGACAGACCAAAACCATTCCTTTTCCAATGGCCATACTTGGAATTGTTTTCTTCTGGTTCTCCTTATTATTTATATTTCGTATTTTATATACGTTCTCTCCCGTTTAGACATAACTTTTGGTTGGATTTAGTGTAGGATTTAGATCCCACTTATCGTTTTAATAGACGTTTCAACTTCCGTTTATCGTTAGGTTACCTACTACTTGTCTATTGTGCTTGATGTTTATTTTTCGATCAATGTGTATTTTTGGTGCTCTACCGACATCCTGCAAATAATTGTGGTATGACGTGGCAAACCAGCCTCTCGATATCCCTATAGGAGCAGCGACCATTTCTAGAAACCATGAAGATTTTAGGTTGTGAAAGGAAACTAATATTTCGTAATCACATGAAAATTTATGGTACGATTAATACTTTTAATCTAAAACTTGTTGCTGTGTTTTGTACTTTTGCGTTTTACATACACTAGTTGTTTTAACTCGATTTTTTCTTAAGGGGGCTTACGCAGAGGTGCCGACTAACTGCCGTGAGGTAGGAAGTAAGGGGGTGGCGCAATATGCGCTAATGTAAATTCCTCCGATGTAAGGTATTCGTTAAAATAAAACAAACAGCAGAAATTTTTGTTTTTCTTATTATGTGTTTGCATTAAATTGAATATAAAGGATTAATTAAGGCTTCGTTTGTGAGTACTTTCTTATAATTCAAATTATTTACTCCTACATTTCATTCTCAATGTTGTCGAAATTTACAACATCATAATAACGTTTCAGAAACTTTATTTTAAAAACTAATTCCAGTTGAGCATGCCTTTGTTTATTTGTGTTTTAAATTTCGTTTTGATATTTCGTAAATAAAAGCAGTACTATTATTTTAACGAAACCTTGTAAAGTCCAGAATTTACACTAGCGCATATGGCGCCACCCCCTTACGTCCTACCTCACGGCAGTTAGTCCGCACCTCTGCTTAAGCCCCGTTAACTCCGTTATGGTTAATAGGTGGCATGATATGTGGCTTTCAGTTAAACTTGCCCAATTCGTGAAATCCATCCGGAATTCCCCGTATTCGCACAAGGGCATAGCGACTTCGAGTTCACCTATGTTTGACATATGTTCTGGAACAACACAATCTAGGTAAGATGATAAGTATAGCTAGTCAGGCCACGTATTCCAAAGCATCGAGGCACTTAAAATTGCGATTTAATTACATGGTTATATATGCGCAGGCGCCATACTTCATATTTTACTCGTAAGTGATTTACGAAGAATAACTATTTTTGACAGGCAATTTAGATTCTATTTATACTATATGTACTTTATGTGGTTATTGTAAATAAACAAGTATTTGCAAATAAAATCTTGTGTAAACCAAAAATAAACCATTACTGTGACTTACATATACCGTAGCCGACAAATTTTAATTTCTGTTTACAGCTCTATACTAGCTATCTATCCCATGCAGAAGATGACCTTATAATATGCAGCGATGACTGCTTTCCAACAGTGGTGGGAGAAACAACGCAGTCGGGGGATTTTCACATTTGATAGCAAACGTTTGCCGGGTGTACTTGGCAGCCTCGCTATATGTTTGTCTTTACTTTATTCGCCGTGCTCTTTTCCTCTTCTACTTTCGTACCAGAAATTAAAATTTGTCGACTACGGTATACATTTATACGTAAAACGTATATGCATATATGCATGTGTTTGGGATACACACATACATTCAAAAATAAACCTCCAACTTTTTGTGATTTTTTTAGCACAATTATTTCTACAATAGGTATGGGCATATCTTATGGTCGTGATAAATACATCACTTTGACAATTTTTATGTTTTTTGTAATATTCTTCGCCCATTACGTTGCGACATATATTCGTTTTAAAATATATAAACAGTTAATTTTTGAAGAACATTTTATCATTAGATGACAGTGGAACTGAGAATGTTGCGTAACTTGTAAGCTTATTAAAGCATTATAGGATTTACTACAAATAAAATTCTGAGATCTGTCATTGATCGATGATTATAGGTAAAAACATTAGCGAAAATTGGGATGTTGCGAATTTGGTATATCTCAGCACCAGTTTCACTTATAGAAAATTTAATATATAAGTACCTATTATTTATTGAATTATCGTGGTTTGACATCGGTTGTTAATGAAACCACCAAATTACAGCCCAGAAAATATGAATTTCTTAGAAATTCTAACGAAAAATACAAATGTTGTATATTTCTACAAACTAATTTCTTATGTGTTCAATTAATATTGCTGCACAACAACAAAAGCAATAATATGTATATAATGTGAATTTCTAAGCATTAAAAAAAGTATTTAATCTTTTAAGTCACATTTTAGGAAATCGTCTACTGAATAAACACTGTAATAACTCAAAATATCTTCCACTTTCTTTATGAAAAACTTGTCATTCTCTTTAGCTTGAGCCCCTAGTAAGTAATAGTAGTTCTTTTCTATTATCTATAAAGAAGTTATGATTTAATTAAGATTATTATTATTATTAAAAGGTCAAAGTCTTCAAGTTGTATTTTAACGTACTTCTACCCTGTGGTAGAGTTGCCAAATTACTTGACATGTTCTTTTCGGAATATATGGATTATCTTGAAAAAGCGGATCTTACCGTCTCTAACGATACAGAAAAGCTTCACATACTAGACTTAGCAAACAGACCTTTGAAAGAGAAATAAATGATGATGCCTTTCTCCACGTCGCAGCATCTTCAAATACATATGGAGTCGCCACTGAAGGCAATTTTACATCATTTTATATTTTTTGTAGTCTTGCGCCGCCAGTTTAAGCGCTATGAAATCGGAAACTGTTCTTTTAAAGCAACCAGTCTTATACGGCGGTTTCCTATCAACGGAGTCAACGGAGTTAAAATATTATGAGGTGTGAGCGTAGTGACAAACACCTTTACCGCACTAATGCACAGAAAACTAGATACGTTTTTCGACAACTATGTTGTCATAATCAGTAGAACTGGTAAGAGTGTCTTTTTAGTGTATTTTGTTTAGTATCAAACCTCAGTCTACAATTAAGTTTCTTATACGTAGTGTAGGCCGGAATAATGTAAAAATTTATTTGGTAAGTAAATGACACCACTAAATAACACAAAAGTGACTGTAACAACAGTGCTTTCGACATTCGGTATTTTGAAAATGATAGTTAAACCTTGGGATAGGATTGTCATGCTTCCAGTGGCGGCCCGTGATTTTTTTTGGGACGGGAGGGGCTGAGTGTTTAATATCAAAAATTAAGTACAGACAAAAATAAACTCAATATGCTATTTAATTAACTTGTTTGAAAATAAAATCCATCCGCCGTTCCTTACGATCAGCAAAATGATTAATACCTAACTAATTCATTGAAGTTTGGTGTTGATGTCAGTAATTGTTTTTCAATAGAACACATTGCTGGCACATACTCTGTTTCTCGCATGGTATTTTTAGAAAATGTTTTTATTCTCTTAAAAGTAGAAAAACACCGTTTATGTGATTTTTTCTATTTTGGTTATTAAAACTTCAAAAAAGCTTAAAATGAGAGACATGTTTCGTTCGAACATTTTAAATATTTGTAATTATGATTAAAACGTCTATGGAAACTGTAACTTCGTACGTGTTCGGAATGTCAGTGGTGACCTTGCTTTGACTTCGACCAAGTTCATATGGGTTCGGACGTCTTCGGAATGTCGGTGAAGGCCTTGCCTTGTCTTCGGCCAACTTCGTTTGTGCTCGGACGTCTTCGGAATGCCAGTAGTGGCCTTGCTTTGACTTCGGCCAACTTCGTATAGGTTCGGACATCTTCGGAATGTCGGTGAAGGCCTTGCCTTGTCTTCGATCAACTTCGTTTGTGTTCGGACGTCTTCGGAATGTCGATGAAGGCCTTGCCTTGTCTTCGGCCAACTTCGTGAACATTTTAAATATTTGAATATAGGCGGTGTCATATATAATTACATGTCCTACACGTTCCTGGAACGGTATGCTATTACAGGCTATTACGGATCCACACGGTTCAAATGATCCAGTTCCGGGACCCGGCTCACAATGAGGAGCTGAACCGAGTGAGCTGAGTCAAAGAAAGGAACCGTTTTGCCCACCTCTAATACGTATATAAGAAAGCCGTGTGGTACCTACATCTGATTTATTTCTGTCACTAATATTTTTCAATGCTACTATACAGTGAGTGTCCAAAAGCCCCCCCCCCCGGTATCTTTTAAACGAAAGAGAATAAAACGTTCAAACAAAAATAAAACAAAACCATAAGAAAAATACTAACTTTATGACCATGTCATGTTTTTAAATTTTGACTTAAAACTTTTAAATGACAAAGGTCGTCGAGTGACCTCTCAGACCTATCATTTGAAAGGTATTTGGAATGAATTGGTAAGAATAGAAGAAACAGACGAAATAATGTTTTTAATAAAATAAATGAACAATTAAATTACACTGTTTAACAAAGCAAATGTAAAAAGTACTGAAATTGAAAAAAAACAAATAATTCAGAACACATCACCATGAGTTTAAATTAAATGTTCAAAATGAGCACCCTCAACCTTTTGACAATAGAACAACCGATTGCAAAACTCATCACGGACGTTGTGAAGAGTATCTGGAGTAGTGGAGCTGCATTCATCAATTATTCTTTGAGATTATCAATCAATTAAGATTAGTTATATTATTTTCTTAAACGTGCTTACTAGTAAAAAAATGAGGTGTGGCCACCACACGACTTTCTTATACGTATGAGCGTTTCAAACTATACAATCTTAAGAATTTTTGTATACAAAACTTATTCAAAATCCTATCTAAGTACTATTATTCTCTTAATAAATCGCTATAGAATGCATACTTTGCAAGATATTCGAAGAAAAGTGCTACTCGTTAAGAGTAAAAGTGCTACTTCCGGTCCGAATTTTGAAATTTCATGTATACAAAAAGTATTGCAAATATAACTCTAAATACTTTTGTACTCTTAATAAATATATATAGAATGCATAATTTACGACATATTTGCCAAAAATCGCTATTCGGTAAGAGTAAAAGTGTTACTTCCGGTCCGAATTTTGAAATCTTTTTTATACAAAAGATATTGAAAACTATGTTTTAAATACTTTTATACACGTAACGTAGCTGTCTAAAAAGCTTGACTTGCGAAATATTCGCAAAAAACCGATTTTCGATAAGAGTAAAAGACCTACTTCCGGTAGGAATTTCGAAAAACTTTTTAAGTAAAATTGTTCTCAATTTTAATTTTAAGTACATATGAATTCTTTATAAATTTGTATAAACTTAGTATTTGACGAAATATTGGCAAAATTCGATTTTTTCACTGAAGTAAACTGCTACTTCCGGTCTACCGATTTTACTGAAAAACTAATCAGATCTCAAGAGGGAGATTATACACGTAAATACAAAATTTGGAATTGATATCTCCAGCGGTTTGACCGCTATCGTGGTCAAACACAGACACACACACACACAGACAGACAGACACACACACACACACAGACATTTTTTAAAAACCACTTTTTTGGTATCAGGGGACCTCAAAACGTGGACATCTGCAAAAATCTCGAGGTCGAAAATTTTCATCATCACAATACTTCCTTATACTACGTATAAGAAAGTAAAAAGTAATATGATGAAAATTTTGGATGACAAGTTTTTTGCAGACATCCACGTTTAGAAATCCCAAGATAACGATGAAGCCGTTTTTGCAAATGTGTGTATTTTTGTGTGTACGGGAAGGTGGGGCAAAGTGAAACAGTGGGGCAAAGTGAAATTTTAGTTTTCTGAAAAAAATTGTGCGGCCATCTAGTGTTTATAGGCATAATAATCTGTCCAATGAAGTCATACGTTGTACTACAGATTCCTATATTCGACAAATAAAAAATGTATGTTTTGTTGTAAAAACTGAGATTTCGAGATGTTTGTTACAACATTTTATGGTAAGCAGTGAATCTATAAAACTTTTTAAAGTAAGTATTTGGAACTATCGTTTATGCATGTCAGAAATACAAGTTTTTTAGCATGTGCTTTTGTACTTTGTCACTTTTTTTGGGTATGTTAAACTGTAAAACGTACATTTCAAAATGAAGGCGAAGAATGGGGCAAAGTGAAATAAGCCGGCTGGGGCAAATGGAAATATTTCACTTTACCCCAATTGTATGTAGGTAAGGTCACTTTTCACATTAATCACTGTTATTTACAGATGAGGAACTATAAAAGAAAAAGTAGTATGGACTCTTGGTCTGAGGTAGCCATAAAGGCCGCAATTTTTGTCTGTCAGAGCAGGGAATCTTTCTC
The DNA here is from genome assembly GCA_963170755.1 of Amphimallon solstitiale. Classification (NCBI taxonomy): domain Eukaryota; kingdom Metazoa; phylum Arthropoda; class Insecta; order Coleoptera; family Scarabaeidae; genus Amphimallon; species Amphimallon solstitiale. Next base: position 27,020,801 of record OY720678.1, read on the forward strand.
AGAATGCTGCTTCTAAGCAATACAATGTCTCTCTTGCTACGCTACATCGACTGGTGAAGTCAGATAAAGAAACAGCTGAAGCTGCAAAAAAAATTGTGCCATTTCAGAACTATTTTTAATGAAGAAATGGAAAACCAATTGAAGACTTACTTGCTGGAAATGGAAAAAAGATTTTTTGGTTTTTCAACCTACGAACTCCGGAGTCTGGTATATCAATATGCAGAGCAAAATAACATTACAAAAAAGTTCAACAAGGAAAAAGGTTTGGCAGGGAAGTACTGGTTACTTGGTTTCATGAAGCGACATCCTGATCTCTCACTGCGAACCCCAGAAAATACGTCTGCCGCAGAGCTTCCGGCTTTAATAAAGTATGAGTTCAAACATATTTTGATTTATTGGGATTACTGATGGACAGATATAAATTTTCTCCAAGCAGGATTTACAATTGCGACGAGACCGGTATCACAACTGTTCCAAATAAACCTACTAGATAAATTTCTCTAAAAGGAAAAAGACAAGTTGGTTCTTTATCGTCGGCAGAAAGGGGCACTACAGTTACAGCGGAAATATGTTTTAGTGCTACTCGTCATTATATTCCACCTCTTTTAATCATCTCGAGAGTTAGAAGAAATCCCATTTACGAAATCGGTTTGCCAGCAGAGAACATAGTAGCGTTTCACTGATCTGGATGGATGCAGTCACATATATTCAGTGACATATGGTTTCCTCATTTTATTAAACATACTTATTGTCCTACTCAAGAAAACCCAGTCATTCTAATACTAGACGGACATGCAACTCATGTTAAAAATTTAAAACTAATTGAACCTGCTCGGCAGAAGCACGTCCACATACTGGCCATCCCTCCACACACCTCACACAGGTTGCAGCCACTGGATGTATCGTTCATGTATCCTTTAAGCAACTATTATACCCAAGAACTGAAAGTTTATCAAAGAAATAAACCAAATAAAGTTATCGAGCTCCACGATGTCGGACGTATTTTCGCTAAAACTTATACGAGAGCAGCTACTCTCTCTACTGCAGAAAATGGTTTTGCCAGCACGGGAATTTGGCCGTTTAATCCTCAAAAGTTTTCAAATTGAAATATCCTCTCTTGAATAAGATAAAAATGAAAGGTTGTCTACAAAAGAATCATAAGTGATGTAGAATCAATACATCCAAGTGGTAGCTTACCAGGATGCTCATCGTGGCCTCTTAACAGAGCCAACGATTCGAATTATCAAGCGTCGACAAAATGCGAAGTAGGGAATTGTGCTTAAGATGACATACTTTTTGTTCAGAGGCAACGATTTTAAAATTTAATGGTGTTAAAAAATAAAACTATGGTTACCCATTTAAAACGTTTATTCAGAAAACACAAAAATGAATTTTGGAACTATAGAAACAATAATAAATGAAAGAAAATAAAAACATACCAATCATGTTCATGTGGGTAGGATGACACACGTCAGTCTAAGTTGACATACCGTTAATTTTAAAACAATATTCTAATTATCAGTGCACAATTTACATTGAAAATGCTTAGTTTTTGATCCAACGCCAGCACATAGAGTGTGGCACCATCGCTTACATAGTTGGCAACATACCCAATGCTCTCCCGACCTCGATCTGCTATATAATTCATTACAATAAAGGCATGCAGCATCGGAGTCATCAATGTCTTGAGTAAAATTTTCCACAGGTTCGTCATCTGACAATGGGTCATCCTGAAGGACAGCACGCTTCACCTGCTTTCGAGCTCTAACGCTTTTGCGATTTTCCTTCTCTTTTTTCTTTTGGACTTGAGCTTTAATTTCGTCCATACAAGGAGTGCTTGCCAGAACCTGAGAGCCAGTGATTTTCCTTTTCGTGTTTCTTGCTTGTCCCGTAGACTCTGATTTCGGAAATGGCGAAAGTTCATTTAGCATCTCCTGGATGGAAGACGATCCAGCAACGACTTGGCAATCACGCTGAACTGGACCGACTGGTATAGGATCCATCATATGCTTCGAAGTAGAACGTCCTGCAACATATTCATGATTTGGCTGCAACTGATCAGCTGGTGCAAGATCGTCTTGAAGATGCTGTGTGAAACCAGTTGTTGGTCTAGGAAGTTCTTCATTTTCCTCATCGCGCTCGATCTCAATAACATTTTCGGTGACTTCGCTGGGCAGAAACAAATGATCCGGAAAAACATGTGCGTTCAACGGATAAATTCCGGTTTTTTCGAAGTCACTCGTTATGTTTCCGACCGAGGCAGCACTTGCGTATGCTCTCCCAAATATACCGGCGACCTGGTGAAGTCCTACAGTTCTACCAGGGTGTGTTTTTAGCCAGATGGTCGTCTCTCGATTGTAATATGCATCGAGCGGTCCGAAAAATGAGACGTCAAGTGGCTGCATCTGATGGGTGCAATGCGGCGGCAGACACAGTAATATGACTCCATTGGCCCTAGCAAATTCCAGTGCCTCTAAATTTTTATGGCTACTATGGCCGTCGAGGATCAGAATAACTTTGTTTGTAGGGTTGCAGCCTGTGGAGCTGACGAAATGTTTCATCCATTTGACAAATAAATTACCAACCATGTAACCACTATCATAACATATCTGCAACGTTCCTGGAGGTGCACCATCAAAACATTCTGGTTTAAAGTTCTTTCGTGGGATAATCATTGCAGGTGGAACAAAATTCCCAGCAGCATTGGCACAGACAGCGATTGAGATGTGCTGGCCTCGTTCGGCACTTGTCAATGCACCGACTTGTTTTTTCCCCTTCTGGGCAAATATTTTTGGTGGCTTTTGGATGGTGCTGAGGCCAGATTCGTCCATATTATAAATTTTTGACGGTGGCATATTATTATCAGTCGCCAAAGTCTCTAAGAGCTCAAAGAACTTCATCACTTGAGGCTTATTAAAAGCTCTTGCTGCAGAAGTGGCTTCAGGAGCCCTCAACGAGATGGAGGGGTTGCGCTTGCTAAACCCTTTTAGCCAATCCCAACCTGCCATTTGTGTATCTTCGTTAAATCTATTAGACAATCCGGCCTTTTTTGCAAATTCATATGCCAATTTCCTGACATCGGTTGTGTTAAACCCAAAGAATCTCCGTTCAAAATAAAGTATATGTTCCACTAACCGGTTTTCTATGTCAGAATCAAAGGTAGGCTTGAAGCGACCAAGATTTTACCGGAACATTTTGGAAGTGACGTCGAAGTGTTTTTGAGACCTTAAGCTACCCCATTTTATTTTGTTGGACGCTCTCTATGGCCATCGCCATATCTTCTTTCGACCATGAATGTCGTGCAGACTTCCTTTCATAGTTGCCGGGCATCCTGGAAAGAAAAGAAAATAAGATTTTCAAGTATTCAACATGTTAAAAAACTCCAGGGTAAGATGACATACTATATCATTTTAAGCCGACGGTTGCTGTGTCGTCTTACCCTGCGAGAGAAAAAATATTTGCCTCCTTCTGCGACTAAAACCTTGAAGGTTACTTTGATTATTATTCAGTATTCATAACCCATATTAATCACAGTTCATATTAAAGTAGTCAAACACAAGGAAAAACTTACCTGATACAATTTTATCAACACAAACACATCAAAGAAAACAATATTTTCGAGTGACGAAATCAAAACATGCGACACTACATCCAAACAACGCAAGCGAGCAGTCACATATTGTTTGAGCGGTGATGCCATCTGTGAGCCGATATGTGGACATCGGTTAGGCGTTTGTGGCACATACATTTAAACGGTTATAGGCACTATGTCATCTTACCTGAGTATGTCATCTTAAGCACAATTCCCCTAAGTCCTGCGGAAATATTGCCATTGCCAAAAATTATTCCAAAGAAGCGAACTGTAAATCAACCAAGAAAGAAAGGTAATATAGCAATTATTACATCTCCACCATACATGCAAGAGTTGAAAGAGGCAAAGTGTAATGAGAAAGTTATCCCATCAAAAACAAAAAAGAAGAGTGACAAAGGTGCTAACTTTCATGGAGAGTAAGAAAAAAAAAAGAGTAAAAATCAAGAAGAAACTTCATCTGATACAGAAATTTCTGACAATGAAATTTGTCAAGATGAATCCGACGACGATTTAAATTTTGTTGAAAATGATTCTGGGTCAGATACGGATTGCAGTAACCAAAAAACGTTCTCTTTATCACATGATGAACCCAAAATTGAGACTTTGTTTAGATAAATTTAATGGATGATAAACTTAAAAAACAATTACAATACGTCGCTCATATTGTGAATGTTCACTCACATGAAGCGGAAGTCTCATATGATGCCAACTTTTTACGAGAGTATCGAGAACATCGAGATACTTTTGTCTTCCCCGAGAATGAACATAAAAGCATGGTCTTTAAATTCGAAATTAAAGGAATTCTGAAAGACGTGTCGATTCTGAGGCATGAAAAATCAAAATTTGATTAATTAACTACATATCTAAAATTCGTTACCTACCTTTTTTATAAAAATTAGTTTCCACTGAAAAATAACTTGAGTTTATTTTATTTCTTATTTTTATAAATGTTTTCTAAATAAAACTTTGATAAAAGACATCATATGGCATTTTACTTTACCCCATCGCAGTTTTCACTTTACCCCGCACTAAGGGGCAATTATATCAATAAGTTAAAATTGAATAAAAATTCTGAAAAAAATACAGTGGAAGCACTAATAATTGCAGTTTCCAACAATGTATTTATCCACAGCTTATCATTTTCGTTTGAAGTGGTATCAACATTTTCTTGTTAGCTATTCCACTTTGCCCCACCTTCCCCTATCTGTCAACCACGATAGCAACCGTACGGTTAAAGGCTACCAATACGAAAATTTAGAAATACAATTAATCTTGTTTACAAGATCTGATGATTTTTAGTGAAATCGGTAGGTAGATCGAAAGTAGTAGTTTCCTTCGGTGAATAAATTAAACTTAAATAAAAATAAATGTTGATATAGGTACAAAAGTACTTTCAAACGTGAATTTGAGTATTTGAATGTTTCGAAATTCTGCCTGAATTAGGTAGGTACCTACCTAGGTTTTTTACTGTTATCGAAAAATATTAGGTACCTACTTCTTTTCTAGATGTATACCTACCTATAAAGGTATTTCGAGCTTTACTTGAAAAAAATGTAAAAGAAATAAGACTAGCTGTTATGAGAAGTAAGTAGTGTGATAAAAGTATTTAAAACTGTAAAGCTGTAGAACTTTTGTAGAATAAATTCTTGAGCGCATGGGTTAATAAAGTCGTACGATGCCCGCTCATAATTTTTTTTTTTTGATTTAATGTTGAATTATCTAAATTTAAAATCTAATCTGGCAATTATGAATTACCTAAAGAACTATAGAGGTACATATAATATGAATGTTTAAGAATAAGTAGCTGTTCAGAGTATGGAAAGTACCTATTCTATTTCATTGTTTTCTTTATTTTTTAAATAATTATTATCCCATAAATAGGATGACGAATAAATTAGAATATTCCCAAAATAATAGTTACGTCATAATATGAAGTTTTAATACGGGTTTTAAAGGATATTACTGCCAATGACCAATGACATACGTATTCAACGCATGCGTTTGCAGACATCACATTTTAAGAAACTTGTTTATATTTCAATTTCCAATAAGACTTGGTTTGGTAGTTTGGTTATATGTTCTCTAGTTACACATATTCTTTTACTATAACGATAACAAATACATGATTTTGATTGAAAAGGTGTTAGTGTAAATTATTAAAAATATTGTGATGTGTGCACCCAAAACTATCTATTAAAATGATGCACTTTTGTTATAACCGCACTTTGCACTTTGAATGTGTAGAGATATTCATTTATTCATTCGTAAGTAGGTTAAAATTGTAAACCTTGAACTATTTTTTATTCTAATATACTAAATGCAGTATTTGTTTATACTTTTTTTTAAAATTAAAACTAGGTACCTGGAGCTGAGTTTATATTTTAAATTCTTATCTCAGTACATTTGTGCTTTCATTTAAGTTCATGTGTTTGCATTTAGTATATAGTAGTAATATAAGTTAAAGAAATTTTATATTGGTAATGAAAAATGTTGCCTTGAATGTTATTTCAATCTTATGATGTCATATCCTTGATATCTTGGTTTACAGGTTCTCTGAATCATGGAAGAAGATGATGAATTTTATGATACTGTATCTTTAACTTCACATTCACAAGTGCCAATACAGAAGAGGAGATCATATAATAAAGATTACGTAAGCTTGTCTCGAAATACTATTTATCATTCAGCTATGGATTTAGATGCAATGGAGATGAACGATATACTTCCAAAGAGGAAACAGTTAAAGGTCTCTAAAATTCCTAAAACATATTCCCAGTGGAGGGATAGGGTAAAGTTACAATTTGAAGAAAATTTACAGATAACAAAATTGAGCATGAAATCTAAATATGTACTTTCAGTTGATGGTCTTTCCCTTACCTCACCACTGTCTATAACCTATTAGAATGTTAAATTTCTAACTTTCTGAAAGCACTTACTTATTATCTCTTTATTTAAATAATATGGTAATGTTTCTTTATAATTAAACAAATCTAATTGAAACCTTTGTATATTTGTCTGCATTACATGATCTATTATGTACGATTTTTTACAGAAAATTGTTGCAATATATTTCACATTACATTTAAGTGTGATTCTTCTATCGTTCATCATAATAAAATTCTGGTGAAGTGATCATGTTTGTCTTCTATAACTGCCACAATGAACAAATATATCATCAATCAGTAATACAACATTAAATAAGATTAAGTATGTGTAAAACATGATAAAAGTTTTTTACTGATATTTAAAGCAAACATTGTATTATCTTTGTTTGCCAATAATGTAATACTTGTCAGGGAATTGCTGTTGATTGGCAACTTATCACATTGTCAATAATACACCTACTAACTATTATGTAATACACAGTTTTACAACATATATACCTAAATATATTGAATAATTTACCTATCTAAATGCATTTAAATTTTTGTTAGAATTCTGAATAAGCCAAAATTTCGTTCTGTAGAAAATACAATAGAGACTATTATTACAAATTAGTTATTTTATAGCACTACAAAATAGTGCTATAAAATACTCTTGTAAGAAATATACAAATTGTCAATATTATATTGAAATATGGCGAAAGAGGATGAATTTTTTTTTAGTTTTATTTAGTTATTGAATACATTATTGTATTGTCCATATATATTTAAAAATTAATCAATTGAATATGGCATTCACTTTGTTTTTATAAATTCATTTGATCAATGATTCTAGCATTTTTATATTTTTTATATTGTTTTTTGTTTGTTATTAATATCCAATATGCAATTTTATTTTTAAAGTTTGGCCATTCTTGCACCACCTGAAATATATGTATAGGCAACCAAAACAGCGTTGTATTGAATTTACTATAAATATCATTAGAATATATACAGAGAGATTCATAAACGTTTTCTATCCCGCCTTGTTAATCTATGACAGACACATTGTAGGCATGAATGTATTATAACAATAATCAAAATTGATCAGTAAATAAGAAATTTATAACTTATTATTGATCTACGCCTTAGGATTTAGTCATTTTCATGTTGGAAATGTTTTTATTTCTTTTTCGATCATAGGCGCGCCTAAATATTTAATTTGCAAAATAAACATCACATTTTAATAATTTGATCATGCTTACCTGCATCTATAACATTGCTAGTAAGATTAAGTAACATTAACAACCTGTAATTTTGAAATCATACTATGTTAAACTTGATTAGTTTCTGGCGATAATTTTAAAAATACCTGCTAGAAAACCCATTAAACTGCGCTTAGGGATTCTATTGTCAAATTTTACAATTAATTTGAATGCAGGGGTGGAAATTGTAAAACGTAAAAATCGTTAAAATACAAATGGCGGCGGCGTAGATAAATTACAGATACATTATACTATACATCATATTTCTTCTTACAATTTTATACAAGATATAAGGACAGTAATTTATACTCCAGACATGAGATAATTTTTTTTAAATTCAGTCTTGAAAAGATGCATGTTTGCATGCATGACGTAAATAAATAGCTAATTGGAGTATCTTACCAAATGACATTTCTTAAACCAGTTTGTGGAAGAAGCTGCACATGCCTAGTATGTATCATGTATTTTTGAAGCGGGATAGACAATCTTTTTGAATCGGTCTGTATTATATAAAATGAAATAAATAAATATCTTATACCTCCTGGCTAAGATCAGATGTAAATGTTTTCAGACTCTGCAAGCGTTTCTAACGGGGCCTAACGACTACTGAAATAGCTGGGGCCAAAGACCTATTATTATGTTTAAGTTAGGATTGTATTTGTATTATGTAGTCATGATAGTTTTATGATTATTACAAATTAAAATATATAAGACTACTGTGTGCTTATTAATGTCCTGTAATCAGTCACACAATTTCTGAGTACTAAAAGTTGTTTTTTCGAAGCGTAAGTTAAGAAAATATGATTCCAATAAAATAAGACTATACTCTGTTTTTTTCTCTTTTACTGTTGTGCAGTATGCGCATGAATCTAATCTTGCGCTTCTCCAAGACTATTGAAGCCATCTAGTGTAAATAGTGCTTGTAAAGTGTGATAAGATACCCCAGTTACCATCGGGAGAGTCGAACTACTAAGACCTGGAAACGTTAAAACCTTTCAGTATTTGCCTCTTCTTACCTTGAATCCACCAACCAATTTATTACTGAAACTATTAATATCATATATCTAATTGTATTAATTTGTAATTCTTTTTGTATATCATTTCTTGTTGTTTTCATTGTTTAATATTTTGTTGACCTTATGAATGCAGTAGTCGGTACTTAAAACGGTGTCCATGTTAACTGGATATGAATATCAAGAATTCAGCACATAACAGACAAAAGGGAAGGTAAATTTAAAATGGTAAAGTTGTCTAATTTATAAATCAGGATTATTCATTAGCATGACTATTTATGGCTAGTTGTTTTATGTTCAATCAACTGTTTCAATATAAGCAAGTAATAACAAAAAACACACTTGGTATTGTTTCACATATAAATTTATTTATTTGTGAAACAATACCAAGTGTGTTTTTTGTTATTACTTGCTTATATTTCGACATGTTTCACCAAGAGATTTCCATCACTTCATTTAATTAACTGTTTCAATGTTTGTAGAAAGACAAGTGTATATGACATGAAAATTGTAGCGATTAAATAAAAGCCCTTTTGGACAAAATACTCTGATAAAGTTGTTAGAATATTTTTCTTATCATCCTCGGTATTTAAAATCAATCTCACCGTACGTAATGGATTTTTGACAAAGTTTTGGTCATCTTGCTTGTGATAGCTGTTGAATCACATCACTCTTATACATTATAGTTTTATTTTAAAAAGTCTTGTATGCATGAATAATATGGGATTTATTTGCTTTTCACATAATGTTTTAGGTTCTACCTAAAAGTTTTACATTACTCATATACCTTTGTTAATTTCAATAACTGAATGTATACTATACTTCAGCATAAGTTAATAATATTTATTATTCTTTTAATATAATTTTTATGCAGGGTGATTACGGAATAGTAAAATTACAGAAAAAGAGGGTACTAATAACTGTAAATGAAACGTAAATGTACAAATCTTATTGCTGTAATTAAAAAAATGTTTGTTTTTATTCAAATCTGACTGTTTATGAGAACATTCGATCCACAATATCCGTGGTATTCATGTTCGTATTGTTAAATATCGAATATATGATCTTACAATGAATCCCTGCGAACTGCAACTGTTTTGTAGTTTACATAAATATGAGACAGACTTTAAATATATACCAATATATGTATACAGTGAGGACGTGCGGGTTGGAATAAATTCATTTAAAATTATTGGTTTTGTTTTATGGAAAAACGCTCGGATAGGTCGATTTTTACTTTCTTATACGTAGTATAAGGAAGTATTGTGATGATGAAAATTTTCGAAGTCGAGATTTTTGCAGATGTCCACGTTTTGAGGTCCCCTGATACCAAAAAAGTGGTTTTTAAAAAAATGTCTGTGTGTGTGTCTGTGTGTCTGTCTGTCTGTGTGTCTGTCTGTGACCACGATAGCGGCCAAACCGCTGTAGATATCAATTCCAAATTTTGTATTTACGTGTATAATCTCCCTCTTGAGATCTGATTAGTTTTTCAGTAAAATCGGTAGACCGGAAGTAGCAGTTTACTTCGGCGAAAAAATAGAATTTTGCGAATATTTCGTCAATTACCAAGTTTACACAAATTTATAAAGAATTCAAATATACTCAAAATTAAATTTGAGAAAAATTGTATTAATAAAGTTTTTCGAAATTCCTACCGGAAGTAGGTCTTTTACTCTTATCGAAAATCAGTTTTTTGCGAATATCTCGCAAGTCATGCTTTCTAGGCAGGTACATTACGAGTATAAAAGTATTTAGAACGTACTTGTAAATATCTTTTGTATAAAAAAAATTTCAAAATTCAGACCGGAAGTACCACTTTTACTCTTATCGAATAGCGATTTTTTGCAAATATGTCGTAAGTTATGCATTCTATATATATTTATCAAGAGTACAAAAGTATTTAGAACTGGATTTGCAATATTTTTTGTATATATCAAATTTCAAAATTCGGACCGGAAGTAGCACTTTTACTCTTAGCGAGGAGCACTTTTTTGATAATATCTTGCAAAGTATGCATTCTATAGCAATTTATTAAGCGAATGAAAGTACCTAGAATAGGATTTTGAATAAGTTTTGTATAAAAAATTTTTTAAAATTGTATAGTTTGAAACGCTCATACGTATAAGAAAGTCGTGTGGTGGCCACACCTCATTTTTATTTTTAGCTGCGGCTTTTCTGATGTTAAATTGATGTACAAAGGCTGGTCCAAAAATAATTTACGACCATCATTTTTTTTTCAAATGGAGACATATGTTTTTTTATTTAATTTATTAATTCTGCATCGAATTCTAAGTATGTTTCATGTACCATGTCCTATACCCAAACTCAACAGTTATCTAGAAATTATAACCGAAATACAACAAATTAAGCCGCAAATGTTAACTGCAGTGTTACGAGAAACTGACCTTCGGCTTGCCTATTGTCAGGAAGTTAGTGGTCAACAGTTTGAACATTTAATTTGACTTGTTTTTCTGTTTTTTTAATAAATCGGTCGTTTTCAGACAAGAGAGTAAAATAAATTTTGTAGAATACGGTCTCAGTTATTGATATGCTCAATTGTAAATTTCTCGATCACTGTTGAGTTTGGGTATAGGACATGGTACATGAAACATACTTAGAATTCGATGCAGAATTAACAAATTGAATAAAAAAAAATGGTTCCATTTGAAAAAAAAAATATTGTCGTAACTTATTTTTGGACCATCCTTTGTACATCAATTTACCATCAGAAGAACCGCAGCTAAAAATAAAAATCCACATGTCCGAGCGTTTTTCCATAAAACAAAACCAAAAATTATAAATGAATTTATTCCAACCCGCGCGTTCTCACTGTATATACTGGTGTCCCAGTTAAGACTTTCGAGTCATATATCTCCATTATTATTGAACGAATTTTTTTGAAATTTAAAATGTAGATATTTATTGAATGAGGACTGGTCTGTTACTTTTGAAATTAGTGAAAGTTCAAAAATTAATTTTCACTCATCGTTCTTATTTTTCAAATTCCACGAAAATATCTTTAGATGGTTAAGCAAAAAATCAAGTCTCCACAGAAAAAAATGAAGTAAAACATCTACTATGACGTTTTCCTCTGACTTTTGTTTTAGTGTTCTCGTTTTTTGGTCGTTCTTTGTTATCAACTTATATTATTAAATTGACTACTTTCAGATCTGAAATTCAAAGTTTTAACGCTCTTGTTGCCCCGAAAACCTTACTTAACCTTTATTGGCAGTTTAGTGGAGTATCTATGGGTGTTCTGTGAGTTTAACTGTTTGCACACTGGAAAGTCTAAAACCCGTATCTTGCATTTAATAAAGTATGCTGCCTTTAATTCGCCTGAATATACAATAACAGGAAATAAAAGCCAATTGAATTCACGTTTTAAAGACGATGGTTGTTTCAGGATAGCGCAACGGTTCTTCACTTAATAAATTGTCTATATTCCAAATTTTATAAAAATTCGTTCAATAATAATGGAAGATATATGACCCGAAAATCTTAGCTGGGACACCCTCTACAGGGTGTAGCACCTATGATGCCTCGGACCGTAGCTCCTCTATCATACAATATATAGAAAAAAGTCTAAGAGAAAAATTGTCCATAACTACAATCGCTATTTCCCTAAAATCTTTTTGGTCATCAGTGCCGTGCCGTATTCCAGTGGCGTATCAAACCTATTTTTTTTTAAATGGAACAATGTATATTTTGTGGCTGATTCGGAAAGCCCCCAAAGAGTACTTTTTTTTCTTATATAACGTCATACTCCTAACTTTAGCGATTTCGCTGTTATAACGGTTTTTCTTCGCAGTTAGACCGTACTTCGACATTTTTTTTTGGCAGGAACTAAATTGTACCGGCATTTCGGTTTCTAATTTAGGGATAGACTAAGACCTCTTCTAACTACTCCTAATTTTTTTTCAAGTGATTTAAGGAAAGAAGATAATTTTTGATTGGGCTTTGCCAAGTAGTCATTTTTTTCTAAAATATCAAATGGGAACCATATAAAATAATTATATCGTTGGATAATCGAAATTCCAAGTTTTACATTTATTAAAAAAAAAACACATTTCATTACAAAATTAAAAAGAAAAAAATGAGGTGTGGCCACCACACGACTTTCTTATACGTATGAGCGTTTCAAACTATACAATTTTAAGAATTTTTTTATACAAAACTTATTCAAAATCCTATTCTAAGTACTTTCATTCGCTTAATAAATCGCTATAGAATGCATACTTTGCAAGATACTATCAAAAAAATGAGGTGTGGCCACCACACAACTTTCTTATACGTATGAGCGTTTCAAATTGTACAATTTTAAGAATTTTTTTAATACAAAACTTATTCAGAATCCTATTCAAATTACTTTCATTCTCTTAATATATCGCTATAGAATGCATACTTTGCAAGATATTATCAAAAAAGTGCTCCTCGCTAAGAGTAAAAGTGCTACTTCCGGTCCGAATTTTGAAATTTGATATATACAAAAAATATTGCAAATCCAGTTCTAAATACTTTTGTACTCTTGATAAATATATATAGAATGCATAACTTACGACATATTTGCAAAAAATCGCTATTCGATAAGAGTAAAAGTGGTACTTCCGGTCTGAATTTTGAAATTTTTTTTATACAAAAGATATTGAAAATTATGTTTTAAATACTTTTATACCCGTAACGTACTTGCCTAAAAAGCATGACTTGCGAAATATTCGCAAAAAACTGATTTTCGATAAGAGTAAAAGACCTACTTCCGGTAGGAATTTCGAAAAACTTTCTAAATAAAATTATTCTCAATTTTAATTTTAAGTATATATGAATTCTTTATAAATTTGTTTAAACTTAGTAGTTGACGAAATATTCGCAAAATTCGATTTTTTCGCTGAAGTAAACTGCTACTTCCGGTCTACCGATTTTACTGAAAAACTAATCAGATCTCAAGAGGGAGATTATACACGTAAATACAAAATTTGGAATTGATATCTACAGCGGTTTGGCCGCTATCGTGGTCACAGACAGACAGACAGACACACAGACACACACACAGACATTTTTTTAAAAACCACTTTTTTGGTATCAGGGGACCTCAAAACGTGGACATCTGCAAAAATCTCGAGTTCGAAAATTTTCATCATCACAATACTTCCTTATACTACGTATAAGAAAGTAAAAAGGGTCGTCGAGAAACGTCTTTTTTCAAAGTCAGCTGTCATGATAAAACAATAGAAGTGTCAATGCAAACGGAAAAAATAACAATAAACTGACAGAAATATTATTGTTATGTATCTGATAAACGTTGCGAAAATGCCTGGAACTCAACAAGAAATGGTTGACATGTGTTTATTCTTGGAGAATGTTTCAAAAATTGTTTGTTGGCCTCACGAGTGTACTCTGAGAGATATCCTCTCAGAACGTATCCAAATCCACGTGAGTTTACAAAGGTGTTGGATAGATTTACGTCTACTGGTACTGTTCAACGAGCAAAGAGAGTTAGAATGAAGCCAGTTTTGACCGTAGAAAACGAGTTGAAAGTTCTGGAGGCTGCTGTTGAAAATCCTCATATCAGTGTCCGCGAAATTATTAGGAACACTGACAAGTTACATCCATTTAAAATTCAATTGCAATTGGAATTTCGATTATCCAACGATGTAATTATTTTATATGGTTCCGATTTGATATTTTAGAATAAAAATGACTATTTGCAACGACCAATTGCAGAAATTCTGCCCGGTTTCAAAATATTGAGATTGCAATTCCTGGTGCTATTGAATTTTAAATGGATGGAACTTGTCAGTGTTCCTACTAATTTCGCGGACACTGATATGAGGATTTTCAACAGCAGCCTCCAGAACTTTCAACTCGTTTTCTACGGTCAAAACTGGCTTCGTTCTAACTCTCTTTGCTCGTTGAACAGTACCAGTATACGTAAATCTATCCAACACCTTTGTAAACTCACGTGGATTTGGACACGTTCTGAGAGGATATCTTTCAGAGTACACTCGTGACACCAACAAACAATTTTTGAAACATTCTCCAAGAATAAACACATGTCAACCATTTCTTGTTGAGTTCCAGGCATTTTCGCAACGTTTATCAGATAACAATAATGCTTCTGTCAGTTTATTGTTATTTTTTCCGTTTGCATTGACAGTTGCACTTCTATTGTTTTATCATGACAGCTGACTTTGAAAAAAGACGTTTTTCGACAAATTGACCTAACAACTTTTTTTTCTTTTTAATTTTGTAATGAAATGTGTGTTTGTTTTTAATAAATGGAAAACTTGGAATTTCGATTATCCAACGATATAATTATTTTATATGGTTCCCATTTGATATTTTAGAGAAAAATGACTATTTGCAAAGCCCGATCAAAAATTATCTTCTTTCCTTAAATCACTTGAAAAAAAATTAGGAGTAGTTAGAAGAGGTCTTAGTCTATCCCTAAATTCGAAACCGAAACGCCGGGACAATTTAGTTCCTGCCAAAAAAAAAATGTCGAAGTACGGTCTAACTGCGAAGAAAAACCGTTATAACAGCGAAACCGCTGAAGTAGGAGAGTATGACGTTATATAAGAAAAAAAAGTACTCTTTGGGGGCTTTCCGAATCAGCCATAAAATATACATTGTTCCATTTAAAAAAACATAGGTTTGATACGCCACTGGAATACGGCACGGCACTGATGACCAAAAATATTTCAGGGCAATGGTGATTGTAGTTATGGACAATTTTTCTCTTAGACTTTTTTCGATATATTGTATGATAGAAGAGCTACGGTCCGAGGCATCTTAGGTGCTACACCTGTATATATATATATATATATACATATTAATTTTTATTGGACGATTTGTAGGTCGTTATACTAGTTTTAAATAATTTTTAAAACTCGCTAATTTGCAGTGTTTGAAAATTATAATTTTATAATTTTACCACTGACTATTAAATTAATTAGGTAATTTTTTTTTTAAAATTACCGACACGGCTGGGATTCGAACCCAGGCATACCGATTACTAGCCGGTTGTTCTACCAACTGAGCTACCGTCGGTGTCTGAATTCGAATTTCTAAATCGTACTGATATATGTATATCAAGTAACAGATGGAAATGAGAATGTATATATTAAGCACTAAACGTCCATGTGCTGTATATATGTGATATTAAATTTTTATTGACCTCATATAAGTAAATATATATTAATTTTTATTGGACGATTTGTAGGTCGTTATACTAGTTTTAAATAATTTTTAAAACTCGCTAATTTGCAGTGTTTGAAAATTATAATTTTATAATTTTACCACTGACTATTAAATTAATTAGGTAATTTTTTTTTTAAAATTACCGACACGACTGGGATTCGAACCCAGGCATACCGATTACTAGCCGGTTGCTCTACCAACTGAGCTACCGTCGGTGTCTGAATTCGAATTTCTAAATCGTACTGATATATGTATATCAAGTAACAGATGGAAACTAGTATAACGACCTACAAATCGTCCAATAAAAATTAATATATATTTACTTATATGAGGTCAATAAAAATTTAATATCACATATATACAGCACATGGACGTTTAGTGCTTAATATATACATTCTCATTTCCATCTGTTACTTGATATACATATATCAGTACGATTTAGAAATTCGAATTCAGACACCGACGGTAGCTCAGTTGGTAGAGCAACCGGCTAGTAATCGGTATGCCTGGGTTCGAATCCCAGCCGTGTCGGTAATTTTAAAAAAAAAATTACCTAATTAATTTAATAGTCAGTGGTAAAATTATAAAATTATAATTTTCAAACACTGCAAATTAGCGAGTTTTAAAAATTATTTAAAACTAGTATAACGACCTACAAATCGTCCAATAAAAATTAATATATATTTACTTATATGAGGTCAATAAAAATTTAATATCATATATATATACAGGGTGTCCAGAAACTCTCCTGACAAACGAAGACCGGAGATTCCTTAGATAATTTTAAGACAATTTAACCCAATTCACCTTAGTCCGAAAATGCTTCCTAAGGGAGCTAGAGTTCTTTGAAGATGGCGCCTTGTAATTAGTTTTTTTTTAATATCTTCCGAACGACTCTATTTAGAAAAACAAAAACTGGTACGCTTATTTATCCTCCAGAGATGAATCGAT
This sequence comes from Amphimallon solstitiale, assembly GCA_963170755.1. Lineage (NCBI taxonomy): Eukaryota > Metazoa > Arthropoda > Insecta > Coleoptera > Scarabaeidae > Amphimallon > Amphimallon solstitiale. The sequence continues at coordinate 27,037,677 of OY720678.1, forward strand.
TCCATCAATTGCGAATTTCTAGTACCGGTCATAGGCGTCCGTTTTGGGTAGGTAAACGGTTATTTTAACGCATAACTTTTTTGTCTTTAACTTTTAAGCATTTGTGACACTAGATTATTAAATTTTCAGGTATTCTAGTACTAAAAGATACTCTTACTTTAAGTCGGTAGGATACACCGTTTTCTAGAAAAATCGATTTGAAAATTTTTCGTTTTTTCGTCATTTCATCTTTCGTCATTTCAACTTCGCGAACTGACAACAATTTGACAATTAAAAACGTAGGTTTTATTTCTGTTGGCAGTTCAGAGCGAACTAGTGCAAAAAATAATAAATTGGATTTTAATGACGAAAAAACGAAAAATTTTCAAATCGATTTTTCTAGAAAACGGTGTATCCTACCGACTTAAAGTAAGAGTACCTTTTAGTATTAGAATACCTGAAAATTTAATAATCTACTGTCACAAATACTTAAAAGTTAAAGACAAAAAAGTTACGCGTTAAAATAACCGTTTACCTACCCAAAACGGACGCCTATGACCTTAGGAAGCATTTTCGGACTAGGATGAATTGGGTTAAATTGTCTTAAAATTATCTGAGGAATCTCCAGTCTTCGTTTGTCAGGAGAGTTTCTGGACACCCTGTATATATATATTTACAAAATATGGAAGCACTTCCTAAGGATTTTTGAATTTATTTATTTTTATACATATGCGTATGGTTTACTATTCAAAATTCATCCTGTATATTTATTGGTGAAAAGATTATGGAAACTGACATTCTAATATGTACAATTCATTCAATGAATGTGAACTTAATACATTTCAATAATTACCATTTGATTTTTTAGAATTGGAGAAGTTTTTCTTCAGATGAACTATGTGTAGACTTTGTGTTAGCTTATGAACAAGATCTAGATACTGATAATTGTAAAATTAGAGAAGCCTTTGAAGCTAACTTAACAGAGGTTGGTTTAATATTGGAAAAAGAAGAAAGACAAAGAATACATTTTGTCAAAATACATACTCCTGTGCATGTTCTCTGTCAGTATGCGGAAATATTGAAGCTACGATTACCTCTCAAAGATGTAAGTATACCATACTACAAAAAAGTTGTGTTGTTCAAATGTGATTTGTTTTAGCCAGAGTTTGTGCAACGTAGTGAAAATTTTATTTCTTCTGTGATAAATAGATGTTTGAATTTCTTAAATGTAAGATTAGATGAACAGAAGTTTCCTCCTAAAAGATACAAACTTACGGCAGAATTTTCTAGAGACAAATTTTATTTGTAAGTTTAGTAATTTAGTATACAATTATCTTTTTAATATTTTTTTTTTCAGATTTGATATGGACTCACCAGACTTTTTTAATGCATCAGTAAGAATAACAGTAGTTTCGTATATATTAGAAAGAGAGCAATTCGGAAGTGATTGTCAGGATAAAGGAATAAAAAAATTAATATCAGAGAATGTCTACAAAGCTGCTTATCCATTGCATGATGTAAGTTTAATATAATAGTGTTGAGAAAAGAAACTAAACTTGGAATCTGTAGCTTGATACTAAACAAAAACTCTTAAACACCTTTACCGCACTAATTCACAAAAAAAGCTAAATACGTATTTTGACAACTATGAACAGAACAACACGGTTTTTAATCAGTGCTACTGAAGATGACAACATAGTTGTCGAAATACATATTTAGCCTTTTTTTGTGCTTTAGTGTGGTAAAGGTGTTTTAGTGTTTTTGTTTAGTGTTGAGAAAATCTCAGAGTTTTACTGCACTTTAAGAACTGAGTAGTATTTGAAAGTCGTAAGCTCCTTGGGTTAACATTATCACTTCACGACTTCTGCGTTGAAATCGTGTTGTCGTTTCTTTTTCTACTACTGACAAACAATTACTACACAAATTTACTTTTTCGCTTCTGAGTTAAGATCGTGTCACGGGTTCTTCTCTTACTACCGTCGTTTCGTTTATTATCCTATAGGACTTCTGCAAGTCTATCATTGCAGAACAAACAACATCCTTGGAGATGTCCGTTAGGATAGAGGAAACATTAATAGTACAAGAAGACACGCCGACACTGTTTCAGTTCAGAAGCTACAAACTGACACTGCATAATAATTGTTATCAACAGATATGGCATAACTTGGCGCTGAGCCATTTAAGGCGTAGGTAATTTGTATTAGAATGTATGGTATGTATACATTTGCATATGTATAAGTACAAACCTGATAAATAGGTATAATTCTAAATAATTCAAGGTCATTATCTCTGCACAACAATAACATCTTCAACCTTTCAAAAAGTATTTCCTTCAGAATTGATATTGTAGCCCCATTTAATTATTGCAAGTAGAACTTAGATAATCGAAAAACTTAAACTCGAACCGAAATGTAGAATTGCATTTATATTTCAAAATTTTCGGATGAAGAAAGCAAAACATGTAAAACTTACGTGTTGAGCAAAAAGATAAAGGTTTAACGAAGTGGGCGAGTGTACTATCTTGTAAATTAAGTTAATATATGAGCAGTTAATAAATTGGAAAGTCAGTTGTGTTCTAGGCATTAACAAAAAATTATTAAATTTAAAAAATATAAATAATATAAAATATATAAATTTACATGTAGTATGGCTACTTCACTTGATATTTATATTTGAAAAGTAAAAGTAGTAATAATAAGCATGAGGTAGTGATTACTATAATTACTGTATGCTATTTACAGTGAGGTGAGTTCTGCAAATCAATTAAATTAATATTTTTACACAGCTGATATGAGATCTATCTATCTCCTTCGTTCAATTATATGGTCTCTCCTTTTTACTTTCTTATACGTAGCATAAGGAAGTATTGTGATGATGAACATTTTCGACCTCGAGATTTTTGCAGATGTCCACGTTTTCAGGTCCCCTGATACCGAAAATGTGGTTTTTAAAAAATGTCTCTCTCTCTGTTAGTTTGTGTGCCTATTTGTGTGTGACCACGATACCAGTCAAACCGGTATAAGTATCAATTCCAAATTTTGTATTTACGAGTACAATCTCCCTCTTGAGATCTGATTAGATTTTCAGTAAAATCGACAGACCGGAAGTAGTAGTTTACTTTAGTGAAAATATCAAATTTTACCAATATTTCGTCAACTACTAAGTTTAAACAAATTTATAAAGTACTCATATGCACTCAAAATTGAATTTGAGAAGAATTTTATTAAAAAAGTTTTTCGAAACAGATCTTTTACTCTTATCGAAAATCAGTTTTTTGCGATTATTTCGCAAGTTGTGCTTTTTAGGCAGGTACAGTTCTGTTCATAAATAAGTAGGACAGCGATTGTTTGCTGTAAACCTGGCTGTATGTTCCATATTTCAAAAGAAAGTAGTACATGTTTTTATTGAATGTGTTCCTCAAACTTTCTATATATCGTTTTCGTATCTTACTTTTTGGGTGTTTTAATAAATTAACTTTTATTACTAAATGAATATAATAATAACATATAATAGTACAACTTTATTAAATATGAAAAAGTTACAAAAGACATAAAAACATAGAAAAAGAAAAAAGATAATACATGCAAAATTCGTAACATCTGACGGTGATAACAATTTTAATAAAACGTTTATTATATATATTAGAAGAATTAGCAAACAATAGTTATAATTAAATCTTCGTTAATATTTAGTAATGGCTCCATTTTGCCGTAAAATTTCATTAAGTCTGTTAGGTATCGATAAATACAGGTTTCTTACTAAAGCAGGATTATCACTGAGTTCATTCCACGAATCTTCTATGAAGGTAATTAATTGATCTCTGTTAATAGGACGAAAGTTTACGTTATAAATTTTCTTTGTCATTAGAGCCCACAAATTTTCCATTATATTAATGTCTGGGCTTTTCGAAGGCCACTTCAAAGTTTCCACATTATTTTGTTGCAACCATTCTGTAATTATAGCCGCATTGTGGACCGGACAATTATCTTGCTGATAAATGAAATTTCGATCAGGAAAATGTTCCGAAACACTTGGTAACATAACATTTTCCAAAATATTCCGGTAAGTGTTTGCAGTAAATCTTTCATTAATCACCCAACATACCCCCAGCCCATAGTAACTTGACCATCCCCATACATTTACCGAAAACCGCCCAGATCTTTCAGAATTGCTGACGAAATTTTCATTAAACCTTGTTCTACGTGGTCTATAAACCCTGATCTGCCCGTTGTTAGTGGATTGAAAAACCATTTCGTCCGTAAAGATTACTCTATCCCAGTTTTCGCGTAAAATATTATTTAAAGCGAAAATGATTCTTGCCTGTTTATGTTCGTTTCCTAAAATCATTTTTTTGGTTGCAACATAATTTTTTAAAGGGGACTCTTTTATTCTGCGACAAGCAGTAGGTCTCGACCCCGGAAAATCGGTTCGCTGAATGGCAGCTCGCATTACACAAAAAGGATTTTGTTCTAAATATTGCACAAGAGCGTTATCTTCCGCTTCTGTTGTAATTTTGGGTCTTCCAGTTGGCTTTCTTTTATCTACAGTTCCGTCAGTCTCCCATTTATTTTTTATTCTCTGTACAGTAGTTTTGTTTACATGCATAATATGAGCCACATTTCTTACTGATAAACCTTCATGTAGATAAATAATTATTTGTACTTTTTCGAATTGATTAAGTTGAGGCATTATGCTTTATTTCTATAATTACTATCGGTATCAATCAATATTTACTTGTAGACGCTATTTTGAAGTATATAAACTGTCATGTTTCAAGTAGACATGTGACAGTTCTTTAAAAGGCTTAATTACATTAAGCGAGAATCTATGTACTACTGGATAATAAACACAACTGTACGTTACGAATATAAAAGTATTTAGAACTTAATTTTCAATACCTTTTGTGTAAAAAAATTTCAAAATTCGGACCGGAAGTAACAGTTACTCTTATCGAATAGCGATTTTTTGCAAATATGTCGTAATTTATGCATGTTATATATTTGTCAAGAGTACAAAAGTATTTAGAGCTAGATTTGCAATGTTTTTTGTGTACCTAATATTTCAAAATTCGGGCCGGAAGTATAACTTTTACTTTTCGCGAGTAGCACTTTTTTTTCGAATATGTTGCAAAGTATGCATTCTATAGAAATTTATTAAGAGAATAGAAGAACTTAGAATAGGATTTTGAATAATTTTTGTATGAGAAAATTCTTAAAATTCTATAATTTCAAACGCTGATACGTATAAGAAAGTAGTGTGGTGGCCACACCTCCTTTTTTGTTTAGTCAACACATATAATGGGTTTGTGATTTTTTTCTCAACCAATCAAACTGCTTCATACTAGTTTGTGACTTACTATCTAGCGAACCTAACAATGAGTTGCGACATAAATTAAAATTGAGTATCTTTAACTTCATCATTTAATAATAAGATCCTCAAATAAATTGCTCAACACGCACAAAAAAATATTGAACTTCTACACATTTTTGTTTGGTGTGCGATAGTTGTCAATATCTTTAAATTTTTTAAACTCGTGCAATTTATTTATTTAAAAGTCTATATTCACACACGTAAAACTAATTACAATATAAAAATATAAAACTAATGTATCACACTTAAACTAGTACGATTTAACACTCGTATTTATTTACTACTACTATTTATATGACACGGTAATATTTATGTCTTTATTGCACTATAAAAACTGCACCGCTCACTATTTATGTTTACTCTTCGACTACCACTCAAGGAACTATTTATTTATGTTTATTTATTTATCGGCACTGTTCCGCGCGAGACTATTGAATCTCTTATTCCGGAATGACTCTTCCATCGGTTCAACTGCCTTTATATACGCATACGAAACATCTGGAAGCATTCGCGAAAACTCCATCTTTCTCTCGATGTTTGTAGAACATACGACAGACATTCTGTCTCTTCGCAGTACATATAAATGGATGATTTATTGCTTTACGACTTCTTTACCAGTCGCGCCGAATATTTGCCCTTCTTTTTTTGTAGACTGGTTTCGTTACAATATATTTTCAAAATATTTCCACAGGAGGGCTATTTTTTTTCTTTGAATACATTGATATCTAATCATTTTTCTTATATTCAACAAACCCAATTCATCCAGAATCGAATCTGTTGTTGCCTGTTTTTGTTTACAGTGATATCGAAACATCGATTTTTTAACTTTTGCAGTTTGTTTAGGACTTCTTTTCTGCCAATGATAACCTGCAGAATACAAATGTGCAAGAATTCTACTGTTGTAAATGGTTTTCTTTGCATAGTGTAATAAAACTTACTGTAACTATTTAGCATGTTTGTGGTTATCACTATGAAAACCGTTGTGATCTCCAATTATTATTTTGTTTCTGTGTGTTTTGTAATAGTTACTACATATTTAGTATCACTAATGGCTTGTTTTTGATTTTCAGGGTGACGTAAGTCATGAGGGATCCATAAGAAAACTTTTATGTGATGAATGGGCTGCTGTTTCAAAGTTAGTTAAATACCAACCAGTAGATGATTTAAAAGATTATTTTGGTGTAAAATTCGCGCTGTATTTCGCTTGGTTGGGTTTCTACACACATATGTTAATACCCGCATCAATAGTAGGATTATTGTGTGTGTTATATGGATTGCTAACATATGGTACTGATCGACTAAGTGATGACATTTGCACATTAAATATTACAATGTGTCCACTGTGTGATATAAGGTGTCCTTTTTGGAATCTGACAGAGGCATGCACATACTCTAAAATTGCGCACTTTGTCGATAATCCTATGACTATATTCTTTGCCATATTTATGTCAATATGGGCTGCAGTTTATTTGGAACTATGGAAGAGGTATAGCGCCGAGATCACCCATCGTTGGGGATTAACAGGTTTTGATTTGCAAGCTGAACCACCACGTCAGGAGTATTTAACAAGACTTCACAATGCTAAAAAGAAAAAGTTAAATGTTGTAACATTACTCAGTGAACCAGCTGTTTCATTTTGGAAGGTGAAGCTGCCATCTATTATATTTAGTTTTTCAATGGCGTTCTTGTGGGTATGTATTTCTTCAATAGTATTTATTTTTGACATTTTCTACCTAGAATACCTTACTCTAACAGTACTTATATTAATTAAATAACATGAATATTAAATAGGAAAACATATACAAGAAATAATACTTTCATAAATATTGAAAATAAAAACACACATCTTAACGTAGGACACAAATATATATGTTTAATATTAGTATGACATATTATACATTATTAATATAAGAGAGACAAGTTTATGACACATTTGCACAGTGAGAACATAAACCGTGCCACATCGGCGATATATTTCTTTCCTATGATTTTACCACGCATAGTATGCATTAGTTTTTATAAATAGTATGTCGTTTGTCAGTTAGTATTAATCTCGTTTTATATGTTTTTATAGTTTTTTATTACTTTTGTTCTCTTGTATTTAATTAAATATTAAATACTGTCTTTCTCAAGACACAAGTATTTCTCAACATCCTTAAGAGTCCTCGATAGTGGATCTGTGAATAGTGGAAAAATAGCAGATTTTTGATTCAAGGTATTTTTGTTGATTTTAATTTTGAAGAAAATTTTTCATCGTCAACTTATGAAGAATTTAGTAATCTACCCCGCTGAATAATCAAACTTAGAAAAAAATTATCTGATTAAAGAAAATTAATTAATATGTCTAAATATTTAAAACAAGTTTTCTCAAAAATCCTTTGCAGCAGATTTGTTTGCTTTAATTCACGTTAAAAAATTAATAAAAAGCTACCCCGCTCTGCACTTATTTTTTGTTCAACTATTCTTTACTTTGTTTTAAATGTATATAAAATAAATTAAAATTAGGCAACCCACATTACAGTGAATGCTATTCTAGTAAAAATCATTCCCAGGGATACAAATGTGTAAATATTTGATCATAAATGAATTTTTATTCGCTTAGATATTGAGTTATTATTTTAAATATTTATTAGATATTCCCTATGTGTAATAGGCACTCGGACATCCATGGCTTATTAAATTATGTGGTATGCAACCAATATTACATTTCCGATTCACTAGCGAGGACCCTTACGGGTGTAGCACACCAAACTAAAAATGTCGATGTCTTCGCTGCGGGTATCGGGGGGTAGTGCTAATGGGTGGAGCTTACCAATACCCCACTACCATATACTGTTTTGCTTAATGCTAGTAAAAGTCTAAATTGTACAGTTCCGAGTTTATAAGTACCTCCCTTATAGAGCGATGCATTCGAAATGCCATACGTATGATGCGTTAGGTGCCAATTGTCTTTGTTCAAGCTACACATACTCTACGTAACGTAGGTGTTAGTAATATTTTATATGATTTATTCAGTCTAAAGTTTGGCGAGTCTAGGCGCTACAGTAATAATAATAATAATGGGATGGAATTCTGATTAAATAATAAGCGTATAGTAGAAAAAGAAATATTACTTACTGTCTATGAATCCTTGAGTATTATTTTGTTGAACGGCGCTAATGCCATCGTATTGATTATCTTTCCCATTGGGCGAATTGAAAATCGTTCTATAAAACAATTTGTATCTGTATGTTAACATTTAATGCTAAATAATTAATGTAAATAATAATGAATTGTTATATATACAGTTTATGCATTTATATTTAAATTCACTTTATTCAAATACTCTTGATACAGGATAATTATTTATATCTATAGGTATTATTATTGTACAGGGTGACCGCCAAGGTATCCGAGAAACTTCGTATATGAATTCAATGACTAGTTTGAAGCAAAAATTTGTCTATTCACTTTTCCCGAATACCTAACGGTTCTTGAAATATTCCGATATTTGAAGCTGTAATAAATTACTAGAGGGTTTAGGAAAAAATGTGGTTTATTTTAAGGAGTGCATTATTAAAGCTGCTTAAGGCTGCGTTTGATAAGGTTTTGGAGGGAGAGAAATGTACCCGAAAAATACCATTTTTACTTCGAGTTTTACGAGCGTTACGAATCAAAACATGTAAATTTTATGCATTAAGCATGAAGATAAAGGTTGAATGAAGTGAACGGTAGTATTCTTTTTCAAATTAAGTTAATTTATAAACCGTAAATAAAATGGGAACACAGTGGTTTTGCAAGTACTACAAAAAGTGCCTACATTTAAAAATTGCACAGTAAATTTATATGTAATATAGCAAGTACACTCGGTATTTATATTTGGTAGATAAAATTGGTAACAGTAGCTAAATAGATGTGCAATTTTTAAAGTGATCCATGAAATAAAATTTGTAACATTTTTGTAAGCAATTACATACATTTACAGATATCTGTTACATTTGCATCGCTTTACAGTGTAGCACTTATAATTAACAGCAATTCGTGCGGCTACTAATTATAAAATTTAGTATGTTACGAGTTATTTAAAAATACCTAATAGACAATGAGCAGTTGGAATCACAGGTTGGCACCATCAACCGTAAAAAGTAACTACATAGTAGTACATAGTTTAATTTGTGATTTTAATTAAATTGTAATCTTTTAAAATATGGAGTTTTCTATTATCTTTAATTGAAAGATGCCTATCCTTTTACTAGAGAGATTAATTATACAAATCAATTAAACTTGGCTGCTTTTAGTGCCGATAAAGGCCTAATAGCTGTTTTATATTTACGAAGTTGGCGAAGAAATTGTTGACTAAAAGTTCAATAACTTTCTTGAACATTTTTTTAAGTGTTTAATAACACAGTAAATATTATATTTTACTGTGTCATTATTATTTACCCTAAGAAAAATGCAAGAGAATGTTCATAGCTTCACAGGTGATGGCTTGGTTATGTTATAAAATATGGCAGGTATGGCGGTATGGTATACTTATACCGCAAGATCAAAAATTATGTCGATAAAGGTTTGCCATGGAATGTAAAACGTCCGTCTTAAGATATTCTTTTGAGATAAATCTGATTAAATTATCAGGTTAACTGTCATACTGACAAATAAAATTTGTAAATATATGTTTATTTAAAATTATTTACATGTGAAAAAATCTAGTGGGTTGAGGAAATCGCGGTGGCCAAGCTATGGGACCACCACGACCTATCCATCGATTTGGACACATTCAGGAAATTAGTGACACCTCTTCCATAATGGGCCTGAACACCAACATAAAAGCAACATCGTTCTTTTGATTTGAAGAGGAATGACCTCAAGTAGTAGAGGTAGATCAAAGAGATTGAAATATACTAGAGTATCCAGCTGCAATGTTTCGCCGCGACAACGCAGTTGGGGAAAGGGGAATTGGTACATTGCCAAGCGATTATAGTTCTTAAGTGTGATCCGACCTCGTGCTGTCATTGGTCAAAATATCGTGTTCGTACTTGGTTCGTATAATTTCGTTAAATTCTACACGCATTTATTTTAATTAAACACTTTTAAAGCGAAATGAATAGTAAAAATGGTGAGATTGTGTTATTTGTGTAAACGTCGATACGAATCAATGCATGATAGGTCGGCTTTTCATTGGAGACTTCTTTTGTGACCACGTAAAAGATAGAACGTCCATCACGCTTTATCTCCAGAGTTTTACCAACCCTTGGCTTTTGTTGGATCAGTTCATTGACCCCGCCATATCTTCTGTTGAATTCCACGGCAATCCCTCTACGCATACATAAGTCCTGGGCCACACAGTGAGCTAAGGCATAATCACAGGGTACCGTAAAAAGATCCTGCTGCTTCTCCGTGGTAATTTCAAACCAAGCCTTCCTGGTACCGGAATATTCTTCATGAAAATCCCATAAGTTGGCTCTCTATGTTTTCTAGTAATATGTCGCACATCCGCTACTTCGCCGTTGTTACGTCCATGGTATGGGGTCAATCGGTTGAAATGCACCACCCTTGACTTACTATGGGGTGGTGTTTGTCTTTGGGGTCCATTTCTGGCAGCACAAGTAGCACATTTTCGGCACCATTCCTTTACATCTCGTGCGCAATTCACCCAATAGAATCGTTGGCGCACTTTCTCAAGTGTCTTGTGTACGCCGACGTGTCCTCCGGAGCTGTCGTCGTGGAGCTGTCGCAGTACATCAGGCATCCTTTTCTTAGGGATGACCACCTGTATCCTTTGCCCTCTTCCATCTGGGTTCTCCACAACACGCTTGAGTAGGCCATTCTCTACCTTCAGGGAGTCCCATTGAGTCCAGTAGGATTTCACTCCCTGTGAACGAGGAGCTACTTCTTGCCAAGCTGGTCTGTGTCCGATGCCTTTCCAAACCATCAAGGAACCAAGGTCTTCATCAGCTTTCTGATCGATCCTCAAATTGTCAGGTTGCCACTGATCGTCAACCACGGTAGTTCTGAGTGTGTTGGCCGATTTTTCTTCTACCCGGTTGCAATGCCTGTAGTCCTCTGGACATGGTCTCCTTGAAAGAGCATCAGCGTTTTGGTGTTTAAGTGATTCAATTCGCGCTACTGATTGCTCCGCTATGGGTTTCTTGGGCTCCTTCTCGTATCTATTACGAACATTGCCCTTTTCACCACAATTCCAGCGTCGAAGCGTTCTCCTCTTGGGTTGCACCTGATTCACCAATCGTCGGACTATCTGTTCTAAGGATTCTTCGGCTTCTGGTAGGTCCCTGACAGAACATACTCTTGCAGGGTTTCGAGAGTACAGCTTTGCGGTTTCGAACTCCAGACCATGTGCCAAAGCATCGATTAGTGTTTTTGGTCTTGCCAGCCTCAGTGCTAGCTGTGTATCGCCATCTCGAAGACCATCTATGAATGTCTCCACAGCCAACTGTTCCGAGAAGCTATCTGGAGCCGTTGGGTATGCCAGAAGAACTAAACGGGCGATATCCGCTTCGAATTCTTGGAGGCTTTCACCCTTTTTCTGCAAACGATTCTTCAATTGTATATGGTAAACCTGCTCCAGATGTGCATACCCATATCTCATCTCAAGACGCTTGATTAATTGTGGGTAGTCTTGACACTCTTCCGGACGTAAGGTCTGCAGAATGTCACTGGCCTCTCCTCTTAACGACACAATCAGAGCAGTAGCTTTTTCCGGGGACGTCCACCCATTTGCTCCTGCAGCGGCTTCGAATTGTTTCCGGTACGTCATCCATGACGTCTTCCCATCGAAGGTGGGAGGTTTTACCTTTGCCTTTGCTGTTCGGGAGATCTCTAGGCTTCCGCTTGAGGTGTCATGGGGACCGCAGTCGTTCATTGCTGGTAACTGAAGCTGAACCCCAAACTCGTCCCCCATTCCGAACACGCGCTCCTCAACTTTCTGTTCTACGACTTCGATGGCCCCAGAAAATTCCTGTCTCCCATTCGATGAATTCTTTTGAATGTCTTCCTTAAAAGTAGTATCGAGTTGTTTTGAATTATTTGCCATTTCATCGTTTAGAGTCTCCGTTATTAAGCTTAGATCAGCCTGTACTTGAAACAAATATTTGTCGGGATCCTTACCTTCATTTATTAAAAGGTCACGAAGCCGGTTCTGGAGAATTGTTTTTTTTCCAGACGTATCTACGTCCCTTTTTTCCAATTCTGCCCTTAACTCGGAGACCTTTAATTCTTCCAAACGTTTAGTAGCCATTTATTTATTTATTTATTTGCACTTATTTTGTTTATCCCAATTCTGACACCAATTGTTGCGTTTTCGGGTTCGCAATAAACAACTCGTGCAATTTATTTATTTAAAACAGTCTGTATATTCACACACGTAAAATTAATTACAATATAAAAATATAAAACTAACGTATCACACTTAAACTACTACGATTTATATTTATTTTATACTAGTTATATTTATGTTGACTCTTCGACTACCACTCAAGGAACTATTTATTTATGTTTATTTATCTTCGCACAAGACTATTGAATCTCTTCTTATTCCGGAATGACTCATCCAGCGGTTCAACTGCTTTTATATCCGTAGATAAAAGCTCGAGAATATACGGACAAAGTCTGGGATTTTCCCCAGATGCCGGGAAATATTCGAGAGACCGTCGCTTCACAGTGGATATGTAAGATGATTTACGGTTGGTAAACAAGAGCGTTTTTATACGTCGCCCAGAGGTCTGCTTCTTTTTTTTTTAATGTAAACTCGTTTCGTTACAATATTTAAGGAATTCATTCTTTAGCAAATTGGATACTGATTTAACTTCAACTACTAAAGTATTTATATTTTCAGATTTAAAACAACATTAATATCAATAAGCATTGCATTTTTAAGTATTTGGGCAAGTCGTTGATTTATATTATAGAAGCGGTCGGTCAGAAAATACACCCGTGGCGTATTTCTGTCGTGAATAAATTTGGATTATATGAATATCTTTTCATTAATTTAATAACATTAGAAACTGACAAACACTTAAACACTAATAATTATTAGTGTTTAAGTGCTTATTATGTTGTTTATTAGTTGCTATTATAATAGGAACTAATAAACAACATAATAATATAATTATAACTATTTACATTTTATGTATGTATTTGCTGGACTGTGAACTACAAACTGACCTTCCATTCTTTTGCGTCTCTGATTATAATTATTCATTGTATTATTTGTAAATCAACCTTACTTTTCTATGTCTTTCTCGTGTGTATTTTAGTATCCCGTGGTCGGCTACTGTACGTATATAGTAAATTATCGACTACATTACGTCGTAATTACATTACGTACACCAGCACTCTCCGCAGGTACTCACATTAAAAATATATAATAAATAACCTTCCAATATTAAACATCTACAGCCCACAACTTTAGGTATCAATTGCATCAATTTTTGGCTGTGGTTGCCTTTTACTCTCTATAGGAGCCTTTAGTTTATAATTTTAGAGTATTATTTCACATACTATTATACACTATGTAGCTACTTGTAAGTTCTAAATCTATATTAACAGTATCAAGAAGGTTTAACCTGTACATTGAGTGCTGTTTATAACTGTATTTGTACTTTTTATTTTATTTATATCTGGTAACATGACTTGTCCAACATACTTATGTATAACTTTTGGACCAAAGTATTATTCTATTCTATTCTGTCGTGACTCTTTACAATATGTTAATTAAACGCTTTGTATATATCAATATTACTCTTAAGCAAACTGTGCGGTGTCATGGCTAAACTAAATGAATTTCGAAATATCATATATAGCAGAATCTGTATCTTTGCTAGTACTATATCCATGCTGAAGTTTTGTGAGCAAGTTATACTTTTTAAAGAAACTTATAGCTTTATTGCTTAAATTTAACTTACTTATCGCGAGCCTCTTCTACTTGTGGTGTCGAGGCGATGGTCTTTCTCCATCTCTTCCTGTCTTTCGCATGTGTCTTAGGATTGATCCAGTTGACATCTTTACTCTTCAGCGCATTAGAGACTGTTCCATGTGTTTCTTGGGAGGCCTTGTTTTTGTCCTTTCCTGTCCCATAACACTTTCATCACTCTTTTTAACTACAACCCGAACCACCTTAGTTGTTGCGTTTCATTTTTTTACAGTACACTTCTTATTCCTAGTCGCTTTCTAATGTTCTAGGAATTACTTGTTTAAGCATTATTTTCAAAAATATTGGCCTTGGATATTTGAAGATGGAGTTGTTGGGCGATTGTGGCAAAATGGAAGTCAGCAAACTTTTAAATAGCATTTCAGAGTTACATGATCGGAGTGTTAATTAATTTATTCTTGGAGTATCTGCAATTTTTCTTAATGAATAGTGTTTATAGTAATTTAAGTTAACCAAATTAACAATATATTGTTTTAGATTACACAAACTGGTTTTATTATCTATAAATTGTTTTTAAAAAAAAATATTCAAATGTATTTTAAATACGTACTTCCAAAATATATTTTGTTTTGTACATACATTACAATCTACTGGATTTGTGGATGCGGCGTCACATACAATCGGTCTGAATGACGTAACAACTATTGTCTACATTTCACACTATCCAGACTGACAAAACAAACATCATTATCGTCCACGTCACCACTTCTCTCTTGTTTCTTATGTTTTCTATTTTTTTGTCATATGGATGATCAAAGTACATAGGCTCATGGAATTTATCAAACTTGGTGCGAATATTGTATCAAAACTTGTACAGGATCTATTTTGTAAAATAGTATGAAACCTGGAAATATATGTATTACAGAGAGATTATTTTATTTAATACAAAGTGATTTAAAATATTGTTTATCCGTTTCAAAAATCAATGGGACATACATACATACTAGGCATGTGCTGATTTTGCTACATGACATTTGAGAAATGTCGATAAGTAAAATACTCTGTATACGAAACGTATTTCAAATATTTAGCTTTTTTGCACAAGCGAGGTATCCACAACAGTTTTCTTTGAATGTTTGGCTGGGTATTTTGGGAAACACTTTGTTTGAACCAGTGTTTTAAACAAATACTTTAAATGACAAAGTTTAGCTTTATTTTATAATAACATTATACTTCCACTTGTGGAAGATGTTCACTATGATAGAGTTAAACTTTGGGTTTTATGTTATGAGACTTCTCTGTATCTCGCTATAGTCGTAGAACAACTGAAAGGACGAGGAAGTCTAGTACTAGCTGGCTAGACCCCCTGATTTATTTTCGTTTGATTTCTGCAATTGAGGATGCGTTTAACAGAATAAGAACATATTCGTAAAATATTTATCGCTGTGCATTTTAGATAATAATACATTATTAATTTATAATGTAATTTTTGATGACGATTGATAATCAATCTTTAAAGAACTTTAATTTACTGATCTATACAGGCTGTCCAAACCATGCGAGGACGAAAGATTACGGCTTTATTATTAAAGTTAAAAAAAATGTTTTAGACAAAAGTTGTAGCCACTCGTAAAATACACATTCTAAAATTATTTTCAACTATGCAGAGTGTTGTGTAAGTGAGTGACGATACACACTTATGTTTTTTTAAATAGAACACACCATATATTTTGGCATATTTTGATGCTACTCTTAAAAAGAAGGACATGGATATAAACATGTGTAAGGGTATCTTACCGTTGTAGCTTTATTCGAAATTTTGTGTCTCAACATGTTCAACTTTGTGGAGACTCCGAGACGAATCCTGAAAGAATTTTTGAGATCTGTATAGGCAAGAAGCTTTCCACTTTCGTCAAGTTTAATAATCTATAATCAATTTATTTATTTTTAAATAAATGAATTTGCAATTTTTTTAAGTAGAAGACCCTGTATATTTTTTTCTAAAGTACAGTATTTTTTATAAGCTTTATAATGATACCATGTTTTCCCTATCCACACTTAGTATTTTATAACTTATTAACTCGTATTCTAAATTTAAACGAAAAGAAAAATAAGGTGTGGCCACCACACGAGTTTCTTATACGTATGAGCGTTTCAAACTATACTATTTTAAGAATTTTTTTATACAACACTTATTCAAAATCCTATTCTAAGTACTTTCATTCTCTTAATAAATCGCTATAGAATGCATACTTTGCAAGATATTCGAAAAAAAGTGCTACTCGCTAAGAATAAAAGTGCTACTTCCGGTCTGAATTTTGAAATTTCATATATACAAAAAATATTGCATATCCAGTTCTAAATACTTTTGTACTCTTGATAAATATATATAGAATGCATAACTTACGACATATTTGCAAAAAATCGCTATTCGATAAGAGTAAAAGTGGTACTTCCGGTCTGAATTTTGAAATTTTACTTTCGTATACGTAGTATAAGGAAGTATTGTAATGATGATAATTTTCGACCTCGAGATTTTTGCAGATGTCCACGTTTTGAAGTCCTCTGATACCGAAAAAGTGGTTTTTAAAAAAGTCTGTGTCTGTCTGTGACCACGATAGCTGTCAAACCGCTATAGCTATCAATTCCAAATTTTGTATTTACGTGTATAATCTCCCTCTTGAGATCTAGTTTAGTTTTTCAGTAAAATCGGTAGACCGGAAGTAGCAGTTTACTTCAGTGAAAAATCGAATTTTGCCAATATTTCGTCAACTACTAAGTGTAAACAAATTTATAAAGAATTCATATGTACTTGAAATTAAGTTTGAGACAAATTGTCTTAAAAAAGTTTTTCGAAATTCCAACCGGAAGTAGGTCTTTTACTCTTATCGAAAACCAGTTTTTTGCGAATATCTCGCAAGTCATGCTTTTTAGACAAGTACGAGTATAAAACTACACCAATTACCTCGCTTTACGGCTTAGATATGTTCCGAAAAAATTGGCCGCAAAGCGAAAAGCCGTATAACGAATCAATTATTTTGATACAAATCCATACATACATATTCCATTGAATCTGTATGTTGTTTGTGTCCAATTTTTTTTATAAAATAATATAGCTTTTAGTTCATAAAGTATTTTATGTATTTTTATTTTCTATAAAACTGTTTACATAAAAATAAAAGTACATACAAAACAAGTAATAATACACAGAAATACAAAAACTAAACATATAAATTGCACATATGTATACATAGATATATGTATACATATTTAATAAAACAAAATAAAATGCTCAAAAACTGTTTAAATCAGTGAGTTATAATATGCAGCCATCATCATTTTCCGTTATTGAGGATTGACCCAATTTAAAGTATTGGTCCAACGTTGCCTGCTTTGCCTTGCTTTCAGCTTCTGTTAGCAGTGTTTTGTAGCAGGTAATGGCTGAGTTAACTCCTCGAGACACTTTAGCACTGCGTTCTACATCGGGATCATTTTGAAGAACGATGTTTATTCCCTGTTCGAAATAAGAAAGCGCATTCGACAAGTTTTTTGCTGTTAGCCGTTGGCACATAGCAGGCTCTGCGTCTGACTCCTCGTCAAGTGCTCTTTCTATTTCTAACTGGATCAGTTCCTCGTTTGAAAGTGGTTCTCTGTCAGCATCTAGCAAATCAACCAAATCACCTTCTTCCAAATCCTCAAAACCAAGATTGTTTGCTAAGTTTAATATGTTTTGTCGAATTTCAGAAAGCGAACTAACTTCACGCTCATTAGTTTTTATGCATTCAGGCCATATCTTTTTCCAAACATGGTTCATTGTGGTTGATTTTAATTCCTTCCACGATTCGCTAATGTTGTCTACGGCATCTCTGATGCTGTAGTTTTTCCAAAACTCTTTTATCGAAGATTTACCATCGGTTTCGTGAATAAGTTTACGAAAAGTTCTGCGTAAATAATAAGCCTTAAAAGTGGCTATTGCACCCTGATCCATTGGCTGGATCAGAGCTGTTGTATTTTTGGGAAGATACGCAATCTCCACATCTTCAGACAATTCGGATAAATTAACCGGGTGACCTGGGGCATTATCCAAAATGAGCAAAGCCTTGTTGCTCAAGTTATTGTCCCTCAAATATTTTTTTACTTCGGGGCAAAAATAGTTTTTAAACCAGTCTTGAAAGAGAATCTTAGTCATCCATCCTTTCTTGTTGGATCTCCAAATGACGGGCAACTGTTCCTTATTTAGCCCTTTGAAACACCTCGGAATTCTGAAAGATATACTAAAAGTGGTTTTAGCTTAAAATCCCCTGCTGCATTAGCACCAAGAAGCAACGTTACTCGTTCTTTAGACACCTTGTATCCAGGTGCAGACTTTTCACATTTTGATATGTAAGTTCTTTCAGGCATTCGCTTCCAATAGAGCCCTGTCTCGTCTACATTGAAAACTTGTTCAGGTCGGTATCCACCTCTTTCAATAATTCCTTTCAAAATGCTGGGATATTCTTTAGCTGCGTCATCATCGGCACTAGCTGCTTCACCTTTCATTTTTAAATTGTGCAAATTGCAGCGATTTTTAAATCTTTCAAACCAACCTCGGCTCCCTTGGAACGTTACATCTTTCACAGATTCATCAGGATCCTCCCTCTTTAAATTTTCGAAAATACTTTTAGCCTTTTCTTGGATAGTCATTTGGCTCATTGGCATCCCCCGTTGATTATTGTCTTCAATCCACATATCTAATAATTTTTCCATTTTTTCCATAATGCTGCTTCTTTGGCGAGTTAATTTTGAGACACTTAAAGGTGCAGCAGATAACAAATGTGCTTTAATTTCTTCTTTTCTATCGCGAATAGTCTGAACGGTAGACTTCGCTAGTCCCGTTGCCTTACAAATTTGAACAATTTTCTCATTAGCTTCAATACGACGTAAAACATCTAGTTTAGTCGCTAGTGTGACAGATTTTCGGCTTCTCTTTTTATTTTTATCAATATCAATCTCCAAATTCAATGAACGTTTTGGTGGCATTTTTTTCTTAATAAAAGACGATTATATTTAAAAGAATTAATGAATGAATTAAATAACGAAAATACATTCAGTCTTTTTAATACATACGTACCAAATATGTATGTTTACAATACATATCACCAATTAAAACAAATAGAAACAATACTCATCCAGAAAACAAACAAGGATATAAATACGTCTAACTACACGAAAGCAAGTAAAATGATAACGCTGTGCCAAACGTTCCTAATATTTTCGTGAGGCGGACTGTAACTAATGCAATAGTGCCACCTAACGGGAGAAGCTGGAAGTCTCTCGTAGTGAGTAAATATGTAGAAGGTCGCTAACAGTACAGACAGCATTATTTTGGCCGTATAACGAACCATTGTGTGCCGTAAATCGAAAAAGTACCATAATTAAAAAAGGCCGTTATAGCGAAATGCCGTATAAAGAGCGGCCGTATAGCGAGGTGTGGGTGTATTTAAAACATAATTTTCAATATCTTTTGTATAAAAAAAAATTCAAAATTCAAACCGGAAGTACCACTTTTACTCTTATCGAATAGCGATTTTTTGCAAATATGTCGTAAGTTATGCATTCTATATATATTTATCAAGAGTACAAAAGTATTTAGAAGTAGATTTGCAATATTTTTTGTATATATGAAATTTCAAAATTCGTACCGGAAGTAGCACTTTTACTTCTTAGCGAGTAGCACTTTTTTGATAATATCTTGCAAAGTATACATTCTATAGGGATTTATTAAGAGAATGAAAGTACTTAGAATAGGATTTTGAATAAGTTTTGTATAAAAAAATTCTTAAAATTGTATAGTTTGAAACGCTCATACGTATAAGAAAGTCGTACTTCTATGAAAATGTGGTGGAGCTCCATCATGCTGATACCACACACACACTTCGTGTATGGAGATCGACATTTTCCAATAAATTAGGTTACTGATGTCTTAAAAAAAATTCGTATATGGCTCCTGTTACCGTTTCTTCAAAGAAATAAGGACCAACAAGTTGTAAATTAATTATGTCACCTCATACATTAATTGATCATTGGTTGAATGTCAATTTGTCTGACCCAATGGGAATTTTCTGTTGCATAATAATGCATATTATGCCTATTAACTAAACCGGTACTTTTGAAAGTAGCTTCGTCACTAAATAAAATCGAAGATTGAAAATTCGGGTCCAAATTCATTTTGTTTAACATAATGTTACAAAAACTTAACGATTTACAAAATCATTTCCACGAAGGTCCTGATGTAATGACATATGGTAGGGATGGTATTTATTTTTCTTTATGATGCAATTGATAGTACTCCTGCTTATTCCAGTCTGGATATTCAAATTTCGTGTACTTACTTGAGGATTTTCTTCCAACGATAGCAAAATATTTAATTCATTTTCCTCATTAGTAACCCTTCGATTTTTAATCTCTTTTTTGAAATAACCAATATTTCCAGATGCTTCAAAACATTCTTTTAATTTTTGAAATGTTTCGATTTTAGGAGGTCTTGCATTTGGATAACGTTGACAGTAAATCCTATTGGCTAATAAACAGTTTCTTTCGCTCTCACCCAATGCGTAAATCTTATTTACCATTTCATCTTTCGTGAAATTCATCGTAATAGTATATTAAGTATGGAGAACGGTAAGGGATGTTTACCGTTCGAAGACAATTGTTTGGAGGAGGAGCGAAGCGACGACTCTAATTATTGTCTGAGAACGGTAAACCTTACCGTTCGACATGCTTATAATGTTTTTTGCGCGATCAAAACTATATTTCAATTCATTTCACTACACGGAATTATCGAAAATACTTGAAAATCATTAATTAATTGGAATAGGCTATTATAAAAACAAAACAGTTTCCATGACGTTTTTTTCAAACATTCTGATTTACAATTAGCGTCGTGTCACTTCAGTTTGTGTTTTCCGTGAAGTAATTGAAATCAGAGAAGAAATTATGATCGATTCCGACTCAGACATTGAAAACAATTTTGATACCCGAAAAATCGCGGGAACGTTACGAAAATACATACCGAGCCTTCAAGCAATGGTGTGAAACAAAAAAAATAAGCGGTTTGAATGAAAAAATTATGTTGGCTTATTTTGTCAAAGAAGCGAGAAGTTAAAGGCACCTGGCAGTTTATGGGCTGAATATTCCATGCTGAGATCAACAATTTTTCTTCATGATGCGATTAAAATTTCGCAATTTACGACTCTTATTGCATTTTTGAAAAGAAAAAACGTAGGATATAGACCCAAAAAAGCAAGCGTTTTCACTAGGGAAGACATGAACCGGTTTTTAGTTGAAGCTTCAGATCAAACATTTCTTATTCTTAAGGTAGGTAAATTATAAATACTTATTTTCAAAAAGTATGTTGATGGTGCATATTCATATTAAGGTGGCAATGATATTAGGAGTGTTAGGAGCTTGCAGAAGAGAAGAGTTATACAATATAACTATGAAGGATGTTGAAGATCATGGTGAGTTGATTATTGTAAAAATTCCGCAAACAAAAACCAATATTGAACGGACCTTCACTCTTGTAAACCAAGATGAAAAAATTCATTATTTGGACATTTTTCAGAGGTATATTCAACTTCGACCAAGCAATGCTAAATCCGAATGTCTGTTTTTGGCTTTCCACAATGGTAAATGTAGAAACCAAGTAGTGGGGAAAGGAACAATTGGAAGGTGGCCGTCCAACAAAGGGGTGGATATTCTAGGATTGAAGCGGCATGGAGGATGGAAATCTAGTGTGACGTAGAGTTACGTTAAAGATTCACTTCAAAATAAAATACAATTTGCAGAAAAAATATTGTATGCTGTTAGAGACACATCCTTCAGTATTCCTGATGGTGCACAACAAGTGTCTTCTGATACTATTTCTTATGCAGCAGTTTCTACGAAAACCAGAAACATTGAAATTAATTCTTTGCCATTGTATATTTATAATTGTAGTATTCATAATAGCACCTTTAATTTTAATAGCAACAAATAAATGAACTAAACAATTTCTGTCCGTATATTATCTTCATTCTCTAATTTTTAAAAGTCACAATTACTTACCGTTCAGCTGAACGGTAAGTGAATTACTTACCGTTTTGTTAGGTACAACAAACAGATATAAAATTCAGATATTATTTAATTAAACATTCACAGGTGACTAGGACTTTTTTCATTTAAATTTAGAATCTATTAACAATAAGAGTTAATAAGTTATAAAATACTAACTGTGGATAGGGAAAACTTGGTATCATTAAAAAGCTTATAAAAAATACTGTACTTTAGAAGAAAAATATACAGGGTGTTCTATTTAAAAAAAAGCGTAAATGTTAATTTTGCGTTTGTTATTTCTGCAAATTCATTTACAGTGAAACTTCCCATAGGCGGACACTGTTCGTTCCGACTAAACTGCCCGTTTAAGAGAAGTGCCCGTTTATTAGAGAAGACAGAAAAATTAAGTAGAAACGCAAAGCTAAACTTTCATTTGAACACACAGTGTAAAATTATATACTTATAACTTTATTTGCTAAATAAAACTCAAACGGCTATGTGCACATTTCGGCTGCTCCATGCCAAAACACAGTATGTGAAAAAAACAATATTTTGCAGAAGACGAGATCTAATGTTTCGGCTTGATCTAAAGAACTTATTCAACATATCTGAGTGATTTTTGGCATAGTACCAGTGCAGTCAGTTACGTTTTTAATTATACTATCGAAATTTGTGTAAATCCAAAATGTCGCCTATTTTTGCACATACTGTGTTTTCAAATACTGTAAGTTGCAACATTTCTATTACAAAACACAGTATCTGTGTTTATATCCTAAACAAAATAATGTTATACAAGAAAAAATATATTTATTTCTCTAATCGATGGGTATTACAGAATAAAACAAAGCAAAAGAAACTTAAAACAATTAAAGCACGTCTTCTGCATCGTCTCCAAGGTCAGTGTTGTCTGTTCCTAGGTCCAGAGCAGAGTTGCTTTCAATCAAGTTGTGCCAAAAATTCAATCGGTTTCTTGGCATCGAAGGTCCTAGGACTGTTATTATGGTATTCTTTTTTGATGGCAAAACGCCCCGTTCTGGTAAAATTTCGGGTTTATTATTATTTTGAGATATTTGATTCTGGAATTTCTTTTGCAGAAAATCAAGCTGCGTATACTCATTATCATTAAAATCAGTTTTGTATTCTATTGATGTAGAACCTTTTGTGAACCGCACCTCTACCACATTTTTCAACAAAAATCCTCTCAAAGTCTCGTCGACAGCGCTTTTTTTTGATGGCTGTCTTCTCTTCTTGGTCCATTTATGAAATGTGGTCACATCCACAACTTGAAGATTCTTTCTTGAACTGACCACCGCTTCTTTGAGATCATTGTAGTCGTACACATTTCTAATTTTTTTAATTCTTTTTTCGATGTTACCGTGAACTCCGTCCGCACTCATATGAGTGTGACCTTTGGTGAGATAACGCAAGATTACCACATCAGGACCGGTATCTTCATTTACACAAACAACCAGTGAAGTGTACAAAATCCAATTTTTGTTTTGGGCTGTACAGTTGTCAGTCCAAATAATAAATTCTTTTACGTCTCTCTCAGCCTCAAAAACACGGAAAATGCCATCAGCAATATTTTCCGCGTTGCGTCCGGCTACCCCCTCGTGCCACATAGCACAGTAGTTTTTGTATTTTAAGTCAGGCTTAAGTGCTGCAAACGTCAAATTAAATGCAACTAGGCGGCTTGTAAAATAAGAGTCCTTTATAGCAGGCATGATCGGAATTAAAATAACCTTCTGTAAATCCATTGAAAAAATTCTGGCTCCATCCTTGTCTTCAAGTTCACTGTCTGATTTATATTTGTCGTTTGCTTTTAAAGCTTTCTGTTTGTGAGAATTATATTCTTCTCCTGTTTGAAAGGGCAGTAGTTGTTGGTTATCGGTTTGTTGATCAGTTTTTTGGATTTTATAAGACAGGCAATCGGCACAGGCGTCCGATTTTGGCATATAAAGCGAAACATGCATTTCTTTCAACACTTGTCTGTATAATTCTCTTTCACACACCCCTGGATATTTTTCTTTGAAATCATTGTACATGTCTTTCACAGTCAATTCATTTGGTAAATATTTCATATTTGGGGCGTTTTCACGCCTGTAATGACTGACGCTTGGGTGGTAGCTGTTGATGTGTTCCACCATCAGCGTTCTGTCTTTCATTCTCTTTGAGTTGCCGGTTACTCCTCTATTCTCTTTTACAGCAGAACACATTGGCGCTCTTTTTATAGATTCACACAATGCGGTGATTACCGAGTCGTTTGAATATCCCAAAGTTCGCAAGAAGAACGTACGACAAACACAATGACTTCTATTTTCTTTTGGCAAGAAATATTTGCGAGTATCGTTTTTTTTGTACCTTACATTTCGTTCCACAGTTCTTCTCTTGACTACTGTAATCTGTACATTTTTAGCCATCCACTTCCGCCTGGAAGTGTAGTCCAATGTCCAGTAATTTTCATGAATTTGTGTGCGCTCTTCCTCGGTGAAACTTGAATTGCACTTTTTCTTACATTTTTGAGTACAGGGTTCACGCATGGGATGCTTCTTTTTATCTCGATCCATTTTTTGCTGCGATGTTAAACGCTTGTACTTAACGTGCTCCTTAGTTCTACTTTTTACCGGGTGCAAAGATTTAAAAATGTTTTCCTGTGCCGTCCCAGGAACAAAAACTGCTGCATTATCTGTTATTTCTCGCTCGTCAACAGTAACAGCTTCAGCAGCCGCAATTGTTACTAAAAATGGTTCCTTAACTAGAGCAGTTGGAGCTTCTAAATCATGCTAATGCATCATCTGCCCTTCTGCGTCTTGCGTCTCTGCTATTAAATCATCTTCGCAGGACTGATTGATTGATGCGTTATCGTTATCGCTGATCTCAAAATCGGGATCAGCGATACTATCGTCTCTATCTTCACTATCGTTATCTTCCTCGTTACTTTCTGTGTCATTTGGCGCTGGCCTAAAATTGAAGACACAAATTTAAAATCAAAATAGGTACCTACTTATATGTTAATACAAAAAGTAAGGTTATGAAACTCACTAACTGAACAAATTATTGGGAAAAAGCGACAATTAAAATAGTACTCACTGATTTCTGAAGCACATGGACAGCAATCGTTCCGTACGAGTTAATCCAGAACGTCCACACATTTTAAATATTATAATATTTACTGCACTAACAAACTTTACTAACAACAACAAACTACACTGTACTCCTTGTAGGATAAAATTTAATGAAAACCGACATAAAACACAGTATCTACCACTTACTATGTTTTGGAAATTATAGGGTATAAGTTCTAAAACTCATATAAAACACAGCATCTACCACATACTGTGTTTTGAAATTCTAAAAGATATATACTGTGTTTTGGAATGGGTAAGGTAAGATTTATAAAACCGTTACAAAACAGTATATACCATATACTGTGTTTTGGGATGGTTAAGGTAGTCGGCAACTACAGATACTGTGTTTTGGACATACATTTACGTCTAAACCAGCTGAGATATAACCACAGAACCCTGGCAGAAAGTTGCAGACAAACACAATATATGCATATTCATGAAAAACCTATTTTTGCAAAAAATGTTGGATACTATGTTTTGGCATGGAGCAGCCGATTTATATATACAGTCAACGCTCGATAACTCGTACTAAATGGGGCGAAGATCTGTCCGAGACGAAAAGTCCGACTTATCGAAAGGAAATAAAGCTGTAGGTACGTTATGAATTAAAACTAACACCAAATTTTATCTATGCACTAGCAATATTATACTGAACTTTAATACAACAAGGTTATCAATACATATCAGGTAAAACTGCTGTGTTGCGATAACTCCGCCGCCTGTTTGCGGCACCTGTAACATTTTAACCTACCAGAATGTGGAATGTGACACGTTTGTAAATTTGGTCCGAGTTATCCGAAGTCCGAGATGTCGGGGTCCGAGTTATCGAGCGTTGACTGTACATACATATAATAGAAACATATGTAGGTAAGGTACATATACAATTTATATACTATCTTACAAAATAATCTAAAATGGAAGTTTGCTTGTGTGTATTACATGTCAATTTTGCTTCAAAATGTAATGATAGCTCACTAAGCATACCAAACGCTTGTACATCATCTTTTTCAAAACAAAATTGTTTTAGTTTTTTTTATTTCCAGTAGACCATCTTTATACGATACTATTCTTTTCTCATAATCATTAGTTCTAGGAATTTCTATTTCATCATCACTGTTTTGACTTTCCTTTTCTAAATTATCGAGCAAAATATGGTATGGATTATCGTCCGTCTTCTGTATACAAATTGGCGTCAATATTTATAAATTCCTGTACATCATTACTTCCTAATTTTCCCATTAGCGTACACATTTCAGCCACTTTAGATAAAGGAATTTCATCTTCAGGATCATCTTGATCACTTTCAAACTCCTCATTTACTTCTTGAAATCCTGTTTTCTTGAAACATCATCCCATGCTTTTTTAATAAAATAAATCGCATCTAATACGCTAATATAAAATGGTTAAATTATGTACAGAATCAGAACTCTCAAACTGCGATAAGATGTGTTTTACTATTAAAGCAACGCGAATATTTTTAAATGCACGAGGACGTGCTGATTTTCCGATAACCAACAGTTTTTCTTTCTCCCCTGCCATATTCACACAGTGCACTATAGTAAATCTTTCTTTCGATACCATGTGGCCCATATATCTTTCGCCTCTTAATGCCATCGTCTTTGTTGGTAGTGTTCGAAAAAATAACCCTGTTTCGTCCAAATTATAAACATCGCACAGTTTGTACCCTTTAATTATTAACGGCAACCTATTTATGAAAGCATCGTCATTTTCCTGATTTGTGCTAACGGCTTCGCCAGATATCATGCGGTAATGAATGTATTCAAATACAAATCCGTCCGTTTAATGGAAACTTTGCGGTCAAAAAGCAGCCATATAACTGTCCGCGCTCGTTCAAGGGAGTGTCCGCATAAGAGAAACCAATTTATTAGGAATTCCCTACTCTTAAATTCGGGACCGGACAAAATGCCCGTTTAAGGGAAGTGCCCGGCTAATAGAAGTGCCCGTTAAGGGAAGTTTCACTGTATTTAAAAATAAATAAATTGATTATAGATTATTAAACTTGACGAAAGTGGCAAGCTTCTTGCCTATACAGATCTCAAAAATTCTTTCAGGATTCGTCTCGGAGTCTCCACAAAGTTGGACATGTTGAGACACAAAATTGCGAATAAAGCTACAACGGTAAGAAATACCCCTACACATGTTTATATCCATGCCTTTCTTTTTAAGAGCAGCATCTAAATATGCCAAAATATATGGGGTGTTCCATTTAAAAAAACACAAGTTTATATCGTCACTCACTTACGCAGCACTCTGTATAGTTGAAAATAATTTTAGAATGTATATTTTAGGAGTGGCTATAACTTTTGTCTAAAACATTTTTCTTTAACTTTAATAATAAAGCCCTAATCTTCCGTCCTCGCATGGTCTGGACACCATGTATATGTTCGTTGAGAGTTTTGTTAATTTTCATTAGAAGAGGTTAATACCTGAACATTTTTTGTACATACTTTATCGGCATATGCCTATGCGTAATCGTTGCGTTTGAATTTAATAAGCATTTCATTATATGCGTTTCTTGAATTTTATAAACATGAATTATATAGTCATACACTTTCATTTTTGTTTCAGATTTTTCTGGCTTTAGCAACAGTGATAGGTGTTGTTATTTATCGTATGTCGTTAATATCGTCTGATGAATTTTATGGTGATACAACTAGTTACCGAATATACGTTGTTCCAGTAACAGCAGCTATGATTAATTTGGTTTGCATTGTCCTTTTGAATTTTGCATACGATCGTTTAGCAGAATGGTTGACGGAAATGGAGTTGCAGCGAACCCAAACAGAATTTGATGACAGTTTGGCGTTAAAAATTTACATGTTCCAATTTGTTAATTACTATTCATCAATATTTTACATAGCTTTTCTCAAAGGAAAGTTCGTTGGTTATCCATCCAAGTATAACAGAATTTTCGGATATAGACAAGAAGAGGTGAGAACAAATTTGCAAATATATATTATCAGACCGAAAGCAGACAACTAAAATAATATGAAAAGATTATTAGCTGATCCATACATCTAATGTATCTGCTTTAAAGTACAAAGCCTGTCCAGATTTGGTTTAATAATCAAGATAGACACTCTAGGCTCCTTTTGTATTTGAAGGTTATCTTTAATTCTAGTTTTAGGTTCTTAATAGGCCAGATATAGAAATAAACATCAATGTTTTGTGTTTATTGCCCGCCTTCTCATCGCCTGTGCAGACGGGCGTGAAAAGATTATTTTCTATTATTTTGTTTAGAAAAAAAAAAAAGCTATTGAGCAGTTCGCTAGTAGTAGCGTACAGCCTTACTCGTTATTAGAGAGGTTGCGGTGTGTATTTTTCGTTATAAAAATTACCCTTATAACTTATAACACTGAATTTTATAAAATTTTATACCGTATAAACGAGTTTCTAGACGTTATTTCTAGAAATATCGGAACCAATCAGAAAATAGTAGGTATAAAGACGCATGTCTATTAATGCACCGAACAGCTGTTTTGTTGTTGTCATAAGTGCGAAGTGTGACAACGAAAGAGTTATTTTGTATTGGAAGGTGCGAAAAAATGACGAATTCGTTGGAGAAATTCACGAAAGTCACATTATATGATCCCGAATCTGACCACTGCTACAATTTTTTGTAAATAAAGACGATGCTGTGCGATGTGAAACAGGTAGGAACATTGTGATAGTGCACTTACAGAAGGCTTGTATTGTATATTTTACAGATGCTGCATTCGCTCAACCATTGCTATTTCACGCAAGCTGCACTGCTACTTCTACAACTAGTGCGATAAGCGCTAACGTAAGTAGTATTAATAATGAGGAAACTGCACAAGAAACCCAGAGTTGTGAAGAAGGTATCATATGAAGTGAGAGTTCCATTAATGATGAATCTCAAAAGAAAAAACGTTTCCGATTTTCCGAAGCTGAAAGAGTAAAGTGCATTAGAGAATTGCATGGCATTTGGGCAGAAGATGACTTGCAAAATGAAGGAAACGTGTGGTCTCGACCCCATGATACACTTACGTATGACAATCCGGACCGATTCAATGCATGCAGTATACGACTATTAAAAGACCATATTACTCGAGCAGGTCTTAAAATTTCGAAAATATGACTCAGAGGAAGCAACAGAATCTGGGAAAGAGCGCCTGCAAACACCATGGGGGAAATACATGAGCAACTAATACTTGTGTGGGACAACTATGAAAAGTTAGCAGAACCTGCTGCCAAAGTTGGCAGACCAAATAAACGAGCACTGTCACAAGCAAAAGAAGATGTGGAAATGGCAAAAGAAATTCGCAATGCAGCATTGCGAAGAATGAGGAAGGGAGCTGAACTTGAAGGGGACAATGTAGAGGTGTTTGGGGACACTCTATTTGTTGCAGAGAGTCCTGAAAGCAGTACTGGTACGCCTACGACCTCTCGGCAATGTACAAGTACTGCCACTAAGAAAAGGAAGATGAATAATAAAGAAGGGGGTGTATTTCTTTATTTACCGGAAAAGACAGGGCTCGAGATGGAACTTCAAACAGAAGAACTAACATTTAAGCAGCAACAACATGCAGATCATCTTCGTCTACAAGAAGAAACCCTACAGTTCAAAAAATCCAAATTGGAGTTTGAAAGAGAGAAGTGGCAGGTCGAAGCACAAAACAGAGAAGCCGAAACGGCAAGAACAAATTCACTGATAAATATGATGCAAACATTAATAAATAATACAAATCAGTAATATACATGTTTGTATAATAAATTTATTAACGTTAATTTTTTTTTTTAATAATATCGGTACATATTTTTCTCAATTAACAAAATACCTATTAAGGCTGCTGGAAGTATTCTAATAATGATGGAGATTCTATGTCAAAGTAGGTTGAGGTGGCACTACCATACAAGCATGTGTGGGCATTTGTTAGAAGTGTTGCAACAATATAGTACTTTTCAACGGGTTGCAAATATAACTTCTGATTTTTTTTAAAGTCCACAAAGGCAAATTGTTGCAAAAGTTTTCCAAAACTCCATTCAACACATTGTCGAAGTTTAGACATTTCTCGATTAAAAACGGTTTGCTGCTCTGACAATGTACTGCTAGAATATGGGCGTAACAACTGTTTTTTTAAAGGGTATCCTTCATCGCCATAAATACAATATGGATAACAGTATAATTGTGACTGATCTAAGATAATAGATTGAAATTTTATACAATGTTGACGCTTCTGTCCACTATACAGTTCTTTTTGATTTACTGAAGGTCTGCATATTGCCCTGGCGGTCCCATCAATAAACCCTATACAATTCGTCAAAGGGGCACCCTTTGCATGGACTATTGCAGCTAATTCTTTCTGAAAACTTGAAGAAAACCATTTATTTTCAGATAAACTAAGCAGAAGTGTACCCCACTTTTTATTTATAATATCTATAATCTCTTGCAATAGTTTACTTAAAGATGTACAATGTAGTGCAAATTCTTCCTCCAATAGCTTCAGTCGGCTGGGATACGCAAATCTACGAAGTAATAAACATAATCCTCCAAGTCCTAAAATTTAAATTAAATTATGTTATGAAATAATTACAAATTACATACATACCACCTATAATATGTTGATCACTCGTTTTCACTCTGTAAGGTAGCCACCAAACTTCATAAAGTCTAATGATGTCTTGCTTGTCAAATCGAAACATAAATTGGCATTTCTCTGATGGTACATATTGCAAATTGAAAGTTACAACGGAATACATTGTTTTTCGTTCTTTAACTGCCCTCTCTAAAGCATTATATACAATAAATTCGTCCACACTTTTTATATCGAAGGAAATTAAATAATGCAGATTTTCAGTGTACGTGGTGTACAGTGTCATGTTGATTATGCACTCACTTGTCAACATAACATACATCTGTCAAATTAAGCTTAACGTGCACCAGCAATCCGCAAGCGCAATTTTTTTAATTACGTTACGTTATATTGTAAGTACAAAATGGCCGTCTAACATAACGAAAAATACATACCGCAACCTCTCTATTAGGTCCGTAATCGTTGTAAATTATACCGTAATTGTCTTGTGGTGGGTAACTTCCACTGTGTAATATATTTACGCCAAAACAGAGCAAACCTTTCACTTTTTACGGAATTTTGAGGAATGATTATTTACCCCCATAGGGGAACGCGCCGGCGGTTTCCACACGAAAAAATCGCCGTCGCTGCATACGAACCGCTTTGTCCAGGCTTGTTATTATTCTTCAAATTACTAGTTTTGTCTTACTTGTAAAAGTTCTTTAATTTCATTATTCCCAGGCTTTACTTCCTTATTATTTCTATTGATTATGATATTTGTAGATATGGAAAAATGTGAGTCACTAGACTACGGCGTATTATTCTTTTTCTTATTATACATTCTCCTTTATGACAGGAATTAGACGTTACTATCATAAATTGTACAATAAGCAAATGACAATAACAAAGAAACCAACATCAGAAACTTCAACAATAATAAAACTAAGAAACTACTATAACACAAAAGAAAATGATAGCAATTTCAAATGTATCTTATGAATATTATTATATTTAATTATTAATATTAAATAATATTTATTTCAGTGCAATCCCGGAGGTTGTTTAATGGAATTAACCATACAATTAGCCATTATTATGATTGGAAATCAAGCAATTACTAGCATAATGGAAATAGTGTTGCCGCTCCTATTTAAAATATATAATACGATTACAATAAAAACAGGATTAAAGAGTGTTTATGAAGAAGGTGACGATATTATCAGTTGTAATCAGTGGACAGAAGATTTCAAATTGAATAGCATGAATAACAGAAGTCTGTTTACTGAATATTTAGAAATGGTACTTCAGTACGGTTTTGTTACAATTTTCGTTACGGCTTTTCCACTTGCTCCCTTATTTGCTCTTATTAATAACATGCTTGAAATGCGATTAGACGCTAAAAAGTTTATTAAATATTTTCGCAGACCTGTACCTCAAAGAGTAAAAGATATAGGAGTTTGGATGTCTTTAATGAATGTAGTCGGAAGAATATCAGTAGTTTCAAATGCATTTATAATCGCGTTCTCCTCTAATTTTATTCCGAAATTGGTATATAGACTTAGAATAAATCTAAATCGCACAGATGAGGGATATTTGGAACATAGTTTAGCTAAATTTGATGTAGTTGATTTTCCGAATAGTACTGCTCCTCTTAACATTCCTTCGAATATTACATATTGTAGATATGCGGAATATAGAAATCCTCCAGATCACCCTAACAGATATAAGCGCAGTGCAGACTATTGGCATATTTTAGCGGCAAGACTAGCGTTTATCGTTGTGTATCAGAATCTAGTCACTTTCGCTATGACAATTATAGAATGGGTTATACCGGATGTATCACGGAGGTTAAGTGATCAAATCAAACGAGAGGCCTACAAGACTAATGAGACAATAATCAAATATGAGAAAGAACAGGCGAAAACAAAACAAATTAAAAGTAAGTACTAAATCCTGTTATTTATTTTAATAATAGTAATACTTTATTTATTTATTTGATGAGCATACATACATAGGTTATCATTCATTAAATATTGTAAAATAAAATAAAAATAGATACACGTCAAAGAACAAAATAGATACAGTGTGATTTTTAATGTCCGAGGTATTATCTAATTCCCTTATTATTATTCATTATCGTATCATATAGACTGATTTTTTACTAAATTATAAAAAAATGTGTTTTTAATAGTGCTATTAATTTCTATTATGTTAATTCTGTTAGTTATTAAATCATTAGATAACTTTAACATTTTATGTATATCACATTAATAACTATAATTTATTGACCAAAAATTATATTTGCAATGCCTATATACGAAATGGTGTTGGTAAAATGGAAAATTTAAAAATAAATAATTGTAAATTATATATTTACAGATAAAAACAAAAGAATTTATTTTATTGATTACAAAATTAAATATTTTAAGAAATAATTATGGCATAAATAAATCTAGACTTAACCATAACATAAAAATCCACTTTCTACATTAAGAGTGACATTTACAAACTGCATCTGTGAATTGAAACTTATGCAACTTGCATTGCTAGCGGGACGGTAGGACAAGGGAGATGTGAGTAGGTGAAGCTAGATGATATTCGGGTTTTGTCAGAGCGCCTCGGTTCTGTCTCATCCGCAATCGTGTGTAGTCGTGATTCGAGTGAAGTTGTTTAAAATGCTACAAAAATATTGTACTGTATTTCTTTTGTATTGTAAAGGCTACACATGCAGCAGAACATCGCAACACCGTTACGATTAAATGTGGACGTAACCACGCAACAGTGAAACATCGTAACGTAGAGAGACTATATATAAAGAGCCCATTAAATAGGCAAATCGAGCAACATAAAATTTCGAGTAAATCCTGTGTATTGCCGTAATAATGTGCTGGTATCTGGTGGTAGGAAGCAGATAAGACAACTATTACCATCTATACACTAAGAACGAAACTAAACCATACGGAATTTATTTGCAACTGTAATTGGAGAACTAAATAAAAACACCAAAACAAGATTATGAATGAAATATACACACATAAGTATCCTATCAAAGTGATTTATTACTGACAACAAAAAATCCTATCGCTCTTTTTAAAAAAAGCTTGAGAATATATTCAAACACCAGTATTTCTATCCTATAAATGACTTGTTTTTTACTTTTTGTACACCCATATTTTCTGCCTTAAAAGTGTAAGTAATCTTTTGCTATATAATTATTTAACTCTTTGAAAAGCCTGTTCAGAATCAAGGTTTATGGAATAATATTTCGAATTGACATTGATGCTTTTGACTGACTTGTTGCTTTTTTGCACATACTGTTTTATAAAAATTAGAAGTTTTAAAATCTGTCATCAAATATTTTACTGTTATAACAGTAAATGTAATTGTTAATATTTAGGATGACCTGATTAAATAGAACAATTCTATTTTCTAAATGTGCAATATAGGTGTAAATATTAATAACTTGAAACTATTTTTAATGAGTGTGCAGAAAAAAGTATAATCCAATTTAAAAATAAAAGACATTTCCTGTTTTACCGGACACGATATTTTTTAAGCATTCATTCATATTTTCTTCATATTTAAAGTTTTTCGGCTTAAGTCCTATTGTAGATATAATATTTATTACCACTACATTCAGAAGATTTATTAATCAGAAACTAATTACTGAATTACTGAAAATCCACATTTGGTAAATCAAAGAAGATTTCAAGTTTTTTTTGGTTTTAATCTCTGGTGTGGTTTGATTGGTACGAACTTTTATTGACTTCTTTTTCGTTTTTTATTATATCATCAGTATCATCTACACATTTTTGTAGATACCACCTGCTAAATTGTACTCTTCGCTGATAGTCATTGTCGCTTAAACCCTGCACAATTGTTGGTTTGTATGGGTGGTGTTTGTTTTTTCTCAACGTTCTGTAAACACTACACTTCGGAATTCCAGTTTCTCGAGCCACTCGACGTACTGATGTACTTGGATTGTTCATAACATATTGTAAAATATTATTTTGAAATATATCAGCATTGGTAACTTGATAGATCTTTTTTGATCGAAGCTTCCATAGTTCACTAAATTTCTGATTATTCTCCTAAAAATTGTCCGGTGTGGTTGTGGTCTTTCCGGAAAACGCTGAGCGTAACTTGTGCAAGCATTTTCAGAGATTCTGTTTACTTTGAAATAAACTTCCAACATATCAACCTTTACTTCATTTGAAAATGTGTGTGCCAATATCAATTCTTACTAATCTCCATGCTTAACGGTAATTACTTACATGAAAGTTCTAAATCTCCCACCAATTTCACTGCACTTTTACATGTCAATAATGACAGAGCTTATTTATCGTCTGTTTTACACTACCATTTAATTTCATAGCCAACTAATTCCGTATTACAGTGTAATTTTATTCAAATGTTCATATCTCTCGTGTAAATAAAGATTTATTAGGCATGTTGTACATTATTGATAAGCTATGTTTAAGGACTATCTAACTAATTAAAAATCCAATATGGCCGCCATAAGAAAAACAAAAGATAGCGCTAAGAACTTGGAAACAAATGAAAATCGGGGGTTACTGTTAACACCAAAAACTTTGTCTTAAAAGAGTGTCTCAACAATGTTGGAGTTGAAAAGCGATCGCATTAGGCGTTATCGACTTATTGAGGAAGATTCAAATCGGCAAATATTGTTTTTTTCAAAATATCTCAAAATTATAAAAAGTCCGAATGAATTTGAAATGAGATTTGTTGCGAGCATTGAAGTCTGCAAAATATTCCCCATATAACCGTTCCTCTATGTCTTCTAATAACCGATATACCAATGGTGAGCATCGAAATCTGGACACACTGTATATAACTCGTTTATAATACGTCGTTATTACAAAATAATTTTAAAAAATTCACATTTAACATTCGATTTTTTTTCATAATTTAAGAGATAATGTCTTTATCTCTCAATTTGTGAAAAAAATCCAATGCTAAGTATTACAAAATAATGTTAAACGTCATTTGATTACAAAACTGGCCTTGGTTTACATTTTCATGCCTATATTGCAATATATTATATCTTAAGGATATAAAGTCAGGCCATTTTAGTAAATACTTATTACTGTTATTTTATGACCATCGGTATAAACACAAAATTTGATGTATGAGTTCTCTGTGCATTTTTCCTTGTCAGGAAGAGTCGGCCTTGATTTTACACATTCATTCATAAGTTATTATATATGCATATTTTAATAATGTTCTTTCTTACCTTATACGTATTTTGTTGGAATTTATATAACAGATTGTATTTATTTTATTTCTAAATGTAAATAATAAAATTTATTATTAAATATGAGTGAATTAATACTAGCTATTAGGTACTATTTTGTCTATAATATAATAATAATAATAATATATATTAATACTAAAAAATATTTGAAAATACTTCACGACATCTACCAGGCATAAGCTTAATCCCAGGAGCAGGTGCTGCCGCTAGTTCTGGACGTAGCCGTTCTTGCCTCCACGTCCACAATGGCATACCCAAAAAAAACATTGCATGGGTTCTCTATATATATTCTTTCTACGATCGTAATATAGCGGCGTCCCATCAGTTGTCGGCGTCCAGGTTGGGCCACATGTTCGCATGTCTGGACGTGCCTGGCTGATTATAGGAGGATGGGGCAGCATTATGTTCGCGATGATGATAGGCGACGATGTTCTGTTATACCTTAAAACTTCATCACACCGTAACTTCTCTCGGTACGATGTTCTGTTGCATGTGTGTAGCCACCTTCAGTCTCCTTCGGATGCAAGTCCGCAATAGCCGACCGGTTCCGATAGAATTGCGTGTTCGCTTGTTTCAGTGAAGATACATGAAGTGGGGATGGCCGGTAAAACTTCGGTCAAATGTGTGAATATTTGACCGAAGTCTTATTTTGAATATGATATCTTCAACACATAAAGGTGATTAACGAATCACCTTTATGTGTTGAAGATATCATATTAAAGCTACACTTTTGATGAACGATCAAAAGTGTAGCTAGCGCGTAGAGTTCTTTTTTCTCTCGTTTAGAGTTCCTTTTTTTTGCTTTTATGTACCTGCCTTAGTATTCATTAATTCAATTCATGCATGTTTGTGGTTATTTCTAAAACACATTTTCTATTGTTGATTGTAGAGAACTCTAGGTACTTAATTATTCCTTTTCCTTTCAGTTTTCTTTCATAATTCTTCAATTTTCTCTTGCTAAAGGCTCTACCTGCGTTCACATTAAACCCTTATTTCACAGTAGTTTTAACACCTCATTATCTCAAATTATGCAAGGCCTACTTGGCATTCAATTGCAGATTCTTGTTGTATTAGCCATTATCATTCACTTATTTCCACGGCTTTCATATTATTATATATTATGTTTATTTTCTTAGCATTACTGATACTTTTGAATATTTCGTTCATGAATATAATAAACAGTTGTTTACTCCTTGTGTTACCTACCTAACAGTGGGCCCAAAACCCAAGAGCTGGTCAAAAGAAGAAAACTTTTTCTGATTAAAGTAAAACTTATTACGGGGGGCTTTTGGGGACGCTGATCACGAATCCGAAGTCAAAGGTCGCATTCAGCAGACGGAACACAGTTCCCGCTCCAAGTGTTGACTTGACCACAGTTGAGTATTCGCTGGACAGGGCCGTTCACCTTTATGTGATCACCTTCCATTTGGTACTTTTCACTGCTGCTATATGTTAGAATTGTACAGATTAAACCGAATAAACAATAATAATAAATGTTTTTCTGCATTGAGTTCGGCGTAGTTTTTAGCGTAAGGGCGGGTTTTTGCAACCCCGATTAGAATACTCTGTTAACTCTAGTATTATAATACATTTATTTCTGCATAATACCTTTAATTTTCTTATCTTACTTTCAAATAACTTTCTTCAAAATTATGTGTTACGTTGGTGTTGGAATGCGCTAATAGCGCATGCGTACAGAATAAATACGCTCACTAAGTGAGCGTAGAATTTTTCGCTCACAAAAATGGCAACCTCTCCGCAACATGTTCAGAGTGAGTGTACATCCTTTGAATCCGATCACTGAACTGTGACGCAACTGTTGTGTCTGCTGAATGCGACCAAAATGTCAAAAAAGAACATGGCGGATACAATATGGCAAAAATTGATTGAATCTGAAATCTGTATATTCATTAATGTCAGTCAAGCAATACACACAAAAATACATATATAAAGTTTATGTTTTTAATAAATTTATTTCTCAGTAAATAAATTGCATATTGTATTATCAAAAAGCATAAAGGGGATTTCTAAAGCCAAAGTCACACAAGTTTTATTACGAATTTTCTCATGAACAGTTTTATTATTGCTTTATTCAGATTTTAGTTGCACATTCGTAAACATCAATGCTACATTTACATATTATGTTTTGTATTATTATCCTTCACATGCCAGTCTATTTACAATTACATTTTTGGTTCTTCATAAGTAATCTACTTTTTTCTTAATATGAATAGTGTGATGCAGAATGTGCAGTTAGGTAACACACAATGTTCTCAAAAGCTGCTTACCTTATACAGGGGTCGTCCAGAAAGTAAAGAACGATTGCGCACCACGCCCGAAGCCGATACCTCACCACCGCGAATGCATGCGCTCTAGTTAGGTAGTTTTGTTGCTGAACGGCCGTCTTTGTTCTATAACCTTTGAAATGGTTGTTCCCATCGAAAAACCCGCCAAATGTGAAGTGCGTAGTGTCATTCGTTTACTGAATGCACAAAATATTATTGAAATTTATAGGCACATAAAGAAGATTATGGTGATAGTGCAAAAATGAGGTTTCAGTGAGGAAATGATGCTTAATGTTTAATAAAGGAATCAGTCTATGAAGTGTCATCACACAAACACATCCACGTGATGATCCACGTGGAGTTTATGGCAAGAGAAGTCACAATAAACGCAGGCGCCTATTGTGAAACTCTTTAACGACTTAGTGGCGCCATCCAAAACAAGAGACTTGAAATGTTGTCAGCAGTGGTAGTTTTGATTTATGACTATGCGCGGCAGGATGCATCAGCATGAACACAGCGAGAACTTCAACGTCTTAAGTGGAATGTTGTCTTTCTTAGAACCGTGACTTGGCATCAATTATTTTCACTTATTCCTGAAACTAAAGCAATATTTGGGTGGAAAACAGTTCGCAAACGATGATAACCTCAACCATCATGTGACATCTTGGCTCAGAAATTTTCTCAAATATCTGGTGGCAGCAGACTAAGATCGGAATTGAAAAATTGGTCCCAGGTTACAATAAATGCCTGGAGAGCTATGGCGACTACATTGAAAAATAAAGTTCTGTGACTTTGTAAACAAAGTTTTATTTTGAAATTTT
The DNA here is from genome assembly GCA_963170755.1 of Amphimallon solstitiale. Lineage (NCBI taxonomy): Eukaryota > Metazoa > Arthropoda > Insecta > Coleoptera > Scarabaeidae > Amphimallon > Amphimallon solstitiale. The sequence goes on from OY720678.1 coordinate 27,077,029, forward strand.
TCGTTTTTATTTAGTTATGCCAAAATGTTCTTTATTTTCTGGACAACCCTTGTATATTTGTACCATGGTACGATCCTTGCTCCATAGTAACTAAGCAGTTTTTCGTTGAACATTAGATAGAGGTCTATGCTTTAGTGTTTTTCGACCCAACCAGCTGGCGGTATGATTACGTTTTGAGAAAGAGGTCTGTATTCTAGCTAAAGCGGTGCTGATGACACGAAAAGGTCGAAATAGGTTTCCAGTGATAGACGCATCTGGAATTCATGTCACAGTACGAATTTGATTAAACTATAAGGATTATTTAGATGGTAATTATTGATTGTACAGATATTCCAATTAGTGTGCTCACCTTTGGGATACTGTAGCAGATGAGATACATAAAATTGGCTAAATAATACAAAATTTGCAAGTAGAGAAGCACAACTATCTGATTTTTTGACACAAAACTCAAAAAGGTTTCTAGTATTCACGGTTGACTGTTTCACCTTAAAACAAAAATGCAATATGCAGAATTCCATTAAAATTTAAAAAATAACTGTAAGAATCACTTTAACATGGAATCGATACTAATGTGAAAAAAGTATAATTCTATTAATGTACTTTTATTACAGGGAATAGGGAATCCATCATGTCTGGCGATAGTGTTTATACTGACGTTTACGACTCTAATGGACTGTCTGCAGAAGGAGATGGTTTACATCAAAGAAGCCAAAATAGTAATACAATTACTGAACTATAGTAACGTTACTTAATATTTATTTATTTACTAACCTCAAATTGTTCCCGATTATTTTTACGTGAGTAGATTCACAAATTTATGAACGGCTGACAATAATTATTTATTTCGAAGACCAATAATACTCATCAAAAAGGATATTATAATGGGGATAAATACTATGGCACTAATTATCTATAAATTTTAATTTTGAGTATCAATACTCATAAGTAAATATATAATTTATTATTGTTACCTTGTTCTTAAAAACATTCCAGAAAGATATAAGAAATGTTTTCATTTGGAGAAAATTGACAATAAATTTGCTATAAGAATTATTTATTTTTCAAAATTAGGTATTTAAATTTTCTTTCAAGTTTATTTTATAAGTAGTGATTACCTCAAATTTTACTAGTATTAAGTATGGTTACCGCATAAAATATTAAAATTTCTTCCTTGGAAGTATTAACAATATAAAAACAAAATAAGAAATTATGAAAAGAACTCAATGACACATGCTTTTTCTTAATTTAATTGTAAGTTATATAATTTTGTATGTATGTACTTGGTTATAATGAAAATAATGTTAAGTCGACAGATCATGAAAAGTAAGCAAAAATAAATGAAGGCCTCTAATCAAACATGTTGAAAGCGTTTATAAAGTCGCCGAAGTGATGCAGACATACACTCGATGTTGGTGGACACTAGATGGCGGTCAGAGTATTTTCCTTCCCTTAGTACTTGTTAACTTAACTAGCGCGTAAATTTGAAATATTTATCAAAGTGTTCTTGTATTGCACAGTAACGTTAAAGATTCATACACAACAGTCGCGGCTGGTGAGTTCGTTTAGATGAAGCAATTACGTAGACAAGACTGATTCGTTTATTATCGGTGATATACTCCCAGATGCCGAGCATATCACCGATAATATACGAATCAGTCTTGCCTATGTAATTGCTTCACCAAAACGTATTTACCAGCCGCCATTGATACACAAAGTTGCATCAAAATTTCCACTTTAAATATTGTTGTCATATATGAGTACTAGCTGGCCCGGCAGATGTTGTTCTGTCCTTTCCGTGTAGGTGGCGGAATGAGTTTGATTTGGTTAAAGTTCTTCTGCAAGAAAGGCTGAACAGAAGAGGTCGTTAGTGCGATTGCAGGATTAGACATGGGAACCGAAAAAAAATTTGCATCAAAATTTCTACTATAAATATTGTTCTGTCATATATTAGTACTTGTTGGTCCGGCAGACGTTGTTCTGTCCTATCCGGTAGGTGGCGCGATGAGTTTGATTCGGTTAAAGTTGCTCTATAAGAAACTCTGGACAAAAGAGTACGATTGCAGGATAGGCATGGGGACCGAAAAATCGCCTATGTCACAATTCAATTCTACCAGCAAAAAACAGCTCCATCTATCGAACAGCATAATATACCAAAACGATTTTGGTGACCATGAAAACATACTGTGTAGGTACATGTAAATCATTTCTGGTTATAAATATAAAATGTATTAATAGCTCGACCACAGCACCACCTATTGTGTCCAGATTTTGTGTTTTTCTTTTTGTCACTAAACCAACATATCGTCGTCTTGGTGGCGAAAAGAGCTAAGCCACACACTTGTTATTTCGAGAAAATCGGCGAGAAAGTTTTGAAGTTTTATGTTAAAACAATGTTTCATTTGTTTCAACGTTGTTTGTTTAATAATTACAATGAAATTGGATACAGACGAAATAAGACAGCTTACTTTGACATTGATTTCCAAAAAGTTGCAAAAACATTAAATGATTTGTGATAATTAGCTAATTAGCACTTAGCTTCTTTCACCACTTAAATATAACTAAAACCACATAATATGGTAATTTTAATGGTGAAAAGAGCTAAGTGATTGATAATAATATTACATAATACTAAAATTTAAAAACATATTACTTAATACAGTCTGTATTTTAGTTATTTTACTGAATCTACTCAGAATCATCAGAATTATTAGTACACTCACTTTCATCAATTGAAAGACGGGATTGGTATAGTTGGCTAACATTATTTACATTATTTTCTTTACGCGTAGCTCTTCTAATGCACAATTGGATGAATTCGTTGTTGCTCAAATGGTTTTTGTTAAAAATAAGCAACGGTGAATCTTTTCGGAATTGCAACTATTTGTTATTAATTTCTGGCTATACGTTTTAAAATCTTGAAATTGAGTGTAGTCCATTTCTCTTACCATATATGGAGGATTGCTCAATTTTGCAGTCCTTGCCACTGTGTACCATTGATCGGGAACAAATATATCTATTTTTCTCCCTCTATTCCCGATAGTTGAATAGACACTGTCACATTCGATTTCGGAATGTCCAGATTCCATAAACTTTTGATTGATAACTTTCGAGTTATCTGATAGAGACAAAGCTCTTAAAAACATAGCAGACAAAATCGTATTTCGGTTCTGACCAGAAGCAGTGTCTAAATAAAATGTCACTTCAGACGCGTTCGTATAGGTTGGAAAGCAACTGCCACAAGCACGTGGCTACTTCTTATGCTCCTTTAGTTCCATCAGTTTCATGCCACATGTAATTTATGACACTTCAATTAGCAAGAGTATATACTGTAAAATTGTAGGTCTTCAATTTTTTTTTTTTGTAGTACAGTTGTCCAATTCCAAGTTGAGGTGTGAGTAATTTTTTTTCCAAATCCATGGTGTACGCCCTAAAGCTTAAATCATTACGAGCCCGTTCTTTATCTTCTTTTTTGTGTTCACGGGCTTCTTGTTTTCTTAAAATGTGTACATTGAATTTATGTTGACAGTTTAATTTTTCATCTTCTGATTTATTTTTAAATTGGGCGCAATAATCGCATTGATCTTTCTTGTGTTTGTGAAAACCATAATTAAACTCGCTAGTTAAGATATGTTTATAAAAAGAAGTGGCAGGTGTCACCTGGCGCTCTTCACAGTGTTTTAAGTAATCTTGATACAAGCGATTTTCAGATAAGCCAGTTGGGGGGAAGTACATTCATTTTGAAGAAGACCGACAATAATGGGATTCAACTACTGGAATTGAATTTATGTGACTCCGTACAATCTCTTTACGGTCTTCTGAAATTTTATTGGGAGCAGGATTTAAACCTCTTTTATCTTTTTCTACAATTTCACTATCCAAAGTCTTCTTCATCACTGTTTCAACTTTCTTTCCGGAAATATCTAAAGTCCCTAGAAAAAAGTATTTGCAAACTTGGTGCTGACACCTCTTCAACGTTTTGTCCATTTCTATCTTCTGTTGCTGAAGATTCTTCGAGCTCACTAACACCGTTTAAACACAGTTCCACCAGCAATTTACCTCGCGAATTGTGTGCCATTACTTACACTGAATATTTCCAATATAAAACTAAAGAGTGGGTCTTTTTATTGGAAAAATTAAGGTTTAAGTACCTTTAACGATAATAATTATTGATGAACAAAATCACAACGCACTGGATTCACAACTGACAGACGAATGATGTGAAATTGACATAAGAAACAGTCACGCCACTACAAATTGGCGCAAATCGTACTGTTACTTTGCGGCTTAGCTCTGTTTACCACCAATAGAAATTTCATAACGGTAGCTGGGGATGGTAGTGGTGAAGAAATCTATGCCGCTTATACACGTTTCACCACTGAAAGAAATATACGTATTTTCATTTAGCTTCTTTCACAGTTTACCCGAATTTAAGGTTACAGTTGAAGAATCACTTAGCTTTCTTCACCAACGTATTTTCCATAGTTGTTAGATTGATGTGATGTAGTTAACTCATTTAACTCAAAAAAGTGGCTTAGCTCTTTTCCCCACCAAGACGACGATATATTGTTAGTGAATATGGTGATTCATAAATATATAATTTCTTAATAACTTGAGCTCAGCCCCACCTATCGAATGTTTTAATAGCGTATTTTGCTGGCGTTGACGATATAATTATGATCTGTGAATATTAAGAAGATTGATTGAGACATTAAAAAGTTATTGACGCTTATACATATATGGTGAAAACGCGTTACATTCAGTTGCACGTCATACTAGATCCATGACGATTCGCCTTGTATCTGTTGCCGGATCTATTTTTATTTTTGTCAGTGACATTTGATATAACCAAAGAAAAAAATTATTCACAATACAATAACTATAACGTAATATATTTAGTAATTGAAATGCTCTAAGACTTCAGTCTTTCTCAACTTATTTATTATATTGATTTAGATTGTCGAAAAACCTTAAATGTTTCATAACGTATCCATAATATAATTTAAAACAAGCAATACTTAACGCTATACACATTAAATTTAACACATGATTATAGAAAAGTTTGTAAAAAGCCTCGACTGTTTACAGAAACCTTTCGGCATTATATTCAATGGACGCAAATAAATAATAAATACACTTCTAAGAAGCACTGTTTTTAAACAATTTATATCAAAGCAAAAATAAACATGAAAAATTTGACAGGAAGAATATACACAACGCACGTCTTTTTGACAGATATGATTTATCTGTCAACACCGAATTGAGCCATTAGTCTATTAAAAATATGTAATAAAGAAATTTAATATTGAAACGGAAATTATGTGTTTATTTGCCATGAATGCGTATATTACGATCAATTTATAAATCTTCTATTTAAGCTAATGAAATAAATGTCCTCAAGTATAATTTAACAAAGTAACTTTTTTAGTTTCTCTAATACAGCTATGACATCATGTAAACGTCATCGATGACGTGCAACTGAACTTAACGCGTCTCCAGTATAAACATCTAAAAGTTTTATTTAGTGATAGGCAAAATAGAATTAAGTATGCATTCACTACTCATATGATCTTAATACATATGTAATTGGATTATTATTCGGATCATGGCAATTGGTAGAGCCGTCGGATTATTGTAAACTTTTTCTGTGTATAATATTATTATTATATTACACTAGCTAGCATTGAAGCATGGTTTACAAACTCAAAGTATACTTTAACAATATTAATGATATACATTTTCATATAATTCTTAATTTAACAAATTAATAATACCTGCAAATACTCACATGCTTCCGTACATTCCAATTCCGATTACAAGTTCTAACCGACCGACGAGCAAAACGTAGGGTAAAGATACGAACTCGTTAATTCATTAGACATTTTTCATCGCTTGTCATTCGCGTTCAATAACGGAATTGCACCTATTATTTGAATAACCGAATACTAGATTATTGTTCACTCGAGTTTTCGTGTCTCTAGTTTGAAGAGTAAAGTTTATTATCATCACTGACATCGAATGAAAAAAACTTGTGCAGATAATCTCTAACTTAATTCGTATATTCCAATTCGTATTTAGTAATGCTTGTACTAATTAATTTCAATTTTCATAATTAATACAACTGAATCAGCAAGCCCCTTTAAAAGTAGCTATGTAGTTGTAACTCTATATATAGGTTAATTTTCAGTGTTATTTCTCCATCTCTCACATTTTTTGGATTAGTGTTCTAGTGCCTACCAGAGAAAAAACGTGCTCATAGATTGTAGGGTGCAGGGTGGGCATCAAAATTGAATTGGGCCTGGGGCGTATCAAATGTAAAATTTGTCAATGCCAGCATAGCAAGCCGATTGTCTAAAATCGTCGTAGTCCAGTCATTATATACATTTGAATAAGAAAATTAACCGAACAAGCCAAATTTTTTATATGATGTTGGAGGGGGTCAGGACAGCTTAATTTGGAGTTTTCGACCGAAACCCCGCAGGGCGTTTTCCGCCATCTTGAAAATAAGGGTGAATTTTTGTTTCCTTTGTAACTCGGCTCCTCGTCGTCCTACGGAGAAGTTGTTTAGGTAGTTTTTGTTCCCTTTTTTATTCTCTATAATTGATGTTATCTAACTTTTTTTACCTAACATCTGCCGTTCTCGAGATATCGGCAAAAATAGGAAAAAAATTGGGTTTCGGTTTCAATTTTTTCCCTATTTATCGCCATATACAGCGAAAAATATCTATCATGAAGCATGTAGAGCAAGTTCGTAACTAAAATTTGAGGTTTCGGGTTTCCTCGGCTTACGCACACCATCCAAATTTATAAGTGTGCTTACATTGTATAGGAGATTGTTATGCAGTTGTTTCGCGAATGTCAGTGTGAGCGTACGTATTTACTATCGTTGTGAAAATGGGCGATTGCTTTATTTGCAAAAAACCTTTGATCGAAGACATTTATATGACGAAGAAGAAAGCTGTCCAATCTCTTTTAGCGGCTAGCATTAAAAGAGGACATGAGGATTATCAGCGTATGTTACAAACTGTCGATTCAGTGAGTGTTCACCATGCGTGCTACAAACAATACAGCAACGAAAGACTAGTGTCGATTGCTTATCGACGAAGGACATCTGCATTGAGGCATTCGGAAGAACTCGAGGAACCAGAAGCAGAACCGCTGCTTGAGCCTGTCTTTGATTTCAAAAATAAATGCTTATTTTGTGCAGAAGTAATAGAAGAAGAAGGGAAAGTACAACATCGAAAACGAAAACGAATTAGTGTGGTGAAAGACAGATCGATGAAAGAAAAAATTATGCAACACCTTGCTGGATGCGATGGTGATTTTGCTGTTTCAATCAAGAACCGTATCCAGCATGTACCTGATCTCGTCGCCGCTGGATCTCGGTACCATCGCAAATGCATTACTCATGTGTATTATTTTACAAACGACGGGATCAACGTTCAGCAAGCTTTCGCGGACGCAGATACTTTGATTGTAACCACGGCACTCGAAGAAGCGTCCAAGTATGACTCCGTTGAAATCGTCGGCGAAGACATTGATCTTTTGGTTTTACTTACCGGACTGGCACAACAGAACACAAACATCTTCTTCCGAAAACCAGCGAAAAGAAATACACCAGCAGCATTGTACTCTCCAACTAGTCTAAAGCACGGCAAGACCATTCAGGACAACATACTCTTCCTTCATGCTTTCAGCAGTTGCGATACCACAGCGTCTTTTTTCAATATTGGGAAATCCAAATTCATAAAAACTATGGAAAACCATGCGGATTGGTATCATCGGTTGAACTATTCAAAAGAAAAAACGTCGATCCGGAGATTTTGGCATCCACATGAGAACGATTCCTCATCGCCCTGTACGGCGGTAATAAGGAAGACAAATACATCAATATTTTACGATACCGGCGCTTCACAAAATTGATCACCAAAAACAGATTCAATCTGTCATCACTTCCACCAACTAAGAACGCAGCACGGCAGCACGTCTTCCGTACATATCACCAAGTACAAAGTTGGCTCGGATTATACAAAGATCCGGAGGAATGGGGTTGGCGACGAACACACCAAGGACTAGAACCAATCACAAGCACAGCCGAACCCGTGCCAACCGAGCTTCTAAAGCTTGTATCGTGTAAATGTAAACAAAAATGTGGAGCTGGTTGTGGGTGCAGGAAAGCAGGCATTACGTGTTCCACGATTTGCCTTAATTGCAGTGGGCAAACATGCGACAACGCCGCCAAAGTCGACTACCTACATGACAGTGAATCAGACGAAGAGGATGATGCGACCGTCGAAGACAACGTAGCTCAAGAATCTCCACGTCTCGAAGAGGATGCTGAACAAGAGCAATATGAACAAGCAGGACCGTCGAAAAGAAGGAAGATGTGAATATCTTTTTTACCTGTAAAAAATGTTGCCTAATAAAGTTTATACATGTGATTCATAATTTCACTGTTTTCTTTACTTTTATTTTATTTCAATAATTATATTCAGAACGGTGAATCCGTAACAACGTATCTATTCAATCGCGCGAGCCATAGAATCAAAACTTCGCACGGACTTGCCGACGTTGCGGCAAACTAGAACTCGTAATTTTGAAAATGGAGGGTAAACAAAAATACAATTTTTTAGGTACGAACGTGCTCTACCATTTTGGTAATAGACATTTTTTGGCTATGTGTGACGATAAAGAAGAAAAAAAATAAAAACCGAGCTTGTACCCCAAATTATGTCCTATTTTTGCCGATATCTCGAGAACGGCAGATGTTAGGTGAAAAAGTTATATAACATCAATTATAGAGAATAAAAAAGGGAACAAAAAATACCTAAACAACTTCCCCGTAGGACGACGAAGAGCCGAGTTACAAAGGAAACAAGAATTCACCCTTACTTTCAAGATGGCGGAAAACGCCCTGAGGGGTTTCGCTCGAAAACTTCAAATTAAGCTGTCCTGACCCCATCCAACATCATATAAAAAAATTGGCTTGTTCGGTTCATTTTCTAATTCAGGGCCTATTTTCGGACAGTATGACTGGATTATCGATTCAGGTTACGAACTGGCTAGTTTAGTTGTCGTATTTCATCTCTTCTCAGTCGTATTCAATAACCGAATACACCGATTATTTGAATAATGGAATAGCAGATTATTTTTCACTTGAGTTTTCGCATCGCTAGTTTTAAAAGTCAATTTTATGACTTATGTCAGTAGCGATCGATAATTTATGCAGATAGTCTCGAAATTGTAAGATGTGATGAATCGGTCTACATTTGAAGTGAGAATTTTACTTTCAGGTACACGCCATGAATTAATTTTTTTTTAAAATTATTTTTGATTAGATACTTTCACTTATTTACATGCTACCATATAATCTTTCAAAATTGTATCTTTGCTATTTTGAACGATTAAAATATAAAATTTTCTGTAAAGGTACGAAAGTTCATTTGTTAAAAACTCATCTTGGGTCCTTGTTAATACAAATGTGTTTCAGTAAGTATTTTTGCCACTTGCTGCCTGATTTCTCACCATTCTCTTAAGGCTTAGTGAACTTATATGATAAACATGATTTTTTTTCATGGTATTTATAGACATATATATTTTGTGGAAATTATTTCACACATACTTACTCATGGTACTCTATTATTTTTAAATTATAATTTAATATAAGTTAAGATGCTTGAGAGAAATAAAGAGAGTTTTAAATAAATAACTATATTACATTGTCCCGTCAAATCTAGGCATTCCAGACTATTTTTTGTGGAGATGTAATTGAAATAGCATATAAAGATAACAATTTTTCAGAGTACAACTCTTTTGCTTTTATAATAGATTCAGGAGAAAAGTGGAATAAAGATAAATAATAACAGCGTTAGGTTAGGTTTTCATTAATATAATGGATGTATTATACTCTATGGATATCAAGCAAGTGTACATCATCGACTCCAACATTAGAGTGAGAGATCGTGCGAGTGAGATAAATCTAGTCAGGACAAAACATTCATGTACTTCCATAAGATTTACATTGTTATTTTGGTTTAGTTTAATATGAAATAATGAACATTTCTTTTATTTTTTATAAAATCTCCACGTCAAATGAAAGTTAAGGCAAAATAAGAAAATAAATCAAAAATCGATATTCTGAAATGTCTAAGCATATATCCTAATTGAGTGACATATAGATTACAACGACAAGTAGATTACCATAACGTAAAGAAGTACATATATATATATAAAGTTTGAATAACGTCAAAGAAGAGCAAATGTATTTACCGTAGTGGGAATAAAACAAGAAGAATGAGTGTGCTTAAAACCACACGGCGGAAGTGTAAACTTCATCAAGGCGAGGTTAATAATACCGTAGATAATACGAAATACACGCATATAATATTCAGTAACGTATTAAATAAAACATATTCGCATATTTATTACATTTACGCGAGCGTCCGTTTCGTTTGGTCGGTTCGGACGTATGTATATGTATAAATAGACGATATAAATACTTGCTTACTGTTCCGCTCTTGGTCTAATGCTAACGTATCGGCTTCATAACCGTGCGGTCTCGGGATCGAACCTGTTCTGGGACATGAATTTATTTATTCATTTAAATTTCAATTTAATTGAAATTAAATAATAATAAAATTGTTCCCTTAGTCGACTCGAGCCGACATTACCCGAACGAGCGTTACATATCTGAGCATTTCATATTCCAGCGTGACGGGTCAGTCTTGTTCACTGCCTACAATCAGCGCAACGCGCCTAAAGAAGTTTACACTTCAAAAATTAATTATTCCATATAAGAACTTTAAATAAATAATTTTATTATGTAGGTCCAAAAATGCTAACTATATACTTACAATATTAAAATATATGCAGGTTAAAACAAAAAAAGTATTGCCAAAATTTGGCCAAACATTAAAGTAATATAAATAGGGCTTCCACTAGAAAAAATTGAGAATATGTATAGTAAAAAAGTGAGTAAGCTTTAAAAAAAAAATTATGCAATATTTTCTTCGCTTTGATGGATTTTCTAAATCGTTCTCTTAAAAATCTCCAAAATAATGTGGCTCTGTCCTCTTTCTAAAATGCAAGCAAAATATACTCATTTAATTTGTTTTATTAGTAAAATAAATATTTACCACTTCCTCTCACTAATATTCTTTCTTTGACTATTTGCTGAGGTAGATGTGTTACTGAGCACTTCTTCTACAGGTAATTTAAACATAGGAAATTGTCTGTCACGTTCAAGATTGACATATGCGGAACACGAACTTACCATTTTTTACTAAATTATTTAATACTACTTGGGGATTTTTAATATACATGGTGCCCCACCGAAAACGAAACAGATTGAATATCTCGAAGGAGAAAACTTTTTTGAAAAAACGCATAAACAGGTCGATTTTTGATCCAAGGGGGACACCCTTCCATCATATCTTCAACTGTGATACGTCATTCCCCTCCCCTCCATCACTCTAACCATTACAATTTAAATAGGGAAAGTACTAAATACGATACATCATTGAAAAGGTAATTGTACGGAGAATTCAACAAAGTGATTGTTGGTCGCGCTATTTTTGATTTTAGCGCCCTCTAGCGGGAAAAAAAACAGTAACGTATTCCACAATGTGACACATCATTTCAAAGCTAATTTAATTAGCAACTAAACGTAATATTTTTGACATTTATTTGTCATCATTGTCAAGTACAGACTCTCAGGGTCTTTTGTAAAGTAATAAGTTCGTAGTTTCTAATATTAGAGCTCTGCAAGGTTTTTCAATTATTTAAATTTTTTTCAATTTTGCATTAAATTGCTAATAAAATTAGCTTTGAAATGATGTGTCACATTGTGGAATACGTAATCGTTTTTTCCCGCTAGAGGGCGCTAAAATCAAAATAGCGCACCCAAAAATCACTTTTCTGAATTCTCCGTACAATTACCTTTTCAGTAATGTATCGTATTTAGTACTTTCCCTATTTAAATTGTAATGGTTAGCGTGATGGAGGGGAGGGGAATGACGTATCACAGTTGAAGATATGATGGAAGGGTGTCCCCCTTGGATCAAAAATCGACCTGTTTTTGCGCTTTTTCAAAAAAGTTTTCTCCTTCGAGATATTCAATCTGTTTCGTTTTCGGTGGGGCAGCCTGTATAACACACTACAAGTTACTGTCCTTATCTGTCGCGATGTATTCTAAACGGATAATTCGTAAACAAAACCAAAATAACAATGTAAACCTTATGGGAGTACATGAATGTTTTGCCCTGATTAACTCTATCTCACTCACGCGATCTCTCACTCTAATGTTGGAGTCAATCCATATACTATTAATACGTCCATGATTAATGTAATCCTAAGTTGATCATTATTTCGCCAATACTGTCTTCAAATACGAGGTTACAGTTACAGAGATGTTATATAACTGTGGCCATATATTTGAAAAAACAATCTGGCGATTAAACTAGAAAATCTAAATAGCATTGTTATTATATATTTATATTGAATATGGATTTTTATCAAGTAAAGACCGAGTCCATAAAATGACACTTAATATTTCTTCATATTGACATTAATTTTACTATGTACCTTACTCTCTTAATATAGTTTATTTCTACGTATTTGTATATTTCCATCAATTTTAATAGTATATTATCATACAGCATGTGTCAATTTTCATTAGCCATAGGCGATTAATTCATGCAATACGTGACAACATGGCACCCCTACTTTCCTTTCCAATGCGAGCGCAACCGATACAAGCTCAAGTTATAGCAGTAACTGTTGGACCATTGACTTGGGTGTTTGTAATGCGTTCAGAAATAATATTTACGCGTTGCAAGGATTTGTTTTTCCTTTTCCTTTCAGTAAATGCAGAGAATTATTAAGCTGCGTTCACGCTGCATGACACACACAAAAGCGTAATTCTAATAAAATTAAAAATAAGGTAAATAAAAAAGGATTCTGAAAATAATAATAAACTAGTAGATCAGGAGATCGCGGCGACCATTTGATGTTTCCCGTTCCAGTAATAAGACTGCTTTTATGGCAGACTAGATCGCAACGTGTTCGCAGCTAAAGATTAAATGTAAAATCTGGTGGGAAGATCGGAGAAAATCGTTGTAATGTCGATTGTTGCCGGGATTGGTGACGGAGAGTAGGGGTGACACACGTTGCCACAAATTATTTGTATACGTATAAATCGCACGTAAACATTGAATCCCTATACCTAATGAAAATTGACACATACGGTATATGTAGTACTATATATATTGCGTGTAGTATTGCAAAGCAATGGCCAGCGAGTTCACCGATGAAGGGAGAGAAAACACAGTATAGTTATACCGTAATGTGAAACGTTAGCAGTGCGCGTGCGTTGCTGTCATCTTAAATGCGGTAAATTTTAACAGGAGTTGCACGAGAAATTAACGTTAGGTGACGTCTCGGATAAAGTACAATTATTGTAGGTGCACTTGAAGTCATCAAAGATGATCCCTGCTCATTATTTAATATTTTAAGATTCAAATCTATTGATCGCCGTCATGATATGTATTTTAAACTATAAAATGAACACGGATGCTTTAATGATAACCATTTACGTTTACCGATTAGATTGACAATCGACCTATTTTTAGGTTATATATAATTAGATAATCATTATTCATTAAAAATATGTAATATAAATTCAAGTCTTTTAATGTACTATTTCAACAAATACCAAAATACAAATGATAATAATTTTTTTTTAATAAATAACATGGCGGCAAAACAAACAAAAAATACAATTTATTTCCATCAAATTATTTTTTCTAAATTATTTTTAAATTTAAATGCAATGTGCAGCAATATCGGACTTTTATACATATACGAGGTAAGATCAGTAAGTACCCGTGTTTGAAGACAGGTGGCGCTGCTGAGGGAAGTTGGCATTACCGTCGTGTACTACCATCTGTCAGACAGCACCATAATAAATTTCAGACTGATTCATAGGTTAGTTTTTATTTGGCAGCCAGTTGTATCACACGTGTTTCGTGTTTCTCGATAAAATGGAAAAAGAGCAATATCGATCCGTAATTCGCTTTTTATTTTTGGATGGAAAAACATGCAAAGAAATAAAAGCGAAGTTGTATGCTGTCTATGGGGACCCTTCACCATCTATGACAACCGTAAGATATTAGTTCAACGAATTTAAACGTGGTCGTACATCTGTTTTTGATGAGGAGCGTCCAGGCCGCCCGGCAGACGTGGTTACCGAGGAAATCGTTGAAAAGGTCCACATGATTCTCACTGATCGCCGAACAAAAGTGCGCGAACTAGCAGAGGCCGTAGGCGTGTCGTACGGAACGGCAATTAATATTTTACATGATAAGTTATCGGTGAGAAAGGTGTCGAGCAGTATTTGGACCTCTTTAAGAGAAATTCGCAGGAGTTTTTGCGTCGAGTCGTCACCGTCGATGAAACCTGGATCCATTATTATACGCCAGAGTCCAAGCGACAGTAAAAACAATGGATTTTTCGGGGTGAATCTGCTCCGAAGAAGGCAAAGACGGTCCCACGATTTTTTGGGATTCCAACGGAATAATCCTCATGGACTTTTTGCAGAAAGAAAGAACGGTCACGGGGCAGTACTACAGTGAATTATTGGACCGATTCGATATAAAATTGAAGGAGACACGGCCCCATTTGGCTAAGAAAAAAGTGCTGTTTCACCACGATAATGCACCAGCACATTCATCCAGAATTGCCGCGGCAAAGTTGCTTGAACTGCACTACGAATTGCTGCCGCATCCACCGTACTCGCCTGACTTGGCTCCCTGCGACTTCTTTCTGTTCCCCAACATGAAAACGTGGCTCGGGGGAAAAGATTCAGCTCAAACGAGGAGGTTATCGTCGAGACAGAAGCGTATTTTGCAGAGTTTGACAAATCGTATTTTTTGGAGGGGTTAAAGATATGGCAGAAACGTTGGGAAAAGTGTATTGTACTAAAAGGTGATTACGTTGAAAAATAAAAAAAAAATTGTGAAAAACTTGCGTCTTCTTTCCTAACACGGGTATTTATTGATCCTCCCTCGTATTTATATAAACTTATGATACAGTATATCATTATTTAATGGTGCAAATATTTATATACTTAAAAAGAGGCAAATAATTTATTATTTCAAAATATATGTGAAAAACATTAAAATTTGGTTAGGCCACATCAATTCTCTCGTCGAGTGTATATATGTTGTCCCATCAACCGTTAAATTTAACGCTTGGCATTGGATAGTAGTTGGCGCAAGCGTACCAGCCCTCAATCAAACTACGGTACAGCAATATGTTTGCTATCTCGTTTTGATTTCGGAACTTTCGTCTCCAGAAACGCAATATATATAGTACTACATATATGTATATTACCTACTAAGTTCTATAAACCTCACTTTAGTCACGAGCGAAGCGAGTGTTTAGTAAAACTAGTGATTAACGAGTTTCATGCTATACTTTTTCTACGACAGGAAATAAAATAATACAAAATTACTTACTTGCTGTCTCGTCACGTCGGGTTATTTTAACAGATTGATGACAAATTTCAATCAACTTGATTGAATTGATACGTTATTTGTGCGTTTGGGTTCTGAACAACTGTTCAGAATCCAAACGATGGAAATAGCACAAATAACATATCAAATTATACTCCATCGTTAAGAATTACACGTCATAAGTTCAACTTGATACAGTTTCATTTGATTTTTGCATTTAGAAAACTTAGAGCTGACTTCAGCCTGTGACTAAAGAGCCCGTTGCTAATTCACACCGTGACTAAAGTCACAGCTTTTCCAAGACGTATTTAATGTTCACCAAGCGCCATGGAAACATTACGTTTGGGAATAGAAAAAATATTATTTTATTCATAACGAAATTGTATACAAAATAAGTATGCGAAAATACGTTCTGTTAATACAGGTACATCTGTCAGTGATACAAGTATTTTTAAATAGTATTTTTTTAGTGCTTCTCACTGCAATGTAAATATACAGAGTTCAGCGAATGGTTAATTCGTGGATCGGAATGCCAAAAGAATCAGAGTGGAATATCTTTACAAATTGAGCCTATAACAGTTATTTGATCGTTTTTTATAGGAATTTTTCAAAAGTAGAACAATTTTTGAAGAAAAATCACCATATATCAGAAACAGTTGAAAACCGGCTAATACAAATTCATGTTACTTTGATTAACTTTTAAAGGTCAATTATAATATGTAAGGAAATACATAGTGTTCCATTAAAAAAAATATAAATAGGTGATGGTTCGTCGTTTCATGCATACAGAGTGTTCCAGCTCTGTATTATTGAAAATATTTTTTAATTGTCGAGATCATGATTATAATTTTTATAGTAGATATTTTTTGCTACCTACGTTTTTAAACACCAATAATGAACTTTACGCTTCGCTTAGATATCTGTACATAATTTTCAAATAATTATTTTGGCCCGATTTGTTATTTCTAGATACTTCTATTATTACTTATATTTACATTTTTTTTAGTCGCAAACGTCAAGTTGAATTTGTATGTAACTACCGTTTTGGATATAATATACACAAATATAAATGATAAATATTGCCTATATAACTAGAAGTTTAGAACTCAGAACAATAATCTTTATATAATTTGATAAATTTTTTTAATATACTTGTGTATTTTAGACAGTTCAATCATATTTCAATGAACTAATCAAAACTATTATAATTCTAAATAATATATGATTGTAATCATAATCAAAATACAATTATTTTATAAATGTTGAATATAACGTGATAAATATCTTTTTAAAATTTATATACAAATTATAATTTAAACTCAATCTAGGCTTTTTGCAACACTTAGCATGTATAAATGTATTATGTTTTGTTTGAGCAAAATACAATTATTAAGAAACTGAATGATATAAGTAAATACGGGACCACTAGTTCTAATTCTCATTATTTATTAATAATAAACGGTTCTAGTTAACTTGTAACAACAGAAAGGTGCACATTGAAGTGCTTATTATATGGCTAATTACTCGAATTAGACTCAAATACAATTATTTTATTATTTGTGTCAAATGAACTTCAATTAACATAATTCAATACATCCCTCTAAAGTATTCTAGAATTGAAATCTAACAATGTTTTGTAAACAAAACTTTTATACTGATGATGAAGTCTTTACCTCTTCCAACAATCATTAATCATGCGATAAATATATTTGTATAATATATAAATTATTTAAATAGTGATATTTAAGTCATTTGATTTATAGCACCTACAGAATAGTTGTGTTAAGTATATTAGCTTTCGAGACGCGTCTAAAAGTGCCTTTTGCAAATTAAATTATTTGTATTTTATTATGATAATGAGTAAAACATAATATTAGCAATAGAACAACTGACATGTTTAAAATATTTGTTAACAAATAATGAATAAATCAGGACTTTTTTGAAAGAAAGAACGAAAAGGGACTTTATTTGCTGCAGGTAGCAAGCGAAAAGCAAGGAAAAAGCAAAGGATATGCATACTTTCCATGACAGTTATTAAAAGACTGCATATGGTAGAGATATGGTTCTACACTTTATGGAGGGATATTGAAATACTGCTGTTAAGCAGATGTTAGATCAGGCGGCTCATATGGAACATTGTACCCTTAGGAAAAATAATCAGGATATGAGTATCTTTAAATATGAAACTACAAGACTACAGAATGAAGAAGAATAAACATTATCTCCTATTGTCTTTGAATGCACTACTCATAATTGGAGATACATACCATCTTTTCGGGTTAATGAAGTTGAAGATAAAGCTTCCAAAAGAAAATTCTAATTGACGACTCAATGACTCTTTTAATAAACTTTAGCCTGTTGTATTTAATAATTCCATTAGCTTTTTTAATTGGAATTAAGTATCTTCCCGTTTATTGACCAATATACTGCCTACTTTATTTCGTGCAGGGTGATGTGATAAGAATTGTGCCTTAAACATCTGGATTATTACAACTCGGTTTTTACAATCGCAGGTGTTCAATTTTTTCATGACAGCACAATTCATAAGCCCGACGATTTGCTCGGATACTTACTTCATCATGCTTGAGTGCACTACCCAGCAGTTCACTTCCCACTGGCTCTGACCTGATAGAGAGTCCTAAAAACAAGATTTTTCAATTTTAACGAAAAACATAATTATTATGATTTAATATATTTGGATGCAATCTTTAAAGCTAGAGAAGAATATGTTATATATGCATAAGGATTTCGAGTTACTCATTATAACTCGAAATCTGGATGAAGATCCGGATCCGAGTATCCGGTTTCGGATCTTTTATTATGGCGGCTCAAATATAAAGCTGTCCTTGTTTGTATTCTGATTAAGTCTTGTGTCTATGATCGAGGTACCCGGGTATTTTTCGTTACATTTTTTCAGATTTTGTTATCTAAAGCTCTTCTTTTGAGAATGCACGTTTATGCCATCGAAAGCCTCATCAAAATAGTGCGAAATAATACGTATACTTACGTTTCTTTGTTCATATTATTCTCAATTTCAAAGTTTTTTAGACGTTGTGTAAAGAAAGTGTAATACGTATCGTATTACACTTTCTTTACACACGTGTGTAGAATTTAGTCGTCGTTACAGAATGTTCATCAGAAATTGGACGATGCATAATTTGTGTATCAAAACAGCCGTTCTTCTGTAACTGGTGCTACTATGCACTAGCGCACTGCGCCACTTAAAAAATGATTACTTGTTTTAAAATTGTCAGGGTTCCATTTAAATGCCGACCACGTGCAGCCGAACCATGTGGTGATGCGCTTTTCTTATTGTTAGTTGGTAGTGAGCGAGAAAGAGAGAGAGAGAGAGGCAGGGAGAGAGAGGCAGAGAGAGAGAGAGAGGCAGAGAGAGAGAGAGAGACCGTTAAAATCGGTCGGTTCGGCAATTTTAAGGAATCGATCTACATGTAAGCAAACCATCTGTGACTTTCGGTCTGAAGTCCTTAAGAGTCATAGGTAGCAATTTCTTTGATTTATATAATACATACCTAACTGTTTACGACGGCGCAGCCTATAAAATGTCAAAATATTCTCATGTACCATCTCTTGCTTTTTCTATCGATTTCATAAGTGGATTTAAGTTGATCGAATCTATCCACACAATTCATATTTTTATTGTAATCTGTTAGAGCATTCGGACATGGAATTTGTTTTGATGAGCCGTCACTGCTTATGTTATAGTCATGTTCCCCTTGTTGTAGAGATTTGTCTTTTTTCAGCTTAGGTAAGTTTTTGCGATTTGCCATTACGGTACCACAAGCATTTATGCCCTTTTACTTCAATTCCTTAATTAAATTATAAGTAGTGAAATAGTTATCAAAAAATAAAAGATGCTGTTTGTATTCCAACCCCATCCATTAATCGTAACACTACCTTTTCTCCTAATCCATGCTCTACATAGTCTTTTGTTTTCCCCGTTTAAATATGGAAATCATATAGATAAGCCTCACTATCAGCTAAGGCCCAAACTTTATGTCCTCATTTGATTGGTTTTTTGGGCATATATTGTTTTAGCGAACTTCGTCCTTTAAATTTTATCATAGATTCGTCCATGGAAATGCAACGAAGGGGATTGTAACATTTCTGAAAATTGTTCTACAGCTCAGATATGAATGGCTGTAATTTGTACAGCTTGTCGTAACTGGAGTCATTTCTAGTCGGCATTACGGAATTATCATTCAAGTGTATATGATTCAATAACCAACTTAACCGATTGACAGGCATGAATTGCGAAATGTATAGATCCTGCAAATCTTCATCTACAGACCAATAATCCCGGTAGCTAGGTGACCTCTTGATGCCCATAAGCAAATTGAGTTCAATGAAAGCTTTTATTTCAGCAAGGCTTGTTTGATTGTAGCTTGTTTGATTGTAGCGTTTATTATTAAGCTGGAGAGCTTGTTCAGTATAGATATTAATTTGGAAGGTAATTTTGTCTAATATATCGTCAGAAATTAGTAAATTAAATAGATTATATGGTGTACAACTATAATTATCAAGTTTTTGAACTACGTTTGCCAAACCGTATTCCGACAGGAAAACAGATGATGGTCTTATCAAATGAACATTGCCTATTCGCCAAGTTAGACTGCCACCTTGCACTTGGTTGTCATTTACAAATGCAGAAAACGGCAGGTCATCTTCGGAATTTTCCGGATCAGTTCACCAGTATCATTTTCTTCCCCATCTACGTCGCCAATGTCCGATTTTAAGCCACTCGGTATATACTCAGCATCATCTGTACTATCCGGATATCCAGATACTTGTTTAACATAGATTCGAGTATCCATATCCGGATATCCGCGCAAAAGTAAGACCCCTAATTGGTAGGGTTTATTGCGGAAATATCTCGATACATACGAACCATTACTAATATGGATTATTACATTTCCCTATTTTTTTTTTTTAAGTACCTATAATGATTCTGTTTTCAGTTTTCTGTAACATATGCGTACATTTGCTTATAAAATACGTACAACAATATTGAAGTCTCCATCGTTTAACATATTTAAATGAAACTGCATATATAATTTATGCATAATTGAGACGTACGATTACCATACGTTTAAAATTTGTCGAGTAAATTTATAGACTGTAAAATTAGTGGCTTATTATAACTAAATCAATAAGCTTATACGAACAATAAATAACTTTGACAAGTTATCTGTTAAAAATATTATCATCTACCGTTACGTACTGGTCTTTCATTGAATAAATACTATGAAGTAATTCTTTTTAAAACGCCTTACCACAATATTTGAACATTATTCATATATTTCGTCACTAAGAAATATATATTCTGAATTTCTAGCAAATTTCAAGGAATAAGTAATGACTTTATCATCAATATTATTTCCCATATTTTTTCACATTAGTGATTTAAATGGATTGTCTTGTAAAAAGGATGTGTTTATATATAACAGATGTTGTACTTCTTTCAATGACCAATAAATAAAAAATATAGCTTTAATTATGTATTATATTAATTAGAAATATATTATAGTTTTAGTGTGCTAATAATTCTGAATATTTTGTTTCTCTGTATATATGCAGATATTTTATTGTTATAACTAATTTGTCGCCTGTTAATACATTTTGTTATTTTTTTACTCACATAGAATTTATATTGTGATATCAATAGCTACTTATGTTGTAATGTTAGTTCTTTCTTTCTCTGTGTTGAATGTATACGGTACTCACAGATCACGTGATATTTAAATTGAAATACTTAACTTTGCATGGAATATCACCCTATTTTTCTATTGACATACAGATATTGTTGTGAACATGAAATAATGTTTTTGTTAATAAAATTATAGATAAAAGTATTATTTGTTTTATTGTTGTTTTACTTATAAATTACTAATATGTATGTAGTATCTCATAAAATTAAATATGGTCTTTGAGTGTGAAATTATTAAAAATTATAATCTTCATGTACACTAATAATATTATTTAGCAAAATATTTTGCTATAAAAATTTCCCCTCTGGTATGACTTGAATATACATATATGCATTGATTACACGTCACTTTACCATTAAACCGCCTAATTCTATAAAGTTCTTTGTATTGTATGGAGGTTTAAATGACAGATGTTATTATGAAATATCTTTCCTCAGTTTGAATGCACTATCTACAAACACTATACAGGCTGGGCAAATTTTGATAGCTATAAGATATACAATACAATAAAATTGATCTGTTATCCTCTATTGCTCTTTTTGAGAAAAAATCGATTTTTTCAATTTCCGTTTTTCAACTTATCTTCCTTATTTGGAAAAGTAAGATATATATATATATATACAGGGTGAGTCATTAGTAGCCGCTTCTTGGATTGGCCTTTTGTGTTTCAAATAAAAAAAAACAATTAGTGGAAGATCGATGGTTGCTTGTGGCGCATATTGTAAAAATACTTTAAGCTATGACGAACTTCCGCTTTCACCGGAAATGCACGAAACTTAATTTTTTTAAGTGACACCCTATATATTTCTGGATTTTCTGGTACTGCTTTAAATTATCTGTTCAACCGTTGATTGAAGGAATACATAAAGATGCGCCACTATATAGCACACTTCTTGTACTGCATTAAATCAACTCTTTTTTCTTTTTCTAAATTGAGCCAATAGTTTTTGAATTATTAATGTTTTGTGAAAATATTTGACCAAAACACGTGTTCAGAAAAAAATCATTTTCACATTGTTTTTAAAAGTAAAAACATTAACTTTGGTGGTACTTCTAGCCAAGAAAATTCTGCATCATTTGGTAAAGTTGCACTCGACAATACCTCAAAAAA
The DNA here is from genome assembly GCA_963170755.1 of Amphimallon solstitiale. Classification (NCBI taxonomy): domain Eukaryota; kingdom Metazoa; phylum Arthropoda; class Insecta; order Coleoptera; family Scarabaeidae; genus Amphimallon; species Amphimallon solstitiale. The sequence goes on from OY720678.1 coordinate 27,099,375, forward strand.
CTTTGTTTTTTCAAAGCCTTCTTCCTGAAATTTTCACATACCAAAAACTTATTTGTTTTAATGGAACACCCAGTATTTTATTGAGGCATTTTGTTCCTTTTTTTTATTCTCCTTCATTTTTGTTAACAATGTCCTATACCTATCTTTTGTAATTTTTGAGATAATCACTATAGGAGCAATTAGCGGTCAATTAAAGAACTACGGGCGCTGTTCTATGCACCCAACCATTCGTCCAATAAGTGCAATAATACTTATATATACATTATTGTCCACTAAGCTTGTATTTGGCAAGTAAATGCAAATACGTTAAGGTGGATATTTTGTTTAACTCGAATTGTTTAAATTAGAAATTTACGTCCTGTATACAAGCTGCCTAAAGTTAAATGTTCATCATTGCTACTAACTTCCGTATTATTGGAGCTATGAGCAAATTAGCAAGTTGGTGGTATTTTTTGTTTTGATTGAAATGGTGAAATAAGACAAACGTGTCGTTATCGAGATATTCACAAAAATATATTTTGTTGTAATGGAACAGCTGATAAATTTTTACATATGATAGAAAGTAATATTCTAGACAAGAAATATTAATAAACTTCTATTATAAATAAATAAAATGCATTTCAGCTATTCAATAATTGTTACAACTATAATCAAATAGGAAATGAAAGGAATAATAATAAATATCAAAAAAATAAGAAATTTAAAGACATTATATACACACGAAAAAGTGAAAAATATAATTTAGTGACGAGCTCAAATAATGTTAAACTGTTTAAAAGAAGTATTAAATGTTTAAAAGTATTTTTCCTCAAGACATTTTTAAGCACTGATAATACTTATTGTCGCTTTGAGGATAGTTTTGCTACAAATTATATTTAAAGTTCGTCTAATTTTGATGTTACAGCGCCTTGATAATTCGATATCGTTGCTTATGAACACTACTTTCATAAAAGGCCTAAGAAAGAAATTTAAAGGGATTAAATCAGCGGATAGTGCAGGCCAACGAATTGATGGTCCTATCCTATCTAATACAATTTAGAATTCAAAATTATTAGCAATTCTTAGCATTAATCCGTCTATTACACCGTATGACTCAACAAGGTTTTTACACGATTACGTAGTTCGTTCTTCGTAGTTTATATTTTTGCTTGGACGTACTCCTACTACCAACAGTAATATTTCATATCTATGTAACCATTGCTGTTTTTAAGGCAATTCATAAACTGGAATATGTTGGGAAACAAATTTTCAGCAGTGTTTTGAAAACTTCGGTGCCAACACTATTCGTCTGATGCAATTATGCTTCTCACGGGTTAGAGAAAATCTATGCTTGTTAGAAATATATGATAAGAGTTTATAAGTATAAATAGAGGTAACGGTAAATATTTTCTTGGCACGTATTCCCAGGAGCTCTTCGTCTTCTGTTTCGACGTCCTATTTACATATCTTCAAAATAATGTGCAATGAGCAAAGCGTTCTCTACTAATGCGTCAAACTGGTCCGCAACTGCATCTGTCGGAATAAAAGCAAGGGCCGGGATTCTTTTAATCCAGAGTGCAAATTCAAGGAATTCATGATATCGACTCTGAAAAGAAGTAAAATGTGCAATCATTTCAGCGATGTTCTTCAGAAGAGCATATTAATTAAAAACAACTCTTTACAGTCTATTTTGAAACAATATATATATATATATATAAAAGCCCCCCAGGTGGTTCATTTGGTTAGAGCGCCTGACATGCGATCGGGAAAAGTGAGTTCGAATCTCACCCTAAAATTTTAAAGTAATTAAGGTAAATTATTCTAATTAAAAATTTACCTTAATTACTCAGTGCTTAAGCAGAAAAATCATATATAAGATGTGGACACCACACGACTTCTTATACATGTACGTGCGTTCCGAAATGCGTATACAAAAGTTGTTTAAAATTAAGTTTTAAATTCTGTATCTTCTTAATAAAATAAACCTCTGTGTAAAAGTGTTACTTTCAGTTCAAATTTTGAACATTTTTGTATACAGAAATTATTCCAAACCCAGCTCTAAATATTTTTCTATTTTTAATAAATCTATAGAAAGCAAAATTTGCGAGATACTTGCAAAAACCTGCTGTTTGATAATAGTAGAAGTATTACTTCCGGTCCAAATTTTAAAATTTTTATTATTTATTTATAGATGTTCAGTAAAATAGATAGACCGTAGTAATTTATCTCAGTAAAAAATCAAGAAATTAAGTTTGACAAATTTCTAAAGACTATAGTAGTGCATCTTGATTTTTTTACTGAGGTAAATTACTACGGTCTATCTATTTTACTGAACATCTAATAAGCTCTTAAGGGAAGATCTCGTAAATATAAAGTTTGGTATTGATTTCTGTAGCCGTTTCGCCGCTATAGTGGTCACACACACGTTTTCAAAAACCACTTTTTCGGTATCAGGGGGGTTCAAAACACAATACTTCCGTACACTGCGTATAAGAAAGTAAAAAACCTGCAAACCTCGCTGAATTCGACGATAAATGCTTTGGCATCTATGAAAAATGAGGTGTGAGTACCACACCTCATGAAATTTTTTATACGAAAATTGTTCCAAATCTACAACTACATTTTTTTGTTCTCTTGATAAACTCTCTTTAGAACACATAATTTGCGTGATATTCGCCAAAAATTATTTTTAGATAAAAGACCTACCGGTAAGAATTTCGAAAAACTTTTTTATAAAACTGTTTCAAATTTACTTTTGAGTTCTTTTATATACGTTAGAAGTTTGTTTAAACTTAGTAGTTCCCGAAATATGATTGAAATTTGACTTTTTGCCTCAAGTAAACTATTACTTTCGGTTTACTGATTTCGCTGAAAATCTAATCAGTTCCCAAGAAGGTGATTATATTCGTGAAGATGAAGATTAATATTGATAAGTTTAGGCATTGAAGCAGTTGATTTCCAAAATGAAACCAAATCGGCCATTACGTGGGTACTGTGTGGGTATCGGTCAAATGGTATAGTAAACCTATAATTCAGTATTACTAAATATGGATTGATATAGTAACCTATAATTGGCGTGTTAACTAGATATGTATTTTGAAAATCAGGTGTAACCACCACACGAAAGTGGTCTAAATTAAGTTTTAAATACCTACTTTATCTTCTTAGAAAAATAAACATGTTAGTAAATGTTTTTACTTTAGATTCGAATTTTGAGATTTTTTTTATACAAAAATTATTCAAAATCTATTCTCTTAATAATGCAAAATTTACGAGATATTTGCAAAAAAATGCCACTCTATAAGACTAAAAGTGATACTTCCAGTCGATTATTTTGAAATTATTTTTATAAAGTATTGAAAATCAAGTCCTACTCCTAATACATCTGACCAGAACGCAAGATATTCGCGAAAAACTGATTTTCGATAAGAGTAAAATTATAAATTTGTTTAAAATTAGTAGTAGAAATATTGGTAAAATTCGAATTATTCATTGAAGTAAACTAACACTTCCGGTCTACCGAGTTCACTTAATACATAATCAGATCTCAAGGAGAGTATATTCGTAAACATAAAATTTGGAATTGACAGCTTTAACCATTTGACCGCTATAGTGATCACACACACACAGGAAGAGAGAAATTTTCTTTGTCGGTATCAGGGGACATCTGCAAAAATCTCAATACTTCCTTCTACTACGTATAAGAAAGTAAAAACGTGATAAATAAAGATAAGAATGTAACTGTAAAATACATTTTTGACACAATACGCATTATGTCGATTTGCGTCAGAAATAATCTCAAATTTGTCTGATTATAAAGGCACTCTACTGCAAACTAGTCCATATTTATAGCTCCTTCTACGTTTATTCGTTGAAATGCCTGTAATAACAAATGTACGGGTTTTATTAAAATTTCAAAAAATACGTCAATAATATTGTAACGAAATAATTCCGCAAAAAAAGGAAAGTAAACATCTGCGCGGCGACGTTAAAAACCCACTGTAAACAAGTCATAAATCATCCACACATATTGCTGTGGCAGCATAATTATTTGGTGTAAAATAAATGTAGTATTGCCACACGTTGGGCATTGCCAAAAAATTATGCTGTGTGCTGTACCAGCAACATAATTTATAAAAATAATGATAATTTTTTTTATATTTAATATATTCACTTATTTCTTAACAGCACGTATTTTCTGAGTACGCGTGAGTTCTATCAGTGTATTCAACCTTCTTTTCTCCTGGTAAATCTCTTGCTTATTTTTTTATATAGGAATAAGGTTATAGTTTGTATTAAAGAAAAATCTGAGTCTATATAAAAACATAATTGTATATTTTATTGAACATTTTAAGAATAGATAGCATCGCTATACTATATCCACCCAAGAATTATAAAAAAAAAACATAATTGAAAGAAAACATTCACACCGTATTCTCGGTTGTAATGTTTTGTAGAATAAATATATCGATAATGCTTAATCAAAAATAAAAATATTATCCTGTTTTAAAACAAACAAAAAATCAATTGAATATCAGTATTCTGTTAATATTGTGCTAATTCTATTCCATCAGAAACATTATATTCGCACGTAATGCTCTGATAATCATAGAACTTCGCAATGGTCAATGTTCGGAGGAAAAGCTTGAATTTGATCACTGGTAACAACCATTCGCACGCGTTGCGACCTGCGTCTCAAAATCCGCCACCCAGAAACATTTCCCTTTTCTAAATGTCTTTTTTAATTTTTAAATTTTAAATCAAAAATGAATTGCGAGAATTAATGATGCTTGATAGAGTGTTAGAAGATATACATTCGCACGTTATATCCTCTTAACACCCAACACCATTAATAATCCTATTTGTGTTGCATATAAAAAAAACTAATGAATTAATATTTTACTATTATCCCTGCTGCCCAACGTTATACTGAATAAATATTTGCACATTGTATTCCATATACACATAGCAGCATTGATAAATCTCTGTATTAAAAACTTACTTTGTATCGTTAAACATCTCTTCAAATTGTGCCATAGGCATCTCCATTTTTTAAATACAAAAAAAATATTAACAAAGAAAATTTATTATAATGAATGAAAATTAAATAAGGTAAAATTAATATGCTAATACAAAATGAATGAATTTACATTTAATCGTGGTGTATCTGACCCTACGATTAATTCTTTATTTTCAAGTCTTTATCTTTCGAAGTCGCAGTCAGTATCAGTCTAATCTTGTTCATTCCTGTCTTTGAATTTATACCCGGGAAAAAAAATCTGTAACGCCTGTTACGCCACCACTGAACTAAAATTTAGGTTGTCACCCTGCATCATCCGTAAAATCTCTGTCCCCAAGTTGCCGTCGTGACACCAACACACACGCACTTATTGTCTTTGACAGATCATTCACGTAAACGTCAACACACTGCAAATTGTTTGCTTATTTAAAAGTCTTATTCCCTAAACTATTCGGTATCTTCAAAAGTAGGTATATTTTTTATTAATACAATTCTTCCTTGTATTTGTTTATGAACTTGTTGCCTTTTTCATCATTCGTCACATATTTTCTTTTTCCATTAATTAACACAATCTTTATCTTCCTTTTATTTATTTCAGTATTCGGTACAATTGGAAATATATTACAAATAACAGGTATTCTTCTTCCAACATTATTCGTACTATCACGATCCGTCTGGCCTGCTATTTCGTCGCTGGTTTCGACCCAAGATTTTTCCAATGGTGATATATTTATCTGTAAAAAACTACAAACAAAGTTTATACCATATTTTCTTTTTGTAGGTCATCAAACCATACGAGCCTTTCTACAGTCTATGAAACATAGTGCTACACACACAAATTCATGAATGTATATTTTGTTTGTTCAGCTGTCTTTTATATAAAAACATTATTGCTGATCGTTCCGTGTCAAGATATACTTATATCCTTTTTTGTCTATAATTTTAAGTGAAGGTAAATTTTATTCTTTAAATATGATTTATATAAATCCCTCTTATAAAGTTTTATTACATTGTGCACGTTTTCAAATTCATATAATTTATTCAACTATATTTTCTTCTCTTGAATAACGTATTTGGTCTTGTTCGTATAGTTTTACTGCGTTTAAATGACTAATTCTCTTCACTGTTCCGTCCTTAAGCATAACCCTTTCTCGGCTGTTTGCTTTCATTACTCTTTTATTTTTAAACAACGGTCCATTATTTAAAATGTTTAGTGCAATTTTCACGCATTTTGAAAAGTTAGGTTGTTTTTCATTGTATACAAACCATACATCCTGTTTATCTTTTCTATCGAAGAAATATATATATAGCTTATATTTATCTCGTCTTTTATTTTGTACCTATCTAATACTTAAATTGTAAATACTTATCTAACTTTTTTTTAATTGGAACAATAAATTCATTTTATGTTTGAATTTTCTATACCTAAATGTTTGCAACTCATTATACCCTTGTGTTATATGTATTGCAAACATAAACGAACCCAATGTTGAAATCTTTAAATACAATAATAGTTATTTATGTAACAAGTCAGTAAAGTGATACTTTACCGAACGAGTCTGGTTTACGAGCCAAGCGAGTGAAGCGAGCGCGGCGAGTAACAGACGAGTTCGGTAAAGGTACTTTACTGACGTGGTGCATACAAAATTTTATCGCCAACCGTTAAAATTGTTAATTTAAGAAATAAAGATATAATAACTTTTGACAGTTTATGACAGTGACAAACGATTTATTTTTAAAAGTCATCAGTCATGCTACGCTGACAGATATTAGCGGCAGGTAAAGTACTTTATTGTACAGTACGATAAAGTGTTTCTTTACCTCCGCAAAACGCTATGGTAACGCATCACTTTACTGACGGTTGGCGATAAAATCTGATTCTTTACTGTTTCTTTTATTTTTTTATACTTAATAATATTCAAGAGACCACGGCAATATGTACTGCGTAAGCGACAGAAAGTCTCGGTTTTCTCTGGTATACTCCCGGGCTATCGAGAATGAAGCGAGAGGTTAGCCGTATATTTCTAGAGTTTTTATATGCCGATATAAAAGCAGCCGGTGCCCCGGAAAGATTCATTCCTTCAATAGTAATTCATTCAGTAATATTCGGACAGTGCAAATGAACATAAATATAGCGAGTGGGCCGTGTAATTACAGTTCTAGAAATACATAAATATAACAGACATAAATAGTAGTGATAGAAATAAATACGTGTGTTAAGTTATTTGTAGTAGTTTTAAGTGCGATACATTTATTTTATATTTTTATATTGTGATTAGTTTTAAGTGTGTAAATATACAGACTGTTTTAAAATTTTTGCACGAGTTGTTTATTTCGACCCCGAAAACGCTACAATATATTTTTTTAAATTATGGCAAGTACATTTTGGGTTTTAAGAGATGTAAAATATTTAATCAAAAGAGAAATTGTTTAAAAAATTGATAATGAAAAAGTTTTTCATTTGTGTCAAATTTTTATTGATTCTGCAAATTCATACATGTGGTACATCGTTCATTGCTCAATGTGGTGCTTATCTCGGGAATGCTTAAATTTACAGTTGCCATGGTACTGATGGTTATCTTCAGCCCTTTGTTTTCTCTTGATGATTTTCCGAAGAGCATCCTCTTTTGGAAGTAATATCTCATAGGTACTGGTAGTTTTTCCAATAGTTCACACTCTGTCACAGCACCGGATTGATGGGGGGGGGGGGCAAAAGGGGGAAACTGCCCCGGTCTGGAGAGCGGCAAAATGGAATTTAAAAATTGATCTTTCTTTATAATTTCATAGTGCTATAAAAATATTTTAACCCATTACCAACATTTGTCTTGTGCACAGCCCACTCCTTAAATCTGGTGGGACTACATGTAGCATCAACTTCTCCTTTAACAGCGAACGTATTTGGAGTAATCTAGAGATTACAAACTTATTTTGTTTCATCAACATAACGGTGGGAACTCATGAAGAAGCACACAAAAACGAATTTAAAAGAAACCAGTAATAGTCGATGATCTGAGGTTGCCCTTGTAAAAAAAAACTTTCAAAGAGTAATCAGCGCTCTCACTGAGTTGAACCAAGAAGAAATCTATACACCAGAAACAAAATCTGATGCCGCCTATCTCAGTAGTACATTAAAATCATTCTAATTTATTTCGTATTTGGTTGCTTGGACAAATATCTTGAACGAAATTAACAGAGTTAACAAGGAAAAAACAATACAAATGTTGGAAAATCTCACGAAAACTATAGAAAGGCAGAGAAACGAAACATATAAATGGATAAAGTAGAGCCAACTATGGAAACTTGCAGAATCCTAGAAAGGAAAATAATGCCTGGAGAGATGGTGCAAGATGAAGGAAAGAGATTCTCTGTAGAAGAAAGTTTTTACCATAGTATGAAGGAAGTAATGGATGTGATATTGATCTAGTTGAAATATAGAATGCAGAGCATAAGTGTACTCAACAACTTTCTTTTCTAAATTGTAAAGATTTGAAAAGCTTGAATGACAAGAAGTTGAAAACTTGTGCTACAAACTTAGCTAGTAAATATCTTGAAGATATAAGTAAGGATGAGTTCCCTACTGAAATCCTAGTTCTTCGTGACCAGTTACAGAATTCAACAGTTAATTTTGAAAAAAATGAATCAATTTGATCTTCTAAACCTAATCCAAGAAAGAGATTTGACTGCTTCCCAAATGTGCGCGTAACCTTGAGAGTTTACTTAACGCACCCAACTACATTATCAAGCTACGAGAGGGGTTTCAGCAAACTGGAGAAAATCAAAACTATCTCACACCAACAATTACTCAAGACAGATTGAGAAACTGTCTATAGAAAGCCAAGAGGCTAATTCAATAAATTATGAAGAAGTCATTAACTCATTTTCTGCAAGAAAATCAAGGAAAATTTTGAAAAAATATCTGCACACAACACATTTTCTAATGCATAATGAAAGGTAGCGGCGAAGACCATCATTGCTTGTGCCAAAGGATAGTGGTGGGTTTTATTTTTAAGGTGTTATAGTAGTGTTAAGTGAAAAATATGTGTTTTTATTTTAATAAATTAAGTTTGGCACACCATTAAAAAAGACTGTTACTTTTTTTCTTTTATTGACTACTGCATTAAAAAGTGAAAAAAAACTACAGGGGCGGCATGGGGTCGACTCCCCCCCCCCCCCGAAATTTCCTAGATCCGGCACTGTCCTGTCATTGCATTCATTTTGTTTTTCACAAACCCATATGTAATGTTCATATACTGGAGACGCGTTAAGTTCAGTTGCACGTCATCGATGACGTTTACATGTTGTCATAACTGTATTAGAGAAACTAAAAAAGTTACTTTGTTAAATTATACCTGAGGGCATTTATTTCATTAGCTTAAATAGAAGATTTATAAATTGATCGTAATATACGCATTCATGGCAAATAAACACATAATTTCCGTTTCAATATTAAATTTTTTTATTACATATTTTTAATAGACTAATAGTTCAATTCGGTGTTGACAGATAAATCATATCTGTCAAAAAGACGTGCGTTGTGTATATTCTTCCTGTCAAATTTTTCATGTTTATTTTTGCTTTGATATAAATTGTTTAAAAACAGTGCTTCTTAGAAGTATATATATTATTTATTTGCGTCCATTGAATATAATGCCCAAAGGTTTCTGTAAACAGTCGAGGCTTTTTACAAACTTTTCTATAATCATGTGTTAAATTTAATGTGAATAGCGTAAGTATTGCTTATTTTAAATTATATTATGGATACGTAATGAAACATTTAAGGCTGGAAATAGACGGACCGCAATATGCGGTGGCTGTCGACCTCATAACTGCTGCTCAAGTCGACTTCAAGCGAAGTCAGGTTGGGCAGCTCGGATCAGTCCGTATCGACTCCATCTGCAGTCGACACGGACCGCATTGTGCTGCCGTATGGGACTGCATGTTCGAAACGAAATGGTGTAATGTAGTGATGGACCTTGAAGAGGAAGCACTATTGCTTGTTCTTTTACTACGTAAAAAAAGACGTGGAAGAAGTCGAAGATTCGGCCAGAAGAAGTCGAGTCCAGGCCTTATTCTTTTCAATTTTGTCACTATATGTCTCAAATTTATAGTTCCAAAGACATTCCTTATTTTTTATGTCATCAATGAAAGCATCAGTGTCCAAATCGCCTTCCATTTAATTTACACACACAATATTCAAGAATCAAGAGTGAACTGACCGAAATCTGACAAAACCGCCCAATGAGTGGCGACTGCAATTTGCAGTTCGTGTATGTACGTTCTCTTTTCGACTGCACTTGGACTGCGCGGCGGGTTGGGCAGCAAGTTGGCTGCAGCTGCCAATCTTGACTGCTCGTTGACGCTCGTCAATTTTGCTCTATAAACAACTGCTGATTGCCAAGATGCGGCTACAAAGTGCTGTCGACAGCGACCGCATATTGCGGTCCGTCTATTTCCAGCCTAAGATTTTTCGACAATCTAAATCAATATAATAAATAAGTTGAGAAAGACTGAAGTCTTAGAGCATTTCAATGACTAAATATATTACGTTATAGTTATTGTATTGTGAATAATTTTTTTCTTTGGTTATATCAAATGTCACCGACAGAAATAAAAATAGATCCGGCAACATATACAAGGCGAGTCGTCATGGATCTAGTATGACGTGCAACTGAATGTAACGCGTTTCCACCATAGGTGCATGTGTATTTGGAAAACACATAAAAAGAAATATGCTCATCGCCGAGTTTTCATTTACTACGTTTTGAAAGTCATTTTACGCGACGTTAAACTGAATCAGTACTCACAACAGCAAACTGTTAACTGTCGATTAGCAGCTAAAGTACAAAGGTTATGAACGTACCCCTACCTACAAAATAACATAAAGAAATCAGTTATTTACGTCAAAGTACTTCTAGAAAATACCAAATTTCAGATTCAAATTGCTTACAGTACCTAATTCTTTTTAATGCATCCGCCCGCTCTAATTCTTGGACAATTCTTGCATAGGAAATTAATAAAAACCCAGTACTTAAACATAAATACGTTCAGTATGATCTGTAAAAATAGATATTTTCTAAAATGCTTCTTAAAAAAAAAGTTGGTAATTTACATATTTATTATATACAGAAAGTACCACAGGTCAAATATCTCGGAAACGGATAAAGATAGTTCTAGTAAATATATACCTAGATGCCGCTGCGATGAAAAGAATTTTTCTGATCACCATAATCTTAATTTTTTTATATGAAAGAGTGTTAAAATTAATGTAAATTTTATTATTTGTGTTAGTTTCCAAAATTTAACGGTTTCATAGATATTCTGTTTAAAGAAAGTAAGTGTCATTTCAATTTTTGTCTTTATTTTGTTTAAATATTTAAACGGATCAAATATAACTAACAAAGATGTTCAAAATTGTTGCCTTCTTGAATACTACATAACTTATATCGCCTTATTAGTTCTCTTCCGCAAACATTTAACAATGTGTTTTTACTAACTTTTTGCACTTGCATAAATTTTATTATAAAGGTTGCCCTCTTATGGGTTCCTTGTAAACTTCAGTTTGCAAGGAACCCAAAGGTTAGATCCGGCGCCCGAGCCGGCCACCTGAGGACGCAATTAGTACCAATCCAACACCGTGGTAACGTTTGAATAAAATAGTCAGTAACTATGTTGGCATTATGAACAGGTGCCCCGTCTTGTTGTAACCACATACTATTTCGCAGCTCTATTGGTACATCTTCCAAAAGTAGTGATCAGTAACTCATTTTGCAGGAATTGTAAGTAGCGTACACCAGTTAATGTTTTATGATAAAAGTGGGGGGGGCTATGATATATCCGTTTAAAATTCCACATCAAACGTTAAGGGGGTAATGCTGAGGCCAATTTGCAAGCGTTTCGTATCGACGATATTGTGTAGTAACCATTGTATAGAATCGATTGAAACAAGGAGTAATTTGTTAATTAAGCTTAAATTGAAGTACCTAAAGAAAGAAAAAATTTGTACATAAAAAAAATGCTACTGAATAATAACATTTTAAAAATGCTTATATTTATCGTATACTTTAAGGTGTAATGTTTGTCTTTAATGGCAAAAACTGCCTGTGGGTACCTTCATGCGTCTTTTACCTTTAATATACACTTTTTAGTACATCATTAAAGCTAACCGTTTTGTCTTAATCACGTTGATAAGAACGTATGTTTCTTGATACACATTGCCTATATTCCAGGCGCTTAAAGCAATATTCGTAAGACGATCGCAGAGCAAGTCGCCAGTTGGTCGGGAGAACGATTTTGGTGAATCTACACTGCAAAAATAATTTTCCTGTTGGCAAAACTCCGTTTTCTTTAATTTATTCAGTCGCCGGCTTGCAACGGCGTGTAACGCGAAATTACGATAAATTGTTTTATACAATGTGGTTTATGTACGCATGTTGCTCATGTTGTATTGCTCATAATATTGTTAATGAATAAAAAATAATTTTAATTCATGTAATTTGTTCGCCATTTTTTATAGTTGTTAAGGACGTTTATCATTATTATTTTTGTTTTATTGGTTTTTATAAAGTAATAGTCTATGTTCTATGTAAAACGTATATATGTTTAGTTTTAATCTCAATTTGCTTTATTTTACAAAGGCACAATTAATTAGAACATGTATATTTCTCTGTATAAGTGCTTACAGTTATTTTATTACTTCATAATCGTAAAATAATGAATATTTAAAATTAAATCTGGGAAGACTCCTAATGTAATCTCTTTCTCAGAAACTTTTCTATTGTCTGTTCTAGAAAATCGGTAAATGCCTTGTCTAAATTACCACTTATTTTCTTGCTTTTATTAACATCATGCCGTTGTAGTACTAAAAAATTCATAAACATTAGCCGGATTTCAGAAAAATTTGTTGGCGGGAAAAGGGTAAATTTCAGCGGACGACGATCATATCAAACTCGATGCGAAGCCGCTTCAATTGCATTCAACTTGGAACCGGGTGATTTACCGCGCATTATTCATAAGAAAGCTGTATACAGAAGTCCAGGAAAATACACAAAAAGTTTATGACTAGCTGGAAAAGAGTAAGAGCTTGGAAAAAATGCAGTAAAAAGATATTTGCATGTAAAAACAAGAAAAAAAGGGAACCGATAGTACCTGCTGACAGCGATTATGGTGACACAGAAATAGAAATGGTTGTCACATTAACAAAAGAGCAGTACGATATAAAAGAAAAAGAAATTTTGACTTCAATTGAAAAATCGGATTCTGAACGTGACGAGTTACAACATGCTACTATAGGGCAAAGCACTAACTTATTATGGAGGCAGCAGCGCTCTGTAAAGGTATGGTTTCCTCCACGCCGTCGACGGTTGCCGTTAACGGCCGGCCGTTGGACGCAACTACTGCTGGTAGGGGGTTGACATGAATGCGGTTTCCTCGCCGCAGTGCATTTTGCCAACGCAACCGTCGAATGCATGCGTTCATGAGCGCACTGCTGGCAGAGGAGTCAAAACGCAAGACGCAACACCTGATCTGTGCTCAAATAGAATTTTAATAACTTGTTTGCTATGGCCCTGCGAACAGGAATGAAGTTTTCGGTCGCTGAAGATGAGAAACTAGTAACAATAGTGGCTTCATATCCTTGTATTTATGACAGTGAACACAAGGATTATAAAAATGTACAAATAAAAGGAAATGTCTGGAAAGAAATTGAACAGAATGTTGGAAGATCTGGTAAGTGGTGAATGTAGTTTTTATTTAATTTATGTACTTGACAAACGATTTACATGATAATTTTGCCACTCTACTGCCCCCATTTGATTGAAATAAGTATTAAAATCGTCTCTGATCTGAAATCCGTCGTAATTTGCAAAGCCACCTGTTCTTGTCAGAGGTACCAATCCGGTTGGTGGCTTTTCATTTGGATCGTAATGATAATATGGTTGTCCAGTTTTTTCTAAATATGCATCGCGTAATAAATTGTGTAGGCAACATGCAGCTAGCACAAGTTTATCACAAGTTTCCGGTTTTATTGCAATTGGAGTAAAGAATACCCTAAATACTTGGCAAAGAAGTCCAAAAGCATTTTCAGACAGTCTTCGTGCGCGGGAAAGTCGATAATTAAAAATTGCCTTTGTTTTATCTGCATGTGCCGCTGCTTTTGTATAAGGTTTCATCACATGTTTATGGAGGCGAAATGCTTCATCCCCAAGGATCACGTAGGGCATTGGTTTATTTAAACCTGCTAGCAGTTCATTAGGGGGGAAAAAGTTTCCTGAATAAACTTGTCGTCCCATGGCCGATTTGGCAAATATGCCACTATCTCCTTCTTTGCCATACGAACCTACATCTACGGTTACAAATCTAGAATTTGCATCAACCATGGCAAGTAGCACTAGCGAAAAATAATCTTTATAATTGAAGAATAGTGAACCACTTTGGTCTGGGCAGAAAATTCTTATGTGTTTCCCATCGATAGCTGCAACACAATGTGGAAAGTTCCATTTCTGTAAAAATTCCCTGGAATTTTCTTTCAAATTTTCGAGATTTGGCGACGGCAAGAATAAAGAAATCAAATGTCTGCACATCGCATTCAAAGTATCCTTTATTATCACACTAATGTAACTATGAGATATGCGAAATGCAAATGCAAGTGACCGGAAGGACTCTCCAGTGGCCATATACCTGGAACAAAAATAGTTTTAACTAGAAATTAGGTAACTAAGAGTTGATGAGTGGTTAATGAACATATTCTTTTAGAGGAACAGTGTAAAAAAAGATGGCGAGCTATCAAGGACAATTTTATGAAAATTAAAAAGAGCCAAAAGTTAGGAACCGGAGAGCCGCGAGACGCGAAAAAACCAGTAAAATGGTACTTATACGAACACTTGAAATTTCTAGCAACTGTAAAGTACGAGAGAAGGTAGGCGCTTGTATGTCAACAGGCACCAAATAACACTTACTTTATTTCTAGATCACAGAGTACCATTGTGGAAGCTCCGGAATCGCCACAGGACGCCCAGGAAATGGATTCAACACAAGGTTCACAATATTTAGAGCATGAGGACGAGGAAACACAGGCCAGTTACGATCATGATTCTGAAGCAGCAGATAGCACCAGGGGACATGGGTGCATTGAGGAACCAGTGAGTAAAACTAGTGGGTATACGAGTGGATCATCTACATCTACACCCTCAACCAGTGTGAGGAATCCTCGAAAACGAAACAATCAAAATATTCTACTAACACAAATCGAAAAAAGGGCTGAGGAACGAACCAAACTACTCAAGGAGCTCTGTGCCACCGAAGAAGACGATGTAGATGTCTTCATGAAAAGTATTGCAATGACCATTAAAAAGTTACCTCCGAACAAAATTGCAGAGTTAAAAATTGGAATTCTTAATCTGGTCACAGAAGCTCAATTTCCACAAACCGTATCGACTCAGCAGAAAGAGAGTCCCATTACGGGGTCTTCGCTCCAGCAGTATTTTAGTACTACACAACATCCACCCCAGGAAATTGATACTGACTACCCTTTTGTGAGTGCATTATTGCCATGAATTAACTTGTTTTAAGTTATATTATGTCTAGTGTTTAACTTTTCGTGTACCAGTTTAAGTTTGCATGCTTGTAAATGAAATGAAAAATATAGCTAAACATACAAACCTAGTTTGACATACCTCAGAGTTACTGCCACTTTCTCCTCTGCTGTTATTGGATTTTTAACAGCATGTGTTCCCTCCTTCTTGAGGTCTCTTTCAATCAGACTGCTGACAAATAAGAACTGGTCTTGATTAAGTCGGAAAAACTGTCGAAATTTTTCTTCGTCATTTTTCAATCTTTTATTTATTAAAACATTGAAAAATCCTTCTTTTTCTCTACTTCTAAAAAGTTCGTGATGACTTTTTCTCTTTCTTTTCACTTCATTACGTAGTATTTCATCATCCTCTTCTTCATCTAATAACAAAAGGAGACAAATGGCTTTCCGCTTATTACTCATTTTGCAACCGAAACTTCACCATTCTATACAAGCAGCAGCCACTAACTGGCTACTGCCGACGGCGGTAAAAGAAACCACCCAACGCGAATCGTCAACGGTAACTGTTAAACGCAACAGTCAGACGCAACCTTCAACGGCGTGGAGGAAACCATACCTTAAGACTGACTGCGTCCAATTTTGGAGCAATATGCAAAATGCGAAAGACGACGCATTGCGCAAATTTGATAAAACGTCTTTTGTACAATAAATTTTTCGGGACTGCAGCAACACGTTGGGGACAGGAACATGAATTTGTTGCTCTAAAAGAATTGGAAAAAAGCTATGGAATTCGTGTACACGAATCTGCTCTTTTTATTGACGGCAAATTGAATTTTTTAGCTGCTTCGCCGGATGGTTTAATAGATGACGATGGCATTGTTGAAATAAAATGCCCGTCAGCAGCTGCATCGTATTCACCAACGGAAGCCGCCCGAGAGAAGAAAATTAAATTTGCGGAGATAGTTGATGGTCGAATAACATTAAAAAGTAAAGACAATTATTATTTCCAAGTGCAAGGCCAGCTACATGTAACAAATAGAAAGTACTGATTGTTTGTTATATGGACACCTTTTGGAATTAGTGTACAAAAAATCATGAGGGACGATAATTTCTGGGATGCGAATATGAAGGAGCAGTTGGTGACTTTCTTTTACAGATGTTTTCTACCTGAATTGGTTGATCCCCAGTATCCAAAGAAAATGCCTATTCGTGATTTACGTCAGTAGAAAAAATAACAGAATATGTATATATCAGATATAAGGAACTACTTTATACGGACAAAATTTAAGTGATTTTAAATTTTAGTTTTACTCTGACTATAAATAATCACGTCTTGGCTTTCTTATGGCGTTATGTATTGTTTGTTATCCTCTTATATTTCCTATTTTTTAGCTTTTTCAAGTTTATTATATTATTCTGATATTCTGCTATATACAGTTCTTTATGTCATTAATTCTGCAACTTTATTCTGTTCTATTCATTAATTTGTAGAATGCCAATTTCCTATGTTAATAAATAAATATGATTGTTATTTATTATGTATTTTTTTCTTGTATAATTATGGAAAACATAGTTTCTCTGACCATAGATGATACCGTCATTATTTTTTAATATGTCTGGCCGATACATGTATGTGTGACACTTTTAATTAAAAATAAATTCTGGAAAGTTCTGATCTTTATAATAACATTTAAAAATTTATTCAAACAACAACGGGAAATGTAGCAGAAAAAACAGTTGAACAGACAATTTAAAGCAGTACAAGAATCTCCAAAAATATATAGGGTGAGTCATTTAAAAAACTTAAGTTCCGTGCATTTCCGGTGAAACCGGAAGTGCGTCAGAGCTTAAAGTATTTTTACAATATGCGCCACAAGCAACCATGGATCTTCCACTTATTGTTTTTTCTTTTATTTAAAACACAAAAGACCAATCGAAGACGCGGCTACTAATGACTCACCTGTATATATTTATTCCAAAATTTAAAAAATTCCAATGAAAATATAAGTGGTATATAACAAATACAGAATACATATATATATATATATATATATATATATATATATATATAGAATGCATACTTTGCAAGATATTCGAAAAAAAGTGCTACTCGCTAAGAGTAAAAGTGATACTTCCGGTCCGAATTTTGAAATTTCATGTATACAAAAAATACTGCAAATCCAACTCTAAATACTTTTGTACTCTTCATAAATATATATAAAATGCATAATTTACGACATATTTGCAAAAAATCGCTATTCGATAAGAGTAAAAGTGGTACTTCCGGTCTGAATTTTGAAATTTTTTTTATACAAAAGATATTGAAAATTATGTTCTAAATACTTTTATATCCGTAACGTACGAGCCAAAAAGGCATGACTTGCGAAATATTCGCAAAAAACTGATTTTCGATAAGAGTAAAAGACCTACTTCCGGTAGGAATTTCGAAAAACTTTTAAAATAAAATTATTTTCAATTTTAATTTTAAGTATATATGAATTCTTTATAAATTTGTTTTTAGTATGCATGCATCATAAACCAATCAAAACACACCCATAAGCGTGCATAATCGGGCCTTTATCGCACGGCGTGCGTATAAAGGTTGCTTGGTAACAGCCAATTCCAAGCATTTAATAGTCCATTGAAATGTCAGGAAATGTCAAATGACATATAGGTACATGTCACTCGATAATATGTATTGGAATTATTGATTTGGTTTATTTGGTTTGTACCGCATTTAATATCGTATAACACATTATTATTTTATTGTAAACTATCAAATTAATCAACAAGTATGGTCAATTTTATTTCAAAACATGTAACATGAACGGAAAAATTATTTTAAATGAATATTAAACGTACAATTTTGATTATTCGTTATTGTTAAGTGACTTGCAGCATTGCTTATTTGTGTATTTTCAACGTTCTTATCAGTGTTAACAAATGTGTCAGATCCAATATTGCCTCCTTTCTGAACAGCTCCAGCAATTAATTTTGAAACGCCTAATTTGTTTGTGATAGACTCTTCAATATAGCCACTCGCTGTCGATGAGGATTTCCAACCCACTTGGTGTTTCAACTCATCGACATTCATCCCTCCATTAGCCATAATCGTGGCAGATGTTCGTCTGAAGGCATGACCTGTGTATTTATGAGCATTTATGAAATTTAGATAACGTGCTATAATGGAAGGGCACTTTCCAAAGGTATTAATCCCAACAACTTGTTTTATACATAGTCCTTGAGAATATTTTAAGAAAACTCGATCTGTACTGATATGCTTTGGACGTAGTGCAAGATATTTATTAAATATCTCGGCATACTTTATGTTGGAATTACCTACTACAGCAAACGTCCGGCCTTTTTCTGTTTTTGACGGACGAATACAAATTATCAGGGCAGATCCTTCTTTTCTTATATCACTCATAGCCAGATTACACATTTCGCTACTTCTGCAACTACCAAACACTCCACAAACTGCTACAACTTTTAAAAATAAAAATATATTATCTGGAGCCTGACTAAAAAACTTAAATCTTCTTGCGTAAAAACCAAAGATTTTTTAGCTTCTTGACCTTTGCCCACTCCTTTCATAAAGGCATGGAGTTTGTGATAAGATGCTAAATCGATTCTGTTTTTAACCCTTAGCATAGCTTGCAGTTTGGAATGAATGCACCAAAGTGACGAAGCTTTATAAATTCTGGACATTTCCAATATATACGCTAACATTACTGATTCATCAATATGTTCAGTCTGTTTCTGCTCCATCCATAATAATAATTTTTCGTACTCTTTATAATATAAATGCTTGGACTTTGCAGGTATTAAACTTAATTCAGCTTCAGCAGCTAGTTTTTGAATTTCTGTCGACATTATTAATACAACAATGATGTTTAAGAATTAAGTGAAATGTCAAATGACATAATATAGAGACACATGTCACTCGATAAAATGTATTGAAATTATTGATTTGATTTCTTCTAATTAAAATTATTGTTGCATTTATACTAAAAAATATCGTATGACACAGTGCATAATTAGCTTTTAAAGCACTCGTAACGTTAAAGCCACTCCGCTTCGCGTCGTGGCTTTAAACTCGTTACTCGTGCTTTAAAAGCTTGATTATGCACTAGTGTCATAATATACTATAAGTAGATTCCAAACTATGCCATAATATTTAATTTAAACAGATACTAATTCGTATTAAAATCAAAAAAATAAATTTAATCGGGAGTCTGAGGGCTTCCACCTCACACTCGACGTGACAAAAATCGCACCTCATCGGTTACGGGTTAACTTATATAAGAAATACATAGATGCAAATCCTGGGCTGGTAAAATTCAAATATCTTTAGATATCGGTATTTTTTTTATATCTATAAAGAAACGTGTGTGGCGACCTCGATCCGAATGAATTACCTATTCATTCAAATGTATATTATATGCTTTATGAGATTGAATACACACTTTCCTTTCCGAATATCAGTGTAGTTTAAGTGTCCGAGCAAAGAAATGTAAACATTGGACACAGATAACAATAGCATCTCTATCCCGAACGATATTTTCTGGCAACACGTCAACTATAATTTGCATGGCACGTCAGATGCACTGGGGTAAATGACAGCCCTAATTCTCTATCTCTTTCAGAACTTTATTGTTCTTGTCATCGAGTATTTTTAAAAACGGAGCATGACCCCCTTAACGCGAAATACTGTTTGATTTCTTGTTTGCCTTATCCACCTATGGGCATCTTCTGAGCAATAACGAGCATTATGCTTAATTAAAGTACCATTGTTGTGAAAACGACATTCGTCACTCCACATGATCTGATTTATAAAGTTATTGTTTTCCGCTAACATTGATTATCTACTGTTCTTAACTGGTACACTAAATGATTATACGGAAAGTATTTATTTTCTTTTAGAATCCTACGGCAAGAAGTTACAGATAAGTAAATCATGTTGTTCTTTTAATTGCCATAATGATGTATGTGGATCATTATTAACTGTTTTTAGTACCGCTGCCGGAAGGTCATAATCTCTTACTCTTTTCTGGCTTAATTGTTTTTGTTTTTTAAAGCTACCGTAATTTCTGAGATTTGCAAACAGACTTATAAATGGTTTGTGATCTGGTAAAAGCATATAATCGCACTGCTTCAGATGCATTTCTACGTTTTTTTTTCATTTATGTGTAAAACCATATTGTTATTACAATCTCAAAGCAACGTGAGTAAATGTTTGAATGCCGCTAATGTCAAAATATTTCCTAAATTAGCAAAACAAGTATACATACATATAACACAGATATGAATGCTTTTCTGCCTACATACCTATGAGTGCCTATGAAGTGGACTTTATAAAAAGGAACTAACTATAAAATTTGAATTATGAAGTAACTATAATGGGAAGAATTGTGAATATGTTTACTGCTATTTTTTCCTACAAATTAATTATTTAAACAAAATAAAGACTAAAATTGAAATTACTCTTACTTGCTTTAAACAAGAATATCTATGAAACCGTTAATTTCTGGAAACTAACACAAATACTAAAATTTACATCAATTTTAATACTCTTCAAATAAAAAACAAATGAAGATTATGGCGATCAAAAAAATTCTTCTATATATTCACATAATAAAACTCGAATCGATCACATTCTTTAGTAACTACTTTTTGCAAAATTCGAATATCTTTATCCGTTTCAGAGATATTTGACCTGGGAGTTTTAAGTGGTACATCCCTGTATACCCACTTGTATAAATTATGATTAAATTAATCGTAATTATTCGCACAGTTAGTTATAAAAAACGCGATAAAATAAAATTTGCGAAAATGAAAATACGAAAGTTACATATATTAGCGGTTATCAAATATTAGTACATAAGCATGGTACAAGGAAAGAAGGCTCTTGCGCATCTCTGGATGACGCGTATTCTCCCTCTAGTACTACCAGTTCAATAAGGTTGTGAATTCACATGTCACACTATTTCAATAAAGTCCTTTTTTAAGAATTGGACTTGGAAATGAAAATAATGTAATGTAAAAAATAATGAAAGGAATAATCTTAAAAGTAAGAAATATATAGAGAGCATAATGTTAGCTTGTTGACAAATCACAAAATAACCTTACGCACAACGTAAACACCATGTAAACACAAAGATAAACATAATGCTGCCTCTATGCTCTATCAACTATGACGCGCATTCGACCTGCGCGGCCTGGACGAGATTTCGTTTTGGGAAGTGCATCCCTTCTTTCCTTGTACCGTGCTACGTAAGCAAATTGTATATTAGAGGTGGGCAAAACGGTTCATTTCATTGACCCGGCTCACTCGGTTCAGCTCCTCATTGTGAGCCGGGTCCTGGAACCGGCTCATTTGAACCGTGTGGATCCGTAATAGCATACCGTTCCAGGGACGTGTAGGACATGTAATACTCGGCGCCGTCGTCGACTCAAACGAACCGGAATGATAATTTAGGCTGCGCGCACACCAATTATACAAAATGTTTGACAAACAATTTATTTGAAGCTATAATGCACACAAATTTGACAAATTATCAGATTGTTGTACACAAATTAAGCAAAACTAAATTATACATTCATTTGTTGTTTATAATTATTGATTGAATGAAGAGAATTCCATTCGAACAAAAAGTAATTAGAACTAGAGCATTTCATAATTTTCATAGCATTTTTAAATGGCAATTACGATTATGATGCAGGTGTAATAAAAATATTTGTAAGAATTTTGTAACTCACAGACAACTAATAAATTAAATATTTTATTTTATTATCCAAAGGAATATTTTTGAGAACTATAGTACTACTAAGTACTGTTATGCGTCTTTGACCTACATAGAACAGGCAAAAGAATTGAATTTGATAAATACCCAAATGAACCGATAATCAATCGACATCAAGATCCACTAACATGGTGGCATCAAAGAAAAGATATCTATCCCAGAATTTACGAAATAGTAAAAAAACGTTTATGTGTCTTGGCTACATCTGTTCCGTGCGAGCGCATTTTTAGTAAATCTGGGAACATTATTTTATTACTGACAGAAGAAGCCGATTAACAACCGTGAAAACATCACAAATAATTTTTTTAAAATATAATTTGTAAATTATCAATGTAGAATTTAGATTTATACGTAAGCTGTTTAGTTATTTTTACATTTTGATGTAGTATATTCATTTTATATATTTATACAATATGCTGTTATGTTGTACAAAAATAAATATTTTAGTGCGTAGTGCGTACCCTACCTGTTATATAATATCAATTTTTATTTTTCAATCCATCGCGCGACCGTATTCCAAGTATAATTTCCCAATTATTCAGTCGATACTCGGCAGCTAGTCGTACAGTAGGTTTCTTTATGGTTTTGATCAACGAGATATATGTATAAGTAAACTATAGAGAGGCTGTTGTATAGGCTACAGCCCCTCCAATGTGTTACATATAGAACTAACATCGGCCATGACAGAAATAGGCAAAATACAATCAATTCCGTTTAAACACGTTATATAAGTATAACTGATTTTATTTGTTTTTGTACATTTAAATTATAAATTAAATTTAACAGAGTACTTGGAAAAATGCCGACTTCGTGCTCAGCTTTCAACTGTACGAATAGGTGGTCAAAAGAAAAAAATATTTCATTTTTACTTTCTTATATGTAGTATAAGGAAGTATTGTGATGATGATCATTTTCAACATCGAGACAGACCGGAAGTAGTAGTTTACTTCAGTGAAAAAATCGAATTTTGCCAATATTTCGTCAACTACTAATTTTAGACAAATTTACAGAGAATTAATATATACTCAAAATTAAATTTGAGTAGAATTTTGCTAAAAAAGTGTTTGGATATTCCTACCGGAAATAGGTCGCTTACTCTTATCGAAAATCAGTTTTTTGCGAATATTTCGCAAGTCATACTTTTTAGACAGGTACGTTAAGAGTATAACAGTATTTAGAACTTACTTTTCAATTACTTTTGTATAAAAAAAAAAATTCAAAATTCGGACTGGAAGTAACACTTTTATTCTTATATTTTTTGCAAATATGTTCTAAATTATGCATTCTATATATTTTTGTCAAGAGTACAAACATCTTTAGAGCTCGATTTGGAATATTTTTTGTATAAATGATATTTCAAAATTCGTACCGAAAGTAACACTTCTACTCTTAACGAGTAGCACTTTTTTTCAAATATAAAGTATGCCTTCGATAGAGATTTGTTAAGAGAATAGAAGTATTTAGAATAAAATTTTGAATAATTTTTGTATAAAAGAATTTTGAAGATTTACATTTACTCACAGGCGTATTTTGTTAAGAAGATAAAAGTATTTAAAGCTTAATTTAGAATAACTTTGCATAATTTGAAAAGCACATATGTATAAGCGTTGATTGAAGGAATACATAAAGATGCGCAACTACATAGCACGTTACTGAGCGTAGCCAAAACTGGGTCCGAGACTATAGCGATGCATTAGTCGTTTGGGTCCGAGATTCGAAACAACCCGAGACAGCGATGATGTTTCTCGGCAAGGGGTTTGTGGGACGACATAACGGAAAGACACGCAATTTTAGTATAGCGTTGCGCAACTTTATATATTCCTTCAATCAACGGTATAAGAAAGTCGTGTGGTGCCCACACCTTTTTTAAGTAGTTTTTTTTTATTTTTTATTTTATTGTTACTAGTCACATATGACTAACCTTCAATTTTATTTAGTTCTTAAAACTAATCATATTTAGTAATAATAATTATGAAATTTAGTATTGTATCCTACACTTCTAGGTTTCCATTCTCAGATCCTACTATTCTTTTAAAAGAATGTCAAACAATGAGGGTATTACCCACAACTTTATTTACAAATATACATTTATTTATTGCTACACATCCTTCAGAGGCGAGTCACTATTCCCAATTAGTGAAATTATTATTTAAACAGTATTTCACAATTCGTTTTCACTACGAGTGTCGCCAGGAATCCACCAAATTACGAGGACTGCAAGCCAGATAAATGTATACAAAATTGATTTTATTCAGAGGACAATAATGTAATTTTATATATTTTTGTTTTATTTGTAAAATAAATTATTATTTTCACTTTTAATAAACAAAATATGTATTAGTTTTTAATACCGCTTTAGGTTGCACCTAATTTTATTCATCCCTTCCCCAAAACTTGCCCATTTCTGTCATGGCGCTTTCTAATTCAATTCGTAACAAATATGGCGGCTGGTTTGCCTCTCTATAGTTTACTTATTCAATGTCGTTGGTTTTGATACGTTCGCGACCGAACCGGATAACGTTACTGCCCAAGTGAGCCGAGATCCGATTCATTATCAACCGGCTCTCTCGGTTCGCGACCCAAGTGAGCCGTGATCCGGTTCATTGAAATTTAATGAACCGGCTCCCTCGGTTCCCTGCTGGGATCCGGACCCACCTCTACTGTATACTACCCATTTCATGTATCGGGTGCCAAACGGCCGGGGCGGAACGGTACCACAACCGTATATGCATGTGGAATGGGCGTGGCTATACATTTTCAAATTATCATTAAATTAACTGGCTCTTGTTAAATATAGATGAATTTTTCTAGTAATTAGAACTATATTAAAACTCTCGTAGTAGAAATGAGACAATTACGTTGTAGCAGGCCTGTATTATTAATTTTTAAAGAATGTTGAAGATGATTTCCTATTTTCTCTAATGTAACGTTCATATTCTTTCTCGTTCAATCTTTATAAGTTTCACCGACATACTGTTCCAGACAGGTACTGTTCATTGTACAGTTTGTTTTGAGGGAATAATAAATATAACACTACAGTTTGATTACATCTGACGATAAACGAAGTCCATTTTGCGTGTTTTTGACTTGCAGAACAGTTCTATCACTTTTTCATTAAAATTTGGGAAATCATTTATAAATTCAATTAAAAACCGGTGCTGCTTGGATGTGATCTCGGGGCGATTTATCTAATTCTGCCGTAAAATTTATCAATTCCCAAAAAATGCCCTTGGTATTCGACGTTTGCCGTTCATCATGACCCCGAAGTGCCAGTTCAAACGCGCCACAAAATCTAATGCAATTTATTATTAAATTTAACACATGCCTATTTTTTGTTACCTGTTCATTGTGTTGTTGAACTGCTTTTCTATATGATGATCTAAAACATTCTGAATGTTATTTTTTCCTAACATTCTTAGACTAAATATATTTTTCAAATGCCCTTCGGAATTTTCATGTTTCGTAATTTTAGCACTAAGATGAATTAAGTCTTTTATTCCGTTCTTTGACCAAGACGGTTCACCACCAAACAAAAGACTCGGAAAACAAAACAAAGTATTTTAATTTCACACCCACAAATCCAGTCATTTTTCTGATAAATATTCATTTTGAATTTTCTTATAACGTCTTTACCTTTAACAGATTGTTTATTTTCTAAACATAATTGAGGCATCGGCCGTTTAAGATTTTTTATTGCGATTTTTTCATCATACGTTAACCGCGAAAACGTGTTATTCTGTATCGCAGACACGAAATTCATCTTACAACAGCGTTGAGCAGACGGGAATCTTGCTCACATGCTATGTATTATACGATATGGAACTAGAACAAAATACAGTTCTCCCCACCTTCAATGTAATGTTTAATGGCTTAACGCAGCAACAGTAGCGCTTTGCTCATGGGTATGTTTCTCTCGGTGGAAGGGGTCTTTACATCCGTGCGCTGTAAGTCGCAGGTTAGTCGTCATCAGTGTTGCGATTGCTGTTACAATTGTAACAGATCTGTTACGTTTCACTATGTTTTATTACGTCCTTACGAAAGCATATAAATCTATTACGTTTTCGTGGATTTTTCAACGATTTTTTTACTTTAATTCAAACCTTCCCAAGCAGCAAAATCACAATTTTAGAGATGGATGAAAATATATATTTGCTAATGTAGGAAAGTATGCATAGTGATTTTGCTACTACGGTTGAGCCTATATTTTTGTAACAGTATCCTTAGTAGCAAAATCACTATATGTTCACTTGTCCTACATTAGCAAATATATATTTTCATCTTTTTTTAAAATTGTGATTTTGCCACTTGGATACATCCAACTAATATCTACATCAAGAAAAATATGTAATGGCTGTTAGATGTTGGACAGAAGATGATTGCCGCATTGCGGTTTTTTTTACTCTTCAGAGACTTTATATAGCATTCCAAGGCCAACTGTGCCCAAGCAGCAAAATCACAATTTTAGAGAAAATATATATTTGCTAATGTAGTGTGTAAGTGTAGTGTGCATATAGTGATTTTGCTACTAGGGTATCTGATATCGCTGTGCAATATAAGGCCGTCACGTAACTTCGATTTACATTGTTGATTTTGATTCTAATAACTTCAAAATATTGATCCTTATGTGGCGCCATCTAGTAGTAACCAAAATAAATACTTTCTGAATTTTTATGAAATAACACTTTAAACATTAACTTTACAATAATTAATATTAATAATTTACAAAATAAAGTAATAGAACAAAATAAAATTAAAAAAGTGTTGCGAAAAATGAAGTTGTTGGGTGGTAGTGTCAAAAATAACAATTTTACTTACATTTCGAAGAAAATACAAAACAAAACACTAATTAGGGTTCAATTACGTTGTAAAGTGTTTGTTTGGATTTTGTATATGAATTTTTGGACTTTAAAAAATGTTGCGTTACTGACGTAATTATTGGATAGATGGCGCCAGATAAGGATCAATATTTTGATGTTATTAGAACCAGAAAAATCGCATTATGTGACGGCCTTATATCGGGCAGCGATATTAGATACAGTTGGCCTTGAATCTTGAAAATAGCTGAGCCATCTATTACGAAACAAGATAAATCTATTACGTTTTTGCGCAGAAAACTATTACAAACTGTCATGTCGCTGGGACAACACTGGTCGTCATTATATCTGTGACGACGATCGGTGCATGTAGGTTGTTTCGCGTGCCGTACACGCCACGTTCCTGTTCAATAACTATGAATACGTAATAAATAAATACTTTCACAGTTAGTCGCCGCTTGGTTTGTTTTGTTTCAAAATTCCAGGGGGTGCAATTGCTCACTTGCTCTCATTAAAGAGCCGCCACTGGCCTCTGGGCATTTGTTACGAACTATGGTGAAATATAAATTCCACACTTTGCACACGATAAACCAACAGAATGTTACTTGAGTATAAAATTTAATGTATGTACCTACTTCGTTAATTTAATATACCTACAGAAACTGTCTGTGCGCTAGAAAGGGCATTCATGATTTGCAGACTGTTAAATGGTGTGCATATGCATGTGGAATAGGCGTGGCTATACATTTTCAAATTATCTTTAAATTAGCTGGATCTTATTAAATATCGATGAACTGTTAGTAATAGCACTCAAAAAAGTATAAAGCTCATATAGTAGAAGAGTTGATAAATTACACTAAAGCAGGCCTATACCTATTATTAATGTATAAAGAATATTGACGATAATTTCCTATTTTGTCTAATATAACGTTCATATCGTTTAGATGGAAATGTATTATATTGTTCATACATTCTTGCAATGTAGAATTTTGACGATTACCTATTTGAAAAACATACCGCGAGTAAACTTTGTTCCTGTACTAACGTTTCAAATCAAATTTGAAAGTGGGGTATGATTCTTTGGTGTAACCGAATCGAATTTATAAATATTCCAAACGTTTTCGATTGGATGTTCACCAACAACGTAAAATAATAGCAAATTGAAATTCTTCATATACGTCGGTAATTTCATCCACAATCATCACAAGAAATTCGACTAACCTATTTGGCCACCTCTTCATGATAAACGTAAAACATACATTCCAACAACTCATTTTGGATAGTTTCCTCTAAAGACTCTAGTCTCGGTAAAATTAGCTTTTAGCACTTTGTTTTAACGAGAACTAAAATTGATCAAATGCTGCGAACTATGCACTTCTTTATTTTCCGACTCGTTAAATTTATTATGTCCTCTTACGGCTAATTCTAGTGCACACATATGCTTTTGTCAACTTTTACAATGTGTTTCTGTTTGAGTTCAACTGCGTTAAAATATTTGATTTTCCAAACATGCAAAACTCAAACACATTATTCATATGTGACTTCGAATTCAAATGTTTTCGTTCTGTTCTTGTATGACTCCCTTTATCCATCAGCTTCTGAAGACAACCTGACTGAATTGCAAGCTATTTTGGACTTGGCCATAATACGTTAAAATAAAGTATGTATATACGTGTCGACAGCGCTCATGAATTAATATTTATTTTTAAGAAAAATAAAGACATACGTTAATCACACTGGTGTGCTAGTAACTTATAAAGAATATTGAAAATGGTTATCTATTTTATAATGTACAGTTCATATCTTTTCTCGAACGTGTGTTATTATTGTTATTAAGTATAATTGAATATAGACGATTATATAAAAAAATATACTAAGATTAAAGGTTGCTCTGCAAAATAATCAAAATGAAACACGCGGTGATATTAGTATGTTTAAACAAAATATTCTGGCGTCAAGAGACGGTCCCAGGACATGCAAAATTAATTAATCAAGTCCCTGCTCTATGAATCTATCTTTTGATTTACCTAAGACGCATATGATTAACAAAAACAACGTGCCAATAACACAAAAAAAGTAATTGCTTTTACTATTGGTGATAAACTATTTAACAAAAACATTTTGAATGTACGCTTTCAATATTCAAATTAAAAGAAATGTTTCTATTCGAATGAAGAGTAACATCTACGAGGTAGGCGCCATAAATTCTCGGCCTGACAGGCTTATACAGGTTCAAACGTGTTCAAACTCCGTCACGTCATGCATGTACATGCTCGAGGTGTACACTGTAAATATGACGGTTCGAAGCCTAGTAGTTTTTAGTAACCAGCCAACCAACGTGACTAGCGCACGAAAATTGGTACCACGCATCATTAAATTTTTAACAATGGAAGGGCATACATCTTATCACATTAAACAGCGTTTAGATGGCGTTTACGGTGATTTTTCTCCTGCGTATTCAACTATAAAGAAGTGGGCAAAATGTTTCCGTTTTGGGACAAGAACCAATTGAAGTGATAACGCCTTAACAAATGTCAATTAATGAACATTTAGTGCTAGAAGATCGCCGTTTGAAAGTGAAGGAATTAGCAGTGATAACAAACATTTCCAAAACAAGTCTTCGCCGAATTCTCCATGACCATTTGGGTATGAATAAAATTAGTGTTAGATGGGTACCGCGACTTCTTTCTGCTCTCCAACATGAACGTCGAATCGAATGTGCGCAGTCGTTTTTAAACACGTCTGGAGATGACCCAAAACCGATTTTGGAGTCCACTGTCACCGGGGATAAAACAATGGTTCTCTTTTACGATCCTCTATCGAAACGGGAGTCCATGGAAAGGCGGCGACTTGATGAACCTCGCCCCAGAAAGGCAAAAGCCGTTCAATCAACGACAAAGATGATGGCCACAATATTCTGGGATTGTGAGGACATTTTGCTAATTGACTTTAAAGAGCAACAAGTGTGAACGGTACATATTATGCATCATTATTGCATAAATTAAGGGGAAGTATTCGTGCAAAACGTCGGGGAAAATTGACAAAAGGTATGCGATTATTGCACGACAATGCGCCCGTCCTTACTGCCGCCATTTCACAAGCTGCCATCCGCGAATGCTGCTTTCAAGAATTGGAAGATCCACCGTATAGTCCGGATATGGCTCCTTGTGATTTTTGTTTTGTTTTCTAATTTAAAAAAAGACCTTAGTCGACGTAGTTTTAAGGACGACAGTGAGTTGCAAGCAGCTGTTATAGAACATCTTGACGGAAAAACTTCAGATTATTTTTACATGCGTATCGATTTATTAATTAATCGTTGTAATAAATGTGTAGAAGTTAGGGGAGATTACATTGAAAAATAAAAATTCTTATATTGTTACAAGTTTCTCTTTTGTATATTAGGCCGAGAATTTATGGCGCCTACCTCGTACGTGTGCATATTTGCACATACTCTTTATGCATCATTTCAAATTTTTGGTAATTTGTGTAACCCAGATATGCCTATGACCTATATGTAGTACACCTACAAATATGTCTGAACTTGCCTCATCGCATTAATCAAACGAAGTACCGTTTATTCTGCTCATTCAGTCAGTGCGTACTATATTATTCACAATAGAGATACTGTTCAGGACGATAAATAATATTGTTTAAGAAAGACAATTGTTTTATATATTTATGTACATACAATACGTTAAGTTCAAATATTGTTAATTCACACTGTATATGCATATGTATTGTAAAACTACAAGTTTAGTCAAAAAACCCCAGATTTCTCTTCTATTGTATAGAAATGTATGTAAATATCTAGTTTATTGCCAATCATTATAAAGTACAATAGTTGGGGTCTCATTAGTCGCGACCGCCATAAAATCATTAGAGCCCGTCTATAACCATTATTTTATTACTTGGTATTTACGTTTAAGGGGGGGTTTTACTTGATCGGCGTAAGCCACAAAATGGTCAATTTTAACGCAAAAAATCGCAAAAATTAAGGCACTTGAAAAAGTTGCCGCTGCACGAACGAAATATCCAATATTTGTTCTAGTGACTCACGATAAAAATTTGCAATTATATTAAAAAATAGTTAAAATACAGCACTTTGAATTTTTTTCGTTTTATAGCGATATAAAGCTTACTGTGCTTAAAAAGTACTTTTTTGAATCGTGAGTACCTAGATATTTTTATTCTGAACACGACAATGTATTTACTTTACTTTCAAAATAACCCTGGTCTACAAAAAATGACTTTGAAACCAATGAGAATGATCACAAATTCCGTACTGATAAATGGCAGTTAGGCAACACACAATTCAATGTCTAAGACCAGGTATATGGAAGGTATACCTGATCAACTGTATTAAGCCGAACATCAAATAAACAGATATTGTATTCAACTTCCTTTATTACCTTAGGTACCTTAGGTAAATGAATGTTTCATTCAGAAATCGGCTTTATTTTGTAAATGATATTTGCGAAAATGTATTCGATATTAATTCTTAGTCTGGAATAAATATAAATATGTTGTTATTATTATTATGAAATTTTACTTGTTACTTACTTTCTGGCGGTCATATGTATTTACTTTAGATGTTGAAGGTTTTTAATCTTAATAATATGAGTAATGTGTGCCTGTTTTTTCTTAATAAAGTGTAAATACCTATATATTATATATGTATTATAATAAGCAGATGTTTTGGATTATTGAATATTATATTCTTCCCAATCGACATTGATAGCGTTGATTAGCGAAATTAATTTATAAAATATTTTGTCAGAGGTAAGATTCGAACTAACTTTTATCACCAAATAAAGAAAGTCGTATTCATTTTTTCATAGATACATGGGGTTGTTATATACGTAAGCGTAAAAAACAAATTTTATTTAATTTGTGCAAAATTTGGTAGGTAAATCTAAAGATCACGTATGCTACAAAAATTTGTCTTTGTCGTCAACAGCCGTGAAGTCGACAATTAATGCGGAAGGTTTTCGACATTCTCGTGAAATGCACTAGGTAATTTATGGTAGATTAATATAGGACGGTGATAGCAGCGTTCTTAGCAAACTACGTGAAACGGCTCCTTACGGTCCTTAAAAAATTATTGAAAAAATTGAGTTCCGAAATCATATATTACGTAATTATATAAATAAAATTACGGACTGTTTGAAGAAACCCAAACTCAATTCGGACATAAGAAAATTAATAACAAACAATTTACATAGATTCAGAGCGGCCGTGACAAAAGCAATTGAACATTACAAAAGTTCGAACTTAACAATAACAAACCAGATAGTGAAACTGCAGCGTGACATTAAAAATGGATCAAGACATATTTTTGGTGAATACTCGAATTGTGCTTCTTACTTTTGTGAAGGATCAAAAGAAGACGAGATCAATATGTTTGAAAAATTTCATAATTTTGATATGCATGATGACTTTATTAGCGCTTTAAGTCGGCTCAGCCTAATAGTAGATCTTTAATAGGAAACGTAGAGGCCAACATTGTAGAATCTATTAATTCAGTCATTGTAAAATTTGTAGGTGATAAAAGATTGTATTATATTCAATGTAATTCTTACAGTGCACTTTGCAAAGCGGCAGCAGTTTCATTTTATTGTAAGGGCAAGTATCAATCAAAGCTTCAGACCAAATATGGATGTATACGACAGTGTCTGAAAAAAAAACGGTACCTATGAGAAGAAGACATTTTGTAAGAAATAAAAAACACATTCAGGAACTACGGACGATCGCGACTATGGGCCGGAGGCAAATACATATTTTATTGGAGATATAAATAATCAAAAGTACGAAGAAAAAAATATTTTTTTTGAAGAATTAACACCATCAAATTTTGGCAAGATAATGAAATTGAGGAGAACCACATTTACGGCCAATACTGTGAAGCTTTTATTATACCAGGAATGTATAGGGACGATAGGTACGGTAATGAAAAAGAAGAGCAAGCTGTAAAAGCTTTTGAATGTTTGGCAGATCTAAAAGACGAGTCTTGTGGTCTTTTTATTCAACCTGTATATAGATTTTTAGCGGCATCTTCGGACGGAATAATTTCTAATCAATCTAAACGCGGTTATTGAAGTAAAGTTTTCATTCAAGGCTCGCGAAGCGACTCCATTTGAAGCTACGGGAAAAAAATAATTACATTTTTAGAAATTAGGAACAGCGAATTACATTTAAAATCTAGGTACCATTACATGTACCAAATATAGGGACAGTTAAACATAGCTCAGAAAGATGTATGTTACTTCATAGTCTGGATTCCGAAGGATACTTGGTATGAGACTATACACAGAGATAAAGAACTGGCCAGAAATGATAATTAAGTTAGAGTAATTTTATTTTCTCGCTTTATTACCTGAAATTATTGATCCTCGTACTTTGAGTAATCTAGAAATTAGAGACGTCAAATTGGAGAATTAGTATGTACCTACGGATTGTGACACGTTTAGACAAAACGGTACTTGGCCATTCTTGTTTATTTTCTATACTGTATATATTTTTGTAAACATTTTTTTTGTAAAAAACATGAATTAGGTCTACTGGGAATACCATGAGAAAAAAAAACGCGCTTTGCACTAAATGATTAGTTCGGAGTCCGCAGAGTTCGTATCTTACCCACGGTGAAATTTTTATATTTGATTTGGCTCACTAACAATACCAGTCTCGACTGTTAAGAATATAATTTTCAATAATTTAAAACATGTGATACTTAGAGAATATAAATTTTATCAGATTTTAGTTTTCTCTAAAACATTACTCATATTATTACAAAGCATCCAAATGTAAAGTAAATACAAATCATGGTGAGAAATAATAAGAAGTACAACTTAAATAATTGTTAATCATAAATAATAATAATAAAGTTATATATTTATTGCAGAATGAAACTTAATATCCAATTAATTTCGGAAAATATCATTAAAATAATTACAAATTACATAAAACGGGAGTCTTAATAAAACTAAATAAATACAAGCCAGGAGAATATTCAGAAAGAGCAAAAACAAATTTCGAATAAAGTAGGCGCACCAATATTTTCATGCAATAAATGCAGGAGACAAATATCCCAAATTTATTTGATTTCCAGTTGACCAGGTATCCTTTCATGTTGCTGGCTGGTACCTGCATCGTGTAAAAGATACAGGCATTTTAAACTCGGTAAATATATATTCAGTATATTTCAGGCAACCCGACATACGCCGTTCGAGAATTTTTCTTAAGGAAAGCCCACCCTTAACTCAAATATCTTACTGTAATTTCCAACCCCATGTGTTTACTCTTTTTTTTGGTAAATAATCTCCCCTCCTACTCATGAAAAGAAATTATTAGGTTTGTTTGTGTTTAATATTACGAACGGTTCTAAGACAGTTCTGTTACTGCGCAGAACTGATGCGTCATAGTACACCGTTCGGAACGGTTCCGAACGATTCTGTAACGATTCGATGCCTTTAGCCCGAATTAGTTTCTACAGTTCTAGAACGGTTCCAGAACTGCCAATCACAAACCAAAACACGATATTTTTTGTTCCAGAACAGTTCCGGAAACCCGAACACTTAACATAATTCTGGGCATGACGTGAACTGTTCTAGAATCGTTCTTAGCGAAACAAAAACAAACCTATTGTAAATGGGAGAAGGGAAGAATCTTTCATAAAATAACGATAAAATATATTAAGTTCTAAACAAACGTCCACACGAAGCAGTTGTGTTAGGCTTCAACAATTTAAAAGTTAAGTGTTAGATAAATTAAAGATAGTGACATATTATCAGTGTTTTATTTCATATTTAAACAACAAGCAATTATATTCCTTCAAAAAAGGAGGAATCAACAGATACCAAAATGAAGTAGGAACATTATTGGATAGGTACGTGAATTAAATACAAACAATTATAAGGTTTGATAATTTTTTTTTCGTATTCATTCACTGTGTTTGTGCAATGCTACTAAATTAAATTGAAATTTCCACACAGGCACAGAGCATAGTTGATCGGTTTATATCTCTACCAAACACCGTAAATTCTTTATTAAATTAATAAGATCTGTTTTCGCCTGAAAAAATTGTAAGCGTCGTGAAACAACTTGATGTGTTTGCACGTCAGTCAGAATCCATTATCTGTATTTCCAAGGACCATAAATCTACAACCATAGATTGTATTTAAAACATATAAGCATTGCTCCATATCTATAATGAAATATTTTCCATGGACGTCCTTTATTGGAGGTTCGCTGGATGGAAATAATTACATCAATCAAATGCTACGATTAAAAGGCCGCCGTGTTGGTGGATAATGCAGAATCACGCGCATGTATGGTAATGTAAGTGTGAAAATTATCTTTAGGGTAGGTAATTTCGGTATTATCCAATAACTTCCTCCTACCACAATATTCAATATTTATGTTAGGTTATTGACACACTAAACTGTGTGAACAGTTAGAGTTTTCCATGTATTACATAAATAAATAAGGATATGTGAGAGAGTAGGGAGTGAAAAGTAATGTATCGAAAGTAGGGTTTCCGATCTTTGACTAAAAAATCGAACTTACGAATTGATTCGAATCGTAGTCTTTAAAATCTATCTAGGAAACAAATCGAAAGCAAAAAAATCGATCTTTCGAAAATCGATTCCTTCTTGGATGATTTTTTATAGGATAAAAGTCTCGTGCACGAAAACATTTTGTATTGGACATATCCGGTTATCATCGGAAAACATTGTTTTTGTATTGGATGCGATTATAAAATGACAGTAATTCATAGTTATACACAATGTTTTCGGAAGATTTTTCCGATGACA
Organism: Amphimallon solstitiale; assembly: GCA_963170755.1. NCBI lineage: Eukaryota > Metazoa > Arthropoda > Insecta > Coleoptera > Scarabaeidae > Amphimallon > Amphimallon solstitiale. Next base: position 27,135,329 of record OY720678.1, read on the forward strand.
AAGATATTCCTGCAAGATCTGTGACTTTTACTTTCTTATACGTAGTATAAGGAAGTATTGTGATGATGAAAATTTTCGACCTCGAGATTTTTGCAGATGTCCACGTTTTGAGGTCCCCTGATACCAAAAAAGTGGTTTTTAAAAAATGTGTCTCTATGTAATTAAAATTGAGAATAATTTTATTTAAAAAGTTTTTCGAAATTCCTACCGGAAGTAGGTCTTTTACTCTTATCGAAAATCAGTTTTTTGCGAATATTTCGCAAGTCATGCTTTTTAGACAAGTACGTTACGGGTATAAAAATATTTAAAACATAATTTTCAATATCTTTTGTATAAAAAACTTTCAAAATTCAGACCGGAAGTACCACTTTTACTCTTATCGAATAGCGATTTTTTGCAAATATGTCGTAAGTTATGCATTCTATATATATTTATCAAGAGTACAAAAGTAATTAGAACTGGATTTGCAATATTTTTTGTATATATGAAATTTCAAAATTCGGACCGGAAGTAGCACTTTTACTCTTAGCGAGTAGCACTTCTTTGATAATATCTTGCAAAGTATGCATTCTATCGAGATTTATTAAGAAAATAGAAGTACTTAGAATAGGATTTTGAATAATTTTTGTATAAAAAAATTCTTAAAATGCTATAATTTGAAACGCCCATACGTATAAGAAAGTCGTGTGGTGGCCACACCTGATTTTTTTACATAATTGAGCTTACAATATGGAAATTATCGAAACACATTTATAAATGCGTTTTATTATTTAATTAAATTAAATATTAAATATTATTCCAATCATTTGAAGATTTCAGAAAAACTAATCGAGTACATCGTTCTTCATTTTCTTATTAATATTATTTCTCTCATGGGTTAAATAATCTTTCCGTAGTGACTGAAGTTCCCACTACGCATAATGCACGTTGCACTAGTTTGTATAAATGGGCGAGATAAGGGAATACGGTTCAGTTTCATTCAGACTAGACCGACTCGTGTTTTGTCGACTCTCGGGGAAACAGGTAGATAATACGGTGTCCGAGAGCCGACAAAACACGAATCGGTCTAGTGTGAGTGAAACTGAACCGTATTCCCCATCTCGCCCATTTGGTATTTATAATTATTGTTAAATAAATTTGTTAACACATTATTAATTAAGACTGTCAAAAATGTGTAAAAAATATTTGTCAAACATTTTGTTCGACAAATAAATTGTTTTGTATAATTGGTCATTTTGGTGTGCACTCAGCCTCAAATACGAACCTCAACATTTATCTCTGTAATTTACAAACTTTTGATAGCTACAATATATTCATATCAATGTTGTAAATTAGTAAAATTTTCACATGCCTCTTAGTAACTAGGGGGCGGACACGAGCGGCCGATGACTCATCGCCCATGGGCGCACTATTGAAATTTTCTAATTTTAAAGATGTTTTAATTTTATTTATATAATTGGATAACAAGTGGCTGGTGATCTATAAAATACAAAATACATTATTATTATTTCACTTTGTTGTTTAAGTCGAGTAAAGGAGTATTAATATTTACTAGCAATATTTTCACAAGGTTCTCTTCTGTAAGACTTGTTCTCTTTGAATTAAGTACATCCTTGTAGATAGAAAACGTCCTTTCTATATCGCAACTGGTTATAGGTGCGTACTGGAAATATTCATTTATTGCAGCGTAGGTATTTAAAAGTTTGATTTTGTGTTATTGTCCCCATACACAATTGCTGCAATGTTATTAAATCTGGAGTTCTATTAAAAACTGCGTCTAACCTTTGCCGAAGGCCACATCGCAGTCACTTGGAATACTTTTGAAATTATTAATAGCCACATCTAATGTGGTTAATCCATCTTTTAGTTTGAGATTTCGATTTTCAAAATATGTGATTAGTTTAGGCAAATTTCCAAAGTATTCCTGAAGGAATAACAACTGATTTTTTAAATTTAGGATTTGTGTTAGTTTCTTGCACTCCGAAATACTTCTAGCATCGTCATTTAAACATGTAACGAAATTTTGTAAACTATCGAAATTCTCTGCATAAAAACTAGTAGCTTCCAGCCATGTTCCCCATCTAGTTATTACTGGCGGGGGTGGCAGTGACAAAGATGGAAGTTTTTCCCTGTAAAAGGCCACTCTCGATGGTGCTTTTCTGAAAACGTTTTTAAAAGCAGATACAAGTCTATCAACTTTCGGATAGGTGTCTCTAATATATTTACAGATTCTTTGGAGAGCATGTACTACACAAGTAATATGCAGCATATAAGGATATGTTTCCTTTAATACTCTGCCTGTTTTTAACATATATGCGGCACTGTCACTAACAAATAAAAGTATTTTTTCTCTGTACCTGTCGTCCGAATGAAGCATGTTGTTTCTCGTCAATGGTTTTAGGTATTGTTTCCCCATCAACTGTATTTATAACTTTAGATACTATTACATATACGTTATATGGAATAGTTGGATGTAGTACACCAGCTACTACATGTACCACACAGCGTCCTAATATATTGACAGTTTCGTCGGCACTTATCCATAGGTACTGATTTGAAAGATGTCTTCTAATGCATTCTACTGTTTTCCTGTACTTACAAACATATTATTTGCGTAAGGTGGATTCATCAGGAACATTTCGACCAGTATATTTTTGAAGAAATGTTCTGAAAGTGGGATTGCCAAGTTTCTTTAATGGGATATTAGCCACCATTAAAGCTTCACAGAATTCTTCGTTAAAATTGTCAGCTTTCAACGGGTTTAATTTACGTGTATGTTTTAGCGATGCTAAGTGACGTTGTACGTGCGACTTTTGGGCATTCTGTAACGATATTTTACTGACTTTGCAATAAATATCGGAATCACTGACAATGGACATACAATCAGTATGACCCTCAATCCAACTCGCCATTGTTTCACGATGTATTTCTCGACGTTCTTCCATATCATATCTGAAAAAGTAACATAAACAATGTTCTGGATCTAAATAAATAACTAAAAATGTACGCGTATGTTATTGAAACTAAACGAAGTCCAGTGCACACTTACGTCGAGATAATTGGGAGAAATAGATTCAATAAAACTATTACAAAAAGTACGAAGTACGTAATTAACAGTCAAAACAATGAAAAAACGAAACTAACGTAAGTACGAATAGGTATACACATATATAACTTTATTTATCATGCCAAATACAGGCTGTCCCAGAAATAAAAAGACGGAGTAGCAGGTATGTAAAGTCCGAACAGAAACAGGCGCAAATAAACCGCAATAACGAAGAAATTAAAAATCTAATTTTCTATGTTGTTTTTTAGATAAAAAAAATTACATTACGGACCTGGCACAGAATGTATGTTTATAAATACACGTAAGAATGCTCATTTGTAAATAGAAACGAACACGCATTCATAGAAAAATACGCTTTTATTTATATAAAACGGAAAAAACATTAAATCGTACTCATTCATATAAAACATAGTTTTCGCCAGATGGGCGACCCACTTTATTGCAGACAATAAAAGATTGTTTTTATTTTTAGGGAAAGCTGTTGCTCTTTAATGTGTTTGTAGTCGGAAACAGCTGATTATTATTATTTTAGAATATTCAATAAATCGTAGTTTTTCTAAATTACAGTAAATATCAAGAATGTAATTATTTTATTCTAGCAGGTGTAAAATTAAAGTAATTAATGGTTTGATATTTGTTATGAAGTATCTATTCCTCCTGTTTTTTTTAATACAACTAATATGGTGGTTCTGAAAACGACCGATTGTGAAAGTGATGCAGGTGGATATTTAGTCCAGGGTCGGCGTAAGGCCAATTGATTTTTTTATTATTCTTGTCTGCCGTCTGCGCACGAATAAAGACTTGATATTTTGAGGGTACGTTTTTACACAATCTAGCTTCCGAATTCTGCTACTCCGTCTGTTTATTTCTGGGATACCCTGTATAATGTAAATATAACAAATTATAAAAACCTCTGACGCTCCTATATCTACGCCGATGAAAATGGGATATTTACGAGTTAAGTGGACTTTTTTTGTGTCGTTTTCCCGTCAACATGTGAGTCAATAACAGATGTTGCAGTTCACCATATGAATAATGAATGCTTGAATAATGCTATTCAGTAAATGTGTGTTGTTTACATTATTTCTCTGCTCCATTGTAACTCCGCCGTAGTTTAAACCGGGACGTCCGCCTCCTACTAATAACAAAATGACATTTGAAAAGTAACATGTCATTTAAAAAGTTTCATTGACTAACAAGACAGAAGGTAAATGCAAATGTGTAAAATATCTCTCTTGTTAGTGAATAAACTTTTTAAATGACAGTTTTTTTTCCAATCGTCATTCTGTTACTAATTACTTTTAAATCTGCTGGACATAAAATAAACATACATTTAATTAAAATTTATATTTAAAATGTCAAATGGTCACATAAATACTTATTCAAAACTTTTGAAAATCTATTAGTCGAGAAGAACTTCATAGATTCAGTCAGTATATCAATAATTTTAATACTTCAGCAATCTGCGAATCTCTGCGTCGTTTGCAATCTATGATACAGTATTTAAAAAAAAAGACGTGATGAATTTCGAAAGCTTTCAGAAATGGAGGAAATGTTCTTAATAATAGTTACCATTTTTCCCTAAGATATACCTATAGTTAAAAATGTATTTTAATAGTTAATTTGGTACACACTGTACTTAGTATGCATGAGACTACTTTTAAGCCTTTACTTGAATATGTTATAAGAATGTAAATGCAAAACGTAAATAAATACAAAAATACAAAGATAATATATATGTAATACATATGTGAGCACGTAAATGCTAATTAGTAACCAGGAAACTCTTATCAGTCACATTTAGAACTGTCAAGACGCTAGTTGTGTGAATCATGAGACTTTGCTGTTAGAGAAGCTTATATACAATAGTACACACAATAATAATATAAATAATAATAATTAATAATAGTGGAATATTGTAAGTGATTTCTGTGGGAATATAATGCTGATTCCAAAAAATTTGGCCGTTATTAATAAGACAGACTTTGTGAAATTTCTGAATTCTTTCGATGATGTATTTTGTGATTTTGATGGTATAGTAATAGTTGATATTCTTCAAACAATATATCCTCAAATTTCATGTATTTAATTTTCCTATAACCTCTATATAAAAGAATATAATAATATAGTTAAATTTCAGTACATATATGAAATTTGTCAATTTGTATTATTATAGTTATTGCTGTCTCACTAACTTTCAATACATTATTCATATAATTTTAATTTCAGGTGTAGTATTTACGTTTTTTCAAGAAATTGAAGGTGCTTTTAAATCACTGAACAAGTTAAAGGAGCATGGAAAAACTATAAGATTTCTTAGTAACAATTGCACTCAGACCATTGATGATCTCGTTGAACGTATAGCAAGCTGTGGTTTTAATGCGGAGAAAAATGATATTGTTTTACCAACGCTTGCAATAACACATTATTTGAAAAGTATTAACTTTCAAAAGAAAATTTTTGTCATTGGTTTGACTAATCTAAAGAAAGAACTTACTGACGCTGGATTTGCAATTTCAAGTGATAGGGTACATACATTTTTACTGATTAAAATTTAGACATTGCATTAACAACAAATAACAAGAGAATGTGGTCTTAATATTTTACTATACAATTAGTTATAAAGACAAATACCTGATATCACTTAAATGTATAAAAGTGAAATAATTAGGAAGTGCGCAATATATTTAGTGGTAAAGCAAGTAAAGTAATCGTTTAAAAAAAATCAAAACATTGCGAAAGAATTGCAGCATAAACCGGCAGCAAGAATATGCATTAGAAAAGTACAAATGTACACCGAAAGACACGTAAATAATGTTCAAAACGCAAAACATATAATTCAATTTTAATATGATTTCAAGTTACAATATCTTACTGAAATACCTAACATGATATTATTAATTAATCTTATTAATCGTTGTTATTAACTACATACCTGTACGTGTTTTGCAAAAGGAGGCAAAAATAGTTTACCAAAAGACGCTTGACTTAGTCTATTGTAGTTATTTATAAGGATAGGTACTCAGGTTAGAAAAACTGTTAGATATATCTAATTAAGATTTAGGAATTTTATGCCTTCCGTATTGTTCGTCACAAAAGCAGACATACCTACATATTATCTAAAATATACTTTCATGTTTATAACTCTTAGCCGAGTTTATGAATGATTGGTTATATTTATTGAATGCTGAAGGGAAATGTTTTTTCTTTACTGTAGGCTTTACGCGTTGGCCTATGTTTTCGAAAATGATTCCAATTCTTCAATAATATAATGTGATGTTTGCATCACCTATTAATATATGATACTATGTGCTTCTTTTGCTATTTCTGGTACTAAGCGGTACACTAGGTATTAATAAACGTGCTTATTTATACCTAGTTGCTGCAAGAAGGTTCCATATCAAAATGTCTTTCCACAGAATGTATAAATTCATTATCAATTTTGGTGAATCTCTGTCGCAAAATATCGTGTGGTATCTAGATCGCACAGGAACACAATTCAACACCCAAATGTGATTACTTAGACAACCCTTAGTATTCATACTGATAATTGTGCAATCGGCTAACATATTCTGATATTCAGACGGCGTTGCTCTCATTATTTAACTGAAGAAGGTCAAAATTTGTTTGATAATGTCTTCAAATGCTGTAAGGTTTGGCAAACTGTAGGAAAGCTACTAAATTCTACAATTCGAGAGCATCATTTATTAGGGGGTTATCTTGAGTCCATTTTGTGAAAAAAAGTCTTATGAAGATATGGTCGAACACACACCTTTTATGCATCATTTTTTTTCTGATGTACAATCAATTTTATAATTTTTACCTGTGGTGCCTGTACGAATTTTTTTTTTCAATTTTTTTAAAGAAACATATGTTACGCCATTGTTTTTTCTTAAAGTACTTTTTTAAATCCCCATTCGTTTCTGAGCAAATATGGTCTATTGTTTTTTTTTGTTTGACGTACGGTTTTCGCTTAAAAAATAAAATTCATTCATGTGCACGATGTTATGAAATTAGGCATTAAAAAGGATTAAAAGCGATCTAGTAGGTAAGAAGCAGATTTTATTTTGTAATCATAAACAGTTTTGATATTTATCTACCCAGTGTAGTTGTCACGTATTTAAGTCGTTTTGAATTTTTTTTAAACTTCAGCACCCTACAGTTCAAAAGTTAAGACATTTAGAACATATGTTCATATGAAGTTTTTTTCATAAAATGAACCCAAGAATAACCCCCTTAAATATTAACATGTTATTAAGAAACAGCCTGTATAATTTAAAACATATTTGATTAAACTTAAATAAAATGTATTTTATTTAGAAACATTCAATTAATATAATAACTTAATACTAATAAATAATCAACGAATAGAACAAATCCATGAGAAATAATGTATGCAGTACTAGAGTATAATACAGTTGCGTTTTCGTGGTCGAAATAAACAACTCGTGCAAATGTTTTGAAACAGTCTGTATATTTATACACTTAAAACTATTACAAATAAACACACGTATTTATGTATATCACTACTATTTATGTTTGTAATATTTATATAACACTGCACCACTATATTTATTTTACTGTTCAGTAAATACCGCACGACTACTATTGAATGAATCATGCCGGTCTAGAAGTATACGAGAAAATTCTCTCAATCATCTTGATGAGCCCGGAAATATACCAGAAAAGATCTAGACTTTTTGCTTACGCCGTACTTGCGTGCAGATGATTTATTGCTTCTTTACAAGTACGTTTTTATATCGTCGTCGCGCCGAGCTTTGTGTATAATAGCACCTTTTTACCCTTGATTAGTGTATTATTTAAATTTACATTTATTATTTTTCAAATTGCTTTTGGCCAATTTGTTGCATTCGCACTTTTATTTTGGTAAAAACTTTCTTTGTATTAACAGTAAACATTCGTTTTCCTTTGAAGTAATTAAAGAAGACAAATACCATAGCTATTAACCATTATGTTTCTATTAAATAACGAAATTAAATTGTGTTATATATTTATATATACCGTGAGTTTTTTTAATCACTGAACATAGTACATAATAACAACTATGTTCAGTTTTAAAATAAACTTGTCAATGCATGGAACACTATGCAACCAACATTGCGATAATTGTGAGTGTCATCACTTGTCATAATAAGGCATTTTAGTTGTCAGTGTCAACAAAGGGTGAAAATTAGTATTTTTAAATTATGTTAACACTTATTATAATGAATTTTAAGACACATTAAAAAAAAAAGATTTTTATTTAAAATGCTTTAACTTTTTAATAAATGTTCGAAATGTCCACCTTCACATTCCATACAATATGCGAGTCGATTATGAAATTCTTGCAAAGAGCGAGTTAAAAATTCCGGTTTGGTTTGTAATTCGTCGCAGGATGTACTTATGCGTGTTAAATCTTCAATGTTAGTTAAAATTACATTATTATAAATTTTATATTTAAGGTATCCCCAAAGAAAAAAATCATTTGGCGATAAATCTGGCGAACAATCGGACCACGCCTCCATATCCATCGACCAGGAAAACTTGAATTCAGAAAATTTGTAATTGCTACAGTTGAATGAATTGGGGCTCCATCCATTTGAAACCAGGGATTCTCAATGTTTAAATTTTCAATTGAAGGAACAATTCGTGTACGAAGTAATTCCAAGAACTTATTGGAATTAAAATTTGTATCAATAAAATATGGTCCCACAAGTTCAGTGCCGATAATCCCTGCCCATACATTAACTCTAGCGTTATACTGTGTATGTGTTAAATTTTGAATATGATCATTCGTCCGTGACGAGTACCTAATAATGTAAAATGAAATCATTGATTTAGTGAAAAAAGGTGTTGTTACAACATACCGATAATTTTGAGAGTTGACAGAACCATTTAATGTAAAAGACGCTTCATCAGTGAAAAGTATTTTCTTCAACATATTATCATTTGCATCTAATGAATTAAATAGTGTTTCGCAAAACTCAACACGTCTTATTTTATCTTCGTCAAATAATTGTTGGTGATTTGAAAACTTGTAAGATTTGTATTTGTACTCTTTGAGAATTTTAAATATAGATGTCTTGGAAATATTAAATTGTTGTTGCTAATTTACTTAATGGTGTAGTGGGGCTTTCTTCAATGTAGCATAACATATTTAATTTTAATGCTTCTGTTAGGATGTGAGGAGTTTTAATTTTCTTTCTGTTGGTATTTATTATATAGTCATCAGAATCAAATTTCCTACTAATCGCCTGAATTGTTCCGATAGATGGTATGGGCTTGTCAGGATATTTGACAGAAAACATATCCCGCACTTTCCATAAACTGTTTCCAGCTTTATACCAGTTTAAAATTTCTATTTTATCATCTTTTGTAGACATTTTTTAAATTAGGTGAATACAAATGTGAAATATTGAAATATTCCAAATGTTATTTCTGTTATGACATTGATTTTGACGTTTGTCGAAACAAATAATTGACCGATATTAGTTACATAACGCAATGTTGGTTGCATAATGTTCCATGCGTTGACGCGTTTATTTTAAAACTGAACATAGGTGTTATCGTGTGCTATGTTGAGTGATAAAAAAAAACCACCGTATAGTATTTAATATTGTGTAGTTTTTCTAAACCACAAAGTTTCAATGTAACACTGTGTTGCGTTCAACTAACGAAAGCCTGTCTTCATTTCACTATACATTTGTAAATCGTATACTTCGATGTAATTTACTTATGCTATTATTTTATAGAGAAATTATATTAATGAAACAACTGAATGTGTATTGAAAGAAATTAAAGATGATTTGGAAATTGGAGCCGTAATTTTTGATTGGGATTTAAATTTGAACTATATGACCTTACAAAAAGTAGTTACATATCTTAGAAGATCCGATGTGTTATTTCTTGCAGTTTCGTCCATCAAACAAGTACCAATTGGAAATGAAAAAGTGTTAATAGGTATTCTTAACTTTATTTTTTTCAGCAGTAAGTGACCATATTCACAAAATATTATTTTCGTTCTAAAATAAACTTTAATGACTTGGCTCAGAAACTGGTCAACTCTTCCAGGCAATATTAGTAGAATTCTGTTCTAGTCGACAGCTTAAACTTATGTAGGCGTAATCGTGCCCTAAACACAACCACACACAGTAATATAGTAATTAAAATTTCTAACACTGTATCTACATATTTTAAAATAGCAGATAACTTTATAAATTCAGTAGTTAAATATCACATCACAAACATCACTTTGTAGCTCGACTGGATTTTCAAAAATGCCCAAAAGAAATAGCGTACGCAAATTTTTGTTCTCTAATATCATCATACCATTATGGGTAGCAGTATATGCTGCCCAACATTGTTGAACACAATGGTCAACACGAATTCTAACAGATGTTTTCCAATTCATTATAAACCAATCAGCTCTTTTTTATTTGTTCATTTCATAAGTGACAACATAATTAGTTGCCTAAATTTATTTCTAAAACATGTCTTCTCAGTTCAAAACAGAATTCGAGGAGATTTTTGTGGTAAAGCAGATTGTTCAAATTTAAATTTTTAATAACAGGTTATGTTTTCAACTTGAAAAAAAAGGAAGTATCTTGTCGGTCCACTCACTTAACGATTTCTGCCATCGTAGGCAGACAGCGGACGCGATTTAAAATATGAGCGATTCTTCCATATAGTTGATAGCATATTTGAGCCCTCATAGCTACCAAAACGGACTAGTCTGAGGTATACTTAACCCAATAGAAAAGGACTAATCCAGTAGTCTTCACGCGACACAATTCTTCTTTTATGTGCATATAGTCACATAAAATATAGTCACATGACATGAATTGGGAGCTCATCGAAATTTAGCAAAGTCCACAATATCCATTTAAAAACAGGCAAAGTTTTCAAAAAAGTGATTCTTATCGACATTACTCACCATTGGCAGGATAGATAGTGTCCACATAGCTCTAACTATAACGAGTCAAGTCAGCAAATTAACTGTTTTTACGGTGCAATTACGATTGCCCAACCAATGCCGACTTTCTACACCCTGTGGGCTTTGTCCGTAAAGTATTTATACCTGTACATAATGTATTATACAAAAGTAATATTGCAGGTTGTGGTTATTTCCAAGATATTATTATTGACATTTGTGGTAGACAGCCTCTAATGTTTGGAAAACCTAGTGAACAACTAAAGGAATATATATCCAAAAGATTTAACTTGAAGTCTAGAAGGACGTTATTAATTGGAGACTCGTAAGTTTTTTTAATAAAACCATTAGCATTTATTAATCATATACACTTTTAGGTTTAGTGATATATTATTTGGTGCAAATTCTGATTACCAAACTTTGATGATACTTAACGAAAAAGTAACAGATAGTGATTTATTGACCAATACAAATGTTCAACCAAATTATTATTTGAAATCCTTAGGTGAATTATGTAATCTTATTGATAATACAACATTGTAAATAGACAATGTACAATTTTATTTTAATAGAATGTTACAAATTATGTAAATATGTAGTATGCTAATTGTAATATATTGTGTTGGAATATTAAAATATTTATTAGAAAAGTTAAATAAATTGAGTTTGTATATAGTTTAAAGCCATCATTTGCGTAATCTTAGATATGAGAGAATGTTTTTAATTTCTCGGCATGGAGCGGTCGGATGGTAGGGGGGAGGAGCTCTTTCGTGTCATAACGTATTCAGAGACTTATTATTAGCATAAATGTAACGTTATAACACAATCGCGCCAGCAGTCTTAAACTATTGTCGACCAAGCAACTTAATCGGGAAGAATGTGTGAAATATGGAGAAAATCGAATATTGCTCCGTTATCGAGTTCCTTACAAAACAAGGAAAGTCTGTTCATGACATACTAGAAGAGATGTCATCGGTTTTTGGCGTTTCTTGTCTGGAAAAACTTGTTTTGTTAAGTGGCACAGTCGCTCTGAGTAAAGTTAGGAATTACTTGAAGCCGACCGACCCACGGTCGGGCCGGCACATCAAAAACTTGTTAAAAAAGTCGAAAAATTGATAATGGACGATGCTTACACTGCCGCAAAAACAACAGAGCGCGATATATTCTCATGTGTTTTTGGACATCTGCAATGAAGGCATTGAGTCGAATTGATACTGGGGATACAACTTGAGTTCATCATTAGGTACCTCAGTCCAAGCAAGAATTCATACAGTAGCATAAAAAGGCACACCGTCACCCAAGAAGTTTAAGGTACTCATGGCTACTGTTTTTTGGGACTCCCAAAGAATCCTGTTATTTGATTACAAATATGAAGGCGTTTCCACGATTGGAGAATACAATGCTTCAATCCTCGAGCGATTGAAATCATTAAATAAAAAAGAAGGGGAAATTGTGCGAAAGGGCTCCTGCTCCTGCGCGGCAATGCTCCCGTCCACAAAGCCGTGTTGCGCTGGCTGCCTTGCATAAAGTGGGCTTCGATATTTGGAATCACCCACCCTAGAGTTCCGACTTAGCTCCTAGCGATTTTTACATGTTCCCTAAAATGAAAAAATAACTGCGTGAAAAGAAATTTAGGTAGGATAAAGAACTAAAGAACGCAGTTTGGCGTATTTTTCAGAAAAAGATAAAACATCTTTTATGAAGGCATACACAATGGGAATACATACAGGGTGTAGCACTTAAATTGCCTCGGACCGTAGCTCCTCTATCATACAATATATCGAAAAATGTCTAAGAGAAAAATTGTTCATAATTACAATCACCATTTCCCTAAAATACTTTTGGTCATCAGTGCCGTGTCGTATTCGTATTATGCAGTGGCTGTATTCATGTCGTATAATTAAGAGTTATAAACATGACTTGGAAATTTTGATCAAGTTAATGCATCATCTCTTGTATGTGAAAGAATATTATCTATAAGAAAATTACGTTTCGTGGTATGTTTTCTCTTTCTAGATTATTTTTACATGCTTAATAAAATTGTTCGCGCAATTCAATCTTGTTGGCTTTATACTCGACAGGGAGAATGATGTTTTTAAAACACTTTTGAAGAATTTTCCTACAAGAAGTACTGGCAATTTCTAAGTGTCTCAAGCATAAAACAAAACATGAATGTACCCTATATTTCAACATTTTTCAACCAGCAGCTGACTACTCTTTTTCATGAACCCAGTGACCAAAGCAATGCGTAATAATCATTACTTCATGTTTATAGGAATAGTATCAAAATTGAAAAAAAATGAGGTACTTTGAAGAAGAATTAATTTTGGCCTCAAATGCTGTAACTACATATACTGACTATATTGATAAAATTCAACACAAAGTTAAGTTTCAGTACATTTGACGAATATTCAAAGATATAAGTTTGGAAAGTTTATCATCGTTATCACAAATTTAGAAAACACTAAAAAATGCGGAATATATGAGAGTGGAGGTAGAAAGCGTGATTATATTTTATCGAAGGTTTTTGAAAGAATTGAAAAAAGAAGGTGCAAAACAAGGAGTATGTGGGCACAATTTGAAATGTTTTGTGGTTCCCTATAACAAATCCTATCGTCTCTAAATAGTGATAGTGAGGGAGTTCCTTCCTGTTCAAAAACCAGTGCACGAAATGGACCGGAACGCCGATTCGGTTCGTGAAATTGCCGTTCCTGTTCGTGAAATCGCCGTTCCGGTTCGTGAAATCACTGTTCCGTTTCGTAAAAGTTTTACTCAAATGTCATATCGGCTGCGGCTTCCTATTAAAAAACTGGCTTAAAAAGAGGTCACGCGAGATTAGTTCGATCAACAATAAGAAAACAGTACTTGAAAAAGATGATCAAAATCTTCCCAGCACAAGTGGCACGAGTAACATTGACGAGAACTGTGATTTTCTCACACATACCAGCTTGTTGGAATATCAGACAGTACGAGGCATTCAAGAAAAACAGTGACTGGCTTATCGTCGAAAATAAGATCCTGGACTGTTTAGTTTGGTGCAAAGTGGATTATTTCGCCATTCACAGTGATAAATATAAAATAGTTTCAAAACTGTGGCAAGAATGTTCAGTAAAAATGGAAAGACTCATGAGTCACAGCAATCAAGCCTATATAAAAAAAAATATTTGGACACAAACGTTCAGAAGCTCATACTAAAGCCATAGATTTATTAGAGCAGTCTAAAAAAGACTATTGAAGGAGGCATTGGCAAAATGACTGAAACATTATTTACTACCACTAACCGAGTTATCAGAACTATTTACAAAATGGCGAAAAATCAATGGCCGTTTACTGATCTGCCTGTTGATATAGATCCCAATGGACTACCTATGGGTAAGATTTTAGATTTCGACAAAACGTGTCATGACATTGTGACTCATATTGCATTTGAAATGATAAACGCTATATGCAAAAATATTATTGACAATAAAAAGAAAATCTGTCTTGATAGACGAGTCAACAACCCTAAGCAAAAAAACTACTTTAGTTGTAGTAATAAGGTCATATTTCGAAGATTCTTCTTCAAATCTAGAAGACACCTATGTCTTTAACCTTGATTTAATTGAACTGACTGATGCGACTGCCGAAAATATCACAATGGACCTTTTGACATGCCTAAATAAATATGGCTTTGATCAAACTTTTCTGGAAGAATGCCTCATAGCTTTTGCCTGTGATAGACCCTCGGTTATGATTGGAAAGTACTCTGGAGTAGAAACATGGTTGCAAACAATATTTCCAAATTTATTAGAGTGGCACTGCTCTAATCACAGATTAGAGCTTGCTGTCAATGACTGCGTTAATGAAGTCAGTGGTATGAACCATTTCAAAATCTTTATTGATAAATTATATAACTTGTACGACCAATCGCCCAAAAACCAAAATGAGCTCAAAAAGACAACAGCTTCGCTTGAGGCGCAAATTTTAAGAATCGGAAGAATTTTATCTGTTCAATGGGTTGCATCAAGCAAACGTACAATTAATGATGTATTACATAACTACCAAGCACTACAATATTTTGACACAGCTTCTAAGGATTTGACTAGAGGTTCAAAAAAAAGCCCAAATACAATAGTTTACTTGAAACAAAACACCTGGTGCGGCGGATTGCACAAAGTATCAGTTCAAAACATCCCTTACGGCCTCCGGCGGATTCGGAGGTAGGAGATCGGCTTGGAGCTCGTCGGCGGACGGAAATTTGATGTCTTTAACATGGACTTTGATCGGCTTTCGTCTGTTTGGTACCTGTAACATAAGAACAGACGGGGACAGGATCTGGATAACTTTAGAGGGACCTTCAAATTTTGGAGCAAGTTTAGCAGTAAATTTCTTGGAGGCGTCGGATAGATTATGGGTCTGATGATATACCCATTGTCTAATTTGATGGCGGTAAGGACGATGTCGTAGATTATATGGCCTACTTTGCCTCTGGAAAGCTTGAGCCAACTTTATCCTGACGATCTTGAAAAAGTCGTCTAACTTCGACAGTTCTTGGGCCAATTCTTCTGTGTTCGGTCGAACGGGATCCATTAGCTGCCCATCAGCGGTTCTTCGCAGGGAGCTCGGCGGCATGAGCTCTCTACCAAAATTAAGAAAAGCAGGTGTGAATCCTGTAGACTCATGTTTAGCGGTGTTGATGGCGAACATAAACTGAGGTAGGTATTGGTCCCATTCTCTATGATCTTTGTTTATATATTGTGCAATCATAGGTCCTAACACACGATTTGTCCTTTCCACAGGGTTCGATTGCGGAGCATATGGAGCATTAAATTTAATCTTAACACCTAGTCCAGTGAAATAACTCGTGAAACTGTGTCTGGCAAATTGCGGACCATTGTCAGCTAACAGGATCTTCGGACAACCAAAACGATATATGACTTTCTCCTTCAGCGCCTGGATAACGGTTCGTGATGTGGCCAAGCGCAGCGGCTGGCACTCCACCCACTTAGTGAATCGATCCTGCAGAACTAATAACGAAGTGAATCCTCTTTTGGACCGCGGAAAAGGTCCGAGGAGGTCCACGCTCACTTGTTCCCACGGGCAGTCAACAGGTGAGAATAACATCTGTCCTAGAGGTTTTCCCTGGTTAAACTTATACTGCTTACAGGACCGGCATCTATTTACGTATCGACGGACGTCTCTAAACATGCCTGGCCAATAGTATAATGAAGCGGCTCTCGCAATACTCTTGGCCACCCCAAGATGCCCAGCTTCAGGAGCGTCATGTATTTCTCTCAGGACGTCATTCCTATCGTACTCCATCGGTATGTTGTGTGTCAGGTATGTGTCTGTATAAATTGCCATTTTCTAATCGGTATTCTCGATGTTTTTCAGGATCTGAATGAACATCCGAAACTTTCTTATTGTACCAAGAACAAGACGTTTCTTCGAGCAAGGCACATGCGTCTTCATCGGTTTCATGCTTAAAAGGAAGCGGTGAACGTGACAGGGAATCGGCTAGATTATTCATCGCTCCTTTTCGGTACTGTATGACGAAATCATACTGTTGTAGATCAACAGCCCATCGACTGAGTCGTCCTGACAGATTCTTCAAGTCATTCAGGAACCTCAAACACTGGTGATCAGAAATGACTGTAAACTGGTAAAATTCTAGGTAATATTTAAACTTTTTAATACCCCAGACAACGGCAAGGGCTTCCTTCTGGGTCACAGAATAATTAAATTCTGCTTTACTTAGAGTTATACTCGCATAGGCAATTACTCTTTCGGCACCCTCTATTATTTGAATTAAAACGACTCCCAAACCTTTCTCACTGGCGTCGGTATGTAACTGGAAAGGTTTGGAAAAGTCCGGACACGCGAGAACTGGACTCTCTGTCAGAGCTTTCTTTACGGCGGCGAATGCGGCTTCTTGATCCGTCGTCCACTCCCAACGCAGGGGAACGGTAAGTTGTGCGAAATTTGGCACGAACCGACGGTACCACGACGTCTGTCCTAGGAAACCACGCATTTCCTTCTTGGTTCGCGGCGGAGGTACATTTAAAATCGCAGCGATTTTGTCCGGGTCTGTACGGATGCCGTCCGGTGTGACAACATGCCCTAAATATTTTATACTTTGCTTGGCAAAAGTACATTTGTCTAGTTGAAGTTGGAGGCCTGCTTCCCGTAAACGCGCGAAAACAATACTTAAATTCTTCAAATGTTCCTCAAAGGTCTTTCCTAAAATAATAATATCATCAAGATATACAAATGCGTATTCTGCCATCTCAGGACCTATTATTGAATCTAATAAGCGCTGGAACGTCGCTCCCGCACTATGTAATCCATAGGGCAATGATACAAAGTGAAATAGACCCTTCCCCGGAATTGTAAAAGCCGTCACGGGTCTGCTATCTTTTTCTAATTCAACTTGCCAGTAGCCACTTTTAAGATCAAGCGTAGAAAAATATTTACTATCGCGGAGTTTGTCGAGAATATTTGAAATGTACGGCAAAGCGTAGGAGTCTTTAATAGAGACAGAATTGATTTTGCGAAAATCAACACAGAAGCGTACGCCACCATTCTTTTTCATGACCACGACGATAGGAGAACTCCACGGGCTGTTACTAGGTTCAATTATACCGTCCTGTAACATCTTATCTACTTCGGCGTCGATCAGCGCTTGTTTCTTCGGATTGCATGGGTAGTATCTTTGTTTTATCTGGACGGTATTTGGTTGTAAACGGATAGTGTGACGTATTAAATTCGTTCGACCAGGCACGGCAGCGAATTTAGTCAATTCCTGCTCGAGGAATTTTTTTAAAACGGTTTCTTGGCGGTCCTGTACTTCGGAGATCCCGCAGTTCGCGGCAAAGACTGCATTGTCCCCTTTAAAATACAGTTTTCGTTCGGAAAAATCCAGAACAGCCTCAATCACCTTAAGAAAATTAATTCCGAAGATGACTGAGCACGGGCTCTTCGGCATTATTACAAAATTAACGTGTATAGTTCTGCTACCCATGCGTACCGGTAATGAAACTGAGCCAGGTGACCCTATAACGTCTCCATTAGCGAGGCGGACTTTGGATTTGCTATCGAAGACACGTTGGATATTATCCTTTAATAAACTAGTGATTCGGACAGAAATGAAGAAGTAGCTCCGCTGTCCACGAGAGCTCGTAAATTTTGATTAAAAATGTGCACGCGAATCCAGACGCGATTATCTGGTATCGCCGAATCTTTGACACATGTTCTTGCGGGTTCAGGCGGTTTTACTGCTTGCGGACGGTCTTTGCCTGAAGACCGGCCTTTTCGGCGTTTCCCTGGCATCGGCAGTCGACGGAACGTACATCTAGTTTACCACACCGAGAACAAAATAATTTAAATGGGTTGCGGCAATTATTGCGCGTATGGTCTTCCCTTCCGCATCTCCAACAGCGTCTTTCCGGATATGATAACTTTTGTAACGTTGGTGACCGTACAGGAACTTGACGAGGCTTACTATTCTGAGCGGCATACGATAATTGATGCGAACGCGACGGTGCTGACGAAGTACTGGGTTTATTGCTGAACGGGCGTTCCGGTGCGGATAGTGTACTTTCTCTTTTACAAAAGCGCGCCTGCTCTTCCTGTAGTAATACCATACTCCGCGGCCAGTCTAGACAATTGCCTAAGGGATTGTACAGCGTCCCGACGTATGTACATTTTGTAACCGGGTGACATGTTACCATACACACGTTCCAGCTTGTCATCATCGGACATTTCTCGGCCGCGCCTCATTAGCGTTAATATTGCGGTTAAATAATCTTTAAAAGATTCATTCGGCTTTTGCAAACGAGAACGTATTTCTCCTTCTATTGAATAGCTATACCGGGGCGGAAGATATTGGAGTTTAAAGTCCTCTAGGAACTCGTCCCACGTACCCCACAGTGTCTTATTGTTTCGGAGCCAAAGCAGTGCTTTATCCCTAAAAAGCTCAGGCAACGCGAGGAGCATATATTCATCCTTAATACCGTAACAGACTTGAAGTTCTTTAACTCTTTCCAAGAAAAATACAGCATCCGAGCTGCCATTAAAATGGACCCCCCATTTCCCTATTTGTGTGCAGATTTCAGAGGAAGAAATCTGAACGTTAGTGTCTACAGGCGGTGTTACAACCAGAACATTTCCCTTATTCGCGGAACCGGTTTTAACCTCTTTCAAATATGTGCTAAGGCGTTTACGTACATCTTCTACATTACCAGAAGCGTCTAACCCTAGAGACTCTGGTACAGCATTCAAATCCTCTTTTTTTAAAGTGTATATCCACCCAAGAGAGGTTGGATTTTTGCCTTTATCTGAATCAGACATATTATAAATTGCAATGTACAAAATTGTCTAATAAAAATGTATTTCGGTTTCTATTTATTTTCCTACCTTTTATTCCCTCACAGTTAATAAAAGAATATGTATCTATGTGTATATGTACACCCTATTATCCTTTAATAAAGAAAACTTATCTCTGTGTATATAATGTGTATCAATCTTGCTATTTTTAAAATAAGTATATATATTTTGAAGCAAAACTGGTTGTTTACCCGACCAGTTTTAAACGCGGCGGGGTTTAATGTCGGATTTTAATCTATTTTATTTTTGCTTGAATTAATTTTTAAATTCATTAAAACAAGGCCCCACGTTGGGCGCCACTTATAATATGTTGCTCGTTTAAATAATTCTAATAATAAACGGAGCAAATGTTATAAGACTAGTATTCAACATATCTTGTCCATATAAAGGAAGATATTGATATGAACACAAGTATCTTAGGTTGCCTACACTCACAGGCACCAATGTCATGAAATTCTAAACGTCCCTTTTTGGTAATATAATATTTCGCGACTTTGTCCGGTTGGTGCTATTTACAAATGCAAATATGGCAGGTGAAGTGTTGTTATTTTTAGACATGTGAATACAAAACTCTAAAGCTAGCTAAGTGGAGATTGACCGTGAGTATTTTTGTTTTAATATTCTTTACTGCTTATTGAACTAATTATACACTTATTGAATTCATTACTGACGGACTGGTGAAAAGAAAACAGTAAAAAAACACGTGCGGGAACTTATCTAAAATAGACTTTATTATCTGTCAAAAACAATATCAATATTCATACACATTTTTATTTACATCTATATATACACAAAGTCATTTACATGTACATGATTAATTATAATTCAAATCTGCTTTATTGATATCTTTAAATCATAACAAAAGAAGTTTCGTTTATCGTAAACTAACATAGGATCAAATATGCAATCAAATCTAGCCCCTGAAATGACACTAATAGATCCTAATACATTTCTATTATTTTTAATAAACAAAAGATATGTCTCTGTCAATTCGAATTAATATACGTATCTAGGTTAATTTAAATTGTTCTGGAAGTTATCTCCATGTTACGACGTGCTCATTTAAAGAATATTTCGATCTCGGAAAACAATGATAAAATTAATGTTTTTAATACGGACTAAAATAGCGCGGGCATCGGTTTATTAACTTTGCGGCAAAACATAAATACAAATACGCGGCGCGGGATAATACAAAATATCTTAGATTAACGTCGCAATTTAACGGTTGTAAAACATCTGAAATAGTAATTAAAATTAATTTCGGATTTATGGGGATCACGACATCGAAGTCTGATCGTGAAGGATTGTAGGTTTTTAAACGGTAATACTCAATCTTTTCACGACATCTAGCCTGAATAAGAAAGAAGTATGCGGATGAGAATAAATGGATTTAGACCGTCTGTTCCATGATACAATGACCTGAATACAGGACGATCTTTACGGGATATCCTGGTCTTTTCCACGCCATCAAAGGCTGAATAAAGTCAGGCATAGGAGTCGAGGTAGGTCGGAGATCTAAGTGAACGAGACAAGCTCGACGACGGTCTTTTATATGTTTAGAATCGTCTACGTACATAAGTAAAAACAGTTCAAAATATAAAATTTGCACACGATACCGATATGAAACACGCGACTCTGAGCATGACGTAGGCATTCGGTATTTTTCCATTTAAAAATAAGTAAATAACATGAATTATTACTAGCAATTGACAATATATACAGGTCGACTCATTTCACACTATACAATATTAACATTTGAACAAAATAACATTCATACAGATAATTTGATATTTACAAATAAATTAATTATGAATTCAAAAATGTTATTTTGATGCAATTAGCGAAGGAACTTCCTTAGTTACTGAACATTTCGACTGATGTAACATTTTTAAAGAAATTACATACTAGAAGTTGCAAGTTTCACTTTATTTTTTTTATTTACCTAATAAAAATAAAATTCGTAAGCGTTCCGGTTCGTGAAATGGTCCATTCGAGCACTGTCTAAAACTAATCAATTAAATCAGAAATGTTACAAATATAAGAGTGACTACTTATTAATGGGTTTCACATGTATAGATCAAGCTCATGCACAACAACCGCAATGAATTTTATGTAAGGAGGTTTTGTCTAATGAGGCTATGAAACCTCAAAAATTACGTAGTCATTTTGAAACCAAGCATATGGAGCATGTTTCTAAAAACGTAGATTTTTTAAAAATAAAGAACATGAACTGCGAGCCAGTAAGAAATATATAGGAAAGGCTGCAACTAGTTGCAATAATAAAAATGCAGTGAAAGCATCATTTGAAGTAGCTCTGTTGATAGCGAAAACGGGAAAACACCCTACAATTGCTGAGGCACTGATATTACCTGCTGCAAAGAATATGGTATTTATAATAATAAGTCAACAGCTGCTACGGATCTAAGTTTAATAGCCTTGTCAAAATAACACTGTTAAGAAGCGAACTGACTATATGTCCGCAAATATTAAAGAAGAATTAAAATAGTTCGAGAAAGTTGCTTAGTCGTCACTTAGACGAAAGTACAGACATAGTGAATAATTATCATCTACTGTGGTATGTAAGATATGAACATGATTCTGCTATTTCCAAAGATTTACTGTTCATGGTGTCCTTGATACATACTACATCTGAAGAAGTGTTTAACAAGGTGAATGAATTCATTACTTCCAATGTAATTCATTGGTTAAAATGCATAGAAATACCAGATACATTGAAAGCAACCTTGAAAGAATCTGTAAAAATTGTTCATTTTATAAAGGCTAGATCATTAAATTCAAGACTTTTTGGACAGTTGTGCAAGGCTATTGACAGTGAACATCATCAATTACTGTTGCACACGGAAGTGATATGGTTATCTCGGGGAAAAGTTTTGTCCCGATTTTTTGAGTTGAGAAATGAAATATTTTTTACAGAACACTCCCCTGCACATTCATTAAGTTAACGTCTTCATGTTTTTTTCTGGTTAGGTTAAGTAGCATACTTGTCAGATATCTTTTCTCATTTAAACACTCTCAATTTAAGCCTTCAAGGAGTAAATCTAACAATTTTTGAAATCAAGGCTAAAGTTGGAGCCATGTTAAAAAAAATAGAGTTGTGGAGCCACCGTTTATCAAATCAAGATTACAATTCATTTTTAAATCTTAAATGTTTTCTTGCAACAGAACTACTGAGAAAAAGCTGTCTAATGAAAATGTATGTACAAAGGTTCACACAACATATGGAAGATTTTCGGCTCAGCTTTCGTGGTTATTTTCCTGTACCAGATGTACAGAAAAATTGAATAAGAGATCCTTTTCCAATAAATATTTATGACTTAAGGATTAACTTCATTCGAACAGAATAGGACATTGACATAGCAGTTTAATCCAATGACCCTTTCAAATTTCTAGTCAAGTGTACGAAACGTCCATCAGGAGTTATCCAAAAAGGCCCTGAAGGTTTTGATGCCGTTGGGGTACAACCAAACCAATTTGGCCGGCGGTCAATAGGCGAACTATTATCGAAAACCCCTTGCCCCTCACCTCCTTGACCCTTATATTCGGCTGTTGTACACTCTGAGATAAAACATCATATCCATTTCTGACATTGACAGCGTTGTTTGAATTAGCTAGTTTGGTTATCTTGTAATTTCGTTAGTTTATCGAGTTTGTTTTTCATTTCCTGTTTCTATTTTTATCCTGTTTCGTTTTATATTCACTATTAACTGTTCTTTTCAGAACTATAGCGTTTTTCATCTGATTTCTAGGTTAGTAATATTAATTATAATGATGCTATCATTTGTATCAGATAAATAATGTATTTTTACAGATACAGGTATTACGAACATGCCTAAGAGAAAATCTGACAAGAGCGAAGCGCTCGCAATGCTGCAGAATATTATCACATTTTGCGAGAATGAAAAGGCGGCAAACAGATATACATTTTCTGTTGACCAGGTTATAACTCGTGTATCAGCAATGACAGGGAAATCCGAGAGAACAATTCGGCGAATTAAACAAACGATTTATAACAAGGAAAATGAAGCACCTCAGGCTGAATCACAATGTTCATCGATGGATATTGTTAGTACCAGCTCTGTCAAAAGGTCTCGACGTATTTTGTTAGATGATGCGAACAGGTAGAAAAATATTAGCCTTTTGTGTGAGTATTAACTATATCATTGTTTTTATGTTGTAGATGTTTACTTCGCAATAAAATTCATTCCTTATATGCAGTTGATAAGACAGTGCCAACTCTAAGTGTTCTACATGCGGTCATGGTAAATGAAGCCCAATTCAAAGGTTCGAAAGAAACATTACGGAAACTTTTAACTGATATGGGATTTAAATATAAAAAGAGCGAGTCTAATAGAACATATCTGATGGAGCGATATGATATTGTCGCACGGAGAGCTCGTTATTTACGTTCCCTAAAAGCCAATGATGAACTTGGTGCGAACATAAGAGACCTGTTGTATATTTAGACGAAAGCTACGTACATATAAATTATACTGTTTCGAAGTGTTGGCAAGGCCCTGATGAACATGGAGTTTTGAAAAAAGATGGGGCAGGCCAAAAATGGATAATTGGTCATTGTGGAGGTAGTATGGGTTTTATTCAAAATGGTTTGCTTTTATTTAAATCTAAAACAAAAAGTGGTGATTATCATGACGAACTGAAGAGAACTTTTCAAAATGGTTTATGGTACCAAATTTACCAAACAATGCAATAATCGTTATGGATAATGCACCCTACCATTCAGTACAAATAAATAGGCCTCCTACTACATCATCAAAGAAAGATGTCATAATTTCTTGGCTACAATCGATGAACATACCATACCAGCCACATATGTTAAAATACGAACTGCTAGAATCGTTAAGAGGTACAAACCAATGCCACAATATGAAATTGATGAATATGCGAAATCCAAGAGTCATACTGTATTACGCCTTCCTCCGTATCACTGTGATTTGAATCCAATAGAGCTAATTTGGAGTATGGTGAAGAGAAAAATAGTCTCACACAATATTGGAACAACAAATATGGACAATCTTATTCACGAGGCAGTAAATGAAATACCTCCGGAATTGTGGAGAGCAGAATGTAACCACATCGACAAAATTAGAAACAATATATGACAAAAGATCAGCTGTTCGACAATTAAGAAGAGAGTTTTTTTATTCATGTAGGTGAATAGGACAGTGATACCTCATTTATCAGTGATTCTGATTAAAACAATGTTTAAAAAAGATAAGTTTTTCTTTGATATATGATTAGTTTAATACTTGAAATGCACACATATATTTTATATTGTAATGTAATCAATAAATGTGTAAAGAGAGTATAATATTTTTATTTTAATCTTCATAATGGTTACTACTTTTGTTTATGTAGACAACATATTGCTGTGATATGCTGTACTATGATTGATAACCAATAGTCAAATTAATAAATTAATATTCTTTAACAATCTCAGGGTCTCAAAGGTAGATTTCTTTGTTTTAAAAGAAAAATATGTCACAGCTTTTCCTTATTGTGAGTTCTAGCTGTGATTGTGATGTTTACTTTCCTCATGCTCCCCTTTGGGATGGGTATAAATAAGTAAATGATGAATGTCAGCACAACTTATATTTATTTATAGTATGGAGATTTTACAAAACATAAAAAAATATTGACAACTATATAATATAATACTTTTGTTTCATTAAGGTATATTATCTCCTCCGTTATAGTACAAGCACCTTGCAGGTCTTTTACTGTTTCAAGTTGTAGAAGTCTACTAAATTACTTCTTCATGTGTGCTTACAATTCAAAAAGAAATTACTAAAATTCTTTTCTTTACTCTTTGCCGACGTATCCCCATTGGATCATCTCGACCTGAGATTTTCACGTCAAAATCGAGATTTAAACAATGAAGAACCTATTAGATATTTCAAATAGTATTTTGAAATTATTGTTATTCAGGTAAATTTGTTAATACTTCGTTGAATCGCCTTAACCTGCGATTTTCACGTCAAGTCAAGACTTACCCAAAGAAGAATTTATTAAACGTTTAAATTATATTTTTAAAATTATTGTTATTCAGGTAAAATTGTCAACACTTCGTTGAATCGCCTTAACTTGAGATTTTCACGTCAAGTCAAGACTTACCCAAAGAAGAATTTGTTAAATGTTTAAATAATGTTTTTAAAATTATTGTTTTTCAGGTAAAATTGTCAACACTTCGTTGAATCGCCTTAACTTGAGATTTTCACGTCAAGTCAAGACTTACCCAAAGAAGAATTTATCAAATGCTCAAATAATATTTTTAAACTATTGTTATCCAGTAAACTTTATATAACACACATGAAGATTCTTTTATTTATTGACTATAAGATTGCAAGATGAAGCTTTATTAACTGTGCTTGTACTTACTTTTCTTGACTATATCTCCTTTCGAATTCCTATTGATAATTCTCGTATTCCATTCTCTTGAAAGTTATTATGGCGGGTTTTATAAAATAAAGTAGTAATAATTTCCCGTGCTCTACTATACTTTAGCGCGCACTTATTGTTTGAAACGTATTATACGTTTTGTCTCACTACGTGTTTAAATCTTAAAAGCGTTTATGCCTTTTTAGATTTTGTTTAGCTGAAGGACACTTGGAGCACTGATTAGAAGTTTACGGTACTGGTGGCTGCAGATGAACTCCCTTCTAATGGCCAATGCATGTCCTTTTATATCTTTCGACAATTGACAAACGCCTTATTTTGTTTTAAAATGTTTTGATTCTATTTGAATTTTCTTCTACTGCGCCCTCCGTGTTTGTTTTGATAATTATCGATGTCATGTGATCACATGACATTGCGTCCGCCATCTTACATTTGTTGTTGTTTACAAGCTATGCATTTGCATATCTAATTAATATCGATTGATTTTTATTGATTGGTAGGTATTTTTTTAAGCTGTACTACATTACATACTGACTAATATCCTATTTGTTTTTATAGCTTGGAATTTCTTGGTATGTTGGTGTAATTAAAGAAAACAAATAAATCATACATCTTTATATGCATTTCTATGATGCCTCATACAGAAGAAAATTCAATTGAATTTTATATAGTGATTGAGAAATAAGTGGAATATGCTTATTTACGTATAAAGACCTTTGTTTTTACAGTATTGTTTATCATTATGGCAATATGTTGAAACGTAGGCTTCTATTCATTGATTATTATCGCTACTAAAGAATGTATTACTGGAGTGACCTACTTTTCTATTAATTACTAATAATACTGTTTTAAATCATTACATATCCTTTTTTAAGACTGAGGTCAGTATTTGAACATTATGTTTTGTACAATATATAATATAATTCCTATTTGAATTTTTAATGCTTTTATTTTTGTGTCTTTTGACGGGTGTGCAACCCACATTGCATTGATGTGTATTGTATTGCATGTCCATCTGTTAAAATATTTATTGTGTTATACAATAATTTAAACAAGATATATATACAAGTCAATGGATTATTTTTATGCATTTATATCTGATGAAATGTTAAATTATAACTAATGTACCAAATATGTATGCGTATATATTTATTTGTCTAAAATAAATTGTGCTGAAATTTTACTTTTGTTTTTATTTGATTTGTTTAAATTTTTTTATATTAGAAAATGTTAACCATATCCACTTGTATTTGGTTATATCCACTTATACTCAGTAATATCCACTTATATCCAGTTCTATCTCTGTTTTTACATATATAAAATTTTGGATATCAAAAACTGGTTATATCCAGTTTCTCATTATTTTTATTTTTAATTATATTTTTAAAAATACAGAAAAATACCACAGCAATATGTATGTCAACCTATTATTTTAAGATATATGAAATATATACATAAAACCAAATATTAACAACTAAATAAAAAGCCTATATTTTATAACTTAAAAACCAAGTCATAACCTCGCATTCACCATTGTCTACATTATTAATATAAATGTCAAACTTTTGAATTATGTGCCATAATACTTTTTCTTCGAGTGTACCTTTCAAAACGATCATGCTGCTTGACCGGTCACATTGAATTGGTTGCACGATATGTGAAAAAGCTTCTTCATCTCTGGTATACATTCAAAATAAATATATGTATAAACCGTCTGAAGAATGTCGAGTAAGAACTGAGAATTCTATTATCTAATATTGCACCAAACATAAGTAAGCTTGTCAGCAACATACAGCATCAGCCTTATCTTTAATATGTGTTAAATATTTTCTTTTTAACTACGAAATGTAAAATTTCAATAAATATTTTATTTTAGTAAAAATATTGTCAATTCTTTGTATTCTTAGATATATAATGTTTCAAGATATAGTGCGAATGCAAGCTCCCACAGGTTACTTACTATATCTTGAAACAGACTATAGCTGATTTCTAAGTTATACATTATCTTAATTTTTTTCATAATATAAATCGTATGGGAGTGATTTGTAGATATTTAAGAAAAGGGTCCTTGATTCATAAAAGATTAAGAACCGCTGGTGTATGGTAATCCTATGACATTCATAAGTCAGCTGCGAATCAATGTGCAAGCTACCGAACGGTAAATTAAAGCTAATTAGGTATGAACATAATAGAAATTTAAAATAATTGCTTACAATTTTTTAAAATGACTAAACGAATAACATTTAAATACAGAGACAACTGTATAGAGATATTTTTTCAATAGATACATGTATTTTCGTAAAAATGTAAAAAGATGTAAAAAATTGTTGAACGATTTTTATTCTATTTATTTAATATTGTTCATGCATACCACGTGAAAGGCAACATAATAATATGTACCTCTGTTGAACATATTGAAAATTGTAATATAATTCTCCGAACAGAACACCTATAATTATTGCGTATATAAATGTATTTAATGGTATTTAAAAACACACACTGGTTAAAAGATAATTAAAGATTATATTTTAATTTATATAGTCATTTATGAGTTATTTGCAGACAAGAAAATCCCATGAATCATTATCAATTTATTACAGACATATTAAATGTATGAGATGATATACTGTGGTGATTAAATGCCAGTCATTTCAAAACACTGGTATGTGGAAAACCCAAACCAATGTAATGTTTAATTCCCTACATTTTTATAATACGCATACCTATGCCTAAAATTAATAGTTTTTGAGACGTTTTGAAGACTGGTAAACATATACTTTTTAAACCGTGTTACAGGCGTTTGCGCAACTTGAAAACGCTTAACTCATGAGCTTGGCTAAAAGATATATGATATTGTAGCACGACGAGTATTTAGCTATAATACTCCCCGTACTTACCCTCGGCCAGCGCTAGTAGCGCCAGCGAAGCCAGTCCCACCACCGAAGACCGCACCCCTACTACCGTGACGTCGGGGGTTAATCGCCTGAATCGATGACCGGGCAATATAAAAGAGCCTTCCGCAGTCAGATCAGACAGAGTGTTTCTAGCTCTCAACTGTCCTCCTGGATCAGCCGGAGAACCTGACAGTCTAGAAACACCCAAGAGCTGGAATAGCCGCTCTTGAGTTAGAGGTGGAGAAGCCCCTCTGTTGTTAGAAGAGCTGGAATAGCCGCTCTTGAGTTAGAGGTGGAGAAGCCCCTCTGTTGTTAGAAGAGCTGGAAACTCGCGTCTACAAACACGAATTTCACTTTGGCTCTTTGACTTCCCGCATGCGCATTTAGACTACAGACGAGTGGCAATCAAGAAATTTAAAAAAAACTTGATATTTAACTGCCTATGAGTTAGTATTGTGTAACATTTAAATCGTACGTAAGGAAACATAAGCATTTATTTACACGAATAAAAGTACAAGTTTGATTTAAAAATAGAATTTATAATTTTATTTGGTAACTAGGTATTATTGCTGTAAAACATTACATTTTAATAAACGAATGGCTGCTGTATTGGCTTCTTCGTCATTAGGTTTCCTCATTTTTGCGGTTCTTTTATTTTTTTTCTTTGTAGAGAAAAATCGTTGTCGGTCGATACGTTTATTGTGAGGGACGTGTGGCACGGTTGGAGGCAGCCTTATTTCTTGTTCATTGTTTTTTCGAACAGCTGCTAAAGTAGGTCCAATCGATGCTGTAACTCTTTTAAATGTTTCCAGTTCTTCAAAAGTTGAAATTTTATCGATTAGCTGAATATGCAGTGTTTTCAATTTTTCTTTCTCGACATTCAATTGATCCTCTTTTTTATTCAAACGTAAGTTTACATCAGATTTGGACAGTATCTGCACAAGTTGTTCTTGTTCAATTTTTTTCTCGACATTACATTCGTCTACAATCAAAACGCACTGTTCTTTTTCTGCAAAAAATATAACATTAGTACATATTAGAAAATGTAAAAATTTTGTGAACGAAATTATAAAAAAATATCCGGAACTTTCCAACACCGCCATCAAGTTGACATTTGTTTAATAGTAATAAACATTCAACCGTAAAATATACTAATGGAAAAATAATCATTATTATTATTATAAAGAAAAGAAACCAAAACCAAAAACCCTAAAAAATATATACCCCGTTTGGTTCAGTCCAGCATCCTCTTCCAAAAGGCTCTTCAGATGTCTCACTAATAAAAAAAAAATTACAAGCAATTAATTATATTTTACTTCTTAATAAAGTAAGAGAAGTGATAATATCAGCTATGTACTCACAGAAAAGTTACTCACTACCAAAATATTATAAGTATACAAACCTTCAATTCTATTTGCAATAGGAGTAGATTCTTTGGCATCTTTTTTATATTTGCAAACCAAATGGATATGTTTGCACATGTTCCACCGAATACTGTTATCCAAACAGGTGCATGAATAAGCATGGATACATACTTCACATGAAGAGCATACTAATTTGCAGTCACAACCAGAATTTTTTTCTTCAACGATATAAATTTCCTTAGATGTTGAAGACAAAACCTGATAACCCGATTCAGTTTGTATAACAGTTGAGGTATCCAACTTTTCACTTGTTTTATGCTTGCTTCGCAAGTCCTTGATTTTTGTTGATATTTTGCCCTTATTTATTATAATGAGTCTCTCGAAAAGTTTGTCTTTAATAAATTTCATGATTTTATTGATTGTTTTGTCGAGGCGATGTGCTTTCTTTCCTTCCAAGTATAAATATTTAATGGTATGATGCATCCGCTCAATGTGCATATTGGTGTTGATACCAGCATGCAGCCGATGACAATAAGCCCATGCATTACATTGTCCACATAATTTTGCACAAAATAACGTCCAAATTCCAAAGTTTGTGAGGTAGACAATAACTCATTTACAAAATTTTGCAGCATCGTCAAAAATGCTTCAGGATCTCTTTCTTGCAGGAGTGTTCGTAACTGTTTGTAGACATTCGCCTGAAGAACGTTTTGAATGTTAAAAAAATACGTAACAATCTGAAAAACAAACCTGTGACTCTTGACCGTCAATTTTATTTAAATTTTTTCTCCATGCTCTATCCACATGCCATGTACAGAACAGTCTATAAGTAAGTTTATAAGTAATATGCATTATTTATCGATAAAAAGATATTTACCTGAATTTGGCAGGATCAAACACTTGTAACCAAGCGTTGTAATAAGCCGGCGCCATGTCAGACATAAATACTCGTGCTTGGATTGAACGTCCCAAGTTATCCTTTATCTCTTTGAAAAAAATTTGCATAACAACTTCGTCCGTTCTATTTGAAAACATAAAACTGCAAGGAAACCCTTCCCGCATGTCGTCTAATACCAATAGTGTTGTCAGTTCAAAGTCATAGTCATTGAGGCCATGAGTTCCATCTATACAAATGCAATCATCACAAAACTTATTTAATATTTCTAATTGACCAGGATGCATGATGATTATAACAAAATCGTCATCGTTCAGGAAAGGGTAACGCTCACATTTCTCCCCTTGAGGCTTATAAAACAGAATTGTCCCACTTTCCTTAACTTGATTTACCCAGGCCTCAATGCTAATAGCGTCATCTTTATGCCGTACAGATTCATTATTTAAATTAAATAATTGAGTAATATTATGAAGGTCTTTTCTAGACAGCAAGTGGATTCTTTCCAAGCTATTGCCTGTGACTGAGTCTCTAATGTCATCCAAAATTGATGTAAACGGTACATTGGAAGCTATTTTACAAGCCAAATCCATTCTCTGAGAGTCTGTGAGATTCAGATGACCTAACTCATTGTCATGCCCTATGTGGGTTTCAATAAAAATCACATCATAGGTACCATTGTCTTGGATTTTTACAAGAATCTCTGAAGGGCATATACCGTTGATTTTGTTGCTCCCTTGTGTTTTTAAATGTCTCAGACCTTTACCTTTTTTCACGTAAAAACCAGAACGATGACAACAAACATACAATATATTTTTAACACCTCCTTGAGTTTTATAGGAGCCGTGACTACTAACATATTTTGAACAAGTGATCTTCTCTAGATTATTTTTCCAACTATCAAATTCGTTTGCATTTAGGAAATTTAATGATTTAGTAGAAACTTCTATATCATGTGCTTCTTTAAAATGAATATGTAGTGTTGATTTTGACACCATTTCAAAATGGCACAAGCTACATTTTCTTACTGCAAGCCGATTATCTAGATTACTTTGGTCATTATGTGTCTTCTTATGGTTTTTATAGTGATTTATATTTGAAAAGTTTTTTTTGCAATATTGACACTGGTATGCATAAATTTTTGGAGATATAAGCTGGTCTACTTTTTCTACAAAAGGCACAAAAGTATAGAGAAAAAAATAGTTTAATTATTAGGTATATCTACTCACCGCTATGAAATCTTTCAACGTGTCTTTTCAAATTCGAGTATTTTGAAAATGTTTGGGAACATTCATTACATACAGCTTTGCATGTTCGGGCTTTATTTGGAGCAATTTCCTCTAACCGTTCTGAAAAAATTTTAACGAAATTGTAAACATTTCCGGACATTTCAGTTTTCTGAATGTTTGTTTAATTTTTACATTGAAATGAAAATAAATACATTGGAGTATTAACATGAGCATCGTAGATAGTACAGTGGATATAGTACCTACCAGCACCAGCAAACAGTTAAAATTCAACTTACCGCCGTGAAATTTCTTGACGTGCGTTCTCAGATTGGAATGTTTTGAAAATCGTATTTTACACTCGGAACATTGATGATCCATTTTAGGAAATACTTCTACTATTCTTATTTCCGATTTAATACTACTAAAGAAGAAAATAACCTCACTAAACAAACACTCAAAACTGTCAAAACAAAAAAAAACCGTAATGCGCATGCGGGAAGTCAAAGAGACAAAGTGAAATTCGTGTCTGTAGACGCGAGTAGCTGGAATAGCCGCTCTTGAGTTAGATGTGGAGAAGCCCCTCTGTTGTTAGAAGAGTCGGAGTTGCCGCTCTTCGTTTACGGGACTGGACCAGCCGTCCCCAACCGCCGGAGCTGGACTTGCCGCTCCTGGACGTGTGTAGCTAGAAGAACCGCTCCCACACTAAGGACCGGATCATCCGCCCACTATTGGAGGCCGGTCTCGAACAAGACTCCGCCGCCACCATCCAAAGACATCGCTTCCGCCCCCAGGAGGAAGAAACCCCTGCCCGTCTACGTAACCTCAGAACCGGAGTAGGAAGTGCCACCCTGTCCTGACCAAGACACCGCCGCCGCCATCCAAAGACTTCGCCGCCCCCAGGAGGAAGAAACTCCTGCCCGTCTACGTAACCTCAGAACCGGAGTAGGAAGTGCCACCCGGTCCTGACCAAGACATCGCTGCCTCCCCTGAAGACTTCGCCACCCCCAGGAGGAAGAAACCCCTGCCCGTTTACGTAACCTCAGAACCGGAGTAGGAAGTGCCACCC
Organism: Amphimallon solstitiale; assembly: GCA_963170755.1. Taxonomy (NCBI): domain Eukaryota; kingdom Metazoa; phylum Arthropoda; class Insecta; order Coleoptera; family Scarabaeidae; genus Amphimallon; species Amphimallon solstitiale. The sequence continues at coordinate 27,168,570 of OY720678.1, forward strand.
GGTCCTGACCAAGACACCGCCGCCGCCGCCGCCATCCAAAGACATCGCTGCCACCCCTGAAGACTTCGCCGCCCCCAGGAGGAAGAAACCCCTGCCCGTCTATGTAACCTCAGAACAGGAGTAGGAAGTGCCACCCGGTACTGACCAAGACACCGCCGCCGCCATCCAAAGACATCGCTGTCGCCCCTGAAGACTTCGCCGCCCCCAGGAGGAAGAAACCCCTGCCCGTCCACGTAACGTCAGAACCGGAGTAAGAAGTGCCACCCGGTCCAGACAAAGACACCGCCGCCGCCCTCCGAAGACATCGCCGCCGCCCCTGAAGACTTCGCCGCCGGAAATATAACTGTACATAAATCAAATATATCACATCACTGTCAATCTGTATATAGAATATATAAAGTCTAGATATAAAACTACCACTCTATAGTTTTATTATCCCCTATTTGAGTGACCCCGAGGTATAACTGAGCACCAGGCAATAAACAAAAAAATAAACGTAGCATAAGAGCTACAATATTTATTAATATTTTATTACATAATTTTATGATTCATAGTAAGCTAAGCAGTGTGTTACCTATTATTTAGAAAACATGACTGTCTTGTGTGAGATATTTTATTTCGCACTATCAATATTTAAACATATTGCCAAAAAGTAGGTACATGTTCAGTACCTCCGAAAAATCACTTATAAATAAAGAGAAGAAGATGGTTTCAAATATGGAATCATCTAAAAGATCAAATTCACCTCAGAAGAACCTAAATACGTTACATGTTCTCCTTGAAACTCTTGGTACCCATAATTATACTGAGAATTGCATAGTCGATTCACAAAATTGCTCTGCAGATATGAGAATGCGCAATAATAGGATCAAAATGATGATAATATTATAGAAAGTGAGGTCATTTCAATGACAACTTAGTGCAATTTCACTGAAAATTACACGAAAGTGTAATATCTAAGTAAATTAAGTTGTAAAAATATGTAGTAGCAAAGTATTGAAAATTGAATTCAGACAATGAAAATCGGAAACTGAGAAATATAGATGCGGTAGTACACAAACAATAATTTCCGCTCATTGTTTGTGTACTACTGCACTTATTAATAATCTAAAGAGATAGAAACAAGTGACATTTATAAGAATATGTGCATTTAAACTTACGAAGTTTGACAAAAACTAAATAACGTTATATAATAGTATGTAAAGAATTTTATAAGGTGATTTTGTACACCTTCATCACGGATAGATCGGTCAGGCAAAAAACCTATCGTTTTGTCCGTCGATGCGATGTAAATAATTCAAGATGTTGCAGATTGGATACTTTGGAATTAGTTCTGAATTTGGGTTTGTGAAGAATTTTGCTGAATACTTTTAATTCTTAATATTATTGTAGCGAATGTTTAAAGGAGCTATCATTTACGGCTGCATACAGGTGTCCCAGAAATAAAAAGACGGAGTAGCAGGTATGTAAAGTCCAAACAGAAACAGACCCAAATATACCGAAATAACGAAGAAATTTAAAAATAATTTCCTATGTTGTTTTTAGATAAAAAAATTACATTACGGACCTGGCACAGAATGTATATTTATAAATACACGTAAGAATGCTCATTTGTAAATAGAAACGAACACGCATTCATAGAAAAATATACTTTTATTTGTATAAAACGGAAAAAAACCCGTTAAATCGTACTCATTCATATAAAACATATTTTGTGCCAGATGGGCGGCCCACTTTATTGCAGACAATAAAAGATTGTTTTTATTTTTAAAATAGGAAGGTTGTTGTTCTTTAATGTGTTTGTAATCGGAAACAGCTGATTATTATTATTTTAGAATATTCACTAAATCGTAGTTTTTCTAGATTACAGTAAATATCAAGAATGTAATTATTTTTTTCTAGCAGGTGTAAAATTAAGGTAAGTAATGGTTTGATATTTATTATGAAGTATTTATTCCTCCTCCTTTTTTTTTATCACAAGTAATATGGTTATCCTGAAAAGGACCGATTGTGAAAGCGAATCAGGTGGATATTTAGTCCAGGGTCGGCGTAAGGTCAATTGAATTTTTTATTATTTTTTTTCTGCCGTCTGCGCACGAATAAAGACTTGATTTATTGAGGGTACGTTTTTACACAATCTAGATTCCGATTTCTGCTAATCCGTCTTTTTATTTCCGGGACACCATGTATAACCAACACGATCTATAAAGCTTTGTATTATATTGCCTTAAACATTTTGTACTTCTTTTATGATTCTAAGTTACGAATCTTGTAAATTGTTGGGTCTGTTGTGTATACTACATTTTTCAAAATATTAACGGTGGAAGTTGAAAGCGATTAAATAACACACCCTCTTCCAAATTTGTCCAAGCAACACAGAATTTAAATATTGCGGTATTCTGTTGAATTGAGACAAAAAAAAGTATTAATTCCCTGTACAATGTTTTCCTGAAGCAACCGAAGGCAACTGTTGGCCATAAGAGTTCAGCAATTAAAAATAGTTTATAAATCTGACCATCCATACTAATCTTTCATGAATTTTGTGTACGTATTTACTTCATACAATGAGGGTATTGAGTTACCCTGCATCTACAATTATCTGTCTCTTGAGAGTACTATATAAGAGGATCCTTGCTTCATCAGAGAACAGAATGCTTCTAGGAAATGTTAGATCATTCTTGGATTTATCAATGATATTTTCGCAAATTCTGAACTTTTATCAGTCATCTTTATGTGATATATTTCCTGAAGCAAATGCACCTTGTATAGATGAAATTTATTTGCTTTAATTCTTTTTTTCACTGGAACTTTTGGAGGTTCCTCCATCATCAACAAAACATTGAAAGCTTTGTTGCCAGAAGTTTCTGTCATTGATTTATCAGCTCTTGGTGCATCTTCAACAGCCGCAGTACCATGAGAATTTTTAACAATGCTGTTGAATGGTTTATAGAATATCTTTCTGTATTGTCCTTATAAACCAGATTAGAAATCTGTTCCTGTGTTTATCTTTTGTCTCGGCCACCCATCACAATCAAAATTTGTATTTGCTCTTTTGTAGATAATTGAGCCATGTTACTCGAAGTTATTAATAGGTAATAGATAACATAATATAGACATGTTCTATCAGAAACTTTAGAATTTGAATTTAGATTTTTAGATTGGCCTCTATGCCAATTAACGGAAGTATGAGAAGAGAGTTTATTTATAATATAAATTTCGACCATATAATCAAAAAGTCAAATAGGCAGAAACTAAAAACTTTAAATAAAAAATATCATAAATTATTGTATTTCATCTAAAATCGAATATTCAACATTTGTCAGATCTGCGCTCCATTGGTTTGCTCGCCGTCGTGGTAAAGGCTTTGCTCTAGTTTTACTTGTCTTTTAATACTTTATTGGTGCAGACCTTTATAATAATTATCTATCTAGTAAGTCTCATCACGTTAGTACATCAAAAGGCACCTCTCATTTCACCCCAGTAAGGTGTGGTGCCCTGCAGTAAAATCCACATGCATTAACCTTGACCATACATTCAATATTGCTATTAGCGAGCAGGCGTAGAGGGACATGATCCTCGATTTGAAAACCATCTTTGTGATTGTTCTGCAACACTCGCTAATCTTAAGCCCGTCGAGGTCACCTACCCAGGTCTTCCTTGATAAAAAGAGTCAACTGCATTCGGCTTCCATCTACTTTTCTATTAATGGAACTCCCATACTTTTGAGTTTGATTACTTACTTACTCTGTCTTAACATTGATATATTCTCACCATCATTACTTATCTAACAAAATGAAAACAAAAATCTGTGATTCCCTAACAATCATTACAGCTTAATTATTACTCACACAGCAGACTGAGCACCTGGGCCTACTACACAAATACTATACAGGTATCTGTTGACTAATCCCATTCCCAAAACCTCCCCATTCCAACTTTCCTTCTCATGCAACATAGTGAAATTATATAATAATCCACCTCTTAAGATTAGGACCTATTCATTCTTCAGATTTAGGACATGGTTGTGGGAATACTTGGTAGATGGTCTGTTGCCGGCTTTCTTTAGTAGTTATTGATTTTCTACCGGGTGGTGCAATAGTGTGTCCGCGGAGCTTAGTATGAAAACTAATAACGCTGTAGCAATGAGACTTTACTTACGTATGTAGCATGTGACTGTGCATTTTCTAATTTTCTTTACAAATATACAGGGTGTTCCAAATTTTCGCAACCACCTTCAACTTTTTTATTTTATATAGTTTTTCTATACTTTCTAGATATTATGATGATAGACACCCAAATTATCTCTGCAATGATATATGGATATGTGCACTTACGACTGTTACTTTTGGTTTTATTGATAATGTTGTTAAAATCTTTATAGTTGCAGCATTTGACATTTTAAACCTTAGCCTGAAAATGGGTAGAGTACCTCACGTAACTCTTTTGATACTAATTTATGGTCTAACACGTTATTTGTTTTGAGGCTGAACAACGTGAATAAATATACAAAGTATTAAATATATCGTGCCTAAGTTATCGATTTTTATTGGCTATTTTCTCGTTTCTTTTTTTTAAGTCGAACCTATAATATTTTTATAAGTCAGCAAATTTCTTATAACATTGCCTTTAAAATGGTACCAATAACATAGTAAGTACTTATTTCTAGTATTTTCAGAGTTATAACCCTTTAATGGGATATACTCAGTAATAATATCACAAGAGCATAGAAAATAATCGATTATATTCCCGAGTCACGAGACGTATTCTGCGAAACACCACGAGAGCGTAGCTCGAGTGGTGTTTTAAGGATATAGGTCGAGTGAAGAGGTTATATAATGGATTATTTTCGTTTGCTCGAGTGGTATTCGTTACGATTATATAAAGAATTAACTAACGAAATTTTTTTATTGGTTGAAATTAAAAGTACAATTATTATAATAAATATTTGTTGTATTATCTTTAGAAGTTGAATTTGAGGTGCTGGTGCTGGTTTTAACGGTATTTTGCGGTGTCAAATTTTCAATTTCTTTATCTATTTCGGTCCCCGAGCTTATACCAAAGCGTTCCATGTCGAAAAAATTAAAAAAACCATTATGAAAATTGCTGAATATATTTTTGACGTTTATCAGCAAACTTCAAAACACTTGTTACCATGACAACATTCATATTGTTGGAGGAAGCGAAACACCAAAACGGTTATATCACGTCGTCAAGAGTATATTCACTTATCAATACATGGTAACTATGTAAAATTTGTAATTGCTATTGGCTAAATTTCAAATGAGTTATATAATCATGTTTATAACATGAGTATATGCGGGGCATCTAATAGTTGGTTGGCCATGAAAATAAAACAAAGTAATTTTAACAAATACCTGTTTTTTTAAAGGCTTTATCATTAGTTTTAGAATTACATTTTGAAAATTTTTTATAATAAAATAATCTCATTTTAAAATGTGTTCAAATATATTTCCATTCTGCTCTACACATGCTCTCAACCGTCTCTGTATCGACAGAGTTACATTCTGAGCTAAGTTATTCTCACTTAATTGAAGAAAAGCGTTTCTTATTCGTTGCTACATGTTTTCTGCCGGTGTAGCAGGTGTTGCGGAAACAATGTTCTTTACGGTTGGCCACAGAAAGAAATCACAAGGTGTGAGATCAGGTGATCATGGTGGCCAGCTTACCAAACTTCATCTCCCAATCCACTTATTGTTGAATAGGTACCCTATCTAAATGTGCTCTTGCAGCAGTACCATAATGTGCTGGTGCACCATCATGTTAGTACCATAATCTCCTGATGACGTTATATGGGGGACCTTCTAATAGCAATGGTAAATTGTTTTGTAGGAAATTGTGTAGATTGCAGATTGAGTATTTTTTGTGTTTGTTGTTCCACAATTAGCAAACATTGCTCCATCTGTGAAAAGCACATGATCTAGAAAAGTTATATCGTGTCGTAATTGTAAAAGTAGCCATTCACAGTAAACTAGTCTCCTTTCAAAGTCCACAATGGACTGGACGACTATCACTTCATTATCTTCTGTAATCATAGTCTTACTTCTTTCATGTTCGACATAATTCACTGACCCGTTCGAAGAAACCTTATCAACAAATTTTCAAACGTTTTACTATACGGTGCTCTTCGATCGGGATATTCCATCGCATATGTTCTTGATGCTAAAAATGGATTTATGTTGCTAGCGCCAAAAGCAAATATCATGTCTATGAGCTCCTCTTTCGAAAAATTCATTTTAAAGCAAAAACAACAATAAACTATTAAGGTACCTAAATAAACAATAATGTCAATAAAACGATATAGCTGGTAACAAGGTAAATACAACACGTAACAACTACTAACAAACAAACAGAAATGAATTATTCACTAGCCGAACTTAATTTATAACTATAAAACGCAATTACAGCAAAGAGAAAATATAAAAAACGACTTTTAATGGACTTTTGAAGTAGAGATTTGACATTTGGTTGCACAGTCACATTACATTTAAATAAACGAGAAAATAACCAATAAAGATCGATAACTTAGACACGACATATTTAACACCCTGTAATTCATTTTGTTCAACCTCAAAACAAATAACGTGTTAGTCCATAAATTAGTAACACAAGCGTTACGTGAGGCATTCTACCCATTTTCAGACTAAAGCTTAAAATGTTAGATGCTGCAACATCAGGATTTTAACAAAATTATCAATAAAATCAAAACTAACAGTCTGAAGTGCACATATCCATATATAATTGCAAAGATAATTTGAATGGCTATCATAATAATATCTAGAAAGTATAGCAATGTATTTAAAATAAAAAAAGTTGAAGGTGGTTGCGAAAATTTGGAACACCCTGTATATTTGTAAATAAAATTAGAAAATGCACAGTCACATACTACATACGTACGTTATTAGTTTTCATACATAGCTCCGCCCGCCGACACACTATTGCACCACCCGGTATATTTATTGCTATTAATTTATAAAGCATTAATTTGTTTCTGTAATTTTAGTTACTAGACGTGGCTGTATTTGGTTTTAAGTTATTTTTGGGCTTTGTTTTATGTTTTACTTTTTCTTTATTATTAATTGTAAATCCTCTTCTTAGGTTATATATTTATTTTGTTTATATATTTTCGTTTTGTATAGTAGAAAAATAAACGTTATTATTATCATTATTATGACAATAACGTAGTAATGAAATATTTCTAAGTAGATCATAATTATGAAATGTTTGCAAGTAAATACCCAAATACGAGGGCGTATTTTTATGTTATCTACCTAGCCATGAAATAAAGCTCATAAGAGAACAAAAAAAAAATTATTTTTCTACATAACTCCCTTCAACACTAATACACTTATTCCATCTTTTTTCCAGTTGCCCCATACCCTCAGAAAAAAATTGCTTCGGTAACCCCGCAAAATATTCTTCAACAGCTTCTTTGAGTTCTTCATCAGAAGCATAACGCTTTCCTCTGAGATGCTTTTTTAAATTTTTGAATAAGAAGAAGTCTGACGGAGCTAGGTCGGGGCTATAAGGTGGATGCCTTAACTCTATAAACCCACAGTCATTGATTATCTGCTGAATTTTGTTTGCCTTATGAACCCGACAATTGTCGTGCAGCAACAAGTTTTTTTGCGGATAAGAATGCGGGCGTTTTTCCTCCAGAGCAGTTTTTAAATTTTTAATTGTGTTTCCGTAGGCTTCTCCATTTATGGTAGACCCTCTCGGCATATATTCAATAAGCAAAACTCCTTCAGCATCCCAGAAAACAGTTGCCATCAGTTTCTCCCAGAGAATTGTGTCTTGGCCTTTTTTGGTGGTGGAGAGCCTTTATGAACCCACTGCATGGATTCTTGTTTAGTAGGAGGGTCGCACTAACATACCCAAGTCTCATCCCCGGTGATAATTCGAGATAAAAATGTTTTGTCCCTCTCCAACTAGATCAAATTTTTTTGAGAAACTTCTTTTCTGCACAGTTTTTGTTCAGGTGTAAGCAATCTGGGTATCCACCGTGCAGACACCTTCCTCATACCCAAATCGTCATGCAAAAGTTTGAGAACACTTGTTTTGGATATACAGACTTCATTGGCATTGACAGAGATCTTTACACGCCGATCTTTCAGTACGAAATTTTCGACTTTTCGCACAATGTTTTCAGTTCGAGCTTCAACTGATCGTCCGGACTTTGGATCATCATTGATTGACTCTCGGCCCCATCGAAAGAGTTTAGACCAATATTTTACTTGGGAATAAGATGGTGTATCTTCCCTATATACAGCAACCATTCTTTCATGAATTGCTTTTAGACCATTGCCTTCCTTTGTCAGAAACTTTATTACGCTGCGATGTTCAACTTTAGTTTCACTCATTTTATCGAGAAATGGACCGTCTCAAAGCTCTATACCCAGCATAAACTAAACACAACTTAGCACATGTACTTCTAACAGTGACAGCAATTTTTCAATTTGTTTGACATCGTCACTCTTTTGTTTCATGGCTAGGTAGACAACATAAAAATACGCCCTCGTAATTACATACCATTTAATTTCATTTTTAACAATTTTCTCTGGTACTTTTTAGATAAGTATTATTATTAATTAATGACAAATCTCAAAATTCTGACAACCCTACCAAAAATATGGTGGCATGTAAACAAGTAGATGAATAGACTATGAGCATTTTATTTGAAAAAATCACGACGGCCATTATAGCAAAAAATTCTATTATAAAATGCATGTTACTGCAACACTTTTCTTTAATGATATTTTTAATAACACCATCATTTCGAAAGTCAGTCAGCGTGCGAAACTTTTTGACCTACATGTATATTTTCTTCGCTTATACTTTTAATCGATGATATATTTATAATATTTCCCAAGACGACAAACATAAATACTGAATATAAGTTGAATAAATTGAATAATTTGAGGAAATACTATACACATAATTTTAAAAGCAAAGCTCATACTACTCATGCGTAACAATACAAATACTTATTTGTCAATATGTTGTACCTATTTTGGAATACACGTCGCTATAGATAAACAGTAGATAACGACGTATCGCGGTTTGAATGTTTCAATACTAATATTACTTGAAATCTATTAAAGGTTATTTCATTAAAATGTCACAAAATTTAACTAACGTCAATAAAGAACAACTAGAAGCTTTTCTAAATTCTTTCGATCACGTACTTTCTGACTGCGATGGTAATATTAAAACAATAGTTGTTTAATTATTTGATCGATTATTTTCTTAAAGGTGTTATATCTATTTTATTTAAACCTATCGAAGGTGCTGCGAAAGCATTACGAAATTTAGAAGAAATGGGCAAGAGTATAGGATATGTCAGTAATAACAGTACAGTTACATTAGAAGCATTTGCAAAGTGCCTTTGTAGCTTTGGAACAAATGCGTCCGTCCAAAACGTAATTTTACCAACCACCGCAATTATCAGCTACTTGAAAAAAAATGATTTTAACAAGAAAGTATATATTATAGGATGTAATGGTATGAAGAAAGAATTTCTTGATGCTGGTTTTAACCTAGCTGATTACGAGGTATGTACCTATCAATGTAATTTTAATATATAGTTATTTTATTTTCCACGTAATAAATAGTAATAATGGAACATTTTAATTACTTACTAGTTGATATGTCAGGCAAAAAGAGGAAGTGATCTTTGGTCTCTCAAATTACTATTACAAATATTCCTGTGTAATCGTGTTAGTACAAACTAAGATAAGAAGATATGTGTTATCATAATTTGAAAACTTCCGCGTATGGTCGCAAATTTACCACAGAGAAAATATGACGATGTATGTATATCAAAACATAGATCTATATTACGGACGGTTGTTGTACATACATTACGATGTGGTAATACCCCATATTCATAAAATAATTACTTTGTTTCTATGAAAATAACACACGTCAGATTTATCTTAAAAAACGCTGACTAACGTAAAGAGTTAATTGTGCTCAATGGAGTAGCAGATATAATAATAATTTATTTACGCGATCCAATACGTTCATATGATACTCACGCACATATAAAAACAATATAAAAGTCAATATACACAAAAGTATGTGCAATAATCTAGTATGTAAATAAGTAATATAACATAACTGAAATAAATCCGTCACTTGTACTTTAAATTCCCTGGAAATATGTTTATTATCTCTCTACCTTTCATATAATATGGACCAGTGAAAATGCGCACAACAATGCATCCTTAAGACATAATTGTAGATAACAATAGTCGATATTTACTCCCAAAAACTGAGATTCACGTGCTTTTTTTTACTTACTCTGACGTTATTTCTTAAATTTGAATTTGCGCCATTTAGAACTAAACTATTGTCAAATTGTGTTCTTATTTGGCTATTTTGCCTCATAACTTAGCCAATTTGATAAGCTCTAATTTCTCCTGGGTTTCAGGCTTTACACTTCACACCTTTTTAGGCACACCTTTCAATTTTTTTCGAGAATTCCACAAATATCGGCTTTATATTGTATTTAATAATCAGCCAGCAAGTTGGGTAGACGAGTAAAATTTGTCGGTTGTTACACAATAGCATTTGGCCAGTAAAGGATCTATTAGATGTAACACAGTTCTAGTAGACATATAATGATTATTATACATAAGACAAAAAATCTATATCTATATATATAGCCTGATGAAGCAGGATCATTTCATGGAAATGTGTTGCTTCCAGCGGAGTCTTCCTTTTTGTCCACAGTAACACTTCGTATGGAACTAACGTGGAGGTAGATTTTTTGCGTAAGTGTATTTTCCCAACTTTTGGCACGGAAATGAATCTTGATGTAGAGTTATAAGTAGAGATCGGACACGAGTGGCCGATGACTCATCGCCCACGGGCGCAATATTGAAACTTTGTATTTTTAAAGAGTTTTTAATTTTATTTATATAATTGGACAACAAGTGGGTGGTGATCTAGAAAATACAAAATACGTTATTGTTTGTTCATTTTGTAGTTCAAGTCGAGTAAAGGAGTATTAATATTTACTAGCAATACTTTCTCAACGTTCTCTTCTGTAAGATTTGTTTTCTTTGAATGAAGTACATCCTTGTAGATAGAAAACTTCCTTTCTACATCGCAATTGGTTATAGGTGCATACTGGAAATATTATTTTATTTCAGCATATTTAACAGTTAGATTTTGTCATTGTCCCCATACACAATTGCCGCAATGTTATTAAATCTGGATTTCTATTAAAAACTGCGTCTAACTTTTGCCAAAGGCCACAACCGAAGTCACATGGAATACTTTTGAAATTATTAATACCCACACCTAATGTGGTGAATCCATCTTTTAATTTGAGATTTCGATTTTCAAAATATGTGATTGGTTTAGGCAAATTTCCAAAGTGTTCCTGAAAGAAGTACAACTGATTTTTTAAATTTGGGTTTTGTGTTAGTTCTTTGCACTCAGAAATGCTTTGAGCATTGTCATTTAAACATGGTACGAAATTTTGTAAACTGTCGAAATTCTCTGCATAAAAACTAGTGGCTTCCAACCATGTTCCCCATCTAGTTATTACAGGCGAGGAAGGCAGTGACATAGATGGAAGTTTTCCCTGTAAAGAGCTACTCTCAGTGGTGCTTTTTTGAAAACTTTTTTAAAAGCAGATACAAGTCTATCAACTTCCGGATAGGTGTCTCTGATATATTCACAGATTCTTTGGAGAGCATGTGCTACACAAATAAAATGCAGCATATAAGGATATGTTTCCTTTAATAATCTTACTTACTATCAGAGATGGCACTAATGCATTTAAAGACATGGAATTGATATTAAATTGTTGTTGAATTTGAGCCCTAACCAAGAAATATTTTTTTAAACTATTTTGAGAACATTATTATTATATAAATGTGCACATAGTTATATGTATATTGAAAGACTAGTAATGTAGTATTTAGGATTTATTATTATCTACATTAAACATTTGACTTATACATTACTATATTTATAACTGACAATGTATATGATTAATGTTTGTTCACATCATCAAAATCATTGCTTAGAACCATCCTCCTCACTATCGTCTCCCACAATATATTCTTCTTCTTCCTCTCCTTCCGCATACTCCTCCACTTGATTTTCATCATCTTCATCGTCTTCTGGATCAATTTCACTCAACAATAACATCGCAATTTCATTTTCTAAATTTGGTGTAAAGTAATCTAATGCACTGTCTTTTCTAAATGTATCACACTAATTTACTTACAATATTTACAAAACTGAAAACGTAAATTATAATGTTAAAGAAAGAAATACTGATATATATATAGTCGCTGAAAACCCCACTTAGATTGAATCTTAACCTTCAGAGATGATGCCCTTGCTATAACCTTATGGTTACATTGACTTGACTTTGATCTTGACATTAACCTTGACATTGACTTTGGCCGTTCCGAGTCAGCCAATTCTGGGACCTCCTCATTGACTTTGATCAATGTACATGCATGATCAAGGTCAATGACGAGGTTCTAGAATCGGCTGAGACCCACTACTAGTGAAAATAATATCCTTTTCAATACGGAAATATTGCTTAAGACTTTCGATTAAATTAGACTAGCAGCGTTACCTAATTCAAAAGATTAAAGTATCGTAACAACGTAAGGTTATTAAAATAATAAAAAAGCGTTTGAATAAATATATATAATAATACATATTGAGTGATATTGTCTTAACCCATTTATGCCTAAAACTCATCGGTCACGAAATTATAGTTTTTACTAAACAATATCGCAATATAGGCTTACATGTTAGCATGTAAACCGGAAATGTATTTTCTAGCTAAGGGAAAACTAGGTGGAAAATGGTGTACTAAATGTAGGACACTAGGCATAAAAGGTATGAACATTGTTTGAACTAGTTTTAATTAGAAGAATATAAAAATATAAAGCTTAACGATTAGTGTGAAAAATAACAAAGCATTTGACATGTAACCCAATGTCACATTTCCTACAACGTGTAGTTGTTTTCGTATGGCATTCAGCGCATCTCGTTTGTTTTTCTTGTGGAATAACATAATGCTCAATAGCATCGTACCTTAGTGCGTCGTTCTGAATAGCTGCAATGTCTAGAATTAGTCAAGAATCAAATGATAAATATACTTTAGTTACCCGTAGCGGAAGCGTGGCTTCTATTGTAGTTCTTCCGTTTTTTATGTTGAGATAACATTGTAATGGCAATGCTGCGTCGGAACTTCAAAAGATCATGTTCACCGCCCCAAACTCTATGAAGTAGCCAAGCATTATTTATGGCTAAGTCGATGCAGTGAGAAACAAGACTAAAATACCACTTCTTGCCTCTAATTGAAATTCTATATTTGGCAATATTTTCATCGGACCTGTCAACACCGCCCATATTTCTATTATATAGAGAAATCACATGCGGTTGAGAGATTTGAACAACTTTTTTATCTTTCCTGGAATATCGTTTAGTAGAATGAATAGGATTTACGCCTGCTTCGTTTGACAAACAACATACTATATTATTGTCATTCCACTTCAAGGCAATGATGTTGGAGCCTTTAATTTTTTGGTAGTCGAAGTAACCCCGGTTTTGCTTTTTCATTACTTTATTATCAAGTAGAGGCTTCCCTGGGAGACGATTCTCTCTAACAGTACCTGTACCAAATAATTTACGCTTCGACAATTCTTCTAATAAAGGTACAGAGGTAAAATAGTTATCAAAATACAAGTGAAAAGCGGTATTAGGCCACCGTTCTTGTAAGACATTGGCGTAGTTGAGAACTACTGTTGCTCCAACGCCAAAGTCTGAAGTTTTCTCTATAGAAGCTCCTTGATATGGGTCAAACCATACGACATACCCTAATCTGGTCGTTCCTGCCCAAAGCTTGTAACCGTATCTTATCGGCTTTCCGTGGATGTATTGCTTACACCCATGACGGCCGTAATACGGCACCATGGCTTCATCGACAGAATGATCTTGTTCAAAAGGAGCTAGCTCTAAAAATTTTTTATTCAGATGTTCAAAAAGAGGTCTCAGTTTGGCAAACTTATCTTGTTGGTTCAAGGCAGCGTTATCAACAATATGAAAGTTTGATAAAATATATTCGAACTTGTCTCGCGTAATTGCACGCTCACTAAGCTATTGTGAGCGTCTTTTTCTCGTTCCCAAAACATTCTACGTCTCGGAAGTTGTACGTATCCACTGAGGATTAACACGCCAAGAAAAGCTTTTAGCTCGGACATTTCTATGAGTTGTGTACGGTTTTTTTTGTTTGAGCATAATACTGAGTTTTGTCCAATATTAGTTGAAGTAAAGTATGATCAAAAAATAAAGAAAATAAATCGATTGGTGTCATTCTATTGGCTACTATAGTTTCATTTTCAAAAGTGGACGTCTCAGGAGTCAAGTCAATATGTTCCCAGTCATATTTTTTCTTATCCTTAGCATTATTATTTCTAACATGTTTGGAAGATTTTATAAAAGTAGATAAGGGTACATCATCATCAGAAGACCATTCATCGTCAGAATGAAATTTTACATCAGATGCGGCACCAAGTTGAGATCCCGGCAAATTATTGAGAGAAAAATCAAATTCGTCTCCGGAATCCTCATCTGTTTGATCTTCACATGCATTTACTGGAGGATATAAAATTATTTCTTCCGTATTTCTACAAAAGTCTTCATCATCTTCAATCATAGTCAGTGCTTCCTGAAGAGTAAGTCCTCTAAAATAAAAAGAGACTTAGATCTTACATGCCTAGAGTACTATATGTAGGACGCCTACGTTTGACGGAAAAATAAAGGTATTTACAGTAAACGTAAGTAAAAGAAATAAATGACTCTATAACATACATCATTTATCTAACTTATTATAAAGAAAAGTAAAAGCAAATATTCTTTTATTGATGAAATAATTACATACCCTACAAATCGTACGCCGCAATCTTCCATCTTGTGAAAATACACAAACTTATTTGTTTATAAAACACTTGAAAGGATTGTGTTCACTTTGCCATCTACTTCATACAAAAGCTAGCGCAGTACTAAACTCAAACACAAACTGTGTCGTCAATAGACAAAACAGATTTTGCAAGTTGAAACACGATTTAGCCGTACTACATATAGAACACTAGGCATAAATGGGTTAATTACATTAAACAACTCTAGTTTAACAGTTAAGACAGTACTATGGAAAAGCAATTTAACGCCGATAAGGAACTGAGGACGACCATAATCGTCCGTTTGGGCCAAATAAAATATTAATATTTTGCGTGAATTAATAAATTAAATAGTAAGTATGTCTGAAAATCATTAGTGTATCATATAAGACTGCAACACTGGTGAAACATCAAAAAAAAAACGTTTCTATTTCATCGTTTGCAGTTTTATTCCATGAACTTTAACAGCTTGCCTCGTAGTTCAAGCACGAAGTATTGATTTTAAATTGTGCAATGCGCTGTTTGAATAAAATACGATTGCCTGCACCCCTGCACAATTGCCTCGTCAGTTCTAGCTCTAGAAAACAGTTTATTTAAACTGTGGACGTTTATAAATAATACCGTGCCACAGAATTGTGTATATCCATGTCTATGTGCCGTATTTAAGAGTTGCCGTTATGTTCGTTATATTGTACAATCTAACAGAATAACTAGGAAATGCTGCGCAAACTCATTCAGTTACTTCAGCATAATGGCAATGGCCGCTAACGTTAAGAATGATGAACATCAATTTATATTGGAAGTAATTAAAATGTATCGTGATTTACCAATATTGTGGAAGGTAAATAGTCCGGAATATTCGAATCGATTAAAGAAAACCGAGGCCTACAATATACTAATAAACAAATTTAACGAAAGATATCCAGGAGCAAATCGAGAAACGGTCGTGAAAAAAATTAATAGTTTGCGTACAAATTACCGAAAAGTAAGAAAGAAGATTGTCTTGTCGAAAATCTTTGGTAATGAGAAAGCTGACGTCAGATTGTGGTATTACGACGAAATGAAGTTTTTAGATGAACAAGTAGAACATTCATGCGAGTTACCATCCTCTACAAAACCGGATGTGGAAGTTCCTATTGTGGTGAGTACATTAGATATGCATATGATGTAGTACATATAGTTCGTTTCAAATTATAAGAAAACAACTTTACATATGAACGCAGTGGCGTAGCTAGCATGGGTGACACCCGGTGCGGATATTGATGGTGTCACCCCAAGAATGCAAACTGTCAAAATTAATAAAAATACGATAAACATAAAGTATAATATTATTTATCGCCAACCGTCAGTAAAGTGATGCGTTACCATAGCGTTTTGCGGAGGTAAAGAAACACTTTATCGTACTGTACAATAAAGTACTTTACCTGCCGCTAATATCTGTCAGCGTAGCATGACTGATGACTTTTAAAAATAAATCGTTTGTCACTGTCATAAACTGTCAAAAGTTATTATATCTTTATTTCTTAAATTAACAATTTTAACGGTTGGCGATAAAATTTTGTATGCACCACGTCAGTAAAGTACCTTTACCGAACTCGTCTGTTACTCGCCGCGCTCGCTTCACTCGCTTGGCTCGTAAACCAGACTCGTTCGGTAAAGTATCACTTTACTGACTTGTTACATAAATAACTATTACTGAATACAGATGAGACTAGAATTAATACACCCTCATACATATTTTAAGTGTTTGCATATTATGTACAAACACTTAAAAACTCGTCTTTCTAGCATTAACAGCTGCAAACTCGGAAATCACATCTTCAAAATTTATATTTTGTGTTGCCTCGTGTTCTATTGTTAATATGCCAAGACTGTTAAGTCTCATTTGGGCATTCCACGATGAATTTCAAAAAGTCTAGAGACACCCAATTAGAAACTGTAACATTGGCCGCTTTTAAATGTCTTATCAACCTTAATTGGTATCTCTAAGAGGATACCTCATCATAAGAACCAGTAAATATTGATACAGCTAATTTCAACTCTTCAATGTTCGCCAAAAGCAAAGTATTTGTCTGCACAACCTCGAACAATGAAGTTACATCTTGAATGGATTTTGATCTAGTTCGGAGTTCAATACTGAATCGGTCAAGACATTCCAACATATCCTTTTGAAGTTCAGTTCTCAGTGTAAGTCCTGCATCGGTGGCCAACTCACCGGCCATTCTTACGACGAATTCTTCTTTCTATTGGAATGCCGTAATCTTCCGACATTTTTTCAGTAAGATCTATTGCCTCTTCGACAATATGGCCCCGTTTTCTTCAATATAAAGACGAAGTCCCTCTATTATTATAGCTAATTGATCAGCACTCAAGCCTTTACTTTACAATGCAATCTGAGCACAACCTTGTGCCCATGTTAAGAAAATTTAAGAAGATTATATTGTTAAAGGACATATTATGGATGATTTCCACGAAGAATTTATTACGGTGCCTACGAAGCAAGGGCTAAACGATAAATGATCAAATAGTAGACCAATGTTTTCATGCGTGACCGTATACAGCGCTCCCTATAGATTTTTCTCTCATTTTGAACTGGTTGCTCTTTCTAATACCCAAAATCGTTTTCTACGCAAGTATCATCAGGTTTGGATCGGAATCTAATACTCTACCTACTGGAGAGTTTGTAAGTTTATATTTTTCATGGTGGGGTGTCACCCCCAAACGGGGGTCACCCGGTGCGGGCCGCCCACGCCGCACCCCTCTAGCTACGCCACTGCATGAACGGTATATCGGCGAGAATCTGCATAAATGCAATTGCACTCTAAACATAGAGTATATCATAGACACCATTTAAGAGATATGTTAAGTACTTTTTAAGTAAATTCTGATATCTCCGATGATATGCTTAATTTACGAAAGTAGTTTTTCAAACGTTATTAAAATAAATATTAACAGTGGAATAATTTTAGTTAGGTCATCTATATTTAAAACAACGTCAAGAGGCTACAGATGATCTTAAGTGTGTAGAGACAAAGTGACGATCACGATACCATTTTTTTGCAAATGTAGAACATTGTGGAATGGCCACAATAATTTTCCATTACCTGTAAAATCTTATCTATTTAAGGAACACTTAACATGAGCAGTAAAGTGTTTCGCATAGTCTATGAATAAGTCCTCATTCTCCCATCAACTCTTTGATATACAATAAATCGCATTAGTAGGTCCAGAGCTCAAACTCTTCTTTTACTGAAAATAAACATTACGGGACAAAATCAGCAGATACAGCTATGACACATATAGCAGTTGAGAGCTTACCTCTTTCGTAACTTATAATAGGACCAATCTCTATGAGCTTTAGTTACTAATATGCCACTTGGAATATGTACTGGTATGAGCAGTAAAAAGTAACCGAAGACTGCAGCTGTTTTGCGATATTTTCGCTAGATTGTTACGGACATCATAGAAATACAGAGTTAAAGCAGGTTCTATTTCAGACATGTATAGCAAAACTCATGCGAAAACGAAACACCAGCTGCGGAAGTTAAACATTTCCATTCATTGTATGTTATTTAAATATTTACATATGATAATAAAATAAAAACTGTCTTATTTATTTTTTTAAAAACAACGTAGCGATCGCTATCCAATTTTCTCTTACAACCAGACTTACACTGTAACTTATCGACTGGTTACATTTCACTACTCATGACTGTTGTACATTGCAAACCCCAATTTCATTAACATTATAAATTCTGTTTGTGGGAAACTTATATCGTGAAAAGATGGATTCAAGATTTGAAAGAAAAAATTTGAGCTCTATAGCATTGAATGCCATAACCCAATTAAATAACGTTCCTTTAGGTTTAGGAGAAGCTATTCTCGGATTTCGTCTCAAGAGGCGTAATAACTATTCCTACCAGGCATTTGTTTTCTGGTAATTGAAATTCTGCTTGATTTTAATGACAAATTCATTTTCGAAAGATAGATAAATAGGTAACGAGGCTCTGTTATGTGTTCCAAATATCTCCTTTTGCACAGAGGCGTTTCCGCGCAAATGATCTTGAAGCTTTTTTATACATATTTCACTTGAAGAAAGCCCGTAATAGATCTTCTATAGACAATGAATCAAAATTTGTTTTCCTTTTATATGAAAATCAACTCTTTGGACCATGCCACACAATATCTACTGAATCAGAATAGAACAAATATTTTTCAAAAAATCTCAAAACATTATTATATAACTAACCACAAATAAATAACTCAATAAATGCACAAATACATCAAATACTAGTATTAACAGAATACTACGTATATAACTAAAAAGTTATAAATTACAGAACCAAGAAAATCGTGTCAAATCCAAAGAAGAAACTCGCGCCAAAGAACAGTCGAAACATGGCCAATTAGATCTCACTATATATCGCTTCGCGCCATAAGGCCATCACATAACTCCGACTTACATTGTTGGAATTGATTCTGCTAACCTCAAAATATTGATCCCTAAGTAACGGCATCTAGTAATAACACTTGAAACATTAACTTTACAATAATTAATATTAAAAATTAAAAAGAAGGGAATAGAACGAAATAAAAAAGTGTTGCTGAATATTAAGTTGTCGGCTAATTTCAAGAACAACAATTTTACTTAGATTTCTAATTTTTCTAACAACTCAAAGATAAAATTAATTGAGGATCAATTATGTTGATTTGCTTCAACACTAATCACTTGTGACAAGGTGTATTACTGGTAATAAATACAGCATTTTAATAATCACTATAGCAAGTACACAAGTATACGAGTCTAATTTCAGAACAAAAATTGAAAATGTTGAAATATTCATATAAATCCACTTCTTTCTGATGCGCTCTTTAGAATTACATTAAATCAACCCTCATATACTTTAGAGTTCACATATTTAGATTAGTTGTTAATATTAGTGACGAAGTAACATCTACCAAATTCACTTCAGCCGGATTTTTTTCCATTGGAGTTTAAAAAGAGTCTCTTTGCACATCTACAAATATCAAGATATAAATTTAACCAAAAAATACAGAAAAATATGACAAAGAATTTTCCTTATACTATATTTCGGATAATCAATTCTCATTTTTAGCACAGACTATTTTGGTAAGAACTAAATTACCACAACAGCCACGTTTTTTCCATGAAAAATATAGTATAGTTTCTAATGGTATTCGACATAACTTCCAAAATATAGTAAATACGTAGCACACATTAAATGAAAGGTTGATTGTTTGTAGTATTAGATTAATTTAACTAAAAAAGAATACACAAAATAAATATCAGATCAAATCTTGGATTGAGTTGGTCTTTAGAAATCAATAAATATAAACATTCAGACAATTTATTAAACGATAAAGTAGACCTAAACTCATCACCATTGTTAAATATATTTAGTCAGTAATACAGTTTACCTAATTTCACACATAACATCTGTTTGCAATAGATTTAGTTCCACGTACTTTTTGTATAGACCCGACACTTTTAGACAAGAAATTGTTCTTTATATATTAATTCTTAGAATTCCTAATATCCACACACTATTTATAAGAGTCAAGTGTATGTAGATAGTTAAACTCATCACCATTGTTAAATATATTTAGTCAGTAATACAGTTTACCTAATTTCACACATAACATCTGTTTGCAATAGATTTAGTTCCACGTACTTTTTGTATAGACCCGAAACTTTTAGACAAGAAATTGTTCTTTATATATTAGTTCTTAGAATTCCTAATATCCACACACTATATATAAGAGTCAAGTGTATGTAGATAGTTATTATTGTATATGTCAACCTGACGAACCTACAGTGTAGCGAAACAGCTGTCGTTGTTATTAAATACAGTGTAAATCTTAAACATTTGTTTGTTTTATTTCACATTAAATATCAGATCAGTCAAATATCAATAAAAGTAGGCTTGATGTAATCCATTGATATTGCATAGTTTTAATACGTGTTTTTAAAAATGCTCTGCGATTATCAAGTAATTTATAATGCTTTGGATAGATGGAGTTAATCAAGGATAGATATTTTGAGGTTAACAGAATCAGAAAAATCTCGTTAAGTGATTACCTTAACATCGCGCAGAGATAGCGAAATCCAGTTGGCCATGCCGAAAGTTGTGAATAGCGACATCTATTGTGGTGTACAAAAAGATTTGATTCGTCGAATAGTATGAGGGTTATGAGTATGAACAATCCGAGCCCTGGATGTACTGGCCAATACGATTAACGTGAATTGCTTGCGACACAGATACTTATCAGATATTGGTGGATTATTTAAATAGAAAATCCAGTGGTCGGTTCTACCCGTCTTTACTATAGCGAATTTAAATTTTTAACTACAAATATTTAAAACCTGAAAACTCTTTAATGGAAACCAAATTGGTTACTTATTTGACAACATCTTTTTACTTAAAAATTGCATCAGTTTTCATTTACCACATTAATAAATCACGGTGCATATGAACCATGAATATGATATGAGTCGTTTAAAGTAAATTGTTTAATTCTGAGACACTTCATACATATCATACTTCATCTTTCAATGTGAATTATAAAATACTTATCAATCTTGCTCTTTTGATAAACTTTTTTATTTTATTAATTAATTTCTTAGACTAGTATCTAAGAACTTGTGTATTTTTTCAGATAAAATATGAACTTCCTGATTCATTATTTGAAGTAGACGAATGTGTAGTTGAACCACAGGCTTCAAAACCTCCAGCGACTATAATGACAAAAAGAAAACATTCTAAGTCTATTGAAACTTCAAATCGCAATAAAAAGAGTTTTATAGTGCATACAGACGCGGATAATTCACATTCTTCAATTAATGCGTCTAAATTTCACGACGACTCAAAACGCGCAAAGTTACCTACACATTCTGAAAACAGCATTCGTCCGTTTTTGAATTACAGCTCGATATATTCGTCTAACACGCAACACGATCAATGTGACAGCAGTAAGACGAAGCAGTTAGTTTCTACAACTAACGCAAATATAATTTCAGAATGTAACGAATTCGAATATCTAGCAAAATTATGGGCTTCTGATTTACAAAGAATGGAACCTGAGCAACGCCTTTTTGCCAAGAAAGCCATTAGCGACGTATTGTTTGAAGGAAGGCTCGGTAATCTAGACAGAAATACTGTTCAAATAAGTACAAACAAATAGAAATATGTTGAATCAGTTACAATTACAATATTTACAATAGAATGATTAAAATTCGACATCTTAATAAAATTTAGAAATAAATGTAATATGGGTCCAAAGAAAGAAAAGAAGAAAACGTGGACACGTGAACTCTGAAAAACAAAATAATTTGATGCTAACTGTTTTCTTCGAATGAATGTACAATTTTATGGGAAAACTTTGAAAAAGTTTCTAATTTTATTCCTTTATAAAATGTTTTATTATATTAATAAAATAAATTAATATTTAAGCCCATCAGTAAAATGGTGGTAGATATTATGAAATGTATTTAATATCAAATTCATGTTTAAAGTGACGTAATTTGTTTCTTGATGATTTCTATTATCAAACTTCAGTGATTCATAAATATCAGACATTTCAATTCTCAGCACCTTTTTTACATGAATTATTGCATTGGTTATATTTTATGTAATAAGTTTAAGTAGCAAAATTACATTTTCTAGAACTACGTGTTTTATTTCATCTGTATATTACAGAAAATTATAAAGAACTTTCGTAACTCCTTTCATAAATTTTTTGATGTGCATGTTTCATTAAATGTTGCTGTTTTTCTTCATTAAAATCATCATAATCTTACCTCACCAATAAATGCAATGATTATTATTATAGTGATTAAACCTTGTGAAGCTTCTGGTCATACTTAAGAACCCCAAAAGAGTATAGATTAGAATTCTTTTTATACAGAAATACCACAGTGGAAAATATGTCTTTTCAAGTCGATGTGTATGTTAGAATTTATAGATATATTTTTAATTAACAATTAACTGATATAGTAAATAGCATGGAAAGATTTGGTTCAATTACAAAAACCCTTATAATAAGGACTTAAAGAAAAGTATTAAATGAAGAAGTCCTGGGACAACTTGAAAGGTAAGAATATATCAGTAGTACAATCACTAGTTAGGGAACTATATATGAAAAACTAAAAGTCAGGATAAAATCAGCTGATAGATTGTTTTGCTAATTCACAATAAATGCTTCCTTAAGGATAAATAAATAACCCGCGCATTTTCCAGTGGTTTATATCATTCATGACCTTTATGGCATTTAAGTTCTTGGTTTGATCTTCACTTTATGCGTACTGGCACAATACACTGAGGTTTAAGTTATATATGTGAACGTGATTACTGGTGTCTTGAAACTACAACTAAATAGTTAAGTGCACCTAATAAAGTTTATTATGAATACTCCTCCTTGTGCCAAAAATTAGCATTAGAGTAGGTAATATAATTTTAGAACACGTCTGACAAGAATCCTAAACTTATTCAATCTTCCTCTCTCTCTTACCAACATTAAAACTTCTTGGAAAAAGTGTTTCTATTTACATCAACAATGATAAAAACTCATAGCCCACTTGAATATTTTAAAGTAGACATTTAACGGAGATTCGATCCCGATTCCGATAAGTCGGAACTCCGATTTCGAGTTCGGTTCCGACACTTTTAAATCGGAGGTTGAAATCGGAGGTAGAAGCAGTGATGGTAACCCTACCGATTTTTCGGTAGATCTACCGAATTTAGGTATAATCTACCGATCTACCGAAGTGCTATGAAATTCTACCGAAATATTTCATTCTTAATCAGCTAATCTGCACAACAAATAAATAAATTAGAATAACCAATCTGACGGATGTTAGCTACCTATAAACAGATAGGCAGTTACTTTGGGTGTTACTAGTTTTACTAATATTAGTATTTTTAACAAAAAACTGTTTCTCATTTTCCTTGTCTTACTCTAAGAAAGAATTTATTTACCTAAATCTGATAATAAAGACAGAAAAGCAAATAAAAATTGATAGATAGCAATTGTCTTTCATTAAATTTACTTCAATATAAGGGTATTCACCGATGGTTTTATAGGAAAACCACCAGCCAAAACTAAGAAAAATATTGGGTAAATTCCGCTGTAGAGCAACCGTAGACACGAGTTTCTGATTCATTGGTCGTCATCGGTACGGTGTAGCCAAGGAATAAGGTGGGATAACCTTGGAGATGTATGCTATACGGAAGACCATCAGGAGACAGACCACCATTTGTAGCTTCAGTTAGAAGATCCCCAGTTTTGAGGACAACAACTAACGTCGCCATGAGGAAGACAATGTCAACCTGCGTGCCATCCGAGAACCCAGGAAAGATAAATAAAAGGAATATCGCGGATACATGAAATACAAGAAAAAGAAAAATATAATATTTTTCTTTTTCTTGTATTTGCACTGAATGCTGTTAAAGTTTGAATAAACGTTTATTCCAACTTTAACAGCATTCAGTGCAGATAGTCGTTTTATTCTAAAAATTTATAAATCAACAATAAAAATGAGAATAAATAAAATCTTAATATACGTAATGAAAACTATTGTTGATTAGTGATAAGTGAAAGTATGGAAAAATACATAGGGCGAAAAAACACCACCAACAAGGTTTTACAACCGAACAATATTCCCACAATTATAATATTTTTTATATTTCCGAAGAAGACAAAAATAATATGTCGAAACGTAAAATAAACACAAATTTTATTCTACGAAAATAGTTTTTTAATTGTAATGCCGAAAATTCCCACAGAGAAAAATATCATAGTTTATATTCTACACGGCAAGGAAAAATAACTGCATAATATATATATATATATATATATATATATATATATATATATATAATAATAATTTTATTTCAACCACTTTGTTTATTTTTTCTTAGCCGTATTTTGTGTATAATTATTAATAATGTTTTTCTTGGAATGCGGCTTTAAGGGTAATAAAAATTAAAATTGACGTTTCGACATTCTTTTATTGTCTTCATCAGAAATTGATCACAGAAAAATCATCTGACTGTGACAAAAGTTTATTTCTTGTAATCAAAAATTTATTTCGTTTCATTTTAATTATATTATTCTATATAATTCGATGGATTTAAATGTAAATCTTCGGAGCGTGTCAAATTCTCAAAGCGAACACATGTTTATATGTTCAACGAGCGTTACATAGCCGAGCGTGACGGCTCAGTCTTGTTCAGTGCCCACAATCAACGCAACGCGCCCAAAGAAGTTTACACTTCAAAAATCTTCACATTATATGTATTTACGTAAAATTACTTTTATATATCTGAAAGAACGTTTTCGTTGACCTTTATAGAGATTCATTCAAATTTCTTGTAACACTTTTTTTGTATGTTGTATTTTAAATTTCTTAATTTTGGCCATGTATGAATATCTACAGTCGGCCAGTTCGGCTCGATGCATTAGAAAAAGAAACTCATCGTTAGGGGTATCATTTATGTTTCCCGCGAGTGTAAAGCGTATGGTGTCTACATCTCATTCTTATTTTATAAATTAACTCTGTAAATGATTAAATACAGCATATTTTGAATTTTAAGTAGTCCTTAGTGTAAACAATGAAATTTGATTTCAGCCTGCAACTGACATACCTGAAAGTGTAGAAGCCCTCATGAAATATTTGCAGGATGATCTGGACGTCGGCGCAGTAGTTTTTGATTACGACATAAATTTGAATTATTTGCGAATACAAAGAGCTATGATATATGCCAAAAGAACTGATGTACTCTTAATTACAGGGGCTAGTGATGCAGAAGTTCCTGTGGGGAAAAATTTATCTCTGATGGGTAAGAAATTGAAATATTTTGTATAGTTAAAGACACGCTATATGAAGACTTGTTCGTTTGAATGCAAATTTTAATAATAATAATATTTATTAAATTGCCCAACAGGTCACCCCAATACAGACAATATAAACAAATCATAAAGATAATACATATGTGAAAATTGACAACAACAAATATTAAAATATATATAACTAATAAAAAATATCATCAGCAAGGCTATTGAAGTTCCTGGCAGAATGCACCATAGGAGCCATCAGCAGAAAATTTGTTCTGGCAGTGGGAAGCAGAAGCGTTTCATTCACCCTTGAGCATTGACGAGGCACTCGAAAGCCAATTTCTGCTAACAAATCCGGAGAGCCTATCTTAAACAGAATGATATTTTTTACAAAATTAACACTAATTTGGTGTCGCCTTGCTTCAAGGGACCCAGCCTCATGTCGATCCAGGAGCAACTCATAGTCAAACCCACGAGGAGGGTAAGATCCATCTACTTTATAACATAAATACTTTAGGAATCTGCGCTGTACTGATTCAATTACATTAATATAGCAATTATATATAGGATACCACACGACAACGGCATATTCCAACTTGCTACCAACCAGTGCATAATAAAGTGACTTGAGTGTAGCTATGTTGTCAAAATCTCTGCAGGTGCGGATAATGAAACCGAATGCTCGAAATGCTGACGCAGTGACTAGGGAAACATGATCGGCAAAGGTAAGCCTTTCATCAAATGTAACTCCGAGATCTTTGACATGCGTTTTGCGGTTAATTGCGATGTTGTCAATGGAATAATTCTTGCAAAATCTACTGGGTCTTCTGGTAAACGAAACAAAACAACATTTGTCGATGTTCAACTTTAATTTATTTAAAGAGCACCAATGTGTGACTCAGTCCAAGTTCTCTTGAAGAGAAAGGCAGCATCCTGAGCCCCATCAATACGATGAGAATTTTTTAAATCATCCGCATAAGCCAAAACATTACAATCGATTGAAGTTATCAAATCATTGACAAAGATGTTAAATAATAAGGGTCCAAGATTGGAACCCTGGGGAACTCCAGAGGTAGAAACATACATCCCCGACTTGTAGCCATTATAGTAAACGAAGTGACTTCTTTCAGCAAGGTAAGAACCAAAAAGTGTTAACAGTGAGTTGCTGAAATGTCAATGTTGCCAACTTAAAAATTTAGGCCACGTAACCTTCACTTAAGAATGCTCGAAATGCTGACGCAGTGACTAGGGAAACATGATCGGCGAAGGTAAGCCTTTCATCAAATGTAACTCCGAGATCTTTGGCATGCGTTTTACGGTTAATTGCGATGTTGTCAATTGCATAATTCTTGCAAAATCTACTGGGTCTTCTGGTAAACGAAACAAAACAACATTTGTCGATGTTCAACTTTAATTTATTTAAAGAGCACCAATGTGTGACTCGGTCCAAGTTCTCTTGAAGAAAGGCAGTATCCTGAGCCCCATCAAGACGATGAAAATTGTTTAAATCATCCGCATAAGCCAAAACATTACAATCGATTGAAGTTATTAAATCATTGACAAAGATGATAAATAATAACGGTCCAAGATTGGAACCCCGGGGAACTCCAGAGGTAGAAACATACATCCCTGACTTGTAGCCATTATAGTAAACGAAGTTACTTCTTTCAGCAAGGTAAGAAGCAAGAAGTGTTAACAGTGAGTTGCTGAAACCGAACAAACTCATTTTAGTCAGGAGAGCGGCATGCTCAATGGTGTCGAAAGCTCGAGAGAAGTCAGTGTAAATAACATCCATCTGCCCCCTATCGTCCAGTGTTGCACATAAAGCCTGAGATAATGTGGCGAGATTCGAAGTGGTAGACCTCCTGGACATAAAACCATGTTGGCACGGCGACAAAAATGATTTGATACTGCTCTATGTACCATGTGCTTCCAGGCGACCTGCGTATAGGGCTTACTGTAAGATAAAACGACGACACCGAGAGTTTGTATGAGTTAGTACGAGAAAGCAATATACAAACTGCAGTACAGCTGCGCTATCTAGCCTCGTTGCCCTGCTTAAACGGAAAGTCAGCCTAGCCCGTTCTAGCCTCAGCGTAAATCTAGTCGAATCCCCTCTTTTCCAACACTACACTCGACCAAGGAGCAGTTTGTATATTGCTTTTTCGTACTAACTCTTACAAACTATCGGTGTCGTCGTTTTATCTCATAGTAAGCCCTATACGCAGGTCGTCGGTAAGCACACTGTATGTTCATATAGTATAGCCTCATACACCTTGGCAAAGTTTGTTAGGATTGATATTGGTCTATACTTATTAATATTGGTATTATCTCCCTTTTTGTGTATAGGACATATACACGCTACCTTCCAGGACTGAGGAAAGACAGATGTGTGCAGAGATAAATTAAGTATCGCATAAGTTAGTACCTTATGCGATAAAAAAGAGTAGTGTATGTTTGAATAAATTCAAAATTATTGCTAACAATACGGTGTGGCGTAGTGACTTTACAGACAGCCGTCTGGTAAATAGTAGATCTTGAATTCAAATCCCAGCCACAGCAGAATTTTTTCTAATTAAAATTCACTCTGGTATAACTATCAGAATAGTTAGTGTAAAAGATGTAAAAGTGCGCATATATAACTGAGAAAAAATTTACCTAATTATTTATATATTAAATTTGAATTCCCTTTTGTGCTATAAACTGACAAGTTTTAAACAATTAAGTGACAGACGTTTCTCATACGGCGAAAGACTATTAATATCAATAATAATCAGTTATATTTAAGGTCCCAATCACTTCCATAAGGCTCTGGAATATATGGTTGGTCGAGAATCTATGAAATTTGGAAAGCCAGGCAAATATCTGAATGCTTACGTTGCTGACTATTTTAAATTAGATCCGAATAGGACCTTATTTATAGGAGATAGGTAGGTATAGACATATACATACTATTTGAAATTAATTTTTTTTTCCGATCCAGGTTTGTAGTGAGTAATACAGGCATTTTTAAATATTCAAATGATTTAAGCAAATATCTGAAAATTCGTACGAGATAATGACTAGAATTGCTTTACATTGTTCTTTACAGCCATTACCTAACATCTACAGAAAAATAAAAACAAGCTAAACGGTAGCTCATGGCCGAATAATCTCCCTTCAATATACCTACTCAGGTAGCATACAAATGTTCTATAGATGCACAG
Organism: Amphimallon solstitiale; assembly: GCA_963170755.1. Classification (NCBI taxonomy): domain Eukaryota; kingdom Metazoa; phylum Arthropoda; class Insecta; order Coleoptera; family Scarabaeidae; genus Amphimallon; species Amphimallon solstitiale. The sequence continues at coordinate 27,197,587 of OY720678.1, forward strand.
AAAGCATTTTTTTGTACGTTCGAAATATGTTCATGTCTGGTAAAGTGTACATTATATAAACATCCTTAGGACGTTCGTTTGGCACTACTTCATACTTTCTAAAAACTTCACCTAAATGACATCCACAGGAGTTTTTGATGTTGTTTAAAACAGGCTTTGTTTCACCATTCTATCTACTCAAATTGTATGACACTCAGAACTTCCTATACAGGCGATATCTCCATCATATTATATATAACTAGAAGGTGTGGCGGGTTTTTTGAATTCATTTTTTATTTTACTCTTTCTCGTTTTGTTAAAATTTGACAGCAACTTCCAGCAAACTATGATGTATCACCGCATTTGAAATGATACCTGCAATTGTTTTCGACAAATAAAATTAGTGTGTAATTTGTAAGAAGAGAGTGGGGCTGATGGTGTAGCAGTTTTTAACATTTTTCCGCTTCAAAGAGCAAAATCTGAAACAGTTTTTGTTTCATCATTGTTTTTACTCAAATAAGGGACATTTATATGACTACATTTCTTATTAAAAAATAGAAATTTTAATGATTAAGTACGTAACCTCTGCCAACAATTTGTAAATTATAAAGATGTGTTAGGCTACTTTATAAACCTCCTTACTTTTAAATTAAAAACACCATACAGTTAATTTCCATTTATTTAGTTTACTTCTTACCCATAATACTCAATTAATTAGTGACTATGCTCGTCGCGGCGTCACCCATTAATGAGATCCACAAAACCAGGGTGCAAGATAATTGTGTGAATCATCGTTAATAACCATTATTAATCGCTTATGATTAATAATATTTCCAGATGTTGACTTCGAAGTAGAACCGTCGATGTCATTATATCTGTGACCCATCCTGTATATCTAGCTCAGATTATTAGTAAGAGCGGGAGATTACTCAAAAAGATGTTAACTAATGCCCGTTTCGCCACCCATTTTAAAATAATAAAGGTGGGGTCCCTGTTGTTAAAGTATTGCAGAATTAAAATGGGAAATTGCACTAACTAATACTAGGCCTACCTCAAAGGAAACAAATTAATAAACACAAAAAGAATTTATTAAATAAAAACAAGAGAAATTTGAAATATAAAATTTAGTTACATTACAATAATAATATTAATTGAGGTATTAATTACACAAAAGAAATATTGAAGCCAAAATATAAATGATTGTGTAACGAAGTTCCTTCGTTAATTGTATCAAAGTAACATTTTTGAATGCATAATTAATTTATTTTGTAAATATTAAATTAACTGTATGAATGTTATTTTGTTCAAAGGTGAATATTGTATAGTGTGAAATGAGTCGACCTGTATGTATGATCAATTGTTGTAATAATTCTTGTTGTTTACTTATTTTTAAATGGAAACATACCGAATGCCTACGTCATGCTCAGAGTCGCGTATTTCATATCAGTATCGTGTGCAAATTTTATGTTTTGAACGGTTTTTTACTTGCTTACGTAGGGGGTTTTAACATATAAAAGGCCCTCATCGAGTTTGCCTCGTTCATTTTACATCTCCGACTTGTCCCAGCTCCTACACCTATCTTTATTCAGCCTCCGAATGGCGTGGAAGAGATCAGGTTATTTCCTTATGAACGTTCTGTATTCAGGTCTTTGTATCGTGGGACAGACGTTCTAAATCCATTTAAATCTCGTCCGCATACTTCTCTCTTACTCAGGCCAGGTGCCGTGAGAAGATTGATGTATTACCTCTTATAAACCCGCATTCCGTCAAGGTCAGACTTTTGATGTCGTGATCTCCGTAAATCCGAAATTAATCATAATTATTTATTTCAGATGTTTTGCGACCGTTAATTTCCGATATTTTGCATTAACGCGCGCCGTGTATTTGTATTTCACCGCAAAGCTATTGACCAGATATCCGCTCGAGCCCGTACCAAAATAAGCGTATTTATATTTCACCGCAAAACTATTGAACAGATATCCGCGCTACTCGAGCCCGCACTAAGATAAACTTTAATCTTATGATAAACCGAAATATTCATTAAATGAGCATGCCGTGACATGGAGATAGTTTATAGAATAATTTAAATTAACCTGATTACGTATTCTAATTCAAATTGACAGAGACACATCTTGTTTTATTTTTATTAAGAATGTTAGAAATGTATTGGGATTTATAAGTGACATTTCAGGGGATAAATTTGAATACATGTTTGATCTTAGGTTAATTTACGATAAATGCAACTTCTTTTAATGATTTAAAGATGTCACTAAAGCAAATTCGTGTTATAATTAATTATGTACATATTGTATGACTTTGTGTATATGCGTAAATGTAAATAAATAAATGTGTATGAATATTGGTATTGTTTTGACAGATAATAAAGTCTATTTTTAAATAAGTTTCCGCACGTGTTTTGTACAGTTTTCTTTCCACCGGTCCGTCAGTAATGAGTGCAGTAAATGTAGAATTAATTCAATAAACACTAACATATATTAAAACAAAAGAATACTCACAATCTCCACTTTGTTAGCCGTAGAGTTTTGTATTCGCATGTCTAATAATCACAACACTTCACCTGCCATACTTACATTTATAAGTAGTGCCAACCGGACGAAGTCGCGAAATATGATTTCACTAGGGGAGGACGTCTAAAAATTTCGTGACATTGGTGCCTGTATGCATAGGCAACCCAAGGTACTTGTGTTCAGGACTGTGCCTTCCGCTGCATAGTCGAGACATGCAGAAGACTAGTCTTATAACGATCGCTTTGTTTTGTACTAGTATTATTTAAACAAGCGAGCATGTTATAATTGCTGAATAAATGAATATTTAACTTTAACTTTAGTTGTTAAAAATGACTCAATTCACACTAAATTTCGTTTGAGTTTAATAATTACTAATTCATTTGTGAAATAAAATGCAAAAGGAAAATCCCTTACCACAAAAAATATATATCAAAAAAAAAAAAAAAAAATGGAAATATGGATTAGGTACGTTTCGCGATTTTTAATACTAACTTTTGTGATTTGGATGATTTCTTATTTGAATTAAACTCGAAATTCACTACAATTAATTTCACGCTAGAAAGGGAAAACAATGATCAACTACCATTTTTAGATGTTTTGGTTATAAAAAATAATAATAACTTAGAAATAGATATCTTCCGAAAAGAAACCAATGTCAACAAGTTTATAACAGCGGATTCAAATCATAGTTTTCAGCAAAAGATGGCTTCTTTTAATTTTCTTATCCATCGGTTGTTAAGTTTTCCACTTACAAAAGATAGATATGAAAAAGAATTTAGTTTAATTAAAAAGATCGCGAATTACAATGGTTTCGATTCAGAAATAGTAACTAAGCTTATTAGGAAACATCAATTTAAGAAACAAATTCGGGATACTACATGCTTGCTACCTCAAAAAATTCTTTGTAATAAGTTTGTTTCTTTACCGTATCATTCAGTCACACGAAATTTGAACAGAATTTTTAAAGAACAGGAACTTCAAATCGCGTTTAAATCGGGAAATCATTAAAATCACTTTTAGGGAACACTAAAGATAAAATTGAGGTAGATCAAAAATCTGGTATTTATGAAATAACCTGTAAAAACTGTATCAAAAATATGTAGGTCAAACTAGGCGTTCAATTTCAACTCGTTACAAAGAACACATTGCACATTTCAGATACAACAGACCGGAAAAATCTAGTGTTGCTCGACATATTTTCGATACAGGCCATGGCATGCCTACAGATAGTCTTAGATTAATTTAAAGTGTAAATAATTTTAGAGAATTAGACAGTTACGAAAGTATTTACATACATAGAAATAGAGGTAAGTTAATGAATTCTGACAATGGACCGTTACCCGAGTCCAGCTTGTACGGATTATTGTAATTTAGGGGATTAGTCTGTCACGGTTTAGAGTACTGTTATAGTCCGTTAGATTTTAGATTAGAGTAGTATATATAGGGATGTCGTTTCTTAAGAAATCAGTGTTATCCCACTGGTGATTTGGTGAAGAGCATATCTTCTAAGGTTACACCTTAGCCAAAAATACCACGTTTAACACTCTTTTTTGTTTTATAGATATCTACTGAAGATGGCAAAATACGTATTTAGTTTTTTTTTTTTTTTTTATATATATTTTTTGTGGTAAGGGATTTTCCTTTTGCATTTTATTTCACATTTTTAGCCACAGTCTCCACCCATCATTGGATACTAATTCATTACAAAAACAAAGAAAACCAAATTTTAGAGGGACGGTACATACAGAAAAGCAAAATAATAAGAACTGGTTCGACATATAAACAATATAATAAAATTAATTGGTCAAATTCGGTAAACTAATTGATCAAATATGGTGCACCATTTACCTTAAGGCTGTTCTTACGCTCGGATTGGCTACCACGTTGCAAGCGTTTGGAAGAAAACTAATTGTGCACTCAAATTTGTGAATTTTTGGTTCTAGTTGGTCTTAATATATTGTTTAAAGATCAATAGACGATTGTATAACGATAGATTTTAAATATTAATAACTGAATTAATGCGATATTCAACCGGAGATCAACGTTTTTCGTGTAATTAAAAAAGCCAGTTTTAAATATGTTTGAAAAAAAGTAAAATTATACAATCATGCTTTCATATTTGCTGTTCAAGAATCCAAAATAAAAATTGAAAAAATTGCAAAAGTAAGCCAGTAATCAATTTTCCCCGAACCCGTTGCAAGGCAGTATTTAGGCACTGGGAAGTGGCGCCCCCTGCATGCAAAGCAGAGTTCGCCAGAAATTACTTTTGCAAGTATTAAAAGAAATTGAAGGGGCCCAAAAGATAAACTTTCGTGTCGTTCATTATTTATGCTGCTATTTTTACATATGAAACTAGTAAATTTCAGGCAAACCGGAATACAAAATTCTTTTTATCTTACATTAACGGCTGTTGATGTATGCATGTACAGTTCTGTGCAATAAAGTGGTGTGCATGTCTTATTGCTAATTTTGACATTATTTTGTCAATGTGAAAATTGCTTATTTTATCCTGTATTTGAAAGGTTAAATAATGCCTTCATTATTGACATTGGTCATCAAAATGATTGGCTCTAATTATGTTTTATCTTGATTATTATTATATTTGAAATTATTGTTTGTAAAGATATTAACATTAAAAAAAACTTATTATATTATATAATTATTTAATAATCAACACGCAAAATAAATACAAATAAAAATAAATACAAAAACAAAATAAGAAAACATTAATAAATTAATCATACTGCCGTTTTCTTCAACGACTTTATTTAAACGATAGGCATTGAATTAAGTAGTTAATTTTCATCTGCCACTAATTCTTCCCACGCCTTTTCTATATTATCCCAAAGAGATTCACATTTACAAAACAAATACATTGAGTGTATATTTTCTTAGTTAATAAATCACATATACCGTGACTTCAAATACTTTCCTCATTAGAGTAGGCTGTTTTTAAAGTTTATTAGGTAATCAATTTTGGTGTACATGCTAAGCTTTTGAAAACTTCAAATTATGATAGTTGTCATGCTTAAATTCAAATTATAGACGTCTATTATTATTTACGTGCCAACCAAACTATCAAAATTACCTACTACCAATCTATATTTGTAAATGGTCAACATTTACGTTGCCTTTCTCCTCCTTCTTCTTGTCATCTATCGCCTGTTTTCTGCAATCGGGTTTTCTTATAGGCATATTTCTCGTTTTTCTTGGATTCACAAGTTCAAGTAAAACACAATTTTTATAAAACGAAACTACATTTCTGTTTTCAAAAAAAAAATCGTTTCGAAAAATAGTTTCTGTTTTTAAGGCCTGAGGCGTCCATACTGCGAAGATGCAATATGACCACTTGGTAACGTGTAACTGTCCCTGGATCTGATAGTACCATTTGTGACTGGTGTTCATCTAGTTGTTTGTTAAAAAAAAATATTTTGTTTTTCGTAATTCCTTCTTCAGGAGTAACCTCTCTCGCACACCAGGGACACTTAATTTCCACAATCCCCCTCTCTTCTATGAGGCCTTCTGCAGATCTTCCCAAGAAAGGAAACTTTGAGTCTATGAAAAAACCGCACGGCTGTATTTGCTTTCCAATAATTTCTTGTAGTTTTTTCTTGGCAACCTCCGTACTTTGTTTACCGTGTTCGCAAACACGGTAAACAAACTCGTAAGCTGTTTCTCGCCAAATCTCGATGCTGTCAGTCTTTTTGTCTTTCGAGGTACCACACTTCACACTGCTGCTGACCTCGAGTAGTAAATTCAATTTCTTTGATTTCACCTTCAGATTAGGGTAGCCTTTTTAGAAATGCCGTCTTTTCTAAATTAAACTCTCCTGGAAGCATATCAGGTTTTTCACAGTTTTCACCATAATACTTATCACAACTTTTTAGTTTTTCCCCACTTGTGTTATTTTTGAAGTACTTTCGAACGGCCGTGGATTTCCGTTTGGCGTTTTTTTCTTTATTTCGAATTTCTATTTCAGTTGCAAATTTTCCAGGACTGATTCCATACCCAAGATGCTTTTTCATTTTATATGTTGGTCTCTTTGTGTTGTGGCTTACCACGGCGGCGGCGCACCTACTTTTATTTGACCTTTTCTTGCAAAAATTAATTCTTTTACCACTACCAAACTTAGTAATGATTGAGTTGAATTGTTCAACAATGTTGTTGTTAACGTCATAAATTAGACTTGATGCATGTCTTATAAGATGATTTTTATGTCAGTAGTTTGGTATATAAATCTAAAAAAAGCATATTAAACATACACAAGCCTAAGCCTACAAATCATGTGAATTTCATACTTGTTCCTTTAATGGATGACATTACGCAGCCCGTAGGAACATAGAGAACATCGCAGAAGTAACCAATCTGTCAACCAATGTCAATTGTCAATATCACCTTTCAAGCGATTTATTTTTTCGCTATGTAAGTGGAACTTCTTCGTTTTTCCTGAATGCTATTGCTTTGCTTATTGCCCAACCTAATGTTAAGTGATTTTTCTAAAATGAAAAATATCTCTACTGTGCTTCTGTTGACGATTCTGTTTTGAACATTGCTAACATTTTTAATTTTTTTTTGCTATGGCCTCAATATCCAATGACCGTAACACAATTTTATATCATTCGCGTTTTGATTTGCCCCTTCACAAGGAAGGCTCATAGCAATGTACAAGACAGACACGCAGAGCATTCACGTATGTACGTTTTGATAAAACAAGAATGAAACATTTTTTCCTGATTTTCTTGGCGAAGGTTTAATGGTCCTGCAGTAGTGTCTTTACATAATTCTCTGAGTTTCTTGTAGTAGTTGCGCATCAAATGAATTTTACACTCAATTTTCTTGACGACAACAGTATCGTATGGATTTGACTCCAATATTTTCTTACAGCAGTTGTTATCACCGTCAGCAATTACTTGATGGTAGATCAGTTTATACATTTCCTTACTCTTAACGAAACCTTCTGCTAAAATATCGGCCTCCATACTTAAAGAAGATCCAATCCACTTTTTATAGCATTTGTGACCTTTTGCAGAATTGTGAATCCGCCGTTTCTGCCAACTTACAAATAGTGCAAAATTTATTTCGAACACCAAGAAAGAGAACTTTTTTCCTCGATATTCCATAATTGCAGCAGCTCCCGACAAAGAATCATATTTACTACGATGTGATCTTTTGGGCCAACAGCCGTCTGCCACGACAGTAATCATCGGAGTGCCATATTGACCCACATCTCCAACGGCAATGGCTAACTCCCTCTTTTCCTCAGCTGCTGGTCTCATACTTTCCAAACATTCTGCTCCTACGCATCAGAAATCTTATCATGAACAGCGTTTTACATACGGGCTGACATGCGAGGCAAGTCTAAGGAAGATGCAATTTGTTCCAAATGTGAAAAATCAGACTCTATTGTCATAATCCCAAGCACAGCGTCTTTGTTTACTTCGTCATTATTGTCGTCAGAGATATGTATTTTTAATGTTCTATTGCACATATTGCAATGGAAAGTCGATATAAACCGGTCATTTCATCTTTTATCAATCGCAAATTATTTAATGAGCAGTTAGACTTGGGACAAGTGGTTGTGCAACTCAAAAAGAGACTTCATGATGTTTATTTTCAACTAAACAAACAAGCCATACATATATGTATAATGATAAGCTATATACCGGGTGTCAACGAGATCATGTATCAGCCCGGCATTTATTTAATACTTAAAAGAAAATTTTGAAACTTTGAACATTTATATGATTCATTCATTCTTTTTCAGTTCATATTTGGTTTCTACTGAAAATTTTGACATTTCTGTCAAAGGTGGCGGTATCTATCAAATTTATCCATTAAAGTGAAACCGCTTCCTAACAATTGCCGAACCAGAAAAACCACCAAATAACCTATTTCTCACATTTACACGCATTGCCGAAGGAAACATTTATTTCACAATAGAATTACTATACAACAAAAAATTTTATTCTTAAGTTGGTTTGAATTTAGACTACTTTTAGAAAATTTTAGATTTTCTACTATACCTATCTACCACTAAACCACAGCATATTTTATATCACTTGGAAGCTAAAAATTATTCCAATTATGGCAGTGCAATTAAAAATAGATGTTACAATTAAAATAAAACAAGTAAATTTAAAAAAATAAAAAAAAATTATAGTTTAGATTGTACTGGGGATGCATGAATTCGTCATTCGTTGCTAGGAAAGAACGCGAAACAGGTAGAGTAGAGGTACAGTCTAGTTATTTTAATTCTCCTATCCTCCCTTATAACAAAACGGAGTCCACATTTGTATAATATGTCTATATAAATTTTACATTTTTAAATAAACTTTTATAGTCACAAATATTTTACCCATTTTATAAGTATGGTTTATATAACACTACAGTGGTCAAGATGTTTCGAAAAGTTTCACAGCACTACAACCTCAATCTCTTGTATGGTAATTTGATAAGCTTAATGTAAATATATTGTTATAGTATAAAGGCATACGTTAACAATATAATATGGAAGGTTATTAAAGTTACAAAGTTTAATTAAATAAACGTAGAAATATTTATTATGATGTGTTTAAAATAAGATTTATTGAGTTAATCATAAAAGAGGTTTATTGCATTTAACAAGTATTCGAATTTTTATAAATAACCACCTGTATATGGAAAGGTTGACCATGTTCATTGTTCTTAGAAGTTCAAAATATTCTGGAAAGAAGAGAGTTGAATATTAGTTGTTATTTTGTAAAATGTATTATAAATTTGTAAAAACTTGGGTAATTGACGTTTATGAGGTGATAAAAATATTTAGAATCTTATTTTGAAAGGTGTATAGATTGTATTGTAGAATAGTTCCCGGGAATAATTTGAAATACAGGAACTGTCATTATTTGACATGTGTTCAGAAATATAAATGTAGAGAGGTATTGGGATATGAATATGAAAAGAAGGGTTGATAAAATTATGAAAAGAATTTAGATATTCAGATAATACAATTTTAAGAAGTATTCTAGGTATATTAGTGATTTTAATAGCTATGTTGTTGATGGTTATTGCTGTTGTAAAACTTTGATTGGAGAATACAAAATGAGAAAGGATTACTAGGGAAATGAATAAATAAACGGGAGAATTTTTCAAATTCTAAAAAGCGGTAGACGTGTTTTTGGAAAAGAGAATATCTTTTCTGATATTAACGCGATAATAGATATTTATAAATGAGAAAAGTGAGTCTTGAGTGAACTTCGTTAACTACAAATAAATTAATATAAAAAAAAGTAATTGGACTTACCAATTTGTACAAGATACAGGTATATCCGAAGAAGGGTTGTTATCTCCGGGATCATATAAGTTTTCAGAAGGCTATTTAGTACCTGAGTTTTGAAATTCCATAAAGGTTGAAGAAATCTTCAAGATCCGGTTATTATAATAGGTGGCAGATTCCAGAAGTACTGGTGTTTTAAAGAGGTAGCAGATTCCAGAAGTACTGGTGTTCAAAAGAGGCAGGTTATCACAAGAGATCCATAAAGGTTGGTGAATTTCACAAGTTCCGGGTGAATTGGAGAATTTGCTGTGTACGAAGAGATTTGGCTTAATATCGTAAGGACAATTTATTCCCACATCGAGCAAGTTCCTGTACAGGATAGCTGGTATTTTTCCTTCAAGAATTTGAACTAGATTGTAGTTTATCAACATCAGAGAAGTGGTATCCGTCCAAAAACGTCATCAAGAAGTGGATAGTACTCATCTAAAAGAAGAAAGCATTAAGTATTACCATTTAGTATTTTTTTTGTGTCAATATTATAGAAAGATAACATTTTGTGAATATTGGAGAAGATTTAATTATTAGCAATATAATTCAGTATAGAAATAGACTGAACTAATTGTTATTACAACAAGTACATTTGTTATAAACAACATAAGTCATTTTAATTCTCTACTATCCAGTAATAAGTCAAGACATGAATAATTTTCATTTGAATACAAATTTATGGAGTTATCAAGCCAGTAAATAGTTTTGAACACATTATAATAATAGTATAAATTCACTTGAGAAGAAAGTATTTGAAAGAATTACTAAATTTTGTATATCAATAATTAATAATATCAGAGTACTTACCTGCATTATTTAGTTGGGTTTGGAACTAAACACTTTGAGTAAATATTTTATAAACGTCAAATATCAAGTTTCCATATTCTATTTATTGTTAGCAAATGTCCCATATTTTTTAAAAACACACGAATTTTGAATACAAACATATTATTTATTAGTAGAATATCGTTTTATTTTATCATTGTCAAATTTTCATCTAAAGGAAATATTTTGGTTTATTTATAACCTCAATCAACCTCAATGAAATAAATGTCATTTGATATATTGAAATGGAATGAGTAGTAGTGACATCTAGGTGTTTTATTATACACTTCTTAGTAAATTGGATTATTTAAAGAATAGAATGCATAAAAATATTACAGAAATCGGTATATTATAAAATGTTAGTTTAGAAGGAAAAATAAGTAATTCAAAAAGGAGTATTGAGATTTATTAAAGCATATAATTAAAGGCAAAGTTAAATACGGTAAATTAAATTAAGAGTTAGGAGAGAGTAAAAATAATTTAAGTAAAGATAAAATATAAAGCTAGTCGGGCATATAAATAAAATACCTTCGTATTATGAGTGAAATAGTAAATGATATATAAAGAGATTATAAAACTAGCACATACGAGGGTTGTTCAATAAATGATAACAATTTTTCAAAATATGTATAGAGTGTTGTTTCATTGCATATTCAGTTCAATTTATGACATTTAAACTGTAATAGGATTTGATAATTATTTGGAGGATTGAACTGATATGTATGAGATATTACCTAGTACAATATTAAATACTTTATTTTTTAAAAATATTTGTTGAAAGGTCATCGTTGGCAAAGAGCGGTACAGTTCAGGGAGACTAAGTAGACAAATAAACTTCCTTTAAAAAAAGTAAGTAACTTCATTCTGCATTAGGCCGCAAATTTTTCTAATTGCTCTCGTACCTTAGCTAATACATATAGATCCATACCCAGGATAATTTCTACCATTAATCAAAAAACCACAAATGCTTACCGTATGAGATTTTGATTCGAAAATGCGTGATTTTTCACCTCCATCCAACGACAACACCTGTTGTTCGATTTCGCCAATATCTTCGTCAACGTCCTAACCCAAAATTAGTTTAAAAACAGGAAAAGGTAATTCAGAACGAAAGCTTATAACAAACGTTTCTTTTTAATGGAAATGTTTTACGTTTTATTCTTGACGCATTTAGTCGCAGACGAGTTTTGTTACCCCTACGGTAGTTAGAATCGTTTTTTCCCATAATCTTACGAATTAAAACGCTCTCTCTGCTAAGAATAAGAAATAGCCCTCAGTCGGTCCGGATCTGTCAAGCACTCTCATAAAATACAGTGCGCAGGTATTGAGCGCATATTCACCCCACTCTCCTCCACATCGAACTATCTCTGTCTCAAGTTAAAAGGGGTTCAAACGTTAACGTAACGACACTTCGCATGAGACAACGATTGCTGTTCCCCGCACACTTGCCCCGCCAACCAATGCAAGTGATTGTGAGAGAACAGCCTTAAAAGTTCCACAAACTCAATATTACAAATATCAAATCTTTACTAATATTTAATACATTCCAAAGTAATTTGACCATATCTACAACAACAAAAAAAAAGAAGATAATAGTGACTATTACAACACACAAATTTAAAAGAACATATACAAATTTAGACAAACACAAAGGTTCTTGATGGTCGTGTCTTGCGCACAATAATATTCAACTTTATAAAACAAATATCTAACTTTTAAAATTTCTGACAGCTTTGTAGTTGTACAGTTCTCTTGCCACATGAAGTACAAGAAATAAAAAACTCAAATACCTGGAAATTTAGTGTTCCAGTACGCCAACAAAGATTGTCCCGGACGCCTATTTCTGTCGCGCTACCGTTCGATGTTGTTAACGGGCCCTGAGTTGATATTGTCGGTGAGATATCCTCTCAATCCGGACCAACGCCGTAAATTGAAGGACGATAGATACTCCAACAATATATTATTTGGAAATCGAGATTTAAATCACCCTCACCGGTGTATCCATACTGTGGATATTAACACCTCATTTCCATGGACATCTTCACCAAAGGGCTAGCGGACTTCAAAAACGCCGGGACCGGAGTTCAGATTTATTCAACTACCACTCACTGTTTAATTGTACTATGATGGATGTAACAAACGAATCTAATAATGAATGTAATACTGATGTTGTAATAGTGAATCATTTTGGACGTGCTTCGCCCTTTTAAAGACTCGGAGGTGGCAGAAGAACATTCTGCAGAATTTAGGCGTCGGAAAGACGCTGTTGGATCACGCCACCAGAAAATGCGAAATACCTACGCAATTTCATGCAACAAGAAACTATGAAACTATTTAGATAACTTTAGAGGGACAAAAATGCATACGTCGCCAATCTTAAATTTGAACAAAGAGTCCTTCATAAACTAAATATTTTAAATTGAATATTTTAAAACGGAATAATATATGCGACGCAGATTTTAATGTTGAAAATTTTAAAACGTAATTTATTTAGGACTGGAAATATAATCTGAATTAATAGATTTAAAAATATCTAACATATAATATACAGGGATGAATGAATTAAATGTTCGCCGCTGTTTTTTAAACGTAACACCCATACATATCCTTCTTTATGGAATACGCGGCAAATCTAAACAGTTTAGCGTGTCCAAGACCTGACATAAGTGTACAATATTATTGTAGCTAAAGGAGGAAGTTATTGCATAATATCAGAATTACTTACCTTATAAGTAATATTCACATTCACAGTACCATATACATGCGTGATTCTGCCTTACCCATCAACATGGCGTCTTAACCCTGGCATTTGATTGATGCAATTATTGCATACCAATGATCATTCAGTAAAGGACGTCAATGGGAAATATTTTAAAGAGCATCCACTGGCCAGTACTTTTAATACAATCTATATTTAAAGTTCTTGGATGTTTGTACATGTAATAGACTAGAAACGAACGTCCTTCGGACATTGTGTGGTATCTGGGTAGAGCTATTGGGAGATGACGCTGGTTATTATCAGTATATTGTTAATTATTATTAATATATACATATACGTATTAATAATAATATATTTATATATAAATACTCAATGCAAATGAGAAAAGAATAAATTATTCACATATCTACCTCTACTATTATTTAATAATATGATGACATTTTAGTTTTCTTGATATGGCTTTCGCAAATGAAGGTGGTTATAAAAAATTAATGGTGCTGAGCGGCGTTACAAAACTTCAAGATATCGAAGATTGCAGTGATCCTAGCTTATTACCAGATTACTATATGAATTCCTTAGCAGATATGAATAAATTAATTGAGAATTTAGATCAATAATATAGTTAATCTAATACAAATTAGCCTGTATTATTTTTATACAAGTTCAGAATTATAGGTAATAAATACTTTAAAAAGTAAAAACCAGTCGAGTCAATTGCTGAAGTTTATTGAAGCTGGGTTATTCCTTAGTCCTATTTGATACACTATTCTGTATAGTTTTCTGCATAATATAATTTTGTATCGTCCTATACTCAATATATAGGGAGAAGCTATATAGTTTTTACTTTCTTATACGTAGTATAAAGGGGTACCGTGATGACAACAATTTCCATCCTCAAAATTTTTGCAGACGTCCACGTTTTGAACTTCTCTGATACCGAAAAACATCGATCACGGCCAAAATGTTGAAGCTATCAGAACCAAACCTTGTAATCGAAAGTCTAATCATCCCCTTAAGATCTGATTATATTTTCGGTTAAGTGAGCGAAAAATCTAAATTTTGCCAATATTTCGCCAGCTACTAAGTTTAGAGAAACTTTTAAAGAATACAAAAGTACTCGAAAGTGAATCTGAAAAAACTTCCTACCAGAAGTAAGTGTTTCACTCTTATCGAGAAATAGTTTTTTATGACTATGCATGTCATGCTTTCTATACAAATATATTGAACTGGTCTTGTATCTTAGCCACGACCAGTCAAATATGTAAAATATGATTATTTAGATTTTCGTTCATGTTTTAAAAGATTCACTTTTGGACGAACCCTCGTACATTGTGGTTAAAATAATTATTGTTGAATTGGGCATATAATTAAGGTCAAATGCGTACACAATGTACGCAGACTCGCATCACACATAACAAAGATATAAAACATTTGTATCCTGCTCATTGGTTTACTTATAAAAATGTTTACTTTGGGTCGACAAATATGGCCATTGCAAAAGTATGATTTATAATAAAAATCAACTAAAATTGTTAAATTTGCAAATTAATAGGGATACTTCAATATCAATACTTGATGTATCATAGGTTTTCGTAAGCAAATGGAAATGTAAAGACCGTGGAAAAAGCAATAGCATCTTTTTGAAAAACATATCAGTCAAACGCGAATGTCATTTAAAAAAGTCAAATATCTCCCTAATTCAGTAAAGAAACAAACTTTTGGGTACAGACATATTGAACCAAAAGCCCTTTACATATTCAAGTACTGTACAGACAGGGCATGAGCATTATTAAGATTTCACCACATGTTTGAATATAGGTTGTCAAAAATCACCATTAAATAATTTTAATTTTTATAAATGAATTTTTGTCTGGTAAAAAGAAACGGAGAAAATGTACTTAGTAGTTAAGAAAACATTTTTGTAAACGCGGTATAATTAGAGATACACATATCAATTATGTATTGTTAGAGAAATCAAACATTATAAAAAGCGATAATTTTTATGAGCATGACTGTACTAGAATATCAAAGAGAGCACTATTAAAGTTTTTAACACGCGTTTAATTGTCAAAAACCAGAATTCTAAATTGGTATATAGGAGAAATAAATTTCAAAAGACTGTATAGATGCAATAAAATCGCAAAACAATGGGGTTTGCACTTTGAAATGAACGGATAATTGTCGGCTTGATTGAATTTTGTTGGTTGCCTTGACAACCACCATACAAACATGAGAGTTATATAAAAGGCAGTACCTGAATACAAACAGGGATTCTTCAACAATAACCAACCAGTAAGGTTGTGAAAAAACAAGTTCCTTCAAGTTAACCAACCAGTGCCTTCAAAATAAACAACCAGTAAGGTTGTTCTAAATATTCGCGAGCATCCCACATCTGTGTAACAACGTGCGGTAGGCTCATACAAAGTGCGAGTTAGTGTCACTTCGAACTTAAGTCCATCCTGTGTTTAAATATTGGACAAACCCAGGGATTGAAATAACGTACTGGAAATAAACAAATAATCAACAAGGATCCTAACCTCAACTACCAAGAGATTAAAGAATACGTACCTGCCTATCTACTACGAGTCTACTCATCTGTACGCAGAGCCACCCAGACGACCAACCTGGACAACATATCCAGAGAATCAACACGGAGGATCAAGGAATACCTCCATCTACGAGCACCTGTGGACCTACATCCAAGAACGACAGCAGTACCTGCACCCTTTCCAGCCAGCCAACTTAAAGTTAAACAAACAAGAACAGTATGTAAAGTGACAATTGTATAATTTCGTGTTCATTAGAAGGAACCAAGATAAACTTGTAAATGACTGATAATCAAGTCAGACTTAATTGTAATCCGAGTTTTTTTACCAAGACTAAACGTTCATTTCTCACGTAGCCCGTTTTAAATAGTACATAATAGCCGGATATATTTATATATTTAACCTATAATTCAATTACCGTTCATGCATTTTAATTAGACTACATACAAAACGTAATACGTACGTGTCATATTAGTTTTTTTCCTTTGACGAAGAGTCAGGACATCATATAGAATCCTAACGTCAAATCCATTTATTTACCATTAAATTGGCATACGAAGTAAATATTGTTATGTGTGTGCCTGAAATTACCAGCGTAGAATTATTTGTTCATGTTATTTCAAGCAGGATTATGCCTAATGACATCCTTCACAGAGATGTTTGAGCTGTAAACAATAATAAGTTTATATTCAATACAGCAATAATAAAGAGTATAATCAAAGAAATACCTGTGTTTTCATTTGACCCAGATACATTATCCATCAACCTTGACCGAACAGCTGTTTTAAAAAGCATGCTTGGTCGTACGTTTGTTATATTAGTAGATTCTCCGAGAACGTCCTGTGGAACCCCTTTGGACGAAGATATAATATAGAAGTAAGTCGTGTACCTTTCCTCAGGTTAACCGAAGCCAAATAACGACCCATTTTAATGAGATTTAATTTTATTAAAGTTCAAATTCAGAACGTCAAAACCGACAACAAACTGATCGTTTATGTTTCTCATAACCTAGCTATCATAAGAGCACATACATTTTTTGTTTTGAATTTTTCTGCATCCACGTGTGTGTGACCCAGGTACACCAATTGTGGAAATAAATTTGAACTGTTACAAATTCAGTCGCTTAATAACTAATCCGTAGTCTCGATACAGAGAGCCGCCAATTAATAATAAAACATTAAATTTATTTGTAGTTACAGTAGCTTTCAAATAGATAAAACAAAATCAGTGTCTCATGCAAAAATTAATACAAACCGATGCTCACCTTATAGGTAGGCAACCAACATAGCTAGCCGGAGGCAATTAAAAATTTAAAATAATTTTCAATTTATAAAATAATTACAAGACCTTCTAAACGGTACTTACCGTATCATATGCAAGTGTTTTTAAAGGGGAATACGCATGTTATACCCCCACAGCAATATTGAGTTTATGATATACGTAATTATTCCACCAAAAAACATACATGTAAAAAAGAGCTGGCAAACTTCTCGCAGGCATGTGTAATATTATCTTGAAAGAATAACTGAAATATAACATTTCAAGTTTCGTCACTTGCGTTATCCTGATAAGTATAGCTACTATATTTAGGACAGCTGACTCGTCGGCCATTTTGGAGATAAATGTCAGTCATATCACGATAAACTTATACCGATATGCTCACTTTAGCTGTCAATGACGTCATTGCGGGGCAAGTCAGATTGACAGTTCTCATATGGGCTACATTTTGACGCAGTTATCTCCAAAATGGCGGACGAGTCAGCTATGCTTTATATAGTAGTTGTACTGATAAGCACAAAAAATTCTGTGTAAATTGATAAACCTTCAAATCAAACTTGGCAAGTTTTCAAAGGTTTTAATAATATTAATATCTTTAATGAATGAACACCTGCTAAATTTATTTTAATTAAATTTACACAAAATTTTCTATGCGTACCAGAACAATGCAAGTAATAATAATAATAATAATAATAATAATAATAACTTTATTTGTCTAACGCTTTACAATTAAAGGACAACGGTATTAAATATACATACATGTTATTTAGAAAAAAATTAAAAAGAAAACATTCTCTAATTAGCCATTGGTGCAGAAAATATCATCGTAGTGGAAGTTCGAAAAGCGATACATCTTGACGAACGGAGACCCCTGCAGTAAATTCGTTCTCGCGAAGGGAATTTGGAAAGTAGAAGAGGAACTAGAGGATGATAGTCTGGGAGTAATAAAGTTCAGTTTCTTATAAATCGAGCTCCCTGGATATCGCGTCGGTGCTTCAAAGACTGAAGGCCATGTGTCTCCATCAGCAACGAGTAGTCAACACCTCGCGGAGGATAAGTCCCGGTAATCCTGAACGAGATATTTCAGAAATCGCCGCTGAACCTTTTCAATGGAGAGCTGCAGGTAAATATATTGCGGAGACCATACTTGTGAAGCATACTCCATCTTACTACTGACCACAAAACTAAAATATAACGTCTTCAAAACTAGTGGGTTGCTAAAAAACCTAGACGAACGCATAATAAAACCCAAAGATCTTGAGGCTGATGCACAAACATGATTAATATGGTTGGAAAAACTTATTCTGCTATCAAAAAGGACACATGTGCCTGCGAGAAATTGGCCTACTCTTTTTTTACATATTTGTTTTTCGTGGGAATAGTTCTTGTGTCTTAAATAGATATGCGTATATAAAGAACAAACGACTATATAAATATTTAAAGGGAAGTATCGTAATTAAAGTAGTTATTAAAGAGAACTAAAGTATGGGATTAAACTAACTATTTAAATAGGCAACATCAAAATTTTATCAAGATTAAGTAAATATTACTAATAAGTGAGAAAATAATTCAACTGCTAAGCATACATTCGCACTCTATGACGCCTCGACATAGTACTCTATAGATGTTGCCCTGCCCCGCCACTTTTCCGTACGATGCGAGCCACATCATTACTGTGTAGTAGGTATTTAGGATAAGGATATAATATAAGATACTAATAATTTTTTTACTAATTTTCGATTTTTCTCCAGCACCAGACACTACTTATGTCCAAAATTTCAAAGCTCTGCCTTAATGGACTAGATTTATGATGATCTATGAGTCAGTCAGGAATACTGCTTTTTGTTGGTAACTTGACTCATATGAAAAAGATCAACGCAAATAGCCAACGAAGATACATGGAAGTCGAAAATGATTCGCGTGGGTTCTTGTAAATATCGCACAGTGCGCGCCGGTCCTATTTCTTGCGAGTGTGATGGAAGAAATTCGCCTGGCGCATTCCGTGCACTAGGTTTTAGAAACTTGATGTGAAACAATTTTTGTACAAAGGAAATTTCACAATTCGGACCGGAGAAAATACTTTCACTCTTACTAAAAACAGTTTTTTGCAAACATCTTGCAAATAATGCAATCCGCACAAATTTATTTTATATTAAAAAAAAAATAGAAACCGCACATACGTATAAGAAAGTCGTGTGAAAGGCGATATTATGCCGATCCATGCATATCTCGTCAGAATATTACCATGGAATAGGGAGGCAGACTGTTTTTCTATCCAACGGTTAATTCAAAATCTGTTCGACTCTTTTTTTAATGATTGTTAAAAGAAATAAAGAATAACTAGGTTTATGGTACAGTTTGTTCTAAAATTGTATTTGTAACACAAATATGTTATCTAGTGTAAATATTCTTTGAATAATATAAAGTCTTCTATTATTAGTCCCTTTCTCCCACAATTTTTTTATATTTGATATATACCTGAATAAAAATTAAATTTTCCCAATCGCAATTATCACTGAAATTAGTTTCAAAACATTTTAAATATAATTCAAAATTTGCCGAAGAAAAATATCCTTAGGAGCAAAAGTACAAAAATTGGGTGTTATCAGTGGCGTAGATAAAAAATTTAGGCTCCCCCGCAAAATTTTTAGGGAGCCCTTCCAAAATACTTGTTTAGAGATAGGAGCATAGAATGTGAATATCGGAGTAATTATAATAAATTTATTTTATAATAAAAAAGTCTCAATTATATTTAGTTATTTATTTTATAATAATACATTTGAAAACACAAAAAAGCTAATTAGAAGACAAAATGCCGAAACGTCTTTTTTTCAATAGTAGGCAATTTTCAACTAACTCTTCCAAATCAACGTACTTTGTTTATGTTCGATACTTATAACAGCCAAGGCACTTAACCGAACTTGTTTAATGGTGCTGCGTAAATAGCTTTTAATTAATTTTAATTTCGAAAACGTTCTTTCTGCTGTTGCAGATGTTACCGGTAGTGTTAAATATAACTGAAATAGTGTACATAGATCTGGAAGACTAGTTGCTAAACATGCATTTTCCACTATTAATAAATTGACCAAGTCCTTAATAGAAGATTTTTTTTGTTTAATTTCATTAAACAAAACGTCTTAAGATTAATTAATTGAATCGGCAAATCTTCTGAAAAATCAATTCCATATTTGCTCAGAATATGTCTTCCGTATTCCACTATTTCTTCATTCGTTAACTTAACAAATTTTGAGGGATTAAGAAACGAGAAAAGGTTTACAACTTCATTTATGGAGTAACATCTTCTAGATAATTGATTGATAATAATATCAAGTGACGCATTAAAAACTTCTACTTGAATTTTTTTTATCGGGGTAGGAATTACACAGTCGTTTTCACATTCATCAAAAAACTTTTTAATTCTCTTCTGGCGTTTATATTTTATCATAGGCTGAATATTCCAAGATTCTGCTAGACTTTTAGCTTCTTCTTCTAATTTATCAAAACTTTGTCGCAATTTGCACGTCTCTTCTGAATCACGTGAAGGGCCCTGAAGTTGCTTTGAATTTAAGTTAACAGTTTCGAGGATTTTACTCTGGAAAACTAGCAATAGAATAAACTCATAATTATCCATTTTATTCTGCTGAGACTTTGCTTCATTTTGCTTTTTGCACACCAGGATAATATTTGACAAACATTGCATTACAGACTGATAATTATATTTTATTGACAATAAGCATGCAAATCTAGAAGACCATCTTGTTACGCACAGCTTTTTCAGTGTGTACTTAATTTTACTTCCATGTGGTGTAGCTTGATGAAGGACTTGCCAGCGTGGCAAGCTTTCACTAAAAAAACATAAGTGCTTTGCAAAAGATCATAAAAACTCTGTAGTTTAATGATGTTTTTGACAGGTTCAAATTATGAGTTGAACAATGAATATAATCAGCTGTAGGAACTCGATTCTTAATTCTGGCTTGTAAATCATTATATTTTCCAGACATATTAGCAGCCCCGTCGTATCCTTGCCCTCGACAATTTTCTATTTTAATTTGGGTTTCTATATAAGTAGAGATATTTCATTTCTTTTTAAGAAAGAGCAAATTGTCAATACCAGATGTGATATTTTCTTGGAACTGAAAGAGAAATACGAACAATAAAAAAATAAAACTGGACGAACGTTTTTAGAGTAAAAAATACAAATACACGTACTGTTATAATTTTTAATACTAGAAAACAAGTACATATAAAATAACACATATTTTTTTTATACATGACGGATAAAACAGAAATAGTTTTGTAAATTTCATTGCTAGTGCGGGGCCCTGAATTTTTACCCCCCCCCCCCTATTGCGGGCGCCTTATCTACGCCACTGGGTGTTATTCTTTTTAGTTCGTATCATTTCATCTTCCTGGTATTCTATTTTCTACTATACAAATATCTATTTGCCGATCATGAATATATGTATATGTTAGCTTTGGTTATCTATTCTTTACTTACCACGTTTCATAAAATATGTTAATTTTATCGCCTTCAAACTGTGACCTTACGTTTTATTCAGAACTTAAATAACACTGAATATGTTTAACCAATATGTTGTACAGGGTGAGTCATCTCCGCGGGGAAGGCAGATTGTGACTTTATAAAAAGATATTTCGAAGTAGTTTTCATATTTCCATGTTAGAATTATAGAAGGTATGCTAACCCGCATGTTGTCATGATGTCACTTGGTAGATTATCATAACAATAAATAAATAATAAAACAGAAATAGGGGTTTGGTCTAAATACATATATGCTTCTATTATTTTAATATAAAAATATCCTATTAATCATACAATTACATGTCACAAAATATTTGGGATTGTAATCAATGAATTCCGTAAGATCAACATGGATATTATTGATTTATTTGATATTAATTGTTCTTATATTTAAGAATATATCATGTAGAAATATATATATCTATACATCCTTTAACATTTTGAAATCTGGTAATTTAAAAAAGTTTCACATCAATACTAAAACTTAAGGCAGACGAAATAACCAATATCGAAAATAAGATCAAGAATTTCCTTAATCAAAAAAATGGAAGCTCTATTTTCAACAATTTTTTCAACGTGTCTTGACAAAACAGCAAGGCAAATGCAAACAAACGTTAGCCATATATTTGAGTGTAGGTCAATTATGTGTTGGTAAGAGGTAATTCAAAGAAAAACAAACCAAAACACATATACAGCTATAAGATATTACACCTGTTCTTTTGCTGCTTTTAATTAAAAACCCTCGCTTTAGTGTGTTTACTAAATTAATTAAAATACCCTAAAGGTGCACGCACACTGAGGCGAGGCGAAGCGAAGCGAAGAGAAGATCATTTATTAGGCCTGATAAAAATGCACGTAATCAAATGGGTGCCCGCACACTGGAACGTCGCGTGCCGAAGCGAGGTTTTCCAACACTACACTCGACCAAAAAGCAGTTTGTATATTGCTTTCTCGTACTAACTCATACAAACTCTCGGTGTCATTGTTTTATCACACAGTAAAATGCATCCGCAACTTGCAAGCAAGCACTTGGTATAGGGCCAACGTGGGTTTTTCGTATTCCAGACACTCGGCTTGTATTTTTGTTATTATAAAAACTTGACCAGTCGTACTTATACCTTGTCTAAACTTATACTGATATTAGCCTCTATTAGTATAATTCTTGATGTATGTAGCGACTATTTTGTATGTTATGTTCAAAATCGAAATAACTCTGTAATTACAAAATTCACTTTTATCAGTGATTATTTTATCTATTGTCCCTTTATTACATGCATTCATCTTGACAGGATTTTTCACTTTTTCCGCATTTCCAAGAGCATATATTATTGTGTGCGTTTTATTGAACTTTCTCCTACATATTTATCTAATGCAGCAGTCTTTTTGTGGTTAATGTATTTGCGTCTTTTTCCCTACTTATTTACTACTTCCTGTTCTCTGGTTAGTAACTCACGGAAGTACTTTGGCCACCTGTTTAGATTTAATTGTCTTAATTGAATCCGAATGTATTATAAAGATGCAGTGCATTATATATTCATGCAGCTACCTAAAATGCTTTTTGTACTCTTCACTCAGTACTCTTATCCATATCTGGTATACTTAGGACCAGTTTTTCCAACTACGATTAAATAATAATAATAATAATATGTCTTCATTATCCAACAGAACACTCCATTTACAGGATAATTATTACAAAATAATTCAGTGCTGCTACTCTATACAATGTAGAAATACAAACAAGAAAATGGGTGTGCTTAAAACCACACAGCAGAAGTGTAAACTTCATCAAGACGAGGTTAATAATACGAAATACAACTTTTTTTTTCGTTCTATATTACATTTATATAATCGTCCGCAAAGTTACCAATTCGCGAACGCAACACAGTTCGCGAAATACAATTTCGCGGCCGTTGCTATGGCAGCGGCCGTTAAAGTAAATACACATTTTGACACATGTTTAATCACACATTCTGCGACTTATTTTGACAACAATCAAGTATTTGTAGTTTATTATATTCGTCTCATTTCCATGGTAACGCATGTAAAGCAAGTAAACCACTTTAATTTAGCACCTTTAGAACTAAATTAAATTAAATTGTGTCTCAATTTAAATTAAATCGATTGAAAAATTTAACGGTTGCCCAAAAAATTGTATGTATATCTTGTCCGCGAAAAACTTTAACGTACTCGTACTTATTAAGGAGATTTTCGGACGCATGTATATATATATATATAAATAGACGATATGAATACTGGCTTTCGACTCCCGCCCTTGGTCTAGTGGTTAAGTGCTGGCCTCTCACCCAGGCGGCTCCGGTTCACTTCTGCTCTGGGACATGAATTTATTTATTCATTTAAATTTCAAATTAAATGAAATTAAATACCTCTATATGATATATTTATTTATCTTGTTCCCTTAGACGACTTTACCCGAAGAGCGTTACATATCCGAGCGTTGCAGGTCAGTCTTGTTCACTGCCTACAATCAGCGCAACGCGCCTAAAGAAGTTTACACTTCAAAAAAAATAAAAGAAAAAAGAGTAACAAATGTGCTGAAGAAAACAACAACAAAAAATGAGGTGTGGCCACCACACGACTTTCTTATACGTATGAGCATTTCAAACTATACAATTTTTAGAATTTTTTTATACAAAAATTATTCAAAATCCTATTCTAAGTACTTTCATTCTCTTAATAAATCGCTATAAAATGCATCCATTGCAAGATATTCGAAAAAAAGTGCTACTCGCTAAGAGTAAAAGTGCTACTTCCGGTCCGAATTTTGAAATTTCATGTATACAAAAAATATTGCAAATTCAACTCTAAATACTTTTGTACTCTTAATAAATATATATAGAATGCATAATTTACGACATATTTGCAAAAAACCGCTATTCGGTAAGAGTAAAAGTGGTACTTCCGGTCCGAATTTTGAAATTTTTTTTATACAAAAGATATTTAAAATTTTCATGTAAATACTTTTATACTCGCAATGTACCTGCCTAGAAAGCATGACTTGCGAGATATTCGCAAAAAACCTATTTTCGATAAGAGTAAAAGACCTTCTTCCG
Source organism: Amphimallon solstitiale (assembly GCA_963170755.1). Lineage (NCBI taxonomy): Eukaryota > Metazoa > Arthropoda > Insecta > Coleoptera > Scarabaeidae > Amphimallon > Amphimallon solstitiale. The sequence goes on from OY720678.1 coordinate 27,222,376, forward strand.
GTAGGAATTTCGAAAAACTTTTTAAATAAAATTGTTCTCAATTTTAATTTTAAGTACATATGAATTCTTTATAAATTTGTATAAACTTAGTATTTGACGAAATATTGGCAAAATTCGATTTTTATACTGAAGTAAACTGCTACTTCCGGTCTACCGATTTTACTGAAGAACTAATCAGATCTCAAGAGGGAGATTATACACGTAAATACAAAATTTGGAATTGATATCTCCAGCGGTTTGACCGCTATCATGGTCACAGACAGGGAGACAGACACACACACAGACATTTTTTAAAAACCACTTTTTTGGTATCAGGGGACCTCAAAACGTAGACATCTGCAAAAATCTCGAGGTCGAAAATTTTCATCATCACAATACTTCCTTATACTACGTATAAGAAAGTAAAAAGTCTGTCATAAATCAGTCAGAGTCCAGTGAAAATTGCAGCAAAAATCTAGAAATCCAACCACACAGCTACCTGAACGGATCCAGAAAAATATAATACTTGTCATCATGTGTGTAAGTGGTGCTTTAAGGAGAACGTTTGGGTAGAAGAGCAACGTAGTCAACGACTCTAGGAGGATAAATGCCATCAATTCTGAAACTTATATATTTCAAGAAATGCCTTTGTACTCGTTCCAAGATTATTTCTTGGTATAAATAGTGCGGATACCAAAATATAGCACCGTAATTCAGTCTATTTCGAACGAAAGCGTAATAGAACGGCCTCACACCCAGTAAACCATTGAAATTCCTGCATCAACGGACAAGGAAACCCAGCAATTTAGTAGCCGCACTGTAAACTGAAAATATATGGTCCGTAAATCGGAGAGCAGAGTCGATGAGGACTCCTAAATTCTTAAAATGCGGATGCCTGGGTATTGCTATTAGATTCACATGGTAATCATATTTGTTAGTGCAATTTATATAAATTACTATAGTTCGTTCTAATATTGACGCCATTACCTTTTTTTGATTTTTTTTCTGTTTTTCGCCCATATTTTTTAAATATTATATTGTGTATAACTATATAGAAATTTCATTTTAGTATATAAACTTAGGATTCATTTCGTGAATATAGCCTCTGAGGATTTCTGTGTACATTTTGTACAAATTTGTAATATGAGTTAAGACTGAAGTTTGTCGCACTCTGCGACAAACTTGAGTGTTACTGAAACAAATTTATTGATTACTCTTACTGATAAATACAAAAAAAAATGTGAAAAATGAAAACAACGTCATATGAATTTAGAAGTTATTTAAAAATATGTACCTAAAATACGTATATGGCATGTATTAAATCATGCAGATTAGGAATAGTTTGTTGGTAAAGAAAACTCTGCATCTGCAGTCTCAAGCTGGACTATCAATCGCATTCTAACGGTATAAACTATTCTAAACTCTTTCCATTACTATATCTGAGATAATTTAACTGAAAGATCATATATGTACCTATACCTATTACCTGTTTATTACAAACGTAATTTTATTTCCAAATTCCTATAATCAAAGAAGGTAGATTGAGAAAAGCTTGTTTCCAAATAGGTTTACTTAATCTCAATAAATAATGTCCGTCGAACATGTTCGTCGAACAAAACCGTCGAACAAATCTGAAGTGTGTGGGGTAAACAGTTTTAAAAGACGACGATTTTTTGCAGTGGTGTAGTTCTATATAGTTCATAACCAACGTTTTGCCGAACAAAACTGTAGTCTGTGGGCAACTCACGTTCGTCGTTTTTGTTCGACAGACTTGTTCGTCGAACAAAAACGCAGTGAGTGGGCCCCTTTAGTGTAGAATTTAACTTCACATCAACTTTACCATCTGCAAAGTATTCGTCCAAACCCAGCCCAGCGCCCAACCAAACTACGTAAAGGCTCTGCAAATACTCTCAACGTCAGCTTCTGTAGAATTTATTCTATAATATTCATTTGTAATTTTTCAATATAATAATATGAAGGGCCTGGTGTAAAAAAGGGGTCAGTGATATGGAATTTTTGCAAAAAAATAATTTGATTTAATTCTTTTTATTTATTGATGTTATGAGAGTACATTTATCTTAAATTTGGATATTATTTGACTTGTCCCATTTTACACCAAACCCTTCATATATTAGTATGTTAATGACGTGAGTTCAAGATATTTTCAACTAAAATGCTGCTAAATACAAATTACAAAGAGAAAATACCAAACGCAAGACTAATTTTCAATACAATATTATAATATATAATATTGAGGATATTCAAGAACTGAGACAAATTTCCAGAATTGTAATGGAATTAAAAAACTGCCAAAACTCATTTTTCAGAGAAGATAATGTATCCTAGCTATCATTTAATTATACTTCTGTAGTAAGCTAAAATTACAAACGTAATTACCTGTTCATTTCATTTATAAAAATGAGGTGTGCCCACCACACGACTTTCTTATAAGTATGAGCGTTTCAAATTATAGAATTTTAAGAATTTTTTTATACAAAAATTTTTCAAAATCCTATTCTAAGTACTTCTATTCTCTTAATAAATCTCTATAGAATGCATACTTTGCAAGATATTATCAAAAAAGTGCTACTCGCTAAGAGTAAAAGTGCTACTTCCGGTCCGAATTTTGAAATTTCATATATACAAAAAATATTGCAAATTCAGTTCTAAATACTTTTGTACTCTTGATAAATATATATAGAACGCATAACTTACGACATATTTGCAAAAAATCGTTATTCGATAAGAGTAAAAGTGGTACTTCCGGTCTGAATTTTGAAATTTCTTTTATACAAAAGATATTGAAAATTATGTTTTAAATACTTTTATACTCGTAATGTACTTGTCTCCGAAATATTCGCAAAAAACTGATTTTCGATAAGAATAAGAGACCTACTTCCGGTAGGAATTTCGAAAAACTTTTTAAATAAAATTATTTTCAATTTCAATTTTAAGTATATATGAATTCTTTATAAATTTGTTTAAACTTAATAGTTGACGAAATATTGTCAAAATTCGATTTTTTCGCTGAAGTAAACTGCTACTTCCGGTCTATCGACTTTACTGAAAAACTAATCAGATCTCAAGAGGGAGATTATACACGTAAATACAAAATTTGGAATTGATATCTACAGCGGTTTGACCGCTATCGTGGTCACACACACAGAGAGCGTGACACACACACACAGACAGACACACAGACATTTTTTAAAAACCACTTTTACTTTCTTATACGTAGTATAAGGAAGTATTGTGATGATGAAAATTTTCGACCTCGAGATTTTTGCAGATGTCCACGTTTTGAGGTCCCCTGATACCAAAAAATGAGGTGTGGCCACCACACGACTTTCTTATACGTATGAAAGTGTTACTTCCGGTCCGAATTTTGAAATTTCATTTATACAAAAAATATTCCAAATCCAACTCTAAATACTTTTGTACTCTTCATAAATATATATAGAATGCATAATTTACGACATATTTGCAAAAAATCGCTATTCGATAAGAGTAAAAATGGTACTTCCGGTCTGAATTTTGAAATTTTTTTTATACAAAAGATATTTAAAAGTACATTCTAAATACTTTTATACTCGTAATGTACCTGCCTAGAAAGCATGACTTGCGAGATATTCGCAAAAAACTGATTTTCGATAAGAATAAAAGACCTACTTCCGGTAGGAATTTCGAAAAACTTTATTAATACAATTTTTCTCAAATTTAATTTTGAGTACATTTGAATCCTTTATAAATTTGTTTAAACTTAGTAATTGACGACATATTTGCAAAATTCGATTTTTTCACTGAAGTAAACTACTACTTCCGGTCTGGCGATTTTGCTCAAAATCTAATCAGTTCTCAAGAGGGAGATTATATTCGTAAATACAAAAGTTGGAATTGATATCTACAGCGGTTTGACCGCTATCGTGGTCACACACACACACACACACACACACACAGAGACACACACACACACAGACACACAGACATTTTTTAAAAACCACTTTTTTGGTATCAGGGGACCTCAAAACGTGGACATCTGCAAAAATCTCGAGGTCGAAAATTTTCATCATCACAATACTTCCTTATACTACGTATAAGAAAGTAAAAAGTGGTTTTAAAAAAATGTCTGTGTGTCTCTGTGTGTGTGTCTGTGTGTGTGTGTCTGTGTGTGTGTGTGTGTGTGTGACCACGATAGCGGTCAAACCGCTGTAGATATCAGTTCCAACTTTTGTATTTACGAATATAATCTCCCTCTTGAGAACTGATTAGATTTTGAGCAAAATCGCCAGACCGGAAGTAGTAGTTTACTTCAGTGAAAAAATCGAATTTTGCAAATATTTCGTCAATTACTAAGTTTAAACAAATTTATAAAGGATTCAAATGTACTCAAAATTAAATTTGAGAAAAATTGTATTAATAAAGTTTTTCGAAATTCCTACCGGAAGTAGGTCTTTTACTCTTATCGAAAATCAGTTTTTTGCGAATATCTCGTAAGTCATGCTTTCTAGGCAGGTACATTACGAGTATAAAAGTATTTAGAATGTACTTTTAAATATCTTTTGTATAAAAAAAATTTCAAAATTCAGACCGGAAGTACCACTTTTACTCTTATCGAATAGCGATTTTTTGCAAATATGTCGTAAATTATGCATTCTATATATATTTATGAAGAGTACAAAAGTATTTAGAGTTTGATTTGGAATATTTTTTGTATAAATGAAATTTGAAAATTCGGACCGGAAGTAACACTTTCATACGTATAAGAAAGTCGTGTGGTGGCCACACCTCATTTTTTCGTTATCAGGGGACTTCAAAACGTGGACATCTGCAAAAATCTCGAGGTCGAAAATTTTCATCACAATACTTCCTTATACTACGTATAAGAAAGTAAAAAAATGAGGTGTGGCCACCACACGACTTTCCTATACGTATGAAAGTGTTACTTCCGCTCCGAATTTTGAAATTTCATTTATAAATTCAAATATAAATTTCAAATCCAACTCTAAATACTTTTGTATTCTTCATAAATATATATAGAATGCATAATTTACGACATATTAGCAAAAAATCGCTATTCGACAAGAGTAAAAGTGGTACTTCCGGTCTGAATTTTGAAATTTTTTTTATACAAAAGATATTTAAAAGTATGTTCTAAATACTTTTATACTCGTAATGTACCTGCCTAGAAACCATGACTCGCGAGATATTCGCAAAAAACTGATTTTCGATAAGAGTAAAAGACCTACTTCCGGTAGGAATTTCGAAAAACTTTATTAAAACAATTTTTCTCAAATTTAATTTTGAGTAGATTTGAATTCTTTATAAATTTGTTTAAACTTAGTAATTGACGAAATATTTGCAAAATTCGATTTTTTCACTGAAGTAAACTACTACTTCCGGTCTGCGGATTTTGCTCAAAATCTAATCAGTTCTCAAGAGGGAGATTATATTCGTAAATACAAAATTTGGAATTGATATCTACAGCGGTTTGACCGCTATCGTGGTCACAGAGAGAGAGAGAGAGAGAGAGAGAGGGGGGGGGGAGGGGGAGGGGGAGGGGGGGGAGGGGGGGGAGGGAGAGAGGGAGAGAGAAATTTTTTAAAAACCACTTTTTTGGTATCAGGGGACCTCAAAACGTGGACATCTGCAAAAATCTCGAGGTCGAAAATTTTCATCATCACAATACTTCCTTATACTACGTATAAGAAAGTAAAAGCGATTCAATTAGTAAGTAAATCACTGATAAAAATCATTATTAATGAATTCCAAAAAATTCTTTCAAACAGCAAAGAAAAGGATAAGAAAACATCACAGCCATCAATAATAATAAATCACAAATCACTGGCTAGTATTCTTTCATACACGAAACACCAGTTAAAATATCTCCGATTAACGACAGTTATAATGAGAGATTAGTGCTAAACGGTGTTGAAAAAAATGAGGTGTGGCCACCACACGACTTTCTTATACGTATGAGCGTTTCAAACTATACAATTTTAAGAATTTTTTTATACAAAACTTAGCCAAACTCCTATTCTAAGTTATTTCATTCTCTTAATAAATCGCTATAGAATGCATACTTTGCAAGATATTCGAAGAAAAGTGCTACTCGCTAAGAATAAAAGTGCTACTTCCGGTCCGAATTTTGAAATTTCATGTATACAAAAAATATTGCAAATCCAATTCTAAATACTTTTGTACTCTTAATAAATATACAGTGATGTGCAAATGTATGGAACCAAGTAAATATCTCTGGAGTTTCTAGAGATGTAGAAATTAAATTTGGTGGGTAGATATTACACTATATTTTGTATTTAGTTCGAATGTTTTTATCGCAATTCAACTTCCAGTTTAACCGGAAGTAATGTCAGCTTGAAATTTTTAAATAGAACAACCTGTATATTATTTTAGTTTTGAATAGAACACTTTATTGCGAGTACAAAAATAATGGGTTCGATATGTTTTATTTCATGGCCAACCGTGATATTAACAAAAAAAAAATTATTTTTGAATGAAAATGTAATAATATCTGGTAGTCCATGTAATAATTGTAGCAGTGACAGTTATTGTCAAAATAAGTAGTATTTTAGTTTTAACGCAAAAATGGCTCATTTAAGCGAAAGAGAAAGAATTGAAATACTAATGATGATTGGATTTGGCGACAGAAGAAGAACGCATCAAGAAGTTTGTGACCTTTTTAACAATATTCATCCGAATAGGCAAATAACACGTTCGATAGTTACAAAGACTTTGCAAAGGTACAATACAAATGGCACCGTCGGAAATTTAAGAAAAAGTGGACGTATAAATACTGCTACAAATGAAGAAGTAGCTCAAAATATTGCTATATCTTTAGAGGAAAATCATAATTTGTCTACTACTGAACTGGCCAATATGCACGAAATTAGCCGTCGTTCAGTAGGGAGGATATTAAAACGAGAAAGATATTACCCGTACAAAATTCGCCTTGTTCAAGAACTTTCCGACGACGACTTCAACAGACGGCTAGAATTTTGTGAATCAGTTATGGATATTTGTAACCGTGACGATAATTTTGTACAAAATGTAGTGTTTTCTGATGAAGCAACTTTTTGTTTGAACGGTACAGTTAATCGACACAACTGCCGTTACTGGTCCCAAAATAATCCTTACTGGGTACAAGAAGCTCATACGCAACACTCTCAAAAACTGAACGTTTGGGCCGGTATTTACAATAACAGAATTATTGGGCCTTTCTTTTTAGAAGGAAATTTGAACGGGAACATGTATTTAGAACTTTTGGATGCACAAATAATTCCGGCGCTGGAGGAAAATGGACAACTGCCAAATAATATCTGGTTTCAGCAAGATGGGGCACCACCTCATTACGCTCGCATTGTTCGAGATCGTTTAAACAGGACATTTCCTAATAGGTGGATTGGAAGAAGAGGTGCTATAGAATGGCCTCCTCGATCACCAGACCTTAATCCACTGGACTATTATCTATGGGGTTTTTTGAAGTCCAAAGTTTATTTTAATCGACCAGATAATTTGCAAGAATTAGCTGAGAGAATAACTCAAGAGATTCAAAGAATTCCACCAGAAACAAAGGCCAATGTTACAATGGCATTTAAAAATAGACTGGCCTACTGTCAAGAGGTAAATGGTGCTCAGTTTGAACATTTAATACACTAACGGTATCCTAACGCTTTGTCGTAGTCATGTTTTATTTTACTATGTTTAGCGCCCTTTTCAGTAATTTAAGTACTGTTGTACTCAATTTCAGTTTTGGTATTTAATGTTATTGTTACATTTGTGATTTACACTCGCAAAATACTAGATCTTAGCATTGTAACAAAAATCACTCTTTTGTTAATATCACGGTTGGCCATGAAATAAAACATATCGAACCCATTATTTTTGTACTCGCAATAAAGTGTTCTATTCAAAACTAAAATAATATACAGGCTGTTCTATTTAAAAATTTCAAGCTGACATTACTTCCGGTTAAACTGGAAGTTGAATTGCGATAAAAACATTCGAACTAAATACAAAATATAGTGTAATATCTACCCACCAAATTTAATTTCTACATCTCTAGAAACTTCAGAGATATTTACTTGGTTCCATACATTTGCACATCACTGTATATAGAATGCATAATTTACGACATATCTGCAAAAAATCGTTATTCGGTAAGAGTAAAAGTGATACTTCCGGTCCGAATTTTGAAATTTTTTTTATACAAAAGATATTGGAAATTAAGTTCTAAATACTTTTACATTCGTAGCGTACCTGTCTAAAAAGCATGACTTGCAAAATATTGGCAAAAAACTGATTTTCGATAAGAGTAAAAGACCTACTTCCGGTAGGAATTTCCAAAAACTTTGTTAATACAATTTTTCTAAAATTTAATTTTGAGTACATTTGAATTCTTTATAAATTTGTTTAAACTTAGTAATTGACGAAATATTTGCAAAATTCGATTTTTTCACTGAAGTAAACTACTATTTCCGGTCTGCCGATATTGCTCAAAATCTAATCAGTTCTCAAGAGGGAGATTATATTCGTAAATACAAAATTTGGAATTGATATCTACAGCGGCTTGACCGCTATCGTGGTCACACACACACACACACACACGACTTTCTTATACGTATGAAAGTGTTACTTCCGGTCCGAATTTTGAAATTTCATTTATATAAAAAATATTCCAAATCCAACTTTAAGTACTTTTGTACTCTTCATAAATATATATAGAATGCATAATTTACGACATATTTGCAAAAAAACCGATTTTCGATAAGAGTAAAAAGCCTACTTCCGGCAGGAATTTCGAAAAAAATTTTTAATAAAATTCTTCTTAAATTTAATTTTAAGTACATATGAATTCTTTATAAATTTGTCTAAACTTAGTAGTTGACGAAATATTGGCAAAATTCGAATTTTTCACTGAAGTAAACTACTACTTCCGGTCTACCTAATTTGCTGAAAATCTAATCAGTTCCCAAGAGGGAGATTATACACGTAAATACAAAATTTGGAATTGATATCTCCAGCGGTTTCACCGCTATCGTGGTCACAGACAGACACACAGACACACAGACATTTTTTTAAAACCACTTTTTTGGTATCAGGGGACCTCAAAACGTGGACATCCGCAAAAATCTCGAGGTCGAAAATTTTCATCATCACAATACTTCCTTATACTACGTATAAGAAAGTAAAAGTAGTTGTACTAATCATTGTTTTATGAGTACTCAGCGGTATTTTAATCGGAGTTGGAAAAACCAGATGTCAAAGTTACCAATTGGTAGGTATGTAATTTTAAATATCGTAATTTATCAACGTGAGAGATATGAAATTTTCCTACGAGGAAAGAATAGAACAGGAGAGAGTCTCCTTATAAATAAAATTTGTCCAAAGTGGTAGCACAGACAATAAATACTACAAGTATAGTATTGTCTGTGGTGGTAGGTAACTCAATATGGCCGCCGCAATGCATAGGCGTGCATAAATATTTTGTATAAGGTATATGTACACTTCGTATGTTGTCGATAATTATTTAAAATAATGTTGAATGCCAATTCGAAATTAACTTTACCGATGAAGAGAATAAGTGAGATTCTTCGTTCTTGTCGTTTTAGAACGGCCACAAGTCATACAATTCACCATTATAAAAGCACTAAAGCTGTCAATATTGACATTACTAACCTGCCTTAAAGTGGTAACTCCCGTCTAAATAATACCTATTCTCCCACCACTTTATTATCTCTTCTGTTCATTTCTTTCCTCGTAGAAATTTTCGCATTAAGGGTGCGTTTCAAAGTTGACAAATCCATTTCGGTTCGTATCTAAGATTTTAGCGTTTCTTAAGTACTACTAGTAATAATTGGATGGCGCCACAATGTTAATTCTAACAAACTAAACTAATTCTGAAGATCTAAAAACATTTCAAGGTCATTTTACCTGCTTATTGAATTTCTACCTACAAACGTAGATTTGGTCTGGCAGACTTTCTTTGCAATTCGATTTTATACATATGAATCTAATCGATATTTGTCAACTTTCATGCTGAAGGGAGAAAGACGCGCGAACTTTAAGCATTCATTTGAATTTATTTGTAAAAATTTAAAATTACGTTTCTTTTATTTATAAATTAAGTTATTCTTAAACATATTCGCTAAAGGTAGGTGATACTCATCCATTCGACTTTCTTATTTTCTTATTTCATATATATTTATATTTTGTAATTTATATTAATACAATGTTGTTCTCTTATTTTGGAAATAAACTAATATTATTATTATTATATAAAACCACACAATAAATAAACAGCAGTGTGTTTGTGTTATGCAAAATAAAACATTTCCTGTTACTTGATACATTTAGTACGTAGCCTGCATCTCTGTTGATCATGTCTAATAATAAAATAATAATAATAATATGCAAAACTGAAATATAGTCATATTATTGTCTTCATAACGTACCTATTAGTTCAACATTAAATATATTTCACCTGCTAAAAATACATGTAAAGTTAGTATTTGCAAATCCCAAGTGCCAGTTTGACAGTTGATCAGTTTTTTTCATGTTTTTATTTTATTTCTATTTTGTAATTTGGCTCCTGGACAGTTTTCAGAATGGATTTTTTTTTGTGAGATTACTAAGTTCGAATAAGAGAAATTCTATATACATATTTTAAGGCAAATTTGGTCATAGGTACGTTGCTACTTTATATTATAACCTTTCAATTCAAATATCGTGCCAAAACGGTACCATTTTTAACAGAATGTATTGGTTCCTATGTAAGTAAATTTAACAAGGAATTATAAGATGCGATATCTGTATATTTTATAACATAACCTAGCCATAATTTGTGAAGCTGTGAACATTCTCTTATTATATTTTACTGTGTTATTATACACTATCTGTACGTTTAAGTACGTCACGAACATATTAGATAAGGCACTTCTAACCAAACCGTGAAAATCGCCACCCAAACAGCGTCAAGTATTTTTACAATAAAGATGATAAAAACAGTTTTAAATATGTACAAAGATTTAACTCTACAAACACCAAAAATAAAAAGAACAGTAATTGTAATAAAAATCTTCAAAACTAAGTAAGGTAAAGGTATTATTTTAATGTTAATATATTATAAATAATGAGGCTATTATAAAGATTATTGTTATTAATCGAAACTAGAAAACCGGCGAACTGACCTCCGGAAGAAAGAGTGGGCAGGCATATGTGATTTGAACTAGGGATGCGCACGATATATTGTTTTGTAAAAAAGTATCGATGTTTTCTTTTCGATAATCGTGATTGCAATCGATATTTTTTTATTTAATAATATTGACTGTTATCGATTTTTTTATTCGATAATATCGTTTAATCAAAAATGTCATTCTACTTATATCCTGGTAAACAATCTTTGACATTTTACACATTTATTTTACATTAATATACAAAAGAAACTGTTCATATTATACAGAATACAATAGAATATATTTTTAAGAAAGAAGTTGGAAATTTGAAAAATGCCTACTGGGATGTTTGCTGTTTCGTAGAAATTATAATCCGGAAGCGGCAGCGGAATATTGCATTTCATAGACTTGACATCTCGTATAGTTCGCCGAATCGCCTTCATGGGGTGTTTGTTATCTTTTCACAATTACTATTCCCTCAAAATTGTAAAGAAGATATGTTTTAAGATGTTTATTTTTTACTTGTATTTATGTATGTGTTTTATACAACTAGAATTATATATTTGAGTTTAGGATTTCTTATACGTTATAGATACAAATTTATATTTTGTTTGTCTTTTTATTGGATTTTGTTTTTGTTTTTTGAGTAAATATATATTTTAAGTTAAAGATTTTATTTGTTACTAAATCGCTTGAAAAGCCACAGCAAAGAACTTTTAATATAAACATGATAAAAATGTCGATATCAAGGTATATCGATATTCTTCATTCAATATTTGTTTAAAATCGATTTTGAATTTTTGATACATTATTCGATTCTAATATCGATATTTTTGAAACGTTGCGCATTGGAATTTTTTAATTTGCTAATTTGCTATATAGTTTGAACTATAAAATTTGATGAATATGTCAAAAATACTATAGACATGGTGTGCAGTTTCTATTTAAAAAATAAACGATTTCAAAGTTCTGAAAACTGCTAACAAATAAAATGTACCTATATTTACATTTTAAGTAATTAGCAACAACCTTAACAAATTTTGAAGAAAAATGTAAAACGTTCTTAGCTGACAGCTTCTTTGCGAACTTCGTAAATATAAAACAGCTGTTAGGCTTTTGTCGGCGTAAACAGTCCCAGTTTAATTGATTTACATAATTCATCTCATTAGTAAAAGCATAGGCATCTTTCAATTAAGGATAACAGAAAACTCCATATTTTAAAATATTGCAATTTCATTAAACTCGCAAATTAAACTCTGTAGTTACTTTTTGGTTTTGTGGTGCCAACCAGTGATGCCAACTGTTGATTGTCTATTACGTACTTTCAAATAACTCGTAACATACTAAATTTTATAATTAGTAACCGCAAAAATTGTTGTTAATTATAATTTTAAATTATAATGAATAATTAAAGTATCGCATAACACACAACTAACCTCTAAATAATTGCAAGATAATAACGCCATCTGTATTATATGTGCTACACTGTTAGGCGACGTAAATGTAACAGATATCTGTAATGTATGTAAAGACCCACCAAAAATGTAAACAAATTTTATTTCATGGATCACTTAAAAAATTACACATGTATTTAGCTACTGTTACTATTTTTACCTTCCAAATATAAATACTGAGTGTACTTGCTATATTACATATAAATTTACCGTGTAATTTTTAAATGTAGCCATTTTTTCTAGTACTTGCAAAACCACTAACTTCCCATTTTATTTACGGCTTATATATTAACTTAATTTAAAAAAGAATTCGACCGTTCACTTCGTTTAACCTTTATCTTCATGCTTAATGCATAAAATTTACTTGCTTTGATTTCTTACGCCTGAAAAAATGGAAATAAAAATGGTATTTTTTGGGTACAATTCTCTCCCGCCAAAACCTTATCAAACGCAGCCTTAATGCATCCCACTACTGCGACACCTTTAGAAAATATATTGTACCTTGGACTAATCAAAACTCTTTGAAATTTAAAGAACATTGTGGAGAAATCTAGTACCCAGTCTTTGTACTACATAACCAGGTCAACATTATTGTATTTTCAAAAGGCTGCACAGGCTTAAGGAAGGACGAAATAGTCATATATGTGATACTCAATAAAATGGTATGACGTTGTTCATACATATTACGCCCATTTTAATAAATACGTAACTATACTTGATACAGTTGGAATTATTTACACACATACTGTATATATCTTTAACAAAAATAAAAAGTTTTTTTTCTAGAAACCATTTGCTTACACATACCTACATGGATGTATGATGTGCAACTGATGTTTGTGATAATAAGTTTATTGCCCCGAGATACTTCTAAACAAAAAATTCATTACGTGTACTTGTGTGTATATATACATTTCGAGATAAAAGTAATTTATCAAAATTTCTTGAAATAAGTTTTAGGCGTAACTTTACACTGTTAAGATGTCTGTAAGTCTACTGCAATCACAAGTAATTGTTGCTTCAGTCACCACAGCAGCCATTGTAATTGCTGCATCATATTATTATTTTCATTATGGAAGGAAACGAGTTATTATTCCTAAACACTGGATACCGGTGGGGAAAGTAAAAAACATTTGTATTTTTCCGTTGAAAAGTGGGCGTCGTCTTGAAGTTAAGAATGCGGAGTGCACGACTTACGGTTTGAGAACAACGGACGTGAACGAGTTTCAATTAAGAGACAGGTAAGAAGATTATCGATTTTGTTCTCGTCTATTTTTTATTTAATAGAATTTTCATTGAATAGAATATAGATTTAACAAGCGTTTAAATCGCGTGTTATCCCGTATTGGCCAGTGGCGGCCCGTGATTTTTTGGGACGGGAGGGCACCGGGGAGGGGGGGGGCTGAGTGTTTAATATCAAAAATTAAGTACAGACAAAAGAATAAACTCAATATGTTATTTAATAGACTTGATAAAATCCATTCGCCGTTCTTTACGATCAGCAAAATGATTAATAACTAATTCATTGAAGTTTGGTGTTGATGTCAGTAATGGTTTTTCAATGGAACAGATTGCTGAGGCACATAGTCTGCTTTCCTGCATGGTATTTCTAGAAAATGTTTTTATTCTCTTCAAAGTTGAAAAACAATATTGCAATATTCTTATTTTTATTAACTGCATTAAATTTAACAACAGTTGCCAGTTCTTTTAATAAATATCTGTCACAAAGCCCTAGAAAATATTGTAAATTCTCCTGTTTAGGATAGGATTTCATTTTAGATTTAGTAGCTACAACTCGATGCTGTTTTAGAGATTTTCTGTCTTTCCTTTCTGGGTGTATGGGCAGAGAGACTTTTTTCTGTGTGGACTGCAAAAATACAATTAAAAAATTATACATTTCATTAAATACAAATTAATTGTATGTGTATAATAGAAAAGTTCTAAATTATTCTACTTTATACGAGCTTAAATACATATGTGTTGAATTATTGTTCAAAAATGACTTCGAATTCTTTAGTTAAACAACTAAACGTATTTTACGTTTTGCTCATAATATAATTTTGTATTGTAAATATTAATTGTCATACCTATAGATGGTTCACTTTCTGCAAAATGTGGGGATCCAATATCACTTGTCCTAGGAACATTCATAGTTTCCACACATTCTAAAATACATTTTGAAATCAGTATGCTTTTAAAATTTCAAATAATACTTAGTTCTTATAAAATAATATTTTATAATAAACATTTACCTGTAGATAGTTCCTCAACCGGTGAGATTTGGATTGATTTCTTTTCAATATGGTCATGGCTGTGAGAGATAACGATGTCCTCTAAAATTCTTATTTTTGAAGGAGAAGTATTTATTTGCATGCTTCATCTTTAATAAAAACTTTAATTATAAGTGCAAACCTTATCAAAACATATTTAACAATGATAAATAACATATATTTTTTGTAGATAGTAAATAAGTTTACAAATTTAAATTACAAAATATCTTATTAGAGAAATTAAAGTAAAACATTGTTATCATCATATATGGATTTTGTGGAAAAGAATCTGTAGAATATATTTTGTTGCTGAACATTTTTACAAGTAAAAATACAACATCTACGTACGCCAGATTTCTTCTTTTGTACAGTTTCAATTATTTATATCAACAACAATTTAACTGGCACCTTTACTTATTACTCTTTCGTAAATTATAAGTTATAAAACTTAGACAGGTTATATTTATACAACAATATACAAGTACACAACAAAAACAAAACACGCCATTTTGAAATGTGCCCTTGTTTGATTTTGCGCACAAATATCGGAGTTATGCAAGTGACGCACCCGTGTAAATCCACCTTACGGCTTTTGTCACTTCTGTTATTCTATGATATTACATACTGGATGTCATTCGGCATCACAGAGTAGTGCCTGCTCGCTGACATATACCGCTCTCGCCTCGTGCCACTTTTTATCCACTCGATTTCTAATACAAACGGTGCAGTCGCGCGAGATGCGCCGAAGCCTACGTCAGATTGTGATTTTTAAACGCGTTGAAGAGACGGACTGTTACTTCCGAAAAAATCCCAAGCAGCAAAATCACAATTTTAAAGAAGGATAAAAATATATATTTGCTAATGTAGGACAAGTGTGCATACAGTTGTTTTGCTGCTAGGGATATTATTTGTTATCAAAGAAATCAGAAAAATTACATACAAATTAGGTATATATAATTAATTTATCTGTTAAAAGAAATTTATCACGGGGGGGGGGGGGCAGTGCCCCGTTGCCCTCCCTACAGCAGCCGCCACTGGTTATGAGTATTATATCTTGATGATAATTTTAGCATCTTATGTATTTAACTCATTTTATTTAAAAATGGTAATAAGTCAAAAACTTTAGATTTTAGACCTATACTATCTTACCACTTTTTTACTAAGAACTATACGGGGAATACAAAAATGAAGTAATATACAAAGTATTCCATTTAAAAAACTATGGTCAGCCACCAAGTTATGGAACACTCTGTATAAAACAAAATAAAATTACAAGGTGCTCTTAATGAGTGGCTATCTTAGGAAGAAAAACGCTTTGAAATATCTTTTCGCATGAAGTCACAGTCGGCCTTCCCGCGCAGATGACTCACTCTATGTATAATAAATAATGTTATGAGAAACGACTAGCATACATATACCGTAGTCGACATATTTTAATTTCTGATACGACAGTAGAAAGAGGAAAAGAGCGCGACGAAATAAACTAAAGATAAACATAACCGAGGCTGCCGAGACAGTACACTCGACAAACGTTTCGTATGAAATGTAAGGCGTGAGGGTCCCCCGACACTACGTTACTCTCCCACCACTGTTAGCAAGCAGGCATCGCTGCATATTAGAAGGTCATCTTCTGCATGGGATAGAAGTGTAAACCGAAATTAAAATTTGACGCCTATGGTATATGTTTACTTTAGTACACTTGGTATTATGTTGGTGGTTATAATTGTTGATAAAAGGTTATATCGTGAACAATGATTAATTACGTGATATGGGCATGGTTACTTGTCAAAGGTCCAGGATACTGTGCTGTAATTACAAAGAAAAACATTTTTTTATTTAATAGCATAAATAACTAGGTAATTAAAAGAAAATTACGTTTAAAAAGTATAAAAATATATATGTATATAATTTCAATTTAAGGAACATACAATTATGGGAATTGTAAATAAAGAAGGATCATTAACAAGTGGGTTCAAAAGTGAGGATTTAAGTTTAAAAAAATGAGGTGTGGCCACCACACGACTTTCTTATACGTATGAGCGTTTCAAATTATTGAATTTTAAGAATTTTTTTTATAAAAATTCTTCAAAATTCTATTCTAAGTACTTCTATTCTCTTAGTAAATCTCTATAGAATACATACTTTGCAAGATATTATCAAAAAAGTGCTCCTCGCTAAGAGTAAAAGTGCTACTTCCGGTCCGAATTTTGAAATGTTATATATACAAAAAATATTGTAAATCCAGTTTTAAATACTTTTGTATTCTTGATAAATTTATATAGAATGCATAACTTACGACATATTTGCAAAAAATCGCTATTCGATAAGAGTAAAAGTGGTACTTCCGGTCTGAATCTTGAAATTTTTTTTATACAAAAGATATTGAAAATTATATTTTAAATACTTTAATACCCATAACGTACTTGTCTAAAAGACAAGACTTGCGAAATATTCGCAAAAAACTGATTTTCGATAAGAGTAAAAGACCTACTTCCGGTAGGAATTTCGGAAAACTTTTTAGATAAAATTATTCTCAATTTTCATTTTAAGTATGTATGAATTCTTTATAAATTTGTTTAAACTTAGTAGTTGACGAAATATTGGCAAAATTCGATTTTTTCGCTGAAGTAAACTGCTACTTCCGGTCTACCGATTTTACTGAAAAACTAATCAGATCTCAAGAGGGAGATTATTTACGTAAATACAAAATTTGGAATTGATATGTACAGCGGTTTGACCGCTATCGTGGTCACACACACACAGGCACACACACAGACATTTTTTAAAAACCACTTTTTCGGTATCAGGGGACTTCAAAACGTGGACATCTGCAAAAATCTCGAGGTCGAAAATTTTCATCATCACTATACTTCCTTATACTACGTATAAGAAAGTAAAATCAATGCTATCGAAGGATGCGTGCTTATACTTACGTGTTTATGGACCCGCACAGATTCACAAAGGCATCGGACGGGCGTCAATAAAATGTCACGAAGAAATCGCAAAACTACTTGGGGTAGCGAGAGATGAAGTAGGCCTTATAAAGAGCCCTGTGATACAGGGAAATTGTCGGTTAATTTCTTAACCAATAGGGAAAAAACGCGGCAAAAATATAGAAACATTAAACGTTGGAAAACAAACGAGAGAGAAATATCTGTTCTTAGGACGAACTTTGTAGTGTGAGAAATTATTAGTTTTCTTGAAGGCTACCTGCGTCGATCTCATTAAACTTTGACGATTTGTGTAGGTACCTATAATTGCAAAATAGATTCGATTGCCGGGAAAAGGAGGAACGGGTTAATAATAGGATTCGGTTTCTGTTGGTGGCGGATGTTGGATGCTGTAATGAATTTCATTGTTTGATTTTTACCAATACATAAACTGCCTTGTCCTATATTAAGTATAACATCTTGATCGTCGAAGAATGGTATTCCAAGAATAAAATTTTCACGCAAATCAGGTGCAATAAAAACGGGAACTTGTAGTATCGTATTTTGTACAATTGCATTTATCAGTCCGGTGCCTGTGATCTTCACGTCGGAAGACTTCTTATCTAGGAACACTGTACTAGCGTTCTGTGACGTCATGTGGTGGACAAAAGAGGGTTGCGCAAAATTATGCGTTGCTGCGGCATCAAGAGGGCATCTACATAAAGGTTATGAATCTTCAAATGTATACGGAGTGCTTTAGATAGTGAATCATGCTTGAAAAACAGGGCAATGAAACGGCACTCTAAAAAATTAAAAAGAATCGATTTGATTATCGTGTTGTTGTTGTGCTTCACTGTCAGGATATGATGCAATTTCGTTGATAGTTTCGTAAATGTAAAATATTTAAAAATAATTTTAAAACAAAAAAAACAAATAATGCAAATTGTAATAACTTAAATATAACATTTTAATTTCAGATCATTTGTTCTTTACCATGAGAACAGCAGGGAATTCAAAACTGCCAGAACTTACCCAAAAATGGTTTTATTGGAAACATCATCTCACGACAAAGAACATGTTGTTTTTGATGCACCAAATCATAGACCGTTGTACGTAAAAGTTCCAACTGAGACTGGCAATAATGTACAAATAACGTAGGTAAACTAATTTATCTGATAAATCTGTTAAGTACATTTAATAAATAATTTCCTTTGAACATACATGCAAGAATAATAATGTGTTGTGTAACATTTAAACAAATTCCTACAAAGCAACGTATTTAAATGTGGCCAAACGTTGCTTCGACTATAGCTAGCATAGATCCTTTCCTCATTAATGTTTTACCACTTATTCTTCACTTTTTTTAGAAGAAATACACACTTAGCTAACGGTTAGTTTTTGAATATTAAAAGTACATATCTTTATACCTTGGCTGAAAAACACATGATTTTTTTACAACATTGCATAAATTTGTGTTGACGCTTGCAATTCTTGTTAATACACGATACCAAAACAATAAATTCATATTTAAAGGTAAAGTAATGAGCCCTTACATATTAAGATATTTGTCCTTATACACGCGCATATTTCAATTTAACCTATTATGCTTTTCTACAATTTTTAACTTATTTCATCAGCAATTGAGAAGAGCCAAGAAAACACTGTAATATGTTAAATATTTTAGATATTACTGCGTAGTTTTATTATAGTTTACTTTTAGTTGTAGCTAATAATTTCATGACTTATTCATTAGCTTTTTAGATTATTAATATTACAGCCAGTTAGTTATTTTAAATGGTCTCTTCATTTACTTATACATACATATATCCTAATTTTGTATGTCGAAATTCGAAACCTTTTGAATAAGTTAATATGTTTATACTAAATTAATTTTTCTAAGATCAGTTTGAAGGTAATCTATACTTTTTCAACATGATCCTTTTACAGTGCTCTGTAGAAGATATGAAAGTAAATAACCATTAATTGTTCCATATGCTCAGGTGTTAAAAATTGTTTGTCATTGCTAATACATTTATACATTGAAAACTACCGTTCAACATCTACCTTTGCAATAGGGGCATATTTGAAGTACATACCTACATTAAGTTCGTTAGTGCGGCACATTTACCATCGATTTGGAAAAATCTACTTCTTTAGTAGTAAACAAATCAACCAGCCAACATACAGTACGAGTTCCTGGATTGTTATACAGGCTTTTCACCTAACCCGTTCGTTAGAACTTTTCTATGTTAACGCCTTAGGACAGTTTTGAAAATTTGTGGCACGTAATGTTGATACTTGGTCTGTTAATATAAAATATTTACACTCATTAACCACTTTTGGTTATACAGGAAGTCATAGCCAACATTGATTTTTTAAATGGAATGATATATTTTTTATTGCTTTTTTAGATTCCTTGTAGAGTGCTGTACCACATTTAATTAGGTTTTATTTTGTGAATAATTAACCGTTTTTGAATTATTTTGATTTTTGTCAAATTTTTTGTTTTTTCAATGCACTTTTTAAAACCACATATCTAAGGCTTATTTGAATAGAATTACGTCATATTTCTACTGCAAACAGGGAAAGGTATAAGATTATGAGTAATGGCTAAATATTTAATAAATCTCATACAGGGTGTTCGAAATTTATCGATTATTTATGTAATCTTAAATTTAAGAAAAATCGGTTTTTTTTAATGGCATAGCCTGCAGATGAGCACGCCCTAGTAAGTAGATAAATATCTTGCATCATACAGATATAGGTTTCCCTATGCCTATCTCTCACAGTTTTAGAGATATTAATGATTATTTTCTAAACTGAGCATTTTCAAGAAAATCGTAGTAGTAAGCCTTGAAAAGTAAATTTGATATGTCAAAATTGAAAGGTAGTTCATTTCGTTTCTAACTGGTTTTAAGTTGTTCACAAATATGCAAGACGAATTTAATAATTATTCTAATAGAGATAGTTTAAATTTATTCTACATTCATGGTGAATCTCTTCAAATAATTGATAGAATATGTCGACTTTTTAATGAAAGATACCCACATTTACCAGCAATGAATAAAACTAAATTTAAACGAATAGTCAAGTTTCATTCGTTTTAGTATTCAAATTAAGAAGACAGTTCCAAAACCGATTACGGGCGACGATGGTAATGAAATCGTTGTTTTGGGATATTTTCATGCACATCCAACCACTTCTATACCGGCGGCATCTGCAGATGTAGGAATTTCATGTAGGATTTTAAAGAAAAATAAGATGCACCCTTATTCATTTCAAACTGTTCAGGCTTTTCGTCCGGGAGACCAAGATAGAAGAATTTAGTTTTGCGAGTTTATTATAACTAAAACACAAGAAGATCCTGATTTTTTATCAAAAATTATCTGGACAGATGAATCGAAATTTAATCGCGAAGGAATAGTTAATAGAAGAAATTGTCATCATTGGGCACAACAAAATCCACATGCCATTAGAGAAGCAAATTTTCAAGACACTTTTAGCTTCAACGTTTTTGCAATGATTGTAAATAACCGCGTTGAATACGAAATTTATAATGAGAATTTAACGAGCGTCCGGTATCTACAGTTGTTAAGAGAAGTAGTACTGCAATTTTTGAATAACCTACCACACAATCTCATACGGCAATGTTGGTTTCAAATGGATGGAGCATCCGCTCACTCTTCACATGAGGTATATCGGGAATTAACAAATATCTTTGAGGATAGGTGGATTGGCCGCAATGGACTCTCGTTATGGCCACCTAGATCCCCCGATCTGAGTCCCCTTGATTTTTATTTATGGGGTCAAATAAAAAATGAGGTTTATGCGTCTCCCGTGCAAAACAAAGAACAGCTTATAGCTAGAGTAAGAGACGGTTTTCTAAACTTGAACGCTGAGCAAATAAGAAAAGCAACTACAACAGAGTTAAGAAGAAGAATTATGATTTGTTTAGAACGGAACGGATATCATTTTGAACATTTGTGAATATCATTCTGAACGCATTATTTGTCTTTAATAAGTTGGTTTTATTCACATTTTAGATTGTTATGGTTATTTTTGTTATCTCATATGATATTAAAGCCATTCTAAGTTTTGCTATTTATTTTCTTTTTTAACCTTCTCACACAAAGTTTGATGCATCAAAAACAATTGGTGTAATTCCAAAACTATTTAGATTTTTTTCACAGTTTACTGCTAATAATGCTCAATTTAGAAAATAATCATTAATATCTCTAAAACTGTGAGAGATAGTATATCTGTATGTTGCAAGATATCCATCTACTTACTAGGGCGTGCTCATCTACAGGCTATGCCATTAAAAAAAACCGATTTTTCTTAAATTTAAGATTACATAGGTAAATAATCGATAAATTTCGAACACCCTGTATGAGATTTATTAAATATTTAGACATTACTCATAATTTTATACCTTTCCCTGTTTGCAGTAGAAATATAACGTAATTCTATTCAAATAAGCCTTAGATATGGGGTTTTAAAAAGTGCATTGAAAAAACAAAAAATTTGACAAAAATCAAAATAATTCAAAAACGGTTAATTATTCACAAAATAAAACCTAATTAAATGTGTTACAGCGCTCTACAAGGAATCTAAAAAAGCAATAAAAAATATATCATTCCATTTAAAAAATCAAAGTTGGCTATGACTTCCTGTATAACCAAAAGTGGTTAATGAGTGTAAATATTTTATATTAACAGACCAAGTATCAACATTACGTGCTACAAATTTTCAAAACTGTGCTGAGGCGTTAACATAGAAAAGTTCTAACGAACGGGTTAGGTGAAAAACCCTGTATACAACTGTTTAAAATGTTTGTTTGACATTATCAGCAGCAGCAGCAGATAGTTAGGAAAGGAAAGGAAGACAGCATGTGAAACATCTAATATGCGTCATACTACGTATTGCCGTGATCCCTATTGGTTAGGCATTATAAAATAGTTAGACAATTAAGTATTAGAATAAAGAAATAATTTTTAGTGGTAAACATAATTGTTGAAAAATGAATTATGAGTTGCATAACCGCAACGGCGTAACATTATAATGATGGGTATATGGTAATTGAAATTGAAATAAAATTTATATGAAAGCTACAAAAATAAACACGAACATAAATTCATGTATTCTATATTTATAGAAACGAGGAGCACAAGATGTATTTTCAGTATACAAAGGCCGAACCAAACTTTTTGCATTGTGTAAGGGTGGCACTAAATATATTGAGAAGTGAACTCAAGCTTAATAATGTGTTTAAAATAAATAACAGAGAGAGAGTGATGAAGAAAGATGGAACAGTGAAAAGAGTTAGTCATTTGAATGCTGTAAAATTGTATGAAAAAGGTGAAATTAGACATTCACGACATGAAAACATCTTTCATCATGAATAGACGTAAGAAATAAAATAAGTTTATAAAAGATTGTTGGGATAAAATTGGTTTGATCTGAATAAATCTACAAAGAAAAGAATAATGTTAATGTTGTTAACAGCTGCGTACAAATCAACCTATACGAAGATGAGAGAAGGTGGTTCGAAGACAGGGATAGAGCTGTCAAGGTCCATGTTCCTGACAAAGTAATCATAAAAGGAAGGATTCCATCTGTATGCAATGTCTTTCCGATTATTTTTAACGAAGATGTCTGCAAAAGAAAAATACGGATAGTGTTAAATAATGGGAAAAGGAAGTATTTAAACAATGATGAAAGAGGCAACAAATTCATTTACAAATACAATGAGGGATGGCGTTAATGGAAGAAGAATATACCTACTCAAGACAAGGAATCGCGAATGTGCACGGACGTTAATAATAAACAATTTGTGTGTGTATATTTTGTGCAATTTCTAACTGTTAAAAACAATATAGGTATAGTTCAACCTGGGGAGAAACTTGATGAAAACAAATATGAGCAGGACAATGCCAACATAAACATTAGTGGCAATTAGTGCATGAATTGTGGCGCTGCAGACGAATAGTTGTGTTTTTTCAATGACCGAGATGATAAAAAGCCGCGAACGACGATAAAGAAGAAGAAGCTGCCGATCTTTTGAATTGTTCGAACGTAAAAATTTTGTTTCATGCTGAATTGATTGCAGGCGTACAGATACACTGCATAAAATCATTTTTAGTTAAATGTATTAAGTTATTTTTGATTTCAATAAGTAGTTTATTACATTATAATTAATTCATTGTTATTTTGTTTAATTTCATTATTTTTTTTATCATCAAAATGGTAGATAGAAATCAAGAGGAATTTGATGAAATGTATGAATATATAGTAATATAATACATAGTAAGTTTTTCTTGAAATAAATTGATAATAGATATTTGGTGATGTGTGGGGTATGCTAAAGATGCTACGTGAAAATGTTCATTTTTTTAGCAAAGCGTTTAACATCGTCAATATTTTGAATAAAATATTATTTTATTTGCTATAGTAGATTAATTTAACAAATCATGGGAGTATTGTTAATGATGTAAAAAGGGCATTAATGGCACAACGTGAGAATGTTTGCTAGCAATGTTAACTGTGCATTATTAACAAGTTATTAGATAAACATTTAATAAACATTTCAAGCATATTTAAATACGTAAAGGTATAAGCATTTTTGATGGACAAATAGCCAATTTGTGGTATGTACAACGTGTAAATATTTTCATATGACGATTCGTGAGAGTCTTATCAAGGTGTTTTCTACTTTGCGAGATTTTAGATCTCCGGAGGCATTTCGTGCAAATGAATGTCTTTGTTGAAATAAAATTCAGTGTCGTAAATGAAAAATTTTATTTCTTTGAAACTATACGATATTAAAAATTTGAAGATAGCAAGGAGTAATATTTTTATTTTAAATCTATATAATATATTAAAAGCAATGTGTTTTTCGTATCAGTATGTCCACGGATCGAGTTCCAAAGAGGAAAACTTTTTTATTTTGCATTTTACAAGAAAAACGTATTCTTGATAAAAGTTTTTGCATGTCTCGAAACGGCCAAGTCAGTTTTAACCTTTTCAAAATTTCTTTTAGTTTAAGATAAAAATCGAAAAATTGGTCGTTTTATTTGAAAATTTTTTCATAAACTCAAAAACAAAAATGATATAACTAATAACTATTTTACTCAATCCATTCACCGCCCTTTTCAACGCACAATTCTAGCCGTCGGCGCAATTCTCTATAACTTCTTCGAATTTCTTCGAGAGTTAAAGACGTCACAGCGTCTCTAATCCTCTCCTTTAAATCTTCTACGTTCGGAGGAAGATTATTTGCATAAACTATTTGCTTCAAACGACCCCAAAGATAAAAATCAGCCATTGTTAAATCAGGGCTCCTTGGTGGCCATATCACGGGACCATTTCGACCTATCCAATTCTGTCGAAATTGCTGATTTAACCATTCAACAACAATCCTAGCATAATGAGCCGGACAACCATCTTGTTGGAAATAGCACCTTGCGAGGTAATTAATCGGTAGATCGTCCAAACGTTCATCAACAAAATTTTGCAGCATATCCAAGTACGTATGCTGATTGACAGTATTATCAAAAAAATATGGTCCAATGATACCATGGTAAGAAATTGCACACCACACATTAACTTTTGCCGAATATTGTCGATTGTGAGGCATGCGAAAATTCGGATTGTAATCGCTCCAATATCTCACATGTTGAGATGCAACAGTACCATTAGTAGAAAACGTGGCCTCATCAGAAAAAATAATATTTCGGTAAAAGTATTGATTATCCATAATTTGAGCGCCCATCCACAGACAAAAATACAAACGTTTCGCAGGATCTCCGGATTCTAATGCATGATTAAAAATGGGCTTGTAGGGATGGAACTTCCTTTGTTTCAAAATCTTTTGAATGAGCGATTTACTAATTCCCAGATGGACTGATCTGCGCCGCAAAGAAAGTTTGGGATAGTTCCGTACTGAATCCATTACAAGAAGAGTGGCGGCGTCGTCATCATCGCGTGCTATATTTTTTTTCTTTACATCCAGTATGGAACCAGTGGATAGGAATTT
The DNA here is from genome assembly GCA_963170755.1 of Amphimallon solstitiale. Lineage (NCBI taxonomy): Eukaryota > Metazoa > Arthropoda > Insecta > Coleoptera > Scarabaeidae > Amphimallon > Amphimallon solstitiale. The sequence continues at coordinate 27,248,233 of OY720678.1, forward strand.
TTTGACCAATGCTCGTGCACCTCTATTTGAGATGTAAATATCCGGAAACTTTTGATTAAATTCTTCGACAACTAGACGAATCGCTTTATTACCTTTGCCATAGCATTGAATTAGGTAAATTCGTTGGTCTTTTGACAACATTTTCAACTATTATGGTTGATTTTTCTAACTGACAGTTAATTAGATAATTAAATATGGATAATTACCATGACAACGCAACTTAATTTCTCAATTTTTCGATTTTTATCTTAAACTAAAAGAAATTTTGAAAAGGTTAAAACTGATTTGGCCGTTTCGAGACATGCAAAAACTTTTATCAAGAATACATTTTTCTTGTAAAATGCAAACTATAAAAAAATGTTTTTCCTCTTTGAAACTCGATCCGTGGACATACTGTATATAAAAATTTAATTTTTTTTTTGTTTGTGATTGGAAAAATAAAAAGGACAATTTCTTTTACAGCCACATGTGGCAAAAGAATTTCTTTACTGATGTAGTTATCAAGTATTGAGTTGAATACAAATATTTTATGAGATTTAGTTTTTTTTTATTATTAACCCTATCCTATTTAATTTTAGATAAGAAATGTTGTCGACAAATAAAGGAAGGATCACTGCTAGAACCTACAAGAATAATATGAATGTTAATAGGGATTGAATTTATAAATTTATTGAAGTAGTTTTTTTTAACATGTCAACGCAATCTCTGCATTTGTTATATATTATCCTGCTTTGTATTATCGTTGTTTTTGGTTAATTTCTGCTGGTACAAGATTACTATATTTTAATTTGAAAGCAAAGCTACTGCAGTATGTTTGCTGTAAAAGCCGACCGGTAGCCTTCATGCAGATCCATCTGTTACAAATAATTCTTTTGCTTTATTTTTATCGTGCTTTTCACCCCATGGCGATTGAAAACACGAAATTATATGATACGGATTCTGTATTACTTCTTTTGAGTCTCTTAAATGTGGCTGATGCGTAGACATTGCCATGTCGCTGTATCCAACCAAAGAATTTGCAATGTTGCTTCCTTTAGCAAATCTCAATTTCATCGTACATCGAGAACAAATAATATTTTCTCAAGATGGTTTTCTCAGGCTCACGCTAGTTACTTTATTTACCGTGAACACAATTTTGTAAAAAATTAGTAAACCTAACGTGACTTACCATATTCCATGGAATGTTACAGGGGACTAGCACTTTATGGATATCCGAATTAAATACTTTCTGTCGTTCATAAGCAGTTGCAGAGCCAGCAATACAAGGTTTATGTGTATCCTGACGACACATGTTTTACTTCTGATCCATAATTATAAAATACCAGTTTATATAAGAGTTCTGTATTGCCAATTTTTTCAGGCTGCATGCAAAAGAAAAAGTTAATGGTTTAGATTGTGGGGATGAAGCTGCCTTGTGGTTTTCTAGATTCATTCTGGATAAACCTAATAGCGTGAGATTAGCGTATCACGATGGAGAATTTAGGAGAAATCTTACTTTTGTAGAGAAGAAGGAATTAAAAGCATTTCCTAAATTGGGCAATGAGGATATGGTAAGTTAAATTTAGATGCTGTAAAAATATATAACAAATATATTATTTGTTACCTATATAAATATTCACTCATGTTATACATATAAATAAAAAATATATATGCAATAGCGTTTGAATACAGAGGGCAGGGACACATACTAATTTTGAAGTTGAATAAAAAACCCTCTGTTAATACTTCTCCTATAAGGGGCGTGGTCTACACTTAGGAGACTGCAACACAATAATTTCTGATAAACATCATATTTATATGTAAGAGACTGTGAGGAAGACACACGAGTGGGGCAGGGGGGTTCGTCTAGCGAAATACACACACGTGTTTATGTGTATCGTATTTATAATTTCGGAATGAATATTTTATTGAGGAAAAAATTAGCAACATATCTGAAATATACCTGTGTTCAGGTTCTTATTTGTTCAATATTGCCATATTTTTTTCTAGTAATAGATATAAACAATTCAAAGTAGCTATTCTTTCAAACAACTAATTATATATTATTTTAATATTATATAATATTTTAAAGAAGGTATAATAGGTGTAACTACAACAAACTATAATTTTATATAAATTTAGCGCAGTGGCGGCTGCTGCAGGGAGGGCAACGGGGCACTGCCCCCCCCCCCTCCCGTGACAAATTGCCCCGTAACAAATTTCTTTTAACAGACAAATTAGTCATAAATACCTAATTTGTATGTAATTTTTCTGATTTGTTTGATAACAAATAATATGTTTTCGGAAGTAACAGTCCGTCTTTTCAGCGCGTTTAAAAATCGCAGTCTGACGTAGGCTCCGGGGCATCTCGCGCGACTGCCCCGTCTGCATTAGAAATCGAGCGATGAAACTGGCGCGGGTAGCGCGCGTATATATGTAGGCGGCGGGGCACTACTCTATGGTGCCGGGTCCGAGTGGCGGTCCAGTATGTAATATACAGCGGTCAGTGTATGTTGTAATTTCTATCGATGCAAATGCAACTATGAATTGCGTTAGTAACATTAAGACAGGATTAAAAAATCTAGGTCTCCCTAAACCAGATTTATTGATTAAACTAGAAGATCACAATCAGAAAACTAATAAAACCCTGACGAGAAAATTCAACAGAAGCTCTTACAGTTTATCAGACTGGTTGTGTGGGTGTAATGTGCAAAATGCTTTTTTCTATTTCGGTGCTATAAAGTTCACTTTATGACACCCGTTTTGGTTTCAAAAGTATTTCTTTATCGCACGCTAATTTTGTTGTTTTGACGTTAGTGATAAAAAAAAATGGAACCAAATTATATTTAAATGTCAAAATGTAAGCCTTTAATGTAATAAACATGTGCAATAGAAGTTGTACAAAGAATAAAAAGCACACATGCTAACATTTTATTTACTAATTAACAATATAAATTGTTAAGTACAGTTGGATGATAAGTTTTCTGATGCTACTATTGTAATTTACTTCCAAGGTTGAATAGTACAACTGTTATAAAAGTTTGTTATTGATAATATGTCGAGACTATGTTGGCAAAAGATCTTGTAAATTGTCTTCTGCTATTTTGCGAATCTCTGGGGGCGTGCAAAATCGAAAAAATCAAGTGAACGGTGTTTTTCTACTTTGAAGAGAATAAAAACATTTTCTAGAAATACCATGCAGGAAAGCAGATTATGTGCCTTAGGAATATGTTCCATTGAAAAACAATTACTGACATCAACACCAAACTTCAATGAGTGAGATATTAATCATTTTGCTGATCGTAAGGAACGGCGGATGGATTTTATTTTCAAACAAGTTAATTAAATAGCATATTGAGTTTGTTTTTTGTCTGTACTTAATTTTTGATATTAAACACTCAGACCCCCCGGTGCCCTCCCGTCCCAAAAAATCACGGGCCGCCACTGATTTAGCGTCTAATAGAAAATTTCTTTATTGCTTTCTCACTTATTGTTCTGTTATTATAGATTTTCTTTTTTGTTTTTTTTTTGCAGATTTTAAAACATTCAGTTATCCCAAACACCGAGTAAATAAAAGAAAAACCACAAAACTTTAACTTAACCTACCCAAGAAAATTAAAAATACATAAAAGTGTTTATGATGTAGAGATAAACGAATTTTTATTTTACAAGTACCTATCGAAATTATATTTGTCCACTATAGGTAGTTCGTTTTTGAGTTGCCAAAGCCATGCTTTAGACATTACAAAACCATATTTTCTAAAAATTCAAGACATATAATTGATAATTTCGAATGGTTTTTACTGATCTTGTTTACCACACCGATAACGGGTGGTTTTTATTTTTCGGTCAGACATACGTACCAATCCTTTTGTAGGTTTTCGGGCTTGTGCAAATGGCTCAATTTCAAGTTACTTTCTTATTATTGATTTTAGACTTCTGGATAGTTCTTTCGTATGGCATTTCATTTTAACATGGTCTTCAAAACAACTAATTTATATTATTATTTATTATATAATATTTTAAACAATGTGTAACAGGTATAACCACATTAAAATATGAAGTGAGTAAAAGAAACTTAATTTTATATTAATTTAGTGCCTAAATGAATCAAAGACATACACAAATATTATTAATTTTAAGTACATAAATATAAGATTAATAATTAAATAAGTAGTGTACTTAGGAGAGTTCTGGGACCTCCTCCCCCTCTCACCCAGCTCCCCCTCACCCCCCTCGCCCTAGTGGCGCCCTCTGCCAACCCAACTGATGTGGCGCCCCCTCGCGGTCGCCAACCCAACTAAAAATTGCAGATTTCATCATTACCAACCCAACTAAAAATTGCAGATTTCATCATTACCAACCCAACTAAAAATTGCAGATTTCATCATTACCAACCCAACTAAAAATTGCAGATTTCATCATTACCAACCCAACTAAAAATTGCAGATTTCATCATTACCAACCCAACTAAAAATTGCAGATTTCATCATTACCAACCCAACTGATGTGGCGCCCTCTGACGGCCACTAACCAAACTAAGAAATGGCAGATTTCATCATTACCAACCCAAATACCATGACGCCCTCTCACAGCCACTAACCAAGAAATGGCATCTCTCATGATTACCAACCTAACTAATGCAGCATCCTCTCACGCTCACTAGCCAAACTAAGGTGACGTCAGACAAAATGGCTGACCATCAAGATGGTCTTTGTTTCTAGAGAATTCCTGAATAAATTACCCGGCTTGCTATCGCGCTTCTCAATGTACTTCAAACAGGTCTAAACATGTTTCCAGCGGAAACCGCAACGGCTGTCTGCTTCTGTGATAGCCGCACGCTTGAAATGCATATCTTACTTATAAAATAAAATAAAACAAACAATATTTTTAAGAAAAAACAATGTATTTATTATTATTAATTAACAATATGACCAAGTTTCATACCCTCAAGATGGTCGATAAAAATATAAACTTTATATCTAAGATCGGCATACCATTTCAAAATTATAAAATAAATATACAGTATGCTACTGGACGAGATAGCAACCAAGTATGAATATACAGGACGTTTCAAAGGTAGGGATTTTTAGAAAAGCAAGATGGCGAATCCAAGATGGCCGCCAAAAATCTAATAAACTAATGTCACGTCAAGCATCCAATCTATCAAAACCATGCACTCGAACTCCTATGAAACATCATCTCAAAACCATCGCTAGAATCAGCTCACGTCATGAAGCGGTTCTGAAACCCCTATATTAAAACCACACATTCAAACCACTATCAAATCCCTCTTTTCTCAAAAAGCCATCCAACCATCCATCAATCCATCCATCCATCCATACATCCATACATCCATCCATCCAACCATCAATCCATCCATCCATCCATCCATCCATACATCCATCCAACCATCCATCCAACCATCCATCCATCCATTAATCCATCCATCCATCTGGACGAGATAGCAACCAAGTATGAATATACAGGACGTTTCAAAGGTAGGGATTTTTAGAAAAGCAAGATGGCGAATCCAAGATGGCCGCCAAAAATCTAATAAACTAAGGTGACGTCAGGCATCCAATCTATCAAAACCATGCACTCAAACTCCTATGAAACATCATTTCAAAACCATCGCTAGAATCAGCTCACAACCGGGTCATGAAGCGGTTCTGAAACCCCTATATTAAAACCACACATTCAAACCACTATCAAATCCATCTTTTCTCAAAAAGCCATCCAACCATCCATCAATCCATCCATCCATGCATCCATCCATACATCCATCCATCCATCCATCCAACCATCAATCCATCCATCAATCCATCCATCCATCCATCCATCCATACATCCATCCAACCATCCATCCAACCATCCATCCATCCAACCATCCATTAATCCATCCATCCATCTGGACGAGATAGCAACCAAGTATGAATATACAGGACGTTTCAAAGGTAGGGATTTTTAGAAAAGCAAGATGGCGAATCCAAGATGGCCGCCAAAAATCTAATAAACTAAGGTGACGTCAGGCATCCAATCTATCAAAACCATGCACTCAAACTCCTATGAAACATCATTTCAAAACCATCGCTAGAATCAGCTCACAACCGGATCATGAAGCGGTTCTGAAACCCCTATATTAAAACCACACATTCAAACCACTATCAAATCCCTCTTTTCTCAAAAAGCCATCCAACCATCCATCAATCCATCCATACATCCATACATCCATCCATCCATCCATCCAACAATCAATCCATCCATCCATCCATCCATACATCCATCCATCCATCCATCCAACCATCCATCAATCCATCCATCCATCTGGATAACATAGCAACCAAATATTAATATACAGAACATTTCAAAGGTAGGGATTTTTAGAAAAGTAAGATAGCGAATCCAAGATGGCCGCCAAAAATCTAATAAACTAAGGTGACGTCAGGCGAAATGGCCGACTATCAATATGATCGATCAAAATATAAACTCAACTTCTAGAAAATACCCAACTCCATATCACGCATCACAACAACAACCACCACCACAACCACCCAACTAGTTTCAAACGCCATAACACCAGACCAACTTAGGAAGATACATCTAGGTCAAACCCCAACACAACATACTTTCAAACGCCACCACCGCGGATTTACATCTAAGATCGGCATACTTTGTCAAAATCATAAAATAAATATATAGTATGGTACTGGATAACATAGCAACCAAACATGAATATACAGGACATTTCAAAAGTAAGACTTTTAGAAAAGTAAAATAATGAGCCCATATTTTTAAGAAAACAATTTATTAAAAATAAAACAACTACACACATCAAACAAACCTCAACCATACTTTCAATTTCACAAATATCAAAATTTAAACAAAACAATCAAATGCAAAGGCAAGGAATGTTCTCGAGATGACCCATATAGTGCAATATAACAATGCAGTAAAACGATAGAGGTGAGATACATGGTCTATCAAAAATTTTTATTACCCACTTTTTTCAGCAATCAAAACTTTTTTGACAAAACCCTATACATATGAAAATAGACATAACATTAAATATTTCCATTTTAGAGATACCCCAGTTTAATCTCAATTTTAAATAACATAAATTCTTAAATTGATTTAGTTAACTTTCTTATAATATTTAAAAAAAGGTTGAAAAAGAAAACATACTAAGTCCCACAACAGATAAAATATGTACTATCTTTTTACACTTCATGTTTAGTACCATCATTAGAAGAAATATGCCTGAGGTACAGCTTTTAATATGAAATTTAGAGGTTTTTATGCAAAAACATAGTTTATGCCTAATAAAAACTAATTTTGAAACACATTGTCCACATAGCAAATACCACTTCCTATACATTTTAAAAAATAGCAATTTTTATATATCATAAAAGAACCAAACAAAAAACCAATATAAAGGCAGCATTAACGTTATAACCAAAAGATTTGCAAAAATATTAAATATATACTTGTTCTAAAAATGCTTCTATCTCTCTTTTTACAGTTTATGTTTTGTACAGCAGCGAATGTATTACATTTCTCTTAAAAGCATTTTATAATTTGAGAAAAAAATGGTGAAATGTATCTCGAAACATGATTATAAATACATTTTAAAACATGGAATTCTATTTTATTTGGATGACATTGTATTTACAAATAGTTTTTATATTATATCATTACAAGAAATATGTTTTACATTAAATTTTATGCACGGAACAACAGTAGTATACACACACCAAACGGCACGCAAAAACTAGTATAAAGACCGCATTAACGCTATAACCAAAAAGAATTGAAGTCATATTAAATTATGGACGCAAAAACTAGTATAAAGGCCGCATTAACGCTATAACCAAAAAGAATTGAGGTCATATTAAATTATGGAGGAAAATAATAAATACTCGCTCTCAATTATTTAATATTGAAATTACATAAAAATCCATGCAATACACTTAAAACATTTGAAAAATCATGTTTGGTAAGCCCACTATATATCAATATTTAAGACAAAAAATTATTATTAATTTTCCATCTACAGATACCCCTGCTTAATATCAATTTGAATTAACATAAATTCATAAAATGAGTCTATCTTTTACAATTCGTGGGTTGTACTATCATTAGAAGAAATATGATTGACGAGCGGCTTTTAATATGAAATTTAGAGGTTTTTACACAAAAACATAGTTTATGCCTAATAAAAACTAATTTTGAAACACATTGTACACATAGCAAATACCACTTCCTATACATTTAAAAAATAACAATGTTTATACATCATAAAAGAACGAAACAAAAAAAACTAATATAAAGACAGCATTAACGTTCTAACCGAATTCGAGCCATACTTTCCCATGTTTTGTGAGCTGTTGCATTGTCCTGTTGGAAATACCCATGTAAAAGTTCGTCATCGTGAAGATTTTGTAAAAACGGTTCAAGTAAATTATTTCGATATCTCTCAGCATTTATCGATCCTTCAAAAAACACAGGTCCAAATATACGCCTTCTAGAAACCGCTAGCCAAACACCAATTTTCCGCGGATGGAGAGGCGATTGAATAAACTCATGAGGATTCTCCGAAGACCAAATACGCATATTTTGTTTGTTTATATAGCCGGATAGGTGAAACCATTCTTTTTGTATATATTTGTAGAGTAAAAGCAGCATTCGATCGACTAAGAAATAGTAGCACTTAAAACATTTGAAAAATCATGTTTGGTAAGCCTACTATTTAAGACAAAAATTATTATTTATTTCCATTTACAACAGATAGCCCACTATTTATCAATATTTAAGGGCAAAAAATTATTATTAATTTCCCCATTTACAACAGATTTCCTTGTTTAATCTCAATTTTTGAATAACATAAATTCTTAAATTGATTTAGTTAACTTTCTTATAATATTTAAAAAAGGGCGAGAAAGAAAACATACTAAGTCTCACAACGGATAAAATATATGCTATCTTTTTACAGTTCATGTTTTTGTACTATCATTACAAGAAATAAGCCTCGCGATTAGCTTTTAATCTGAAATTTAGATGCTTCATAAAACCACCTCAGACACACTGAAAAATTATGATTTTCAGCTCAACCAACCATTCAAAAAGTTGATACATCAAATTCGTGAATATTAATATCACCCTACACTCTTAATAAAAAATTTAGCAGAAGTCTCACATTAAATGAATACAAAATTTATATATGCACTACATTAAATGAAGATTGAATTTTATACACTGCTTATATCACCAGAAATTTTGTTACAAGATTATATGATTAGATAGACTCATGACTAAGCCTAAACGGACACCAGGCTTTCAATATGTAGTAAAGTTTTTTTCTTCATACATTTAATATAAACTAATGATCTATCTTTAGAAAGCATCCACAGGTCCATTAGAACTTGTGGGTGGTGCAACATCTACTTTAACCCTCTTCTTAGGCGGTCCGGCAACATGCTCACATGTATCCACACCCTCCCTACAAATACCGCAAACAAAATTGCGGTGGAGGGTATTCACATGTCGCTTCATGTTATCACGCCGGGTGAAGGATTTTCCGCAAATGATGTAATTCATTCTATGAAAAACAAATTAAAAATAATTAATATAATAAATTTAAGAGAATAAAAAGCTATTGAAACCTAATTTTTAATATATCGAAATTGCTAATTTATTTGACTGATCCGCGTATATTTAACTAAAAAATACCTGTATTATTCAGAATTTATTTAAATTATTAAAAAAAATCTCTTTAAAGAACCATATAAAATAATTAACTTAATTATATAAATTCACATACTTATACATTAAAAACAATTTAAAGAAAGCACTAAATGCAAAAAATACTTGTATTATACAAAATTTATTTAAATTATTGAAAAAATCTTTTTAAAGAACCGTATAAAATAATCAACTTAATTATATAAATTTACACGCTTAAACGTTAAAAACAATATAAAGAAGCTACTAAATGCATATAAAATACTTTGAGGCACCCTGGATTAATTGTATATAAAAATAATATTCAATAAAATATTCAATAAAATTTGCACCATTAAATTATTAAGAATAGCCTTATAATTGAAAAACAATTTTTAAAAAGTCCTATAAAATTTTAGAGCGGTAGAAAAACTAATGGAAACTATGATCCGCGTATATTTAACTAAAAATACCTGTATTATTGAGAATTTATTGATAAAACCTTATAAAATAATCAATTTAATAATATAAATTTACGCACTTAAGCATTAAAAACAATTTAAAGAAAACACTAAATGCATATAAAATACTTGAAACATATCCTGGATTAATTGTATATAAAAATAATATTCAATAAAATATTAATAAAATTTACGCCATTAAATTATTAAAAATAGTCTAATTGAAAAAACAATTTTTAAAAAGTCCTATGAAATTTTAGAGTGGTAGAAAAACTAATGAAAAATATTGCAAGTTAATATTATATAAATTAGGGTTTCTAAATACCTTATAGTAAACACAAACAAGCACTAAAAACGATGTTGACTGTTTAAATACACTGGTTATAATAAAATTAAATATGCCGATCTACGTATATATAGATACACATCTGTTTTTTCCCGCGCATACATATATATACATATATACATATGCGACCAGAGGTAATTTAGCGCTGTAAAATTCCTTTCTCACGGTGGTTCGGCTACAATAGGCCCTTTTTCCCACACACACACACACACACACATATATATATATATATGTATATGTATGTATGTGAACGGAGATAATTAGCAGCGGCCACATTCCATTCTCACGGGTGACTGTGTGTTCTAAAGCATCTGTTTAATTTTTAGCGTCGCATACCTGCATCCAATGAGGGTTTCGAGTCCGGGAATTTCGTCTTTCTACCTGTACAGATAGATCTGTCTTTATATAAAATTCGTATATATTAACTATGATTTTAGTTTTAAAATAAAAAATAATAAGAAGGTTAAAATAATTCGTTATTTTGTAGATAGTTGCATAGAGCTAAAACATTATTTTGCATGCATATACATTCTCCATTAGTTTTATTATTATGATAAAAACAATGATTGACATTTTTAATAAGCTTTGGTACATCATTAAAATATTCCAGTAAATTAAATGCTAATGATGTAAAAATACCTAAAAATATTTCGTAAAACAAGAGTATTTTAGTTAAATATACGGAGATCCATATGAAAAACTACGAAAGTTATATTAATGTTAAATATTAAATAATTTAATTAAATGAAAACACATCGTTTCACAAAAATTATGTTTTATTAAACACAAGATGTACATTTCATTTACCATAACAGTACATTATAAACCTTTCTTAATATTGATGATACAGGATCAGTTAAATTAGTATGGTTGTTAAGAAATTGGAGGAGCATTTGATAGTATTTTCTTCATAAAAGTAGTATGTATTATAATATAAGATAGTGTTATAAACTATACAATAAATATTATTCAGTATTGGAATACACAATGAATAACACAAATTTGAGTAGAGAAAGATAAATATTTCTAATTGCACATGTGTGAATTTGAATTTATCGGGAATATACAGAGTAATTATTTACATCTGATGGTGAAACATGGTCGCGTATTTTATATCATTCAGTAATTTAATTTGCTCTATAGCTAGACAATGAGGTGGATGCTAAGCAATAATTTGTACACACGTAATGTTATGATCGTCAGTGTAACATATATATTCAAGTCTAACACAAACTTTTTGATTTATTGAAACCCCAATAGAAATTATCACTATTTCCAGAAGAATAGTCATGTACCTGTACATATTCAAAGCCGCTGAAGTATGAGTACATTAACAGCTGTATACGCGTGTCTTTATCATCCACTTTAATGTGTTACTGTAATTCCAGTTACTTTTTTATTTATACGTACATATATTGTGAATTATTACACTAATTATAAATCAAAATTAATTATAGATAGACAAACATTATACAGGTATATTGCAAACATGTAATGATAAGATAATCAGAGTGATATATACATACGTGTAAAGAAATTTATAATTTGTTCAATCTCTTATTAAAAGAGTTATTAATATTTTTCAAATGAATACCTGACAGTGGTGGAAAACTGTTGAAATTTGGATAGATTAATAGTTACATATGCGAGCTTCAGAATAGCTTCTGAACATGTTGGGTTGTAATTTGGTATACAATAAAAGGCAGCGGGGAACTGAACCGCCTCCCAAAAAAAGTATTTAATATTAAAATCGTCGATTCCCCATCACAGAAAAATAGTGTATCATACAAGGGAAAAAAGTATTAGATTTTAGCTCGAGGTAAGATAAATTACCGAGAGCTAAAATCTAATTTTTTTCCATTGTATAATACACTATTTTTCTGTGATGGGAAAACGACGATTTTAATATTAAATACTTATTTTGGGAGGCGGTTCAGTTCCCCGCTGCCTTTTATTGTATACCAAATTACAACCCAACATGTTCAGAAGCTATTCTGAAGCTCGCATATGTAACTATTAATCTATCCAAATTTCAACAGTTTTCCACCACTGTCAGGTATTCATTTGAAAAATATTAATAACTCTTTTAATAAGAGATTGAATAAATTATAAATTTCTTTACACGTATGTATATATCACTCTGATTATCTTATCATTACATGTTTGCAATATACCTGTATAATGTTTGTCTATCTATAATTAATTTTGATTTATAATTAGTGTAATAATTCACAATATATGTACGTATAAATAAAAAAGTAACTGGAATTACAGTAACACATTAAAGTGGATGATAAAGACACGCGTATACAGCTGTTAATGTACTCATACTTCAGCGGCTTTGAATATGTACAGGTACATGACTATTCTTCTGGAAATAGTGATAATTTCTATTGGGGTTTCAATAAATCAAAAAGTTTGTGTTAGACTTGAATATATATGTTACACTGACGATCATAACATTACGTGTGTACAAATTATTGCTTAGCATCCACCTCATTGTCTAGCTATAGAGCAAATTAAATTACTGAATGATATAAAATACGCGACCATGTTTCACCATCAGATGTAAATAATTACTCTGTATATTCCCGATAAATTCAAATTCACACATGTGCAATTAGAAATATTTATCTTTCTCTACTCAAATTTGTGTTATTCATTGTGTATTCCAATACTGAATAATATTTATTGTATAGTTTATAACACTATCTTATATTATAATACATACTACTTTTATGAAGAAAATACTATCAAATGCTCCTCCAATTTCTTAACAACCATACTAATTTAACTGATCCTGTAGCATCAATATTAAGAAAGGTTTATAATGTACTGTTATGGTAAATGAAATGTACATCTTGTGTTTAATAAAACATAATTTTTGTGAAACGATGTGTTTTCATTTAATTAAATTATTTAATATTTAACATTAATATAACTTTCGTAGTTTTTCATATGGATCTCCGTATATTTAACTAAAATACTCTTGTTTTACGAAATATTTTTAGGTATTTTTACATCATTAGCATTTAATTTACTGGAATATTTTAATGATGTACCAAAGCTTATTAAAAATGTCAATCATTGTTTTTATCATAATAATAAAACTAATGGAGAATGTATATGCATGCAAAATAATGTTTTAGCTCTATGCAACTATCTACAAAATAACGAATTATTTTAACCTTCTTATTATTTTTTATTTTAAAACTAAAATCATAGTTAATATATACGAATTTTATATAAAGACAGATCTATCTGTACAGGTAGAAAGACGAAATTCCCGGACTCGAAACCCTCATTGGATGCAGGTATGCGACGCTAAAAATTAAACAGATGCTTTAGAACACACAGTCACCCGTGAGAATGGAATGTGGCCGCTGCTAATTATCTCCGTTCACATACATACATATACATATATATATATATATGTGTGTGTGTGTGTGTGTGGGAAAAAGGGCCTATTGTAGCCGAACCACCGTGAGAAAGGAATTTTACAGCGCTAAATTACCTCTGGTCGCATATGTATATATGTATATATATGTATGCGCGGGAAAAAACAGATGTGTATCTATATATACGTAGATCGGCATATTTAATTTTATTATAACCAGTGTATTTAAACAGTCAACATCGTTTTTAGTGCTTGTTTGTGTTTACTATAAGGTATTTAGAAACCCTAATTTATATAATATTAACTTGCAATATTTTTCATTAGTTTTTCTACCACTCTAAAATTTCATAGGACTTTTTAAAAATTGTTTTTTCAATTAGACTATTTTTAATAATTTAATGGCGTAAATTTTATTAATATTTTATTGAATATTATTTTTATATACAATTAATCCAGGATATGTTTCAAGTATTTTATATGCATTTAGTGTTTTCTTTAAATTGTTTTTAATGCTTAAGTGCGTAAATTTATATTATTAAATTGATTATTTTATAAGGTTTTATCAATAAATTCTCAATAATACAGGTATTTTTAGTTAAATATACGCGGATCATAGTTTCCATTAGTTTTTCTACCGCTCTAAAATTTTATAGGACTTTTTAAAAATTGTTTTTCAATTATAAGGCTATTCTTAATAATTTAATGGTGCAAATTTTATTGAATATTTTATTGAATATTATTTTTATATACAATTAATCCAGGGTGCCTCAAAGTATTTTATATGCATTTAGTAGCTTCTTTATATTGTTTTTAACGTTTAAGCGTGTAAATTTATATAATTAAGTTGATTATTTTATACGGTTCTTTAAAAAGATTTTTTCAATAATTTAAATAAATTTTGTATAATACAAGTATTTTTTGCATTTAGTGCTTTCTTTAAATTGTTTTTAATGTATAAGTATGTGAATTTATATAATTAAGTTAATTATTTTATATGGTTCTTTAAAGAGATTTTTTTTAATAATTTAAATAAATTCTGAATAATACAGGTATTTTTTAGTTAAATATACGCGGATCAGTCAAATAAATTAGCAATTTCGATATATTAAAAATTAGGTTTCAATAGCTTTTTATTCTCTTAAATTTATTATATTAATTATTTTTAATTTGTTTTTCATAGAATGAATTACATCATTTGCGGAAAATCCTTCACCCGGCGTGATAACATGAAGCGACATGTGAATACCCTCCACCGCAATTTTGTTTGCGGTATTTGTAGGGAGGGTGTGGATACATGTGAGCATGTTGCCGGACCGCCTAAGAAGAGGGTTAAAGTAGATGTTGCACCACCCACAAGTTCTAATGGACCTGTGGATGCTTTCTAAAGATAGATCATTAGTTTATATTAAATGTATGAAGAAAAAAACTTTACTACATATTGAAAGCCTGGTGTCCGTTTAGGCTTAGTCATGAGTCTATCTAATCATATAATCTTGTAACAAAATTTCTGGTGATATAAGCAGTGTATAAAATTCAATCTTCATTTAATGTAGTGCATATATAAATTTTGTATTCATTTAATGTGAGACTTCTGCTAAATTTTTTATTAAGAGTGTAGAGTGATATTAATATTCACGAATTTGATGTATCAACTTTTTGAATGGTTGGTTGAGCTGAAAATCATAATTTTTTAGTGTGTCTGAGGTGGTTTTATGAAGCATCTAAATTTCAGATTAAAAGCTAATCGCGAGGCTTATTTCTTGTAATGATAGCACAAAAACATGAACTGTAAAAAGATAGCATATATTTTATCCGTTGTGAGACTTAGTATGTTTTCTTTCTCGCCCTTTTTTAAATATTATAAGAAAGTTAACTAAATCAATTTAAGAATTTATGTTATTCAAAAATTGAGATTAAACAAGGAAATCTGTTGTAAATGGGGAAATTAATAATAATTTTTTGCCCTTAAATATTGATAAATAGTGGGCTATCTGTTGTAAATGGAAATAAATAATAATTTTTGTCTTAAATAGTAGGCTTACCAAACATGATTTTTCAAATGTTTTAAGTGCTACTATTTCTTAGTCGATCGAATGCTGCTTTTACTCTACAAATATATACAAAAAGAATGGTTTCACCTATCCGGCTATATAAACAAACAAAATATGCGTATTTGGTCTTCGGAGAATCCTCATGAGTTTATTCAATCGCCTCTCCATCCGCGGAAAATTGGTGTTTGGCTAGCGGTTTCTAGAAGGCGTATATTTGGACCTGTGTTTTTTGAAGGATCGATAAATGCTGAGAGATATCGAAATAATTTACTTGAACCGTTTTTACAAAATCTTCACGATGACGAACTTTTACATGGGTATTTCCAACAGGACAATGCAACAGCTCACAAAACATGGGAAAGTATGGCTCGAATTCGGTTAGAACGTTAATGCTGTCTTTATATTAGTTTTTTTTGTTTCGTTCTTTTATGATGTATAAACATTGTTATTTTTTAAATGTATAGGAAGTGGTATTTGCTATGTGTACAATGTGTTTCAAAATTAGTTTTTATTAGGCATAAACTATGTTTTTGTGTAAAAACCTCTAAATTTCATATTAAAAGCCGCTCGTCAATCATATTTCTTCTAATGATAGTACAACCCACGAATTGTAAAAGATAGACTCATTTTATGAATTTATGTTAATTCAAATTGATATTAAGCAGGGGTATCTGTAGATGGAAAATTAATAATAATTTTTTGTCTTAAATATTGATATATAGTGGGCTTACCAAACATGATTTTTCAAATGTTTTAAGTGTATTGCATGGATTTTTATGTAATTTCAATATTAAATAATTGAGAGCGAGTATTTATTATTTTCCTCCATAATTTAATATG
This sequence comes from Amphimallon solstitiale, assembly GCA_963170755.1. Lineage (NCBI taxonomy): Eukaryota > Metazoa > Arthropoda > Insecta > Coleoptera > Scarabaeidae > Amphimallon > Amphimallon solstitiale. Next base: position 27,265,027 of record OY720678.1, read on the forward strand.
ACCTCAATTCTTTTTGGTTATAGCGTTAATGCGGCCTTTATACTAGTTTTTGCGTCCATAATTTAATATGACTTCAATTCTTTTTGGTTATAGCGTTAATGCGGTCTTTATACTAGTTTTTGCGTGCCGTTTGGTGTGTGTATACTACTGTTGTTCCGTGCATAAAATTTAATGTAAAACATATTTCTTGTAATGATATAATATAAAAACTATTTGTAAATACAATGTCATCCAAATAAAATAGAATTCCATGTTTTAAAATGTATTTATAATCATGTTTCGAGATACATTTCACCATTTTTTTCTCAAATTATAAAATGCTTTTAAGAGAAATGTAATACATTCGCTGCTGTACAAAACATAAACTGTAAAAAGAGAGATAGAAGCATTTTTAGAACAAGTATATATTTAATATTTTTGCAAATCTTTTGGTTATAACGTTAATGCTGCCTTTATATTGGTTTTTTGTTTGGTTCTTTTATGATATATAAAAATTGCTATTTTTTAAAATGTATAGGAAGTGGTATTTGCTATGTGGACAATGTGTTTCAAAATTAGTTTTTATTAGGCATAAACTATGTTTTTGCATAAAAACCTCTAAATTTCATATTAAAAGCTGTACCTCAGGCATATTTCTTCTAATGATGGTACTAAACATGAAGTGTAAAAAGATAGTACATATTTTATCTGTTGTGGGACTTAGTATGTTTTCTTTTTCAACCTTTTTTTAAATATTATAAGAAAGTTAACTAAATCAATTTAAGAATTTATGTTATTTAAAATTGAGATTAAACTGGGGTATCTCTAAAATGGAAATATTTAATGTTATGTCTATTTTCATATGTATAGGGTTTTGTCAAAAAAGTTTTGATTGCTGAAAAAAGTGGGTAATAAAAATTTTTGATAGACCATGTATCTCACCTCTATCGTTTTACTGCATTGTTATATTGCACTATATGGGTCATCTCGAGAACATTCCTTGCCTTTGCATTTGATTGTTTTGTTTAAATTTTGATATTTGTGAAATTGAAAGTATGGTTGAGGTTTGTTTGATGTGTGTAGTTGTTTTATTTTTAATAAATTGTTTTCTTAAAAATATGGGCTCATTATTTTACTTTTCTAAAAGTCTTACTTTTGAAATGTCCTGTATATTCATGTTTGGTTGCTATGTTATCCAGTACCATACTATATATTTATTTTATGATTTTGACAAAGTATGCCGATCTTAGATGTAAATCCGCGGTGGTGGCGTTTGAAAGTATGTTGTGTTGGGGTTTGACCTAGATGTATCTTCCTAAGTTGGTCTGGTGTTATGGCGTTTGAAACTAGTTGGGTGGTTGTGGTGGTGGTTGTTGTTGTGATGCGTGATATGGAGTTGGGTATTTTCTAGAAGTTGAGTTTATATTTTGATCGATCATATTGATAGTCGGCCATTTCGCCTGACGTCACCTTAGTTTATTAGATTTTTGGCGGCCATCTTGGATTCGCTATCTTACTTTTCTAAAAATCCCTACCTTTGAAATGTTCTGTATATTAATATTTGGTTGCTATGTTATCCAGATGGATGGATGGATTGATGGATGGTTGGATGGATGGTTGGATGGATGGATGGATGGATGTATGGATGGATGGATGGATTGATTGTTGGATGGATGGATGGATGGATGTATGGATGTATGGATGGATTGATGGATGGTTGGATGGCTTTTTGAGAAAAGAGGGATTTGATAGTGGTTTGAATGTGTGGTTTTAATATAGGGGTTTCAGAACCGCTTCATGATCCGGTTGTGAGCTGATTCTAGCGATGGTTTTGAAATGATGTTTCATAGGAGTTTGAGTGCATGGTTTTGATAGATTGGATGCCTGACGTCACCTTAGTTTATTAGATTTTTGGCGGCCATCTTGGATTCGCCATCTTGCTTTTCTAAAAATCCCTACCTTTGAAACGTCCTGTATATTCATACTTGGTTGCTATCTCGTCCAGATGGATGGATGGATTAATGGATGGTTGGATGGATGGATGGTTGGATGGATGGTTGGATGGATGTATGGATGGATGGATGGATGGATGGATTGATGGATGGATTGATGGTTGGATGGATGGATGGATGGATGTATGGATGGATGCATGGATGGATGGATTGATGGATGGTTGGATGGCTTTTTGAGAAAAGATGGATTTGATAGTGGTTTGAATGTGTGGTTTTAATATAGGGGTTTCAGAACCGCTTCATGACCCGGTTGTGAGCTGATTCTAGCGATGGTTTTGAAATGATTCATAGGAGTTTGAGTGCATGGTTTTGATAGATTGGATGCCTGACGTCACCTTAGTTTATTAGATTTTTGGCGGCCATCTTGGATTCGCCATCTTGCTTTTCTAAAAATCCCTACCTTTGAAACGTCCTGTATATTCATACTTGGTTGCTATCTCGTCCAGATGGATGGATGGATTAATGGATGGATGGATGGTTGGATGGATGGTTGGATGGATGTATGGATGGATGGATGGATGGATGGATTGATGGTTGGATGGATGGATGTATGGATGTATGGATGGATGGATGGATTGATGGATGGTTGGATGGCTTTTTGAGAAAAGAGGGATTTGATAGTGGTTTGAATGTGTGGTTTTAATATAGGGGTTTCAGAACCGCTTCATGACGTGAGCTGATTCTAGCGATGGTTTTGAGATGATGTTTCATAGGAGTTCGAGTGCATGGTTTTGATAGATTGGATGCTTGACGTGACATTAGTTTATTAGATTTTTGGCGGCCATCTTGGATTCGCCATCTTGCTTTTCTAAAAATCCCTACCTTTGAAACGTCCTGTATATTCATACTTGGTTGCTATCTCGTCCAGTAGCATACTGTATATTTATTTTATAATTTTGAAATGGTATGCCGATCTTAGATATAAAGTTTATATTTTTATCGACCATCTTGAGGGTATGAAACTTGGTCATATTGTTAATTAATAATAATAAATACATTGTTTTTTCTTAAAAATATTGTTTGTTTTATTTTATTTTATAAGTAAGATATGCATTTCAAGCGTGCGGCTATCACAGAAGCAGACAGCCGTTGCGGTTTCCGCTGGAAACATGTTTAAACCTGTTTGAAGTACATTGAGAAGCGCGATAGCAAGCCGGGTAATTTATTCAGGAATTCTCTAGAAACAAAGACCATCTTGATGGTCAGCCATTTTGTCTGACGTCACCTTAGTTTGGCTAGTGAGCGTGAGAGGATGCTGCATTAGTTAGGTTGGTAATCATGAGAGATGCCATTTCTTGGTTAGTGGCTGTGAGAGGGCGTCATGGTATTTGGGTTGGTAATGATGAAATCTGCCATTTCTTAGTTTGGTTAGTGGCCGTCAGAGGGCGCCACATCAGTTGGGTTGGTAATGATGAAATCTGCAATTTTTAGTTGGGTTGGTAATGATGAAATCTGCAATTTTTAGTTGGGTTGGTAATGATGAAATCTGCAATTTTTAGTTGGGTTGGTAATGATGAAATCTGCAATTTTTAGTTGGGTTGGTAATGATGAAATCTGCAATTTTTAGTTGGGTTGGTAATGATGAAATCTGCAATTTTTAGTTGGGTTGGCGACCGCGAGGGGGCGCCACATCAGTTGGGTTGGCAGAGGGCGCCACTAGGGCGAGGGGGGTGAGGGGGAGCTGGGTGAGAGGGGGAGGAGGTCCCAGAACTCTCCTAAGTACACTACTTAAATAGTTTTAGTGAAAAATGAAAGCGACAGTGCTAGTAGTAGAAAACTATTTCCTACATATATAAATAAAGGCAAGAGGAAATTAATTTTTTGTTTTCTCACTTATTCTAGGTATTTGACAAAATTTAGTTTTCCTGTTTTTTTTTTTGCTTTAAAGCAATCAATTATCAAATTACTAAAAACTAAACTGTACATATAGTTTACATAAGCGTCCCTAATTGTAGTCTTTTGTTGTTGGGTTTCCAAGTTCCTGTCTGTAAATACCTTAGACATAGATAGATAGATAACTCCGAAAGCTCTTTAAAGATAGTGGAGCGGAAATCGGCAAAAAGACGATCCCGGTCCATTCTGAAGAAAAGAAAAATTGGCGTAGAACTAGAACTAATTCAAACGGATGTATTTTTGCTAAGTACATAATTTTATACATGAAATGGCTATTTACGGTTTTTTTGGCTGGTACTGAACATTTTTCTGGTCAAAAATTTACCAAATTCGTTAATTCTTATGAAACGTGTTTTTAAACCAAAACAACCGCCCAATCCGAAAACTACGTCGGATATTGCATTGATTCTTTTTTTGTTTGTTCATGCGCGTTTGACAAAATTTAATAATTTTTTACGCCAAAAAAACATACATCTCATTCTGAGTTTGATGTAGTGACTCTTTCGGTATCTTTCATACTAACTTACTTGTAAAAATCGATGCATTTATTTAGCGAAGGATTTTGAGAGAAAGCTCCAAAATTAATTTTATAACAAAAACAAATGTCATATACAGACTTGGATTAAAAAGTTATTATTTTTGATAGCGACAGGGACATCGCTTGCATCGGAATGAATCGTCTGAGTCTAATATGAAATGATTATGTAGGAACCAGTCAGTGCTTGCATAGATCTTTATTAATATGGTAGATGGTAGATAAATTATTCTAAAATATGCAGTGCATTATTTGCGACATTTCCGAGTTGTTCATAATCCTAGGCAGCAAGAGTTAAGGAAAATTATTTCTGCTGCCGAGATGAATGTGGAAATCGAATTTTGCAATACTGAGATGCAATTTTATCCGGTACAATTAAAATAAAATTTTATAAAGGATTTCGGAAAAGTTACACTAGTGCCCAAAATATTCAGTGTTTGCTATTGAATCAACGAATGGACCTTCTGGATCTATCCCGCACACTGGACGCACCAGTTCTTCTTTTGATATTAGGCGTATGTGCTTAATTTATAATAAATGTGGAACGAACAATAGGAAAGCTTTCATATCTGCACAGACAGGTAAGCATCACCTACACACATATGTAGTATAATATGGAAATCTTAGAGTATTATTTGTTTAATTAATTTTTGATCATAAAAATGTTCAGTATACAGGATGATTCTTAATATATGCGACAAATTTTAGGAGCTGATTCCTGGGATTATTTTGATCATAAAAGTTCATAAGAACATATGTCCAAAACCGCTTAGTTCAGAAATTATACAATGTTTAATAGAAAGTTAAAATAATAAATGGTTTTATTATAAATTAACAAAATAATTAGTAAAACAAAATTAACTTATAGTAACTGTTGAAAATGACCGCTCCCAACTGTAATACAAGCTCGTAAACAAGTCTGTGTCTGTTTCTCTAATATGCTAATTTTGTTTTACTAATTATTTTGTTAATTTATAATAAAACCATTTATTATTTTAACTTTCTATTAAACATTGTATAACTTCTGAACAAAGCGGTTTTGGACATATGTTCTTATGAACTTTTATGATCAAAATAACCCCAGGAATCAGCTCCTAAAGTTTGTCGCATATGTTAAGAATCACCCTGTATACCGGTTCATGTAGAAAATTATGTATTTTACGAGAATACATCGGTTTGAAGTGGTTCGACGCCAATTTTTTGATCGATTACGTCAATTCCCCCTTTGCTTTCATTGTAAAAAATGAGGTGTGACCACCACACGACTTTCTTATACGTATGAGCGTTTCAAACTATACAATTTTAAGAATTTTTTATACAAAACTTATTCAAAATCCTATTCTAAATACTTTCATTCTCTTAATAAATCGCTATAGAATGCATACTTTGTAAGACATTCGAAAAAAAGTGCTACTCGCTAAGAGTAAAAGTGCTACTTCCGGTCCGAATTTTGAAATTTCATATATACAAAAAATATTGCAAATCCAGTTCTAAGGACTTTTGTACTCTTGATAAATATATATAGAATGCATAACTTACGACATATTTGCAAAAAATCGCTATTCGATAAGAGTAAAAGTGGTAGTTCCGGTCTGAATTTTGAAATTTTTTTTATACAAAAGATATTAAAAATTATGTTCTAATAACTTTTATACTCGTAACGTACTTGTCTAAAAAGCATGACTTGCGAGATATTCGCAAAAAAACTGATTTTCGATAAGAGTAAAAGACCTACTTCCGGTTGGAATTTCGAAAAACTTTTTTAAGACAATTTGTCTCAAACTTAATTTTAAGTACATATGAATTCTTTATAAATTTGTTTAAACTTAGTAGTTGACGAAATATTGGCAAAATTCGATTTTTTCACTGAAGTAAACTGCTACTTCCGGTCTACCGATTTTACTGAAAAACTAATCAGATCTCAAGAGGGAGATTATACACGTAAGTACAAAATTTGGAATTGGTAGCTATAGCGGTTTGACCGCTATCGTGGTCATAGACAGACACACAGACAGACAGACAGACATTTTTTAAAAACCACTTTTTCGGTATCAGGGGACTTCAAAACGTGGACATCTGCAAAAATCTCGAGGTCGAAAATTTTCATCATCACAATACTTCCTTATACTACGTATAAGAAAATAAAACTAGTTTTTTCAAGTTTGCCATTTTCTTTAATGTTATCATGATGCAACAAAACTATTCTATCCTTTTTCGGCACATATAATACTAAAGTTTTGTCACGTGTAAGCTCAAACTTACAAGAGTTAGATGATGAATTCTTAGGTTGTAGTTGATGGTTTTTCTCCCAACATATGTACCCAATTTCTTAAATTCATCTCTGAACTCTACAGAAGTAAATAATTATCTCCTGAGACGTTACTATCTTTCTCACACTTTAGTACATTGCGTGCTGGCACTAAAAGTTTCTTAGGATTGGGTTCACTCTTACCAGTATAGATAACTATATTTATTAGTGTGTTTTTACATCGCTAAAACACTTTACTTTCATGCCATATTTCGAAGGTTTGCTTTTAATATATGGCCAGAACTAGAGGCTGTTATTGATGAAACAGCATTAATATTCTGTAATTTCAAATTCATATTTTGTTAAGGTTGATTATTTTATGTCGATAATTGTCAAAATCACTACTCAAATGTCTTTTAAAATGCGCTTAGGAGATTCTTATGTCAAATTATTAAAAAAGTAATGAATGCATGATGTAATTGTTCATCACATCATGCATAATTTCCATGAAGCGTATAGTCTAATTGTAACCATATTTTTTGACGAATATTAAGTGGTACATTTTCCAAATGTGCAGGCAAATTGTTTCTTAAAAATCGAAGAAACAGGGCGCCGTTTAAGTTACCATCATCACTAGCGTTCCAATTATTCCACCCCACACATCGACACACCATCTGTGTTGCCTATCGAGAGATCTAAAAAAAATGGGGATTTTCGTCACTGTAGTACTGAAAATTATGTCTATTATTAACTAATCCATTATTGTGGAATGATGACTCGTCCGTAAAAAGTACAAAATCCAAGAAATTTTCATTTTTACTAAACTTCTCAAGAAACCATAAACAAAATACGAGTCGACGATCGTAATCTACTCCCAAAAGTGCTTGGTGTAATAGAATACGATACGGGAAAAAGTTTTGCCTTTTTATAATTCTTCCGACGCTCCGTCTGCTTATTCCATTGTTTTCACTTATTTTTGGCTGACTTGTATGGGGGTTTTCTACCAGAGAATCGATAACAACAAAATCATTTTCTTCATTTCCCATAATCGGTCTTTGCCGTTCTGGTTTCTGATAACACACACTTCCTGTTCTTCGGAAAACTTGTATGTAATAAATTTTCTAATGACCGCCTGTCAGGATGACGCATGTTAGGATATTTTTGAGCATAAACTCTTGATGCTAGCAGGCAATTTTCGTCACACTCCCCAATTACTAAAATCATATCCACCTTTTCAGTTTGAGGGTAGGTTCTCATTTTAAATAATTAAAATTATTTAAACGACGTCGAACAGCGATGATGTCTTAACTAGTATGTACTGTTACTGTCAAATAATTTATCTGTTTGAAGTAATAATTACACCGTCAACGCCTACTTTTGAAAAATAAATTGTTAGGAATTAGTGTTTGAAATTGAAAATCCTAAATTACTAAAAAACTAAAAGAGATAGGTATAGGAAACCCTAATGCAGTTTTAAAATCAATTAAAATTAGAATCTAAATATGGTAATAAATACAGGGTGTTCCATATAAAACAAGAAAGTTATTTGTTTTTAATGTTAGTCACAACAAAAATTTTGTTTTTAAACACCCTGTATAATTTTTAAATATCAACTTTAACTCATCTTAAAGTCTGAAGCAATAAATATGATTTAAAATAATTTGCTCAAATATGTAAGACAGAAACGCCTCTTAAATTTTGATCTACATTTTCAAAAATAGTTAAATATCTTAAAAATAGGTTGAGTTAGGTATAGGGAATATAACAGTAAATGGCCTTTATTTAACCTATAATATCAAAATATTCCACAACATACCAGGTGTTCCATTTAAATTTTCATAACTTTGATGCGCAACGTTTTATTGAATCACACTGTATATTTAAAAATAATTTTAAAATGTGCCCCTAATGAACCTACCCTGATAAAAAGATTTTTAAAATGTTTTGCCACTTTTCGTATATAACCGACGGGAATGTGGTACCCCACTCTGTATATATGTGTATGTATATTTCTAACAAAAAAATAGGTAAATAAATTACTATAAGCAATATTCACACTCTGAGTACAAACAATGTTTTTATGACGCACCTGTTATTTACCGCATTTTATTCTGTATTGCTGTATAACTTGTTGTAACAAAGTGGGCCGGAGAGTTCAGACAAAAAATAATGTGCATACTACGCCTACAGTTTGTCTAACTATGAGTTGAACAATTAAAAAAACACATTTAGCAGAAGATTCGTAGTATAAATATAAAAATCGTTAGCGGGTAGGTAGAAGAATATACATTTTGAAAAAGAATTAAATTCCCATCTTTCGAATCAAAAACAAACTGCGAGTTCTATTTACATAAGAAATATTTCCAGCGTCAAAAAAAAAAGTGGATATCTTTGAAAGAACCAGCATAAAATACCATAAATATAATGGAAATTATAACTCATTTTTTTAGGATGACACTTGAACACTTTTCATAAAAGCGCCCAGATTATATATCTACTACAATATCTAAGAGAATAAAAATTCATTATCCCCGAATATTATTTACACATTTGTACCCGCCCTCTAGATAAACTGTTGGTCAGAGATCTACCTTCAGCCTGTTTCTTCGATTGTAATGTGGGCTGCCTAATTTTAATTTCTTTTATATCAAATATCTAAGAAAATATCAATTTTGAAAAAAAGGGGCTTCATAGCGCACAAGAGTTTCAAACGCTCTATCAAAAAAAAATTATTCTTCTATGTTACGAAATAACTGGGGAAAAAAGAAATAAATGTTTCGACGTTTTATTTTTTTTTAAACACATTCAAAGACTTTTTTGAAAAAAGGGCGTCATAGACACCTTGCATTCATTCATATGTATATATAAAAATAATAATGCATTGCTTCATGTTACCAAATAACCAGGTAAAAAGAAAAAACGCTTACATGTAATAGCATAATAATATACTTATAATTTGGGTAGCCCGGAGCCTGCGAAGTTTCACATCACTCTCTGAAGCATTTCTCCCGGTATGCGACCCATTTCCAGGCGTATTGCTTCTTTTAAAGCTTGTATATGCTATTAGGGCGATGTTTGTACACCTCAGCTTTGAGGTAGCCCTAGAGGAAATAGTTGCAAGGTGTTACATCCGGCGAGCGCACGGGCCATATTGTGTCACCGAACATGGAGATCAAACGGCCGCGGAAAATTTCCCGCAGAATAGCCATTGAATTATGGGCTGTGTGAGCCGAGGTGCCATCCTGTTGGAACCAAACACGTCCCATATCCAACTGTCCGAGATGTGATGGAAAAAAATCTTGGATCATGCCCACATACCGTTCAGAAGTGATGGTAACCACATGATCATGTTCCTCAAAAAAGTAGGGTCTGACGATGCCTTCACTGCTGATTGCACATCAAACTGTTACCCTATCACTATGTAAAAGTCTTTCTTGAATCTGTCTAGAATTGACATCACTCCAATAACGCATATTGTGCTTATAAACACAACCGGAAAGTTGGAAATGCGCCTCGTCGCTGAAAAAAATCACTGCGTTGTCAGGCAGATTAGTAATCAAATTTCCACTTGCCTGTATTCGATTATTACAATCCTGTTGTAATAGTTCTTGAGTAACGACCATCTTGTAAGGATGGAAATGATGTTCAATGTGAAGAATTCGACGTACAGTACGGCTAGATAGGTTGAGGGCGATCGGGTGTTTCCGGACAGATCGCGTAGGAGACCATATAATGGACTGACTTTCTCGCTCTTCGGTGTTCGACAAGTCCTCTGTGCACCAACTTTCTTTTTCGCAACATTCCCATATCTACAGAAGTTATACACCCAAGACAGAATCAATTTCCGATCGGGCCCTGTATTTCGAGGACGAATTTTGTAGCGAGTACGCATCCAACTTTTTTGAGAAAAGTAGGTTTTAAAAGGAAAAAATGAGGTGTGGCCACCACACGACTTTCTTATACGTATGAAAGTGTTACTTCCGGTCCGAATTTTGAAATTTCATTTATACAAAAAATATTCCAAATCCAACTCTAAATACTTTTGTACTCTTCATAAATATATATAGAATGCATAATTTACGACATTTTTTCAAAAAATCGCTATTCGATAAGAGTAAAAGTGGTACTTCCGGTCTGAATTTTGAAATTTTTTTTATACAAAAGATATTTAAAAGTATGTTCTAAATACTTTTATACTCTTAATGTACTTGCCTAGAAAGCATGACTTGCGAGATATTCGCAAAAAACTGATTTTCGATAAGAGTAAACGACCTACTTCCGGTAGGAATTTCGAAAAACTTTATTAAAACAATTTTTCTCAAATTTAATTTTGAGTACATTTGTATTCTTTATAAATTTGTTTAAACTTAGTAATTGACGAAATATTTGCAAAATTCGATTTTTTCACTGAAGTAAACTACTACTTCCGGTCTGCCGATTTTGCTCAAAATCTAATCAGTTCTCAAGAGGGAGATTATATTCATAAATACAAAATTTGGAATTGATATCTGCAGCGGTTTGACCGCTATCGTGGTCACACACAGACACACACACACACACACACACAGACACACAGACACACAGACATTTTTTAAAAACCACTTTTTTGGTATCAGGGGACCTCAAAACGTGGACATCTGCAAAAATCTCGAGGTCGAAAATTTTCATCATCACAATACTTCCTTATACTACGTATAAGAAAGTAAAAAGGGCTGCTCAATAGACCACACCATTTTGGCAACTTACAGGTGACAGATTGAAACGTCTCGAAATACTGCATCACTTAAGCCTACTCCCACTCTTCTACGAACTCCACCTTCGTCACAATGCTGCAATGGCCATCTGAAAGTAGGGATGTTTCTCTGCCCCACCCTGTACATAGAATCATAAAAAGTTGCATATATATTACATAATAGTCACACCCCAATAAATTAACTAATTTTACTTGAAAAATATCAGAATTTTCTGAATCCGAAATAATGAACATTACACGTGTATGGTTACCGATAGGGCATAAATGAATCTCCTGCAATCTAAAATAATTTAAATGGTAAAAAGGGTTTATTATTATTATAAGTAGGGTAGATTGGACAGTTCTAGCACCTCCTCCCCCTCTCAACTTACTCCACCTCACCCCCTCGCCCATCACGTTAGTTCCAAACGCGGCCACCGTGGATTTGCAGATGGCGCTGTGGTCGGCGCGCAAAATTAATATAAATTAATATATCATAAATTAAAATCTTAGACTAGTATTTTATTTTTGATATTTCAATAAATGGTATTTCGAGAATATACTTATTTTAAGTTGTATATTGCGCTAAAAGGAAAACTTGAACTAAAAAAACTGTCTGCATACAAAATCCTTAGAAGGACATACTGTTTTGACATTTATGTCTACCACACTGCTTAATCGGAGACCTTAAAAACACTAATGAGCAACATATATTACACACATCTCAATGTAAACTATTAAGAAGTTAAAACCAAGAAACCATGAAACCACGATGCCCTGTTCCAATCTGTATAGCAGAAGTGACATGTGAGCAGAGACAAAAGTTCCAGCATTTATAGTGATAAAATGTTACAACTCCGTGGATATCACGAATTGCAGTTTCTCTTTGAGATGCATTTCAAGTTGATTTGGTAATTCTGATATTTTGTAATAGATATTTGATTCTAGGTTTCATTTATGTAGCCATTGTAATCTTTACATAGATATGCACCTATATTTTGAAATCCTTTTAAAATTCATATGTAACATTCTCGTTTATTTTTGAATAATATAATAGTAGGGTAGATTGGACAGTTCTAGCGCCTCCTCCCCCTCTCAACTTACTCCACCTCACCCCCCTCGCCCATCACGTTAGTTCCAAACGCGGCCACCGTGGATTTGCAGATGGCGCTGTGGCCGGCGCGCAAAATTAATATACAGAGTGTCTCAAAATTATAAAAATAAATACAGTATGGTACTTTGTGACGTATATACAGGGTGTTTCAAAAGCTAGAAAAGTAAGATGGCGGCCAAATAGCAATGGCCTTGATAAGATAAGGCAATTTTTGGTTTAAACAAGACGTAATTTGCTGACTGTTCGAATGCTTCGTCTATCAAACCGGTGCCCAGATGGCGCCGCTAACCTGACCAGGTGAAAAACTTAGCTGACCAGGTGTCAAACTCTTCCAAAATAAACAGGGTTGTAAGGAAATAAAAGATTAGATTCTGTAGACAACATTTATTTTTGTATACAAATAAACTTATTATCTAGTATCACATTTATGGAGACAAAAGTAAGATGGCGGCCAAAATGAAATACATATACAGTATAATACTTGTATTAATAAAATATAAATATACAGGACGTTTCAAATATGTTAAACAAGGGTGTAAGGAAATAAAAGATTAGATTCTGTAGACAAAATTTATTTTTATATACAATTAAACTTATTATCTAGTATCACATTCATGGAGACAAAAGTAAGATGGCGAATCCAAGATGGCGGCCAAAATTAAATACATATACAGTATAATACTTGTATTAATAAAATATGAATATACAGGACGTTTCAAATATGTTAAACAAGGGTGTAAGGAACAAAAGATTAGATTCTGTGGACAAAATTTATTTTTATATACAAACAGATACAATTAAACTTCTTATCTAGTATCACATTTATGGAGTAATCAATCAACAGTATTGTTATACCAATTAGCAATATCACCTAGTTTCATTACTTCAAAATCATAATGAAGAGTATTAAAAGAAGTATGTAGCACTTCTAACATTATAAAAGCGTTTAATGAATTTGACTGACCCTCTAATAATGTAACAATATTGCTATATAGATCACCGCTTAAGTTTATACAAGATTTCAACAATGTATTATAAAAACTAGGGAACTCACTATCAGCGAAAAATGATAATTTACGTTTAATTATGTAGTGGTTGTAAATTAAATAAATTATTATATGTATCCTTCGATAACACCATCTGCTGATTTCGACTACTTATTCGTATAACACTAATCGTTTTGTATGTCGACATTTCAATTTGATGATTGGGGCTGCAACTCTCAGTCTTGCCATTCTTTTTACACCTTTTAATCTCCCTCCCCTCAACCGCGAGGATATACATTTTCGAGGGCAATTCACTCATTATATTACCCGCGTTTTAGTCTTTATATAGTCCTAAATGTGTTGATGTTAACCTCTAAATGTGAGACCATCTTAAATGCCCAATTACTCCCTCTCTCCGAAAACTCTTCCGACTTCGACTTTATAAGAGCAGCCGCCTGATCAAAAACGTCCTCCAAATCCGAAGACTCGGTGACAATGGTGTATGGAGTATTAAATGATTTTAAGTCGGTTATTTCCTCATCTGCTATCGCTTTAACATAATGAGCAAATAGCTCTAACTGTACCTTAATACCCGATACAGCCCCAGCCAGAACATCTTTAATCAGGCGGCACACTTTAATTTTCAAATTCGCTAAAAAATTTGTGATATCTACACTCTCATCACCTAGAATTTTGTAACTCGCGACCCTGTTGTTGAATGAAGAATTAATTTTAAACACTCCATCCTGCAGCATAAGTGTGTTATTAATCAAATGCTGTTGCGAGCGAAGATGCCCCCTATATAGAGAATTATTAGGGAAATTCAACCCGCAATAGCTTACCTGAGACACATCTCGACTAGTAGATGGAGCAGCATCCGCAAGTCTATTAGAACTTGTGGATGGTACAACATCTACTTTAACCATCTTCTTAGGTGGTCCAGCAACATGCTCACATGTGTCCACGCCCTCCTCGCAAGTAGCACAACGAAAATTGTGGTGGAGTGTATTTAGATGTCGCTTCAAGTTATCACGCCGGGTGAAAGATTGTTTACATATAATGCAGTTCATTTCTGCAAAGAAACAACTAAAAATAATTAATAATTCAAGACATCTTACAAAAATGTAAGATTCACTTGAAGCATCTACTTAAAATATATTTAAAATACCGGGTCTAAAAAGCACTAGTAAATAAAATTTGAAACAAACTAACATATTGAATGTCTTTATATAAATTTTAAATATATTTATGAATACTAGACACATTCAAAAACATCTTAGAAAATAGCACTAGTATATTTCAAAATAGTTTAAAAATATATTTATGAATACTAGACACATACAAAACCATCTTAGAAAAATAACACTAGTAAATTTAAAAATAGTTTAAAACATGAAATATCTATAATACCGTTTCGAAAAAAATATTAAAAAACACTAGTCAATATGTACTTACTAGTAGAACACAATGTTGAATGATATTTACAATACTGGCCGCAGTATTTTATACACTAGTAAATAGAATATAATAAAAATTGATATGTTTCCAATAATAAATTTGTTTACCGTCTAAAATGCATATGTCGACTAATATTTTGCAGATAACCAACTTCGTAAACAGCTTTATCTCTCACTTCCTATTATATACTAAATGTGGTTAGATATATCCTT
Organism: Amphimallon solstitiale; assembly: GCA_963170755.1. Classification (NCBI taxonomy): domain Eukaryota; kingdom Metazoa; phylum Arthropoda; class Insecta; order Coleoptera; family Scarabaeidae; genus Amphimallon; species Amphimallon solstitiale. The sequence goes on from OY720678.1 coordinate 27,280,196, forward strand.
TGCATGTTTTTTTTTACTGAATTTAGGTAATACACAAAGTTAATATTAAATATATATACGGTATGGTGACATAGTAATAAAATATATTTTTAAAGTTTATATTTATCTAATTTCTATAATAATTGAATGATGTAACATTATAGTCGTATATGCGCATGTATTCTTGCGCACTACTAGTATATATTGATATACAAATAGTATTATTACTTTATATTATTATTTATTAATTCAATATCTGTACTTCCAAAATCGACCACGTTTTTTTATAGTTGTCGCTGTTGTGTCAGTTATATATAGACTTGTCCAAAAGCCAATAAATTAAATAAAATACTAATATATTCAGGATGGTCCAAAAGTCACGAAAATATTAATATCAAATCGCTTCTAGTGCCCGTTCGGTATGATCGTTAAGATGGTTGCCTATACACGCTTTTAACATTCAAGATGACACAATCAAGTTGTTAAAAGGTAAAATGATTCTATTAATCAATATTAAAGCATTAAATAAAAACGCTTAATTGTTTTTCGTAGTATATAGCAATAAATTATTAAATCTCTCTTGTGTGTGGGACCCAGACATTAAAAGACAAAAACGATATCGACTTATCTGCGCGTGTGTTTTTTAGTGCAGAAAATAAAAAATCATAAGATGTTTCTAGAAAAAATAATATATTCCATGTTTTTTAAAAATATCATGGTGACGCTAATATATTAAACAAACATTGATTGTTACTTTGTGGTTTTGTGATTATCGGTGTGGGATCAAGACATTAAAAACAAACGTTATAGACTTATCTGCGCATATGTTTTTGAAGTATAAATAAAAATAATATTTTGATTCCACACACATTCATTGATCTTATAGAGTGTCTAAGACTAGTCAGAACAAATAATAAAACATCATGTGGATGTGTTATTCAAGATATCCGGAAGCAACAGACTTGAAGACGTCTGTTGTAAGATGCGCAAAAATGTTAATTGATTTGGAGTTTCAGAACCTGCTGGAGGGAAATCGAATCGAATCATATTTGTCAGATGAGGAACGTAATCTATGGAGTGTAAAATACAAGGAAGCCATCGAGGCATGTGAGTCATACTTAGATGAAAAAATATTAATTGAAACTCTGGTCAAATATTTAATAAAATTAGAATTGATTTGCTACTTACACAAAGAACATTTACCGGAATTTATTACAAAAAAATACAACTTTACACGAGAAAGAAGAGATTGAGAGGAGGAGAAAAAGTGGTGGGGGTGAAAAATGCATTTAATTAAGTGTGAAAGAACAAAAAACCAGTTATTAATAGCTTGTATCGTTAGTAATAAGTGTTTACAATGAATCCATCATATCCTTTCAATTTAATGGATAATTTACTACAAAAATACGAAAACAATATAAACAAGGAATATCGTTTAATAAATGAAGTTAAATATGAATTAAATAACAATGGTACCAATATATCAACAGGATTGAGTCCTGCAAGAGATTACTTTCCAGTGGTCAAAATAGCGAATGGTCGAAAATGTATATCGTTTACAAAATACGAGTTTTATGGATTTTTAAAGTATCAAGCTCAGATAAAAGATTATGTTGTGAATATTCGACGAAACCAGCGCAAAAGGTGTTCAGATGAAGCGACGTTCGAAGAAGATTGTGTATCCAACATCAACAACAACGAAGAACCCTTATCAATTGGGGATTCCATCAAATTAATATTTACTCGTAGACTGATGAAAAGCGGCCGTCTGCAACCCATATTGAAAGTGGTTTGTAAAGATATTGTGTTAATCCTAGATGGGACATCCATCACAATGTTAATGAATGCTATATTGGCCATTAGAAGTAGACTCCACAGATTAGAGTTATTAGACTTTTCCTATTACTATCAGACATTAATGTCATCGCTGGCCGCGAACAAGGAAATCGGAATTGATATTAAGACGTACATGGAAAAATTGCTATGTCATCATTTCAACGAGTACAATTACGACATTCAGAAGTGTATCTGGAGCTCAGAATATACCGATTGTGTCTTAGAAATATTGGCTTTTGAATTTGCTAAATTTAAGTGTGATTTAGGATCTGCCAACGTTAATAAGTTAATTTCCGATGATGACGCAACTCCATCAAGCGATGACACCAGTCGAAGAAAAAAGTCAATGATTCTCTAATCAAACAAATTTTTAATACAAAACTGTTGCAATTTAATACAAAATAGAAGAAAAGACTGTTATTTTTGCACTAAGTTCATTGATTTCTTTTATAAGTTTAATGTATTGTTCTTTAACTCTATATCATTGTGGTTTAATCATATGCTTCTTTAAAAATAAACTATGAATGAAGATATTTTTTGTGGTTTTATTTCCTTTATTAAGATAATAGAATAAAATTCAATTATTTTTATTAATAAATATATATTTTTCTATAAAAGCGTTTGTTTTAGTAATTTATGTATTTTATGCATTAACGTTGTCTTATTATTACACTGAAGTCCGAACATTTCCAAATTAAAATTACCTAGATTTACTATTTTATTGGAGAATTCGTTGAATTCATAGAATGTGTTATTTGAAAAGAAAAATAAATTTCCGTTTTTATACCTGAACACACGATCAATGTTCGTAGGTAAACCAGGGAATTTTTCGTTAATTATCCCATGCGTCTTTAATTTTAAATTACATTCATCGACTTCAACATAATAATAATTATTATAAAATACATATGTTTTTCCACTGTACGTACTGAAAGCACCATTAAGTTTGCTAATGTATGAAATACCAATTTTATTGATGTTATGTTTTTCCACCAACTTGAAAGTGGGAAATTCAACCTTGTATATGTAACTCTGGTCGAAAATCATGATGTAATCAGCCGAGTTTTGATAGATGTGAACATCAGTAGTGGGGAAGTCTGGTAAATAATATCGAATCTTTTCTGGTTTTCTGTACGGCAATTGGCTCCTAATATCCAAAATCCACACCCATTCTTTATAAAAAACATACATGTGATGGTTTGATGTAATTAAAAAATTATTTGTTCGAATCTCACACAAGTCCGGTTCAACTTCCTCGTGCATAGCACTAGTGGGAGAATATGTCACAGAAGGCGTAGTAGTATCAATATCTGTAATAGTAGGTAAAACACTCCCCTTGCCGTACATATATTGAATTGTTTCTATATCGCCATCGGATAAGTTATCAACCAGTCCATTGTAATAAGCATACATAATAGACATTGGATCAGACGTGTGCTGAAGACCAAGAGTATGTCCAATCTCATGTGTTAAAACAGAAAAAAAACTCGTGGTATCAATTGGGGGATTATCGAATCCATAATACCAATTCTCACTTTTATCTAGATGAATTTCAACACAGCTATTTTTGTTGGGGAAAAAAGCGTGTGCTAGAACACCTCCCTTTCCATCAAAATTATACTTGCAGACCCCCTTCATACATCTTTGATTATTTTTGTGTTTATACTGTGTTTCAGAAAACGAAATTATTATGTCCGGCTGTTTTACGGAGTACGTAAAAGTTAGATTTGTGTAATTCTGCCATATATTAAAAGCTTTTTGTGCAATTTCAATCTTTAACGTGTCCACCCTTGCAAAGTACCAAAAACAGGTTCGTTTTATTCCATTTACTTAGATAAGCTTGAATGTCTTGCGGATGGTCAACCATACCACAACGAGGTCTACTAAGCAACTCGAGAGTTTCATTGTTTAAAGTTCCATCAATTTTTATATTGTAGAATTCTTGAAATTTGATTAATCCGGTCTCTACGTTTGCGATTGATGACTCAGACGCATCTAAATATCCAAATTGATATAGATAGTCAGTAACATTGTGCGATAATGCAGTATGAATTATACAAAACAAGTACACGAATACATGACACATGTTGATGTTTCTCTTTCACTACAATATCATCAAATGATATTTTGTTGTTTGTGTATTGGTTATTTATATAAAAACCACACATATTTATAAAAAATATGTATTTTCTATAAACAGTATAAATAATTATAAAGTATTTTCACATTGTTTTCTGTACAGGCACATTCAATATTTTCCCTAAAATTATGAAACAAACAAGAAGATTCAACCGTCTTAAGGGGGGGTTTTACTTGATCGGCGTATGCCATAAAATGGTCAAATTCTACGCAAAAAATCGCAAAAATCAAGGCACTTGAAAAAGTTGCCGCTACGTGAACGAAATAACGAATATTTGTTCTAGCGACTGACGATTAAAATTTGCAATTATATTAAAAAATAGTTAAAATACAGCACTTTGAATTTTTTTCGTTTTATAGCGATATAAAGCTTACTCTGTTTAAAAAGTAATTTTTTGAATCGTGAGTACCTAGATATTTTTATTCTGAACTCGACAATGTATTTACTTTACTTTCAAAATAACCCTGGTCTCCAAAAAATTACTTTGAAACCAATGAGAATGATCACAGTGTCCGCACTGATAAATGGCAAATAGGCAACACACAATTCAACCTCTTACTCACATTTTCGTAATGTCTAAGACCAGCTATATAGAAGGTATACCTGGTCGACTGTATTAAGCCGAACATCATAAAACAGAGAGATCTTCACCTTTTTTTATTACCTTAGGTAAACGAATGCTTCATTCAGATATCGGCTTTATTTTCTAATTATTTTAATGATATTTGGGAGAATGTATTAGATATTAATTCTTCGTCTGGAATAAATATATGTTGTTATTGTTATGAAATTTAACTTGTTACTTAATTTCTGGCGATGATATTTTGGTTTAGATGTTGAAGGTTTTTAATCTTAATAATATGAGCAATGTTGTAGTCAACTAAAATATTACAAAAACAATTCTGTGCTGTAACAGTAACAGTGCCTGTTTTGTTTTTTAATAAAATGTAAATATATATATTTTATAATAATCAGATGTTTTGGATTGTTGAATATTATATTCTTCCCAATCGGCATTGATGGAGTTGATTAGCAAAATTAAATTATAAAACATTTTGTCACAGGGAAGATTCGAACTAAATTTTATCACCAAATAAAGTTGTATTCATTATTTCATACATAAGGACAAGGTTTCGGCTTTATGAAATTTCAGAAATGCAGTTTTCTTCGGCAATAAATATACATTATTATTATTAATTATGAAGTTGAACGACTTATTGTTATTTTTAACCTTACATGTTGAAGCTTTTTAAATAATATGAACAATGTTTGTAGAAAACTAAAATCTGACAAAAACAACTTTATGTCATTGTAAGATACGAAATTTAGAGATTTTCCGGACTCTTCAAACTAAGATGCATTGGTTTCAGACAGCAAGTTACACAAATTTCAGTTTTCTAGATGTTAAAAGCATTTATTTAAATATCTGAGTTTGTTGTGCCTTCATGTTTTTGTTTTATTTATACTTTGTATTTTGACCACAGGACAGTTTTTAGATTTTTTTTGTATATGTGAATAAGTAAAAGAGCATGGGCCAAACGAGCGCATAAGCCTAATTACAGCAGTTTATCAGGAGTGACAGCAATTGTTGGATGGCGAGCGACAAAAATGTTGTATGTAGGCGTAAAAAACAAATTTTGTTTAATTTGTGCAAAATATGGTGAATCTAAAAATCACGTATGCTACAAAAATTGGTCTTCGTCGTCAACAGCCATGGAGTCGCCAATTATTCCGGAAGGTTTTCGATATTCTGGTGAAATGCACGGTGTAATTTATGGTAGATTAATAGGAGACTGTGATAGCAGCGTTCTCAGAAAACTAGTTGAGATGGCTCCTTACGGTCCCCAAAAAATTATTGAAAAAATTGAGTGCCGAAATCATATATTATGTAATAAATAAAATTAGCGACTGTTTGAAAAAACCTAAATTCAATTCGGACATAGGACAATTAATAACAAAAAATTTACTTAGATTCAGAGCGGCCTTGACAAAAGCAATTGAACATTACAAAAGTTCGAACTTAACAATCACAAACCAGATTGTGAAACTGCAACGTCACATTTTAAATGGATCAAGACATATTTTGGTGAACACTCGGATTGTGCTTCTTACTTTTGTCAAGGATCTAATGAAGGTGAGATCAATGTGTTTGAAAAATTTCAGAATTTTAATATGTATGATAACTTTATTAACGCTTTAAGTCGACTCAGCCTAATAGTAGATCTTTAATAGGAAACGTAGATGCCAACATTGTAGAATCTTTTAATTCAGTCATTGCAAAATTTGTAGGAGGTAAAAAGATTGTATTATATTCAACGTAATTCTTACAGTGCACGTTGCAAAGCGGCAGCAGTTTCATTTAATTGTAAGGGCAAATATCACTCAAAGCTTCAGACCAAATATGGATGTATACGAGAGTGTGTGAAAAAAACGGTATGAGAAGAAAATTTTTTTATAGGAAACAAAAAATACATTCAGGAACTACGGACGATCGCGACTATGGGCCGGAGGCAAATGCATAGTTTATTGAAGATATAAATAATCATAACAATACGAGTGTCGACTGTGAAGAATATAATTTTCAATAATTTAAATCATGTGCTATTTAGAGATTATAAATGTTTACATTTTGTAAGAAACACCGGCACTGTTTTTTTAGCAGATTTTAGTTTTCTCTAAAACATTACTTATATTATTACAAAGCCTCAACATGTAAAGCAAATACAAATCATGGTCAGAAATAATAAGAAGTACAACTTAAATAATTGTTAATCATAAATAATAATAATAAAGTTATATATTTATTGCAGAATAAAACTTAATATCTACTTAATTTCGGCAAATATCATTAAAATAATTACAAATTGCATAAATCGGGAGTCTTAATAAAACTAAATAAATACAAGCCAGGAGAATACTCAGAAACAGCAAAAACAAATTTCGAAGAAAGTAGCCGCACCAATATTTTCATGCAATAAATGCAGGAGGCAAATATCCCAAATTTATTTGCTTTCCAGTTGACCAGGCATATCGCTTCATATTGCTAGCCGGTATCTGCATCGTGTAAAAGATGCAGGTATTTTAAACTCGGTAAATATATTCAATTTATTTCAGGCAACCCGACATACGCCGTTCGGGAATTTTTCTTAAGGAAAGCCCACCCTTAACTAAAATCGGTACATTACTATCGTATTCTAAATTAATAATATCTATATTACATAATATTTTTTTTAAAATATACACTTTTGATGCCCTTTTACGTACACGGTGTCATTTCCAATGAAAGCTTCTCGTAAGATTTTACCAATGCATCTCAAATCAACGTATCCATCCGTATATTTAATATTTAAATGATTCCTTTCTATCCAATCGATTTCTCTCTGCTTCGATGGTGACAGTAAGTGAAATGGTATCGTAGGCTTGAACAAGAAATGAATTGACCGCTCCTTGTAATTTATAATACTCAATTCTTTCGGAATAAATTGTATTACATTAAAACCTTGTATATCAATAATTAGTGATCGTGAGAATCTTTGTAGGTAAATACGCCGTCTATGTTTCTGGGTAAAGACGGGCGCTATAATTTTTTCAAACTTCACAATGCGATTTTTAAATCGAATACGATCTATGAGAAAATAATTTCTTCTATCGTCTTCGTCACACCATTCGTACACAGATGTTACATCAATAAAAGTGACTCTCTTGCTCATGTTTTAAATTAGTTGCTTTACTATCCCCGCAAGAGGTTGGTATTCAACTACATTATCAAGCAGAATGAGACAGTAAACTGCTGTATATGTACTAAATTGATCTTGGCATTCTAGTTTAATATCGACGCTAGTGGAAATCATCGATTCATTTTGCTTAGAACAATCGATTACATAAATAGCAAGATTATGAAATTGCTTGTAATCCAAAGAGGTTGGTTTTGACATTCATAATAAGTAGATTGAAAATTTGAACACATGTGATCAGCTACTGAAGAACTTTGAACAGCTTCTGAAGTGCTTTCAACAGCTTCTGAAGTGCTTTGAACGCCGTTAAAAGCAAATAATTTAAAACATGAGCAAGAGAGTCACTTTTATTGATGTAACATCTGTGTACGAATGGTGTGATGAAGACGATAGAAGAAATTATTTTCTCATAGATCGTATTCGATTTAAAAATCGCATTATGAAGTTTGAAAAAATTATAGCGCCCGTCTTTACCCAGAAACATAGACGGCGTATTTACCTACAAAGATTCTCACGATCACTAATTATTGATATACAAGGTTTTAATGTAATACAATTTATTCCGAAAGAATTGAGTATTATGAATTACAAGGAGCGGTCAATTCATTTCTTGTTCAAGCCTACGATACCATTTCACTTACTGTCACCATCGAAGCAGAGAGAAATCGATTGGATAGAAAGGAATCATTTAAATATTAAATATACGGATGGATACGTTGATTTGAGATGCATTGGTAAAATCTTACGAGAAGCTTTCATTGGACATGACACCGTGTACGTAAAAGGGCATCAAAAGTGTATATTTTTAAAAAAAATATTATGTAATATAGATATTATTAATTTAGAATACGATAGTAATGTACCGATTTTAGTTAAGGGTGGGCTTTCCTTAAGAAAAATTCCCGAACGGCGTATGTCGGGTTGCCTGAAATAAATTGAATATATTTACCGAGTTTAAAATACCTGCATCTTTTACACGATGCAGATACCGGCTAGCAATATGAAGCGATATGCCTGGTCAACTGGAAAGCAAATAAATTTGGGATATTTGCCTCCTGCATTTATTGCATGAAAATATTGGTGCAGCTACTTTCTTCGAAATTTGTTTTTGCTGTTTCTGAGTATTCTCCTGGCTTGTATTTATTTAGTTTTATTAAGACTCCCGATTTATGTAATTTGTAATTATTTTAATGATATTTGCCGAAATTAATTAGGTATTAAGTTTTATTCTGGAATAAATATATAACTTTATTATTATTATTTATGATTAACAATTATTTAAGTTGTACTTCTTATTATTTCTCACCATGATTTGTATTTGCTTTACATGTTGAGGCTTTGTAATAATATAAGTAATGTTTTAGAGAAAACTAAAATCTGCTGAAAAAACAGTGCCGGTGTTTCTTACAAAATGTAAACATTTATAATCTCTAAATAGCACATGATTTAAATTATTGAAAATTATATTCTTCACAGTCGACACTCGTATTGTTATGATTATTTATATCTTCAATAAACTATGCATTTGCCTCCGGCCCATAGTCGCGATCGTCCGTAGTTCCTGAATGTATTTTTTGTTTCCTATAAAAAAATTTTCTTCTCATACCGTTTTTTCCACACACTGTCGTATACATCCATATTTGGTCTGAAGCTTTGAGTGATATTTGCCCTTACAATTAAATGAAACTGCTGCCGCTTTGCAACGTGCACTGTAAGAATTACGTTGAATATAATACAATCTTGTTACCTCCTACAAAGTTTGCAATGACTGAATTAAAAGATTCTACAATGTTGGCATCTACGTTTCCTATTAAAGATCTACTATTAGGCCGAGTCGACTTAAAGCGTTAACAAAGTTATCATACATATTAAAATTCCGAAATTTTTCAAACACATTGATCTCACCTTCATTAGATCCTTGACAAAAGTAAGAAGCACAATCCGAGTGTTCACCAAAAATATGTCTTGATCCATTTAAAATGTGACGTTGCAGTTTCACAATCTGGTTTGTTATTGTTAAGTTCGAACTTTTGTAATGTTCAATTGCTTTTGTCAAGGCCGCTCTGAATCTAAGTAAATTTTTTGTTATTAATTGTCCTATGTCCGAATTGAATTTAGGTTTTTTCAAACAGTCGCTAATTTTATTTATTACATAATATATGATTTCGGCACTCAATTTTTTCAATAATTTTTTGGGGACCGTAAGGAGCCATCTCACGTAGTTTTCTGAGAACGCTGCTATCACAGTCTCCTATTAATCTACCATAAATTACACCGTGCATTTCACCAGAATATCGAAAACCTTCCGGAATAATTGGCGACTCCATGGCTGTTGACGACGAAGACCAATTTTTGTAGCATACGTGATTTTTAGATTCACCATATTTTGCACAAATTAAACAAAATTTGTTTTTTACGCCTACATACAACATTTTTTCGCTCGCCATCCAACAATTGCTGTCACTCCTGACAAACTGCAGTAATTAGGCTTATGCGCTCGTTTGGCCCATGCTCTTTTACTTATTCACATATACAAAAAAAAAATCTAAAAACTGTCCTGTGGTCAAAATACAAAGTATAAATAAAACAAAAACATGAAGGCACAACAAACTCAGATATTTAAATAAATGCTTTTACCATCTAGAAAACTGAAATTTGTGTAACTTGCTGTCTGAAACCAATGCATCTTAGTTTGAAGAGTCCGGAAAATCTCTAAATTTCGTATCTTACAATGACATAAAGTTGTTTTTGTCAGATTTTAGTTTTCTACAAACATTGTTCATATTATTTAAAAAGCTTCAACATGTAAGGTTAAAAATAACAATAAGTCGTTCAACTTCATAATTAATAATAATAATGTATATTTATTGCCGAAGAAAACTGCATTTCTGAAATTTCATAAAGCCGAAACCTTGTCCTTGAAAAATAAAATCATTTTGAAAGCGAGAAGAATATCAAGGAACAGAAAAAGAGTCTAATAAAGTAGACACATCAATGTTATCACGTAATCAATCATAAATGAACACCCCACAAATATCTGAAATATATTAAAATTTGCTTGTATATATCAACCGCACGTATTTTCTTTTACAAATATGTTTAATGTATACTCAAACTTATGTATGAAATAATGAATACAACTTTATTTGGTGATAAAATTTAGTTCGAATCTTCCCTGTGACAAAATGTTTTATAATTTAATTTTGCTAATCAACTCCATCAATGCCGATTGGGAAGAATATAATATTCAACAATCCAGAACATCTGATTATTATAAAATATATATATTTACATTTTATTAAAAAACAAAACAGGCACTGTTACTGTTACTGTTACAGCACAGAATTGTTTTTGTAATATTTTAGTTGACTACAACATTGCTCATATTATTAAGATTAAAAACCTTCAACATCTAAAGCAAAATATCATGGCCAGAAATTAAGTAACAAGTTAAATTTCATAACAATAACAACATATATTTATTCCAGACGAAGAATTAATATCTAATACATTCTCCCAAATATCATTAAAATAATTAGAAAATAAAGCCGATATCTGAATGAAGCATTCGTTTACCTAAGGTAATAAAAAAAGGTGAAGATGGAAAGGGAGGTGTTCTAGCACACGCTTTTTTCCCCAACAAAAATAGCTGTGTTGAAATTCATCTAGATAAAAGTGAGAATTGGTATTATGGATTCGATAATCCCCCAATTGATACCACGAGTTTTTTTTCTGTTTTAACACATGAAATTGGACATACTCTTGGTCTTCAGCACACGTCTGATCCAATGTCTATTATGTATGCTTATTACAATGGACTGGTTGATAACTTATCCGATGGTGATATAGAAACAATTCAATATATGTACGGCAAGGGGAGTGTTTTACCTACTATTACAGATATTGATACTACTACGCCTTCTGTGACATATTCTCCCACTAGTGCTATGCACGAGGAAGTTGAACGGACTTGTGTGAGATTCGAACAAATAATTTTTTAATTACATCAAACCATCACATGTATGTTTTTTATAAAGAATGGGTGTGGATTTTGGATATTAGGAGCCAATTGCCGTACAGAAAACCAGAAAAGATTCGATATTATTTACCAGACTTCCCCACTACTGATGTTCACATCTATCAAAACTCGGCTGATTACATCATGATTTTCGACCAGAGTTACATATACAAGGTTGAATTTCCCACTTTCAAGTTGGTGGAAAAACATAACATCAATAAAATTGATATTTCATACATTAGCAAACTTAATGGTGCTATCAGTACGTACAGTGGAAAAACATATGTATTTTATAATAATTATTATTATGTTGAAGTCGATGAATGTAATTTAAAATTAAAGACGCATGGGATAATTAACGAAAAATTCCCTGGTTTACCTACGAACATTGATCGTGTGTTCAGGTATAAAAACGGAAATTTATTTTTCTTTTCAAATAACACATTCTATGAATTCAACGAATTCTCCAATAAAATAGTAAATCTAGGTAATTTTAATTTGGAAATGTTCGGACTTCAGTGTAATAATAAGACAACGTTAATGCATAAAATACATAAATTACTAAAACAAACGCTTTTATACAAAAATATATATTTATTAATAAAAATAATTGAATTTTATTCTATTATCTTAATAAAGGAAATAAAACCACAAAAAAGTATCTTCATTCATAGTTTATTTTTAAAGAAGCATATGATTAAACCACAATGAGATAGAGATAAAGAACAATACATTAAACTTATAAAAGAAATCAATGAACTTAGTGCAAAAATAACAGTCTTTTCTTCTATTTTGTATTAAATTGCAACAGTTTTGTATTAAAAATTTGTTTGATTAGAGAATCATTGACTTTTTTCTTCGACTGGTGTCATCGCTTGATGGAGTTGCGTCATCATCGGAAATTAACTTATTAACGTTGGCAGATCCTAAATCACACTTAAATTTAGCAAATTCAAAAGCCAATATTTCTAAGACACAATCGGTATATTCTGAGCTCCAGATACACTTCTGAATGTCGTAATTGTACTCGTTGAAATGATGACATAGCAATTTTTCCATGTACGTCTTAATATCAATTCCGATTTCCTTGTTCGCGGCCAGCGATGACATTAATGTCTGATAGTAATAGGAAAAGTCTAGTAACTCTAATCTGTGGAGTCTACTTCTAATGGCCAATATAGCATTCATTAACATTGTGATGGATGTCCCATCTAGGATTAACACAATATCTTTACAAACCACTTTCAATATGGGTTGCAGACGGCCGCTTTTCATCAGTCTACGAGTAAATATTAATTTGATGGAATCCCCAATTGATAAGGGTTCTTCGTTGTTGTTGATGTTGGATACACAATCTTCTTCGAACGTCGCTTCATCTGAACACCTATTGCGCTGGTTTCGTCGAACATTCACAACATAATCTTTTATCTGAGCTTGATACTTTAAAAATCCATAAAACTCGTATTTTGTAAACGATATACATTTTCGACCATTCGCTATTTTGACCACTGGAAAGTAATCTCTTGCAGGACTCAATCCTGTTGATATATAGGTACCATTGTTATTTAATTCATATTTAACTTCATTTATTAAACGATATTCCTTGTTTATATTGTTTTCGTATTTTTGTAGTAAATTATCCATTAAATTGAAAGGATATGATGGATTCATTGTAAACACTTATTACTAACGATACAAGCTATTAATAACTGGTCTTTTGTTCTTTCACACTTAATTAAATGCATTTTTCACCCCCACTACTTTTTCTCCTCCTCTCAATCTCTTCTTTCTCGTGTAAAGTTGTATTTTTTTGTAATAAATTCCGGTAAATGTTCTTTGTGTAAGTAGCAAATCAATTCTAATTTTATTAAACATTTGACCAGAGTTTCAATTAATATTTTTTCATCTAAGTATGACTCACATGCCTCGATGGCTTCCTTGTATTTTACACTCCATAGATTACGTTCCTCATCTGACAAATATGATTCGATTCGATTTCCCTCCAGCAGGTTCTGAAACTCCAAATCAATTAACATTTTTGCGCATCTTACAACAGACGTCTTCAAGTCTGTTGCTTCAGGATATCTTGAATAACACATCCACATGATGTTTTATTATTTGTTCTGACTAGTCTTAGACACTGTATAAGAACAAAGAATGTGTGTGGAATCAAAATATTATTTTTATTTATACTTCAAAAACATATGCGCAGATAAGTCTATAACGTTTGTTTTTAATGTCTTGATCCCACACCGATAATCACAAAACCACAAAGTAACAATCAATGTTTGTTTAATATATTAGCGTCACCATGATATTTTTAAAAAACATGGAATATATTATTTTTTCTAGAAACATCTTATGATTTTTTATTTTCTGCACTAAAAAACACACGCGCAGATAAGTCGATATCGTTTTTGTCTTTTAATGTCTGGGTCCCACACACAAGAGAGATTTAATAATTTATTGCTATATACTACGAAAAACAATTAAGCGTTTTTATGTAATGCTTTAATATTGATTAATAGAAACATTTTACCTTTTAACAGCTTGATTGTGTCATCTTGAATGTTAAAAGCGTGTATAGGCAACCATCTTAACGATCATACCGAACGGGCACTAGAAGCGATTTGATATTAATATTTTCGTGACTTTTGGACCATCCTGTGTATATTAGTATTTTATTTAATTTATTGGCTTTTGGACAAGTCTATATATAACTGACACAACAGCGACAACTATAAAAAAACGTGGTCGATTTTGGAAGTACAGATATTGAATTAATAAATAATAATATAAAGTAATAATACTATTTGTATATCAATATATACTAGTAGTGCGCAAGAATACATGCGCATATACGACTATAATGTTACATCATTCAATTATTATAGAAATTATATCGTTAAATATAAACTTTAAAAATATATTTTATTACTGTCACCATACCGTATATATATTTAATATTAACTTTGTGTATTACCTAAATTCAGTAAAAAAACATGCAAAGGATATATCTAACCACATTTAGTATATAACAGGAAGTGAGAGATAATGCTGTTTACGAAGTTGGTTATCTGCAAAATATTAGTCGACATATGCATTTTAGACGGTAAACAAATTTGTTATTGGAAACATCAATTTTTATTATATTCTATTTACTAGTGTATAAAATACTGCGACCAGTATTGTAAATATCATTCAACATTGTGTTCTACTAGTAAGTACATATTGACTAGTGTTTTTTAATATTTTTTTCGAAACGGTATTATAGATATTTCTAAGATGTTTTGAATGTGTCTAGTATTCATAAATACATGTTTTAAACTATTTTTAAATTTACTAGTGTTATTTTTTAAGATGTTTTTGAATGTGTCTAGTATTCATAAATATATTTAAAATTTATATAAAGACATTCAATATGTTAGTTTGTTTCAAATTTTATTTACTAGTGCTTTTTAGACCCGGTATTTTAAATATATTTTAAGTAGATGCTTCAAGTGAATCTTACATTTTTGTAAGATGTCTTGAATTATTAATTATTTTTAGTTGTTTCTTTGCAGAAATGAACTGCATTATATGTAAACAATCTTTCACCCGGCGTGATAACTTGAAGCGACATCTAAATACACTCCACCACAATTTTCGTTCTGCTACTTGCGAGGAGGGCGTGGACACATGTGAGCATGTTGCTGGACCACCTAAGAAGATGGTTAAAGTAGATGTTGTACCATCCACAAGTTCTAATAGACTTGCGGATGCTGCTCCATCTACTAGTCGAGATGTGTCTCAGGTAAGCTATTGCGGGTTGAATTTCCCTAATAATTCTCTATATAGGGGGCATCTTCGCTCGCAACAGCATTTCATTAATAACACACTTATGCTGCAGGATGGAGTGTTTAAAATTAATTCTTCATTCAACAACAGGGTCGCGAGTTACAAAATTCTAGGTGATGAGAGTGTAGATATCACAAATTTTTTAGCGAATTTGAAAATTAAAGTGTGCCGCCTGATTAAAGATGTTCTGGCTGGGGCTGTATCGGGTATTAAGGTACAGTTAGAGCTATTTGCTCATTATGTTAAAGCGATAGCAGATGAGGAAATAACCGACTTAAAATCATTTAATACTCCATACACCATTGTCACCGAGTCTTCGGATTTGGAGGACGTTTTTGATCAGGCGGCTGCTATTATAAAGTCGAAGTCGGAAGAGTTTTCGGAGAGAGGGAGTAATTGGGCATTTAAGATGGTCTCACATTTAGAGGTTAACATCAACACATTTAGGACTATATAAAGACTAAAACGCGGGTAATATAATGAGTGAATTGCGCTCGAAAATGTATACCCTCGCGGTTGAGGGGAGGGAGATTAAAAGGTGTAAAAAGAATGGCAAGACTGAGAGTTGCAGCCCCAATCATCAAATTGAAATGTCGACATACAAAACGATTAGTGTTATACGAATAAGTAGTCGAAATCAGCAGATGGTGTTATCGAAGGATACATATAATAATTTATTTAATTTACAATCACTACATAATTAAATGTAAATTATCATTTTTCGCTGATAGTGAGTTCCCTAGTTTTTATAATACATTATTGAAATCTTGTATAAACTTAATAGGTCAGCTAGAATGAAATGATGCTGTTTCTAACACTGATTATAGATAATAAGTTTAATTGTATATAAAAATAAATTTTGTCTACAGAATCTAATCTTTTATTTCCTTACACCCTTGTTTAACATATTTGAAACGTCCTGTATATTCATATTTTATTAATACAAGTATTATACTGTATATGTATTTAATTTTGGCCGCCATCTTGGATTCGCCATCTTACTTTTGTCCCCATAAATGTGATACTAGATAATAAGTTTAGTTGTATATAAAAATAAATGTTGTCTACAGAATCTAATCTTTTATTTCCTTACAACCCTGTTTATTTTGGAAGAGTTTGACACCTGGTCAGCTAAGTTTTTCATAGCGGCGCCATCTGGGCACCGGTTTGATAAACGAAGCATTCGAACAGTCAGCAAATTACGTCTTGTTTTGACCAAAAATTGCCTTATCTTATCAAGGCCATTACTATTTGGCCGCCATCTTACTTTTCTAGCTTTTGAAACACCCTGTATATACGTCACAAAGTACCATACTGTATTTATTTTTATAATTTTGAGACACCTGTATATTAATTTTGCGCGCCGACCACAGCGCCATCTGCAAATCCACGGTGGCCGCGTTTGGAACTAACGTGATGGGCGAGGGGGGTGAGGTGGAGTAAGTTGAGAGGGGGAGGAGGCGCTAGAACTGTCCAATCTACCCTACTATTATATTACTCAAAAATCAACGAGAATGTTACATATGAATTTTAAAAGGATTTCAAAATATAGGTGCATATCTATGTAAAGGTAACAATGGCTACATAAATGAAACCTAGAATCAAATATCTATTACAAAATATCAGAATTACCAAATCAACTTGAAATGCATCTCAAAGAGAAACTGCAATTCGTGATATCCACGGAGTTGTAACATTTTATCACTATAAATGCTGGAACTTTTGTCTCTGCTCACGTGTCACTTCTGCTATACAGATTGGAACAGGGCATCCTGGTTTCATGGTTTCTTGGTTTTAACTTCTTAATAGTTTACATTGAGATGTGTGTAATATATGTTGCTCATTAGTGTTTTTAAGGTCTCCGATTAAGCAGTGTGGTAGACATAAATGTCAAAACAGTATGTCGTTCTAAGGATTTTGTATGCAGACAGTTTTTTTAGTTCAAGTTTTCCTTTTAGCGCAATATACAACTTAAAATAAGTATATTCTCGAAATACCATTTATTGAAATTTGAAAAATAAAATACTAGTCTAAGATTTTAATTTATGAAGCGTAAAATGCGTTCTATATACTCATCATTCTCATCATTTAATTATTTTGGTATACTAAAATGTATATCTGTATTGACAAAACTGAATAATTCACTGGAGAATAGACCATTCTCTAATTATTGTTTTTTTTATAATTTCAGGGAATGTTTTCCGATCTAGCCAGTTATTTACTTATTAATCAATCTTCAATAGATAATCTAAACCAAAATTTAGAAAATGCAATAACTGCAAATAATTTTCGCCCAAACATTATAGTCGAAGGAGATGATATTCTTCCTTTCTCTGAGGAAAACTGGGACTGGATAAAAATCGGGTCAGCTATATTTAGAAATGTCAAACCATGTACCAGATGCGTTATGACAACTGTAGATCCCGAAACAGGTTTGAGATCACCTACAAGACAACCACTCAGATGTTTAGAAAAGTAAGTAAACAACAAAGTTGAAATAATATTCCATTTTTTTCTTTTAGATTTAATACGTTGAAAGATCCGCTGCATATACAGGCAGCAGGTAAATCCCCAGTTATGGGCATAAACATGGGCCTAAAAGCTTACGGTAATATTTTCTGTGGAGATCAAGTTTATATATCAAAAACAGAAGATTAAGATAATAATTTCTATATAACTATATTGATCAATGGAGTTTTTAATTGATTTAGGCATTGTCATTTAGAATTCATGTTAGTAAATTGGCAACATCAATTATTCTAACACCAATGTCGCGCCTAATATTTAATTTACAAAATAAACATCATTGTATGATCAATAATGATCATCTAACTATAACTTCCCTTATATGACAAAATAAAATTAATATTGTTTTAAATTTATATTCTACTCAAGCAATAATTTTTTTTAAAAAAACTTTTATGCGATTATGATGCTAAATTTGATTCAAGCAGGGACAGAAATTGTAAAACGGAAAATTCTAATGGCCGACTGGTAAATCAATTAATACACCTATTGTACGGATAAACCAACTCATATTATATGTATTATAAGTGCTTAAGGTACTATAATTAGTGTCTTCTATAAATAAGGGATTAAATGCCACTAGTAATAAAAACTGATTTAATGAATGCCCGCTCTTAGTTATCTATGACTTGAAAAGTTAAGTCTTGGATTAGTATTTATTTACTTTATTTTCAACATTTGAAGTATGTATCTTTTGCAGATTAATAAAATAAACATGATTTGTTTTACGTCCTTTAGTATAAATTTCTTTTATTCTCCTTTATACAAAAGCACAAGAAGAAGCGCGGTGTAATCTACGCCCATGTTATAATTTTGACAGCATATTCACCGATAAATTTAGAAGATTATTCTAAAAATGCGACACATATTTGAAATGTGTGGGGATGAACAATCTAAAATCTCTCGCTATTGTATGTTATACATTTCACGTGTAATGGCGGTGGATATGGTCAATAGTTGCTAACTGGAAATTTGTTGAATTACGTGAAGAATCGTGGTGTAAGGTACACGAATTTTTGCACCGATTACCAACTCCAAACTTTAATTAATCACGCACGAAATAAAGCTCCATTCCATCCAATAAACCAGCAATTCAGGAAAATAGATAGCTAATGATAAATACTTGCATACCAACAAAGTGTCTTTGTAAATGACGTTTTCGATTTTCGAGTACTAACCCCGTTAATCATATATCTACTGCTAATTACACTTTTTCTTTTAGATATTTATTCATAAAAATGAATAACATATTGTATATTTTAAATTTGAACTGAAAACAAAAATAATATCTAAATGTTTTATGTTCCCGGTGTAGCAAATTCCAATCCTTTTCCTCTTATACTCAATAGGCAGGTACGTGGTAATATCCTGATATCGAAAAAATGACTCTTGTGTTCGTGTCTGATGTCACGATAGCGACATCAGACCAGTGGCGGCTGCTGCAGGGAGGGCAACGGGGCACTGCCCCCCCCCCCCCGTGTTAAATTTCTTTTAACAGATAAATTAATTATAAATATAAAACACTTTCGGCTGTTACTTTGTGAAGATTCATGATACTGGATATAAGTAAAGTATTCAAAGTTTAATTGAGTGTTTTATTTTACTTATATCCACTAATTATAAATACCTAATTCGTAAGAGAGTGCATTTACGTCACAAAGAATATTTTCTAAAGCTGGGTCAGATATTTGCTCCATATATTTGAAAGATACCTAAGTTAAAATAAACATTTTTTATAAAAGTCTTTAAACATTAATTCTAGTCTACATTTTAAATGAAATGGACATTCTATAAAATATTTAACTTTAGTACCTCTTTTCATATTTGTATGATTTTTTCAGCTTTTATGGATATAGATTCAGCCAAATAGAATTAAAGAATAATCTTGTGCTCACTGATTAAATTGATATACAGCATGTGTCAATTTTCATTAGCCATAGGCGATTAATCCATACAGTACGTGGCAACATAGTACTCCTTCTTTCCTTTCCAATGCCAGCACGACCGATGCATATTCGTAAATACAAGTTAGCGTGGTTAGCAGTAACTATTCGACCACCGGCTTGGGTGTTTGTAATGCGTTCAGAAATAATATTTACGAGTCGCAAGGATTTGTTTTTCTTTTTCCTTTCAATAAATGCAGAGAAATATTAAGCTGCGTTCACGCTGCATGACACAAACAAAAGCGTAATTCTAATAAAATTAAAAATAAGGTAAATAAAAAAGGATTCTGAAAATAATAATAAACTACTAGATCAGGAGATCGCGGCGGCCATTTGATGTTTCCCGTTCCAGTAATAAGACGGCTTTTATTGCAGACTAGATCGCAACGTGTTCGCAGCTAAACATTGAATGTAGAACTGGGAAGATCGGAGAAAATCGTTGTGATGTCGATTGTTGCCGGGATTGGTGACGGACAGTAGGGGTGCCATGTTGCCACGCATTACTTGTATACGTATAAATCGCACGTAAACATTGAATCCCTACCTATACCTAATGAAAATTGACACATACGGTATGAGTTTTCGTATCAAAGATACAATCAAATTAGATGCAGTAATAGATAGATGCTTCAAGTTTTTGTAATTTTTTAATTTATTCCACACATTCTACGCGTTCATACATGTATGAATGCGTTATTTGTTAAGAGAAATTGTTTGTTTTAAATTAGTGAACACACAACAGCTTAAAAGAACCCAACCAAAAACAATAAAAAACAAGAAAGCATGCGTAATTAAAATCAGTTGTTTACTATAGGCGTTTTCGGAAATTAAACGCGGGCATTCGGATTACAACACGGTTAGCAAAAATGCGTTTGTTAATTCAGTCGGGTAAAAAAAACCGTTTTCGTAAAATCAAAAAAGTAACCGGGTTCAACAATCCGGTTCGGTTTTCATAACCCTGGTAAGTGAGTAGGGTAGTGTAGGTTGTATTTCCCCCTCTCCGGATATAACCTTACAAAGCGTTCGTGTCAATACACAAAACTCTTTTATTTACTTTTATAGGAAACAAATTTAGAAAAACCTTGATAAATTGTATTTTGCGACAACTACTTTATAGTTTTTAATGCAAACTACCTATTTATTCCTCTTTGCGTTGAGATTTATAAGATTATAGTATCATCGTCAGAGTCAAGTACAAACAAACTTGCTAATAAACCTATTTTACGAGTATCTGGAGTTGGAATATTTACTGTGGTATTCATTTATTATTTCATTTAGCTGGTACAGAATCTAAGCTACGAATATAAGTTATGTTTATGTTACGTTACTATACATGGCCGCAAAGTGCGTTCGGAAATGTTTTAAATAACCCGGTAAAATTTGTAAACCTGTAAGGTATTTTCTGACCGGGTCAGGTTAATATAATACATTTTCCGAAAACGCCTTATATAACGAACCACAGTTAATAGTTTAAGGTGAAAAACTAGGTCAAATTATGCTAATTTTGGTTTTATCACTAAACAAAATTTAGTAGTATATATATATTTTAGAATTTCGCGCTGTAATAAAACTGTCAACACGTCTAAATATGTTTTTTAATTGTTATGTTCATTTTAATCATTGAGAGTTAATGTAAATAACAAGGCCGCTAATGCCCAGATCTAGTCAAGCTTTTCTTATTACATACAAACGACCAAAAAGATATTTATTTTATACGAGTATATATAAATTAAATATTGTATTAATTACTAAGCTAACTATAAAAATGGGTCTTAGTTAGGGTTGATTCGATATCAGAGACGTATCTTTACTATCTTTACAATCATCAAATTGAAAGTATCAACACCTACCATATATTTCAATAATATTTTTTATATCGATTTTTTGTGAAGTTTGTGTAATCTGAGTCTAACGATTACACAATTAAGAAAATCTAGGTAATATTTGAAAAAAATCTAGAGATTTAATAAAACTTAATCTGGCAACATTCCTTCTGAAGCAACTATCTCTAAGCTACACTTAACTTGTATCGATTCAGAAGGGCACCTATATAAAATTGTAATTAGGTTTATTTTGGTTTTTGATTAATTTAAAAGAAAAACGTGTTTTTAGTTCTGTAGGTCCTTTATTTAAAAGCAGACATCAATATATTGTATTACTGATATTGATTTTTAATATAATAAAAGAACTTTAAACAATTACTTAATTAGAACGTCTATTTGGGTGCATGATATGTCTGCAGAACCCTGATTTTGAAGCTTAAATGTAATATATTGTTTACCCTGAAAAAATATTTATATATTGTATATATTTATAGTTAATTGTTAATAAACGATCTTACTGGTATATATCTTCGTAAAATAGGAAAACTGGTTGTGTAAGAATATGCAACACCTGATTCTAAAGGACAGGTCAAGCCGGAATCTTGGCAACCATCTGGATTAGGTAAGTAAATTGTATAGTCATAGAACATCAATGATCCATATGCGCTCGCGTAAACTGCTTCAATATCCCGCTCTTTAAAATTATTAATTAGTAATGAGTAGTCACAGTATTGAATAAAACAAAGCATACGTACTTGCTATAAACGATATCTGAAGAGTGGCCTCTGTGTTTGGTAATAGAATACACCCTGGATCCATACTGTCGCATTTATTTAACAACACTGAGGTTACATTGCCGAGCTTCGATCCTGAAATGCAAAAAATATACTTTTATAAGATGAGTCATATCATTTCAGGATATCATCGAATATTTGGAGTTACTGCTTTTCGATAAAAGTGATATTTCCGCTCTGTGTTTTGAATTTTTTTTTTAAAAAAATATTAAAAATTTTGCTCTGGTAATAAATTTGTACAGAATGCATAATTTGCGAGATTGCTATCAGATCAGAATGCTACTTCCCTTCCTAATTTTGAATTTTTTTTATACAAAACTTATTCAAAATCATTCTCTAACTACTTTTATACTCTCAATATATCTGTCTAGGAAGTATGACTTTCGAAATATTGGAAATTTTTTTTTTGATAAGGGTAAAAGACCAACTTTTGGCAAGAATTTCGAAATACTTTTTTACTTTCTTATACGTAGTATAAGGAAGTATTGTGATGATGAAAATTTTCGACCTCGAGATTTTTGCAGATGTCCACGTTTTGATGTCCCCTGATACCGAAAAAGTGGTTTTTAAAAAATGTCTGTGTGTCTGTGTGTGTGTGTGTGTGTGTGTGTGTGTGTGTGTGTGTGTGTGTGTGTGACCACGATAGCGCTCAAACCGCTATAGGTATCAATTCCAAATTTTATATTTACAAATATAATCTCCCTCTTGAGATCTGATTAGATTTTCAGTAAAATCGGCAGACCGGAAGTAGTAGTTTACTTCAGTGAAAAAATCGAATTTCGCCAATTATTCGTCAACTACTAAGTTTAAACAAATTTATAAAGAATTCATATGTACTGAAAATTAAGTTTGAGACAAATTGTCTTAAAAAAGTTTTTCGAAATTCCAACCGGAAGTAGGTCTTTTACTCTTATCGAAAATCAGTTTTTCGCAAATATCTCGCAAGTCATGCTTTTTAGAGAAGTATGTTCCGAGTATAAAAGTATTTAGAACATAATTTTCAATATCTTTTGTATAAAAAAAATTTCAAAATTCAGACCGGAAGTACCACTTTTACTCTTATCGAATAGCGATTTTTTGCAAATATGTCGTAAATTATTCATTCTATATATATTTATCAAGAGTACAAAAGTATTTAGAACTGGATTTTCAATATTTTTTGTATATGTGAAATTTCAAAATTCGGACCGGAAATACCACTTTTACTCTTAGCGAGTAGCACTTTCTTGATAATATCTTGCAAAGTATGCATTCTATAGCGATTTATTAAGAGAATGAAAGTACTTAGAATAGGATTTTTCACTTTTGAGTACCAAGATATTCAAACAGCGTCAAAACTTTTGGAAACTGCTAAGAGAGATACTGCAGAGATCAGGGGAGGTTTCGAGGAAATTGTAAATGAATCAGCTGATTTAGCTCATTGGTTGGAAAATTGATCCAAGTTTCAAATGTCACAGAATCCGCAAAATGAAAAAACTGTTCGACGAATTGTCATGTGACGAACGACTATCCAACTCTAAAGAAAACGTCCGTGTGACAGTGTTTAATGTAACGTTGGACGTTATTACATCACAGCTAGCGCGTAGTTCGGAGATTTGAAGAACTTTTTCCTTCGCTCCTGAGTGATTACTCTGATGATGATTTGGTACCCCTAGCTTAAAATCTGATCAACTTTTATCCCAACGATTTATCGGATTCTCTATCGCAAGACATTTGATCAATCAGACACATTTATAAAGATCAAATCAATGCAGACATTTTGATTAATGACTTGACTAAATTAGTTCTTTGCGATCAAATGATCTCGAGTTTATTCAAAGAAACCTGCTGTTTTCTTACGATTAAAGTATCGATAGCAACTTCTAAGAGATTATTTTCAGTGTTAAAGTTGATTAGAATTATTTGAGAAATAAAACTTCGCAAAGAAGACTTTCTAATTTGGCAATTTTCTCACTAGAAAACGGGAGATCTTAATAAAATAATTTCTTTGTTTGCTAGTCAAAAGGCAAGAAAAGTATATTTCTTTCCACGTTATCAATTAGGACTAGTTTTGTATTTGTGTTGCTTTCTGTGAAATCAATAAATGTTTTATTTTAAATTGTTGCCCGCTGCGGTCTTGCACCAGGGTCCAGTTTTGACTTGTTACGTGCCTGATTAGGCATCATGTAAATGGATTAGGCGTTCATATTTTGCGTCATATATATAGGCGGCTGATTCATACAATCAGTGATTCATACAAACGAAACCTACTGATAGTATCAGCGTTGGGACGCAGAAAGTTTCCCTCGAAGTGAAATTTTCACTTTTCACTGAAAGTTTCACTGAAAAGTTTACCAACGAAATATCTTTCGGTTTTGAAGTGAAAGATACAAGTTGAGGTTATGTAAGTTATGTTATTACTTTTTGGATGGAATATTATTATTATATTAATAATAATATTCATGTCTTGAAAGTTTTGTTTGACAAAATAAAAAAAGATTAAAAAACTAATTAATTTCTTCTAGATCTGTTTTAGAGCACGTTGTTATAAGCGATGAATATGCAAAAATACAACAATCACTGACTGGTTCATCAAAAAAGTAGAACTTCTTAAAAATTAAAAACTATGTATGTCATGGCTTCTGGGAAGCTATTACCGAGATTAAAAGGATTTTAGAACCATGTGTAAATGGTATAAATATTTTAATGCTCACCTGGTCGTAAATGTCATTACCAAAAATGGAACTTGCTTCGGTTAGGGACAGAGATGCAACAAGATACCATGTTATTAGAGCAAATGAAGAAAGGGACTTGAAAAAAATTACAAAACGGAAAACAAAAAGGAATCTATAATGTACATTTGGCAGCTAATTTATACATCCAAAAACACATGGTTGTGATCTGAATGAGAACCAGTTTACTTTCACCCATAGAAGCCGTTGGGACGAAGATGGGTTTGTCAAACCATGATATTGCAGTTGAAACAGCTAATTTTTGGGCAAAAGAAACTCACTTGAAACGCGACTATCGAGGGAATGTGTTAAATGCTGAAAAAATTACAGGATACCTTTGGTGGAAAAATTATTGTAGTAAAACTACTTTATGTACCGGGGCTCTCAAAATCCTTACTGTTACTTCTTCCTCAGCTTGAAACAGATGGTTCGATATAATTGAAACAGAAGATGATGAAGACAAAAATTATGGCAATATAGAAATGGAAATATTAGATACAGTTAGTGTGGAAGATCAAGTAGAAATAAGTAACAACAATGAATACATAAAGTTTATTATGGAGAACGATGAAGAAAATAATAAAATAAAATAATAGTGACAAAGAAGAACAGAAATTACAAGAATAAAAATTACAAAATATCAAAATAAGAATACCGATTTTGTTGTTGTTTACCTTTTATTTTTTGTTTTTGTGTATTGTTTTTTAATTCAATAATTTTAATTTCTCATTCTGAACAAAACTTTCAACATAAGTTTTACTAATTTTACCATTTTCTTCTACTTACCGTTATACTTTTTTATGTATTAATAATTATGTTATTGAAAACACTAAATTTTAACAAAATCAGTATATTACAATGTGTATAAGTGAGCATTTAGAGCACGCGCGACTTTGGAGCAACTTGAAAACACGCCGATCCCGAACGGCGTATGTCGGGTTGCCTGAAATAAATTGAATATATTTACCGAGTTTAAAATGCCTGCATCTTTTACACGATGCAGATACCGGCTAGCAATATGAAGGGATATGCCTGGTCAACTGGAAAGCAAATAAATTTGGGATATTTGCCTCCTGCATTTATTGCATGAAAATATTGGTGCGGCTATTTTCTTCGAAATTTGTTTTTGCTGTTTCTGAGTATTCTCCTGGCTTGTATTTATTTAGTTTTATTAAGACTCCCGATTTATGTAATTTGTAATTATTTTAATGATATTTGCCGAAATTAATTAGATATTAAGTTTTATTCTGCAATAAATATATAACTTAATTATTATTATTTATGATTAACAATTATTTAAGTTGTACTTATTATTTCTCACCATGATTTGTATTTACTTTACATGTTGAGGCTTTGTAATAATATGAGTAATGTTTTAGAGAAAACTAAAATCTGCTAAAAAAACAGTGCCGGTGTTTCTTACAAAATGTAAAAATTTATATTCTCTAAATAGCACATGTTTTAAATTATTGAAAATTATATTCTTCACAGTCGACACCGGTATTGTTATGATTATTTATATCTTCAATAAAATATGCATTTGCCTCCGCCCATAGTCGCGATCGTCCGTAGTTCCTGAATGTATTTTTTGTTTCCTATAAAAAAAATTTCTTCCCATACCGTTTTTTTCACACACTGTCGTATACATCCATATTTGGTCTGAAGCTTCGAGTGATATTTGCCCTTACAATTAAATGAAACTGCTGCCGCTTTGCAACGTGCACTGTAAGAATTACGTTGAATATAATACAATCTTTTTACCTCCTACAAATTTTGCAATGACTGAATTAAAAGATTCTACAATGTTGGCATCTACGTTTCCTATTAAAGATCTACTATTAGGCTGAGCCGACTTAAAGCGTTAATAAAGTTATCATACATATTAAAATTCTGAAATTTTTCAAACATATTGATCTCACCTTCATTAGATCCTTGACAAAAGTAAGAAGCACAATCCGAGTGTTCACCAAAAATCCATTTATAATGATCCATTTATAATGTGACGTTGCAGTTTCACAATCTGGTTTGTTATTAAGTTCGAACTTTTGCAATGTTCAATTGCTTTTGTCAAGGCCGCTCTGAATCTAAGTAAATTTTTTGTTATTAATTGTCCTATGTCAGAATTGAATTTAGGTTTTTTCAAACAGTCGCTAATTTTATTTATTACATAATATATGATTTCGGCACTCAATTTTTTCAATAATTTTTTGGGGACCGTAAGGAGCCATCTCACGTAGTTTTCTAAGAACGCTGCTATCACAGTCCCCTATAATCTACCATAAATTAAACCGTGCATTTCACCAGAATGTCGGAAACCTTCCGGAATAATTGGCGACTCCATGGCTGTTGACGACGAAGACCAATTTTTGTAGCATACGTGATTTTTAGATTCACCATATTTTGCACAAATTAAACAAAATTTGTTTTTTACGCTTACATACAACATTTTTTTCGCTCGCCATTAAACAATTGCTGTCACTCCTGATAAACTGCTGTAATTAGGCTTATGCGCTCGTTTGGCCCATTCTCTTTTACTTATTCACATATACAAAAAAAAAAATCTAAAAACTGTCCTGTGGTCAAAATACAAAGTACAAATAAAACAAAAACATGAAGGCACAACAAACTCAGATATTTAAATAAATGCTTTTGCCATCTAGAAAACTGAAATTTGTGTAACTTGCTGTCTAAAACCAATGCATCTTAGTTTGAAGAGTCCGGAAAATCTCTAAATTTCGTATCTTACAATGACATAAAGTTGTTTTTGTCAGATTTTAGTTTTCTACAAACATTGTTCATATTATTAAAAAGCTTCAACATGTAAGGTTAAAAATAACAATAAGTCGTGCAACTTCATAATTAATAATAATAATGTATATTTATTGCCGAAGAAAACTGCATTTCCGAAATTCCATAAAGCCGAAACCTTGTCCTTGAAAAATAAAATACATTTTGAAAGCGAGAAGAATATCAAGGAACAGAAAAAGAGTCTAATAAAGTAGACACATCAATGTTATCACGTAATCAATCATAAATGAACACCGACAAATATCTGAAATATATTAAAATTTGCTTGTATACCGGTAGGTTTTCTGGTAACGCAACGATTGTATAGCGCATGTATCAGTCCCCACAACTGAACGACTACGTATATGTACTCCCCTCGAAGCGTATCGACTCATTTTATTTCAATACAGTGAGACGCTTGGGTAACAGCCGTTCGCGTCGGGGAATACGATAACTGTAGCGAGTGATAGTGGGGACTTGGACACTCCTCTGTCGTTGCTTCACCCGAAAACTTACCGGTATATCAACCGCACGTATTTTCTTTTACAAATATGTTTAATGTATACTCAAACTTATGTATGAAATAATGAATACAACTTTATTTGGTGATAAAATTTAGTTCGAATCTTCCCTGTGACAAAATGTTTTATAATTTAATTTTGCTAATCAACTCCATCATGCCGATTGGGAAGAATATAATATTCAACAATCCAAAACATCTGATTATTATAAAATATATATATTTACATTTTATTAAAAAACAAAACAGGCACTGTTACTGTTACTGTTACAGCACAGAATTGTTTTTGTAATATTTTAGTTGACTACAACATTGCTCATATTATTAAGATTAAAAACCTTCAACATCTAAAGCAAAATATCACCGCCAGAAATTAAGTAACAAGTTAAATTTCATAATAATAACAACATATATTTATTCCAGACGAAGAATTAAATATCTAATACATTCTCCCAAATATCATTCAAATAATTAGAAAATAAAGCCGATATCTGAATGAAGCATTCGTTTACCTAAGGTAATAAAAAAAGGTGAAGATCTCTCTGTTTATATGATGTTCGGCTTAATACAGTCGACCAGGTATACCTTCCATATAGCTGGTCTTAGACATTACGAAAGTGTGAGTAAGAGGTTGAATTATGTGTTGCCTATTTGCCATTTATTAGTGCGGACTTTGTGATCATTCTCATTGGTTTCAAAGTAATTTTTTGGAGACCAGGGTTATTTTGAAAGTAAAGTAAATACATTGTCAAGTTCAGAATAAAAATATCTAGGTACTCACGATTCAAAAAAGTACTTTTTAAACAGAGTAAGCTTTATATCGCTATAAAACGAAAAAAATTCAAAGTGCTGTTTTTTAACTATTTTTTAATATAATTGCAAATTTGAATCGTCAGTCGCTAGAACAAATATTCATTATTTCGTTCACGTAGCGGCAACTTTTTCAAGTGCCTTGATTTTTGCGATTTTTTGTGTTGAATTTGACCATTTTGTGGCATACGCCGATCAAGTAACCCCCCCCCCCCTTAAAGGCCTGATTAGCAACCAAATGCGTTCGAGATACAAGGATTATGATTCAGGTGATCGGCTATAATAAAAAATATTATTTCAGTGAATGTTTCAGTGAAATTTACAACAAACCAATCTTTCACCGAAATTTCCCAACACTCAATATTATTATATCGCCGGATATGAGGTAAATCACGTTTGTTTCAAATGTCAGTATTAAAGTAAAGTTAAAAATGGAGCCTATGTAAAATTGTGAAGTAATCTAAGATACTTACCACAGTCTCTGTACACAGCGCAGGAAAAATGTATGAAACTAATAAAAAACAGACACAAAATAATGTTTTTATCCATTATTATCAACAGCCTCGTCTTTAGTGTTTCGATTAGCCACACTAAATGGGATGCCGGCCGCTCTGACCTTGTATGCATTAGTATGGAAATACCAATTTCCATGGTTGTCATATGTTATGTTTATAAGAGCTTCTACGATTCATGTATGAGTTATATTGTCAACATTATTATCTGCTACATTATATATAAATGTATTTTCAGGATTATTTATCTGAATAGAAGGGAAGTTATTATTTGTTTTAAGATATTCCCAATAACAAACATAGTAACCCAAAACGGTCAATAATGTAAACGCTCGAAGAAAATAGAATATTAATATTCATGTTTGGCTAATATTGTACTGAATCTTCCCAGAATTATTCCACTTACTGTTACTGCCTAGATAATTTCTTTTGTTACTTGATAATGATTTAAGGGTCAGAATTTAGAGCCGGTTTTTTCAACACCTATAATTATAATAATAATAGTTTATTCGTTGTAATTATTATTACTAGGGCGCGGACACGAGCGAGCATGACACATCGCCCATGGGCGCACTATTGAGATGTACTTTTAAAGAGGTTTTAATTTTATTTATTTAATTGTGTAGCAATTATTAATTATTTGTTCATTTTCTCTTCTATAAGACTTGTTCTCTTTGAATTAAGTACCTCCTTGTAGATAGAAAACGTCCTTTTTACATCGCAACTGGTTATATGTGCGTTCTGGAAATATTCTTTAATTTCAGCGTATTTAGCATACACAAATACCGCAATGTTATTAAATCTGGATTTATATTAAACACTGCGTCTAACTTTTGCCGAAGGCCACATCCGAAGTCACTTGGAATACTTTTGAAATTATTAATAGCCACATCTAATATAGTTAATCCATTTTTACTTTCTTATACGTAGTATAAGGAAGTATTGTGATGATGAAAATTTTCGACCTCGAGATTTTTGCAGATGTCCACGTTTTGAGATCCCCTGATACCAAAAAAGTGGTTTTTAAAAAATGTCTGTGTGTCTCTCTCTGTGTGTGTGTCTGTCTCTGTGTGTGTGACCACGATAGCGGTCAAACCGCTGTAGATATCAATTCCAAATTTTGTATTTACGAATATAATCTCCCTCTTGAGAACTGATTAGATTTTGAGCAAAATCGGCAGACCGGAAGTAGTAGTTTACTTCAGTGAAAAAATCGAATTTTGCAAATATTTCGTCAACTACTAAGTTTAAACAAATTTATAAAGAACTCATATGTGCTTAAAATTAAAATTGAGAAACATTTTATTTAAAAAGTTTTTCAAAATTATTACCGGAAGTAGGTCTTTTACTCTTATCAAAAATCAGTTTTTTGCCAATATTTTGCAAGTCATGCTTTTTAGACAGGTACGCTACGAATATAAAAGTATTTAGAACTTAATTTCCAATATCTTTTGTATAAAAAAGATTTCAAAATTCGGACCGGAAGTAACACTTTCACTCTTACCGAATAACGATTTTTTGCAAATATGTCGTAAATTATGCATTCTACATATATTTACTAGGAGTACAAAAGTATTTAGAATTGGATTTGCAATATTTTTTGCATAAATGAAATTTCAAAATTCGGACCGGAAGTAGCACTTTCATACGTATAAGAAAGTCGTGTGGTGGCCACACCACATTTTTTGATATCTTGCGAAGTATGCATTCTATAGCGATTTATTAAGAGAATGAAAGTTCTTAGAATAGGATTTTGAATAAGTTTTGTATTAAAAAAATTCTTAAAATTGTACAGTTTGAAACGCTCATACGTATAAGAAAGTCGCGTGTCGCCACACCTCATTTTTTTACTTTCTTATACGTAGTATAAGGAAGTATTGTGAGGACGAAAGTGTTCGGCCTCGAGATTTTTGCAGATGTCCACGTTTTGAAGTCCCCTGATACCGAAAAAATGGTTTTTAAAAAATGTCTCTTAGCGAGTAACACTCTTTAGAATATCTCGCCAAGTATGCATCCTATAGAGATTTAATAGAAGTAGTACAGTAGGATTTTATTTGTTTTTTCAGAAGATAAATGTATTTAAATCTTAGTTTAGAAAAACTTTTGTATAATTTGAAACGCATACACGTATAAGAAAGTCGTGTGGTGGCCACCCCTAATTTTTTTAATTTGAGATTCGATTTTCAAAATATGTGATTAGTTTAGGCAAATTTCCAAAGTGTTCCTGTAGGAATAACAACTGATTTTTTAAATTTGGGATTTGTGTTAGTTCCTTGTACTCAGAAATACTTCGAGCATCGTCATTTAAACATTTAACGAAATTTTGTAAACTATCGAAATTCTCTGCATAAGAACTATTTATGTGTATGTTTTAGCAAAGCTAAGTGACGAACGTGCGATATTTTGGCATTCTGTAACGATATTTTACAGACTTTGTATTAAATTTCGGAATCACTGACAATTCATTTTCATATTAAAAAAAGTAACATAAACAACGTTCTAGATCTAAATAAATGATAACTAAAAATGTACGCGTATGTTATTGAAACTAAATAACAATAAGTATATACATATTTACAGTATTTCTCTTGCGAAATATAAGGTAAATACATGGTAAATATAATAAATTTTAAAAACCCCTCAGGCAATCTACGCCGATGTAGAAAGAATTTTACTCATAAATTCCTTATTTTATGGCCATTTTTTTGCTCTCATTCTAGGGCTCTTCTCGAGCGTAAACAGATGTTGCATTTCATCATATGAATTAGTGCTATTCAGTAAATTTGTGTTGTTTACATTATTTCTTTGCTCCATTGTAACTCCGTCGTAGTTTAACTCGGTCATGTCCGCGTCCTAATTATTACAAGAAAGTCCATAAATAAAAAAGGGACACTTAGCTTGTATGTATTACAATAAAAGAAACAAAACAAAAAAACAATAATATGTATACGAGTATACGTATAATGTAGGTAAATTTTGAAACATTAAAAACAGTCTTTAATGTTTAGGTCACATTTTAGGAAATCGTCGATGAAATAAAAACTGTGATGACTTAAAATATCCTCCATTTTTGTATGATACGATACTCTACTACAGTACACAGACCGAGTGCTGACCGCTGGGAGAAGTCCTCGCTGCGCGACTTATAGGTCAGTGTGAGACAGAGAAAGTATTCGGAAAAAAGAAATGATAACATTTGTTCATCATCGTATACATTAGCCGGACGAAGGAGTAAATGCAGTAAATGTAATAAACTGAAAATAGATACATATATAGGAAACATATTGCACTTCAATGTGTAACGCTTGACAATTTTTCGAGACTGCTCGTGCTTAACCTAATATTATAAGAATTCACTGCGCATTTTGTGGGAGAGGCATCTTACCGGTCAGCTCTCAATCTGTGAGCTGTACTAATCAATGATTGTCTGTAATTGGCGTTTTTTTAATACGCAGAAATATGCCTATTAATATATACATATACCGTAGTCGACAAATTTTAATTTCGGTTTACAGCAATACTACCTATCTATCGCATGCAGAAGATATGCAGCGATGCCTGCTTGCCAACGAGAAGCGACGACGCAGTCATATGAAACGTTTGCCGGCTGTACTTGCAGCCTCGCTATATGTTTATCTTAACCTTATTTCGTTGTGCTCTTTTTCTCTTTCTACTTTCGTATCAGAAATTAAAATTTGTCGACTATGGTATATAATCAAATAGTATATATTCTTGGGTGTGTGGTTTTTGAATTAAAATTGAAAAAACGTGATTGTTGTTGACATTTCCATGTTTATTTACATCTTTTTCAAAAGATATTGCATATTAAAACATAAGTGCTGGAAACGTAATATATGAGTCTCTCATCACAAGGCGCGCGCGCAAGGGGTGGGGGAAGGGGCGGCAAAACATCAACAAATCGGTATAAATCAACCGAAATACCCAGTGCGCACAACGAATGGGGTACAGAAATTGCTATTAATTATTACCGTAAACAAGTTCGTTATCACATTGAATTCATTTATTGTTAAATGTTTGCATTGCATTTGTCTTCCATTTCTATTTTTGCCACCCCCCCTTTCCCCACCATCTCGCGGTGCGAAAACAAAATTCATATGAACAATAATTGCAATGCAAACATTCAACAATACATTCTATATGAGAATGTACCAGTGGCGGCTCTTTAAGGAGAGCAAGTGAGCAATTGCACCACCTGGCATTTTGAAACAAAACAAACCAAGCGGCGACTAACTGTGAAAGTATTTATTTATTACGTATTCATAGTTATTGAACAGGAACGTGGCGTGTGCGGCACGCGAAACAACCTACATGCACCGATCGTCATCACAGATATAATGACAAGAAACTATTCGAATGTTTACCCCTTCCACCGAGAGAAACATACCTATGAGCAATGCCCTACCGTTGCTGCGTTAAGCCATTAAACATTACATTGAAGGTGGGGAGAACTGTATTTTGTTCTAGTTCCATATCGTTAATACATAGCATGTGAGCAGATTCCCAGTCGGCTCACCGCTGTTGTAAGATGAATTTTGTATCTGCGTTACAGAATAACACGTTTTCGCGGTTAACGTATGATGAAAAAATCGCAATAAAAAATCTTAAACGGCCGATGCCTCAATTATGTTTAGAAAATAAACAATCTGTTAAAGGTAAAGACGTTATAAGAAAATTCAAAATGAATATTTATCAGAAAAATGACTGGATTTGTGGGTGTGAAATTAAAAATAGTTTGTTTTGTTTTCCGTGTCTTTTGTTTGGTGGTGAACCTTCTTGGTCAAAGAAACATGAAAATTCCGAAGGGCATTTGAAAAATATATTTAGTCTAAGAATGTTAGGAAAAAATAACATTCAGAATGTTTTAGATCATCATATAGAAAAGCAGTTCAACAACACAATGAACAGGTAACAAAAAATAGGCATGTGTTAAATTTAATAATAAATTGCATTAGATTTTGTGGCGCGTTTGAACTGGCACTTCGGGGTCATGATGAACGGCAAACGTCGAATACCAAGGGCATTTGTCGGGAATTGATACATTTTACGGCAGAATTAGATAAATCGCTCAGAGATCACATCGAAGCAGCACCGGTTTTTAATTGAATTTATAAATGATTTCCCAAATTTTAATGAAAAAGTGATTGAACTGTTCTGCAAGTCAAAGGCAGGCAAAATGGACTTCGTTTATCGTCAGATGTAATCAAACTGTAGTGTTATATTTATTATTCCCTCAAAACAAACTGTACAATGAACAGTACCTGTCTGGAACAGTATGTCGGTGAAACTTATAAAGATTGGGTAAGCGTTCTTGTATTATACTTTTACTTTCTTATACGTAGTATAAGGAAGTATTGTGATGATGAAAATTCTCGACCTCGAGATTTTTGCAGATGTCCACGTTTTGAGGTCCCCTGATACCAAAAAAGTGGTTTTTAAAAAATGTCTCTCTCTCTCTCTCTCTCTCTCTCTCTGTGTGTGTGTGTGTCTGTCTGTGTGTGTGTGACCACGATAGCAATCAAACCGCTACAGATATCAATTTCAAATTTTGTATTTACGAATATAATCTTCCTCTTGAGAACTGATTAGATTTTGAGCAAAATCGGCCGACCGGAAGTAGTTTACTTCGGTGAAAAAATCGAATTTTGCAAATATTTCGTCAATTACTAAGTTTAAACAAATTTATAAGGAATTCAAATGTACTCAAAATTAAATTTGAGAAAAATTGTATTAATAAAGTTTTTCGAAATTCCGACCAGAAGTAGGTCTTTACTCTTATCGAAAATCAGTTTTTTGCGAATATCACGCAAGTCATGCTTTCTAGGCAGGTAAATTATCAGTAAGTATTTAGAACGTATTTTTAAATATCTTTTGTATAAAAAAAATTTCAAAATTCGGACCGGAAGTAACACTTTTACTCTTACCGAATAACGATTTTTTGCAAAATATGTCGTAAATTATGCATTCTATATATATTTATGATGAGTACAAAAGTATTTAGAGTTGGATTTGGAATATTTTTTGTATAAATGAAATTTCAAAATTCGGACCGGAAGTAACACTTTCATACGTATAAGAAAGTCGTGTGGTGGCCACACCTCCTCATTTTTTAATTTTGAAATTATGCACTCCCTATGTGAACCACCCCGAGCCGCCACTGCATTGATGTAATATTCAGTCAGAACCCAAAGGACCATGACCTTCGAATTTGTGAAAAACAAACTGTTACAGGAAGGAATTAGACAAAATAATAGTATGAGTTTAGATCCGTCAAATACACCAGAGTCAGTTGTATCACAGTATATAGCTATGTAATAGAAACAGTAGTTTCTCTCGAGGGAAATAATTGTCCTCCTACCGACGACCTTGAACCGACGCGTGCGTGAAAATTTCTGAATGCGCAGTAGTCAGCCATCAGCTGTTGAGTTGGCGGGATTATTTGATGCGATTGCTGGGCATGCGATTTGTGAATGGCCGTTAATATAAGTTATGCTGTACACCAATTATACAAAATGTTTGACAAACAATTTATTATGAACACTAATTGTACAAATTAATGGGTAGTTGTACACAGATTAAACATGGCATTTGTAAAACTAAATTATACATTCTTTTGGCATTTATAATTAACGTCAAATAAATTTATTAACACATTATTAATTTAGAATTTGTGTTTAAAATGTGTGTCAAAAATTTTTGTTTGATTATTGTGCATTTCCTTGAAACATTTCCATATAATTTAATGGATGCTGACGTACTTCCAACATTTTTGACAAACAAATTGTTTTTTATAATTAGTGTGCACGCAGCATAACATTTTATCAATAATTGTAGTGTTTCGTTTCGCGAATACTTGGAACAAAAATGCCCCATTATTATTGTGCACCTCGGTGCAAGAATAGTTCGAACAATTCTAAATTAAGCTTTTTCAGGTTTCCGAAAGAACCAATGCGGTAAGATCCCCAGGCGCATTAAAATGTCCTCAACTGTTAAAATGTGCATATTGTGTATTGTAGTTGTGAATAATTTCTCATACTTCATGACAAATTCACCACCACCAACGCAAAATTTAATTTTCGAAGATTGATTACCGACAATGGGAAAATTATAACTGAACAAAATGCCTTCACTTATTTTATAGGTTATTTGGGACACAAATGTTTTGAAAAGCATAGTTTTCCAACAATTATACGTTTAAAACACAAGAAATGAATGAATTCAAATTTTACACTTATTTTAAGGCATGTCCTAACTTTGTGAAACAGCTTTACTAATTTGGCAACGCCCGACCATAATTTCAGTATACCTATATATAAATACCGCATTAGGAAAAAGCCTTCTGTGAATTTTTTTCTTCATTTTCCTTCGAACCAAATGTTAGCTTTAAATCACGCTTTAAATTAAAACAGAAGTTGGAGGAGATATCATATAAACATCCCTGCGAAAATTTTCCTACTGAATTTTTGATAAAGCTATTTATTCGTGTAAGAAATTTTTATACTTTGAAATTTTGCAATAGAAATTTCAAAGTTAGTGGTAATTCAAATAAAATAACAATTTTACAACACCATTGATGAATTGTGTCAAGAAATTTAAGTAATCTTTAGGTTAGAGGAGCCTTTTTTTGTGTTGTACGTATAATGTATTACATTTTAAATGCGTGTGTAATATGTACTTAATAAAAAGCAGTGTTTTATCATCGTTTTTTGTATTATTGATATAGCTTTTTCATAATTTTAAAAATAGATAATTATCTCATAAACGATTTGGTTCTGCGTCACTGGCTTATTCCTGAATAGAAAAATTTACTACGCCTCTGGTTGCGCGTGCGTGAATGCGCAGTACTATTTTGGGACACAAACATCAAAGGTGCCGACGGCGAGAGAAACTACTGTGTCTATACAGCGTGCTGTGGTTGTATTTGGTTGTATTTACAAGTCGAAGAGGAAACAGGGAGAAAAGACATACAGTCACAAACAGAACGGGAGGTAATTTTCCATTTAAGTGTTATAAGTGTGGTAAACAAGGACATAAACGAAGTGAATGTTCTGAAAGAAAAATGTATAACAAAAGTGTACATGTAACGGAAGAATCTGAGATAGCGTTTGTAGGGAATATGGAAAATGCACATGATGAGGTTGGTATCAATATCAATGACAGTTTTGTTAAAATGTATGTGCAATGAATGTCAACAATAATGGTAAGACACTGAAGTTTATTGTTGCTTCTGGTGCAACAAATCACTTGATAAATAAGAATACAGGAAAATATTTATTGGAACAGAGGTCGGTGGACTTCAATATAAATGTTGCAAAGAAAGGAGTGTCGGTAAGGGCAAAAAGAAGCGGAAATTTATATTTAAAAACAAAACAAGGTATAAATATACAGATGAAAGACATTTTGGAATGTGATGATTTAAGTTATAACTTATTGTCAGTAAAAAAGTTGGAACGGGAAGGTTTAACAGTACTATTTGGAGACAACAAGGTAAAGATAATTAATAAAGATTCAAAAGTAATAGTAAAAGGTTATAACCAACAAAACTTATACATTGTAGAATTCAACATAAGGAATATGCATGCTAATCTATCACATGATAATTATATTTTGCACATACGAATGGGACATTCTTCATATTATCCAGCAAGGACGATGTGTGAAATATGTTTGAATGGGAAGCAGACTCGTGCAACTTTCAAAGGTATACCACAAGAGAAAAGATCTAAAAGGGTATTGGAAACAGTATCATCAGATGTTGCAGGCCCATTTACACCAGCCACACATGATGGAATGAAATACTATGTTACGTTTATAGATAATTTTACTCACTTTGCTCACATATATCTTATGAAAAATAAAAACCAAGTTTTAGACAAATTTATGGAATACGAGGCTAATGTATCAGCGAAGTTTAATTTGAAAATTTCTAAATTATGATGTGACAATGGAGGAGAATACAGCTCACTGGAATTCAAAGAATTTTGCAAAACAAAAGGAATTCAAATACAGTATACTATACCATATAACCAAGAACAAAATGGAGTTAGTGAGAGGTATAATAGAACTATTATGAATATGACAAGATGTATACTGGGTGAATCGCAGTTATCAAAGAGATTCTGGGGTGAAGCAGTTCGAACTTCTGTTTATATAATTAACAGAATACCAACATCAGTAATAAGAAATGAAATACCAGTGGAATTATGGAATAATAGTAAAAGTAGACATTGGGAATATAAGAATATTTGGGTGCACAGGTTATGTGCATATACTGAAGGAGAATCGTGAGAAGCTAGGCGACCATAGCAAAGAGTGATAATGATTGGATACACATCAAACGGATATCGTATGTGGGATCCTATTAGTGAAAATATTGTGACAGCTCAGAGTGTTATATTTGATGAAGAGAAAAAGACACAAAATATAATACTGAATGAACAAATGACAACTTCAAAAGAAAGGGAACTCAGTGAAGTAACAAATGATGAAGAAATAGTTGAACCAGACAGGGAAAATAAAATAGAAGAGACAAATATTAGAAAGAGCACAAGAACGAAGAAAACACCAACAAAATTACAGGATTATGAGATGAATGAGGAAGATGACTCAGAAATGAACATAATGATGGCCTTATCAATTGGATACATTCCTTCAGAAAATCCATCAAGCTTTGAAGAAGCCATGCAAGATGCAGACTGGAGAAGGGCAATCGAACAAGAAATCTTAGTCTTAGAAGAAAACAAAACATGGGAAATTGTACCTTATATGGAAAGTCAAGAATTAGTTGATTCCAAATGGATTTTTACAGAGAAAGTAATCCAGGACAAATCTGTAAAGAAAGCAAGATTAGTAGCAAGGGGTTTCCAACAAAAGATGTCGGCAGAGGAGGAAATTTACACACCAGTGGCACAAATGGTAACCTTACGAATACTTTTGTCAATAGCAATTGAAAATGATTATCACATACACCAAATGGACGTGAAATCAGCATTTCTAAATGGAGAGGTGGCTCAACCTGTGTATATGTGTTTACCAGATGGAGTTCAAGGAAACAGCAGCACACAAGTTTGCAAGTTAAAGAAGGCGCTGTATGGTTTAAGATCAAGTCCAAGATGTTGGTATGAACGTTTGAGTGAATATATTGCTAAGATCAATTTTGCTGATCCGTGTTTATTCATTAAGGGGAGAACATATTTATTAGTTTGGGTGGATGATTTGATTTTAATATCAGACAGTTTAGAAACTTTGACATGTGTAAAGTCTCAACTTTCAACCGAATTTCAAATGAAAGATTACTCTAATAGTAGTAAAATTGTATTTTTAGGGTTGGAAATTGAGAAAGTCGATAGTTGTTTATTTATCTCACAACAAAATCTTATAGATAAAGTACTTAAGAGATTGAATATGTTAGATTGTAAAGAAGCATATGTGCCAATGCAACCTAAGTTAAATTTAAAAATAGAGAAATATCTAGATTTAAGAGTTCCATACAAAGAACTTATTGGTAGTCTAATGTATATTATGCTGGGTACTAGACCAGATATATGTTATTCAATTATGTATTTTAGTCAATTCCAAAACAGTTTTGGAATAACACATTGGAAACACTTGAAAAATGTATTAAGATACTTAAAGAAAACTATGGATTATGTACTGAAATATTGTAGATCCAGTAGTAGTGTAGATATTACTGCATATGTTGATTCAGATTTTGCAAACAATTTAAATGATAGAAAAAGTGTTAGTGGATTTATTGTAAAGTTAAACAACAACAATCTTTTTTGGAAAAGTAAAAAACAAACAGTTGTAGCACTTTCGAGTTCTGAATCAGAGTATGTAGCTTTAGCAGCCTGTGTTGCTGAATGTTTATTTTTAAAGCAATTGTTAACATAAATAGTTTGTTGTAAATTAAGTTGTATTAATGTCTATGAGGACAATCAATTATGTATCAAAATGGCATCTACTTTAGAAACAAAAAGATCAAAGCATATAGATGTAAAACATCACTTTGTTAGAGATTGTGTATCAGAGGGTATAATTGATTTGAAATATGTATCAACTAATGAACAGTATGCGGATATAATGACCAAATCACTTCATAGAGTAAAGTTCGAATACTTCAGAATGAAATTGGGTATTGTAGAATTGAGTGGGGATGTTGAAGGATAAGGTTGGCAATTCTATGAGAATGAAGTTAGTTGTAAGAGTAGATATAAGACAAGCGAGTTTGTGAATGTATGTAATGTGATACAGAGGTGAAATAAAACGCTTACAACAAATTAGGCTATATTTTCGTTCAAAGCCCAATAATTTAATACTATAGACAAATACTTGTCTGGTATGTATGAAAAATCTAAATTTTTTACATGACTGATTATTATGTTTGCAAGCTCCATATATATTAATGTTACCGTTTTTCAAATATTTAACGTATTTGAAAACGATCAAGCAAACATTATTTACATATTTTGCAATTCTATTACGCATATAATATGGATAATATCTTACGTTTAATTTCCCATTAGCATATGTAATATTCCAAATTTTTTTTTCAATGAAAAAGGATCCTTCTAAATAAGTGCACTGCTTATAACTAATCCTATTGTTGTCTGTTGGCACATTTCGAGATTCAAGAGGTAAAATTTTTGCCAGTTTACCAAGACTAGATAAGTCCAGCATCTGTTTTGGAATCTGAAAATCCGCTGGAGATATGTCACAGTTATTTACATCAAAATCAGTTCTGAAGTCAATGGAGTCGGTAGATCTTTTTGGACCGATAGAGTTTTCATTAAAATTAAGCTTACCAGTGCAGATACTGGTTTTAGAAGAATCCTCCATACATACATTTATATGTAATGTAGGAGTGGAAGTATAGATTGCTGTATCAGAGCGTGCAGTTTCTGTAGGATGTAGTTCTAACATTTCGTATCTCTTATCGCTTTCATTTATGTCAACTATCTCCTTATTTGCCACAACACACTCACTTTCTGCCATTGATAGTTCTCTCCATTGTTTGTATACTTTCATCCTATTATTTAGGGAATTCTTGAATTGAAATTCCTTACAGATTATGCCACATACAGAAGCTTTATTTCTGTAGTTTGTACATATTATTATGTCTGAAATCATCAAGTTTTTTTTTTTGTACTTTTTTCAAATTTTCACTATTTATTAACAATTTACTTACGCTTACTATATTTTTACGTTTCGCACAGAAATAAATCCGGAATTCTTTACTTTTGTTAATAATTTTGTAAATAGTACTGCAATAGCCGTATTTAGTACCTTTAAGCTGTTCAGCGATATTCTGACACATGTCTATCAACGGGAAAATTGTACTTAGCAGAAGTATTGTTATCTAAAAGTACTCGGGTTATAGCATCATACACTTTTTTCTTCGATATTCTTTTTTTACCCATATCTGTCTTTACAATATATTTCTTTAATGCTTTCAAAAATACACTAATATGAAACGTTTACGCAGTAATCAGTGCTGCCGGAGCCATAGCCTTACCCGCATAAGCGAATGAAAAATACCCGCTTTTACCCTACATTTCAAATAGAAAGCGCCAAATTTAAAAGTGGTCTACGCCATTAAAGACGTTAGCGTTGCGGTGCCTAACGCATTTCTGTGGTCTGTCTTGATATTTTTCAAATCATTGAACATTCTTTCAACAAATGCGTTTGAAAAAGGCAGAATAAAAAGTAAGGAAAGCAATACATTCATATTGTTGAAAAGAAGAACATCTGCAGCATTTTTCAATTCAAATACCATCTTCCAATAAACTTCACAACTGAATTCACAATCTAAACCATACTCCATATGATTTAAATTCCATTCCATGTCCAAAATTAGAAGATTTGTAAATTCTTTATTTATTGGAAATCTTTGTACAATTTTTTCAGCGATTTTATTTCATAGGATTGGACCGTTTTTGGTTCAAGAATTCTTAAAATGTTAAAAATTGGATCAGAAAAATCAAATCGCGTTTTAATGTCAGGGACAGGCTCTACATAAAGATTTAAACAACTTTTGAGAAACTGGTCAATTTCTATTGGGATGCATAATTTTTCAACATTTCAAAAGATTCATTGGCAGATATACCTAAATAAATTTTGCAAAGTGGCACAAACAAGTGAATATTTATGTGGTCAACAGCAAAAACATTTTTCCCTTTCAAGTCACTCACATTGATAATTAAATTGCTGCATAAATGCATCAACAATCTTTGTGTTTCAGGTTTTAATTTATATTCAAGTGGCGATTCTGATTGAAATATAAGGTTAAAATTTGTTACAAGTCCCAATGTACCTATATGACATAAATTCTAAATAAATTTTCGTGAATTTTTGCAAAGAGTTGAACAAACCATTGGCTTTTCCAGATGCAGTTTTAACCACATCAAAAAAGTTACTTTGACATCATTTGTTTTTGAATAGTATATAACAGTAATTGCACAGGTTCCTTCAATATTTCAAACAGATTTTTGCGAAGTGTACTTCCTAAACTTTCCCTAACAAGTCAAGTA
Organism: Amphimallon solstitiale; assembly: GCA_963170755.1. Classification (NCBI taxonomy): domain Eukaryota; kingdom Metazoa; phylum Arthropoda; class Insecta; order Coleoptera; family Scarabaeidae; genus Amphimallon; species Amphimallon solstitiale. The sequence goes on from OY720678.1 coordinate 27,323,713, forward strand.
GCTTTTGTTCTTTTAACAGACAGAAATGAAACAAACAAGCGAATATTTATGTGGTCAACAGCTAAAACATTTTTCTCTTTCAAGTCACTGAAATTGATAAAATTGCTGCATAAATGCATCAACAATCTTTCTGTAGCGTTTAGATTTAATAGACAATAAAATACATATTGATATCTGATGTTGACTAAATCGAGTTAAGAAAAGGAAATTTTAATTGTTTTATGTGAAAATACCCGATTTTACCCGCTTCACAATTTTACCCGACAGTCTGATTAAAATACCCGCATTTCGGGTAAAATACCCGCAATTGGCAGCACTGGCAGTAATACCAATAGACATCGCTGCATTTTCTAGTACATTTCCTATGTGTATTAATCCATATTATCTTACACAAATTTCTATATTGCCACTCTTAAATTCATTGTTTTGTACAACTAATAAATAAAGAAGAAATAATTAAATGCTTAAACAATTATTGTTGTCATTTTTTTATTATTTATTATTGTTATTAAAAAAATTGATAGTTATACACGGTGTCATGAAATTGGCAGAGCGACTGACTATACAATTACATTTGAATCTACAATCCCCATATAAAAAAATGAGGTGTGGCCACCACACGACTTTCTTATACGTATGAGCTGAAACACTCATACGTATAAGAAAGTCATACAATTTTAAGAATTTTTTTATACAAAAACTATTTAAAATCCTATTCTAGGTACTTCTATTCTCTTAATAAATCTCTATAGAATGCATACTTAGTGAGATATTCGAAAGAAAGAGCTACCCGCTAAGATTAAAAGTGCTATTTCCGGTCCGAATTTTGAAAATCTATTCATACAAAAAACATTGCAAATCTAGCACTAAATACTTTCGTACTCTACTGAATGCATAATTTACAACATATTTGCAAAAAATCGCTATTCGGCAAGGGTAAAAGTGTTATTTCCGGTCCGAATTTTAATATTCTTTTTATACAAAAGATATTGAAAATTAAGTTATAAATACTTTTACACTCGTAATATATCCGTCTCAAGAGCATGACTTCCGAAATTTTCGCAAAAAACTGATTTTCGTTAAGAGTAATAGACCTACTTCCTGTAGGAATTTCGAAGAACTTTTTTAATAAAATTCTTCTCAAAATATTACTTCCGGTTTGAGGATTTCACTGAAAATCTAATCAGTTCTCAAGAGGGAGATTATAGTCGTAAATACAAAATTTGGAATTGATATCTATAGCGGTTTGACCGTTATCGTGGTCAAACACACACACACTGACATACAGAGAGAGAGCGAGAGAGAGAAGAGTGAGAGAGAGACATTTTCCAAAAACCACTTTTTCGGAATCTTCAAAACGTGCACATCTCCAAAAATCTCGAGTTCGAAAATTTTCATCACAATACCTATACTGAGTGATTTCACCCCCATAAAAGGGCGGTAAGAGATTCTGTTGGTGGTTGCGATGTGACATATTAGTGTAGGTTTACAGCAGCTGCAGTTAGAATTTGATACCCGACGGCCTTTGAGCGTCAGAATTTTTTTAGTGCTTTAAAGGGAGATTTCACCCCCCATGGACGGGCGGCAAGAGATTCTGTTGGTGGTTGCGATGTGACTTATCAGTGTAGGTTTACAGCAGCTGTAGTTGGAATTTGTTACCCGACTGCCTTTGAGCGTCAGAATTTTTTTAGTGCTTTAAAGGGAGATTTCACCCCCATGGACGGGCGGTAAGAGATTCTGTTGGTGGTTGCGATGTGACTTATTAGTGTAGGTTTACAGCAGCTGTAGTTAGAATTTGATACCCGACTGCCTTTGAGCGTCAGAATTCTTTTAGTGCTTTAAAGGGAGATTTCACCCCCATGGACGGGCGGCAAGAGATTCTGTTGGTGGTTGCGATGTGACTTATTAGTGTAGGTTTACAGCAGCTGTAGTTAGAATTTGATACCCGACTGCCTTTGAGCGTCAGAATTCTTTTAGTGCTTTAAAGGGAGATTTCACCCCCATGGACGGGCGGCAAGAGATTCTGTTGGTGGTTGCGATGTGACTTATTAGTGTAGGTTTACAGCAGCTGTAGTTAGAATTTGTTACCCGACTGCCTTTGAGCGTCAGAATTCTTTTAGTGCTTTAAAGGGAGATTTCACCCCCATGGACGGGCGGTAAGAGATTCTGTTGGTGGTTGCGATGGGACTTATCAGTCTAGGTTTACAGCAGCTGTAGTTGTAATTTGTTACCCGACTGCCTTTGAGCGTCAGAATTCTTTTAGTGCTTTAAAGGGAGATTTCACCCCCATGGACGGGCGGCAAGAGATTCTGTTGGTGGTTGCGATGTGACTTATTAGTGTAGGTTTACAGCAGCTGTAGTTAGAATTTGATACCCGACTGCCTTTGAGCGTCAGAATTCTTTTAGTGCTTTAAAGGGAGATTTCACCCCCATGGACGGGCGACAAGAGATTCTGTTGGTGGTTGCGATGTGACTTATCAGTGTAGGTTTACAGCAGCTGTAGTTAGAATTTGATACCCGACTGCCTTTGAGCGTCAGAATTCTTTTAGTGCTTTAAAGGGAGATTTCACCCCCATGGACGGGCGGCAAGAGATTCTGTTGGTGGTTGCGATGTGACTTATCAGTGTAGGTTTACAGCAGCTGTAGTTAGAATTTGATACCCGACTGCCTTTGAGCGTCAGAATTCTTTTAGTGCTTTAAAGGGAGATTTCACCCCCATGGACGGGCGGCAAGAGATTCTGTTGGTGGTTGCGATGTGACTTATTAGTGTAGGTTTACAGCAGCTGTAGTTAGAATTTGATACCCGACTGCCTTTGAGCGTCAGAATTCTTTTAGTGCTTTAAAGGGAGATTTCACCCCCATGGACGGGCGGCAAGAGATTCTGTTGGTGGTTGCGATGTGACTTATAAGTGTAGGTTTACAGCAGCTGTAGTTAGAATTTGATACCCGACTGCCTTTGAGCGTCAGAATTCTTTTAGTGCTTTAAAGGGAGATTTCACCCCCATGGACGGGCGGTAAGAGATTCTGTTGGTGGTTGCGATGGGACTTATCAGTCTAGGTTTACAGCAGCTGTAGTTAGAATTTGATACCCGACTGCCTTTGAGCGTCAGAATTCTTTTAGTGCTTTAAAGGGAGATTTCACCCCCATGGACGGGCGGTAAGAGATTCTGTTGGTGGTTGCGATGTGACTTATAAGTGTAGGTTTACAGCAGCTGTAGTTAGAATTTGATACCCGACTGCCTTTGAGCGTCAGAATTCTTTTAGTGCTTTAAAGGGAGATTTCACCCCCATGGACGGGCGGTAAGAGATTCTGTTGGTGGTTGCGATGTGACTTATCAGTGTAGGTTTACAGCAGCTGTAGTTAGAATTTGAAACCCGACTGCCTTTGAGCGTCAGAATTTTTTTAGTGCTTTATAGGGAGATTTCACCCCCATGGACGGGCGGCAAGAGATTCTGTTGGTGGTTGCGATGTGACTTATCAGTGTAGGTTTGCAACAGCTGTAGTTAGAATTTGATACCCGACTGCCTTTGAGCGTCAGAATTTTTTTAGTGCTTTATAGGGAGATTTCACCCCCATGGACGGGCGGCAAGAGATTCTGTTGGCGGTTGCGATGTGACTTATCAGTGTAGGTTTACAGCGGCTGTAGTTAGAATTTGATACCCGACTGCCTTTGAGCGTCAGAATTCTTTTAGTGCTTTAAAGGGAGATTTCACCCCCATGGACGGGCGGCAAGAGATTCTGTTGGTGGTTGCGATGTGACTTATTAGTGTAGGTTTACAGCAGCTGTAGTTAGAATTTGATACCCGACTGCCTTTGAGCGTCAGAATTCTTTTAGTGCTTTAAAGGGAGATTTCACCCCCATGGACGGGCGGCAAGAGATTCTGTTGGTGGTTGCGATGTGACTTATAAGTGTAGGTTTACAGCAGCTGTAGTTAGAATTTGATACCCGACTGCCTTTGAGCGTCAGAATTCTTTTAGTGCTTTAAAGGGAGATTTCACCCCCATGGACGGGCGGTAAGAGATTCTGTTGGTGGTTGCGATGGGACTTATCAGTCTAGGTTTACAGCAGCTGTAGTTAGAATTTGATACCCGACTGCCTTTGAGCGTCAGAATTCTTTTAGTGCTTTAAAGGGAGATTTCACCCCCATGGACGGGCAGTAAGAGATTCTGTTGGTGGTTGCGATGTGACTTATAAGTGTAGGTTTACAGCAGCTGTAGTTAGAATTTGATACCCGACTGCCTTTGAGCGTCAGAATTCTTTTAGTGCTTTAAAGGGAGATTTCACCCCCATGGACGGGCGGTAAGAGATTCTGTTGGTGGTTGCGATGGGACTTATCAGTCTAGGTTTACAGCAGCTGTAGTTAGAATTTGATACCCGACTGCCTTTGAGCGTCAGAATTCTTTTAGTGCTTTAAGGGGAGATTTCACCCCCATGGACGGGCGGCAAGAGATTCTGTTGGTGGTTGCGATGTGACTTATCAGTGTAGGTTTACAGCAGCTGTAGTTAGAATTTGAAACCCGACTGCCTTTGAGCGTCAGAATTTTTTTAGTGCTTTATAGGGAGATTTCACCCCCATGGACGGGCGGTAAGAGATTCTGTTGGTGGTTGCGATGTGACTTATAAGTGTAGGTTTACAGCAGCTGTAGTTAGAATTTGATACCCGACTGCCTTTGAGCGTCAGAATTCTTTTAGTGCTTTAAAGGGAGATTTCACCCCCATGGACGGGCGGTAAGAGATTCTGTTGGTGGTTGCGATGTGACTTATAAGTGTAGGTTTACAGCAGCTGTAGTTAGAATTTGAAACCCGACTGCCTTTGAGCGTCAGAATTCTTTTAGTGCTTTAAAGGGAGATTTCACCCCCATGGACGGGCGGTAAGAGATTCTGTTGGTGGTTGCGATGTGACTTATCAGTGTAGGTTTACAGCAGCTGTAGTTAGAATTTGAAACCCGACTGCCTTTGAGCGTCAGAATTTTTTTAGTGCTTTATAGGGAGATTTCACCCCCATGGACGGGCGGTAAGAGATTCTGTTGGTGGTTGCGATGTGACTTATAAGTGTAGGTTTACAGCAGCTGTAGTTAGAATTTGAAACCCGACTGCCTTTGAGCGTCAGAATTTTTTTAGTGCTTTATAGGGAGATTTCACCCCCATGGACGGGCGGTAAGAGATTCTGTTGGTGGTTGCGATGTGACTTATAAGTGTAGGTTTACAGCAGCTGTAGTTAGAATTTGATACCCGACTGCCTTTGAGCGTCAGAATTCTTTTAGTGCTTTAAAGGGAGATTTCACCCCCATGGACGGGCGGTAAGAGATTCTGTTGGTGGTTGCGATGTGACTTATAAGTGTAGGTTTACAGCAGCTGTAGTTAGAATTTGATACCCGACTGCCTTTGAGCGTCAGAATTCTTTTAGTGCTTTAAGGGGAGATTTCACCCCCATGGACGGGCGGTAAGAGATTCTGTTGGTGGTTGCGATGTGACTTATAAGTGTAGGTTTACAGCAGCTGTAGTTAGAATTTGATACCCGACTGCCTTTGAGCGTCAGAATTTTTTTAGTGCTTTATAGGGAGATTTCACCCCCATGGACGGGCGGTAAGAGATTCTGTTGGTGGTTGCGATGTGACTTATAAGTGTAGGTTTACAGCAGCTGTAGTTAGAATTTGATACCCGACTGCCTTTGAGCGTCAGAATTCTTTTAGTGCTTTAAAGGGAGATTTCACCCCCATGGACGGGCGGTAAGAGATTCTGTTGGTGGTTGCGATGTGACTTATAAGTGTAGGTTTACAGCAGCTGTAGTTAGAATTTGATACCCGACTGCCTTTGAGCGTCAGAATTCTTTTAGTGCTTTAAGGGGAGATTTCACCCCCATGGACGGGCGGTAAGAGATTCTGTTGGTGGTTGCGATGTGACTTATAAGTGTAGGTTTACAGCAGCTGTAGTTAGAATTTGATACCCGACTGCCTTTGAGCGTCAGAATTTTTTTAGTGCTTTATAGGGAGATTTCACCCCCATGGACGGGCGGTAAGAGATTCTGTTGGTGGTTGCGATGTGACTTATAAGTGTAGGTTTACAGCAGCTGTAGTTAGAATTTGATACCCGACTGCCTTTGAGCGTCAGAATTCTTTTAGTGCTTTAAGGGGAGATTTCACCCCCATGGACGGGCGGTAAGAGATTCTGTTGGTGGTTGCGATGTGACTTATAAGTGTAGGTTTACAGCAGCTGTAGTTAGAATTTGATACCCGACTGCCTTTGAGCGTCAGAATTTTTTTAGTGCTTTATAGGGAGATTTCACCCCCATGGACGGGCGGTAAGAGATTCTGTTGGTGGTTGCGATGTGACTTATAAGTGTAGGTTTACAGCAGCTGTAGTTAGAATTTGATACCCGACTGCCTTTGAGCGTCAGAATTCTTTTAGTGCTTTAAAGGGAGATTTCACCCCCATGGACGGGCGGTAAGAGATTCTGTTGGTGGTTGCGATGTGACTTATCAGTGTAGGTTTACAGCAGCTGTAGTTAGAATTTGATACCCGACTGCCTTTGAGCGTCAGAATTCTTTTAGTGCTTTAAGGGGAGATTTCACCCCCATGGACGGGCGGCAAGAGATTCTGTTGGTGGTTGCGATGTGACTTATCAGTGTAGGTTCACAGCAGCTGTAGTTAGAATTTGAAACCCGACTGCCTTTGAGCGTCAGAATTTTTTTAGTGCTTTATAGGGAGATTTCACCCCCATGGACGGGCGGCAAGAGATTCTGTTGGTGGTTGCGATGTGACTTATCAGTGTAGGTTTGCAACAGCTGTAGTTAGAATTTGATACCCGACTGCCTTTGAGCGTCAGAATTTTTTTAGTGCTTTATAGGGAGATTTCACCCCCATGGACGGGCGGCAAGAGATTCTGTTGGCGGTTGCGATGTGACTTATCAGTGTAGGTTTACAGCGGCTGTAGTTAGAATTTGATACCCGACTGCCTTTGAGCGTCAGAATTTTTTTAGTGCTTTATAGGGAGATTTCACCCCCATGGACGGGCGGCAAGAGATTCTGTTGGCGGTTGCGATGTGACTTATCAGTGTAGGTTTACAGCAGCTGTAGTTAGAATTTGATACCCGACTGCCTTTGAGCGTCAGAATTCTTTTAGTGCTTTAAAGGGAGATTTCACCCCCATGGACGGGCGGCAAGAGATTCTGTTGGTGGTTGCGATGTGACTTATAAGTGTAGGTTTACAGCAGCTGTAGTTAGAATTTGATACCCGACTGCCTTTGAGCGTCAGAATTCTTTTAGTGCTTTAAAGGGAGATTTCACCCCCATGGACGGGCGGTAAGAGATTCTGTTGGTGGTTGCGATGGGACTTATCAGTCTAGGTTTACAGCAGCTGTAGTTAGAATTTGATACCCGACTGCCTTTGAGCGTCAGAATTCTTTTAGTGCTTTAAAGGGAGATTTCACCCCCATGGACGGGCGGTAAGAGATTCTGTTGGTGGTTGCGATGTGACTTATAAGTGTAGGTTTACAGCAGCTGTAGTTAGAATTTGATACCCGACTGCCTTTGAGCGTCAGAATTCTTTTAGTGCTTTAAAGGGAGATTTCACCCCCATGGACGGGCGGTAAGAGATTCTGTTGGTGGTTGCGATGGGACTTATCAGTCTAGGTTTACAGCAGCTGTAGTTAGAATTTGATACCCGACTGCCTTTGAGCGTCAGAATTCTTTTAGTGCTTTAAAGGGAGATTTCACCCCCATGGACGGGCGGCAAGAGATTCTGTTGGTGGTTGCGATGTGACTTATCAGTGTAGGTTTACAGCAGCTGTAGTTAGAATTTGAAACCCGACTGCCTTTGAGCGTCAGAATTTTTTTAGTGCTTTATAGGGAGATTTCACCCCCATGGACGGGCGGCAAGAGATTCTGTTGGTGGTTGCGATGTGACTTATCAGTGTAGGTTTGCAACAGCTGTAGTTAGAATTTGATACCCGACTGCCTTTGAGCGTCAGAATTTTTTTAGTGCTTTATAGGGAGATTTCACCCCCATGGACGGGCGGCAAGAGATTCTGTTGGCGGTTGCGATGTGACTTATCAGTGTAGGTTTACAGCGGCTGTAGTTAGAATTTGATACCCGACTGCCTTTGAGCGTCAGAATTTTTTTAGTGCTTTATAGGGAGATTTCACCCCCATGGACGGGCGGCAAGAGATTCTGCTGGCGGTTGCGATGTGACTTATAAGTGTAGGTTTACAGCGGCTGTAGTTGTAATTTGTTACCCGACTGCCTTTGAGCGTCAGAATTTTTTTAGTGCTTTATAGGGAGATTTCACCCCCATGGACGGGCGGCAAGAGATTCTGCTGGCGGTTGCGATGTGACTTATAAGTGTAGGTTTACAGCGGCTGTAGTTGTAATTTGTTACCCGACTGCCTTTGAGCGTCAGAATTTTTTTAGTGCTTAATAGGGAGATTTCACCCCCATGGACGGGCGGCAAGAGATTCTGCTGGTGGTTGCGATGTGACTTATCAGTGTAGGTTTACAGCGGCTGTAGTTAGAATTTGATACCCGACTGCCTTTGAGCGTCAGAATTTTTTTAGTGCTTTATAGGGAGATTTCACCCCAATGGATGGGCGGCAAGAGATTCTGCTGGTGGTTGCGATGTGACTTATCAGTGTAGGTTTACAGCGGCTGTAGTTAGAATTTGATACCCGACTGCCTTTGAGCGTCAGAATTTTTTTAGTGCTTTATAGGGAGATTTCACCCCCATGGACGGGCGGCAAGAGATTCTGCTGGTGGTTGCGATGTGACTTATCAGTGTAGGTTTACAGCGGCTGTAGTTAGAATTTGATACCCGACTGCCTTTGAGCGTCAGAATTTTTTTAGTGCTTTATAGGGAGATTTCACCCCCATGGACGGGCGGCAAGAGATTCTGCTGGCGGTTAGGATGTGACTTATAAGTGTAGGTTTACAGCGGCTGTAGTTGTAATTTGTTACCCGACTGCCTTTGAGCGTCAGAATTTTTTTAGTGCTTTAAGGGGAGATTTCACCCCCATGGACGGGCGGCAAGAGATTCTGCTGGTGGTTGCGATGTGACTTATCAGTGTAGGTTTACAGCGGCTGTAGTTAGAATTTGATACCCGACTGCCTTTGAGCGTCAGAATTTTTTTAGTGCTTTATAGGGAGATTTCACCCCCATGGACGGGCGGCAAGAGATTCTGCTGGCGGTTAGGATGTGACTTATAAGTGTAGGTTTACAGCGGCTGTAGTTGTAATTTGTTACCCGACTGCCTTTGAGCGTCAGAATTTTTTTAGTGCTTTATAGGGAGATTTCACCTCCATGGACGGGCGGCAAGAGATTCTGTTGATGGTTGCGATGTGACTTATCAGTGTAGGTTTACAGCAGCTGTAGTTAGAATTTGATACCCGACTGCCTTTGAGCGTCAGAATTTCTTTAGTGCTTTATAGGGAGATTTCACCCCCATGGACGGGCGGCGAGAGATTCTGTTGGTGGTTGCGATGTGACATATATATTAGTGTAGGTTTGCAGCAGCTGTAGTAAGAATTTGATACCCGACTGCCTTTGAGCGTCAGAATTTTTTAGTGCTTTAAGGGGAGATTTCACCCCCATGAACCGTGTAAGAGATTTTGTTACTGGCTGCGTTCTGGCATATTTATGTAAATTTAGTGTAGGTGTTGTTACAAGTTTCTACCATATTGCGGTTATAAATGTTATTTTTTCTTGCGTAGAGGGAGAGTTCACCCTTTCGAAGCAGACGTCATTAGTCATACTTATTTAATTTTCATGAAACATGTTTATTATTACTATAATTTTAATAAATGTGTTATATATTGCTTTTTTCATGAACCCGCACGCCTATGGTCATTCGGGCATTTCCGTGATTTGGGCTGCTGAGTTAGAGCTGCTAACTTCACGCCGGTTTATCAAAATGCGATGCAATTTTAAGTATGCTACCCTATATCCCCCAACACAGTGGCGGCCCGTGATTTTTTGGGACGGGAGGGCACCGGGGGTATGAGTGTTTAATATCAAAAATGAAGTACAGACAAAAAACAAACTCAATATGCTATTTAATTAACTTGTTTGAAAATAAAATCCATCCGCCGTTCCTTACGATCAGCAAAATGATTAATAACTCATTCATTGAAGTTTGGTGTTGATGTCAGTAATTGTTTTTCAATGGAATACATTGCTAAGGCACATAGTCTGCTTTCCTGCATGGTATTTCTAAAAAATGTTTTTATTCTCTTCAAAGTAGAAAAACACCGTTCACTTGATTTTTTCTCTTTTGCACGCCCCCAGAGATTCGCAAAATAGCAGAAGACAATTTACAAAATCTTTCGCCAACATAGTATCGACATATTATCAAAAACAAACTTTTATAACAGTTGTACTATTCAACCTTGGAAGTAAATTACAATAGTAGCATCAGAAAACTTATCATCCAACTCTGCTTAACAATTTATATTGTTAATTAGTAAATAGAATGTTAACATGTGTGCTTTTTATTCTTTGTACAACTTCTATTGCACATGTTTGTTACATTAGAGGCTTAAATTTTGACATTTAAATATAATTTGGTTCCATTTTTTTTTTGTTACCAACGTCAAAACAACAAAATTAGCGTGCGATCAAGAAATACTTTTGAAACCAAAACGGATGTCGTAAAGTGAACTTTATAGCACCGAAATAGAAAAAAGCATTTTGCACATTACACCCACACAACCAGTCTGATAAACTGTAAGAGCTTCTGTTGAATTTTCTCGTCACGGTTTTATTAGTTTTATTCTAATTGTGATCTTCTAGTTTAATCAATAAATCTGGTCTAGGGGGACCTAGATTTTTTAATTCTGTCTTAATGTTATTAACGTAATTCATAGTTGCATTTGCACCGATAGAAATGACAACATACACTCACCGCTGTATATTACATACTGGACCGCTACTCGGACCCGGCACCATAGGGTAGTGCCCCGCCGCCTACATATATACGCGCGCTACCCGCGCCAGTTTCATCGCTCGATTTCTAATGCAGACGGGGCAGTCGCGCGAGATGCCCCGTAGCCTACGTCAGACTGCGATTTTTAAACGTGCTGAAAAGACGGACTGTTACTTCCGAAAACATATTATTTGTTTACAAATCAGAAAAATTACATACAAATTAGGTATTTATAATTAATTTATCTGTTAAAAGAAATTTGTTACGGGGCAATTTGTCACCGGGGGGGGGCAGTGCCCCGTAGCCCTCCCTGCAGCTGCCGCCACTGCCCCAACAAGATAGACAGTACTACGAAACTGTCATGCCCATGCAAAACAATAAAACCAAAAAAAGAGAAAAACAACAAAAAATAAATAACTTCTTGTTTTGTCATAGTTTACTTAAGTTCAATAACGTAGTTAGCTCCGTTCATTTAGGATTATTTAACTGATACATTTGTGTTTAGTTTTATTAGTTCTTACGAGTAAAACGTTATTTTGTTACTGTTTGTATCTATATTTAATCAATCAAAAGATCCTATGTTGTACCAGTTATCAGTATTTACTTAAAAAAATATATATTTTTCTAAAAAAAAAGTTGTTTTTTTTAAAGTATAAAGTAGTATAACTTAATTTGTTTAATAGAAATCAACTATAGATTGACTTATTTGTAAATCAAATAAGGTTCTAAAATGTTTTCTTACACCAACAAATTAATATTTTTATGATACCCGAAACTTGAACCTTGTTTTTCTCGGAATGTGCCTTATGTATACATGGGCGAGATAGGGGAATACGGTACTGTTTCATTCAGACTAGACCGACTCGTGTTTTGTCGGCTCTCGGGCATCGTATTACCTACCGGTTTGCCCGAGAGCCGACAAAACACGAGTCGGTCTACTCTGGATGATAATGAACCGTATTCCCCTATCTCGCCCATGTATAGCCTTATGTAACATAGAACCTGATTATTTTAAGGCAGCGATATGTCTACACAACGACATTCTTCAACTTATTTGCCTCCTACAAACTAACAATTATGCTCACTTGAAATATTATCTTCCTTTCTTTCAAGATTGTTTTTATTATTATATTTTTTTAGATTATACGTTCTTTCCATTTCTGATAAAGACTTTATTGACATGGTGCAACCTGTAAATTTACAACTTTATTAAACTGGTGGTACTAGAAGGTCGAATGTGCGTCTTCATAGATAGAAGTGCAGCAAGAGCATAAATAATCATATACATACCATAGTGGGATGCCAAATTTGTTTTGAATAATTTGACGTAAACGTGGATAACTGTGGATGAAGTACATGAACTTTCAAGTACAATAATATAATGGACAAAAGACTATTTCGTCATACGTCATTCTACTCAAAATACTATAAAAATTTCCAGTTATCCAAAATGACATGATATTTCGGCAATGTACTTTAAAATTTTCTGTGTTAATTCCCCTGTTACAGCAATAACTCGGATAAATAACTTTTGCACCAGCAGGTAATGATATAATCATTTGTATTTAAAGTTTTAGGTTATATTGCATAATTACGTATATATCTATGTTGTTTTGGCAGTAAATATTTATTTAAAACACATTACGATGTTCTGAACATTCAAAGGGATTCCACTACCAAGGAAATAAAAGATGCATTTATTAAACTTTCTAAACAAGTATTGTAACAGGTAAGGCTGGATTTCATTCTTAGCCCCTTTAACAAATTATTTTTAGTATCATCCAGATGTTACAAATAATCAGGCATCGCAAAATAATTTTGTCAAAATTGTTGAGGCTTACAATGTCCTGAGCAAACCTCATTTACGAAGGAACTATGACTTAGGTCTAATACGCCCCATTCAAAATGTAGAGAATAATACTTCAAATCCATATTACCATGAACCAAGAAATGAAAAGTATGTGAAAGTATATTTAATAAAAAAGTTTATAATGATTATTCTTTAGGTCAACAAGAAGGGATCCATCATTTTGGGAATACAGAGATAAATCTCAAGATAAATTTTATGAAGAAAGACCATACTATGGTATAAATGGTATCAAGAGAGTTTCTAATAAAGTTATAGTATTTGTTTGTTTAGTGTTTGCTGCAATTGGAGTCAGCTTGCAAGTTATTCTAATAAGGTACTATTATTTGAAATCATTTTAAATGGTAAAATGATATGTTTGTTTTAAGTACATGTTATATTTTGTGATTTATTTCAGAGATTTACGTTTATATCATTTATTAGTATGGAGTGCATATCTTTTTTCCACGTACATATACCATTTGCTAATAAAATGTGTAAATAGCAGAACTTCTATATAGTTGGTAAATTCTGATATATTAATTATAGCAAAATTTTGTTACAACTGCTAAATATTTATTGTTTTAGTACATATGTACTTTTTTTGGTGGATATGTAGATAGATATAAATACGTGTACAATTTTTTACTTATAGAAGGTATGAGATATCTTCTAGTAAGGAAAAGTGAGGTGTGGCCATCACATGACTTATGGCTTGAAATTTTGAACTTATTTCATCTTCATTTGAAATGCCATTTTTTTGTTTGTTTAAATTATGCACTTTAAGTAAATATACATGGGGAATATAAATGTGATCTAAAATTTATTTGGAACAGCTTTTCCAAAATTTGGATATGAAAAAATTGGTGTGTGTTCACTTTATTATTTTTATAAATTATTTTAGTATGCCTAAAAAACAAATAAATTTATGTTTGTTATGTAGCAACAATTGTAAGTATATGTGTTAAAGCTGAAAAAAAAGACAGTGTTGCATAAAAGTTCCTTATACAGAGAATTCGCTATATAGAAGTTCGACTGTCTATTATTTATATTTCATATGTACTATAGTTCTTCTATTAACAACAGTGTGACTATACAATTTGTATAGGCGGGGATTCTTCATGTTTCAGTTAATTTTTCAAGTGTGTACTTGGTCATGATATAGTAGTAATGATCTAGCAACTAAACTCGAATCGCCGAACAGATGCAGTGATCACGTTGTGTTTACGTGATCACAACAAAGTCGTATGCACACAGGTACATAAAATCATTCAAGGATAAGTGTCGGTAAAATAGTTATCGCCGTAGTATTTGACATAAGGAATTGTCCACATTCAAATGTTTACTATCAAAACGTATTAAGATTGTATTGTCTCTATAAAATAGCATGTAGTAATCCTCAATATGAAGGAATAAACTATTTTACAAATGAAAAAACTGTGTCATTGTAATATTTTAAATAATTTTCTCTGTTTAAAAGACATAAAAACATATGAACACTCAAAGTGGGTATAACCCAAGGATTGTATAAGAACATAGGATTGCTCGATCCCGCAATATTTTCGCCGCGTAGTGGGGAGCCATGACGTCACAAACGGACCAGGTTGAACGCGTTCACTACTGTAAAGCACCTTATAAAATGTGTTTAGCTACTACAACAATTAATTATCGAGTTATATTAGTGCTATTATTATGGTATATTATAATATTTTACAAGCCCCATTAATATCATTACACCCATCCAGCATTGTCCAGTCCACACTCAAGAGATACAAGTAAAGTTCATTGAAATCACATTTCCCGAAATTGTAAGATCTAGACTCGATTCTAGGAAAACCAGCGCAGCCACCACTTCCAGCATCGAGTTATATAAAAAGGGCCGGATGGTGATCATCCTCCGCAACAAATGCAGAATCATCCCGCATAACTACGCACTGAATGTCAGACACAACAAGATCCAGCAGACGATCGTTGGCATTACACACAGAATTAAATTGCTTAAAATTAGTAAAATTAAGAACATTGTTAGGTACTTAAGATTTGAAATCATTTACAGAGCTAGATGCAAAAAGAGTACAATTGAAGTCGCCAATCACAACCACATTGGAAAAGTCACTAATAAGGTGTTCAAACCCGTGAAAAAAGGATTCAAAAGTCATTGGTTGAATGTCTGGCGGTATATATAACACGAATAGAGTAACACTCCCGGAGTGAGATGCGAACCTGTAAGCAACGATGCCGATGGAAGGAAATTCCCCATGGATACCCGATAGATCCAGTCCCGATCCAACCAAACAGCTCCTGGCAGCCAAGATGTATGCAAGCAGAAGGCCATATTGTTTATTTTGTGTAGTTGATCCATAATTTGAAAAAAACAAAGTGAAAATCTTGTGTATTCACTTTAATGAAATTTATGTTAATGAAATTTTAGTAGTATTAGAAGACTTTTGGGCAGAATGTATTTTTCCAAAAATTTACAACAGTGGAAAACCTATTCTCTAATTCATGTATGAATTTATTATACTGCATTTTTATTTATATTTAATAGTGTAGCTTTTACAGCTCAGAAGCAGGTGGGATGAGATATACTACTTGCAAAACAGTCGAAGTGTAGTAGGTTTGTTACTTTATTGATACTACATGGCATATAATACAAAAATGCAAATTTCAAGTGTTATACACAATACAAATAGTAAAAAAACAAATTAACATATTTTTTTAAAACATTACTAATTAAAAATTCATAAGCAAAACTAAATATCAACTTACATTATATTATCTATTTTTTAATAATCTGAGTTGACCTAGTAGCTGAGATGGTTTTCAATTGCTCTTCTTGGTAACTGCTTGAAGTATCACTCTCACTGGCTGCCAGGGATTGTGACTCGGAACCTGTCAAAGTATCCATGGAATAACTGACACTACTATATGTTACATCTAAGTCATCTTTTTTTGGGTAATTTCTTTTAACAACCTTTTGTGATAGTGGGATGTTGAAGCATTAACAGTTTCCACTTTAATTGGTGAAGTTGCACTGCTTGTAGCTTGCACGTATTTACGTAAGGTTTTATATTTACTTGAACTGCAATTTCTTTTAATGTTGATCCAGAGTTACACAATTAGTCTTCTTCATCTGACGATGTTGATGAATCATCGATTATTATGGGTTATATATGCTTATCGATTATATTATCCAGTTCCCACATTTTTGTTTCTACTACAAGGGCATGCTTCACTGCATTTTTCCAATTTACTGGTGAAGTATTATCAATAGCCTGTTGGATAAGTTCTTCACATCTAATAACTTAAATGTCGTATTGTTTCTAGCAACGTATCCCTTTACTTGTGCCCATATTAACTCAATGGGATTCAATTCACAGTGGTATGGTGGAAGTCTGAGAACCTTTCTGTTGCTATTTACTATTAACTCGTCAACAGCATATCTGTCAGCTCCAGTACATTTTTCTTTAAGAAGAATTAAAATTTCTGCTTTAACCATATCTTCCTCATATGGAATATTGTTCTTCTTCAGCCACTCTTGTATTTCCATTTTTGGAGTACTACCTGTAGGTCGCTTGTTTAGTTTCCGACTATGGTAGGGAGCATTGTCTAAAACAATTACTGATTCTTCTCTTAAATTGGGGTGTGTTTGTTGTAACCACTCTTCAAATTTTGCCGCATTCATATCTTCGTGATAAACGCCAGTCTTTTTTGATTCAAAGAGTAGTAATCCGTTATTTACAAATCCTTCATCTGATTCTATATGGACAATTATTCGACGTTTTCCTTTTTCAGAGGGGTTTTTAAGCCCCGTAGACAACCCTTCGATGAATGCTTGTCTTGCAGTCAGAACAGATTTATCTGTCCATATCTTGCTTACGGTATGCCCAGCATTCACCCACGGTTCATTCAAATGATATATAGGCCTTCCTTCCAGACGAAATTGCATAATTTGACGTAGGTATCTTTTTCTCCATGCAATAATTTCTTCTTTTTCTTTCAAGATGCTATTGCGATTTCTCTTTTGATAACCATAAATATAATATCTTTATTAATAATAGCAGATTACGGAACTTAGATAGTATACCGAAAATTTAGTTCCTTTAATATCATCCTGAATGTCGTTCTTTTAAAATTGGGCAGATCTTCTGTTTCATTCACAGTGGTGAGAATTTTTTGCACAGTTGGTGGTTCGTTTTTAAAGTAGAATGAATGAACAATTCTTCGAATTCTGTTTTTCATATCTTCATCAGCAGTATTCATAATACCTCTTTTCCTCTGATATTTTTTGGGTTGATTAAATTGTGGTTCAGCATCATATTCTTTCGATATGCTATAAACACTATGTATGGCAATTCCTGTAAATATGATAGAAATAAAATCAGTTTGTTATAATTTCTTATAGCAAAAATACGACCTGCCGCTTTTGCAGTCGTTTCAATATTGTCAACTTTTAAAGTTCCTGGCTGGTCAAGACTGATTTTAAATATATTCATAACCACTTCTTTTTCTTCCGCCGAGAAGTGTTTTACGGGCCTCTTACTTGGAGGTAAATATTCCATAGTCTACTATGTATAACTTTGCTAGAAACAAAGAAATTGAAGTAATATTTGAATTACTGTCGAATTTTAACCTCGAAGATATAATTACTTATAATTTGTATCATTTCGGATTATTAATTACTTACGTATTTAAAAATACTGATCAAAATATCCAAAAGAAAAGAATAAATGCAGCAAAAACAGATTTAACGGAAACAGTAATAAAGTAAAATAAAAGTAAACAAACGCGATCCGTCATATTATTACAGTTTAGCCTTATGTAAACGATGTTTGCCGCCGAACGTTTTTATGCATACAATGCCGTGAATACGTTGCGATCACGTTGTGATCACGCACTTTTATTACTGCATCTCTTCGTCGATTCGAGTATAGTGGGTTGATACCGCCTTACCAACCTGTAAATATCTAAACAACTAAAATAAAGCCCGCAAAAGTAGCTGCGTCTTAGATTTATCCTATCGTCTTAGATTTATCCTATTTTCATGCATATTTTATTCTTATTTTCTGTTCTAAAAATTTCATCCAAGTTCGTTTTGCCAATCGTCAATTAATGTCAATATCATCAAAGTCAAAATAATATAGTACCTATGTCGAATTTCTCAGCGGCACCTTTGATCTCTTGATTTCCAGTCGGCCATTTTGCAAGCAAGCAGATTTAAGCAGGAATTGAAATATATTTGAAAGTATTCTACTAGCGATTAGATATGTTTAAAGATTAACATTATTGGCATATTATTATGCATACCTATTCTATAAATGCAATCTAATAATAAGAGGCTTATGATATCAATTATACAAAGAAATATTATTATGTACTGCATTATAACCTCAAACAAATGAGAAAATTCATGCACGTTTGAAATATTTAAACTGCACTAAAAGTTTAGGAAAATAAAAAAAGATTGTTTGTGGTGTTGAAAAGAAGCAAAGAGCTTTTGAGGAAAGTAAACACAGAGGAAGAGGTGTTCAGCCTATTCAAAAAAATATCGAAGATGAGAAGTTAAGTTTGTGGAAAACGATTGTCAAAATATAACATAAAGTTGTACAATGTGCATATGAGAAAGACATCATCATTTTGGCTAAGTTACGCCCGCACAAACAATATTAAAGTACCAGGGAAATATTGAATAATATTTATGTAGGCATATTTAGATAGAAATCTTACGTTTCACAGAATCCAAAAATGTAGGTTTTATTGAGTAAAAAGTATCAAATTTTTGTCTTAACAACAAAACGCTCCAGGCGTTTTTTTTGCAGTTGTCACTGAAACTAATGCAATGCACGTCAATTTGATGGGTTTTAACTTGAAAATAGTGGTTTTAAGAAGAAAATTTGATTCTTTTTATTCACTATGAATAAAAGAAACTTAAATATAACAAGCGTCAGATGAAATGTGTTTTTAGATTTTAAGGGCAAATATTCCAGTATGTGTATTATACAGTCAAGCAAATACTGTGCATAAAACAGCAATAGCAGTAACAATATGATGGGACTACGAAACATACAACTGCTATTATTAGTACACACTCTTTGTAACAATAGAGTAAACATCTTGTATTTGATATGGGTTGTGATTTTTTTGAGGAACTGCGATTCACACATGGCATGTGTCCAACATATCTACACAAGTATGTTCTTATAAATACAATATTTAGAAATTAAAAGTAACCTGGGAATGATGTTTTCTTTGAAATTCGAACTACGTATATCTTCCTGGGCTGAAGGTGTGTTTAAATCCTTGTATTGACTTGCTTGTGCAAATATGTGCAGCAGCATTACTACAAAAAGTTATGAAATTTACTTGCTTGGAATATGGCGTAGGAAACTGGAAGGGTAGGGAGAGTGACGCTACTGATGTTATGAATACTGTGACAACGCGGTCAACATATCAAATGTGAATCAATGATCATTAAATTTGGATTATACTTCAAAATTTTTACCTGATGCCCTGCAGGTGTATGTACTGACGAAAATAGTGTTAAGGGAAAGGGATACGGGACTTCAGAAAACAGTAATAATTATGCAACATGTGTAAATTGAAAAAAAACATGGTACATGAAAAAGTTGACGTAGGGAACGGTTCAAATAGAGAAATAAACATTTATAAAACGTTTATTATCCTACTATAACAATATTGTTTAAGTCCAGAAAGGATCAAAATACTTACAACATTCCCTGGTAGATGTCGCATAAATACACCGTGTCTTAAAGTTGATTAACAGCGTGTGGACGGGGCTGGCTTATGACTATTTGTGACGTGGTACTGCATTGTCAAATTATATGATTTCTATCGTACCCAAATTTTTGTAAACTGTAATTTGGGTCATGAAGACGTGAAATATCACCATAAGTCACGCATCTTTTTTCCGGAAAATGACGTCGTGGTAACCTTTATAGTTTTCTTTCTACCAACCTTGATCATGTTCGAAGTTAAGTGTTCACTATTGATAACTTCCTTATTGTATGAAGCTATTATATTTTTTAAATTAGCAAGTTGTTGGCATTTTTCATTTGATTGAGATGGAGAAAACACAAAAAACGATGAACGTTTAATTGCTGGGGTATTCACAAAGATATTCAAAAAAAAAAGATAGAGCAACCTGAAGTTTTTACATATTTTGAAAGAAAGTAATATCCCGAACAAAAAAATATTGATACATTACTACTGTAAATAATGAAATAATCTCCATTTCAGCTACCTAATACTTATTACAACTACAGTGAAATCTCCCTTGAACGGACACCAACGGAACCAACTCAAGATGTCCGTTCAGGAGGGGTGTCCGTATAAAAGAAATATGTAGTAGATACAACAAAAATCGTGTTTTAACGAAAAATGAATATATTAAAGAAACTGGGACATTTAAATCGTATATTTATATAAATGTTTTTAAAATAAATAAGAAACTTTAAACTTAAGAAAAAAAAGTTTATTTCCTTTAGATATACATATACAAAGTATAATATAATACATATGTACATAGATACATAGATGTATACTCCATTCAGTCTAAGAATAAAGTAGATGGCGCTACAATATGAGCACAGTTTACACACGATGAACTTTGTATTTTGAAAACAAGTAAAACATATGTTTACTGTCAGATGGATAGCAGGGATATACATATCTGATATCATTATATTTTGACATTTACGTACATTTTTATACAAGTTGGTAACTCATTCCTCAAGAAAAAGGAATGCACATGTCGTCTAATTGTACTTTTTTGTGCTTCATCCAATTTATTGTAAGTATGACGATAATTTCTTTTTCTTGGAGGAGAAATTGGAACTCCATATAATTCCATTTCTTTAATAATGCAGTACATTGTATTCCTATTAATACCCACTTCCTCTGCTGTTTGATTGACTGCAGCTGTTTTAGACATATTGTCTTTATGCTTAATGTACACATTATAAGCCATTTGCCTTTGTCCAGATCTTATGTGTTTCCCTTTACGATTTTTTGAAGGACCTGGTAAAACTGCTTCCGCCATACTATAGAATATTAGCGATTACGAAAAGAAAGTTAACGAAATTGATAAAATACCTTAACAAATGAATATTTCACTTGCGAGTTCTAAGAAGAACTATTTTTTAAGAATATTAACAACAAATAACTATGTAAAATACGGAAATCGACAAAATCTTTGAACAAAACTGTCAGTAAACAAATTTTTGACAGAACGAGCTGAATGCGATTATTTTGCCGGTGTAAATGCACACTCGATTTCAACCAATCACAAACGTTTATTTTAAGCCCTATCTTTCCCAATGCTTTATTCTTAGACTGAATGGAGTATAGTATGTAATACAAAATAGTGAAATGAATAGTGACTTTAAGGACGCAAAAATTCATATAATGTTGTTTGTCTTCTCTTTTTCTTTAAAATGGCGTCTTGAAATCGTATTTCTAATTTAGAAAGAAGCTCCAAAGACTCTGTATCTCTGTGATTTTCGACAAAACTTTTGAGCTGCTTGGTCAGGGTAATAGCTTTACCATAATTTTGGATAGCTTCTTTTGGCACTGAAACCTCATCGACATCAGAATCTTCCGAAAGTTCTTGTATTTCAACTGGATTTGCAATTTCTTGTTCTGAATCTGGATCTTCAACATACAAATCTTCATCTACGTTCAAAAAATCATTAAGGTTTTCATATCCGTCAATTTCAATAAATTCTTATTTTTGAGGATATCTGAAAGTACACTAAGAGGCAAATCATCTTCTAGGCCAGATGTATCAGCCTCAGTTAACTGGTCTTCACTTTGCATATTTGCATGATTAAATCCTGCTTTGCGGAAGCAATTTTGAACTGTCTCTTTGGTTACTTGATCCCAAGCGGTTTTTGCCAAATAAATTGCATCCAGTGGTGTAATTTTCTTTATTAACTCAAAAGCTGTACCAGCAGTTTCAATGTTTACTAGCAGATGTTTGAGTATTAGACTTCGGTAATAAGTTTTAAAATTCTTTATAATCCCCTGGTCAAGTGGTTGACAAGCTGATGTACAATTAGGGGGTAAAAATAATATTTTTATATTATTTAAGCGAACGTCTTTCGGAGGAGATTCCGCATTGTCTAAAAATAACAAAATGTTTCTTTTTCTTTAGCCATTTTCCAATCTAGGTCTTGCAACCACTCTGTCATAATTTGTCCTGTCATCCAAGCTTTCTTATTGTGTTTCCAAGTTACAGGCAGGTTATTTTAGGAGTTTTTCTTTTTCACCCGCCATATTTGCACAATGCAAAATTGTAAACCTCTCTTTGGGATACTTGCCCTCAACACATTTTTCCTTCTTTAATGTGAGCGTTTTGTCGGGTAGAGCCCTAAAATAAAGGCCTGTCTCATCGGCATTATAGATGTCTCTCGGTGAATATCCCTTAATCAAAGAAGGACATTTTTTTAAAAACGATGAAACATCTTCAGCATTAACCGAAGCTCCTTCTCCCGAAATCGCTTTAAAACTTATATTGTGACGGATTCTAAATGTATTGAGCCAACCAGAAGAAGCACTGAATGTAGAATGCCCCAAAGAAGCGGCTATTTCTCTTGCTTTACATCGTATTAGCGGACCTAAAAAAAAATAATTTTTTTTGCGTTTTTGTCACGACAAACCTATTGGTAATCTCACTCTTTTTATGTACACATACTTATATTAGAATTTAATATGAAAAGAAAATCAACGCATCAATACAAGAAAACCTTATCTAAAAAAATCATATGCATACCTGTTAAAGGAATCCCCTTATGGCGAGCTGCTGTAAACCAGTCATAACACAATTTGTCAATTTTAGTACCATCACCCGTCAAAAAGCTTCTTTTTTCATTCAAATTGCTGTTCGACATCCGTTTGTTTAGAAGGATTTCTTTATGTTTAATTATATCTGCAGCTTGTGTTTTTCCAATATTAAAACGCTTGGATAAGTTCCTTACACTTAATTTCTCTTTATTGTAAACTTCAACAATCTCAATTTTTTGTTTAAGCGTGAGAATTTTTCTATTTGGAGCCATTTCTACAATGAATGTGTCGTCCACTGTGTCTTTTCCGCATAGACGTCAGACTAATATTGAATGCAGATTCAATCGAAAGCGTGCACCCAAAGAATAAGAACGGTAAATCCCCGACCAACTCGGGGAAGTCCCAGTGAAATTGGCGCGAGGCGCGATTGAGAAATGCAATAGCAATACTCTGGATACAAAAATAAGATAAGGCGTTTCTTTTTCTTTTATTTTTTGTCCGGTTAAGAGAACATTTTCTCGTGTCCGCGTCCGTTCAAGAGAATGTCCGTCCAAGAAAGAGTTAATACAATGGAAATTATATAAGAGCCGGTCGGAACCATGAGAAACTGTCCGGGAGGTGTCCGTGTAAGAGGGGTGTCCGCGAAGGGGAATTTCACTGTATAATCAAATATGAAATGAAACGCATTTATCTATCATATTGAATGTTCAAAAGTTTTGCCTAGGTACTTGCACATTATTCTCACAATCTCGGAAAGTATGTGTTCCTTATTTGTTTATTCCTAATCTTTAGTAGTATATAATATATTAATTATTTTTATGTTAATGAACATTATTTCCTTTCAGAATATGAAAAAATACCGGGTGTTATATAAAAAGAGTTTTTGTGAATATCTTGGAAATGAAACTTCAAAACTTCTCAGTTTAACCAAATTCGTAGCTCCAATAATAAGGAACTGGTGAACACAACTTACGGCGTACACAAAATATGAAAAATAAAATAGTGGCAGTTATTGACTTCAAGTTTAAAATAAACGTTCATTGACTCGTGACATAATTCATACATAATAAATTTTCTTAGGAAATCTTCGATATAAGGATCGTCTCTACTTCAGGTGGATGTTGTTTCATATTCAATGTATATCAATATGCTTTCCTTCTTAACAGGCTTTCACACTCTTGAGTCATAAGCACACGTGAGAAAAAGTTTACACATCCAAACGATGTTGTCGCTGTTAGTAGATTATCTGAAATATTTAACTTGATACATCAACTTTTGTTTTATTCATGCAGGCCTTTAAGTTCATACTAGTAGAATATATGCAATTTAATATTAAAGTATCTTGCAACGTTCTTACGTAGTATCGATAATTCATAGCAAAATGTAACAGAATGTGTTTCTTACTTTTATAAAATATAAATAAATTATAACAGAACTGATACATAGATTGTCACGATTTATTGATGCACAACACACAACAATATCACAACTGAACATCGAAAAAACCACGTCGTATTAATTCATATTGATAATTGCGGTTTGCAATTCGCAATTATAACCAAATAAATACATAACTTGGATGAAAAATTTAGAACAGACAACAAGGATGAAAGAAGGATCGAAATATACTTTACCAGCCTGACCAATCAAAAAAGAAATCTGTATTGCCCACACTGTTATTACCAGATGCTCAATATAGTATCTACACTATATCGTTAATTTATAACGTGTACTGTCTTCTTCTCTTTAAAGGTGGCTACACACATGAACAAAACATTGTACCGAATTCCGTCGAGCAACATTCCTTGTTGCGCGACGAAGTTGAGGTGTGATGAAGTTTTAAGGTGCAACAGAACATCGTCGCGTAACATCAACGCGAACATAATGCCGTCCCATCGTTCTTGATCAGTTCATGAATGTTTTCCAAGCAAGATGGACATTGCGGCTGCAGCGTATATAGTTATGCATTTAGTGGAAAAGAAAAAACGTAGGCCAAGAATTTGGTGGCAGACACAATTTTTTTTAACTTTATCTGGGTATTCCACAATATTACTTTTCCTCGATAAATGTCGATCAAAGCAAGAATCACATCCTCCGTTCACTCCATACCGAACCGATATCTAATTCAGTCTGATTAAACTCAATCGGACGTAAATTCCAAAAAGAACGATTTAAAATTATATCCGACAAATTTTATTACATACTTGAAAAAGTAAGAAAATGCGTTTTCTTCCACAAAATATGACACAGATGTTTTGAATTATTTGGAAGGAACGTTCCCACGCCATAAAAACTTTTCCTCAGTAAATTTAAGTGAAATTAAAAATAATTTCAGGCATTCATTATTTGTTCGCCAGGCCCGTCCAGACATGCAAACATGTAGCGCAACGTGAACGCGCAACATTTCTGCAACGGCAGAAAACCGACAACTGATGGGACGCCGTTATATTGCGATGTTGCGCTGTTGCAGTGTTGCGTGGTTGCGTCCACACTTGAGACGCGACGGAGTTCGACACGATGTTTTGTTGCATGTGTGTAGCCACCTTAACAAGCAACTAATACGGATATGAACTTCACGATTTCATGCTAACGTTACACAACATGATATAAGGGTAGCTTGAATTTTTATGAAACTGTCGTCCACCAAAGTAATTCCTGGCATATAATAGTCAATAACATTTCTAGTAATTTTTCAGCACTTA
The DNA here is from genome assembly GCA_963170755.1 of Amphimallon solstitiale. Taxonomy (NCBI): domain Eukaryota; kingdom Metazoa; phylum Arthropoda; class Insecta; order Coleoptera; family Scarabaeidae; genus Amphimallon; species Amphimallon solstitiale. The sequence goes on from OY720678.1 coordinate 27,348,978, forward strand.
TAATATATCGTATTGGTATAATAATTATAATAAACAAACATATGTCTCACAATAGAAATTCTAATTTAGATATGTTTATACTATTGGTAGGAAATCGGTAACTTTAAAACGGGATCATATGCTCATCAAATCAAGAGAAGGCCAAGAAACGCTGAATAACATTACACAGGATGCAATTAAGTATGGAAATAAGATACAGTTACAGCGCTTAAGGGAAAGAATGGAAGAAAATAATCTTATAGAAAGGATATCTAATACTCCACAGGATAAATGAGATGCCGAAATTATTAAATAGTTTAATTTATTAGAGAAAGACAAATCACATTTAATAGCTGTATATTAGGAGCACAAATAAATATTTATTTAAAGTGTTGTATTTTAGTTTTATGTTATTAACAGAATTCTAATAAAAATGAATAAAATGTTCTTTAATTTAATATTAAACATAAAATATTGTTTATGAATACATCCTTCCGATATCATTGATTATCTTAGGATAATTGATGGTATTAGGTATTATAATTTGAACAGTATTTATTTAAATAATTATAATAACAATTGAACTGTTCTTTGAGGTTATGCTTTTGTGTATAGAATTCTGTATTAGTTGCTCGCTTCTTTTAACTATTCATCTGGTGCGAGTATTTCAGGGTAGCGAACATCTATTCTTATCAGTAGGGCGCGGACCGGTTTAAACTACGACGATGTTCCAACGGAGCAAAGAAATAATGTAAACAACACACTCTTATTGAATAGCACTAATTCATATGGTGAACTGCAACATCTGTTTACGCCCGAGAATGAGAGCAAAAACTGCCCATAAAATAAGGAATTTATGAGTAAAATCCTTTTTTCATCGGCGTAGATAGGAGCGTGAGGGGTTTTTAAAATTTATTATATTTAATTATATTTCACAAGAGAAATAAAATTTTCATTCATACTTACGTTACTTTCGTTTTTCATTGTTTTGACTGTTAATTACGTACTTCGTAATTTTTGTAATAGTCTGTTTAATACCGGTTTATTGAATCGACTTCTCCCAATTATCTAGACGTAAGTGTGCATTGGATTTCGTTTAGTTTCAATAACATACGCGTACATTTTTAGTTATCATTTATTTAGATCTAGAACGTTGTTTATGTTACTTTTTCTGATATGAAAATGAATTGTCAGTGATTCCGAAATTTATTACAAAGTCTGTAAAATATCGTTACAGAATGCCAAAATATCAAACGTTCGTCACTTAGCTTTGCTAAAACATACACAGAAATAGTTTTTATGCAGAGAATTTCGATAGTTTACAAAATTTCGTTACATGTTTAAATGACGATGCTCCAAGTATTTCTGAGTGCAAGGAACTAACACAAATCCCAAATTTAAAAAATCAGTTGTTATTCCTTCAGGAACACTTTGGATTTTTGCCTAAACTAATCACATATTTTGGAAATCGAAATCTCAAATTAAAAGATGGATTAACCACATTAGATGTGGCTATTAATAATTTCAAAAGTATTCCAATTGACTTCGGATGTGGCCTTCGGCAAAAGTTAGACGCAGTTTTTAATAGAAATCCAGATTTAATAACATTGCAGCAATTGTGTATGCTAAATATGCTGAAATAAAAGAATATTTCCAGTACGCACCTATAACCAGTTGCGATGTAGAAAGGACGTTTTCTATCTACAAGGATGTACTTAATTCAAAGAAGAGAGAATGAACAAATAGTAAGGTATTTTGTATTTTATAGATCACCAAGCACTTGTTATCCAATCATATAAATAAAATTAAAACCTCTTTAAAAATACAATATTTCAATAGTGCGCCCATGGGCGATGAGTCATCAACCGTTCGTGTCCGCGCCCTACTTATCAGTCATAAGAAGGGAAAACTAAGTGTGCGAAGATCTTGTTGAATATTTATTGATTTTAATGAACATTACATGTGTAAAAAAATATAGTTGCACAATTAGAAGTTTTGCTAAAGGAGGTAACGCTTATCCAATAGACCTATCACCTCATTGCATTGCATAATTAGTGCGTATAGGACACTTAGTGTAGATTTGACTCTTTTTACTTTCTTATACGTAGTATAAGGAAGTATTGTGATGATGAAAATTTTCGACCTCGAGATTTTTGCAGATGTCCACGTTTTGAAGTCCCCTGATACCGAAAAAGTGGTTTTTAAAAAATTTCTGTGTGTGTGTCTGTCTGTGTGGGACCACGATAGCGGTCAAACCGCTGTAGATATGAATTCCAAATTTTGTATTTACGTGTACAGTCTCCCTCTTGAGATCTGATTAGTTTTTCAGTAAAATCGGTAGACCGGAAGTAGCAGTTTACTTCAGTGAAAAAATCGAATTTTGCCAATATTTCGTCAATTACTAAGTTTAAACAAAATTATAAAGGATTGAAATGTACTCAAAATTAAATTTGAGACAAATTATCTTGAAAAAGTTTTTCGAAATTCCAACCGGAAGGAGGTCTTTTACTCTTATCGAAAATCAGTTTTTTGCGAATATCTCGCAAGTCATGCTTTCTAGGTAGGTACATTACGAGTATAAAAGTATTTAAATTATAATTTTAAATATCTTTTGTATAAAAAAAATTTCAAAATTCGGACCGGAAGTACCACTTTTACTCCTACCGAATATCGATTTTTTGCAGATATGTCGTAAATTATGCATTCTATATATATTTATTAAGAGTACAATAGTATTTAGAGTTAAATTTGCAATATTTTTTGTGTACATGAAATTTCAAAATTCGGACCGGAAGTGTCACTTTTACTCTTAGCGAGTAGCACTTTTTTTCGAATATCTAGCAAAGTATGCATTCTATAGCGATTTATTAAGAGGATGAAAGTACTTAGAATAGGATTTTGAATAAGTTTTGTATAAAAAAATTCTTAAAATTGTATAGTTTGAAACGCTCATGCGTATAAGAAAGTCGTGTGGTGGCCACACCTCATTTTTTGACTGGTATTGATAAGGTTCTGAGTGATTTATACACTATTCATAGTTTTGTAATATTAACAGATGGCTTTAATGTAAACGCCTCAGCACCTAAAGAAGCTGTACAAATCAGTAATTGTCTTGGAATTTGGATACATATGCTAAGACTTTTACGAGACGAGGAAAAGACACTAATATGCTATTAGATAATGTCTTTATTAACAACCATTCGATGTAAAAATCACTGCTTATGATACGGCACACATTTATCCTATCATAGGTGAATGTACCCTATGATAAAATCCCATTCCTCAGTCCTAGAGCTACTACCTTACCGGTACTGAGGAAATCTAATAGAATAATAAAGGTACCACAGAAATTAGATTTGTAAATAAGTAGGGGAGAGTGTGATATACTTACCTTATGTTGCCAACTTCATGAATGTAATTAGACAATGTGTATATGTAGAACAATCAAGTAACATGTCAATGTTAGATTAAGATCACAGGGGCGTAACTTAAATCAGACCTTTGTAGCTATACATGGGCGAGATAGGGGAAGTGGATACGGTTTCACTCAGACTAGACGGACTCGTGTTTTGTCGGCTCCCGGGGAAACCGGTAGGTAATACGGTACCCGAGAGCCGACAAAACACGAGTCGGGCTAGTCTGAGTGATATCGTATCCACTTCCCCTATCTCGCCCATGTATATTTGTAGCTACTAGCTATGGTTTTTGGTACCTGAAAACCTCACCAGATGACTCTGATTAGTACTGTCATGTAGATTACTAAATTGGCTACCTATACTTTACCGCCTTTATTGTTTTAATTTTGGATGCAGTTGAATTTTAATTAATGTTTTGTTTGACTATATTTAATAATGAGTGTTGCTTTCATTCGTTTGTATAAATTATTTTCTATTATAGCTGAAGTTTATTAGTGTCAATTTTAGGTAAGTGTCATATAATTGTAAATTAAGCTATACAGTGTGCACGCGGTCTACCTGCGGATGAATATACTAAACAAGCTGGTCGACTATAAGTGGGAGAATAAGAGGGTAGCCTCTGTTACTAACATTAGAGCTACGTTAAAGTCGACACCGCAGAAAGCGTTACTGCGTTAGTCCGTGAAAATTGCTACTGTTACTGTTAATAATAAATTCTTTAACCAAGAATAAGGTCATTTACTGTACTGCTTTAGAGAAGATGGAAATAATATTAATCAATAAAAAATCACTACCTGGATAATTTATAAGTAGAAACTTGTTGAAGCATCAAATAATCGCAGTAAACAATTTTAGTAACGAATTTCATCACAGCTTCCCAAATTGTATGATAAATAAAAGAAATGATCATTAATTCTAAAAACTTATAATTTGGCGCGTAATTGTTCTAAATTAGATGGACGAAACGCGATTTAAAAATGTACTAGTCGACTAGAGATCGAGCGTGAACAAAATTCAAATGAAATGCGCAAGTACAGCTGCTATCCTAAACGCGAGTCAGTCAAGGTCAAGCCTCACTACACTCGACCAATAGAACAGTTTGTATATTGCTTTCTCGTACTAACTCATACAAACTCGGTGTCGTCGTTTTATCACAGTAAATGCATCCGCAGCTCGCCTGCAAGTACTTGGTATACTTTCTCGTACTGTATTATATAACTACATATACTTTTTTAATATGTTTTAATGTGTATTTTTGTAAAGTATTCTGTGATATTATTTTCCTTTTCCAACGTGTATTGCAGATTTTTTTTACTTTGACATGACATTTTATGCAACAAAATGAAGCATTGAAAACAGCTGTGAGTTTAGAACTGGCAGAGAAAGAAGCAACGCAAATGCAAAGTACAGAGAAGGAAGTAAATTTTCATCACAGAGATAAACAGTATGTGCATAAGAGAAGAAACCGATAAGAAGCATTGCAGATGTTGTGGAAAAATCCATATAGGAAAATGTAAATACTGGAATAGATGTGCAATAAGTGTGGGAAAAGAGGACATTTAAACAAGGTATGCACACAAGAAAATAAAAAGCACGAGCAAGGCAGAAAGAAAATAGTTAACTGTATCGTGGGTACAGCATGGATAGTGATGATGTACCTATTGGATGAAACTTCATTGTTTGCCATACAAGACGGATGAAATCAGCCATGTTTTAAAATACCTGTGGACATTAATGGAACAACAATGGAGATGGTATTGGATACAGGAGCTTCAGTTTCAGTGGCCACAGAAGCACATTATGATAAGTATTTTTTAAACTGTAATATTAAAGATGGAAATGTAAAGTTGTATACATTTTCTGGTAATAATTTAGATGTAATAGGCAAAATCAATGTACATGTAAAGTATAAAACAGTAAAAGAAATCTTGCCACTGTATATAATTAAATGTAAGACAATTGGATACATGCCCATGTTATTAGGGAGAATTGGGTGAATAAATTAAAAGTACAGTTACAACTAATAAATCATATTAGTGTAGAGCAAAAATATATGTTTAAAAATAAAATCATTAAAGATTTTCCTACAGTTGTTAGTAGTGATAATGGTACTTTTAAAGGCACCAAGGTTGATATTGTATTACAGGGAAACCCCTCTCCAGTATTTTGTAAAGCTCGTACCATTCCCTATTCCCTAAAAGAATCCGTCAAAAATGAATTGGTTCGATTGGAAAGTTTGGGGATCATTCAAAAAGTTACTGCAAGTAAATGGGTAACTCCAATAGTAGTTGTGAAAAAAGGATACAAAAAGATTCGAATATGTGGGGATTATAGTGTTACAGTAAACCCATTTACAAGGATGGAGCATTATCCTCTACCCAACTTTCAAGAATTGTTAACAACACTAAAGAAAGGACATATTTTTAGTGTTATTGATTTGACTAACGCCTACCAACAATTGGAGCTAACAGAAAGGGCTCAAGAATTGCTAAATATTACCACGCCATTTGGATTATATCGTTATGTTAAAATGCCGTATGGGATCAAAAGTGCCCCAGGAATATTTCAGATGTGTATGGATAAGTTGTTAGAAGGTTTGGACGAGATTGCTTACCACGTAGATGACATCTTGGTTGTGAGCAAAACTTTGGAAGAAGGGGATAAAGTGGTAAGACGTATTTGTCAAATTGGATTAAAGGTAAAAGAAGATAAATGCAAATTTTTTGAAAATTGTGTGACATACATGGGTTGTAAAATTGATGCAGAAGGTGTACAACCAACCGACGAAGGAATTAAAGCAGTTTGTGATGCACCTAAACCTCATGATACAAGTACTTTAAAAGTTTTCTTGGGTTTAGTGAATTATTACAATAAATTTCTAAATAACGCAGGTCGTTTGCTAAGACCCTTGTAAGAGTTGTTAGAAAAAGGGAAAGAGTTTGAGTGGACGGTGGAATGTGATCAAAGTTATCACAAATGTAAACAGATGTGGACTGAATGCAAGGTTTTGACATTCTACGATCCGAACAAACCGTTAATACTAAAGTTTGATTCGTCATTTTATGGAGTAGGTGCGGTACTGTCACAACTAGAGGAAGATGGCGAAAGACCGATTTGTTATGCTTCGAGATCACTTAATAGAACCTAAAGGAATTACCCTCAAGATGAGAAAGAGGCACCGAGTATAATATTTGGTATTCGCAAATTCCACGCTTATCTATATGGAAGACGTTTTACATTGTATACCGACAACAAAAGCTTACTGTAGTGTATTTGAGTGTTTGAAGTTGGTAACATTAGACAGACACTTCATATACATATAGACAGTAACGTGTGTAAGAAAAAGCGTCATTAGCATGAGCATTATATTTTAACAATAAAGAATAAGTATACGTTTATCCTGTACTTAATTAATCCCAATACATTATAAAATTGGCGACGAGAGAAAAAAATTTGTGAAAAGGGCATAAGCATGGCGCAAACAGTCCAAACAGTCGTAAGGGGTACGATTGGAAACATTACCGAATATAATATGGGAGAAGACTGGATAACGTATGAAGAAAGGATGGAACAGTACTTTATGGCAAATGATATTGCGGATATCAAGAAAGTACCAGTTTTGCTAACATTGGTCGGTGAACAAACATATAAAATTCTAAGAGACTTGTGTGACCCAGATCTACCTAAGGATAAATCATATGAAGACTTATGCGGTATTTTAAAATCTCAATTTTCGAAAAGAATGTCTGTATTTAAAGAAAGAATCGAATTTTACGAATTAAAACAAATGGAAGGAGAATCAATAAGGCAATGGTATGCTAAGATTAAAAATAAAGCTATAACATGTAAGTTTGGAAATTTATTGACTGACAAATTAAAGGACAAGTTTGTTACTGGATTACGAAAAGGACTTGTATTGGATAGAGTCTGTGAAGAAGAGCACACTGTAACTTTAGAAAATTTGGTTGAGGTAGCATTAAAGAAAGAGGCAGTTATAAGCTCAGCATCAAATATAGTGTGTGTAAACAAGATTTCAACGACAAGGAAGTTTGAAGAAAAGAGGAGTTTTAAAGAGCAAGGAAGCAAAATTTTCAAGAAGAAGGAAGACAGGCACGAAAATGGAAAAAGCAAACTGTTATGTAGAAGTTGTGGTGAGGCTGATCATAATTTTGTTAAGTGTAAATACAGAACATACAAGTGTAAGCTATGTAAAAAGGTAGGGCACTTAGCTAAGGTTTGCTATTATAAAAATAATAATTTTGTTGAAAGTAATAATTTCATCGAAAACACTGTAAATGATGGTACAGGAAAGGTAGAGTTTGTAGATTTATTTAATATGACAAATAAGAACAATGTAGAACCTATAACTTTAGATGTCACGATAAATAAAAATATTGTTAAAATGGAAATAGATTCAGGTTCAGGAGTATCTATTTTACCTGATAAAATATATGTGAAATTATTTAGTTATATTAAATTAGAAACGTCATTGGTGAGATTAAGAACATATAATGGGAATATTATAGTTCCAAGGGGGGAAATTTTTGTAAATGTTGAATATAAAAATACATCTATTCACAATGTTAGACTAATAGTTGTCGATAGTAATTGTAAGCCATTGCTAGGTCGTGATTTAATGTGCAGATTAGGCATAAGTATTTCTGATAATAATTGTCAGGGAAATGTAAATAATATTTCTTCAGAGCTTAATTTAAAATCGCTTATTCGAAAGCATGATGGTTTATTTAAAAATCAGTTAGGATGTTATAAATACTCAAAAGTATCTTTAAAAGTAAATGAAGAATCGAAGCCTATATTCCATAAGCCGCGACCTATGCCGTTTGCCTTCAGGGAAGAAGTGGATAAGGAATTAAATCGTTTGGAGAAGGAAGGTGTTATCACTAAGGTGGATAATGCGGAATGGGGAACACCCTTGGTTCCTGTTCTCAAAGGGAATGGTGGAATGCGTCTCTGTGCAGATTATAAGGTAACTGTAAACAAATACTTGCATGATTTTAAGTATCCGTTACCAAGGATAGAAGAGCTATTTGCAGCACTACAAGGTGGTGAGTATTATACAAAATTAGATATACTAAATGCGTATAATCAGTTAGAGCTTGAAGAAGAAACGAAATATCTGTTAGCTTGGTCTACGCATAAGGGTATATACATACCAAATAGGTTGCCTTTTGGAACAAAGCCCGCATGTTCCATATTTCAGAGAATCGTAGAGAAAGTATTACAAGGGGTACCAGGAACGATAAATTTTATGGATGATATAGTTGTTACAGGAAAAGACAAGGCTGAACATTTAAGGAATTTAGATTTAGCATTTGACAGACTAGAAAAGGCTGGATTTATTTTAAATATGAGTAAATGCAAGTTTTTTGAGCCAAGAATTAAATATTTAGGGTTCATTATAGACAAAATGGGTTTACATAAAGACGAGGACAAAGTAAAAGCAGTAACTGAATGTGCAAGGCCGAGTAATGTCACGGAAGTTAAAGCGTTTGTTGGAATGATGACATATTATAGCAAATTTATAGAAAACCTCTCAGGAATTTTGGAACCGCTTTATAGATTACTAAGGCAGGACGTGGGATTTGAATGGTCAAAGGAGTGCGAAAATTCTTTCCAAACCGCGAAAGAAGCATTGTGTTCGAATCAAAGTTTAGCTCATTTTAATCCAGATGTAGAAATAAAATTAGTTTGTGATGCATCTAGTACCGGTATCGGTGCAGTATTACTTCACGTTTATCCGGATGGAGCAGAACGACCGATAAGCTTCATATCGCGCGTCTTGAGTAAAAGCGAAGTTGGATATTCCGTTATTCATAAGGAAGCCTTAAGCATTTATTGGGCAGTTCGCAAGTTTTATCAATATTTAGCCGGGAATAAGTTTATTTTGTGTTCTGATCATAAACCATTACTTGCTTTGTATGGGGAAACAAAAGGAATACCGCAGATGGCAGCGGGACGACTACAAAGATGGGCGTTATTTTTAAGTGGATTCAATTACGTTTTTAAGCACATAAAAGGAAAAGAAAACGGTGGCGCAGATGGACTGTCACGTTTACCCTTGAAGCAGTTAATCAAGCAAGAAGATGAGTGTGATTATTTTAATTTTTTGATTGAAGACAAAATTCCTTTGGATGGTAGCGAATTGAAGAAGCAGCTACGCAAAGATGAAATATTGAGTAAAGTTTATTGGTATACACGAGATGGGTGGCCAGATCAAATACCCGAGGAATTAAAGGCATATGCGAGAAGGGCAACAGAAATTAGCATTGACAACGGATTGCTAATGTGGGGCTACAGGGTTTTGATGCCGTCTAGACATAGGGCACAAATGTTGGAAGAAATACATGGTACACATAACGGAATGGTAAAGATGAAGGCGATTGCACGACAGTATTTCTGGTGGCCTGGTCTAGACCACGACATTGAAAGGTTTGTAAAAGAATGTGATGCTTGCATGAGGAATTCAAAGACACCAAACAAAACACCTTTAATAAAATTTCGGGAAGCAGACTATGTATTCGAAAGAGTGCATATTGACTTTTTGGGACCGTTTCAAGGTAAGACATACTTAATACTTATAGATTCATACTCCAAATGGCCAGAGGTGTATGAGGTAACCAAAATGGACACTAAAACGACGTTAGACAAATTGAGGGATTGTTTTGCGCGTTATGGACTTCCAACCAAAATAATTTCAGATAATGGTCGACAGTTTGTATCTGACGAGTTTGAATATTTTTGCAAGATGAACAACATCCAACATATTACTAGTAGTCCATATCACCCGTCTACGAACGGTGCAGCAGAGAATGTGGTAAAGTCTTTTAAGAATTGCATGAATAAAATGTTGGTGGATTCTAGAAATATAAATGAATCAATGGACACACTTATAAGTAAGTTTCTCTTTTCTTACCGTAACACTCCACATTGCGTAACCGAAGAAAAACCTTCAAAGTTGATGTTGAATAGGGATGTAAAAACAAGAATGGACTTTTTGACCAAAAGCGTGGTTTTAAAACACAGAGAGAGACAAGCTAAATTTTTTCATGGTAACAGGGATATTTTACTTCAAAAAGGGGAGATTGTCTATGTTAAGGATTATAGGAGTTTGAGTAAGCCATCATGGGTTCGAGCGATAATAGAAACACGATTAGGGGATAGAAATTATGTATGTAGGTTGTGTAATACTAGTATTAGGTGGAGAAGGCATACAGATCAGATTGTAAGGGTAGGTACATTTTATGATAACATTGGCTTTAGAGATGATCAAATTGTTTCAAATAATGAAAAAAATAGTAATGAGATTTGCTTACCCGTTGTGCCTATAGAACTTAAGGAAACAGACAGGTCCAGTGTAAAAGGAAATGATATAACTGTAACCGCACCTACTGGACTGGATGTAACTGCAGATCCTGTTTCTGTAGAGATGTCTGAGAAGGGAACTCCAAATATTGTTGATAGACCCAGGAGAGTTATCAAACCTCCTAGCAGATTAAATTTGTAAAATTTAGGCTTAAGAGGGAGGATTGTAGTGTATTTGAGTGTTTGAAGTTGGTAACATTAGACAGACACTTCATATACATATAGACAGTAACTTGTGTAAGAAAAAGCGTCATTAGCATGAGCATTATATTTTAACAATAAAGAATAAGTATACGTTTATCCTGTACTTAATTAATCCCAATACATTATACTTACAAACATTATTCAATCCAAATAAAGGAGTACCTGCATTAGCAGCAGCACGTATTCAAAGATGGGCACAAATTCTATCTGCATATGATTATGATATTAAATATAAATCTGGAAAACAATTGGGCAATGCTGATGCCTTATCTAGGTTGCCTCTACCAGAAATAGAGGAATCATCTGAATGTGAAATTAATTATTTCTCGCCTGTAAATTAAATACCGTTAGCAACTAGCGATGTTGTTGAAGCAACAATTAAAGACCCTGTATCAGATTATATAATGTCTGGATAGCCTCAACAAATAACATCTGACGATTTTAAATGTTTCTTTTAATAAGAAATTGGAACTAACAATGGACAATGGTTGTGTTTTGTGGGGACGAAGAGTAGTAATACCGCAATATTATCAACAACAAATATTAGATTTGTTACATGAAATGCATCCGGGCGTAGTACGCATGAAAGCATTAGCAAGAAGTTATGTGTGGTGGAGAAATATCGATTATGATATAGAAGGAAAAGTAACGAAATGCCACATATGTCAAGCAACAGCAAATGACAATAAGGAGGAACCAACAATATGATGGCCATGGACATCTGATCCTATGGAAAGAATTCATGTGGATTTTGCACAAAAGGGTGACAAATATTTTTTGATAATTGTAGATTCATTTTCAAAATGGGTGGAAGTCAAACACATGAAACAAATAACAGCCAGAAAGACAATAGAAGCCTTAAGAACTTTTTTCGCGGCAAATGGATTACCATCAAAAATAGTAAGTGACAATGGTCCACAATTTACGTCAGATAAGATGGAGACATTTTGCAAACAAAATGGTATCATACATGTTGAAACACCGCCCTATCATCCGAAATCGAATGGGTCGGCGCAACGGGCAGTGCAGACAATTAAGAAAGCTCTGTTGAAAAATTAAATTAGAAGAAAATATAACAAACAATAGAATAACAACGCAACATAAAATAGATAATATACTATTTAGTTATCGTGCCACACCACAATCAATAACAAATAAGACACCAGGTGAGCTTTTTATAAATGGGAAACTAAAAACTCGACTAAGTCAGATTACTCCTGGAAATCTAAAAAAGCAACATGTTTATATTAAGGTAACAGAATTTAAGGAAGGTGAGAAAGTATATGTTAGAACGGTAAGAGGAAACGAAGTAAAGTGGATACCAGAAAGAGTGTTAGAAAGGAAAAGCAGAATAACATACATGGTGCAGATGGGATCTCGGATCAAGTACACTCATGCAGATCATCTCAAAAAGAGGTTGAATAAAACTTAGCAAAAAGTGAGGAATGATGTAACCCCTCGTTCGAGATTAGAAGAGGCATCGTGTCCAGTAATTCCCAGAGATAACACAAACATTGCACAGAATGAACCGGAGGCTAAGGATAATGTGAGTGAATTGCAGGAATCGGACCCTACTAAACCTATCACTGCAGATAATCCTCAAATCCCATTCCTCAGTCCTAGAGCTACTACCTTACCGGTACTGAGGAAATCTAATAGAGTAATAAAGGTACCACAGAAATTAGATTTGTAAATAAGTAGGGGAGAGTGTGATATACTTCCCTTATGTTGCCAATTTCATGAATGTAATTAGACAGTGTGTATATGTAGAACAATCAAGTAACCTGTCAATGTTAGATTAAGATAGAATTGATGTACAAGTTATAAATAAATATTACTACTCAGTGCAGTATTTTTCTATAATAGTTAAAGATAGAACAGTACCGTATTTCAATATAAGTGTTACAGGAAAACCTACAGTCAGATGAGCTAATAGGCACATGATTTAATAGTAATTCGAAAGCACAATTTTCTTTTTACTTACCAAATAAATCTTGGGATGATATATATACTAGAAATAGCTATAATGATACGTTTGATGGTTTCCTTAATTACTGTTTTATTATGAAAAACAATGCGACAATAACAATATATAGGTACGATACCTATTATAATTATGCTCGCTCATGAATATCTTAAAGACTTATTTGTTCTTAGAACAAGATACCCTGCATTAAATGAATACTATAATGTACAAAAACATAACTTTGATGTCTTGTGTAAAACTATAAAGAGATAATGCTTTTATAATACAATTTTTTTCTTGAACTGCTTTTATCTATTGAAGGTTTTTCGAGTGACGCTAATATTCCAGACAAGACGTCTATTGAGAACTATCGCCCAGTTTCTATCGGCCATTGTCGAATTATTTGAATGCCCAATACTTCGAAGACTAAGTTCCTTTTTGTAGAAATATTACATTATCAGCTTCTCTCAACATTGGTTTTGATTTGGTAAATCTACTGTTCCTGCTGTTTACCAACTTTTTTTTATCAAAATTGTGGATTTTAAGACTACCTATTTATTGAGCCCTCATGAACGCTCAATAAATAGGTGGTTTTAGTCATGCGTTTGGTTACGTATCCCATGATCGATTATTGGATAAGCTGGAGAAATGTTGAATTCGTGGTGTAGCCGTCACTAGAATGTCTCAGAAGAATCGCTCGCAGTTTGTGGAATTTACATCGTATAAAAATGCTAACACTTATAAATATGATACTATTTCGCTTGGCATACCACAGCGATGAGTATTGGGGCCTGTTTTGAGTTCCCTTTATGTTAACTATATTATGATATTCGTAATGGATTTCTTTATTATAATGTATGCGGATGATATATGCCAGGTGCAAGGTAGAAACTGAAGCAAGTAAGTAGTGGTAATGTCTTATTAGAGAAATTACACATTCGATCTTAATAGATAGTAGGTACGTGAGTATAACGAAAATATACAGTACCTTTATTTTGTATAAGACAGAGTTTGTAAGTTCGAACTTAAATTATATTTCTATATCCTTTCAAAATGACAAATTTCTTGGGATGCACTGACACTTGAACACTTGATTGCGATAATCTGTGTCCTAAGTTAAGTCAGGGAATATTTCAAATAGTTCACCCCATATTATCATCATTGGCTCTTCTAAAGCCTGGTGTCCACTGTATGCGAGGTTGTGCTAAGCGGTGCTGTGCGATGGCTTGCGGAGCCAGCATGTGTTTTCGACCATGTATGTTTTAAATAGGCAACCGTCCACTTGTGCTATACTGTTCGGTGTTTGTGTAGAGAAGCGGTGTCTTGCTGAGCCAGCTTGATTTCGCATCGTGACCGATTTTCACAGAGCTGTGTGCGATGTTGTACTTTGTAAATATACAGCAAAATGAAAGAATTTATTGAAGTTATTAAGAGGCATTTTGTTTTGTGGAAAACGAATGAAAAAGATTACAAGAACCAAGAAAAAAAGACGGTAGCCAAAAAGATATTATATGGGAAGATAGCGCGAACAAATTGAAGTAGAGTGAAAACATTTAGAGAATATCACATACGTCATCACAAAGCTGCGCGAACAAAAAGTGCCAGTGGCGTAGGTGATTAAGAGGGCAGAGGTATTAGGGATGATTTTTTAAAAGCTTCATAATTGTAAAAATTATGTTTTTACATAAAACTACAATATTTCTAATGAATTAAATTGATATTAGGAAAGCAAATTATTATTTAAAGAAGTATTAATGTAATTTTTTAAAACTACCTCAATATGAATACTGCTCCTATATAGTATAATTCGAATAAAAGTATGTCAAATTAATGCAATAAATTTGTCACTTCATAAACTTTCTTATTTTAGAGAATTATTTGGAACTCAGTGTCGCAGTTAAAATTTACTTTACATTTATCAAATCAGAATAATTATTATAATTTGAAGTAGGTATTGGCTTATTCCAAGCTACAATAAAGATACATATACATATTTCATGTCGTCTAAAGAGTATATTGTTATATTTAATACAAGTTAACTTATAAAAGATATGGAAGACAAAATGATTTAGAAAATTTTATTTTTGCCAAGTAATATTGCAATACATATACAATACAAACAATAACAGTGTAATGGATGTATGTTAATACCAGTATATATAATATATGGGGTATAAAAAAGAGACAAATTGTTTATTTTTTTAATTTAAAGTGTTACAAAAGATTTAAGAAAAGTAACAGAACATCCAATTCTGCATGTTCATTTGTGGCTGTTTAAGCCTAATCACTTTTATTCAACTTGTTCTAGGACTGGTTGATCAGCATCATCACCTTCAATGTCAGTGTCATCATCGATATCACTATTTTCTTCATTATCAGTTTCTTCGGTGTTAACTGTAAAAACTAGATTGTCAGTTACATCATCTAATAAATGCTCCGTTTGCAAATAATTTTCAACAACTTTATCTACGTGGCTACAAACAGATGCCCACTCTTCTACATTTACTGATGCAAATTTTTCTCGAACCAAATTTTCGACATCTGCTAACTTAAAAGTTACATTTCTGGTTCCAACCCAATTCTTTACAATTGCCCATATCTTTTCTATTGGATTTAACTCTGGGTGATAAGGAGGCAACCTCAATACATTGTGTTTATGAGCCCATAATAGTGTATCCAGTTTATATGTGGGATTTTCACTTTTATTTTTCTTTATTAATTCATATAACTCCGGCTTTGTCCACTTAATATCAAACACTATATTCCTTGCTACAAGCCAATCTATCATTTCTGCCTTTTTGGAGGATGATGTTGGATCACGTTCAAGTTTTACATTGTGGTATGATGCATTATCGATTACCAGTACACTTCTTGGTGGAAGATTTGGCAGTAACTGTTTATTGACCCAAGTGAAAAAGTTTGTTGAATTCATTTCATCATGGTAATCACCAGATTTTGTACCTATAAAAACAATGGAAATAATAGCAACAATAATTTTAACAACTCTGATAAATTTAATACGAAAATTTTAAAGTATAATTTGTATCTTATGCATAGATCAATCTACACAATAATTTGAATGTTACATATTTTGTGTAAAAAAGGTAATATATAAATACCTGATTTAAATAGGAGTAATGCATTTTGAATAAAACCCATTTTTCCACCAGCATGAACCATAATCAAACGATTTCCTTTTGAAATTGGTTTCTTCAACCCAAGCAAAGAATTATCTGACCATTCTTTAGATTGTGTATGTGTACTGTGAATGTAGGATTCATCTGTAAATATAATGGGTCTATTTTCATGTATGTAACTTTGCAATTGTTTTAAATATTTTATACGTTTTGAACGTATATCATATGACTCCATTAAAATTTTTCTCTTGTCGCCTGTTTTCTGCCATCTAGAAAGAAATAAAATATTTATTTCTTGTTATATTGTGAAAAAACACTATTATTTACTTAAATCCCATCTTCTTTAGCACCTTCGATAATGTTGTAAGTCCACCCATGAATGGTATGCCATTCTCTATTATTTTATCATAAATACCTGTAAATAAATGAAGATATAACAATTATAATTTATATGGAAATATTTATCGTTACCCTTCAAACTTGGACGTCGTTTTTCATGTATATAGAAGTTGTGAATGATGCTACGTATTGTGTCAGTATCTTCTGGACGAAGTGTACTTTTTGTGCTTTTGCGAGGTCTTGTTTTGTGTGGGGTACTAAATGAAGCAACTTTTCCGGAATTTACATCCTCAGCTTCTTTAGCAATATTTCTGTATGTCACATCAGAAATTCCAACCGCTCTCATTAACCTCTCTTTGTAATTTGTTAAAGGAATTATCGGATGCTTATTTTCTGCTTCTTCCTTCATAAATTTTAAAACATTGGCAATTATTTCTCTTCCTTGGCTATGTATAACTTTGCCTTTTACGCCAACTTTCTTCGATGATGAAGCCATCACTGTAAAAATAATTTCTAAGTATGGGTAAATTGTAGTATATGGGTGCAACCGATTTTTGACAAAATGACTAGTGTACCTTATAGAGGACGTCTAATTGAACAACTTTTACTTATAAATTAATCGGCGCAAACGTACAGGAACGGAGATAATTAATAATTAAGGTGCTCACCGAGTGGATTTTCCATGTCACATTTTTAGTGGTATCTGTTATACACACCGTTGAAATTATGAAAATGGTAATAAATGATGTGTATTTCACTTTACCACACAACAATTACATTTGATTTTTATGTTTTTTAATCACTTTTCTGCGATTTTAAAATTCTAACATAACCTTTAACATAGCCTTTCTGTTTAGGTTATGTTAGAATTTTAAAATCGCAGAAAAGTGATTAAAAAACATAAAAATCAAATGTAATTGTTGTGTGGTAAAGTGAAATACACATCATTTATTACCATTTTCATAATTTCAACGGTGTGTATAACAGATACCACTAAAAATGTGACATGGAAAATCCACTCGGTGAGCACCTTAATTATTAATTATCTCCGTTGCTGTACGTTTGCGCCGATTAATTTATAAGTAAAAGTTGTTCAATTAGAGCTCCTCTATAAGGTACACTAGTCATTTTGTCAAAAATCGGTTGCAACCATATACTACAATTTCTAAGTATTTATACAATAGAATAAAATATATACTTTTTCAACTTACCGATCGAATAATATAGAAATATTTTGTGTCTTGATAAAGACAATTATTTAAAGAACAATATTAACAATATTTTACTAAATTCAAAGAAGCAGCAATAAAACATAAACACCAATATAACCTAATCGTAAACGACCCGCTACTGTTTTACAAACACCCCTAAACTGGACCGGATGGGATATAATGAACTCGTCCAACTCTAATACGATCATAGCGCATTATGACGTATGTGATATTCTCTAAATGTTTTCACTCTACTTTTAAGCAAAACATAGTTGTTATAAGATAATTTAGGCATTCATTTTAAAATTAAAATTACTATTATCTGAAAACGTAGATACAATATACTAACATTGTTATGATTGTTTTGATTTAAGGAAAATAATATTTTTAAAGTGTTTATTAAAATAAAATTTATTGGTTTCTAAAAGAAAGAACATTTAACATTTTAACTTAAATAATAATTCTATACATCAGTTTGTGTTATTTAATACCAAATAAATATAAATACAAAATAAAATCCACAATGTACTTTGTGTACATCTTTATTCGACATTTTGTATATCATCCATCTAGCGTCATCACGTGACTTAGTGTTGCATTATTGCCAACTACAATACATTATTACACATCCCCCCTTCTAACATAAAACTTACAAATTTAATTTAATTGGTTTCTTAACCAGCCGTCCATATCTGGATCTAGATGAAGTCACACACACATCATCAGATACATTACTAGTTTCTATACTAGGCTGAGAACATTTAAGGGAGTTCCCCAACTCAGTATGAGTTTTGTTACTTATAACTTTATCATGACAAGTGTCACTCTCAAACGCAAACTTGTCACAACTAATATTATGCTCTACATTAGGCTGATTCAGAGATTCCCTCAAATCCACTCGGTTTCGTCTTATAATATTACCAGACTTATTTAAAACTTTATAAGATCTAGGCGTTCTGTCAAGATTTAAAACCTTTGCGGGTTCCCATACATTTTCAACATGATTATAAACAGTAACATTTTGTTCAGGCTGTAAATGTTTCAGATCTGATGCAGCCCTATTACAGTAATGCTTATATTGACTTTGTCTCAATTTTAACTTTTCTGATACATTTTCACATAACATGGGCTTTAATAGATCTGCACAGATTGGTATTTTGGTCTTACAAATTCGACCCATAAGTAACTGTGCCGGTGAATAACCTATATATTTTAAAGGAGAATTTCGATACTGCAATAATGCCTCAAATATCTCTTTACCCTCCTCTAATGATTTTTTAAGTAAATTTTTAGCAATACCCACAGCTTTTTCAGCTAAACCATTCGATTTTGGATAGTTAGGGCTTCGTGTTGTAATATTGAAATTCCATTCCCTGGCAAATTCTTTAAATGAAAAGCTACTAAATGGAATATTATCACAAATTAAAGTATCTGGACAGCCATACTTAGAAAAGATAGATTTTAACTTAATAATAATTTCTACAGCTGACTTGTTACGCAAGGAAACAAATTCGAGCCAATTTGAGTATGAATCCATTACCACAAGGTACGAACGAGCTGCATATGTAAATATATCTGCGGCTATTCTTTCCCATGGTCTCTCTGGAATCAAGTATGGTAATAACGTCTCTTTGGGATTCCTTCTAGCGAAACGCTCGCATATACGACACCTCTTAACAAAATCCTCGATATCTTGATTCAGTAATGGCCAATAAAAAATTTGTCTAGCACGGCATTTCATTTTTTCCATACCCATATGACCCTCATGTAACTTGATTAACATATCATTTCTTAGCTCAAGTGATACAACTAGTTTATTGTTGTAAAACAAGAGGCCATCTGAAATGAAAAGACAATCCTTCAACTTGTAAAAATGACGTGCGAATATTGGAATGTGGTTTTTATTTCTAGGCCATTCAGACTCCACAAAATTAATTATTGTTTGAAGCTCAGGGTCTTTTGCAGTTGCTTCTTTAAATGACGACTTCTTTTCGTCAGACATTGGTAGGTATCTAGCTAGTGAATGTACAGCAAATACTATTTCTGGATCATCATGTACATGTTCATTCACAAACGCACGTGATAAGGTATCTGCAATATACAGATATTTTCCAGGTTTATATGTTACCTTTAAATCATAATGTAATACTTTCAGCAACATTCGTTGTAGTCGCGGAGGTACAGTTGCTAGACTCTTTTTAAAAATGGATTCTAATGGTTTGTGATCTGAGCAAACCTTAACATTCTTCATGCCATATATAAAATAATGAAACTTTTCACAACTAAATACAATAGCGAGGAGCTCTTTTTCTATTTGCGCGTACCTACTTTCGCTTTTTGTCAACGTACGAGAAGCAAATGCGACCGGATGACCATTTTGTAAAATACATGCTCCCAGGCCATCTTTAGAAGCATCTGTTTCTATTTCTATGTCTAGTGATGGGTTAAAAAATGATAAAACTGGTGCATTTGTCAGTAAGTGTTTCAACCGTACAAGCGCAGTGTCTTGAGACTGATCCCAACTCCACTCAACATCATTACGTGTTAAATGTCTTAAAGGAGCTGTCACCTTGGACATGTTTGGTACAAATTTTCCCAAATACTTAGCCATGCCCAGCAGTCTCAATAAATCACTTTTATTCATTGGTTTTTGCATGTCAACTATAGCCTTAACATAAGATTCATTAGTATTAATTCCTTCTTTAGAAAATACTTGTCCTAAAAATTTGACTTGTTTTGACTTAAATTGAATTTTTTCCTTGTTAAATTTAATATTATATTTTAACGCGCGTTCTAGTACTAATTGCAAATTCTTATCATGTTCTGACTCTGTCTCACCTGTGATGATTAAATCATCAAAATATATTCCCACTCCATCTATATCACCAAATAGTTCAAAATTCTTCCTTTGAAATACTTCAGGAGCCGACGTAATGCCAAATGGAAGCCTCAGAAATTGGTACCTTCCAAAAGGAGTTCCGAAAGTACATAAATCCGCTGATTCATCATCTATTTTTACCTGGAAGTAACCATCTTTCATATCTAAAACAGTAAAAAACTCTTTGTTACATAATCTGCTAGATATTTCTTCTGCTGTCGGATCAAAAAATGTTCCCGTTGTATAGCCTCATTCAAAAACATAGGATCCAAACACAGCGTTAAATCTCCATTTTTCTTCTCGACTATAACCAAGGGGTTCAACCATTCTGTTGGCTTTTCAACTCTTCGGATTATACCTTCATGTTCAAGCTCATCTAGCTTGCATTTGACTCTGTTGTTCAACGCTTGCGGAATGCGTCTCAAAGCTGCTACATGTGGTACAGAATTTTCTTTAAGAACAATTCTGTGTTCCTTAGGAAACTGACCTAGACCTTTAAATACATTAGGATATGAAACAATAACATCATCTAAACATTTGAAACTTTTGTTAATAGTATCTACCCGCTTAACTAAATTAAGGCTTAAACAACCTGGCAAGCCTAAAAGAGGCATTTGGTCATTCTGAACAATAACAAATGAAACATCTGCTACATACTGATTAACACAACATCTTAACACTACTTCACCTATGGGCTTAATTCTAAAATTAGAATCACCATATGACATTAATATTATGTTAGAAGCTACTATTTTTCTATAATGTTCAGTCTTATCTAAGAATGAAAGTGGTAATACACTCACTTCAGCTCCAGTGTCCAATTTAAAGTTTATTTCCTTACCTTCTACGTCTATATTTTTTGTCCACATACACTCGTTTCCTTTATTAGTCTCACTCACATTCTTTACCACAGAGCTTATGTAGAACTCATCTTCTTTATCACTTTCAGCCAATCCTTCTTCTGTTGACACCTCATTAACTCTTTTCATTCTCCGTTTATTCAACGTGTCAGTTTTCACTTGGTCATTTTTACTAGACACATTATTCTTTTTTCTGCAAACTGATGCAAAATGATTCTTCGCATTGCACTCGTCACAATTCTTTCCATATGCAGGGCATTTTCCTTTTGAATGTTTATAGCCACAATATCCACATTGACGATGGACTTGATCATCTTTCATTTTCTCTTTACTTCGCCTTTCCCACTTTTTTACTGCATTCACAACTACTTCATTCTGTAATGCTTTCGACTGTAACTTGCTCGCTTCAACTGTTCTGCAGTATTCTACAGCTTTACTTAAGGTTAATCCTGACTCTCGTAACAATCTTTCTTGAGTTCCTTTATCCAAAATACCCATGACAATTCGATCTCGTACCATGTCCTCTTCATCTTTACATTCAGTTGACTTCACAGCTTTTCTTAACTCTGTTAGAAAACTATCAAATCCTTGTCCTTCTTTTTGGCTAATTGAATTGAATCTAAACCTTTCAAAAATCACATTTTTCTTCGGGCCACAGTGATCATCAAACTTTTTAATTATGCTATCCAAGTTCTTTTTTTCCTCTGGCGTCAGTGCAAATGAATTGAATAATTCCAAGCCATCTTCTCCAATTAAACTCAATAATATGGCTACCTTCCTTTCTTCTGTTTTCTCATACAGATCATTTGCTGTCATAAACAATTCAAAACGTTGCTTAAACTTCTTCCATTGATCAGCTAAATTGCCGTCTAATATCATAGGCTCCGGAGGTTTAAACACAGCATCCATTTTCTTGATATTTGTATTAATCAAATATTTTCTTTGTTTCACCTGACACCATGTGTTATTTAATACCAAATAAATATAAATACAAAATAAAATCCACAATGTACTTTGTGTACATCTTTATTCGACATTTTGTATATCATCCATCTAGCTTCATCACGTGACTTAGTGTTGCATTATTGCCAACTACAATACATTATTACACACAGTTTCACTGCATTAATGCACAATTGCATTATTTTGCCAGGGAACTCTTCCCACATCAGAAATAAAGTAATTTACAAATTTATTACGATCTTCGAACGCTTCAATATCAAAGCGTATCAACTCATGAATTTCTAAAAATTGCACCTTTGTTACTCTAAAATATTTCCTAAAATATTAATCGCTCAACGAGGGTATTAAAGTGTTGTATTCGCCAAATATATTTCTGTCTAATATATGACTTGCAATCCATAATCTGTATTTTCTTTTATTAACTATATTGTTTAAAATAAAATTACACTGAAATCCATCAAATTATGTTCTATTTCTACACTTGAAAGCATCGCATGTCAGAGTAAATTCGGTTGCAAATACACAGTAGCAATGGACAGTCTCGCCAGGCTTTAGAGTCGTCTACTTCTCGTATATCTAATCTAGATTGAATTATGGTTAAATTTTTTGAGGTAACTTTTTTCATGCAGAAGCGTGCTCTACGATGGCTTGATTAGTGATACTCTGTGCAACTCTTCCAAACCGATTTTTAAAGAAGCAAACATCTTTCCATTCTGCTACGTCTATATTTTAGAAGCTTGTAGATATGTATATACAAGATCATAAAAGTGAACTATACAAACGTAATCGTCACCAGTACCCTGTCTATTTCTGAAACAAGTTTATTTCTTTCTTTATGAAAACTGTCAACTAATAGGTTTAAGTTTGAATTAAAAAGATTATTAAGTTGTTAATAATGTTCATGTTCGAAATTTTTTTGAGTGTAACCTATATATTGAATAATTTAATATTTAAAATGTTTATTTGTAGCATGAATTGTAACCAATTGTTTTGAAGGAGTGTCCATTTGTCTTGAAACGGTTTATTAGAAATAAATTTGGAATTTTACGAAGAACGACCGTTAATTATACAACAATAAATCATCATTCTTGATATTGGTACGCTACCTATTAGCGAGATACTGGATGCACATACATATATCTGCAGTGGTCTTGAATGTTAACTTAGTTATCGATAGACCACACCTCCTTGGCGCGTTGCATTTGCATGACAGAGGTCGCTGAGGGTTTCTTATAGACATCGTCATGTAAACAGACGTAGAAACTGGAGGTTTAGAATTCTCAGGCTTAGCAGCGGATCACGTCACATACTGATGAAGTCATAGTAGACTGAAACACTGTGTCTGTGCGTTGGTTGCTGTAATGCCAGCTCTAGAGCAGATGTGCATCCTTTTCATGCATGCATGTATGAATTTTTAATTCGTATATGTATGTATACGGTTTAACAATAAACAAATAAACATTTTAACATAACTTTATTCTCAAAAGAAATTACAATTTTGCATTATCCAGCCTGAAAGAAAATGTAGAAAATATATAATTAATTACACTTCTATTATAATTACATAACAACTATATATGGTACATATATACATTTGATAAATTTACAAAACTAAAGCAATTATTAAATTAAACTGTCTAACCTTTGAACATAAATCTTTACACCAGTATGCGGCGGGTCAGGTTTGAAAACTTGTTCACCATTTACTATGTAATCCTTGTATTTCAATTCATAGACGCATTCCATCCCCAGTTTTTCTGAAGCTCTGGCACTGAAGTGACTGGTGCAATCAACTCGAATAAGTTTGATGCCTTGTTTCCGGGCAAGTTCCCTAGTTAATATAAACGATATTTTAATAGAAATGCGAAAATAAACGCCCTAATTTATATTGTGCTTAAAAACGTTTTTCTGTGTAGCACGACTTTTCTAAGAACTACAGATAATGGGTATACTTTATGAATTACCGACAAGCATAACTAATTTAGGGAATACAAACATGTTGATTAAATAGGTGTGAATTGACTTATTTTTGAAAATTATGGCGGTGTTCTACCAAGGGTGTATTGAGTAGAACATTTTCGTATTCATATTTTAATTAATTTGATTATTATGAAAGCTTTATTATGATCACAATACTGTATTTCACTATTAAAAAAACAAAAACAAAAGGAAATTATATGATATATTATAAATTTTCTCTTTTGACAAAAAATTAATATAAGTATTCAGAATTCTGGAATCCACATTCATTCACGGGATATTACCATATCTTGTTTCTCGTAATTTATTTATGCATAGTAATTTAGAAAGTTTTATGTTATTAAATCGGGAATTTGGGAACGTCTACCTTCATTTGTTCTAAAGCTAGAGTCATGTACTTATGTCATTTTATATTGCTGGTGAGAACATGTCTATATCACTCTCTGGCCCCGTGTCTGGAATGTGTGCTTATCTATCTAATTGTATAAATTTTGTATTTATCTGTCTTATATATTTCGTGTAACTTCGTTGACGATGTCGATGACAAAATAAAATAATATGAAAACGAATAAAACACTTGGTTATATTGTTTCACTTAGGACAGATTTATTATTCTCTGACACGTGTTTCGACCTCTCGGTCATTAACGAAGACTTAAACTAAACTAAGCTTCTTCTTCTTCTTGCTGGTTTTGCGTAGTTGGGCTTATTGCCTTTTACTATATGTCTGAATATGAGTGGTCTTGATTAGGTGTGAGCGTGCAAATATACTCTTTCAGAGGAATATTATTTTTAAGCTATAGCGAGCCTAGGTCTTTTGTTTGGCAGATAATCCTGCGCATCGTAATTTAGAGCTGCGGAGAGGGAGGTGTTTTCGTGGGTTTCGAATTTCTGGTAGAATTCCTTGGTGGCATTTTGGATGAACGTGGCGATGTCTTCAATGTTAGCGTCTTTGTGAATTTGAGCATTTCTTACTTACCAGGGCGGGCGGAATGCCATTCTTAATGATATGTTTTGGAAGATTTGGAGTTGACGAACGACGGAGGGTGGTGCATATTTGACATGCGTATGTTAACATTGGTCCCAAAATTTTCTTGTAGATACGGAGTTTGAGTGATGGTGATAGTGTACTGACTGCACCCAGTAGCGGCCATAGGGCTCCTCTTGCCTTCTTTGCTTTCGAGCAAGTTTGCTTAACGTGATAAGAGTAGGCCAGGCGCCTGTCTAGATTCATACCAAGGTATTTCACGCAAGATAGCCAGGGAATTTCGGAGTGATCAATGTATAAATTGCCAATGAATGGCTTTGGATTTCTGCGGAATCTGATGGCTTGAGATTTATCACTACTTATGGCTATTCGCCAAGTGTGGTACCAGGCAATGATGTTGTTAACTGCTTCTTGAAGATTCTGTTTGCTATGGAGGGGTTAATGGAGGAAGATAGTATGGCGGTGTTATCTGCATATGTTGCTAGTAGTGTTGTAAGGGTTTTAGGGATATCTGCGGTGAAAATAGCATAGAGGTGAGGGGATAGAGTGGAGCCTCGGGGTACTCCTGCTGTTAGGATTCTGGTGGAGGAATGAGAATTATTGATTTTGATGGAGAATGGATGATTCTGATGAGGTAGGAGGGGTAGTCTTTAGCGTACAGTTTGTAGATAAGTGCCTGGTGCCACACTCGATCGAATGCCTTAGATACGTCCAAGAAGACGGCGGCTGTGTTGTTGTGTTTAAAGAAAGAGTCATGAATGGATTCGGTTACCCTGGCTAATTGGGTGATAGTTTAGTATCTTTTACGAAATCCGTGTTGGTCTTCTGGAATTATTTCGTTTTGATAGGAGAAGTCTTGTTTAAAATGTCTGAAGTTTGACGGCGTTTTATGGTTTTTCCCTGGCTTGGGGATAATGATGACCGAAGCGTGCTTCCAAATTTTCGGGTATGTTTGGAGTTTGAATATAGAATTTATTATGGCGAGAAGAAATATGTTCGCTTTGAACGGTAGGTTTTTTAACATGTAGTTTGAAATGTTGTCTGGCCCTGGTGCTTTACGTGTTTTGGTGTTTTTGATGATTGTTGTTAGTTCAGCCGGTTTGATGAAATCTGGTGTTACTAAACTAAGAAAGTTACCAATACCTATTTATATGTATGGGCTAGTGTCTTAAGTACAGTGTCAATAATGGGGGTGTTTATGAAATCTAGTTGTGTGTTTGTGACATGTTTATTAGCTCAAACACACAACTAGATTTCATAAACACCCCCATTATTGACACTGTACTTAAGACACTAGCCCATACATATAAATAGGTATTGGTAACTTTCTTAATTTAGTTTAAGTCTGTAAACTCTTCGTTAATGACCGAGAGGTCGAAACACGTGTCAGAGAATAATAAATCTGTCCTAAGTGAAACAATATAACCAAGTGTTTTATTCGTTTTAATATTCATAATGTTTCACCAAGAACCAACGTAGATTCTATTAATTTTATTAAAATAATATGGTCATGCTTATAATTCGCGCGTGTAAAACGCTAGACCTTACGTAATTTTGGGGACCTGCAATTTAAGTTCAATATTAAGTTAAATCAATGGTCATACGTGAAGCAGTCTTTAAAATTTGTGGCTAATCAGTAAATCAATTACAGACATCCGTTATATTATGATGTATATGAAATTTATATTATAATTGCTCGTGCTATTATAACACTAGATATTAATGATATTCGGGTTGAATTACATTAATAATTTAATGTATAATAATAATAGTGTAGTATTATACATTCAATTATTAATGTATTTCAACAATGGCCAATCAGTAAATCAATTACAGACACTCGTTATATTTTTGATTTATTGATCCGTAATTACAAATGTAGAAGAAGACCCATCAGAAATAATAACGTTGATTCTTAAGCTTCAGATAACATAATAAAAAAATAAACAAAATATATTTTAAAAAAAATAATGGTAAATTACATTTCCAAACAAGTAGATACCTATGGGTCAAATGGCACGAAATATTAGTTGAACAGAAGATTTTATTCACTGGTTTTCAATTTCAGCCATTAAATAAAATGCATTTAATATATACAAAAGTATATTAAAACAAATTAAAAGAGTATTAGAAATGAAGAAAAATACAAAATAAACAATAAAACAAGAATAACATTCAAGTGGAATTGTTATAACACAAAATAACACTTCTAATTAACTGCATTTTGGGAACCAAGAGGATATCCCTATATTTCAGCTTAAATCTCAACACCGTCTTTCTAATGTTAAACACAAAAATTCTGCATACACTGACTTTCACAATGTTTTATAATAAATGATATTTACAAAATAGTGGATGATTCTCGAAGTAACATGCTTATATGGTATATGGAAGTCGACCCAATACCTATCCTTATGGCACACCAGACTCCACAAACCGTTCCTCTGTCTTCTACCTGTAATATTATTTTCGAATATCCTTACTGCTGATTTAGGTAGTCCCACATAATGTGTAATGGGAAGCAACATTTCACAAGTAATCGTATCAAACCCTTACCTACCATCTTTTTTAAAACCTGACAGAGTTACAGATATTATTTTATTAAGGTGTAAATGTGATTGAAGTTGAAGAGATATTTTTCTTAATAGCTGCGACATACAAGATAATTAGTCCACTGGGCAGTTTCTTTGTTGGAAACTGCAACATGTTCAACAATTTTCACTGCACTGGAGAGGTACCTAGATATCTCCAGACATATATTACTATGTGTCGAAGGTACCGCTATTGAAGAGAAAAATCGTATATTAAGATTATTCGTACCAGTTGCAAGACCTCGGACTGGAAAGAAAGTAAAAATGTACGACAGACTTCCTGTTACATGCGTAAAATACCTTCAAATTATTAGCATTTATTATTTGTATTAATTACTAAATCACAACAAACTGTTGGATTTTCACTATTTAATATTTAAAATTTAAAAATATGACAATTGTTTCGCCAACAATATGACCTCTTCAGAAATGTATAAAATATTACAGGTAACATACTTATATATATATATATATATATATATATATATATATATACAGGGTGAGTAAATCTCTACGGGAAGGCAGATTGTGATTTTATGAGAATAGATATTTTGAAGGGTTTTTTTTCCTGTGACAATAGCGACTTATTAGAAGCACCTCTTAATTTTTTTTTGTTATACAGATAGTTCCATAACTAAGTGGCTGATTATAATTATAGTTAAACGGAACAACATGTATTTTTTGTATTCCCCGTATAATTCTTAGTCAAAAAGTGCTAAGATAGTATAGGCCTAAAATGTAAGGTTTCGACTTTTTGGTAGCGTTATTATAATG
Organism: Amphimallon solstitiale; assembly: GCA_963170755.1. Classification (NCBI taxonomy): domain Eukaryota; kingdom Metazoa; phylum Arthropoda; class Insecta; order Coleoptera; family Scarabaeidae; genus Amphimallon; species Amphimallon solstitiale. The sequence continues at coordinate 27,377,646 of OY720678.1, forward strand.
AAAGGTCTTAATATAAATTTTTTTGGAATTGCCAATTGAATTTGCAGAAAACTGGATCAAAGTTACACATTTTTGTCTAAAAATGAATTTTTTCAAATCGAACAGCCTGTATATTCGGTTCATTTTTGAATGATTACTAAATTTCGCACTAAAACATGTAAGACGTTATTATTTTAAAAGTGATCATTACTCAGCTATTGTCTTTTTTTGATATAATTTTGCCAACTTTATGTTTTTTATTTGCATACGGTATAGTGAGCCATGATATTTGCCGCGAAATTGACAATTGAATGGATGACATTTAATAAGTTCCTTCTCAGTTGACAAGCATGATTTTATAATGAAATTTTCTAAAAATTAGCTTAGAGATATGATTTTTGTATGTATTCGGGTAATGACAAAAAATGGATATATCTTATTTACAATACACTCTGTACCAGTAATATACATAATTCTAAAATATGTAGAATATGGCACAATGAAGAAATTTTAAAACCAAACAAATTAATAACTTGATTTTAGTAGGTGTAGAAACAGGAACAGTTACGTGAATGGATGAGTAATTAGTGTAACACAAATTATAAAATACGAATAAAGATGTGTTATTTAATACAAAATGACTATATAAAATAAAATCCAATAGGTTGTGTACATCTTTATTCGACATTTTGTATATCTCTCTGTCCTGTCACATGACATGTTAGCGTTACATTATTGCCAACTTACAAGACGTTATCACACAAAAGACAAACATTAAAATAGGTAAAAATTAACTTTTAAACGTTTTTGTGAACATGCTTCCGAAATGATAAATGTCGTTAATAAGGCCAATATGTTCCTCTATACCTTCTTTTGTGGTTGCAGATATACTATATATTTGCTCTTTTACGAATCCGTATAAAAAAGAAACTAATTTTGTGATGTCCGAAGATCTAGCAGGCTAGTCAATAGGGCCTCCACGGACTAGCCACTTACCTGGAAACATTTTGTTTAAAATATTTCGTGTTTGTAGCATAAAATGTGGGATTCCCAGTCTTCTTGCATTTACATCTTTTCGTAAATTTAGCGGAACATCTTCTAATAATTCCACTAAATTGCTTGGTAGAAGTTACTCAACTCATCTTCAAAGAAATACTGACTCAATAACTAAGAATGCATCCCCATACACTTATGCTCCGCTGATGATCTATTTATTAGTGAAGTAAGGGTTTTCATTTGAATAGTAATGAAAATTTCTTTTATTAACTATTCCGTTACTATGGAAACCAACTTTATCCGCAAATAACACACTACCAAAAAGAGTTACCTGTGTATTCATTTTAGTTATTGCCCATTGGCAGAACACTCAGTTAGCTTTAAAATGACTGCGTAACTCAGTATTTAAATGTATTCGTTATGGATGACACCTATTTCATTTTAAGGTCCTTGGGTACTAACGTGTCTATTTTCTGTTGTTGCCATAAGAATTCTTAATTGATTGACATCATATGTATATAACATGGTTACGTGTTATGAGTTATGAAGAGTTCCCCCTCTTCATAAATTGTAACCTGTAGTAGTACTAGTACTAGCAATACTCTTCTGTTATAAAAAGTATATATAAAAATACATTTAACAACGGGGGTCTCTTTGTTTCTAAGTCAATGATTTGAGGTTCTATTTTTATTAGTTGCTAGAGATTCTAATAAGTTGAATTTTGTTCCTTCGGACATCCTTTTCTTCAACATTCTTCCTGTGTGGTCAATGTAAAATTTAATGCAATTACGACACTTCAACTTATAGACTCCTGACTTTTGGTATTTAGGGGTTTTATCCTTATTGTTTTTAATATATTTAGATAGTTTATTGTTGGTTCTGAACGCTACTTTTATGTTGTTCTTCTTTAAAAATGTAGAAATCGTTTCACTAGGGTGCAATAGATTTTTATGGAGAATTTTATCAATCATTTCTGGTTTATAGTTGTTATTTATTGCAATTTGTTTTACTGTATTTAATTGTTTTTCAAAATTAGCTAACCAGGCCATAATTTCTTAGGCTGCTGACTTCGATTCTTAAACTCAATAAATGTTCGGCTCGTTCTCCGAACTCATCTCTGAATGAAATAATGGTTTTTATGGTATATTATAAGTACATATTTATGGTAAATGCTTAATCATTTGTAATGTGATATAAACTACAAATAGAAATTGTTGGAGCTAGAAAATCTATTTTATCACCGTTACTTTGCAAATCGAATACGTAGTATCACGGAAGATTTACGTGATCGCTATAGAATCATACATAGTCAAAACGTGTAATATCTATCTAAGAAAAACGAACGGTTTATTAAAAAAATGATCAGACATTTATAAACGTCATAATTTCGCCACAAATTTACTAATGATTCCATGGGTATAAGTAGCATTGTTATGGAGCTAATTTTTATTTGCGTATAGAAAAATCACATTTATGGTATGGAAATTGATAGTAATTATGTATTTCTAAATGTAGTAAAACGTTCATGGTTTTAATCGTCGAATTAAGGTTCAAAATTTAAACTTTTAATATTCACAGATGGCGAAATATAAATTTCGAAATTCGGCGTACTTACATACATACCATACTTCTTTCGAAGTGACATTTTGTATACAAAATACTTGGCAGAATCATTATGAAATAAATAGATGTAACTTTATACTGTTTAATTTTTAAGTAATTTTAGCAATTGCTTAATTTAAATAAGAGAAGCTCTCCTAGAAAAGCTCATATCGCTTCCTTGATCTAATAAGTAATTAAAATATGCATATTTAGAGCAATTCAACTCCCAAAGTACATTTTTACATACATTTATGGAAATTAGAAATAGTTACTCGCCTTGTTTTATCCATAAGTAATTTTCCAATGCCCAATCCTTGAAATTTATTATCCACAGAAATAATGTCGACAGATAAGAGTTTGTCAATATCAGGGAATTTCTCAAAAATTTTCGACTCTTTATCAGCATAGCCCAAAAGGCCTGTTATTTTACCAAATATGGTATCTGCCTCAATCTCTTCCGGGAAGTCATCTCTTACTTTAATACTGTTAAGACATATTCCAGCGAGTTCTTTATTTTCACTTATTGCTAAGTACGACATATTCTGTCCAATATTTTTGATTGAATACTTGGAAAGTACTTTAACAGAGACAGGGTTTTCTAAAAGTTTGACATACTTTGTTAGAGGTTCGTCAGCGTAGAAATTTTTTTTCAAAAACTCCACTACATTGTCTTCGTTATTTTTAGTTATGATCTGAATCTCCAATTTAGATGGATCAGTTGCCATTGTTCTGGTTTGCTAAATATAAATAATAAACACATATTTTTCAAATGAAAAATGCATTGCTTTTAAGCCACAAATGTAGAGTAATGATATTTATTGCGAAACAAACCTGGTGAAGTTGAAGTACGCTCTCGTTCCTAAAGATTATGTGTTTTGCTCGACTGGTAACAGCCGTTTCTCCAGTTTTCAAATGAAGTGCAAAACACGCATTTGTTAATCCAGTTGGTGTTCGCAATAAATAGGTGACGTTTTGTGAGCCAGTTCCTTTAAATGCTCGCGAAAACATTACCGTTATCTGCAGATAGAAATTTTAGTCAATATTAAGTATTATTATGATTAAATGGAGCAAATAAAATTTGAATACATTTCATGATTAAGGATTAAAATCTTTTCATTATCGTGATTGAGTGAATAGCTCATTGTGTTGATGCAAGGCGTATCTCCTGTAGATATTAATTTTGATAATCTCTGTCGTAAGTGATTTAGAAATACAATCAATTTATTTATTATTTACTAGAAAATATTGCAGTTAATATACACGCTATTCCACGAGAGCCGTTCGTTAGAAGTTTTCGTGGTTAGAAAAAACTTAGAATTCTGAAATTTTGGGTTCCAGGGTTATTCAAGATTCTCTTTCATTTTAAAATATTTTCAAGATCATACTACTTCCGGTTATACCGGAAGTCGCCATTAACTTCCTTATTTTAAATGGAACACCCGGTATATTATTTCATTTTTGGATTCCTGAGAAAATTTCATAGTGGGTTTTCATCAGGTTTCCCTATACCTATTTTCAATTTTTTCTTAGATATCTTGATTTTTTTGAAAATTTTGACAAATGTAGCCCTGTTTTGAGCATTGCGAACTTTAACCAATTTCGATTGGTGGAAAGCGCTTATGGGGTAGACGGAAGCACAGGAATGATACTTTCGAATGCCATATTGACAACTGATTTATCGTATACAGGGTTTCCAAAATTTAATGACCAATTACATTATTTTAAATGTTGAAAAAGGGCGTTTTTTCAAATGGGACACCCTGTATTTTATTTGATGGTCGGATGCAGAATTTGATACTGCATCGATTTGCTATAACATTCCCTATACCTATTTCCAGTGGTTTTCTTGTTAATCCAATTTTTTTATTTTAATGTGGTTTTTTGGCAGAAACCGAAACATCGCTTGCCTTTCGAAGCCAAATAAACATCAATGAAACGGTAAAAAAATTACTTTAATTAGAACATGACATTAGTACATAACATTTAGAACGAAATATAAAATAAAAACAAAAAATTGGAACATAATGACAAAAAATAATAAGAGAATGTAAAATTACAATAATTGTTCTATATGACCTCCATTTTGGTTCAAACACTGAATAACTCTGTCATATACTCCTCGCGAAACAGATCTCCGAAGTTCGTCTGGACTTATATTAGTAAATGCATGGTGAACACGGTTCAATAATTCCTCTCTAGTTTGTACCGGCCTAAAGTACACTAGTTCTTTTATACGAACCCAGAGGTAAAAATCCAAGGGGGTCAAATCGGGTGATATGGGTGGCCAGTTCCAAGGTCCCCGCGGGCCAATCCACCGATCCTCGAACATCATTGACAATTGCCGGTGTACAGCTATAGTTGAATGTGCTGGAGCACCATCAAGCTGAAACCAACTGTTTGCTCTATCACGTGGAGGTAGGGCATTTAGAAAATCACTAACAAACCCTCTCAGTATCTCCAGATATCTAGCCGCATTTAAATTTTCATCGTACACTTGATAAGCCACTCTGTTGTCCATAATTAAACAAAAACCATTGAAACTAAAGCGGTCTTGGTGATTATGTTCCCTAATAACATGTGGATTATCTTGTGCCCAGTAGTGAGTATTTCGGCGATTTGTAATTCCTTGCCTGCTGAATTTCGATTCATCAGTCCACATAATCTGATGAAGAAATCTCGGATCTTCGGTCATTTTCAAAATCATAAATTCGCAAAAGTTGACACGTCTTGCCTCATCACCAAGACGTAATCCGTGAACAGTTATCTCACAAAAAGGATGCATTCCATGTTTTTTTAATATTCTGTGGATTGATGTTTTTGAAATACCCAAATCCAGCGCTGCTGTCGAAATTGAACTCCGCGGATAAGCTTGAAAAGACGCCAACACATTCACCACGTTATCTTCATTATCAGTTACGGGCTTCAGGTTATTTTGAGTTGCCCTTACGTTTCCAGTTGCTATAAAGCGAATTTGCCCTACACCAAATATTTTACTTATAGCCTTCATGTAATTCATAGTATTCTCGCTTGTTATAATATTACTGTATCTTAAATTAACATTACTGAAAATAGTGATTTAACGTTTATTTTCAAACCTGTATAATAGTCTGTTGAAATATGTTTAATTTTTGGTTTTTGCAATGGGGATGCTATGGCAACTGTAGAGGAATATCGAAGGACCAGGGATAAAAATGTTCTGCATCGTCTTCAACAAACTGTGCACGGCTGCAATGTCTCCTGGGGTAGGCATTCCTCAAATAAGAGGGCTGCACTTTTCTAGAGCAAAGCCTACAAGTATACCTCTCACAGCATGTACATTACCAACAACCGGGAGATTATCTTGGTAATTTAAATAAATGGCAATCCGCGTATTGCAACGGTCGTATTTTTTATCGCTGAAGCAACATTGGTTTACTAGAGATGTTTAGTTTCTACAAGACGAATTGGACGCCCTTCCTGTAAATTTAAATGTAAATATACTATGAGCATAATGGAGCTTTAGTATATTTCGCTTGTTAGGTCAGACAGTATTTGATGAAAGGATTCCTGGACAATGGATAGCAGCATGGTGTTACTCTACACTTGCAACCTTGCTAGAGGTGGTGTGGATGTGTAATAGGTTAATCTTCCAGGTACTCTCTGCGTGTTTTGCGAGTGTGAAGTCTGAAAAACGTGTTTTGATGTGTTTTTTCATTTAACGGAAACTTTATCGAATATCTCTCCGTTATACATAGTCACGAAATATTGCTGCCTCGTATTAGATTTTGACCATTGGATTATGCTATATGGATCCGGCGCCAAAATAAGGTTTAAAAGTAAAAACCGACATTCAGGTTGTATTGAGTCGATACGAAATAAATGCTGCGGAGATATTAAAGAAGGCATAGACCAAAAAGACACTAATGGGTGCCCTACGTAGATGATGCAGAAAATGCTTAGAAGTCAAGAATACAAGAATCCATAAACGATTAGCGATAATTTCTGGCGTCTAACAACTAATAGTTAGGGAGTACATTTATATATCATATTTTATAGAACGTAACCCCAAGTAATCGCTTATTCTTATAATAACAGTAATTAAGGGCCAGTTCGCGACAAATAACGCTTAACTTACTTTTGTAGACTAAGATAAACTTGGATGACCATACATTTGAAATCGCTTAAAATAGTTTCGGCGATGACATTTTGAAACATTACACGTCTTTTTAAAGCAGTAGTGTCACCAAAAAAGCGTTAGAATATTGGCTACGGGGAATTTCGTAACGATGCTGTAAATTGAAATCAAATGAAATGGAGATAAGATAATGTAGCGTTTTTAAAATTATTTTTACGTGTGCATTGAATACACTACTGATTTTGTCAATCCCGACTCTATGTTTGGAGCGCAACTAAAGGAAAATGCGTGTACATCTCTAGAAATTATTCTGTCTATCTCGGTAAATATTCCAGTTGAACTGGTTGATGTCTTTATCGACATAGTTACATAATAATGTGTCTCAGTTACTCCTTGGGAATGCACACAGCGTCTCCAGTGAGTTTTCCATTACTGGTAACACTTCTGGAAGTGTTTTTCCGTTAGGCTGTTTAGAACCTACGTCGTGACTCTTTGGGAACCTTTCAATTGCCGCTTAAGCGTTGGAAAAAGAAAAAAATTATATACAGCCATGTTTGGACTGTAGGGCGGGTGTGGATGTACTGGAATGTTTTTCTCTGCCAAAAATTATACGACCGACAATGAGGTGTGTTTGGGAACATTATCATGATGCAGGCTCCACGAGCTGGCGATGTCAGGTCGCACACGCAAAACTCTTTTCCGCAAACGTTCAAGAACCTCGCGACAAAGGGTGTTTGATTTGCCGTTTGCCCCGGTGGTACGAATTCTTTGTGGACAATTCCACACGATTCAAGTAGATGATAAGCATGGGTATGATTCAGGATTTGCTCATGCGAGCTTTCTTCGACCGCGGTGATGCAGGTGTGTGCCACTCCGCGATTTGTCGCTTTGTTTTTGAATCATCATTCAAATACCCGTGATTCGTCACCTGTTATCACTCTGTGAATGAAATTGAGTTTGGTTGTTAAGCGATCGAGCAGTTGTTGGTTAATGGAGAAGCGATTTTTCTTTTGTTCATCAGACAAGTTCTTGGGCACCAGCTTTACACAAATTTTCCGCATGCCTATTTCCTTTGTCACAATTTGATGAACAGTATTCTTACTCATGTGTCATCAACCTGAGTGACAACCGTCTGCCTCGTAGTACGCAGAATGCACCTTAGCCAAGATTTCATTGGTTTTCGACATGGACGGCCGCCAGGAGCGATGGTAATCTTCAATTGATTCGCGGCCATCTTTGAAAGCCTTGTGCCATCTGAAAACTTGTGCTGACGACAACGCAGCATCTCCTTATGCTGTTCTGAACATTTGTAGCTTCTCTGAAGCAGTTCTTTCTAGTTTAACTCAAAATGTAAATGCATATCGCTGCTCAATATTTGCTTACATTTTACACGTAACGTGGTATTGGAACTTAGCGGTATATACTTCGTGCTCATGCCACTAACACTAGACCTAGTGGCCTGCCCCTATTCTGGTTGCATTCCTAGCCACTCCACTCACATGTAGTCGACTGCAGGCGTTGCCACATATAGCGTAAAAAAATCATTCTCATTAATTCTGAGACATACCTCGTATGTAGGTAAGAAAGTATACTACTTAAAAGAAAGTATTGTGATGAAAATGTTTGACCTCGAACTTTTTCATCACGTTTTCCCCTGCTACCGAAAGAGTGGTTTTTGAGAAACATCTCTTTTTCTCCCCCTCTTCACTCCCTCCCGGTCTCCCTCCCCCTCTCTTCCTTTCTCCCTTCTCCTCTCTCTCCCTCCTCCTCTCTCCCGTTCTCTCTCTCTTTCTCCCCCCTCTCTCTCTCTCTCTCTGTATTTGAGACCACGATAACCGACGAACTACAAAAGCTAGGAATACCAAACTGTATATAAGAGTATGATGATTTCAGTGAAACTGGTAAACCGACAGTAGTAGTTCTTCAGTGAAAAAATAAAATTTTAAGGATAGTTCGATAACTTCTAAGTTTATACAAATTTATAGGAATACAAAAGTGAACTTCAAATCTTTTTTAGAAATAATTTTTTTTCGAAATTCCTACCGAAGTACCTAGGTCTTTTACTCTTTTTGACAGATATATTAAGAGCATAGATATATTTAAGGCTTGATTTTGAATAACTTACCAGAAGTAACACTTTTACTCACAGGTTTAATTTATTAAGAAGGTAAAAGTATGTAAAACATAATTTTGAACAACTATTGTATCAAAAATTCGGAATGGGTATAGTACATGTATGAAAGTAGTGTAGATGCCACACCTAGACACACAAACTAGACTACCTAACCCTATTATCCCGATTACTTTATTGGAAGAAATATGAAAATATTTAATGCATGCATATAGGCTATAAATTAGATATTTTAAAACCTGGACACTGCAATGGCAGTTGATGAGTACGTTTTGGTGAAGCAATAACATAGATAAGACTGATTCGTTTATTATCGGTGATATGCTCGGCATCTGGGAGTGTATCACCGATAATAAACGAATCCGTCTTGTCTATGTAATTGCTTCACCTCAACGAACTCCACAGCCGCGAATGCTGAACAGTTTAGTCGGACGGTGCTTTCCCACTGAACAGATCAATTTTATAAGAAAGATGTATGAATTATTATTTCAAAACACAGTCAAGTTGAGACGAGTGGAAACCTATAATTTTCGAGGAACTACCTAAGCAACAACATTCTTATGACTGTGGATTATATAGCTGTATGTCCGTTGAAATATTAGTTACCTAAAATCCTTTATAGTATCATAATATCTACGAAATATTAAAAACAAAATTCTTCTATACTGAAGAAACCCCAACAGTTGTCAAGTTCAACAAGAAATTTGAATTTAATAAAAATAAATTGAAAAATTTTGCGAAACCCAAGATCGACAACACTTACGGTGAAAGCATTGTTTCATATCTACTAATAATAATTGATAATTTCTGGGACAAATACACGACAAATATTTATCGATTAAATGAAAAATGTATCCACATTGGAAGGAAAAGGATATATTGTGACTTGTGTAAACATATTAAGTGTGTTGGAACGAAATTTCCAAAAAATAGATACTGTTGGTATTCTTGTATACAAAATAAGCATATCTGAATAAACCATTATTGTTGCATAGTTCGGCTTATAATTACTATTGATTTAAAATATTAAACAAACATATATATGTATGTGTCTCTTATCCTATGACTTTTCCTTCTTATTTTCTTATTTCATTCCATCAATGCAACAGTTTTTTGCAGACTATTTTTATCACTTTCGTTCCACACACTTATATCTGACCTTCTGTGTTCGACAATTTTAAATTTTTCAGGATTATACCACGCACTCCGATGTTTGTCTATCTGCACTAATCTAAAATATTTTTCATGCACTTTCCCAATTTGCTTGTATTCCTTCTATTTCGCCATTTCTATTTCATAACTAAAGCTCTGCTATTATAAGCAATAAATCTAAGGATTATTCATTTTAGTTCTAATGGTACAAAAACTATGAAATTTAGCGTGATTGGAATAGTAGTCAAGGAATTTTGTAGATAATCCAGCTATAATTAAGTATAATAATGAATAATGTGTTGACTAACAAAACGGTTGAAAATAAATTTGTCTTCGCAATATGAGATATGCGTTTGTAGACAGAACTGCCATCATAGAGTGGATTAGCTGTTAGCTAATGATGTATTGTCGTACGCTTAATTTGCAGAATTAGGTACACCCAAGTAATTTCTCTGTAGTAAAATTTACGAAAAACAACATCACTTATAAAGACAGATAAAGGGCGGTTTCAATAGTAGTAGTAAGCTCATGATGTATTAATGTTTTAAACCCATTATGAAGAAATAAACCCAAGTAATTTCTCTGGTAGCACATTTTAACATAAACCTTACAAGAGAGAGCAGCCCTTATAGACAGGGTTTATGGTTTTTGGTGGTAGCAGGTAGTTCATGGTGTGTTAATTTAATATACCAAATTGATAAAACTTTTTTTTTTATCTCGGTAGCATTAATTTACCTATGCAAATTATTGCGTTCTATACACATGTACACATTATTTTATAAGATTTATCGTTAGTTAAAAAAGAAGCTTTCGAATACCCTGCAATTTACTATACTGTATTTGTTTTATAGGCATGGATATAGTAAAGGTCTATAGCACTAGTTGTGACCCGTAAACATATTTAACCAGAACAATATACAAGTAATAATATTATTGAAGGACTCACCAATTATAACATTAAACTAAAATAAGACCAAACTGACAAAATTAATGAAGATAAAGTTGCTATATCTCTTGTGAATTGATTCGACAGTTTTAGCAATCAGATCGGTTGCGGTCTTATCATAAAAGTGATATAAATATTTAAATTAGGGAAAATATATGAAACTGATAACGCACTTTGATGTATTTTATCATTTTAGTAATACCGCTGGAGTTAAATGACATATTCTTAATATATTATGAGATTGTTACATATATTTCATATCACTGTTCTGAATACCTATCTAATTGGCATGATAGGTATGTGAAACTTAATGATTACGTTCATGTACGACAAATGCACTTGTTTGGATATAAATTATAACAGATATTAGAGTATCATCAAAAATAATTTGCTTATTTATAATATACCCGTCAATAAAGACGATATAATACAATATATACAGTGCGTTCGTAAATGCTTAAGATGAAATTCAAATTAACCGCCGAAATTTGAAATTTAAGTTGGTAATAGTATATTACATACCGAGGTGGAAAGTGTTTCATTACTGTCGAGAGATTAAGTAGTTAACCGAGACGCGAAGCGTCGAGGTTAACTTTATCTCGAGACAGGAATGAAACTTTTCACCGAGGTTTGTATACTATTTTATTTACAACCATAATTATTATATTTATTTGTGATAAAAATTCCGGTAAAAGTTTTTACATATTGAGTTGTCAGATTTGTGTTGTTCTAGCGTAAACGTCAAATAAATATACGTCAGTTTTTTTCGGTGAATAGATTATAAAAGAAATGTTGAGTAGTAAAGCCTTCAAGGACTGCACTCCACTTGAACTGAGGGAAACTGTCCTACCGTAGCAATCCAGATATCTTGGCTCGAATGTAGGACAAGAAATCACTATTTCATAATATCAGCAATAGCAGGGCGGCCTATCTACATGGATTCAAGCTTCCAATAATTCTAGTGTAACAATTAATTTTATTTACAACCATACAATTAATAATTATTTGTGATAAAAATTCCGATAAGGTTTTGACATATCGAGTTGACAGTTTTGTGACTGACATTGAGGTTAAGAAACAGGGGCAGTAATAGAGGGCGGGAAGTAAATGAGGGCAGTAATAAGAGGGCGGGAAGTAAACGTGAACAAAGTCACACTTCCCAACTTTTAAAAAGTCAGAAATGCCAACATTACGCGTATGGTTGTAAATAAAAAAATAAATTGCCCTATCTGTATGTCATATGACTTATGTCTATTGTGTTCATTTTCTGTTAAACTTTATACTTGTTTCAAATTGATATTTAAAATCAATTATAGCATTATGAAAATATGATATAAACTTAAAAGTCACACAAAAACAGCTATTTGAGGATACATGATTTTATATAAATTATTATTTAAGTTTTGGATTTGCTTCTTATTTCCTTTAAAACAAGATCACGGGCATTTGTGGTTTGATAGTTTTAGCAAACTTCTTTGAGGTGAAATCGCTATTCATTTTATGAGCTTTCTATTGATAAGTGTTATTCGTAAAACTAACTCAGTCTAAATTTTATTAGAAAGCAACGGCGTTGAGTGTTTAAACTGCAGCAGTTGACATAAATGCACGAATTATAAGCAATGATGGAACATTTTTATTTAGAGAAGCAGTCAGTGCAAGTAGGTATAGATGAAAATGGCACTAGATGAAGTTTATAGGAATTTTGATCCATGTTTATACACTTTCTCATCTGTTTCACACGACAGTTCCCAATATTTCTTCTGCTCACAATTTCGCAAAATATCCGATCTGGTTTTCTAGAGCTATTATTTCTAATTGAAATTAAAAGACGTAAATGGAAATTTACCCATAATGGCTTTTTCTACAGTGAATTTAAGATAATTCATTCCGTTTACAAGGTTGATATTGCTAATTCGGCTTATCTGTCTAAAGTTGAAGAGTCTATGAAAGTTGATCCAAAAAATATATTTCAATGTATTCACTCCAAACAAGGCACAACACGGATACCCAAAGTTTTATCCTATAATGTTTTCTATTTAGAGTCATCTGAAGATATACTTGAAGCATTTACAAATAGGTTTTCTTCTATACATATTATTAGCAGTAATTTTTCGTTTAATAATGAACATTTCAACAATGATTCCTCCATATTGCAATTTGTTACGGACATATGATAACATTTATGACTCATTGTTGGTGACGATCTACTTCCCAATTTTCTTTTACAAGATACAAGAGTTACTTGGAAAACTCTACAATTATTATTAACTTGGCCATTAGAACTGTTACTTTTCCAAACCGCATCGAAACATGCCAGAATAAGTCCGATTTGAAAAAGAGCGACAATACCGTTGTTGAAAACTGTAGATCTTGTTGGGTAGTCTAATTTTGCTAAAGCATTTTAAAGTATTATTTACTCACGTCTGTATTTCAGCACAAAATCATATTTCACATTGTCAACACGGCTTTGTTGCTGCAAGGTCATAGTTACAAATGTTGTATATGTCAGTATATTGGAAAATAATTTGATGTACGTGGCCAGGTTGATGTTATATACACGGATTTGAGCAGTGCTTTTACGACCATGGAATGTCACATTCTAAGTTTTCTTCCTTTGGACTGAGTACTTATTTATTGCTATTACTGTAATCTTATTTAAGCAACAGGTGCAGTTTGCTTTCTACAATGGTTTCAAATCATCCGACTTTTGTCCCACAACAGGCGTTTCTCAAGAATGGCATTTATCCTTTTCATATTATTCATTACAGACTTACTAAAATCGCTATCTTATGCTATACCTACTGACACATGCGGCTGATGTTAAACTGTATCTGACTATAATAACTTGGTATGACATGCTTCGTCTACAAAATAATATGTATCTGATTAGGTTTTGGTATTTCACGTTTAAATTAATGTTTACAAATGAATGAACTGCTTTTTCGTATCGCTGCTATGTTGTCTGGAAGGTTAATGTTATAAAAGATCTGGACATTTACTTTGACGTTTGCTTAAATGTCAACAATATTTTCATTTCTGCATCGAGAACATTAGGTTTTGGTTTTTGCAAATACTTCACTTTTGCAGTTACTAAGTTGGAATATGCTGCAACGGTCTGGTTTACACACTATACCTATCTATAACATTAAAAATGTATTTTTTATTGTTATTAAATTTTATCCTTCCATTCTGTACCGTTGGATAATAAAGGTAATATTTTATTCGGACTATTGCACGTACTTATCAATATTTATTACAATATTGTTTGAGAAAATCAGTATATAGAGGTCGAGTCATCTCCGCGGAGAAAGCCGATTGTGACTTTATGAGAAAAGTTATTTCAAAGTGGTTTTCTTCCTAAGGTAGTCACTCATTAGGAACACCTTTTAAATTTATTTTGTATTATACAGAGTGTTCCATAACTTGGTGGCTGACAATGGTTACACTTTTTTAAATGGAATATCCTATATACAGGGTCATTTTTTTAAATCTTGACATAGGCTAACTTTTTTATTTGAAAAGATAGACCTATGGTCCCTGAAGCAAAGTTTTAGGAATTAGTCCAAATAAGAAAAATGCGTGGAAAAAATAAACGCGTTGTTGCCAGATTGGGCGCTATTTCAGAAAAACATATTTTCTTAAATGGCAACACCGCTATTTTTTAACAATTTCTAATACATCTTGAGATTCTAGACAAAACATAGAGCATGCATGTTTTTGATTAGAGTGGCGGTTTACGAGCTAATAGTGCCTAAACTTTAATACATTTTCCCCTCAAATGTTACATAATGTTAATAGAAATTTTGTTGATCGTATTTGTTGCTGCAGAACCCAACAAGGAAATCAGTTCGAACATTTTTTTAAAAAATAAATGTTAGGTAATTAATTTTTGTTACTATTGCTATTTTTTTAATGCTAGAAAAAAAGTTAAATATAGGCACCATTAGCTCGTAAACCGCCACTCTAATCAAAAATTTGCATCCTTATTGTTTTGTCTAGAATCTCAAGTCAATTTTTCAAAAGGAATAGCCTGTATATCGCGTCATTTTTGAAATACTTGCTAAATTTTACACGAAAAACATATAAGACGTTATTACTTTAAAAGTGAATATTTTTTGATATAATTTTGAAATTTCTTATTTGAATACGTTATTGTGGTAATATAGGAATGTCAAAGAAATTATTTATTAGCCCAGAGAGTTTACTAGCAGCGTTAACATGGAAGAAGATTCCAGGACAGATGCCTTTTGAAGAGTAATATATGTACATTCATTATTACTGGTAAGATTACTTATTCAAAACACCGGAAACCTAAATATGTGATAATTAATAAAAATCAGTTACGAATTCTTATGGCAACAACAGAAAATTCTCACGTCAGTACCCGTGAAGTAAGTCGTTTGTAGGATATTTTAGCTAAACCAGTGATGCAAAGACAAAATAAAATAAATGTTATCTGTAGTGAATACATTTAAATATTAAGTTACGCAGCCATCATTTCAAAGCTAGAAGAGTGTCAATTCCGTTTGATAATGTGTTATTTACGGGTGAAGCTATTTTCCATAGTAATGGAATAGTTGACAGAAGAAATTTTCATTATTATTATCAACTGAAAATCCTTACTTCACTAGTAAATAGATCATCAGCATAGGTTGAGCATAAATGTATAGGGAGGCATTGTTGTTGATCGGATGATAGGCCCGTATGAAAGATGTGAATGAAATGTTTCTAGGAAAGCTCGTGCAGGTCCTATTCACTAGCCTGCCAGGTCTTTGGACATCACAAAATTAGATTTTTTTCATAGGGCTACGTAAAAAAGGAAATATACAGTACACATGTAAACACAAAAGAAGCTATGCTATGCCAGCTCCTAACTTATGTCGATTTATCATTTCGGAAGCGTGCTCAAAAATATTTAGAAGTGAATGGACATTAATTTGAAGACTTGTTGAAATAATTTTTATCTATTTTAATGTTCATATTTATTGTTATTGTATAGTTCCTCTTCCACTAATTTCCCATCCATCCAAGTGACAGTTTCTGTTCCTGCGCTTGCTATGATCAGGTTATTAATTTGTTTGGTTTTAAAATTTGTTTATTATACCAAATTCTACATGTTTTACGAAATATATTGCCAGCATTGACTGTATTTTATATAAAATACATATAACCATCAATTTTCGTATCAATACAGGTAGGTTACATGAGACACTAATGTTATATAGGTTAAAGGAAAGAAGAAGAGTAATGATATATATTTTTGTAATGCACTTTTATAAACAATTAAAACTTTCTAGCTCGTTTTCGAGAAATATCTTTATATATCGTATATAATCGTTGGTGCGTCTGCCTGTTATTCAATAACTTTTTAATGGCTCAACCAATCTTCTTGATATTATCAGGCTATATTTATATCGTCAATGCGCGTAAAATAGGCTATCAAAACATTCGATAGGTGGCGCTGAGGTCAAGTTATTAACAAATCCTATATTTATGAACCTAAATGACTCACAAAACCAACAATTTGGTTTTGTGACGAAAAAGAAAATCACAAAATCTGGGCACGTTAGGTGGCGCTATGGTCGAGCTATTAATAAATTTTATATATATAAACAGAAATGATGCCTATCCTGCAATCGCGACCTCTTCTGTCCAGACTTTCTCATACAGGAATTTTAACCATATCAAACCATCACGCCACCTACCGGAAAGGGCAGAACAACGTGTGCCGGGCTAGCTAGTAATTTTATAAAAACATTGAATTTTTGAGAAAAATGGTAATAAGTCGAAAACTTTAAATTTTAGACCTATACTATTTCATTACTTTTTGACTAAGAGTTACACCAGGAATACAAAAATTTAATATTGAAAAACTATAACTATGGTCAGCCACCAAGTTATGGAGTACTCTGTATAATCCAAAATAAATTAAAAGGGTGCTCCTATGGAATGGTTATGTTAGGAAGAAGCCCGCCTCGAAATGTCTTTTCTTATAAAGTCGCAATCGGCCTTCCCTAATATGCCCATGATTTTTGATTATACGTGGACGATTCTCTTGATACTGCCTATATTTCTGCTTGGGGAAGACAGGGTGAGGATTATTTTGGAACATCGAAACCCCTAATGATGAGAGTAAGCACTTAACCTACCAAATATGAAGATGATGTTATGGTTGTAATTATCAGATCGATTAAATTTGGGTTACTAAAATGGAGTTATTTTGAAAATACTTCGGAATTTTTTTCGCAACGATTAATACGACCAGAGTTTATGTATATTTCGATATGTTTTCTAAAAATGAATTTGATTCCCAAATATTTTGTTTCAAAGGTTATCATGATTCGCCAGATCAAGGAAAACATCACGGAGATTAGGAATAGATATAAAATAATAATAATGTTAAAGGGAGACATGAAGAACTGAAAAAGGTAAAGTAAAAAATGACGAAACTCAGTTTAGTAAGCATTCATAGTAAAATAAAAATGTTTGCCTTTTAACGACAGACTTGAAAAATTGTCGCTGGTTGTTTTAAATAATTTTCTTTCTACCGTGTTCACAGCTTCGCTCTCTGCAGGAACTAATTAAATGTAGTACCGGTTAGCGGCACCGAAGAACCCATTCAAGAAATCGGCATTAAAATTACGAAATATAAACTAAGAAATTATTTATTATGTCTTTTTTGTTTGTAGATATAATAATCTTACCTACATATACCTATATATGCAAATAAATGAAATATTAAAGCATTTATAACTTAGAATATTAGTATAACACAAAGGACTCTTACCAAAATGAGATTTGAATCTTGCTTATATTGTAATATTCAATAGAAGTCCAAAAGAACTTGACGTAAACATTCGTATGCAATGTGTAGCAGATAGAACAGTAAAAAGTATCGATTTCAATAGGAGAAACTTACACAAACTTGTATTCTTAACTTGGTTGAACTCTTTAGAATCCGCAGTTGCAATTTTATGTGGCTAGCCAATTATTTTAATTGCATTCTATAATTATATACTAGATGAACGTAATTACTGTCGGTACTTCCCATCTATAGTGCTGTAAGACAACAAATGTGGGTTTTTTTGAACATAATTGCTTTATTTTATGAATGCACGTTTATTTTGGAATTAAGTTTCATTAATGACAGTTTCTATATTCTTTTTACTGTCGTATATTTTTTTGTGTAGAGGGCTAATGCTGAATAAATAAATAGTTTATTGAAAATGAACGTGACCGATCTCAAGTATCTATTGTTTGTGTTACCTCATATCATCCAATATACGTTTTATTTGTATTTGTAGTATATTATATTTGTTAAAAAAATTACCTTTACTTAGTATTTTTTATACAATAAAGAAGAACTATATATCTAGAAGCATATATGATTTATCACAAATTGAGCAGACAGTTTGAAAATTCTTTAGAAGCAGTAAAAATAAAGAAAACCACAAATTTCTAATTAAAAGAACTGTATGCTAGATTTTTTTACATTAAAAATCAACAGTACGTCATTCAAAAGTAATGAATACTCAAAGAGCATCTAATTTACTTATCGTAAGATTGAATAACTATACAAATAATACTCAATATGTGTGAAAGATATAAATCTGTAAATCAAACATGAAAATATTAAATATGTGCAAGTAACCGCAGCCATATATGTTTCTACTTTATCTGGTTTCTTCAAAAGAATCGAGTTACATCAAACTATTTTCCCATTAAACATTGAAGAAGCCGCAAGTGAAGCAATATGAAATAACATATAATAGATTTATTGAATGGTGTAAAATTGGGATTGTATTTGGTAAATATGGTGAATCTGTATTGTTAGCGATTTCGAAGAAAAGCCCAAAATTTGGAAGTCTTCTACCCTTTGGGCCCGTTGTGGGCATATTTTGCGCTCTGTCAAATGTCATTGACTGATGTTAAAGATTTGGAAAATACACTGGTAGTAACTATACCCGATAGCAAAATCAGAATTCGTAGAACTTTTACTATTATTGGAAACTATATTGAATTATATCGCTAGTACGTTACGTCCGTCCTATGTAAAATATCAGCGTCTCTTCGTTAAGTATTTTAATAATAAATGTACTGGTCAAGTAATTGGAATAAATACATTTGGAAAAATGACTACATTTATAGCCGAATATTTGCAATTGTCAAATGTTGAGTTATACACCGGCCATTGCTTCCCACGATCATATTCCACGTTGTTAGCAGATTCTAGAGCAAATTTAGTCAAAAAGAAAATTGCTTCATCAATATTTTAAACTAGAAAACAGGAATCAAGTTAATTCATCTGCTATTAACAGTAACGCAAGCGCATTAAGAGGGGCGTTTACTAACAAATAGAACCTTATGCAACTTATATTACTCGCCGGACGGGTAGACGCAAGGGGGTGTGAGTAGGTGGAGGTAGACGATATTCGGTTCTGTCACAGCGCTTCGGTTTTATTCACAGATTATGTCATAGATAAAGGAATACTATAGACGGGAAACATAATGTATCAAGAATGAGTACTTACAGAACTGCTGATGTTGTTGATGTTTGTAATTAAAAAGAAATGTCATATATACCTATAATATTTGAGTGTATAATAATATAACAGTTATGGGCAAGCGAAAATAGGCTTATTATAAAACATCAACAACATCAACAGTTCCGTAAGTACTCATTCTTTATACATTATGTTTCCTATCTATAGTATTTCTTTATCTATGACAGAATCTGTGAATAAAACCGAAGCGCTGTGACAGAACACCCCCTTGCGTCTACCCGTCCCGCGAGTAATATAAGTTGCATAAGTTTCTATTTGTTAGTAAACGCCCCTCTTAAGAAAAAAACATAATTTTGACACGCTTACTGTCATTCTACATTTAACGCTCCGTGTTAAAAGTAATTATTTTATCGCACGCTACGCAATAATATCGCATTTTTAATTGAAGTTAGCCGTGTCGAATTGTCAGATTTTAATAGTGTTTGTTAGAAATGTTTTTGTGAAGATATTGTAAATGAAACTTTTAATTGTTCTTCTATTTTCAGTATCTTAGTTCAAACTTAAAATGCTACAATAGTATATTAAAATACAAGTTTCATAAGACACGATTTTTGCGCACGCGTTCAAGTTTAGAAAACGAGCCGCTAGGCGAGTTTTCTAAAGAACAAGTGCGCAAAATGTCTTATGAAACGTGTATTTTATACTATTTTTTCTATTTCGGTTATTAAAAGTTCAAAAAAGCTTAAAATAAGAGACATGTTTTGTTCGAATATTTTAGAAATTTTGCTTTTTTGAAGTTGATTACTCTGATTTTTAAGTAGAACGTTTTAAATATTTGAATATAGGTGGTGCTATATGTAATTGTGTTTAAAATTCAGACTGATTTATACAATAAATTATTTCAAATTATCAACAAAAAGGACGAAATAAATAACTGTACGCCCCCAGAGATTCGCAAAATAGCAGAAGACAATTTACAAAATCTTTCGTCCACAAACTCTCTACATATTTATCAAAACAAACTTTTATAACAGTTGCACTATTCAACATAGTAAGTAAATGTCAATAGCAGCATCCGAAAACTTATCATCCAACTCTGCTTAACAATTTATATTGCTAATTAGTAAGTGAAATGTTAGCATGTGTGCTTTTTATTCTTTGTACAATTTTATTGCACATTTTTGTTACTTTAAAGGCTTATATTTTGACATTTAAATACGATTTGGTTCCATTTTCTTTTGTTACCAACTTCAAAAAAATAAAATTAGCGTGCGATAAAGTAATACTTTATGCAACCAAAACGGGTGTCGTAAAGTGAACTTTATGGCACCGGAATAGAAAAAATTACTAATTTATCATTTTTATAGATGCAATACTAAAGTAGTTAGGCACTTGTGAACGGTTATTTTTGGATACGATGTATAGGTTTCGGTATGGCATTTAATCAAGCATTAAAATTCCTGCAGAATTCTTGCTTATACATACAGGGTCCGCCATCCGCAACGTTATCGGAATTTA
The DNA here is from genome assembly GCA_963170755.1 of Amphimallon solstitiale. Lineage (NCBI taxonomy): Eukaryota > Metazoa > Arthropoda > Insecta > Coleoptera > Scarabaeidae > Amphimallon > Amphimallon solstitiale. The sequence goes on from OY720678.1 coordinate 27,398,588, forward strand.
CGTAAACCTAAGCCAACGGCATTTGAAAAACTAAAAGAAAGGTTCGATGCTAGAGGTAGCGTTGCGTATCCTAAAAAGGTATTCACACATCCTCTAATTTCTAATGAAGATAATAAATTATCTGTGCTGTTATCCGTAGAAGAAAATCCCCATGCGAGTGTGAGTAATATCAGTTTAGATACGGGAATTAGTGAAACATCAGTTCGAAGAATACTGAAAAAATACAATTTTCATCCTTATCATATGGAACTTCATCAGCAGTTAAATGAAGATGACTTAGAGCATAGACTAGGATTTTGCCAAGAAATGAGACAAAGGCTCCAAATCCGCCCAGAAATGTTAGACTGTATTCTGTTTAGTGATGAGGCGTCATTTCGACACAATGGTTCACTTAACAGGCACAATATACATTATTATGCCACCGAAAATCCCCACTGGGTTAGATACATTGATCATCAACATCAGTGGTCATTAAATGTTTGGGGAGGCATACTAGGATCACATGTTATAGGACCGTATTTTTTCAATGGTAAATTGACTGGCGAAAGATACTTAGAATTTTTAAGAAATGAACTTCCGCTGCTTTTGGACGATGTTGATTTAGCAACTAGGCAACAGATGTACCTACAGCAGGACGGTGCGCCAGCACATTATCATCAAGCAGTCAGGAATTATTTGCAAGAGTGGCTTCCTGAAAGATGGATAGGGCGAGGAGGTCCTATCTCATGGCCTGCTAGGTCTCCTGATCTAACTCCGTTAGACTTTTTTCTGTGGGGACACATAAAACAACAGGTTTACTCAGTAGCACCAACAACAGCCGAAAATATGCAAATTAGAATTTCTCAAGCATTTAGAAATATTTCTCCTGAAATTTGGAACATGTTAGGATATCGTTTATTCGAAGACTTGACATTTGCATAGCAAATGATGGCCGAGTTTTTGAACATTTGTTGTAAATTTCCATTTTTGATATTACTTTGTGCTCATTTTCGTAGTGCAATATCAATGTATGAGTAGATGTAAAATAATTTCTACAAAATGTTATTAAAGATGTTAAATTTCAAACGTTAATTCGATGTTTCTTGAAAATTATTGGAGTTAGACAGCCATACCCTTATATCAAATGAAAGCTAGAAGTGCCCTTATTAACAATTGGTAATAATATACAGGGTGTTCCATTTGAAAAAATTGAGAAAAATCAGTATTCGCGTATGGTGAACACCCTGTATAACAGATCGATGTAGCTTAAAATTAATACCTCGGAATAAAAGTATACTAACGTGGAAAACTTCATGATAAGCACGATATTTCTAAACACTATACTAACCAATCCACATCCTGCTAGATTATGGCATTTTTTCCAATTGATGCGTCCATAACTCCCAAAACGTAAGCTTTAGGTCAATACAATCCCATATGAAATCCCAATATTTTTAATTGCGCAATTCAAAAATCACATAATATACCGGGTGTTCCATTTAAAAAAATACAACTTTGACATCACACTCCTTTCCTGAACACTTTGTATAATTACCAATAATTTTATTTTGTGCTCTTACTAGTCGGCTACCACCTACATTACATAACTTTTCGAATTTTGCAATATTAAAGCCGTAATATGACAATCCCAGACGGATGGCGGACCCTGTATATGTGCACATATGCCGATATCCATTTTATTTGATTTTTTTCATTTGTACTTAATTATATTGCACCGTACGTTTAATAACATAGAAATTAAACACAAATAAATAAATAAATAGATTTGATGTTATTAATATCAAATAATTTTGTAATATGTGTATATTTATAACATGACAACTTACCCAGACCACAGTTACTATTGCTACTAACTTATAAACAAATACTGGAATTTAAAAACTTCAATGTCACAGATAACATTTACGCAGAATTTGGGAATTCAAACATTTGCATTTGCATATTCATAAAATCAAATTTCTAAATAGTTTAACAGTTGATATGGTAAAAGTGAACTTATGTCTGAGAATCATACATAAAAGATACATTAAATATTTATTTAACGTATGTTCATATATGGAAATTGTTTTATCAAATAGTGAATTCGAATACTTCACAATGTCTTAGGCCCGGAATAGCTTGTACAGTTCTGTGTAATAAACCGGCGTACACTTAATATACGATTATGTAAATATGACTGTTGTTTTCAACTTGTCATTAGCGTCGATTCAATTTGTCATACTTAACTGACAGTTACAAATATTCAATATGCTCGCTTCTTTAGATTTGATAAGTAAGGCTCGTATTATAGCGAAAATCGAAGATAACTCGGTCAATTAGAGCAGTAGCACAGCAATTTGGCATACATTAATCTACTGTGGTAAAAATTCAGAAACGCCCGAAAAAGATGCGCTGCTTTTACAATATTTAAGTGAAACCCCTTTGATACCGTTAGATATGCTAAAGTTGCAGTAAATTTTCGTGGTTCACGATCCACACCTTGTCGAAGAATTTGTCAAATGAAATTTCCTTTTTGTCAAATTACTTTCCTTTCTATCAATTGCTTTTCTTGTTGTATGTAGATATGTATACCTCCTACTTTCTATAAAAAATTTTTTTTAGCAATTTACACATTAAAGTGACAAACTTATTTATATTATAAGTGCAGTCCAACGGCAACAAAAATTATTATATGCTCAACAAGAACATATTTGTCACTGGGCTAGTTACAAGAAAATTGCTTGAACCAATGGCCACATCTTCAACAAATATCACTATCTACGATTAATAGAGCAACTTTTATTATTGTGTTAAAAAAGTGTCATTTGTTCTTGAAAGCAAAAATACAGCGGACATTAAGCTCGCTTTGCTTACGCAGTGCAGTATAACAGAATGATCTTGGAAGGAGAAAAAATGTTCTTCAGATTCTCATAAAGTTAATTTAACATTTACATAATCACAGTGTAGAAGGTGATCATATTCTTGTGGACAATGTAAGATTCCATAGAAGCGAGGAAGTTGGCCCTGATTAGAGGTCATGCATGGTTATTTTCCAATGTTTCTTCCTACTTACATACAGCCCTTCTCTAAACCCAATAGAAGTGTTATTTAACCAGTGAAAGCAAATAATAAAAAGAACACAGCCAACCAGTGAAAATGAGTTATATGAGGCAGTACACAATGCATCTGAGCGTATAAGTCCACAAAATTTTTTCACTTATGTTCACCACATGGAAACATATACTGTTTAAAAATAAATTTTGAATTAAGTTATGTTTATATTACATAGATACAATATATATATATTATATATATATGTTCTCTTTCAGGTTTCCGCGGGTAGTAGTATGTGTTGTCACTGGATTCCGGGTTTTCTTCCGCGTTTCCACTGCTTGGTCTTTGGAAAGACCGATGCTGGTTTCTTGACGACGTTTCGGCAGTGATTTTGCCGAAACGTCGTCAAGAAACCAGCATCGGTCTTTCCAAAGACCAAGCAGTGGAAACGCGGAAGAAAACCCGGAATCCAGTGACAACACATTATATATATATTGACATGGTTTAAAATAACCATGCCATATTTATAATATTTAAAGTTTCGAATGCTTGGAATTTTAAAATATTGATCTTAGTGTAGGTGTGGAATTTATTGTCTAAATTATAATTTACTACGTTAATAGAGATGATGAGATTTCTTGGTTGATTTGGTTTAGTCGTAGAACGAACGATTTTCTTTCTTCTATCTTGTATTTGTAAAATCTGTTAAAAAGAAATGAAATAATATAAGTATTGTTCTAAAATATTATGTAATATGTTTTTTGTACAAAATTGTTTAATTTACGAAGATATGTCAAGTATAATGGATAAAACTAATTGATTTTGAGTAGGAACAAATTTAAATTAAGATTCCCGCAAGTATTTTGAATAAGTGGAAGTGACAGTTAATTTTGACAGTTCCTGTATAGGTATTTTTAAATAGTATGTAAATGGAAAAAAATGCATTATAAGAAGGTTTTAAAATTAGAAAAAGAATAAATAATGTGTGGAATATCAAATTTTATGGATAAATATTAAAAAGATAAATAATAGATAGACATATTGATTTATAAAAGGTATGTGTAGAGATCTCATTGGAGAATTTAAAAAAATAAGTAATAATGTTGCCAAGGCGATTTGTTTAAAAAAAAAACAGGAGATGAAAAATAATTTTCATACGAAGCGGTTGTGTAAATTCGGGATTCAAGAGAATTTTCCTGATATTTACATATTTAAAATACGAACAGTGTTTATTACTGTTAGAATAAAATATTCTAACAGATTGATACGTAAATTTTGATAATCAAAGTGAAGTGCAAGAAAATTAATAACTAACAGTCATAAAATCATTAATTGTTATTGAATACCAAATATACTGGAATAAGAAATATAATATAAAGTGATAAAAGTACTTACATTTGTAAAATTCATCCAAAGGAAGAAGGTTTTGTATTTAAAGTCAAGAATTTCTATTTGACTAGAAATTTAAAAGAGACAAGAAGGGTTATTGCTGAATTTTCCTAGTTCCGGAGGTCCAGTTCATTGTATAGGTGTAATTCCATCATAGGAATCCAGCGAGGTTAGAAACGAATTTACTGAGTCCGAACGTGTATATCTAAGAGGTTATTGCTGAATTTTCAAGAGGAAAACCATAGTTCCGGAGATCCAGTTCATTGTATAGGTGTAATTTCATCATAGGAATCCAGCGAGGTTAGAAGCGAATTTACTGAGTCCGAACGTGTATATCTAAGAGGAGCCCAGCGAGAACAGAAGCAGCACATCGAGAGTGCAGAGAAAGTCCCAGGTCATCGTAGGTGAGAAGATATCGGAGAAGATTATGTAAATCACGATACCAATACACTTCATGGAGGTAGAACCTACAAGTTAATATAAATTAATATTTGAGGTAATATAAATCATATTGATACTATTTGTTTCAAAATTAATATATTTTACATTAATATTTAAATAAGTTAGAGCTATTTGAATTTGAATATAAGTTTCAGAACAATATAAGAAAGGTAATACCTTATTGGTAGTATTATTCCACATCGAATCCAGAGAAATCTCTACATAATTTGAATAGGTATTTTAAAATTTCAAAGCATTATTTATCGGTCGTTAATTATACTTAAAATGTCGTAAGAAACACACTAGACATAAATGTGTCACTTTTTATAACGGTTTATTTCCATAATAAAATTATGCATATCTTCATCATGATTAAACAATTTTCTGAACCATAATTTTATTGTTGTTACAATATCGAACATTTTTTTAATATACTCTATTTATTTTGAGATTGTTGTTTTTTCTACATTAGAAGTACTATTTGTTTTTATGCTTTAATATCTCATCTGGTAATGACAGGCACATTAACCTATAAAGAAAACAAATATCAAATTAATATCATCTGGAGAAAATTATATAGAATAAGAAATACCTACATGTTCACATAGTTGTAAAAATAATCAAGTACACATAACCAGTCACAACGGATCCAAATTAAACGATTAATCCTGAGATTAAGAGTCATGTTAGTTAAAGAATTTTGTAAACGTATCAATAGTACACGAGATACAAATAAAGGTTAGGAATTAATGCCATAATACGTCAAGAACCCACCCGCATTTATATTGTATAGGTATAGTTCATTTAAAGTATAGTACCACCAGTACAATAAAGCATTAGGAAAAGGAAAAGTATTTTAATTTAAATTATTTAAGCTGAGTTTGGAGTTTATATTAATTATCTATAAATATTAATATGTTATAATCGATTCACAGTGCAACCTAGTGAATGTTAATTTTCATTTCTAAATAGTAGGAGGTCATTGATAGCTAGCATAGGGAAATTATAGTACTGGGCTATTTCGGAGCAAATTAATGAATTATTGAGTTAGTCACATAATAGGGCATTTAAATAGTAACATTAGGACAAAGGTATCAATACATTTTTGGCTGGCCCAACTTGGGACAACAATACAAATACATTTTTAGCGCCCGAACATGGGGCATTATTAGGAAATTATATATTGTAGAGGATATTCATTTACATATCAAACACAATACTAATACAATATATATATATATATATATATATATATATATATATATATATATAATTATATTGAAGAGAAAGCAAGAAGTCTTTGCCGTTAGAACACAGCAATAATAGGTTCTTGGGGAATCTAGCAATCATAAACTGGTTGTGCTTTAGTTCTTTATTCTTTCTGCCAATATTTCGTACATATGATCGTGTACTTCATCAGGGCATCAACTGTGGAAGCAGATCACAAGAATTGAGTGTGTTGATATATTAAAAGTTTACAAATGTACTTACAATGCGAACTGTTTATGTGGACAATATCACATGATACAGAAGTGCATGTTTCTTTAGGATTGATTTTCATTAACATTATTGGTCTTAACAGTGGTTATGATAATGATGTTCACAGATTAAAATTCATTAAAAACTCTAGACGGAACATAACAAAAAAACACGTTAAAATTATTCTGGTTAACACCTCGTTACATTTTTAAAAGAATATGAATTTCAGATCAGACATTGATAACCTCAATTCAGTATATGCGTTTCTTTTAACACTTGGTGCATCTGGCAACAGAACAATAAATGTAACTTTGCAGTCAACCAATGAATAATCTTGTTTTAGAACTAAGAGTTAACATTCACACACGATAACACAAACTTTAATCATGCATTCTATTACACAGTTTTGTATTGTCAATTTAGATTACCTTTAAATCATCAATTTCGCGGTTTATTTTGAAATTATATTTTCATGCATACTTTGATATGTCAAATTAAAATACACATAGGGTTTTCGATGCTGTTGTGTTTCTCACTAGACAACAATGTTGGAGGTTGGTATTGATGCGCACAGATGATCGAGTTGACATCCATCTATTACTTGACATTTTGTTCTTGACCGTTCAATGATACACTTTACACTACAGTGTTTTCAAAAAAGAAAAATTATATTCTTTTAAAAATGTAACGAGGTGTTAACCAGAATAATTTTAACGTGTTTTTTTGTTATGTTCCGTCTAGAGTTTTTAATGAATTTTAATCTGTGAACATCATTATCATAACCACTGTTAAGACCAATAATGTTAATGAAAATCAATCCTAAAGAAACATGCACTTCTGTATCATGTGATATTGTCCACATAAACAGTTCGCATTGTAAGTACATTTGTAAACTTTTAATATATCAACACACTCAATTCTTGTGATCTGCTTCCACAGTTGATGCCCTGATGAAGTACACGATCATATGTACGAAATATTGGCAGAAAGAATAAAGAACTAAAGCACAACCAGTTTATGATTGCTAGATTCCCCAAGAACCTATTATTTCTATATATATATATATATATATATATTACGAAAGAGTGGACGTTTCAGTGTAAATGTATGGGCTTGGTGCAGCTATGAAGGGCTAGGAGTTTGCTACAAAATAGACGGGCGGTTAAACGCTGAAAACTACATCCATATTCTAGGAAACGTTAATGGTGCCTTCTGTTCTTCAATTATATCCTGAAAATTTTATTTATCAACATGACAATTATTGTCCTGTGCACATGGCTAATATATTGTTAGAACATGGTTTGGTAATAATAATATCAAAACATTGCCGTGGCTTGCTAACAGCACAGATCTGAACCCTATTGAGAATATATGGGGTTTATGAACGGAGAAAATGTATACCCAAAATATTCGCTTTCTAAATGTGAATCATCTTTGGGATACAATAGAAAATGCGTGGGAAGAATTAGCGGCGGATGAAAATTATATGCGGCAATTAATTAATTTAATACCCCATCGTTTAGATAAAGTCATTGAAGGAAATTATATAATATAATAAATTCTATTTAGTGTTAAGATAATATCTTAACGATAATTTTAAATAAAATAATCACCAAGATAAAAGATACTCGGAACCAATCATTTTGACAACCAGTATCAATAATGAAGGCATTATTTAACCTTGTAAATATGGGACAAAAGAAGCCATTTTCACACTGGCAAAATAATGTCAAAATTAGCAATAATATAGTTGGTCCAACTTAAATGGAACACCATACTGCATTCATAACGTGTAAGTTCCTAGTAATTATTATGACAATTATATCTAATCATATTTAGCAAACCTGATGGGATACAACAAAATAGGGAATAAGTTTAGACGAATTTATAAAAAATCAGAAGTACTGAGAAGTGGGTTTGAGAAAAAATTATAAACAAAATGTTACGTAATTCCTTCCGGAAATAGGTTTTTAATCTTATTGAAAATCAGTTTTTTGCGAATATCTTGCATGTCATGCTTTCTAGACAAATATATTGAGAATCTAATATTATATTATTCTATGAGTTGGTAAAGTTGGCTATAACTTATGGGATTAATCCGAATGAGTAATAGCCGTTACCCGCAAATGAAATTTATCTACAAATTCCCGAGAAAAACAATAAGCTATATCAAGTAAGATTTATCAAACATAGAAGTAATTAGTTATAGGATCAATTTCTGTTGACATGGCGATTAGAATTAATAGAAATATAAGTGTAGTTATTAAAAGTTACAGGTGCGCGATATGAATCAAAATAAAGATAAAAATCAGAAATTACCACCAAATTATTTGTGTTTATAAAAGCTACATATCATCCACCCACTTGCGTCATCATAATAAAGACATTTCTATCTTTATGACTATTTACATTTAAGGATCCTATATAGTGGATCGGAAATGTAATATGGTTGCATAGCACATAATTTAATAAGTCAAGGATGTCCGAGTACTTATTACACATAGGGAATATATAATAAATATTTGAAATAAAAACTCAATATCTAAGCGAATAAAAATTCATTTATGACCAAATATTTACACATTTGTAACCGCGGGAAAGATTTTTACTAGAATAACAATTCGTTGTAATGTGGGTTGCCTAGTTTTAATTTATTTTATATATATTTAAAACAAAGTAAAGTATAGTTGAACGAAAAATAAGTACAGAGTGGGGTAGCTTTTTATTCAATTTATAACGTGAACTCAAGCAAACAAATCTTCTCCGAAGGATTTTTGAGAAAACTTGTTTTTAATATTTTGACATATTAATTAATTTTCATTAATCCGATAATTTTTTTTCTAAATTTGATTCTTCAGCGGGGTAGATTACTAAATTCTTCATAAGTTGTCGTTGAAAGGTTTTCTCCAAATTTAAAATCAACAAAAATATCTTGCATCTAAGATCTGCTATTTTTCCATTGTTGACAGATCCACTATATAGGACGCTTAATTTTGACATAATGATTGAGTAATATGATTCCATCGAATTGTCAGTATTATTCAATTGTCAATAGTAAAAACTAGGGATCGAACGTCACGAGTACATTTTCATTGATGAATAATTATCACTCATTATGAGTGATGATAGGAATTGGTAGTCATACATTGCAGGACTGGACTTAAACGAATAATGTAATTCTAAATTGGGCAGAGTAATAGTGATATCACCCAATTTCGAATTTCATTATTCATTTAAGTTCAGTCTTGCAATGTACTACCGACTGCTGATCCCAATAACTACCACCATTTTTTATCAAAATTCTTTTAGTAATCAATACCGCGAGATCAAAAATTATATTGATAAAGGTTTGCCATGGAATGTAAAACGTCTGTCTTCAGTTATATCATTAATTCTCATACTATCATTAATATTTGTCAGTATCAGAGATAATGATATAACTTAAGACAGACGTTCTACATTCCATGGTAAACCTTTATCAATATTGTAACGAAATATTTTCACGAAAAAGAAAAGTAAACATCGGCGCGGCGACGTTAAAAACCCATTGTAAATAAGTCGTAAATCATACACACAGTACGATGTAGACCGTCTCTAGTATATCCCCGACTCATCGAGAAGAAAGAGAGAATTTTCTAGTATATTGCTAGACTTTTTGTATGCAGATATAAAAGCCGCTGGGTGCCGGAATGATTCATTACACCCCTTACGCAGATATAATAAAGCACAAATGTGCACAACAGTGACATATACCGATCGATCGTATACAGAATATGAGTAAAAAGCTATACAGTTTAACTCGAAAATCCGAAAAAGAAGAAGAAGGAAATGATTCATTCATTCAGTAATATACGTACAGTGTAAATAAATATAAATATAGTGAATGGTGTAGTGTTATTACAGTTCTAGAAATACATAAATAGTAGTGATAGAAATAAATACGTGTGTTAATTTAAATTGTAGTAGTTTTAAGTGCGATACCTTTATTTTATATTTTTATATTGTGATTAGTTTTAAGTGTAGCGAGCTTAAAAAATATTTTCGACGAATTAAACACTATAATTGTTCTACGACATCGCTTATGACATAATTGTTAAGATCTAAATCACTTTCTAAATCGGAAATAATGATAAAGCTATGAGGAAACTGAAGTGATTTAATAATGACGCGATACAGCGATTGCAATAGACGGGGCTAAAAATTAGTAAGAAATTTTCGTCTCTAGCGACGAAAATATTATAGTTAGCGTTATGGGGTTTTCTCTTACTGAAGACGGAAGTCAAATTTTTGCTGGAGTATTCCATAACCAATATTTTTTTTTATAAAGGGTCTTAGAAATAATATTTAAAGCTTGATTTTGAATAATTTTTACATTTAAAAACTTTAAAATTCGAACTTCCGATTCCTAGTCGGCTGCGTTCCCTAATGTAAAAAAAAAAAAAAAATTAAAAAAAATTAAAATTAACAATTTTCCTAATTAAATAATTATCAGTGCTAAAATTAGAAAATTGTAATTAGAATTTTCAACACTGAGAAAAACTACTTTTAAAGTAATTTAAAAATTTAGTAATACGTCGCCGTCGGTCTGGCGGGACATATAATCATCTGTTTCTTGATATAATTCATTACGAATTACAGACGCGCACTCAGACACCCACGGTAGCGTAATGCTAGCGAAACAGACTAGAGATATGGAGGTCTTGGGTTCGCTACTCAGCCACGGGTAATTTTTAAAACTAAATATTTACCTAATTAAATAATTATCAGTGCTAAAAGCAGAAATGTACAACTAGAATTTTCAGCATTGAGAAAAACTAAAAAGTAGTTTAAAATTTTAGTTATTAAAACTTAAATTGAAACAACTTTTGTATGATAAATTCGGAACGTTTGTACGTATAAGATGTAGGCACCACACAGCTTGGCGCCTCCACCTAATTTTTCGTTGAGTTCCGCTAAACACAACAAAAAAAATGTTTTCTTGCTACTTTTTTTATACCAATTATTATTTACAATACAGGAAACTTTACAAATACCTTTATTTGTAAAAAAATATCGCACGTTAGATATGTCGTTATGACATATTTGAAATGTCATTTCTAACATATTTAATTAAAATCAAATCAATTTCGTCTTCCTAATATTCTTTTGATAATGTGCTAAAATATGAATTAAACATTTATAATTCAAATTCATGTCATTTGTATTTAGGAGGATTTTGTTTTTTACAATATTTTTTGCTTTGATACTTGTAATTGTTATTCCAAATATGCACATGGTTAATACCATGCGCGTAACTAATAAACATAGATACAAATCTCATAATTCTTTTTTTCCAACATTTAATGTTGAAATTGAACACGAATTAAATTTTTATTATAAATATTGTTCTATATTTTAATTTACAATTGTAGAGTGGAAATTAGAAAGGGCCTAATTGCCATTTTTAACGAAATTGAGTTAACAACATAGAAAGGTTCTAAATATTATACTTTATGTCCTGTGAAAAGCCATAAGTGGCAAAGTTAAAATTTAATTGTCAGGAGGTAGTAATAGATGTCGCTTGGCGTATGTGAACAAGCGTTTTTATTTCATAGGTCCTAAGTCCATCACAGAATATTGCCAGTTTGTTTTAAAATCGGCAGGTGTTAGTTATGTGTTTTGTGTGTTTGTATATTAAAATGGAAGGAAATTAAAGAATAAGAAAAGGTAAAGGTAGTGGGCTCATATCATACTGAACAGAAGCATTTAAAATGGAATGGAAAGTCGTACAAAACGTATAAAAACAAAATGGTACCTGAAAAAACCATTCCCAAAGAGCAGGTTAGGTATACAAACATAATGTTTCCCTTTCTGGTTCTAATCTTGAAAATATGTTATATGTAGGTATCATGTAAATGCAAGCTGGGATGTAAAGATGTTACATACGAAGACGTTCCCTTTGGGAAAAGTTTTATTGTCAAGATGCTAAAACACAAGGGACGTTGTTAATGGGTTTAATGAGTATTTGTGCTGTGCAAAGAAGGCGGCACGGTTCATATGAGGATCCGCAAAGCAGTCGACGTCAGGCCACTACAGCTTATTCCGTTGCTGATGGTACAGGAAAATTTGTTCGTGTATGTAAAAAACTTTTCCAAGACACCTTCGCTGTTAATGATAAAAAAATTCGCGTACTTATTGAAAAAAGAAAATGGGTGAAGCCTGTTATAACGATAAACGTACCAGACATGCTGCGCCAAAATATTCTGAATTTGACCGGTCGTTAGTCAAGGCTCATATTAACAGGATCCCAAGGGAAGTTGGCCATTACTCAAGATCTAAATCGGAAAAGGAGTACATTAGCCCCGACTTAAATATTCACAGACTGTTTAAAGCATTTCTGCAATTGCAGCCTGATTCAATAGTCACCTATAAATTTTACAGGTCTGTTTTCATAAAGAATTTTCCCAATCTGTGTTTTCACAGACCACGTGTTGATACGTGCAGCACATGTGATAAACTTGACTGTCAAATCAAGGCCAACATTGAGTCAAGTCAATCTGCTAAAACTCAGCTGGAACTTCATCACCGCAAGGCCGAGAGAGCAAGAGAAGTGCTAAAAGAAGATATGATTGAGTCTCAAGAAGCCGAAAGCATCAAGTGTTGTTTATCCATGGACCTACAACAGGTCATGTTTGTTCCATCACTGACCCACAGCGATATGTTTTACCTCTCACAGCTATCGTGCTACAACTTAGGTGTTCATATTGGCGATACGAATGAATCCTACATGTGTATGTGGCACGAGGGTGTAGCGTCTCGCGGAGCTAACGAAATTGCGTCATGCCTCCTCCATCTTGCTAATCAAGGATTGATTTTTAAGAACCATTTAGTAATATGGTGTGATAATAGCGGGGGCCAGAACAAGAATAGAATTTTATTATTTACCTTAATGTTTTTAGTAGCCAATGGTGTTTTTGAGACTATCGAGCAGAAATTTCTTATCCGCGGCCATAGTTTCATGCCCTGCGATAGGGACTTTGCTTTGATAGAAAAGCGTAAGAAGGTAGCTAAAGCATATGTTCCCTCGGACCTACACACAATAGTTAAATCAGCAAGGTACTCTCCTCCATTCAATATTGTTGACATGACAATTTCTGGCTTTTGGGACCTAAAAAAAGCTGCGGATGCATATATTAACACCACAAAGTTAAATATAAGTAAAGCTTCAGTGATAACCATTGAAGAGGCTAATCTTCCATTTATTAAAATGAAGACCACTTTCTCTAATATTCAGGAAGCAGTGAAAGTCAATGTTTTAAAGAAAGTAAAAACTTTAGCTGACCTTAGACGGGCTAACATAATCAAGCTGCCGCCAGAAAGTAAAGTGTCTGAAAATAAAAAGGTTTCTCTTCGAAGCACACCAACGTTTCTATAAAGAGCTACTTCACATTGACGAAAATGTTTCAGAAAATCTAGAAAACGCCTGAAATTAACAATTTTTTACTAAAGAATGTCGATGACACTTACGCCCTTTCCAAATTTTGCACTTCTGTTTTTGTTTATATTGGTTATAGAACGTTATTTTGATAATAATTTTTGCTAATAAGTATGTTTTAAGTTTTGTACTACTTGCATATATTTCATAAACGTTTATCAAAAAATTTTCTATGTCTACACTTAATTTTGAACTTTGCCCGTTTTGTTTTTCGCGATTATTTCTGAATTTTGTTTTTGGCACCTACGCCCTTTCTAATTTCCAATTCAATGATGGATTAGTGTTCCTATTTACGTTTATCAATTAGTAAAAACTTGCATAGTTCTCGATATATTTGGATTTAACGTTATGTAGTAAAAAGCGTCACGTTTTTGAGAAAAAGCGAAAGTTTCAATCAGACTAGATATTTGGTCTTACTCCTATGTTTAGCGATGAATTTGACAAAGTAATAATGTATAGAGTATTGTATTTAAAGTAAATTAAACCTGGTACATCCTGTTTAATTGAAAATAATCGTAAAATACGGTAAATATAGAGCACTTTTGATTTTAATTTTTGTTTGATAATGCGGTGTGTGACGAAAGCTAATATTTAAATATTTATTATGTGTAAAGAAATATTTTACTTACTTAGTATGTTCTACGAGTAATGCACCAATTCCTTTTCCGCCACATGTTCTATCAACTGATAAAATATCGATGTATATGACCTTTTTTACGTCAGGAAATTTTTCGAAAACTTTAGCTTCATCATATGTAAATCCTAGTAAGTTTGTGATTTTGCTAAAAAGTGGATCCTTCACTTCTTCGTCCTCATCATTTTCCGTTTTAACACTGTTTATGCAAACGCCAAGCAATTTTCCGTTACCATCTCGAAGTACAAAAGAGAGATTTTGATCTAAATTTTTTGTAGAAAATTTCTCTAGAGTCGCTAACGCGTCAGGGTTGTCACTAATCTTTAAATAATCTGTTATTGGTTCATCTACGTAAAAATTCTTTCTAAGAAATTCTATAATCCATGGTTTATCTTTCTCGTTGACGTATTCAATTTTAAAATCTTCGGAGGACATCGCCCTATCAATGGAAATAGAGGTATAAATAAAGATAAGATATCAAAACATAAATAGCGTTTATAGTAAATACGATGGATGTTCTCTTTCCGCTGAGCCTATCTAGTAGGCGATCATATTTTGCGACGAATTTTGTATAACAATTTCAATCAGTTTAGCTATAGTGATAGTTGTCAAATATACCTGATTGTAAGTTACATTAGGTCAAAGTGCTTCTTTTGCTAATAAATCATAGAACTGAAATAGGAACATTATCGAACGGTGATTTTTTTACAATTTCAAGCGTACTACAACAATATAATATACAATTATAAAGAATGTTGTGAGGAAGTCAATCGAGTGTATGGTGACAAGTCGTTTTGCTTCGCTACCGTAAAGCGGTGGTACAATGAATTTCGGCTTTCCTAAATGACAGTTTTCGAGCTTCTAAGCCAAACACTGCAGATACAGAAAAAATTATTGATTGCTCTTATTTGGAACATGATTGTAGAAGGCCGGCATACTACTGTCATAAGCATTCAAGCAACCTTAAAGATTAGCTTGAAAGTAATTAACATTATTTTACACAAACATTTGAAGGTCCGTAAGCTTTGTTCTTTGTGGATTCCCCACAACTTTACTTCAATTCAAAAAGAAAACCGTCTGAGATCGTGCAGATCTATATTAGATTGCTTTAACCGTGGATTGTCTCATTTGGTGTACAACATCATCAGAGGTGATGAAACATGGGTATACTGCCATGATCCCGAAAAAAGCAACAATCGACAGTCTGGGTCTTTGAAAATGAGTCGGCTCCAACAAAAGTTATTCGTGCGAAAAGTCGAAATAAGAAGATGGTCGCCACATTTTTTGAAATTACGATGCATGTTTCCACTGTAGCACTGGAGGATAGACGTACTGTTAATTCAGAAAGGTGCACTATAGTTTGTTTGCCTCAAGTTCTCCAAAATGTTCACGAAAAAACGTTCAAGAGGAAGGATCATCTTACATCAAGAAAACGTTTGGGCCCACACTGCCGCTCGAACAACTGATTATTTGAATGCCCAAAACATAGAAATAATGGGTCATTCACCGTATAGTCTAGGCCTGGCACTTAATGGCTTCTTCTTATTTCCGCGGGTGAAGAATAAATTACAAGGTTTGAAATAAACAAACTACGGCCAGAAGATTGGAGAAAATGTTTTCAAGACTGGCTTTCACGGATGCAAAAATGCATTGACTGTGGAAGAGAATACTTTGGAAAATTATAAATAATTGCATTTTGTAAAAAATTGTATTGTTCTTTACCAGGCTCAGCGGAAGGAGAATAACCCTCAATGTACCTTGGATTTGAAATTTTTATTTCTACTTTATTTTGAGAAATTATGGACCAGTTTAAATTATCTTTCAGCAAAATAATGTACTATAGCAAAATAAAGCGACTCAGTTGTTCTTTTTTTTTTGGTATGCACACATTTTTTTTTTGCAGTCAAAGCTGACCTTCCGTATAATAAAAGTAAATTTGATGACAACTCGTAAATTATAACTTCCGTAGAATTGAATTTAAGGTAAAGTAAGAAAATCTCACGTACTTGTACATGTTACTAATTTGAATAAATAGTTCTTAGTGATAGAAAGTGTAGTTAATTAACATACATAATTATATATCGCGAAAATTGTATTTGATGTTTGTACATATATAGCAATAGAATAATTTTAGAAACAAATTATAACTAGATCTAATACTTCAAATTTATATTGTAATAAGTGTGCAATTAAGTGCTTTTCAAACAAACATGCCTTGTATGTAATCTGAACAAGTTTAATTGTTTATATCGTCATTATTTATTATCGGTAACAGGGTTTGGCTAGATAAAGTATGAATTATACTCTAATAAAAATAATTTGGCCTTAATTTCTTAATTGAAGTATTTTAGCTAAAGAGTAAATACGTTTTAAAACAGGTAGATATAATTATAAGTTGCTATATTATATTACAAACTAAAAGAATAATTTTAGGTAATTCAAATATTAGTACCAAAATAGGAAATTTTTCATAAGCCTTTCGACTATATCTCGACATCTTATGCATTGAAAACCATGTTTTCCTTATACAGGCTGTTTCGGAATTGCACGGCACTATTGTAGATACTTGTTCTCCAGCATAAAATAAACAAAAAAGTCTATATAAACATATGTCTCAAATTAATTTATTACTAAGATATTGGAGCATAAAGATATTTATTTAACAGTGCAACATCCAAAAAAACTGTTTAAAGTGGCCACCGTTTTGTTGAATGCAGCATTCAGCACGACAAATTCATGCTTCTTTAGCACATCGTATAGCATCAGGATGATTCTTGATAGTTGGTGCGTATTCCACGATGCGATTACTAAACTCTGATTATTCCCGATCTCCCGATCTAACGACGAGCCCTTAGATCGGTAGTTTAGTAATCGCATCGTGGAAGCCTCAGCAGCTATCAAGGATTATCTTGATGCTATACGAAGTGCCAAGGAAGAATGAATTTGCCGTGCTGAATGCTGCATTCAACAAAACGGTGGCCACTTTAAACAGTTCTTTTGGATGTTGTATTGTTAAATAAATATCTTTATGCTCCAATATCTTAGTAATAAATTAATTTGAGACATATGTTTATATAGACTTTTTTGTTTATTTCATGTTGGAGAACAAGTACCTACAATAATGCCATGCAATTCTGAAACACCCTATATATCTAAATATACCGTGAAATATAGTCTTCATTTTAAAATTAAGTATGAAGACAGCATTTATTCATTGAAGAGCTTATAACACTGTAAATAACTTCTCTTAGTTAATATACAGGGTGTATTTGAAATAAGGGGACAGAGTATGATAAATGGAAAGGTGCAATTATGTAGATTATAAATCCCAAAAATTGTGAGTCAATTACGACACGAACGCCAAAATTAAAAACCCCGAAAAGTGTTTAATGTGCCGCCTATGGATTTAGCATGTGCCTATATGTCGTAGGTATCGCGCCAGACGTCGACGGTTCCACACAGCTTGAGGAGACGTAATAATTTCCATCGAAGTAAATAAACACGCATAGATATACGCAATAACAGCTGTAGACGTTATAAAAACCCCAATGACTACTACTTACTGTTTCTTACTATTTCTAAACAGGTATTCATGCTAAGAGTCCAGCAACCTTAATATGAAATATCAGCTGTTAAAATATCTTATTTTTCAACAACGAGAATTTTTTTTATTGAGATGGAAAATTTAGATATTACGTTTTCTTCCGCTATTACTGTTATTATGATTAAATTCAACGACTTTTTACTTCTTATTTCTCACAAAAACAAATTTGTGTTGTAAAATTTGCCCAACTCTACTTATGAGAAACTTTTATTTTAATTGGATGCAAGTAAATTAAAAAAAACATAATTTATTTCAGTTCGTGTGTTGTGTAAGCAATAGTCGAAAAATCTTACGTGTGGATTTTTCGACTATTGCTCGAGACTGACCTCGCACGCCTTCACACTCCTACTTACTAACCCACTCTTCCATAGCCTACAGTCGTATTAAAGTGCAGTGGCGCGGCGAATATTTTAAAAATATCTTTGTAATTTTTAAAATTTGAATTTGCGCAAAATATTTTGGATTTGAGTTTGATAAAATTACATCTTTCCATTAATCATACTCTGCCCCCTTATTTCAAATACAGCCTGTATATGTTACATATCACTGCAAACGATTAGGGTTTTCCCTCTGTTGTTGACCACTGTTGAATATGCTTTATCATTTATATTTTATCAGAATTATGATTATCATGGGTCCGCATCATTTTATGCGGAGATTAAGTAAGGTGGCTTTATTTTCAAAATACAAATAATACAAAAATATATTTATTTTATAATTTGTTTATGAAGTGTTGATTATCGTTACTGCCTTTCTACTTTAAATAGTAATGTGCTTTAAGTTTGAACTGAAGGTATCAATTACCTTACCTTACCTTTCAGTTCATATGTAGCATAATTTTCAGATACTATATCAGTGTGTTATATTTACGTTCCTCTTTTGTTGATTATATGTAGAAATATCTTTGTATCTAAATTATTCAAATATCTGGTATAATAAATATTATGGCAATTTCAGAAACTAATCTGTTTTTCTGTTTCTTAATATATTTGCATAGTAATATTCTCTAGCTTTATGTATCATGTAATCATGAAATTAACATCTGTAAATCATAGACTGTCTAGTCATTAGTCCATTTTATTATGTAGTTAAGGCGCTTGCTGAATTCTGAACCTGGTCTGAAAGAAATTGCGGCGAAAATATTGTATCTATTCTTCTTCTACCAAAAGATGCACAATAATGTCGAGCACACCTTTAAGAACTAATTTTGTACAGTTTTTTATCTTTATCATCATAAATTGTAATGAAATATGATGAATTGTTTTCTTATTGAATAGAGTTTTGCCTATAGCACATGTGAAGCTTCTGCCATACATCTGTATGTATAATTTCATTAAATACGACGGCGTATTTTTATGTTATCTACCTAGCCATGAAGAAAAGCACATTAGAGAACAAAATTTTTTTATTTTTCTACATAACTCCCTTCAACACTAATACACTTATTCCATTTTTTTCCAGTTGCCCCATACGCTCAGAAAAAAATTGCTTCGGTAACCCCGCAAAATATTCTTCAACAGCTTCTTTGAGTTCTTCATCAGAAGCAAAACGCTTTCCTCTGAGATGCTTTTTTAAATTATCGAATAAGAAGAAGTCTGACGGAGCTAGGTCGGGGCTATAAGGTGGATGCCTTAACTCTATAAACCCACAGTCATTGATTATCTGCTGAACTTTGTTTGCCTTATGAATCCGACAATTGTCGTGCAGCAACAAATTTTTTTGTGGATAAGAATGCGGGCGTTTTTCCTCCAGAGCAGTTTGTAAACTTTTAATTGTGTTTCCGTAGGCCTCTCCATTTATGGTAGACCCTCTCGGCATATATTCAATAAGAAAAACTCCTTCAGCATCCCAGAAAACAGTTGTCATCAGTTTTTTCCAGAAAATTGTGTTTTGGCCTTTTTTGGTGGCGGAGAGCCCTTATGAACCCACTGCATGAATTCTTGTTTAGTAGGAGGGTCCCAGTAATATACCCAAGTCTCATACCCGATAATAATTCGAGATAAAAGTGTTTTGTCCCTTTCCAACTTGACCAAATTTTCTTGAGAAACTTCTTCTCTGCACAGTTTTTGTTCAGGTGTTAGCAATCTGGGTATCCACCGTACAGACACCTTCTTCATACCCAAATCGTCATGCAAAATTTTGAGAACACTTGTTTCGGATATGCAGACTTCACTGGCAATGACAGAGATTTTTACACGCCGATCTTTCAGTACCAAATTTTGGACTTTTTGCACAATGTTTTCAGTTCGAGCTTCAACAGGTCGTCCGGACTTTGGGTTATCATTGATTGACTCTCGGCCCCATCGAAAGAGTTTAGACCAATATTTTACTTGGAAATAAGATGGTACATCTTCCCCATATACAGCAACCATTCTTTCATGAATTGCTGTTGGACCATTGCCTTGCTTTGTGAGGAACTTTATTACGCTGCGATGTTCATCTTTAGTTTCACTCATTTTATGGAGAAATGGACCGTCTCAAATCTCTATACACAGCATAAATTAAACACAACTTAGCACATGGACTTCTAACAGTGACAGCAATTTTTCAATAATTTGTTTGACATCGTCACTCTTTTGTTTTATGGCTAGGTAGATAACATAAAAATACGCCATCGTAATTTTGTGATGCCCGAAGATCCAGCAGGCTAGTCAATAGGGCCTCCACGGACTAGGCACTTACCTGGAAACATTTCTAATTTATTGTCTGGTGTGATTTCATATGCCCTAAGTTTTAATCGGTTTTAGTAAGTCTAATCGTCAATGTGTTTTCTGAATCATATTCTGTTCGAAAATATGTGAAAGGTGGGACTAACTGTATTATTAGCAGGTATATCAGTTTCTCTGTAGAAGTTGTTTTGATTCTAACGCAAGGAAGTAGCTCCAAAATGAAGATGGTAAAATCGAATATTTGGTAAAGTGAGATAGAAAATATACCTACTCTTCAAATTACACATGCAGCATAAAGCCGTTTTCCGACATAAGAAGACGTCACATGTAAAGTTCCACATAAACCGGGAGTCAAATTGACTATAATAATATGATTCTTTAGGTTGTCAATAGCTAGAGGGACAGTGGTAAATTGGGCGCAAGATGCTATCTGTAATTGCTTTAGCAAGCGTTTATTATAATTGTAATATATGAAGACTGTAAAGTGCATGCGCTACCCCTCCCTTAGCAGTGTAGAGAGTGAATGAAGAATGTATAGACACTCGTATGTATATAGCTAAGGAACTTGTTTCAAATAAAGTAGTACCTATATAAATAAAGAGTGTTTTATTGTAAGATAATAGAGAGTAACAAGCAAGAATGTAACAGTGGCGACGAGGATAAAGAAAAAGTATAAATATATAGAGTGACTAAAGTGATGGAAGTAAAGAAATAAAGAAAAACCGGAAATAAAAATGGAAAGTAGCCACGAGGTCAGTCATATACCGAACTTTAAATTGAATGGTTCGGATTGGAAAATTTTTAAAGCAAGGCTATATAATTATTTCGAAGCAAACGATATAATTATAACGAAGAAGAAAAGAGCAATTTTATTAAATGCTTTAGATGAAGAATCATACAGGTTAGTCTGTAATTTATGTTCGCCAGCGTCCCCGGAAGAAAAAGAGTTCGATGAATTATTGGTAGTAATAGATAATTATTACGCGCCTAGAAAATCCATTTTTGTCGAAAGAATTAAATTTTATGAAGCTAAACGGGAGAGTGGAGAAGCTGTAAAAGATTGGGCGGCTAGAGTGAGAAGTTTAGCGGCTTCATGTGATTTCAAAGAGTATTTAGACACAGCGACTAGGGACAAATTCGTATGCGGCATCGGAAGAGGACCTGTTCTAGACCGATTATTAGAAGAAAAGTTATCATTGACGTTAGAAGAAGCGATCGGAATAGCGGAAGTTAAGATGGCGGCGCAAGCATCGTACGATATTCCAGTGGAGGCGAAGATCCACATGGTAAGGAAGCCGGAAGGCGACATGACGTAGTCCAATCACGTCATAAGTGGAGAAACTACAGCGCATCTAGCGGCGCAGCCAGTACTTGTCCCAAGCAAGAAGCTCCAGACAAGGATCAACCTCGTACCAGTAACAACAACAACAACGAGAGGCGATGCGGTGTATGCGGAAAAAAAGGACACAAAACAGATAAGTGTTATTTTAAAATGTATGATTGTAGAGTATGCCATAAAAGAGGACATTTAGCTAAAATGTGCAGAAATAAACAATGGTTTAGAGGATATTCTAATTTTGTAAATGTAAAAACCACTGATAATGAGGATGAATTAGTTCTATATAACATAGATACTAGAGAATCTGACGTACCTTATTATGTTAATGTTAGCTTAAATAATTATGAGATAAAGGGTCAAATAGATACAGGGTCGAGTGTGTCATTAATTTCAAATAAATTGTATAGGGAAAAGTTTAGTTACGTCAAGATAAATAGAGATACTAAGGTTTTATGTTTTTATAATGGAGACAGAGTTAAACCAGTGGGTATGTGTACTTTATTAGTTAATTATAAAGATAGAGAATGTCCTATAGAATTTTATATTATGGAAGGTGGTGGATGATCACCTCTTTTAGGTAGAGATTTTTTAAATAAATTTAAAATACATTTAAATATATCATATGTTAATGAGTCCAGAAATTTAAATTTAGATCAATTGTTGTTAGAATATAAACATTTATTTGATGGCAAATTAGGTCATTTTAACAAGGGTTTAGCTACCATAAAATTAAAAGATGCTAATGTTACTCCTAAATTTATAAAAGCACGACCAGTACCTTATGCCATCAGATCTGAAGTTGAATCTGAAATTAAACGATTAATTTCTTTAGGTATACTGTCGTCAGTGGACTTTAGCGAGTGGTCTTCACCTGTAGTGCCGGTAGTAAAGAAAGATGGGTCATTACGTTTGTGTGGCGATTACAAAGGAACTTTAAATCCTGTAATTGAAGTAGATCAATTCCCAATTCCAAGAATAGAGGACATTTTCAGCACGCTACAAGGAGGAAAGTATTTTTCAAAACTAGACATGGGTCAGGCTTATCAACAAATTGAATTGGATGAAAAATCTAAAGATTTATTAACAATATCGACACATTTGGGCTTGTTTAAGCAGAATAGTCTTCCTTTTGGCATTGCTTCAGCACCATCAAAATTTCAGAAAATTATGCAATCATTACTAGGAGGTATGGAAGGAGTTATATATTTTTTAGATGATATTTTAGTAACGGGTAAAGATAATTCCGAACATTGTAATAGATTAAAGTTCGTTTTTGATAAGTTAAGTAAAGCAGGACTGAAATTAAATAAAGATAAATGTAATTTTTTTCAAAAGGAAATTGAGTATTTAGGGTATGTTATAAATTCTGAGGGGCTTCACCCCAGTAAAAGTAAAACAGAGACAATAGAAAAAGTACAGAGGCCCAAGCGTATTTGTGAATTAAAATCATTTTTAGGAATGATAAATTATTATGGAAAGTTTTTAAATCAATTATCAACAGTTTTATATCCTTTATATCAATTGTTAAAGAAAGATGTACAATGGTATTGGTCAGAAGATTGTGAACGGGCTTTTAATGAAGTAAAGAAAATGTTAATATCCGCTGAAATTTTAGTTCATTTTGATTCAAATTTACCTATCAGATTAACTACAGATGCATCATCATCTGGGGTAGGTGCTATTCTGAGTCACGTTTATCCCTCAAATGTAGAAAGACCGATAGCTTATGCGTCGCGTACATTGTCAAATGCAGAGAAACACTATTCTCAAATAGAAAAGGAAAGTTTAGCAATAATCTTCGGAGTTTTAAAATTTAATCAGTATTTGCTGGGTCGGAGATTTGAGTTACTTACAGATCATAAATCGTTAGTGTCAATTTTTGGGGAGAAGAAAGGTATTCCTGAATTTTCAGCGAACAGGCTTAGACGTTGGGCGGTTATTTTATCTAATTATAATTATGACATAAAATATGTGAATTCAAAGCAAAACGCTGCAGATTGTTTATCAAGAATGTTAGGAAAAGATGATAGGGAGAATAATAGTAAAGATATAGATATTGAATATTGTTTTTTCTTAGAAAATAGTGAAGATTTTAATTTAAACTTTAAAAATATAGTAAGCGAGACCTACAAAGATTCAGATTTATCAAAAGTTATAGAATTAGTTAAAAAAGGATGGCTTTCATATTGTAATGTTCAAGATGTGAAATTGTATTTTTCTAAACGTTTTGAATTTTTCATAAGTAATAATGCTTTATTTTGGAATCATAGAATAGTTATACCAAAACAATTAAGGTCAAATATTTTAAAGCAACTTCATATGACTCATATGGGCATATCGAAAATGAAGGAGTTAGCTAGATCTTATTTTTGGTGGCCTGGGTTAGATAACGATATTGAGAAAGTAATTAAAAATTGCCATGTATGTAACGCTCACTTGAATAATCCACCTAAATGTAATCTTTCCAATTGGGAATGGCCTATTAATCCATGGGAACGATTACATATGGATTTTTTAGGACCCCTTAAAGGAAAATATTATTTGATTGTATTAGATGCACACAGTAAATGGTTGGAGGTGGCAAAAACAAACGCTACATCTTCAAACGCAGTCATTATAGCTTTAAGGACAATGTTTGCGAGATTTGGTTTGCCAAAGTACGTCATATCAGACAATGCAACATGCTTTACATCAAATGAATTTCAAATGTTTTTAACTAGAAATGGTATTAATCATATCACATCTCCGCCGTATCATCCACAGTCTAATGGTGCTGCTGAAAATGCTGTAAAAACAGTTAAAATGTCGCTTAAGAAAGCAATAGATGTAAATGCAGATTTAGATTTGAGTATCTGTAGATACCTTTTTGATTATAGAAATACGCCACATTGCACTACCGGTGTGAGACCCTCACAGTTAATGTTTGGTAGACAGTTGAGAACTAGATTTGATGTAATATTACCAAATAGAAATAATGATGTAGTTAATGTAAGTAAAAATAGAGTTAAATATAAGCAATACAAACAAAGGAATTATTATAAAGGAAAAAAAGAAATTAGTTTTAAAATAGGAGAAATTGTTTTAGTTAGGCACTATAGAAATGTAAATAATAATTCCTGGTTAAAAGGCAAAATTGTTAAGAAAATTGGTAATTGTATATACTTGGTTGAAATTGCATCTCTTAATATAGTAGTTAAATGGCATGTAAATCAACTGAGGAAAACTCTTCAACCATTGGAGATAAGAGATGGAATTTCATTCAAGAACATGGAGAATCAGGGACAATTGGGGGTGGAAGAACAACCTTCTACTTCTAGGTCACCAACCAAGTATGATTTAAGGCGCAGATCACAAATTAATCCGCCTTGTAGATTAGAGTATTAGTTAAATCAGTTATGGACATAAACATTGTAGAGTTATAGTTGTAAGCTAGGGGAGGAGAAATGTAATATATAAAGACTGTAAAGTGCATGCGCCACCCCTCCCTTAGCAGTGTAGAGAGTGAATGAAGAATGTATAGACACTCGTATGTATATAGCTAAGGAACTTGTTTCAAATAAAGTAGTACCTATATAAATAAAGAGTGTTTTATTGTAAGATAATAGAGAGTAACAAGCAAGAATGTAACAATAATCCACAGGTATTTTAGGGGCACGATCAATCAGATGATTAAATAGTAATTGTCTAAATAGTATAGTTCTTTTAACGCAACCAGACTAAAAATTAAAACTGCGGAGTTTTGAAAGGTCGAAATGCAAATGTGCAAATGGGTCGTACGGTTCTGGTTGGACATCGATTTCTTTTATGTACATAATAGATACTCATAAACGTTGCAAATGTTTACTAGTTTTAGGTGGTTTTTTGTTCTGCAAAGACATAGACAAGAAAATCGAAGAAGTGTCCTGAAGTTGCACGCACAGAAAGTGTGTACTGCTAAAGTGCTTTCACTTCTAACCATGATCCAAATGAACAGAAAGTAAATAGAAAGACCATATAAAATTTGTGCAAGCAAAGAAGATGTATCTGAATGAGACAAATTTTCTTTGAAAAAATGACAAGATCCAATAGATCAATAGAAAATTGACATGAATTATAGATTTTATCTTTATTGCCATCAACCTATTAGCGAAGGAGAGTGTATTTATATGAATACATCCAAAATACCTGTAGGATTAACACGACCCAACATTCTGTGGGACCAATTTACTTATCAGATTATTAGCGTTAGGATCTTCGGGCACCTTTTACCTCGGCCCAGTTACGATATATTTGAGATGTTTAATTTGATGCATACTATATTAATTTTCATTATAACATGCATGCAATACTTTGTCAGCTGATAACATTAATAGAATTGGTCGCACCTTTTTCGGAACTGGTTATTGGCTTAAGCTACATCGAATTACGCCAACTGTTTTACGTAACAAACCACTACCGATGGATCGGAGCATATGCTTCTGTTGAATGCAACCATTAATACCTACTCTAAAAAGTGTGTCGTGAATCTTTTCTTTTAACTGTATTCCGTTTAGATAAGTGACATATCTACTTTTATGCAGTATAGAAATTCTTTAAATTCTATATTACAGGTAATGCAGATTCAATTGAATTATTAGAATCGCCAATTTTGTTTGTATAAAAGTTTTGTTTAGTTTTCTTCACTAGTCAGTTATTTGTTTTTCAGAAAAGCAGATGTTAAAATAGAAATATATAATATACGAGGTATGTCTCAGAAGTAATGAGAATGATTAGTTTTAAAGTGTTTTATTGAATGTATCTACAAACTAATATTGTCCCCTTCAAAGTATGCTCCTTGGGAATGCACACAGCGTCTCCAGCGAATTTTCCATTTCTGGTAACAATTCTGGAAGTCTTGTTCCATTAGGCTTTTTAGAACTTGCGTCGCGACTTTTGTATGTTGTTTATTGTTCCGTAATGGGAGCCTTTCAGTTGCCGTTTAAGCGCCGGAAAAAGAAAAAAATCACATGGAGCCACGTCTGGACTGTAGGGCGGGTGTGGCAGTACTGGAATGTTTTTCTCTGCCAAAAATTCTCCAACCGACAATGAACTGTGACTGGGGGCATTATCGTGATGCAAGATCCACGAGCTGGTAATGTCAGGACGCACACTCAAAACACTTTTCCGAAAACGTTCAAGGACCTGGCGATAAATAGTTTGATTCACTATCTGGCCTGGCGGTACGAATTCTTTGTGGACAATTCCACGCGAATCAAAAAACACGACAAGCATGGAATTTATTCGGGATTTGCTCATGCGAGCTTTTTTCGGCCGCGGTGATGTAGGTGTGTGCCACTCCGCGTTTTGTGGCTTTGGTTCTGGATCATATTCAAATACCCATGATTTGTTACCTGTTATCACTCTGTGCATGAAGTTAGGTTCGGTTGGTAAGCGATCCAGCAGTTGTTGGCTAATGGAGAAGCGATTTTCCTTTTGTTCATCCGACAAGTTCTTGGGCACCAGCTTTGCACAAATTTTCCGCATGCCTAGTTCCTTTGTCACAATTGGATGAACAGTATCCTTACCCATGCCGATCTCATATGCCATCATCCTGAGTGTCAACCATCTGTCTCGTTCTAACGCAGAACTTACCTTTGCCACACTTTCATCGGTTTTTGACGTGGACGGCCGGCCGAAGCGATAGTTATCGTCAATGGTATCGCGGCCATCTTTGAAAACCTTGTACCATCTGAAAACCTGTGCTGACGACAAAACAGCATCTCCATATGCTGTTCTTAATATTTGTAGTGTCTCTGAAGCAGTTCTTACCAGTTTCACGCAAAATTGAATTGCATATCGCTGCTCGTTATTTGCCTGCATTTTACATGTAACGTGATTTTAAAACTTAACGGTAAACAACTCGCACTCACTCCACTAACACTAGATTAAATGGCCTGCACCTGTTCTGGTTGCGTTGTTAGCCTCTCCACTCACATGTAGTCGAGTCCAGTCGGCTGCAGTCGTTGTCACATTTAGCGCAAATAATTCATTCTCATTAATTCTGAAACATACCTCGTACATACATGATTGAATGCATCATTGATATTTGAGAAACACCCAGAGGTGCTTCCAATTCTCACCGACTAGTAAGAAAACTTTGAAAATATAATATCAATTCTTCGTGAAATTAATGAATAAATGAAAGCCTATAATCAAACAATTGCAGGGTCTTGACAAAGTAGATTAGCTCACGGCGTATATGTGAATCATCATAATTTAGCTACACTGTCAATGGTAATTAAAAAAGAATACATTCTCGTCGATTGGTGAATAGTTATTTCGACCTTTTGATCTCATCAGCACTGCGTTAGAAATAATCTTACGGTCTTCATTAAAGAAGTGTTTTCCACTTTTGAATAAGTTATCAAATTGGATGGCATATTTCGGAATATCACAGCATGTTGGTCACTTGACTCCACCAAGCATATTCAATGCATACCCTTATAATATATCTCAATTCGTCAGTAATAATGTAATTAGATTTTAAAATTTTATTTAAAAGAATTACTCTTACATCTTTGTTGTGTTCACCTAATCAAGAAACCTTTTCTGTTGTGCCTTATAAGTTATAAGATACACCCCTTTTAATCAATAAAACTAATTTTTAAACAATAAATTAAATAATAAAATTTATTTAATCAAAAGATATATTTATTTTAAGTATTATATTAAGGAAATGTCAATATGGTAATTGACTTTTTATATTAAAAATATTACCTTTGTATGAAGTTATGCTGCTGTAATAAAGAGATGTTCGGAAGATGTCCAGTTAATTATTTGTTCCTTCACCGGTTAAATATAATGTTTAAAATTTACTGTTATTGGCGCACTTTATTAACTGATAAAATTTAATTTAAGAAATACTGATAATACTACCAAAATAATTACAATTAAAAAGGATATTAAAGCGACAAAACAAATTACAAGATGAATTGTAGTCTCGCTATGAAAGTGAGAGGCACTTTTACTATCAAGTCGCCGTTGCGATAAGATAAAATGCTGCACTTAAAAAAACTTGATCATATTTGAAAATTCAGTTTTAGAATAAATTCACTCTTCTCATTATAAATGAAAACACACTCCGTCGTACTAAATACACTACTGACAATTCCTTATCTAAATGCCCGACATAGATATCTGGTCAGCAAAAAAATATTATATACAGACATATATATGTATATGCATGTACAAACATCAATAAAAGTATTGACGTAATTTATTCATTCAATATATTTTTTATTTCATTAGATAAATTGCGAAGTTGTTTGCATTTAGATTCAATAGGACTGTTAGTGGGAGATTCAAAGGCAGGCTCGTCTTTTATTACTTTAATTTGTTAAAAGGAAATAAGCATTACAATGTTGAATGTATATACATACAATCTACATATGTACATGTATGTATACTAGTATTCATATTTTGTTTTAGAATTAAATACGTACTTTAGTAATTTGTTTTACCTTCAACCGCTTACGTTTAAGTATTGTTAGTGTTATGTAAATGAATTATTATTCTTACTATTTGTACTTGTTTTCATTTATTTGTCAAAACTAGATTTAGGTTTATGGGTATGTGCTTAATTAGGGTAGGAATACGAAAAAGAGGACGTAACCAGCTAGCGTCACGTAGCTTCTCCTACACTAAACCTGATCAATCTGGTAGAAAACAGGGTTGCGATCGGATTTTTTTTTATTTCCCTAGATTTCTAGTCAAAATGTCCCTAGATTTCCCCGAAGTGTATAATATTGTTTTTTTGTTTCTACAAACACTATTAAAAACTCAATTTTTAACACATCATACTTCAATTAAAAATGAAATATCTTAACAAGTGTTAAAAGTAATTAACTTTTAACACTAGCGTTAAAAGTAAAGTGACAAGTCGTTTATCACAATGACGTTTTGATAAAGATATGACAGAGAACTCGAAATATTATTCAAACGATGTTGATTCAAGTGAATAGTGCCTACCTAATCGATGAAAGTTATCAGTTATATGAAACAAATACATCTTATTTGCTAAAAATGGAAAATACACGTAGGTATTTTGCTGAAGGATTATGAAACCGATAACGTGTATGAATTTGAAGTATCGTTGATTGAAAATAGTAGTACTTGTCTTATTTGAAGTGGATCATTGTCGTCGCCTTCCACAAATACAAAATTTTAGATAGGTATAATTATGTTTTTTAAATACCAGAATAATGTCTTCTACATCCAAGCTAGTAGCAATGGCTCTAACAGCACACTTAAGTGGCTTTATAACATTTAAACCAGAGAGGAAATATTTGTATAACTTATAAAAAAAAAACAATAAAGCTGTAATTTTGAAGTATATGGTGATATAGGGAAATACCCGTGTTATTTAACATGTGTATCAGTGGTTTAAGCACAGATAAGGGAGATTACAGATAGCCGATGTAATGGCTATTATTGGCAACACATTTTAGAGACGACCGCTAGGTTCTAGCGGTCGTCTCCAAAATGTGTTGCCAATAATAGCCATTACACCGGCTATCTGTAATCTCCCTTATCTGTGGTTTAAGTTTAAAACTTTTTAAAATGAATTGTGATACAATATAGGTAGCTTAAATACAGACGGTTGTATTAAATTTTCCCTAGATTTTGACCTATTTATATTAAAATTCCCTTTTTCCCTAAACGAACATAAAATTCCGTAGATCTAGGGAAATTTCCCTAAATATCGCAACCCTGGTAGAAAATGTGACAGCCAATCTAAGTAAGAAACAGGGTCAGAACTAGAGCTCTTACTATCCGGATATTCGAGTATCCGAGTTACTCATTATAACTCGAAATCCGGATCAAGATCCGGATCCGGGTATCCGGATATCCGGATACTTGTTTAACTTAGATTCGAATATCCGGTTTCGGATCTTTTATTTCGCCTCAAATATAAAGCTGTCCTTATGTGCGCACTTAAAAAATGATTACTTGTTACTTTAAAAATTGTTAGGCTTCCATTTAAATTTAAAAGTCGCCAACTATCAAAAACGCTTAGTTAATCGGTGATTATGCCACCCCTTGCCATCGCGTTGCACTCAAGCAAACAACATACAAAGAAATAACTAAGGAAAACTTTAAAATGCAGTATTCCAGACAAACAAGAAACCAGAGCTGGGCGATAAAGATTACTGGTGTAATTGATTGTGGCTTCGATTACGATTGTTTCAATCGTAATTCAAAAATTATTGAAATTAGGATTACTGTAATCGTTGATCGATGGAACTTAGGTTACAATTGCAGTAATCGTAATTTAAACTTCTTCAAAATTACGATTACTGTAATCGTAATCTAAGTTCGTTCGATTAACGATTAGAGTAATCCTAATTTCAAAAATTTTTGAATTACGATTTTCTAAGTAATCGTAATCGAAGTTGTTCAAAAAATGTCGGAGAGCTAAACGCGGCTCAATTAAACTGGTACGTGTTATATATGAAGGCAATAATTATCCGAATAAAAAAAAACAAAGAAAAAAGTTTTTAAAATACACCAGAAATTTTTAAAAATAATGAGGTGTGGCTAGCATATGATTCTTTTATACGTATGAGCGTATAGAAAAAATATTCAAAATTCTATTTTGAGTACTTCTATTCTCATAATAACTCTATATATAATCCATACATTGAAAGATATTCGAAAAAAGTGCTACTCGCAGACCGGCCTTTGCACGTACTGGACCCTCATGACGAAGATATCTCGCGGTCGAAATTATTAGTGCCCGTTCAATGAAGCTCCGCATCAGTTTTCCATCAACGTATTTTTCAATGCGTGAAACAGACCGGCTTTTACACGTACTGGACTCTCATGACGAAGATATCTGGCGGTCGAAATTATTAGTGCTTGTTCAATGAAGCTTCGCATCAGTATTCCATCAACGTATTATTCAATGCATGAAACAGACCGGCTTTTGCACGTACTGGACCCTCATGACGAGGATATCACGCGGTCGACAATATTAGTGCTCGTTGAATGAAGCTCCGCATCAGTATTCCTTCAACGTTTTATTCAATGTGTGAAACAGTACAAACTAAACAAAACTGAACAAAACCCAACCTAACGTAAATAAAACCCAATCCAGCTCGACCTAAACAAAACCCAACCCAACCCACCTATGGGGTTGGGTGGATTACGCGCGCCCACACACACACACACACACACACACACACACACACACACACACACACACGCACAGAGAGAGAGAGAGAGAGAGAGAGAGAGAGAGAGAGAGAGAGAGAGAGAGAGAGAGAGAGAGAGAGAGAGAGAGAGAGAGAGAGAGAGAAAGAGAACCACTTTTCCGGTATCAGTGGACATCAAAACGTGGACATCTGCAAAAATATCGATGTCGAAAATTTTTGTCATCAACGATGCTGATACTAGATTAAAAATGTTTACAAAATATCCGTTGCTCAAAAAAGCTTCCTTGAAGTTCAACACACCACTAACTTCGTCGGCACCGGTAGAAAGATTATTTTCTTTTACTGGTATTATAAATACTCCACGTCGTCATGCTCTTTCTGATTTTTCCTCCGAGAAATTAGTATTATTAAAAGAATATTATATTAATATAGCTACTTATGTAATAGACAACAATAAAATACACTTTCTAAAGTAAATAACAGTGATTTTTCTAATATTTAATAACAGTAATCCTTGCCAACGATTACAGTAATCCTTATATAAAAAAAAGGGAATTACAATTAATGTAATCGTTAATCGAACGAACTTAGGTTACGATTACAGTAATCGTAATTTAAAAACAAGTATCCGGATATCCGGATACTTGAATCTAAGATTCGAGTACCCGGATATTGACGACTCGGATATCCGGATATCTGCGCAAAAGTAAGAGCCCTAGTCAGAACTGACGAAAGCTAGAGAAGTGACTTGCAGTTAGGCCACTTCAATCCTTAAGTTCTTTAGATTTAATTCCACCTGACACCTGTAATGAACTCCAACAGCTTTATCGTTAAATTGATTCTCCTTTCATTATTAAAACCATATTAATTTGATTGTAGAATCTGCAAAATGTATCAAATCAAAGGTCAGTAAAGCATGCTCAATTAAACAGAAATTTATTTAGTTCACGAAAGAAAAGGATTAGATTTACCATTAGGTACTTTGGTACACTTTATTTCTGACCTTCTGTAATTTTGTGTTTTTAGATGTTCAGTTTCTCAATATTTTACAAACTTAATACTTTTCAATTAAAATTAATTATATACAATATTCACTTAAAAATGTTTTGTTTTTGTGCAACGCTTGACATTTATTGTGTCTTCCCTTTGTTTTTAAACTTGTTGCTGATACTACTACTTTTAAATTGGATTGGTTTGTCTACTAATATATCAATTGACATATTTTTCTCATTTTGACATAAATTCAAGCAACAATTTCTGTGGTTATCATTCATTTCCATTGCCAGTTTATATTTCTATACATCGTCAAGTACTTATTTTTGTTATATTTTGTAATTCACCTAGGTTGTAGTAAAGATATAGCGTATAACATAAAAATTTAATATTTTTAATTAATATATGTTCAATTCTAAAACAATTAAGTAAATTAATTTTATCCTATCTTTAATTATTAAGCAACTGTAATCAATAAAACGAATTTTGCAATTTTTCTATACATTTTCTTGCACATAACGCATATTCCCAATAACGGAATATTCTATTTTCTCTTAGAAATAGTATATTACTGAACAAGAACAATTAAGCCTTAAGAACGACAAATTTTTCTACCGTTGTTGTCTTTACCTTTTCAACATCTAATAATAATGTATTTTGTATTTTATGAGTTGTTATCCAATTATATAGATAAAATTAAAACCTCTTTAAAAATACAACATTTAAATAATGCGCCCATGGGCGATGAGTCATGGCTTTTTTTGGATTATTAAAATTTATTGTATGCATTCTATTAATTATAATGTTTTCTAACTGACGAAGATAACATTCAGTTTGGAATTACTTGCCTTGTTTTCGCCAGCTAAAATTTGTAGCCACTGCAGAGATAAATAATGCTTATGAACAGCTTTTAAACTGCGCCGGGAAAGTTCAACGGGATTGAACATTGGACTCTTCGGACTCGACGTCAATGGTTCATAAATTCTTCTTTTCTGAATACTGCTTCCGTTTTTTTCCCCCAGGCCTGTTTGACTAACGTCTCCAGTTTTCACCGCAGCCAATAAGGCTTATTGTGCTCAACCTGTGTTATCTATGTTGTCCACTCCAGCAATGTTATGTCCTGTACAAGTCTGTACAAGTCATTTACTGGGTGTCTCTTGGGTATCTCTGGATCTACGTTCGATTGCCCAAAGATGCTTTGTCTCTTGTGATCCAGTGCCTCACAGTTTAGCAGGATAGGCCCGACTGTTTCTGGTTCCTTATTGCAGAGTCTGCAACTAAGGTCTCTATCATACAGGCCTATCCTGTTGAGGTGCACTTTAACAGGTGCATGACCAGTCAAAAGACCCGTTAATGTTCGCATCCGTTCCCTGCTCATGTGTAGTAGCTCTGCGGCATGGTTGGCCAATAAATTCCTTGCCATGATTTTGTCCTGGAACTATTGCCCAGTGAATATACGAGCACTACGGATGACTGTTGCAGATTTGGAGCACTACGCAGGCAATTTATACCCAACTCGTTGACGGTTTGCTTTTTAAAGCACTCATTACTTTCTTATACGTAGTATAAGGAAGTATTGTATTGATAAACATTTTCGACTTCGAGATTTTTGCAAATCTCCACGTTTTGCAGTCCTCTGATACCGAAAAGGTCTTCTTCCCCCCCGCTCTCTCTCTCTCTCTCTTTGTGTGTGTGTGTGTGTGTCAGTGTGTGTGTATGTGACCACGATAGCGGTCAAACCGCTATAGCTATCAATTCCAAATTTTGTATTTGTGAGTATAATTTCCCTCTTGAGATCTGGTTAGATTTTCAGTAAAATTGGCAGACCGAAAGTAATAGTTTACTTCAGTGAAAAATCGAATTTTGCCAATATTTTGTCAACTACTAAGTTTAAACAAATTTATAAAGAATTCACATGTACTCAAAATTAAATTTCAGAAGAATTTCATTATTTTTTTTTGAAATTCTTGCCGGCAAGTCTTTTACTCTATTCAAAAATCAGTTTTATGCGAATACATATCTCGCAAGTCATGTTTTCTAGGCTGGTAAATTACGAGTATAATAGTATATTATGCAATGAGCATTTAATGATAGCTATTAAGACACGAGTAAGAGAATTACAATACGAGGCGAAGCCGAGTATTGTAATGAATACGAGTGTCTTAATAGCCATTAAATGAGAGTTGCATACACTATTTTTTCTACGACCCCATAATAAAACATATTTTTTGAACAATCCATTTCATAAATTGAGCGTAAAATTTTCCGTACCTTTTTGTGAATTTGGCTGGTAATAAATTGTTCGTGGCTACTAAGGCTTGTTCCATAATTTCTGGTGGAGTCAAATATTACATTTCACTGTCATTATCCCTCATTTTTACCGTTTATATTTTCCAAAAAGCACAAATTTTAAGTACTTACTTGTAAATTGCAGAGAACTGTCACATTTAATTAATTTTTATATCTGTCAGATATGTAGTCGCCATATTGAATATTGTTTGAATAATTTAATGTCGCATTCCAATTGGATATAAACTTGTATCGTAATGAAAAATCTGTATTCCTATTGGATATAAACTTGTATCGTAATGAAAATCTGTACCGTAATGGACATCATTAAAGTACAGCTTTAGCATATCTAATAATACAATTATAGTATGGGAGTAGAAAAAAGTATTTAGAACCTAATTCTCAATACCTTTTGTATGACAAACCATATACATACATATACGAATTAAAAATTCATACATGCATGCATGAAAAGGATGCACATCTGCTCTAGAGCTGGCATTACAGCAACCAACGCACAGACACAGTGTTTCAGTCTACTATGACTTCGTCATAGTTGTCATCTTTTGGAGATATTCCAAGTATTCATTATCATTCTTGATATTGGTACGCTACCTATTAGCGAGATAGTGGATGCACATATATCTGCAGTGGTCTTGAATGATAACTTAGTTATCGATAGACCACACCTCCTTGGCGCGTTGCATTTGCATGACAGAGGTCGCTGAGATTTTCTCATAGACATCGTCATGTAAACAGACGTAGAAACTGGAGGTTTAGAGTTCTTAGGCTTTGCAGCGGACCACGTCGCATACTGACGAAGTCATAGTAGAATGAAACACTGCGTCTGTGCGTTGGTTGCTGTAATGCCAGCTCTAGAGCAGATGTGCATCCTTTTCATGCATGCATGTATGAATTTTTAATTCGTATATGTATGTATATGGTTTGCCTTATCTTTTCTTCTCTTATCGGAAGTATCACTTTTACTCTTAGCGCGTATCCCTTTTTTTCGAATATCTCGTAAAGTATGCATTCTACAGAAATTTATTAAGTATTTGTAATAGGATTTTGAATAATTTTTATATAAAAAAATTCTTAAAATATGTTCTTGAAGTTACCCACTTACCCAAAGGCTTCTTTTTCTAAGAAGATAAAACTATTCAAAACAGTTTAGAACAATTTTGTATAATTTGAAACGCTCATGCGTATAAGAAAGTTGTATGGTGGCCACACCTATTTTGTTTTATTTTGTTGTACATAAATTTCATATTACCTCTACAACGGAAAACATGGATATTTACTCAACAGCTATTTCCCTGATAATTTAAAAGCTTAATGTAGCCATACACGTATATAATATTTAACCAATGCATTGTTTTTTTTTTGGCGGTTGTCTTTCTCTTAACTTGCTAGTGACTACTGCCAAGGGCAATATATGGTGATGCCATTTTGTGATCGCCGCCACTTGGAGGACAATCTTTGCTGAGAGGCCGTAGGTAGTAGTCAACTAACTAATGCAACATTTTGCATGCAACCCTTAGTTTAGTATCAACCGCTCCATTTGTATTTATTGAGAAGGTTTTGTATTAGAACTGCAATTTACGATTTGAATGGAAGAAACAAGGTACTTTCGACACCTTCTGTATATCACATAAACTCTTTGAACGGTATTTTACGTGCATTATTGTCTACAATAATTCTATTCAGGAAATTATGAGGGAGAATGGGAAACAACCTTCTCGACATTTAACACAAAGTATTTCCGTTTCCATCTGTACAGTTAAGTGCCAGAGCCATCTGTCACCATTTTCTACTGGTTTACTTTCATTGAATTGAATTTATTATTTTGTTAATTTCGGCATATCCTTGTTTGAGTGAAGAAACAAAGATAAAGACAGTATTATTATTATTAGAAACTGTTCTTTTTATTAACAAAATTTACATTACTTTTTAATTCTTTATCTGATAAGTATAATAATATATTTACTGCAATAAATATTAGAATAAAAGTTCTATAAAACATATATGTATATTATACGCGTGGACATTGTATCATTTGAAACTAACATATATTGTTATTCTTGCCGTGTAATTAACCTGGCAGAAGGCACAACAAATGGCGCTGTCGGAAACTAATTATAATCATCCGTTCGGTAATATAAGAATGAGCCCGTTTGTCTGAGTCAAAACATCTGCAGCTCCGCACAATAAAACTTATGAAACTTTGGAGAGTTTTGGTGCGACGTCCTCAGTATGCCTTACCTTTACTTCCCTAGGTATCCTATCTAATATGGAGGG
The DNA here is from genome assembly GCA_963170755.1 of Amphimallon solstitiale. NCBI lineage: Eukaryota > Metazoa > Arthropoda > Insecta > Coleoptera > Scarabaeidae > Amphimallon > Amphimallon solstitiale. The sequence goes on from OY720678.1 coordinate 27,436,402, forward strand.
GAGATCTGCCGCTAGTCGGTAGTGTGGGCGTAGGTCTATTAGAATACTGATGGATGAAATATAGGCTCCAACTTCCCTTTAATAGTAATCCCCCACCCTAAAATGTCCCTTGATTCGGAAGCAAAATCAGAATGAATACCCAGGTAGTAAACATCAGTCAAACGACAAAATCAACAATAACAATTTTAATTAAACAAATACATTAAAAAACACTCGGCTTGTTTCACTATGAGTTTATTACCAATACTCTGACATATACGTTTCGGTTGTTATTGTTACACCATTATTAAAGAGATATACAAATTTAACTTAAAGTCTATAACTATTTGTCTTATATACTTGTCTGTTCTTGTGTATGATGGGGTGATATTATGTTGTCAATCACACTGTCTATGAAGGGTGTATTCCCAAATTCTATCTGTGTGTTCGTAACTAATCATTTTTGTTTTAGAGCTTGTTTTATTTCTAATATTTCTCAAAGATCTAATCTTTTGCTTTTTGTAACATTATGTATTAACTCGCAGTTATCTATGTCGGGAAAGTGGTTGTAATCTATACAATGTTCGGCAAAGCCTGTGTTCGTCTCACTATATAATATTGATTTTGTATGTTCTTTGAGAATAGTTTTAATAGCTCGTCCACTTTGCCCGATGTAGATAGCCTCACAATCTTTACATTTTAATTTATAAACGCCTGATTGTTCCATTTTATCTATTTTATCTTTGTTGTTGCTAATCATTGTTCCTAAATTTGTTTTCAGGCGGTTATAAAGTTTGCAAAATAAGTCAGCCCTGCAGCATGGTTTAATTTGTTTAATGCTATAAGCTGCGGCAGCCTACTATATGTAGATATGAATCCTTAACACTTTGATCCAATTACTTTTTTTTTGTCAGACAGAAATCTAGGCGTTGTGTCTTATGCAGTTGTATTTAAATCGATGCCAATGAATCTTCTGCTTGCGTCAATACAATTTCAACTTAGCTTGATTCTCCGTCTTTGTTGTTATCTTTGACTACCAAATGTTTATCAACAGTAAGTATATCGGCAGACAAATTTCACACCAGGCCGGTTATATAAATAATAAATATTATTGATAAAATGTTTCACACTTATGTTTAAATAATGTTCCTTGTAGAGATTGTTAAGTGGCTTTAATGTGATTTTCTTTTTCTACGGTGTATAATCAGTACCTATTATGATTAGAGACTGGATTTTATGCAAAATGCATATTTGTTGTTTTTTGGTATATTCCCTCTATAATGTGTACTTATCCATTTTCCACCCTCAGAATACGTTTTTTACCATTTTTTTAGTGCATATATTGCATATTTGGACACTTTACCATAACTGCAATGCACGTACATATTTCATAATTATTTTGCATATTTATGCATATATTCGCCATTTTCATAAGAACCATAATAAAATCTGATATTTAAAGAGAGTTAATTTGTTTGTGTAAACGTGAAGGGATTGCATTCCTTCAACTTTTCATTAATGACTCATTTCCCAAAAATAGGATTTAACTCTACTGATAATCGGTTTACAGTGCAATTAGAACTTACGTAAGAAATCCTTTTCAGGTATATTATACCGTACGACTAATATCAATATAAGAAAAAGAAATAATTTCCTTCATAGTTTGTTCATTCGTAAACGTGTAAGGTCTGTGCTATTTGGTGAAACAAAAGTGAATCAAAAAGTTGTGAAAATGCCGAAGATAGCTAAAGCGAAGTCATCTCTAATAAAAAATTGGATAAGTGATTGCTGTGCACTAAAAATTATTGACGAAGAAAGTGTTTTGTGCACACTCTGCGACAAAAGGGTAAGTTGAATTTTGAAATATTTTGTCAATAACAAGTTCTACAATTATGAGAATTTTTTTTGTGTTCATAAATATAATGAAACAATTTCATAATAAATTATTATTAGATATGTTTAATTTTATGTTCTTTAAAGCTAATATATCTTTGTAATATTTCTTTGTCATAAACACCAAAATAACCAAAATCAAGCAAATTTAAACAACTGGAGAACTTTACAAAACCAGAGAATTTATTTTTCTAGTTTTTGTAGTAATATAGTAATTAATAATAATTATTATAACTGAATGTTAAAAATATATATTTGTTACACAGATTACCTGCCAGAAGAAATTTCAAGTAGTGCAACATTTGAACACAACATTTCATTCGAACAGGGTTTCTGAAAATTTGAATAAACCGCGGCAGCAACTTTTGGAGGAAAGTTTTCTCAATAATTCGAAGAATCCAAAAGAAGCATTTTCCAAAGATTTGTGTAATATTTTTGTAGGTTGTAATATTCCTTTACATAAATTGGACAATCCGATATTTCAAGAATTCCTGAAAACTTATTGCAAAGTCGATGATAAACCCATTTATGTACCCAGTTCCTCAGCTCTATGCAAGAAATACATCAACGAAATTTATGAAGATGTTACCTATGGTATTAGAAAGGAGTTGAAAAACCAAAATCTTTGGCTCTCTGTTGATGAAACTACCGACACAAAGGGCTGTCAGGTTGCTAATTTGATTATTGGAACCTTAAATGGTTCAACTCAATCTAAAAGACATTTAATTAATGTAAGTAATTTAGACAAAACAAATCATGTTACCATAGCCAGGTTTATTAATGAGTCCTTAGCAAATTTCTTTTTACCTGACAAAGTACCTTTTGAAAAATTTCTGTTAATGGTAACTGACGCCGCTTCATATATGTTAAAATTAGCTCAAAGTCTGAACATTTTTTTCCCCAATTTAATCCATTGTACTTGTTTGGCTCATGGTTTAAATAGGGTTGCTGAAAAAGTTAGATTAGAGTTTCCAGACGTAAATAATTTAATTAGTAATATCAAAAAGTATTTTTAAAAGCGCCCTTACGAGTGCAATTATATAACGAAATGCTTCCCGACACTCCATTGCCACCAGAACCTATCTTAACAAGATGGGGAACATGGCTTAAATGTGCTGTGTTTCTTGCCGATAATTACGATGGCATCAAAAATGTTGTAACTCAATTTGATTCAGCAACCAGTCTTGCCATAGAAAAATGTAACGTAATTTTCAATAATTCGACAATACAAAATCAGCTATCATATATTAAATCTAATTTTGCGATAATTGAGCAGGCAATTACTAGATTTGAAGATAGAAATTTATCTTTAAATGATGGTGTTGGCATTGTAAATGATATTGAAGAGAAAATTGGAAAAGTCAACGGATTGACTGGAAAAAGAATTAAAGAAAAATTAACCGCAATTCTAAGCAAAAATGGAGGTTTTGTTACATTTTGTAAAAGGGGCTATACTCACATTACCATCTATATATATATACAACTGCATTAAGTATGTCATCTTTAATGAGGATGAGTTTGCCGCAAATGGGGACTCCCACCAGTACAATACACGAAACAGGGATAAACTGCGAACCCCTTATCACCGTGTGCAGACTGCCCAAAGATATGTGGACTACTGGGGGCCAAAGATTTACAACAAAGTAAAGCACCTGCACACGATGAATGCTAGTACTTTCTTAAGTAAAATGTTTAAACTTCTACTTACGAAAAGTTTTTATTCAATTAATGAATATTTAAATGATAATTTTAATAATATACAATTTTAATCTGTTTGTTTGTTACTGTATATGTATATTTTGACCTTTCATGTAATGATTTTATTATACTGAATAAATATATTATTATTATTATTATTATTATTAAAATCTATAAATAATGTAATTAATGGCAATTTTAATGAAGACATTAATATCAGCCCCTCATTAATACCTAGTTTTAAGAATGCACCGATCACATCTTGCGATGTAGAAAGAACATTTTCCCAATATAAACATATACTTACAGATCGTAGACATAATTTAACTATGGAAAATTTAAAGAAATATATGGTTATTTATTGTAATAAATAAATATATAATTTGTAAATACGACAATTTATTGTAACAAATAAATATACAATTTGTAAATATGACAAATCAATTTTAATTTCCTAAAACATAATAAATAAATGCACATCATAAGTGCATATTGCATATTTTAAGTGCATATTTAGGGATTTTTTAAGTGCATATTGCATGCATATTTGGCAAACTTTTTAGTGCATATTTTCCAGTCTCTAATTATGATTTCTCTCACCATCATGAGTAGTTTTATTTATTTATTGCCTCTACAATAATGTACAATTTAAGCAAAAATAAATATATATGTTAAAAATACGAAATTATTCTAAATCATGGAATTCCTTGGAAGAAATTGTACTTGATGACAGTACAGTTTCTTGACTTCAAGGTTAAGACTATGTTGTTGTCTCTCTGAACAGTCACACTAATCCAGACCTACTCCAACCAAACGCCAGTAATCGCAGAAAAAGCAGCAGGCCTAAGGATACCTCTTAAAACTTATTATAGCTTCCTGTCTCTTCTGGTACTGCTAAAGCAACGTATCGTCTACTATTTAGGCGCCTGTTGTTTCTTGAATGATTAAAACGATACAATTACCACCGGGAGCACAAGAAGTACTATTATTGTTATTATTATTCAAAGAATATACATAGGTATATAGGATTCTTGTCTAATTAAAAAAAACACGTATTTCATGTATTTCATATTTTACTGATTTTAAGTACAATAAGCGTTACAACAATGACACATATAAAAAACAGATTTCTAGAATTAAAACTTACAATCGACGTAAAAATTTAAAAAAACATCACGAGTACATCCACAAACTCACAAAATATATGTAACTATGAAATAAAATTATTATTGTCTGTAATTTTAGGAATGTCCTGAAATATAATTATTAATACCTTATATATATGTAGTAGATTATAAATCAAATTTTCGAACACATAGAGAGTAACATTGTTAGCATGTAATATGAACTAGTAATTTTTAAGCGACCGAAAAGAAAGATATATTTTTCTGAATATATTACTTCATTACACAGTTTCATGAGGGTGTCTAATTAAGTTTTTTTTAATATCATCAAGTACTAAAATAAGGTGTTTTAAAATTTATAACTCTTTAGATAAGTGGTACCACCGATATTAATCGTAGATATAGTCCATCGCTGTCCCAAGAGAAGGGATGCAATGGAGTAAGTAAGATATGTTTAAACACATTTTTATACTAAAAACGAAACAGAAGAAATAAATAAATATCACATGTAAACACATAATCAAAAACTGCATGAATTAAAGGTATGTCTGTATATATACTAGTGAAAGTGTGATAATGGAAACAATAGTAATTGTACTTGCATTGTAGTATAACTATAACGACGGTACACTGACAATTACTTTCAAAAATACTTGAAGAAATGAAAGAATTTCAAATTGTCAAATCAGAGTCTTGTGGTTTGACATAAATTTTACCAAGATGCCACTACTGCTTAAGAGAGATAAGAATGGGAAAAGAATGAGATAAAATCAGAAATTTGTGCGAGGAATATAGATCAGTAAATATGCTTAAACATCAATTTATAGAAAAGGAATTAGGCAAAGATCATAGATCATAGATTCAGAAAGGCATATACCTACGTTAATTTTCCTTGTAGATAATTTGATTTCAATTAAGTTTCTGAAAATAATCGAAGACTTAATGTATGTCATCTAATACCTAATTGTTATGAAAACAATACGCTCTCGCGACAATTTTCTTACATGACGTTTCAGTGACATTTTATAGTGCCATCTCGATTTGTTACTTTTATATTCGCTTAAAGAAGAGAAAATGAGTGAATTTAAACTTGAACACAGAAGTGTCATAAAATTTTTATCAAAAGAAGCCAGTAGTCCGAAAAATATTCATGAGAGAATGGTGAGAGTGTATTGAGAAAGTAGTCCGTCCTATTTCCAAGTCAAATTTTGGTGCAAGCAGTTGAAATGGGAAAGAGAATCTATCCATGATGACCCGAAGTATGGAAGATCTCTGGAAGCTTGCTTAAACTTTCACATTCCCAGGATTTCCTCTCGCTCCTCCTCCACGTTTAGGTTGCCTTTTTCGAAAACTAATCTTCTTCAGGGATCGCCACTGGTCACCATGTGTCGTGCTGCGAGCTTATATTATGAGGATATATTTTTTGTTTCTAATTCAGCAAGTAATGCATAATTCTTCAACTTTATATATAAAAGTATGTATATAGTTATAAATTATTTATATTACAAATAAGAATATGATTCATATTGTTTTGTATTAATGTACGTTACTTCTTTGTCCTATAATTTGTTTTATACTGTTGGACTAAATAAATTATTATTATTAGAAGCATGAACTGAAGAAATCATCAAAAAAGATCTGGTCTTGACTAACCGTCGAGTAAAAGTTTCAGTTTTTGCTAGAGAAATAGGAATAACAGAAACGAGTGTTTTTAAAATTCTATTTAGGAATGAGCAAAGTGTCGGCATGATGGATTCCCAGGCTGCTTAGTCCGAACAAAAATTTTGTAGACGACACATTTGTGAAAAGAATTTGACTCTTTTAAATCAAGATGAAAACTTCTTAAATAGAATTGTAACTGGTGATGAAACTTGTGTATACCACTGGAACCCTGCCACGAAGCAAGAGCCCATGCAATGGAGGCCACAGTTTTTTGGGACGCCGGAGGAGATTCTCTTAATTGAATATATGGCAAAATAGACTAAAATAATGTGAAATGTCTACCAAAACACAATTATGAAATGGAACACGGCTATACGCGAAAAAAGACCCCACAATTTTGCTCAGAAAATTCTGCTCCTGCATGATAACTGCAGGGTGTATAAGGCGCGAATTGTTCAAGCAGTAATCAATGACTGCAGCTCTAAAGAATTACAATTCCACCCTACAGTAACGACCTCGCACTCTGTGACTATTGTCTTTTTCCAAAACTTAAAAAACAATTGAGAGAGCGTCGATTTTTATCGACTGAAGACGTGGAAAACGCTGTAGGATCGTATATTGCAGAATTCCCAAAACAATTCTTTTCGAAGGCTTAGCGTTTGTTATTATAGAAACGTTGGAATCAAGGTGTTGGTGTCAATGGGTCTTACGTTAAAAAATAAAATTAATTCACAGTTAAGTAGCTCCTCTCGTAATTAAAAACCTTCATATTACTTTGCGAAAGCAAAGGTTTACTTTTTAAAATGTTGCAAAATATCTATATTGCATAAGTAATCATAAAAATGTCTTGATTGATTTAACAGCTCGAAATTTTATTTTATACTTATTATTTATTAGTTGCCAATTATTCAGAAAACAAACAGAAACAAGAAGGTAACATAAAAGATACGTTTTCTTTTCTAATTAAATAATTTTGTACTATTACCAATTTGGACATTTCTACTAACCTTTATTTGGTAAAATAAGTTAATAAAATGTATGTATTAGAATGTTCAGAATATCTTAATAACCATAAGCACTTTGAACGAGTTTGAAGGACCTCATCAATAGATTCACAAAATTCTTTTGAACTATTCAGTTGTTTCTTATTTGATATTTGAGAAGTTCAATATCTCTTTTACTATTGAGTCAATTAAAGATCATAGAAATTGTATTGGATGTCAGTCAATATAAAGATTTTTTTCCAATCATCTTATCCAACAATCTTATCGATTATGAAAATCAATTCATGAACCAAAAGCCTGTGCTTTGGCGCCAAGATCGTACATTTCTTGGTTTTTAATGAATTTAAATAAATCTAATCTAATAAAATAAAAAATAACAATGTATACGTCCATAATATTATTTTAAAAAGTTGATATTCTTCAATAATTGGACGTAAATATTATTTCGTGAATTAGCTTTGTTCAGGAACTTCATTATAAGTTAATTTTTTTTAGAACATATAATTTTATCTTCCTTGAAAAATTTATCCCTCACTTTTGCTTTACTTTAAGACAGTCTTTAGTCACACACAATGTTCCGTCCGTTTTATGTGTTTGTTTTATATTACTTTGTTGGTATCGGTCAAAGAAATCTAACAAAATTCAAGCAGAACTATTTCGCCATTTAACTCCACAATCCTAATCTGTAGTTATTTATTACCATCACTTACATTGTTTTTTGTATTATTCTCCATCTATCTTCATATTTACATAATTAAGTATCTAATTTTTCATTAAGTATATTTAGAAAATGTTTAAAGCTACATATAAAAAACGGAACTGGTACAATTCCATAAATTCGTTTTATGCTTTACAATCTATTAGTGCGAAATGCTGTCGTACATAGTATGACAGCCCTATATACATAAATACACATTAAATTTAGTGTTCGTTTTTAATTATTTGAGCTTTATTCACTAATTCTCTGTATATATACGGTGACTTCTTTGTGAGGCGATTCGGGGTCGAAAATCTGCACTCCATTCACTTTGTAATCTTCATACTTCAATCTGTAAATGCATTCGAATCCCAATCGAGCGATGGCCTTGGCACTGAAGTGACTGGTGCAGTCGACACGCATTAATTTGACGCCTTGTTCACGAGCAAGGTCCCTGTAAACAAGAATGAAAAAATTTAGTGATTACATAAGTGATTGTTCCGCTTCGATTTGTGTTACACAAAAAATGTGCTGCGGTTTTCTGTCGGGGTCAATGCTCAGTTCGCTAAAAATGCCGGGGAATAGAGGAAGCTGAATAATTGAGCAAATTTATGGTTTAATATCAACCGGGTTGGAGTGGAACAGAATGAATTACCGCCAGTTTTACATTTTTTAACTGTTAGTAAAATGTTAGGTAATAATACAATATTAATTTATAAAATTATACTTAAATTGTTACAAGTGCGGAATGACTTGCAAATTATATTTTGTACTACAGATTTAATGTTAATGTTCGCTTATTAAATAAATATTAAAGCAAAGGTCAACAATATTGACTATTTTTTGTGTGTCGAATTAATGAAACGAAAACATTGCAAGATCAAGATTACAACAGGTGACAGCGTAAAAAATATCTGACTTTCAGACTAGGACAAAAACAACAATAGAATAAACTTACCTATATTGCATATCTTGTCGATAGTAAAGTATCTATTAAATGAATAAAAGACCTGTTTGCCGTATTTCTTTGCTTTATATTTTATAGCTATTGTAAGTTCTTAACTAGACACAAATTTGCACCATACTTTCTTGTTTCTGGACATTATTTTTTCCTTTAAATTTTTCACTATCCCATATTTCAATATTGTATACTGTTTGCTTTTCATTTTATTTGGACTTGGCCTTCTATATTCCTTTCACTTCTATATTTCCTCTCGCTTATTCTATGCATATGACCTTCCAACTTAAAAATGTTTTTCTTCAACGATGTCTAATATAAGAACTACACTTAAATTGGTTCTTACAAGAATCCCAATTTGATCTCATAAATCCTTTTTGTAGTCTCATGTACGTGATTTCTGCAGCTTGTATTTTGCTTTTTTGTTGACTTGTTTAGTAGCCATGTCTCACAACCAAATATCTGTGGATAGGTAGTTATGTATATTACGTTTAATTTTTCGAAGTACCTCCTATTTCACTACAAATTGTAAATTCCGGATTAAAAACTCTGATATACTATTAATGTTTATTCATGTTTTCTTGTATTCTCTATAGTTACACCTTAGGAGTCAAAATATTGTACTCGTTTCAGTTTTATGCCGCTTATTTTTTTATCTATAATAGTTGTTCGTCTTCTTCTCCTACCATCATGATCTCTAATTTGGATGAGTTTATTTTCATACATTCTGCCACTCTTCTATATGTTTGTCGGCGGATCTTTTTCACTTTCCGTCATAATTACGTATTCCGATATTTCTAATCTTTTTATGTTTTCGTACCCAACCAACAAGTTCTTGAATTTTGATTTGTATTTCTCAATTATTTCATCCATGCATGTCCTAAAAAGTAAAGAATTCAGTACGTCGTCCAGCCTTACCCGTTCTTTTATTATAAATGTATTGAATTTCGTATTATTAGTGGCTAGTTCTTGTTCACTCCTCTTTGTTTTAGGACGTCCGATACTTTCTTCGATGGAGGGCTAACAAATGCTTCCTGTAAATTGATGAATACAAAACTTCTTTCTCATGAGCAGTGTTTTTTATACAGTTTGCTTTATATTCAATATAGACTCATCTTCAAACATTTTAATTGTTTCAATATCCTTCTTTAATATTTTTTTAACATTATTCCCATATAATTATTGCATTCTATCTCGTCGCCTTTCTTGAATATTAGCAACATACATATCTCTCTTTTTCGGAATAGTTTCTTTTTTCCATTCTCTTTATTATTTTTAGTAGTACTCTTGTGCTGTCTGAGACCACGCATTGTTCTTGCGACTTATAGTTATTTAGAGATCTTTTCTCTTCGTCAATTTCATCTAATATTCCTATATTGGTAGTTGTATTAATAATTGTATATTTATTTTCTCCCAAGCAGTTCTTGGAAATAGTTTTCGTAATGTTTTTATGCTTGTTTTTACGTTTTGCTATGTTTCGTATTTCTTATGCTTATCGCACTGTCTGATATTCTAAATCGCAACTTTACGAGCGTGCCTGGTATATATCTCTGGCGAACTAGTATGACATGCTTATATCTATTGTGTAAATTCACTTCTGTTTCTTACGTTAAATTTTTTGAAATCTAATTTTTGGGACATTCACACGATAAGTTAGTTACTTGTGTAAATGTACTTAGATCTACGTTTAAAATAACTATTTTCCGAGACAATTTATATTGCCGTTCTGACCTACCTGCATTGTGTACGTAGTTATAATTATTTTTCAGCTTATTCTAACCTACCTGCAGTCTCAGTTACTTGCATTAGCAGTTACTTCTATATGCTTTGTTTAAGTTTTGTCTACACTTGCTTAATTATACCTTCCGTTCTCTACGAAATGCATTTAATATGTGGCATTTATGGGATTATTTGTAGTTGATGTTGCTTTAAATTTCTCGAGACAACAGTCAGGCTTTGTTGTGTTTGCTGTCGCCTCGTATTCATACGTCTTCCTAAACACACACACATGTTTCGTCCGATTGATGTTTTTCTATCGTAAATATCTCCCTAAAACGTTATAGATATTAAATAAGGAAATCCTGTAGAATAACGGGCATACTATTAATTGTTCTCGTAATGTGATTTGTTTACTCCAGTCTTCGACATTCCTGGCTGCATTGTTAAACACCTGTTGATATCTTCCAGTTGCGTATCCAGGTTAAGTCTTAGATGTTTACCTTGAAATACATAATTCCGGTCGTTTTAACCGTCTTATCGAAGCGTTTTAATAGCTTGTAATTCTTGTATAGTTACCTGCAAGATCCGGTCTTATTTCCGTAATAAATTTTGGCTATAACATAGGTTTGTTTAGATTGCCACCATTCGTTGTCGTTGGCATGATCTTGGTGTGATGTCAAACAGGTGACCAACCTTTAAGCGCGAATTTTCCTGCGTGTTGACTAGCGTTTTCAATCTTCCGTACATTGTAGGTGTGTTTTAATAAATTTTACCATCACCTTAAGTTCCGAGGATGTCTGTGTTTAACTATATAGGTCACGTTATTAACGCTCTCTTTTGTAATTAAGTTATGTGCTCGTTAATTTTATTTGAATTTTCTCCCGCTTTATATTCTGGGCCATTTCCGCGTTGCGTCATATTTTGGGCGTGCGTGATTGGCTGTAGCGCATTGTCCAGGGATACACGTGCTCACTTCACTTACCAAGTCCATCTTGTTTAAAGAACATCAGTACAGAATGCTTATTTTGTTTGGTAATTTTTATTACTATGTCTAGTAGATATACGCTTAGGCGGCTCTGAAGAAATAAGTAGTGAGTGTCGATACCTTAGTATAGGTGAATTATCGTAAATTTTATCGTATTACCGCTTCCGAATTTGCGATTTACCACGTGTTGGATTTTGAATTTAAATTTTGTACTTTTGTGTGACTTGTGAGACGATTTCGCGGATCTCCAATAAATTTGGGGTAAGTGGGGTAAATTTTGTGTTAATTTTCGGGGTTTTATCTCTGTTTTTTTTTCTTTCTAATTTAATAGGATTTTTGTACGGGGCTAAGCCTTCAGTAGAAGTACGCTGTCATGGCCGCCGCACATTTCCGTTAAATGAATAAAGTGACTACATCGTCGCTCTTATAGTTGTACCTTCGCATCCATCTCAGGGGCATTTTGGGTAGAATTTCTCCGTCCAGCTAGGGAGACTGCTCCGCACCGTGCCAGATAAGTACAACTATATTCATAGTTTTCGACGTACAATTCGACCAATTTATCGATATTTTGTGCCAGTGAGCTGGTCATTTACCTTACTTTTTTTTGTGATCTAAGACTATTTGGGTGGTTATAAGATACCTAATGCACCACTTAATCAATTGCGAGGTCACGTGCAATCCTATTTAAATTACTGCTCAAAATTGCAGATTGTTAATGCTGTATACAGAGTGACCCTAAGTAAGAGTTGATTAGGGCTCTCGTTGATGTGTTGAATTTTTATTTTTAATAAAAACTCTAGAAAATTCATTACCGCTAAAACTTTGACTTTCATGTGTTTTTTTTTAAAAAAAATTCTGAGCTATTTAAAATTATTTATGCAATTGTAAATTCTATACCGTAAGCTCAGTAGATTCTTTTGTGTTAAATACTAAATTTTCCTTTGTTTCTTTTTTGAAAAGCGTCATTTAATAACTTAACATTTGTAAACAAGTTACTTTAATTAATTCTTAATTTTGATTTTGTAAACAAAACCATGATCTTGTAAATTTAACGTTTTCCCCTTCTCTTAATTATTTTATTTAAGTCTTAAGTGCTAATCTTAAATCAACTTTCTTTATAATTGTGTAACATATTACACATAACATAGAACATCGCCGTTGGTGGCACTTGTATAATATCATTTGTAGAATAGCCTGTGAGGCGACGAAACGTTTCTGCTGCCGACCATCCTCTGCCGATGCGCAGAGGTTATGTGAATAGTATTTAATATCTCATAATAATTAAATCCGACTGTTTTTTTTTATTTGCACCATTTCACTTAGACTTGTTCTCTATATTTTCAAAATATCATTCTGACTTGTTCAATATATTTTCAAAAAAAAAACTAACAATTTAATATAGAACTTTCTACACATCGTAATCTCTCTTTTATTTTACCTCAACATATCTTGTTTTTCTTAATTATTATTGTGACAAGCATTTGAATAAGGTTTGGCGCAGCCGACCTATACAGGGTGATCCGTAGGAATCCCGCTGGAGGGACACAGCCAGTGGCAGATCAGTAGGGAACGCAGGTAGGTTACCGTAAGGTAGCATAGTGTCCTGGTGCCCGGACAACGTCGCTTGCGTCGTCGCAGACCGACGCTCATTTCTTAAGTTTAGTTATCTGAACCGACACGCCATCTGCGATTAGAGCTAGCTCGGCCCTGCGTTTCTCAATTTCTATCACCACACTATCGTGATCTCCTTATACTGTGACTCACCTGGTCAATAAAATTTAGTTTCGACTTTGTTGCGGGTGTAACAATGTTCTTGTATGTTGTTGGTTCTACATAATATTTTCTTGATTTGTACTTGTTAATTTATGTCGTAATTCCTCAAGTCTGTTTTCTGTAAACATTTATTTTTCATGCTTCGCGTATTCTTTATTCTTAACCCCCAGTTATAATTAATTTTTCCAGTACATTCTTCAATGCCTCTCATTTAATTATTTTGTTGTATTTTAATTTGTATGTTGTTTACCTTTAAAACCTTATTTATTAAAATTAATTGTTACATTCGAATTATTGGAAGCTCCATATACCAAGTGCTTGCCTGCAAGCTGCGGATGCATTAACTGTGTGATAAAACGACGACACCGAGAGTTTGTATGAGTTAGTACGAGAAAGCAATATACAAACTGTTCTATTGGTCGAGTGTAGTGAGGCTAGACTGACTCGCGTTTAGGATAGCAGCTGTACTTGCGCATTTCATTTGAACTTTGTTAACGGTCGGTGTCTAGTCGACTGGCAAGCACATTTTTAAATCGCGCTTCGTCCATCTAATTTAGAACAATTACGCGCCAAAATTATCGAATTTTCGAATCATGTTACCCCGGAAATGTTAACGAATGTCCGTCGAAATTTTTATAATCAGCTGGGTTACTGCTCAGCGCAAGAGGGAGGCTTATTTGAGCATTTAATAAATAATTAAGTACTTGTAGAAATTCATTTTTCTTTAATAATTTCATCTTAACTTCCAATTAAATTCATTGTTTCTGCGTTTATAGTTTATCTTACTGAAACATTTTGTTTAGTTTCATACAAATTTATTGTCTTCTTTCAGAATTTTAGTTTGTTTTCTTTTCTATTTTACAATACTACGGAATTATTTACTTTTTATCTTAATAAGAGTTTTGCTATTGTTACGTTTTCGTTTTGTATATCAGCTATATTCTTATCTTCGATATTTTAAGAAAAAAATTATTATTTATAAGTGTTTAGAATTGATGATTTACTCATACAATTTGGGAAGCTGTGATGAAATCCGTTACTAAAATTGTGTACTGCGATTATTTGATGCTTCAACAAACAAGTTTCTACTTATAGATTATCCAGGTAGTGATTTTTATTGACTAATATTATTTCCATCTTCTCTAAAGCAATACAGTAAAAGACTTTATTCTTGGTTAAAGAATTTGTTATTAATAGTAACAGTAGCAATTTTCACGGACTATCGCAGTAACGCTTTCTGCGGTGTCGACTTTAAAGTAGCTCTAATGTTAGTAACAGAGGCTACCCCCTTATTCTCCCACTTATAGCCGACCAGCTTGTCTAGTATATTCATCCGCAGGTAGACCGCGTGCACACTGTAGATTTCCAGTCCTTCTCCATTCGAGCTAAGATATCTGAATTGCTACGGCAAGACTGTTTCTCTCAGTTCCAGTGGAGTGCAGTCCTTGAAGGCTTTACTACTCACCATTTATTTTATAATCTATTCACTGAAAAAACTGCCGTTTATTTATTTGACGTTTACGCTAGAACATCACAAATCTGACAACCCAGTATGTCAAAACTTTTACCGGATTTTTTTATCACAAATAAATATAATAATTATGGTTGTAAATAATAGTAGTTTATACAACGAGTCAATAATGACTGTTATTATTCCCGAGAGCTGAATTTACGAACCGAGCCGCGTAAGCGGCGAGGGAGTAACTCGGTTCGAGGGAATAATAGTCATTATTGCGAGTTAGTATACACTACTTTATCGACGACTAACTGAAAATTACTAAAAAAAATCAAAATAATTAAAAGAAAATGTCAGATTACTATATCAATATGACATTTGACGGACTTGTCTATAGTTACTACGACAACGTTAGGAATGTTATGTTCTTATTGGCGGAATGCAGGGAATAATGGTAACGTTATGGCCCATTATTCCCTGGTCGCATTTCATTATTCCCTCCGGGTATTATGAGTGTTATTATTAGCCAATAGTGATTAATATAATACCTACTTTATTGTTTAGTCGTCAATAAAGGTATATTACATACCGAGGTGGGAAGTGTTTCATTACTGTCGAGAGATTAAGTAGTTTACCGAGACGCGAAGCGTTGAGGTTAACTTTATATCGAGACAGGAATGAAAGTTTTCACCGAGGTTTGTATACTATTTTATTTACAACCATAATTATTATATTTATTTGTGTTAAAATTCCGGTAAAAGATTTGATATATTAAGTTGACAGATTTGTGATGTTCTACCCTAAACGTCAAATAAATACACGTTAGTTTTTTCGGTGAGTAGATTATAAAAGAAATGTTGAGAACTGGAACTAAGAAACTATTCTTCCGTAGCCATCCAGATATCTTAGCTCGAATGGAGAATGACAAGAAGTCACTATTTTATCACATCAGCAATAGCAGGGCGGCCTTTCTACATGGATTAATTCAAGCTTCCAATAATTTTAATGTAACAATTAATTTTAAAAAATAAGTTCTTGTTCGTCTTGTTAATTAAAATGTGGTTGGAAGCCTTTTTTAATTGTATTATCAAAAATAAAGATAGGTAAACTAACATTTGATTGATATTGAGGTTGGGAAATGAGGGTGGAAAATGAGGGCGGGAAATGAGGGCGGGAAATGAGGGCGGGAAGTGAGGGCGGGAAGTAAATGTGAACAGAGTCACACTTCCAAACTTTTAAAAATTCATAAATGCCAACATTACGCGTATGGTTGTAAATAAAATAGAATACAAACCTCTTTGAAAAGTTTCATTCCTGTCTCGAAAGAAAGTTAATCACGACGCTTCGCGCCTCTGTTAACTACTTAATCTCTCGACAGTAATGAAACACTTTCCACCTCGATATGTAATATACTATATGCCTGCCGCTAATATTTGGCAACACAGGCATGATTGTATGACATTAAACATAAAGCCTTTGTCACTGTCATAAAATGTCATTAGTCATTATATCTTTACTTTTTAAATTACAAATTTTTGTGGTTGGCGATAAAATTTTGTATGCACCACGTCAGTAAAGTGCCTTTATCGAACTCGTCTGTTAGTAGCTCACTTGCCTCATAAATCAGACTCGTTCGATAAAAGATCACTTTACTGACTTGGTACCTAAATAACTATTAATTTATCGTAATTTCCAAGCCAGTGTAGTCATTTTCTGTACATATAATTTATTTATGCTGCTTGGGCTAGTTTAGTTATCGGAAACAAATAATGTAGATCCATTACAGTGTAACACAAATGTGTGATTTCTGGCTTTATATAGGGAAACAGCCGTTGCGACTCATAAATTATGAATTGTATAAATAGAAATTTTAAATCTGCAATGTATGAATGTGTATACATGCTTGTATTTTCTGGAGAAATATCCGAAAATGTTCGGAAAATGAATTGGTAAATATTTAGTTACTTCGTAAACATACAAAGCGCGATCTATAGTTAAACTGGATAAAGAAAAAATAGAAATTATCTTCTTAAATGTCGATAATTAGTATTATTTGATTATTTTTATCATTCCGAAAAGAGATTGGTATTTTTTTACAATTTCGACCAACACAAATGTGTACTATATTGACCCTGACCGAATTTAATTACGTATCTGTCACTGGAAAAGAAAATGTGGAGAAATTCAAAACGAATCTCACTCGAACTCGTCCTTGGCTAAAGGAATGGAAGGATAATGACGGCACTTTTCGTTTAGCAGAAGTAGAAATTGATTTCTTCTTGACCTCGATGGAGCGATATACGCTATAGAAACAAACGCCCGCCCTTTTCGATAGAAAGGAGCAGAACTGATTCAAGACGCGAGCTTGTTCATGATCCGATAAAGTAAATATATTTAGCTAACCTTAAAAGTTTGTTTAAACTGTATGTCACGTAAATAAAGATTGTGCAATGTACATATATACTATACCGTTCCTGTCATGTAAAATAAAGGCGTTATAAATAGCTTTAAAGTGTTATATGTTAAGTATTTGCAATCGTGGTGTATTTCATAACTCTAAATGAACTTTCCGAACTAATCCATTGCAAACATATTTTTAGATGAAAGTAGTAAAGCAAATATTATTTAAGTTATAATTTTAATGGAATTTGTAGAAGCAAATCTTATATAGTACTAATTTTATGATGTTACCTTGCAAATTAAAGACTTTAAGTTTTTATTCACTAAATTGAAATACTTTTGTGTGAAATATGTTATAAACTTTAGTGCATTGTGAATGATTAATTACAGAACATTTGAATAAATACTTACCACCCTAAATTTCTAGAAATTTGGAACTCTATGTAAAATTCCCTGAAACACGTAAGAAGTATTATCATGGGGACCATTTCTTATTGCAAAAATTGACTCGGTCACTTTAACCCTCTGACCCCGGGAGCTACCCCCTTAAAAATCTTAAATAGAAAGGGGTATCGAGTAATACGTCATTTTAAAGGTATTCTGAAACAGTATATTTTGGCGTTTATTTTTTTGAAATTGATCGGCTTGTTTTGAAGATTTAAAAAAAGTACTTAAAATTTGTGGTTTTTTGAAAATATAAACGGTAAAAATGAATGATAATGACAGTGAAATGTAAAATTTGAGTCCACCAGAAATTATGGAACAAGCCTTAGTAACCACGAACAATTTATTACCAGCTAAATTCGCAAAGGTGCATGGAAAATTTTAACCTCAATTTATGAAATGGAATGTTCAAAAAATAATGTTTTATTATGGGGTCGTAGAAAAAATAGTGTATGCAACTCGCATTTAATGGCTATTAAGACACTCGTATTCATTACAATTACAAATTTTCTTACTCGTGTCTTAATAGCTATCATCAAATGCTCATTGCATAATATACTATTATTTTTCATGTTTTTGAGATATTTATAAAAGTTTTTAATATTGACTTTTCTTATGATGCTCCTAATATAGATTGACTAGCTAGAAATACAAAACAAAACAAACCAAAAGATTTTTTTTAAAACTCTTCCAAACGAATCGATCAATTTAAAAAAGTAAACGCCAAAATATACTGTTTTAAAAGACCTTTAAAATGACGTATTATTCGATACCCCTTTCCATTTAAGATTTTTAAAGGGGTAGCTCCCGGGGGCAGCGAGTTCAAGTGGATGAGTCAATTTTTGTATCAAGAAATGACCCCTACGATAATACTTTTTACGTGTTTCAGGAAATTTTTCATAGATTTCTAGATTTCCAGAAATTTAGGGTGGGAAGTTTTGAAATGAACACACTGTATAGTTCGTGATCAATATAATATGTCCACTGGAACACAAACAATATAAGAAAACCTCGAGCATGATTTTAACATACACTTGTTCAATGATGGGTTCAAAATAAAGAACTACTAGCGTCGGGAAAATTTTTATATATAAAAAATTTCAAATTTCATCGGAAGTAACACTTTTACTCTTATGGAATAGCAGTTTTTTGTAAATTGGGAAATATTTATTAATTATGTTTAGTAAGAGACTAAAAGTAATTTGAGCTGGATTTGGTATAATTTTTGTATAAAGAATTTTCAAAATTCGAAGCAAATGTAACACTTTTACTCTGAGGTTTATTTTATTTGGGATTACAGAATTTAAAGGTGAATTTAGGACAATTTCTGTATACATATTTCGGAATGCACATACGTATTAGGAAGTCGTGTGGTGCCCACACCTAATTTTTATTATCATGCATCCGCGGTATTTCTTTTAAGTATAAAAGCAATTTTTGTTACTTCTTTTATGTCAAGAATAAAAACATTTTTCTTTTTTCAAAAATTTGTGTGTATGATGAAATCGTGTTATCGAGGAGAATCTCAAAAAGTTAAAAAGCACATGATGTTCCCTTTAGAAAAGTAAAACTGCAGCACATCACAATTTTTTGAAATACCTTTTATACTTTAAAGTACTAAAATGGCGGTAATTTGGATGTCTAAGATTATATTTCATTATCTTTACTATCTTAACAGATATGGTTGCAAACTTTTTCCCATAACGGTATATGTATTTAAGTGAAAGACTTACCTAGTTTTATTCATCAGCTTTTTCGCAATTCCTTGACCTCTCCACGATCCATCTACAGACAAAATTTCCACTAGTATCATTTTATCGACATCAGGGTATCTTCCAAAGACGTCAGCTTCATTATCAACGTACGTCAACAAATTTATGATTTTTGAAAATTTAGGATCAGTTATGTCTAATTCCTCTTCTGTGGCATTTCTCTTCAAGATGCCGTTAAGAGAAACTCCTATGATTTTTCCAGAATCAGTGATTGCCATTAAAGATACATTATCTTTAATTGCCTTTAGTGAAAATTCCTCAAGATTTGAACAGGTCAATTCACCTTCCAGTAATTTTATATCCACATTAAGAGGTTCATCTCTGAAGAAGAACCGTTTCAAAAAATCCAAAACTTTTTCTGTGTCATCTTGTCCAATAATTCTTATACAAAACGGTTCCGGTGGAGGTAAAAGAGGTGTATCTGGTGTTGATGGAGTAGAAGGAGTTGATTCATTATCCAAAGACTGAAAAACAAAAAGACATTCTTTATAAAATCAAGTTATTTTATATTAACATATGTTCTAGTACATTTTTACGCAGATTTCTATAATTATATGAAATTTTAATATTAAAATATAACTTTCTTTTCATAAAAGTGTAGTATTATGGGTTTATATTATTTATGTAATTTATGGTGTCGTAGAAAAGAAGTGATTTTCTCAGGGGCAACGAATCTTTACAAATGTTACAAATTTATTTTTATGTATTTTGACGACAAAAATAACGGTTATGGTGGTCAATTTGTAACTCTTTCAATACATATAACAAATCAAGGGTTCTTCATTCTTATATTAAAAAGTGAATTAATAAACATATGGAACAGTGGCAGTTACGCATGTATTAAAATAGCTCGAGTGGTCTTGTCAGGCGTCAGATCTTGAAATGGGGCTGGGTTGTATACTACACACAAAAATAATCTAAAAATGTGATATTAATTTATATAATACAAGAAAGACGTACCTATACATGTAGGTTTTAATATAGAGCCAAAATTAATTTATTTTCTCTCATATTGGAATATATTTTCGTTTTCCATAGATTTTATAATATAATTAAGAGAGTATTTGTCACTTATTGCTTTGGAGAGTTACAATTAAGTCAAGCAATTCTTCAGGGCATAGGAAGAATTTTTACAGATGATAATGTTGACATTTGAAATGCATACTTTTTATTGATAAATGTAAATTTACGATCGCATGGTCTCTTTCCAAGGAGATGTCATAAAGGAAAGTCAATCAGTTGAAAAGGGTATGATGGTTTCTTTGTGAACAACACAAATACGCTTGAAATATTGACATATTTTTTGTTGAAAGTCTCGCGGTGCGAATTAATAAACTTACTCTTGAACAACATTTGAAAATACTTAAAACAAAATGTGTTATCCAAGCAGGGTCATTTTTAAAAGATATTTTGCTCGAAATATATCACCAAAGGCGTCTACTGTGCGCAAGTTTGTGCAAAGGCCAGTTAATTGAGAGCATAAGTTATCCTCGTATCCTTTCAGTGTGGTGAGTCCAGTATATCGCTTCTGTTGATAAAAATCTACTCCAAAACTGCAGTTTTCTGCGGGAAAAATTATGGCCACAGTTTTCTGGGAAGCGGAAGGGATTTTCTTATTTGAGTATATGCAAAAAGGGGCTACAAGAACGGGAAATGTTTACCAAGACACAATTAAAAAATTGAACAAAGCTATACGTTAAAAGAAACCCCACAATTTTGCTCAGAAAACTCTGCGTCTGCACGACAACTGCAGGGTACCTAAGGTACGAGTTGTTCAAGCAATAATCAATGAATACGGCTTTAAAGAATTAGAACATCCACCCTACACTCCCTACCTCGCCCCCTGTGACTATTATTTTTTTCCAAAACTTAAAAAACATTTGAGAGGGCGTCGATCGAAGACGTGAAAAACGCTGTATAGGCATAGCGTTATTAAAGAAACGTTGGAATAAGTGTGTTAGTGTTAATGGTTCTTACGTTGAAGAATAAAATTTTGTTTGTTTTCTAACTCGTTTCAATCAAAGCTAGGTAGATGACATAAAAAAACTCCCTTCGTATGTATATGTCTTTTTTATATACATTTCATTTGCTGTATTACATATCTGTATAGTGATCTTTAGTATGATTTAATACAATAAGTAGTTATTTAGGCTATATACAGCATGTGTCAATTTTCATTAGCCATAGGCGATTAATTCATGCAACACGTGACAACATGGTACCCCTACTTTCCTCTCCAATGCGAGCGCGACCGATACAAGCTCAAGTTATAGCAGTAACTGTTGGACCATTGACTTGGGTGTTTGTAATGCTTTCAGAAATAATATTTACGCGTTGCAAGGATTTGTTTTTCTTTTCCTTTCAGTAAATGCAGAGAATTATTAAGCTGAGTTCACGCTGCATGACTCAAACAAAAGCGTAATTCTAATAAAATTAAAAATAAGGTAAATAAAAAATGATTCTGAAAATAATAATAAACTAGTAGATCAGGAGATCGCGGCGGCCATTTGATGTTTCCCGTTCCAGTAATAAGACGGCTTTTATGGCAGACTAGATCGCAACCTGTTCGCAGCTAAAGATTGAATGTAAAATCTGGTGGGGAGATCGAAGAAAATCGTTGTAATGTCGATTGTTGCCGGGATTGGTGACGGAGAGTAGGGGTGACACACGTTGCCACATATTATTTGTATACGTATAAATCGCACGTAAACATTGAATCCCTATACCTAATGAAAATTGACACATACGGTATATATATACCATAAGACCGCGTGCGTCTGCATTATCGCGATACCTGTAGAGTAAGCGAAACAGATAGAGATGTCTGTGTATTAGAACGGTAAACAAGTGAACGCAGTGTTATACTGGATTACAACAGAGCTAGTATATCGCATATGCCTATGATGCACTCGTATTTGTCCAAAAAATCTACATTTATGCGGTGTAGTCGGGCAGTCGCATTCGCCGTCGCTTCCACATATGGGCGTCAGTTAGAGTTTTATTATTGCTTAAGAATAACATTTTTTTAGCTAATTACAGGTTAATTGCAATGTTGAATTACAATTTTGTTTTAAGAAGTAAATATTTTATGTTTCAGTATTTTATTATAGTTGAGTTTTTAGATTATAATATTTGTTGAAAAATATTATTTTAGTTAAGAAGTTTTTTTTATTTTAAAGTCTAGGAGTTATTTATTATTTATTTTTGCTCTTTTATGTTGTTTATGAAGCTGTAATGAGTTACTTCACTGACATATTATCAGTGATTATCTGATGCTTCAAACAACTACAAATAATTACTAACAACGGAAACGCAATACCTATTACACTGCTTTTCACTTGATTTGCCTACGAATACATTTATACGTATAACTTATACGCCCGCTGTCGGTGTGGCAATTCAAGTTGGCACGCCCATTTATAGTCGACCAGTAGTTACTAATACATGCATCGCGCTATGAACGGCGGCCACACGATATAATAAAGTATTTTATTGTAGACGAACCAGTTAAGAGCAGTTCCATATTATCTTTGAGTGGACTAATGCCAATTTGCAGAATAAATAAAAAAAAATTGATTTTAATGGAGTCTTTTGTATGATACGAGGGCGTATTTTTATGTTATCTACCTAGCCATGAAAAAAAGCACATAAGAGAACAAAAAAAATTATTTTTCCACATAACTCCCTTCAACACTAATACACTTATTCCATCTTTTTTCCAGTTGCCCCATACCCTCAGAAAAAAAATTGCTTCGGTAACCCCGCAAAATATTCTTCAACAGTTTCTTTGAGCTCTTCATCAGAAGCAAAACGCTTTCCTCTGAGATGCTTTTTTAAATTTTTGAATAAGAAGAAGTCTGACGGAGCTATAAGGTGGATGCCTTAACTCTATAAACCCGCAGTCATTGATTATCTACTGAACTTTGTTTGCCTTATGAACCCGACAATTGTCGTGCAGCAACAAGTTTTTTTGTGTGGATAAGAATGCGGGCGTTTTTCCTGCAGAGCAGTTTTTAAATTTTAATTGTGTTTTCGTAGGCCTCTCCATTTATGGTAGACCCTCTCGGCATATATTCAATAAGCAAAACTCCTTCAGCATCCCAGAAAACAGTTGCCATCAGTTTTTTTCCAGAAAATTGTGTCTTGGCCTTTTTTGGTGGTGGAGAGCCCTTATGAACCCACTGCATGGATTCTTGTTTAGTAGGAGGATCCCAGTAATATACCCGAATCTTATCCCCGGTAATAATTCGAGATAAAAATGTTTTGTCCCTCTCCAACTTGACCAAATTTTCTTGAGAAACTTCTTTTCTGCACATTTTTGGTTCAGGTGCAATCTGGGTATCCACCGTGCACACCTTCTTCATACCCAAATCGTCATTCAAAATTTTAAGAACACTTGATTTGGATATACAGACTTAATTGGCAATGACAGAGATCTTTACACACCGATCTTTCAGTACCAAATTTTCGACTTTTCGCACGTTTTCAGTTCGAGCTTCAACTGGTCGTCCGTACTTTGGGTCATCATTGATTGACTCTCGGCCCCATCGAAAGAGTTTAGACCAATATTTTACTTGGAAATAAGATGGTGCATCTTCCCCATATACAGCAACCATTCTTTCATGAATTGCTTTTGGACCATTGCCTTCCTTTGTCAGGAACTTTATTACGTTGCGATGTTCAACTTTAGTTTCACTCATTTTATGGAGAAATGGACCGTCTCAAATCTCTATACACAGCATAAAGTAAACACAACTTAGCACATGTACTTCTAACAGTGACAGCAATTTTTCAATAATTTGTTTGACATCGTTACTCTTTTGTTTCATGGCTAGGTAGATAACATAAAAATATACCCTCGTAAGTAGGAATCGGCGGTCAGGGATACATTAATTAAGGTTGCTTTCTAAGTTTTACGAGATTTTAAGAAGTATTCAAGACTTTCAGTTGAGAGTTTTACTGATTATTAATCAGCAAAATATTATAAAATTTAGAAAGTAATTTTAATTCATGTACCTACCCCTCATTGCCGATCCCTAATGGTAAGCTAGTATCGGGAAAATAAGTATTATATCTTGTTTACATGCATTGAATTCCTTTATAACGTGAGTTACCTGACGCGACACACTGCATCCCGGAGAATTCCAGGAAAAGCGCATCCCGATAAGAGACTCACTATATAAGCACGAACGTGACAAATGTAGATCAGTATATTGTTGAATAAAACTCTTTAGCAATACTCCTTGTTCTTTCTTTTAAATTTGTAATTAAATAAAACTTTTTAAAAACTTATAAGAGAGAAAGGACTTGTTAACTGGCGCAGTCATCCGGATTTCGTGACGTGAAGAATCAAAATTTTCGGAAACGGTCTGTTTTCACAGTTTGCACGAAAATCTACGTCTAAGTTCGACGGACATTCTAAAATCGAATAAATCTAAAATCGACAAATCTAAAATTGATAAAACTTAGTGTTAAGAATTAGTTATAGTGACTTTAGTGAAAAGTTAAACAAATTGGATTACTAGAAGAAAACAACGCATACATTGGAATGAACTTCATATTATACATACTGTAAGTACATACAATTTTATTATCGCTTACGCTATTCATTTATGTCCGATACTCCTGAAACTTCCGATATCGATACATTATTGTCTAGTCTAACAAAACTATCTATACAAAATCCCACACGTATTAGAAAAACTATTAAGGAAACCACCAAACCTACTACTAAACTTAATTCGACAATGGCTAACGAAGGCGGAAATGTAAACGATGTACAACAACAAATTCAAAATATTCCAGGCGTACCTGCATTAACTGTTAAAGATATTACATCAAATCACATTTCAATAATTCCACAATTTGAAGGAGATCCAAACACCCTTAGTTTATATATCGATAGCTGCGAATATTTGATCGACATTTTTGGTAATATTGCTAATAAAACAGATCCTATAAATGCTTTTCTCATGAGAGTATTTTATTCAAAATTGACAGGACGAGCATTACAACTATTAGGTAGTCGTGAAAATGTAAATTCATGGCGCGAATTAAAATCAATGCTACAACTGAACTTTTGCGATCAACGTTCGGAAAAATGTTTAGTTCAAGACTTGATGAATATTCGACCAGAAAAAAGTGAAACACCTTACAACTTTGGCATTAGATGTAAAAACATGTTAAACTTACTCTTATCAAAAGTTAAAATGTCAGAAGCCGATGTAAACAGGCGCGCAATTAAATCAGAAATTCATAAAGATACCGTTTTGCAAGCATATCTTAGAGGCATCGCACAATACGGACAAATAGGTCACAGAGTTCGCTTTAGAAATCCGACAGACATTGAAACAGCTATGTCATTTGTTCTTGAAGAAGAGAATTTCAATTACTTTCTTAAACAGCCAAATAATATCAGTAAAACTGAATTCAAACCCGTTACGCAAAGTATTCCATATAAAGCGCAACCACAGGTGCCAAACTATTCACAAATGAATCACATGCAGAGGCAAATTACATACCCACCCCCAAGGCAACCCTTTGCTGCACAATCCACTTACATTCAACCTTATTATCAACAAGTGCATCAACCAAGACCACATGGGCAACAACAACGTTATCAACAGCCGCAAATACCTAAACAACAATCATTTAGATTTGCAAAGTCACCAGGGCAATTAACGCAAATAAAACAACCACGTCAAACACCTATGGAACTAGGAAGTTCACACGCAAGAATTCCAATACAACAACAAGGATTTCAGTTTAGAAGTACAGGAAAACCAAACTGGGTAGCTGAAGAACTCCACTATCACGATAATGAAGTGCACGAAGACACAGAAGAAAATTACGAAACAAACGCACTCGAAGAATCATCCGAAGAAAATTGCCACATACAAGAAGTACTTGAAGAAGAAGCAACAAATTTTACGACAACAGCCTCAACGAATCTGAATACATAACAGATCACCCTGTAGATTTTTATTCACACGAAAACGAACTTATCAAACTAAATACACACTCATCTTTTAAACTACCGTATATCTTTTTACCAGAGATTAACGCTAAGATGCTTATAGATACCGGCGCAACACGTTCCATGATAAGTACCGCGAAAGCAAATTCCTTTTTCACAGATTATATGTCATACGAACCATTCACCGTACAGACAGCACATGCAACAACAAAGCATGATTTTGTTATCTCGATACCTTCTATGAAAACATTCAAGGCGGTAGGTCAACAGCATAAATTCCATGTATTTGACT
Source organism: Amphimallon solstitiale (assembly GCA_963170755.1). NCBI lineage: Eukaryota > Metazoa > Arthropoda > Insecta > Coleoptera > Scarabaeidae > Amphimallon > Amphimallon solstitiale. The sequence goes on from OY720678.1 coordinate 27,463,234, forward strand.
TCTCAGAAAAATATGATGGTCTCGTAGGAATTTCATTATTAGAACAATTAGGTGCCACTATAGATATTGTAAATAAAGTTTTAAAGACAAAATTTGGTAATATAAAAATTCATTTTGAAGAAAATAAAATAAAAATAGGGCCTCGAGAAAGAAAAATTATTAGAATACCTGTAACAGAAAATACTAGCAATATAATTATAAACCATCAAGCTTTAGCACCAAATGTTGAAATTCCATCGACTTTAACTAACGCGAAAGATTTTGAAGCAATCACAGAAGCGGTTAATTTTAATGATTATCCTGTTGAATTCAATATAGACACACCCATACACACCGAAATATATAGAGTCACAGAAAATGTAAATAACTTTGCACAAACAGCTAAAGATATTGATCACATACAATATATGAACGTAATAAACAAATTACGCACACAACATTTAAATTCAGAAGAAGCATCAGCAATAAAAGCCTTATGTTTAAAATATAAAGATATATGTCATGAAGAACAATTACCATTAACATTCACGAATGAAGTTAAGCACAGTTTAAACTTAAAAGATGAAACTCCTATCTATTTAAAACCCTACAGGAAAACACCAGAACAAAAAGAAGAAATCAAACGACAAGTGAAGCAATTATTAGAACAAAACATAATACAAGAGAGCCACAGTCCATGGTCAGCTCCAGTAAGTATTGTCCCAAAGAAAATGGACGCATCTGGGAAAAAGAAGTATAGAATGGTAATAGATTATCGCAAATTGAATGATCAGACTATTGACGATAAGTACCCTATTCCAAACATAACTGACATTTTGGATAAACTTGGTCGTGCCCAATATTTCACCACACTTGATCTAGCATCGGGATATCATCAGATCGAAATGGCGGAGAAAGATATACCAAAGACAGCCTTCTCTACAGAGCAGGGGCATTACGAATTTACCCGAATGGGGTTCGGAATGAAAAATGCGCCCTCTACCTTCCAAAGAATGATGGATAATGTCCTCAGAGGATTGCAAGAAGACATATGCCAAGTATATTTAGATGACATCATAATATATTCGACCAGCTTACAGGAACACTTCGAAAAACTGGAAAAGGTATTTCAACGTCTTAGAAATGTAAATCTCAAGATCCAGTTGGACAAATGTGAATTCCTTAGGAGAGAAGTAGCCTACCTGGGGCACATAATCACCAAAGATGGCGTTAAACCAAATCCCGATAAAATTGAAGCCATAAGAAAATATCCACTACCACGAACTGTCACAGAAATAAAATCCTTTCTTGGCTTAGTGGGTTACTATAGGAAATTCATCAAAGACTTAGCCCAACTTACGAAACCTTTAACTAAATGTTTGAAGAAAGGAGCCGAAATTAAAATAAATGACGAATACGTCAAAGCTTTCGAAACATGTCGAAACATACTAATGAACGAGCCGATATTGCAGTACCCAGACTTCAGTAAACCCTTTATATTAACTACAGATGCTAGCAACATCGCAATAGGAGCAGTTTTGTCTCAAGGAAAAATTGGCAACGATAAACCAGTATGCTACGCTTCACGTACACTGAGTGATACAGAAAAAAGGTACTCAACGATAGAGAAAGAGTTACTGGCAATTGTATGGTCCACAAAATACTTCCGGCCATACCTCTATGGACGAAAGTTCACGATCTATACGGATCATCGACCTCTACGTTGGTTAAGCTCGCTGAAAGAACCAAATTCCAAATTGACGAGATGGCGAATTAGGTTAGAAGAGTACAACTTCGATATTATATACAAACAAGGTAAACATAATCAAAATGCCGACGCACTGTCTAGAATAAAGATCAACGCGATAGAAACGGAAAGCGTACAAGGCAATGTAGGCGACGAAGTAAACAAGCTTATAGAAGAACTCATGAGGGACGAAATTATAGAAAATAATCCACAAACATTTCCCAACACTACCTTTGAACACGAAGCACCACAACCCGGAACATCAGAGAATATTCAGCCCGCACAAGAAAGCGCGATCGCTACTAGTGAGATCGATTTGACAGAAACCGATCATTCGAACGTCAACAGAGAACCAAAAACTACTATTCCATCTATGAATGAAGCCATCGATTGTAAAAATCCTCAATATCATTTGGAATATACACATTTAAATAAAGTTAAAATTACATTACAGATCAATCAAGGTAAGAAAATATATAAAGTGAAAATTCCCAAAGAAAATAATGAAAGAGAAATATTTGAATTCATGAGGGATTATATGGTACAAGGCAAACACTTTATTTACTGTCCACAGGAAAGTATATATAGACAAATGTGTAGAATATATGTAGAACATTATACAAATAATGGTCCGAAAATTCTCAGGTGTTTACACAAATTACAAGTGATAAACAACGAAGAAGAACAAATTGAAATAATAAGAAACTACCATGAAGGGAAAAATAACCACAGAGGAATAGAAGAAACATTAAAACAACTATCAAGGTTATATTACTGGAATAACATGAAAGCTTCAGTAAGTGTCTTCATAAAGAAATGTCAAGTTTGCAATCAAAGCAAGTATGATAGACATCCATTACACCCTAGTTTAAATTTAACTGAAAAATTAGAAATTCCATTTCAAAAATTATATATGGACACGTTTGTTATTCATCAACAAAAGTTTCTTACCATTATAGATGCATTTTCAAAATTTGCTCAAGCTATACCGATAAGTAGCAAAAATGCTGTCGATACTGCAGATGCATTAATTACATACTTTTCTAATTTTGGCCTGCCACGAGAAATAATCAGTGACGGAGGCACAGAATTTTGTAATGAAATTATAAAAGAATTACTAGAAGGTCATAAAATAAAATTGCATATAACAACACCGAACAATCCTAATTCAAACAGCTATATAGAGAGACTTCACTCAACCTTAGTCGAACATATGAGAACATTATTAAAACGAGATGAAACAGAGGATACTACAAAACTAATGAGATTAGCAATTTTAGCTTACAATAATTCAGTACATTCAAGCACAAATTTTACTCCATTCGAACTCATATTTGGACACTCAGGCAATCGAGAACCATTTGATATGTATTACGATAAACGATATTATTCCGAATACGTGCATAATCACAAAAGTCGTCTTAAAACACTGTACGAACAAATCAGTAATAGAATGCAAGAACAGAAAGAAAACGTCATTAGAAAAAGGATCGAAAATACCAAGGATGCTCAACTGAAAATTGGTCAAGAAGTATACGTTAAAATAAATACACGCAGTGGTAAAATATCGTATATGTATCAGGGACCGTATAAACTAAAACAAATTAACGAAGATAATACCGCGATAGTAATTGATGACAAAAATAAGATAAGGAAAGTACATATAAAGAACCTAAAACTAGGAATTATTCCAGCCTCGTCGGATGTGGAATCCATCGCATCTGGGGAACCATTAATATAATCAACGTCGATACATACTACCAATAAGTCTAGGATCCATGTACACTACACAGACTCATTGGAATTTAGTAAATTTGTATTCGTTAGGACCCCTTGTGAATGGAACTGAAGAAATTAAAGAAAAATAATAAAAATCAAATCATATATAAAAGATGACAGAATAATGTTCATTGTACAAATACCCTTGATCAATAATGAACCCTATCATTTCTATCATGTATTTCCACTCCCAATGCAAATTAACGAAACACTATTCCGACAAATTACTCCTACAAAACCCTATGTAGCGATAAGTGAAAATAAGTATGTATTAGTAAACGAAAAATGCCCAGAAGTAACTGAAGAGGTCTACATCTGTGAGAACCAAGAAGAAACATTCATCAACCAGGATACTGTTTGCGAAATTCAACTTTTAGCATTCTCTAATAATTATAAGTCATGCATGTTCGATTTTGTAAAACTTCAAGAAACTAAAATTCAAATGTTTGATGTAAATAAATGGATTGTAACTTTACCTAATGCAGTAAAAGCTAAAAAGCAATGTAATAATTTAAAAGAGTTTATATTAATAAAAGAAACTGTTCTAATTGAAATCAAAAGTAATGCATGTAATGTTAGAATCAATGAAGTAAATTTAAAAATTCTAGAAAATAAAAATCACGATATAATTTTACCTAAATTGCCTAATTTAAATAATTTACAAATAACTTCAAACCCATTAGAACCTCTCAGCGAAGAAGATAAAGAAAACTTTCAAGAAATTAAAGAAAATTTCCAGGAACTGCAAGAAAATATCAGTAACGTACAACTGCATAAACAACCTATTTCAATATATGACATTTTATTAATATTATGTATGTTATGCTTAGGCATGTGGTTGTTATGCAAGTACAGGTCAACAATTCTAAAGAAGAGACAACGGCTCCAACAGCTGACCGCACATATGAAATCCACACCTTCGTCCAACGAGACATCAGATGAGGCTTTCAACTAGCGGCGGAGGAGTTACCTGACGCGACACACTGCATCCCGGAGAATTCCAGGAAAAGCGCATCCCGATAAGAGACTCACTATATAAGCACGAACGTGACAAATGTAGATCAGTATATTGTTGAATAAAACTCTTTAGCAATACTCCTTGTTCTTTCTTTTAAATTTGTAATTAAATAAAACTTTTTAAAAACTTATAAGAGAGAAAGGACTTGTTAACTCGTGTATCTAATTATAACCTTAAACTTAAAATTACGTTATTTTTATATGCACATGGCTTATTTGTTTCACTAAAAATACGTTATTATTTAACAAAATATTGAAATGAATGTAATTATAGTACATGATATTGTGTGAGTTTCATTGTTAAATGATAATTGGGCATGAATTATTCATAAAGTTAAATAGCTCTTAACAATTAATATAACGTCATTTCACAAATCAAGTGATGTAAACTGTAATTTTACACCATAAAGTTGTAATGCACACATGCACCATTAATCATTAAGTTTTTTTTTTCTGATCGTGACTCTATTATTTCACTGGCAGCTTTATTGTTCACGATTAATATAAACAGAAAATGATTTTATTCAGTGTTAGACGCAATTAAATATATTGACACGATTTATCTGATTGTTATACAAGAATAACAAAGCCCACGCCTAATGCACCATAAATATTAATGATTTATACTATTACCTGGTCAATACAACAACTAACCAGTTTTACATTCTATGAACTTTTTGTTCCTTTAGATCACATTGTTAACGACACTGAAATTGTTAAAATGATCTTATCCTTAACTGTCAAGGAGATAATACTAAAATCAATATGGTTTTGTTAGATCATTCAAAATGCTTTTATAGTAACATAGCGTTTGAAATATGTCGTCCAAATAGCAAGTAAATATAGGATACATTGTCTAACAAATCTTATTAAATTATTAAAGTGAGTTAAATAGATATGAAATAGTGTGTTAGAAGTTGATTGGTTTTAACCATAAATGGCAAAATAAGTACATGAGTATGTGTAAATTTTTGTTTAATACCGGTAATTAGTAGTTATATAGCCAGCTGTTCTTCCTTATACATGTTAGGTCTCTCCATAGAAGTTCTGTAATATTGTTTTCAGCTCTCAAGATGTAGAGATCCAGTATGTGGAATTAATTTTCGTTTCGTGCCGGTATGTTACGTATTTCGTGACTTACGCAACTAAGAATTCTGCCATCATAAATATGGATAAATACACTGCCATAACAAAGCTTAGGAATATATATATATATACCGGGTGTTTGTTTAAGCTCGGCCACCGGCCATATCTCGGCAACCGTTTATCGTACAACCTGGCGGAAAAAATGGACAATGGGAATTACAACAAAAATATTTTGAAGTTTCCAAAATGATCGCAAGGGGGCGCAATTCTCAAGATGAATTAAAAAGTCGATAATATTTCATTAAATTCTAGATTAACATAAAATAAAAATTTTACTAGCAAAATTTTTGACGTTATTATACAAGTTTCATTTGAAACTTTTTGATCTAACTCCCATACGGAGGGGAGGGTGGAGGGGGGTATGTCTGCCTATAAAAGTAGGTATACTTTCGGTTTGCCCTAACGGATTTTAATGTTGCTCGTTAGATAGAGAATTTTACAGAGAATTGAAAGATATGTAGTACGAAATTACGCGGTTGTCAAAAAAAATAACAGGGGGCGCTGTTCTCAATGTATGTAAATTACTTGTTTTTTCTTTAAAATTTTAAATGGAACGATATATTTTTAATATCGTAATATTGAAGTACATAAAAGACTAAAGAGAATAAATGATGAAAAGCGGAAGCTGCTACCTTTTTTCTTGACGAAGATATAATCATACGGAGACACTCCAGAAAAATAAAGAAAATTAAATATAAATTTATTTATTTATTGGTCGTAATAATTTTATTTTAATTATAAGAGGCTCACTAGACAGTGAATAGTTCGTTTTCACTTGAAATTTCATCATATTCTTCCCTAAATGTATTTATTTCAATCTTTTTATCGATTTTTTAATTCATTGCATATGTTACGTTAGATTCTCCGTTTAAATGTTTTTAAATTATTCTCTAGCTATTATTTTTTAAATATCATTTCTTATCCATTCCAACATTGGAATAAAATAATAATAATAGTGAATAGTGTAGTTTTTTTTTTTAAATTTCCATCATACAACATGGCATGCCCAGTGATACTAAATTACATTATGATGAGATTTCCTAGGTGGGCCATGAAAATCGAAATGCAAAGATATTAGTGTCAGTTGTAGTTACACTTTTTGTACGTATTTAGTAAATTAAGCCTTTTTGGAAACCTGCACATAATTATAAAGTTTGTAAAATGTCGTATTCTAACGTCAAAGTTTATGACATGATCAGAATGTATTTTCAATGCTTTGAAAATGCATTCTTGCTTCGGGGCAATATTCCCTAAATTATCCCGAAAGAAGACATTATTGAGTTTTTATTCGCCTTGCCAGATGTTCTTGATTTTTATTTATAGGGCAGAATAAAAGACATAGTTTATCACAAAAAGCCGAGTACAACAATTGCTGCCTCCGAAATTGAAGTAACTCTGCTCTCTACTAATCGACAAGTAAAGATGTGTATTGAAAATAAAGGTCAACACTTTGAACATTTGTTAAGTTGAAGTTTTTTTGTTTTATTTTTTGTACTTTCTGATTTAATTATATTTTCTTTTCCTTTATATTACTTAGTCAATATATTTTCTTATTTAGGTTTAGGAATTACAATAGGTTCTTTTATTTACTTGCATGTTATAGGCGGGGATGAATTAGATATCAATTTTGATACCCTTTCGTTACTAATAAGTAAATGATTTGGTTATAACTAATGCATTATATTATATTGTTTATATTCTCATTATTGTCTACTTATTTCATGAGTTATGGAAATTATTTTTGCTGTTTTCCTATAATTAGATCTACCTATATCTGTTGGGTAATAAAGATATATTATTATTACCATTATTATTATTTTATTTCAATGTCTAAGAAACAAGACATGAAATTTAAAAATAGCTAGAGAGTTTGAAAACATTTTAAAGGAGAATCTAATATAACACTTGCAATGCGGTGAGAAGATTGAAATAAATACATTTATGGAAGAGCATCGTCTATGCCAAGAATTTAGTGAAAGACGGAAGCAAAGCAAATGGAAGTTGTTTTTGAATAAGTAAGAGAAAAGGATACCCAAATTATGACAATACTGCTTACAATAGGTTCTTTTATTTACTTGCATGTTATAGGCGGGGATGAATTAGATATCAATTTTGATACCCTTTCGTTACTAATAAGTAAATGATTTGGTTATAACTAATGCATTATATTATATTGTTTATATTCTCATTATTGTCTACTTATTTCATGAGTTATGGAAATTATTTTTGCTGTTTTCCTATAATTAGATCTACCTATATCTGTTGGGTAATAAAGATATATTATTATTACCATTATTATTATTTTATTTCAATGTCTAAAAAACAAGACATGAAATTTAAAAATAGCTAGAGAGTTTGAAAACATTTAAAAGGAGAATTTAATATAACACTTGCAATGCGGTGAGAAGATTGAAATAAATACATTTATGGAAGAGCATCATCTATGCCAAGAATTTAGTGAAAGACGGAAGCAAAGCAAATGGAAGTTGTTTTTGAATAAGTAAGAGAAAAGGATACCCAAATTATGACAATACTGCTTGCTACTTCTATGCACTGCTTAAATAAGAATTTGACATTTTCATAATACACCTGACTACCTTTAATATTTCTTAAAAAAATTACTTACTTCTACATTGTAAAAAGTTGGCGTAATTGCAAATGTATGTCTAAAGTTTTGGTGCGAATTATTTCATGAAATTTTTAAACATAAAATTAATTTTAATCAAACTTATGTTGCATATAGGTAATAGTTAGTAATCTTATAACTACAAATATTAATAAGCTAAATTAAATAAAAGGAATTTTCTGCGAACATCTCGCATTAAATATTCGTCTTAGCTGTTCCTTATTTTTGGCTTGCGTTCCTTTATTATACATTTTTTTAGACAAAATTGACCAAAAATCTTCAATTGCACGATGCTGCAAAAAATTAGAGGCATTATTATTTTTGGGTGCAAATGATGTGAGAATCTTTGAGTTTCTCTGGCATAATGACAAGAAATTAAGTCTGCCCAAAAAAATATTTTATCTTGAGCATGATAGTCGCGAATATAATTAACCATATCGGGCTTCACTCCATTCTCTTCTCGCGTAACACCTGAAAATACCTCCAACGGAAATCGGGCAACGAACTAAAACTTTGTAGGCAAATTTGCCGTTTTCCTTATAATTTACGGTGTGCACAATCATTAATATTATATATAAGTCATAGTTTCCTTTAATTTCAGAATTGGCTAGAGTAAAGTACCTTTCGTCATTCATTACGATGGTTCACGTTAATGTACGACAGCATCTTGATATGCGGGCCAATTACTTTTAGATTATTTGTAGACAATTCTATAGAAATCGTATTTTTGGAAATTCCGACCCTATATTTTATATTTTCTGTTAGTTGGATGTTGGATTACTCTAGGCTGAGTTAAAACTCTGGACCTGCCGCTTTTATGGAGGTTCACATAACTTGTTCACAATAAGCTACTACCCGATAAATGGCCTTACATAAGACATTGTTGATTTTCAAATGTTCGAATTATTTCAGCTTTGGGAATCCGCCCAACTAAATTTTAAACACCTTGTGGAAGATCTAATTTGTAGACACTAGAGCGCACCCAATTTCTAAAGTAGAACTGTCAATATAGTCAAGTCATTGAAGAACTTTTGTTTCTAAAGCCAACCAGATATTTTAACATGTTCCATTATTTTTGTGCCATAGAGTTTTGTGCCGAAACTTTAGAGATAACGTTATATCACAAAGACTTTAAAAATTGAAAAATATTTGTCTTTTTGGTTATTATTTATTTACATTTCAATCCTCTGGTCTGCGGAATAGGTATATCAATCGATTTTAATGACATTGCAAGCATAGAATACATTATTTACATTTTAAAGAAAAAATAATAATATTTACTTAACTAATATTTATACAAGGTATAATAATATAATATTACTTTCCTCTTATCTCATAATATATTAATCTAAACATGCTTTATAGTGAGAGTATTTAATAGACTGACCAATCACAACATTAAACAATATGTAAAATATAATAAGTTCCAAAAAATATCTACATCTTTAATATTCGTTTTTTTCTATCGCAACAACGATGTTTGTTTTACCAAATATACTCAGAAACAACAGAACGATATTTTATATTATATAATTATGCCAATAAATAATATTTACATATATATTTACAAAAGTTTAAGTTACCTCTTCATGATGAGTGTGCTTTATTTATGAGGCACTCGAAACTAGTTTTGGGAATAACGGTTCACTTTTTCGACTCGGCTCAGGCTCAATCGGTTCGGATCGTCATTGTGAGTCCGATCATTGAACCAGCTTAATTGATCTCTAATGTCATGCCATTCGTGTACATGTAGGACGCTTATAACACTTGTCGCCGTCGTCGGCTCAAATGAACCGCGATGGCTATTAAAAAAATGAGGTGTGGCCACCACACGACTTTCTTATACGTATGAAAGTGTTACTTCCGGTCCGAATTTTGAAATTTCATTTATACAAAAAATATTCCAAATCTAACTCTAAATACTTTTGTACTCTTCATAAATATATATAGAATGCATAATTTACGACATATTTGCAAAAAATCGCTATTCGATAAGAGTAAAAGTGGTACTTCCGGTCTGAATTTTGAAATTTTTTTATACAAAAGATATTTAAAAGGACATTCTAAATACTTTTATACTCGTAATGTACGTGCCTAGAAAGCATGACTTGCGAGATATTCGCAAAAAACTGATTTTCGATAAGAGTAAAAGACCTACTTCCGGTAGGAATTTAGAAAAACTTTATTAATACAATTTTTCTCAAATTTAATTTTGAGTACATTTGAATCCTTTATAAATTTGTTTAAACTTAGTAATTGACGAAATATTTGCAAAATTCGATTTTTTCACTGAAGTAAACTACTACTTCCGGTCTGCCGATTTTGCTCAAAATATAATCAGTTCTCAAGAGGGAGATTATATTCGTAAATACAAAATTTGGAATTGATATCTACAGCGGTTTGACCGCTATCGTGGTCACACACACACAGACAGACACACACACACAGAGAGAGAGAGAGAGAGACATTTTTTAAAAACCACTTTTTCGGTATCAGGGGACTTCAAAACGTGGACATCTGCAAAAATCTCGAGGTCGAAAATTTTCATAAGAAAGTAATATTAAAATGGGATTTGTATTTGTATATAAATATCAATTTTCAATCCCCCCCGCGACCGTGTCCCAATTCTCAATTTACAAGCTTTTGTTTTTAAATTAGGATTACTGAATCGTAATCTAAGTTCGTTCGATTAACGATTACATTAATTGTAATTCCGTTTTTTTTTATATAAGAATTACTGTAATCGTTGGCAAGGATTACTGTTATTAAATATTAGAAAAATCACTGTTATTTACTGTAGAATGTGTATTTTATAAGGAAGTATTGTGTTGACAAAAATTTTCGACCTCGATATTTTTGCAGATGTCCACTGATACAGGAAAAGTAGTTTTTAAAAATGACTCTCTCTCTCCCCCCCCCCTCCCCCCCTCCCCCCCTCCTCCCCCCTCTCTCTCTCTGTGTGAATTTGTGTGGGTTTTGTTTAGGTCGAGCTGGATTGGGTTTTATTTAAATTAGGTGGAATTTTGTTCAGGTTGGGTTGGGTTGAGTTTAATTTGTACTGTTTCACACATTGACTAAAACGTTGAAGGAATGCTGATGCGGAGCTTCATTCAACGAGCACTAATATTGTCGACCGCAAGATATCCTCGTCATGAGGGTCCAGTACGTGCAAAAGCCGGTCTGTTTCATGCATTGAATAATACGTTGGTGGAATACTGATGCGGAGCTTCATTGAACGGGCACTAGTAATTTCGACCACTAGTTATCTTCGTCACGAGGGTCCAGTACGTGCAAAAGCCGGTCTGTTTCACGCATTGAATAATACGTTGATGAAATACTGATGCGGAGCTTCATTGAACGGGCACTAATAATTTCGACTGCGAGATCTCTTCGTCATGAGGGTCCAGTACTTGCAAAAACCGGTCTGCGAGTAGCACTTTTTTCGAATTGCAAAGTATGTATTCTATAAAGATTTATTATGAGAATAGAAGTTCTCAAAATGGGATTTTGAATAATTTTTCTATACGCTCATACGTATAAAAAAGTCGTGTGGTAGCCTCATTATTTTTTTTTAAATTGTATTTTAGAAACTATTTTGTTTTCGTTTTTTCTTGTTCTTTTTCGGATAATTATTGCCTTCATATATAACGCGTATCAGTTTAATTGAGCCGCGTGTAGCTCTCCGACATTTTCTGAGTAACTTCGGTTACGATTACTTAGAAAATCGTAATTCAAAGATTTTTTAAATTAGGATTACTGTAATCGTTAATCGATCGAACTTAGATTACGATTACAGTAATCGTAATTTTGAAAAAGTTTAAATTACGATTACTGCAATCGTAATCTAAGTTCCATCGATCAACGATTACAGTAATCCTAATTTCAAAAATTTTTGAGTTACTATTAATACAATCGTAATCGAAGCCGCAATCAATTACACCAGTAATCCTTATCGCCCAGCTCTGGTTTCTTGTTTGTCTGGAATACTGCATTTTAAAGTTTTTCTTAGTTATTTCTTTGTATGTTGTTTGCTTGAGTGCGGCGCATTGGCAAGCGGTGGCATAATCACCGATTAATTACGCGTTTTTGATAGTTGACGGCTTTTAAATTTAAATGGAAGACTGACAATTTTAAAAATAACAAGTAGTCATTTTTTAAGTGTGAACACTAGCGTTACAGAAGAACGGCTGTTTTGATACACAAATTATACATCGTCCAATTTCTGATGAACATTCTGTAATGACGACTAAATGCTACACACGTGTATAAAAAAGGTGTAGTACGTACCTAATAGTATGTTTCTAAATTATTTCCATTTTATTCAAGATTTGCCCGAATGTATCATGCACAAAATACAATATAAGTACTCGGGTACCACGGTTATACAACAACGTCTAAAAAACTTTGACAGTGAGAATAATATAAACAAAGTGTTATAAGCGTAAGTATTTGTATTATTTCGCACTATTTTGATGAGGCTGTCGATGCCATAAACGTGCATCCTCAAAAGAAGAGCTTTAGATAAAATCTGAGAAAATGTAACGAAAAATACACGGGTACCTCGATCATAGACACAAGGGTTAATCAGAATACAAATAAGGACAGTTTTATATTTGAGGCGTCATAATAAAAGATTCGAAACCGGATATCCGGATACTCGAATCTAAGTTAAACAAGTATCCGGATATCCGGATACTCGGATCTGGATCTTGATCCGGATTCGATGCCATAAACGTGCATCCTCAAAAGAAGAGCTTTAGATAAAATCTGAAAAAACCTAACGAAAAATACCCGGGTACCTCAATCATAGACACAAGGGTTAATCAGAATACAAATAAGGACAGCTTTATATTTGAGGCGTCATAATAAAAGATCCGAAACCGGATATCCGGATACTCGAATCTAAGTTAAACAAGTATCCGGATACTCGGATCCGGATCTTGATCCGGATTTCGAGTTATAATGAGTAACCCGGATACTCGAATATCCGGATAGTAAGAGCTCTAGTTAAAAGTAGTAGGCTCGTTTATGGTTTTGAGACGTTCGCGAACGAACCGGCTCACACTCTGTTACAAATCTTCTAACAGTCGGTTCGATCGCGCCCAAAATTTAAAGATAGTTCCCAAGTGAGCCGAGATCCGATCTGTTGACATTTAGTGAACCGGTTCTCTGGCTTCGGTCCTAAGATTCGTGAACCACCCAACTGTACTCGAAAGAACTAGCAGCATCAATGAAATTCGTACAAAGAACATGAGTATACAATGAAACAAGAACTAACTTTCATCAAAGAAGTTGATAATATAGGGAATAGGATGCATAGACATTAATACATATTAAATCACATTACAACTCTCTGCCAAACTTCTTCTCATACGTAACTGAGGATGAGTTGTTAGAATTACTCGCTGCTTTCCACAATAAGAGCACAGCAGGTGATGATCATTAATTTATCTATATCTTCGAACATTTTCCCTGAACAATGGAAAATTAGAAGAATTACCCCAGTTCATAAAAAGGGAGATCGTACATTATTGAGTAATTATAGGCCTATCTCTATTATTTCTAACTTTGCGAAATTGTATGAGAGGGTATTATACCGCAGTCTTCTTCATAGTACTCGATCCCTTATTTCGCCAGATCAACACGGATTCATCGCTGGGCGATCTACTCTTACCAATTTGGTCACTGTGTCTCAATACATTGGAGAATCTTTGGATAAGCGTGGTCAGGTGGATGAAATTTACACCGATTTGTCGAAAGCATTCGACTCGATTGATCATTAAATATTATTACATAAGATTGGTTCATTTGGTATAGTACCCAATTCGATTAATCTGCTTAGATCTTATCTTTCTGAAAGAAAATGCTGTCACCTATAACGGATACTCTTCTAGCAACTTTATTTTTACGTCTGGCATCCCTCAGGGATACAACTTGGGACTGTTATTATTTGTCCTATTTATTAATGACTTACTTCTCCAAATTAACTGTCCTGTTCTTGCGTACGCGTATGACATTAAAATATTTTCTCAGAGTACATCAGCCAGAGATATGCGGAATCTTCAGACAAGTTTGGACATGTTGGCCATGTGGTGCGAGAGATTTAGGCTGCTTAAGTTAAATATCAACAAATGCTGTGTGGTTACGTATACACGTTCCTCTACACCTTCCTACTACTGTTACCAAGTAAATGATACCGCCCTAGAACGAAAATTCGAAATCATGGACCTTGGTGTTATTTTTGACTCTTACTTTATCTTTGGAACACATATTGGGGCAATCTGTTCTGGAGCATTTAGATCACTTGGCTTTGTAATGCGTGTATCCAAGTATTTTACGAATATTGCATTGCACAAATCCTTGTACTCGGCCTACGTCTTGAGTAAAATTCAATAAGCAGCACCTATCTGGAATCCCATTTATGCATACAACTCGCTGGCACTGGATCGTATTCAACGTAAGTTTCTAAAATTCCTGTCATTCAAAATCGATGGTGTTTATTCGGAGAGGGGCACACCCCAGGCGGATGTACTATTACGCCACAATTCAGTATCTTTACAAGCAAGAAGAGATGTTCTTTGTCAGAAATTCTTGCATAAACTCATCAGAGGCCACATTGACTGCCCGTTCATGTTCGAAAGATTATTGTTTGTTGTCCCACGAGTTACATCGAGATACAACTCAACGTTTATGATGCCATTTGCAAGGTCTAACGCAATGAAGCTGATTCCAGCATATCTACTTGCCAGGGTGGGTAATGGGATGGAGCTGGATTTATTCTTGTGAGGGTGTGGGGATTTTGAAATGAAATATTGTATGGGTATATATATGTATGTTTATGTGTATGTATTTATTTACTGTTTTGCATAACTGTTGTAATTTTTCTCTGTTATTGGGTATAGCCTTTTGGGAAAAGAAAGAATTATTATTATTTGAATGCATGATACAGAATTCTTGTTTTGTATTACCGATTAAGAAGAGCGTGACAAGAGAGGGTTCCGATTCCTGTATGTCTATTATTAATTTTAAACGCTCTTCAACCGGTTTTTGAATTACGTTATACTCTGAAGAAGGTAGACTATCTGTATAAATTCGCATACGGGCTTTAAACAATTAGTTTTCTGTGGTGATGGGGCGCTAAAACAGTGTGCGTTTATTAAAGTAAAAATATAATTAGATTACCTTAATTATTGCGAGGGCGTATTTTTATGTTATCTACCTAGCCATGAAACAAAAGAGTGACGATGTCAAACAAATTATTGAAAAATAGCTGTCCCTGTTAGAAGTACATGTGCTAAGTTGTGTTTAGTTTATGCCGTGTATAGAGATTTGAACAGTCCACTTCTCGATAAAATGAGTGAAACTAAAGTTGAACATCGCAGCGTAATAAAGTTTCTGACAAAGGAAGGCAATGGTCCAAAAGCAATTCATGAAAGAATGGTTGCTCTATATGGGGAAGATACACCATCTTATTTCCAAGTAAAATATTGGTCTCTTTCGATGGGGCCGAGAGTCAATCAATGATGACCCAAAGTCCGGAAGTCGAACTGAAAACATTGTGCGAAAAGTCGAAAATTTGGTACTGAAAGATCGGCGTGTAAAGATCTCTGTCATTGCCAATGAAGTCTGTATATCCGAAACAAGTGTTCTCAAAATTTTGCATGACGATTTGGGTATGAAGAAGGTGTCTGCACGGTGGATACCCAAATTGCTTACACCTGAACAAAAACTGCGCAGAAAAGAAGTTTATCAAGAAAATTTGGTCAAGTTGGAGAAGGACAAAACATTTTTATCTCGAATTTTTACCGGGAATGAGACTTGGGTATATTACTGGGACCCTCCTACTAAACAAGAATCCATGCAGTGGGTTCATAAGGGCTCTCCACCACCAAAAAAGCCAAGACACAATTTTCTGGAAAAAAAACTGACGGCAACTGTTTTCTGGGATGCTGAAGGAGTTTTGCTTATTGAATATATGCCGAGAGGGTCTACCATAAATGGAGAGGCCTACGGAAACACAATTAAAAATTTAAAAACTGCTCTGGAGGAAAAACGCCCGCATTCTTATCCACAAGAAATCTTGTTGCTGCACGACAATTGTCGGGTTCATAAGGCAAACAAAGTTCAGCAGATAATCAATGACTGTGGGTTTATACAGTTAAGGCATCCACCTTATAGCCCCGACCTAGCTCCGTCAGACTTCTTCTTATTCAAAAATTTAAAAAAGCATCTCAGAGGAAATCGTTTTGCTTCTGATGAAGAACTCAAAGATGCTGTTGAAGAATATTTTGTGGGGTTACCGAAGCAATTTTTTTCTGAGGGTATGGGGTAACTGGAAAAAAGATGGAATAAGTGTATTAGTGTTGAAGGGAGTTATGTAGAAAAATAATCTTTTTTTGTTCACCTATGTGCTTTTTTTCATGGCTAGGTAGATAACATAAAAATACTCGTATCGTATTTATTCGTTACCCGTTTGATAAATTACCTAGATAAACAGACTCCATGTATCTAGAAATGTTAGATTTCTTGGTAAAGAAAGATTCATCAATATAAATAGTAATATCGTCCAATGAAAGCGATACTCAGTAATAATTATTTATTAATGTAATAGGCATTTTATTATTATTTTCTTTCATTCAATGTCGATTATTTAATGCACACAGTGACAAATTTAAAACAATCTTGTATTTATATACCCTGAAATCGAAAACCGCACATCCAACGGCATTTCCCATCTAACGTCGACAGCGTGTTATTAATCGTTCATCTTCGTTATCTACTCCTCACACTTTCTGCATGAAGTAATCGAATTAAAATTTTAAAGAAAAACTATAAAATTATATGATGCTTAAAGATTCAATGAATGTGTTTGACATATAATGAGGGTGTTTCTATAAAAGAGGTATTGGAGCGAACATGTTGAAACACAGTTGACTGCATTTATTGTGGGAGTAAATTGAACCTGAAGGGGAGATATAGGTACAGTACACAGACTGAGTCCTGGTCGATGGGAGGAGCCTCGACCTATAAGTCGCACAGATTTATAGGTCAGTGCGTGACAGAGAAAGTATTCGGAAAAAAGAAATGATAACATTTGTTCATCATCGCATACATTAGCCGGAGGAACGAGTAAATGCAGATAATAAATTGTAATATACTGAAAAGAGATACATATATGTGTAACGCTTGACAATTTTTCCAGACTGTGCTTATCCTAATATTATAAGGATCCACTGCGCACCTTGTGGGAGGGACATCTCATCGGCCAGGTCTCAGTCTGTGAGCTGTACATGTGTATGTTAAGAAATTAAGAAAAGTATTATCTTTGTTTGAATAAATTTCTTTTCTTATTTTAAGAAAACATTTTAAAATTGAGAGATTGAAAATAAATATGCTCAAAGCAATATAAGTGTAGAGTTTTTTAAACCAATGTTTCTCTGGGTCTAACTGTATTCCATATATAATCTAATACCTGCTTATTTAAAAAATACATTAAATATTTAAGTCTATCTAAATATAATATAATAATATAAAGGCTGTTTTTAGAGGCTTTTCCCGGGAAAATATATCACCTACCAAGTGACACCTATGTTTAAGGTCAGCGCCTATTTCAATATATATAATTCAGTTACCGTATTTAATTTGACTTAAATTCGCTTTGTTTTATATGGATACAAACCGATGACGCTTGAGAAACGATCAATTGCAACAAATTTATGTCATCTATTCTATATTGCTAGAAATAAAAATTTCAAGAGGTATTTATGTACTTATATACAATATATTTGGGAAATTTACAATACCTAAAGATTTTATTATTTTATTCACCACTTATCACATTGCTTGCTTTGTTCGTTTAAAATTCAAGGTTTAGGTTCTTATGAAAACTTAAATTGTACTAAACAAACATTATAGTTAGAGTAATTAAGTCAAGTATGCAGCGAACTTTTTAAATATATGTTCGACCATGTGCTAAACACATTTAAGTACTTATAATACAATGTTATTATAGTTAAATGGTATTGATAAACAAGCGTTTTCTTTTTATTCTACAAGTCAATATTTACTTATGCTTGCAGTTGCTAGGCTAGTGCTTATGTTTGATTAATGGCATATATTAGAGGTAAGGGAGATATGTATTTATTGCTTGTAAATTGATAGGTTGTGTTATTTATTAAATTATTTGTACACTGTAGTGATTTTCCCTACAGAGTAAGTGCTGGTCATGGAATCAGGTAGCATGTGTTTACAATAACTCTCAATTGCTTTTCTGAGAAAGAGTATCTCTGAATGTCATTTTCTGTGAAACAACAATAGCAGTTGCTTAGGCTAATACATATTTTTGTTTATTAACATAGATTGCAGATAATGGTGTTATTTCTTAATTTTAAATTTAGATCATAAACACTATTAAAACATTTATCACTCTATTATTCCTTCCAAACTATTCCTTTCATTTTTCATGTCATGATTCTTTAAATTATGCCAGCACAATATGGCTGCGTTTCTGGCGAATAGGTTGCCACATCGCGGGTCTTTCGAATTTTCAATCTTGGTCCATTAATATTAATTGTTTACCAACGACCTCACTGAGTACTTATTGCCACAGAGTTCACTCTATGCTGATTGTCTTAAGGGGACTTACGCAGAGTGTTAATTAACTGGTGTGAGGTAGGACGTAAAAGGAAGGCGCCATATCCGCTAGTGCAAATTCCGCCGTTGTAAAGTATTTGTTCAAGTAAAACAACTAGCAGAAATGTTTGTTTTTTTAATAATTTTTTTTTGTATTAAATTGAATACAAATAATTAATGAAGGATTTGTTGGGAGCATTTTCTTATAAATAAAATTAATTACTCCTACATTGCATCCTCGAAGTTGCCCAAACTTCAAAAACTTTATTTCAAAAACTAGTTCCATCCAAACATGCATGAAACCTTTGTTTATTTGTGCTCTGAATTTCATTTTGATATTTCATAACTGAAAGCTGTACTTGAACAAAACCTTCTGAAGTTGTTAGTTACGTCGTTCCGTGAGGCTAATAATTTTTTAATACGCAATTGAAAATCATTTTCAAATGCCATAGCATTGAAAGCTCTTTATTTCATTCCAACATGCATGCAATCTTTGTTTATTTGTGCTCTGAATTTCATTTTGATATTTTATAACTGACAGCTGTACTTGAACAAAACCTTCTGAAGTCGTTAGTTACGTCGTTCCGTGAGGCCCATGGTTTTTTTTATTACGCAATTGTAAATCATTTTCAAATGCCATAGCTTTGAAAGCTCTTTGTTTCATTCAAACATGCATGAAACCTTTGTTTATTTGTGCTCTGAATTTCATTTTGATATTTCATAACTGAAAGCTGTACTTGAACAAAACCTTCTGAAGTTGTCATTTACGTCGTTCCGTGAGGCTAATAATTTTTTAATACGCAATTGTAAATCATTTTCAAATGCCATAGCAGTTAAAGCTCTTTATTTCATTCCATCATGCATGAAATCTTTGTTTATTTGTGCTCTGAATTTCATTTTGATATTTCATAACTGAAAGCTGTACTTGAACAAAACCTTCTGAAGTCGTTAGTTACGTCGTTTCGTGAGGCCCATGGTTTTTTTATTACGAAATTGTAAACCATTTTCAAATGCCATAGCTTTGAAAGCTCTTTGTTTCATTCAAACATGCATGAAACCTTTGTTTATTTGTGCTCTGAATTTTATTTTGATATTTCATAACTGAAAGCTGTACTTGAACAAAACCTTCTGAAGTTGTCATTTACATCGTTCCGTGAGGCTAATAATTTTTTAATACGCAATTGTAAATAATTTTCAAATGCCATAGCATTGAAAGCTCTTTATTTCATTCCAACATGCATGAAATCTTTGTTTATTTGTGCTCTGAATTTCATTTTGATATTTCATAACTGAAAGCTGTACATGAACAAAACCTTCTGAAGTTGTTAGTTACGTCGTTCCGTGAGGTTGATAATTTTTTAATACGCAATTGTAAATCATTTTCAAATGCCATAGCATTGAAAGCTCTTTATTTCATTCCAACATGCATGAAACCTTTATTTATTTGTGCTCTGAATTTCATTTTGATATTTCATAAATGAAAGCTGTACTTGAACAAAACCTTCTGAAGTTGTTAGTTACGTCGTTCCGTGAGGCTAATAATTTTTTAATACGCAATTGTAAATAATTTTCAAATGCCATAGCATTGAAAGCTCTTTACTTCATTCCAACATGCATGAAACCTTTGTTTATTTGTGCTCTGAATTTCATTTTGATATTTCATAACTGAAGGCTGTACTTGAACAAAACCTTCTGAAGTTGTTAGTTACGTCGTTCCGTGAAGCTAATAATTTTTTAATACGCATTTGTAAATTATTTTCAAATGCCATAGCATTGAAAGCTATTTATTTCATTCCAACATGCATGACACATTTGTTTATTTGTGCTATGAATTTCATTTTGATATTTCATAACTGAAAACTGTACTTGAACAAAACCTTCTGAAGTTGTTAGTTACGTCGTTCCGTGAGGCTAATATTTTTTTAATACGCAATTGTAAATCATTTTCAAATGCCATAGCATTGAAAGCTCTTTACTTCATTCCAACATGCAAGAAACCTTTGTTTATTTGTGCTCTGAATTTCATTTTGATATTTCATAACTGAAAGCTGTACTTGAACGAAACCTTCTGAAGTTGTTAGTTACGTCGTTCCGTGAGGTTAATAATTTTTTAATACGCAATTGTAAATCATTTTCAAATGCCATAGCATTGAAAGCTCTTTATTTCATTCCAACATGCATGAAATCTTTGTTTATTTCTGCTCTGAATTTCATTTTGATATTTCATAACTAAAAGCTGTACTTGAACAAAACCTTCTGAAGTTGTTAGTTACGTCGTTCCGTGAGGCTAATATTTTTTTAATATATACGCAATTGTAAATCATTTTCAAATGCCATAGCATTGAAAGCTCTTTATTTCATTCCAACATGCATGAAACCTTTGTTTATTTGTGCTCTGAATTTCATTTTGATATTTCATAACTGAAAGCTGTACTTGAACAAAACATTCTGAAGTTGTCATTTACGTCGTTCCGTGAGGCTAATAATTTTTTAATACGCAATTGTAAATCATTTTCAAATGCCATAGCTTTGAAAGCTCTTTATTTCATTCCAACATGCATCAAACCTTTGTTTATTTGTGCTCTGAATTTCATTTTGATATTTCATAACTGTAAACTGTACTTGAACAAAACCTTCTGCAGTTGTTAGTTACGTCGTTCCGTGAGGCTAATAATTTTTTAATACGCAATTGTAAATCATTTTCAAATACCATAGCATTGAAAGCTCTTTATTTCATTCCAACATGCACGTAACCTTTGTTTATTTGTGCTCTGAATTTCATTTTGATATTTCATAACTGA
This sequence comes from Amphimallon solstitiale, assembly GCA_963170755.1. Taxonomy (NCBI): domain Eukaryota; kingdom Metazoa; phylum Arthropoda; class Insecta; order Coleoptera; family Scarabaeidae; genus Amphimallon; species Amphimallon solstitiale. Next base: position 27,484,961 of record OY720678.1, read on the forward strand.
AAGCTGTACTTGAACAAAACCTTCTGAAGTCGTTAGTTTCGTCTTTGTGTGAGACCCATATTTTTATAATACGCAATTGTAAATCATTTTCAAATGCCGTAGCTTTGAAAGCTCTTTATTGCCCTCGTGTGTGATCTCGCATAGAGTATGCAGCTGTCATAAAGCTGCATTACTATATCACAAGCGACAACTGGAGCTGGTACAGCGACAATTTGTCACATTCATTTGGTTTCGTTTGAATGACATTATCGCGAATTGTTTTGCATTCTATTAATTCTGGATGGATAAGCACTAATCTGTTGTTTTATTTCAAGCTATATAATAACCGCATAGACACTACAGTTTTACTCCAGATGTCAAATTACCACATTACATACTTCGGAGCTAGTTACACTAGCAGGAATGCATTGCTGTTTACGTAACGTGTTCCAATTTTCCTCGCATCCTAATATGAATTATTTTTATTTGCCATTTGTTTTCATTCTATATTTTGTTAATATATATACAACGCGCGTCAAAATTAACGCATAAATTCATTTATAGCTTACATAGAGGATTTACAGAAGAATCCTTCAAGGGGTATAGCGATTTTGTAAAAAGTTATTATGTGACATTAAAGATACTTTTGCAGTACATACATAACATCTTTATTGATCGTATAACAACATTACGAATTAATTAAAGTATGTATTATCACAACAATTTAAAAAACACAAATTTAATAATTGTTCGAATTGATCAGCATTCCTTCTCTTGTCAGTAGATGAAGAAATTCTGTCGAATGTTTTGCAGGATAGTAGGTGTTATTAGTCTAATTTTCCCGCTAATACCCTCTTAGATCTTCTAAATTGTGAGGACGATTCTGATAAACTTTGGTTTTTATATATCCCCACAAAAATAGCCTAACAAGGTGAGATCTGGTGATTTAGGGGGCCACTCTATAGTTCCCCGCCTAAAACGAGTACATGATTTTTTTTTTGCCCCGTAGAAGATACCTCATAGCTGATCACGATAGCGGCACATATTTCTCAAAAAGATAACCTTTTGATCTACCCGAATACGCCTCAAAAAATGTGGTATGCCATTAAAAAAAGGTTTGACCTACTGGGCCATGAAAATGGAATCTCCAATGTAAATCTTGATCGTCACATAATGATGTTTTAACAAAATTGCTATACCCCTTGAAGAATTTTTCTGTAACTCCCCTATATAAACTAAATAGTTATTTACGAACCAAGTGCGGGAAGACTATTTTCCCGCATGAGCGCACCGTGAAAGCACGAACGACCGCAGGAAGCAAGTGCCTTTAATTGCGCGAATGCGCCGAAGATGTCTTCACGCAAGTGGTTTGTAGAATATTTTTTGTACGAACATTAAATTAAAAAAATATTATTGATTAATGTCATTAGTATCATACCTAACCTAAAATAGATTACTTAATTAATTTAAGCATTTCATGTACGTAACTATTACTCACCTTTCCCTAAAATTAAGTTATTATATTCTAACACATGGCAAACATTAGGTATTTATTCTTATATTTATAAATTTATAGTACATTTATTGCGTTTTTGGTTTAATTACAATTTATTATGAACTGCCAATATGAATGTCGATGTGGTCAAATAGATGGCGCTTGAATGTCGCTTAAGAAGTCGTCAAATAGATGGCGCCACAAATTTATTGGAAGAATTTTTAATTATTACTCCTATTTCCTCAACTTTTAGTGAAGAATAGTCGAGGGAAGTAGTATTTTATACAGGGTGTAACAAAATAAGTGTAAAACATTTCAGGGGGTGATTCCTTAGCGAAAAAGAGATAGGGTCTTTCATATAAAAAAACTTCAATGGAGCATCCCTTGTTAAGATACAGCCCCATAAAGGGGGTACATAAAATTTGTTTTACAATTTTTCTCACAAACACTAAAAATGTAATTTATTTCCAATTTAACTTTTTGTCTGATTATTTGTTTACCGTTTAAAAATCTATTTCCAATACATTGTTTCATTCGAAACAAAAAATGTCTCTTGAATTTTTTGCCCAAAAGTAATCAGTTCGCAGCAAAAAATTATTTTACGAACAACTACAGAGATACATCGTCATAAATGCGAACTGGATTAGTATTGTTATTTTGTAGTTACTACCTGCATCAAAATACATATGATTAAAGATGAATAAATAAAACTAATTTATTAATAACAAAACATAAAACATGTAGAAATCATAGTAAATGTTCAATATGTCCACCTTCAGTCATTACACATGCGTCTAGACGTCGGCGCATTGAGCCACGTATTCGCTCAAATATTCCTGGATTCTCTCTAATTACCCTGCACGCATCGATGATGCGGTTTCTTAAGTCATCTACATCGCGAACAGGAGTAGGATAAACCAAAGTCTGTAAATGGCCCCAAGTAGAGAAATCGAGAGGATTGAGATCCGGGGATCGAGCGGGCCAATTCTGTGGTCCTCCTCGACCTATCCAATGATTTGGATATGTTTGGGTTAAATGCTGACGTGCTGCTTGACTAAAATGGGCGGGAGCCCCATCATGCATAGAAAACATATCCCTTCTGACGCCCAAAGGAATTCCTCCAGCAGTACTGGATGCACTTCTCTTAAAAATTGAGTGTATGCCTCACCATTTAATCGAGGAGGTAGAAAATGAGGGCCAATTAAATAATCCCCAATAACTCCGAGCCACACGTTAAGAGAAAAGTGTTCTTGATGGTTAGCTTGTACAATAGCGTGAGGGTTTTCATCAGCCCATATGTGGTTATTATGAAAATTAATTATCTTGTCCCGAGAAAAAGTACATTCGTCTGTGAATTCGATCGTCTTCAGAAAGTCAGGATTTCTTCTAATCATTTCCAGCATCCAATTGGAAAATTCAAGACGGTTCGGAAAATCTCGCTGTAACAGTGCCTGTACTCGTTGCAGATGGTAAGGGTATAAGAGTTGTTCCTTTAAAATTCGAAATACCGTCATATGATCAACATTTAACTCGAAAGCAATCTTTCTAGTACTGCTAGTAGGTTGTTCTTCAACCAAATTAAGTACTGCTTCTTCAAGATGTGTTGTTCTACCTTCTCGATGGCGACCACAATCCTGCGTTCTTTTGTCGAATGAACCATATTCTCGTAATCGTTGATTTTTAAATGGTAAACAAATAATCAGACAAAAAGTTACATTGGAAATAAATTACATTTTTAGTGTTTGTGAGAAAAATTGTAAAACAAATTTTATGTACCCCCTTTATGGGGCTGTATCTTAACAAGGGATGCTCCATTGAAGTTTTTTTTATATGAAAGACCCTATCTCTTTTTCGCTAAGGAATCACCCCCTGAAATGTTTTACACTTATTTTGTTACACCCTGTAGACTAAATTTTATTATTATCAAGTTAGATTTTTTTAAATGTCCCAAAGAGCCAGTGTTTTTTTCAATTTTTACAGATGCCTCGACCGAGAAATACTCCTTCCTGGTCGAGCGACACATGCGCCAAATGTCACTTTACAGGCGGTGAGTACAAAAAGTAAATTCATGCGTTACTTTTGACCCACGTTTTATATGTATTTACTTGTTATACTATATTATATTGTACTAAATTGTCCAGTAATTGGAAATATACCGGGTGTCCACACGAAAACTTTATATTGAATTATTTCTGGTGTTTTTGAAGACAAAAACTTGAAATTTTGGGTGGTTGTTCAGGATATAGGGGGACAATGAATAGTATATTTCATACCGCCCCATCGGGTCACCCGCCGCCGCCGGCCACCCCCACTCCAATATTTTAAATGACACCCTGTATTTTTTTTGGTGGTTTTGAAAGAACACAATTTTCTTGATATTCCTATGTGAAAAAACTAGTAACACACATTATGACATTTATGAGATATTTAAATTTAAAAGTTTCAGATATCAGAAATTATTAACTCCGAAAAATCATAAGTTAGTCATGGAAATACTTAAAACAAGATTTATTCACAACATTTTAGTTAAATTAAATGCTCAAATTGTTCACCGTTTACATTTAAACATAAATAAAGTCTATTTTCAAAAGCATTTCTAACATTTTCGAACACTTGTGGCGTTAAATTTCGACATTCCTCTGTTATTCTATTACGTAAATCAGCTATTGATTGTGGCGGTGTCTTATAAACAACAGACTTCAAATGTCCCCACAAAAAGAAATCTAGGGGAGTTAAATCGGGGGAGCGAGCTGGCCATTCAATAGATCCAATGTCCTGGGAAAATATTATCCAAATAATTCCTAACGTCTAAACAGTAATGTGGCCCAGCTCCATCTTGTTGAAAATATAATTGCTCCTCCTCTATTTCATTCAAGTTTTCTTCTAGACACTGTATGATAAGAGGATGTATTAGTTCTTCCAAAAATTGTAAGTACTTAGGTCCATTTAAATTTTCCTGGAAGAATATCGGGCCAATTACTTGGTTATTAAGAATTCCAGCCCATACATTAATTTTTTGGGGATATTGTGTGCTGCCTTCTCGGAAAAAATGGGGTTTTACGTCGCTCCAATATCGACAGTTGTGTCTATTCACAAGACCATTTAAGTAAAAGCAACTTTCATCACTAAAGCAAATACTTCGCAAAACATTTCCATTTTGCCGAATCATATCTGTCATTATTTCACAAAATTCGACTCTTCTGTCGAAATCACCGTCACCCAACTCTTGGTGAAGTTGAATTTTATAAGGGTGCATTTTGTTTAATTTTAATATCTTATGGCAGGTTGATTTTGGCACTCCCGAAACTTCGGATAATTTTCTCAACGAAAGCTCTGGGTCTAAATTAATATGCCCAAGAACTGCTAGTTGCATAGCTTCATTTAGTACACCACAATTATTCGTATTCCGTTTTTTATTATTTACAGATCCAGTTTGCAAAAATTTTTCTATTAGCGTTCTGACATAAGCAACAGATACGTTTCTGTTTGGATGGTTTTCATTGAATAACGTCGCCGCTTGGGAATAATTTTTGTTTGCAATCCCATACAAAATCACTATTTCAGTTCTCTCTTCAAGAGTATAAACCATTTCAGCGAAAAAGCCGAAACTTTAAGAACAATTTTACAAGTATTAATATTAATGAAACACAAAAGTCACAATTTTGACAATTCTAATTTAAAGCAAACTATTTCCATGACTAACTTATGATTTTTCGGAGTTAATAATTTCTGATATCTGAAACTTTTAAATTTAAATATCTCATAAATGTCATAATGTGTGTTACTAGTTTTTTCACATAGGAATATCAAGAAAATTGTGTTCTTTCAAAACCACCAAAAAAAAATACAGGGTGTCTTTTAAAATATTGGAGTGGGGGTGGCCGGCGGCGGCGGGTGACCCGATGGGGCGGTATGAAATACACTATTCATTGTCCCCCTATATCCTGAACAACCACCCAAAATTTCAAGTTTTTGTCTTCAAAAACACCAGAAATAATTCAATATAAAGTTTTCGTGTGGACACCCGGTATAATTCTGTCGGGTAATAATAGCTATTTACAAACGAAAGTGCGGGAAGACTATGTTTCTGCATGATCGCATTTTTAATTGCGCGAATGCGTAGAAGATGTCTTCACGCATGTGGTTTGTACAATATTTTTTGTACGAGCATTAACTTAAAAAAATGTTATTGATTAAAATAATTAGTATCATTCCTAACCTAAAATAGATTACCCAATTAATTTAAGTATTTCATAATCACATTTACATTAAGTTCATGTTATTATATTCGCATATGACTTTTTTTATTCTTATATTTATAGTGGATTTACCGCTATTTTGGTTTGATTACAATTAACTGTCAATGTGAATGTTGCTTGAAAGATTGTCAAATAGATGGGCGCTTACAAACTTTATGGAAGAGGTTTTAGGAAGTACTCCTATTTCCCTAGATTTTAATACGGAAAACTCTGGGGAAGTTGTATTTTATAAACTAAATTTGATTACTATAAAGATAAATTTGTTCTTTATTGTCCCAAAGAGCCAGTGTTTTTTTGCAATTTTACAGTCGAGTCGACCGGGAAATACTCGTTGCTGGCCGAGCGATGCTTGCATGAAATGTCACTTCACAGGCGGTGAGTACAAAAAGAGTATACCTATTACATTAATGTTATTATTATTATTTGCCGCACACAGTAAATGCAGATCATAGAGTCAGATCGCATGTGTTTAGTGGTAAGTAATTATTTCAGAAGAATTTACACAATTTAGTTGCAATGGTACTCATTGCTGGTCCATGTTAAAGAATTTCTGAACGTCGTTTTTTCTCAAATAGCACCAGAAGTACTAGAGCTGTTACATAACTAATTGCTAAACACCTTCATGAGATGAACACTACTCTAGGCTTAGAGATACTGATAGCATAAAAATAGAAAGTAATATAATAATGTTTTATCAATAAACGAAGTGCAAAATAAAATTACTAGATAATCTGAGGATTTGCTTGTAAAACGTATGATGCATCATCGATATTATTAATGCAATGGAAGGTGTTGATATTGTCCTTTATAAAAAGGGATTGAATTTGTCACACCTTACACAAATAATTAAAATCCTATTCAATAAATTCTATTACACCACTATTACAAAAAAATCTTTTAAGAATATATAATTTTAAAAGAAATATTTTACATGTAGATGTTACACATACCATGTTACTTTTAAGGCATTTACCGCCATGAATAGTACGTCTCCACGTAGCTGGATTACTCAATTAAGCGAAATGATTAGAATTCTTTAACAGAGAATTCAAATTATTCATCTGCTATTCGCATATTAAGTCGATTTATCAACACGAGAATAGCGCATTATCTTCAACGAGTATTACTCCATCAACTTACGAAATAAAAACTAATTTATTATTTCATTGTTACAGTCGATAATTCATTTTATGTTTTATAGAATACATATTATACATATATGTATTAAACGTTTTCATATACGAAGGTTTTTTTCTGTAATCTATGAGTTTATGAATCAGCAACATTATACCAAGTGCTTGCGGGCAAGCTGCGGATGCATTTTACTGTGTGATAAAACGACGACACCAACAGTTTTTATGAGTTAGTACGAGAAAACAATATACAAACTGTTCTATTGGTCGAGTGTAGTGAAGCTGACTGACTCGCGTTTAGGATATAGCAGCTGTACTTGCGCATTTCATTTGAATTTTGTTAACGGTCGGGTCGATGTCTAGCGCCTAGCAAACGCATTTTTAAATCGCGTTTTGTCCATCTAATTTAGAACAATTACGCGCCAAAATTATTGAATTTTCGAATCATGTTACCCCGGAAATGTTAACAAATGTCCGTCTTCTCTAAAGCAGTACAGTAAATGACTTTATTCTTGGTTAAAGGATTTGTTATTAACAGTAACAGTAGCAATTTTCACGGACTAACGCAGTAACGATTTTTGCGGTGTCGACTTTAACGTAGCTCTAATATTAGTAACAGAGGCTATCCTCTTATTCTCCCACTTATAGTCGACCAGCTTGTCTAGTATATTCATCCGCAGGTAGACCGCGTGCACACTGTATATGTACTTGTACTAAACACTGTATTATTTGAAATAACTGTTTATGTGGTGTATTTTATATTTGGCTAATATCAGTTTCTTTGAGAAGCATTTTACCCTGGAGAAGACAAAATTCGAAGGGTTTTAAAAAAATTATTCCTTTTATAGAACAATTAACAGAATGCAGATACAGATGAGCACTACCGCCGTATCAGTCATATCAATGATACGGGCCCCCCGAGCTACAAGAGCCCTCGATGTGTGTAAGTGAAAATTTGTAAAATGTTGTCCACAACCTCAAATTCTTAATGATAAGAGGCCCGTAATCTATATAAATAAAAATTAAATGCTGTGTGTTGGTAAGCCCATCACTTGAGAAGGATCGGGCCGTTTTGGCTATTTTTTTAAAAATGTTCGTAATAGTCCGAACAAGGTTTTTAGAGAAAGAAAATTGGAAAAGTTGTTGGGAAAATTAAAAAATTCGGGAAAACCAAAAGTGCTTTTTGAAGTGTAAACTTCTTTGGGGGCGTTGCGTTGATTGTGGGCACTGAACAAGACTGAGCCGTCACGCTCGGCTATGTAACGCTCGTTCGGGTAAAGTCGGCTCGAGTCGACTAAGGGAACGAGAGAAATATATCATATAGAGGTATTTAATTTCAATTAAATTGAAATTTAAATGAATAAATAAATTCATGTCCCCGAGCAGATTCGATGCCGAGTCGCACGGGTGAGATGCCGGCACGTTAGCATCAGACCAGCGCGGAACTCGTAAGCGAGTATTCATATTGTATATTTATATATATAAACATGCGTCCGAACCGAGCCAGAAGCGTATCGGAAAATCTCTCCGTCGAGGAACCCTTTAACGTTGTCCGTACACCCACGCGATTATATATCGCGGCCGCTGCCATAGCGGACTGTGTTGCGTTCGCTAATTGGTAACTTCCCGGACGGTTAACCAAAAAATTTGTTGTGTGTGTATGAGACATTATCTCAATAATAATATAATATAATATTTCGCGTTCAGGTAAGTGTTAGCATGTTTATTAAAATGATATGGATGACTCGGAAACTGATCAGTATATTCCGGCTGTTAAATAGCGTCCACACGCATTTACTATAATTTGTGTATCAATGCAAAACAGAAACGTTGAGAATAGAGCATTGCTTTAATTACTCATTATATACGAATTTATAAGCATTTAATTCTTTTCTGTTATACAGGATGGATGAAGAAAATCAAATCGATGACAAATTAAAACGAAAAAGGGAATTGTCTAATGCGCGCGTGAAGAAATATCGTCAAAAGAAGCACACTAAATCTCAGCAACTGAATTCGTCGATGCAGAATGACCCTAATGTAAAATAGAACGAAAAAAAATGGATTTCGTATTATTAACCTCGCCTTGATGAATTTTTCACTTCTGCCGTGTGGTTTTAAGCACACCCATTTTCTTGTTTGACAGTTTGACATCATTGACCCTGTTTCTACTTTACAGCATCAAAAGCAAGTATTTTACTAAATACTCCTTTAGAAGATAGAATAATAGAAATAAGAAATCAAAATTGGTTTGCCAAACCAGAGTTCTAGCAAGAGAGTGGTTTTCAAAAATAAAAGACGGAAGATAACAAAGCGCTTTTTTGATGAGTTATCAGAAGATTACTGCTGTTTAGATATATTCATTTCTCAAACTAAACAAGGATTTTAGAGCTTCTATGATATGAGTAATATGTTCGAAATCTTAGAACCGAATAAACTCTTTCAAATGACGTAATTAAAAACAAAGCCGGTAAACTGACTAGTAAATACATTAAAAACGTGTCAGTTGAACTCTATGAACAATTAATTGTTTTGAAAACCTGTTTAAAATCTGAAATTCAGAAAATTCATTTCATTAGGAAACTCACATAATTATTATTAATGACATATAGACTTCTCCGGAGGTAATATCAGCATGCTTCCTATTTTTGACTCATCCGGTTACAACTGCAACAGTTAAAAGAAGCTTTTCTAAGCTCAAACCGATTAAAAATTATCTTAGAACTTCTATGGTGCAAGAACAGTTATCGTACTTATCAATACTGTCCGTAGAAAATCTTGAAAAAAAAATCGTGTCCAGCTATGAATGTTTTAAGAAAGAAATTTGCAGGGATTCTAGGATCAATGATTTTAAAAGTGATAAAACACCTACACCTATAATACACCAATATATAGGAGTTTCTCATACTTTCAAATATACTTATTTTGTTAATGCGATTGTTTTTGTTTATTTTAAAAAAAATATTTCCCTTCCTTTGGGCCTTACCACAGTCGGGTAAAAAGGATTTTGATACATAGCCCATTTAGGACTAGCTACGCTACTGCTTGACATTTATTAAAAACGGAAAATCGAATTAAGAGAAAGTAATTTATGAGTATAAAATCCACCAACAGATTAAGAATTCTCTTCTCTTCTTCTAACAAAGCTGAAGAGACACGGAATATAGTGAATGTCAACATTTCAAAAACTAACTACAAGTATCATGAAAGCACTCTAAATTTTGATGATTCTTGCTTACTTCATAAATCCGTATTGGGAAAATCTAAAATGTGTTGAATATAATCCGAAAAGCTTGATCTTATTGTTACATACATATATTTTTGATGTAGTTTTACTTGTATATATTATGTTTCGTTTAATATTGTATATATATATTCATGACTATTTGCAAACTTGTACATACCCTGTACATCTTTTTTGAGTAAATAAATCAATCAATCAATCAATCAATCATTTGTTAGTGAGTTCAGTAAAGTTATTGATAAAATTTCAGCTATAATTTGGCCTGGATAATATTCCCACTATATATTAAAAGACTGTAACACATTTATAACTACACCTATACATATCGCTGTGGTCTTCATGATATCGAAAATATATTGATACAATGAATGATTAAATAAAAACCGTATAATAAAAATTTTCTATTAACTTTAGAAAATTCAAATTTTAATCATTAAATGTACTTATGAGTGCCGAATGATAACTCTGTGTATAACAGTATGTTTATAAAACATTGTAAATGTATGGAAATCGTATAACTCAGGATTTGTTTTTATACCAAAAATATGAGTTTTATTTTAATTATGATTATTTGTTTATTGCTATGATATCTATCCTATAGTGTAAATTTGCAATACTCTGTATTGCACACGAAATGCATATCTATATTTTATATAAAGCAATTTGTTAGATTTCTTTACCAGAGATTGAGATGCTTTATTAATTCATGTAATGCGGATTGCCTGTATGATAGGCATATATAGGGTGAGTCATATCCGCGGGTAAGGCCGATTGTGCCTTTACGAGTAAAGATATTTTAAAGCAGTTTTTTCTCTGTGATAGTTGCTCATTAGGAGCACATTCCAAAAATATTTTGTATTATACAGAGTGTTCCATAACTTGCTGGCTGACCATAGTTATAGGTTTTTTAAATGGAACACCCTAGTATACCCTAAAGTGGCCTAAAGTCTAAAGTTTTCGACTTATTCCCATTTTATGAAAAATTCAATGTTTGTATAAAATTATATTTCTCGAAAATGACGTATTAGACGGACACAATTTTTTGTAGTATTGTTCATAATAAGACGTCTTAATAGAAGCATATTTTATTTTTCTAAGTTACTATTTGCATGTGCAGAAAACGGGATTAAAATTACATGACACGTTTTTGTATAAAAGTCAATTTTTTCAAATGGAACAACCTGTATATTAGTTCATTTTTGTATTGCTTATTTAATTTCTTCACATCAAAAATATGTAAGACGTTAATACTTTAAAAGTGACTATTACAGAGCTATAGTCGTTTTTGATATAATTTTGCCAACTTCATGTTTTTATTTGAAATAAGATATAGTCAGCCATGATTAGGGAGCGGACACGAAAGGTTGATGACTCATCGCCCATGGGCGCACTACTAAAATGTTGTATTTTTAAAGAGGTTTTAATTTTATTTATATAATTTGATAACAAGTGGCTGGTGATCTATAAAATACTAAATACCTTATTACTTGTTCATTTTGTCTTCTGTAAGATTTGTTCTCTTTGAATGAAGTACATCCTTGTAGATAGAAAACGTCCTTTCTACATCGCAACTGGTTATAGATGCGTACTGGAAATATTCTATTATTTCAGCGTATTTAGCAGTTAGATTTTGTGTCATTGTCCTCATACACAATTGCCGCAATGTTATTAAATCTGGATTTCTATTAAGAACTGCGTCTAACTTTTGCCAAAGGCCACATTCGAAGTCACTTGTAATACTTTTGAAATTATTAATAGCCACATCTAATGTGGTTAATCCATCTTTTAATTTGAGATTTCGATTTTCAAAATATGTGATTAGTTTAGGCAAATTTCCAAAGTGTTCCTGAAGGAATAACAACTGATTTTTTTAAATTTGGGATTTGTGTTAGTTCGTTGCACTCAGAAATACTTCGAGCACCGTCATTTAAACATATAACGAAATTTTGTAAAATATCGAAATTCTCTGTATAAAAACTAGTAGTTTCCAACCATGTTCCCATGTAGTTATTATTGGCGAGGGAGACAGTAACAAAGATGGAAGTTTTCCCTGTAAAGAGCAACTCTCGATGGTGCTTTTCTGAAAACTTTTATAATAGCAGATACAAGTCTATCAATTTCCGGATACCTGTCTCTGATATATTCACAGATTCTGTAGAGAGCATATGCTACACAAGTAATACACAGCATATAAGGATATGTTTCCTTTAATAGTCTGCCTGTTTTTAACATATATACGGCACTGTCACTAACAAATAAAAGTATTTTTTCGCCGTACCTGTCGTCCGAATGAAGCATTTTGTGCAAATTCTCCTCAATGGTTTTAGCAACTGTTTCCGCATCAACTGTATTTATAACTTTAGATGCTATTACATATGCGTTATATGGAATAGTTGAGTGTAGTACACCAACTACAACATTTACCACACAGCGTCCTAATATATCAACAGTTTCGTCGGCACTTATCCATAGGTACTGATTTGAGAGATGTCTTCTAATGCATTTTACTGATTTCGTGAAGCACTTAGAAACATGATATTTGCGTAAGGTGGATTCATCAGGAACATTTCGACCAGTATATTTTTGAAGTAATGTTTTGAAAGTGGGATTATCAAGTTTCTTTAATGGAATATTAACCGCCATTAAAGCTTCATAGAGTTCTTCGTTAGAATTGTCAGCTTTCAACGGGTCCAATTTCTGTGTATGTTTTAGCGATGCTAAGTGACGTTGTACGTGGCCTTTTTGGGCATCCTGTAACGATATTTTACAGACTATGCAATAAATTTCGGAATCACTGACAATGGAGGACATACAATCAGTATGACCCTTAATCCAACTTGCCATTGTTTTACGATGCCATTCTCGACGTTCTTCCATGTCATAGTAACATAAACAATGTTCTAGATCTAAATAAGTGATAACTTAAAATGTATGCGTATGTTATTGAAACTTAACGAAATCCAGTGCACACTTACGTCAAGATAATTGGGAGAAGTAGATTCAATGAAACGGTATTTAACAGGAACTATTACAAAAATTACGAAGAATTTAATTAACAGTCCCAACACTGAAAAAACGAAACTAACCTAAGTATGAATAGGTATATACATATATAACTTTATTTCTCTTGGGAAATATAGGGTAAATGTAATAAATTTTAAAAACCCCTCACGCTCCTATCCTCGCCGATGAAGATAGAAAATTTACGAGTTAAATGGACTTCTTTTTGGCCGCAGTCTCGGGCGTGAACAGATGTTGCAGTTCACCATATGAATAGTGCTATTCAGTAACTGCGTGTTGTTTACATTATTTCTTTGTTCCGTCGTAATTTAAACCTGGCACGTCCGCTCTCTTATATACTATATAATTTAGTTTTTTTTATATAATTTTAGTTTTCTATTCTCGTATTAAACTCATGATTCAAATTTTAATGTTGGATGCTTTCTTTTAGCACCGGTAAGTCATCGAAAAAAAATTATTTTCCCTAGGTAAGATGACGACCGTTAGACCGAGCGCCGGCACTTAGCAGTCGCTTTTCGGACACCGCTAGACCTAGTGGCGCCTTAACTCAGCTCACGGTATGTTTCCATTCCACTACATAGCTTGACACACAACAAAAAGGGCGTCCTATATAAATCAGTACAAGCGTACAATGACCTTGCAAATAATATTATACAATACGTCAACGAACCAAATCTATTATTATTTGATGACTAACGTGTCCAGCAGCATTAGCGACTTCCTCTGTCAACAAACTATACCACAGATTTGACACTGGTTTCGGTTTAACCCATTGCATCAAAACTGTCAATGATAAATATGTATTTTTCTATGGTTGAATTTGTTTTGTAATGCTGGCATAATAAAAATAATATTCCTGCAACATGCTCCACCTATTTTATTATGATTAGCTCGACAATGGAAGCTGACATCTGTGATTTCATTACAGTTTTATTGTACTTACAATCGATAAGTAAAACTTAATTTACATTGCTGTTAGATTATAATGTATATATTATAGCGAATTAACTTATTGACCATAAACGTTGAATTAATGGTAACGAACCTTATAAGTTTTTAAATAATGTGTTCACAAATACACCAGCATGCTATCGTTTGACCTCTATTCTTTAGTGTCATTCGATATAATTGACTTCATTAATTTGCGGCATATGTTGTTACGATTAAATGAAAATTAAGTTTGGGATCTGTAATTACATTGATCAGATTAATGGTTTAATTATTCTCACTTTTCTGATATACAGAGTGAGTATAAATTAGAGATAAATTCGGCAACATGAAAATATTGATATTTAGGAAAAAACCAACACTGTCAATTTTTCTTCCAATTTTTTATGTACTTGGTTATTTATGAAAATGTGATGACATCATTGAAGAAAGTTTTGTGAATTTGCCCTAAAAAGAAAGCGTCCACAGTGTCCTATCATAAATGAAGACACACGCAATGATATTTTACTAGATGCAAGAAATTTCACACAAATAATGAAGAACGTCTGATTCAGATATGTTTACTGCTTTAATCGATGTACCATAAACATAAGTATTTTCGATTGTAAAACTGTAGAGCTACGAATTCAACTGCCATTTTTTTTTTGGAATACACGAATTGCCATATTTGTTGTGGTTTACCTAGTTTTAATAGATACTTCTATCGCTCAAATGTATAAAATAGTAGTTTTCTTTCTCTCTCTAAACATAATTAGATCGTAATAAGATTTCCTTTTTTACTTTCTTTATAGATGTAGAAGTATTGTGATTTTTGCAATTGGCCACGTTTTGAAGTCCCCTGATACCGAAAAAGTGGTTTTTAAAAAATGCCTCTCTCTTTCTCTCTCCCCCTCTCCCCCCCCTCTACCTCCCCCCCCTCTCTCTCTCTCTCTCTCTCTTGTGTGTGTGTCAGTATGTGTGTGTATATGTGTATATTACATTTACTAGTATAATCTCCCTCTTGAGAACTGACTAGATTTTCAGTAAAATCGATCCGTGAAAAAATCGAATTTAGCCGAAATAGGTCTTTTACTCTTATCGAAAATCAGTTTTTTGCAAATATTTTGCAAGTCATGCTTTTTAGAAAGGTACGCTACGAGTATAAGGGTATTTAGAACTTAATTTTCAAAGCTTTTGTGTAAAAAGAATTCAAAATTCGGACCGGAACTAACACTTTTACTATTTTTACTATTAGCAAGTAGTACTTTCTTTCGAATATCTCGCAAAATATGCATTCTATAGAGATTTATTAAGAGAATAGAAGTATTTATAACAGGATTTTGAATAATTTTTATATAAGAAAATTTTATAATTTGAAAGTCATACGTATAAGAAAGTCGTGTGGTGGCCACACCTCATTATTTATTTTCAATTATTATTTGTTTTTAAAATAATATTGACAATAATAATTACTTGCTTCTGGTTTAATAGTGTCAGTTATCATATGCTATTTCAATTACTTTTTTATTTATTGACCTTGGCAAGTTACATTCGCTTTATGCGTTTAGACACACAAAAAATATATATACATATCATACTTCTTGCTTTTTGAGCTTGTATACATAAGACAGTGCAGATGTTGACTATCTATCGTTGATTTAATTTGCGAAGTTATATGCATACATGCATACATCATTCTCTGCGTATTAAATAAATAGAGTTAAATAATAAAGTTGTTTGTTTAACAATTATGAAGGTATAATTAATTTCGTATCTAAGTTATGAATATGAGCTATGAGTCAATTTAATTTTGTAAATATGTCCTCTCTATTCCACCCGCATAAAATTAAATAATATTCACTTATGTAATAGAATACATTATTACCACCTCTCCTACATATAGGTTACATTGCGCATAAATATTAATTAAATACGTGTTCGATATCGTCCAATTACAAGTTTCCCATATTTTATTATGGAAGCAGCGAGTATCCGCAAAGGATTATTATGAATGTTGTAATAAGAATAATAGTGTAAGGTACAAAAATAAAATTACTAACAGGATCTAGGATATATGGATAAATTATTATAATTATTCTCATAATTAATTAGTCAGAATTTTAATAGAAAAAAATCCGTTGGGAATCGAATCAAACACGAGAATTAGTCTTATTTGCAATTCTAAATTTCATTATAAATTATTAGATGTTAAATTACCTATGCAACCGATAATTATATTAATATAATTTTTCTTACTTATAATTACATGAGAGCTTTCTTTTTTCCGGAAAAATTTTCGGTTTTATATTTGAGATTGTACATGGAAAATTTATCCGGAAATAAAATGAAAGCTCCAATATAATTCGGTAAGATAATTTGGTAACTGTTTAAAAAATTATTGAAACAATTGTTACATAGTAATTATATTATTTAAAAATACAGTTACTAAGAACACAGTTTATAGCTTAATCTTGCGTCGACTTTGATATTTGATTTTGACAATGAGTTGTTGATTTTGTGACATAACACGAAAGCAAATAAATGTCGGGTCAATCAAAGGTAAACAATTTGCTGATTTAAGAGTTAAAATAAACTTTTTTCGCTGCCAATGTGACAAAACAATCACGACTTAAGGTCTTTTTCGTACACATGTATTAAATTATCAGTGATAGTTGTATTTTTTAAATAAATACATTTCATACTAATAGCACTGATAATTAATCAGACGGAATTTTATTAGAAGAATTTTTGAATTGACTACTTTATAGTGCAATCAGACCTGTAGCCAAGAAGTCTACATTGCATGATTCCTCAAAGGGAAGACCGAACATAATACGCACGATTGCGTAAATGGATTATGCGATGAGTACCACTACAAAAACGTAATATAATGAATTACCCCGTAAGTCATTTTGAATGACTTAAATAATGCGTAATGAGTTCTAAGGGTACACGAAAAAAAGTGGCATAGAAATATTTGCTACAATTTTATGTATAATTTATTGTATTACATATTACTACAATTGTAAATACCGATCTAATTGTATTGCAACTAAAATCATCAAAGGTTTGTAATAAATCTGTGTCAAATCTGTAGTAGTACTAGTTACATTGTTAGCAGATATGATTACTTAATTTGTCTACTACTTTCATACAACCAAAGAAAGACATAACTAAAATATTGTAATAAAATGTTGAAATGGAATGTACTACCCTGATGTATAGATATTCATTTCAAGGGATACAATATACGTTATTGTTAAAATATTTAGGTATAATAGTAGTCTTTGTTCAACAAGCCTGTATTTATTTGTGCAGTAGAGATTTATACTCCGCCTGGGACAGGGGATGGGTGGATCGAGTAGCCCATCGACTGTCACTGCCAGTCCCAAGCCCGGACAAAGGAAGAAGGTTTCCAGGCGAGGTTAGCAACCTGCCTGGAATAAAAAAAACTTTCTACGCTCACAGAACTGAATATGTAGCCTCGGAACATGGACGGATCAAAAAGAAGACGACTAATGCTAAGGAAAAGGCCAAACAAAAAAGGAAGCGAGACACCACCCGAATAGCGACCTGGAACATAACATCGTGGAACGGCAGAGACTTAGGAATCGATCACAACCTTATCCTATGCAAAATAATAGTGGAACAAAATACAAAGTCTTAGAAGGTGCTGATATATGTGGAGAAATACAACATAGAATCACTGTCACTGGATGCCACTCGAAAACTGTAAGAAAGCCGGCTAGAATATAAACTGCAAAACGCTAATATAACAGGCCAAACTGATGTGGAGAGCTGCTGGCAACAAATTAAAACCTGTATAGAACAACCCGCCTATGAGGCTATAGATAAACGTAGAATCAATATAAATGCCACAAACCATACCAAACCGTGGTTTTGTGAAGAAATTAGAGAATTGGCAGATAGAAAAAGGAAAAGTTATTTAACCTACAAAAGCTCCAACGGAAGATGAACGCACCAAATATTTGGAAATCAGAACAGCGTTATCTCAAGAATCAAGACCATTAAAAGAGACCACTGGAGCAGATTTACCAGCGACATGGATCATGACCTGTACGGAGCACAAAGGAAAATATGGAAAATGCTTAGAAACAGGTAAATGAATATCTGCAAACAAAAGGCATCCCACCAGAAACTTGGAAGGAATACTTCCGATAACTATACAGTGCGGAGGAAGCATTGGAATTGGAGGTATATGAAACAACGGAGGAGAGCACAATCAGCGAAACAGAGCTGGAGGCAAAACTGAAGAAACTAAAAAACAGAAAAGCAGCGGGAGTTGACAACATACCTAACGAGTTATGAAATACGGAGGGAAGACACTCCTCGCAAAACTTACAATCTTCTTCAACCTAGTCCTGAGATCACAACAAATACCAGAGGAATGGCACAGTAGCATTACAATACCTATTTTTAAAAAGGGACAAAAGACCTGCCCCGGAAACTATAGGAATAACGCTCCTAAATACAATAATGAAATTATTCACAAGCGTCCTCAAGGAGAAACTAGAAGCGCAGATCGAAACCAGAGAAGAACAACAAGGATTTAGAAAAAATAGATCAACGACTGACGCGCTATTCATCATCAATCAGCTAAAAGAAAAGTCAATGGAATTCAACAAACCCCTCTACATCTGCTTCGTCGACTTGACAAAAACCTTTGACAAACTACGCCTGGAGGATATAGTTAGATTACTAATTAACAAGAGAACGCCATCCAATATCATAAAAATAATCCGACTACTAAACACGGGCAACACAACAAAAGTTAAAGCAGGCGAGCACACAACTGCCAATATCCCAACGCCTGGCGGAATCCGTCAGGGGGATAGCCTGAGCCCATTCTTGTTTAACCTATTAGTGGACGAAATTATACGGGAGGTCGCGTCGTTGAATTTGGGCTATAGAATGAGCAGGAACAGAGTCAGTATGGTGTGCTACGCGAACGATGCAGGAATTCTAGCGGAAACAGAAGACGATCTACAGAAACAGCTCTTTAAATTTTATCAAACAAGCCAACAGCTGAACTTGAATATATCCACCGACAAAACAAAAGCCATGACAATCGCTAAAGAACCAATCCGATGTAAACTTGTGATGGAAGATAAACCCATCGAGCAAGTCAGCCAGTTCAGGTACCTCGGACTTGACATCTCCAGTGGTCATGACCCAGCGAAAGACCTAAGAAACCAGATTAATAAAGCGACATCGCTATCAGGATGTTTAAGAGAGATGGTTTGGTTGAATCAATGCATGCGAACCTGTATAAGGCCCGTCATGACTTATGGTATAGAAACGCGCGAAGAAACAAGTAAAGCCAAGAACATGCTAAGAGTTGCTGAAATGAAAACACTACGAACTGTCCTTGGCAAAACCAGAAAAGACCGTATAAGAAACACCGATATCAGAGAACAGTGCGGGATAGTGGACGTGGTGAGATGGGAGAGACAGAGAAGTGAAGATGGTAGGATCACGCTAGGAGAATGGACGAGAGCAGATTGCCACGCGTAGCATTAGAGGGAAAGCCGGTAGGGGATCGAGCACCGGGAAGGCCACATAAGCGATGGAAAGACAGTTGGAAATCAACATCACAGGACAAACCATAGCTACGAATTCAGAAACCAACAGACCAGTAGGTCTAAAACAAGAAGAAGAAGAAGATTTATGCATCTGGCCAAGTAGTTGGCATATTTGCAGACAGTTTTTTTCAGTTATAAGGTGCGTTGCGTTTCATTTGGTTTATTTAACAAAACGTTAATTTGGTCCATATTAGTGTCTTCATGCTATGGATACCTTCGTGAAAGACATTTTAAAAAAGTGGCATTTATACGATCAGTTGTCTTCGTTATTTGAAGGTACGTGATGTAAGTGATGTTACAGGTATATAAGTGTAGGTATATGCGTTGCGTTTAATATACATATAAAAATGGCATGTTCTAGAGCAGGGGTCTCCAAACTACGGCCCGAGGGCCACATCCGGCCCGCGGACAGATTTTGTCCGGCCCGCGGAGAGCTAGCATACTTGAAAACTCCTTTTACAGAACATATTTTTTATAGCAAATTAAATTTAGTTTACTGAAGTATTCTAATTTTATGTTGAATAATTATTAATATGACATCTACATTGATATGGTCATGGGCTAACTACTCATAACATTGTTGTAGGCTTATTGTTATTGTTTTTGTGATAAGTTGGATAAAGAAACACAGAATTGTAATGAGTAAAGACATGTATAATATGCAGAAAATTTTACTTCAGAATATAATAACTAACAAATTATTGAAATGAATCCAACTAACATTTTATACATTTTAAATAAAAACATAACTTATAACAAGCATAATGACATATGAAATACTAACTGACAATAGTTTGTAGTTGTGGACTAATTTTACTTGTACCAATTATTAAAAGAGATTTAAGATGCTCATCAGTTAATTTAGATCTGTAAACATTTTTTGTGTACTTCATTTTGGAGAAGGTCTTCTCACACAAATAAGTAGCACCAAAAACAGAAAACAGCCCACGAGCCAATTTATGCAAATTATCAAATTGTGTCAGTGGAAGACTCTTATAAAATTCCAACAAAGATGAGTTTTGATATTTGTTCTTAATTATATCACTGCACTGTAGATAAATTATTTCCATTTGAAGTTCCGGGGCTAGGGTTTCAATGTCAGTATCAAAAGGATTCTGAAAAATCTTAATTTGATTCGCAATGGCATCAAAGTCCGAGAAACGAGTATCAAAATTTATTTTCAAAGCACTCAAAGTTTCGATTGCAAAATCTATAGGAAACTCAGTCTCAGTAGTGTGGCTGAATATTTCACATGTTTTAAAATGTGAAAAACATTTACTTCGTAGTTGTGATTGAAACAGTATCAATTTCTTCCGGAATGATTTGATATTAGTGTATAAATCAGGAAGATGCTGGTTTTCTCCTTGCAATCTCAAATTCAGTTCGTTCACATGTTTTGTCAAATCAACATAGAATGTTAACTTCCACAGCCATGCGTTGTTTTGTAATTCAGTAAGAGGGCGATGCTTATCATTCAAAAAAATTTCGATCACTGCTCGAAGTTCAAAAAAGCGCTGAAGGACTTTCCCACAACCAAGCCAACGTACGGCAGTATGATAAGGTAAGTCATTTTCTCCAATCTCTTCAATAAATTGTCGGAATTGTCGGTGATTCAGCCCAAAAGATCTGATAAAATTAACAGTTGATATGACTGGTTTCAGAACTTCAGACATATCCAAACATTTTCCGCACAAAGACTGTTGATGAATGATACAATGTAAGACTAATGGTTTTAAACCACCGTCATTTTCTACAGCCTTTGACACAAGAGCGACCACTCCTTTATCTTTCCCACTCATGTTTTTGCCTCCATCAGTTGTAATACATTTCAAGTTTTTCCATCGAAGGTTCTTTTGATTAATGGCCATTTCAACTCCTTTAAAAATATCTGTACCAGTAGTTGTGCCATGAATACTATTCATATCAAGAAGTTCTTCATGCACTTCATAGCTTTTATCTACTCCTCGAATATAAATCAACACCTGAGCAGTATCTGACACATCCGTTGACTCATCCAAGGCCAAAGAAAACCACTCAACATGTCCATTTTTGTCGAACAGTTGAGAGGATATATTTTCAGCGATGTTTTCTACCCTTCGAGCCACAGTGTTTGCTGACATACTGACACTTTTTAATAAATTTACCTTTTCAGGGCTCATTTCTTCGACTACTGCAATTATGCCTTCTTTGATCATTTCTCCATCGGTGAATGGTTTTCCACGTTTTGCAATTTCAAGAGCCACACGAAAGCTGGCACGCGTTGCAGCCTCTTGTTCAGTTTTGAGTTTTGTAAATGAAGATTGCTGCGATTTCAATCCGCGCTTCATAGCTTCGAATTTTTCTGTCCGCAAACTTCCTGTATATTTTGAGTAATTTTGAAAATGTTTTGTTTCATAATGACGTTTAATGTTATATTCTTTGAGAACGGCTATGCTTTCATTGCAAATCAAACATAGCGCCTTCTTACTGGACTCAATTACGAAATACTGAATGTTCCACTGATCTTTGAATTTTCTGCATTCACTATCAATTTTTCGCTTCTTTTCCATACTACTAAATCACACACAAAAGCAACAATTCAAATCAAAATACTGTTACAAAGATGTCTTAAACTTAAACACGCACAAACACGTTTTAAGGAGGTACGCACTATTTTATTTCACAACAGTGTCATAGGAACTGACTTGTGGTTGCGCCACTAGCCTTCTTATATATTCCAATTACTGCCATCTAGAAGTGAGTGGAAGACACCAGAACTTTCTCGAACCAACGAGATTATTCTGTACGTGCTATTAGCGCCATCTGTTAGCGATAGAAGGTACTACCTATTTCCGCTTGTGTCCACCAGATGTCGTGTCACGTTACTCCTCATGGCTCGTACTCTACGACTAATCTAGAAATTACAGATAATGACAGGAAAATTAATAATATGCAGTGTTGCCGTTTTGCAGCCTTTTTTAAACGTTGCGTACTTTTTCGGACTTTTTTTCATCAGTGGACTATTTCACTTTTTACCACCGGCAACAATGATAATATGGTTTTGGCCCTCGGAACTTACTGGAGTAATCAGTATGGCCCTAAGGCTGGAAAGTTTGGAGACCCCTGTTCTAGAGCATCAATTCAATTGTCTGACTAATGAAAATATAGGCGAAATAATAAAACCATTAGGGCTCAGAATAAAATTTCAAAAGGAATATCTAAAATATACGGTAAAGGTAAACTGTATTATTATATCAACGATTATTTTCAATGTAAATAATGTTAGTTTCTTCTTTCATGTATCGACATTTTTGCCTAATTGTAAAAGTAGTTAAGTATGTTAAAATATTTATTATTATGTATTATTATACATAGTAAACGTAAAAACTGATTACTAACAGTTAAAGTTGACGAGGTTATGTAAATAATTTTCAAAACCATTGGTAAAAAACATTTAACGCTTGTGGGATTATAATATCAAATTTGACAATTATGTTGAATTAAAGCTGGAGCAGACATTGTAAAACGTAGAATTCACTAAAATGCGAATGGCCGGTCTATTATAGACACTGTTGTTAGTATATATCAGAATTTGTTTATTTTGCGAATATTATTAGATGTTAGAAAACTTTTTAACATTATTAGTAAACATTTGCAAATAGGAGATACGCAAGGATTATAATAATATGATACCACGCTGCAATTTTTGTTTTCTAGATTCTTTATTATTGAAATTAATGCTCCAAAAGTAAGATATGTGATGTAATAAACTTAAAATAGTTAATAAAATCAAATGATTTGCAGTCACCTGTAGAAAAGGTGTCTGTGCCTATGTCAACTTGTAGCACAGACTTCTCGAATCAAGAAAATAGCGCACACTTTGTGGATAAGATAACTTCGTATCCATTCCTTTTAACGATATTTTTACGTGTAGACTGTACTGTGCAGAAATTGATAGAATGTATCAATGAGGGTAAGCTTATAGCTGCTAGTTATACGCATGACCAGGTACCATTCCTGAGAAGTCAGCTGGCCGAGTTGATTGTAAGGCATGAATTAAATGCTCTGTTGCATAGGTATAAGCATGTAATATAAGTTATATGAATAGGAAATAAGCTCTTAGGTTATGTTATTATAGATTATGTTAAAACTTCTGTAATAATAAAATTAGAACCAGAAAAGAGTTAGTTTAGTTTTATTCGCTCACTTGTGTATTATGTATTATGATTTTCTATGGAATTTAGTACTCAGTAACAATACAAACTTGTTTTAGAATACATCTGCTAAGAAAAAAAATAAATTTATATTGGTAGTGTTTTATTTGAATAGGTATATCTTTTGTGAAATAATACTACTATTTCACGAAATTGCTGTACCCACAGTGTGTAGGTTGTGTCGAACATCGTATCTACTTTTACTTTCTTATACGTAGTATAATGAAGTATTATGATGGTGAAAATTTTCTACCTCGAGATTTTTGCAGATGTCCACGTTTTGAGTCCCCTGATACCGAAAAAGTGGTTTTTAAAAAATGTCTGTGTGTCTGTGTATCTCTGTGTGTGTGTGTGACCACGATAGCGGCCAAACCGCTGTAGATATCAATTCCAAATTTTATATTTACGCGTATAATCTCCCTCTTGAGATCTGATTAGTCTTTCAGTAAAATCTTTTACTCTTATCGAATAGCGATTTTTTGCAAATATGTCGTAAGTTATGCATTCTATACAGGGTTATTCACGCTATACGGCACGGAATATTGTGGCCAAAATACGTGACTTTCAAAAAGTTTCACTTTTGGGATATATGGGGGTCTATTATAGTTACTTTTTAAAATTATTTTCATATTATACAGGGTGTTCCAAGAGCCCTAAAAGTATCAAAGTTGTGTTTTTTTAAATGGAACCCCCTGTATATTATTGTATTTTCGGATTCTCCGATCAAAATAAGTGTCTGTTTTAATAAGGTTTACAATACCTAAACCTTAAGGTTTTTTAAATAATTTGAATTTTGCCAAAATCTAACCTAATTTTCATGTTTCAAATACTTAAGAAGTATTTAAGTTATGTAAGCGAAATTTACAGCGAAGTGTAACAATATATCATATTTTATATCCCAATCATAATAAACTTGCCATCTTATACAGGGTGTCCAAAAATTAAAACTAATCAAATAAGAACTTTAAGTGGCTATAACTTGATTAATTTAAATAGAACGCCATATTTTTTAACTTACCAGGAAATGTACTTTTTAATTACCTATCGAATGGTATTAGGGTGTTCTATAGCTAAGTCTTCGCGTTTTTACAGAATACGCCAAAAAATCGTTTTTTGCACCATTTGGTGTTTTTTAAATAAAAGTTCTAATGTATCTAGTTGCCTATGGTATTTCGAAATGTCACATAAATTCATTTAGTCTGTCAGTTTAGTCTGCAAAGTCTGTTTTTGCTATAGTGGTATTATTTTTTGTAATTGTGGAAGTTTAGATCGTTATTATTTGAATATTGTTGTGGTGTTGCTTAGTCAAAATGAAGATTTACCCAAAAGAAGAGCGTATTGATATGATTTTTATCCTAGGAGAATGTCATCAAAATTGTTTATTGGCTTCTCGAGTTTATGCTCAAAGTTTTCCGGAAAGAAATCATCCTAAGCCAGCCGTTTTTGAGAGATTATTAAACCAGTTTCAGGAAAGTGGAAGTGTCAGTTATAAAAAACCCATTACAAGAAAACCTGTCACTGAAGATGAAGAAAATGTTTTTACGGTAGTTGGTTCAGTTATCGAAAATCCCAATGTTAGTCAAAATCAGATATCCGAAAATACTAACATTAGTCAAGCAAGTATTTCAAGAATTCTTAAAAAACACAGATTTCATCCTTATAAAATCCAGCTCTGCCAAGAACTTTATGGAAATGATTTTGACAACCGAACTGAATTTTGCATGTGGGTGTTAGATAAAGTGGCAGAAAATAAAAACTTTTTTGAAAATGTGTTATTTAGTGATGAATGTATTTTTCATAACAATGGTCTCGTGAATAGACACAACTTCCATTATTATTCTGATTCGAATCCGCATGAATACAGAGTCATGAGAAATCAGAATAGGTGGTCCGTTAATGTGTGGGGTGGAATACTGGGCCAATATTTAATTGGACCCTATTTTTTTGAAGGACCTTTAAATGGTATGATGTTTCTCGATTTTCTTTTACACCAACTTCCAGTATTATTAGAAGAAGTCCCTTTAAACATCAGAACAACCATGTGGCTTCAACTGGATGGAGCTCCGCCTCATTATCATCGCGAGGTTCGGCAATTTTTAAATGCCAACTTTCAAAACAGGTGGATTGGAAGAAATGGATTTCAAAATTGGCCCCCCAGATCCCCGGACTTAACTCCACCAGATTTCTTTTTATGGGGATACATAAAAGGAATTGTCTACAATACGCCTCCGACAACACCACACGATATAAAAATACGCATAAGAGACGCTTTTGAAACTGTAACCCCGCAAATGTTGTCCAGAGTTAGCAGTGGTTTTGAAAAAAGAATATGTAAGTGTCTGGAAATGGACGGTCGACATTTCGAACATCTGTTATAAATATTTTGCTTCTGTTTTATGTTATCGTTGATATGTTATTACCATTATTGCTGTTATAGCCTGTTAGATTATAAATAACGTTCCAAGTTTCTGAACATTTGTAACGATATTCGTCATTATTATTCTTATAATTGTAAATTATCTGACATTTCTAAATACCATAGGCAACTAGATACATTAGAACTTTTATTTAAAAAACACCAAATGGTACAAAAAACGATTATTTGGCGTATTCTGTAAAAACGCGAAGACTTAGCTATAGAACACCCTAATACCATTCGATAGGTAATTAAAAAGTACATTTCCTGGTAAGTTAAAAAATATGGCGTTCTATTTAAATTAATCAAGTTATAGCCACTTAAAGTTCTTATTTGATTAGTTTTAATTTTTGGACACCCTATATAAGATGGCAAGTTTATTATGATTGGGATATAAAATATGATATATTGTTACACTTCGCTGTAAATTTCGCTTACATAACTTAAATACTTCTTAAGTATTTGAAACATGAAAATTAGGTTAGATTTTGGCAAAATTCAAATTATTTAAAAAACCTTAAGGTTTAGGTATTGTAAACCTTATTAAAACAGACACTTATTTTGATCGGAGAATCCGAAAATACAATAATATACAGGGGGTTCCATTTAAAAAAACACAACTTTGATACTTTTAGGGCTTATGGGACACCCTGTATAATATAAAAATAATTTTAAAAAGTAACCATACTAGACCCCCATATATCCCAAAAGTGAAACTTTTTGAAAGTCACGTATTTTGGCCACAATATTCCGTGCCGTATAGCGTGAATAACCCTGTATATATTTATCAAGAGTACAACAGTATTTAGAACTGGATTTGCAATATTTTATGTATATATGAAATTTCAAAATTCGGACCGGAAGTAGCACTTTTACTCTTAGTGAGGAGCACTTTTTTGATAATATCTTGCAAAGTATGCATTCTATAGCGATTTATTAAGACAATGAAAGTACTTAGAATAGGATTTTAAATAAGTTTTGTATTAAAAAAATTCTTAAAATTGTACAGTTTGAAACGCTCATACGTATAAGAAAGTTGTGTGGTGGCCACACCTCATTTTTTATTTCCATGCTGCATGCGGTATTTCGCTCAAATGAAAAAGAAACGTCGACAAGGGACCTCAAAATGTACCTGCAGTTTATACGCGATATATCTGCAATCTTGCAAATTACACATTTACAAATTGTAATTATATCCACATTTAAACAATAAGTATAATTGCAAAATAATGTATATATTACTTTCAGAAATTGCGTCAAACAACTACGGAATGCTGTAAATGCTTTCACATAGGTAGCATAAAACATTCTGTGTTATAAATACTTACTACCATACTGTTTTAATATTTACTACAGAGATTGGTCAATAATTGCTATTACTTGCAAATGAAAAAGGTACAGCATTGTATAAATACATGTTATGTTGCTGTATTAATGTTTATCACATAAATATATATATTGTTGCTATTTTATGTAGTAGTTATTATTACAATTACTTGTATAGAACAGACAAGTACAAATGACTATGGGCTGCAATAATCTGATAGATCACTACAACTTTTAGTTACATTTTCTAAAATTGTACCCATTTCTTATGCAGATTTCTTACCGTGTAGGTTATGAACAATGTAACATATTTAAAAAGATAACTAGGTTCTCGTCAATAACGACGCCAAAAACGGATGACTGAGTCAATACAACAGGCATTTTGTGCAAAACAGTATACCGCATGTGTCAAATATCATTAGGTATAGGGATTCAATGTTTACGTGCGATCTATACGTATGAATGTAATACGTGGCAACGTGGTACCCCTACTGTCCGTCACCAATGTCGACAACAACCGACATCACAACGATATTCTCCGATCCCGACCCAGATTTTACATTCAATGTTTAGCTGGGAACACGTTGCGCTCCCTGGCCGTCTTATTACTGGAACGGTGTAACAGTTATAAATACCTGTTATTATGATTCAGTAACAATCATTGTCGGGATGTAACAGATAGCATGTGCAATCACGGAGGTTTTGACGCGCCTACATTCATGCGCTTCTTTTTTTGTCACTTGGCAGGCACACATAAACGATGTCGGGCAAATTTTAGTTCTTTTAAATGGTAAAGCCTAATAAGACACTAAGGTAAGCTCAATTGTTAATAATATCATTTAATTAAAATCTCAAATCATCATGCTTCGTGATGATAGTAAGTAATGCACCTGTTGATTATTGTTTTGTAATTCCACAAGCACTATTTGCAACGCATGTATTTGTAACCTCAAAAGCACATGTTGATTGTTACTTCGACTTATTATAGGCAAAATTTTGGTAGGGAGATAATTTTGTAAGGAGGATCCTTGTTGTATGGAAATCCGTGATACCATTTAAAACAATGCAATGCAAGTAACAATATCAGCAGAATATATGTAACCGGCAAATGAACCTATAGAAGTGAAATACTCTATGGAACGTGCTCTCAAAAACAAAGTGGCAAGCTGTTAGACAGGAGATACAGTCATATGATGTATTATGAAATAGGCGACAACATCTCAATATGTGCGACAGTGTGCAGTTTGTACAGTGAATAGAGAAGCCAGGCGTAGCTGGGACATATTATAACCCTACATTTACATATGTTAGCGAACAGAAAAGCAGGGCGAAGCTAAGAATATTGTACCTTAACACCTGTACGAAGCCAATGTTTACTCGTGCAAGACCATCGACGGTTTGCAGTTGTGAAACAGTGCGAAGCAGAATAACAGACTTCAACCTACAAGATTCAACGAGACCTTCACTTGTGCAGATTGTATAAGCTAAGTAGTTTTAACTGTAGTTTTTTATTGAATGCAAAGACTCCAAGATACTGTAACAAATTAAGAACGTTTAGCTTTGTTGTTCGGAGATTCTTTGAAAGAACTCTGAATTAACCTATCTTTAGCATCGTTGTATTTTGGAAGCTTTGTAGTTAATTGTATTAGTCTTAAGTATTAAGCGCATTATTCCACCTAATGTGAGTTTCTTATAAGCCTAAAGAGAGATATCGAACAGCTGTAGGAATCAGATGATGTTTATTTAAGATTATTGAGAACCGAGTTCATTAAGTGACTAACTGTTGATAAACCCCACTCGGTGGTCCAATGCTTACTGCTCACTTGTATTTGCGAGCCTGTATCGGTTGTCGCATCGCTGGCATTGGAAAGGAAAGTAGGGGTACCATGTTGCCACGTATTGTATGGATTGATCGCCTATGGCTAATGAAAATTTGACACATGCGGTATAAAGTACTGCATTTTTGAATGTTACCAAATAGAATACACCACGTTTTATCTAGTCTATGCATCAATTCATTGTTAATTGACCATTTACTCAACTCCGCATGAATTGTATTTGCGGTTTTCTAATAGTCATGAGAGTGTCATGTTAGTAGAATTCACAACAATGTTAAGATCGCCTGTGTAAGTATAGATATTTGGTGCCTATTTTACTCATTATGGAAGGTCACTTATAAAGATTAGAGGAAGAGCAGAGTTTAACCCCTGCACAATAGCTCAGATTTGCCTGCGAGTTCAAATCCTTTTAAAGGAATTCTTTTGATACTATGATTATATAATGAATTTGGTAATATCAGTGGCGAAACGTAAAGTCTCAGGCCATCCCTCCTTTCTCGCTAGATTAAGCTTACGCATCTTATCATCACTTATTTTCTGAGGTATTGTAAATTTACTCTTTATACTTCAAATATCATGATGATGCACTTTATTATAGCGAAGGTATATTAAATTGAGTGTATGTACCTAACTCAATAGAAAACACTTAGTAAAACATCTGACATATCAATTCATTATGATCGATTGAATATAAATAGTGTATACATGTTCTTAAATAGATGCTCACGAAATGAGTTTGTTTGGATATTTCTTTTTTCATAATTAATCAAATTCAAAGTTAATCAACGCAAATTCGATAGACGAGAACAGACTCCCGAAGATAGTCCTAGAGAACAACCCGCTCGGCTACAGACCTATCGGAAGGCCACCTAAAAGATGGAGATATATCTGGCTATCTACCTCTCAGGAAAAGACGCAGAATTAACAGATCGACATATCTCTAACTAGTAGAAGAAGAAGAATTCCTATCAAATATTATTTTATTTTTTGTAGGAAAAAAGATCTTTTATTCGTATTAAAATTACTTGAAAACCATACACAACATCGACTTGCATGTCTCTTTTCATTTAAAAAGAGTACTGGAAATATATTCCTTCTACTTGACTCTGATAAGTTTAATTAATGAAATGCTATAAACAATTTGTCATAGGTGTAAGTAGCACACATATAGCACACAAGGCCGATCGTACTCTCTAACAAAAAATATTCCTCATGCATGACCAAGTCTTTAAACGTCAAAGAAGAACTGATTTATTAGTTTATTATTATGAAGGAGAAAGGATATATTTTCAAATAATATCTACCTCAGTAAGAAAGATAATGTCCATTTGATGAAAAAAGAAACAGTAAAGATCTTCTTTTTTATATATATATATATATATATATATATATATATATATATATATATATATATATATAAAAATAAAATCTTTTTTCTTGGCCGTTTATAGCAATAAAAATATTAATATTCTTGGTGTTAGCGGCCTGTTTCTTACTCCTTGTCAAATATTAAAAATTTAACAATAAAAAAACACATAATTAAAACGTTTCGACAAATTTATTTCTGTCTTCCTCAGTTAAAAAGTTTTTGTACTTATTACACATTTTTTTTTTTTTTTTGAAAATGTCTAACTGCAACCAGAACCAACTGCAAAAGATACAATTTCTCATTTAAACTACAGAACGCATTCTATGCCACCGCTTTTTAACTTACCGTAATTTGTAATCTTTGTTTTATTAACATTGGATGCACGTTGTTTTTATATGACCCCTCGAACTCAATTGCATGTTTTATATTTGTAGAAATAAATTTTTATTTCTACAAATATAAAACATGCAATTGAGTTCGAGGGGTCATATAAAAACAACGTGCATCCAATGTTAATAAAACAAAGATTACAAATTACGGTAAGTTAAAAAGCGGTGGCATAGAATGCGTTCTGTAGTTTAAATGAGAAATTGTATCTTTTGCAGTTGGTTCTGGTTGCAGTTAGACATTTTCAAAAAAAAAAAAAAATGTGTAATAAGTACAAAAACTTTTTAACTGAGGAAGACAGAAATAAATTTGTCGAAACGTTTTAATTATGTGTTTTTTTATTGTTAAATTTTTAATATTTGACAAGGAGTAAGAAACAGGCCGCTAACACCAAGAATATTAATATTTTTATTATATATATATATATATATATATATATATATAAGAGTTGAGTGGAAATCCACGACCGACTACGTTAAAAAGTAAGATGTGAATAACTATTCACTGGGATTGTTCGGTCAATGAAATACAATAATAGAGTAATCTATTTATTCATTGGTCAATATTTCGGAAACATTTTTTTTCCATCTTCAGGACCTATGAATCTAAGACATTTATATTTTGCTAACCTCTGTGACACGTGTTCATATGCAAACTCAAGCACGTTGAAATTACTAAATGCAAAAAGGATCATAATACTCACAACATTTCAATTTTGTTGTTGTGAGTATTATGATCCTTTTTGCATTTAGTAATTTCAACGTGCTTGAGTTTGCATATGAACACGTGTCACAGAGGTTAGCAAAATATAAATGTCTTAGATTCATAGGTCCTGAAGATGGAAAAAAAATGTTTCCGAAATATTGACCAATGAATAAATAGATTACTCTATTATTGTATTTCATTGACCGAACAATCCCGGTGAATAGTTATTCACATCTTACTTTATATATATATATATATATATATATATATATATAGTTTTAATAAACTATTGTTTTTGTGATAAAGGTGATTTCAAAGTTGTCCCCTCTCACTCGGGGGGGGGGGGGGGGTCGAGTTCGGCACCATTCAGTGAGCCTCCTACATTATAACAAATCTATTAAGATCTTCTTTTGATTTGATGCAGTGGTTTAGAGATATTCCGTTGTCTCAAGATAAAAAACTCACCCTGTATAAACTGGATATGAAACTGTCAACCAAGTCTGGGTGCACACCAATTATACAAATCACCATGCTCGTCAAAATATTTTAAGCACGTCACTGTTTCTTAAAATATATGGATAGGAATGTTTGAGGGTGATAGGAACAAGCCATTTTATCCACTTTTTGCCCAAATTCTTAATTAATAATGTATTAATAAATGCATTTGTCGATAATTATATATGTCAGATTAATCTATAATTAAGTTTTACAGCTATTGTTTCAATTTGTGTACAACAAGTAAATAATTTGTTTAATTTGTGAGTATTATGCCTTTAAGGAAATTACCCAGCCTTATTGACTTTTTAGCGATATTACACAATGACAGCAATGTTATAGTTCAAGAAGTAGGTTTATGTGCAGGTTGCGTAATTATTCTGATTATGAAGAATTTTAAAAAGTACATAAATTCTCTTTCCCTTTTAAAAACTGAACAAAAACATACATATCCAGATCGTGACACAAACTGAAATTACACGATATCCGGGGTTCCAGTTCGTGAAGTGTATGTCCGTTTTATGAAACGGAAAGTTACGCTGAGTGGGTGTGACATAGTGCATAAGTGTTGCTGATATAAATATCTATACATTTACTTGGTCAAGTTTGCACAATATTTACATAAATTACCGTTTATGTGGTAAAACATGTTTAAACTATTAATTTCATAGTAATTTACGACTTTATTAACATTAAAAGTAAGTAGGTGACAACAAACATTCCTGAAAAAAAAGTAATTTCGTCACATCGACGTCTTTAATATAATTAATCCCCTTAACTATGTGGTATAGTATGTCTACAATTTTATAAAAACTTAATATAATAAAACCATTTGAATATGTGAAATAGTAGTATGTACTAATAAATAATTAGTAATCAATTCTACACGCAAGATAAATAAGATAGGAATGTATCTTATATATAAATATAATTGACATCATATAAATATGTCATAGTGACACTTCATTTAACATAAATACATACTAATGACAGTAAATCACATTTTCATTTATATTGACTCGTAATTTTACTTTTGAATGTTTTTTTTTATTATAAGTTTGTCCATTGTTTTTTGTCCTATAATTGGGAAAATGTTGTAATATTTAGCCTACTGGTTTGGTATTGTCACCGTTACCAACATGAGCAATATCTCATTCCACACCTAATTGTTGCTTTTGTTATATTTGATTATAATTCGAAAACGGTGAAATGCTGCATATTATATGTGGCACACGTGTTGTTTTACAATACGTATGTAATTACTATGTGTACTATAACAGTAATTTTCATTTCACAGAGATCAATACTTGATAAAACAAATTTACCTATCAGTCTAAGAACTCATATATCAAATCAAAATTTCTCTAACACTCCCTCGATTCCCCCCCCCCCCGACAAGTATGGTATATGAAATAAAAGAATAAAAACCAGCTAATATTATGTATAATGCCAATGACCGACTTTTCAAACTTCGATTAAAATTCAGGTTAGCGTAATAATTAATTAACACACCGGTTAGTTCAAATTCGTGCTTTCCAACACTGGTTAAAGCTAATCATTCATTACGAAATACTTAGTCGAAGAAACTTTAACCAGTGTATCGGGTACCTGACAAAATATTAAACAGTGGTTACGATTTCTTGCACTGAGCATAATCTAAGGATTTGAATCTTTATTATCATTGACAGCCCTATATTATCATGTGTAATTCTGTGCTTTATGAAATTATTTTTTGGAATAATTAATAATTATTTTTATCAGTGATTTAGTAATTCTAATGCTCATTTTATGAATATGATGAACAGTATAACGAAAAATATAAATAACGTAATAATTGTCTGCTATCAAAGATTGTTTATAACTTATAGCTTAGTACATCATTATAATTAATTATTAGCAACAAATACATGATCTTTTCTGATGAGGGCAGGTGAGTTTTGGAAATTTTTTATTAACACTACAATTCTGGTAATTTTTGCAATTCCAGAGGGTTGTAAATATTCTACGGCAATATATCTATACATTTACTTTTTAATTGCATCTAACACCACCTTCTTAAAACACCATTTTACTCGAAAATATCTTGGACTCATTCTAGTTAAATCTATATTAATGACTTACGCGTTTTTCGATAATAGAGTGCGCCAGAACGCTTTTTAAAAATTGGAATTATGTGACAAACTTGTACTAAGAAGAAGATACCTGACAAGATCCACTTCTCAAAAAAAAGGCATCCAAGAATTGAAGAAATTAATGGACTCATTTTACGGTTTATGAGAATTCTAAATTGTGATTGAAAAAATGAAAAATTATAATTCCTTTAGAATTCAAATTCAGAAAGCAAAAGAAAATATTAAGTTTTTAGTCGATTTTTTGAAAGTAGAGCTAACATTTTTTATGAAAATCTTCTCAAAAGTAATCGTAATAATAACGACTACGATGTGTTTATGGGCCCAAGGATAGTGATTACTGATGCAATGCTTGGCTCGTCTTTTTATTTTTGCAGGCAACTCGAAGCAAAGACAAAGACTGAACAAAAGTATTAGCTTCGCCAAACTATTATTTTTGCAACATTACGTTTTCTTACAAAATAGAGAAAAATTAAACATAAAAAATACTCTTTCAACATTTTGAACTTCTTTATAATACTCTTGTGTACTCAAAATTTTAAATAAAAGTAATTTTAATTTACTAGATTTTTTCGAATATAACATCCCAGATAATAAGAAAGTTATTAGGTTTCAAACTTTCATTTTAGGTTTACTCAATACAAATATTTTGTGAGGACGATGTTTTACTATACCCTTCAAATATAGTGTTAAATAAACAGTGTATCTTTACAAAAACTAAAAACAAAAACCAATTTCAATAGAATGTATATACAATATTTCTTGTGGCAATTGAGGAGGTTATACACGGTGGCCAGAAAAATGCGGACAAACGCCACGCAGGCCAAATCTTTGTTTAATTCTGAGTTGACAATCTTAATTGAAAAAAGTAGTACAGTGCTTTTTTTTTTTTTTTTTTTTTTTGTAAACCATTGGTATTAATCGATTAGTTACATCAATGCATTTGAGATAATTCCATTTCTAAATTTCACCACAATGATTTTACATAGATAAATTTGACGAATTTTGCTAAATTTTAGCCGTACAACTTAATGTTTGATGGTCTCGTATGCCGTAAGGAAGGACCGTATAACTTTTTTGGATTAAGATTATCGCCTCAGAATTGAACAAAGAATCGTTCTACCTGGCGTTTGTCCGCATTTTTCTGGCCACCGTGTATTACAATGCCAGGATTCAGATAAATCACGCAATGGTCAACACAAAAATTATTGCCCTATTGAAATGTTAGAAATTCTAATTATCTTTCTATTTGGGAGCACAAGCACATATTACGAGACAATGATAGAAGAGATTTCATATTCAATGAAGAAAGAAAGAAATCAACTCACTAATCATATTTTACCTTCTGAACTATTTCAAATACATATTAATTAACTATACATCTATCTATACAGATATTTAAATGATATTTCATCGCACGTTTTTGAATAATAATTTTAAAATATTTGTCAGCAATTGTAACATATTTGACATAAATAACGTAATTATTTTACTGTATTTTATTGCTGATTTTTGTAGTTTAAGGAACTCACTTATTCAAATTTCTTATATTTTTGGTGTACGTATCATTACTTTCTTATACGTAGTATAAGGAAGTATTATGATGATGAAAATTTTCGACCTGGAAATTTTTGCATATGTCCACGTTTTGAAGTCCCCTAATACCGAAAAAGTGGTTTTTAAAAAATGTCTGTGTGTGTGTCTCTGTGTCTGTGTGTGACCATGATAGCGGTCAAACCGCTGTAAATATCCATTCCAAATTTTGTATTTACGTGTATAATCTCCCTCTTGAGATCTGATAAGTTTTTCAGTAAAATCGGTAGACCGGAAGTAGCAGTTTACTTCAGTGAAAAAATCGAATTTTGCCAATATTTCGTCAACTACTAAGTTTAAACAAATTTATAAAGAATTCATATGTACTTAGAATTAAAACTGAGAACAATTTTATTTAAAAAGTTTTTTGAAATTCCTACCGGAAGTAGGTCTTTTACTCCTGTCGAAAATCAGTTTTTTGCGAATATTTCGCAAATCATGCTTTTTAGACAGGTACGTTACAGGTATAAAAGTATTTAGAACATAATTTTCAATATCTTTTGTATAAAAAAAAATTTCAAAATTCAGACAGGAAGTACAACTTTTACTCTTATCGAATAGCGATTTTTTGCAAATATGTCGTAAGTTATGCATTCTATATATATTTATCAAGAGTACAAAAGTATTTAGAACTGGATTTGCAATATTTTTTGTATATGTGAAATTTCTAAATTCGGACCGGAAGTAGCACTTTTACTCTTAACGAGTGGCACTTTTTTGATAATATCTTGCAAACTATGCATTCTATAGAGATTTATTAAGAGAATAGAAGTACTTAGAATAGGTTTTTAAATAATTTTTATATAAAAAAACTTTTAAAACTCTATAATTTGAAACGATCATACGTATAAGAAAGTCGTGTGGTGGCCACACCTCATTTTTTTAAAAATGAAACAATGAATGATGTATCTAAATTTTGTTTCAATCAATACCAGAATCGTTTTTTGGCAAAACTCCCGTTCACAACAGCCATGTATCTAATAATAAACCTTCTAAAATAGAAAATTATAAAGTAAATTTTGATTAGGATGTTTATCAAACACTGCATCCGTAAAATCACTTTCGGTATGTGGTCAAAAATAACAACATAAAGATTAATAAATAAATCTTATGGTTTTTCATTATACAACAGCACTCAGTGTGCGTGCACCTTCTCTCTTAAAAAATATTTTTGTTTACATAAAGATGCCTTCCAGTGCCAGTAATATTGGTAAACACATGCGTGTGTATGAAATACTGACATTTCACATATTATACACATACACACAAGTGGCATGTAGGCGGATTTACAATAAAAATTAAGAGGTAAGACCATTAAAATGATCCATTTGAAAATATGGTTTACGTTCACAAAGCAATTACAAATGCTCTACTAACATTTTTATGAATTCAATTTAGCTCAAGAAATTCCAAACATTATATTGTATATTCGAGGGAGTGTTTTGAAGTTCGCGGAATGGAAACGGTTGGATAGTAGTGGGAGGACTCTTTCATGTCGTAACGTGTTCAGTGACTCATTATTAGTATAAATATGAAGTTTTAACGCAATTGTATTAGTATTCTTTAAACTATCGTTGACCCAACAACTTAATCGGGGAGAAAGTGTAAAATATGCAAAAGTTGAAGTATGGCGCCGTTATCAAGTTCCTTACACAACAATAAAAGTTGGGCGAAATGTTATCTGTTTACTGGGATTATAGCCTAGGAAAAACTATGTTTTTTAAGTGGCGAGGTCGTTTTAAGCAAGGTAGGAAATCACTTGAAAACGACTCACGACCAGGGTGGCCTTGCTAAGTGACCATTAAAACTTCTTGAAAAAGTAGAAAAAGTAATAATGGAAGATGCTCAGCTAAAGAGGGCATAATCGCTGGATTGACTGGAGTATCTGATACAACCATATTTAAAATTCTTCATGGTCATTTTGGCATGACCGTAGTCAGCGTAGTGCTGAGAATACTCATGCTGCCGCAAAAACAACATCGCGTGGAATGTTCCTGTGCGTTTTGGACTTGTATAATGAAAGCAGGGATGCTTTATTAGGGCGAGTTCTTATTGGTGATCAAACTAGGATCAAGTTCATCATTGTGAACCTGAGCCCATGCAAGACTCTAAGGTTAATTTATTACAAATTCACTGTGACAACTATGTGTGCTGGTCCTGCACAAGAATGCTCGCGTCCACAAGAATTCAATTGCGCTAGCTGTCTTGCTTAAAGTGGCTCCTAACAATTTTTACGTCTTCATAGGACTATAACAAAGAAAGGCCATAATAGTGAACGTACGAAAGAGTATTATAGAAATCACTAAACGAGGGGCGCAAAACATAATAACAGAAGAAAAATAACATATATAATGGGAAAGACAGAACACACAACAATTTTGTTTTGAAATGTCATTATGTAAATTTTAGAAAATGAAGAATTAGCATTACAATAGAAGTCATGCTTCATAAGACTACAAAAACGAAAAGCCATAATATTGAACGTATGTCTTCAAAATATTTACTAATTAGTGATAATTATAAAATTTGATTTAGTAGTTATCAGCGATTACTCAAATTCAGAATTCTCAAAAAAAAATATTTACCTTTGAAATATTACAAACAAAAGAAACAATTGTAATCATCTATGAATACATTACAATTTTTCTAAACAATATTTATTATGTAATAAACTCATAATAATTAACTGTCAAATAATATGCTTGTTACCGAGTTTTGCGTGCATGTTAATAGTTAATTATTTTAATTATATGCTTCTCTTAAACAGAAAATTCTTTCTAATTGCAAAGCATGTAATAGATATGATTATACTTAAACGGATAGATTTATATTTTGATCCTTAAATTATTTAAATGATTAGGAAGTACAATAGAGAAAATATTTTGCTCATTTACAAAACCTTGAGCACATTACTTTATACTGTATATAATATCAAAAAATGCATGTGGCTATTAAATGCTCGATAAAGGGAAAATATTTCATATTGACATCTTATGAATACATAAAGCAAAATGGGTTGCGTAAGATAAAAAGAAGGTTGGTATATGAAACCATGGAAACGACTTATTGAATATTAGTAGATATGAGTACGAGCAGATAGAGCAGTTTTAGTAGTTCCTAAATCGCAGTTTCATTGTATATACATATGATTTTATAAGAAATATATAAAGCACCGGAATAACCTGCATTAATTTTTGCATAACGCATTAACAAAATTTGTATGAAATGAATGATCAAGGTAAATTTTCATTAAGGAATAGATCATAGAAGATGGTAGTGATCAATAATTTTTAGTGGATCCATTATTTTGTTATACTATATACGAATAAAAAGTTTAAATGTAGCGTAACAAAGAAATTTAAATTCCTATTAGTTATCTAGCATCTTCTGAGATAAACAGTCGAAGAAAATTCCTCGATGGGCAAAAAATGAAAATTGAAGCAATATAATATATATTTTTCTTAAAAAACGCAAATTTTTCATTATCAATTTTTTTCTTCTGATCTGCCATTGTAGTATTAAATACCTTATTATTTCTGTTTTTTCGTCCAAAGAGTAAATATACATTGCAAAGCAATTAATACTAATTATGTTTCCAACACTCCCAACTCATTACAGGCATTTTCGGGAGTTATTATTAAACGACCACCTGCAGTATGACTTCGATGTGCATCTCAACATTAGCCAAGGTGCGTGGAGATACCGCAGGTGGAATCTCACAATACAAAATTAAAAACACAAATGTCCTAGAAACTACGCCAATAGCCAAGCTAAGTATAGTATTAGAACTAAATTAAATATTTGACATTAAGTGCTTAGAGAAACTGAATTAAACGATAATCAAAAAAGAATTTATATCGCTATTCGATAACAATGTCACAGTGGTTCCCTAGAGAATTATAATTAAATAAGTTATTTATTGCGACTAAGACTAAAATATGCGCAAATTAGTAAAAACAAATATTATTTGTTAATAATAGTTGCTACTACCCCAATCGCTTTATCACTAATTATTGTTGTAAACAATTAGTGGTATTAAGAAGAGTATCGAATTAAGTATATTTAAAATAAAATGTTACAAAGAAAATAACGCTGTACAATAAGGGATTGCGATATAGTCAGGCACAATTTAAAGCTACAGAAATACAGCTTGTGGAAATTTTATTTAATTAGAAGTAAACAAATGGGTATTGGAATAACGCGACTTTAAATTGGAATTTTGAAAAAGTTTATTTTGTTCTAAATTAACTTCAAAATGCATTTGTAATCTTTATAAATTTATCTAGACTGCATAATTTCGATATATCCCCTCTTCGCACACAAAAAAAAACTAGTTTTGATTAATGTAATTTTGTGTGTAAAGAAGTCTTAAATTAAATTCTAAATGCTTCCATACTCATTTACTATGTTATTCATAGATTACAGTTACAGAGATTATTTTCCATGTTAAAGAAATTTAAGATAATCGGTATAATCTAATAATTTCACCAATCGGAGAGTGACATTAGATAAATATATTCTACAAAGATGCGTCAATTAGATCGTTAAGTAAATTTCCAAATTTTCTATTTTATTTGATTTTAAAAATTTTAGTTTTATTCCTGTTTTTCAATATGTAAAATATCAAACTTTTTAGGCAACGTTTTTTTTCTAAAAAAGTTAATTGTTAATCTTATTTACCTAATATCATTTACTGATAGGTAAAATTATTGGGTTATACCAATTATTCTTAATGTCATTAGTTTATATGTTGTACAATATAAGAATTTCTGTAAGTATAACTTTATATTTGAATAAATAGTCGGCGAAACAATTATCACAACTCATAAATTAATTAGTAAAAATCTCCACAGTGTTATCATTTATTTAATAATATAAATTTTCACCAGGTATAGGCCGAATCCATACAATATTTCTATAATCTTAGTAAATCTGGGTAAAATGAATAATTAACCAGATAATACCTTCTGGTTAAGGTAAGTTACTTTTAGTACGAATTTTCAAAAAAAAAAAAAATATACGAAAAGTTGTTCCAAACTAACTTCTACTAACTTCTTTTGTGTTTTTAATAAACTTTATACAACTAACAGTCGCAAAATTCGCCTTTTGGGCTGATGTAAAGTGCTGCCTGTTTACAGATTTGGCCGAAAAAGTAATCAGCTTTGTCGGCTAAGATAATAAGCTAAGTTTGGAATATGGTGTTGATAGCTTTAGCCGTTTAGTTACAATCGTGTCTTCGGACAGTCATGTATGCAGACGCATATGCAACCAGAAATTGGAAAACTCACTGTATCGTAATTAGGTGACATATAAACCTGGATATCGTCAAGTATTTAATTATTAACAACCAGGAATACCTTATAATATTCCATCTTATTTTAGGAATCGTATAAACTGTTTATATCCCTGTTCTAGTTACCAAAATTATTTAGATATACTTTAATTATGAATGGATTTTATTCTAATTATAACACGATCAAAACGACTAAAATTTATTTTATTCTTGTTTGCTTGTATATTAGTTTTATTTAGTGAAAGTTATTGCTGGATATATAATGTAAAATGTACTTTATGAATACATTTTCAACCTTTATATGTACATATACATGTCCTGTTATATTTCAGATCCTTGTATGTGGCGATATCATTGAATGATTTTATTCTACTTCAATAAAACTGGTCAAAATCATTGACATATGCAGCATATGCTAATTCTAGCTTAAGAATAAATGTGATCTTTGATCGTAGTTACAATCATCAGTTATGCACAGAACTGCACAAGGCATACATTTTTTAATTTTAATCTTAAACGTATAGGATTACCTGTAATGTATATTAAATTGTGCTGACCCCGATTTTTCTGAATATTAGTAAAATATGCTTTGGGACTTGGATTACTTTCAAACTGTGTTGTATTTACTTCATAGATAACTAGCAGTTTGTGCTACAATAATAATATTGTATAATTTCTGGATAAGCACAAAATTTTTAGAACACGCATGCATCTCTTCAACAACTACACGTGTAATAATGAGAATAATTTTTATTTGTACTTTTTGCATTTTTTAATAATTAAAAGTGCAATTAGAAATAACTAGAGTTTTTGTTATTTTATTTCAAGTCGATTCCTATACTTTAATTCTTAATTTAATACTTTATTGTATGGAAATTATGAGTCGTATGTTAATAT
Organism: Amphimallon solstitiale; assembly: GCA_963170755.1. Lineage (NCBI taxonomy): Eukaryota > Metazoa > Arthropoda > Insecta > Coleoptera > Scarabaeidae > Amphimallon > Amphimallon solstitiale. The sequence continues at coordinate 27,527,263 of OY720678.1, forward strand.
TTCATCTTTTCACCATAAGAATAAAAATTAGTTGTTTAATATATTATAATAAGTATTATTATTAGCAAAAAACCTACCATCACAAATGTATTGTGTATATGTATGTATATTTAGAAAATTGTATGTAAATATTAGACATAATTTGTAAAATTCATTCATTCATTCATTAAACCCAAATTCGATATTTTTAATTAGTCAATCAATATTTTGTAACTTAATAAAGATAATAACAAAACTACTTACCACATAATCAGTAAACTTCAATCTTGCAAATTTTTCGTGGACGAGGAATGCTGGCATTTGAACCGCCATTTTTCTAAATATTTCTGATTGTTTTTCTTATCTTCGGAGATAGTACGTAACAAAATTGGCTACCGCGATACTTCCTTCCTTACGCACGCAACCGCTACGAATTTCGGACTTGCCTAGACGAATGGTGCGCTCTGATAACAAACAATTCGCTCTACAAAACTGCCTTCCACTTTTCTTCTCGTACTACATTTATATATTCTCTTTGGTATAAAAGGCAATCCCCAGGCCGTCTCAATGGGAAGGGAAAACGCTTTATGATAAAGAAAAAATCAATGTATACGTAATATATACGCGCATTTACTTTTATGCAAAAATATATGTATTATAATTTATATAATTACAATATTCAGGTATATATGTACCTGTCACGATTCCCTTAAATATGATTCCAAATGTCCTGATCAAATATGAAACAAATAAAAGAGAATATCCCGTTTTGTTAGTTTTTGCTTGTGTAAATATTATGTTCTGTTTATTATGAAGTCGTGTGTAACTATGCGAAAAATTATGTCGAACTATTCGATGTTAACCACTTGGCAATTGTTTGCATACTAAACGATTGGAATAGCGCGGATTCTCTTTTAACCAGCGATGTTAAATTATGACGTAGTGATGTTTATCTTGCAAAGGTGCTTGTAAAGAGCGATGCCAGTGTTAATGAAATTTTATGTAATGTTTTGTATTGCGTCATCATTTTCTAGAGTTTCATTATGTTTGTCCATTGTATTCATTTGTTGTACAACGAATTTCAAGTGTTGTACATGATATCTTCGTATTTGCCATATTATGAATGAAACGTATGTGAACAATGACATCGATCGCATCGACATGAAGTGCTACATGAATAAAACATAGATGTGAGTAATATTTATTTACAATCAGTAGTTACATCAATGAAAATTTAAACTTCTTAAGTTCTTGAGGTATTGTTCTACAGCTCCACTTTGGCAATTCTAATCGTCGTTTTTACAAATTTTGAAATTGACAATGATGGCGCTGAGCAATTTTATAAATGCCAATGGTAGAATATTGTTTAGATCCTTTAGGCCTAAGGCTAACGGGCTTGACACACCCTCATTATGATAGTTGAAGGATAATTCCACCACCGATATCCTCAGAGCTCGATGGAGCATGATGAGGGATAAATGGTCACATGTGAATTGGTTTCGGAGACCCCATAACCAAGTAATGAAGGAAAGAGAAACCCCAACAATCACAGGACTAAATGACCATAAATGGTCATCTCCTATCCAACACAAGATATACCCTCAACGGAATCAACACACGCTTTCATGATTCACCAAATACAGAAAAAGAGTAAATGACTATCAGTTAACTCGCAGAGACAGTAAAGACTTGAGAAGTAGTTTTGATTTCGCTCGCTATTTAATAACTTAGTAAATATGGGAGTAGCGGAAGGTTGCCTAATTTGAACCACTTTGAAAGAAATGACCATTATTCCGACAATAATCAACCTTAAGAGGACATTTTAAACTCAAACAATAGACAAATTTACAAATATTTATTTTTACAGAAAGAAAATAACAAAGACGAAAACATTTTTGTGTATAATATATAAAACCATTTTATGGAAAACGGTTCAAATTAGGCTACCATTTGCTTAAAATGAACCACTGGTAACCTAATTTGTACCCATATTAAAAGCTATTCTTTACACATGTCACAGATCAAAATCTCGCCCTCTTCGACTCCTGCACACTCCTCGTGTGCCCATTCCGAGCACACTTAACATTTAATCCACCGTTCTTCCGCTACAGAGTTGGAATAAGAATCGTGGCAATACAAACACAGTGCATCTTTATCTTCTTCGCTTGAATCAGTTGAATCATCTAAACTTGTTTTTTTATTTTTTCTGTGTTGTAATTTCGGTTTTTGTTTCGGTTTTTTGTTTTTAATTAATCCTTCTGTTTTATTGAACAAATCAAATTTTACTGTTTCAGTAACTTTTTGAGTTTTCTTGCACTTCCTACTTATTTTTGCTGCTTCTGACTCTTCCTTATTTCTTTTTTTGCCACCAATTCGTCTTTGTAGGGTGTGCTAGTCAGTTATACAGCTGATGATGTGGTGTGTTGGCGTCTTTTTGCAGTACCGCTGACTTGGGAATTCTTTGGAAGGGTACATATCGCTTCTAAACTTTCATTGAATATGTTAGGACTGATTTTGGACAAAATAGTAGATGAAGATTGACCATCCTGCTTATTGTCTTTTTCCATTTGTGGCTCGACTGCAAGGTAAGGTGCAAAAAAGTGTTCTGGAAAAAGATTCTATTGACAGGCCAAATGCCTGGTGCTTTAAAAGCATTTTCGGCTGTTCCTACAGTCGCTGCCTTTCCATATGCTTCATTTACAAGTTCTGCAATATCGTAAGCTGAAATTGCTTGTCCAACATGAGCTCTCAACCAAGAATCTTGTGCCTGCACGTAATAACTTTGTAGAGGTTTAAAGAATGCTACATCTAAAGGCTGGAGCCTGATGTGTGTTGTATGTGCAGGTAGCTGAAGAAGATAAATATGATTTCCGCGACAAAATTCTAAAGCTTCTAAGTTATTACTATGAGTTGTATGACCATCTAATAGCAAAAGAACACCTTTGTTGGAGCCACTCTGTACAATTTTGTGAAAATGTTTTAGCCAAACTAGGAATAAGTCGGAGTTGATGTAACCAGAGTCAGAGATGTGACAAATACTTCCGCTGGGAGCACCTTTTGCTAATTCAGGAGAATATCTTTTTCTCTTAAAAATTAGCATAGGGGGGATATAAAGGCCAGCAGCATTAGTACAGCACACAACTATTGTGTTAACTCCACGTTCACCACTGGTAATTTCACCCACCTGTCTTTTGCCTTTTTTAGCTATAACTTTCTGCATTCTTTTTTGAACTGTGGAATACCCGGATTCATCAACATTAAATATTGTAGTCGCATCAATTTTGTATTTGTCAACTCACTTTTCCAAAAGATCGTAAAACTCTGTTACTCTTTCCTTGCTAAAACCTCTTGCTCGCGCAAGCGAAGTAGATTCTGGTTGTCTCAGTGATAATTCCTTATGACGTCTCATAAATCCATATAAAACCATTTTTTTCCAGCAATGCATTTTGTTTTATTAAATCTATGAGGTAGTTTGTGCTTTTCTGCTAGTTGAAATGCAACTTTTCGGACATCTTTTATTGTTAAACCAAAAAGCACTTCTTCAAACTTTAGAATATGTTTGACTAATAATGCCTCCATTTCAACATTAAAAACAATTTTTGTACCCATTTTTTATGCAATTATTTGCGATTTTATTTGTTTGTCGAACATGTCTTAATAGAGTTGATTTATTAATGTTAAATCTTCGCTGGCATTCATTTAATCCAACTCCATCTTTGTAAGCCTTAATGGCAATTTCCATATCCTTTTCGGACGATTTGCCATAATTGCCTCTCTTTTTCGATGACATAATCCTGAAAATATTTTATTCTCTAGTATTTACTTCAAGAAAAAATAATATAAATTTTTTTAACCCATTAGTGCATATCATCCGATATATCGGATGCATACATTTGACACTTGCATACAATATAATACATAACCTCAACATTTAAGATTTTGTTGTTAGTTTTGTACAACCTACTTTCTTATAATAAAATTGCAAAAGCCCTGCCAACAACTAAGTTTATGTTTTAGTTTTGTGTATACAGGGTGTAGATAAAGTCTGGAACAAAATTAATATTTCTGTTATCTTCGGTTTGATGGAAAAACCCTGAAACAGGTCGATTTTGTTTTTATCCCGTGCACTTTATAACATCGTGAATTTAATTCTGTCGTCATCTGGTTGCGTGCGAGCGTGACGTCATTAGTTTTTTCAAATGGTAACCCGCCACATTTATTACCCCTTGTCGTTAGGTATTCCATTGTGCATGCAACGGTATAAAAAGTTTGGTACCTTACATAACAATTTTTGGGAGAAAAATGCTTTCGAATTTCAAAAAATTAAAATTTTATTTCTAATGAAAAACTAATCAAAAATTATTTTAAAAAATCAGATAAATTATAATCAGAGGTTTATCTTGGATTGTCGTCAAACAAGACACCAAAAAAATGTCAACGGAAGTGTTCAAATTGTCCGCCATTGGCCATTTGACACTGGCCGAGACGGACGTACACGCTTTCTACGACACGTCATATTGACAGTTCATTACTTGGTGTTTGAACTTATCCATTCACAATACTTGCTCCATTGGTAGTGTTGAACGTGCATTGCGAAAATGGCGAATTTGAGCGAAAAAGAGCGGATTCAAATTCTCATTATTGTTGGTTGTGGTGATAAAATACGTAGCCATGAAGAAGCCTGTCAGTTTTTCAATGCAGAAAATCCAAACCGCGCACCGATTTCGCGGTCAACGGTGAGCAAAATTGTCGCAAAATTTGCTGAAACTGGTAGTGTAAAAGACAGGGCTCGTCAAGGTCGACCAAGAATTGAGGAAGATAGAAGGGTCAATATTCTCTTGGAACTTCAGGACAACCCCCACACTTCAACAAGGAACATTGCCAGGGATCATGCAGTCGATTTTACCACAGTAGCCAAATTGCTGAAGAAGGAAAAACTTCATCCGTACAAAATCAATCGGGTTCAGGAACTGAATGAAGATGACTTCGACCGCCGACTCGACTTCTGTGAACAAATCATGCTACGGTGCGATGAGAATCCCGGATTTGTCGACAATGTGGTTTTTAGTGACGAAGCAACTTTTACCTTGAACGGTGAAGTGAATCGCCACAATTGTAGGTACTGGTCGGGCGAAAATCCTCGATGGGTTCGAGAGGAGCACACCCAACACCGGCAAAAAGTTAATGTATGGGCGGGAATAGTGGGAGATCGCATTGTGGGGCCTTTCTTTCTGGACAGAAATTTAAACGCTGAAACATACTTACATTTCCTAAGATTTACGCTAGTGCCAACATTGGTAGAATTATTTCCGGATGAAAACACCCCCGACAAGCCTCACCCCAGAATCTGGTTTCAACAAGATGGAGCACCTCCACATTTTGGCTGGCGTGTTCGGAGTTACCTCGACGAAATTTTCCCCGGGAGATGGATCGGACGAAGGGGAACAATTGAATGGCCTGCCCGTTCGCCAGATCTCACACCACTTGATTTTTTTCTATGGGGTTATGTGAAATCAAAGGTGTACACCAATAAGCCAAATAACTTGGATGATCTGAAACATCGTATCCGCGAGGAAATGCGAAATATTGGTGAAGAGGACTGAAGAGACAATACGACGTGTCGTAGAAAGCGTGTACGTCCGTCTCGGCCAATGTCAAATGGCCAATGGCGGACAATTTGAACACTTCCGTTGACATTTTTTTGGTGTCTTGTTTGACGACAATCCAAGATAAACCTCGGATTATAATTTATCTGATTTTTTAAAATAATTTTTGATTAGTTTTTCATTAGAAATAAAATTTTAATTTTTTGAAATTCGAAAGCATTTTTCTCCCAAAAATTGTTATGTAAGATACCAAACTTTTTATACCGTTGCATGCACAATGGAATACCTAACGACAAGGGGTAATAAATGTGGCGGGTTACCATTTGAAAAAACTAATGACGTCACGCCCGCGCGCAACCAGATGACGACAGACTTAAATTCACGATGTTATAAAGTGCACGGGATAAAAACAAAATCGACCTGTTTCAGGGTTTTTCCATCAAACCGAAGATAACAGAAATATTAATTTTGTTCCAGACTTTATCTACACCCTGTATATATAACATGGATCCTTCACTCTACAGTACTCGTGGTAAGGGGTAAGTAAAATAATCGTAATTTCTATGAAAACGAAATAAAATTCAATTATCACTCTTTCTATTTGTTCACTAGACGTTATTGATATTGTGTACTAGATAATCTCTGAAACATGTAGTATTCAGTCAAATCTACACAATTTTATTTTTGCTCATCCGATATAACGAATTATATGCATTCAAATGACAAATATGTTTCAATATAAAATTGCAGATTATCACTGGCTGAGCTATTGGATGAGGTGGAAAAGGACGATTTCTACGATTCAATAGACATGTACGTATTACCTCCCCAGGATGGAGAAGGTACTGATTGTGATAGTGACGGTAGTAATGATGACCACGAAGGTAACGTCAATCACCTGGGGCCCAAGATGCTACAAACTCAGTGTGAAGTTATTGTACATAGCAGGAATGCAGTTGACACTAGAAATAATCTAACTGAAGATGATGATTTCGATACAAGTGACGAAGAGCCTCTATGTAAATACGTTCGTCCGAACTTGAACAATCAAGCATCAGCTAGAAGTACAGCTAAAACGAACCTATCGCGCCAATTATCTTGGACAAAGGCTAAACCTTGTTTTACCATAAATAAAACGTGCATCGAGAAACCCATTTCGGATGTAGCCAAAGCAGCTCAAACACCACTGGAATTCCTAAGAGTATTTTTTTCTGATGAACTTCTAAATCATACACTATATGAATCTAATTTATATACGTCTCAGAAAAACACTAATCTCAATATGACTTTAGATGAATTATATGTTATTCTAGGTGCGATGCTATTATCGGGTTATGCAAAATACCCAAATAAAAGACTTTTTTGGTCAGGATGTGAAGATGTTGCGAAAATACTTCAAAATAGCATAAGACTGAATCGGTTTGAACAAATTTTACGTCATATACATTTCAATAATAATGATGCTGTCGACAGTAATGCTCGTCTCTATAAACTTAGGCCTCTTATATCTCAACTAAATAAGAATTTTTTGTATCATGGTGGATTAGAAGAACATCTTTGTGTTGATAAATCCATGATTCCGTATTATGGACGTCACTATGCAAAGCAATTCATTCGGGGAAAGCCAATAAGATTTGGGTTCAAGAACTGGGCAATCTGTTCTAGCACGGGATATATGATTGCGTTTGAAATTTATACAGGCAAATCAGATGTCAAAAAAAAGTTTGGGATAGGAGGTGACGTAGTGGTTTCTCTTATAGAATCTGCACAGATTCCTGCAAATAATTGATTCAAAATATATTTTGATAATTATTTTTCTTCTGTTCCTCTTCTTTTGCATCTTAGTGACCAGGGCTATTGCGCGACAGGAACTATTCAAAATAGGAGAACTGCTCGTTGCCCTCTAAAATCGGAAAAAGACATGGAAAAGGAAACACGTGGTGCTTATGACTATAGAATTTCGGATAACAATAAAATTTGTCTCGTACGTTGGAACGACAATAAAGTTGTAACATGCGTTACTAATTTTACTAATCTTGAAGACACAAAATGTACGCGCTGGTCAAAACAAAGGAAAGGTAAGATTCTAGTCGATCAACCCAAAGTTTTCGCAGATTATAACGCTTTTATGGGAGGAGTTGACAAAATGGATCAACTGATAGCTGTTTACCGAACCAGAATGCGACAAAAGAAATGGTGGTGGCCAATCTTTTGCTACTCATTAGATGCTTCCGTGACAAATGCATGGTTGCTAATGAGTAAAGTAAATCCAGATAATAAGGAATTCTCAAATTTACTAAATTTTAGAAGATCTCTTGCAACAACTCGTTTGTCGACTTACGGCACATCTTCCCACAGACGTAGACCTCTCCCTGCGCTATTATCAGATCAACGATACGATGGTAGAAACCACTGGCCCGAATATGTAACGACAGAAAAATTGTGCAGGTTTTGTGGGGGCAAAGCTAAGTTTATATGCAGTAAATGCAATATTGGTTTGCATCCAAAACAATGTTTTCGAAACTATCATACATTTTAATAAAAAGTAAAAATATCCCATACAATCCGATATATCGGATGAGGTGTACCTCTAAAATTTGGATATATTTTTTCGATCGTATATATTATAAGTGCTTATTTGCATAATTTAATATATGATTACAAATTTACTTGGATTTTATTTGATTTCCGATCTCTATGCACTAATGGGTTAATATACTAATACAGAAATTTTCAATAAACTAAACTAACTTCCTCACACGTTTCCTAAATTGAACCGGTTCAATTTTTGAATTCAATACCAGGTTCAATTAAGGGAACAACACGAGTTTAATTTTAACTTAACCTAAAAATTATATTTACGGTTGTTTTTATTTGAAATTTGTAAGATATATCAGAAACACTATAAAAAATATGACTGTAATATCATAAAGTATTTACCAGAGTAAACCTTTCGTTAATGCCTTAAGTACACGAAGTAAAATATTACAGTAAACACCATTACAATACAACCTACGCTACCAGTAACCAAAGCAAACTATAAACGGCAATGTAATGGAACGACTATAAGTTTTCGATCACAAACTTCAATAGTTGGCCATCAGATGGAAGAAGTTGCCTCTCAAAAAAAAATTATTTGCGTGGTTCAAATTAGGCAACCTTCCCCTATATCATTCGAATTACAATAACCCCCTTAATGTACCAATTCCGACATAGCTTAAAAGAAAACGCATGAGGAAGGCAAACAATCCCAAATGATTTGCTGAAGGATAAATATGCAAAACATGATCCTTCTTTTAAAGTTATTAACATGTTGGTTTATGGATTTTGAGATTTAAAGAAAGCTGCTGATACGATTCTTAACATCAAAACTCTAATAAGCAAGAATAGGGTAAAAAATCAAACTCTTCTTGTGGTAAAAGAAATGAAGTAATGGAAAGTAATAAATAATGGTGTAACATGGAAAATTATATAAAATTCTAAAAAGAACTTTTCAATTAAATGTATATTGTTTTTGTTACAACATTTCTTCCTAATTCAATGGATGGTTATTTGCTGTTGAAAGTATGTGTTGTAAAATTGTTTCTGAAATTCAAAATAAAAAAAACACTTTGTAGATTTGTTTTATTAAATTAACTATCTGAACTCATTTAATTGGCACTGTGTGCCTTTAGTACTTCCTTCCAATCTTTATTTTGTTTTATACTGTGCGATCAAAATTAGTTATCATTATTTAATTCTCTACTTTCTACGAATGTGGTGTCAATTTAAATTCCCACACTCAAACGAAGTTAACGTTTTAGAGAAATCACCAAATATGTAGTTACATTATCATTTTGACAGAATTTCCGAGTATGGTTAAGCAAAAGAAATCTGTGACAAAAAGGCGTTAATAGTATGAGAAAAATATATATTACTACCGGTTTTAAATTAATAGACTATAGAATATAATTTATCATTTTTCTTTTGCACAATGAAAGTATTTTTCAAAACACCCAAAGAAATCAAGAGGAGAAATTGTACAACCCGTGAAATTGTGAGCGTAGTGAAATAATGTATTAACATTCTGTTTACATTTGACAGAAGAATTTAATTTGTTACATATCATCGAGCTTCACACCAACTAAATCATTGGGTTTAGAGTGATTGTAATTGCCCTTCCTGAAATATATGAGTTACAGAATTGATTGCGTTTATCCTTCCACAAGCACTGACTGTTACTCTTCTTGGAAGACATTGTTTTCACTACTTAACTGATAAAAGAAGGGTTAACAGTGGACATTTTATTTTGAATATAATTCATAATAATTTACTATCTCAAATAGACTTTGCAATCTCAACGCGTATCATTTGATTCTTTTATTTTCCCAGGGCTAGAGCTAACACTCTTGTCAAAACACGCCGCTTATGCACTTGATGTGTGTTATGAACATTTATCGGTATATTTTCATGTAGCACTGTAATAATGATTTTAATATTACCAGTGGCGGCTCGTGAGATTTCTGATAGGGTGGGCAAGTCGGATGGGGCATTTTGAATAAGGTATTGTACATCTATTAAAATTTATTGGAGCTCTATGTTGGTCGCAAGAATTTCCTAAAGCAAATATACCGTTCAGCAAGAACCTCGTGAAGGTCTAGAGCTGTATCTTGCCAGGAGAGGAAGGGGGAGGTTATTGTTAGTACGTGAAAAACAGTTAGCAAAATAAGTATTAACAAAAATAAAACAATATTTTCTTAACAAAACGAAATAATAATAACAATATAAAATGCAAAATTGGTTAATAAAACGGAAAAAGAAATTCTCAAACAATATATACAAGTAAATAAAATATTCAACAAGAAATAAATTAACCATAATATTCTATTAAAAGAAGACATACACGGGCCTTAACTAATTTATGTACTGGCGATGTGTGTGTAGTTTAACTGAATTCGTCTATTTTTTTGTAGCGCAAAGTCATCTATAATTTTTTCGTCAAACTGAGTTGATTCATGATTTTCCTGAAGATATTTGACTAAACGCCTTTCGATAGCAATCTTTGATAAGTGACATAATCTTGACTGGCTCATAGAACTCCTAGCAAACGTTTTTACTCTTTTCAATGTCGAAAAGCTTCTTTCTACGGACGCCGATGTAGAAGGCAGACACAAAGCAATACACAACAATTTATGTATTTCCGAAACATCATTTTGTAGATCATTTGAAAAAATAAAATTTTAAATATCAACACAATTTGACGAATCTCCTAATATATCAGCATCAGAATACCAAACGCGTAGCTGGCTTTGCAATTTTGGTTTTGGTACTTTTGAAAGTTATAAATTTGTTTTTATCTAATAAATATAAAAAATTTAAAGAAGCCATATCCTTCAACCTGACCTCTATTTGATTAATTATTGTGTCAATAATTTCATTGAAAACTCTTTTGAAATACATTTTTGGATCGTCCATTCCATCATGATCGGATTTACGTTTTGTTAACATGGTATGTGGTACGGAAATACTGCAAACGGTGTTATATATTTTGTCAAAATAATTCTGATTTCTAAAGTTCTGTAAACTTAGTTGCAAATTTTCGATTCTCTTCTTACAGTATGCTATGTTTGAAGATTTAGATTGAACAATATCGAAAATTAACTCTGTTTGCTCAAAAATAAGACTGAAGGTGTAAAGTAACATTAAAAAACTAACATTCTTCAACATTTTTTTAAATCCAATCGATTCTCTAATTGCCTCACAATCTCTAGTAAAATCCTCAGAATCAAAAATTGTTTCAAAAACATTCAACAATTTTACTCTTTGCTGGATAATAATATCAATAAGACGCGATTTAAAATTCCATCTAGTGTCGGATCCGCTAGGTATTCTTCTGGCACCTAATTGATCCAAAAGATTTGTTCTTTTCGTTGATTTGGAAAAAAATGCAGGTAACCCACTAAGACTTGCAAAAAAAGATTCTACATTCTTTAATTTTGGTTGAGGATCTTGCAATATGAGATTTACCTGTGAGCATAACAGTGGGTAAACAGTGCTTGAGGAGCTATCTGTTTAATTTTTGATTGTAACCCATTTAATTCACCGGCCATTACAGAAGCCCCATCATAAGTTTGACCAACTAGTTTATTTGGGATATCGTATTTATTAAAATTTTCTGTCAAAAAATTAAATAAGTGGGTAGCAGTTCGACCTTCACTTTCATCAAAAAAATCCCATGAAACGTTCAATAGGCTTACCTTCTCTGTTATAATGGAAAGTAACAGATACTTGAGATCGACACTTAATGTCAGTCGTCTCATCTACTTGCCAGAAAAAAACGGGACTTAATTTAAATTCGTTTTCAATAATTTTGGAAATAACTTTGTTTATGCTTCCAATTAAGTCCTTTTGAATACTTTTACAGAGACCTCTAAAAATAGAAGACTCATCTAAAAAGGTTTTAAATTTATTGTCATATTTCGAAATCAACGAGGCTAATTCCTTGAAATTTCCTTGATTCAGAGAATCTTGTGATTCATCATGCCCACGAAAGGCTTGTTCTTGCGTTACTAAATAAATAACCATATCAATTATACGTGTTATTATTTCTCTGTTTTGTTTAACAATCTCGTTGATTCAAAATACTTTGTCGATGTGCTGAATCAACTGAAACTTGAATATTTTGTTTACCAAAGAGTTTAAACTTTAAAGACGCATGTGTATATCGCTCTGACTGTCCATGTTTTTGTAAAGATACCGATAAATGTTTCAAATCATCGCAGCCAGTAGAATTCCAGGGACCTAGTTAAGTTTCAGAGAATAGTAAACAGTTCCAACAGTAAAGCTTATTTATTTTTTCACTTCCCGTTAACCAGTTACATTTTTCATACCAACTGATATTAAATCCTCTACTGCCTCTGTTTGTTTTATTTTTAATAATCAAATTAACCATTTTCGGACAAGGTTTTAATTTTACCACAAAAAGTTTATCATCGAAATTTACTTTGCTAAATTTTGTTTGTAATAAAAAATTTACAATATCACCGTCGTTACTGCTTACTACTACTCTTACATTTGCGCTTGTGTTACCCAAAGCTGATGTTAATGGCGACACTAAAACACTGCTACAATTTGCCATAATTAACTCTCTTAGTAGCTACGACGCACGACACGATTTAAATGTGGGCAAGCCCTTTGAGGTTTGAGTCGACTAACAGACGATGTTGAACGACGACTATAGGTATAGCAACATCACACGATTATCAAGGTGGTCTTGCCCGACCTGCCGATTTACTATAATACTCACATGCAAGTTAGCGTGGGCGTTCTCGTTGCAAATACATAAAACTATTTTAACATTTTTAAAGCAACCAACAAGGTTCAAGATAACCCATTCATTTGATTCATTATTATAAATAAAATTCACAAACACTGCAGTTGTTTGTTATTAATTCCATGGTATAGCAAGCATTACATACTATTATTTTACTTAATGATTAATTTTAATCCAAAAAACATTTCCAATATATTTTTAAAAACTATTTTTTTCTAAATTCAGTCTAATAAATTTTCAAAAAAAATTAAATAAAGTTTTTTTACTACTATGTTATAATGTACAATATTTTAAATATAAGTAGTATAATGTTTGCTTTTAAAATACATTTGACAAACCAATTTATCTTCAGTAATTTTTATATGGTCACATTTATTATGAATTTATGTTACAAAAATTATTCTGCGTATAGAGTTACAATAATATTATGAATGTATGTATTTATTTTTATTTCATTAACCGAATAACGCTGCAAGCATATATGCCAGCAGCCAGCTTCAAGGTGGGCTGATCCGGCTTTGCTCATCGACTCTCCACTTATTCCACACGCGCTCGTCAAGACATCACATAAGTACGTGACATACGCTTGTGTGTCTGTTTCTCTTTCTCTGCCAAATTCTACTACTGAATACTGGGAACGTCGTTCTCTCTTAATTCAGCTTTAGTGGGGCGCGCCCAAACTCGCATGAAAATTTTATTTTACCTTCGTCTAATACGAATTTCGTAGGAATTTAAGTTTATATATATATTCACCGTAAACAATTTCTGTTAGTTGTAACTCCATGTTAACGGCCCTACTTTACAATTCCTAGATTAGTAAATACGAACATTTATAAAATCGATGTTCCATAGGGGAAAGGGGATTTCTAAACATGATTCAAAGTTTGGAGTGGGAGAAAATATGATCAGAACGAAAGAACCGAATTATAATTGAACATGTTCACGAAACATTGTGGCGAACGAAAGCAGCTATTATCTGTTGGAATAATTCAAAGAGATACAATTCCGGCCATAAATAGGTGCCCCAATGATATTTAATTTTTTTTGTGTTGGGTGATTTGTATAAATTAATTTAATTGCCTGTAAAACTTTTCAAGCTTCAAAGAATCAGGGTGGGCAGTGCCCACCTTGCCCACCCCGAGGAGCCGCCACTGAATATTACGTGATAATTTGGCTAAACCTTGACTGGACCATTATTAATAAACCATATTTTGTAATTAGTTTATTAAGTTGTTTGAGGACGTATTTATATTATTTTTTACTTTGTGTATGTTTATTAAAGTTATACTTTGTAGAGAACAACTCGTCACAATTACTTTGTAATAATTTTGCTGTAAATATGACGTAACACAAGAATGTTTTGATGAAGCAACTGGGTAGCAATATAGTTTAATATTACTTAAACATGAAATGTACTTGCTTTTGCCAAATATTAGAGCTAATTGCAATGTTCTGGATTCAAATTAATAAATTTATTATATAAAAATTATTCTAGTAGAACAATACATTAACCAACATTACCACAATTCCGGCATTATTCAAGTCCATTACTTTCATCGAAGGTGTAGGCGGTTCTTTTCTAATTGTAGGGCAGTAACTTGGAGAATGCTATGACCACGATACAGTAACTAAGAAGATATGATATTGCGCAGCCGTTCCGTGGTGGGGAGTTGGTTAGTGACGTCAGTGGAGAGTTGGGTGCCTGGTGCCTGTAGTGGAAACTGGAGAGTTCACACGTGTTTTGTTGACTTTATCAAAGCGTTTGTAACACTTGTTTGCGACTGACTTGAACTGTTTAAAGATTTGTGTAGAAGCAAGACATACAACAATGCGGTGTGCTGTATTTGGGTGCTCCAGCGACAACCAGTCCAAAAATTGCGGAAACGACATAAAGTTCTTTAGATTTCCTTTAAAAAATGTTCCACTCACTGAAGCGTGGAAGCACGCTTATTCGAGACTTGACAATTTTAATATTGTTACTGCAAGAGTTTGTGGACTTCATTTTCAAGAGGATCAATTTCACCGAGATTTTCGGCAGGAGCTGTTGAATAATAGTGCCAAAAATCGTCGTTTGCTCAAAGATAATGCAATTCCGTGTTTAAATCTACCTAGAAAAAAAGGGAAGGATGCTAAAGATGATTTAAGAAAAAATAGGTTGTTACGTAGAGATAGAAACAAGTTTGTGGAAATTGTTATGCAGTCACAGTAAGTATATAAGCTTTTCAATTTGTTTCATTATGTTTGGTGTCTAAATCGGGGCCATAGAGCTTATTATCTTTCGTTTAAAATGTGGGTTTGCATGTACCTATTACTATTTATCAAAGTTTTTGCTTTGCCAGTACATGTGGTGATGGTGATGGTAACAGCGTGGATATATGTTCTGAAGGTGTTGGGTTGAATAATAATCCATTACTTTTCCCTAGTTGGGTCCTACTGAAATGGTAGAGCCTGGAAATCTCAGTATTATATAATGATGTGATAAACTGTAAAACCAAATCAAACGTTTGTTCCCCAAAGCAATTAAGTTAAAACTGAATTTTAGTTATAATTTTCTGCTTGGCACACGATTATTTAAATATAATATATGAATCGACTATTGTCCGTTTAAAATGTCTTTACATTAATATTTTGTTAAACTATTTTACAATAAACTCATTACTGTTCTTTTTCTGTGTAGTTGGAGGTAATTAATAATAATACGCATAGCTTATAGATTCCATGTGGAAGACATGCAAAATAAGGACGTAACAATTTAATTCAACAGTAATTGGAGAAAATGTACAACTGTTCTTCAGTGATTATTTTAATTTTCTTTTGGATATTTCTCAAAAATAAAATCTTTTATTCAAATTCTTGTCTTTTTCTTTATATATTAATAGTTTTATTTACACTTCTTTTAATTTGTGCCTTACACATTCATAAGAATTTTGAGAGTACATTACCTCTGTAATATTAATAAAAATGTACTACTTTCATCTAACGAAGATTGAAATACATGTTGGTTTGAATGGCACTGGATACAATTAACAGAAGTTTCACTTCTTTTTTCTAAATTTGTTTTTATTTTAAAACAAAATGTGGACCCATATTTTATTTTTATAAATTTATTAACAAATATTTATACAAACTTATGATACAATAATTCATTAAATAGTAGGAAATACTTAAAAATGCATAAAAAGGGGCGTATAATATATTGCTTCAAAAGTTAATTTAATGAGTAAAAAATGTACAATGTCAACACATGAATAATTAATTTATTAATTAATCACATATTTATACAGGGTTATTCACGCTATACGGCACGGAATATTGTGGCCAAAATACGTGACTTTCAAAAAGTTTCACTTTTGGGATATATGGGGGTCTAGTATGGTTACTTTTTAAAATTATTTTTATATTATACAGGGTGTCCCATAAGCCCTAAAAGTATCAAAGTTGTGTTTTTTTAAATGGAACCCCCTGTATATTATTGTATTTTCGGATTCTCCGATCAAAATAAGTGTCTGTTTTAATAAGATTTACAATACCTAAACCTTAAGGTTTTTTAAATAATTTGAATTTTGCCAAAATCTAACCTAATTTTCATGTTTCAAATACTTAAGAAGTATTTAAGTTATGTAAGCGAAATTTACAGCGAAGTGTAACAATATATCATATTTTATATCCCAATCATAATAAACTTGCCATCTTATACAGGGTGTCCAAAAATTAAAACTAATCAAATAAGAACTTTAAGTGGCTATAACTTGATTAATTTAAATAGAATGCCATATTTTTTAACTTACCAGGAAATGTACTTTTTAATTACCTATCGAATGGTATTAGGGTGTTCTATAGCTAAGTCTTCGCGTTTTTACAGAATACGCCAAATAATCGTTTTTTGTACCATTTGGTGTTTTTTAAATAAAAGTTCTAATGTATCTAGTTGCCTATGGTATTTAGAAATGTCAGATAATTTACAATTATAAGAATAATAATGACGAATATCGTTACAAATGTTCAGAAACTTGGAACGTTATTTATAATCTAACAGGCTATAACAGCAATAATGGTAATAACATATCAACGATAACATAAAACAGAAGCAAAATATTTATAACAGATGTTCGAAATGTCGACCGTCCATTTCCAGACACTTACATATTCTTTTTTCAAAACCACTGCTAACTCTGGACAACATTTGCGGGGTTACAGTTTCAAAAGCGTCTCTTATGCGTATTTTTATATCGTGTGGTGTTGTCGGAGGCGTATTGTAGACAATTCCTTTTATGTATCCCCATAAAAAGAAATCTGGTGGAGTTAAGTCCGGGGATCTGGGGGGCCAATTTTGAAATCCATTTCTTCCAATCCACCTGTTTTGAAAGTTGGCATTTAAAAATTGCCGAACCTCGCGATGATAATGAGGCGGAGCTCCATCCAGTTGAAGCCACATGGTTGTTCTGATGTTTAAAGGGACTTCTTCTAATAATACTGGAAGTTGGTGTAAAAGAAAATCGAGAAACATCATACCATTTAAAGGTCCTTCAAAAAAATAGGGTCCAATTAAATATTGGCCCAGTATTCCACCCCACACATTAACGGACCACCTATTCTGATTTCTCATGACTCTGTATTCATGCGGATTCGAATCAGAATAATAATGGAAGTTGTGTCTATTCACGAGACCATTGTTATGAAAAATACATTCATCACTAAATAACACATTTTCAAAAAAGTTTTTATTTTCTGCCACTTTATCTAACACCCACATGCAAAATTCAGTTCGGTTGTCAAAATCATTTCCATAAAGTTCTTGGCAGAGCTGGATTTTATAAGGATGAAATCTGTGTTTTTTAAGAATTCTTGAAATACTTGCTTGACTAATGTTGGTATTTTCGGATATCTGATTTTGACTAACATTGGGATTTTCGATAACTGAACCAACTACCGTAAAAACATTTTCTTCATCTTCAGTGACAGGTTTTCTTGTAATGGGTTTTTTATAACTGACACTTCCACTTTCCTGAAACTGGTTTAATAATCTCTCAAAAACGGCTGGCTTAGGATGATTTCTTTCCGGAAAACTTTGAGCATAAACTCGAGAAGCCAATAAACAATTTTGATGACATTCTCCTAGGATAAAAATCATATCAATACGCTCTTCTTTTGGGTAAATCTTCATTTTGACTAAGCAACACCACAACAATATTCAAATAATAACGATCTAAACTTCCACAATTACAAAAAATAATACCACTATAGCAAAAACAGACTTTGCAGACTAAACTGACAGACTAAATGAATTTATGTGACATTTCTAAATACCATAGGCAAATAGATACATTAGAACTTTTATTTAAAAAACACCAAATGGTGCAAAAAACGATTATTTGGCGTATTCTGTAAAAACGCGAAGACTTAGCTATAGAACACCCTAATACCATTCGATAGGTAATTAAAAAGTACATTTCCTGGTAAGTTAAAAAATATGGCGTTCTATTTAAATTAATCAAGTTATAGCCACTTAAAGTTCTTATTTGATTAATTTTAATTTTTGGACACCCTGTATAAGATGGCAAGTTTATTATGATTGGGATATAAAATATGATATATTGTTACACTTCGCTGTAAATTTCGCTTACATAACTTAAATACTTCTTAAGTATTTGAAACATGAAAATTAGGTTAGATTTTGGCAAAATTCAAATTATTTAAAAAACCTTAAGGTTTAGGTATTGTAAACCTTATTAAAACAGACACTTATTTTGATCGGAGAATCCGAAAATACAATAATATACAGGGGGTTCTATTTAAAAAAACACAACTTTGATACTTTTAGGGCTCTTGGAACACCCTGTATAATATGAAAATAATTTTAAAAAGTAACTATAATAGACCCCCATATATCCCAAAAGTGAAACTTTTTGAAAGTCACGTATTTTGGCCACAATATTCCGTGCCGTATAGCGTGAATAACCCTGTATAGAGCACACTGTAATTTATGCAATAATTTTCTGTATATATATTTTCTTTAAGTGTATTGCTAACTTTTAATTTGCTTTTGTATCATTACAATATTTCAAGGTATAAATAGGAAATTTCTATAAAAAAATGAGGTTTGGCTACCACACGACTTTCTTATACGTATGAAAGTGTTACTTCCAGTCCGAATTTTGAAATTTCATTTATACAAAAAATATTCCAAATCCAACTCTAAATACTTTTGTACTCTTTATAAATATATATAGAATGCATAATTTACAACATATTTGCAAAAAATCGTTATTCGGTAAGAGTAAAAGTGATACTTCCGGTCCGAATTTGGAAAATTTTTTTATACAAAAGGTATTGGAAATTAAGTTCTAATATTCGTAGCGTACCTGTCTAAAAAGCATGACTTGCAAAATATTTGCAAAAAACTGATTTTCGATAAGAGTAAAAGACCTACTTCCGGTAGTAATTTCGAAAAACTTTTTAAATAAAATGATTCTCAATTTTAATTTTAAGTACATATGAATTCTTTATAAATTTGTTTAAACTTAGTAGTTGACGAAATATTTGCAAAATTCGATTTATTCACTGAAGTAAAGTACTACTTCCGGTCTACCGATTTTACTGAAAAACCAATCAGATCTCAAGAGGCAGATTGTACTGTAACATGCTTTTCTAAAATTAAAGATGTTATTACTTCAATACTCAACATTTTCAAGGTATTACTCTGTAAATATATTGTGTATAATGTATTTCGGATACTCGTATTAGAGCATTCTACCAAATTGTCTATTTTAGTTTTAATATGGGGCCTTTTCTTCCCTGGACTAGATAGAACAGCACTATCTAGTTATCGAGCGTTAATCCATTTTACTGTAGCTACTCCTACTTTCAATGCATCTGCTACTCGCTAAAAGATATTCATTAGAATTTGTAAAACGTTAAATCTCACAACGTTGACCTGTTGTACAGATGTAAGGGATATTAGAGGACCACCATTAACCTTCTTTTGCTCGAAATATTGTAATAAATTCCAAACGAGTCCTTTAGCTTGTGACCATAATGTTTTTCCACGTCGTGTCGTGACATTCTGTTTTTATAAAGATTGAAACAACAAACGAATTGTGAAACGAAATAAAACGATCAAACTACTCGAAACGTCAAAGCCAAGCAGTGTCAAAACGCTAACGGAAGTGCATGAAATAATACAGCGCATGTATAACTCCGTCTTTGTCTTGCTCAAATAAATTCTATGAATCGTATTTCGTGCTTGCATCGCACTGAAAACACATGCATTCGCTTATGCTATCCTTGTTATATAAGTTGATACTATTTCTTATTTGGATATAGACATAATTCTTTGATAGAATCATATATTAGTCAAGCGGGGATCATCTTTCTTGAATCCGACTGTACATATTATTGATTGCGCCTACTCCATAATTATGTATTTTGAAGACACATATTGCCGTGGTCCCTCGCTTATTAAAAATAAGAATAGTATGAAGAACTAGTTTAAGTGTTAAAGAAAATATTAAGTTTAAGTTTAAAGAATAAACTAAAAATTTAGACATCACGCAATACTAATAACACAAGTGTATGATGGGTTGCATATATTTAAATATGAAGAATTCAAATACAAAATGATTTTTATTATTACATTATAGGTTAGAGAAGTATTTAAAATTAAGTATTAAATAGGTACAAAATAAAGACAAAATAAGTATAAGCAATATATATTTATTTTGTAGAAAAGATGAACAGAAGATATGGTTTGTGTATGACAAAACGCAACCTAACTTTTCACAAGGCGTAAAAATTGCATTGAATATTCTAAATAATAGACCTTTGTTCGAAGAGAAAAAGGTACTTAAAGCAAACAAAAGAGAAAGAGTCATGTTGAGGAATGGAACGGTAAAGAGAGTGAGTCACTTAAACGCCATCAAACTATACGAACAGGATTAAATACGTTATTCACGAGAAGAAAATATTGCAGAATAAATAATGAATTTAAAACGTGCATAATGTAATAAAATTTTATAAGAGGGATTTTTATAAATCATGCTTAAAAACTGTAAAAGTTACCTCAAACTTATGACTATAAATAAAAAAGGCTATAAGTTAAAATATTCTAACATGATATGGTCAGCAATAATGTTTTATATAAACAATAGTTGAATCAATAAAAATGTACATTCATGAACTTGTATGTGTAACACAGAAGTTTCATAGACTGTGGAAAACTTGTATAGTTTGGAGACCTACAAAGAGAAATATAGTATAAAATTTGTTTATAGTTTCTTGCAGATAAATGTATTACTGTAGGAAAAGTCCTAGGTAGAAATGGAACTGACGTGGTGGAACTCACTAATCGTTGTTATCTGCAATGTATTTCCCATTTTGCCGAGTCCAGATTTTTCTAAAAAGAAAAAATTAAGGATTATATAAGCGAATGGGAGAAGAAAGTATCTAACAAATAATGAGAAAGGCAACAACTTTATAAACAAATACAAGGAGGGATTATATTAAGAAAAATATACCTACCGTTGGAGATACAGAACAATTTAGGGACAGACTTTTAAATAAGAAAGCGGCTTAAAGTGTTGAGGTTTAGTGAAATAACTGTCAAAGACAATATGTGCGTGTGTTAGTTTAACAACGACAACTTGCAGAAAATGAAGGGCAGAGATTTCACCGATGATGCATAATGCCAACCTAAGGTCTAGTTCGATGGAGGGCGTAATCAACAGGTGTTATTCTTTTGTTTCGGGTTTAAATTCAAAGAACAGGAATGAACAAGAAAGAATTCTTATTTCGACTTCGAAAGATAAAGACTTTTTAAAAGCTAATAAAGGTTTAAGCGTAGGGTCGAATTCACTACGACTAGATATATATTTATTCATTTTGTATTAGTATATTCATTTCATTTTCATTTCAATTTTATTTATAATAATAATTTTCTTTTGATAATTTTTTTTGTATTTTAAAATGGAGATGCCTAAGGCAGAACTTGAAGAAATGTATAATGAAACAAAGTAAGTTTTTCAATAATAAAGAAATATCAATGCTGCAATGCGTTTATAGGAGTACTATGTGAAAATATTTATTCCAGTATAACGTTGAGCAGTAAGGATAAAGTAGATATTGTCCTGTAAAATAATAATTCGTTAGTTTTTTTTTCATATAACACATAAAGGATTATTAATGGTGTTGGGTATTAAGAGAATACAACGTGCGAATGTTTATTTTCAAATACTTTATCAGGCATCATTAATTCTCGCAATTCATTTTTGATTTCAAACTTAAAAAATATAATATACATTAAAAAAAAGGGGAAATGTTTCTGTGTGGCGGGTATTGAGACACTGGCAACAATACGTGCGAATGGTTGTGGCCAGTGGTCAATTCAAGCTAATCTCTGAACATTGACCATTGCGAAGTTCTAGAATTATCAGGGCATTCCGTGCAAATATAATGTTTCTGGTAAAATAGAATTAGCACAATATTAACAGATTTTCTTTGTTATAAAACAGGATAAATTTTTTTTTTTGATTAGCATTATTGATATATTTATTCTACAAAACATTACAACCGAAATACGGTATAAATGTTTTCTTTCAATTATATGTTTTTTTATAATTTTTGAGGTGAATATAGCATAGCGATGCTATCTATTATTAATATTTGAATAAAATATACAAGTATGATTTTTATATAGACTTAGACTTTTCTTTAATACAAATTATAACCTTATCCCTAAACAATAATAAACAAGAGATTTACCAGGGGGAAAAAGAAGCTGAATACATTGCTAGAACTCACGCGTACTTACAAAGTACGTGGTGTTAAAAAATAAGTTAATACATACAAAATCAATTATAAGCATTTAGTGAAAATTTTATTAAATCTACAGCATAAGTAATATAGTGCCCAACATGCCTGTGGTCATTATATTAATAATAAATTATGTTGCTGGTACAGCACACAGCAATATGTTTCATATTTTCTTATTTCATTATTTATTTGACATACCTTAAAGAAACTTTTAATAAAAATTAGATTTAGTTTTGTGATTATTATCTCCCGGAAGTTAAAACAGTATTTTTTATTTACTTTTAGCATGAAGCATTAAAATGATATTCACTAATTTCTACTACATATTTACATATTCATTGCTCTTACACTCGTAAAATTATGTAATAAAAATTATTTCTGCCAAAATATTTGAAATTCATGTTTCCTAAACTGACCGTTTCCCATTTACAAAAGCATATCTTTTATTTGCATATTCCATAATTCTGAGTTTTCCTGTTTTATAGACTTAAACGGCATTCAAAATTATCGCGTAGGGGTATCTTTAAAATTACAAAAGCAGCAAAAACAGATGATTTTGATCATACGTTATATTACATGCAGAGAACTATTCAGAATTCACAAAGTGAGGGACGGCGGTGACCTATTTATCTCCGCATTTAGAGTTTGTGTGTCGAGATTCTAGAATGCATTTGCAAGTATAAATATATTGTAAGTTGCAATGGAATGAGTAATATCTTTTTAATGATTAAACAATCTATTTGTTAGTTTATTCTACGAATTATCTAACACCATATCCTTTTATTGTTATTACTTTTTAATTAACGCTAACATTATTATCTATATCTAACATAAAATAGCTTCGCCTCATGGAAAAAATTACAAACAGAAAATATCTTAATAAGAGACGTAATTAGAACCTGCAATTTATGTACTCGTATATCTTTTTTTATTGTGGCTAACTTGTTTTCACTTCATTTTAATTTAGTGGTACATAATTACTTTAGTAAATCCAACCGTTCACAACATCAGCGTCAATTCAATTAAAAAATGATGTAACTCATATTCTTATACATTTGCTCAAAATATGTTGTACTTCCCATTTGTAATTTTTTTTTTGTTTGTATAAATGCCTTTTGCTTTTTGCGGCACATTCACTGATTGTTTCTTTTTTTTTAGACTAATTCTTTTATCCTCTTTTCCAGGTCTTTGCCTAGTATTCTTGCTGTTCTTTCGCCACATATTTTTTTTGTATGCATAGTGTAATGGTACAGCCCATTTTCATATATTAAATTTATAATTTTATTATTTGAAAGAATTTAATTAAGTATGATTTTTATTAATATTTTAAAAAGAAGTACCTATTTAAAATCAATGAATGCATTATTGTAATATTAAATCGCAATTAGTCATAGGTTTAGTATATATTTATGAGTAAGAAATCTGACGCCAAAAGTTTACATTAAGGCGATAAACGCTCCTATAGTGATAAACATTCTCACAGCTAAAAGAACGTGTGCGTGCATAATGTGAGTGAAAACAGCCGGACTATGGAGAAAGCGGGGAACCCCAGACATCTTCATATAAAAAGAAAATACGCATTCAAAAGTGAAAAGTCGTAGGCGAGATACGTTAAATGTTGTATCGAAACGCGAACTCGCAACAATTGACTACTCATAAGAATCATTGTTAATATAATTTAAATAAATATCGACTACTGGTATAGTCGA
Organism: Amphimallon solstitiale; assembly: GCA_963170755.1. Taxonomy (NCBI): domain Eukaryota; kingdom Metazoa; phylum Arthropoda; class Insecta; order Coleoptera; family Scarabaeidae; genus Amphimallon; species Amphimallon solstitiale. Next base: position 27,551,676 of record OY720678.1, read on the forward strand.
CCACGGTCAGAAGAATTGTGGTTGTTTGTAAAAAGTAATAAAATAATGTTTAAAGTGGCACATAAATGTTAAATGTGCAAAGTGTGGAATCGTCGTAAAAATAAATATTTTACTTCGCTTGGCAGAACAAGCAAATAATTCCGTTGAAGACAACGTACAAATAAAGAAGAATTCGCGGATAATAAACAGCCCGAAGTTCCCGCTGAAAACAGTATAAAAAAGAAGCTGAAAAAGATGAGTTAAAATAAGGTATTATTTAAATGATTATTCAGATTATTGTATAATGAATGTATTTTTTATATTAAAGAATGAAAGATTGTAAAAATAAATTTCAAACAGAGACGAACTAAATAAATAGAGTTGTTAAATAAATATCATCTCTAACTATAAGTATAATGTAACTTGATATGTTTTGCAATTGTCGTATATGTGTATAAACATACAGCATGTGTCAATTTTCATTAGCCATAGGCGATTAATCCATACAGTAAGTGGCAACATAGTAGGTACCCCTTCTTTCTTTTCCAATGCCAGCACGACCGATGCATGCACGTAAATAGAAGTTTGCATGATTAGGCAGTACCTATTCGACCACCGACCGGCTTGGGTGTTTGTAATGCATTCAGAAATAATATTTACGAGTTGGAAGGATTTGTTTTTCTTTTTCTTTTCAGTAAATGCAGAGAATTATTAAGCTGCGTTCACGCTGCATGACACAAACAAAAGCGTAATTCTAATAAAATTAAAAATAAGGTAAATAAAAAAGGATTCTGAAGATAATAATAAACTACTACATTTGATGTTTCCCGTTCCAGTAATAAGACGGCTTTTATTGCAACGTGTTCGCAGCTAAACACTGAATGTAAAATCTGGTCGGGAGAAGTGGAAAGATCGGAGAAAATCGTCGGTTGTTGTCGGCACTGGTGACGGATAGTAGGGGCACCATGTTGCCACGTATTATATGTATACGTATAGATCGCACGCAAACATTGAATCCCTATAGCTAATGAAATATGACACATGCGGTATATAATATAGTAGGTACATTGTTTGTAGTAAATTCTTGCTTTTATTATTACGTTTTAATATAACAAAGAATTTATATGAATAATTGTGTCCATTTATTATTTGAAAAAAATTTTTTTTATTGAAATTGTCTTTCAAATATATTTCGTTTCTTTTGTTGTTTGTAAAAATATATATACAAGATTCATTGTTTTTCAATATAAGTATTATTAAAATTTTAAATGGTATTTTCTTTTATTAATATCCAGGAACCTTTTTAATTGATCATTTCTACTAACTCGAATTGCCCTAAGATAATCTGAGTTTAGCCGGCAAAACAATTTATTTTGCATTTTATTTTAAAATTTTAACTTTAAATTAAATATCTTAATTTAGATATAGCTGTTCATTATGTCGCCCAACTTTGAGGCATTTTAATTGAATTTTAAGGTGGTTCCTTTACAATAGTATAAGGGAGTATTGTGATGATGAATATTTTCGATTTCGTGATTTTTGCAAATATCCACGTTTCGTCCTCTAATATTAAAAAAGTGATTTTTGCAAACTTCTCTCTCTCTCCCCCACCCTCCTCTCTCTCTCTCTCTCTCTCTCTCCCTCTCTCTCTCTCTCGCTCTCTTCTCTCTATCTCTCTCTATCTCTCTGACAACGATATCAGCCACGCGGCTAAGGCTATATACCAAACTTTATATTAACGAGTACAATATTCCTCTTGAGATCGGATTAGTTTTCATTAAAATCGGTTGACCAAAAGTAGTTGCTTACTTCAGTAAAAAAATAAAATTTACTAATATCCGTCAACTACTAAGTTTAGACAAAGAATACAAAAGTACTAAAACGTAAATTTAAGAAAGGTTTTATAAAAAAAAAGTTTTTCAAAATTCTTACCGGAAGTATGTCTTTTATCGAAAAACGTTTTTTTTTTGTAAATATCTCACAAGTTATGCGTTCTATTTAGCTATTTAGCTTCAATACACAGTATTTAGAGCTCAAGTTGGAACAATTTTTGTATATATTTTTTTTAAAAAGTAAATGACGAATTTAGACGTTTTAGTTTATTTAGCACTCATATATTAATAACTTCGAAGTACCTTTCCTAGTTTCGTCTTCTTTCCATCTTCCTTTATTGGAACCGAAGATTTTTCAACCGTCGATCCGCTTCGTGAGGGACTTCCCTCGACGGTAGTAATACTGGTGCCTTCGTTAATCGCTGTAGGCCCGCCCACTTATAAATTCACATACTCTTTTTCTACAGGTGAACGTGCACTGTTTCAGCTTTCAATAAGAATATATATTAACTATTTCACATTTAAAATTTATTAATATACTTCGGAAAACCTTTCCTCACTTTTTCCGGTCTAAGATGCTTTTTACCGCCTTACATGAAGATTCCCGGTCGACCTTCTTATTGCATCGTTCTCCGAGACGTACCTGATATCCCCCTTTATTTCACCTTACAATTCCCAGACATTTGCACATTCGAATAGTGATGAAACAAGACGCCATAAGTCCTGCTCATAAGAGAATTATACTGCGAACTTATTATTAAATTTAGTACAAATATTTTTTAATCAAAATAATGCGTAACATATACAGAAGTTGATATACATTTAAATAAACATCTTAAAGAAATTAATAGTTAGTTTCTAGCGTACATGTCAGTAAAAGTATTTTTTATTCGATTTTAAAAATGTAAAATGTTTCAATTTTACTGTACCGTTACATATTGCTGTGAACCTTGCGTTTAAATAAAATTTATATAATTTATTTATTTATTTGTTAAATAAATAAATAAAATTGAAGTTTGTGCTAGCTCTATAGGCAAAACAGCATAATTCATTATCTCTCGTGGGTTCTACTGTGATTTACTTCTTTCCTTACTTGTTTCACTTTCGTTATTATTGTGATGTTGTGTGGGATAGGGTTATAAATAATTATGACACCAGATTACTCATGTGAAAAATGTATTATATACTTATTGATTACAATAGGTAAAATTTATTATTGACTGTATATTATTTATTTTATTTATTTATTTACAATTCTTACAAGTAACAGTTTTCACAATAATATCGTGTTCGTTCATTTTAATATGTATTCAATCAATACAGGGTTTCTCCGCTTTCACTATTTTCTTACGAAGGCCTGTATATTTGGGCCAAATTATATTGACTTGATAATGAAGGTACTGGCTAATCGGCTTTATGCAAACATTCACACGTACTACATAAAGCTTGGATCAATCACCACCCCAGATACATTCCTAATGCATCACAAACTAATTGTCTAAACCTCTATTCTCACGGAGACTTTAGATTCTTAGTGCGAAGCGTTTAGGCGTTCCTGTTTATAAAAGTTTGAATATTGTTCAAAGCAGTACTTACTAAGGTCTTTCTTAATGAACACTGGTCCGTTGTGCAAGTATTCGCACACAGTACACTATTAAGACTAATGTTCTTAATTTTAATTAAAAATTGTGTCCCTATATTTACGTTCTATTATTTAAATAAATAAGTATTAAAAGAAATGGAGTGTTTAGAGAGAACCTGTATATTTTTGATTGAATTTAATGGTTATAACAATATTATTTACTACTCACTGCGTAGATTCATATAATTCCTCGAATTCTTGTTGAAATTGGTTTTCCATTTTTGTGGATTCTTCTCTCATTGGAATCTTCTATAAATTAAATGATGACGCTCACTTTTTGCAAATATGGCGACCAGAAAACAATTGGAAATTATTCCTATAGAAGCGTATAGGCTTCTTGTTTGTTTGTGAATTGTTAGGTAATTTATTTATTTGTTCTGCGGTAATAATGGTAAGCGTGTAACAACTCCACTTAACCATTACTCGCTCAACACGTAGATGTATTATTTACTTCAAGAGACGCTATTACTTTGTTGTGAATTAGAAGTTTTTAATGTCACAGGAACCAGCTAACAACTACCTAATTTTCTGTTCCGAAGCGCTTTTTATAGTTGAAAATAAATGCCACTCGCTATTTGATTGTTTTGCGGACTTTTATTTTTGAATTGTTCGTTGTAGCGCCTCTAGCGGATATCTCGACATTTATGCCTTGTCTCTTCTTCCTCTTGTCGTATTTTAGGTTGGTATTTATTTTAGTATGTTCGTTCCTGACATTTGATGTCTTCTACATTCACCAACGACAGTATTTGTTGTTGTTCCATTTATTTATATCTAATGTGCAGTAAGTATATTGATATTTATTTTGATGTTTTTCTTACGTTATTTTATTCGTTTATTGCTATCGTAAACATTCATTGTACTTATAAATATAGTCATTGCTACTTTCGTTGTTTCGTAGGTACATTCTTCGACCAAGCGCTAACCTTACTCGTATTTTTGTTCTGGTGCTTTTAATCGGAAAGAATGGAAAGAAATTGGATATTGTTTCGATCGTCAGTCCCTCTGTCTGTGGCTTCTTCGTCTGCTCCGTTCTCTCCTTGAACCATCTCATCGTCCGTGGAGAGTTTTGTATGTTTAATATGCTGTAATAAATCATTGCTTTTTTATATTAATGCTGCTTATTCCTTTGGTTACAGATGTTCGTTTGTATGTGCACTAAGTTTGGAACCATGAAGAGGATTGCAATTACTCGCATTACAATGAGAATTGATACCTTTGTTGCATATATTAAAAATATTATATGATTTTTGTGATGTTCTTTATGTTATACTTTATCTTAATATCCTTTTCAACGCAAGTGTATGTATTTTATTTTTAAGTTACTTGAGTGCATTAAGCCTCTTCATATACATTACGAGCATATCTTATTTTATTCTCTGAGTATAGTTTAATTGCTTTTAAATGATTGACTCTTATAATTGTTCCGTTAGTTAACATCACTCTTTCACGGTTGTTGGTCTTAAGAGTCTTTTCATTTTTAAATGTAGGTTCTTTGCATAATATACTCAGAGCTCTTTTTGTTCCTAACTTGTAGTCAGGTTCTTTATTTTCAAATTTAAATGTTATCTCGGGTTTTTCACTTCTGAAAATAAATATTCATTTGTGTCATTGACTGTTATTGTTGAGGTTTTTCCTCACTTATTTCTAAATGATATGTATATATATATAATCTTAATTAAAATACTTATATTCTAAGTGCATACCTGTGTTATCGTTTGATCTAATAAATATTTATTTTAAAATAAATGTTTCTTAAACTATGAGTGAGTTTTCTTATTGCTAATATTGATTTAAATACACGAGTATATCTTAGTGTCAACATTAATTATATCTACTTCTAACATTTTATGATTATATACAATATTGTTTTAATTTCTAAAGTAAAGTTCACGGCAATATGTTTGAGTCATTTATGAATTTATTAGATATTATGTATGTACACTTAACAGATGTCAGCAATTGAAGTTTTGATTAAGACCTATCTTTCAAAATTTGTTCAGATCTCATCAATTTAGTCAAGAAACGTATAATTCTTATTCAATATAAGATGAATGCGATACACTAAAAGACGGCATTTATTTACTACTTAATCACTCGACATTACTGGAAAAGTATAAACTATATCAACAATAATTCTCCAAGCGATTGATAATAAATGCCCGAAAATGTTTACTAATGAATTGCATAAATAACCTTTCTTCGTAGTAAAATAAATTAATTACGTTTTCTAATTTACATATCAATGATTTGTCAAATTTTATAAATGCCATAATGTATTCTAAAATTACAATGTAATACACTGTCGAGCTACCTATATACAATGTAATCAATTTCAAGTGAAGGTTGCATGGCCTAAATGTTTAAGTTGGCAATAATAACTAGTTAGTAATATTGAAAAACACTCGTGAATCGATCCTGTGTATAGCCATGTGCATAGATGGTTTTGGCAGATTTGCAATGGTATATTTATATCAGTGAAGATAATGAAAGGAAATAAAAAGTAAGTAAAATGTGATAATAAACCGACAACAAATTAAAACAAAATTGACAGCGATTATACATATTTAGAGTAGGTACCTTTATGTATCTGTTTCACAAGAAAATGCCCTAATCTAGGGATTTTTGAGATTGATCTAATTGTATATTTGAGTCATATTTGTGTAATAGAAAACAATGTATTGATACAACTTGTTAGCATAATTAAAAGTATTATAAGTATTATTCATTAGAATGTGTGTTACAGTTGGTCACACTGGGTTCTCAGCAAATCAACTTGTAATAAATATTGAAAAGGTTTTTTTTAAAGCATATATCCACGGGCAAACAATCAGCAGTAATTTGGATTTCTTACATCACGAAGAAAAGGCATTTTCTAAAATTAATAGAGCTTTGTATATTTTAGGTAGAACGAAAACATGTGATAAATATGTTACGATTTATTTTGATAATTTTCATTCTGCAAAGAGGAGCCACATCAACAATTATAACCCAAACTTTGTTATTACAAAAACGAATTAGCAGAATTATTTATGGGCTTTCACGTAGAAATTCATGCCACCGATTATTTTATACTCGTTAAACAATCAACAGTAATTTGGATTTGCTACATCACGAAGAAACGGAATTTTCTAAAATTAATAGAGGTTTGTATATTATAGGTAGAACGAAAACATTTGCTAAATATGTTACGATTTATTTTGATAATTTTCATTCTGTAAAAATTTATGGTCTGTTATTTTGGAGGCACATCGACAATTATAACCTAAACTTTGTTATTACAAAAACGAGCTAACAGAATTATTTATAGGCTTTCATATAGAAATTCATGCGGCCGATTATTTTGCTTTCCTTCATCCGTTTATAAGAAGTATTGTGATGAAACATATGTTTGACCTCGAGATTTTTGCAGATGCCTACGTTTTGAATTTCCGTGATACCGAAAAAGTAATTTTTTTAGACATTTCTGTCTCTGTGTGATTACTACAGACCGGACACGAATGGCCGATGACTCATCGCCCATAGCGCGCTATTAAAATGTTGTTTTTTTTATTAAAGAGGTTTTAATTTTATTTATATAATTGCATAACAAGTGGGTGGTGATCTATAAAATACAAAATACGTTATTATTTGTTCATTTTGTAGTTCATGTCGAGTAAAGGAGTATTAATATTTACTAGCAATACTTTCTCAAGGTTCTCTTCTGTAAGATTTGTTCTCTTTGAATGAAGTACATCCATGCAGATAGAAAACGTGCTTACCATATCGCAACTGGTTATTGGTGCATACTGGAAATATTCTTTTATATCAGCGTATTTAGCAGTTACATTTTGTGTCATTATTCCCCCATACACAATTGCCACAATGTTATTAAATCTGGATTTCTATTAAAAACTGCGTGTAACTTTTGCCGAAGGCCACATCCGAAGTCACTTGGAATACTTTTGAAATTATTAATAGCCACATCTAATGTGGTTAATCCATCTTTTAGTGTGAGATTTCGATTTTCAAAATATGTGATTAGTTTAGGCAAATTTCCAAAGTGTTCCTGAAGGAATAACGACTGATTTTAAAAATTTGGGATTTGTGCTCGTTTCTTGCAGAAATACTTTAAAGATGGTGCTTTTCTGAAAACTGTTTTAAAAACGGATACAAGTCTAATCAACTTCCGGATAGTCGGCTCTGATATATTCACAGTTTCTGTGGAGAGTTTGTGTTACACAAGTAATATGCAGCATATAAGGATATGTTTCCTTTAATAGTCAGCCTGTTTTTAACATATATGCGGCACTGTAACTAACAAATAACAGTATTTTTTCCTTGTACCTGTCGTTCGATTGAAGCATTTTGTGCAAATTCTCGTCAATAGTTTTAGCAACTGTTTCCGCATCAACTGTTATATGGAATAGTTGGATGTAGTACACCAGCTAGAACATTTACCACACAGCATCCTAATATATCGACAGTTTCGTCGGCACCTATCCATAGGTACTGATTTGCATTCTACTACTTTCCTGAAGCACACATGATATTTGCGTAAGGTGGATTCATTAGAAACATTTCGGCCAGTATATTTTTGAAGAACTGTTTTCTAAGTGTGATTGTCAAGTTTATTTAATGGGATATTAGCCGCCATTAACGTTTCAGAAAGTTCTTCGCTACATTGTCAGCTTCCCATGGGGTCCAATTTCTGTGTATATTTTAGCGAAGCTAAGTGACGTACGTGCGATTTTTGGGCATTCTGTAACGATATTTTACAGACTATGCAATAAATTTTGAAATCACTGACAATGGAGGACATACAATCAGTTTGACCCTTAACCCAATTCGCCATTGTTTGACGATGCCATTCTCGACGTTCTTCCATATCATAGTAACATAAACAATGTTCTAGATCTAAATAAATGATAACTAAAAATGTATGCGTATGTTATTGAAACTTTACGAAATCCAGTGCACACTTACGTCAAGATAATTGGGAGAAGTAGATTCAATGAAACGGTATTAAACAGGAACTACTACAAAAATTACGAAGTATGTTATTAACAGTCAAAACAATGAAAAAACGAAACTAACTCCCCTACTTTATATATCTTACGAAATATAAGGTAAATAGAATGAATTTTAAAAACTCCTCACGCTTCTACCTACGCCCATGAAGAAAGGAATTTAACAGAAATATCGACTATTTTGCTGTCGTTTTCGCGACAACAACAGATGTTGCAGTTCACTATATGAATAGTGCTATTCAGTAACTGCGTGATGTTATACATTATTTCTTTTGCATGTCGTAATTTCGACCCTGTACGTCCGATCTATAGTGATTACGTTAGCTATATTACCTTTATATCTCGGAATAAATCTTCCTCGGGAGAATGGATGAAACGGCTTGACACAACCTCAAAGATATATGCCGTACACCAAGACAGGACTCACATCTGTTATGTTTCTGTTAATAAAGATTATATGTGTTGAGTTTTATTTATTAGGTTGTATTTTTCAATCGTTTTATAATTCAAAAATCTGTTCTTTGCAATTTATTTGTTGTTATTTCCACATTGTTTTCTACTGCTAAGATGGTAATTAAGTTAGAGTAATTTTATTTTCTCGCTGTATTACCTCAAATTATGGATCCTCGTATTTTGAGAAATCGAGAAATTAGAAAAGTCAAATTGGAGAATTAGTATGTACTGTACTTACTGATTGCGATACATTTAGACAAAACGCTACTTGGCCATTGTTGTTTATTTTCTACACTGTGTATACTTTTGTAAAAAAAAATTGTTGTAAAAAACATGAATTAGGCCTACTGGGAATACTATGAGAAAAAAATGCCCTTTGCACTCTACCTCTAAGGTGGTGCGAAAAGGATTGCATTTGACGTTTTGTCTGCCACATAACGGTTATTTAAAAATTTTATCGAAGCTTTACTGAAAAAAAAATTAAACAGTGCAAGATATAAATAAAAGAAATTGATAATATCAATAACATTCGATTTCAAGTTGTGGTATTAACATTGGCTTCTAATCAATGATTAGTTCGGAGCCCGCTCGTATCTTACCCACGGTGAAATTTTTATAATTTAATTTCGCTAACTAACAGTATCAGTGTTGATTGTGAAGATTATAATTTTCATTAACTTAAAACATGGGCTACTTAGAGAATATAAATATTTTTTACATTTTATAAGAAACACCAGCACTGTTGTTACAATAGATTTTTTTTTATCAGGCTTTAGTTTTCTCTAAAACATTACTGATATTATTACAAAGCCTCAACATGTAAAGTAAATACAAATCAAGGTGAGAAATAATAAGAAGTACAACTTAAATAATTAATAATCATAAATAATAGTAATAAAAATATATATTTATTGCAAAATAACATTTAATATCTAATTAATTCCGGCAAATATCATTAAAATAATTACAAATTACATAAAATGGGAGTCTTAATAAAACTAAATAAATACAAGACAAAAGAATATTCAGAAATAGCAAAAACAAATATCGAACAAAAGAGATGCACCAATATTTTCATGCAAATGCAGGAGACAAATACCCCAAATTTATTTGCTTTCCAGTTTACCAGGCATCGCTTCATGTTGGTGGTCGTATACCTGCATCGTGTAAAAGGTACAGGCATATTAAACTCCGTAAATATTCTCAATATATTTCAGGCAACCCGACATACGCCGTTCGGGAATTTTTCTTAAGGAAAGCCCACCCTTAACAGCAAGGACTTAGCAAATAAAATCCACGTTGTATGTTACGTCTTACCTTTGCTACCAAACCGACGGGTTACTAAAAGAAAAATCAGAATACAATTAATAAATGGCGAGAGGAAGTATGTAACAAATAGTGAAAAAGGCAATGCATTTATATACAAATACAATGAAGGTTTATACTGAAAAGGAAAAGAAGAAAAGATACACTTACCTACAATAAGAAGCAACAAATTTGTGAAACTTCAATAACAAACGAATTGAAGCGTCGCCATTGATGCGCAACTGTCAATATGGTATATGTGTATCGCAGTGAGAGTGACAACTTAGAGGAGCGAACGTTTTTGAAAAGGATGCCAACTTAAAATTTGATTGAATAAAAGAGGCGCTAAAGCGGCGATCGTCATTTGTTTAAGTATATAAGGGCAAAACATGATAGGACTTGCAGACTTTAAGATTGTAATTTGAGTAGAAAAGACGTAAATTTTATAAAGCGAAACTCCAATAGAATAAAATAAAGTGAGAGTAGAGCATATAAGCACTGCTTATTGACTCACAATTTTCATAGATTATATTCAAATTTAGAATTTAAGTTTTAGTTAAGATTTCCTTTTAAACAAATTCATTAAGTTAATTTTTTTCTCGTTATTAATATTAAGATGGAGGATATCAATAAAATAGAATTTGATCGATTGTATGATCGAATAAAGTAAGTCATAATACATAAATATTTTAGTTTATTGAATATCAAATGAATATTCTCTTGAAAATATATATATTGTGTTTAGTCATTACAAATAATAAATATATTTAATGGCGTTAAACATGCTAAAGGAACTATGTGAGAATATTTGCCTTTAGTAGATTGTTGGGCATTATTAAGTATTGAATAATCACTTAATTAAAGATTCAACTAAATTAATACGAATATGCGGGGATGTTTTTGATGGGCAAATGCTAAATGGCTAAAGGTACAATGTCAGAATGTTTGCAGCTAGCAGTTAGTATGAACGAATTTCAAAGCATTCAAGTGGCAAGATTCTAGGCTACTAAAGCACTATGTCAGAATGTATGTTTTAGTAAAATAGTGACGGCATCGTATTAATAAAAATTAACAAGGTTTTTTTAAAGTCAAAAGAACAGGGTGAATATTCATTCAAATATTATTATATATAAATAATCCACGCACATTACGATTCTATAGAGAGTATAATTTGTTTTTATTATTGAAAAACAAGGGTTTATGTAATGTTGAGATTATTGGCAACTATTATTTTAAAAATATAAATATACCTTTAATATGAAATTTAGACATCTTGTTTTATTTCTTCACCTTATCCCAAACAACACTAAATAAGAGAAAGACCAGAGCTTAAGAAGTAAACTACTGCAAGAACTCATCCATAAAATTTAAAATTTATGCTGATTCGAACAAATTAATAATGAAAGTGTTACAATATTTATATCAATTAAATAAATAGATATCACAGCAATATGTCAATATTAGATGGTAAGCAGATAAGTTCTCTGGCGATTAAATTAACTGGATTGTAAAGCCATACGACGCACGGCAAATACATCGATATTACCAGTAGACGCTATTGGCACTCTAGTATCAAGAAAAGACAAAGTTGTTAAATACCTTAAATCGAAACTTTAAATACGTTTTCTCTGTCGTAACTCTAAAGATTAAAATCAAGTCAAAGAGTGCCCTTACCAATCAATCATCGACGCGACGTTCAACTTATAAAGCAATGAGTTCACCATATTGCCCTTAACTTTTTCAAAACATTTATATGTTCTAGTATGTTGTACATGCTATATAAAATATGCTATATTTCAACTTGGACCGCGCCACAGAATAATACAGTTTTATGTTCCCAATACTTGATTGATATCTCCTGTTTGTCGCTTAATAAGTAAACTGATTTTGTTGTTCTATACGGGATATCTTCAAAATGCAAATATAACTTCAATTTGCCAACTAATACCCAATGTGATAATACTTCCACAAGAAACTATGTACGTACAACAGAACATATGTTTTGCACAAATACTAAATATTTTTCAAATAAAATTTTTATCATCGTAAATTTTTTTAAAATAAACACTCATTATTTCGCTCTCGGTTATGCACAATATTGTACTGGTCTTATTGCTGGTGAAATAAAATGAAATTATTTTGTTATAATATGCAAAGTTGACTTATTGTACATAAAATAGCATTTTCTTTCTAGTATTACTGTAGGTATTACCAGCTGAGAGTGTATGACATCTGAAATATCTTAAGTGAAGGACACCAAGTTTGCATCTGGCGTACAAAACTAGCAAATATTATTGTTGTATTATTTTTTGGTATAATTTAATTTAAAAGAATAAAAAAATGATTTAGAAAATATATAGAACTGAGGCATATTTAAATACACGTTTATATTAAACACATAGAGTTATAAAAAGTGTATCAATTAATTTTAAACTTATGTATTGGTTGTGTATAAAATGTGTGTATTTTACTAATTTTTCAAGTTTTTCATCTAAGAAATGCTTCCTCGTTTTATCGTTTTCTTTCTAGACTTTAAAGTGTTGTTTGAATCGTCTTCTAATGCTTTTTCAATCGAATACGATGTTACGTAAAAGTTTTTAGATATTTTACATAATTGATCGAATTGTTTGAATGTCATATCTGAATGAAGACCATTTTCTATTTCATAATTCTTCCAGTCTGCAAAATTTCATTGCTACAATATGATCCATTGCCAACGTACAATATACTACGATTTTTGTATACGATTTTAAGAATTAAATAGTAAAATATATTTTTCATACATTATTGTACTGAAAATGGAATATATCATCATTGTGCACGAAGGGCGTATGTTTGCCCACAAGCGCTCCTTGGAGTAATTAAATAGTAATTAGCCCATACCTATAGCCTTCAAATCCTAAACTTATTGAGTGATCCTTGTAGTCTCTCAAGCCGATGCTGTAATATTGTTAGTTCACTTCTACCTCTTGTCTGAGAACTTTGAGATTTAAATTTACTTATATGTTATGCCCGTTTGCGCCACAACTTTGAATTATAAAAACGAACTGCTTTCTTATAGACTTTTCGAAATAAACTTATAAATGCGAAAATCTTATAGAGGCTTGTCGCAAGAAAACTACAAAGTTATGTTTACAACGATAACAGCTATATTTACTGGCACACGTGGTAATTCACATACACAATACATACATAATTCACAAAATAATAAACAATATCTTTAATATGAGATATTTGCTTTTCGGACAACTAAAGAGAAATTAACGTACGTACGCAGTTATTATCTCCAGAATGATATATAAAACAGATAAACTATGTTTACAAATAATGAACAACATTGTCGCTTTAATACAAATCACCAGTAATTGTTACAAGGATAAAACACATAGCACCTTTCTCGAGACATTGGTGATTTATCAATAATAAATTGAACGAAAAATTACTAATTATCTGAATACTTAATATTGAAAACTAAGCAAAATTATACTCAACGTTAGACTAGTTATCGGGTCGCACTTGCCAATAGAAATACTAACAATTTTCATTAAAAAATGCAACAAAAAATCAGAAAAGAAGGTGGAATAAAGAGTAGAGTGTCTTCCTTAAAATTAATGTAAACGTGAAAATAATAGATTACATTATGTAAGAGAGTAATTCATCCAGAATTAGAGTGATATAAAGGTGACTTTTACATACCCAAATGATTCGAGACTAAACAGGAAAAGTAAAGCTAAAATAGATTATTCAAATGTGCAGCAGGGAGGTTCTTTCGGCCGGTACGCTGCTAGCCAGCCACGGTACTTCCGGTGGTATCCTTGCTCTTTCATCAAACGACAGTCCAGTGGTTGATTTTATGACACCTCAAAGGTCAATTCACAAATGCGGTACTGTGCGCCGACTGTGTCGTAACCGTGCACCGACTGTGTTGTGTTGTGCATATTCACACCAATCATGTTATTACGTGCCACAGTTGGTTAGTTTGTATCATGGATCCAAGAGAGGAGGACGTGGTTATAGCATGCGGAGCGTATCTAGTATTAACGGAAGAGGTGAAAAAAAGAAAGAGGAAGATTTGGATTAACCGTTTATGGAGAGCTAGGGAGGAAGAAGGAGAATTTCACACAGCATTTGCTCGACTCAAAGATGATCCAGAACAATTTGTTCGATACTTTCGCATGACTTTCTTGAAATTTGACAATCTGCTGAAACTTGTAAAACCAGACATACAAAAACAGAACACAAAGTGGAGAAGATCTATATCCGCAGAGGAAAGATTAGCATTAACTTTGAAGTATGTTGTTCATTATTAATACACATAACAATTATTTAAACAATTAATATATTTTCAGTTACTTGGCATCAGGTACTTCCCAGTACCGTCTAGGAATGAGCTATAGAATTGCCCCTTCAACAGTACAATCAATTGTAGTTTCCACTTGTGATGCAATATGGAGAGTTCTGTCAAGAACAGAAATGCCTGAGCCAACAGAAGATGGATGGAAAAAATAGCTGATGATTTCTGGGCAATGTGGCAGTTTCCCAACTGCATTGGTGCAGTTGACGGTAAGCACGTTCAAATCCAGGCTCCCAAAAATAGCGGATCTCTATTCTACAACTACAAAAAGACATTCTCTGTTGTTCTCATGGCACTTGTAGACGCTAATTATAAATTCATTGTTGTTGATGTTGGAGGTTATGGCAAATCGAGTGATGGAGGTATATTTTCAAAATCAAATCTAGGAAAAGCAGTGGAAAAAAATAATCTTCATGTTCCGGGACCAAGACCATTACCTAATTCAGATGATATTGTGCCATTCGTGATATTAGGAGATGAAGCTTTTCCTTTAAAAGAAAATCTATTAAAACCTTATCCAGGAAGCACAGCCAGAAAATATTTAACTATAGACTGTCAAGGGCTCAACGTGTGGTTGAAAATGCATTTGGCATTCTGATTCAAAAATTCAGAATCTTGTATGGTAGACATCAAGTGAATTCTGAAAACGCTGATAAAATTATTTTGGCCGCATGTGTCTTACATAATTACTTACGAAATGACAGATCTGAGAACACATCGGCCCTGCCTGTATATGAAGAGCAAAGCTCTACTTCACAGCAACTTCCACTAAGGGGACTCCGTCGGTTGGGTGGAAATTCAAGTGAAGTGGCTATAGGCGTAAGAAATACATTCTGTAATTATTTAAACACTACAGGCGCGGTACCATGGCAGTTGGAGGTAGTAAGAAGAGGTATACCCTATCAAAATACAGAGTAATTTTGTATTATTTATATTTTTTATATATTATTTGTAGTTCATATCGAAATATTGCATATTGGGTTAATAAATATTACAAATTTATTAGAAAACTGTTTTATTCTTAGAAAGCTACGTACGTCAACTCTACAAACATAATAAGAAACTTAAAATATTTTGGTTTCATAACGTAAATGGAACTCATGTTAAACAGATTAAAAAATAGAGAAAAAAGAAACATTTTTTACATGTTGTAATATCTATCTTCAGTTTGGTTGGAGGACCTCGGCAGTGATGGAGGATGGTTTTGGGACTCTGTGTAGCCGGTATCTAGAGAAAGAAGATTTTGTACCCATTGACGTCTTCCATCTGTGAAGTTTGGAGAATACCCATCTTCAATTCGATTAGAGGACCCCGGCAGTGGTTGAGAATGATGTTGGGAATCTGTATAGCCGGCATTTGAAGGAGGAATATTTTGCACCCATTGCTGTCCCTCATCTGTGGAGTTCGGAGAAAACAATGGTGGGACATATTGCTTTTTTCTAAGCAGATCGATTTCTTTGCTGTTGACGAGGTTAAATATATCTCGTTTTATTTCCGCCTGATCTATCTCCGGGAACTTTAGAATACTTTCGGTTATGTCTTCAAAGAAGATCATTAGCTTTCTTTTTGGTGAAGGTATTGTGACGTGATCGTTAGAATCGGCGAATTGTGTTCTAGCTTGGATAAAATTTGTCAAAGCATCAGCCAAAGCGGGCTGAGTAGAGGAAGCACTTGCCTTTCGCTTTGTCGAAGATACTGTTGAGACCACTGAAGCGGGAGAAGATGGTTGTAGATTATCCTCATTTGCCTTTCGCTTTCTCGAAGATACTGTTGAGGCCACTGAAGCGGGAGAAGATGGTTGTAGATTATCCTCATTTGCCTTTCGCTTTGTTGAAGATACTGTTGAGGCCACTGAAGCGGGAGAATATGGTTGTAGATTATCCTCATTTGCCTTTCGCTTTGTCGAAGATATTGTTGGGACCACTAAAGCGGGATATGAAGAAGGTTGTGGGGTATCCTGATTGTCATCAACTTCATCATCTGCTTCAGTTTCTTCTGACGCATCCAAATTAGAACAAGTTCTGTAACAAAAAGATTTTTATTTATGTTTAAATTCTAAATACTACATTTTATTTTAATCAGTCCCTGATGCAAAATAAAACCGCTGGAAATTGAATCAGTACTTCCACATCACTTTTTATTTAACTTTTTTAAAGGAACAGGTTAAAATTTAGATACTTACTGTCGCTCTTGCATGTGTCTTCTAAGAAATTCCATCTGGTCTTCAAACCTCCATTTTTTCATGTTTTTTGCAGCTTGACCACTTACTGTTTTACGCCGG
The DNA here is from genome assembly GCA_963170755.1 of Amphimallon solstitiale. Classification (NCBI taxonomy): domain Eukaryota; kingdom Metazoa; phylum Arthropoda; class Insecta; order Coleoptera; family Scarabaeidae; genus Amphimallon; species Amphimallon solstitiale. The sequence continues at coordinate 27,568,528 of OY720678.1, forward strand.
TTCAGAGCTCTTCTGTAGTAAGAGCGCAGCAAAGCCCATTTATTTTTACATTCTTCGGGGGTTGAATTCAATTTATTTGCGATGTCTTTCCATATGTTATCTTTAACTAGATTATTATCATAATCTTTATTTTGTAAATCGTATAAACATTCATGTTCTTGCACATAAATTATTAAAAATTCTTCATTAACAGGCATTTTTTGGCCTACTCGTCACATCGATGAATTTACACTAACCGCGATGAGGAATACCAGCGGTAAAATCGCGACACCCGAAAATGAACGAGCGCTGGCCGAAACATGACGACCGCCCTCTGGTCGCCTTCCAATAGTTCTCACTAGCAGTGTTGCGATATCTAGGGAAATATCCCTAGATCTACGGAATTCTATGGTCATTTAGGGAAGAGGGAATTTTAATAGAAATCTAGGGAAATCTACGTTTTTATTTTAAAATTATTAATCACCAGAAAATTTATTACAATCGTCTGGTATTTAAGCTACCTATAATGTCACAATTCATTTTAAAACGTTTTAAACTTAAACCACTGATTACTTGATTGTTTCTAAGAGTAGTATGCCATCTTATGACAAGTAGAAAATTTAAGGGTTAACAACATCTGCACACATTCCGAATCGGTGTTCTGCTCTATCGCTTTTTGCAAATCGATCAAATGACTACAGTATAATAAAATAAGGTAAATCCCTTGGAAAAAGTTCCTGCTCTGATGTTAAAACAGCTTTTTTATAATATTTTTCACATTTGAAAACAAGCTTTCGTGGAGTGAATCGTTGTGAACGTATTATGTAGGACGTAAATATTTGAATTTTATATTTCATTAATAGTTTAGATTTATCGGTTCGTTTAATAAGTTGCGCCTTTCTAACTACAGCTTAGTTATATTTATTTAATGTAAGCATATATAGATACAAAATTACTTTTTTTATTGCCGAGGTTTAGCTTATCTGATTCTTGCTTTCAGGTTTCGGCTGTTTCTTATTTATTAAGGATTTTTTTTAATAAAAAATAGATGACGAGATTTCAAATGAATTTCGTAATCGTTCAATACTAAAAAAATATCATCTATATTTTGTATTTTGCTCAATATGTTAGGTGTCTTTGAAACAAAGATGGAAAATATTAAAAATAGACTATATAATTCAATAAATACAAATCTAAAATATAGTGCACCCAAGTTCATGCAGAACAGAGAAAAGATAACCCATAATTCGTGCCTTTCAGTTTCTGTATTTTTATTATTGAGTTAATAATTAATGTTTTTGAATAAAAAAATAGATTAGGAGAATCGAATTAAGTTTTCTAATAGTTTAATACTAAAGAATACCAACTTCAATTTATATATTTTTAAAATTTTGCAAGGCAGTTCAAGGTAATTTAGGGAAATCTAGGGAAATTTTAACAAGAAGTCTAGGGAAATAAAAAAAAATCATCTCGCAACCCTGCTCACTAGAGCGGTTATGCACGTACCGTGCTCCTACCGTGTCGGACCGTAACCTTGAGAAATCGCTTTCAGAGCGGTCGGAAGCAACACAGTCAGAGCACAGTCTGTGCCTAGACCTACATGTGTGAATTAAACAGTGCAATTCAATACATTTTCAATGGAAACTTCAGGTGATAGATTTAGTTCAAATCGACACAGTCGGTGCACAGTGGGTGCCCAGTGCCGTATGTGTGAATTGACCTTCACTGATCCTTGTGTTAAAATACTCCGTTACAGGGTCATATGCCCACCAAAAGTCAGTAATTTGAAATTATAGGCACGTAGCTGACGTCACTGCTGTTATGACATTATCATTTAACGTGCACCTAAATTTGAAATTAGAGGTACGTCAAATCATTAGTTTATTCTGCCCCAATCTATAAGTTATGCGAATAATTAATAATAGTTTTCATTATTAATTTTTTTAAGGAATAAATAACAATTAGAGTCAACATACATAAGTCTTTTTATTACAAAATTCAAAATATCAAAACTCTCACTAAGGATAAATAAAATATTATTGGAAAGTTTTAGTAGAACATTCTGTATCAAAGGATGCTTTGCTTATAGTGTCTAGTTGATTGTTTAAAATAAATGTGAGAATGTCTTGCTTTTACTATTTTTATTGCGTTTATTAAGATTTATTACTGTCGTAGAATCATGTCCCTTGGGTCACCCCCTTTTCTTAATTTTTAAGGGCAATACCATTGATTTTAATAAATCAGTTTCAATATTTCCATTATTATTATTGTTATTACTAAGGACCGCAAGTGTGGTCCGGTAGCAGTGGCGTAACTACATCGGCTTTACCGAAATAAAAATGGGCGTTATTTAGAGTAACTTTATACTACCCCAGTCCCTTTATAGATTAAATAGGGGAACTGCCATACAAATTTGTTTACCTTATTGGCAAACAAACACGTTGAAGCATCCTCACGAACTTTCGACATTTTAAATGTGTTGCAACCGAATTTTAGGTACGTGTACTTGTAATGCATGATCATGCAACAATACCGTATGACGACTGCCTATTACACTGAGAGAAAGGAAAATGGTAATTCAACCAATTTCGAAATGTTGAACTTCAATCGGTTAACTCAACAGAAAAAGTGTTTACGCAAAGAAAAAGTGAATTCCGTGAACTTTAAAATATTTTATGTTTGAAAATAGAGGTGTTCCGGCAAGTGTGTAGTTTTAAGCAGGCTTTACACGATACTAGAACTGACTAGAACTATACTTTTTCTATAATAGATTCTATTCTAGGATTTTCTAAATACTTTTTTAGGTGTCAGTACAACAAATCAATGCGTGGTGGCGCTACTAAACAGCCATTAGCTTCTACCAACTTGATAGTATTTGTTAACCAATTTGTGACAGTTAGGGTTCGAAATTTTGTGGTTATAAATTTTTTGGTAAGATATGACTACTTCAAAATCAAAAGCTAAGTTGAGGAAGTTGATCAGAATTAAGAAAGTCTATGATATTTATAAAAATATGATGAAAAAACTAAATGTTGAAAGAAGTAGACGTGTTTGGTGTAGGGCTTGGTTATTAAGAAGAAGTACAGTGCAGCTAGGGGCAAATCACTTTTTGGACCAAGAACTAAGATTGGAAGACCCAGCATGTTTTAAAAATTTTGTGAGAATGGATAAAGACCAGTTTGATAAATTATATGATATTGTAAAATCAAAAATTTCTAAAGCAGATAGTGTAATGCGAAAATGTATACCATCAAAACACAGATAATATTAACATTACGATACTTGGCCACTGGTGAATCCTATACACAAGTTTGTCTTATACTATGCGTATATCATTAAGTGCTATTTCACAAATAATACCCAATGTGTGCGTTGCAATATATGAGGGTTTAAAAGAAATGTACTTAAAGGTAAATATATGCCTATAACATACACTAAAATGCTGCTTATATTTTTAATAACAAAATTTGTAGGTACCTTGTTCAGCAAAGGAATGGAAAGATGTTTCAAGGGCATTCAAAGAATTATGGAATATACCAAATACTTTGGGGGCCTTGGATGGAAAGCACATTGTATTTAGAGCCCCGAAATGTGCAGGTTCACATTATTACAACTATAAAGGAAACCATAGTATTGTATTACTTGCTATTGCAGATGCTAACTACAACTTTTTATATATAAATATAGGCACTAATGGAAAAGTCAGTGATGGTGGTATGTAAATATATATTATTAATGCGGACATTGTGAGTAAAATATTTTATACTGTAGGTGTTTTTAATGATAGCGATTTAGCCTACGCCATAAAAAATAATGCATTAAACTGTTGTTTCTGGACTGTTTGGTACTGGCAACAATTTTTGAGTTGCCGAAACATTTAAATTAGATTCTCCTTTGTCTTTTTTTGTATATGGTAATAAAAAAGTTAAAGAATCATATAACCACCAATTGGGTTTTACGCATTCTTCTGCACCAGATCCACTAGCTGGAATCACTTTTTTTTTCTTCGTTACTTCTAAAAATTGACTTCTTAGATTATTAATTTTTTTTAGTATTTCCTCTGTTGAATATTGTTCTTTAAAAGTGCATTGCAAGTCTTCTTTTATCGCTTCAAGTGCTTTGTGCCTTAATAATTGGTTATGATAAGTTGGCAAATCTTGCTGTTAAGAAATAGTATTAATAAAATAGTATTTATAAATATTTTATTTATCCTAACCTTATAAAGAACCGGTTGCAATTCATACAGTGACACCAGTCTTTTTGTAATTTCTGCTTCCCACTTTTTGGGCATATTTATATATACTCACTAAAACAATGAAGTTAAATATGAAGTTTATATTTAATCATTCATTTGTACTCACCTAATTCGAAACAATAAAAGTGAAACAAACAAATAAATTTCGCATACAATTACCGATAACGCTCAACCGTACATAACCTAACTACGTTTCCAATAATATACTGACTTTGTATTTATTTTCCGATGTTGGCCAATCTGCCAAAAGTACTTCTGCGCATGTTCTAGAATTAATTTAGAAACAAAAATAGGACTGGATCTAGTTTTTAAAATAGTATAGTATCTAGCATAGTTTTAAAACTTGGAAGCATGTTTGTGATTTACATGATACTTTTTCTGACTATTTTTTCTAGTTTCTAGATATTAGTATAGAAAAAGTATGAAAATAGCATGGTGTAAAGTGGCCTTTAGTTGAATAAATAGTATTTCATACAAGATTTAAAATCTTCCTCCAAAATTTGAAATGTTAAAAACGCAACAACGAGCTTTTGTGTGTTTTTTGTGCGCCTGGAATCGAAGTAAGTAGGAGCACGTGTTAGCTTGTTCTCTATCCCACACATTATCGAAAAAGAAATAACATTATGCGGGTAGTTATGCTAAAGTCGCACTTAACGACACATATTGCAGTGATCTTGAATAAATAATAATATATAAATAAATAAGTATAATCAAGATCACTTTAAGATTTTATTTAAATTAATTTTACTTTATTCATTTTTACCATAATGTGTATATAAATATTCACTATATCAATAATTTACGAAAACTTTATTTTTATTTAAGTAAAACAATAAAAGAATCTTAGTAAAATTTTTATAAAGTCATAATATTAAGTTACGCATTGAATGTTACGTTTCAATTATGAGAAGGTGTTTCTCGCCCGAAGAATACTGACACCGGCGAAGATCGACCGTGTGGCCGGTGAAAAACAACATTATTCGTCAGATGCACGTATGAGTCATAAACGTATAGACGAATTTATATTCACATGTTTGTTTACCTTTTTCAAGGATTATTAATACGCTGTTTCCCCAAGTGACCGATAAGAGCAGCACCGTCGATATACAATTTTGGAGGTGGATTCGTGTATGCCGAAAGTTGCCGTATGTTTTTATAAAGAAAATTAGGTATAAAAGAGCGGACGGATAAAATTTCCGGGACAGCTTGGTGAAAACCGCTCTCTTTAACAAGTCTAAAAGTAGGTGATAAACCACTCCCTCCTTCTTTTAAAAAGGATTACTTTTAAATCCGGACTTAGAATAATTTTTGAGATTTTCGACACTTATAAAATTTTAACAAGATTCAACACTTATAATATTTTTATTTTTAACATGCAGCGCGTATCACATTGAGATGTCTAGATATGCTTGAATAATTACTTATGTATGAGATAATTTTATTTATGAATTCGGTTTTTGAATTTATTTAATTTCATTTTATTTTTTTTTCCTAGAGTGTTTTGTTTTGCATGTAGGGGTACTATGCCATACATTATGACAAAACTTTCTAGTAATTGTAATGATAACTTTGGATAGCATAATCATTTCATTTTCGTATAATTTACTTTTCTTTTAAATTTATTTATCCTACAAAAGGTATTTGAAATTAATAATTTTGTTTTATGTGTATATAGGTTATATATAAGTGAATCAATTTTTCATTAAAATTTATTATGGATGAGTTTGAAACCATGTACGAAGAGTTAAGGTGATTAGACAATATTTGTTATAAATGTGTGTATAGTGGCGTACCAAATTCTTTGTTTGTAGTGGTGTTTTTGTATTGGAATTTCACGAGAAAGGTAAAATTTATTTTCTTTAATGTATATATATTATTTCTTTTGATATGTGTATCAAGTATATTTTTGTTGTATTTGGGTGTTCAATATTAACGTGTTGAATAATACATCAGGAATGTGTGAAATGAATTATGTCATTATTTAATTCATAGCGTGGAGTCCTGGTGAATTTGAAAGACACGAATTGGTCTTGGTGGTACTGCGTTTGGGAGCGAGAAAAGGCACCAGGCAGAACTAATCAGGGCTGAGTTAATTTATTGAATACGCAGAGACATTATTTTATTTCATTTTATTTATTTAATTTAAAATTTATATATTCCTTAAGGAGTGTGCACATTGTGATGTATGTTCGGGTTGCGTCCGACGAGTTGAAAAAGACATGCTCGTAGGGTGGAACTTTGGGATACTCATCTGTGTGAATTTGTTATCTGATGGTACTGTGTTGGGAGCGAGAAAAGGCGCCGGACAGGACTAATTAGGGCAAAGCCATATCCTTAATGTTTATATTTTGTTAGCAAATAGTAGACCGCACAATTTTTTTTTTTGTTGTTATTTATATTCCAGTACAATTCATCACGGGTAATTTATTTTATTTTTGATTGTTTACATGTATCTATGACAAATATAATTCATAATAATCACGTTCACATTTTTAGACATAAGCTTTTCACGACATTATGACTTCATTTATTTTTATTTCTTATAATATTTTATTGATTATGATGTATCAATCTGAATAATGATTGAATTGTTGATTCTTTGTATGTAAATATTTGTATACTAAAACTTTTGAATATGTTTAAAATTATTTTATTTTAATAAATTAGATGTTAAGATTTATTTTGTATTTTATTTTCTTTACCTGACCTGGAGATAATTAAAGAGCAGGAGAATCAACTCATATTTTCTGCCCCTGAGAGAACTATTTATTTTCAAACTGAGCTAGTTGCATGTAAATGTTTTGCTTAACCTACTTTTCAGCAGAAAATTCACCGTATCTTAGTCTAGCATAAGGCCTAGCACTAGGATGCGTGCTTGACTCTCAGTTACGCATTAATTAAGTAAATTAAATTTATTTCATTTATATATAAATTTGTAAGAGTCACAGCATATATATGGACGCTAGCCAACGTGGGGCCATGATACATTTACATTTATATATATCATTTATTAACACTTTCTATAATGTATATATGGCGACCAACGTAGTGGGGCAAAACTTTTACATTTTTATGCTAATTAGATAAAAATTAGTTAACTATTTAATATTCAAATAGCTGTGTAATTAAAGGGAGGTATCTTCACCTTTAAGTACGTTTGAATAATTAATAAGTATAATTCACAAATAAATTTTGTCAAGTTTTGATTTATTTTTTTTTTCTCCACAAATAAGTCTCTTTAAAGTGCCAGGACAGATAAAGTAAATATGTCTGAGAATAAAGGTGAGGGTGAAAATCCTGAAAGTGGTACATATACCAAATATTTATTTGAAACGTACAGGGAACCACAAGGTATTTCCTCTGTGACAGATTCAGAAAAGACTCTACCTCTTGATGAGGATGAAAATATAAATGAAAATGTAAAAATTGAAATGAAAGAAATGCCAGGCGGAGACAGATTCGATTTCCTATTTGAAAAACTTTTCTGTAAGTTGGAATGTGACAAGATAGAAATGAAAGAAGAAATGAATAAGAAGTTTGATGAGAAGTTTGAAGAAAATAAAGAAGAAATGGAAAGGAACAAAAGGGAAATGAAAACTGAAATAAATAAGAAGTTAGACGAAAATAAAGCTGAGATGAAAGAAGAGATGAATAGAAATAAAATAGAGATACAAACTATGGTAAAGTCGATGAATGAGAAGATTGACGAAAGGATAAAAGCTTGTAGAATGGAAATGTCTGCAATGAACAATAAATTAAAAGAAGATGTGAAACAAAGCACGACACAGATCAATGAAAAAATTGAAGCAAATGAAAAGAAGTGCAAGGATAGCAGTAATTTTTTAATAGATGAAATGAATCAGAGGGCCGGCGTAGCAAGAGAAAATTTTAGACAGATAGAAGAAAGGATTGGAGGACAAGATGAGAAAATACAATTCTTGGAACTGAAGGTGGACAGTAGTGCCATGTCAGTTCAGAAAGATGTTCAAAATTTGACAAGCAAGTTTGAGGACTGTAGAGTTAAATATGGAACATGCACAGATTCACTTTTAAAATTACAGGATATGACATTAAATTGTCAAGACACGATTAAGAATTTGAAAACAAGAGTTGAACAAGGTACAATTACACCTTGTGTTGTACCGCAACAGATATCAATTGGTACGGAAAATATACCAAAATTTTCTGGGTATAACAAAGACAATCCTATGGCATTTCTTAAAACCATTAAGACGTATATTCGTGGTATTCATGATGATATGTCAAAATTACATTTCATGAGAGGGTGTCTTAGAGATTATGCACTACTATGGTATGATATGGTAATTGATGAGGTACAGACGTACGAAGAATTAGAAAATATGTTTATTAGACAGTACTGGGGACAAACTCAGCAAAGGCGCATCAGACATGACCTTACCTTTGGAAAATATCGTTCCATCACGTCTAGGGAGAACTATGTTATTCGGAAATATTCCTTCTTGAAGCATATACAACCTGTGATCCAGGAGTGTGACATTGTTACACAATTAGCTAATCACTTCGAGCATGAGGTAGTACAAGCAGTTGCTTTACAGGGTATAGACACCGTTGAGCAACTCTTGGAATTGGTAAAGCGTCTGGACGACGTGGAAGATAGGAGTGTGTCTCAAAATAGAAATGGATATAAAGCAGGTAACAATGGTAACCACTATGATGCTCAGCAAAAATATAATGGTAATTACCACAATAACCAACAAAGATACAATGGTAATCGGTATCAGAATAATAGTTACCAGAGAGGAAAAGTGGAAAATGGTAACAATAAGAATATGAGTAATAATAGTAGTAGTAATGATAATAATAATAATTGGAGACAGGAGGGTCATGTAGGAAGGAAATATGGAAAAAATGAAACAGAAGATACCCGAGGATTTAATAACGTAATAATAGAAAGAAAAGAAGATAGAGGAGAAGCCGTAACAAGAGATGCGTCAAAAGGAGCAATAAAGAAAGACCTGGATTTTTGGTAGGTCCAACCAAAGGGAAAAAGAAGAAACAACAAAACAAGAGAAATTTTATAGATTTAAGTAATATAACCACTGAATTTCCACTGGTAGATGTTAAAGTAGGGGATGTATATGGGGTAGCTGTAATAGATAGTGAATTAGAATTGTCACTTTTAGATGGGGGATTATTTGATAAAAGGTTTGAAAAATTAGGTTTTTACAAGCAAGATAATGTATTTTGTATAAATATAGAGATGGGTGATGTAGAACTTGTAACACAATTTATTGTTACACCAAGATTAAAATATTGCTGCGTACTTGGGATGGATTTTTTGAGTCTATATACATCGAAATTGGAAAGGGAAAATAGAACCCTTCACAATAGTAAAGTAAACATATCTTGGGACAAAGGCGCTCAAGATGATAAAATATTAGTTAATAATTCAATCATTGATAATTTTGATAGGGACCTCACTTTAAAAATAAATAATGATAGTTTGATTGACAAGGATAAAGGTTCACACCATGTGGATGATCTTCAAAGGAAAGAGTCCATGTTTGCCACGGGTGACATAAATAATAAATGTACACACCATGTGGAGGGTCTTCAAAAGAAAGACGCCACGAAATATATGGGTGACATAATAAATAAATGTTCACACCGGGAAATAAATATGGGTGACAAAAATTTGATTTGCAACAAACAGATTAATAATGATAATGTGAGTGATCCTTTGACAAAAGATGTTAAATTATTTAATGGTAATATAGATTTAACAGTAGGCTATATAAGTTGTATTAAAACAGAAACGACTCGTCCATTTTCCCAGTACAAAGTAAGTGTAAAATTTAAAATTAAAAGTTTGTTAAAAGATGAAATTATTGAAAATTTAGTATATAATTTAATGAACCCCATCACAGTAGTAATTAAGGAATATTTAGATTATTTAGAAAATATTGAGAATAATAAATTAAGTTTATGTTTATTTCACTCAATAAAACAACAGCTACAACTCCCCAAATTAATAGAAACATTATTGTTAATAAGTACTAATGCAAAGTGGTTTGTAAACGTTAATTCTCTTTGGTTGGTACAGCTATATAAATGTTTCGTGAAATTATATCCAATAGTGGTAAATTTATTAGTGAATTTAAATAAAATTGTTCATAAGGAACAAAATATTTTACATTATGGGTATGTAAAGCCCGTACAGCACATATTAAACCCACATGATGAAAATGTGTCACATCATGTGAATGATAAAATGATTTTAGGAATGAGTGTGAAATCTAAATGGATTCATGAGAGAATAGAGGCTTTGGATGCAGTTGAAAAGTACCCACAGCCCAGATATTTAAAAATGTTAAGAAGTTTTCCCAAAATAGTGGACTACAATTGCCACTTCATTTTAAGGGAACTCAATAATCAAATTATAATATTTGTGATACCAATGAAAGGTGTAAAATTTAAAGAATTTGAATACACTTTTGTATATATAGATATAGGTAGTATAATTATTTTAAGTGTTTTAAATGTTATTTGTTTAAACTTTCTCGTCATGAAAGGGGTAAAGTTTAAAATAAACTCCAAGAGTTTTGCATATTTACTCCTGATTTGTATATAAATATAGAATGAGCATATTATAGGGAACTTTCATGTCTCTATGCTTTATATCAATAATATTGTAAATAATGTATAAGTATATTAACTGGTATTTATGGGAAATCTTGAATTTATACCATTGGCATTAGCGATTCTCGCTTATAAATCGCAGATATTCCCATAGGGATATTTATGCAGTGATCTTGAATAAATAATAATATGTAAATAAATAAGTATAATCAAGATCACTTTAAGATTTTATTTAAATTAATTTTACTTTATTCATTTTTACCATAATGTGTATATAAATATTCACTATATCAATAATTTACGAAAACTTTATTTTTATTTAAGTAAAACAATAAAAGAATCTTAGTAAAATTTTTATAAAGTCATAATATTAAGTTACGCATTGAATGTTACGTTTCAATTATGAGAAGGTGTTTCTCGCCCGAAGAATACTGACACCGGCGAAGATCGACCGTGTGGCCGGTGAAAAACAACATTATTCGTCAGATGCACGTATGAGTCATAAACGTATAGACGAATTTATATTCACATGTTTGTTTACCTTTTTCAAGGATTATTAATACGCTGTTTCCCCAAGTGACCGATAAGAGCAGCACCGTCGATATACAATTTTGGAGGTGGATTCGTGTATGCCGAAAGTTGCCGTATGTTTTTATAAAGAAAATTAGGCATAAAAGAGCGGACGGATAAAATTTCCGGGACAGCTTGGTGAAAACCGCTCTCTTTAACAAGTCTAAAAGTAGGTGATAAACCACTCCCTCCTTCTTTTAAAAAGGATTACTTTTAAATCCGGACTTAGAATAATTTTTGAGATTTTCGACACATAAAATTTTAACAAGATTCAACACTTATAATATTTTTATTTTTAACATGCAGCGCGTATCACATTGAGATGTCTAGATATGCTTGAATAATTACTTATGTATGAGATAATTTTATTTATGAATTCGGTTTTTGAATTTATTTAATTTCATTTTATTTTTTTTTCCTAGAGTGTTTTGTTTTGCATGTAGGGGTACTATGCCATACATTATGACAAAACTTTCTAGTAATTGTAATGATAACTTTGGATAGCATAATCATTTCATTTTCGTATAATTTACTTTTCTTTTAAATTTATTTATCCTACAAAAGGTATTTGAAATTAATAATTTTGTTTTATGTGTATATAGGTTATATATAAGTGAATCAATTTTTCATTAAAATTTATTATGGATGAGTTTGAAACCATGTACGAAGAGTTAAGGTGATTAGACAATATTTGTTATAAATGTGTGTATAGTGGCGTACCAAATTCTTTGTTTGTAGTGGTGTTTTTGTATTGGAATTTCACGAGAAAGGTAAAATTTATTTTCTTTAATGTATATATATTATTTCTTTTGATATGTGTATCAAGTATATTTTTGTTGTATGTGGGTGTTCAATATTAACGTGTTGAATAATACATCAGGAATGTGTGAAATGAATTATGTCATTATTTAATTCATAGCGTGGAGTCCTGGTGAATTTGAAAGACACGAATTGGTCTTGGTGGTACTGCGTTTGGGAGCGAGAAAAGGCACCAGGCAGAACTAATCAGGGCTGAGTTAATTTATTGAATACGCAGAGACATTATTTTATTTCATTTTATTTATTTAATTTAAAATTTATATATTCCTTAAGGAGTGTGCACATTGTGATGTATGTTCGGGTTGCGTCCGACGAGTTGAAAAAGACATGCTCGTAGGGTGGAACTTTGGGATACTCATCTGTGTGAATTTGTTATCTGATGGTACTGTGTTGGGAGCGAGAAAAGGCGCCGGACAGGACTAATTAGGGCAAAGCCATATCCTTAATGTTTATATTTTGTTAGCAAATAGTAGACCGCACAATTTTTTTTTTTGTTGTTATTTATATTCCAGTACAATTCATCACGGGTAATTTATTTTATTTTTGATTGTTTACATGTATCTATGACAAATATAATTCATAATAATCACGTTCACATTTTTAGACATAAGCTTTTCACGACATTATGACTTCATTTATTTTTATTTCTTATAATATTTTATTGATTATGATGTATCAATCTGAATAATGATTGAATTGTTGATTCTTTGTATGTAAATATTTGTATACTAAAACTTTTGAATATGTTTAAAATTATTTTATTTTAATAAATTAGATGTTAAGATTTATTTTGTATTTTATTTTCTTTACCTGACCTGGAGATAATTAAAGAGCAGGAGAATCAACTCATATTTTCTGCCCCTGAGAGAATTATTTATTTTCAAACTGAGCTAGTTGCATGTAAATGTTTTGCTTAACCTACTTTTCAGCAGAAAATTCACCGTATCTTAGTCTAGCATAAGGCCTAGCACTAGGATGCGTGCTTGACTCTCAGTTGCGCATTAATTAAGTAAATTAAATTTATTTCATTTATATATAAATTTGTAAGAGTCACAGCAATATGCACAATTTATTCCCATGATTTTATATTTAACCATATTTAACAGCTTCAAAATGTTCATTCAACTATTATTTCCAATATAAATTTAACACTTTTCGGAACATTGAATGAAGATACTGGTCTCTTGCTCATATTTAACTACAGAAAAGTGTTCAAGTTATGCATTTTTGTATTAACTTAACGCTTTTTTTCTATCAGTGTACTTTGCAGTGTCTTTTATTCTTTTTATTGTTGTTGCATAAAATAAACGGCACAGACTCTATAATGTCATCGAACATTTTAAGACATCCAGATTCGAATGTACCCGTGACCTGCTAAAGGAAAACGTACATAAAAAAGCAGAAAGTATCTGGAGAGTACCATATAAATCATAAAGGTGCTGCTAAACCGGCTAGGTCTACAGGGGTAACATGCAGGTAAACTTACATTGATTCCAAGGTAATTAATACTCTCTAATTAATATTTTTTGATGCAGATGCAAACGCTACAAATGCTTTGAAAAGATTGAATTTAACGATCGTCTAAACATATTGCAAAAATTCAATTCGTTGTCTTCAAAGAATGAACAGGACAGCTACCTAGCGGGTCTTATTTCATTCAAAAAGGTAAAAGAAAGACCTAGACGTAATCAAAACGACGATGATGACGGGCGATCTTTCGACCATTCTGTAGCTTTTTATTAAAAAATTAGATTACATGGAAAAGAAGAAGGCTTATGGCATACCGCGTTTTTGAGCTTGCATGGGATTACCAGAGGTCGATTGCGAAGAATACAAGATTCCATCAAAACTTCTGGATTAGCTCCTTGTGACAAGCGTGGAAAACATGACAATTGGCCTTCCAAAACACCAGATGAGATTTTGAATCTTATTCGGCTGCACATTAAGTCTTTTAGAGGGAGATAATCTCATTATTCACGCAGAGATAATCCCAACAAAGTCTATTTACCGGAAGAGTTAAGCGTTAAGAAAATGCATAAGATGTTTTTAAATTAAATTAGAATTAATGTTTCATATCCAATTTATTATAAAATATTTAAGAATGATTTTAATATCACATTTGGTGTACCAAGAAGTGATACGTGCGCTAAGTGCGACGACCTTATTCTAAAAATACAATCTGCTGACGATAATGCTATCAAAACTCAACTTATGACTGAAAAAGATCTTCACCTGCTAAAAGCAGGAAAGTTTACCCAGTTAAAGAGACATTACAAATCAGAAGCAAGAACAGGCAGATGCATGGCAGTATCATTTAACTTTCAACAAAATCGTCCTTTGCCGCGTATAAGAACCAGTGACGTATTTGTTAAAAGTCAGCTGTGGTACAATGTCTTTGGGATTCACAACATAGCTGATGATTCAGCTTCTATGTATATTTATACAGAAGATACTGCAAAAAAAGGTTCTAACGATGTCACATCCATGGTTTTATATTACCTTAATAATGAGGATATAGCACATAATAATCACCTTATTATATTTAGTGATGGATGTTCTGGTCAGAACAAAAATCATGTAATGGTATATTTCCAGTACATGGTGGTACATGTTTTAAAACTATTCAAAGAAATTCCTCACATATTTCCCATAAGAGGCCACTCTTTTCTGCCTAATGACCAGGATTTTGCTCTAATTGAGAAGAAAAGAAGAAACAAGAGCCCAGAAGTTCCAGGAGATTGGGATTTATTAATAAAAGAATCGAGAGAAAAACCATCTCCATTTAACGTCGTCAATATGAGTCAAGAAATGTTTTTTGATATGCAAAGCGCATGTTTTCCTTACTTCTTAAAAAGTCCAACACCAAGTTTAAGTTTGAGACAAGCCCGTGTTATTGAAATATCGGCTGATTCTCAATATGTCAAAGTTCGAGAAACTTACACTGGCCCGTGGACGCACTGCGCCGTTCGAAATAAAAAACCTGTAGAAAATTTCATGGATTTGAAAACCTTGTATAATAAAAAACTTTCTATCAGTTCTGATAAAATAAAAAATATAACAACTCTGGCCACCTTCTTAAAAAAACCATAAAGTGTCTCGTTTTATCAATCATTTTCTGTAATAGAAGCCACCAACAATATTGACCTTGATGAAGATGATAACAGCGATGGACAAGAATAGAAAAAAATATTTGTATTAATTACTTTACATAATAAAACAAATTAATTAAAAATATCCTGATTTTTTATTAGCAAAAACATCCATTGTCAAAGCTCATTATTTGTTTTTCTTCCAAACTATATGTTTCATATTCATTATTAGTTTATTAAAATTCACGCAAAAATAAGGATATTTACTCATATTAGCGTAAAAGAAGTGATAAACCATATGATATTGGCATGGTAAAGTTTTTTTTGTTTTTTGGAAACACAGTAATTTTGACATTGGTTATTTTTGATAAAAACCCCTCAATTGGGTTAATATCATATTGTTCTAATTTGTATAATTATTATCCTGATTTACGAGGGCAAATGCCTTGGAAATCGAGAACATTTCAATACACTTTGTCCAGAGATTTATAAATTCCTTTCATATAAGGTGTAGTTGATGTTGGTAATCTGGGCAAAGGTAAAAACAAACCATATTATCACTTGAAAGTAGACCTTGAAATAACACATTATAATATAGACATTAGACATATTAACTTTAGAGAAATAAATATTACGGTTTAAATTAAACTAATACTTCAAAGCAGAACCAATTAATATATCATTATTTTTATAGCAGATTTTATAATAACTTTTTATTTAAGAAAGGATATCAAAAAATTGTTGATGGCTTTAACTATTCTTAGTGCTGAGTTACGTTTTGTGTATTCTCTGCGTTGGATCCTATTTCAATGGATTATTCAACGATAAACTTAATTAAAAAATGCAACACCGTACATGCCATAAGTTTCGTCTTTATTGTATGTTTAACTGTTTTTTATTAATCTAGTAGGTTTTGCCATTTATCCAAGTATCAGAAAAGTGACGTATTGTCAACATATCATTTGAAATTACTTTAACAGCAGCCAACAATGACGATAATCGTTTTCCAATAGAATTTTAGCAATGTTAATACTTTACTTTTGTTGTTCCTTATTTTCTAATTTATGTATTAAAGTCTTTTATGGTGGACATATTTCTATAGTTAGACAGAAAATGATTATCTACTTAATTCTTCAACAGCTAAGAGGCACTTTAATAAAGTACCTACCTTCAATAATAATAGTTCTTGTTTTGTAATGATATGGAACAAATATAATCGCACTAAATGTTAATAGAGACCAAAGGTAACAAATTTAGATACGTATCTAAATTAGTGGCTATGCATACGACTGTTCAAGTCTTCTCGGAAAATCATTCATTACTAACTGTTGGAGGCGAAAATGTATTATGATGTAAAATGTATTCACATCCAAAAGAATGGAGAGCAACTTATTAATGAAGTTATGAAGTAAACATTTGGTTACGTATATAACTTCCAGTGAATCTTGCAACAGATGACGATACACTATGACTATTTCATTTAACACATATTGTCCAATTTGCATATTACACAATAAAATATATTTGATGACGTTTAAATATCATATGGAAACGTAATCGCGAAATATTTATATCACTTATTTATATGTTCATAATTTGCATAAGTTCGGAAATCTATAAATACAGAATTATAAATGTTATACGCAAAAAATATGCAAAAGTTAGTATTACATATCTATCTAATTTGTTCTTCCCAAATAAAAACTTCTAATGTGAGTCACCAATAATACCTACTAAACAAATTATGCATATTTACTGTTATAATAGTATAGAATAACATTATTCTTAACGAATTATTTTTGTGGTAAGTTACTATATTTACTATATACGTAAGTGCTTCTTATAACTACTCTGATGCAAAACGATCTTTAAAGGTATTACAGTTGTTGATTAGTTATAGCAGAAGTTTATTAATAATTGAAAAACTAACACTCAGGTTGTCCTTTCTTCTGAATTAATAACTTCCTTCCTCTCGTTGCTCTGATATGAGATGGTCGCTTCATTTTCTATAGATTGCGAAAAAGCAATTCTAATTGCAGGCTCCACTCGAAGTCATTTTTCACCTTGTTTCCAATAAACTATGTTGAAAAATTAGCTTCTGATAAATAAATTTTATAATTACACGTTATGGTTTTATAACGAGGCTAGCTACCCAGTGAGCACACATACGTTAATTCAACGTCTTTTAGACGTTATTGTGTTGATATAACGTTATAATTCGAAAATTTTAACGTTTCTAATTAGTTGTATTATGACATCAATATTTTAACGTTTATGTGACGTTTTGTTAAAACCTATTACACCATATAGATCAAAAGGACACGTCAAAACAACGTTTGAAATTAACGTTGCCGACATGTTGAATTATAAAACATTTATAGGAAGGCTTATTTTAACGTTTCCTTTTTCAACGTTTTATACACGGTGGTGTACAACGCGATTATGTATTGTGAAGTAATTTTTAACGTTAGAATAACGTTTAAAAATATGGTTGTTAGGGTGTACAATTTTACAACGTTTTTATTGAGACATATTTTCATGTTGCTTGTCGACGTTTTATTTACGCTTTCATATAACTTTGTAATGTATTGTAAAGTGATTTTTTAGGTTAAACTGAAGAGTAATATTAACGTTGCTGCAGTCTCCATTTTTCAACGTTTTTTAGTAAGAAAAATTTCAACTTTGCGGTTACAACGTCTTCTAAACGTTTCCACAGAACGTAAGAATGTTTTGTACATTCAATTTTAACGTTAAAGAAACGATAAATATTGACGTATGAGTGCAATATTTTTCGAAATTTTTACTAGTGTATTTTGATATTTCTTTTCAACGTTTTACGAACGTTTACAAACAACCAAATTTTTAACGTTAAAATAGTGTTAAAATTAACGCAGTCAAACTAGAATCTTCCAATGTTTTTACTTCGACGTATTTCGATATTTTTTCAACGTTTATCTACGTTTGTAACATTGTATCTCCTATACTATCCTTTTTAATGTTAATTTAATAGCGTTTTTGTTAATACAGATTTTGATGATTGTTTCTTCACGCTTTAATTTTGCACGACAATATTCTATGTAAGAGTATAAGTTTTTTAAATTAAAAATCACCATGGATATCAAATGGAAGTTTTGAATTGAACATTAGAATTTTTCAAAATATTGCGTTCTCAATAAAGATATATAGACTCGATAGAAACCGACAGCTCTTTTTAGGTGTTCCTTACAACTTCCGATATACTCCAAAAACAAATAAATATGTATAAATCAACAGAATTCAGAAAGCTGATGTACAAAACTATTTATTGGCGCATTGTTTTTTTCCACAACTAACTGACTGGTTATATCTATCTCACTTGTATGTAGAAGTCCATTCCTCTCACACTACAGTACATTTAGTAGTTCTATATTATATCCTTTTATTCCTTGTGTATTAAGGATGTCTGAAGAATGGGATCAAGGTCAAACAGCAAGTACGCATGTGGTGAAAAAGTAGGCAAAAAGAGTTTGCAAGGTGGTATTTTAGGTCAGTGGTTGGTTCAGTTTTGATTTTCTCTAATATTTGTGACTGGTAACGTGATAATCTCTGGTTTAATACACGGTAAGTGGTTATGTTTTCAAACCAGTATTATTTTATTAAAAGATTTTAATGTTTTCGATGTAAAATACTGCACGTGTTCTATTTATAGGTATGTCTCGTTTACCGATTTCAACAAAGTTTAATATTATTTCGTGTACCTCAAGAATGAAAACAATTTTTTGGACGGTATAAATTTTTAGAAAATTTGGATAAAACCTCAAATTTTATGTATAACATAATGTGATGTATTTTTCTTTTTTTTTTCAAAACATTTATATTCAGTTAGTTAGTTATGTTTTTTATCGATATTTGTATTAATCTATGTAGTACCTTAGTTTGTTTATTGTTGTATACTTGTATATATTTTAAAAAGATAAATAATATTTTTTTATTTACAATTAATTTAAGTTTAATATTATTTCGTGTACCCCAAAAATGAAAACAATTTCCCTGGATTGTATAAATTTATAGAAAATTTGGATAAGAACCCAAATTTTATTTAGAACATGATGTGATGTGTATGATGTGTCATTTTATTATTGAAGTTATATAAAAGAAGTAATGGTGAGTATTTAGTTATCTAAATAAGACGTATTTGCTATGGTAACAATACCTAATAATCATGCACTACTTTGTAGTCTATAATTATTATTGCGACCATAAATATACGTTTTATTCAACATCCAGTAAACGTTTACGCTACGAGATGCTGCAACAAATGCGTAACATTTTTTTATGAGTTTCAATCAACACCTAATCGACGTTTTACAAAACATTTATAATAGATCGTCCAGTCTCGCCCGTAAGTCGCAGTTGTTTTAGGAGCAATTGCTACAACTATTCTCTCGCCCATGAGACGCCGCGCCAATCTATTATAAGTGTTCTGTAAAACGTCGATTAGGTGTTGATTGAAACTCATAAGAAACGTTTCACATTTGTTTGTTGAAACATTTCGTTATATAAACGTTGACTGGATGTTGAAAAAAAACGTCGATTTATGGTCAAATAAAATGTTTCAGAACAACGTGTTGGTAACGTTCAAAAAAACGTTTCTTTTACCTTTAATTGCAGCTCAAAAAGAAACGTTTGGAGATGCCATTATTTAAACGTTGTAAATGACGTTGAATATAACGCTATAAGTGACGTTGAATTGCAGTTTCAAGGAAACGTTATCAATTGGTTTGGCTTCACCGTTACTTAAACGTTGCAACTGACCTCGAATATAACGTTGAAGCTCGCGACATTTTTGCGTTTATTCAACGTCGAATAAAACGTTTTTTAGAACAAGGTTAACGTTTTTTCGACGTTATTGTGCTCACTGGGTAATGATATACAGAAACAATTTGGTCTCTCTTTCATGTATAGAAATTGTAAACTTTAATCGGAATAAAATTCAAGCAATTTTGTATTATCATACATTATGGTAATAATTTCTAAGAACAGATTGAAGATCCACATGTTCTCTTTTTGAATATCTTGATCACTTGAAAAATAATCCGGATGTTTGCCTTAGAGTTTCTTCGATTTGTTTAACAGACACATTACATTAGTTACATTTCAAACAAATTATCCTATTAAGTCATTTTGGTCTATGTGTGTTGTCCACAAGACAATTTTCTTTTCAAACATTTTTATGTGTGATGAAACAAATTATTTTCAAAACTTTGCTGATTTAGATTTACATTATTAAATAACGAAAGGACAATAACTATTTACTTTTAGCCATTGGTTATGTTGGTTACCCAATGGTGATATACCTAAATGTTTTTTTAGACAAAATCTGGCACTCTTGGAAGAATTAAGCAGGCCTGAATGTATTTTTATGATATGCGAAGATTTTAATATTTACTTCAATAAAAATGATAGAATCCCGAAAGAATTGTCAATTTTTCAGTAGGGTTACTGTCTAATGATTTACTTGATAACGTATGTTCTAATCTGGTGGATGAATATACTAACACCTAGGTAGATGAATAATTAGTAATTACTGTTCTTTTCATTTTCATTTTGATAGACTATTTCAGAAATTTATAGACATAAGCTAGAAGCACATATCGTTGACCATTGTTTCACTTGCAGCTATATTTTATTGTCGCTTAGAATTTTGAAATCTCAAAACTGACATACTCTATTAACAGTATAATATGTAGGGGAACCCGGGGCGGAATGGGGTACCAAGTTGAAATTTTTTTTTAAAAATGAGAAAGGCTTTATAATGACAGCTGAAATACATTTTATGAACTCACTGTAGTGTTGTTAACATTATTGCACAATTAATTTGAAACAAATATAAAACTTTTTTTTTACATAATAAAACATAAAACAGTGTCAAGTGCCCCGTTCTGCCCCGGGTATGGGGCACAACGGGGTAGTCGTTACAAAACTTAAAAAAAAAACAAAAAATATCATTTGGCTTAGTATTCATTAAGGTTAATCTGATTCACACAGTTCACACACAAGTATAGCTTCATCGTCCTCGCTGTCCACTCCGGCACAGGAATTGTGGGCCCATTTCCCACACACTGAACACGCAACCCAACCCTCATTTGACTTTGAGTAGAACTCGTTGCAGTATAAACACTCACAGCCTGAGCATTCATCAGAATCACACTCGTTATTTTCGGTTTGTTTCTTTGGCTTCTTAATGTTTTTATTTTTCTTCAGACACTGTCCTTTAGTTTTTCCAATCTTATCTTTGTTTTCTTTTTTAAAAAGCCTTAGTTTTGCTCTTTCTTCTTTGGCGATCCTCTTTTCTTCTTTCTCTTTTATAGCAGTCTCTAACTCTCTTTTGTACGGCGAATCTGTTAAGACAGCAGTCCTCCCTCTTTTTCGATTAGTTCTTCTTGTTCTTCCTTTGACTTTAGGGAGAGGCATTAGAATTTCAGGTGAAACAGGAAATGCTGAGTCAGCCTTCTTAGTTGACATCCATGAGCATCCAGGTGTGACATTAATGTTCTCAACAAATAGGACCTTTTTAGCTGGTGTACCATTAATATCATGGGTAGAAACCTCACTATTATCACCTTAATCACCCAATGTTGATGCATCGTTCTCTTCACCAGGCAAGATAGACGAAGACGATTCCAATTGTCCATTTTCAGATGAGACAGTCTCTTGCGTTGAAGGTACAGTTTGTTCGATGTCAGTCACATCCGCGGGGAGAAAATCAGACTCAATGAAAACAGATCGATCAGTGGGCCAAATCCCTGTAGCTTGAAATCCATTAATGGCTGTCTTCATAGTCGCGCTTTGAATAAAGGCTGATCCAAAAAGAGTTGAAATTTGAAACAACGTTACGACTTTCCCTGGATTCATACGTAGCCACTTTCGAAGCTCTTCAGTGTAATGAACACTTAAAGGCTTCATGAAGGACACGTCAAGTGGCTGAAGTCTGTGAGAACAGTGCGGTGGTAAACACAGCAATGATACGCCATTCTTTCTCGCATAGTCTATAACCTCAAGGTTCTTTGTGTGTGTTGAGTGTCCGTCTAAAATGAGAAGAACCGGGAATTCCTTTGATGCCTTAGAAAATGCTACAAACTTTTTAAACCATATCAAAAACAACTCTGCAGTCATCCATCCAGTGCTGTGCACTTCAGCCCAACTCCCTGGAGGTAATCCCAGCTCAAACTCTTTCTGCATTTTTTTCCTTGGAAAAATTAACATCGGTGGCATGTATGCTCCACTAGGAGACATGCAAATAAGGCAAGTTACGGTTTCACCTCTTTCGGCCGAGGTTAATGAACCGACTTGTCGCTTGCCCTTACAAGCAATGATTTTAGAATTATTCTTGGGATTTACTGAAACCCCAGTTTCATCACAATTAAATATTTGCGAAGCTGTAAGTTTGTACTTATCTACCAAATTTGTAAGCAACGAAAAGAAATTATCAACTGCTACTTTGTTAAATCCCATAGCCCTTGTGCCAGATGTTGACTCAGGTTGACGAATTGAAAGAGAAGGATTTCTCTTTAAAAATCCATTGGCCCAATCTTGGCCAGCCATTTGATTTTTAAATCTGTGATCTATTCCATTTCTTACCGCTAATTGATACGCGAGAGTACGTAAGTCTTTCATTGTCAAACCGAATAATCGTGCTTCCATAGTTTTCAGGTAGTTTACTAGCTCATGTTCCTGCTCTTGGGTAAACACTGCTTGGAATTTTCCAGCAGTCTTGTCAATACAGTGCTCAGGATTTTCCCTTTTTTTCTTCACATATCGTTCCAGCGTAGTTTGGGGAACATTGAATTGAACTGAAGCCTTTACATAACCCAATTGTCCAGAAATCACCGCTTCAACAGCATTACTCATCGACTCGATTGACCAGGACTGCCTATTTGTCTTTCTTTCATATACTCGAACCATCTGGAATTGAAATGCAAAATGTTACGAACTTCATAAAAACAATCTATCAGACCAAAATAGTACGGGGCAGAACGGGGTACTACCCCATTCTACCCCACCCGTTCCGCCCCAGGAACACGATTTTGTTCACAGAGGTTACGCTACTCGAAAACAACGTGTAAAGAAACGATGTTCTGGACTAAACTAAAGCCCATTGAACGTATTACAAGTATTGCTAACTACCTTTGTAATAGAACCAAGTGTGTATATCTTACCTTGATTAATAAATCATCACCATTTGCAATACTGGAGCAAAAACTTACACAGTGGTATCTTCACATACAAAACAGCAAGGAAACTAGGCAAACATGGCTGCCCGTGTTGAGCCGCACTAAACTGAAGTAGTTCCACTTGTTGCCGCTTAGCGGCATCATCATCTTGATATTAAAAAAAACGATCTCCATTCCGCCCCGCTACCCCGTTCTGCCCCGGGTTCCCCTATTATGATTATTTCGTTACTATCATTTCTTCTTATTTGTTTTAGTTGGAATCACTCAGTTGATAATTACTAAATTGGTCATCTTTATTATTGTTACTTAAAGTCAAATCATATTATCTCATCGACGCAAGTGTAAAAAATATTAGGCTAAAACCCAAAGGAATAGTGTTATATCTTGGAATCCACGTATGCCAATCAGAAGCTTCAATTCTAAGAATTGCATTGAACGAGTCTTTAAATTACATTTACTAATCATCTTTTGAAAAGCTCTGAAGTTAGCTGATCAATATCAGCTTAAAAGGCATTACGATTACTGAAATGAAAACGGCCACAAAAATATTGTTATTAATTTACAATATTGCTTTTTATTTTCTCTAAATTAGACTTATAATAGTGTTACTATTAGTTTAAAATTTACTATGACTTAATTTTAGAATCTCTCTTCTTTACAGTTTATTCCTTCCTATATTTAGCAATTCTTATTGAAACTTAATGTAAAGTAAAACCTGCTTGTAATGATTAATTTTAAATTAATTCATAAATATACGTTTCCTTATGGGTATGATCGTGTTGTTGATTTTTGAATTATGAAATCATTTTAATATATATATGGCTAACTAGTGGTTAATTAAGTATTAATACATATTTATGGTATAAATTTAATTACAGATAAGAATTTATACTATATGCGATAATCACATATTAATAGACAAATTGCCCATGTACATTGTTAGTATAAATTAAACGCTGTTGCAGTTCGTTCCTACAATTACATTAGGTAACTGTTTGGTTAACAAAAATTAACAAGAAATATCTATTAAAGGCCAGAATTCTATTAATGGTGACTTTTCATACGAATTAAGAACATGTTTGATTGTGCCACAATAATACAAGATACCTACAGGAATTGCTAATTGTTGCAGAATTTAATTCTATATCATATTCAGAAAATATTGCCTTTATGAAGTCTTTCTATAACATTCAGAATCTATACATTTCTAAATGTCTGAATATATATGTATTGAAATACTTCAGGTATTTTTATATAACTATTGTTAATATCTGACGCAATGTATTTTATTGTTTAATTTGCTAATTTTACTGTAGCACTTCCTTGATCACAATCCACGCACCTGCATTTTAACAAAGCTACTGATTCTTATATTGACTGGAGTAAAAACAATCATTTAAGTGCCCAGTAACTTAAATTTTCTTCGGATATCAATTTTCGCCTAAACTAAAACCACCTAAACCATAGTCGAGCATAAATGCTTTGTATCAATGACTGACAATGGGCCCTACATATTAACTATGGTCGACTCGATTCTAACCATCTAATATTACATATTACGTAACGGTTTTAAATACACATTCCCTAATTTATAATTGCTTTTAGTTACATTGTAGTCTTTACCTAACACACTAATATGAAGACCTGCTATCAACAATTATGTTTAGTCTATCGAAATAATAGCTGCAAATGTGTGTATCAAATATATATTTATGACAACTGTCATATATATGTTCTAAGTTAATTGCCCTATAAATATCATTAACCTAATCTAAGCTTGCCACTTTATTATCTAGTACTGTGATCAATCTCAAAATATTCGAATTTCTACAGATATTTTACATTGATATTCTTTCCTCAACAATGGAAAATAGCTTTTGTTGTGCCACTATTTAAATCCGGCGATCGCTCAGATGTTCGTAATTATCGCCCGGTCTGTGCCTTGCCGGCTCTGGGAAAGGCGCTTGAATCGATTGTCGCCGACAAAATTATGTCAACCTTCTCGAGAATTATTATTCCTGAACAGCATGGCTTTATTCAGGGTCGGGGTACGGAGAGTAATCTACTTGTATACCACCACTTCATATGTGAAGCCCTGGAGGATGGGTCTCAGGTCGACTCCGTTTACACGGATTTCAGTAAAGCGTTTGATCGCGTTGACCACGACCTTCTTCTTTGGAAGCTCGAGGCGTATGGCATTTCCGGATCGCTTCTATCTTGGTTCCGATCGTACTTGCTAGACCGTATTCAGGTCGTGCGCATTGGTTCTAGTACATCAAGTCCTGTTCCTGTCAGCTCTGGGGTGCCACAGGGTAGTTACTTAGGCCCAATCCTATTCTTTCACTTTATTAATTATATCAATCTTCGCATTACTTTTTTGTAGATTTCTCCTTTTTGCCGATGACTTGAAGTTGTTCACTGTTATTTCTTCACCATCCGACTGCTTCAAGCTTCAGGCTGACATTGACGGTGTCACCACCTGGTCTAGGGAGAACAATATGTCATTAAATGTCCAAAAATGTAAATTCATTACCTTCAGTAGGAAAAAACTGAACATTTGTCATAACTATATTATCAATGGCATTGCTCTGAAGCGTGTAGGATACATCAAAGATTTGGGGTTTACATTTGATTTCTCCCTTACATTCCGTCTGCACGTTGATCATATCACATGCAGAGCGAATAAGTTATGTGGCTTTATTCGGAGGCAGACTCAGGATTTTTCCAATGTCATCGGAATAATTTCTTTGCATCAGTCTCTGGTGCGTTCCATTCTTGAGTATTGCTCCATTATTTGGAACCCGCACACAGCTATACAGTTGGATAGGATTGAGCGTGTACAACGTAAATTTGTAAATTACATTCTCCATAAACTTAAATTAGACAAGGAATTGTATACATACGCTGAACTGTTGTCATTGTTTGTCTTTCGTGTACCGTCGATTGCTACAAGGAATGATAATCTGTTCTATTTAAAATAACAGTGGATATTTTTAACATAACTTACGCTGAGTTCAGTAAGCAAATAAAACTACTAATTATATGATGCTAATATAAATTAAAATTTGGTGATTTCACCTGTATTAGAAGTGTTGTAAAGTGTAACAGAAAGTTCAAAAACTTCAATTCGTCGCCGGTCACAGCAATTGGCCATCTCAAGATCATTTCTGCAACGAATTTTAACCAAAGACCTACGGCTACAAGCATACAGGATGCAGTTAACACAAGAATTGAAGCCAAGGGACCATCAACACCGCCGTATCTTTGCAAATTGGATTTTGGAGCAAACAGAACTTGATAACGAATTTGAAAAGCGAATCATATTCAGCGACGAAGCCAATTTTCACCAAGGGGGTTACGTAAATAAACAAAACTGCCGCATTTGGGGTATCCCAAATCCTCGAGAGATTATTGAAAAACCCATGCACCCACTACATGTCACCGTATGGTGTGGTTTCTCGACCAATGGTGTTCATGGACCTCACTTTTTTGAAAATTAGAATGGAGAAGCAGTAACTGTTAACGGGGAGCGGTATCGACAGATGTTGAATAACTTTCTATGGCCTCGTTTGGAAGATATGGACTTCAACAATCTTTTTTTTTCAACAAGATGGGGCTACTTGCCACACTGCCAGATAAACTCTAAATTTACTGCAGGAGAAATTCCCTGGTCCTGTGATTTCTCGTAATGGTGACGTGGATTGGCCTGCAAGATTCTGCGACTTAACACCGCTGGACTTTTTCCTTTGGGGTTTCCTTAAGGATCAAGTATACACAAATAATCCACAGACAATTGATGAATTAAAAAATAACATTCGTGCGGCTATTGCCGAAATTAACTTACATATGTGTGATACAGTCATCGAAAATTTTAAGAAAAGAATCACTATGTGCAGACGGAGTCGCGGTGGACATTTATCCGATATCTTGTTCCACGTATAATTTTAAGGTTTCCGCTTTATATTTCTGTTAATAAATCGCTGAATTTCTAAACACTACGCATGTTATTTGAACTTGAAATCCCTAAGTTCCCGTTGGGACACCTATACATATCCGTGAAGTATATAACTCTATTTATAAAAACCTTACCTGTTGATGATTATGTGAAGCATGTTTACTTTTTCGATAAGAATCAAATTAATTTAAATTTCATTTATTTTAACTAATATTAATATTAATAACAGTAATTACAAATATTTTGAAACTGTAATACATTTATGTACATAGCAACAAGTTCATAAATAAGTATATAAAAAGAAACCTGTTTCAAGAGGTGACTATGTAAGGACTGACGCAGCACTAGATTACAAAAAAGAACAACATACCATTTGCAATAATTATATAAAATCTTGTATGTGTAAAAAAATAAACTAATGTTTATTTCTTGTTTTAATGTAGCAGGGTTAGTGACATAAGATCGCAGCAGTGACTGGTACAAGCGGTTTTACCTAGAATTGTTTACAATTTTTTATTACTATACACACTTCAATAATCAAATGGAAATTATTAACGGATTAAACTAAAAAAAAACCTTAAATTAAAAAATTAATGACCGGTTACAATTTGCTTTCATAAACAACAAAACAAAGTATTTCTTACAAAGAGCGTGTACCAGACTAAATTATTATTATTATTAACACCTACGTAATGAAATCTATATGAACATACTTTAAATGTAAATGCTGGAATTTTTCCACTTACTTTTGTCCACGCTCTTAGATGGCAATATTGCATATATATTATTGTGATTTTTAAGACCTGTAGAAAAAATGATAGGTTTTTGATGAAAATGTCAATAATTTGTAGACTCCCCAGAAACTTTGAAGCTCTTTTAGCTGCCAGAACATTGCTTAGGTTATGCTCATACATTTAAATTGTCCCCAAATACATAATAGGTAATAAATTATATTCTATTTTAAAAACCTTCCTCCTTCTCAATCACGATTGAAATTTGGAAATATGAAAAGCCTTACATTCATTCAAATAGACTTCAGAGTAACCTCCTATTCAGATGCAATAAAGTAATTTTTTTCTCCACACACACCACCTTACTACAGAACATCCCAAAGTGGTGAATGTTGTAGCATATCTCGGAGGTTCTTCACGCGAAGTACCATAACGGTCACTTCAACAACACATAGGCGTTAATAAAATGACCACCGCCCGAACCTACACATGTTCATTAATATATATCTGTACGTCAAACAAAGTTACAGATGAAAACAAAACATTTTATATCTCAAAACAAGAACAACATGAACCAATTTCCCAGTAATATTTCAAGGAAGAACGCAAAATTTTAGTCTGCTACTAAGCTGAAAGCTGACAGTAGTATATGCAAGGTGAGTTATAAGCTCGTTTGATTGCTCTTTTGTGTTTCAAATAAAAGAAAAAACAATTAGTGGAAGATTAATGGTTTCTTGGGGCACATATTCTAAAAATAGCTTTAGCTCTGACACCGGAAATGTATTAAGCTTTTTTTTAATGGTTTTTAGTTGCCTAACTGCCATATATTTACGCAGACTTATACAATTTACATACATCGTACTAACTTTACTGTTGTTAAGTTATATAAATAATTTCACAATTTACATTTGAGATAATTCTTGTTACGTTGTTCACTCTGTTTAACTCCATTTTACATTGCATCTCATATTGATATTTCGTGTGACTTTTTGTTTTTGATATTGATTCTATTCATTGTGTATGTTAACATGGTAATTTTCTATCAAATGGGTTTGAATAATTCAGTACCAATTCTATATGTAACCGCATACAACCTCTCTTAACAAGAGATACTTTGAATTTTAATGATTGTGAGTATTCTATATGCATATATTACTATTGGAGATGGATTTAATTTTGTATAGACTTACTAATAAGAACATTTTATAGTGCTATCTTGCATTTGCTTAGATTCTAGGCTGAGGATGACATACAAATGTCGAAACTAGTTCTTAGAGTACATTATAAATTAATATTGTAAAGATTAAAAGAGAAACCTTTATCGTTTATGTTTTCCATTTTTTTTAATGTTTCTCCCTATATATATTATTAATATTTTTTTATATATTTTTAAATTTTCTAGTACTGCCTATTCAACTCTTCTTATTCAAAATTGAGCCAA
The DNA here is from genome assembly GCA_963170755.1 of Amphimallon solstitiale. NCBI lineage: Eukaryota > Metazoa > Arthropoda > Insecta > Coleoptera > Scarabaeidae > Amphimallon > Amphimallon solstitiale. The sequence continues at coordinate 27,598,201 of OY720678.1, forward strand.
AAGTTAATTTTCTTTTTGAAATTTTTGATCAAAACATGCTTTGAAAAACCATATTCGCAATTTTGGTGGAGCGTATAGCTAAGAAAATTCTGCATCATTTGGTATAAGTTGCACTCGACAGTAATTCAAAGCCTACTTCCCGAAATTTTCACACACCGAAATAGTATATTAAAATACAAGTTTCATAAGACACGATTTTTGCGCACGCGTTCAAGTTTAGAAAACGAGCCGCTAGCCGAGTTTTCTAAAGAACAAGTGCGCAAAATGTCTTATGAAACGTGTATTTTATACTATTTTTTCTATTTCGGTTATTAAAAGTTCAAAAAAGTTTAAAATAAGAGACATGTTTTGTTCGAATATTTTAGAAATTTTGCTTTTTTGAAGTTGGTTACTCTGATTTTTAAGTAGAACGTTTTAAATATTTGAATATCGGTGGTGCTATATGTAATTGTGTTTAAAATTCAGATTGATTTATACAATAAATTATTTCAAATTATCAACAAAAAGGACGAAATAAATAACTGTACGCCCCCAGAGATTCGCAAAATAGCAGAAGACAATTTACAAAATCTTTCGTCCACAAACTCTCTACATATTTATCAAAACAAACTTTTATAACAGTTGTACTATTCAACATGGTAAGTAAATGTCAATGGTAGCATGCGAAAACTTATCATCCAACTCTGCTTAACAATTTATATTGCTAATTAGTAAGTGAAATGTTAGCATGTGTGCTTTTTATTCTTTGTACAATTTTATTGCACATTTTTGTTACTTTAAAGGCTTATATTTTGACATTTAAATACGATTTGGTTCCATTTTTTTTGTTACCAACTTCAAAAAAATAAAATTAGCGTGCGATAAAGTAATACTTTATGCAACCAAAACGGGTGTCGTAAAGTGAACTTTATAGCACCGGAATAGAAAAACTTATTTTTTCTCCTTTTTCATTCTCTTTAATTTTTGTTAATAGTGTCCTAGCCCTATTTTTTGTAATTTATGAGATAAATACTGTAGGAGCAAATATCAGTCACACGAGCGCTGCTGTTGGTTGAAAAAATTTTTAGGTGAAATATTCGTTCAACCAATGGGAGGTAACTGTCAAACAAAGTCGGTAAAAATTTATGACAAATTTGTGTAAGCATCTCTATTCGTTATCAATAAAATGAATTACTTTCATGAAGAGTTAATAGATATGATTTACATTTTGGGTGAACCTGAAGGAAATTCTTTGCTAACATCTAGACTTTATGCACAGCGATACCGTTGTAGAAGGTATCCAAGGCCAGAGGCCTCTGAAAGTGTCAAGATACTTTCAAGGGCATCTGGCGCCTTCTATCAGGGGTATCTATAACGATTCGAGAGGACTGAAAGTATAAAATATCAAAAAAAAACAGACAAAAACTGGGGAGGACAATGAGTTTATGGTAATAGCAAGAATAGTCAGACTCCCATATTAGTACTGGGAAAGTTAGTCGTCAGCTAGAGATATGTCAAACTGCAGTATACCGAGTGACTAGGAAAAACATATTTTATTCATATTATATAAATTAAGACAGGAGTTAGATGAAAGAGATTTTTGGAATCGCTTACACTTTTTTCAACAGTAGATGAATTAGAAGAACAGCCTGACTTTCTCAATTTTTTGTTGTTTACAGACGTGGCCACCTCTTTCATAAAAATGGATACTTTAAACGTCATAATTTTCACACAAAACTCTCACTTTATCAGACCTGCAAACTTTCAGAATCGTTGGTCATTAAATGTCTGGGGGGAATAGTAGGTTGCATATTTGGACCTTATTTAATTGATAGAAGTGTTAATGGAAAAGAGTATCTTCGTTTTATATGTGGTATCAACATGACGGAGCCCCAGCACACAATAGTCATCAAATTCGTGAATATGTAGATCAGGATCATAAATTTAGGCTTCTTTTGTGGCGATACCTAAAAGATCTGATACGTATGAGCACAAATGATGAATCCCGTAGTGGACGTCCAAAAACTGTTACTGTTCCGGAAATGATTGAAAAAGGCCACAGTATCATCTTGAATGAGCGTCGAATAAAAGTGCGCGATATAGCAGACATTTTAGGTATCACAAATGACAGTGTGCACAGAATTTTAAGTGAAGAATTGTTTATAAAAAAACTATACGGCGCCTTTTGTGGCGCAGTTACTCACACAGGAGCAAAAACTGAATCGTTTGAGTGTTTTTCGCGAACTTTTGGCACGTTTTCGACGCGATCAGAAGGACTTTGTACGGCGTTTCATTACCGTCGATAAAACCTGGATTCACAATTACAATCCGGAAACCAAAGAAGGATCCAAACAATGGACAAGAAAAGGTTATCCGCTACCAAAAAAGGCAAAAACGGTTTTATCAGTAAGACAAGGTATAGCAACTGTTTTTTTGGGATTCTCATGGTAGCTTGGTCGACTACTTAGAAAAGGGGAAAACAATAAATGGGAAGTATTTTGGCAATTCGTTGCAACAATTAAGCGACAAAATCAAACAGAAACGTCCTCATTAGGCAAAGAAAAAAGTGCTTTTCCATCTAGATGACGTACCTGCTCACAAGTCTGCAATTGCAATGGCAAACAATTATGAATTGGGGTTCGAATTAGTGCCTCATTCAATCAATCAATCAATCAATCAATTCTTTATTTGGAGATAGTGTACAAACTCAGATTGGCAGTTACAGCATCAGAAATTGTCATACAACATATAAATATATAAAAAGACACTACAAAACAGTACAGATTAAAATCTTCAGTATACATAAAATTTGAGTATATAATTCATAGAGTATATACATGTCAATAAAATTTAATACATAAAAGAAACCCAAAATCAAGCGATCAAAAAGGGAGAGACCAGCAGCAACCAGACGTCTGAAGTATTCCTCCATGGAGTAGATACTGCTGGACAGAAGCATCCGAGTCGCACATTTTCTGAATGGCTTTGGAGGCATCGCCTTCAAACAGGATGGCAAGTGGTTATACAGTTTTATAGCCATGTAATTGGACCCCGTCTGTGCACAGCTCACTCGGTGACAAGGGATCACGTAGTTATTTTTGTTACGGGTGTCATAATTGTGGTTTTCACTATGGGTTGGATATTTTTGTGTGAGATGAATGTGGAGTAAACTAGAAAGGATGTAGCAGGACGGCAAGGTAAGTATATTTACAGTTTTAAATAAGCTTCTACAACTAGTTGTTGAATTTACTCCCACTATTGTTCTGATTGCTTGTTTCTGTTGTAAAAATATTTTCCGTGCCGCTGTTGATCCACCCCATAAGAGAATTCCGTAAGTGACCCTACTACGGAAACTTCCGAAATATGTCAGCCGTGCGGCATCCCTTCCAGATATCTTCTTTATTCTTCGTACTGCATATATGGATTTTGAAGGCTGGTACTGCAAGTTGGCGACTTGGTCGGCCCATGTTAACCTTCAATCCAAGATAATGCCCAAGAATTTCGTTGATCCTTTTATGGTTGTTGTCTGTGGAAAAGACCAAAGTTTGGGTCGTTTGCGCATTGATACTGAGCTTATTTGCGACAAACCACTCCCCAGCTTCCGCCAGAACATTTTCTGTATCCTGCGTCAAACTTGTACTTTTGTTTCGCAAAAGGAAGGATGTATCAGCTGCGTACATTAAGGTCTTATGGCAGCGGACATTTGCAGGAATATCGTTTATGTACAGCAAGAATAACTCAGGTCCCAGTATGGATCCCTGCGGTAGTCCCCTATTCACTATCTCCGCTTCTGTTAGTTGTTCAGTCCAACACACCTGTTGTTCTATGTTGGTCAAATAGCTTTTTAATAGCTGGAGAGGAATGCCACGTACTCCGCTGTGTTTCATTTTCCCCAAAAGAAGGTCGTGATTAACACAATCAAATGCCTTTGACAGATCACAGCAGATCAGTTTCGCGTTTACAAGTTCAGTGATTGCTGTGACTGTAGATCGATGTTTTCTAAAACCATGCTGTGCCTCACTAAATAAATGTCTGTTTTCAAGATATTTAACCAAGAGAGTTGTAATTGCTTGCTCAAATATTTTTGAAATTGTTGGCAGTATGGAAATTGGCCTATAGTTGTTGAGACCGTTGACAAGTTTACTAATTGGATGAATCTTAGCTCTTTTCATTTCCATCGGAAAAGTACAATGAAAAAACATGGAATTTATTAAATGCGCGGGAGGACCACTCACAAAATGTTCGACTTTTTTAATTAAAGTTGTCGTTAAACCATCAATATCCCTAGTACTTTTGCTCTTGAGTTTCGTCGTTATATCGATCACTTCTTCCTCGGTGATGGGAGATAGAAATAATGAAGTAAAGTTTTGTATTTTTTGAGTCTATAATAGTGAGGTTGCGCACAGCGACGGTCCTGGTACATTCGCTGCCAGTGTTTCACCCACGCCTGCAAGAAGAAGATAACATCTTCAGGGGAATGTATACATTCTTCCGGTCTCTGCTGTTTCTTCCCTCCGCCTGTTTCACTCTTTATAATGTCCCAGACGACTCTATTTCTATTTGGCTTTTCCGCGATTTCTATGTAATCAGTCACTGCCTTATTCTTTGCCTCCTGAACCCTTTTTCGGTATTCATTTTTGGCATCATTGTACACCATTTGTGATTGTTTACTCTTCATCACTTTATTTATAATATCTAGTGCGTCTAATTTGTTTTTCAGTTGTTTAAATTCGTGTGTGTGCTAATTGATAGTGTGGTTAGTTCTTTTCTTCGGTTTAACATATTCGACAGGAAAAGATTCATCGAAACAAAGAAGGAAACGCCCATAGAAGTTTGAAAATTGTGCCTCAGGTTTCAAATAGTGTATATCGTCCCAATATTCTTTTCTTAATCGTTCGCTAAATCAATATATATTTACGTCGCTTATTTTCCTTACTTTCAAAAAGGTTTTCTTTTCAGGGTTTACACAGTTAGAAAGTTCAACAGTAAGTAATTGTCCGTGGTGATCAGATACATGTGGTTGGACAGTCCGTACCAGAAGATCGTCTTTCGAAAAATTCGCAAAAATGTGGTCAATACATGTAGCAGTGTTGCTTTGTATCCTCGATGGTTCGTTAAAAAGTGGCCGTAAATTGAAAGAGAGGAAGCTGTTGCAAATTGTAGATTGTTCAATACTGTTAGTTAAGAAGTTTATATTGAAATCGCCTGCAATTACAATTCTAGGATTTGAGTAATTCTCAAAAATACATATATACCAAGTGCTTGCGGGCAAGCTGCGGATGTATTTTACTGTGTGATAAAACGACGATACCGAGGGTTTGTATGAGTTAGTACGAGAAAGCAATATACAAACTGTTCTATTGGTCGAGTGTAGTGAAGCTGACTGACTCGCGTTTAGGGTATAGCAGCTGTACTTGCGCATTTCATTTGAATTTTGTTAACGGTCGGCTCGATGTCTAGCGCCTAACAAACACATTTTTAAATCGCGTTTCATCCATCTAATTTATAACAATTACGCGCCAAAATTATGGAATTTTCGAATCATGTTACCCCGGAAATGTTAACAAATGTCCGTCTTCTCTAAAGCAGTACATTAAATGACTTTATTCTTGGTTAAAGAATGTGTTATGAACAGTAACAGTAGCAATATTCACGGACTAACGCAGTAACGATTTCTGCGGTGTCGACTTTAAAGTAGCTCTAATGTTAGTGACAGAGGCTACCCTCTTATTCTCCCACTTATAGTCGACCAGCTTGTCTAGTATATTCATCCGCAGGTAGACCGCGTGCACACTGTATAAGCATTTTGTTTAATTGTTGTATGAATAAAATATTATTACCCTTTGGTGGCCTGTATATTGCTACAATTACGATTTTCAAATGTTTTAGGTACACACCAGTCGCCTCTATTTCTTTATCTACCGCCAGTCTTTTAATTATCGGTATCTTATTTATTTATCAATATCATTGCTCCTCCATGTTTCGATTCATTTCTACAGTATGGATCTACTATATTATAATTTGCAAATTTCAAAACATCAACAGCCCCTTCTGTCAGCGAATGCTCCGTAATACAAACCACCTCAATTTCTTCAGTATCACTGTATAGTGCCAATTCATCCATTCTATTGTGCAGTGACTGTATTTTAATATTTAATACTTTTAATTTTGATTTAGAAGGGTCCACTCTGTTTTTAATATTAAATCCCTTTGTAATTAGATCTTCTCCTTTTGAGTGGGGCGGGCATGAAAAAAATATCTATTTAATTTCACCCCACCTGGCCATATACTGGGAGATTTTACGCGATCAAGATCTGCTAGACTGCAAGTCAATTTAAAAGAGGAATATGTATTCATTTGGTCTCTTTGCATTTAATTTTTCACAACTAATATTTTTGATATCCTGAGAAGATAAATAACTAGTGATTTCTAATTCAGTTGTTTCTACGTGTAAACCATATATATGTAAATGACCAAGTTTCTCAGAACCTCTGATCTGCAACGTGTCCGGCCCTTTTCCATGGACTACTTTTCGAGCCCTTTTTTTATATGTTGCTACAGTCATCGACGTCCTTTTTATTTGAAGATTGTTTAGACACAGGTTTCTTGTGTATTGGTGCTTTTTCTTGTAATTTCTTGAGACTTGGATTGTCGATTTTTTGATCTGTCACGATGTTTACTATTTGATCTCTAGCAGCTGTACGATCGTATTTATCTGTCAGCTTTTTGACTAAAGATTTTAATTCTGCCACTTCTTGCAAGAGGACTCTGTTTTCTTGAGCCAATTTATCACATTCTAGCTTAAAATTCACCGACATTTTTTTTAAAATCTCACTAACCATGTTAGTTTATCACTAAGTTTTTTCTCGATATAACGGTTTAATTCCCGTGAGTCATTCCCGTCTTTTACTTCCTCGCAGTTCTGTCCCCTCATTGAGGTTATGTCAACCACGCACTTTTCACAAGCCCGCTTATTTAGACCGTCTTTAGTTTTCATTGCTAGGAATCTCTCATCTGATAACTGTATACAGTTTATATGATAATCCATCCCACAAGCACTTTTACAACACGTAATATAGTCATCGTATCTATCTATTTTACGATCACATGCGCTACACTTGATCGCCATTGTTGTAATCATTCGCCCTATTCCCCAGATTTGGCTCGCAGCGATTATCATTTCTTTTCAAACCTGAAACAATGGCTCGCCGGTAAGAGATTTTCGTCTAATTCTGAGGTAATCGCTGCTATAAACGACGATTTCGAGGACTTGGATTTATCGACCTACAATGAAGGCACTACTAATTTGGAATACCGATGGAATAAGTGTGTTCAGAGAACAGGAGACTATATTGAAAAATAAAATGTATTTGTCAAAAAAGATTGGGTTTTCCTTATTAGGTCACGTAGTTTCCGAACCACTCTCTTATAAATCCCATTAAGGTATTTCAGGATATCAACCCGATACCTACTTTTTACGGCATATATCAACCCAGTAAGGAAACGAAATAGGCAAGTGGCTACAATTTTAATAAGTTCTGAAAAGATATCAAAACAAATTGAAATTAAAACAAAGAAGAAAGAAGAAGAAAAAAAAATAATTGAAAGACGCCAACTAGGTTAGCTTAATAAAAGTGAAGGGAATGAAACAGAATGTTTATAAACCATAGTTTTCTGGGAATTCTGGCATTAATCTCCAAGGAATAAGTTGGAAAAGAGAAAGATGAAAATGAATGCGTGGGTTGTTGTAAACCTTACATACCTACTTGAAAGAAAGATGATTGGTTTCACTAGGGGTGCTCAAAATATGAAGACTTTTATGACCGCTGTGTTTAAGAAATCACTAAAACGCACATAAAGCCTTTAAATCAAGTTAATGTTACAGGATCATGTTATTCATAATGCACAAACAGTATCACCTGTACCTGGATAAGATGATTTTTCACTTTTTCCGAAATATTTTTTTAAATATTTGTGTGTATGTTAGTTATAAGAAAACGTCTTGTTTGTAGATCATGTTTATTAGTATAATATATTTTCTTCATTATAAAATGTTCAATTATTAGCAACGATTTATTCATTTAAAAAGACATAGCCAACTTAACTTTAATAACAATCTATATAAACATCATCAGTACTGATGTATATGAGATATGTGATATAAGAACAAAAGACGCAAATTTGATGTATTTTGTTTATTCATTTATCATATTTACCTACTAGCTAATAGAGAAAATCCCCCGCAGGGGACAGAAAAAAAATTGAATATACTTAAGCAAAAAGGCCCCGAGTATGAAAAAGAAGTGCACAAGCACGAAAAGGTGTGCACAAGTGTTATTTTCATCAGCACATTAAGAAGAGGATTTAACTGCTGAAATGTGCTATAGTCTCATAACTTGGAAATAGTTACTTACGAACCAAGTGCGGGAAGACTATTTTCCCGCATGAGCGCACATTGTAAGCACGAGCGACCGCAGGAAGCGAGTGCTTTTAATTGCGCGAATGCGTGGAAGATGTCTTCACGCAAGTGGTTTGTACAATATTTTTTGTACGAACATTAAATTAAAAAAATATTATTGATTAATGTCATTGGTATCATACCTAACCTAAGATAGATTACCTAATTAATTTAAGCATTTCATGTACGTAACTATTACTCACCTTTCCCTAAAATTAAGTTATATTCTTACACAATGCAAACATGAGGTATTTATTCTTATATTTATAAATTTATAGTACATTTATTGCGTTTTTTGATTTAAATACAAACAATTCCGAACTGCCAATATGAATGTCGATGTGGTACAAGTAGATGGCGCGTGAATCTTGCTTAAGATGTCGCTTAAAATATCGTCAAATAGATGGAGCCACAATTTTTTTCGATGAATTTTTAATTATTACTCCGATTTCCCCAACTTTTAGTGAAGAATAGTGGAGGGAAGTAGCATTTTATAGACTAAATTTTATTACTACCAAGTTAGATTTTTTTTTAAATGTCCCAAAGTGTCAGTGTTTTTCTTCAATTTTTACAGTCGCCTCAACCAGGAAAACGTATTTCCCAGTCGAGCTACACGTGCGCCAAATGTGACTTTACAGGCGGCGAGTACAAAAAAATATTTTCACCAAACAATGTACATATATTCCGCAGCCTTGCTTTTGCCTCTAACCATTACCTGCTATATGTGACTTTATAACCCTTAAATAATCAACAAACCAGTCACGGCAGACTATGCTATGATGTCAATGCAAAATTTACAGAATCGCTCTTAGTGTAGTTACATATGTGGGAGAGCTTTATTTTGCATTCTTAGTCTTTCATAGCTGATTGATAAACAAATAAAGCAGTAAATCCAGGTTTAACATTTTTCTCTTAACTTGCTCGGCTGCGGAATATACATTGTTGGTGAAAATATTTTTACCACATTATGAGACTAAAGCACAATTCAGCAGTTAAATCCTCTTCTTAATGTGCTGAAGAAAATAACACTTGTACACACCTTTTCGTGCTTGTACACTTCTCTTTCTTACTCGGGGTCTTTTTGCTTAAGTATATTCACCTTTTTTCTGCCCTCTTCGGGGCATTTTCTCCATCAGCTAGTACATGCGTTATTGCATCAAAGGCAATTAAAGCCTTATCTCAAATAACATCAGTATAATGCAAATAATATCGTACCATCGAATAACAAATGCAAAATGTTCATAGATTATTCTTTTGGTATCTCTTATTTACAACACAGAAACTGACAACAAAACAAAATAAATTGCGCCAGTCGGATTTCAACCACCTGGCATAAAGTGATTGAGTCGTAGAATAATTTAGTATACTTAATGACTTCAATCTTCTATTTCAAAAATTGACGATGCATTATTGCATCAAAGGCGATTTTACACTACTGACATTTAGAAAAATTTGAATAAAATCGATTCTAAGGACGATTTTTCAAAACGGAATAACTGTAATTTGTAGGACATGTTGTAATATAAACTATGCTACCGTGAAAATTGACGATTTGTTCAAGAGAGCCACCTTATTTTATGCAAATTTTGCAGTTTTTGGCACTTTGCCAAGCCTCGCTTTGGTTTCGTGAACCCTAATTTAACGCACATCCTACACTCGCCCCAGCGATCATTTAAAAAAAAATTAAGAAAATCGGCGACACCCCCTCTAATGTTAAATGAGTATATTTAAACACTTATCAAAATTAGAGGTAGCGCTACCTCTGATTAGTGACATATTCAATGTTTAATACCTATCTTCGAAATATTACATTAATCATTATTATTATACACTATACACGAAAAGAGATCGAGAGCTAACACCATGTTTGTTGGCCAACAAACATATTAAGTATGCCTATAAAGATATCTTGTATCACATACATTTAAATTAACTGGATATATACAAAAATATTATTATAATATCCATACTTCGCGGTTAACATAAACGTTTGAATCATCCTTCTTCTGGGCAAGCAAACTGTAAGTACTTAATAGAAAAAAATAAAAAAATGCACCCGTGTACAAATGTAAAACGTGAGACTTTTATATTTAAGTGGTAGAAATGTGATATATAATAATATACTTTTTTTATTTACTGAAGTTAGACATAACCTTCAAATGTATCTTGATTTGACACAGACACGCAATTTTTTTATATATTTTTTTCTACTTGCCAACTCAGTTACTAGAATAAGTAGTGACTGACACCAGTAAAAAGTATTAATTATGTATGACACAAGCTGCAATGGAAATTGAATAACGTTTTATTGTGATTAATTTAAAATGACCGCTAAAGTTTATTGTATTTTAAAGTAGATCAATGTAATTGTTTCTACTTATAGAAAAAAGGACAGCTTAGACGTAAAAGGTAATATTCTTCAATAATAATAATGTTTTACGCATATCGAAAATTGAAAAAGAACTAGAATGCTTCTTAATACAGACGTGTCCAATACAGTGGCGGCGTGTTTGAAAATAAAATCTATTTGCCGTGCCTTACGATCAGCAAAATGCTTAATAACTAATTCATTGCAGTTTGGTGTTGATGTCAGTAATTGTTTTTCAATGGAACACATCGCTAAATCACATAGTCTGCTTTCCTGTATGGTATTTCTAGAAAATGATTTTATTCTCTTCAAAGTAGAAAAACACTGTTCACTTCCTGCTTTGTCATCAGTATGGTGGAAATAATTTTCAATATCTTCACAGATTCGGCAAATGTATTGTTAAACTATTTTCATAGAAACATTGCAGGAATGTTAGAGTAGATGAAGCAGTTCCAAAATCTGGTCTATACAAAACTACCAATTCATGCTTAAAAGCAATTTCATTCCAAATTAAAAGTCTTCACGGCCATCTGGAATTCAGTTTCGGAGAAAGAATTTTGATTGAAAATAAGTGTATTTGAAAAAGAACTATAAGCTATAGATAGGTGATCACTAAACAAAAACAGGTGATCAATATTATTAATAATAATGTCGCACACTTCTTTAGCAACCATTTTGTGTTTGTCTTCATAACGGGGTCTTCTGTTCCGTTGTCGGGAATGTTCCTCTTGTTTTTCATCGTTATCACTATTTTCATTGTAATAATCGTAATCAGTTGAGTTCCTCACATGCTGAATTGATGATTTAAATGATGACACACAAGACTGCTAATTTAACGATGTTTTAATTGGTTGTAGAGAATTTTGCAATGTGGCATGATTTTATCAAAAAAATATAACCAGTAATTGAAATTATAATCATTTAAAATGTTTTTCAAGCCTACAGCTTTTCGTATTGTCGACTGGGGACTTGGAATATTAATTTTGCAGGCGTTTGGTCCAATTTAATTTTCCTAAGTTCTTCCAATAAATATTTGCCAATGCCATCAGCAGTATGATTCTCTGATTCATACTGCTGACTGGGACAGAAATCGTTCTTGTATATTTCCATTCAACTCGTATCGAACTATAAAAGCTAACTGGGAAAATGTAGCTAAATCTGTCATCTCGTCTGCTTGTACAGCGATATAGTGGGCTTTGTTAATTTCATCTGGAATCAAAGTGCGAGAAACTTCATAGATACTGTTCAGCAATTCATTTTGAATGGTTTTTGACAAACCCATAAAAATTCTATTATTAGACTTGTTGATGTGGTCCTTGAGGGGTGCTGTCAATTCCAGCCAGTAAATTAACCAATCCACGAAAAATTCCCGGATTCGCACTGTCTTGTGTTTCGTCATGGCCCCTTAAAGCGGTTTCAAACATGCCACAACACTTAATGCAGTCTTTTAATTTTCCAAGAATATGTCTGTTTTTACTGACGTTTTCATTATGTTAAATTATATTTAATCTATATGCAGTATTCAGCTGGCACATTATATTTACCTTCCCCAAAACTGAATATTCTATCATATTACTAAGATGTTTTTCACTTACTTTACGCCTTTTTACTTTTTGCCAAAGTGTTTTAAATCGCTAATACCTTTAGAAGTCCAGGCAGGGTCGCTTTGTGGAGAATTCATAGTTAAGCACACATAACAAAAAAAAAGCATTTTGCACATTACACCCACACAATCAGTCTGATAAACTGCAAGAGCTTCTGATGAACTTTATCGTCACGGTTTTATTAGTTTTCGAATTTTGATCTTTTAGTTTAATCAATAAGTCTAGGGAGGCCTAGATTTTTTAATTCTATCTTAATGTCATAGCTCAGTGTATTATTTTCGATCATTTTTATTCTGTTCCTAACACAATTCATAGTTGTATTTGCACCTATAGAAATTACAACATACAGTCACCGCTGTATATTACATACTGGACTTATGTCACCGGCACCGCAGAGAAGTGCCCTCTCGCTGACATATACCCGCTCTCTACCCACGCTACCTTCATCGCTCGATTCATAATACAAACGGTGCAGTCAAGCGAGATGCCTAGGATCCTACATATGACTGCGATTTTACTTTCTTATACGTAGTATAAGGAAGTATTGAGATGATGAAAATTTTCGACCTCGAGATTTTTGCAGATGTCCACGTTTTGAACTCCCCTGATACCGAAAAAGCGGTTTTTAAAAAATGTCTCTGTGTGTGTCCGTATATGTGTGACCACGATAGCGGTCAAACCGCTATAGCTATCAATTCCAAATTTTGTATTTGCGAGTATAATCTCCCTATTGAGAACTGATTATATTTTCAGTAAAATCGGCAGTAGTAGTTTACTTCAGTAAAAAAATCGAATTTTTCCAATATTTCGTCAACTACTAATTTTAAACAAATTTATAAAGAATTCATATGTACCTACTCAAAATTAATTTTGAGAAGAATTTTATTATGAAAGTTTTTCAAAATTCCTACCGGAAGTAGGTCGTTTACTCTTATCGAAAATCAGTTTTTTGCCAATATTTTGCAAGTCATGCTTTTTAGACAGGTACGTTACGAGTATAAAAGTATTTAAATGATAATTTTAAATATCTTTTGTATAAGAAAAATTTCAAAATTCGGACTGGAAGTACCACTTTTACTCTTACCGAATAGCGGTTTTTGCAAATATGTCGTAAATTATGCATTATATACCGGGTGTCCCAGCGTAGCGGTAAAGTCCATTATTGGTATCTAATAATGTAGATAGCGAATAATTTGTATTACAAAAATTGTAGATAATCATAAGCTGTACAATTTAAAAATATTTTTATTTATACAGAGTGTTCGACAACGACGAACCAACACAAACTTATGTTTTTTTAAATAGAATGCTATGATTTTTTTTTGCGTTTTATGATAGCCCTTAAAGGATTGATTAAACTGACATCAACTTGAATTTGCCGATTTTCAACTGTTTCTGAGATATGGCGATTTTTCGTTAAAAATTGTGCAACATTTGAAAAGTTGCTATGAAATAACGACTGATGGTGAAATTCCTTTCATGGGCTCAATTAGTAGAGATACCTTTTCAGTACGTGAAAGTAATTTTTATTTTGACATATTTACGTATGTTCTTTAGAATTACATGCCATTCGCAAAAGTTAAAAATTCTAAAAAAAATTAAATGGAACACCCTGTATATTAATATGCCATTGAAAAATACTTAAAATTTACTATTTAAAAGTATCCACTTTCTTACGCCTGTGGGCGATATTGCAAAAGTTATAGGGTGTTATATCTGAATAAACCCGATTACGACTTAAAAATATGAGTTGCCCTGACTTGCACTGCTGGTATAACTAAAATTAATCGAAAAAAGTTATGTACTTCTAATATTTTCTCTTTAAAATAAGTAATTTTTATTAACACTTTAAAGCTCATGAAAAGTTTGGAAATTTAATGAATTAGCAATAGTATAAAAAATATCGCAGTCGCTGTGTGTCAAAAATTGTTTAAACGTCAAACTTAGATTTATAGCTTCAGTTTAAAGAGACATCGTCATTATAAGTACATAAATGTACATTGTGTGCAAAATAAAATGTTTAAAATTTGAATTAATAAATATTGTCTATGTTTTGGGGGAAAGTGCTCGAAATTGTTTGCTGGCACAACGAATATACAGGAAACAATATCCAAATATGCGACTGCCATCGACAAAAGCTTTTCAGAAATTGTTAATAAGATTTGAAGAAACTGGCAGTATTCTGTATGAAAAAAAGAATAGTGCCATAGAAAACGCAGATGCGCAAATGGATGTTTTGTTATGCGTTCAAGAAAACCCACATACAAGCATACGTGAACTTTCTAGAGTCCTGGACGTAAGCAAAAACTTTATTAAAAGAACCTTAAAGAATTTTAAATACCATCCGTATCATATAAGCTTACATCAAGATCTTCAGGGAAATGATTTTATTAATAGAGTTGACTTCTGTAACTCGATGTTGCACAAAATAAATCAAAACCACAGTGTTGTAACTCAGATTTTGTTTTGTGATGAAGTTACTTTTAAAAGTAATGGTCTAGTAAATAGACACAATATGCATTACTACGACACTGAGAATCCGCACTGGTTGAGAAACGTTGATCATCAACATAAATGATCGTTAAATGTTGGCATTCTTAACCATCAAGTTATCGGACCTTTTTTACTTTCTTATACGTAGTATAAGGAAGTATTGTGATGATGAAAATTTTCGACCTCGAGATTTTTGCAGATGTCCACGTTTTGAGGTCCCCTGATACCGAAAAGTGGTTTTTAAAAAATGTCTGTGTGTCTGTCTGTCTGTCTGTCTGTGTGTGACCACGATAGCGGTCAAACCGCTGTAGATATCAATTCCAAATTTTGTATTTACTTGTATAATCTCCCTCTTGAGATCTGATTAGTTTTTCAGTAAAATCGGTAGACCGGAAGTAGCAGTTTACTTCAGTGAAAAAATCGAATTTTGCCAATATTTCGTCAATTACTAAGTTTAAACAAATTTATAAAGAATTGAAATGTACTCAGAATTAAATTTGAGACAAATTATCTTAAAAAAGTTTTTCGAAATTCCAACCGGAAGTAGGTCTGTTACTCTTATCGAAAATCAGTTTTTTGCGAATATCTCGCAAGTCATGCTTTCTAGGCAGGTAGATTACGAGTATAAAAGTATTTAAATTATAATTTTAAATATCTTTTGTATAAAAAAGATTTCAAAATTCGGACCGGAAGTACCACTTTTACTCTTACCGAATATCGATTTTTTGCAGATATGTCGTAAATTATGCATTCTATATATATTTATTAAGAGTACAAAAGTATTTAGAGTTGAATTTGCAATATTTTTTGTGTACATGAAATTTCAAAATTCGGACCGGAAGTGGCACTTTTACTCTTAGCGAGTAGCACTTTTTTTCGAATATCTTGCAAAGTATGCATTCTATAGCGATTTATTAAGAGAATGAAAGTACTTAGAATAGGATTTTGAATAAGATTTGTATAAAAAAATTCTTAAAATTGTATAGTCTGAAACGCTCATAGGTATAAGAAAGTCGTGTGGTGGCCACACCTCATTTTTTACTTTCTTATACGTAGTATAAGGAAGTATTGTGATGATGAAAATTTTCGACCTCGAGATTTTTGCAGATGTCCACGTTTTGAGGTCCCCTGATACCAAAAAAGTGGTTTTTAAAAAATGTCTGTGTGTCTGTGTGTCTGTCTGTCTGTCTGTCTGTCTGTCTGTCTGTGACCACGATAGCGGTCAAACCGCTGGAGATATCAATTTCAAATTTTGTATTTACGTGTAGAATCTCCCTCTTGAGATCTGATTAGTTTTTCAGTAAAATCGGTAGACCGGAAGTAGCAGTTTACTTCAGTGAAAAAATCGAATTTTGCCAATATTTCGTCAATTACTAAGTTTAAACAAATTTATAAAGAATTGAAATGTACTCAAAATTAAATTTGAAACAAATTATCTTAAAAAAGTTTTTCGAAATTCCAACCGGAATTTGGTCTTTTACTCTTATCGAAAATCAGTTTTTTGCGAATATCTCGCAAGTCATGCTTTCTAGGCACGTACATTACGAGTATAAAAGTATTTAAATTATAATTTTAAATATCTTTTGTATAAAAAAAATTTCAAAATTCGGACCGGAAGTACCACTTTTACTCTTACCGAATATCGATTTTTTGTAGATATGTCGTAAATTATGCATTCTATATATATTTATTAAGAGTACAAAAGTATTTATAGTCGAATTTGCAATATTTTATGTGTACATGAAATTTCAAAATTCGGACCGGAAGTGGCACTTTTAGTCTTAGCGAGTAGCACTTTTTTTCGAATATCTTGCAAAGTATGCATTCTATAGCGATTTATTAAGAGAATGAAAGTACGTAGAATAGGATTTTGAATAAGTTTTGTATAAAAAAATTCTTGAAATTGTATAGTTTGAAACGCTCATACGTATAAGAAAGTCGTGTGGTGGCCACACCTCATTTTTTTTTTGATGGTACACTAACAGGAGAGAGGTATCTACAATTTCTTGAGAACTGTCTGTCTGTCTTATTAGAAAGTATAGTTTTGTATGCGCGCCGCGTAATGTACTTTCAACACGATGTGGTTAGAGGACATTACGCAAGAAGCGTTCAAAACTTTTTAAATAATACATTCAGGGAAAATTGGATTGGCCGTGGTGCTCTATTATTGTGGCCACCTAGATCGCCAGATTTAACTCCAATGGATTATTTCCTTTGGGATTATGTTAAGGAGCGAGTATATAGAATTATTCCAGCCACAAGAGAGAATATGCTAGAAAGAATTCGAGAAGTATTTTCTTCTATTAATCGAGAACTAATGGCAAATGTCTATAGGTCATATGAAACACGACTTCAAAAGTGTTTAGAAGTAGAAGGGCAGTATTTCAAACATTTATTATACATTTTTGTAAACGTATTTGTTTCCATATTATATTACTAAATAATAAGAACATACTATAAAACCAAACATACGAATTTTCTAATTTGTTAGTTGATAGCTTATAATAGCTGTGATGCTTGAAAATAGTAGCTTACGCCATGTTCTTCAAGATAGCTGTTTTTAATAACGTAAATTTATGCTCTTATTGACGGTTTGCTTTTCAACGCAAGTTATATATCTAAGTTTGAAGTTTTACATGATTTGAGACATAAGGACTGCAATGTTTTTTAAAATATTGCTAATCCATGAACTTCCAAACTTTTCATTTCATGAGTTTTACAGTCGTTATTTCATAGCAACTTTTCAAATGTTGCACAATTTTTACCGAAAAATCGCCATATTTCAGAAACAGTTGAAAATCGGCAAATACAAGTTGATGTCAGTTTAATCAATCCTCTAAGGGCTATCATAAAATGTAAAAAAAATCATAGCATTCCATTTAAAAAAACATAAGTTTGTGTTGGTTCGTCGTTGTCGAACACTCTGTATAAATAAAAATATTTTTAAATTGTACAGCTTATGATTATCTACAATTTTTGTAATACAAATTATTCGCTATCTACATTATTAGATACCAATAATGGACTTTACCGCTACGCTGGGACACCTGGTATACAGATTATAAACCACTCCTAAAGTCACTGCATCGTGTCGGAATCATTCGGAAAAAGAGTAGCGGGGCGGCGACGTGACGTAAGCGCTAGCATCAGTTGCATTCTGTTGATGAAATATAGCAGTTGATGTTTTCGTAAAATTTTGAGTTATTTCTTACGTACATTAAATTTATTTTCTTAAATTTCATAATAAAGTACGCAAGCAAATGATTTCGATAATCACGTGAAAGGAACTACATTTTTATCAGATTTTGTTTGAACATTTTGCTGTTTTGATAAATTTAAACAGGTAATGAAAATTGTAATTTCAGTATAGTATTTAAAACAAGTTTTTAATAAAAAAAGCATAGACATCTAAGTAGTCTCCAGAAGTTGGTTCACTCTAATAAAATGAAAAAAAAAACCCATTACATCCGTACCTAAAGAAGCCAGTAAATACTGGTAATAAAGAAATAACGTAAAAGCAGTTCAAATAATCGCAAATATGCCAAAGCGAATACAGAAAGTACCAGCGTGTTATATTTACGAAAACATCAACTACCCTACTTCATCAACAGAGTGCAACTGATGCTATTCTAACGGTAGCGCTTACGTCACGTCGCCCCACAACTATTTTTCCGAATTCTTCCGACATACGATGCAGTGACTTTAGGAGAGGTTTATAATCTGTATATTTATTAAGAGTACAAAAGTATTTAGTGTTAGATTTGCAATATTTTTGTATAAATGAAATTTCAAAATTCGAACCGGAAGTAGCACTTTTACTCTTAGCGAGTAGCACTTTTTTTCGAATATCTTGCAAAGTATGCATTCTATAGCGATTTATTAAGAGAATGAAAGTACTTAGAATAGGATTTTGAATAATTTTTGTATAAAAAAATTCTTAAAATTGTATAGTTTGAAACGCTCATACATATAAGAAAGTCGTGTGGTGGCCACACCTCATTTTTTAAACTCAGCGCTGAGGAGACGGACTGTTTCTTCCGACATAATTCATATTATTTGTTATAAAACAAATCAGAAAAAATACATACAAATTATGTATTTACAATTAATTTATCCGTTAAAAGAAATTTGTCACGAGGGGAGGGGGGCAGTGCCCCGTTGCCTTCCCTGCAGCAGCCGCCACTGCACCAATAAATATTGCACATACGTGTTTACAGAAGTACTGCAGCTTATCACACGGTTGTCTAATTAGCTATTTGTGTAATTACCTATCTAAATATTGATATAAATCGTCAAGCCAATTAATTACGCACACGCAGGCTGTCCTACATAATACTTACGTATTTTATATGACGAATTATGCAGAGTAACAACTTGAACTGCGAATATCACCGTTTATGTGATTGATCGCCGAGATTAGGAGAAGTAGGTGGGGTTGCTGTTTGCTTATTAATCGTAAAGTTATTGACATAACCACTGACATTTCTGTCATATAAACAGTTAATAATACTAAAATGAATACATTTAATTTTAACTCCCACTACACCCTCTCTTATCAATAGGCTTTCGTAGTTCAAGTTGTTTATCTGTATCTATGCATACGCAAGTCTCAAGTGTATACCGCATGTGTCAAATTTCATTAGCTATAGGGATTCAATGTTTGCATGCGATTTATACGTATACAAATAATATGTGGCAACGTGTGTCACCCTTACTCTCCGTCACCAATCCCAGGAACAATCGACATTACAACGATTTCCTCCGATCTCCCCACCAGATTTTACATTCAATCTTTAGCTGCGAACACGTTGCGATCTAGTCTGCCATAAAAGCCGTCTTATTACTGGAACCGGAAACATCAAATGGCCGTCGCGATCTCCTGATCTAGTAGTTTATTATTATTTTCAGAATCCTTTTTTATTTACCTTATTTTTAATTTTAATAGAATTACGCTTTTGTTTGTGTCATGCAGCGTGAACGCAGCTTAATAATTCTCTGCATTTATTGAAAGGAAAAAGAAAAACAAATCCTTGCAACGCGTAAATATTATTTCTGAACGCATTACAAACACCCAAGTCAATGGTCCAACAGTTACTGGTATAACTTGAGCTTGTATCGGTCGCGCTCGCATTGGAGAGGAAAGTAGGGATGCCATGTTGTCACGTATTGCATGAATTAATCGCCTATGGCTAATGAAAATTGACACATGCTGTATACCCATTTTTTTAATATATTTAGGTAACTATACAGCTTGAGCGCGCGAGGTATGATCACCCGATGCTAGTCGATATTTTTCGGACGTATATTCGGCAAATGATCTCCGCTAGCTGTGTTCGCCAGATATAGATATATAGATTTATTTTTCCAGAGTTGTTATTTCGTTATATTTACTGGAGAGAATCTCTAATTTTAATTTCTATTTCAAGGGTCGTTTTTATGTTATTTTATGGTATTCCTGTTATACTTATTTATAGTTTTTTTTTTACCATGAAATTTCTATTTATTTATTTTTCTCTAGACATCTTAGTTTATTCTGCAGATGTTTCAGGCGGGTTGTTTTTATTTCATTCTAAAACCCTGCTGTACTGCTATAACTTTGTACACAACTACATTATTATTTAATTTCATTAGGATAATCATAATTACGTTATAAGTATTACAATCTTCGCGTTATTATCGACTTAGTTATCTAAGCAATCGTCATCAATTAAAGAGAAAATTTAATTTGTTCTTTTTGTCAATCTGCAAAAAAATAATCAGATCACTATGAGTTCGAATATGAGCAGGCAATGCTAGTATGTTGTGCCGTTACTCTAATATGTATTATCGGACCACGTTTAGATGCGAGTTTACGTATACCATCGGGTGATCATACCTCGCGCGCTCTTGCTGTAGATTTGTCTTATATTTAAAAAGACTTTTGAAAAGCTCATGTTGGATACCTATTTGTGAACACAGGTGCTAAAAAAAGCAGGAATAACCAGAATACCGAAAAAAGTTTACGATAGATTTGTTTTTTCAAAAGCTGTAAAATTGGTATCAACTTGTGGCACTGTTACCCACGTTGTTATATCTGCGTACATAAGACATTATGAAAAGGATTTTTGTACGTTCGAGACATATTCACGCAAGGTACAATGTTGGCCATGTATATATGGACATCTCAGAATGTTAGTTTGACACAACTTTGGATGTTCTAAGACCATCACGCAATAGATGTGTCCACTTCAATGAATCGTATCGGAAAAAAAATAATTTACAAAGAATCCCATAGTTCTCATATGGCATGGAGAAGTTCCAGCCGTAAAAAATTGACATAATGTCTGTTTTGTAAATTATTTTGCCGCATAGACATGCGTCCGAAATTATTATTTGGGTGGATAATTGCGCGATGCATACTAAGAATTTCGATACATATTTTATTTTAAAATATGTATCGACTAATTGACTATAATAAATTATTCCCTCATTTTTTTATACCTATCTAAAGTGTGGCAGTATGTTTTATTTACTATGTAAATGCACTGATGTTGTTAAATTTATATGGTAAATTTAATATTTTACCAAATACTTTCAACAGATTTTCAATATAATCCAAGATTTTGCATAAATCGCTTTACACAAGTTTCATATCCTATTTCTAATATATTTAATATGTACAACGGTGGACTTTTTAAAGTGGACACCTTTTAGTTGCTATAGTATTTTTTTTATTTTTATGTATTGTAAATATGGTTTCAATTAGTGGCGTTTCAGTCAGTTGTGTCACTTTGACTTATACCAATGTAATGTACTAAGTACTTGTTACACAGGGTACATTAGGTGTCCACCTTGGGGAGTCCACCATAGTACATTATTTTCATGTTTAGGGTATAGTTCATAAGACAACCTATTTGTTTTAAATTAGTTATAAACACTTTTATATACATTAAAAATGCAAGTGCATGCTTCCAGTCACTTTGTGATGGATCACATTCTTCCAATTTCCAAATAATTTTTCTGGTTTTGAACTTAAAGATGTTTATATATATATATATACATATATATACATACATATATACATATATACATATACACATATATATACATATATAATATAAGTCACAATTTTACCTGCAATATGGTGTTCGTCATTGCCTTACGTAATTGAAAATAACTCTTTAGTGCCATGATATACAATATTTGTAAATTACACTAGCTATTTTCACAGGATGGTACATTAATGTGCAAAATATGGAGCGACACCAATAACAACTTTGCAAAATAGTACATATTTGTCATTTCGATAATATTCAATTCAATATTAAGCATGCTTCTGAGGAATTATTGATTGGATTGAATAACCATAGTTCCATAAGATAACCAATATCACTTGCATTAAAATATGTAGATTACATTATTAGAATGTTATAGTACAACATAATTACCCTTGCATAACATTTTTTTGTTTCACAGTTTACGGGAAATTTTATCTGCTCAACAAATTTCCTCATCATGTGATCTTATGAATTACACAACTAACTGATATCTCACCAAATAAAACAAGCTATTATTCTGCTAGCTGCCAAATAATATAAAATATCCATAAACTAAATATTGTTTAGATCTGTAACAA
Organism: Amphimallon solstitiale; assembly: GCA_963170755.1. Classification (NCBI taxonomy): domain Eukaryota; kingdom Metazoa; phylum Arthropoda; class Insecta; order Coleoptera; family Scarabaeidae; genus Amphimallon; species Amphimallon solstitiale. Next base: position 27,620,718 of record OY720678.1, read on the forward strand.
AGATATTATCTACACTGTATAGGTATAGAGGGAAGGCTCTGAACTCCTGAACTTTCGCTTAAAATGCAGTTACATGTTCGATTAACTGGTTTCGTAAAACGGCATATAATTTCTAGAATAAAGGGAATATATTACACTCTATAAATATATTTTACATAGACAATCCCTACCTGTTGTTGTCTACATGTAACAATAATGCTATAAAGTCATATTTCATCACATTTATATTTGCAAACAAGAACGATAAAAAATATAAAATTATAACCTACAAAACCTGTATTTATGCTCCTCGTGACACTTCTACGTCACTTCGTTGCCAGGGCCTACGATAACCGAAGCTTCCGAGAAGTTACAGAATTCCACTATTAATATATGTTAGGGATGATATGAAGAATTTGACAGTAATCTCATCAACTGAAATGAAATGTTATTGGAAGAAGTCCACCGTTGTTCAGAAGTATAAAGCTATTCCAATTAAGGAGCACAGCTGTTTTATCAAAATTAGTATTAGCTTACCCCAACTCAGCACTAGCTAAACAAACGTAAGAGAATTAATATTTCTTAAATAGAATAACTAAAAAGAGTTTTGTATTACAGAATAGGGCACAGAGTCGTTACAACAGAAACATTAACTGGGGAAAGTCAAGCCAGCATATTGTTCAAGAATTCATTAAATAGTGCTCTTTTAAACAATATGCCCCAAATAATTCCTGACAATAACTGCTGTAGAAACATGTACAAAGAGATTTGTAACATCGATGTTTTATCTGTGGAACGAGATACGAAGATTTGCAAAGAAAAATGGTTTAAGGAGAGACAATTTCGGATTACAGCTTCTAGATGTTACGAAATATATACATATAGTTTAAATGAATGGGAGAAAAAAGCAAGCAAATATTTTTGGCCTAAGAAATTTTATAACAAATATGTTGATCATGGTGTTCAGTTTGAATCTGCAGCACGAGGCTGCTACATAGAAAATTCAAACAGGTCTCATAGTAAGTAGTCAGCATAAGTGGCTAGCATGTTCACCTGATGGAATTGTGTTTGACGGTAATGCACCAGCAAAATTACTAGAAATAAAATGCCCATTTGAAGGTACGTAAATATTACCTAAACAATAATGGAGACAATTACAAATCCATTTCTTTTTTAGGAACTACAATAACAGCAAAACAATTAATTAGCCGATGTAGCTTTATTGTAATGGAAAACAATGAATTTTTCCTAAAGAAGAAACATGCATATTATGGTCAAATTCAGTTAAGTATGGTAATACGTAATACTTAATATTGAGGAATGCGATTTAATCATATATTCATCAGTGAATAACACATTTGTAAAAATAAATGTAAAATTTGATGAAAATTTTGCTAATATTTTGTTGCAAACATTGCTACGTAATTATTTTAATAATATGCTTCATATATTATGTATAAATAAATAAAATGAAATAGAAAGTGTTTTATTTGTATTTATTGCTTTCATTTTACTAACAATAAGTAGTACAATATAGTTGTAAATATTCGACAACACAGATTTTTCGATCGTTGAACTGTTATTTCTGTGCAATCTACAATAACTCGAACATTAGAAAAATTTTTAAAACAAATTGGTAAATTTTTTTGACATTCCTCCAATGTTGGCCAGACAATTACCGGTTTTAATATTACTGCTAACTTAGATATCATATCGTGGAATATTAATTTACAACTCTGGCTTGAAAGTGATAATAATACGTTCCTTTACAGTTAATTTGTGTATCCGTGCATCAGGAAAGTAGCTTTCTATTAAGTCGACTAAGACATTTAATATTTGCAAATTTGGTAAATCGTTAATAAATTTTACTTTGCATTACTTTCAATGGTTGCAATAAAAGATGATATAATATCTCCACTCTTGACTTGTGTACCTTTATCTTCACTATTTTTCAGTGGAGTCATTAATTCTAGTAGACCTTCTACAGCAATTTTTTCTTTTTCTTGCAGTAGAGCACATTGTTTCTCTCTCACACTGTCATTCCTATCAATTACATCAGCCACGGTCGATGATTGCTGTACTGTCATATTCTTTTTTCTAAGCTGATGTTGTTGTGACGACCAATTCAATGTTCATGATGCCAGTTTCGACGGAAGAGGTTGTTGGTGCGTTTCGGGGACTGAAAATGAAATCGACAAAGGACATCTATGGTCTCGATACAAAGATTCTGGCGTCTGTCATTCATATAATAGCAGAACCGATTATGAATGTCTTCAATAATTGTCTTCTCCACGGTGTCTTCCCTAAAGAACTGAAACAGGCTTAGGTAGTACCAATACACAAGACTGGAAGTATCGATGACGCCCAGAACTATAGGCCGATATCAATATTACCAGCGATATCAAAGATTTTCGAGAAAATAACTAGAGACAGGCTTATAGAATATCTGGAACATGTCGGCATGTTTGCCAACGAGCAACATTGGTATAGACGTGAGAGATCCACGACTACAGCATTATTAGACCTACTGGATCAAGTGGCGGGATCAATGGACGCACAGATCTGTCGAAAGCTTTTGACACGGTCGACCATTCGATTCTGATGCAAAAGTTGGAGTACTGGGGGATAAGAGGCACAGTCTTAAAATTCATAAAGAGCTATTTAGAAGATAGACAACAGCGGGTTTGTTGGGGGAACGAGATGTCCGGCACTGCTGAGGTGAAGCTTGGTGTCCCACAGGGGTCGATACTGGGTCCAGTTCTATTTATCATATATATTAACGACCTCCCTATTAATGTGAATTGTGACAGCACTTTCCTGTATGCGGATGATGCCTCCTTTTTAATCAATGTAGACGGTATTGATGGGGAGGATGAGACTGACAGAGTTGCGAAGGAGGCTCAAGAATGGTTCTGGGCTAATGGTCTGAAAATGAACCAAGATAAACAACAGTCCCTTGTGTTCTCCACTGGTGCTCCGGCGAGTGAAAGTCTAAAATTTTTGGGTGTGTATTTGTCGGGTAATCTTTCGTGGAATGAACATCTGGATCACTTGCAACACCAACTAGCAACATCCATTTTTGCCGTGAGACGAATTAAACAAATAGCAGGTGCAGAGGCTGCAAAAGTAGCATATTATGGCTGCTTTCACAGTAGAGCAACATATGGCATAATCCTGTGGGGTGGTTGTGGAGCAGCTAGGAGAATTTTCCTGCAACAAAAACAGGCTATTAGAGCAATAGTTGGCATCACAAGATACACAAGTTGCAGAGACTATTTTAAAAATTTAAAAATACTTACCTTACCAGCCATTTACATCCTCGCCTGCCTCACACAAATCCACAAATCAAACAAATACAAAACCCACAGTGATGTCCACAACTACAACAGAAGGGGACGAAATAATATAGCTTATCCTTATCACCGACTGGCGAGAACGCAGATGGCAACAAATCATCAGGCTCTGATTTTGTTTAATAGGATGCCCGATACCATTAGACGCCTTGATACAAAGCGATTTAAGAATAGAATAAAAACGATACTGCTTGAAAATGTAATTTATGATATACCGGAATTCATGAACTTGAATTGGGAAAGCTATTGTTAGTTTTAATGTTTTTTCAGTGCTTGTGGTTTTTGTTGTTTTGTTACTTTTACACATACGTGAACATGTCTATATTTTTGATGTAGTTTTACTTGTATATATTATGTTTCGTTTAATATTGTATATATATATTCATGACTATTTGCAAACTTGTACATACCCTGTACATCTTTTTTGAGTAAATAAATCAATCAATCAATCAATCAATTCTTTAACTTTGGACTAACTTCCTTGACACTTCTATATGGTAGATTTTGTGAAGGAACAGAATTTTTCTTCAAACGAGGAAACTTGCATTCAACACCTCCAATAACATTTTATGCTGATTTAAACTATTTCTATTATATTTTACAAATTATACCTGGTAAAAAAATCTTCTTTATTAAAGTGTAAAGAACACACTCTCATAAAAGAAGAAGTACGTTTTCCCATTAATAATTTGATTTCCCAACCTTTCTTCCTATCTATCTTCTTTTGGAGACCAAATTTGTTTGTGATGTACACAGTTGGAAATGAAAACTCAGGTGCCTATCTTTCCCTTTCATACTGCCATCCGTAAACACAGCAGTTAACATGACTTTCTCTTCTGTGCATGTTTTAGATCCTGAAAGTTGCCATTATTTATATAAACTTGCATAATATATACCTACAACAATCAACTTACTTATGGACCTTTTCAAAATTATCCGGTTGTATTGAAAAATACAGATTTTATGATAATTATTATAGTTAATGAACAAATAATTTCCGAAACACACGTATACCAAATGCAAACACTAACAAATAGTAAAAACTGTCCCTCAGTCAACCGCCATATTATTTGCGATAACAGCGCCCTCATCGGTAATTTTTTTTGCGCCTATTAAGCGTTGGAAAACAAACGAGACATCCAAACTAATGTTTGTGTATGAAATATCTGTTCTTAGTAGCTGGGGACAGAAAGGTTCTAGTGCTGTAACCGCTTTAACAAAGGAAAGGACTTTTTTTTTCAAAAAGTACACTCGGTCAAAGTTCGTCTTGTGCGAGTGTTTTTAAAATAAATGTACAATAGTTAAAAATGATTTTTAATAATTAAAAACGAGTACTGGAAATGTTAATAATACTTTATAAATGAGAGTAACAATATATGATAATAACAATTACCCATGGCTGAATATCTTTAATGCCGTGTTTACACAATCAAATAAATTCATGAATAAATTGACGAATTTATTCACTAAGAAATTCATGAATTTATTCATCAATTTATTGGACCGTGTAAACACAAACATTCATCCAATATTTTATTGACGATATCCACTAGTACCAACCATCAAATAGTGACATTTGTTTTCTTGCAACCTTTATGTTTTTGTTTTCATTTATCAAGTTGGAGGTTACGCGGAACTTCTTAATCAGATATTTGTAGGGGTTAATAATACGCGATTATATATGAAAAATATGGACTGATAGCTTGCTGATGGATACAAAAGCATATCCGTATATTTTTATATGTACTTGATTGTAGTAATCGCAAATATCTTTTTTGTGAGACTTGATCATGATCATTAAAATAATTATTTCACTTCTCACAATCGGTTTTTTGTCGGTCCTCTGCAACGTTTGTATAGAATAGCAATAGGTATTTACATATTATTTATTGGAACATTAATATTTCTTTACAAATACGACTGATTTTACTAACTTTATCAATCTTTTATAATAAAAAAATTATTCACGGGGCAGAAGGTTTACAATGCGAAAGTTGGCATGTATTTTAAACTAAAATGTTACTATATTTCCCTAGAAAATTGACGAAAAATTAGAGCGGGTTTAATTCGACAATTTATTCGTGAATTTATTTGACAAGAAAAAATTGACGGCAAGTTGAGCATTTACACGCTCCAATAAATTCAAGGTCAAAAACTTCATGAATTTATTTGACCGTGTAAACACTGCATAAAACAACCATCTGGAGAGCCATTAACAATAAATCATTATTATACTCTTGGGTTCGACTCCCCGCATTCGCCAATGGAGCTAGAGAAACTTCGATAAAACCAGCACTTTAGGCAGGTGTTTACAAACAGTGATGCTAATGTGGTATACATTGCATTATGAATCTAGCTGCAAAAAAGATAAATTATAATACTAACTAATGATTATTATGCTACATCTAAAACTTCATATTTTTCTAGCCTTTTTGCTAAAATTTTGAAATTATTTTCGTTTTCGCTGTTAGTGTGCTACTTATTAAAAATCTCATATCTCTCATTAAACACATATTTTCAATTTTTCATATCTGACATTAATTTTAAAGATATTTACTATTGTTACTAAATAATTATTTATCCTTTTAACCAAATTTATTCATTGAAATTGCTTTAGTTACTAAAGAGATTTAATATATACTCTTCTATAAGATGAATTGGTACTTGTTATTTTAAATTAATGTTAATGACATTACTAAACTATGAATAACGATAAGCAGAATTTCAACATTTTGAAAAATCGGGCGGATGTAAACTGGGCACCAAGTACATATATGGATTTACCTGCCCTGCCAAAAAAGGATTGCTTAATCCTACAGGTAATCTAGGCACCGTTCGGGTAATGATCGCTTTAAAGCTTAAAGTAATAAATTAAGGAATTTTCTAATGACCATCAGTACAAATCTATGGTTGTCGTTTCCATTTGCACCAATCGTGGTTCAGGAAAATCCAAAGTTTGGGTTTAACAGCAGAATTTAGGAACGCAGATTCCGAAGTAGGAAAATGGCTGCGATATGCATTTGGATTAACGTACTTGAATCTTGACGAAGTAGGCGATTGTTTCGCCTTAGATTTGTTTGCCGAAAAACCTACTCATGCACAGGCTGACGAATACGCCGATTATTTATTGGAGACATATATAGAAGACGATGCTTTTTTTCCTCCACATATGTGGGCTACTGCAATGCAACTCCATCGATCACTAACACCACAAACGCATGCGAAGCGTTTCATTCCAAACTAAATGAGTCATTTTATTCAACACATCCATCTATTTATATTTTTATCGAAAAGCTTAAGGAATTTTAAATAGACACTTATGTTAAAATTCAAAGTGTACACACACCAGCAAGAGTTAAAGACACTCGCGCAAAACAAAAATTAAGAACTCTAGCATATAAGTCTCATAAATATTGCGGTTTCAACATGTAACTTCCCCTTCTCATTAAATAATTTACTACTTTGCACATCAAAAGAACTTTTTATGTGGTACCAATTAAAATTCCATTTTAAAAAGACTAGCTTTAAAGAAGTGACGTACTTCAAATATATTATACAACAATTCTAGTTTAACATGGTTCATGAACACTTTAAAATATTCTCCTTGAAATATATACTTTGTACTTAAATAAAAAACATTTCAACTTTAAAAAATTGAAGGTTATTAATATCATTGTCCTAATGTTACAAATAGCAGTTGTCTATAACTACTTTCATTCAATAACACATTCACAATTTCAACAAAACATCCTGCATATTTTTTATGTTAATACCTGGAAATTATACGCATTGAAAGGCTGTCTGAATATTTGTAATTACGCAAGTCAATTACCGTTCGGACAAAGAATACAAACAATAGGTGCATTTGTTAGTCTGATGATTTGCTATGCACATTGGGATAGGTCACAATCAAATTTTAGCTATAATCCATTCGATATGCCAATGTTAATGTGTGTAAGTTTGTTTTACAGTTCAATGTCAAACAATGTTGTATATAAATAGCAATTGCCGAAACAATGACATTTAGAAATACGTATTTCTTACGTATCAAATATCTAGCAAAGAAACTAATTACGATATCATTTGAAAATTATAATCTTCCCAATTAGCACAGATATTTTTAATAACGGACATACATGTCGAGGTTTGCCGGACCTGCGTACTACCAACTGCACCACAGCGGAGTTGTATATAGGGATCATCTAATGTTATAATAGTATATTATGCAATGAGCATTTAATGATAGCTATTAAGACACGAGTAAGAAAATTACAATACGAGGCGAAGCCGACTATTGTAATGAATACGACTGTATTAATAGCTATTAAATGCGAGTTGCATACACTATTTTTTCTACGACCCCATAATAAAACATTATTTTTTGAACATTCCATTTCATAAATTGAGTTTAAAATTTTCCATGCACCTTTGCGAATTTAGCTGGTAATAAATTGTTCGTGGTTACTAAGGCTTGTTCCATAATTTCTGGTGGACTGAAATTTTACATTTCACTGTCATTATCCTTCATTTTTACCGTTTATATTTTCAAAAAAGCACAAGTTTTAAGTACTTACTTGTAAATTGCAGAGAACGGTCACATTTATTTAATTTGTATATCTGTCAGAAATGCAGTCGCCATATTGAATATTGTTTGAATATTGGAATGTCGCATTCCTATTGGATATAAACTTATATCGTAATGAAAAATCTGTATTCCTATTGGATATAAACTTGTATCATAGTGAAAATCTGTATCGTAATAGACATCATTAAAGTACAGGTTCGGCATATCCAATAATACAATTAAAGTATGGGAGTAGAAAAATTATATTAAAAATTATATAAAAAATTAGATAAGTACAAAAATCTTGACATAACAAATACTTGAATGTTAGTATCGAGAATACAAAAACACTAAACTGCACAGAAAGGAAAATTGCTGATACATCAAGTTTTGCGTAAATAGTGTAATTTCTTTTTTTGATGTTGCCGGTTGCATTCTCTAATGAGAAACCAGCAAAAATCACACATCATGACGGAATCCCACCTACCCTGATATCGTTTCTCCATTTCTGCAAGCTCTTGATGGAACATTTCCCTCTCTTTATCACTCGTCTTTCCTAAATTAGCAGGAAAGAAATCCAAATGTGAATGCAAAACTGAACTTTGAGCGACATTCGGCACCCTAAATTTTTATAGTTTTCTAGCAAATTAGCCACGATATCTTGGTAGTTTTCACTCTTTTAATTTCCCGGAGAATTTTTGCCGACATTTTTAAAAGAAGTTCATGCTGCCAGCTCTAGATTATTCATGCTATGTTCAAAATTTTCATCTTTAAGCAGCTTCCTAACTTGTAGACTAACAAATATTCTTTCGCAAACTTTTGCATCAGATAGCTTTGGCAACTTATCCCTTAAATATTTAAAACATTTGCCTACTTTTCCTTGTGCTTTGACAAACTGTTTAATCAATCCTAATTTAATGTGTAGAGAGGGTAGAATCGTTAAATTAGAATCCACTAACGGCTCAAATTTTATGTTAAATTCTCCAGGAACAATGCTTGTCCGTGGCTGCCATTCTTTTCTTTGGTAATGATGCCCGGCTATCCCATAGACATAATAAATAACAATATTTGGTACACCCTCCTTGCGGTCCAAATAATAAGGAATTGAGATTTAATATAGTTGACATACTGTCATACGTTTCTTTTCTGTTTGTAGAATGAGCCATTGGAATTGTTGGTTTCGAGTTCCCATTATAAAGTAAAACGACTTTGAGACTTGTTTTCGACGAGTCGATAAACAATCGCCATTCTGCAGGGTTATATTTAATACTCATTTCATACAAAAGTTGATAATCATCAGCACAGTAACAAATATTTCTTTCAACTTTGTAAAATGAACTGAATTTTTCGTGACGATTTTTCAATCTTTGTATGTGTATCTTGTATTGGAATATAATAGATTCCATTTTTTAATCCATATCCCAAAATTTGTGATTTTTTTATGGTTAAACTCAAATCCCGTTACATCAATCATTCAGATCTGGTTGAGTAATGAGATGTGGTTCGTCAGAAGGAACATACGTCAGATCACTTGAAAATGACACATTCCTGACATCGCTTATATCTTCTTTTTTTGACGAGTCGATAAACAATCGCCATTCTGCAGGGTTATATTTAATACTCATTTCATACAAAAGTTGATATTCATCAGCACAGTAACAAATATTTCTTTCAACTTTGTAAAATGAACTGAATTTTTCGTGACGATTTTTCAATCTTTGTATGTGTATCTTGTATTGGAATATAATAGATTCCATTTTTTAATCGATATCCCAAAATTTGTGATTTTTTTATGGTTAAACTCAAATCCCGTTACATCAATCATTCAGATCTGGTTGAGTAATGAGATGTGGTTCGTCAGAAGGAACATACGTCAGATCACTTGAAAATGACACATTCCGAACATCGCTTGTATCTTCTTTTTTGACGAGTCGATAAACAATCGCCATTCTGCAGGGTTATATTTAATACTCATTTCATACAAAAGTTGATATTCATCAGCACAGTAACAAATATTTCTTTCAACTTTGTAAAATGAACTGAATTTTTCGTGACGATTTTTCAATCTTTGTATGTGTATCTTGTATTGGAATATAATAGATTCCATTTTTTAATCGATATCCCAAAATTTGTGATTTTTTTATGGTTAAACTCAAATCCCGTTACATCAATCATTCACATCTGGTTGAGTAATGAGATGTGGTTCGTCAGAAGGAACATACGTCAGATCACTTGAAAATGACACATTCCGAACATCGCTTGTATCTTCTTTTTTTGACGAGTCGATAAACAATCGCCATTCTGCAGGGTTATATTTAATACTCATTTCATACAAAAGTTGATAATCATCAGCACAGTAACAAATATTTCTTTCAACTTTGTAAAATGAACTGAATTTTTCGTGACGATTTTTCAATCTTTGTATGTGTATCTTGTATTGGAATATAATAGATTCCATTTTTTAATCGATATCCCAAAATTTGTGATTTTTTTATGGTTAAACTCAAATCCCGTTACATCAATCATTCAGATCTGGTTGAGTAATGAGATGTGGTTCGTCAGAAAGAACATACGCCAGATCACTTGAAAATGACACATTCCGAACATCGCTTATATCTTCTTTTTTTGACGAGTCGATAAACAATCGCCATTCTGCAGGGTTATATTTAATACTCATTTCATACAAAAGTTGATAATCATCAGCACAGTAACAAATATTTCTTTCAACTTTGTAAAATGAACTGAATTTTTCGGGACGATTTTTCAATCTTTGTATGTGTATCTTGTATTGGAATATAATAGATTCCATTTTTTAATCGATATTCCAAAATTTGTGATTTTTTATGGTTAAACTCAAATCCCGTTACATCAATCATTCAGATCTGGTTGAGTAATGAGATGTGGTTCGTCAGAAGGAACATACGTTAGATCACTTGAAAATGACACATTCCGAACATCGCTTATATCTTCTTTTTTTGACGAGTCGATAAACAATCGCCATTCTGCAGGGTTATATTTAATACTCATTTCATACAAAAGTTGATAATCATCAGCACAGTAACAAATATTTCTTTCAACTTTGTAAAATGAACTGAATTTTTCGTGACGATTTTTCAATCTTTGTATGTGTATCTTGTATTGGAATATAATAGATTTCATTTTTTAATCGATATTCCAAAATTTGTGATTTTTTTATGGTTAAATTCAAATTCCGTAATATCAATCATTCAGATCTGGTTGAGTAATGAGATGTGGTTCGTCAGAAAGAACATACGCCAGATCACTTGAAAATGACACATTCCGAACATCGCTTATATCTTCTTTTTTTGACGAGTCGATAAACAATCGCCATTCTGCAGGGTTATATTTAATACTCATTTCATACAAAAGTTGATAATCATCAGCACAGTAACAAATATTTCTTTCAACTTTGTAAAATGAACTGAATTTTTCGTGACGATTTTTCAATCTTTGTATGTGTATCTTGTATTGGAATATAATGGATTCCATTTTTTAATCGATATTCCAAAATTTGTGATTTTTTATGGTTAAACTCAAATCCCGTTACATCAATCATTCAGATCTGGTTGAGTAATGAGATGTGGTTCGTCAGAAAGAACATACGCCAGATCACTTGAAAATGACACATTCCGAACATCGCTTATATCTTCTTTTTTTGACGAGTCGATAAACAATCGCCATTCTGCAGGGTTATATTTAATACTCATTTCATACAAAAGTTGATAATCATCAGCACAGTAACAAATATTTCTTTCAACTTTGTAAAATGAACTGAATTTTTCGTGACGATTTTTCAATCTTTGTATGTGTATCTTGTATTGGAATATAATAGATTCCATTTTTTAATCGATATTCCAACATTTGTGATTTTTTATGGTTAAACTCAAATCCCGTTACATCAATCATTCAGATCTGGTTGAGTAATGAGATGTGGTTCGTCAGAAGGAACATACGTCAGATCACTTGAAAATGACACATTCCGAACATCGCTTATATCTTCTTTTTTTGACGAGTCGATAAACAATCGCCATTCTGCAGGGTTATATTTAATACTCATTTCATACAAAAGTTGATAATCATCAGCACAGTAACAAATATTTCTTTCAACTTTGTAAAATGAACTGAATTTTTCGTGACGATTTTTCAATCTTTGTATGTGTATCTTGTATTGGAATATAATAGATTCCATTTTTTAATCGATATCCCAAAATTTGTGATTTTTTTATGGTTAAACTCAAATCCCGTTACATCAATCATTCAGATCTGGTTGAGTAATGAGATGTGGTTCGTCAGAAGGAACATACGTCAGATCACTTGAAAATGACACATTCCGAACATCGCTTGTATCTTCTTTTTTTGACGAGTCGATAAACAATCGCCATTCTGCAGGGTTATATTTAATACTCATTTCATACAAAAGTTGATAATCATCAGCACAGTAACAAATATTTCTTTCAACTTTGTAAAATGAACTGAATTTTTCGTGACGATTTTTCAATCTTTGTATGTGTATCTTGTATTGGAATATAATAGATTCCATTTTTTAATCGATATCCCAAAATTTGTGATTTTTTTATGGTTAAACTCAAATCCCGTTACATCAATCATTCAGATCTGGTTGAGTAATGAGATGTGGTTCGTCAGAAGGAACATACGTCAGATCACTTGAAAATGACACATTCCGAACATCGCTTATATCTTCTTTTTTTGACGAGTCGATAAACAATCGCCATTCTGCAGGGTTATATTTAATACTCATTTCATACAAAAGTTGATAATCATCAGCACAGTAACAAATATTTCTTTCAACTTTGTAAAATGAACTGAATTTTTCGTGACGATTTTTCAATCTTTGTATGTGTATCTTGTATTGGAATATAATAGATTCCATTTTTTAATCGATATTCCAAAATTTGTGATTTTTTATGGTTAAACTCAAATCCCGTTACATCAATCATTCAGATCTGGTTGAGTAATGAGATGTGGTTCGTCAGAAAGAACATACGCCAGATCACTTGAAAATGACACATTCCGAACATCGCTTATATCTTCTTTTTTTGACGAGTCGATAAACAATCGCCATTCTGCAGGGTTATATTTAATACTCATTTCATACAAAAGTTGATAATCATCAGCACAGTAACAAATATTTCTTTCAACTTTGTAAAATGAACTGAATTTTTCGTGACGATTTTTCAATCTTTGTATGTGTATCTTGTATTGGAATATAATAGATTCCATTTTTTAATCGATATTCCAAAATTTGTGATTTTTTATGGTTAAACTCAAATCCCGTTACATCAATCATTCAGATCTGGTTGAGTAATGAGATGTGGTTCGTCAGAAGGAACATACGTTAGATCACTTGAAAATGACACATTCCGAACATCGCTTATATCTTCTTTTTTTGACGAGTCGATAAACTATCGCCATTCTGCAGGGTTATATTTAATACTCATTTCATACAAAAGTTGATAATCATCAGCACAGTAACAAATATTTCCTTCAACTTTGTAAAATAAACTGAATTTTTCGTGACGATTTTTCAATCTTTGTATGTGTATCTTGTATTGGAATATAATAGATTTCATTTTTAAATCGATATTCCAAAATTTGTGATTTTTTTATGGTTAAATTCAAATTCCGTAATATCAATCATTCAGATCTGGTTGAGTAATGAGATGTGGTTCGTCAGAAAGAACATACGCCAGATCACTTGAAAATGACACATTCCGAACATCGCTTATATCTTCTTTTTTTGACGAGTCGATAAACAATCGCCATTCTGCAGGGTTATATTTAATACTCATTTCATACAAAAGTTGATAATCATCAGCACAGTAACAAATATTTCTTTCAACTTTGTAAAATGAACTGAATTTTTCGTGACGATTTTTCAATCTTTGTATGTGTATCTTGTATTGGAATATAATAGATTCCATTTTTTAATCGATATTCCAAAATTTGTGATTTTTTATGGTTAAACTCAAATCCCGTTACATCAATCATTCAGATCTGGTTGAGTAATGAGATGTGGTTCGTCAGAAAGAACATACGCCAGATCACTTGAAAATGACACATTCCGAACATCGCTTATATCTTCTTTTTTTGACGAGTCGATAAACAATCGCCATTCTGCAGGGTTATATTTAATACTCATTTCATACAAAAGTTGATAATCATCAGCACAGTAACAAATATTTCTTTCAACTTTGTAAAATGAACTGAATTTTTCGTGACGATTTTTCAATCTTTGTATGTGTATCTTGTATTGGAATATAATAGATTCCATTTTTTAATCGATATTCCAAAATTTGTGATTTTTTATGGTTAAACTCAAATCCCGTTACATCAATCATTCAGATCTGGTTGAGTAATGAGATGTGGTTCGTCAGAAGGAACATACGTCAGATCACTTGAAAATGACACATTCCGAACATCGCTTATATCTTCTTTTTTTGACGAGTCGATAAACAATCGCCATTCTGCAGGGTTATATTTAATACTCATTTCATACAAAAGTTGATAATCATCAGCACAGTAACAAATATTTCTTTCAACTTTGTAAAATGAACTGAATTTTTCGTGACGATTTTTCAATCTTTGTATGTGTATCTTGTATTGGAATATAATAGATTCCATTTTTTAATCGATATCCCAAATTTGTGATTTTTTTATGGTTAAACTCAAATCCCGTTACATCAATCATTCAGATCTGGTTGAGTAATGAGATGTGGTTCGTCAGAAGGAACATACGTCAGATCACTTGAAAATGACACATTCCGAACATCGCTTATATCTTCTTTTTTTGACGAGTCGATAAACAATCGCCATTCTGCAGGGTTATATTTAATACTCATTTCATACAAAAGTTGATAATCATCAGCACAGTAACAAATATTTCTTTCAACTTTGTAAAATGAACTGAATTTTTCGTGACGATTTTTCAATCTTTGTATGTGTATCTTGTATTGGAATATAATAGATTCCATTTTTTAATCGATATCCCAAAATTTGTGATTTTTTTATGGTTAAACTCAAATCCCGTTACATCAATCATTCAGATCTGGTTGAGTAATGAGATGTGGTTCGTCAGAAGGAACATACGTCAGATCACTTGAAAATGACACATTCCGAACATCGCTTGTATCTTCTTTTTTTGACGAGTCGATAAACAATCGCCATTCTGCAGGGTTATATTTAATACTCATTTCATACAAAAGTTGATAATCATCAGCACAGTAACAAATATTTCTTTCAACTTTGTAAAATGAACTGAATTTTTCGTGACGATTTTTCAATCTTTGTATGTGTATCTTGTATTGGAATATAATAGATTCCATTTTTTAATCGATATCCCAAAATTTGTGATTTTTTTATGGTTAAACTCAAATCCCGTTACATCAATCATTCAGATCTGGTTGAGTAATGAGATGTGGTTCGTCAGAAGGAACATACGTCAGATCACTTGAAAATGACACATTCCGAACATCGCTTATATCTTCTTTTTTTGACGAGTCGATAAACAATCGCCATTCTGCAGGGTTATATTTAATACTCATTTCATACAAAAGTTGATAATCATCAGCACAGTAACAAATATTTCTTTCAACTTTGTAAAATGAACTGAAATTTTCGTGACGATTTTTCAATCTTTGTATGTGTATCTTGTATTGGAATATAATAGATTCCATTTTTTAATCGATATCCCAAAATTTGTGATTTTTTTATGGTTAAACTCAAATCCCGTTACATCAATCATTCAGATCTGGTTGAGTAATGAGATGTGGTTCGTCAGAAGGAACATACGTCAGATCACTTGAAAATGACACATTCCGAACATCGCTTATATCTTCTTTTTTTGACGAGTCGATAAACAATCGCCATTCTGCAGGGTTATATTTAATACTCATTTCATACAAAAGTTGATAATCATCAGCACAGTAACAAATATTTCTTTCAACTTTGTAAAATGAACTGAATTTTTCGTGACGATTTTTCAATCTTTGTATGTGTATCTTGTATTGGAATATAATAGATTCCATTTTTTAATCGATATCCCAAAATTTGTGATTTTTTTATGGTTAAACTCAAATCCCGTTACATCAATCATTCAGATCTGGTTGAGTAATGAGATGTGGTTCGTCAGAAGGAACATACGTCAGATCACTTGAAAATGACACATTCCGAACATCGCTTGTATCTTCTTTTTTTGACGAGTCGATAAACAATCGCCATTCTGCAGGGTTATATTTAATACTCATTTCATACAAAAGTTGATAATCATCAGCACAGTAACAAATATTTCTTTCAACTTTGTAAAATGAACTGAATTTTTCGTGACGATTTTTCAATCTTTGTATGTGTATCTTGTATTGGAATATAATAGATTCCATTTTTTAATCGATATCCCAAAATTTGTGATTTTTTTATGGTTAAACTCAAATCCCGTTACATCAATCATTCAGATCTGGTTGAGTAATGAGATGTGGTTCGTCAGAAGGAACATACGTCAGATCACTTGAAAATGACACATTCCGAACATCGCTTGTATCTTCTTTTTTTGACGAGTCGATAAACAATCGCCATTCTGCAGGGTTATATTTAATACTCATTTCATACAAAAGTTGATAATCATCAGCACAGTAACAAATATTTCTTTCAACTTTGTAAAATGAACTGAATTTTTCGTGACGATTTTTCAATCTTTGTATGTGTATCTTGTATTGGAATATAATAGATTCCATTTTTTAATCGATATCCCAAAATTTGTGATTTTTTTATGGTTAAACTCAAATCCCGTTACATCAATCATTCAGATCTGGTTGAGTAATGAGATGTGGTTCGTCAGAAGGAACATACGTCAGATCACTTGAAAATGACACATTCCGAACATCGCTTATATCTTCTTTTTTTGACGAGTCGATAAACAATCGCCATTCTGCAGGGTTATATTTAATACTCATTTCATACAAAAGTTGATAATCATCAGCACAGTAACAAATATTTCTTTCAACTTTGTAAAATGAACTGAATTTTTCGTGACGATTTTTCAATCTTTGTATGTGTATCTTGTATTGGAATATAATAGATTCCATTTTTTAATCGATATCCCAAAATTTGTGATTTTTTTATGGTTAAACTCAAATCCCGTTACATCAATCATTCAGATCTGGTTGAGTAATGAGATGTGGTTCGTCAGAAGGAACATACGTCAGATCACTTGAAAATGACACATTCCGAACATCGCTTATATCTTCTTTTTTTGACGAGTCGATAAACAATCGCCATTCTGCAGGGTTATATTTAATACTCATTTCATACAAAAGTTGATAATCATCAGCACAGTAACAAATATTTCTTTCAACTTTGTAAAATGAACTGAAATTTTCGTGACGATTTTTCAATCTTTGTATGTGTATCTTGTATTGGAATATAATAGATTTCATTTTTTAATCGATATCCCAAAATTTGTGATTTTTTTATGGTTAAACTCAAATCCCGTTATATCAATCATTCAGATCTGGTTGAGTAATGAGATGTGGTTCGTCAGAAGGAACATACGTCAGATCACTTGAAAATGACACATTCCGAACATCACTTGTATCTTCTTTTTTTGACGAGTCGATAAACAATCGCCATTCTGCAGGGTTATATTTAATACTCATTTCATACAAAAGTTGATAATCATCAGCACAGTAACAAATATTTCTTTCAACTTTGTAAAATAAACTGAATTTTTCGTGACGATTTTTCAATCTTTGTATGTGTATCTTGTATTGGAATATAATAGATTCCATTTTTTAATCGATGAAGGAACATACGTCAGATCACTTGAAAATGACACATTCCGAACATCGCTTATATCTTCTTTTTTTGACGAGTCGATAAACAATCGCCATTCTGCAGGGTTATATTTAATACTCATTTCATACAAAAGTTGATAATCATCAGCACAGTAACAAATATTTCTTTCAACTTTGTAAAATGAACTGAAATTTTCGTGACGATTTTTCAATCTTTGTATGTGTATCTTGTATTGGAATATAATAGATTTCATTTTTTAATCGATATCCCAAAATTTGTGATTTTTTTATGGTTAAACTCAAATCCCGTTATATCAATCATTCAGATCTGGTTGAGTAATGAGATGTGGTTCGTCAGAAGGAACATACGTCAGATCACTTGAAAATGACACATTCCGAACATCACTTGTATCTTCTTTTTTTGACGAGTCGATAAACAATCGCCATTCTGCAGGGTTATATTTAATACTCATTTCATACAAAAGTTGATAATCATCAGCACAGTAACAAATATTTCTTTCAACTTTGTAAAATAAACTGAATTTTTCGTGACGATTTTTCAATCTTTGTATGTGTATCTTGTATTGGAATATAATAGATTCCATTTTTTAATCGATATCCCAAAATTTGTGATTTTTTTATGGTTAAACTCAAATCCCGTTACATCAATCATTCAGATCTGATTGAGTAATGAGATGTGGTTCGTCAGAAGGAACATACGTCAGATCACTTGAAAATGACACATTCCGGACATCGCTTATATCTTCTTCGTCCGTGGCATTTGCAAACGAATGCATTGGAGTTGGAAGCTCACAATCAGTTTTCAATGGTTTGCTTACAGATGGAATTCTGGAATTATGTTTATTTCTTTTTGAAAACCTTTCAATTTTTACAAGAAAGAAGTAACAGTCCGTGATCTGCTGCTTCACGCCAAATCATTGGCGTTTCTGACAGGACATCAGAAAAATTCTAATTTTTGTTCCACTTAGTTAATTTGACATAACACGAAATCCAGCATAATGTGTTACCCATGGTTTGTCTTGATTTTTAATTTTGAAGCTAAAATATTGTTTATATCTTTGAATTAATTCACTTAAGTCTTCTTTTGCGATTTGGAACATATAATCCACAAACATAACAAAGCTCTCAGGAGGATTTTTACAGCCTCTTGCACGGTTTTCTTTCTTGAAAATTACACGCAACACAACTTTTGGAACACTGCTTCAAACTTCCTTAACTAAGTGACAATTCAGTGACATTTCGCTTTATCTTTTGCCAGACCGCGTTAACAACTAAACAATAAATAAGTCACTACGCAGGCTGTAACCTTCATATATGCACGTATCGATTTCAGAAGTTTCCATTTTAGAATATTCCGCTATCACTAATATATTAGAATTCTCTACTTTGTCTACTTTTCTCTGGAATGCGTGACGTCGTATCCTTTGTTGTTGCCGCTGCCCGTCACGGTATAGCCGCGGAACTTGTGGAACACTGCTTCAAACTTCCTCAACTAAGTGACAATTCAGTGACATTTCGCTTTATCTTTTGCCAGACCGCGTTAACAACTAAACAATAAATAAGTCACTACGCAGGCTGCAACCTTCATATATGCACGTATCGATTTCAGAAGTTTCCATTTTAGTATATTCCGCTATGACTAATATATTAGAGTTCTCTACTTTGTCTACTTTTCTCTGGAATGCGTGGCGTCGTATCCTTTGTTGTTGCCGCTGCCCTTCACGGTATAGCCGCGAACATGGTCGCTGTTGTTACAATACCTTTGTAATTTTAAATTTGACGTTAATCTTAGTGGAAACAGGAAAAAAAAAATTTTGAAAACGTGACGTGATATCCTATGTTAGAATAAAGTTTTTATGTTTAAAACAATGCAAAATACTAAAATTTTAGACTGTTATTAATATTTTCAGGGTCATTTGGTGAAATCATAAATTCTTTCCCACTAAAAGAATTGAAAGTTCTGTCGCATGGGCCAAACTTTTGTCAAACTGTGTTGTATTAACCTTTATCTGCACAGTGGATTCTTCGTGTAGGTCGACATATCTGTTCACTATACAGCCTGTCCCACCGAAAACGAAATAGATTGAATATCTCGAAGGAGAAAACTTTTTTGAAAAAACGCAAAAAGAGGTCGATTTTTGATCCAAGGGGGACGCCCTTCCATCATATCCTCAACTGTGATACGTCATTCCCCTCCCCTCCATAACTCTAACCATTACAATTTAAATAGGGAGAGTACTAAATACGATACATCATTGAAAAGGTAATTGTACGGAGAATTCAGCAATGTGATTGTTGGTTGCGCTATTTTTGATTTTAGCGCCCTCTAGCGGGAAAAAAACGGTTACGTATTCCACAATGTGACACATCATTTCAAAGCTAATTTAATTAGCAATTTAATGCACAAGTGAAAAAAAATTAAAAAATCGAAGAACCTTGCAGAGCTCTAATATTAGAAACTACGAACTTATTAGTTTACAAAAGACGCTGACAGTCTGTACTTGAGAATGATGACAAATAAATGTCAAAAATATTACGAATTTAGCTGCTAATAAAATTAGCTTTGAAATGATGTGTCACATTGTGGAATACGTAACCGTTTTTTTTTCCCGCTAGAGGGCGCTAAAATCAAAAATAGCGCAACCAACAATCACTTTGCTGAATTCTCCGTACAATTTTCAATGATGTATCGTATATACTACTTTTCCTATTTAAATTGTAATGGTTAGAGTGATGGAGGGGAGGGGAATGAAGAATCACAGTTGAAGATATGACGGAAGGGTGCCCCCCTTGGATCAAAAATCGACCTGTTTTTGCGTTTTTTCAAAAAAAATTTCTCCTTCGAGATATTCAATCTGTTTCGTTTTCGGTGGGGTACCCTGTATATTACCGTTAGGGAACCTGTGTTCTGATAGCAGTGATGCTGGAAACCACGTGGAACAGAGGAAGCGACCTAGTGATAGAATCTGTCCATATATCTGATGTTCAAGCAGGGCCACCACCATTACCGTTTAGTTAAACGCCAAATCATTATTGGTATTTGTTTGTTTGTTTGTTGAATAATTCTACTTGGCGAATTCGTTTTCTTTTTGTTTGGTGGTAGTTTCGTGGATATAAATAAAGATTCTTTGTCTTTAATGAGCCTGTTATTTATTCACATAGACAACTAGAGATGCTTACATAATGAGCAATTTGCTACGCACTCGCTTGAACTAATTTTTATATAATTTTGCCACATTATTTCTGTTTGGCCGTTGATGCATGACTCGTTGGTCATCACCCCGAAAACATGTGGTGTCTCCAGTCGACCGGTCGGAGAAATACACACAAGGGTGTCGAGCAAAAAATAATAATAATAATAATTAATATTTTCACATTTCTTTGATCTAAAATCGGAAGCAGGAAACTATAAGGCGGGAACCAGGTCATTAAAGGTTGTGAGTTTTCTTAGCAAATGAAGAAGCAATAAAAATACTAATGTACTAGGTACTGAATGTATTAGGTAGTTATCGATCAAGAAAGCTGAGCAATTAGGTACGCTTGAAATTCCATCCAGGTAGCAAATACCTCACTTGGTACCTGCGTAGAATATACATAGTTACATATCATATACAACCAGAAAATCTAAGCTGACGGAGTGGGCCAGGTCAAGTTCTCGCAACAAAATCGACGGCGCGAACAGTGCAATATTTACACAAACTTTTATCTGCGTGTCTATTTGAGCTACATGACTGATTTTTTTCATATCCAAATTTCATTCATCAAGGTGCAATAGTTTCCAGGATACGAGGTTCCGAAGATTACTATTGTGGGCACTCACTGACTGACACAGAAATCATAAATCCCATTAAGCCAGACATTTGCTTAGCGTGAAGCGAGACCAATGTATGTATAGAATACCATGTCGCACCGACACAGTCCAGCGAACTGAAATGAAGTGCGAATGTATTCTTAGCAATTGGACTATTAACTGATGGATGCCCATCCATCAGTCAATAATGCCACCTGGCAGAATTAATCAATCGGCCGCAGTAAAGAGAAATCAAAATGAAGGGCATAAACAAATAAATATACTAAATTATTAAGAGTTTTGTAGGGATACTAGCTGTACAAGTATATGAAATTATGTAAACACATATTACAGTCATTTTCTTTACTTTTCCGCTTTTGTCAATTGCGTTTCATTATTTGTGAAATGACTTTCCATGTTTTTAAACGTCAGTTGACTTTGTCAAGCTTGCGTGTGTGTGTGGGCGGCTGTGTGTGTGCGGGCGGCTGTGAGCGCGCGTTTGCGTGTCTGTGCGCGGCTGTGTGTGCGTGTGTGTGTGCGCGCGCGCGGGCTGAGGTGGGTTGGGTTCTTTTGTGTGTGTGTGACTGCGTGTGTGCGTACGTATGAGTGCGTGCCTGTGTGGGTCGGGCTGGGCTCTTTTGTGTGTCTGCACGTGTGCGTGTGTATATGTGTGCGTGCAAGTGTGGGTGGTTGGCATGCGTGTGTGTGTGGGCGGCTGTGTGTGTGCAGGCGGCTGTGAGCGCGCGTTTGCGTGTGTCTGTGCTCGGCTGTGTGTGCGTGCGCTTCGCGCGCGATAACACATAAGTAACAATTACATACAATGGGTTGGTTGTGTGTTTCGACGAGTATTGAGTTTGGACTGAATTATATTGACCCAGACACAGGGGCTCATACTAATGCGATACCACTAAAAACTACCCATCAATCCTGTTTATAATGGCTGTGTTCTCTATTGTAAATTTTAAATTAAAATGTCCTATCAGAGAAATTACTTGGATAGTTTTCGATGGTAACCAATAGTATATGGGTGTTTTTGTAGTATACCCAATTTTAAGAATTAAACACAAGTAATTTCTCTGGTAGCACAATTCTACTTAAAATTTACAAGAGAGTTTAGCTCATAAAATAAGAGTTTAAGTATAATTTTTACTGGTAGTAATTAGCGTAGCATCTTTTTTTTTTATCAAATTACTGACACCTACGTTAATGTTACTGATACTTCAGTTCTGCACAAATAATTGTTGGTACACAATACATAAAATAAGAAAAGGTAATTTTTGCTATACAATTTTACTATACAATATGATTGATGTATAACTTGTACTTAATGAATAATAAGTATGAATTAATATAGGAAAATTGAAAGGTATTGCACTTTTAAATTGTTTTAACAAATATTTTGAGTTAGACTTAAATTATTGCAATAAAATCAACTACCTCATATACAACCGTTTTTAAGAATTATTTTTTCTTTAAGATTATGTGTAGGAATATATTTAAATTATGCTTTATACAATTATTAACCGATTAAGTAATTAATTTTTACATAGACTATACTATTATAAAATCTATTGAAATCTTGAGCAAATAATTTACTATGGCATGCTTACTTATTTTGGACATATTTGACTCAATGTTTTAATTCAACTCATCTTTAGTTTATTTCATAATATATATTTTAAAAGCGTCTAATATCTTAACCGTGATCACGTGATCAAGTAGAT
Source organism: Amphimallon solstitiale (assembly GCA_963170755.1). Taxonomy (NCBI): domain Eukaryota; kingdom Metazoa; phylum Arthropoda; class Insecta; order Coleoptera; family Scarabaeidae; genus Amphimallon; species Amphimallon solstitiale. The sequence continues at coordinate 27,643,976 of OY720678.1, forward strand.
ATTTTAAGTGATAGGAAAATTTTGTTATTTTCATTTCAGTTGGCAATGGTCGAGATGTGAATACCAATCTGACGTTTGAGTTTCGTTTGTAAATAAAACGTCAAGCAACGTCAAGTTTTTTATTATCAAATCACAAAATTATGGCCGAAATTTATATATTTATATAAATAATGGTCATTTACTGCGTTTAGTGTTGATGAATATGTTGTACACTGGTGTTTTTATGACCAAAATAAATTAATTGTGATACTATATGCGATAGTTCTAACCTACAAGGTATGTTAAGTTTTCTTGAAATTGTGGTTTTTCGGTGCTTTTCCGCAAGAAGTGCTATATAGAAAATAGTCTTCTTTTAAGGCCTTCTTTACGTTGGATTCGTTAAATTTGCCAATTTCGCACGCCATATATTCTTAAAATTTTCCGGAACTTGTTCAACAAATATCACTGTCTACGATTAATAGAGCACTTAAGAAATTTCATTATTCTTTTAAAAAAGTGTAATTTGCTTCTGAAAGAAGAACACTAAACATTATTCAAGCTCGCTTTGATTACGCAGTGCAGAACAGAATGATGTTTGAAAGAGAAAAAATGTTCTTTTTTGACGCATACGGAATAGAAATATATTCTCGCGTTTCATACGGAAGATCTGTGAAAAATGCTACAGCATCAATATTAAAAGCACAGCAAGTTCCAATTGGTTTAAGCACTTTTCTTGCAACTGGCAGAGGGTTAAAGAACAACCCAGGTCAACCCAGTCAGTCACAAATCTGTTCTTTTTGAACATTTAATAATTCTTGTTGCCGATGTCCTGCACTTACTTTTGCAGTATTATTAGTTCTTCTATATGTTGCATACATTTCTTTAACTGTATCCGCCAAAACTCCAAACTGTTGTCCAGCCAAGATTCTTCACCGTTATTCAAAGAATTAATGATTAATTTACGTACTTCATTGCTTATCTTACTATTATTCCTTCTCTGATGATTATTGTTATTATTTTCCATTGTAATAATGCAAATATCTATGCACGTGAAACTAAATTGATAAATCAGGAAAACCATTTGACAGAAACGGAATTTATTTGATAAAGGATGCCTACTGTATAACATTATTGGAATGTCATTTGACAGACAGTGAAACGCAAGTGACAAAAGCGGAAAAGCAAAAGAAAATGACTGTAAGTATAGCTTGATATATTTAGTGTTGTAGAGAGTCTTAAGAGTGGCGTTTACCAACAAATAGAAACTTATGCAACTTATATTACTCGCGAGACGGGTAGACGCAAGGGGGTGTAAGTAGGTGGAGATTGACGATATTCGGTTCTGTCACAGCGCTTCAGTTTTATTCACAAATTCTGTCATAGATAAAGAAATACTATAGATGGGAAACATAATGTATAAAAAATAAGTACTTACGGAACTGTTGATGTTGTTGATGTTTTATAATAAACCAATTTTCGCTTGTCCATAACTGTTATATTATTATACACTCGAATATTATAGGTATATATGACATTTAAATGCGAGTGACAGTTTGTAATTAAACTGTCACTCGAATTTAAGTCTGCAATAGCCGACCGATTCCGATAGATTTTCGTCTTCGCTAGGACCGGTAGAGATACCGTAAAGTGGGGATAGACGACGCGAAAAACCGCGTGTAAAATGTGTGTGACAATGTTTACTGTTTAATGTTTTTGGTCTTTAAAAATAATTACATAAATTTGATTTTTTCTTCATATCGTACATCAAATGTGCAGCTGGCTGGTGGAGGTCGTTTTTTTTCTTTTGTGTACCAGCCTTAGTTAGTAGACATTAATCAAATTCATGCATTTTTGTGGTTATTTCTAAATCACATAACTTTCTTAAGAAAATAAATTAGTACAAAAACTGACCTTGACATTATAAATTTATGCCTTTTGCATCACTAACCCAAATTTGAGATACTAAAATTACAAAATGAGTTTAAAAAACGCGAAACGGCGATGCCTTAATTTTCGATAGGTAAAAGCCCCTCTCAAATGAGTTTTAATGTAAAATATTCCATGTACGCCTTTTTACGTCAATATACCATGTGAGTACGTGGGAGTGTCTATATATGACACGGTTAGATACCGAAATTCAAATCAAAGAATATTTTGTTTATAAAATGCAAAGAATTTTACGAAATGTGCTTTGAGGTTATCATGAACAAATTATCAAATACTATCTAGGGCGTGAAATAAATTAAACTAGCTTTTAATTAGAAGTAGAAAAACATAATTTTCATTACCAAAGAAGTCAATGCGAATCACCACAATTGCGGGACTTCTAATATATGTGGTACAAACGTTTTATTAATTTTCAATAAATAAAGGCATAGGCATTCTAACTTATTACTATCAATTATAGAGACAGTAAAAATACTCTGCGTAATGAATTTTTATTTGTGTATATGCGCTATTGCAAAAGAACAAAGAAAAACTTAATTTATTTCTGCTATTTAATAAATAAGAATTTATTAAATATGTATGTGTATATGTATGTGTTTTTGCATACAAATAGCACGCACATATAATATTTATGCATATAAGGATCTGTAATACAATTAAGAGGTATTTTAATTTGTTTTCAATTACTACACCCGTGGCATTTTATTAGCTATAATTATTGCCACAGAATAAATCATACCGTGTGTCAGCAAATTTATGTTTATTCATATTACTAATTATCTTTATATATTCATTTAATAACTAAACTCTCACCATGAACCCGACATTGTCATTGAATATATTTTATGCGAATGAGATAGTGAATGTACCTACATATTACAGTGAAACTACCCTAGTAACACACAATATCGGGCCAACGTTGGCTGTTGGTCTTTATTTGTTGGCCTGACCTCGGCAGCTGATATCAATCCGATGTGAAAGTGTTAACATTTTACAACGTTGGATAAATATCATTGCATAGTATTAGCCCAATATTTTGCAAAGAAATTTTTCCGATTTGAGCATAAATCGGCTCAGGGTCGGCAACTGACACTGAGCCGACTAAAAGCAAAATCGGCTGATGATCGTAAGGGAATATTGGCTACTGATCTGTGTACGACATTGTATTGCTGTCACGATGAGATATGTATATGATATTATTTATCTACATATATATGATGTTACGAAGTGATATAAATACAATAATATATACCGTCATTTTGCCAACATTAAATTTTTAATAAATTTTGATTAAACCGAGTGTTCCTCTTTACTTGAGAACACCGAAATAAATAGTTTATTAATAACGCAATAAGTGAAAATCCTTTTACTACTGATAGAGGCCATTACGATTAATATTTTTGTAGAAACGAATTTTTAAAAAGTCTAAATCCAGTCTACTATAATAAAAACTCTAGTGCAAGTAGTCATATAGCAACGATGAAAATAATGTAAAAGGAATTTGAAGAAGTTGTTGCTAATCACTAAAAGTCACTAAAATTTTCCTACATTTTTGTCTATAAACTCAATAAAAAAATTCTTATCACAAGAATTGAAACAATTGAAAATAGATTTGAACATTGAATTACAATTTTGAAACATTAATTAAATTGGATATTTTTCAACTAAGTAACTTCAAACACTAGTTCTTATTTTAATCATAGTTGGTCAGAATTAGACTCCCAAAAAATCATTTTTCTATAAGAATATTTATTGTAATGGCCTATATCACTGGTAAGAGTTTAACACATATGGCGTTATTAATAAACAATTTATTGTTTGTATTCATGTAAAGTGAATATGTCAGTAAACATATATACTCTTTATTTCATTTCGTTGTTAACCAACAGTGTAAAAAATGAAATACTGTAACTGGACATTGTCTGAACTAAAAAACTGAAATGCGATACCCTTTATTTTGTACAATTATTACTTTTAGGATAGTTGTATTTAACCATTACTTTGTTTGACAGTTGGGCCCCAGTTTGAAGTCGGGCCCCACTCCACCCTTCCATTTGTTGAACGAATATTTGGGTACATAGAACCACAGTGCTCGAAGTTCTTTATTTGACCAGTAATTGTTCCTATAGTGATTATCTCAGAAATTACAAAAGATAGGGATAGGACATTGTTAATAAAAATGAAAGGGAATAAAAGGGAACAAAATGTCACAATAAAATACCGAGTGTTGCATTTAAAAAAGTAAGTTTCTGGTATGTGAAAATCTCGGGAAGTAGGCTTTCAAAAAACAAAATTTTTCGAGGTATTGTAGAGTGCAACTTGTACCAAATGATCCAGAATTTTCTTGGCTACAAGAACCACCAAAGTTCATGTTTTTACTTTTCAGAACAATGTAAAAATGATTTTTTTCTGAACACGTGTTTTGGTCAAATATTTTCAAAAAAATTAGTACCTAACTCAAAAAAGAATGGTTTAATTTTGAAAAAAAAAATTTGAATAGGCAATTTTTCGGCAGTACTAGAAAATTCAAAAATTTATAGGATATCATTTAAGAAAATTAAGTTCCGTATGTTTCCGGTAAAACCGGAAGTGAGTTACAGCTTAAAGTATTTCTAGAATATGCGCCACAAGCAACCATTAATCTTCCACTAATTGTTCTTTCTTTTATTTATTAAAACACAAAAGAGTAATCGAAGAAGCGGCTACTAATGACTCACCCTGTATAATACAAATAATTTTATGCTATGTTTTATCTAGTATTATATTGAAATAAGCAGTAATGTGTTCAGCAATAAAAAATATTATTCTATTCTAATTGGTAATTAAATAATCAGTTAATGCAATTTAATTAAGTTTTAAAAAACAAATGATTGGAACATGCTCAATTAAACCACCAAGCAAATTAATATGTCTCTCATTTAATTTATATACAGCCTGTAAATGTTAGTGTATAGAAATTCAGTATCTTCAATTGGCAATTAAAAAAGGCAGTGCCATTTGGAAAACAACACATTACCTACAATCGCCTGGTATATAGTTGTTTGACAGAAAGGTATTTTCTTCTTCTTCCCTTTTAGTGAAAATTGCATGGATAACGTCGTCGTCATACTTTTCTTCATTATGAGATGTACTGCTTCCTTAATTGATTCTCCAGAGATATAAAAGTTGTATCTAAAAAGTAAGTTAAAGGGATAAAACGCGCAAGTATTTCACAAAATAGTTATTTTCTTCTTTGTCGTTTTAAACTGCTAATATTATTACTAGGGCGCGGATATGACCGAGTTAAACTACGACGAAGTTACAACGGAGCAAAGAAATAATGTAGACAACACACATTTACTGAATAGCACTAATTCATATGATGAACTGCAACATCTGTTTACGTTCGAGAAGAGCCCGAGAATGCGAGCAAGAAATGGCCTTAAAATAAGGAATTTATGAGTAAAATTCTTTCTACATCGGCATAGAGGGGCTGAGGGGTTTTTAAAAATCATTATATTTACCTTATATTTAGCAAGAGAAATAATGTAAATATGTATATACTTACTGTTATTTAGTTTCAATAACATACGCGTACATTTTTAGTTATCATTTATTTAGATCTAGAACGTTGTTTATGTTGCTTTTTCTGATATGAAAATGATTCCGAAATTTATTACAAAGTCTGTAAAACATCGTTACAGAATGCCAACATATGGCACATTCGTCACTTAGCTTTGCCAAAACATACACAGAAATAGTTTTTATGCAGAGAATTTCTATAGTCTACAAAATTTCGTTAAATGTTTAAATGACGATGCCCGAAGTAGTTCTGAGTGCAAGGAACTAACACAAATCCCAAATTTAAAAAATCAGTTGTTATTCCTTCAGGGACACTTTGGAAATCTGCCTAAACTAATCACATATTTTGATAATCGAATCTCAAATTAAAAAATGGATTAACCACATTAGATGTGGCTATTAATAATTCCAAGTGACTTCGGATTTAATAACATTGCGGCAATTGTGTATGCTAAATACGCTGAAATAAAAGATTATTTCCAGTACGCACATATAACCAGTTGCGATGTAGAAAGGACGTTTTCTATCTAGAAGGATGTACTTAATTCAAAGAGAACAAGTCTTACAGAAGAGAAAATGAACAAATAATAAGGTATTTTGTATTTTATAGATCACCAGCCACTTGTTATCCAATTATATAAATAAAATTAAAACCTCCTTAAAAATGCAACATTTCAATAGTGCGCCCATGGGCGATGAGTCATGACTCGCTCGTGTCCGCGCCTTGACATCCCACAGCATACCTTCATATACTAGTAATCCTAATTAGTAATTTAAATATTTTTAAAACTAAAATTATCTTTAATTTTCTTTTATATTTACCCAAAAAATTCATTTACAGTAGAACCTCGATTATCCGTGCTCCACAGGGCCGGACGAGGCACGGAAAATTGAAAAGCACGGATAATCCGAACATTTATTTCTTATATGTATGTATGTATACATACTAAAGATAACAAAATAAAAAACAGAATTCTACATAAGTAAACTTTTACACTAAATAAGAAAAAATAAACTCTTCATAGGTAGGTTAACGCATTTATATACATAAAGCAGATGAAAAGCGAATGATTCCCAGGGATTCCCCTAGGACACTGCTGGCGATATCGATATTGCGTCATCATGCGTATGGCACGGATAATCCGCAGCCCGGATAATCCACACACGGATAATCGGGGTTCTACTGTATTTAAATTTCTTTCATACAATACGTATACGTTGCATATAGTTCATTTTTTGATGAAAAAATCGAGATAGATTAGGTACTTATTAAAAATGTCAGATACATTACTAGTAACAAATTAGTTAAATTCCTATTGAATATTCATACATAAATACAGGTAGTCCTCGGTTTACGCAGCTGTTTCGTTCCTACAAAATCCGGCGCACATCGAAGCAGCGTAAAATGAATCCATATTTACAGTGATGTATGTATACATACACACCCAATAGCTGTACGCCCGGCCTCGAAATCGTTTTTCCCATTTCCTAATCGTATTTTTCATGAAAACCTTACCGAATTTACACGCTAATTTAAGAAAACAATGCCTTTCAATGGATAAATCGTAATTTCTTCGAAATTGTCCAAAGGGCCCTAAATAAAAATAAAAATGTAAGAAATTTCAAAAAACAAGCCTTTATTCAAAATTATGTAACACTCAACAGCAATACATAAATTTTATTTTTTCTTAATTTTTAAAAATAAGGTCACGAAACGGAAAACAAAATTTTGAAATTTGGGCGAAATTCACTGAAATCAAATAGAGTATGTGGTACGCTCGCACATTGTGTCGAGAGGTAGCTCCGCCTACCATTTCGGGCAGTTTCTACGCAGTTTGTAAAATACTTCTGAGATCGGTGTATGTTAAGAAAGTAATCGTTACTCGGATATTATTTTATCGAAACCGTTGATATTTTCTTTACAATATAGTGTACATATACAATGTCAGTGTCACAATACTTCCTTATACTACGTATCAGAAAGTAAAAGCAATATCTCTTCCCGTACCTAACGCTATACCTGCTAGAAGCGCATGCTAGGACTCACACGGCTTGCGGGCTGGGAGTATAATTATTATATTTGACTCGCAATAATTTGCTTCTGAAACGATCTAGAAATTTATTTCTTGCACAAAAAATAATTTTGGAATGTTGGCTTTATTTTGTTTCACATATATAAGGGTAAATTCTGAAAAATAAGATTAGTTACTCGATAGCTGAAAAATACGTTACACAAATTGGTCGTCTACTAAAACTTTTTTTTTTTTATAAAATTTACACACCATAAAGAAAAATCGAAAACACTAGTATCATCCAAATACTTTAGGGTATAACCTTAAAAAAAAACAGATCCCTAGCTCTCTGCATTGCTAAGATATCACGAGATAAGTATTAAAAATTGAAGAAAATGAAAATTTTAAAATTTACACAAAAAAACGATTTTTCGACCTTTTTGCGATTTCGATTTTATTTTCCAACTCAAAATTTGAATCCGGCAGGTGATTTTACATATTCAGCTTCACCTTTTTTGTGTGTTTGAGAAAATATAGATTGTCTAATTTAGGGGGCGTTGCTTCCCGACTGCCAAACGTGTCGGCCAACCGGCGATTATCTGAGACCATAACGCAGCCATAAATTACAGGCAGATTAGATTAGGTGACAAGTTCTTTTCTCTATCTTTTTCCTCAGCATAAGACAGAGCACGCGGACCCTTAAACATTTGTCTTTTATTACATTTGCACGAAAAAAACAGTGGTACGCCTATTTCAAATCGAACTCAGCTTGAAGCGGGCGTCCAGCCTTAAACAGAAAAAATAAATATATTCAATAAAAATGTTTGTTCAACGAATGCACAGCGTCGCGGCTCGGTAAATAAATACTTCAACACTGGAACGAAAATCACGAGAGCTTAAATCCCGAGATGAATTCCATTCAATACGCATGCGTCACATTTTGAAATTCGTAGTTGCCTGTAGCTGTTGTTATCATCGTTGGTGTTGGTAGTTATCACTCAATAATAGAAAGTATTATCGTAAAAATGCCGGTAATGTGCAAAATGTGTAATAAAGTGTATAGCACACAATTTAATTTAAACAAACATTGTAGAAATACACACAATGTTAAAAGCCAGTCGTATTCATATAGCGAACATTTATATAAATTTAAGTGTTTAGATTGTTTGTGCTCCTTTCCGAAAAGTGTGAATCTTACCGAACATTTGAAAAATGAACATGGCAAAGATATATCAGAAGAAAGAGTGGAATTTCAAAGCTTAGAAGGTATAATTAAATTACAGATTTTATCAGAATGGAATTATTTTAATGAAATGTTCTTCCAGAATTCTATTTTTGGAAATATGAAATTGAACAGGAAGAACTCTGTAATTATGTTGTTCTGTCAGGCAAGAAATCTCTGCATTCTGGTGAAGAAGTTAAATATTTTGTTTGTAATAGAAGTGGAAACATAAACAACAGAATAGAAGATGTAAAGGAGATAATCAACCGAAAACGAAATACAAAGACGCAGGGCTCTGCAAAGTTAAATTATTGTTGTATCAGCAAGATAACTTGCATACAGAATTATCAGTCACTATGGCCATTCAACAGAAATACAGCATTTAAGAATTAGCCATCTAGACAGACAAGAACTAGCAAGTAAACTTGTGGAAGGTGTTTCAAGAAAAAGAATTTTAGACGACACTAGAAACAAAATAACTACAGACCTTAAAAGGATTGATCTTCTGACAAGACAAGATCTAGACAATCTCAAGAGAAGCTACAATATTCAGTTTAATGAAGGCGTAAAACACAAAGATGATGCCACAAGTGTAGAATTGTGGGTGAAACATTAGAAGTAAATCCTGTGTTGTTATATAAACCACAAGGACAGTCCTCTCAAATGCTTGAAAATTGTGATTTTTGTCTTATAATAATGAATGATGTTCAGGAATTACTTTTAAAGCAGCTCGGTCAAAATATTATAGCCATTGATAGCACTCATGGTTTGAATAATTATGATTTTGAATTGACCACCCTTATGGTTGTTGATGAATTTAATGAAGGTTTTCCAGTGGCTTTTATGTTTACAAATAGGAAAGATACTTACATTAACTATATCTTTTTTGATACACTGAGGCAAAAAGTTGGTATAATTAACTGTAAGACTTTCATGTCTGATATAACTGGGACATTTTACAATGCATGGGTGCAGGTGATGGGTGCATCACTTCACCAGTTGTATTGTTCATGGCATGTAGACCGCGCATGGAGAACAAATTTAAGTAAGATTTTAAAGAAAGATAAAAGATTTTGTGTTTACAAAACATTAAAGTACTTACAAAAAAGCACAATTTTTTTTGATGCCAATGCATTCCATGAACAATTACAAATTGCTATAGATAACATGCTTGATGATCCTCATACGAAACAGTTTGGTGAATATTTTTCCAAATACTATTTTGGGAACTATTTACAGTGGGCTTATTATTTTCGCCAAAATTGTGGTATAAATACTAACATGCGTGTAGAAAGTATGCACAAAGTCATCAAGTATTTTTATCTTGGTGGTAAAACTGTCAAAAGGTTGGACAAGGGTCTACACGCGACTCTCAAATATGTAAGAGATAAAATTGTAGATAGATTAATCAAACGTACTAAAGGCAAACACAATTATTACAGTCAAGAAAATTTCAAGAAACATAAGTTAGCACTAACATCAGCTTTTGAAATGAATATGGAAAGTCCTGGTGTATGGAAAATAGTTCATGATAACGATGAATACCATATTAAAAAAATAAATATACAAAAATTTTGCAACCTAATTTGCCAGTATTGTGATATTTGTTTTCATCAATATACTTGTACCTGTCAAAATTATTTTATTCATTCTGTCATTTGTAAACATATACATTACGTGGTTTTTAGAAATTATGTTAACCAGGAGCAAAATTTAATGAGCCAAAATTCATCAGACAGTAAAATAAATACAGGGTCTGATATAACAAATGCACAATCCGCTAGTAATCAGTGTTTAAATTTCTTTAGCAATAATGATAAAAATGCATGCGGGTATGATCGAAAGGAAAAAATATTAAAAGTAATATCAGATTTGCAGATGTTAGTTTATAATCAGGACTTGAATCAATTAAGTGAGTCAGTGTTTCAACAGTGTATGAGTAATTTACAAAACTCAAAACAATTACTTCAAGCATCTACTTCCAAAAACATACTTCCTCAAAATAGGTTCTTCTCTACCCAGAAAAAGAAAAAAACGATTGGAAAAGAAATGAAGAACCCAAACAAAGATGAAAATCACGAAATTTCAAATATTTTAAAAGGAATTAATGTTAAAATCATATCAAATGATCCTTCTTTTGATCACAGCTACATTTAGGTCGTTTATTGTCTATTTGATTTAATATATAATATATGTACCTACATTTTTCTATGTAATAAAAATACATTATTTCGTGTAAATATTAACAATAAATGTAGTTTATATTTCCGGACGTTTCGTCTTATTTTTCTTAATGGAGGACCAAAACTTGCATCAAACAAGTAGGTATTATTTATCTACCTACCTTACTTTTAACATTGACATTTTTCTCTACATACACTTGAATCTAAATTTGATTTTCAATGCTTCAACAGTCTGTACATTCAATTTATGTACATGAGAATACAAAACAAAATTTGACATATAAAAATTGCGCTTGATGAGCAGAAAAAATTAATGTATTGTATCACATAACTTATAAAATATAAATTAGAACGACCCATATTACAGTCTCAGCATTCATTATTTCAACTAAGGAAATAGTCGATCCACGATATTTCCGTCGTTCGAGGAATGTGATAAAATATAAAAATGAATGTGATTTATTACAAATACGTATTTTAACAATTTAGCGCGCTAAATTAATTCTACCGAGTAACAAGCCAGAGCATGCGCATTTCGCGGAATCCATCTCGGCTTTTAAGCTCTCGTCGAAAATCAGTCTTACTGACTGAGCCGACGTAAATCGAGTGTTACCTGTATATTATTATAACAAATTCAAAGTTATTTTTCTTTTGGTCTAAGGCTGCACACCAATTATACAAAATACTTATTCTTTCAAAGTATAATACACATAATTTCTACAAATTATTAGGTTGGTGTACACAAATTAGACGAACTACCTCTTTGTGAAGTCAATAAATATTAATCTGACATTTATAAATGAAAATAAAATTATTAACACAATATTAAGTAAGAATTTGAAGTTTAAAACGTTTGTCAAACATTTTGTCTTATTGTTATTGTATAATTGGTGTGCAACCAATGTTATAATATGATTAAGATATTATAACATTACTTTATTACCATTTATTTAACACAACGTCTTATCTAATATTTAGATTTCCGAAGTGACTTTGAATATCGGTCTATTAGCGGCGTCTGCCGGCTATCGTTATAATACAGGTTTAATATATTAAAGGGGCTTACACTTAAAACACAAATAAACAAAGGCTCAATGCATGTTCGACTGGAATTAGTTTTTAAAATAAAGTTTCTGAAACTGTGTTATGATGTTGTAAATTTGGCCAACTTCGAGGGTGAAATGTAGGAGTAAATAATTTTAATTATCAGAAAGTGCTCCTAATGAAACCTTAATTACTCCTTTGTATTCAACTTAATGCAAAAACATGATGAAAAGACACAAGAATTTCTGCTGTTTGTGTCACGAGAACGAATACCTTACAACGGCTGAATTTGCATTAGCGCATATGGCGCCACCTCTTACGTCCTACCTTACGGCAGTTAGTCGGCACCTCTGTGCAAGCTCCCCTTAACGCAGGTATTTTGTGATCACTTGTGATTTATAATTTCAATTTGAATTAATATTACGACAATTACAAAACCAATGCATATATTCATAGATTAATACACACATTTGCATAAGTTCAATAAATATAGTGCCTACAGAGATATCAACAATTCCTGTAGACCACGTGACTACCAAATTAGGCAACCCAATTAACAGCAGTTGGTAGTATTGAATGTTTTATGTAAAATATGGTTAAAAGTGTCAACAATGACAGCAGTATTTGTGAATAAAATGTACGCTACTGTCAAATACTAGCGATACGCGAATCTCATAAACGTATGAACACGAAAATCACCAGATTTTAGAAAATTACTGATCACGTGGTCTACAATCTTTCTCGATAGCACTGTATATATTATGTTAATATGAAATGTACTTATATGTTCATTTTCGCTTATGGCGACGTAATGACTTTACACAACACACAAGTATCTATAATTTGACATATATCGCAAAAATAATTAGTAGGGGTGTATTTAGATATAATACATAATAAACTTCCTTCAAACTTAATTTGGCTGTTTTTCTACGTTCAGCTCTTAGGTAGTATATAGGTATAGTGAGGTTTATTATATTTCTTTAGAAAAGAAATCCTTCTTTTCTCGTACTTTATTCCCTCTCCAACTCTTGACTACGTAAATCTGTTTAGTTAATCTGTCCTTTCCCATTTTCTAAAAGTATCAATTAAGGCGGATGTTAAATACTCTAGGTAGGTACATTGTTTTAGTCATGTATATTATCCGTGATTGTTATATCAAAGATACATTTTTGCACCTATCCTTTCTTGTATGACTCATGCTCTATTTATATTGAAAATATCATTTTCATTGCATTAATTTTTTTTATTTGCCTCTTTCTCACCATACAGCCTACTAATGGACAATCATGAGGTTGTATATTCGAGCCAAACGCAAGGCGATTTTTTTGTAGAAAATTTTGCTTCTGTCTCTCAGAAACAATGTTTTATTTCGTAAAATATCGTGAAGGACCATCACCTCGACGGCTTAGTGTTACCACAGTGTTACGGTGGGTTCACAGTAGAACAGTTTAGTCAGAACGAACAGAACGAATTGAACGCGCAGAGCATGACGAGCAGAACAGTCTGAAGAGAAGCTCGTCGCGTTCAGCAGAGTCGACGAATTTATTGGTTTTCCAACGTGCTCGAACTGCTCGTAGTCCTCAGCTCAACAGTTTATTGTTTCAACTAATACTTGATTTATTTATATGAATATATCTAATAAAAGTTAAGCTTTCATTATTTTTATAGTCTTTAAGATACCTATTCAGTGAGTACTTTATAGTACAATATACAAGGTTAGTCAAAAGTATGAAATGGGCGGTTTATTTCGGTAAATATAAACTTGATAACAAATTGTCTGTAGCATAAGTTTTTTTACTAATTATTCTCCATTTCTTAGCCTACGCTTGTTTTTGTATGTAAACGCATTTCCATGGTAACAAAAAAAAATTTTTAAATGGCGCGCAAGCAGTTTTTTTACTGATTTTTATTCCTCTTCTTTTTCTTGAAATAACTTGATATTTCTTTCATACACTTGAATAAGAAAATTTCAGATAAAATGTTCATAATACTTTATTTACACTACTAATATTAAAATCAAATGAATTGTTCAAACTGAAGACCCCCTGCAACTTGACAAGATCCATATCTATCACAGAAACGACGCAACGAATTTTGCAGTGAGTGTGGATTTATATTTTCAAATTCATGTCTAATTCTGGCTTCCAGCACTTGCAAATTTTGTGGTTTCTGTTTGAAATTTTAATTTTTTAAATGTTCCCAGAGAAAAAATCTAGGGGACTCAAATCAGGCGACCTAGCAGGCCATTCAATAGATCCTTGACGTCCTATCCAAAGAGCGGGAAAGATGTTATTTAAAAACAAGCGAACATCAACTCCATAATGTGGTGGAGCGCCGTCTTGCTGAAACCAAACACTGCGGTTTGGTATTCCTTGTCGATCTTTATATGGAAATAAATTTACAATCTCAGGTAAATTGTGATCACCCAATAGATTTAGGTATTTACTGCTATCAAATTTCTATCTATAAGGTATGGACCTATTATGTCGTGCCCAATAACACCAGCTCAAACATTGAGTTTTTGTGGATGCTGTGCATGGTGTTCCATCATCCAATGAGGATTTTCACTGAACCAGTGGCGACAGTTGTGCCTGTTTACAAACCCATTTAGACAAAAAGTGGCTTCATTAGAAAATAAAATGTTGTTTATACAATTTGGATTAGTATTGGTCATTTCCATCATTATTGCACAAACGTGCATTCTTCTGTCAGAGTCGTTTTCGTTTAGCTCATGAAGAAGGTGTATCTTGTAGGATTTGTGTTTGTTCTTTTTTAATATTCGAACAACCGACGATTGACTAATATCATTATCCAAAGCCAGTTGCGTGGTTGATGTAATTGGATTATCCATCACATTAAGTTCAACATTGAGAGCACGATCTTCTTTGTAGTTGATTTTGGTCGTCCAGACCTTGGGATATCTCTAACATTTCCAGCTTTTCTAAATCTTCTAACCAATTTATACACTGTGGATTGTACAATAGGATTTCTCTCCGAATGAACGTTATTGAACAAATGACAAACATCTTCTTGTGAACGTTACCAATCCCATAACCAACCATCATTAGTATTTCGATTCTTTCAGTTTCACTGACTTTCACCATGTTTACAAATGAAAATTAAACTATTCTTATTAAATCAGCTTGTCCACTTATTGAAAGGTACTTCACAATGACATGATTAGTAACTAGCGAAGCAGAGGCCACTATAATTTTTTGTAGAACAATACTCAAATGAATAAAAAGGAGTATTAAAAACTGTAGAATCTGTTTTCATATCACATTTTGCCGTTTCTAGGAAATTCTGATTTTACACAGAAATTTTCTTATTCAAATGTATGAAAGAAATAAAAAGTCATTTCAAGAAAAAGAAGGGGAATAATAATCAGCAAAAACTGCTTGCTTGCCATTTAAAAAAAAATACGTTACCATGGAAATGCGTTTACATACAAAAACAAGAAGTAAGCTAAGAAATGGGGAATAATTAGTAAAGAAAACTTATGTTACAGACAATTTGTTATAAAGTGTATATTTACGGAAATAAACCGCCCATTTCATACGTTTAACTAACCCTGTATAAATATATAAGTTACTATTCAATATTAATTCAATTACATATTACATTTCATCTATAAAATTTTAATAGTATAAGATTTTTTCTAAAAATATAGGAGTATTTATTACGTAATATTAGTAAAACAGACGTGTTGCGAATCACGAATGCTTCGAACAGCACGAACGGTGCATATTTCCGTCAAGTAAATGATTCGGCGAACAATAGTTTCAAATTTCGCCTGTATAAACACAAAATCAGTATTTGCTGGATATGTTTCAATTTAATATTAAATCAAAAAAAAATAACACGGATACATGAAATAACAAGAAATAGAATAATAACGGGTAAATTCCGCTGAAGAGCAATCGTAGACACGTGTTTCTGACTATTGGTCGTCATCAGTACGGTGTAGCCAAGGAATAAGATGGGATAACCTTTTTTTTGAAACTTTTTTTTTGATTTATCTTTCCTGGGTCTCGGATAGCACGCAGGTTGACATTAGTCTTCCTCGTGGCGACGTTAGTTGTTGTCTTTAAATTTGAAGATCTTCTAGCTCAAGCTACAAATGGGAGTCTGTCACCTGATGATCTTCCGTATAGCTTACATCTCCAAGGTTATCCCACCTTATTCCTTGGCTACACCGTACTGATGACGACCAATAGTCAGAAACACGTGTCTACGGTTGCTCTATAGCGGAATTTACCCGTTATTATTCTCTTTCTTGTTATTTAATATCAAACACATATGTGATACTAATTAGGAAAAAAATAACTAGAAATTCCAATATAATACAACCGTGGACAAGTACTTTAAAGTCGTTGGCCATCGTCATTCCGATGTAATCAAGTAGGAAACTTGGGCATTTCTTGAAATAGAAACAACAATGTAAGACCATCAGGAACTGCCAATTGTAGCTCAAGTCAGAAGGTACTCAAAGTTGATTATAACAGCCGGAAAATGAACCGTGGCGATGCACACATTGTCAACCTACATGTTATCCAACCCAAAAGCCATAATTCAAAGAAAGGAGAATGCGGGTATACCTATAGTCAACAAGGAGAAAGAACTAACATGAGATTCCGCTATAGTGCATCCAACAAATCTGAATACGTGTATCGTCGTCAATATAATGTAGCTAAGGAGCAAGGTGGGATATCTCTAGAGATAGAAACAGCAAATGTAAGACCACCAGTAGTACAGACTGCCAATTGTAACTCCTGTCAGAAAGTCATCGGATTTCAGAACACCAACCTACATTCTCGAAAGGCAAACATTCTCGACCTGTGCGTTATCCATCTCGGAAGCGATAATTCAAGGAAATGAGTAAAAGGGTAATTCCGCTAGAGCGCAAATCTAGACGCGTATTTTCAATTCGCGTGTAAACAAACTGTTACAATATACGTTTATTTAGCAATTGCTATTATTTTACATTTGCTGATATGACAATACTTTGTTGTTTACATGAAACAATTTAACTTAACCCTCGGATAGTCGCGTCAAAAAACTTTCAGGATTGGTCGCCCATGTATCTGATAGATACGTCCCATTTTTGTGTTAGAAACAAATACAAAAAAGTCGAGAATTGTTTTATTTTACTTTTTTGATACTTTTGCTTTACAAAACAAAAAATAGGACAAACATATACTTAAAAATATTAAATTAAACATAAATATTTACATTATTTACTCAGGAACACAATCTTGACAAATATTTTTGCAGTGTTCAAGACACAAAGGTTTTAAGCATTTTATACAGGAAAATTTTGTGAGACGGGATTTTTTTATTTGTGAGTAGCACGTACTACATCTTTTTCTTTTCCTGGGTATGTTCTCATTCTCGGATAGCACAGGAGCCAAATCATTTGCAGTTGCGGCATCCAGTGGAACTTCTACGTTTGTCACTCGTCGCCTTTGTATCTCTGGTTCCGTTAATTTCTTAGCCAGTTCATGTAAATAACTTTTTCTACTTTTCACTTCATTTTGGTTTCCAACAAAGAGTATTTGGGAATTAATTCCACCAACGTTCAACAAAGAAAAAAACACCACCATGGGCCACCGTTTTGTGTTCCGAGCAACGTTATAACTTGCACACATTCTGTCAAGAGTGTCTACTCCACCTTTAGTTCCGTTATAGAACGTTACTATTTCCGGTTTCTGTTGCTCATTTGTTGCTAAATCTATGTTATTATCAAAATGCATACTTGATAATAAAAGGACATTTTTTTTCGGTTTTGGTACATATGAGACTAGAGTACAGGTTTTCTGAAAACCGAACATACTAGATGGAACATTTCGACCTTTGATATCTTTGAATGCACTAGGTATTTGAGGCTTATTCTTTTTCAAGGTGCCTACAAGAGAGAGTTTTTTCTTTCTAAGATCTTCTACTAAATCGTAGCTTGTGAACCAGTTATCAATCGTGATGTTGCGATCAGAATTATGAATAGGAGTAACAAGTCTGTTCACAACATCAACTGGTTTATTGCTTATGGCATATGGTCCTTCGGGTTGTTCTCCCGCATATATCTCCATATTGTAGGTATAACAAACTTTTGCATCTACAAGGGCAAAGATTTTAATGCCATACTTAGCCGGCTTAGAAGGTATATACTGGCGAAACCGACACCGTCCTCTGAACGCTTCTAGTTTCTCATCTATCGTCACGTTCTGGCCCAAAGAGTATGATTTTTGGCAATTAGTTACAAATGCATCGAAAATATTCCTTATTGCTGCCAAACGATCGATTTGTTTCCTCTCGTCTCGAGTTTCTATGTCATCAAACCTCATACAGCGCATTATGAAACGAAATCTCCTCAAAGTCATGGTCTTCCTAAATCTTTGTACGCCGTCCTCAGACCACAGTTCATCTAAACTTAACCGATTTGCATGGTAAACGCCAGCTAAATACAACAAGCCAATAACTGCTTTAATTTCAATAATATCTGTTATTTTTGCATCTCTAGACCGACTGAATTGTGCTTGAATACTTTGAATGTATTTATTGGTACTTTCAACAATTTCTTGTATCATTGTATCCGTAATCAATGTTCCAACTTTCGTATATCCCATTAGCTTGTTTAGCGTCTCCAATTACCCCAGGTAGTTGCATAACAATATTTTGAGCTGGCGTTCGTGTTCTTTGAGAAGGGGGATGCTTCTGCCATTTCCATTCACTTACTACAACGTTTGCTCTCTTTTGAACAGCCATAAAATATGTTACATTGTCTTCCTCCTCTTCTTCACTTGCACAAGAATCACTTTGTTCGCTCTCAGAATTTTCTTTCCTCTCCTCAAAACAAACAGACGCGTCTGTTTCGCTGTTTTCGTCTTCTATATCTACTCTTTCATCTTCAGCATTACTATCATGTTGTAATAATATATTTCTCAGCTCCTCACAGTGCTGTTCATTATTCAAATCGTACTTTTCACGTCCAAATTCCATTTTGTTTTCTAAAAACCTTAGAAATTGCATTAATGGTCGCGTGTATCTCCTAGATACATATCATCCTTTTTATTAGCAGCTAATGAAATTGAGCGGCGTTATTTCATACAGCTAATAACTGTTCAATGTACTTTTGAATCTAGTAAAAACATCCAAGGAAAAAAAATATTCATAACACTTACCGCAAAAGTCGCGTGTATCTGTGAGATACAAAACGTGAATATTTCAAAGACTTGATTAGCGCACTGTTCGAACGAATCTCGTGAGTCAGGAAGGTACTGGGATGATGGGAGTGGTCAGCGCCTAAATTAGTGGGTGGCGCGAAATACAAACTCTTCCTGTATATGTCAGATACACGCGACTATCGGAGGATTAATAAAGAAAATAACAGTAAGCAGACTTATGGACTAATATACTTACATTACATATATTACATAATGTCAGCATTTGTCTATTAATACATACAATAAATTCAATACAAATACCAATTGTGCAATGTTTACTAACAAACTAACCTACTTCAAATTATAGATACACAACTTCTAATTTCTATAGGTAACTTATTATAACGTTTTTTTTGTCTGTACACATTTATATATAAAAATTACTTATTTTTCTAGAATGTATTATAATTATGAATCTTGTACTAAATATACTTAATTTTAGACTTTTGTGTTTCTAGAATTCGTTGATAACTAGGACAGTTTCTGCCAAATGCACTATGGTTAACATCCAAATAAATTTTTAATTTTACTACCATCCTCATACAATTTATACACTTCTCGTCCTCACCAACACCATTAACACAATCAATTGTACAGTGTTCACCTGCACACCTACCGCATGCTTTAGTTACTGTGCAATCCCTCGCAAAATGATTATAACCTGCACAGTTATAACACCTTATTGTATTTATGTATTCATATATATCGCATTTCTTCCATCCAACATTATTGTTTTCTTTCTGTAGCGTTTTTCTAAATATATCCGATTTTGCATCAATTATTATGTTACCATAGTTAATTTTCCGTTTGCTGAGATACTTCCTATTTATTTTTACTTTTTCCTTTATATCACTTCCTAGTATTTTTAAGTCATTCTGATTTTTCAATTTTTCTTTGGAAGTAGTATCACCGCAACTAACCAAAATACCACCTTTTCTTATATTTTTTATTGTCTGTACACTTACAGACATTTTAGTAGGGTCAATTTTATTTCTCAATTCTGTGTTTGTTTCCTGGCTTTTCTGTGTTTCATTTTTTGGCTTTACAATAATTTTATCATTATTATTTTTTACAGTATCACTGTATAAAGTCCTTTTTTCTGTCTTGTTTCCGGCGATAGAAATAGACTTTAATATTTCATGAATCAATATGTTTTGATCTGAAATTGTTTGAAGGCAATCATTAAGTTTTTTATCTATTTCATTCATTTTTTGGCTAACTTTCAGTTTACGACAAATACCGCACACATATGTAATTATATCGGTTTCACTTAATCTTTTAGCTGTCTCATAGCTTACTTTCGCCCATTTGCTATGTCTCTCTTCCTCACATATGAAACACTTTACCGTTCTTTCCGTCCTTCTGAATTCCAACTGGCAAACATAACAATTATTGGATGACATATTTTATATATGTTGACCTACGCAAATGATTAATTATTAATTTTGTCCATCGATGAAATTTACTAATAGTTTCATCATCACAGTTTCATGTTTAACAACGTGCAATATTTTACTTTTCGACACTTCACTTTTGCAGAGCCGATAAAAATATGTCCTCACTCTACAAATTCTAAACTACTCTAATTCAAAAGAAATAGATTAGTCGGTTACTTAGTGACGAAATTAACGAATCCAAAGCATGTGTCTCCTCTTGCGCTATAGT
The DNA here is from genome assembly GCA_963170755.1 of Amphimallon solstitiale. Taxonomy (NCBI): domain Eukaryota; kingdom Metazoa; phylum Arthropoda; class Insecta; order Coleoptera; family Scarabaeidae; genus Amphimallon; species Amphimallon solstitiale. Next base: position 27,664,812 of record OY720678.1, read on the forward strand.
GCACTTTCCCCGATATATGTATATATGGCTGTACAATCTTTGCAATTTATTTGCTATACCCTTGATTTATCGAACTGTTCACTCTATTCTTTATTGTTAATTAGCGCAGTACCGAGATTATATTTACTAACAGATGCTTGACGATTGCATTAATTTTATTACTAAATGGGGGAATATAGTTAATATAATGCCGTGTTTTTTCTTATCTAATTTTGGGTTAGAGTGTGTTCTCATCAATCTCTTTTATATATTTCCTAGAATATTATCTACAATGATTTCTTTGTATCCGCTGTTTTTTGCAATGGTTTTTATTATGGATAACCCTTGATTGAAGTCATCATTGTTTAAAGTAGGACTCACGAGTCTGTTTATGAAACTGAGATACGGTATGAATTTATATTTGGAAGTGCCTCCGTAGCCGGCGCCGGTTTTACGTACTGTTGATGGTGCCGGTTTTACGTACTGTTGACGGTGCCGATGTTGCGTACTGTTACCAGCACCGGTTTTAAGTATGGTTGCCGGCACCGGCATACCTTATCGCTACCAGCAATTACTTATGTGCATATGTGATTGAATCTCACTAGTAGGAGCGAGACATTTTTTCTTCTACAATAAATTGAAAATCTTTGCATTTAGTCATACATTCAAGTTGCTGTTGATCCTTTTTAAAGGCGAAATTCGTTAAAATTCTAGAATACAAATCTTCCACTGAACCTGACGTAAATGCCCTGATAGTAACGTTATGATATTCTTTAGAATTTTTGATATTTCTATCTGCGCGTGAAGAATTGAGGATAACAAAAAAAAATTCATGAAATCCTCCAGATTAGAAAATTTGGTATTGACAGATTTCAATTTGGCATTGATACTTTCAATTCTGTTGTTTGTTTTGTTCAGAAAAGACGGATTTGCGAAAGTCAGGTACAATACCCACTCATCTTGTTGTCTTTGTCAGACATTACCACTTTTATATCTGATATTCTCTGATTCAAATTTTTGAACGTTTTTATGAACAAATCGATATTTTCATGCGTTTCGTTCAGCTTATTTACTTTCGCAGATGAATTTCTCTGTACCTGCATACTATGCGCGCTCGGTTGAAACTGTTCATCTAGGTGCAACACCAATATTTTATTAAAATCCCCTTGAACTCATACGGCTCGTAATTTCAGTAGGCGTTATCCGGATCCATCTTTGTTAATATGGTGCTATGATGTCAGATTTAAATAATATATGTTTCACTTTTTCATTTTTTCATTTTTCCATTTTATTTGCTCGTGTAGATATAGATATGTGTATATGTATTTCTCCGTTTTACCGTACTTTTCTTTTGTTGTTATTAATTATTATTATAAAATGTCCTATAATTGGTCTTGGCTGTTGGACAATAAATGATATTATTATTATTATTATTATTATTATTATTATTAAATAAAAAACACTGTCCATAGAATAACTTACCGTTATTATAACGACGAAATTTCCACGTAGTACAGTAAAGTAAATTGACAAAGCAAATATGCCTATTCCGCTGGGTCTGCACAAAACGCTGCCTTTCAGGAGCGGGCACCTTATTACAATCGTAAAGACACCGCCAGTCGGCGGAACTCTCAATTTATACTGATTAACGGTTGACAGCAACGTTTAAAAGGTACAATGTTTCTATTGAACATGTACTCCATAATAAGCTTGAGACGGACTATAGTACTACTTATTTTCTGGAAAAATAATGTTTAAGATATAGGTACTATTGCAAGATGTCGCCAGTATCCTTCAAATTGTTAATTTCATATTAGCAGAAATTTTTTTCCATCTAGTAATTTCGAATAACTTGGTAAGAAATTGACATACATATTTTGAAATGAATATGAAGATGACAATAATTCGTTTACAAATCCGATCATACTGTTCTTATTAACATATCTACAGCCTGCGCTTGTATGGCAAGAGCACTGATGCCTTCTAATTGTGCTTATTAGTTTTTTCGGTAATGACAATAATTCGTTTACAAATCAGGTCCTTCTTTAACATGTCTAGAGCCTGATTCTTTATGGCAAGAGCACTGGTGCCTTCTAATTGTGCTTACTAGTTCTTTCGGTAATTACTTAATTAATTTCGGTCTAATTACTTTATCATATGGCTCCCATTGCTATTCAAAAGCCATTAGGTTTTCTTTTGCATACAGACGTTACTAATACTCTATCCTTTACATTTTCCTAGAATTAGAATTTAATGATTAAATTTATCCATTTTCTGAAATTGTTTTTCAAGTAATTCTAAATTACAATTAAGATTTATTTGAGACGTACAATCTTTCTGATAATATACGCACTAGGATTTGAAACATTCCGATAAAGAATGATCATTGATTCTTGATGCATGTAGTAGGAAGCATTCTTACTAATAGTTTACACATGCTAAACTTCCTAACATTACTGGAATGTAAAATATTAACTTATAGACTGAACTGAGTACGTCTGTTAAATATCTAATAAGAAAGATGAAAATGTGCATTTATTATTTCCAAATTATATCTACTTTTGTTTGAGAAAAGCACCGATTGTTTATACTAAAAGTAACAAACTTTAAAGCAAACTTTATGAGTCTATTTATAAAATTAATATTTCCTCTAATATCTTTATCTCTACACATACGAAGTTTATATTTTAAATGTTTTTTTTAGGTACTTACATATAATATTTTACGTTTATCTCTTTCTATAAATACCCATAATGTGAAATAATAAAAGCATTTATCACGTAAAGATTATTTGTAAAGAATGAAATACATTCAAAATATGTATTGTCTTCCCAAAACGTAATTAGGTGCATTTTCGAGCATATGCTAATTTTCAACTGCATATCGATGCTCGTGTGGAAGTAATTTATAAAATAAATTGTGAAAACTAAATTATAAGTAAACTTTATAAGAGCAAGTAATAGAAAATGTTTGATTTTGCATCAGAAAAACACTTATTTTCTATTTATCTTATAGTTTGTATTAAATAAGACCGAAGGAATGAGTAGCAATTACTTGGAGCATTCAAAAATATTTATTACGTTAAAGGATAACTTAATTTATAATAAATTATGTATTTAGTATATTGCATTCCACCAGCAAATTGACTATGATGTAACGATTTGATTCGTAGGTACGTATAAAATTCAAATTGAGAGTGGTAAAGAAAAATTAGACAGTTCCCCAAAGTAACCTCCCAAGGAAACAGCATGCAAGCTGTAGCAAAAGGCTATTATCAAAGAATCATCAAAGCGGCCCAGAGGCGTAACCAGACTCCAGACCCCCCCCCCTCCCCCATCGTAAAAAAAGAAAAGAAAAATTGGGTCATTAAGTACTTATTAATTTTAAAAGTCTTGACAAATGTATTTATTTTAACACACTCTGATGGAAAAAAATAGAACCACTACCAGTACTGACAAATGCGAAAGAAGAACGGGTTCGAAAAATGGACGATCGTGGCTTATCTTTGAAGTTTGGTTGAGGTCTAATTACACCTATGAAGTGGCCATCGGGATAGAAAAACATCCTAACTTCAACTATAAGAAAGACGACAGCCTCAGCAATGAATGAAAGAATCTACTAAAAAAATACGCAATAGCCAAATGCACGGCGGCAACCCACGATTGAATGAACGACATATTATATACGCTTAATTTAACGCTTGAATTCAACAAAAACTATCCCTGCGTCATCATTTAATTTTGTATAATTCGAATCAATGGCTATATTCAGCCGGACATATCGCTGGCAGCGCTGACCTAGCAATTGCATTCAGTACGCCGCTAGAACTCAGCTCTGCAGCAAGCGGACGCCATTTTTTCTAGCGGAAAGAAAAAGCGCTGAGAAAGTAAGGGACAAGGGAGGGGAGCTTTAAAATTTGAAATTTGAAAATATGTATTATATACAGAACATAAGCTTAACAATGGACAAGTAATTTGGATTAAAATTATAAATGTTTATCATGTCTCGCATTGCAATATATTAGTTCTGTAAGTAAATGTTTTAAATTTATGAACCTATAAATTTGTTTCAGGATTTATGTATTTCATGGTACTTCCTCGCGTAATATTTTGTGAGCATAATAAGTAATAGAAGAAACGTATTATCATGCTGACAGTAAATTTGGCGCAGAAGTATTAGACTGTGATATTAGTATTAAAAACGTAAAACTGCATATCGTTCACTTGCAAGTCTTTTTATTTCAACAAACATAAAAGCAAATACATAATGGATTATTGAATATGTTAGATTACAATTCAATATAAACGGTGAAGCAATTACAGCAAATGTACCAGTGGAATTAGTCCAAAGTATATATGAACGTAATATAATTACTGGCATTACTTATTTTGATACTAATTTTATTCATATGTTATGCCGCCTCTACACATCGCCGAACATTCGGCAAATATTGCCGAACAGCGATGTGTAAATGTGTAGACAGTTTATTCGGCAAATATTTGATATTAGCCAATATACGCGCCGAAGACGAATGCCGATCCGTCCGGAGTCGGTTTTTGTTTCCACATCAAAAAACATTCGTATCCGAACACAAATAACCTGACTACACATCGCCGAACATTCGTACGAATGTTTCGTCAAATAATTCGTGCGCAAATATGATATCCACACATCGTATTCGCAATATTCGCGTTTAAAAGAAGATAGAAAGATGGAAGGTAAACAAGTTGCTGCTGCATTATACTATATGAGTACTTGCAATTATTATTTAAACATTTATGGTAACAGATTGCGGAAACCTAGGCAAAATAGAAGATGGTGGATGATAGCAATGCATAGAAATAGAACACAGTGAGTACACATTCCGAAATAAATATCCGTTTAATGCATTATTACTTATTTCTAGGGAAAGTATGGAAAATATGTTTAGTGAATTACTACGTGAACCATCCGGAGAGTTCCAAAATTTCTGCAGAATGTCTTCCACTGATTTTGAAAATTTTCTTCAAAAGGTAGCACCATTAATTTCTAAAGAGGATACTAATTGGAGAGAAAGCATACCAGCTAAAGTGCGATTGGCAGTTACCCTTCGTTTCCTGGCAACAGGTGATACTTACCGAAGTCTTCATTTTTTATTCAAAATTTCAAGTCAAATAATATCAAGAATAATACCAGAAGTATGCAAGGCTATAAACAAAACATTGAAAAATGAAATTCAGGTAAACAAAGTTTAAGGTTTTATTATTAATATTAATAGTAAAAATTAACAGAAAATCTCTTTAAATTGTATCGCAATCTGCAGATGCATAAGATTGATTAATAATGTTAGTTGATTCAAACGTTGTCACATTTGGAAAATCTTGCGTGATAGCAGAGTGTCCTTCAGGAAGAACTGTGCTAGGTGTTGGACTTAGAATTTGTATTTCCACCGGGGAAAATGTGCCAGTCGGAGATGCTTGAGAAGATGATGAATAACCACTATAACACTTCCTTTTCAGAAACAATCCATCAATTTCATACATTAGTTGTTCTCTGTCTGATTCTTATACTTTCCGTAACTTTTTTGCTATTAATTTGCCATACAAGTCGCATTCATCATCAGACTCTTTTTTTGACATATCTTTTAAAATGGTAAATGCTTGGTCCATTTGCCGTGTTGCTTCTTGTAGTTCCTGTGGCTGTTTGTTGCGGCGAGCGGAATATGAGGATGGAGTGCGTTGTGGTATAGGTGGTGATAGTCGGGAAACATCACTGTTAGTTCCTGATGCTTTTGTCACATTTCTACTAATTTCTTGGTCAATCTCTCCTTTATCAGGCAGATCCTAAAAAAATACATACCTATGTACAATACAGTAATCAAAGTCTTTCTATTGTTTCAGTTGCCTTCCACTGCAAACGAGTGGCTAGCCAAGGAAGAAGGATTTACAAATAACTTTCCACACTGCATTGGAGCACTTGATGGAAAGCATATAATTCTGCAATGCCCTGCACACAGTGGTTCTGAAAACTACAACTACAAAAGATCTTTTAGTATTGTACTGCTAGCATTAGTCGACAGCAATTATTGCTTCATGTTTGCTGATATTGGTAGCCAGTGAAGAATTAGCGATGGTGGTATTTTGAGAAACAGTCTACTATGGCATAAAATTTGCTCAAACACTCTTAAATTACCACCTCCTACTTCCATTTCAGGCATAAACACAAACCTTCCATTTGTATTTGTGGCTGATGGTGCATTTGCTCTTCATACAAACATTATGAAACCATTCCCTGGAAATCATGACATTGGCTCACCAAAGCTCGTGTTGTTGTGGAAAATGTTTTTGGAATCATGTCGTCGGTTTTTCGAATTTTTAGAAAACCTCTTGCGTTGGATGCAGAAAAAGCTTCAATTATTACCATGTCATATATTTTATTACATAATTTTTTAAGGAAAAGTGAAACCTCTAGGAATATATACTGGGGTGTCTCTAAAAGGTGCGGAAAAAACGCTACCACACATTTCTGAGGGCAAAATATGACGATCTAACCCAACTTACTTCAGTCCAAAAGTAGATGCTTTCGGAGATACAGAGTGTCAAAAGTTCAATTTGGTTTTAGTTTTTTATAAATAATTTCTGTAATAATTGGTATATTGTCACAATATTTGGGTAGGGGGGGTTTCGTGGGGTAAAAAATTTAAATCTGCTCTCATTTTCATTGCAAAATGTAGAGGGCGCCACCTGCGGCATATTGTATCCATTTAAAACGTAATAACTTTTTTGAGACACACTGTATTTAACTTTTAAATAAAAATTCTTATTCTCCAATGTTTTTTACCTAGAAAAGGTATACCTGGAAGGAGTTGATTGGAGCAGCCGTTTATGAGTAATCTGGATATAAAAAATTTATTCCGTATATGGACACATATGCTTCTGTAATTTGGGTGTTATTCTTGTGGCAATTCAATGCAATAGTGCATCCACTTTTGGACTGAGGTAAGTTGGGTTAGATCGCCCTCAGAAATGTGTGGTAGCGTTTTTTCCGCACCTTTTAGAGACACCCTGTATACACCTGCGGGTGCAACAGACAATTATGTAAATGGGGAATTAGTTGAAAGAGGTAGGTACCTGACGAAACGAACAATCAATATGTGATGCAATTAGGCCAATATTACAAATACCACGAAGAGCCACAACAGATGCTTTGCAAATAAGGTTGGCCTACACTAATTATTTCGTTAATAATAATAATACTATACAAGGTGTGTATAAATTGGCGGGCCCACTACACGTGGCGACATTCTTGGTCAAATTTTGAGTTAAAAGTCCTAAGCCTAAAACGATGTATCAGGCTTCTTTTGTCTTCAGAATGAATTTGAAAGAAACATACATTTGGCAACATTGAACACGCATGTGCTAGTTATAATCTTCGGAACATTTTTACACGTCGTCATGTGAACCTTACATTTTAAATTTAAAAACGAAACAAACTAAATAAAATTGGTTTCTTAGATTGCATATTTATTACGAAAATATTACAAAGTTTAAAAAATTTTTGATAATATTGACTTCTTGATAGAAATCAATGTAATTATTCCCTACATAATTGTTCGAATTGAAATCCATCAGTTTGTAGACATAGCTGCAATCTTTGTGGTATCGTTTGTACTATTCGCTCAAGTCTTTCTGGTGTGATTTCTAATACTGCGGCTTCAATTCGGGCTCTAACTTCGTCAGCGTCCTGTGGAGGTGTAGCGTAAACTTTACCTTTAATGAAACCCCAAACAAAAAAATCTAATGGATTGAGATCTGGGAATCTCGCAGGCCACAAAAGAGGACCGCCACAACCAATCCATCTGTCTGGGAAGTGTTCAGTCAACCAGTCTTATATTACGAGCAAAGTGCGCAGGAGCTCCATCATGCATATAAATCATATTACGGCGTACGTTCAACGGTATCTCATCAATAACTTGTTCTAAAACATTTAAATATTCACCGGCATCTAGGCGATTTGGTAAGTAAATTGGTCCAACTACCCTGTGGTTTATTATACCCAGCCAAAACGTTAACAGAAAACCTTCTTTGGTGACCGTATTCGCGAAATTCATGTGGATTTTCATCTGCCCAATAATGAAAATTATGAGTATTAAACACACCATCTCTGGTAAACATGCACTCATCACTCCAAAGAATACGTCTTAAAAAGTCACCTTCTTCCTGAATTCTATTTAAGATTGTATTGCAATAATTGATTCGAAATAAGTTATCATTTCCGTAAAGAGGCTGAACTTTAGAAACATGGTATGGATGAAGCAAGTTTTCTCGTAGAACCAAATGAACAGTCTTATTACTGGGAATATTTAGTGTAGAAGCTAATTGACGGGTACTCGCAGAGGGATCTTCCTGGATTGTGGCTAGAACTTGCTCTTCTATTTGCACGGTACGCCTTTGCCTTGGTCGACCTGCGTTCGCATTTCTTGGAATAAACGAACCTGTTTCACGAAGTCGTTGGTCCAGCCTTCGAAATACATTTTTACTTGGATATCTCCGATTTGGAAAACGCACTCGATATTCCTGCCCTGCCATGCTAGCATTTCCACGACAGAAACCGTATATCATGTACATATCGGCATATTCGTTGAACGTAAAATTCATAATAAATAAACAGAACAACTAGTAAACACGAAAACCCGAAAACTGATTAAAACTATACAAATAAACACGAAAAATAAGCAAGTCGAATGAAATAGGTAGATTACAAAGTGTCAAAATTTGACAGTAGTAATGTATTTGACTTGAACAACATTAGGCTGCCTACTTATTGTTTTACAACGTTGTCAGATGTGTTTTTCGTCAAAATAAGTTAATAAACAAATATTAAAAACAAACTTTAAAATCAAAAAGAAAACTTTAACGAAAGGATAATAACAACAATTCTTCTTTCTTCTAAATTGTAGCTCTTTCTGTCAACAAATATCAAGTAATAATGCTTATTTCAAGACTGAAAGTCCGAACTTTAGGAACCTCGTGCAAAGATATGGAGCATGGTACAACATTTTCGTATTAGGATTTTGGACTCCGAATTTAACAAAGAACATCGCCGCGTGTAGTGTGTCCGCCAATTTATACACACCTTGTATAAAATAAATGTAAAATGAAATTATATATGCATTAAAAATATTGAAAAATTATAATTTCAAAATAAATAACAATTTTATTAAATGTGTTTTGTCTTGTACTTACCACAGATTCACTATTGTATGTGGAATTGCATTCATATCTGGACCCTAAAAAGGCCTCCATAAACTCATATGCAAACCATGGCGGTTTGTATATTTCGTCCAAACTGGCTCCCGATTTAATAGATGACATTTTTTTCTTCATATGGTGGCGAAAAGCTGCCATCAATGAATCTTTTTTCTTTTTTATTTCTCCTACTTGAAATTCCACACTCAGGGCACGTTTAATTCTGACCCACGCATCGTTTACCTTTATTTTATTTTTATGCCCAGGATGTTTTGGATCATATATGATCGATTCCCCCGATCGAATGACTGCTGATTATACATTTGTAAAGCTGCAGAGAGATAAACAAAAACACTAATAGAAACATCTTACCTATACTAGTCTTTTTCTGTTCAAAACAATATCTCTATATACTATTCTCAAGAATTTTCAGAATACCGGGTGTCCCGTAAAAAACGCCAACAATAATAACTCCGTTATTTATTGTCCGATTTTATTGAAACAAAAAGTCAGTTAATTAGCATCAAAAATACTACAAGAAAGTGGTGTTGTAGTTGTTTTCAGTTGTTTTCATTAATGTCAAACGATAGTCAACTTTTTTATTTTAAATGGAAACAGACATATTTTTGGCAATATTCGGATTGGATTTTCTTTTCTGAATTCATCGATGTATAACATGTCTAATTTTTATAAACGATTATTGAAAGAAAACCTTTTATTAAAATTGACCATGTTTTTAATAAATTATGTATAACATTTCGAATGTGCTATGAAACATTGAAAACGTAAGTATTATAAGTATTATTCTAAAAAACAAAACAACACACTTCACAATAAATGTTCAAATTGCCCGCCACCTTGTTCAATACATAACGCACATCTCCTAATTACTCCACGAGTCGCATTTAAAAGACAAACGGCAGGTATTTCTTGACAAGTGTTAATAATTCTTTGTCTTAAAATGTCAACATTTTCTGGAGGTGTCGAATAAACTAGATCTTGTAGATAAGCCCACAACCAAAAATCTAGGGGCGAAAGATCGGGTGAACGCGCAGGCCACTCGATAGGACCGGATGTTCCTATCCACCTATTTCCAAATTGGGTGTTCAACCAATCAGTATTTACTCTGGCGTTGTGAGCGGGGGCCCCATCTTGTTGATAAAATATTCTATTTAAATTTCTCAAAGGTAATTCATCTAAAAAGTTTTGGAGATTTTCGTTTAATAAAGTGTGATACTTTTCTTGATTTAAGCAACCATCTATGAAAAACGGCCCAATTAATTGATTGCCTAAAATACCACACCAAACATTTACGCTGAAACGTCTTTGAAAATTATTTTCAATGACAAATCTCAGATTGTCTTGACTCCATTGTCGATGTATGTTTCTATTAAAAATACCATTGTTGCTAAAAGTGCATTCATCAGACCAAATTATCATTCTGTAAAAACTTCGGTCTTGTTCTAATCCATTTAAAAAAGTCGACAAAACTGTATTCTTCGGCGTTGATCATTTTGTTCTAATACATTCACTTTTCGAGCTATGTACGTTTTAAATTTGTGTTTTCTTAAAATACTATGGACTGTAGTTTTTGATACCCCAATATTATGTGCAATTTCGCGAGTCGAAGTTCGTGAATTTTCTTGTAGTGCAAGAAGAACATCATATTCCGTATCTTCGGCGAATCTACGTCGCTGTGTTTAGGTTTTTTAAATGATCCATAATTCCTCAAATTTGTTTCAATTCCCTGAAATATTTTCGAATCTGGAACTTCTCTGTCCGAAAAACGAACGCTGTAACGCCGAACTGCTTGAAGACGATTTTTATTACATTCAAAAAACACTTGCAACATGTCTGTTAACTCATTGTTATTCATTTTTACGAATATACTTTTACTTTCATACGTAGTATAAGGAAGTATTGTGATGATGAAAATTTTCGACCTCGAGATTTTTGCAGATGTCCACGTTTTAAAGTCCCCTGATACCAAAAAAGTGGTTTTTAAAAAATGTCTCTGTGTCTGTCTGTCTGTGTGTCTGTCTGTCTGTCTGTGACCACGATAGCGATCAAACCGCTGGAGATATCAATTCAAAATTTTGTATTTGCGTGTATAATCTCCCTCTTGGGAACTGATTAGATTTTCAGCAAATTAGGTCGACCGGAAGTAGTAGTTTACTTCAGTGAAAAACTCGAATTTTGCCAATATTTCGTCAACTACTAAGTTTAGACAAATTTATAAAGAATTCATATGTACTTAAAATTAAATTTAAGAAGAATTTTATTAAAAATTAAGTAGAAGTAGGCTTTTTACTCTTATCGAAAATCGGTTTTTTGCAAATATGTCGTAAATTATGCATTCTATATATATTTATGAAGAGTACAAAAGTACTTAAAGTTGGATTTGGAATATTTTTTATATAAATGAAATTTCAAAATTCGGACCGGAAGTAACACTTTCATACGTATAAGAAAGTCGTGTGGTGGCCACACCTCATTTTTTACTTTCTTATACGTAGTATAAGGACGTATTGTGATGATGAAAATTTTCGACCTCGAGATTTTTGCAGATGTCCACGTTTTGAAGTCCCCTGATACCGAAAAAGTGGTTTTTAAAAAATGTCTGTGTGTGTTACTGTGTCTCTCTCTCTCTGTGTGTGTGTGTGACCACGATAGCGGTCAAGCCGCTGTAGATATCAATTCCAAATTTTGTATTTACGTGTATAATCTCCCTCTTGAGATCTGATTAGTTTTTCAGTAAAATCGGTAGACCGGAAGTAGCAGCTTACTTCAGCGAAAAAATCGAATTTTGCCAATATTTCGTCAACTACTAAGTTTTAACAAATTTATAAAGAATTCATATATACTTAAAATTAAAATTGAGTATAATTTTATCCTAAAAGTTTTCCGAAATTCCTACCGGAAGTAGGTCTTTTACTCTTATCGAAAATCAGTTTTTTGCGAATATTTCGCAAGTCATGCCTTTTTGGCTAGTACGTTACGGATATAAAAGTATTTAAAACATAATTTTCAATATCTTTTGTATAAAAAAAATGTCAAAATTCAGACCGGAAGTACCACTTTTACTCTTATCGAATAGCGTTGTTTTGCAGATATGTCGTAAGTTATGCATTCTATATATATTTATGAAGAGTACAAAAGTATTTAGAGTTGGATTTGGAATATTTTTTGTATAAATGAAATTTCAAAATTCGGACCGGAAGTAACACTTTCATACGTATAAGAAAGTCGTGTGGTGGCCACACCTCATTTCTCTCTCTCTCTCTCTCTCTCTCTCTCTCTCTCTCTCTCTCTCTCTGTCTGTCTGTGTCTCTGTGTGTGTGTGTGACCACGATAGCGGTCAAACCGCTGTAGATATCAATTCCAAATTTTGTATTTACATGTATAGTCTCCCTCTTGAGATCTGATTAGTTTTTCAGTAAAATAGGTAGACCGGAAGTAGCTGTTTACTTCAGCGAAAAAATCGAATTTTGACAATATTTCGTCAACTACTAAGTTTAAACAAATTTATAAAGAATTCATATATACTTAAAATTGAAATTGAAAATAATTTTATTTAAAAAGTTTTTCGAAATTCCTACCGGAAGTAGGTCTTTTACTCTTATCGAAAATCAGTTTTTTGCGAATATTTCGCAAGTCATGCTTTTTAGACAAGTACGTTACGGGTATAAAAGTATTTAAAACATAATTTTCAATATCTTTTGTATAAAAGAAATTTCAAAATTCAGACCGGAAGTACCACTTTTACTCTTATCGAATAACGATTTTTTGCAAATATGTCGTAAGTTATGCATTCTATATATATTTATCAAGAGTACAAAAGTATTTAGAACTGGATTTGCAATATTTTTTGTATACATGAAATTTCAAAATTCGGACCGGAAGTAGCACTTTTACTCTTAGCGAGTAGCACTTTTTTGATAATATCTTGCAAAGTATGCATTCTATAGAGATTTATTAAGAGAATAGAAGTACTTAGAATAGGATTTTGAATAATTTTTGTATAAAAAAATTCTTAAAATTCTATAATTTGATACGCTCATACGTATAAGAAAGTCGTGTGGTGGCCACACCTCATTTTTTTTTGTAGCAAAACGTTCAAGCAGAACAATAAATAAGACTTAATAGACACTCACACTGACGTTTATTGACGTTTATCGCATTTTTGTTTTTTCATGGCACATTTCAAAATTTATAAATAATGGAATACAAAGATGAAATTTATTAAGTGTTTTATATTTTTTTTCAATAATTGCTTATCAAAAATAGACATTTTATACATTGTTGAATTCAGGAAAAATATCCAATCCGAATATAGCCAAAAATATATCTGTTTCCATTTAAAATAAAAAAGTTGACTATCGTTTGACATTAATAAAAACAACTGAAAACAAACAAAACACTGCTTTTTTGTAGAATTTGCGAGATTTAAATACACTCATTCTTTAACTGTTGTAGAGTGAGTAGGTGAAGAACCACTGAAAAATTAATGTTTACAGTGGAGATACCTAAAAGCAAATCCATGCTCCTGGATTATGAACAGCTAGGTTTTTCATTTTTACTGCCACATTTCATTGGAAAATTTTGCTCTAGTTCTTATAAGGGGGCGATATTACACTTTGTGTGATTTCCCACAATTAAAGTATAATAATTGCAATTTCTAATAAAACCTGATGGGGAGTCAAATTTTGTTCCATTGAATAACAATAGATTGTCACCTATCCATGACGAAAACTTTCTTTTCAAATATGATTTTCATAAATAGTCTTTACTATGCTATAATCAACATTCTAATTTAAACCTAATAAAATTAAAATTATTTTATTTGTCAGTCGTGTTGATTTTATTTACCACTTCTTTCATAAAATGTCTTATAATGGATTTTTCAATTAAATAATAAACTTATTTTATAATTGATCTTAATGAATGAGTAATACATAAGGAAGGAACATGTCGTTTCACAAAATAACTTGTTTGACGTAGTCATATGCGAAAGCATTATTTAATTCTTGTTCTTATAACGCTTTTCTAAAGATGGAAGGTCATTGCTAATGATTTTTGGTCGACAGGTTTGTGGCTTTTTTATTAATGGGTGTTTGTTACAAAAACAGGTAAAGTTTAAGGTTTTATTCTTGACTTTGAGATCTTAAAAGATCCCATACGTAATTTAAACAAAATTTGTAAATAGTCATAATCATAGTTTTTAATTAATTTCAATTCTCACTGCTGCTAAGTAAATACCTGTAGAAATTTCCATGACAATTTAGGTCTGAGTAAAGACGAATAAATAATGACCATATAGAAATATGAAATGGGCAGACACGTAAGAACGTTATATTAATGTACGTACATAGACTTATTAAACAAGCTGTTTGGATAGCATGACTTTCAGAAGCCTTTTGTTTATTTTTGAGTTTTATTAATTCTGTCTGTATCTAACAGCTGTATTGAACTATTCATAAACGTATAATACCTGTTTCATTGTTTGACTATTTAGATGATATCTGAATGTCAGTGTCATATTTTGGTTGTAAAGTTCATACATACAATCTTACCTTAATTTAGACAGCTCATTCATTGAGAACAAATGATAAAATTTGCACAGCATTAGCCTTACATCAACAAGACTAATTAACATTTAATGCACATATTTCTATGGACGTTTAAATAATGCCCTACTTTTGGGCTAGTCGAATATAAAGGCTGTCCCAGAAATAAAAAGACGGAGTAGCAGAAATCGGAAGCTAGATTGTGTAAAAACGTACCCTCAAAATATCAAGTCTTTATTCGTGCGCAGACGGCAGCAAAAAAAAATAATAGAGAATTAAATTGACGCTGACGCTGGACTAAATATCCATCTGCTTCACTTTCACAATCGGTTCTTTTCAGGCCCACCATATTACTTGTGTTAAAAAAAAGGAGGAGGAATAGATACTTATAGATGGAATAGATAATAAATATCAAACCATTAATTACTTTAATATACACCTACTAAAAAAAAATAATTACATTCTTGATATTTACTGTAATCTAGAAAAACTACGATTTATTGAATATTCTAAAATAACAATAATCAGCTGTTTCCGACTACAAACACACTAAAGAGCAACAACCTTCCTATTTTAAAAATAAATACAATCTTTTATTGTCTGCAATAAAGTGGGTCGTCCATCTGGCAAAAAATATGTTTTATATGAATGAGTACGATTTAACGTTTTTTTCCCGTTTTATACAAATAACAGCGTATTTTTCTATGAATGCGTCAGTACCGGTCCACACGCATAACACATTATCCACATATCTAAAACAACTGTGTATACAATTAACAAATGGGATTTTAGAACTAAACAGATCGGCTAGGTTCACACGGCATTGTACTGCACGTTTTTGTGCAGGATAAATTTTACCGAATAAGTAGTGGCGCATACATTGAGTATAGAACCGTTCACACGTCGCTTGTCCTGCAAAAAAACGTATATACGTTTATACATTTATCGAATACTCACAGGACTTGTCAAGCAAACCGAATAAACTTAAAACGTATTCGGTCTGCTACATGGAGATCGCTGTATGAAAACTGCGGCTATTCGTTTTTTAAACGAATAAAAACCGTATCATGTGAACAGCCCGCACTGTGTACGGTTAAAATCGAATACTACTAAAAACGTGCAGTACAATGCCGTGTGAACCTAGCCTAATAAGTAGTAAAGGTGCCAGTAAGATTGTTGTTGATATAAATAATGGAAACTGTACGAAAGAAGAAATCTGGCGTACGTATGTAGATGTTGTATTTTTACTTGTAAAAATGTTCGGCAACAAAATATATTCTAGTTTCTTTTCGTTTCTTAAAGATGAATATCGGTAAGTTATAGCTATTCAGTAACAGTTAATTTGTAATAATTCATCTTTTTTGTAGTGTCTTACAGTGGATCACCAGCTGTAACCGGAATGACCTAAGTAAAGATTTGTCAAAATTATGGCAAACAACATTTGTGTGTGGTAAACACTTTGAATCACACATGTGTTTAAATGATATAAGGAATGCAATGCAATTCCCGCATTATTTCTCTCACTCTGCATGGAAACACCAGAAAGAAACAGCGTTTGATGCAAAATTTCACACGGGTAGGTTATTTTTCATAAAAGTGTTTTTATATAAACTGTCATAAAATATATTATCTTATTTATCATTGTTAAATATGTTTTGATAAGGTTTGCACTCATAATTAAAGTTTTTATTAAAGATGAAGCATGAAATTAAATACTTCTAATGTGGTTTTTATCTTTTTATATTAGTGAAGGAACCTCCTTCGAAAATAAGAATTTAGAGAACATCGTTATCTCTCAGAGCCATGACCATATTGAAAAAGAAATCAATTCAAACCTCACCGGTTAAGGAACTATTGCTACCGGATCTACGTCGCATTAAGATAACGGGCTGAATTCGGAAATGAAACGGAGAGTCGCAATAGGGGTTGTCAAACAGGATAACGCAGGGCCGAGCTAACTCTGTCGCAGACGGCGTGACGGTTCAGGAAAACAAGAACATCTAATAGTAGAGCGTCGGTCGGCAACGACGCTAGCGACGATTGTCCGGGCACCAGGACACTATGCTATCTACAGATAACCTACCTGCGCCTCCTACGAACTACCACTGGCTGTGTCCCTCCAGCGGGATACCTATTGAACATCCTGTATAATTGTAGCACCTACTCTTAGGTACGTGCTTGTCACAATAAAATATGAGATATGCAGAGGTAAAAGAAATAAAAGAACAGGTAGTTCGAAATGTAACAAAATTTAATTAAAGTTGATGTGTTGAATGGTTATGTGTTTTAAACAAAACTAAAATGGTGAAATTAGGTATTACAAAACACAAGCGTTGAATGAACAGTTAGTTTGAATAAAATAAATGAAGCTAGCCAGTTGGTAAATAAAAAAACAAAGCGTTAGGTGACAATTACAAAATTTAAAAGAGAAAAAAAAAACGAGTCTTAAAGATTTAACAAATTCTCTGCGCTTCAGCAGAAGTTGGTCGGTTGCAGAAACGTTTCCTTCACCTCACATTAGGTGTACAAGAGTTTTCAAGGACACGCCACAACGGCAATGTCAATACAAAGGTGTAATTATATATAAATTAATAAGCGCAAGAAAATTAATAAGTCAGTATAGGGTCTTAATCTAAATTGAGAAAAATTTGCTAAATTAAAAAAAAACGTCAGGTTTGCTTACATGAACTAAATTAAATTAATTGAAGGTTATTTATTGGCACAGTCAATAGTTAAAGGTAACATTAGAAAAGAAATTTCATAAAATACAATAAAACCCTGAGCTCCGTGAACCAAAGGTTACTTCTACAAAAAAAAGAAAAAAAAATGAATTTATCTAGCTCAGGTAAATTAATTGATCAACGAAAGGCAAGAATTTACAATCTTACAGCAAGAAAAAAAAACGTGCAAAACTATTAACAAATTTTAGATTTTTGAATGCAACACATCATATAACACACAATTATTGTATCGGAAGAGAAAACACTAGGTATATTACTAATTAAATAAAATCTACCCAAAAGATAAAGTGATAATTTTAAGAATTTACTTGAATTAGTTTTAATTAAATATTTGCCTCTACATAGGGCTACAGAAATACGGTAGTGACAAAACCAAAATTCTGGTCAATCTGATTATTACATAATTAATAAAATAATAACGGTAATTTAATAAGGATTAAATTGTGACCTCGCAGTTGACTAAGAGGTGCGATAGTTAATAAACCACTCAAAATTCTTGGTCAAAAACTAGACAAACTGAAGTCTTGCTCACAGACGTAAAGACGTCGAAAATTGGACGTAAAATATATAAAAGGTAAAATTACAACCTTAGCTGGCAAGATGGTTGCCGGAAAGACGCTGCGGAAAACCAAAATGGCGGCGACCCCCTTGTTGGTAAAATTCCACTTAACAGGTGGGCTGGATGTTGGAAAAAACCACTGATGTGGGCGATATCCCCAAAAATAAGACTTCGGAGGGCTCAAATGGCCGTCAAAGGAATCCTAACAGCTTCTGAGGGCTTTAGCGCCCGACATAAGAATCCCCAATTATGAAGGATAATGGAGATCCCACGGTAAACGACTTCAAGTCACCTCAGGGTGCAAAATTTACATCAAAAGAGACCGGCACATGGCCATACGTGAATTTTTTTTTAGATAACGTTACGACGATAAAAATTCACGTCAAAACCCAAAATTAAGGTAGCGATAATTACTGCTTCCTCCAAATTAAGCCGCAAACGCGAAAAATCTCCACATGGATACTGTACATAAGTACTAAAGGAAGAGAAGCAATTTGCACACACTGTTCTTTTCGCAAGATGTGACCAACAAGTGTCGTCGAAAACCGCGAAAAATCTCCTCGTTCACACCCGCGCAATCGCTACACGCAGCCCTGTCCAAAACATAGAGACACGAAAATACCTCAAGATGGACATCGAAAGCATTCACATAAAATTACAAACACCAGTTTGAGTTTGACCGAAAAGGGGGTTAACACTGCGACTCTTAATTAATCGCAAACAAGAACATGACTTAAGCGAAACGAGAATAAGCGAAAAACCCGACAATAGTACGAAGAAAATTATAACGACGGCAGCACGAGGGAAAATTTTATGCTAAACGTTGGCAATCCCGTGTATAACAGATCTGTACTACATAGCCGATAGGTTTGACAGAAATAAACAAACAATCTTCCACACGTAGTTTCTATTTTATTAGGCGAAAGGACAGAATTTCTGCAGGTAAATAACGAAATACCAAAGCTTTAATATCAAAACGCTGCAAAAAGACGGTAGAGAGACCGATCTTAAACTTATGTTACAGAGAAATTACGATCCTAACCCTTACGATGGTTCTGGGGGGGACGAATTAACAGAAGTTCCTAATACTAGAATATCGCAGATAGAGCAACAAGTGATCGGCAACAATTAATAGTATGCCCTACATTCCAAGCATTCCCTTAATTAATACTCCTTACATTTTTTTAGACGGACGTCTGCGAAGAAAAAGAAGAAAACAATACTAAACGGCCTGCTCGAGATACTGTGTTTAGCAATACGCAAAACATGTGAAACAATTAACACAAAAACTTGACTATCGTCTCAAAGCGTTTACAAACCACAATAAATGCATTAGGTAGGGATCGGACGTGATGAATAAGTAGATATTCTTTTAAGAAAACTTACGCAAGGCGTAAAAGTAATTGCAACTGCGGAAAATACGAAACTACAGGTAGGTTAGAATAAGCTAGAACTAAGATAATTAGAGTTAGTTACTCAGACATAGAGGCTTACACAAAAACAGGGTGTAAATGCCCGATCTTACACAAAATATATCTGTCATATTCGCGGTACATGGTTTAGAGCGGTGAGGGCTCAATAGTAGGTTTAATACCCACGGAAGCATACGGCAGGCAGTCTTAGTAACCGGTGCAATAGACAATATACAGGGTACGCTCAAAAAGTCACGATCTTTATACAAAATTCCACGTATTTAGACAAAGGCACCCAATCTTTCGAGAACTATAAACAAAGTAAATTTACAACGTAACAAATTCCCCCCTTTCCAGCGAAAAGAAATTGATCGCAGAGCAATTTCTTGCACCGAGAACATAGGCTGACGGGATAGAGGTAGTGAAAAGGGTAAGCGAGAGCGCTAAAACGGACGTTGTCCACTAACAAACGCACACATCCACACTCAGACACAGCAACACCAAACAGCTTGGCCATAACCACCACGTGGCCCTTCGGCATTCGGCCGGTACGGGAAAGTAACGAAAAATAAAAAAACAAGGGTGTCGAGATTCTGCACAGACGCGCCCCGAGACCTGTCCAGCCGACAGCCCAGCACCATTGGTAGCATCACGGGGGAGAAGGGTATAGACGGGTTAGAATACGGTGTGCCCGGCCGGCGGTGATCCTTACGACGGTCGAAGGCACAGGAATGTGGAGTGGGCACTACCAATAGGCCAAGATGCGGGAAAGGCAACCCCCGAGACGACACTCTGCAGACACGCGACGGTAAGAGAGACCCTTGGGTAAGGCCCTCGGTATCTCAAAACAAACAAAATAAAAGGACAACTAAAAACGGGTTTATTACTACAGATACGGGATACAAAGCGGAATAAGGAAGAGGTAACTAAAGGTAAGGTAAAGCTCAGAATGGTGCAACTGCCCAGAGGTACAGATATGCCGTTACGACAACCAAACATCCGAAGACAACAAAACGAGAGAAGATCGCCAAACAAAAATAGGTATTAGAGAGCAAAAGTTTAAAGTCTGGACCGGCGTTGTCCCGACTAAAATGCTGAAGGCAACGATAAACCATAAAGGCTGAAGTCATATCCGATTCCTGGAAGTAACATTTTGAACGTAAGAAAACAAAAAGGTCGCCAGGACACGACCTGGGAAGGCTGAGGATTATCACACAAAAGGGACCATCACTCTTTATACCTCCTCAAATAAGAACGTCAAATCCGGTAGTTAAGCAACACTAGTTAGCTTAAAAGGTAGTCATGTCAGATAGGGTAAACGAAATATAGTGTGGACTCCCCTAGCAAGGCTGCCACTCCATATATGCAGAGACACGGGAGATCCGAAACATACGGAAGCGATAAAGGCACGGGAAGATAAATGCATAGACGGAATCACAGATACAAGCTGTGCAATGGGGCCGGTAATCACACTAACGAAAGGTCGTTAAAAGGAAAAAAAAAATGTTTGTCCTGAGGCGATAGCTTCTTGATCTATCAAAGCTATTTAGTTAGTAATTGCGGGTTATGAGATAACTTTTCCCAGATGGATCAGCAACCGCGTGGAAGAGGACGTACACGTAGCCGCGCGAGGAGACAACCGCAAGCAGGGGGAGGAACAAATGGCAGACCCGGGAGATCCGACCCGGAAGATCCGACACACGAGAGGGAGAGGGTCCGAGAGGGAAGGAAAGTGATTGTTCCGGCGTGATAGGGAACAATAGAGGTCCGAGTCCCTTTAGAAGCCTTTTACTTCACGCAGGATCACGGTAGGAGAATTCTTTCAACCCTCGCTACAGGCCATAAAGGTAGCGGTAGGTACAAGTAATGAAAAGACAAAATCGAGATAAGCGATAATTTTAGGCAGATGGACACGTGAGAAGATAGATCTTAATCATCACTCGGTTGAGGTTTCAGTAAATTTGCATGCAACGCCCCGGGCAGCAATTTACCTTCACAAGTTTTGAGTTCGTAAATGTCAGTGGAGATACGTTTACTAATTTGAAAGGGCCCGACATATTTGTCAGCCAATTTGGCGGTATAGAACTTGGCGGCATCTGAAAGGACGAAATTTTTACGCCAGACCAACTGGTTTACCAAGAATTCATCTCGTCTATGACGAGTATCGTAGCGCGCCTTAGCACGCTCGTATGCTTTCTGCAAGCGGGATTTGATGTCACGATAAAGTTTAGAAAATCCTTCGGAACGCTCTATTAGTTTTTCCGGATCGCGGACCTCGACAAGTGGAGTTCCGTCAGGGATAGGAGCATCGGAAATTCTTTCTCCAGTGAGATTCATCTCACGACCGAAGTTAATGAAATAGGGCGTATGTCCGGTGACTTCGTGTCTAGCAGTGCGCAAGGCGCAAGTGACTTTGGGAAGATAGACGTCCCACTCGCGATGATTGTCCGAGACATACGAGATCAACATGGTTTTGATAACCCTATTCACACGTTCCACGGGATTCGCTTGAGGATGGTAATTCGCAGTATAGCATGGACGTACTTTATATTCTTTTAACTTAGAACGGTAGTCGTTAGAACGAAACTGCACGCCATTATCGGAAATTACGGAACGAGGTACGCCAAAAATCAGAAACACATCTTCTTCAAGATGTCGGATAACAGACTTGGAGGAAGCTCTACGTAACGGGAAAGTCAGAACAAACTTACTGAAGATATCAGAGACCACTAAAATGTAATTAAAACCGCGCTTGGACCTCGGAAGAGGACCAACAATGTCGACACTGAGTACTTCCCATGGTTTAGTAACTTTAGAATGTCCACCCATACGACCAACAGGAGCTCTTTGAAGAGGTTTCGCCTTATTGCAGTTAGGGCAGGCTTTGATATGACGAATCACATCACCTAACATCTTGGGCCAATAGTAGTGTTGCAATATGCGAGCGAGAGTCTTCGCAATGCCCAGATGACCACTTGTGGGCTCGTTATGACATTCTAACAAGACCTCTTGTCGTTGTTCCTTAGGAACATAGATTTTCCATGAATCGGAATCCTCAGAGGGAAAAGTACTATTAGGCGGTACGTAACGTCGAAGTATCCCACCGATAAGTTGAAATTGAGGGTACTTCTCGGGATGTCTCTTAATTTGTTCTAAGATACGAACGTAACATTTGTCTTGGCTTTTAGGATTGACTTGAACGATATCCAATTTGGGGACTGAACGGGAGAGAGTGTCCGGAACGACATTGAATTTTCCTTTACGGTGGATGATAGTGAAGTCGTACTGCTGAAGACGTACGGCCCATCGAGCCAATCTACCCGACGGAGAATTAAGAGAGTTCAGCCAGCAGAGGGAATAATGATCCGTTATCACAGTAAAGTGAGAGCATTCGATATATGGGCGAAGCTTTTCTATAGCCCAAAGGACGGCAAGGCATTCTTTCTCAACCGTAGAGAATTTACGTTCGGCAGGTGTTAAAGAACGGCTTAGATAACTGATTACTTTCTCCTGTCCGTCTATGTCTTGAGTCAATACGGCTCCAAGACCATAGTCGCTAGCATCAGTTTGAATGATGAATTCATATTGGAAATCGGGACATGTCAAAATCGGGGAGGAAACCAAGCGTTCACGCAAAGATGTCCAGGCTTCTTCGCAAGCTAACGTCCAAACGAAGGGACGATTTTTCCGTAACAAATCAGTAAGCGGAGAGATAACAGTAGAGAAATTAGGGACGAAACGTCGATACCATGAAGCCATACCTACTAAGCGTCTGACTTCAGAAACATTTTTGGGTGTGGCAATTCCGATGATAGCCTTGACTTTGTCAGGGTCGACCATCAACCCACGACGATTAACCACATAACCCAGGTACTTCAATTCGTCGCGACAAAACTGACATTTGTCTCTATTGAGCGTTAAGCCAGCGTCACGCAGGCGGGATAAAACTTACTCTAAGATAGTCAAGTGTTTTTCAAAGGTAGGAGTGACAATTATGATATCATCCAGATATACGAAAACGTAAGGTTCTAATTCAGGACCTAAAATTCTATCAATAAAACGCTGCCAGGAGGCAGGTGCGTTGTGGAGACCATACGGAAGACGACAAAACTGGAACAAGCCTCGATTCGGCACAGTGAAGGCGGTATACTGACGGGAAGACTCGGCAACAGGAATCTGCCAATACGCACTTTTTATATCGAGAGACGTAAGATATTTGGCGTCTCGTAATTTATCTAAGGTATTCGAAACATAGGGAAGGGGATAGGCATCTCTCTCAGTGACCTGATTGAGCTTCCGATAATCGACACAAAATCGAAAAGTCTTATCCTTCTTAGGCACGAGAAGAATGGGTGAAGACCAACCACTCTGAGACCTCTCAACGACACCGAGAGCCAACATCTTCTCTAATTCGGAGTCGACTACTTTCTGCACCGCCGGAGATATCGGATAGTAGCGTTGCTTAATCGGAGGGCTACTAGTGATAATAGTGTGCTCTACACCTTTGGCACAACCTAACACCTCCTTATCGACGTTAGGAAAATTTTGATTGATGATAGCCTCGAGCTGACGTTGACGCTCATCAGACAACACCTGTGGTTCGACATCAACAGAAGACACGTTGGGTGCGTCTGAAAATACCCAATCGCCACTGCGCATGTTTATGACGATACCCATATCTCGCCAGAAGTCTGCGCCCAAGATAAGTTGATGCGGTAGTTCAGGTACCACCAAAACGTCAAAGACCTTAGAACGATTCCTAACATTAATAGGCAAGGCAACTTCACCTGATATTCGGCATCGTGACCCGTTGGCAACAGTGCAAAAGGACATAGAGGATTTAAGCGGAACAAAACCCTTTAAAACGGACCATCCTGCTTCACCTAAAATAGTGCGTGATGAACCTGTGTCCAAAAGACCGAGAAACTCTTTACCAAAGATTTGAACTTTAAGATAGGGGCGTTCATCCCCTATGGCTTGTGCGAGAATAAAATCCAACCGGGCTCTAATTTGTCGATAGGCCGCTGTGTATACTGTACGCACGGGACGGCCACTTAGTGCGCACGTCGGGCGTTTCCCGAACACTGCGGACAAGAAGGTACAATGGTCTCTGGACGACCACAACGATAACAAAAGCGTTTACGAGGTAAAGCGCATTGGGAGTAACGATGTCCTGTCTGACGACAATTCCAACATGTGACAGGGTTTGCTGAAACGGGTGCCACACGGACACGAGGGCGATTAGAGACGGGAGTAACGGGTGTCTCACGACTTCGAGAATAACTCGGGACTGGTTCGGCATTGACATAAGCCAAATCCGGCTCGAGTGTTTTGGCACGCAAGGGAGGCGGTACATAAGCTTCAGCAGAGGCCTTGCGGGCTTCGAGAACTTTCCCATATTTAAGGAGTTCCGCGATAGAATTGACTTCAGTTAACCCCAACTGCGTTTGATAGAAAGGCAGAATATTACGTTGCAAAATTCGTAATTGAGTTTTTTCGGGAACTGAATCAGAAAGACGGGAAAAAAGATTTTTCATGACCGACACGTATAGTCCAATAGGTTCATTAGGACCTTGAGTCCGTTGCTTAATTTCGTCCATAAGACGGTCGTCATAATCTACGGCTTGAAACTCTTCCCGTAGACCGGCAGCTAACTCTGACCAATTAGAGTAAAGATGACGATTTGCCCGATACCACACCAAAGCACGTTCCTTAAATAAGTCTATTGCGGAATTGAACAACAACTGGTCCGAGGAATTACGAGCGATTTTAAGCTCAGCCACACGCTCCAGAAAGGCACTAACTGAGAAGTTCTTCTGCCCTGAAAATGTAATATTCCAAGAGGCAACGGGAACGGGTTTAGGAGAAGAACTAGCGAAAGTCGAGTGAACGGGACCAGTAAAAGCGTTAACCGGGAGTCGGATAGGGTCATCCTCATCACTAAACTCCTCTTCACTCCCTTGAGGACCAGGGTTACCGGCAGTGGGTGACTGTAATAAACTGAATGTTGAGGCACGTTCAAGGGTGCGAGCCTTATCGCGGATGCAATCTTCTAGTTTAGCAACGCGACTCCTAAACGCATGGTATTCTTTCACCTCCTCTGGCGAATGTGGGACGGAGTTCCGAATGCGACTCATTACGAAAGCAAGGGCAGTAGAAATTTTTTTAAACTCGGAAGACTCACGATTCCCTATGAACTGATCGATGAGCCCTTCGATAACCGTAAGCTTATCCTTAATGGCCGCGGCGTCTTCCGCATATGTGAATGGATACGTAAGCTTAGTATCCGACGGATAAGACCTAGCATACCCTAGCAGACGTCGATACATTCGTCGCATTTCATCCAAAGTAGATGGCACCTCAGCACCCAGAACAGTCAGTAAGTACTCAAGGTCTTCCTTCAAAAGACGATTGATCTCAAATTTAGGAGACATGGCGGAAGTTAATTCAGCAGAAAGTCGAAAAGAAAGAAATATAAAAAGAAATGGCGGTACCGGGATCAGCAAGCAAAGACTCGAGTCCTAAGACACACAAATATATTCCGGAAGACAAGGTAGTTCAGAACCTAAGATAAAATTGTAACGTGAGGTGATAACTTTTCCCAAAAAAAGGGAAGAAAAAGAAATATAAACAGTCGAAGTTAGATTAGGTGAGGGAGTAGACGGAAATACAAAAAAACTGAGCGGTAAGGGAAACTTAACGTCCACTTGCCCACCTAAAACGAGAAACGGGCTTAAGTCGAGAAAATTCAAAATTTATTCCTGAAGATGGTCAGGACCGAAACGTTGATACAAAACAAGTAGTTTCTCCAAAGTATAGCACCACTGTGCGGTACGACGAAATGTTAGTGGCTGAAATACTTAAAGGTAAGGAAGATATTCCGGAAGATGGAGAAAACTTGTCCGAAACGTTAGGCAACGACACGTTGTCACGTCAAGGCAACCAAAACCAAGGAAAATTGGAAAAGACGAGAAATTTCCCTGAAGATGGTGAAAGCTAGGTCGAAACGTTCGGTGTCACTTATGAGTCAATGGATGACACACATGAGGAAAAGAAAATTTGAGGGCGGCGAAAACTTAACCGAAACGTAGGTGCGAAATGTTATACGTTAGGCCCACAACGAAGGCATCTAATTGTTAAGAAGGTAGCGAAAACTTCGTTGGAGCATTGGGTAGCGAAGGAGAAACTTTGGCTCCGGAAGGTGGAGAAAAGAGGGCAGAAACGTTGGTGTGTCAATTCGTACGGAGGGGAAGAAAACTTGTCTGAATGTTAAGGGGCAGGAAAAGAAATTTTTAAGATGTCGGAAAATTGGCCGAAACTTGGTTGACACACAAAAGTAATAATAAAGAAAAATTGAAGATGGCGGAAAGTTGGTCGAAACGTTGGTGCCAAATTTTTCCCTATCACCAAGAGAAAGGTCCAGACGCTAGGGCACCAAATTCTTCTCCCTATTACTGAAAGAAAGGCCCAGACGTTAGGGCACCAAACTTTTTGCTAACTTATTTCCAGAAGGAAAGGCCCCAAAACGTTAGGGCGCCAAATTTTTGCTACCGGATCTACGTCGCATTAAGATAACGGGCTGAATTCGGAAATGAAACGGAGAGTCGCAATAGGGGTTGTCAAACAGGATAACGCAGGGCCGAGCTAACTCTGTCGCAGACGGCGTGACGGTTCAGGAAAACAAGAACATCTAATAGTAGAGCGTCGGTCGGCAACGACGCTAGCGACGATTGTCCGGGCACCAGGACACTATGCTATCTACAGATAACCTACCTGCGCCTCCTACGAACTACCACTGGCTGTGTCCCTCCAGCGGGATACCTATTGAACACCCTGTATAATTGTAGCACCTACTCTTAGGTACGTGCTTGTCACAATAAAATATGAGATATGCAGAGGTAAAAGAAATAAAAGAACAGGTAGTTCGAAATGTAACAAAATTTAATTAAAGTTGATGTGTTGAATGGTTATGTGTTTTAAACAAAACTAAAATGGTGAAATTAGGTATTACAAAACACAAGCGTTGAATGAACAGTTAGTTTGAATAAAATAAATGAAGCTAGCCAGTTGGTAAATAAAAAAACAAAGCGTTAGGTGACAATTACAAAATTTAAAAGAGAAAAAAAAAAACGAGTCTTAAAGATTTAACAAATTCTCTGCGCTTCAGCAGAAGTTGGTCGGTTGCAGAAACGTTTCCTTCACCTCACATTAGGTGTA
Organism: Amphimallon solstitiale; assembly: GCA_963170755.1. NCBI lineage: Eukaryota > Metazoa > Arthropoda > Insecta > Coleoptera > Scarabaeidae > Amphimallon > Amphimallon solstitiale. The sequence continues at coordinate 27,692,514 of OY720678.1, forward strand.
CAAGAGTTTTCAAGGACACGCCACAACGGCAATGTCAATACAAAGGTGTAATTATATATAAATTAATAAGCGCAAGAAAATTAATAAGTCAGTATAGGGTCTTAATCTAAATTGAGAAAAATTTGCTAAATTAAAAAAAAACGTCAGGTTTGCTTACATGAACTAAATTAAATTAATTGAAGGTTATTTATTGGCACAGTCAATAGTTAAAGGTAACATTAGAAAAGAAATTTCATAAAATACAATAAAACCCTGAGCTCCGTGAACCAAAGGTTACTTCTACAAAAAAAAGAAAAAAAAATGAATTTATCTAGCTCAGGTAAATTAATTGATCAACGAAAGGCAAGAATTTACAATCTTACAGCAAGAAAAAAAAACGTGCAAAACTATTAACAAATTTTAGATTTTTAAATGCAACACATCATATAACACACAATTATTGTATCGGAAGAGAAAACACTAGGTATATTACTAATTAAATAAAATCTACCCAAAAGATAAAGTGATAATTTTAAGAATTTACTTGAATTAGTTTTAATTAAATATTTGCCTCTACATAGGGCTACAGAAATACGGTAGTGACAAAACCAAAATTCTGGTCAATCTGATTATTACATAATTAATAAAATAATAACGGTAATTTAATAAGGATTAAATTGTGACCTCGCAGTTGACTAAGAGGTGCGATAGTTAATAAACCACTCAAAATTCTTGGTCAAAAACTAGACAAACTGAAGTCTTGCTCACAGACGTAAAGACGTCGAAAATTGGACGTAAAATATATAAAAGGTAAAATTACAACCTTAGCTGGCAAGATGGTTGCCGGAAAGACGCTGCGGAAAACCAAAATGGCGGCGACCCCCTTGTTGGTAAAATTCCACTTAACAGGTGGGCTGGATGTTGGAAAAAACCACTGATGTGGGCGATATCCCCAAAAATAAGACTTCGGAGGGCTCAAATGGCCGTCAAAGGAATCCTAACAGCTTCTGAGGGCTTTAGCGCCCGACATAAGAATCCCCAATTATGAAGGATAATGGAGATCCCACGGTAAACGACTTCAAGTCACCTCAGGGTGCAAAATTTACATCAAAAGAGACCGGCACATGGCCATACGTGAATTTTTTTTTAGATAACGTTACGACGATAAAAATTCACGTCAAAACCCAAAATTAAGGTAGCGATAATTACTGCTTCCTCCAAATTAAGCCGCAAACGCGAAAAATCTCCACATGGATACTGTACATAAGTACTAAAGGAAGAGAAGCAATTTGCACACACTGTTCTTTTCGCAAGATGTGACCAACAAGTGTCGTCGAAAACCGCGAAAAATCTCCTCGTTCACACCCGCGCAATCGCTACACGCAGCCCTGTCCAAAACATAGAGACACGAAAATACCTCAAGATGGACATCGAAAGCATTCACATAAAATTACAAACACCAGTTTGAGTTTGACCGAAAAGGGGGTTAACACTGCGACTCTTAATTAATCGCAAACAAGAACATGACTTAAGCGAAACGAGAATAAGCGAAAAACCCGACAATAGTACGAAGAAAATTATAACGACGGCAGCACGAGGGAAAATTTTATGCTAAACGTTGGCAATCCCGTGTATAACAGATCTGTACTACATAGCCGATAGGTTTGACAGAAATAAACAAACAATCTTCCACACGTAGTTTCTATTTTATTAGGCGAAAGGACAGAATTTCTGCAGGTAAATAACGAAATACCAAAGCTTTAATATCAAAACGCTGCAAAAAGACGGTAGAGAGACCGATCTTAAACTTATGTTACAGAGAAATTACGATCCTAACCCCTACGATGGTTCTGGGGGGGACGAATTAACAGAAGTTCCTAATACTAGAATATCGCAGATAGAGCAACAAGTGATCGGCAACAATTAATAGTATGCCCTACATTCCAAGCATTCCCTTAATTAATACTCCTTACATTTTTTTAGACGGACGTCTGCGAAGAAAAAGAAGAAAACAATACTAAACGGCCTGCTCGAGATACTGTGTTTAGCAATACGCAAAACATGTGGAACAGTTAACACAAAAACTTGACTATCGTCTCAAAGCATAAAGACAACAATGAATCAATAAATTTTATAGGAAATATTCAGTATAATGAACGTTCATGTTTTCTAGTACCAGTGACACCTTTGGAAGTACAGACTATCATTCAAAACATTAAAGCGAAAGATGCTTTGGACGTATATGGCATGAATACGAAAATGCTAAAAAAATGTTCGAATTGCCTACTGGAACCACTTGCTGATTTGGTGAATGCGTGTTTTGAGCAAGGAATTGTGCCTGACAACATGAAAATTGCAAAAGTGACTCCTATTTACAAATCCGGTGACCCCAATAATCCAAAGAACTACAGACCTATTTCCGTGTTACCTACACTGTCAAAAATCCTCGAAACCGCCCTCTTACTGCGCCTCACATCATTCCTGGGAAACCACTCCATTCTAACCGGGCAACAATTTGGATTCTGTCCGGGAAAATCGACAGTGGATGCTGTATTATCGGTTTTAAACTTCGTTTGGGATGCTATGGAGGATGGGGACGATGGTTTGGTGGTGATGTGTGATTTGTCCAAGGCCTTCGACTGCGTAAGACATGAGATTCTCTTGGAAAAACTAGATCGCTACGGCGTTCGTGGTTTAACATCTAAGCTTTTACAATCGTACTTCGAGAACAGAAGACAAGTTGTGTATGCAAACAATGAAATGAGTGAATCGCGACATGTTGAGCACGGAGTAGCTCAGGGGTCGCTTATTGGTCCTCTTCTGTTCTGTATTTATATAAATGACTTGCCATACAATATTTCAAGCCATGTGGTATTGTACGCAGATGACACTACTTTTTTATTCAGAGGTACAGATGAAAAACAACTTAAAACGAAAGCTGAAACGACATTGTCCAGGGCTGCCACTTGGTTTACATCCAATAGTCTTACTGTCAATGAATCAAAGAATGTTCAATTACCATTCACCTGTAAACGTAGCAAAACACCTGCAAATGCCGGGTCTGCAAAGCTTTTAGGAATTACCCTGGATACTCGGCTGACCTGGCGGTCTCACATTGATGAACTTCACACAAGACTGTCCAGTGCTCTTTACGCCATACGGAGGTTAATAACTTTATTAAATAAGGATGCAGCAATAACGGCATACCATGCACTTTTTCATTCCCGTATGAGCTATGGTATTCAACTGTGGGGCGAATCAACACATGCTGTAGACATATTCATTCTACAAAAAAAAGCAATTCGAGCAATAGAGCAGGTCAATAGAATGACATCGTGCAGGCCTCTCTTTGTTAGAAACAAAATCATGCCTTTGCCATCAGCATACATCTACAGACAGCTTCTTCGAGCTAAATTGGAGCTACCCACGTTAAATAGAAAAGGAGATGTGACGCAGTTGCGACTAAGATCTCAATCACAGGTTCTACTTCCGAATCACAGGTTGCAGACCACGAGTGCCAAACATAGACATCTAGAACTATTTAATAAATTACCGAACACTTGGATTGAAAAGCCAGTGCCACAATTCAAAACATCCATTAAGAAATACTTATTAGAAAACAGCTTCTACTCGGTTACTGAGTTTTTACAAGATATCAAGAAGTTTCATTTACATTGAATTATATCTACCATTAGTACACACATACATTGTTATATAGCACACGCCTACACACATTCACACACACACGCTCACACACACACCACTTGTTTCGACGTTACCGCTGTATTTTACATGCTTTTGTATTTTATATTAGTTGGTACAATAAAGCTATTCTATTCTATTCTATTCTAAAGCGTTTACAAACCACAATAAATGCATTAGGTAGGGATCGGACGTGATGAATAAGTAGATATTCTTTTAAGAAAACTTACGCAAGGCGTAAAAGTAATTGCAACTGCGGAAAATACGAAACTACAGGTAGGTTAGAATAAGCTAGAACTAAGATAATTAGAGTTAGTTACTCAGCATAGAGGCTTACACAAAAACAGGGTGTAAATGCCCGATCTTACACAAAATATATCTGTCATATTCGCGGTACATGGTTTAGAGCGGTGAGGGCTCAATAGTAGGTTTAATACCCACGGAAGCATACGGCAGGCAGTCTTAGTAACCGGTGCAATAGACAATATACAGGGTACGCTCAAAAAGTCACGATCTTTATACAAAATTCCACGTATTTAGACAAAGGCACCCAATCTTTCGAGAACTATAAACAAAGTAAATTTACAACGTAACACTATCTACAGGTAAATGTTTATTATAAAATATTATTTTATAAGAACTAAGTATTACTTGAAATTTTAAAAGCATGCTGATTTCAAAATGTATTTTAGAATGTGGAAACTATGAATGTTCCTAGCACAAGTGATCTTGGATCCCAAAATTTAGCAGAAAGTGAACCACCTATAGGTATGACAATTAATATTTACAATACAAAATTATATTATGAGTAAAACATAAAATACGTTTAGTTGTTTAACTAAAGAATTCGAAGTCATTTTTGAAGAAAAATTCAACACATATGTATTTAACCTACTTAGAACTTTTCAGTTACACACATACAATTAATTTGTATTTATTGAAATGTATAATTTTTTAATTGTATTTTAGCAGTTATGGAAATTCGTGCTACATGTGATGTTGGGGTTCAAACAGGAAAAAATCTCTCTGCCCATACACCCAGAAAGGAAAGACTGAGAAAATCTCTAAGGCCTGTATGAGACGATGCTAAATTGGTAAATTGGAATGGTCATAGTGTTTTTTAAGTTTTTATTGCATAAATTAAAAGATGTCCTGGTCACGTGTACAGGTGTCTGTGTTAATAAAGGAATATAAAAAATATCCTTGTTTATATGCAGTTAAAGATGCAAGGTATAAAAACAAACATGCTTGTGCCACAGCAATAGAGGCAATTAAAAATATAGTGACAAAAATAAAACCACGAGTGTCTATATCAGATATTAAAGCTAAATTTCATGGTCTAAGAAGTAATTTCTTAAATGAATATAGAAAATATAAGGAGTCTCAAAAAAGTGGTGCAGGAGAAGATGATTATAAAGGTTAACTGTGTATCCTAATGAATCAAAGAATTTAAAACTAATTTCTCGAAGAGCAACCAACCTTTCAATTACGATAACACTAAAATTACGTCACTACATCATACTAAATTTGATATGTAATAATGCATACGTGTCATACAGGAGTAAGGCAATAATATCAAAATTGTATGCTAAATTAAAGCAGAAAATTTTCGTAATAATTTACATGGAAATTTTCTGTAAAATTTAGCATCGTGTCATACAGGCCTAAAACAGCATCGAGTTGTAGCTACTAAATCTAAAATGAAATCCTATCCTAAACAGGAGAATTTACAATATTTTCTAGGGCTTTGTGGCAGATATTTATTAAAAGAACTGGCAACTGTTGTTAAATTTAATGCAGTTAATAAAAATAAGAATATTGCAATATTGTTTTTCAACTTTGAAGAGAATAAAAACATTTTCTTCAAATACCATGCAGGAAAGCAGACTATGTGCCTCAGCAATGTGTTCCATTGAAAAACAATTACTGACATCAACACCAAACTTCAATGAATTAGTTATTAATCATTTTGCTAATCGTAAGAAACGGTGAATGGATTTTATTTTCAAACAAGTTAATTAAATAACATATTGAGTTTATCTTTTTGTTTGTATTTTGATATTAAACACTCAGACCCCCCCCCCCGGTGCCCTCCCGTCCGAAAAAATCACGGGCCGCCACTGGTACGAAACGAACCTAAACCGATGCTTCGTACAACCTAAAAGAAAATAACATTACATTAATCTTGTTATACATAGATGGGAAATTTAAACCTATTTGGATTTTCGTAAGATATTAGATATAATAGCTTGAACAGTATTATAAGTAGTAGAGACAAATTGATTGACATTGCACGAGTAATTAATGTGTTTGATGAGAGTACTACTAAATAATTGTAATCAGTAACATAAAGAAAATTTGGACATATTGAAGATTACTTCACAATAATGAATACACTTTATTAGTGGTATATTTAAAATAAAAGAAGCAGAACCTTATTAAGTACATATAGTATTTAGAATAATATAAAGGTAAGAGAAGGATTAAGACTTTGTGAATTATTATAAAAGTAAAGATAGTTATCGATAAAATAAATAAAGGAATGTCAAATTAAATAGATTATTTAATAGAGCTAGTCGGGAATATAAATATAGAATTAGAATTGAAGTATTCATTTATTTACTAATTTGAATAAAAGTAGTAGTATATACAGGGGTCATTTTAAAAGTAAATTTTAAATAAAATTTGTAAATCATAAGATATTATAGTTAGATTTGAATTTACTGGTATGTAATGTATAGCTCAGCTTTACATATACACACTAGTACAATATATTTACATAGAATAATACAAAATAATATACATAAGGTCGGTATGATTTCAAAATATTTTTTTTTAAATAATAGCTTTGGTTCAGGTGTTGTTACTCCAATTACCCAAGTAATTTGCACAGCATGTATAACCGTCACACCCCTGGTTTAAGCTCGCTGGTAATCCTTTGTGAAATTAGTGAGGACGAATCCAAGTCACACAGCCACTTGCCAACACTAGATCAAACGTGTAACTATTTAAACGCGCTGTTATGGATCGCATAATCATATATTCCCACGCTAGGTCATGCTATACCCAGTACAGACAACACGCTAATTCATTGCACAGATACTCATTCTATATACTATAACACATTACATTAACCGGTTTATTGAACGAGCACCTGCTCAAAACTATGGCGTCTAAATAGTTAATAAATTGAGATTAAATATCTCCTATTATGAACATATCAATTCAATAAATAGAAATAAATACCTTAAATTTTTGATCTGTGTGGAAGAAGAAGTTGTTGTTGTGACACTTTCATGTTTCTGATGATACTGCTACTATAAAACTGCAATACGAATTCTGTGTAAGTACACAAACAGACTTCATGAAAATTAAAAACAGAAGTGGTCCTAAGACGAAACCCTGCGTGAAACAATAGGTAATCAATCCACGAAGTCCATAATACTGCATGTTTGTAGCAACCAAGTCCATGAAATCACATATATGTTTTCGGCGTATTTAAATTAATAAATTACTATGAAATTGGTCGATAATATTTAATATGGATGTATTAGTTAAATTCTTCTTCCGAAAGCCGTATTATTCTGGTGCAATAATGTTGTACTTATCATTATTATACCGATAGGTCCAGCCCGCGACGGGCCATACATAAGCAACAATATACGTATGGAACGTGCTATGTGGCAACGTGTGTACGATACCACTCCGCGTGCTCCTATTTTGAGTGACTTTCTTAAAATTTGAATTTATTTTGTAGAATTATTGATTTTTTTACTTTTATCTTTTAGAAAACGTTATTTTTTTTATTACTTAAAATTACTTTTCCGTAGCAGCTAAGAATACAATAATAATAATAAATTGGACCTTATTATGTCTGAAACAAATGGGCAAATTACGTATACAGAACGAATATGCACACGACTATATCCTTGCGCGGTTTAAGTCTTACTAAATTCTTAACTGCAATGTGCTGCTGCTGCGGGTAGAGGGGTTTCGGTGTTGCCACTCATTGCTGTCTATGGCCCGTTCCGAGCTGGACCTATCGGTATATTTTGGAGAATTTCCCTCTCACACAGATATAGGACTAAAGTGCACACATATTTTGCAAAATATATGCGATAGATAGCATTCTAAACACGGGAGAAGAAAAAAATGTTTATGCACGACGATGATTTGACGGTAGGTAGATAAGACTCACTTGTTAGTAATTGTTTGTGAATTTGATGGTACTGCTTTCGTGTAATGCATGTCAAGGGCGGGATGGAGAGAACATATGCCTAGTTTTGTTTCTGTCTATAGTTGGCAGGGGCCGCAAGCACCAAATTACATGTGCAATTGGTAGCCAACTGACCTATAATGTAGAAGTGTCACTACTAAGTCGATGTTTGTGCATTGCAAGAAATATTTAAATTTCAAACTTAAAAGTATTTTATCACCTCTCCAACAATAATTTTCCACTTACATGCAGGTTTGTAAATTTTTTGTCACCCGCTCGAATTTTATGTTTAATAAAATAAATAATTATACTGATAATAACTTATGTGGTACACATCGTGTATGATTTAGTTAATTAATGACGTTTTGTCCGACAAAAACGAATGCTTACAGACAAAGTTTAATGATAGTTGTAAAATGGATATAATCATTCTTCATGGTGCAATATAGTACTCTCTTTTTAGGAAGATGAACACAACTGAGATTTTGACGTATGTCAGCAAACATTGTGCAGCGATGCTCCTTCGAAGGCGATGACTTGCAGCTGAGTCGGTCGCTTTAAACTTACCGACATAAGTCTCAATGATGTAGAACGTTCTGGACCATCAACACCTGTTACCATTCCAGAAATTAATGAACGACTTTGTAAGTGGAAGACATTGCCGAGATTGTGAGCATACCCGACGTTCTCTCCAAATGTATTAATGTTTAACAGGTACACGCTGAAAAACTAAAAAAATGAGGTGTGGCCACCACACGACTTTCTTATACTTGTGACCGTTTCAAACTATACAATTTTAAGAATTTTTTGATACAAAACTTATTCAAAATCCTATTCTAAGTACTTTCATTCCCTTAATAAATCGCTGTAGAATGCATACTTTGCAAGATATTCGAAAAAAAGTGCTACTCGCTAAGAATAAAAGTGCTACTTCCGGTCCGAATTTTGAAATTTCATGTATACAAAATATATTGCAAATCCAATTCTAAATACTTTTGTACTCTTAATAAATATATATAGAATGCATAATTTACGACATATTTGCAAAAACTCGTTATTCGGTAAGAGTAAAAGTGATACTTCCGGTCCGAATTTTGAAATTTCTTTTATACAAAAGATATTGGAAATTAAGTTCTAAATACTTTTATATTCGTAGAAAGCATGACTTGCAAAATATTGGCAAAAAACTGATTTTTGATAAGAGTAAAAGACCTACTTCCGGTAGTAATTTTGAAAAACTTTTTAAATAAAATGGTTCACAATCTTAATTTTAAGTACATATGAATTCTTTATAAATTTGTTTAAACTTAGTACTTGACGAAATATTTGCAAAATTCGATTTTTTCACTGAAGTAAAGTACTACTTCCGGTCTACCGATTTTACTGAAAAACTAATCAGATCTCAACAGGCAGATTATACACCTAAATACAAAATTTGGAATTGATATCTACAGCGGTTTGACCGCTATCGTGACACACAGAGACAGACAGAGAGAGAGAGAGAGAGAGAGAGAGAGAGAGAGAGAGAGAGAGAGAGAGAGAGAGAGAGAGAGAGACATTTTTTAAAAATCACTTTTTTGGTATCAGAGGACTTCAAAACGTGGACATCTGCAAAAATCTCGAAGTCAAAAATTTTCGTCATCACAATACTTCCTTATACTACGTATAAGAAAGTAAAAGAGTTTATCCTTAAGTCGGCCGTTTTGTAAAATCATCCTCAGTATGTATTATGTAAATCTTAAAGTAATCAATCTTATCATACCCTTGCCTACGTACATACTCATATTAATATAATGATTATTGCTTTTCTAATGTTCTTTGAGTGTTAATATATCTATGTTCTATTTTTTACGAAAATTTATGAAACGCTAGACGAATCTTTAATAGTAAAGTTAAATGTATTATAAAGTCAACATGTAACACAATATGATTAATAAATAGTGGTTTTTAAAAAATGTCTCTGTGTGTGTCCGTGTGTCTATCTGTCTGTGTGTGTGTCTGTGTGTCTGTGTGTGTGTCTGTGTGTCTCTGTGTGTGTGACCACGATAGCGGTCAAACCGCTGTAGATATCAATTCCAAATTTTGTATTTACGTGTATAATCTCCCTCTTGAGATCTGATTAGATTTTCAGTAAAATCGGCAGACCGGAAGTAGTAGTTTACTTCAGTGAAAAAATCGAATTTTGTCAATATTTGGTCAACTACTAAGTTTACACAAATTTATAAAGAAATCATATGTACTTAAAATTAAGATTCAGAACAATTATATTAAAAAAGTTTTTCGAAATTCCTACCGGAAGTAGATCTTTTACTTTTATCAAAAACCGTTTTGCAAATATTTTGCAAGTCATGCTTTTTAGACAGGTACGTTACAATAAAAGTATTTAGAACTTAATTTTCAATACCTTTTGTATAAAAAAAATTCAAAATTCGAACCGGAACTAACACTTTTACTCTTACCCAATAGCGATTTTTTGCAAATATGTCGTACATTATGCATTCTATATATATTTATCAAGAGTACAAAAGTATTTAGAGTTGGATTTGAAATATTTTTTGTATAAATGAAATTTCAAAATTCGAACCGGAAGTAACACTTTTACTCTTAGCGAGTAGTACTTTCTTGCGAATATCTCGCAAAGTATGCATGCTATAGAGATTTATTAAGAGAATAGAAGTATTTATAATAGGATTTTGAAGAATTTTTATATAAAAATATTCTTAAAATTCAATAATTTGCAACTCTCATACGTATAAGAAAGTCATGTGGTGGCCACACCTCATTATTTAAAACGGAACTTAATTACTTCAGCTGCATCTAGAATTCTAAATATTTGCTCATTTAATTAATAATTTATGATTACAAAGAGAATGTCAGTTTAATTATATAAATCATGCATTCAATACGTTCTCTTTTAAAAAAAGTAATGGAGACTTTGAAATCAATAAATATTTCATTAGCTATCGTCATTCATCTTTCAATATTAATTGTAATATTACTTTATAAATGCTGCCTGGATAAAACAACAGCTGCCGTGTATGCATTAAAGAGACATACTATCTTCAAAAAGCATCAAAATAATGAATCTAGTTCTTGAGTTTCCGTACTCAATGAAACATAATTATTCTTATTAGATTTCAGATATTTTTATGAATGATAATTGCAATAAAATCTAAACCGTTTACACTATTTATCGTTTCAAAAAAAGACACAATTAATTACTTACATATTTAGAATCTCTCTGATCTAGATTACACACGTATTATGTATGTATAATGTATAATACGAGGTAAGCGCCATAAATTCTCGGTCTGACAGGCTTATACAGGTTCAAACGTGTTCAAACTCCGTCACGTCATGCATGCACATGCGCGAGGTGTACACTGTAAATATGACGATTCGAAGCCTAGTAGTTTTTAGTAACCTGTCAACCAACGTGACTAGCGCACGAAAATATCTGAAGTAAAGAAAATTGAGTACCGTGCGGTCATAAAATTTTTAACAAAAGAAGGGCATACACCTTATCACATTAAGCAACGTTTAGACGGAGTTTACGGTGATTCATCTCCTTTGTATTCAACTGTAAAAAAAGTGGGCAAAATATTTCCGTTTGGGACAAGAATCTCTGGAAGATGCTGATCGGTCGGGTCGACCAATTGAAGTTAGTGATGGGAGAACTCGAGTGAAAATAACCGGGTACCCAATTATTCAAATAACCGGTGTAATTCGGTTTTTGAATACGAGTGACGGGTGATCGGTGAAAAAGGTTGACCGTGCCGTTTCATAGTCATGGTGTATTTGCCGCATATATCATATTGTGAATTGTATTTTGTTTGTGCGACATCTATTATTTTACGTATGAACTACTTTCAAGAATTTGGTGCTTGAAATTAGGAGCTACTCGGAGCGGAACTGAATCGAACGACTTTTTGTCGTGCAACAAACACGAATTTCGTTCGCTGCAAGTGAAACTTAACCTCAATTGTATTTAAAAATTTTTCAAAATTGAAAATTATGGATGTTCTCGTTTTGAAGGTATGTATATCTATCTCATTCTACAATTTATTTTCTACATGATTTATTTTAATATTTAGAGCTTACTGGACACATCGAATACCAATATCTCGGATTCGGAATCTTCGGATTCAAGAATGACGAATTATGTGGAAGTAACAATAAAAGAATATAGTAATGAAGACGAAAATGAAAAGTGTGAACACATGGATGTTAAAACTAACATCAAGCAGTAAATAATTACTGTGACTTACATATATACCTTTATACGTAAAACGTATATGCATATATGCATGTGTTTGAGATACACACATACATTAAGTGCTATTGTCGACAATCGAACGCACAGACACCGGTGTTTCGACCTATGAGGTCTCATCAGTGTGTGTGGAGATTCTCGACAATAGCTTCAAGACTTAAATCGCTGCTTATGTCATTTTAGCGTGTTAAATGCAGGGAGAGTATCACAGCGACATCTAACACCCACGTATAAAGGTATATATGTAAGTCACAGTAATTATTTACTGCTTGATGTTAGTTTTAACATCCATGTGTTCACACTTTTCATTTTCGTTTTGATCGGTGACGCCACCTAAGGCTCTATTACATGAGATACACTATTAACATACAGGCCTCTGTATAGCAGAACATGCCGTCAGAAGCCATCGCTTTGTTCTGTGTCATCTTTTGGGTGTTAGATGTCGCTGTGATACTCTCACTGCATTTAACACGCTAAAATGACATAAGCAGCGATTTAAGTCTTGAAGCTATTGTCGAGAATCTCCACGCACACTGATGAGACCTCATAGGTCGAAACACCGGTGTCTGTGCGTTCGATTGTCGACAATAGCACTTAATGTATGTGTGTATCTCAAACACATGCATATATGCATATACGTTTTACGTATAAAGGTATATATGTAAGTCACAGTAATTATTTACTGCTTGATGTTAGTTTTAACATCCATGTGTTCACACTTTTCATTTTCGTTTTGATCGGTGACGCCACCTAAGGCTCTATTACATGAGATACACTATTAACATACAGGCCTCTGTATAGCAGAACATGCCGTCAGAAGCCATCGCTTTGTTCTGTGTCATCTTTTGGGTGTTAGATGTCGCTGTGATACTCTCACTGCATTTAACACGCTAAAATGACATAAGCAGCGATTTAAGTCTTGAAGCTATTGTCGAGAATCTCCACGCACACTGATGAGACCTCATAGGTCGAAACACCGGTGTCTGTGCGTTCGATTGTCGACAATAGCACTTAATGTATGTGTGTATCTCAAACACATGCATATATGCATATACGTCTTACGTATAAAGGTATATATGTAAGTCACAGTAATTAGTATTGAAGAGTTTAAAACTCATTTCAGAATGAAGCGATCAACAGCATATAAGCTGCTAGGTAATAATTGTGACCATATATAAACAAGAAAAAGACGAAAATAAATTTGATTATAGGTTTGCTTAGTAATTCTGGAATTATTCCTTCTCATTTGGATGGAAGAAAAAAAATTGATGCAGAAAAGGCATTATTTATTACTATATGGTACCTGAGTAATCAAGAGACCTTTAGACAAATATCGGACAGGTTCGATGTATCTTACAATAGTGCTCATGCTTGCATTAAGAGTTGTAAATTTTTAAATGTAAATAAAATCAGACATTATAAAATGGCCTACACCAAATGAGACACAAAATATAAGTGACTCTTTTTCCAAGAAGAATGGAATAGAAAATATAATTGGTGCAATAGATGGTACCCATATTGAAATAAATAAACCTGTAAGGGACTCAGAAGTATACTTTAACCGTAAAGGCTATCCAAGTTTATTACTACAAGGTATAGTAGATCATAGGAGGAGGTTTATTGATGTTTACTGTGGGGAACCTGGGTCACTTCACGATGCCCGATTATTAAGAAAATCTGCAATGTTTAGAAGAGCCAGTGAAAACCCAAATTTATTTGGAAATAATTTCTTGCTAGGGGATTGTGCATATCCCAATCTTAATTGGCTAGTAACTCCTTTCAAGGACACAGGTCATTTGACAGAACAAGAAAAAATGTTTAATCAAAGAATATCTTCAACGAGAGTAATTGTAGAAAATGCTTTTGCTCTGTTGAAAGGTCGTTTTCGACGATTGCGAAAATTGGACAATTTAAATTTAAATTTTTGTGCGAAGCTTATCATGGCCGCTTGTGTCCTACACAACCTCTGCATTGATGAGGACGACTTCATAGAAGTTGAAATAGATCAAAATCAACCTGAAAATATTTCATCCCATGCTGAAAATATCATTTCAAAAGATACAAGTTTTAAAAAGCAAAAATTAGTATTTAAGAAAATGTTTGATTTACAATAAATGTAACATTCTTTGATGTGTTTTTTATATGCAACTTTCGCTTTTAATATTTCAATAAAATATCTTTCCTGTTAAGTATCTTTGATTTGAATAGTTCCTTTCTAATAGATCCATGAACATTATATAAAAATTAAGAAAAGCCAAAAGATAAGGAAATAGTTTTATTCAAAACAAGTAAGTCATTATATAAAAAATTTATACTTCTATTTAAAGAAATAATGAACATGATTTTTTAAGTAATATGCATAACTATTAAAGTTTACATAAATTTATTTTATCAATTTAACTGTAGTCTCTTACTTTCTAAAAATTGTTTCAATAGCTCAAGTTTCTGCTTTTCTACTTCTAGCTTATCTTTTTTAATTTTAATACGCTCTTCTCGATCTTTTTCTTTTTTTTTTGGTACTGCTCCTTTTTCCACTGAAAATATTCTTTTTGAAGTAGTTTCTTACTGCTTTTTCTACTATCTTCTAATGGGGTTTCAGATGCACCTCGATTTTCTTTTTTTTCGACAGAAGCATCAGCTGTGTCTTCTAACATATCATCAGTATTATTCAGTGAATGGCTGCAACTATGCGAGGGCTTATTACCCACTATTTCATCTATCTGGTTGTAGAATTGAAACCGGCTTGGTGACTGACCTGATTTGTACTTTTTATCTTTTGAGACCTTGTAGCTACGAAGGAGACTTTTCCATTTGTTCTGAATCATTATGGAGTTTATATTATTATATCCAGTACTTTCAAGATCATTCGATACTAAATCAAATGTGTTCTTGCGTTTCCTTGGGTTATTCAAATCATCTATATAGCTGGATATGGAATTAATTAAAGTCAGAGTTTGGTCATATCCCCAGTTATGAACTAGTTTTTGGGTCATATTCTCAGAGCTTTGTTCATCAAGTATACCCAGATTTCTATTTCCATAATTTTCCACAGATGAGGTACTAGCACAGGTACTAGTTGATGGGGTTGGGGTCATCACATCTGTTGAAAGGTTTGTACAACTTGCATGGAATAACAAGGAAGATGCAAATTCATTATCTAAAATTATTTCAGAAATGTTATTTATTTGTTTGACTTTTATGTAATTACATTTTTCTTTACATTCTTTGGGTATCTAAGTAAAAATTTACTTTATTTCAACAATTACTTATTCCGTGTTTCAAGTCTGACATACAATTGTTTGAAATAATTGAATTGTAAAGAAAAATAGTGTGTGATAATATTGTTAATCTACATAAAATAATTAAAATAATCTTACCATGTTGAGCTCTTTCATAATCCTCTTTGTTAAGGAGTATTTTATAAGTTTTGTTTTTTTCGGGATCATTCAAATATAACTCGTAGGTATTATTTTCCATAGCTACGTTTAGTTACAAACACGTTACAAATTTGAAACTTAACCTTTACCACAGACGTTTACAAACAACTGTGCAAACAAACAAAGTGCTTCACGCACCAGTAAAATAGCTGGTTCTTGAGGGGAAAAGTTGCGCTCTCGGTGCTCCGCGCACTTACTGAAAAGAACAACACCCTGAGTTCATCGAGTGACTCGGAGCAGCTCGATCGCATGAAACGAAAGCACCTTTAATAACTCAAGAAATACATTCAATAATTGAAAATATCTTTACTAAAAACACAAAGATCGATATTACATATAACAAATAATTTAATACAAAGATCGATATTGCATATAACATTACGTATTTAAAAATATTATAACAAATGTTCAAAATAAGATCCTTCTTTTGTAGACACACATTTATATGTCTTAAGAGATATGAAAACATTTTAGATCATTTCTTCTGTTACAGTTACGAAAATAAGCCTCAACAATAAATTTATCTTGTTCTTCCGTAAATGGCATTGTTGATTTCAAGGCAACTTTAAAATTAAGCAAAAATGATAATAATATTTATATAAACACAAAAAAATAACTTACAGTAACAACGAAATGAGCCTTTTATTGCATTGAGAAAGACAGTTTCTAATATTCAATTAAACGCAGTAAACCAAGGGAAAAAGAAACGAAAACAAGCTTATATGACTGACAATTATGTATAAATGACAAAATATTGGATTGACAGCCACTTTAGCGAAGTTATGTACAAACTAAATATTCTTACTACAACATTGAAAGTGTGGCAAACTTGTGCTAAAGTTGATATATCGATGAAGCAGCACGGTCAACCATTTACGATCTCTTGTATAAGCAGATCAGGATTTTATTTTCCCCCTATAAATATTGATTTAGAACTGAAGGTTGTTGTTATAATCTACTAAAATTTCCCCTTATAATATCTAACAATTAAATAGCAAAATCCTCTATAAGTATTTAGCGGATAAGTGTTAAAAAGATATTGTTCTAGCGCGGTGCTCGGTATAAATAGCACTTTAGAAAGGGGTTCAAACGCTTTCATGTATAGGGTCCTCTCTAGGCTGAAAAGTTTAACGAACCTTTTAACAAGTGTTCTTTAAAATAATTAAACTTCGAAAGCTTCTAAGAGTTATTTTGAAATCAGAATTTTATTTTTGTGTTTAAGGTTTGCATTATGTACGGGGATTTTTATTATTAATTTATTCTTTTTGTTATATGCAAATTCTAAACACAAAAACAAAATTACCATTTCAAAATAACATACACGGACCCCCAAAAATAAAGAACAAGACATTCTAAAAGTAACGAATTAAAATTAAAAACGTAATATAACGTTTTAAATTTTAAATTACGAACTTGCTATTATTAATAATAATAATTTATTTATATGTAAACACAATTAACACAAAAAAGAAAGAAATTCTTAATAAAAATACGTAACATTAAAACATAATCAACTCTAAATTGACCATCACCTAAAGCAACCCTGTCATTAAATTGCACCTAGAGAACAGTTTATTTGCATGTAAAAAATGCATTTATTTGAGCTCAGTTTCTTTGTATTTAACATAAAAAACTGAGTGCTATTGAATTCGTTGCACACCATATAATGATATTTCTTGGTTGGATATATCTGGTTTATTTGTGGATAATTTCTTCCATATAAGGAAATATATTACTATGTAATTTGTCTTAAAATTACTTATTTTCCCCCAATAAAGGAATTTATATTCGTTTATCATTCAATGTTTACATTTCACAATAAATTCACACATGTTTTAGTGTAGTATACTTATTTACAGCATATAAATATTTTTGTGACGTCAAATATGAAACAAAACCTTTATTTGGTGTGGGGAATAGTGGTAATGCCCATGACGTTTTAATTTCTCAGTTGTGATTCATTATCACCTGTAAGTTCATGTTCGCATGTGATCAACTGAGTTTATCTAATGAGTACCTACCATAACAGAATTGTTAAACCACTGGACATTACCTGAACCAACTGAAAAGTTTGTAGGTAGGTATCTGCACTATATTTATTTATATCTAGGAATAGACGTAGGTAATGGCTATACCTTATTTTCACTTAGGTATACAGGTTACAATATATATGAGTTATAGGTATACATATATTCTTTATTTCCTGTATACGCTTAGATTCCCACAAAGGATTTTGATTTTGAATAGGGAGCAATTTTACTCGTTTGATTTGTATAATTTTGTTTTACAACACAGGGAATCTAGTATGAGAAATAGTTTTCTTTGGTATATTTTTTTCGAATTACCCATTTGTTTGACTGAAAGAAAGTTTTCTTGCATCAATATAAATTTTATGGAATCAAAGACACATATATTTCAATATAGCAAATAATTTTCAGCCAAATAAATATTTCTTTACCACAACATATTTAAAACAAATATTTCTTTAACTCATTGCATATTTCTTTGATCCAAATAAATTCTTTTCTTACAATCCCTATACTTATAATTTTGCATTTAGACTGTGTACTTATTGTTATTTATTAGACTGGTGGTTAACAGATATCTTTCAACCAAAGAATGTTCTTACAACTATCGCTGGATGTAATAGAAGATTATTTCTTGTTAAAAAGTTTATTCTTTGTAAACATTGTCACAATCACACACAACATCAATAAAATTCAGGCTATCAACACATTTGTTTATTATTATTTCAGAGGAAGATATAACCCCAGATATTTTAGATAGTATATTATAACTGAACATTTTTGCTTCTCTCATACCACAAATTGGTAAAAGAGTAATATTAAAACAGAAAATAGAGGAATATCATCTAGGAAACTTTACTTCAAAAGACTGTGGACACTTTTTCTTAAGGTATGTATATATTTTGTCCTAGAATTAACTTGATACACACTCTAGCAATCCGATATCAACTAAAACTATGTTACAGATTTGCAACTAAACATTTGTTGATCTGACAGACATGAAAGGTGGAAAAACAATAGATGCGAATCCCGAATTTTCAGAAAAGTTTTCAGTATTATTTCCGAACATTAAAACTCCTATTTGAGGTACAGATTGCAAATATAAAAGATATATGTGTGACAAAAGGGTACGTAATCCGTTTTAATGAAAAGAATCAAAATTTTGATGAGCTTACATTTGGAATAATTCGATCAGTTTTACGTTTTGGTAAAATTAAAATGTAAGATCATTTCAGCTATATAGATTCTAGCTTTAATGCTGCCATAGTGTATAATTCAGAATTAAGAAATTCTTCTGCTTTTTATTTTGAGACAAAACATTTTAAAACTCTTAAAAATGTCAAATTTCATAAAATCGCCATTATTTTATTTTAATATCTACTTTCTTTTAGGAGATAATTAATTATGTTTCCTTTTGATGACTATATTATTCTACTTAAGTATAAATGTAGTATGTATATATTGTAGCGTTTTCGGGGTCGAAATAAACAACTCGTGCAATTGTTTTGAAACAGTCTGTATATTTACACACTTAAAACTACTACAAATAAATTAATACACGTATTTATATCTATCACTACTATTTATGTCTGTAATATTTATGTATTTCTAGAACTGTAATAACACTGCACCACTCACTATACTTATGTTTATTTTGAACTGTCCGAATACTACTGAATGAATCATCCCGGCGTCCAGCTGTTCTTATATCTGCATACAAAAGTCTAGAAATGTTCGCGATACACTCGGGAGTGTACGGGAGACAATCCAGACTTTTGCCTGTCTACGTCGTACTGCGTGTAGATGATTTACGACTTGCTTACATTTCGGTTTTATCAACGTCGCGCCGATGTTTACTTTTCTTTTTGTGGACTTATTTCGTTAAAATATTTTTGTTGAATTTTGATTAATTTTTAATTTTTATTAAATAAATGTTTTGTACTATATTGTAGTTTCTTTTTCTGGATATTTCAGAACCGGACAAACCGGGAGACCTAAAAATATTTACTTTATTAGTAATAAATAAATTAGTATATTACCAGTTAACATATAGGTACCTATAGTAAAAAGTACTTTTGTAGCAAATATAACTTGGATACCCCCAAGAATATTATTTGTTATTTTACAGTAACTTTATTTACACCGCCTAATTCCGGCACTTGAGATTATAAAAATTCCTTAAAGTCGAAAATATAATTTCTTTATGATAAAACTGTTAAGTTTGACACACATATAGTTCTTATGGATTAATAAAATAGTTCTTGTGAACAAATTTTTTGTTAGTATACAAAAAAAAATATGTTCACGTTGTATAAAAGAGTTGTTCCCTGCAATCCTGCAATAGTGTTCAAGAAAAGAAATCGTATAGTATTGTAAAGCATGGCTTCTTTCAAAAATTTTAATAAATGATTTAGTAATGTGACATAAATATTTGTTAGGCGGTATCCAAATATAGAATATATTTCACAATTAGTAGCCTACTTATTGACAAATAAATTGTTTTCTCGGTGTGCACTCAAACGAAGGCAATACCAGAATTAATATAAAGAGAAATTTCGCGAAACGCTATTGAACTATTGAAATTTTCTAATTTTAAAGAGTTATAGTACTGGAAATATTCTTTTATTTCAGCGTATTTTAAAGTTTGATTTTGTGTCATTGCCCCATACACAATTGCCTCAATGTTATTAAATCTGGATTTCTATTAAAAACTGCGTCTATCTTTTGCCGAAGGCCATATCCGAAGTCACTTCGAATACTTTTGAAATTATTAATAGCCATATCTAATGTGGTTAATCCATCTTTTAGTCTGAGATTTCGATTTTCAAAATATGTGATTAGTTTAGGCAAATTGTGTTACTGAAGAAATAACAACTGATTTTTAATTTTAAGATTTGTATTAGTTCCTTGCACTCAAAAATACTAAAAACTATTTCTGTGTATGTTTTAGCAAAGCTAAGTGACGAACGTGCGATATTTTGGCATTCTGTAACGATATTTTACAGATTTTGCAATAAATATCGGAATCAGTGACAATGGACATACAATCAGTATGACCCTCAATCCAACTCGCCATTGTTTCACGAAGTATTTCTCGACGTTCTTCCATTTCATATCTGAAAAAGTAACATAAGCAATGTTCTGGATCTAAATAAATAACTAAAAATGTACGCGTATGTTATTGAATCTAAACGAAATCCAGTGGACACTTACGTCTAGATAATTGGGAGAAGTCGATTCAATGAAACGGAATTAAGCAGGAACTATTACGCAAATTACGAAGTACGTAATTAACAGTCAAAACAATGAAAAAACGAAACTAACGTAAGTATGAATAGGTATACACATATATAACTTTATTTATCATGCCGAATATAAGGCAAATATAATAAATTTTAAAAACCTCAGACGCTCCTATATCTACGACGATGAAAATAGGATATTTACGCTATAAGTGGACTTTTTTGTGTTGTTTTTTCGTCAACATGTGAGTCAATAACAGATGTTGTAGTTCACTATATGAATAATGCTTGAATAATGCTATTCAGTAAATGAGTGTTGTTTACATTATTTCTTTGCTCCATTGTAACTCCGTCGTAGTTTAAACCGGAGACGTCCGCCTCCTAACATCGTTACATCACATTATTTTACTTGCTAGCACTCATTCTAAATTTATGCAAAAATAATATCTTGCATCAATCATTCATTGTTTTGTTAGTCTTCTGTAATACGTAAGTACTTGTTCACATACCCTCTAAATTAGCTTAACAATAACAGATAAAAGTAGACATAATACAAAATAGTACTCTTACATAAATTTAAAGCACTTTCTAATCTCATTTTAGTATTCAGTCCACATGTGTAAGAAAACATCATTCTTTCCACAGTCGTAAAACGACTGGAAGCCAGTGTACACGCTTAAAATCTAAACCAATTCATTATTCGAAATACTCAATGCTAAATATTAGATCAATTAGTTTTACATAAATATTATACATTGCATGTGCACCATTCTTTACGATCTACACAAATAATATGGAATATTAATTAATCTTATTAGTGACATAAAAACGTTTTACATGATAGTTTATGGACGGTAAACAAGCAATTAAACACAATTTTAATAGTAATGCGTCTAGAAGTAATTAAGCGTAATGTAAATAGCGTGTGCTGAATTAAGTAATTCAAGAAACTGTACTGTTTCAGTTATTTAAACAGATAATTATGGTTGACTAGTAGCCTCAAGCATACATTAACATAATAATTGTTGTGCGAAACAAACAAATGTACAATCTACAACATAACTTTCAAGAGAGTAAATAGTAATTTAGAAAAGAGCATGTATTCCAAAAAATTACCTAAATCGTTATTAAAAATCATGTTATTTAGACCTTCGTTGCTGAAATAAAAACATTTCGTGTGATATAAAATTGAATTAAATACTTACCATTTCAAATAAAATGATAAGAGTTCCTAGTAGTGATGGGCATACCAGTTCGAATAGATAAACTAGTTCATCCGAACTAATTGACATGGAAGAACTAGTTCGTAGGAATAGTTCGTGAAGAACTACTGATAACTTCGAAACATTGGCAGTGCATATGCTTCTGTTACCGCTTGAAATATTAATTGTAAATCCGTAAATTTATGAGAAAACTATAGGTAGACTCATTTAGTATTTTACAATAATATTTCTAAACAAACAACCAATAATCACCATATTATAGAGATGATAAAAAATTGAATTATAGTACAAGAGAGTTTAACAAGATGATAAGACGATACAACAAAGAGTAGAGAGGTTCTCATCCATATGCCTATATTACTACATACGTAAAGCTTGATAATATAAAATGATTCTTTATAATTAATAAATTTACAATCATCCCGTTGTTGTGGGGGAGAGAAACGTGAAAACGTCTATCTAGGAGTTTTTGAATTGGCAGGCAAAAAAAAAGATTGTGTGTTCCTGCCACGTCTGTCTCCTGCGAAAGAATTTTGTCTAAAGCGGGTCAAGTGCTATGCGCCAAAAAAAGAGGTAGACTCACAAGCAAAAAATTTAAAGAAATTATGTTTCTTATCATAATTTATATTTCACTTCTTAAGTTCATCCATTGACGTTGTTCTTATTATTTATCTAAATAATAATGTTTTTAGAAATGCACAGAACATTAACTTTATTCTGCAAATGAAAATTTTATTTTTAATTTATTTTATACGTATATGTATTTGTCATATAAATAAATAAAAATTATTATTTATAAAATATATTTTCAATTTTAGTAATATTTTCCATACAGGTCTATAAGGAATGAATTTAAAACTTCGAGCACTAAATTTGTCTGATCGAAAAGTAGTTCGCCGAGAACTAGTTGGCTTGGAAATTGCGAACTAGTTCATTTAGCTCTATGAGAAGAATCGGTTTTTTGAATCGGTCGTTCGCGAACTACCCACCTCTAGTTCGTAGCAATTGCCACCGTGGCAGATGAGATGATCTTTGTTTTCTTTGATGCATTTCCAGTGTTTCTTCAGTGTTTTTACTTTCTTATACGTAGTATAAGGAAGTATTGTGATGATGAAAATTTTCGACCTCGAGATTTTTGCAGATGTCCACGTTTTAAGGTCCCCTGATACCAAAAAAGTGGTTTTTAAAAAATGCCTGTGTGTCTGTGTGTCTCTGTGTGTGTGTGTCTGTGTGTCTGTCTATCTGTGTGTGACCACGATAGCGGTCAAACCGCTGTAGATATCTATTTCAAATTTTGTATTTACGTATATAATCTCCCTCTTGAGATCTGATTAGTTTTTCAGTAAAATCGGTAGACCGGAAGTAGTAGTTTACTTCAGTGAAAAAATCGAATTTTGCAAATATTTCGTCAATTACTAAGTTTAAACAGATTTATAAAGAATTGAAATATACTCAAAATTAAATTTGAGACAAATTATCTCAAAAAAGTTTTTCGAAATTCCAACCGGAAGTAGGTCTTTTACTCTTATCGAAAATCAGTTTTTTGCGAATATCTCGCAAGTCATGCTTTATAGGCAGATACATTACGAGTATAAAAGTATTTAAATTGTAATTATAAATATCTTTTGTATAAAAAAAAATTCAAAATTCGGACCGGAAGTACCACTTTTACTCTTACCGAATATCGATTTTTTGCAGATATGTAGTAAATTATGCATTCTATATATATTTATTAAGAGTACAACAGTATTTAGAGTTGAATTTGCAATATATCATGTGTACATGAAATTTCAAAATTCGGACCGGAAGTGGCACTTTTACTCTTAGCGAGTAGCACTTTTTTTCGAATATCTTGCAAAGTATGCATTCTATAGCGATTTATTAAGAGAATGAAAGTACTTAGAATAGGATTTTGAATAAGTTTTGTATAAAAAAATTCTTAAAATTGTATAGTTTGAAACGCTCATACGTATAAGAAAGTCGTGTGGTGGCCACACCTCATTTTTTACTTTCTTATACGTAGTATACCTCAAGATTTTTGCAGATGACCACGTTTTGAAGTCCCCTGATACCGAAAAAGTGGTTTTTAAAAAATGTCTGTGTGTCTGTGTGTCTCTCTCTCTCTGTGTGTGTGTGACCACGATAGCGGCCAATACCGCTGTAGATATCAATTCCAAATTTTGTATTTACGTGTATAATCTCCCTCTTGAGATCTGATTAGTTTTTCAGTAAAATCGGTAGACCGGAAGTAGCAGTTTACTTCAGCGAAAAAATCGAATTTTGCGAATATTTCGTCAACTACTAAGTTATGTCGTAAGTTATGCATTCTATATATATTTATCAAGAGTACAAAAGTATTTAGAACTGGATTTGCAATATTTTTTGTATATATGAAATTTCAAAATTCGGACCGGAAGTAGCACTTTTACTCTTAGCGAGGAGCACTTTTACTTTCTTATACGTAGTATATATATATCACTTCACATTTTCTGTTTATACAATTGCTTAATGTTTTACCCCGATTTTAAAATGGCGTCAAAAAACAAAACCCCACAAGAATCTGTCTGTAATAAATGTTCAGTGGCTGTAAAAAATTCTGTGATTTGTGCGGAGTGTAAGAGGACGTACCACCCAAGCTGTATATTGAAAATAAGAGGAATGTCTGTTGATGAAGATGGAAAAGTTGTATGCTGTAAGTACATAACCTCTGATTGTAAAATGTGTAAACAAGCAACATTAGAAATAAAAGAGCTAAAAGAAAGAATAAAAAAGACAAACGAAAAGTTAATGGAAAAATCAATTGCTGAAATTACGAAAAACAGTCTCGTAGAAAGCGAACATGATAGCTTCAACGAAGTTATTCCAGAGTCGAACAGAGATTTTCGGCAAAAGTTAGACGAATTAACAAATTATGTTGATGAGATAAAACAAAATCTCGTAACAGAAATAGATATATTAAAATCATTAATATCACAAAAACAAACCACAGCAATTGAATTTTCCGACAAAACAAAAGATAGTGAAGGCAAATGTAAACAAAATCTTGACAATAGTAAGTATATAGAGTCATCTGTGGGCGAAAAGGATGATAACATTATTTCAAACCATAAGGAACCTGTGATAAATAGGATATTAAATGACGATGATAGACATTCAGAAAACTCTAACTTAGCGCACAAAAGGGATAAATACAAAAACGCCGATAAATCAAAAATGAATATTAAAACAATTACGGGTAATAGTAATGAAAATGTAGCATTTAAGAAACAAGAGCGAAAATGGTTGTACACGGATCGCTTCAGAACGGATTTTAGTCTAGAAAATATGAAAAATTTACTTATTAGCAAATTTAATACGGATGACATAATATTAGAAGTACAATTAAAATCTGATTATCAAACAAAAGAGAAATATAATGCTTTTAAAATTGGCTTTCCGTCGTTTATCGATGATCGTATTCTCTTCGACTCTACGCGCTGGCCAAGCGATATTCAAGTAAGGTTTTTTCGGAGCTTCAAACAAAAACATAGCAAATCACATGCAAAACAAATCTCTGGCAGACGAACTTATTACAAAAAGTAAGAAAGTAAATACATATATGTTAGATAACAGGACAAATTATCAAGCGAATATAATAAATTTTAATGCATTAAATCTAAATAATCGACAAAAAATAATCGACACTGAAAGAATATCCTCGAAAACGAGAGCAAAAATTTTAAATTATAATATACAGGGTTTAACAAAGAAAATTGATGCTTTACAAACAAAAATATTTACAAAGGATATTGACGTAGTCTGCTTAACTGAACATTTTTTGACTACAGACAAGTTAAAATATCTAGTAATACAAGGATACAAGATCATTAGTTGTTTTTGTAGAACAAGCGCTGCTCACGGAGGTAGCCTGATTGCGATAAAATCAGACGAAGTGGCCATTGAGAGAAGTGATATAACTGAATTATCCATGGAAAAAGAAATTGAAATTGCGGCCATTGAATTAACAAAAACCAAAGTAGTAGTTATTTCAATCTATAGACCCCCTTCAGGGAATATCGAGATATTTTTAAACAAATTAAATGAGATTGTATTCCTATTAAATAAAGAAGAAACTTTTAGAAAGGTTTTTATAGCAGGAGATTTTAATGTGAATTTCATGCTCGAGACAAAACTTAAACAAAGAATAACCGATGCATTAAATGCATATAATTTAAGCCAAGCATTCGAAGAATACTCGAGAATAACAGACACTGCAAGCACATTAATTGATAACATCTTCACAAATGTCGAACCTTCTGATTTAACGAAAGAGACTGTTAATATGCATTTATCAGACCATATGGCACAGATCTTGACATACGATTATTGGGAAAAAAAGACTGAAAATAAAATTAAAACTATTAGAAGGATTGACAATAAAAGTATCAATACTTTCAAAAATTTACTAGAGACAAAACTTGAATTGTCTCACGTATCATATGACGCTGACAGTCTATTTGAAAGTTTTCACGATAGCTTCATGACATTATTCAACAGCTGTTTCCCTGAGACAAAAGTAAAAATTAGAAATAAATCAAATGGCAAATATGAGGCAAATGGTGAAATTATTGAGTTAAGAAATGCTTTAGACGCTTGGGCAACTGTAGCGAAAGTATCCAAAAACGAGGAGTCTTATAGTATCTATCGTGAATTGAAGAAAAAGTACTTGTTGAAAATAAAAGAACTGAAACAAAAGTCTAATGCAACATATATTGAAAGATCAAGTAACACAGTCAAAGCAATATGGACGGTGATCAACAGCGAAACAAAAGTCATTGGCTCAGGCAAACAAGTAGTTGAATCCAGTTTGTTAGTCGATGAATTAAATGATTATTTTTGCGAGGTAGGCGAATATACAGCAAATACTATACAATCATCGTATTCTTCTGAAAATTTCCTACGAAACCTAAACTTGGATAACACACAGTCGCTCTTCTTTTCTCCTATTACTGCTATGGAAGTTCAGAAAATTATAAGTCAACTTAAGGACAAACACACAACAGATATATACGAAATCTCAACTAACTTGTTGAGACAATTAAGTCAGGAATTAAGCACACCCTTGGCAGATATCTTTAACAAATGCCTAGAAGAAGGAGTATTCCCAAGGATACTTAAAGTAGGAAAAGTTTTACCGATATTTAAAAAAGACGACATAAATAAATGTGAAAATTATCGCCCCATCAGCATCTTACCGACGATCTCGAAAGTATTTGAGCGGGCTATTTTCACAAGGTTAATTAATTACTTAGAAAGTAATAAATATCTGTCACCTGAACAACATGGCTACAGAAAAGAACGCTCAACGTCTACTGGAATCGCACATATGGTCAAGCACATATACCAAGCTTTTGATTCTGGTATGTGGGCAGAAATGAATATACTAGACCTAACAAAAGCCTTCGACTCAGTGAATCATGACATCCTACTGAGTAAACTAAACTACTACGGAATAAGAGGCGAACCGTTCAACTTATTGAAGTCCTACCTCAGTGATAGAATCCAGTTAACTGAATGGAACAAATCACGATCAAAATTTAGGAAAACAACATGTGGAGTTCCTCAGGGTTCAATTCTTGGCCCACTGTTGTTTATATTATACATTAACGACCTTCCAGCAAACGTTGACAGAGCTGAAATTTGCCTATATGCAGATGATACATCTCTACTTACAAAAGCGAATGATTGCAAGACTCTTAAGCAGACATCAGAAAATGTTATAAGAGAAGCTAATAACTGGTTCGCAGCAAACAAGCTAAAAGTCAACCTTAATAAGACGCAAATTCTGACATTCACAACAACTGGTATACCATCTGAAGCCAAATTCTTGGGGATCACTATGGACACTAATATGAAATGGCAACAGCATATTGATAGCTTAGCAGCCAAGTTATCATCAGCACTATATGCTATAAAGAGGGTGAAACACGTGGCAACCTACGAAGCTGCCAAAACTGCATATTTCTCCTACTTTCACTCTCTTATGAGTTATGGAGTGCTCTTTTGGGGAATAGCGACGGAGGCAAGTAGAATATTTGTCCTGCAAAAACGCGCTATCAGGTTCCTTCTTGACCTAGAAATTAATCAAAGTTGCAGGACACATTTTACATCAGCAAAAATTCTTACACTGCCGTCAGTTTACATCTTGTCCGTCGTCACATACGTGCACAGCAAGAAAGATATTTTCCCAAATAATGGCCATCTCCACGAACATCAAACACGCAGCAGGGATGATATTCGAATACCATACCACAAATTAACATGCACACAAAAATCGATGGATTATTGGGGAGCTAAATTATATAACCGTATTCCGAGCGACATAAGAAGATTACCACCCAGAAGATTCAAAAAAGAAGTAAAAAAGTTACTGTTAGAGCGAGAGTGTTATACCATAGGGGAATTTTAAATAGACTAGTCTAATTCATATATGTATATAGGTGTTGTTTGTCTAATATTTGTAGTAGGGTCTTATACATTTTTATATATATATTTATTTGTAGTAGTGTCTTATTTTTACACATTTTTTATCTGTTATATTAATTAATTTTATCTATTATATTAACTATAGTCTTTGTGACTTGTAAAAACACTATGACAATTTTCTGTAATGGTTATATTACAAATAAAGTATACATACATACATACATATAAGGAAGTATTGTGATGATGAAAATTTTCGACCTCGAGATTTTTGCAGATGTCCACGTTTTGAGGTCCCCTGATACCAAAAAAGTGGTTTTTAAAAAATGTCTGTGTGTCTGTGTGTCTCTCTGTGTGTGTGTCTGTCTGTCTGTCTGTGTGTGTGTGACCACGATAGCGGTCAAACCGCTGTAGATATCAATTCCAAATTTTGTATTTACGTGTATAATATGCCTCTTGAGAACTGATTAGATTTTGAGCAAAATCGGCAGACCGAAAGTAGTAGTTTACTTCAGTGAAAAAATCGAAATTTGCAAATATTTCGTCAATTACTAAGTTTAAACAAATTTATAAAGAATTCATATGTACTTAGAATTAGGTTTGAAACAAATTGTCTTAAAAAAGTTTTTCGAAATTCCAACCGGAAGTAGGTCTTTTACTCTTATCGAAAATCAGTTTTTTACGAATAACTCGCAAGCCATGCTTTTAAGACAAATACGTTACGAATATAAAAGTATTTAAAACATCATTTTCAATATCTTTTATATAAAAAAAATTTCAAAATTCAGACCGGAAGTACCACTTTTACTCTTATCGAATAGCGATTTTTTGCAAATATGTCGTAAGTTATGCATTCTATATATATTTATCAAGAGTACAAAAGTATTTAGAGTTAGATATGGAATATTTTTTGTATAAATGAAATTTCAAAATTCGGACCGGAAGTAACACTTTCATACGTATAAGAAAGTCGTGTGGTGGCCACACCTCATTTTTTGCTTTGGTGTATAGTAGTGAATCCAGGTTTTATCAACAAATACGCAATATAAGGGATACCTGCAATAAGTCAAGAAGGGCGGTCACAAGAATAACAAGAGATATGGGAGTGCAGAACGAGGTTAAGGCAACACTAAAAGAGAAATACAAAGAGTACAAGAATGATCTCAAAAAAGGTATCAAAAAGGCGAAAAGGGAAGCATGGGACAGTCTATGCGAGGAGGTAGAGACGGATGTATAGAGTAATGGATACTGAATCGTGACCGGCAGGGCTGGAATGCTTCATCCGATGGAACTGGAAGATGTAGCCCAGATGAAAGTGGCCGAGGAACTACTCCCAAGGCGTCGGTAAAAGACGAGGACACGGATAGAGGTGTCAGAACGGGACATACCAACTGTCACAGAACGGCTGGACCGGATGGAGTGCCACCAAAGATTGTTAAACTGGCGGCGGAACACGCAACATAACTGATTCGGGAGGTTTTCAACCGGCTACTCGCTGCAGGACGCCTTCCTACGGAATGGAAAACATGCAGGCTGGCTCTGATTGGAGAAACCAAGAAAAAATAGGGGTGACAAAAAGTACAAGCCACTGTGCTTGGCTAAGCTATTCGAGAAAGTTATAAACACCAGGATCCAGGCGGAAATGGAAGTAGGAAACTGGATCAATAAAAAAACAATACGGCTTTGGGCGGGATCGCTCGACGGTAGATGCCATCGCGAGAATCCAAGGCATGGCGAAAGAGGCGGGGAGGCACCCCAATAACAAGTTCGTGCTGCTGATAATGCTTGACGTCAAGAATGCTTTCAATAGTGCGCCGTGGGACGAAATTATTGATACACTGGAGTGCAAGGACATGTCTCCTTACCTGCAAAGGATAGTGTGTCAAGTTATCTGGGGCACAGTACTAGAGGTGGGGAAGAGTGGCCGGATAGATATGGAATGTGGTGTGGCGTAGGGCTCCATATTGGGACCAATGTTATGGAACACCTTTTATGACGGGGTTCTGGAATTGGATATGCCGGAGGGCGTTAGCCTGGTAGGATATGCGAATGCCCTGGTTCTAGTGGTATAAGGCCGAGACGGTGATAAAGTCAGGTACAACGCGGAATCGATCACGGAAAGGGTGGACCGCTGCATGTACGGGAAGGGACTGCGCTTGGCCCCTGAAAAAACCGAAATGGTTGAGTTGATGGGCAGAAGAACCCTAAAAACAATAACAATAAATGTGGAGAAGGCATAGATAACGAACAAGAAGAGCACTAAGTATCTGGGTGTGACCTTCGGTCACAACATGAGAATTGATGCCGAGCATGGGGGGGGGCAGGAAAAAGGAAAAGAAAAGTTCTCAGCGGGGTGGCTCACTCGATACTACCCTACGGTGCGCCGGTATGGAGAGACTTGGCGCTGGTGCGCAGATGCAGGACTAGGCTGGAGGGAGTCCAGAGCAAGGCAGCCATAAGGGTGGCTTGTGCATACCGCACGGTAGCGACTAGGGGAGTATGGCGTAGGGGATAATACAAGGAAGAGGAAAGTGGAGAGGTGGCAGGATTCACTCAGGAAATGGCAGGCGGAATGGAATAACGAGGTTGCTACATCACAGTGGACGAAGCGACTCATCCCCTACGTCGAGCATGGGTGACAAGGAGACACAGTGTGGTGGTCTACTTCTTGACACAGGCGTTGACCGACCGCGGGTGTTTCGGTACCTACCTACATAAGTTTAAACTGCAAGAACATAACAGATGCGTGTACTGCGGAGAAATAGATACCCCATAGCATATCCTTATGGAATGCCTAAGATGGACAGAAACAACAAAGACGCTGGAGCTCCGACTGGGAGGTAAACTGACAGCAAAAAACATAATACTGACAATGTTGAGAGGTCGGGAACGACGGTGTGCTGTGGCAGAAGTAGTTACCAAGATTATTAAGATAAAGGAGGAAAAGGAGAAAAGAAGAGGATAAGAACGGGAGGGGTAGGGAGCGTCCAGAAGAAGAATGCCGAGATGGCGATACCATCGTACCATCGACACGAGGAGGGGTTTTAGTGAGTAAGATCGTCACACTCCCCGAGAAATAATAGGATCTCGGGGCCCATGAGGTTTCCCCCCTCCCCCCTCCAAAAAAAGGTTTTATCAATAGTTATAAAACGACGCTTGAAACCTACTTTATTTTGCTTACACATTTGAGGTATAAGCATTAGAACGCGTTTTTGGTTAACTGTCTTTTACATACCTATACCTATAATTTCTCATACAAGATATTTCCAATTCGTTCTTTTGAGATGTATGGCGTCAGCTATTTCAAGCACTTTTACTCCTCGATCATCTAACACCATATCATTGACTTGATATATTTGTGGTGTTGTGGCACACCTTAGACAGGATCAACTTCCGAACTTGTAGATTTAAAAAGAGGACCCCATTTTTTCACAGGGGAAAGTGAAGGTGATGTATTCTTATATATTTCTAGCAAGTTAAAACGAGTTTCTATTGGTGTTAAATCATCCAAGACAAAATTTAATAACTGCACGATATTTACTTCTTTCCATTCAAAATAAGTAATGGCACGTTTATATTAAACAGCTGCTACTACTCGAATTAATTAACAGATGGTAATAAAATTTTACATTGTTTCCATTACAATCAGATTTTGCGGTATCTAGGGCCATCTATGTGTAAGGTCACAAGCTTTTTAGCCTTCCCTCATACTCTCTTATGCACATGACTTATATTATTATTTATATTAAATAATTCTAAAATTAGTTTTTCTCACTATTTGACAATTTTAATTAAGATTTTCTGCTTTGCACTGATAATTTAATCAGGTAAATTTAATTATAAAATGTACCCACAGGGGAGATTCGAATTTATGGCCTCCAGAAAACTAGTTAAGTGCTCTAGCATCGAGACCCACACGGAATGCCAGTTCAAGTCTTTTAAATCATACTGAGCCATATCAAATAACAGATGTTGAATTGCCGACAGTTCTGCGTGTTTACTAAATTTTAAATAATTTTAAAATTAGTTTTTTCCAGTGTTTGAAAATTCTGACAATGTAATTTGTGGCTCGGAGGCAAGGGCACCTGGCTAGCGATTGGGAAGAACTTGGTTCGAATCTCACCCGTGGATGAATTTTATAATTTGATTTACCTAACCAAATTATCTGTGCAAAGCAGAAAATCCTAACTGGAGCTTTGCTTTGTAAGTTCGTTCCTAATTATCTCGAATATGCTTTGCCTGTATGGTTGCAGATTTTAGAAATATCTCTCTTTTGCTGGAATCTAAGCCCAACATTTACTACATAGAAGCTGAACGAAATGAAATGCTGCGTTTCGCCGTGAGGATCATAAAACCTACCATATTAGGTCGCCGATCAACAGTTTTTTTGACGCTTCGTGGCTGTTCCAGAAATTGTGTATTTGCGAGCCTAGGATTGCCGCTAAACAAGGCTGTGGTTTTATATTTAATATCTCTCAGAATTAAGTTGGATTGACATTCTCCAATCTTCACAATGTGTAAAGTAGCGAATTTGCACTATTATGATATTTTCAACATCATTTAATTCTTTAGTATGTATGTACGTACATATTATTTACTATTTTACCCTGCAATTGACCAAAAATGTTGGTCAATAAATATATTATTATTATTATCTTATTTAATTAATGCCAGGAAGTCAGTACAGAACTATATATAACTTTTACTGAGAGAAATAAATTACAATAATAATAATAATAATGTTAATACAAGTAATATTCATAGCATGAGTTTGCAATGACATAAATAAGTTTTAATGACCTGCTGCAGTTTTTGTTCACGTAAATAGTAGTCATCAGTCAATTTCATAGATTAATTATGTTTACCTTTAGATTAAAGCTGTGGCTGTCTTGTTCGGTGTGAATGATGGAAAGAACTACCGACCGATATCTATTTTGCCTGCAATTTCTAAAATTTTCGTCATTTCGACCAGACTTGTTAATTATTTTGAAGGAAGTAAACTTCTGTCCGATGCTCAACACGGATACAGAAAAAAATAAATCAACAAGCACTCGTATTATTTAGATATTTAAGTATGTGCTGGATGCATTAGGCAACGAAGAACATCCAGAAGTGATATGTTACGACTTGACACGTGCCTCCGACATAGTGAACCACAACATATTGTTGAGAAAGCGTAGTCATTATGGTGTTCGGGGGTCTAGTGAAAGTCTTTTAACTTCATATTTAAGTAACACGTGTCAATACGTGGAATTTGTAGGATAGGAGGCCGATTTGGTGCATGTCAAAGAAGGCGTACCTGCCAACAAAGCAAAACACTGCTTTGTTGACGGACACCTTACAACAGTAGTAAGGATTCCGTCAGCCGGCGGAATTCTTAATTTATACGGGCATGACCGCCAGCGGACATTTAGCCACAGAGCTAGACTTAACGTTCTTTAGAAAATAAATTTATGGAATCACTGTACATGTAGATATAACTGGATGTAATAAGAATAACACATTTTTTGTTCAGAAAGGCGTGACACAACATCAAAAGAAATATGACGACTTAGATAAATTGTATAGTAAAAGATTAATTAATTTTTTTTACAGCAAATTCGAAACATGATATTTGTTATTTGAAACTTTTGTGAACGGTTTGTCCTTCTGGATTATCTAGTGCGTCACCTATGTACACCCATATGTATATAATACATGCATGCATATAATCGTATCAAATTATCATACATTATTAGATATAAGAAACCATAGAGGAAGCTTTATTACAGTAGACTTGAGCAGACACAATCTCGACAGTAATCAGTGTTTCATTTCACGTGTGCATGTTAACGGCGATTACTGTATGCCTCTTACTTTCCTGTAAGGTTTGCATATAACTATGTATAATTTACTTATATTTAGAAATTATAATTATATATATTGCAAATGTAATTCTAAAGGGCATATAGAAAATCTTTGTAATAGACTTGCCATCACACGTCCATTATTTGAGATGTTTGCGATCCGAGGTCGATATAAGTGTTACGAAAATATATTAATTTTTCAAATTTTGTACCGTCTTATCAAACGGAATTTAAGCTTGAGATATTTCGTTTGAAGCACAGACAGCATTCATAATGAAAAAGAAAATAATCCGTTTTAAAAATATTACAAAAATTAGTACAAAATATAGGAACCACTTGATTTCTATCGGTTACATGACACTGCCTCGTTATTGTATTTTTTCTTTATTGTGAAAAGCAAGATCAAATGTATACAATCTGAACACCTTGGAGCAATATCATAATTATAAAAAACGAGGTTGTTTTTCTTTACATCTCAGACGTTAGCTTATTTATCCCACATCCACCTTCTATTTCCTTGGTGTATATTATAGTTCCCATCGTACCATATCTCTTTCAATTTTCCTCTAAGGTTGAAATCAAAATAATGATTAGATTTCCGAATTGTAAATTCTGCACGTTTTTACACCGACCCGCGAGCACCAGTGATCTGTCACGTCACAGTTTATTGTGATTACATTATTGTAAAATTTACTATGTGTATAAATCACACAAAATAATAATACAGTACAATCGCGATAGTGTGAACACAAAAATACAGTGAGCCATTCAAACTAACGGGGGTGTTTATAGAAACGAGGGTGTAATTAAACAAATTAACTTTATTACTTAAACTTAAATGGATTATACATGAACATCCTAAAATGTAAAAAAATCTGTTATTTTTTTCTGAACATTATTTTGAGCAATATTAGCCATAACTGCTTTTTCTTGAATTGCTTTCAAAGTGATGATGTCACTCATATATATGGAATTTTGATTGGACCATTCTACAGCTACATTAAATGCTTTAATTGCATCGGAATGGCAAATTTTTCGTTCAATGGACTCAGTTTCATCCTCATCTGAAGAAGACATTTCCACAACATCTGCCGCCTCACCCTTGTCCAAATCTTCCACATCTGCAGTAGTGTAGTCAGCCTAAAATTTGCAGTTTTGATTATGCTATTAACTTCTAAAACCACTCATGCATTAACTTACTGGAGCAAGTTCCTGTAGTAAATTTATTGTATCCCTAATAGCATCAGGAACCAAAGTTTTTTCACATCTTAATTTTTCCCGTAATGTACTTAATGGAATGTTAGCTTCGTCTGCATCCTCATTATGTTCATTAAAATCTGGCAGGATATTTCTCCAACACTTTTCGATTATTGTTGAGCTAAGTTTCTCCCACGCCGCAGCTAAGTGTATTATTGCATCTTTTAGTGAAATCTTACCGAGTGCTGCAGCTATTCCTTCTTCCGTTGATACAACAGAACTCAGCAAACTGTTTCTATAGTATAGTTTGGTGAGCCTTAAAATATTTTGGTCCATGGGTTGGATCAAAGATGTAACATTAGGAGGTAAGAATTTTACAAAAATCATCCCATCTTTAGTCCTCAGTTCTGTTGCTGATGGATGGGACGGGGCATTATCCACAAGGAGAATTGCTTTCTGAGGTAACTGCTGATTACTCAGAAAACATCTTACCTACGAATTAATAATTTTGAAATAATCAGGCGTATGAAACACACCGTAGATAATTTTAACTCTCACCTCAGGTACAAAATGTCGAAAAAACCATTCCTTAAAGAGTTCCCCGGTCATCCACGCATTTTTAGTGTTTTTGTACAGCAATGGATTGTTAAAATTCTTAAAACACCTTGGATTTTTGATTTCCTTATCACTAGGGGTTTCAACTTATGTACTCCTGAAGCATTTACACAACCCATAAACGTCAGTCGTTGCTTAAAAATTTTTAATCCAGGAGCAGTTTTTTCAGCTAATGAGACATAACTTTTATCAGGCAATAAGCGCCAATACAATCCTGTCTCATCAGCATTATAAATCTGGTGCAACTTTAGGTCATGCTCTTGAATAATATGGTTTAGATCCTCTTTAAAAGGGTCTACTGCATCTGGGTTGGCTGATAATTTCTCCCCTGTGATTTTCAAAAACCTTATGCCACGACGATGTTTAAATCTTTGTAGCCAACCATCACTGGCTGTGAAAGTATCAATATTCAATATTCAACTTACCATTCACAATTGCTTGTACGTGTAGTTGTGGCTAAAGCTTACATGTAAAAATTGTCAGCAAGAACTGCAACTGATGCAAGTGTGAGTGGAAGATTATTCTAAAATTTCAGCAATGATGAATTTAAATACCTTTCTTTAAAAATATCGCTGTACTGCAAATCAATCATTTTTATTTAAAGTTCTCGAATAAGAAATTCTATGTTAGCGTTGAAAGGATTTTGACAACAGCGAACCGAGGGATAAGCGAGGATAAAAGAGAAAATTGCATGAATTGTGATAAAAAAGGGCATATGGCAAGAGTCTGTTATGCCAACTCATACTGTCTAAGCTGCAAGGAGGAAGGCCACAGAATGGACTCCGCAAGATGCCCATACTTCAGACGGCTGTTGAGGGAGAAAGAAGTAATTCATACTGCAAAAGGAAAAGTATAGTCGGAGAGTACAACAAAGGGAAATAATGCTATTAGTGTTAATTAAAAGCACTGCAGACTAGTCTAGGGAGGGCACGTGTAGAGCGCATGATATTGCGTTCGCCATAGCCAAGGAAAAAGGAGTGGATATGTTGATAGTAGGGGAACCTAACAGGACACTGGCAAAGAGAAGCGAATGATTAAAAGACAAGCGAATGGATGTTGCAGTATTCTTCGTAAACAAAAAGGTCGAGATAGTCAAAACTGAGACTGGGGATGGGCATTTGTGTGTTAAATTTGGAAAGTACTGCGTGTATTGCTGTTACATATCGCCAAATATCTCCATGAAAAAATACAAGACCGAAGTAGATATAATAATTAATAAAGCTAAGAAACAAGCTATGGACGTTATCATACTGGGGGATATAAATGCCAAATCTCATCAATGGGGGTCACCGACAACTGACAAGAGGGGGGAATACTGGACTGAATGGATGGCAATGCTCGATATGGTGATCCATAATACCGGAGGACAGCCAACTTTTGTGAAAGGTAACAGTAGATCATACATTGATGTGACGTGCTCCACAATGAGAATTGCCAGACGAATAGAAAACTGGGAAGTAGTCACTACAGAAAACGTGACAGAGCATCTCCCTATTTTCTTCAAAATTAAGAAAGGTAAAGCTGCAGGTAGTAGATCCGAGAAGAAACGCGTGGCCATTGACTCGGACGTCTATAGAACAAATCTCAGCATACAAGCAGCAAATACTAAAATTAGTGAAGATTACAAAACATGTATGGGCCTAATAAAAAGTGCATATACAGTCACAAGTTATGACAACAAGTAAAAGAACAAGAGTGTTACAGCCATATTGGTGGAATAAAGAAATAGAAATCAAGAGAAATGAATGCACGGCAATTCGTAGACGTCTTACACGAATACAAACGAATCGAGGCATTCTAGATGCAGAAAAGCATAAAGCAGAGAGAGAATACAAAGAAGCCAGAAAACAACTTCGGAAACTTATTAATGGCTCCAAACGTAGGCACTGGAAGGTACTATGTAAACAACAGGATGAAGATATATTTGGCGATGGATATAGAATAGCCATGAAGACAATTTAAAGCTACGCGCCATGCTCTATGCATATAAATACAACCCAGTGAGCACAATAACGTCGAAATAACGTTAACAAACAACGTTAACCTTGTTCTAAAAAACGTTTCATTCGACGTTGAATAAACGCAAAAATGTCTCGAGCTTGAACGTTATATTCGACGTCAGTTGCAACGTTTAAGTTACGGTGAAGCCAAACCAATTGATAACGTTTTCTTTAAATTGCAATTCAACGTCACTTACAACGTTATATTCAACGTCATTTAAAACGTTTAAATAATGGCATCTCCAAACGTTTCTTTTTGAGCTGCAATTAAAGGTAAAAGAAACGTTTTTTTGAACGTTACCAACACGTTGTTCTGAAACATTTTATTTGACCATAAATCGACGTTTTTTTTCAACATCCAGTCAACGTTTATATAACGAAATGTTTCAACAAACAAATGTGAAACGTTTCTTATGAATTTCAATCAACACCTAATCGACATTTTACAGAACACTTATAATAGTTATAATAGATTGCCGCGGCGTCTCATGGGCGAGAAAATTGTTGTAGCAATGGACCTTTATATTTTTCACGCCCACCTTGACGTCACTAGGGTGACCTTTCTACCAGGTGCACGCGCTGCAGGCCGCTAACGACAACATTTTAAATATACTCCAAACATTGAAAATAACAAAAACTTAACTAATCTTGCAATATTAACGTTGCGGATGTGTTACTTATGAAAAAAAATAATTTTATTCAATGTAAAAATGGTAGTAACAAGCACAAAATTTAAAATTTTTCTACCACTGACGCACGCACTGATCTTTTATCCTACTTTTACTTATTCCCAAATATCATTGCTGTTTCTCTCGCGCGAAAAATATAAAGGTCCATTGCTCCTAAAACAACTGCGACTTACGGGCGAGACTGGACGATCTATTATAAATGTTTTGTAAAACGTCGATTAGGTGTTGATTGAAACTCATAAAAAAAATGTTACGCATTTGTTGCAGCATCTCGTGACGTAAACGTTTACAGGATGTTGAATAAAACGTACATTTGTGGTCGCAATAATAATTATAGACTACAAAGTAGTACATGATTATTAGGTATTGTTACCATAGTAAATACGTCTTATTTAGATAACTAAATTCTCACCATTACTTCTTTTATATAATTTCAATGATAAAATGACACATCATACACATCACATCATGTTCTAAATAAAATTTGGGTTCTTATCCAAATTTTCTAAAAATTTATACAGTCCAGGAAAATTGTTTTCATTTTTGGGGTACACGAAATAATATTAATCTTAAATTAATTGTAAATAAAAATAGATTATTTATCTTTTTAAAATATATACAAGTATACAACAACAAACAAACCAAGGTAGGTACTACATAGATTAATACAAATATCGATAAAAAACATAACTAACTGAATATAAATGTTTTGACAAAAAAAAAGAAAAATACATCGCACATCACATTATGTTATAAATAATTTTTGAGGTTCTATCCAAATTTTCTAAAAATTTATACCGTCCAGGAAAATTGTTTTCATTCTTGAGGTACACGAAATAATATCAAACTTTGTTGAAATCGGTAAACGAGACATACCTGTAAAAAGCACACGTGCAGTATTTTACATCCAAAACATTAAAATCTTTTAATAAAATAATAATGTTTTGAAAACATAACCACTTACTGTGTATTAAACCAGAGATTATCCCGTTTTGTATCTTGCTTCTATACAGGTTATTACCGTTACCAGTCACAAATATTAGAGAAAATCAAAACTGACGACCAACCACCGACCTAAAATACCACTTTGCAAACTGTTTTTGCCTACTTTTTCACCACATGCGTACTTGCTGTTTGACCTTGATCCCATTCTTCAGACATCCTTAATACACAAGGAATAAAAGGATATAATGTACTGTAGTGTGAGAGGAATAGACTTCTACATACAAGTGAGATAGACATAACCAGTCAGTTAGTTGTGGAAAAAACAATGCGCCAATAAATAGTTTTGTACATAGCTTTCTGAATTTTGTTGATTTATACATATTTATTTGTTTTTGGAGTATATCAGAAGTTGTAAGGAACACCTAAAAAGAGCTGTCGGTTTCTATCGAGTCTATATATCTTTATTGAGAACGTAATATTTTGAAAAATTCTAATGTTCAATTCAAAACTTCCATTTGATATCAATGGTGATTTTTAATTTAAAAAACTTATACTCTTACATAGAATATTGTCGTGCAAAATTAAAGCGTGAATAAACAATCATCAAAATCTGTATTAACAAAAACGCTATTCAATTAACATTAAAAATGATAGTATAGGAGATACAATGTTACAAACGTAGATAAAACGTTGAAAAAATATCGAAATACGTCGAAGTAAAAACATTGGAAGATTCTAGTTTGACTGCGTTAATTTTAACATTATTTTAACGTTAAAAATTTGGTTGTTTGTAAACGTTCGTAAAACGTTGAAAAGAAATATCAAAATACACTAGTAAAAATTTCGAAAAATATTACACTCATAATATTTATCGTTTCTTTAACGTTAAAATTTAATGTACAAAACATTCTTACGTTCTGTGGAAACGTTTAGAAGACGTTGTAACCGCAAAGTTGAAATTTTTCTTAGTAAAAAACGTTGAAAAATGTAGACTGCAGCAACGTTAATATTACTCTTCAGTTTAACCTTAAAAATCACTTTATAATACATTACAAAGTTATATGAAAGCGTAAATAAAATGTCGACAAATAACATGAAAATATGTCTCAATAAAAACGTTGTAAAATTGTACACCCTAACAACCTTATTTTTATACGTTATTCTAACGTTAAAAATTACTTCACAATACATATCGCGTTGTACACCACCGTGTATAAAACGTTGAAAAAGGAAACGTTAAAATAAGCCTTTCTATAAACGTTTTAAAATTCAACATGTCGGCAACGTTAATTTCAAACGTTGTTTTGACGTGTCTTTTTGATCTATATGGTGTAATAGATTTTAACAAAACGTCACATAAACGTTAAAATATTGACGTCATAATATAACTAATTAGAAACGTTAAAATTTTCGACTTATAACGTTATATCAACACAATAACGTCTAAAAAACGTTGAATTAACGCATGTGTGCTCACTGGGAAGGAGAGCTATAGTGAGAGACTTGTTTCCGT
This sequence comes from Amphimallon solstitiale, assembly GCA_963170755.1. Classification (NCBI taxonomy): domain Eukaryota; kingdom Metazoa; phylum Arthropoda; class Insecta; order Coleoptera; family Scarabaeidae; genus Amphimallon; species Amphimallon solstitiale. The sequence goes on from OY720678.1 coordinate 27,733,880, forward strand.
ATGCAAGAGATGAATGGGAAAAAGAACCTACATCAGATGATGTGACACCAGTCACCGAGATAGAACTGCAAAGAGCAGCTGATGGCACGAAAGAGGGGAAAGCCCCTTGAATCGATGGTATACCCCGGAAGCAATTAAAATAGCATATTTGAAACAATTTAACTTGCACTAAATTTCTGCAAATTGAATTAAAACAGGCATTCTTACTTAAAGATCATATTATAGTTGCAAAGCAAAGACGGTTGATAGACAGAACAATGTTGTGTTCTGCATGATGTGGAGTGAAGTCAACTTTAGAAGTATACACCATTAATCGAAGCCCAGACCAGCCAATTATACTTTCTACATCAACCTCCCAGCTTATGTAGAATTTCTTCCATTCCAATTTCTTTTTTATTTGTAAATTTTCAGCATGTGTTAATATGTTAATGACAAGATATGTTCGACTAACATGGTATTTTAATAAGATGCTCTTAAATGCAATTATTATTATTATTTATCTGTATCCTCTTTTGCCGTAAGGCGTCGAGGCGATCTGCTTTGCAGAATTTTTTCCATGCTATCCTATTCCTAGTCATTTCTTATGCTTCCCTCCAGGTACTTCCCCGGTCCGCCAGCAGCTGCGCTATCCCCTGATTCCATATTCTTCTTGATCTACCTCTGTTTCTCCTCTTGTTCCAGCCGGCCTCCCATATTTCCTTTACAGGGTTCGTGTTACTCATTCGTGTAAGGTGTCCAAACCAACTAAGTTGTTTTCCTGGATTTTTTCTATTACTGATGTTACACCTAGTTTTTCTCGTAACTTCTCATTTCTGATTCTATCCAGTCTGGTAACACCAACTATTCTCCTTAAAATCCTCATTTCGGTCGCTGTTATTCTTGATTTCAGCCTCTTAGTCAATACCCATGACTCGCTGCCGTAGCATAGTGTCGGAAGAAATATTGTTTTGTAAATCTTTGTCTTGGTTTCCCTGCTGACCTTTCTGTTACTTAAAAATATGTACTTCAGTGCATGATATAAACAGTTTACAATTTTGATGATATTATTCACGTCTGCCTCTACATCTCCTTTGTGGTTGATTATGGTTCCACGATATTTTAAGTTTTCTGTCACCTTTATTGGATAACCATCTATAGTTATATATGTTTCTTCTTCACCGTTGGAGACTGCCAATACTTCCGTTTTTCCTTTATTGATATTCATTCCAACATTCTTTAAAGTTTCGTGCCATATATCTATATTTCTTTGCAGGACATTCTTATTAGGAGCTGCAATTATTAAGTCGTCTGCATACAAGAATTCCTTGGCTATTATAGGTTGAAGGTTTCTGGACCCTACATAAATACCCTTTGTTAGGCTATTGGCACTTCTTGCAATATCGTCCATAACAGTTATAAAGAGAAGGGGACTCAGAACTCCGCCCTGTCTCACTCCTTTAAGTGATATAAAGCTTCTTGAATATCCGCTTTCAGTTCCTATTATGTTGCTCGTGTCGGTGTATATACTTTTGACTACCTTTAGTAGTTCTTTTTTAATCCCTCTCTTTTCCAGCGATGACCATATCCTATGCCTCGGAAGTGTATTGAATACTTTTTCTAGATCAATTGCACATAGGTATATTTTGCCGTTACTACCTAGAATCCTGTCCGAAATTTGCCTTAAACAGAGTATCCAGTCCTGCGTGCTCCTGCCCGGCCTGAAACCTGCGTGATTTTCTTGGAGGATCGAGTCTAAGTTTGCTCTTAATCGTTTCTCTATTATTCTTTAGTATATCTTTCCAGCTACTGATAACAATGAGATAGCTCTGTAATTGGAACATGTCGTATTGTCAGCTTTTTTTGTGTAAGGGGATGATAATTGCTATTTTCCAGTCCTCAGGGGTTCTTTTCCTTTCCCATGCCGAGTTTATTATTCTAAGTAGTAACCGTGTAGCTTTAACTCCCATATATTTCAGCATTTCTGGCTTTAAATTGTCAATTTCGGCTGCTTTTCCTGGTTTTAGCTTTTCCACTACTTATGTGATCTCACTCAGTTGTATGTTTGTTGTTGTCTCTTCAGCTTCTTCAGGCGAGAAATCCTCTGCGTCGACCTCTCCCCCTGTTTCAATCGCAAAAATATTCATACCATCTATCCCTTATATCCTGTTCTGCGGTTAGAATTCGTTCTTCTTTACTTCTTATATATTGGAGGTGTGTTTCAGATGGCTTACGCAATGTTTCCAATGTTCTATATAGCAGTTTGGAATTTCCCTTTCCTTGATCTTTCATTTTCGATCCAAATTCTGTCCAGGATTTTTGTTTTGCTACTTTAATCGATACTTTAACTTGAGTTCTTTTCTTCCTGTATTCTTCATGGTCAGTATTGTTACCAGTTTCTAGATATTTTTCCAGCATCTTTTCTTTTCTTTTACTGCACTCCTAATTTCTTCACTCCACTATTTTCTGGTTTTTCCATATCTTGCACTTCCGCATACCTTCTTTGCTGCGTAAACAAGTGTGTTTTTAAGAATTATCCACAGCCCTTTCATACTTTCTATCTCCAAACGTCCTTGTTCTTTCAATTGTCTGTCTATTTCCTGCCAATATTTATATTTTACGTCGTCCTCTTGAAGTCTGTAACTTCTTATATTTTCAAATACTTTTCCAGCCCATTCCTTCTTTATCATAACCGTAGAGTCCTTTAATCTTGCTTCGACTAGGTAATGGTCTGAGCCTATTTCGTATCCTCTTTTCACCCTTACATCCAATACCGATTTCCATTCTGCTCGTTTAACCAGCAATAAGTCAATTATAGATTTTTCTTGTCTACTTTTGACTTCCCTGATATATTTGTGTATATCCATGTGTTGGAAAAATGTGTTTGTAATAACCATATCATTTGTCAAACAAAAATCTAATATCATAGAGCCATTCATGTTCTTCTTTTGCTCTCCGTGTCTCCCTATTACACCGCCCTCCTTTTCAAAGTTACATCCCACTCGCCCATTGAAGTCGCCAACCACCATAAAGTTTTCTTCATTGTTCACCTGTTCCTGTAGTTCCATCCAAAAAAGCTCCTTATCCTCTTTCCTATCATTTTCACTCGGTCCCTATATTATGTAAATCATCATTCTCTTTTTTGGGTTCACTCGCCATTGTATACTCATTATCCTCTCATTAATCAACTTCTTCTAACTTCACACCTGCCTGTGCCCAGACATTTTCTTCTACTCCGCTGTGAATAAGTATGTGCCCATTCCTCAATTTCTTGATCCACTTTCCCTTGAATTTTGTTTCAGTGACTGCTATTAATTTCATATTAGTTTTCTCGAATTCGTCTATCAATGCTCCTTCCTTCCCATTCATTCCACGAATATTCCACGTATCCATTTTCCATTCTGAATTTCCGGGCTTGACCCGCACACTTTCCCTTTCGCCATTGGGCCGATTGTTTGTCTTGTACATATCATTAGTTGCGACTTCATTTGCCCCTTCCACATTCCAGTCCTTATTTGCAAATGCAATTAACAAGAGAAAAATAGCAAAAGCAAACATAAATTGCTATAGAATATGCAGGTTCTTCACGAATTCAGATAAATTCCCAGAATTGTAATGGAATATTCATTTTTCAGAAAAGGTAATAGCTATAAATTAACTATTTCCATAAAATACTTTTATACAGAGAAAAGAATATGAAAACACAACCACTGTCAATTAGTGTCAATAAAAATAAAAATAAAAATTGTTGGTAAAATGTAAATTTGTACTAGTGAGTTTTTTAATCAATTATTACGCTAACCGGCATTTTAATGGGAGTTGAAAAAACCAGCCCTTTGGTGAATAAGTCTTTATTCCCTGTGAGATTTTCCTTTACTCTATCCAGTCATCAGAATAGACATCGGGACATATTAGCTTAGTTCGTAGAGGAATCATATACTTAGTCAGTGGTGATTTGATTGTTGGAGAGAAATCCGAAACCAGTCTCTAGTACACCCCAGCTGCTTTCGCAACATTTGATTGGCTCTGATTAGTTCGTGATTGCTCTACGAACAAAACTAAAGTATGTAATTATACGATGTAAATATTTGTATAAATCGTAAAAATTATTATAATATACGAAGGGGCATCGTTTTAATTATTACTAAGAAATAACCGAGATATCTCTGGTTAATCTCTATCAAGTGATCGTTATGTATGAACATTATATTGCAAATTACAGCTATTAATGTTAATTTGTATGGTTTCAGGAAGCCGTAAACTGAAGTAACCCGCAGTATAGAGAAAATATTATAGAGGCTCGCAGTGTAATAAGTTCCTTCATTTTCTTAGAGCAAAAATCAACTATCCAAATGATCATAAATGTGCCTGGTTTTAGTTACGAAAGTATGTGGAACATTATTAACGATGATCTGCACAAATCAAAGATGTCAGCGTACTGGATCCATAATTACTGACCCTTTGTCAGAAACAAACACGGCGTGACCTATCAAGGGATTATTAAATCCTTTGACGCAAGAAGAAAAGGATTTTTGTTTGCTCGGTAATCTTGGATCTATCAATATGCGACTCACCACTTTCCTAGAAGGCTAAGATGTCGAAGTCTGCAGGGAAAGTATTATTTATTTTTGGGACTGTCGTAGGATCATAACAGACTACCTGAAGAAGGATCGGATCATAACTAATGCCTATTGGATCAACAAATTGCCGATACTCTGATCAAAAAACAGCACTAATCACTAAAGGCGTCTGTTTTCTTGACTACAATTCACCTGCTCACAGATATCCATGTATGGTAACATGGCTTTGAAATTTTGCCAGATCCACCCTATTCTCCTGCTCTCGCCTCCACTCAACTTTTTCTTATTCCCAGAATTGAAAAAACCATTGCTGGGTCGAAGATTTGATAATAAAAAAAAACGTCATTTTAGAGGTGAAACAATGGTTTTCAAAGTTTTACAATGCGGGCATTCGGAAGGTCAGGAAATGCTGGAAGAAATGTATAACTCTGGATGGTGACTATACCGCATGTGTCAAATATCATTAAGTATAGGGATTCAATGTTTACGTGCGATCTATACGTATGAATGTAATACGTGGCAACGTGGTACCCCTACTGTCGGTCACCAATGCCGACAACAACCGACATCACAACGATCCCGACCCAGATATTACATTCAATGTTTAGCTGGGAACACGCGGTCCCTGGCCGTCTTATTACTGGAACGGGAAACATCAAATGGCCTCCGCGATCTATTGATCTCTCTCCAAATGATTTTTTTGTGGGGATATTTAAAAAATATTGTTTATACCCATGAAGCTGGTAGAGCAGAAAACATAGTTGCCTTGAGAGAAAAATAATTGAGGTTGCTTATTCAGTAACTGCTCACATGTTAGAAAACGTTAGAGTAAATTTCTACGACCGCCTAGGGCAATGCCTTGCTGTGCAGGGAGGAATCCTTTTTTATTTATTTTATTATGGTTGTTTTTTAATTTTATTAGAATTACGCTTTTGTTTGTGTCATGCAGCGTGAACGCAGCTTAATAATTCTCTGCATTTACTGAAAGGAAAAACAAAAACAAATCCTTGCAACTCGTAAATATTATTTCTGAATGCATTAGAAACACCCGAATCGATGGTCCAATGCTTACTGCTAACTTGTATTTGCGCTGGCATTGGAAATGAAAGTAGGGGTACCACGTTGCCACGTGTTGTATGGATTGATCGCCTATGGCTAATGAAAATTGACACATGCGGTATAGTGAAGTCTTAAGAATAACAAATAAAAATTTAGTTTCTATTGTAGTCCTTGAGAATGTTATAATATAACATGTTTAACAAATAAATTACACGAAATTAATCACTTTACATTAACACTTTTGTAGGTTTTTATGGAAAATACATAATATTAATAATAGGTTGCCAGTATATTATTCTATATATTTATTTATTGGTTCTCGTCGGTTGTATATTCCTAAAAATACAGAAAATTAATATGCAATGTTATATTGAAAATTAATATCATTTATTTAGGTTTTCTTGCAATTTAATTAACAAAGCTCTTTGGTAAATTTATAAAAATTCACATAAAACATTTTACACGTTTCGTCAAGCCTTAATTCTACAACATTTTTTTTAGAAATATTGGTAATGCTTGAAAAAGATAGGAAGATCTAAAACTGCCAATAATAATTATCTAAATTAATTTTTACACCTTTGAAATCAAAATTAGAATTACTCTTCATAAAAAAATTATCATAATATTTAAGACCAGAAAATTATTTCCTTCAAATAAATTACTTTTATTTGATAAGTCCTTACCAATTTACACTTAGAGTAATTAAAATTTATATCTTAACAACATATCATAATGAAAATAGTTTACAATTAGTATTTATTTCAAAAGAATTATAAACCAACTTTATATAACAAATATGCTTTCTAAGCTACTTTATTATGTATCAATACATACATATATTCTTACTTTTTACATTCTTACGCAAACCGTTGAACATAAAATTACATTTTTGAAAAAAAGGTACACAGTTAGGATCTTAGTAGACCAAAGAGAACATGTTAACCGCATATACTAATGCAAATTTTCGTTTGTTCTTGTAGTGTGGTAATATTGAATTGAAACCTCTTCTCTGGTTAACTGGTATTGCTTTAAATCTATACTGTGTCATCGCAAGACGTCGGTACTAGAAATCTCGTTTATATCATTTACAAATAAGTATAACAAATCAGAATATCAAATTCAAAAGTATAAATGCCCCACGCACCCTAGGACGTCAGCACAGGTATCAGACAATGGTGTACTAACAGTATTCTGCACATGAGTAAGTGCTCAATGCAGACATGGAGGTGGAATACTGCAAAAATGTATTACTTGAAACGAGTTCATATTTTAACACGTTAAATCATAGGTTCCCAAAGTGGGCGATAACGCCCCCTTGTGGGCGCTGCAGGTCTAAAGGGGGGCGGTAAGAGACCCAGAAAAAAAATGGGGGCGTTGTGTAAAGGCTTAGGGGGCGATTTGTAATTTCATCTAGAATCTAGGAGGACTCTTAGACACCGACTGAGCTCTCGACTCTCGACTAGGGATGGGCGATAAACATCGATGTTCATTGAACATCGATATTTTAGGATCGATGTTCGATGTTTTTGCATCGATGTTTGCAATTTAGATTTATCGATAAACTATCGATGTTAGAAGAAATATAGTGAACATCGAACTTTTAAGCTTGACAAAATGTATTTGCACTAATCACAAAATAAAACAGCGTCCTCTGTTGACAAATACAAAAATGTTTCCAAATTAACAGCTCACATACAGGCTACGAGGATGTAAAATTGTCTACGAATAAAAGAAGTATTTAAATTACACAGTGCTATATCATATAAATTCGAATATTTCATTTTAGGCTCTTTTAAATATTACTCAGTATAAATATTTAAATAATATATAATTAAATACATAAATTTATAGTACTTTTAATGTGCAGAATAAAAGTTAAATTATGTATGCATGCAGAATAAGTGAAGGAGGTAAACGTATTTTCATAGAAAAAGAAGGGAGATAGACATTACCGATGTATACTTCTTCGGGAAATTCCCTAGTGCGTACAATCATACACGACGATAAACGTATTAAATGCAAGATGACACATCAGAAATATAAAACCATATCCATATGTATCTCGGTATTTGCCAGCGTAGTCAAAAAAAAATGCAAGACTATAAAATCCCAAATAAAAATCGTTCTCTTAAAAAGCTTTGATACACGTAAATGTATATATTTTTTAAGTATCAGAAGATTTAAGTCATGTGGTTGTTTCATGCGTAATTGCATAATATTGTTTTTTTATATAGTTTTTTTTGAGTGGTTTCTAAAGTTAACTACATATTATAAATGTATATATTTCTTTTATTATTTTTTTTGAATAGTGATATCTTTTATATCATTTTGTTAAGGACGTAAATTAATTAAGTTATAATAAAGTTTTTGTTAAACTGCCAAAAAATAAATCTATAAATATAATTATCGATGTTTAAAAACATCGATGTTTGGTAGTCGATATTTTGCAACCATCGATGTTGATCACCGATGTTAACATCGATGTTTGATATCGATGTTTACCCACCGATGTCCCATCCCTACTCTCGACTACAGCTTGTGAACATCAACTAATATTAATTAAGAGATTGCTCAAACCAACTCGGTTCGATATTTCTCTCCGAGTAGTTCATATATCTGTCCTGTTTTATTGAATAAATAAAATAAAAAACATATCAATCGGTCGCTCCGTTTCGAAACGAAAAGAGACACAAACAAACAAATAAAAAGGCAACTGTATCAATCGGCTGGTTCATAGAATACTTGTTCTTACTTGTTGAGTACGATTGAGCGTCGAATGAGATAAACGAGTTTATGCATGTTTGTCTTATTCCTGTCGGTGCGTGCTGCTTATGCAATCCTATATAAACAACGTAATATTTATTTTATTTTCATTTGCGGTTTCGCGCGTAATAGATAAGCAGTACTTAAGTTCAACACTTATACTTACGTATTTCTCAAAACAAAACAATGTCGGAAGTAAAAAAGAAGAGACGGCAATACTGTGCGGAATATATTAAATTCGGATTCATTGAAAATCCTACAAACCCATCGTCGCCTTTGTGCCTTCTATGCCTAAAAACATTTTCGAATGAAGCAATGAAGCCTTCAAGACTTCAAGATCATTTGAATAAAATGCATCCAGATAAGAAAGACAAGAATGTAGCATATTTTCAAGACCTAGAGAAGAAGCATAATACTCGGCCAAGTGTAGCAAAACTCTTTTCGGCGGCTGCTAAGCAAGATGACGACGGACTTCGAACTTCGTACAACATCTCTTTGTTAATTGCTCAAAAAGGCAAACCACACAACATCGGAGAAGTGTTAATTTTGCCAGCAATAAAGGAAGTAATAACTACTGTACTTCATAAACCGGCCGCAGATATTATCGGAAAAATTCCTTTGAGTAATAATTCTGTGCAAAGACGAATTGATGAAATGGCCGGAAACATAGAAGAATCATTGTGCAATCATCTGAGGACTAGTCAATTCTCAATTCAGCTCGATGAGTCCACTTTACCAACTAATGAAGCAATGTTGCTGTCTTACGTGAGGTTTATTAAAGATGAGAAAATATGTGAAGAACTATTGTTTGCTACAAATTTAGAGACCGATACAAAAGGCGAAACCATATTCAATACATTGGAAAAGTTTTGTGATGAGAAAGAGATTCCCTTGAAAAATATTATATCAGTTGCTACGGATGGCGCTCCGGCTATGACAGGGTGCCATAAAGGCTTCATAGCGTACGTAAAAAATAAAATTCCAGATGTCCTTGCTGTACATTGCGTTATTCATAGACAACATTTATTTGGTTGCTAGAAATTTAAGTGAACGACTATTTCAATCACTGCAATATGTCATCAAAGCAGTCAATAAAATCCGTAACTGCTCTTTGAATGATAGATTATTTCATCAGCTTTGTGTTACTAATGACGAAGATTTCAACCGTTTGTTGTTTCATACCGAAGTTCGTTGGCTATCAAGAGGCAATTGTCTGACTCGATTTTACAACCTGTTTGACTCTGTGATAGAGTTTTTGGAAACTAAAGATACAGAATTGCGCAACAAGCTCATTACATCAAAAAATGATATAGCTTACATGACAGACCTGTATAAATTGTTCAACAACATGAATCTCCAACTGCAAGGCGATGAACTAAATTTAATTAAAACAAAAAATGTCGTTGCTGCTTTCGCAGCCAAACTGCTTCTACACAAAAAGAATATGGGCAGACGTGAGTTTCATAATTTTCCGAATTTATCAGTATCCTGCAGTAACGACGACTTGTTTGCCTACTGCCAACATTTGGAAAAGCTCCACATTGACTTCACCGAACGATACCAGGATATTTTGAACTTGGAAATACCAGACTGGGTGTTGGATCCGTTTTCAAATGTCAACACAGCAATATCACCACATCTGGAAGAAGAACTTATAGAATTGACAACGAACGAGGAAATAAAAATCAAGTTCAAAAATGGCTACCAAGAATTTTGGCTACAAAAACCGATCCCGCAATTGTACCCTGGATTGTGGTCAATCATTCAACGATTCTTGATAGCATTCCCATCGTCATATTTGTGTGAACGTGGATTTAGTGCTGTAGCAACGCTGCTTACTAAAAAGAGAAATCGTTTGCATGTTACCGAACGTGGTGACTTGCGGCTGTTCTTGAGTAAATTGGAACCTGATATCAACAAACTTATTAACCAGCATCAGATTCATCCTTCACATTAGTTTTTATATTAGAATCGATTATGTTTGTTTTATTTTGAATTTTGAATAAACGATACTTTGTCTGAATACTATAAAGTTGCGTTTCAATAATCATTCTCATTGGCAGGTGTAGCCCGTAAAAGTTAACTTGAGACCTGAGCGCCGTTGTGTACTACCTACTACGCTCAGGTCTCAAGTTAACTCATTCATTCTAAACGAGACTTTTACTATAACCCATAGTAAAAGTCTCGTTTAGAATGAATGTTTAATCTCCGCTAATATAGCTCACAATAATTAATTTAATTTGAAGTTATAGTGGTTTTTGAGTAGGTGAAAAAATGGGGGCGCTAAAAAATAATTTATTCTCAAAGTGGGCAGTAGGCAAAATAAGTTTGGGAACCACTGCGTTAAATGATAGTATTTTGTGAATCGAAAAAACCATTTTTGGGGAAGGCTAGGAAATCTTAACTTACAATTATCGACCAAGATTTCCTATGTGGGTTCTCTACCATCTTGAAAGAAGGAGTACATTTTTGTTTTTGATATAACACGGTTCCTCGTCGTTTTTTGCGTTGTCAATTTTTATTCCTTTTTTGAAGGACTACAATTTAATCTAATAGACTATTTTATTGATTGCTCTTGAGATATCGATAAAATAGACAAAAATTAGAGACTGAAATTGGTTTTTCATCAGTTTCTCATGACAATTATTCCGACAATGTTTACTTTCTTATCATCATATTATCAACCTTGTAGAACATGGTAATATTTTTGTTATGTTGTTTGTGTATGTTATGAGCGATTTACCGTTCTAATAAAGTTATTAAAATACAAAATAAATAAATAGAATAGTGCAATTATTAATCACATGTATGAAATTTATTATATAAAAATATGTTTTTTGAAGTGCCTTGTAATCGACAACCCACAGAGTTTTATAGTATAATAAAAATTGAAATCACTAAGAGCATTTTGAAATGTACTATGATTTTGTTAGAATATGTAACAAAAGGATTTCTTTGTTATATACAGTATGTCCACGGATCGAGTTCCAAAAAGGAAAAACTTTTTTATTTTGCATTTTACAAGAAAAATGTATTCTTGATAAAAGTTTTTGCATGTCTCGAAACGGCCAAGTCAGTTTTAACCTTTTCAAAATTTCTTTTACTTTAAGATAAAAATCGAAAAATTGGTCGTTTTATTTGAACATTTTTTAAAGTCCCAGAAATTAAGTTGCGTTGTCATGGTAATTATCCATATTTAATTATCTAATTAACTGTCAGTTAGAAAAATCAACCATAATAGTTGAAAATGTTGTCAAAAGACCAACGAATTTACCTAATTCAATGCTATGGCAAAGGTAATAAAGCGATCCGTCTAGTTGTCGAAGAATTTAATCAAAAGTTTCCGGATATTTACATCTCAAATAGAGGTGCACGAGCATTGGTCAAAAAATTCCTATCCACTGGTTCCATACTGGATGTAAAGAAAAAAAATATAGCACGCGATGATGACGAAGCCGCCACTCTTCTTGTAATGGATTCAGTACGGAACTATCCCAAACTTTCTTTGCGGCGCAGATCAGTCCATCTGGGAATTAGTAAATCGCTCATTCAAAAGATTTTGAAACAAAGGAAGTTCCATCCCTACAAGCCCATTTTTAATCATGCATTAGAACCCGGAGATCCTGCGAAACGTTTGTATTTTTGTCTGTGGATGGGCGCTCAAATTATGGATAATCAATACTTTTACCGAAATATTATTTTTTCTGATGAGGCCACGTTTTCTACTAATGGTACTGTTGCATCTCAACATGTGAGATATTGGAGCGATTACAATCCGAATTTTCGCATGCCTCACAATCGACAATATTCGGCAAAAGTTAATGTGTGGTGTGCAATTTCTTACCATGGTATCATTGGACCATATTTTTTTGATAATACTGTCAATCAGCATACGTACTTGGATATGCTGCAAAATTTTGTTGATGAACGTTTGGACGATCTACCGATTAATTACCTCGCAAGGTGTTATTTCCAACAAGATGGTTGTCTGGCTCATTATGCTAGGATTGTTGTTGAATGGTTAAATCAGCAATTTGGACAGAATTGGATAGGTCGAAATGGTCCCGTGATATGGCCACCAAGGAGCCCTGATTTAACAATGGCTGATTTTTATCTTTGGGGTCGTTTGAAGCAAATAGTTTTTGCAAATAATCTTACTCCGAACGTAGAAGATTTAAAGGAGAGGATTAGAGACGCTGTGACGTCTTTAACTCTCGAAGAAATTCGAAGAAGTTATAGAGAATTGCGCCGACGGCTAGAATTGTGCGTTGAAAAGGGCGGTGAATGGATTGAGTAAAATAGTTATTAGTTATATAATTTTTGTTTTTGAGTTTATGAAAAAATTTTCAAATAAAACGACCAATTTTTCGATTTTTATCTTAAACTAAAAGAAATTTTGAAAAGGTTAAAACTGACTTGGCCGTTTCGAGACATGCAAAAACTTTTATCAAGAATACATTTTTCTTGTAAAATGCAAAATAAAAAAGTTTTTCCTCTTTGGAACTCGATCCGTGGACATACTGTATATACAGTTCGTCTAATGGATCATTAGACGCACGTCATTAATTTTTATGCGTACGAATCAAATAGGTACTTCCAGTTCAAGTTAAGCACTATATACATAATGCATTAATATAAACTTCACATTTTTTAATTTTTCAATTGATTAATGCAGTAGTCTAGATATGATTTGTATTGCAGACATACGTATTTTCCGCACTTGAATATTCGACACCGATATTAAATAAGTCTGACCGACAATCTTTGCTTATGTTATCAAATAATTACGTGCGTCTAAAGATCCATTAGACGAAATGTATATATATTTATTTAAATCATTACAAGTGCCATCTCACCCGCAACTGAATAGGTAAAATGGCATACCTAAAATTACTTACATATTAGTCAGAACGAATGAAATCTGAGCCATGTTTCGCGAGCACGGGAAAGTGAAAACAATTCATTGCAATTCATGCAGCGTCTTCCTCATCATCATCCACAGTTCCATGTCCTTGACCTCTTCGCCTGAGTCTTCTTCAATTATTAGGCGTTTTTTCGCGTCACTAGCAGATTTTCTCAGCATACTTGCACTTCTTTCTCAGCAACTATTTGCTCTGCCAAATTAATTTCTGGAGTGGTATTAATAACCCCATAGTTGGCCTTTCTTTCTATTATTGCTTTTTCTTTGCGAAGCAATTGGAATATGCGAAATTTTACGCATAAATATTCTTGACATCTTGACTTTGTTTATTGCCGTTCTCATGATTGATCTTGCAGTCATGATTACTGGATAGCCCCGGAAAGCATTTCCTTATTTTGTTCGTTTTGTTTATCTCCTTCATATGGTATGTCAGTAACATCTGCTGGGGAGAACATCCAATCTAGGAAAAAGTTTGGATCAAACAGAGAAATGCCTGTTGAAGAGAAACCACTCGTCGCATTTTAATTATGCCTGCTTTCATATGTGCTTGGTTCAAGATTTCCGCAACCTGAAAGTTGCTTATGGTCCGCCCTGGATGATTCTTCAACCAGCTACTTAGCTCCTGATTATAGTATGCAAGGAGAGGTGCATAGAAGCTGACATATCGGGGCTGCACCGATGAGTACAGTGCAGACGGAAGCAAAATAGTACTATACCATGTTCTTTCAAGACTTTTATGACTGGAGTGGCCATCTACCAATAACAACACCTTTTTCTGTACTTGGTTTCACAAATATGACAAAATCCTGAAGCTATTTAAGAACATCTCTCTGTTCTACCAGCCTTTTTCTTGACTGAGTACGAAGGTTCCAGTTGTATTTATACAACGTACTAGCGTTAGGTGTTGTCGTCGCCCAGCACTGCTCAACACACCCACTTGTTTTTGTCCTTTACCTGCATAAATTTTGATATTTTGACGGAACCGTTGACAAGCCAAATTCGTCTACATTTCAAATGTCCGCCAGCTCAAATGAATCTTGTTTGAAAGTATCTGATAAACGTTTAAAATATTTTGATATTTGTGCTCTGTTGCAACAGAAGTGGTCTCAGGGGTTCTCAGGGTTATTAACAGACCAGCAGTGTTCTATCTGTTGAAAACCTATGTGAAATATTTTTGCTTCTGGTATTTAGAGGGCAAGTTTTCTTACATATAGTGTAGTGAGGCCAAAAAATTTTGTTTCCAAAGCTTTAATATGCTCTACCAATACATTTTCTAACTCTTGAGATAAAGTGGGTTTATGATCATCTAGGTAACCCTTTCTGGAACTTTGTAAACAAACTTTACGACATATTGTAACTCTTTGAAGCTAGGAGTCATCCAATTTTTTTTCTGTTACGGCATTAATGGCTTGCTGCATATTTTGCTCCGGCCAGCTTTGCCTGGTCGACATTTCTTGATATCGACTCATCACTGTAACATAAAAATCCTAGTAATAGCTCAGACTTACCTATTTCAAGTGAGAAAATTCTGTTGTTCAGACAACATACGAAGCAATTTCATATATACGCACAGTATGCCATCTCAAACAAAATGCCATCATAATTTTTCATATAACCTAACTTATCTTAATCACGCTTTTATGATACTAATTTATTGATTCTTTATAGACAACAGACAAACAAATATGACAACATGTATAAACTTACCGTAAACAAAGACTGTCTATATGAAAAACGATGATAATGTAAGACGCAACAAATATTTTGACGCACGCGTTAACACTCTTGAGGACCTACTGCAGCCAAAACAAATCTTTCGATTATTAATTCAACACAGTGTCCATAAACGTCGGTTTGCAATGGTTTGCGAGCACAACTAGCGCCTAATTCAAATTAGGTTGAGAGAAACACGTGTTATACCATATCAGACATATCACCCCTAATTATGTTTTCATTATTTTTGATGATTCTGTTTGGCAGTCTTGTTTAGAAACTGCTCGATATATGGATATTCTAGAACCATGTCTTCTCCCGACAACTCCTTTTCTCAAGAAGTCAGAAAACGTACATAGAAAACCTTGGTAGACAGTTCGAAGTCTAAGCACCTTTCGCTCAATATATAAAATGGCTTTCTCGGTTTACTTTCTTTTTAATGTATGTACAGCCTAGACTGAATAGATTTTATTTATACACGCATGTTAAGGACGTAGAGTAAGAAGAAAGTAGCGAAAAGTAGCAGCTGAAAAGTATGTGTTTAATAATAGAAATTATAGGGGTCATATATGGGAAATATGAAGTTATATAGCTACTCGATGATGGACACTAAACACATACTCAAATTTTTATTAATGCATGACTTTAGTACTCAGAAAATAGTAATAAAAAGCAGAATTTTGCAAAGCATATTATAATTGTTTTCATGATTCATGTAATACCATAACAAAATTATATATCAATTTAAATAAGAAACTATTAAAAATAAATATTGTTAATTAATAAACAATTGCGGCACTTCCACCTATACATAATTTTGAATTGACATATTTCATATAAATACAGTACAATCGCGATGGTGTGAACATGCGGTACTGAAAAACTGTCGGTGGTGTGAACACGAAATTATTTACATTGAACGCCGAGTAGTATGAACAGCGTGGACCTTCGATGGTGCGAACAAGTGCATTATATGTATATGTCGGAGTTTTATTTATTTACCGCTCGGGGAAGTCCCTTATTTTATACATTGAAGCATGTATACTAAATGCGACGTCGCCGTGTATAAAGGTATAGTTGTGAATGTGCCTCCAGTGTAAATACATAGTGTAAATGCTTAGAGCAAGATGGGGAAATTAAAGAAATTTTTGAGTTTAACAGTAAAAGCCAATATAATCGAAGAACGTAAAAAAGGAATGTCAGTCACAGTGTTATCTAAAAAATACGGAGTTTCAAAATCAACCATTTGTGCTATTAAAAAAAATGAAAAACTTATTGTCGATACGTTAACTCACACGCTAAAACCATCGAAAAAATGCACATTGAAAAAGTCAGCATTTCCGCTTTTAGAAGAGAAATTGTACAACTGGTTTCTTAAACAAAGAGGCAAGAATTTTCCAGTTTCAGGGATTATGCTGAAACAGAAGGCATTGTCACTATCAAAACAATTGAATACTGATACTTTCACAGCCAGTGATGGTTGGCTACAAAGATTTAAACATCGTCGTGGCATAAGGTTTTTGAAAATCACAGGGGAAAAATTATCAGCCAACCCAGATGCAGTAGACCCTTTTAAAGAGGATCTAAACCATATTATTCAAGAGCATGACCTAAAGTTGCACCAGATTTATAATGCTGATGAGACAGGATTGTAAATGCTTCAGGAGTACATAAGTTGAAACCCCTAGTGATAGGGAAATCAAAAAATCCAAGGTGTTTTAAGAATTTTAACAATCCATTGCTGTAAAAAAACACTAAAAATGCGTGGATGACCGGGGAACTCTTTATGGAATGGTTTTTTCGACATTTTGTACCTGAGGTGAGAGTTAAAATTATCTACGGTGTGTTTCATACGCCTGATTATTTCAAAATTATTAATTCGTAGGTAAGATGTTTTCTGCGTAATCAGCAGTTACTCAGAAAGCAATTCTCCTTGTGGATAATGCCCCGTCCTATCCATGAGCAACAGAACTGAGGACTAAAGATGGGATGATTTTTGTAAAATTCTTACCTCCTAATGTTACATCTTTGATCCAACCCATGGACCAAAATATTTTAAGGCTCACCAAACTATACTAGAAACAGTTTGCTGAGTTCTGTTGTATCAACGGAAGAAGGAATAGCTGCAGCACTCGGTAAGATTTCACTAAAAGATGCAATAATACACTTAGCTGCGGCGTGGGAGAAACTTAGCTCAACAATAATCGAAAAGTGTTGGAGAAATATCCTGCCAGATTTTAATGAACATAATGAGGATGCAGACGAAAATAACATTCCATTAAGTACATTACGGGAAAAATTAAGATGTGAAAAAACTTTGGTTCCTGATGCTATTAGGGATACAATAAATTTACTACAGGAACTTGCTCCAATAAGTTAATGCATAAGTGGTTTTAGAAGTCAATAGCATAATCAAAACTGCAAATTTTACGCTGACTACACTACTGCAGATGTGGAAGATTTGGACAAGGGTGAGGCGGCAGATGTTGTGGAAATGTCTTCTTCAGATGAGGATGAAACTGAGTCCATTGAACGAAAAATTTGCCATTCCGATGCAATTAAAGCATTTAATGTAGCTGTAGTCCAATCAAAATTCCATATGTATGAGTGACATCATCACTTTGAAAGCAATTCAAGAAAAAGCAGTTATGGCTAAAATTGCTCAAAATAATGTTCAGAAAAAAATAACAGATTTTTTTACATCTTAGGGATGTTCATGTATAATCCGTTTAAGTTTAAGTAATAAAGTTAATTTGTTTAATTACACCCTCGTTTCTATAAACACCCCCGTTAGTTTGAACGACTCACTGTATTTTTGTATGCATACTATCGCGATTGTACTGTACTATGAAATAGTATATTTTTATAAAGCTTAATTAATGAAATAATGATTTGCTTCAAATACATAATAAAATTCACAGTTTCTTAAAGTCAATTTTTGCCAGCTCTTTACCTCTGTGCGGTCATTGATGGTCTTGCTCCTGTGGTGTGTACGTAAGTAAATCAATGGTCTTCTAAAGTAGAACAACAGCGACTACCAATTTTTCCACCAATAGCGCTTCAGAACTAATAATGTCAAAACTTCCACATCAGTCTCTACAATATTTAAGCCTAACCGACACGACGTTCGTGGACCATAACAACAATATCTCGTTACTTTAAGCCTTATCAATATTATTGTTAAAGGAGTATAACATGAGAATACAAGAATAGCCCTATCACAGAATAAGACTATACCAACATTAACGCAGGGTTTGCTTGTGCGCCTTTTTTATATGTTGGACTGACGTAAGTTTCCATGCTGTTGGTAACCTCTGAGTATCATCTCGTGAATTCAGATTGTTCGGATGTTTTTCAATTTCGATGGCCTGATAATTCTGGTTTTCGTATGTTATTCACGAGATGATACCCAGAGGTTACCAACAGCATGGAAACCAGCACTAATAAGAAAAGATCCCATCAAAGAAAATACACCTACATCGCAAACCAGCCGATACACTCCAACCACGGACCCAAAGACACGGAACCATGCACACACTCGTCCAAGGGCAACCAATCGGAACACTAACGGAGTATATAACCACCATCCGAACCCCGACAACGTCAGCTTACGAATAACAAGAAGCAGAAGCAGTTACCGCAGACCTGAAGATGGCAAGTGTGATTTTGCCGAAACGTCGTCAAGAAACCAGCACCGGTCTTTTCAAGGACCAAGCAGTCAAAACCCGGAACCCAGTGACTACACATACTACTAGCCGCGGATACCTGAAAGAGAACATATATATATATATATACAGGGTGAGTCATCTTCGCGGCTAAGGCCGATTATGCCTTTATGAGTAAAGATATTTCGAAGACGTTTTCTTCTTTGGATAGCTGCTCATTAGGAGCACATTTTAAGAATATTTTGTATTATACAGAGTGTTCCATAACTTTGTGGCTGACCATAGTGGAACATTCTATATATTATTACATTTTTGTTTTCTCCGTATAATTTTTAGCAAAAAGTAATAAGATAGTATAGACCTAAAGTCTTAAGTTTTCGACTTATTCCCATTTTTCTGAAAAATTCAATGTTTGTATAAAATTATATTTCTCGAAAACGACGTATTAGATGGGCACAATTTTTTGCAGTATTGTTCACAATAAGAGGTCATAATAGAAGCATATTTTCTTTTCTTTTTAGTTACTAAATGCATATGCAGAAAAATGGATAAAATTTACATGACACGTTTTTGTATAAAAGTCAATTTTTTCAAGTGGCACACCCTATATATTAGTTCATTTTTGAATTGCTTATTGAATTTTACATCAAAAATATGCAAGACGTTAATACTTTAAAACTGACTATTACTGAGCTATTGTTGTTTTTTGAAATAATTTTGTTAGTTTTTGTATAAAAGTCAATTTTTTCAAATAGAACACATTGTATGTCCGTTCATTTTTTAATTTCTTAGTAAATTTCGCATCAAAAACATATAAACGTGACTATTATTGAGCTATTGTCGCTTCTTCATATAATTTTGTCAGTTACATGGTTCTATATTAATATAGCATAGCATGCCGTGAAATTAGCTGGGATGGGGATAAATGACGTTTAATAAGTTACTTTTTAGTTTACAGGTGTAATTTGTTATGCTATTAATCTTAAAATAATTGAAGTGATTTTATAATGAAGTTTTCGAAAGAAGAGCTTACAGATATGATTTTTGTACTTGGGTAAAGTCAAAGAAATTATTTATGAGCTCAAAGAGTTTACCGGCAGCGTTACCCCAGAAGAAGATGTCCCGGAATATATGCCTTTAGAAGACTAATACACACTTTCATGGCAATGTTGCTTATGTTATTTTGTAGTTTCTTTTTCACTAATTACAGATTCGTTGATACGTCCTAATTCGTATTTCGCACTTACTATAATTAAGATATTAATTTGTTTTGTTTTAAAAATTGTTTATTGTACCATATTCTATATAAATATATAGAATATGGTACATACATTTTATGAAATATATTGCTGACATAAAGTGTATTTTAAGTACAATATATCCATTTTTTTGTGTAAATATGTAGATATAGAAATGAGACACTTACCAAGATTATAGAAATAAAAGAAAAAATGAGGCCACCACACGACTTTCTTATACGTATGAGCGTTTCAAACTATACAATCAAAAGAATTTTTTTATACAAAAGTTATTCAAAATCCTATTCTAAGTACTTTTATTCTCTTAATAAATCGCTATAGAATGCATACTTTGCAAGATATTCGAAAAAAAGTGCTACTCGCTAATAGTAAAAGTGCTACTTCTGGTCCGAATTTTGAAATTTCATGTATACAAAAAATATTGCAAACATAACTCTAAATACTTTTGTACTCTTAATAAATATATACCGGGTGTCCACACTTAAGTGCGCACTATTGATAACTCTGTTATCTTTGGAGGTGCAGAATCGGTCAAATGGGCAAAGTAGTACCATTTTTTATGGCGGTTACAATTGTGAAAATAGAAAAACAATTGAACGTCGGGTTCTCTAGATATTCGACCAAACAAATTTTTTTTAAATGGAACACCCTGTATATTTTTTGGCGATTGGAAAGAGAATCGCAAACTGAACAAAAGAGTCTTAGTACACTAGTATAAAAAAATGTCAAATAAAGTAGATACTGAGAAATCTGTATCTTTGCTTTGTTTGCATGAAATCGATATACCTATGGAAAATTAAAGCGTCACATTGTCTAGTAGCTGTCAAATTATTTGTATTTGCTGTTGTTAAAGTTACTGTGTGGAAAAAGTACTGGTTTTACAATTTTTTCAACCGTAACAATGGCATTTACTCATTTGGAAAAGTGTAATATGTTGGAGTTGTACTTGAAGTTTAACAAAAATTCAGATAAAGCGCTCGAATGTTACATTGAGCAATTTCCTGATCGTGATGTACCAGATCGTCGCTATTTTTTAAAACTTTATCGAAGATTAAGAAGCAACGAAACAGTTTTTATAAAGAAGAGGATCAAAAATGATTTTATATTATCACAAGAGACAGAAATAAATGTATTGGCATATTTTCAGGTACATCCAAATAATTCTGTAAGGGATTTGTCCAGAGAATCAGGTGTTTCTCGTAGTACGATCCATAAAATTTTGAAAAAAAATAAATATGTTCCCTTTAAATATCAGCCTGTTCAAACTCTACTTTTGGGTGACTATCAAAGACGATTAACTTTTGCTCAATGGTTTATCAATGCTTTTGAAGAAAATCACAATTTCTTCAGACACATTTTATGGAGTGATGAATCCAACTTTTCTAATCGCGGGATGATCAATAAAAGAAATAATCATTACTGGAGTCGTGAAAACCCATTTGTTGTTTATCCTTGTAATCCACAACACCGATTCAGTTTAAATGTTTGGTGTGGTATAATCGGATCCCGAATTGTTGGGCCATTTTTCTATCGGGGTTCTTTAACAGGAGAAAGATATGTGGCATTATTGACAGAAATTTTAGAAAATTTTCTGGATGAATTAAATTTGGTAGACAGACAGATTATTTACTTTCAACAAGATGGAGCGCCTGCCCATAATCACCGCGAGACAAGGGAGTTATTAGAAAGATTATTTGGCAATAGATGGATTGGCACAAATGGTCCTATTCAGTGGCCCGCACGTTCGCCTGACATGACGCCATTAGATTTTTTCTTGTGGGGAGCAGTAAAAAATCAAGTGTACAAACATAGATATGCAATAGTGGATGAGCTTCAGGAAAGAATTTCCAACATCATTAACGCCATCGATGGTAGGACCATTTTAGGAGCTACTCGTAATGTTCACACAAGATTGAGAAAATGTATTGAAATGGAAGGAGATGTCTTTGAACATTTAATTTGAATAATTTTCTTTACTATTTTTGTATTTATTTTTATTTGTTTATTAAATTAAAGGCTTTAATGAATGTTTAATTGTCCGTAGATATATCGATTTCATGCAAACAAAGCAAAGATACAGATTTCTCAGTAACTACTTTATTTGACATTTTTTTATACTAGTGTACTAAGACTCTTTTGTTCAGTTTGCGATTCTCTTTCCAATCGCCAAAAAATATACAGGGTGTTCCATTTAAAAAAAAATTGTTTGGTCGAATATCTAGAGAACCCGACGTTCAATTGTTTTTCTATTTTCACAATTGTAACCGCCATAAAAAATGGTACTACTTTGTCCATTTGACCGATTCTGCACCTCCAAAGATAACAGAGTTATCAATAGTGCGCACTTAAGTGTGGACACCCGGTATAGAATGCATAATTTACGACATATTTGCCAAAAATCGCTATTCGGTAAGAGTAAAAGCGTTACTTCCGGTCCGAATTTTGAAATCTTTTTTATACAAAAGATATTGAAAACTATGTTTTAAATACTTTTATACACGTAACGGACCTGTCTAAAAAGCTTGACTTGCGAAATATTCGCAAAAAACCGATTTTCGATAAGAGTAAAAGACCTACTTCCGGTAGGAATTTCGAAAAACTTTTTAAATAAAATTGTTCTCAATTTTAATTTTAAGTACATATGAATTCTTTATAAATTTGTATAAACTTAGTGTTTGACGAAATATTGGCAAAATTCGATTTTTTCACTGAAGTAAACTGCTACTTCCGGTCTACCGATTTTACTGAAAAACTAATCAGATCTCAAGAGGGAGATTATACATGTAAATACAAAATTTGGAATTGATATCTCCAGCGGTTTGACCGCTATCGTGGTCACACACAGACACACAGCACACAGACAGACAGACACACACACAGACATTTTTTAAAAACCACTTTTTTGGTATCAGGGGACTTCAAAACGTGGACATCTGCAAAAATCTCGAGGTCGAAAATTTTCATCATCACAATACTTCCTTATACTACGTATAAGAAAGTAAAAAGGAGAGTAATGATATATTATATATTGTTGGAATGCAGTTTTATAACAACTCAATTTCTTAAGTTACTAAATATTTTTTTGTCATTCCCTCAATACGTAAAAGAATCATATCTCTAAGCTAACTTTTAGAAAAATGCATTATAAAGTCATGCTATCAACTGAGTAACAACTTATTAAAAGGCATCCATTCAATTATCAATGTTGCAACAAATATCATGGCTCACTATACCGTATTCAACTAAAAAACATAAGTTGTCAAGATTGTATCAAAAAACGACAATAGCTCAGTAATAGTCACTTTTAACTATTGAAGTCTGACATGCTTTTGATGTGAAATTTAATACGAAATTCAAAAATAAACTGATGTACAGAATGTTCCGTTTGAAAAAATTGACTTTTATACAAAAACGTGTCATCTAATTTTAATACAGATTTCTGCACAAGCAATTAGTAATTGAAAAAAAAAAAGCTTCTATTAAGACCTCTTATTGTGAACAATACTACAAAAAATTGTGCCTATGTAATACGTCGTTTTCGAGAAATATAGTTTTATAAAAACTTTGAATTTTTCAGAAAAATGGGAATAAGTCAAAAATTTTAGATTTTAGTCCTATACTATCTTATTACTTTTTGCTTAAAAATTGTACGGTGAATACAAAAATGTAATAATATATAGGATGTTCCATTGAAAAACCTGTAACTATCAGCCACCAAGCTATGGAACACTCTGTATAATACAAAATATTTTTTAAATGTGCACCTAATGAGCAGCTATCACAAGAAAAAAAAAACGCTTCGAAATATTTTTACTCGTAAAGGCGCAATGGGAGATGACTCGCCCTGTATATGTTAATCTGAGTAAAAAGTTACTTTTTTACTTCATTCATCTCTTTAACATGTGATCAAATTGTGTACTACATTTAAAGCTATACCGGGTGTCAACGAGATCATGTATCAGCACGCCATTTATTTATTAGTTAAAATAAAACTTTGAAATTCGGACCGTATATATAAGTGATTGGTGGGCTTCTTCAGGTACACTCAGTTTTTCTATAGCACTTTCGGTCACACCGGAAGTGACGTTAATTTTGAATTTTTACATACAACATTTATTATTTCTGTTCATATTCTGTTTCTTCTAAAAATTTGCCATCTAGTGCAGGTTAACTTTTGACATTTCTGTCAAAGATGGCGGTATCGGTTAAATTTATCCATTAAAGTGAAACTGCTTCGCAACAATTGTCGAAATGTAACAACCATCATAGTTAGCTTTGAAAACAATTAAGAAACGTATTTTTCACATTTACACGCATTCGCGAAGGAAACATGTATTTCACGCTGAAATTACTAAAGAAAATAAGATTTTTTTTTTCATTTTCAAATCGTTTTTTTTAAATAGTAACCTATTTTTTATTACAGTGCCATATTGGCATAATTTTTAGCTTTCAAGTGATATAAAATATGTTGTGGTTTAGTGGTAGACAGGTAGTACAAAATATAAAATGTTTTAAAAGTAGTCTAATTCCAACGCAACAGAGCAATTACACGTCAAATGAAAAAAACACAGTTATCATAGGAAATAAACGTCACCTGTAAACAACTAACAGGCTGTGTACTATCAATACAAGTTGGTTGATAGTTCACGTTATTTTTGTGTATTGTTTAAAAGTTATTTTGTAGTTGTACAGTAAACAATACATATGTGGTAATGTATACTCGAAATGAAAAAGTTGATATTCTTTTAATTTATGGAGAATGCCGTAAAAATTCAAGAGCCGCTGCAGCGCTCTATGCACAGCGCTTTCCAGACCGACAGCACCCACCTACATATTATTTTATGAGAGTAGAATCTCAATTCAGGAGAGAAGAAGACGATCCACAAAATAATAATGTAAAGCTTATTGTTGACGAAGCAACAGAAATTAATGTACTCGCCTTAGTTGAAGTTGATAAAACGTTTTCCCTCCGACAAATCGGTCGCGAGTCAGTGGCGCAGTCAGAATTTTGTATTAGGGGGGGTTTTAAAAAAAAATAATATTAAGAGTATTAAAGCACCAAAATTTATAATAAAACTCAAAACGCAACGTACATATAAAGTATATTTAAAAAAAATAAACAAAAAAACCGTCATGTAGTGATAAACATGTAAAATGCATTTACAAATATAAATGACAATAAAAAAAATTGAGTATACTCGTCAACTAAAAACAAGAGGCGAGAAATACATCAACATAGTAAATGTTATTAAAATTGATTTATAAGTTATACTAAAATAGCTAGACGGTGAGATTGCAGAGCAAAGACATCAAGAACTTCATCTTCCAGAATAGAAATATCAGGATGTACATATATACATCAAAGCTAGGCCGTTTAATCTATCGTCCCCAGTAGAATTTCGCAAACAATTTTTTAGATATTTTAGGGATGAAAAAGATCTTTCACAAGAGCATGTGGTGACTGGTAAAGTTGCCATTATAACTAAAAGTTCATAAATTGTGGGAAACAAATTTTTATTACATCTTTCCAAAGCCTCAATCGCACTTTGTGGCTTTTCTGCTTTATTTATAATAAACTGAACCCAAAGTGTAACTTCTCCCATAGCACCAGAATCATCCAATTGATAAAATTCCAAAAGCTGTTGGGTGGAATTTAAAATATCTTTAATGTCTAAATTATTATTATTGCATAAAAGTTTTTGCAAAGGTTCAAGAGTACTTTTGTGCTTAATAAATTTTGCATTTATTGCCTGTATTGTTTGGTCGAGAAACGGAATATAAATAACCCTGCCGTAATAATAATAATAATTAGTGGTTCGAGGTTGTAACATTGTAATGTCAAACTCGTCACAAATAGTTTTGGCCTCCTCATAAATATCTGAAAAAAACTTCTCGTCGTCTTGTCTCATTTTTTTTTAAAGATTCGTTTACATTATCAGCTGACTCAAGAGCTAAACTCAGGTCCAACTTTGGGGTCTGTAGGTACTTGCTCAGTGGCAAAGTCAGTGAAAATACAGCTTTTATCACAAAAGTACATAAAAGAAAGCCACATTGACAAATTGCCGACGAAAGTAATTGAGCGTCAGTTGCCGTTTTTTTATCGGTCTATTTGGCAATCTCAAACAAGGCATTTATTATTAGTTTGAGAAGAGAAACGAATGCAGTCACGACGTCATGTCTCTGAATCCATCTGGTGGAACATAATCTTTTAAGTTTTTCTATTTTTGGTTTTTCGAGTAATTTACTGATCTCATTTTCCAGTACGCGTTGTCGTTTTGGAAAATTAAAAAAATTATAAATTGTTTCGATAGTACCCAGACAGTTCCGTACTTCTGCCACTGAACAGCCATCAGGAAGTGCTAAATTAAAGCAGTGTAACGAACAATGAACGTAAAGGGCTTTGGGATAGCTCTGCCGAACAATGGCTTGTGCTCCACTAAGGGCACCACTCATTGCACTAGCTCCATCGTATCCTTGGCCAACCAGATTTTTTACGTCTAGCCCTAAATCTATCATGGCATTGCAGATGCTATTTGCTAAACCAGCGTCTGTACCATCAGAAACAGGAATAAACTGTAGAAATTCTTCCCTTATCATGCCATCTTCCACAAATCTTACACATAATGACATTTGAGTAGTACCACTTATGTCGGTGGTCTCGTCGCATAAAACTGAGAAGTATTTGCAGCATTTACTTTGTCAACAAGCTTTTTTAATAAAATCGAATTAAACGACGAGATTATTTCGTTCTGTATTTGCCAACTGATATAAGTTGCATTAGCACCTGCTGTGCTTAAGTGTTCAGCCAAAATTTGATCTCCTGCCTCGATTTCAAATTTGAGCAAAGACCGAAAATTGCCCAGGTCCAGAGTCAGGGTGACCTCGAAATGACTTTCCTAATCGAGCAAGATACATCGCAGTTTTAATTATGGGTTTTAGGCTTTCCCGATTACTAATTATTTGATCTTTTCGTTGTTTGTCAATTTTTAAAACAATATTTTCAGTTTTTCTCATCTTAATATCTAAAAAATTGGCTGCTCGTTCGAGACAATTCTTATGATACAAATGATTTTCATGATTTCTGAATTCTTCTCTGGCGTCCTTCCATTTTTTAAACGGAGTTTTAACCAGTTTTCCGGCCTTACTGGCTTGTTGCCCGACAACAGTGGAAAATAACGAACAATACTTGCAGAACGCAGAATCTAAAGAAGACAGATCCGGTGACCAAGGTTTTTCTAAAAGTGTCTGCTTTGTAATATCGTCGATTGTTTTTCCTACATACGACCCAAAATCAAGTACCCAATTGTCTTCGTGTAACTGTCGCTCACCAATATTTTTAGATGTTGAAGGCTCTTTTTCATTTGTTTTATTACTTTTTGAGCTAGTTAAATCTGACGTAACCTGAAAGAGAAAAATACTTTTGATTTTTACGTTTTACTTGACCTTTTATTTAGACTTTGCCCGTATAATCCAAAAATACGTATTCAAAATATCCCAAAAGATCTTTCAAGGATTTTTAATCTAAAAGAAATTAATTATTTCAATTCAAAAACAGCATTAAAACCGGTAAATTTGTTTAAAAAATAACAGGCTGCGTTGAAAAAATAAAAAATGTTTGTGTATATCCATGAAATAAGTCTATTTGAAACTAAAATGCGACATTGATGCAATATTCGTCCCGCGGCACTTGCATTAGCGTCATATTCAAAAAAATATACTTACACTAATATTGTTGCTCTGAGCAAAAGAATCCAGTGTGGGTTTCTTTATTAAAAATTTATCCATATTTCAGAAAATTCACCTCACAAGTCACACTAATGCTCGCAAAGCAGTAAATCACAAAAAAAACGCTACCGACGATACCAGCAAGTGAAACTCAACTATACTAAAGCTCTAAAAGAAAATGTACTAGGCCCGTGTCCAAAATGTACTAATTTATTGGCTCTTGTACAGAATGCAATAAATTTAGAGAGCAGGACATGTAAATACGAAAAAAAGGGCAAAAAATAAGTCTTTTATTTATAAACAATTTGTTTGGCTAGAAAAGTTTCAGCCGGTTTCCTAATATGATTCCTGGTCCACAGTCCATTGTTGATAAAAAAAAGCAATAAAATGCAATGTCTCTAGTCACCATACCTATATTATTATATACCTAAAATTTTAAAAAAGGGGAAGTCATATATAATTTATAACTCCAGGATCGACACGTTCTAACACTCAAGTAAAAAATATAGACCATGTTTTAACTACCAGGCAAATTTATGGATTTTTTACGATCCATTTATGTCCGAATGTCCACATCTGTTCCTGTTCTAATTGTAATGTTATGAAGGATGGATGCTAGATTTTCGTTTTCGTGGAATTCATAGGAATGTGTACATTTTTGTCCATCGATCGTTGTTTTGAAAGAAACCCACTGCGGTCCCCCACAGTAAAAAAATGACCGAGTATTTAGAAAATTAATGTACTTCATGAGAATGAAAAATAACCTTAAAATGTACAGAAAAGTAAACTTGTAGACTTGTATAGAATACAGAAGAGTGCAAAATGTACCTGATTCGTACAATCGGTACGTCGGTACATTTGCACTAACTATAGCAATGACCTGTAATAACCGTTTAGTGGTAATGGCATGCTGTGGGCGTGGCGTTTCGAAAATAATTAACACTGTTTGCCACTGTTGCCAAGATTTTTTTTAAACCAAAACACACATATATATTTTAAAAATCATCTGTATCTGTATCTGGCGGCCTGGGGGGGGGGTTAACCCCCAAACCCCCCCCCCCTCGCTGCGCCACTGTCGCGAGTTAACTATTAGTTATGAATCTGAGCGAAAATTTCTAAAGAAACATAAGTACAAATCTTTCAAGTTTCAGATCAACCAACACCTGTTCGAATCCGATTTTGTGAGAAGATTAGAGTTTTGCAACTGGGCTGTAGATAATATCCGAAGAGACGGTAATTTTGCTGGTAACATTATTTTTTCCGATGAATCAAGATTCACAAATCTTGGATTATTTAACCCACAAAACACGAGATACTGGGCGCAGAAAAATCAGCGATTGTGCAGACAATGTAACCATCAAGTGAGGTTTGGTTTTAATGTTTGGCTGGGAATGATAGGGACGTTCCTTTGCCTCCTATAATTTTTGACGGACATCTAACTTCCGAAAGATATTTGGATTTTTTCAATAATGAAATTAATGACTCTTTAAATTATTTACCAAGGGAGCAAAGATCTGTATTTTTTCAGAAGGACGGCGCACCACCTCATAATTCACGACTCGTTAGGGATTACTTAAATCAAACTTTTGGTGACCTCTGGATTGGTACCAATGGTCCAGTCAGGTGGCCTCCTAGATCACCGGATTTAACACCCTTAGATTTCCATGTTTGGCCATATTTGAAAGAAAAAGTATACACGGTACAATCTGCTACTCGCGAAGAACTGGAAATACGAGTGAGGCAAGCAATAAATAATATAACCAGGCACCAGTTACATAATTGTGTGAGGAATTTATACGACGTGTTAATTTATGTAGAGATCAGGAAGGGCGACATTTTGAACATTTATAATAGATACCTAAATAATAATAACTTACATCTAGCTCCTTTCAATAATACTCATAACATAGATTTTGTAAATTACTGTTTTCGTTATTGTTGTGTTACTAATAGTTTTAATGCAAACATTGAACATGTGTGTATCTTTATTTAATATCTAGTAGTTGATTAAATTTATGGAAGTCGTTTATTTCCTATGATAACTGTGTTTTTTTTCATTTGAAATGTAATTGTTCTGTTGCTTTGGAATTAGATTACTCTTAAAACATTTTATTACTACCTGTCTACCACTAAACCACAGCATATTTTATATCACTTGAAAGCTAAAAATTATGCCAATATAGCACTGCAATAAAAAATAGGTGTTACTATTTTAAAAAAAACGAGTACCTGTCATTTGGAAATGAAAAAAAAAATATTTTCTTTAGTAATTTCAACGTGAAATACATGTTTCCTTCGGCAATACGTGTAAATGTGAAAAATACGTTTCTTAATTGTTTTCAAAGCTAACTTTCATGGTTTTTGTATTTCGACAAGTGTTGCGAAGCAGTTTCACTTTAATGGATAATTTTAACAGATATCGCAATCTTTGACAGAAATGTCAAAAGTTAACCTGCACTAGATGGCAAATTTTCAGAAGAAACAGAATATGAACAGAAATAATAAATGTTGTATTTAAAAATTCAAAATTAACGTCGCTTCCGGCTTGACCGGAAGTGCTATAGAAAAACTGAGTGTACCTGTGGAAGCCCACCAATCACTCATATATACGGTCCGAATTTCAAAGTTTTATTTTAACTAATAAATAAATGGCGGGCTGATACATGATCTCGTTGACACCCTGTATGTTCGGTATATATGAATAACTCCTTGTTTTGAGACAGAGTATAGTAATTTGTATGTTTAATTTCCTCACCGGCTTTGTTACTTGCTCTCGACGCGATTATAATAAGAACTGTTATTTTACTTTTTTGACAGCTAAATATGTCACAGAAACTACAGATCTTCAAAACAATTTAAGAAACCAATGTACATGAGATTTGGACCTACTACACAGAGCCGCAAATGTTATAAAATAAATTGACAAAAATAATGTAATCTTGGTTTCTTGCATAACAGATATTCCGATATCAAAATTGCAACCACTCTATACAAAATACTATTATAATATATTATTTGAATGACTACATGACAATATGTTCTCTTGATAAACCATAGCTATAAATAAAATTTTCTTTATAATATAATAATAATAATAATAATAATACATTCACATTAAATACAATTATACAATTTAAAAAATAACAATTGTGCTTTGAGCTATCTTAGGTATTCTCACAATAAATATTTCGTTTGCAATATACGTATTGTCGCGGTTTACATTTATTCTAATTTTATCGGTAGTATTCGCAAGGAAAACATATCTACGAGAATTAAATTTCTTGGACGTAAATCTTGATTTCGCTGTGTGGTGGATCTGGATTGAACACAATTTCTTCGTCTTCTTTATAGTCAGCATATTGTAATGTATATACACATTCAAATCCTAATCTGGCTAAAGCTTTCGCACTATAGTAGCTTGTACAATCTGCCCTCATTAGTTGAAAGCCTCTGTCCCGAGCGATTTTTCTGCAAATAATATTAGAAATTTTAAAATTAAAGTGATATTCAACCCTTAATTAGAAAGGTGAAATAATAAGTCGTCAATTACTTTTCGTATACCTTTGATTTTATAAATCTGTTAACTGCAAACAAATATGTGTGTTTCATTTTTATGAAATAGATTTATGATGTCTATTTAAACGAAGCTATTCACTTAATTAGACAAAAAGTATTGACGCTTTAAAAATTTCAAAAGATATGATAAGATAATTTATTTATTCCAGGACACAATAGTAAGGAACACACTATAGAAAAAATAATACGTATGCATAAACACTCAAACAAAAAATTTCAAAATTTATACCTAAAAAAGTGTCATTTAAATTGAAGGAGCAACGTTTATATAAATAACCTTTAAATAATCTTTTAAAATTCTTGTCAACCAGTTGATGCAAATTTGATGGAATCAAAAACTTTTTAAAACTTTATGTGAATAGGCATTACACTAATTATGTTTAATTCTTACGGATATATCCTCTCTAGTAGTCATTCCTTTAGAGTGTGTGAAGTTAGCCCCCCTTTTTTCGAATATCGGAAATCTGACGGTTGTTCCAGGTTGTTCTAGGTTTGTTCTAAATTGTTCCAAAGTATTTAAAAAAAAAGTCAAAATTGGCCGATATATTTGAAAGAAACGACTTTGTTACCCAGCCCCCCATTTTTCGAAAATTAAAATTCCGAAGGTTGTTCCAGGTTGTTCTAGTTGTTCTAAACATTGTTCCAAAGAATCTGAGTCAGGTAGATTTACGGGTTCTGGACCCCCCACCCCCACCACTGCCACACAATAATTTGTTTAGTTTCAAACGCCGCCACTGAGGATTTATAGATGGCGCTGATGTCGGCTGAGGTCATTAAGCCGTAAACAAGATAAGCCAAGATAAGACTTGTTTTTAAGTCCGCCATTGACGTGATATGTTTTTTTAGGATAAGCTCCACATGTGTGTGTTTTTTATGTCAGAGGTGATAATTACATTGTTTATGTTCGCAATCACCACCACAGCTGCTGACTAAGCAAACTGAAGGTAGCTTCCACTAGGGTATATTACGCAAGGCTAGCCCCATATTCTGAAGCAATTAAATATATTTTCTTTATCAACGCATTTTATTACTACGTCACCAAGTACCATACTGTATGTGTATTTATTTTATAATTTTGAGACACCCTGTATATTAATTTAATTTTAAATTAGCGCGCCGACATCAGCGCCATCTATAAATCCAAGGTGGTGACGTTTGAAACTAAAGAATTTATTGTGTGGCAGTGGTGTGGGGTGGGAGGTCCAGAACCCGTAAATTCACCCTACTAATCTCGGGACAAAATAAAAATTGGCCGAGATAATCGGAAAAAACGAGTTTTCGCCAGCCCCCCTTTTCTTGAAAATTGTAATTCTGACGATTGTTCTAGGTTGCTCTAGGTTTGTTCTAAATTGTTCCAAAGTATTTCATAGAAAAAATCAAAATCAGACAAGAAAATGGGAAAAAACGAAAGCCAAAAGTATGAAGTCGGACCCAGTTTTTGCAAAAATTAAAATTTTGACGGTTGTTCTAGGTTGTTCTAGGTTTGTTCTAAACATTGTTCGAATACGTCAAAGCCGTATCTCTTATATATCAAAAGATATTGCAAAAAACCCAAATCCAAAAGTGTGAAGTTAGCCCCCCTCTTATCGATTGCACGTCGATAATAAAATGGAGCAAGAGTTGTTATCAAATTCTTAGTCAAATGGGAAGAACCTTCGAAAATGTTAACTGAATCAAACAATGTTTAGGACTATCACAAGCA
Source organism: Amphimallon solstitiale (assembly GCA_963170755.1). Taxonomy (NCBI): domain Eukaryota; kingdom Metazoa; phylum Arthropoda; class Insecta; order Coleoptera; family Scarabaeidae; genus Amphimallon; species Amphimallon solstitiale. Next base: position 27,766,819 of record OY720678.1, read on the forward strand.
AGTGTTTACGAGTGGGCAACACAATTTATAGTCGATCGTCAATCTGTAAAATACGACGAAACACAAGGGGCACCAGTTACAGTGCACGCAAATCCAAACAAGGAAACGCTACGCCAGATATTACACAATCATTTTAAGTTGCGGAAATTGTGTTCTAAACTTCTAAACTCGTTCTCACAGCGGAGCAAAAAGAGTAGCATTTGTTTATTTGTCAGAAGTTCGTTGAACGCATCCATTACTTTGGAATGGATGGAAACCATTTTCATGAAAGACTAAATTTGGGTGTTCCAGTATGACCACCAAAGTCGGAGACAAAGTAAGCAGTGGGTAGAGGAGGAAGAAGGGCGTGCCGTAGGGTAGGACTGTTAACAGTGGCTTTAACTGGATGTCCTACAGCGTTTGTCTGCTCGAGTAAGATCAGAATTGGCCAGGAATGGGTGAATTCTACATTATGATGACGCCTTTGCCCACACTGCGTTCATTGTTGAGCAATTTTAGCGGAAAAAATTCCAGTGCTCTCCCACCCTAGCCCAGAACCTACTCCTGCAGAGATTTTAATGTTTTCCAATATGGCAACTCCGCTAAAATGCCACCGTTTTGATACGATTGAAGATATCCAAAGACACGCGACGGAGGTTCTGACAGGGTTGACGTCAGAAGAATTTTCGACGATGCTTCCAGCAATGGGAGAACCGCTGGAGCAAGACTTTTGAAGAAGACTATTGTAAATCGATAAATGCGTAACTTTATGTAATTTTACTTAATAAAAAGTACAGTTAAAAGATCTTGTTATTGCCACACCTCTTACATGACATAAAAAGGAAATAAAAAGTGCAATGGAAAAAAAAGAAAGACAGAAGCAAGTTTTAAAATACTATGCAAATAAATTATGTAAAAACAAAAACATTTTGCTTTTGTTAGATTTCTATATTCTTTTTAACCGAATCCGAATTTCATTGCAACTACGTATACGTAGTTGCAATGAAATTTTAATATTGCATGTTATTATGATTCAATAAATTATATCAACATTGTTTTAATATGCTTTGATTGAAATGTTTTGTTGATGTATGAAAAGCTATGAACTATATTTATTAAAAATATGTAGTCTATTAAGCTCCGCTTTAAGCAAAAAAAAAAGCATGTTGAATGGTATATATATTTATATAATTCCATTCAGTACCTGGTTTTATCCATTAACTCTACGGCAATTCCTCTGCCTCTCCAAGAACAATCCACCGACAGTATTTTAACGCAAAGTATTTTGTCAATGTCCCGATATTTACCAAAAATATCGCTTTCCTCTTCTACGTACTTCAAAAATTTTATTATTTTACAAAATTTCTTGTTCGGACATTTATCTTCAGATTGGTCTTCTTCTTTAACATCTTTCCGTTTTATAATTCCATTAAGGCAGACACCAACAATCTGACCGTAAGGTGTAGCAGCCATGACGGAGAGGCCATCTTGAATAGTTTTTACCGAATATTCTTCTAATTCTGGACATGTTGAGTTTTCTTGATCTAGTAACTTAACACTTACGTTCAACGGTTCGTCTCTGAAGAAGAATCGCCTCAGAAAATCGATGATGGTTTCGTGATCAGACAAACTGATTGATGTGATTTGATATTCTTCTTGTGTTGAGGAATGTGATTCTGTCGTTTGCGTTTGGTGTTTTTCTACTGGCTAAAATTAAAAAACATCGATATTATTTTCAAGATATTTATAAGTGATCCTAATACTAATAAACTACAGAATAGTAATAAAACTGCATAGTGACATATTGCTGTGACTCTTGCAAATTGAGATTTATACAAAATAATTTAAATTATTCAATCAGTAAGTAAGAGTAGAATCAAGCATACATCTTAGTGCTAGGCCTTATGCTGGACTAAGATTCAACAAATTTTCTGCAAAATACTAGGTTAGGCAATTTTACATTTAACTAGCTCAGTTTAAAATGACTAAAGAAAATTTTCTCTCAGGGGCAGAAAATATAATAAACTCTCCAATCAAATTGAATGCTCTTCAGTTATTACCAGGTCAGGTAAAGCAAATAAACCTTATAAAATGGTTTATTAAGGATATTAAAGGAAATTTTAAAATTATACAAATATATTTACAAAATTAAATATCTTAAATATTACATAAAATTATGCATGTCATGATCAAATAGTCAAAACAATAAACAAATTATAATTAATAAAAGAATAACATCGAATACAAATTTATATTTTTAAAATAAATATGATTATCATTTTCTGTATTCGTCAAAGATACATGTAAACAATCAACATTTCAAATAAAAATAAAATTATTGTATGTTGTGAATTGTACTGGATTATAAATAACAAAATTATGTGACTTATCATTTGCAAGAATATAAACATTAAGGAAATGTCTCTGCCCTAATTAGTTCTGCCTGGCGCCTTTGCTCGCTCCCAAGACAGTACCATCAGAAAGCAAATCCACACTGGTAGGTACCCCAAAGTTCCACCCTACCCCCACTTCGATTGAAAATGTTTATAAGTACAATAAAATTATTAAGAAAATATTATAAGTTCCAATACGTGAACAAATTTCTATGTTAGAATAACGTTTAATCTATGAAATATTACAAGTCCTAATTTTATTAAAAACTTTCTAAGTATCGTAAATCCGATTCAGAAAAATTATTCTAAGTTCCGATTCATAAATAAACTTTTAAGTTAAAATAACATTTTGTGTTTAAGAGGAAGAAGAGGTTTCCACCTACTTCTAATTTTTCTTTTGAGAGCGGTTTACACCAAGCATCTAACGTTTTCTGATCGTATCCGGACTTATATGCATATTTTTCTTCACAAAAACGTACGGTTATCCTCGGTACGATACCGATTCCACCTCTTCAATTGCATTTCTATAGTGCTGCACCTTTCGGTCAATCGATGTATTACTAGCTTTCAAAAACGTAAACAAACATCTAAGCATCGATTTGTTTACACGTTCGTGATTTGTCAATTTCATCTAGCGGAGAATATCGTTTTCACCGGGCCAATCTGTCGATCTCTCCCGGTCACAGTATTTTTCGTACGGGAAACACTTTCTTGTTATAATTCACTTAATATTTTATGCTTATTCTAATATTATAGTTTTTATAAAAATTATAATAACATTCTTATATTATTTTACGTAAATAAAAATTAAATTTGCCAAAATATTAACTTAATGAATATCTATATACACATCATGATAAAATAAATAAAATAGTAATTAATTAAATTAAATCTAGAAGTGATCTTGATTATGCTTATTTACAATTTACTACCAAACTCAAGATCACTGCAATATGTATAAGTATGTATTTATTTACTAAATCCATAGGGCTATAATCATATAACATTTTATACGTCAAAATTAAATTAAATACAGTAAAATAAGACAGCAAATCATGACTATAAATAAATTCAACATATATAAATGTGCATATACAAGTGACCAAAATAATGCAAAGTACTCATAAAGAGTGTAAATTAAGTTTTCAGTCAATGGAGCTTTGATTTTTAAGCTGAACAAATATCTAGTCCGCGTACTTTTAAATATTCGAGCAATACGGTCTCAAACCCAGAAGACCCGATGACACCAATATTACATGGTACCTCGCCAAGGGAATAAAATAATTATTCCCATTTGTATATAGTGAAAGTACAAAATAAATTATTCTTAAACCTATTATCGTTCACAAAGACTTAATCCAGCAATGCATGCAAATAAAAGTATTCTGCAAATTAAGTATACGATTTGATGAAAGTATCGTCTACAAAACAGATTCTGTCTAAAACCAAACCACATAGGATATTACCCAATCCTAAGCTAGAAATACATCGCCAGCACGCACAGATAATTCCCACAAAGATACCCCGTATTCAAGCGTGCAATTAACAAATCAGTACTAAAAAGATTTCGCAGATAACTATAATCAAGAGCTCTTAAACTACGTGTATATCAGGCCGAATTAAAATTCGAGACAATCTCTTCACAGTGCTCATCCCATGATAGAAATCTACCCACCCTTTAAACGAGTAACCTTGTGATTTCAACTCCCCCAATATAGTCATCAGCCAAAATGATATCTAATTCTTCGTTGCTCTTGTTATAAATGTTTCTAAAAAGCAATTAATTAGTTATAGACTTATTTAAATAAAGCATCTGGATGCCTTTCCGGAAGTCACTGCACCTCTATCACCCTGCCTCTGTAATTTTTTAACCAGTGGACCATGCTGATTACAATCAATAAGCATATGATGTAGGCAGAAGTTCTTAATGGTATTTAATTTCGTAATTTTATTCATAAGATTAAGAGGCTCTGACTGAAAATATTTATTGAAAAGGTTTGTTAGAAGTAACGGATCACTAATCCGAACTTTATTCTGGGTTATAGGAATGTTTTCATCACGTGAATGGTTCCTTCCTGTTATTTCATTATTAATCTGCCATGACGACCAATTGGGGTTAATAGGGTTTCTCAATATATTAAAATAGTAATTCTTTTAGTATCATTTAATGATTGTTTGTGATTATTTAATGAATATTTATAAAAATCTTTTAATTATGGATGTTTTCTTTGTAAATAGAACAAGTCCTTGACATTACTTGTAAGCAAAATTTTCAAACCGACTTTTTTAGTTCCAATAAATATTATTGTTAAGGACTAAAATTTAAAACTTTAAAATTATTGTTTTTTTACCAGTCAGCAACAGTTGAAGAAGATGCAATCGAGAGACAGCATTGACGTCTTTATTTTTATGAAGTCAATAACAATCTGTCGAAAATATCACAAACCAACTCAGTACTCGGTTATTTTTTACTGCCCATGACGTTAGACTTCCATAGATTTTCAAATCAATTGTTATAAAAGAGCAATGTACTATTTACACATATATGGTATTGTACCGTAGGTACCTACTACGTACTAGATGTTTGACTTCATACTCGTTCCACGAAGTTCTGATCACTTAAGAGTATACATCCAATCCGCAGCTTTTTAGAGATTATTAGTAGCGTGGAAGGATGATCAAATGTATGGCATATAAATTATTCTTCTATAGGAACTAGACGGAATGTCAATAGACCGTTTGAAAGCGTCACTAAAAGAACGCGGATTTCGTGTCGTGTCGACTCGTGTCAGGTGCTCGGAATGCTGCGGCTGATTATAATTGCTACTGTGACGGATTTTATTCAAGTTCACTTTAGCTTCCCATATTCTTATAATGCAGATGGTAGAGGATATATCGGCATTCGTTCGAGTTTGAACGGGGTTTCTATCACCTACCGAAGCATGAACCGTTTAACATACATACCAACCCTGCAGCATCCCATATTTCTTGCCATCGTTCAGTACAGTATGCCAATCTAAAGAATAATGCATACCATTACCCGCATTTATCTCAAGATTTAAAGTGTTTTATTGTGTAATGCTGATATTGATCACTGATCATGAATCACTATCAGCGAAACTGTCCAGTCGTTGAGATATTCACGAAGCGGGATATACGTGAAGCTTATTCGAGGATTTATCGATTCTCCAGATTTACTTGCATACATTCATTTGCCCGTAACTCAGTCTTCTTTCCAATCCTTTTATGCATTTACCTTAGCTTCTACAACAACCAATATGTTTCAGGTATTTTTTTGCGTCTATTAAAATGTAGAATAACACCTGCGACTCTTTTCCTCGAAATACATGTATTTAAAATACTATTACTTCATCTTGACGTCATTTTCTAGTGTGTTGATGTAATATTCTACAATTTTTGTGTAGGTAAAGTACAAAGAACATGTATTGAGTGAAAAGATGATATTCAATGGAATAAAAGTCAGCACAAACATAATCTACGTACGTACATACCTACCTAAATATATTAATGTACGTACATGTGTCTATTATTATAGTTAATAGTTCAGAATTAATTACACAGAAATAATATTATTTTCTCATTACTTGTATTTCATAATACAAGTAATGAGAAAATACTTTATTAACGTCCATCGATAGATACGTACTTCAACCTTTTGTTCTCATCCCTACCGCTCTAGCAAGAAAACAAGTTTCTAACGCAGATTGATTCACGAGCAAATTGGATTGAAAAAACATTAAAACGTAGTAAAAAGCATAATTCGATCGCCATTTAAGCCTGGCTCACACGACGCTTGTTCGGCCGTTGGGTTGTCTCCTTAATTTTGAAACTGGATTTCAAGCGAGCTGGGGTGTTGTGATGGTTCGTATGCGATATTGACTGGACACGATTTGTGACGATTTATCTTGCTTGCCTGTGTCTGTAGATGACTGCGATGTGTATGAAGTGACATTTTGGAGAAATGGACTTGGTTATAGCGGAAGTAGTTAATGGCTTATTTTTATTAATTGAAAAATCAACGCGCAAAAACAAACGCCAGATATTAAAGCTTAGATTGTAGAGTGTTTCGCGGCTAATACAGCGTGTATAGCAGTAGAGTATTTTAAAAAGTATTATTTGACGAAATAGATTTGTTATTAATTTTGAAATTTCATATATACAAATTTCAAAATTCGGACCGGAAGTAGCACTTTTACTCTTAGCGAGGAGCACTTTTTGATAATATATTGCAAAGTATGCATTCTATACAGATTTATTAGGGAATAGAAGTACTTAGAATAGGATTTTGAATAATTTTTGTAAAAAAAATTATTAAAATTCTATAATTTGAAACGCTAGTAGGGTACTTACGCCGATTCTGGAGCCTCCTCCCCCTCTCACCCATCTCCCCCTCACCCCCCTCGCCCTAGTGGCGCCCTCTGCCAACCCAACTGATGTGGCGCCCCCTCGCGGTCGCCAACCCAACTAAAAATTGCAGATTTCATCATTACCAACCCAACTAAAAATTGCAGATTTCATCATTACCAACCCAACTAAAAATTGCAGATTTCATCATTACCAACCCAACTAAAAATTGCAGATTTCATCATTACCAACCCAATGTGGCGCCCTCTGACGGCCACTAACCAAACTAAGAAATGGCAGATTTCATCATTACCAACCCAATGTGGCGCCCTCTGACGGCCACTAACCAAACTAAGAAATGGCAGATTTCATCATTACCAACCCAATGTGACGCCCTCTTACAGCCACTAACCAAGAAATGGCATCTCTCATGATTACCATAATGCAGCATCCTCTCACGGTCACTAGCCAAACTAAGGTGACGTCAGACAAAATGGCTGACCATCAAGATGGTCTTTGTTTCTAGAGAATTCCTGAATAAATTACCCGGCTTGCTATCGCGCTTCTCAATGTACTTCAAACAGGTCTAAACATGTTTCCAGCGGAAACCGCAACGGCTGTCTGCTTCTGTGATAGCCGCACGCTTGAAATACATATCTTACTTATAAAATAAAATAAAACAAACAATATTTTTAAGAAAAAACAATGTATTTATTATTATTAATTAACAATATGACCAAGTTTCATACCCTCAAGATGGTCGATAAAAATATAAACTTTATATCTAAGATCGGCATACCATTTCAAAATTATAAAATAAATATACAGTATGCTACTGGACGAGATAGCAACCAAGTATGAATATACAGGACGTTTCAAAGGTAGGGTAGAATAGCAAGAAGGCGAATCCAAGATGGCCGCCAAAAATCTAATAAACTAATGTCACGTCAAGCATCCAATCTATCAAAACCATGCACTCGAACTCCTATGAAACATCATCTCAAAACCATCGCTAGAATCAGCTCACGTCATGAAGCGGTTCTGAAACCCCTATATTAAAACCACACATTCAAACCACTATCAAATCCCTCTTTTCTCAAAAAGCCATCCAACCATCCATCAATCCATCCATCCATCCATACATCCATCCATCCAACCATCAATCCATCCATCCATCCATCCATCCATACATCCATCCAACCATCCATCCAACCATCCATTAATCCATCCATCCATCTGGACGAGATAGCAACCAAGTATGAATATACAGGACGTTTCAAAGGTAGGGATATTTAGAAAAGCAAGATGGCGAATCCAAGATGGCCGCCAAAAATCTAATAAACTAAGGTGACGTCAGGCATCCAATCTATCAAAACCATGCACTCAAACTCCTATGAAACATCATTTCAAAACCATCGCTAGAATCAGCTCACAACCGAATCATGAAGCGGTTCTGAAACCCCTATATAAAAACCACACATTCAAACCACTATCAAATCCCTCTTTTCTCAAAAAGCCATCCAACCATCCATCAATCCATCCATACATCCATCCATCCATCCATCCAACAATCAATCCATCCATCCATCCATCCATACATCCATCCATCCATCCATCCATCCAACCATCCATCCATCCAACCATCCATTAATCCATCTGGACGAGATAGCAACCAAGTATGAATATACAGGACGTTTCAAAGGTAGGGATTTTTAGAAAAGCAAGATGGCGAATCCAAGATGGCCGCCAAAAATCTAATAAACTAAGGTGACGTCAGGCATCCAATCTATCAAAACCATGCACTCAAACTCCTATGAAACATCATTTCAAAACCATCGCTAGAATCAGCTCACAACCGGATCATGAAGCGGTTCTGAAACCCCTATATAAAAACCACACATTCAAACCACTATCAAATCCCTCTTTTCTCAAAAAGCCATCCAACCATCCATCAATCCATCCATACATCCATACATCCATCCACACATTCAAACCACTATCAAATCCCTCTTTTCTCAAAAAGCCATCCAACCATCCATCAATCCATCCATACATCCATACATCCATCCATCCATCCATCCAACAATCAATCCATCCATCCATCCATCCATACATCCATCCATCCATCAATCCATCCATCCATCTGGATAACATAGCAACCAAATATTAATATACAGAACATTTCAAAGGTAGGGATTTTTAGAAAAGTAAGATAGCGAATCCAAGATGGCCGCCAAAAATCTAATAAACTAAGGTGACGTCAGGCGAAATGGCCGACTATCAATATGATCGATCAAAATATAAACTCAACTTCTAGAAAATACCCAACTCCATATCACGCATCACAACAACAACCACCACCACAACCACCCAACATAGTTTCAAACGCCACAACACCAGACCAACTTAGGAAGATACATCTAGGTCAAACCCCAACACAACATACTTTCAAACGCCACCACCGCGGATTTACATCTAAGATCTGCATACTTTGTCAAAATCATAAAATAAATATATAGTATGGTACTGGATAACATAGCAACCAAACATGAATATACAGGACATTTCAAAAGTAAGACTTTTAGAAAAGTAAAATAATGAGCCCATATTTTTAAGAAAACAATTTATTAAAAATAAAACAACTACACACATCAAACAAACCTCAACCATACTTTCAATTTCACAAATATCAAAATTTAAACAAAACAATCAAATGCAAAGGCAAGGAATGTTCTCGAGATGACCCATATAGTGCAATATAACAATGCAGTAAAACGATAGAGGTGAGATACATGCTCTATCAAAAATTTTTATTACCCACTTTTTTCAGCAATCAAAACTTTTTTGACAAAACACTATACATATGAAAATAGACATAACATTAAATATTTCCATTTTAGAGATACCCCAGTTTAATCTCAATTTTAAATAACATAAATTCTTAAATTGATTTAGTTAACTTTCTTATAATATTTAAAAAAAGGTTGAAAAAGAAAACATACTAAGTCCCACAACAGATAAAATATGTACTATTTTTTTACACTTCATGTTTAGTACCATCATTAGAAGAAATATGCCTGAGGTACAGCTTTTAATATGAAATTTAGAGGTTTTTATGCAAAAACATAGTTTATGCCTAATAAAAACTAATTTTGAAACACATTGTCCACATAGCAAATACCACTTCCTATACATTTTAAAAAATAGCAATTTTTATATATCATAAAAGAACCAAACAAAAAACCAATATAAAGGCAGCATTAACGTTATAACCAAAAGATTTGCAAAAATATTAAATATATACTTGTTCTAAAAATGCTTCTATCTCTCTTTTTACAGTTTATGTTTTGTACAGCAGCGAATGTATTACATTTCTCTTAAAAGCATTTTATAATTTGAGAAAAAAAAATGGTGAAATGTATCTCGAAACATGATTATAAATACATTTTAAAACATGGAATTCTATTTTATTTGGATGACATTGTATTTACAAATAGTTTTTATATTATATCATTACAAGAAATATGTTTTACATTAAATTTTACGCACGGAACAACAGTAGTATACACACACCAAACGGCACGCAAAAACTAGTATAAAGACCGCATTAACGCTATAACCAAAAAGAATTGAAGTCATATTAAATTATGGACGCAAAAACTAGTATAAAGGCCGCATTAACGCTATAACCAAAAAGAATTGAGGTCATATTAAATTATGGAGGAAAATAATAAATACTCGCTCTCAATTATTTAATATTGAAATTACATAAAAATCCATGCAATACACTTAAAACATTTGAAAAATCATGTTTGGTAAGCCCACTATATATCAATATTTAAGACAAAAAATTATTATTAATTTTCCATCTACAGATACCCCTGCTTAATATCAATTTGAATTAACATAAATTCATAAAATGAGTCTATCTTTTACAATTCGTGGGTTGTACTACCATTAGAAGAAATATGATTGACGAGCTGCTTTTAATATGAAATTTAGAGGTTTTTACACAAAAACATAGTTTATGCCTAATAAAAACTAATTGTTACGTTCTAAAATTCATTTTAGTATATATATAATTCTCGTAAGAATATATGTCTCAATATTTAAGTCATGGCGTTATCGCCTTTTATTGTCGAATTTTAGTCTTGTGTACGTTACATATATTTCGATTCTCCCGCTTGTTAATATGTAGTATTCCCGAGTTGCTTTGCCTTTTTAACCGATGCGCGTCGTGAGGCGCATGGGATGAGAGGGAGGTCGCGGTATTGACACATCTAAGTCAGTCGTTGTTAAGATCAGTTGCTTAAGACTGCTCATTTTCTGTTTAGTATACGTTACTATGTCCGGAGTGGATATTATCGCATATGTGTGCGGCTTATATGAATGAGCAGAATTTATCGTTAACCAAGAATAGGTGAATTTCGTGCGATTTATCGTTTTATCGTTTTTATATCGACATATCACCCTCCTGGAGGGCTATAAAGTTTATCTTGTGCTTCTGAGCGACTTTTGGAGCCGATTCCGACATCCCCATTAACTAAGGGGTAAGTGGGTTAATTTTTGTTATTTTACGGAGTTCTAACTCTGCTTTTCTTCGTCTTGAATTAATATAGGTTGTAGTACCGGCCATGTTGTAGTACCGGCCACTTATAATACCGGTCTTGATGTTAAATTGGGCCTAAGTCTTTAGTTCGTGATGCCTGGGTATTGATGCTGTTATTAACCGCTATATTGGATGTGGAAGATGTGCCTACCGGTCCATCTTGACTCCTGAGAGGATATTCATCGTCCTCGTGGTAGACGTCCTCCATTTTGTCTACAGTCGGCGTGCCCACCATCTTGAACCAGCTAAGTACAAAGATTTTTCGATATGTGTCCGATTAATATGTTGGAAATTTAGCGCCAGGGACACTGGATTTTTCCTTTATTAACCAATTATTTTTGCTCACGATTTGAAACTTTTGAGTGATCTTACGATACCTATCGTACCGCCTAGATCAAGTGTGGTCACATTTATTATTAAAATTTATTTTCTTTTGTTGAATTGTAAATTTGCCTCAACATATACCGAGTGTCCCTACGTAGTAGTTATTTTTAAGGGTACTCGCAGATGTAGCTAAATTTTGTTTCGCATAATATCTAGTAGATTTTGTCATTATAATACGGATGTTTCTTGCAGACTTTTTGCCTTAATTTCTGGATTAACTAATCCATTTCTGCAAATGTAAAATACTGTGCGGTAGGTTCAGTGAATTATTTTTTTTTATACATAATTTATAACATTACCTTTGTTTTTTTTTGTTTGTAACTTTAATTACTTGTCATTAGATAAGAAGATACCTTCATTTTTTTTTTAATTATATATTGAATTTTTAAACATAAAATCCAACACTGTGTTTGGTAGTTTGGCAAAGGTTCCTTTAAATAGATTAAGTCTTAGGTACTAACTAAGTATCAAATTTTCAAAACGTTATTTTAAATCACATTATTTGTTGACATCGCCTTAGTGGCACTTTTTGAATTTTACCAATGTAAATAAAATTCATGTAAGGTAAAGAAACGTTTCTTCCGCCAACCGTCTGCTACTGTAGTGCAGAAACTGTGAATTAGTGGTAAGACTTGTCTTGTTTTTTTTTATTTTTAATTTTGCCAAACGTATTTGTTCCCCAATTTTTCAATTGTTCAGTTTACCTTCTCACTTATATCAAATTTTTGCTCGACGTATTTTAAGATTTCAGAATAGTTTTTTTTGTAACTTGTCAAACTTTAGCTGCTCCTTTATTTCAAAAGAAAACACACAACCACTTAGAAAAGTAAATTTTGCTTCTACCTGAATATCTATCTTTTATTTTACCTTTACATATCTCATATAACTTGTGACAAGCACTTGCATAAGGTTTGGTGCATTTGAGTATACAGGGTGATCCGTAGGAAACCTGCTGGAGGGACACAGCCAGTGGCAGTTCTGTAGGGAACGCAGGTAGGTTACCATAAGGTAGCATAGTGTCCTGGTGCCCGGACAACGTCGCTTGCGTCGTCGCCGATCCGACGCGTACTTTATAAGTTTAGTTACCTGAACCGTCACGCCGTCTGCGACTTGAGTTAGCTCGGCCCTGCGTTTTCCAAATCATTCTACCTCACTAGAGGATCTCCTGTTCTAACGACCTTATGCCGCATAAATAAGTTTCGACGTTGTTGCGGGTGTAACAAAATTGGCGCCCTAACGTTTTGGGGCCTTTCTTTTTGGTAGAAGTAAACAAGTTAGTGCCTTAACGTCTGGGCCTTTCTTTTTGGTAATAGGAGAACAAAATTGGTACCCAACGTTTCGGAAAATTTTTGACCATCTTCCGGAGCTTTTTTTAGATTTTCAAATTTATCGCCTTGTCCTTGGTGGACCGCGTTTCGGAAAATTTTTGACCATCTTCCGGAACTTTTTTTTTAGATTTTCAAATTTATCGCCTTGTCCTTGGTGGACCACGTTTCGGAAAATTTTTTTGACCATCTTCCGGAACATTTTCTTGAATTTTGCAAATTATCGCCCTGTCAGTAACAACCAACGTTTCGGTAATTTTTTTTTGTGGGCCATCTTCAGGAATACATTTTTTTCCCCCCTTCCTATCTTTAAATTACCACCTTGCCTTTAGGGTTCAACAGTTCCTGATCATCTTCAGGGTTACTGTTTTCTCATTGTATCTCTTTCTCGTGTCTTAAAAGAGACATTGTTAGTTTTTTTTTGCTAGTTGCGTCTTTCTACTAGTGAAGTAAATACTTAATAGATTTTGACGGTAATATTCGGAAAATTAACCGTGAGATTTACCGTAGTATATTTTGAATTTCCGTTATCATCCAAATATGGGGCAATAAGTGTTGCTTAAATAATTTCTCTTCCGCCATTTTTTCTTCTCTTCCCTCTGTCTTTGGTTGCTTGACATTCTCTTTCTTTAGTTCCCGCTATGGATTTCAAATTGCATATCAACCGCCTTACCAAGGAAGACCTTGAGTATGAGTTGGCTGTTTATGGAGCCGATGTACCATCTTCAGTAGCGGAAATGCGCAGTTTGTATCGACAGTTGGTGAAGCTTGCTAAGACGTCTAAGTCTTATGCTAAGCCAGACTACCCCTTCTCTTTTGCCGAAGATTCCACAGCCATTCAGGCTAAATTTGTGTTTATTGAGGGACTTATAGCTCAGTTCGCGGGAACTCGTACGTCCTCGGATTTTCAGAAAATTTCCACCGCCCTGGCATTTGTTTTCGGACGTATTGATAAGTCATGTCCACAAACCGCGGAAGAAAAGAAAGAACGCACGAAGTTTTCTGTGCGTACTGCTTCTTTGGGAAGTCAGCTTCGAACTAGGGTTCGTGGTCTTGAGCGTGCTTCGACACGAAGTATCCTGAATGTAACTGCTGGTGTGAGTAGCCCTCCAGTCAGCGAAGAGGAATCAAGTGACGAGGATCCCATCCCTCAGTCTCCTCGAGATGTTTTTCGTGCTACCGCTAATTCGACTTTCACTAGTCCCGCTCCCAAAGCAGTCCCCGTTTCTTCTTGGGGAATCAAATTTTCCGGCTTAAGGAAGGATTTTTCCGTGAGCGCTTTTCTTGAACGAGTAGCGGAACTAAAAATTTCCCGTAACTCTTCAGACCTGCTAGTATTTAACTCGGCCATTGATTTGTTTGTTGGTCCCGCCTTGATTTGGTATCGTGCCAATCGAGGATATTTCTCCAATTGGTCAGAGTTAGCCGCTGGTCTGCGAAACGAGTTTCAAGCAATCGATTATGATGATAGACTTCTCGACGAAATTAAGCAACGGACTCAGGGTCCCAATGAGACTATCGGCCTTTATGTTTCTGTCATGAAGAATTTATTTACACGTCTTTCCGATCCAGTTCCCGAAGCGCAGCAATTGAGAATACTATTGCGCAATATTCTGCCGTTTTACCAGACCCAGTTAGGGTTGACAGAAGTCAACACTGTCGCAGAGCTCTTAAAGTTCGGTAAAGTCTTGGAATCCCGCAAAGCATCTGCGGAAGCATACGTACCCCCACCTCTGCGTGGTAGGACCCTTGAGCCAGATTTGGCGTACGTGAATACTGAATCTACCCCAGAGCGTCCTCGTGTCCGTGTGGCTTCAGTTTCTGCGAACCCCGTTGTGTGTTGGAACTGTCGGAAGTCAGGACACCGATTTTCGCAGTGCACTTTGCCTCGGAAGAGATTCTGTTACCGTTGTGGTCGCCCGGAGACCTTAGTGTCGAATTGTCCTCATTGTTCGGGAAACGCCCGACGTGCGCACTGACAGGCCGTGCCGTGCGTACCATCTTCACAGCGGCCTACCGTCAGAATAAGGTCCGTCTCGATTTTATCCTCTCGAGTGCCATAGGAGATGAGCGTCCCTTTTTGAAGGTGCAGATTTTCGGTAAGGAATTCCTCGGTCTTTTAGACTCAGGTGCATCTCGCACTATCATGGGTGGATCTGGTTGGTCTGTTTTAAAAGGTTTTGTTCCCCTAAAATCCTCCATGCCTTTTTGCACGATTGCTGATGGCACACGCTGCAAAATTTTAGGTGAAGTCTCTATACCTATTACTGTTAGGACTCAGTCCAAAATCATCGATGTGTTGATAGTTCCCGATTTGTCTCATCAGTTAATTCTGGGAGCAGACTTTTGGCGAGTCATGGGTATTGTCCCAGATCTGCGCCGCGGTGAGTGGGTCTTCTCTAACGAACCCCAAGTAGCGTCTGTAAGCACCGAAACTCCTGTGTTGACCGATGAACGTCAGCGTCAGCTTGAAACCATCATAAATAAGAGCTTCCCTAATGTAGAGCAGGAAAAGTTAGGTTGTGCTAAGGGAGTAGAGCATACAATCGTCACTAGTAGCCGTCCTATCAAACAACGCTACTACCCTATTTCCCCTGCGATGCAAAAGGTAGTGGATGACGAGTTGGAAAAGATGTTAGCTCTCGGAGTGGTGGAAAAGTCCCAAAGTGGTTGGTCTTCACCTATCCTTCTCGTACCTAAGAAAGACAAAACCTACCGTTTCTGTGTGGACTACCGAAAACTTAACCAGGTCACTGAACGTGATGCTTACCCTCTCCCTTATGTGTCGAACACTTTGGATAAGTTGCGAGACGCAAAATATCTCACTTCTCTCGACATAAAGAGTGCATACTGGCAAATTCCTGTTGCCGAGTCTTCTCGCCAGTATACGGCTTTCACTGTGCCTAATCGAGGTTTATTCCAGTTCTGTCGTCTCCCGTATGGTCTACATAACGCGCCTGCGTCATGGCAGCGTTTCATCGATAGAGTTTTGGGTCCTGAATTAGAGCCCTTTGTTTTTGTATATTTGGATGATATTATAATCGTCACCCCTACTTTTGAGAAACATATGTCCATCTTAGAGCAAGTTTTATCTCGCCTGCGCGATGCGGGTCTTACCTTGAATAAGGAGAAATGTCAGTTTTGCCGTGACGAATTAAAGTATCTTGGGTATGTAGTTAATCGCCAAGGTTTGAAGGTCGATCCTGATAAGGTTAAGGCGATTATTGGTATTGCCACTCCCAAGAATGTCACTGAAGTCCGACGTTTAGTTGGTATGGCTTCATGGTATCGACGTTTCGTCCCTAATTTTTCGACAGTCATATCGCCCCTTACTGATCTATTAAGGAAGAATCGTCCTTTTGCATGGACGTCGTCTTGTGAAGAAGCTTGGTCATCTATGCGAGAATACTTAGTTTCCTCGCCAATATTGACTTGCCCTGATTTCCAATATGAATTCACTATACAGACAGATGCTAGTGACTACGGTCTTGGAGCCGTATTGACTCAAGACGTGGAGGGACAGGAGAAGGTAGTCAGCTATCTCAGTCGTTCTTTGACTCCCGCTGAACGGAAGTTCTCAACAGTGGAGAAAGAGTGCCTTGCGGTCCTTTGGGCCATAGAGAAACTCCGAGCATACATAGAGGGTTCTCACTTTACCGTGATAACTGATCACTATTCGCTCTGCTGGCTGAACTCCCTTAATTCTCCATCGGGAAGATTAGCTCGATGGGCTGTACGCCTTCAACAATACGACTTTACCATCGTCCATCGTAAAGGTAAATTTAATGTCGTCCCTGATACACTTTCTCGCTCCGTTCCTAAATTGGAAATTGTACAAGTCATTCCTACAAGTCAGGACAAATGTTATCGCCGAATTTTGCAACAACTTCAGAGCCATCCCGAGAAGTATCCCCAATTTCAGGTTATTGGTGGGTTGCTTCGTCGATATGTTCCGCCAAATGGTACTTTTCCCTCTGAGGACTCGGATTCTTGGAGAATATATGTTCCGAAGGATCAACGCCGAGCAGTCCTTTTAGAGTGTCACGATGAGCCTACAAGTGGTCACTTAGGCATTGCAAAGACGCTCGCTCGCATTTCTCAACATTACTATTGGCCTAAGATGCTAGGTGATGTGATTCGTTACATCAAAGCTTGCCATACTTGCATTAAAGCGAAACCTCTGCAAAGAGCCCCTGTTGGTCGCATGGGTGGACATTCTAATATCACTAAACCCTGGGAAGTACTCAGTATTGATATTGTTGGTCCTCTGCCGCGTTCCAAGCGAGGATACAACTACATTTTGGTGGTCCCTGATGTTTTTAGCAAGTTTGTTTTGACCTTTCCGTTACGTAAAGCTTCCTCTAAAAATGTTGTCCGACATCTTGAAGATGATGTATTTTTACTTTTTGGTGTACCTCGTGCCGTCATTTCAGACAATGGCGTGCAATTCCGTTCTAATGAGTATCGTTCTTTGTTAAAAGAGTATAAAGTACGTCCTAGATATACTGCGTTTTACCATCCTCAAGCGAATCCTGTGGAACGTGTAAATAGGGTTATTAAGACCATGTTGATATCGTATGTGTCCGATAATCATCGAGAATGGGATGTCTACCTTCCCAAAGTCACTTGTGCCCTACGTACTGCTAGACATGATGTCACGGGACATACTCCCTATTTTGTTAATTTTGGCCGTGAGATGAACCTCACTGGTGACAGAATTTCTGACGCTCCTATTCCTGAGGGAACGCCTCTGGTAGAGGTCCGTGATCCCGAAAAACTAGCAGAACGTTCTGAGAGCTTCTACAAACTATATCGTGATATTAAGAGCCGCTTACAAAAAGCTTATGAGCGTGCTAAGTCTCGCTACGACCTTCGTCGTAGGCGGGAGGAGTTTTTGGTAAACCAGTTAGTCTGGCGTAAGAATTTTGTCTTGTCTGATGCAGCCAAATTTTATACTGCTAAGTTGGCAGATAAGTATATCGGTCCCTTCCTGATCAGTAAGCGTATTTCATCTGATATTTACGAGCTTAAGTCTTGTGATGGCAAGTTGCTGCCCGGTGCCTGGCATGCGAGTCTTTTAAAACTTCAGCCGGGTGATGATTAAACTTACCGCTCACGTATTCAGTTGGCTGAATACCCGTTTTGTCAACTTTATCGTCTCGTTATCGCTTACCGTTTCGTTATGTTTAGCCTGTAGGCGAGGCTATAAGAATATCCCTAACGTGATACCTGCGTGTCGTAAGAGGCGACTAAAGTGGTTTTTTTTTTGGACTTGACGTTCTCGTTCCCCTCATTGCACGGCGCAGTCCGTGTATATCGTGTTTGTTTTTTTTTCTCGCTTTCCTTACCGTTTCCGTTGCGTGATGTGGTTAATCACGTGTTGGCACTCACAATGTATACGGATTAGCTAAGAGAGGAACGGTAGTTCTGTACCTATTTTGACTTTGTGAATGTTTTTCACAACTTACCGGATTAGACGAATTTATCTGAGAAGGTATAAAGAGTGACGGTCCCTTTATGGGTGATAATCCTCAGCCTTCCAAGGGTCGTGTCCTGGCGACTTTCTTTGCTATTTTTACTGTCAGAATGTTACTTCCAGGAATTGTTTATGACTTCAGCCTTTATGGTATATCGTTCGCCTTCAGCGTTTCAGTCGGGACAACGCCGGTCCAGACTTTAAACTTTTGCTCCCTATTATCTATTTTTGTTTGGCGATTATCTTTCGTTTTGTTGTTATCGGATGTTACGTTTGTCGCAACGGCATATCCGTGCCTCTGAGCAGTTGCGCCACTCTGAGCTTTACCCTATCTTTTATTACCTCTTCCTTATTCCGTTTTGTATCCCGTATCTGTAGTAATAAACCCGTTTTTAGTTGACCTTTTATTTCTGGTTTGTTTTGAGATACCGAGGGCCTCACCCCAAGTTCTCTTTTACCGTCGCGTGTCTGCAGAGTGTCGTTTCGGGGGTTGCCTTTCCCGCATCTTGGCCTGTTGGTAGTATCTCTTCCTAGTTCCTGTGCCTTCGACCGTCGTAAGGATCACCGCCGGCCGGGCACACCGTAATATAACCTGTCTACTCCACTTCCTTTTTGATGCTATCAATGGTGCTGGGCTGTCGGTTGGACAGGTCTCGGGGCGCGTCTGTGCAGAATCTCGACACCCTTGTTTTTTTTTTTTTTTTGTTATTATCCCGTACCGGTTGAATGCCGAAGGGCCACGTGGTGGTTTTGGCCAAGCTGTTTGGTGTTGCTGTGACAGAGTGTGCTGTGTGTGCTCGCGTGCTGATTTACGTCCGTTTTAGTACTCTCGCTTACCCTTTTCTCTATCTTTATCCCGTCAGCTTATGTTCTCGGTGCAAGAAATTGCTCTGCGATCACTTTCTTTTCACTGGAAAAGGGGGGAATTTGTTACGTTCTAAAATTCATTTTAGTATATATATAATTCTCGTAAGAATATATGTCTCAATATTTAAGTCATGGCGTTATCGCCTTTTATTGTCGAATTTTAGTCTTGTGTACGTTACATATATTTCGATTCTCCCGCTTGTTAATATGTAGTATTCCCGAGTTGCTTTGCCTTTTTAACCGATGCGCGTCGTGAGGCGCATGGGATGAGAGGGAGGTCGCGGTATTGACACATCTAAGTCAGTCGTTGTTAAGATCAGTTGCTTAAGACTGCTCATTTTCTGTTTAGTATACGTTACTATGTCCGGAGTGGATATTATCGCATATGTGTGCGGCTTATATGAATGAGCAGAATTTATCGTTAACCAAGAATAGGTGAATTTCGTGCGATTTATCGTTTTATCGTTTTTATATCGACATATCACCCTCCTGGAGGGCTATAAAGTTTATCTTGTGCTTCTGAGCGACTTTTGGAGCCGATTCCGACATCCCCATTAACTAAGGGGTAAGTGGGTTAATTTTTGTTATTTTACGGAGTTCTAACTCTGCTTTTCTTCGTCTTGAATTAATATAGGTTGTAGTACCGGCCATGTTGTAGTACCGGCCACTTATAATACCGGTCTTGATGTTAAATTGGGCCTAAGTCTTTAGTTCGTGATGCCTGGGTATTGATGCTGTTATTAACCGCTATATTGGATGTGGAAGATGTGCCTACCGGTCCATCTTGACTCCTGAGAGGATATTCATCGTCCTCGTGGTAGACGTCCTCCATTTTGTCTACAGTCGGCGTGCCCACCATCTTGAACCAGCTAAGTACAAAGATTTTTCGATATGTGTCCGATTAATATGTTGGAAATTTAGCGCCAGGGACACTGGATTTTTCCTTTATTAACCAATTATTTTTGCTCACGATTTGAAACTTTTGAGTGATCTTACGATACCTATCGTACCGCCTAGATCAAGTGTGGTCACATTTATTATTAAAATTTATTTTCTTTTGTTGAATTGTAAATTTGCCTCAACATATACCGAGTGTCCCTACGTAGTAGTTATTTTTAAGGGTACTCGCAGATGTAGCTAAATTTTGTTTCGCATAATATCTAGTAGATTTTGTCATTATAATACGGATGTTTCTTGCAGACTTTTTGCCTTAATTTCTGGATTAACTAATCCATTTCTGCAAATGTAAAATACTGTGCGGTAGGTTCAGTGAATTATTTTTTTTTATACATAATTTATAACATTACCTTTGTTTTTTTTTGTTTGTAACTTTAATTACTTGTCATTAGATAAGAAGATACCTTCATTTTTTTTTTAATTATATATTGAATTTTTAAACATAAAATCCAACACTGTGTTTGGTAGTTTGGCAAAGGTTCCTTTAAATAGATTAAGTCTTAGGTACTAACTAAGTATCAAATTTTCAAAACGTTATTTTAAATCACATTATTTGTTGACATCGCCTTAGTGGCACTTTTTGAATTTTACCAATGTAAATAAAATTCATGTAAGGTAAAGAAACGTTTCTTCCGCCAACCGTCTGCTACTGTAGTGCAGAAACTGTGAATTATTGGTAAGACTTGTCTTGTTTTTTTTTATTTTTAATTTTGCCAAACGTATTTGTTCCCCAATTTTTCAATTGTTCAGTTTACCTTCTCACTTATATCAAATTTTTGCTCGACGTATTTTAAGATTTCAGAATAGTTTTTTTTGTAACTTGTCAAACTTTAGCTGCTCCTTTATTTCAAAAGAAAACACACAACCACTTAGAAAAGTAAATTTTGCTTCTACCTGAATATCTATCTTTTATTTTACCTTTACATATCTCATATAACTTGTGACAAGCACTTGCATAAGGTTTGGTGCATTTGAGTATACAGGGTGATCCGTAGGAAACCTGCTGGAGGGACACAGCCAGTGGCAGTTCTGTAGGGAACGCAGGTAGGTTACCATAAGGTAGCATAGTGTCCTGGTGCCCGGACAACGTCGCTTGCGTCGTCGCCGATCCGACGCGTACTTTATAAGTTTAGTTACCTGAACCGTCACGCCGTCTGCGACTTGAGTTAGCTCGGCCCTGCGTTTTCCAAATCATTCTACCTCACTAGAGGATCTCCTGTTCTAACGACCTTATGCCGCATAAATAAGTTTCGACGTTGTTGCGGGTGTAACATAATTTTGAAACACATTGTACACATAGCAAATACCACTTCCTATACATTTAAAAAATAACAATGTTTATACATCATAAAAGAACGAAACAAAAAAACTAATATAAAGACAGCATTAACGTTCTAACCGAATTCGAGCCATACTTTCCCATGTTTTGTGAGCTGTTGCATTGTCCTGTTGGAAATACCCATGTAAAAGTTCGTCATCATGAAGATTTTGTAAAAACGGTTCAAGTAAATTATTTCGATATCTCTCAGCATTTATCGATCCTTCAAAAAACACAGGTCCAAATATACGCCTTCTAGAAACCGCTAGCCAAACACCAATTTTCCGCGGATGGAGAGGCGATTGAATAAACTCATGAGGATTCTCCGAAGACCAAATACGCATATTTTGTTTGTTTATATAGCCGGATAGGTGAAACCATTCTTTTTGTATATATTTGTAGAGTAAAAGCAGCATTCGATCGACTAAGAAATAGTAGCACTTAAAACATTTGAAAAATCATGTTTGGTAAGCCTACTATTTAAGACAAAAAGTATTATTTATTTCCATTTACAACAGATAGCCCACTATTTATCAATATTTAAGGGCAAAAAATTATTATTAATTTCCCCATTTACAACAGATTTCCTTGTTTAATCTCAATTTTTGAATAACATAAATTCTTAAATTGATTTAGTTAACTTTCTTATAATATTTAAAAAAGGGCGAGAAAGAAAACATACTAAGTCTCACAACGGATAAAATATATGCTATCTTTTTACAGTTCATGTTTTTGTACTATCATTACAAGAAATAAGCCTCGCGATTAGCTTTTAATCTGAAATTTAGATGCTTCATAAAACCACCTCAGAGACACTAAAAAATTATGATTTTCAGCTCAACCAACCATTCAAAAAGTTGATACATCAAATTCGTGAATATTAATATCACTCTACACTCTTAATAAATAATTTAGCAGTCTCACATTAAATGAATACAAAATTTATATATGCACTACATTAAATGAAGATTGAATTTTATACACTGCTTATATCACCAGAAATTTTGTTACAAGATTATATGATTAGATAGACTCATGACTAAGCCTAAACGGACACCAGGCCTTCAATATGTAGTAAAGTTTTTTTCTTCATACATTTAATATAAACTAATGATCTATCTTTAGAAAGCATCCACAGGTCCATTAGAACTTGTGGGTGGTGCAACATCTACTTTAACCCTCTTCTTAGGCGGTCCGGCAACATGCTCACATGTATCCACACCCTCCCTACAAATACCGCAAACAAAATTGCGGTGGAGGGTATTCACATGTCGCTTCATGTTATCACGCCGGGTGAAGGATTTTCCGCAAATGATGTAATTCATTCTATGAAAAACAAATTAAAAATAATTAATATAATAAATTTAAGAGAATAAAAAGCTATTGAAACCTAATTTTTAATATATCGAAATTGCTAATTTATTTGACTGATCCGCGTATATTTAACTAAAAAATACCTGTATTATTCAGAATTTATTTAAATTATTAAAAAAATCTCTTTAAAGAACCATATAAAATAATTAACTTAATTATATAAATTCACATACTTATACATTAAAAACAATTTGAAGAAAGCACTAAATGCAAAAAATACTTGTATTATACAAAATTTATTTAAATTATTGAAAAAATCTTTTTAAAGAACCGTATAAAATAATCAACTTAATTATATAAATTTACACGCTTAAACGTTAAAAACAATATAAAGAAGCTACTAAATGCATATAAAATACTTTGAGGCACCCTGGATTAATTGCATATAAAGATAATATTCAATAAAATATTCAATAAAATTTGCACCATTAAATTATTAAGAATAGCCTTATAATTGAAAAACAATTTTTAAAAAGTCCTATAAAATTTTAGAGCGGTAGAAAAACTAATGGAAACTATGATCCGCGTATATTTAACTAAAAATACCTGTATTATTGAGAATTTATTGATAAAACCTTATAAAATAATCAATTTAATAATATAAATTTACGAACTTAAGCATTAAAAACAATTTAAAGAAAACACTAAATGCATATAAAATACTTGAAACATATCCTGGATTAATTGTATATAAAAATAATATTCAATAAAATATTAATAAAATTTACGCCATTAAATTATTAAAAATAGTCTAATTGAAAAAACAATTTTTAAAAAGTCCTATGAAATTTTAGAGTGGTAGAAAAACTAATGAAAAATATTGCAAGTTAATATTATATAAATTAGGGTTTCTAAATACCTTATAGTAAACACAAACAAGCACTAAAAACGATGTTGACTGTTTAAAGACACTGGTTATAATAAAATTAAATATGCCGATCTACGTATATATAGATACACATCTGTTTTTTCCCGCGCATACATATATATACATATATACGTATGCGACCAGAGGTAATTTAGCGCTGTAAAATTCCTTTCTCACGGTGGTCCGGCTACAATAGGCCCTTTTTCCCACACACACACACACACACATATATATATATATATGTATATGTATGTATGTGAACGGAGATAATTAGCAGCGGCCGCATTCCATTCTCACGGGTGACTGTGTGTTCTAAAGCATCTGTTTAATTTTTAGCGTCGCATACCTGCATCCAATGAGGGTTTCGAGTCCGGGAATTTCGTCTTTCTACCTGTACAGATAGAACTGTCTTTATATAAAATTCGTATATATTAACTATGATTTTAGTTTTAAAATAAAAAATAATAAGAAGGTTAAAATAATTCGTTATTTTGTAGATAGTTGCATAGAGCTAAAACATTATTTTGCATGCATATACATTCTCCATTAGTTTTATTATTATGATAAAAACAATGATTGACATTTTTAATAAGCTTTGGTACATCATTAAAATATTCCAGTAAATTAAATGCTAATGATGTAAAAATACCTAAAAATATTTCGTAAAACAAGAGTATTTTAGTTAAATATACGGAGATCCATATGAAAAACTACGAGAGTTATATTAATGTTAAATATTAAATAATTTAATTAAATGAAAACACATCGTTTCACAAAAATTATGTTTTATTAAACACAAGATGTACATTTCATTTACCATAACAGTACATTATAAACCTTTCTTAATATTGATGATACAGGATCAGTTAAATTAGTATGTTTGTTAAGAAATTGGAGGAGCATTTGATAGTATTTTCTTCATAAAAGTAGTATGTATTATAATATAAGATAGTGTTATAAACTATACAATAAATATTATTCAGTATTGGAATACACAATGAATAACACAAATTTGAGTAGAGAAAGATAAATATTTCTAATTGCACATGTGTGAATTTGAATTTATCGGGAATATACAGAGTAATTATTTACATCTGATGGTGAAACATGGTCGCGTATTTTATATCATTCAGTAATTTAATTTGCTCTATAGCTAGACAATGAGGTGGATGCTAAGCATTAATTTGTACACACGTAATGTTATGATCGTCAGTGTAACATATATATTCAAGTCTAACACAAACTTTTTGATTTATTGAAACCCCAATAGAAATTATCACTATTTCCAGAAGAATAGTCATGTACCTGTACATATTCAAAGCCGCTGAAGTATGAGTACATTAACAGCTGTATACGCGTGTCTTTATCATCCACTTTAATGTGTTACTGTAATTCCAGTTACTTTTTTATTTATACGTACATATATTGTGAATTATTACACTAATTATAAATCAAAATTAATTATAGATAGACAAACATTATACAGGTATATTGCAAACATGTAATGATAAGATAATCAGAGTGATATATACATACGTGTAAAGAAATTTATAATTTATTCAATCTCTTATTAAAAGAGTTATTAATATTTTTCAAATGAATACCTGACAGTGGTGGAAAACTGTTGAAATTTGGATAGATTAATAGTTACATATGCGAGCTTCAGAATAGCTTCTGAACATGTTGGGTTGTAATTTGGTATACAATAAAAGGCAGCGGGGAACTGAACCGCCTCCCAAAAAAAGTATTTAATATTAAAATCGTCGATTCCCCATCACAGAAAAATAGTGTATCATACAAGGGAAAAAAGTATTAGATTTTAATATTAAATACTTTTTTTGGGAGGCGGTTCAGTTCCCCGCTGCCTTTTATTGTATACCAAATTACAACCCAACATGTTCAGAAGCTATTCTGAAGCTCGCATATGTAACTATTAATCTATCCAAATTTCAACAGTTTTCCACCACTGTCAGGTATTCATTTGAAAAATATTAATAACTCTTTTAATAAGAGATTGAATAAATTATAAATTTCTTTACACGTATGTATATATCACTCTGATTATCTTATCATTACATGTTTGCAATATACCTGTATAATGTTTGTCTATCTATAATTAATTTTGATTTATAATTAGTGTAATAATTCACAATATATGTACGTATAAATAAAAAAGTAACTGGAATTACAGTAACACATTAAAGTGGATGATAAAGACACGCGTATACAGCTGTTAATGTACTCATACTTCAGCGGCTTTGAATATGTACAGGTACATGACTATTCTTCTGGAAATAGTGATAATTTCTATTGGGGTTTCAATAAATCAAAAAGTTTGTGTTAGACTTGAATATATATGTTACACTGACGATCATAACATTACGTGTGTACAAATTAATGCTTAGCATCCACCTCATTGTCTAGCTATAGAGCAAATTAAATTACTGAATGATATAAAATACGCGACCATGTTTCACCATCAGATGTAAATAATTACTCTGTATATTCCCGATAAATTCAAATTCACACATGTGCAATTAGAAATATTTATCTTTCTCTACTCAAATTTGTGTTATTCATTGTGTATTCCAATACTGAATAATATTTATTGTATAGTTTATAACACTATCTTATATTATAATACATACTACTTTTATGAAGAAAATACTATCAAATGCTCCTCCAATTTCTTAACAAACATACTAATTTAACTGATCCTGTATCATCAATATTAAAAAAGGTTTATAATGTACTGTTATGGTAAATGAAATGTACATCTTGTGTTTAATAAAACATAATTTTTGTGAAACGATGTGTTTTCATTTAATTAAATTATTTAATATTTAACATTAATATAACTCTCGTAGTTTTTCATATGGATCTCCGTATATTTAACTAAAATACTCTTGTTTTACGAAATATTTTTAGGTATTTTTACATCATTAGCATTTAATTTACTGGAATATTTTAATGATGTACCAAAGCTTATTAAAAATGTCAATCATTGTTTTTATCATAATAATAAAACTAATGGAGAATGTATATGCATGCAAAATAATTTTTAGCTCTATGCAACTATCTACAAAATAACGAATTATTTTAACCTTCTTATTATTTTTTATTTTAAAACTAAAATCATAGTTAATATATACGAATTTTATATAAAGACAGATCTATCTGTACAGGTAGAAAGACGAAATTCCCGGACTCGAAACCCTCATTGGATGCAGGTATGCGACGCTAAAAATTAAAGAGATGCTTTAGAACACACAGTCACCCGTGAGAATGGAATGCGGCCGCTGCTAATTATCTCCGTTCACATACATACATATACATATATATATATATATGTGTGTGTGTGTGTGTGTGGAAAAAAGGGCCTATTGTAGCCGGATCACCGTGAGAAAGGAATTTTACAGCGCTAAATTACCTCTGGTCGCATACGTATATATGTATATATATGTATGCGCGGGAAAAAACAGATGTGTATCTATATATACGTAGATCGGCATATTTAATTTTATTATAACCAGTGTCTTTAAACAGTCAACATCGTTTTTAGTGCTTGTTTGTGTTTACTATAAGGTATTTAGAAACCCTAATTTATATAATATTAACTTGCAATATTTTTCATTAGTTTTTCTACCACTCTAAAATTTCATAGGACTTTTTAAAAATTGTTTTTTCAATTAGACTATTTTTAATAATTTAATGGCGTAAATTTTATTAATATTTTATTGAATATTATTTTTATATACAATTAATCCAGGATATGTTTCAAGTATTTTATATGCATTTAGTGTTTTCTTTAAATTGTTTTTAATGCTTAAGTTCGTAAATTTATATTATTAAATTGATTATTTTATAAGGTTTTATCAATAAATTCTCAATAATACAGGTATTTTTAGTTAAATATACGCGGATCATAGTTTCCATTAGTTTTTCTACCGCTCTAAAATTTTATAGGACTTTTTAAAAATTGTTTTTCAATTATAAGGCTATTCTTAATAATTTAATGGTGCAAATTTTATTGAATATTTTATTGAATATTATCTTTATATACAATTAATCCAGGGTGCCTCAAAGTATTTTATATGCATTTAGTAGCTTCTTTATATTGTTTTTAACGTTTAAGCGTGTAAATTTATATAATTAAGTTGATTATTTTATACGGTTCTTTAAAAAGATTTTTTCAATAATTTAAATAAATTTTGTATAATACAAGTATTTTTTGCATTTAGTGCTTTCTTTAAATTGTTTTTAATGTATAAGTATGTGAATTTATATAATTAAGTTAATTATTTTATATGGTTCTTTAAAGAGATTTTTTTAATAATTTAAATAAATTCTGAATAATACAGGTATTTTTTAGTTAAATATACGCGGATCAGTCAAATAAATTAGCAATTTCGATATATTAAAAATTAGGTTTCAATAGCTTTTTATTCTCTTAAATTTATTATATTAATTATTTTTAATTTGTTTTTCATAGAATGAATTACATCATTTGCGGAAAATCCTTCACTCGGCGTGATAACATGAAGCGACATGTGAATACCCTCCACCGCAATTTTGTTTGCGGTATTTGTAGGGAGGGTGTGGATACATGTGAGCATGTTGCCGGACCGCCTAAGAAGAGGGTTAAAGTAGATGTTGCACCACCCACAAGTTCTAATGGACCTGTGGATGCTTTCTAAAGATAGATCATTAGTTTATATTAAATGTATGAAGAAAAAAACTTTACTACATATTGAAGGCCTGGTGTCCGTTTAGGCTTAGTCATGAGTCTATCTAATCATATAATCTTGTAACAAAATTTCTGGTGATATAAGCAGTGTATAAAATTCAATCTTCATTTAATGTAGTGCATATATAAATTTTGTATTCATTTAATGTGAGACTGCTAAATTATTTATTAAGAGTGTAGAGTGATATTAATATTCACGAATTTGATGTATCAACTTTTTGAATGGTTGGTTGAGCTGAAAATCATAATTTTTTAGTGTCTCTGAGGTGGTTTTATGAAGCATCTAAATTTCAGATTAAAAGCTAATCGCGAGGCTTATTTCTTGTAATGATAGTACAAAAACATGAACTGTAAAAAGATAGCATATATTTTATCCGTTGTGAGACTTAGTATGTTTTCTTTCTCGCCCTTTTTTAAATATTATAAGAAAGTTAACTAAATCAATTTAAGAATTTATGTTATTCAAAAATTGAGATTAAACAAGGAAATCTGTTGTAAATGGGGAAATTAATAATAATTTTTTGCCCTTAAATATTGATAAATAGTGGGCTATCTGTTGTAAATGGAAATAAATAATACTTTTTGTCTTAAATAGTAGGCTTACCAAACATGATTTTTCAAATGTTTTAAGTGCTACTATTTCTTAGTCGATCGAATGCTGCTTTTACTCTACAAATATATACAAAAAGAATGGTTTCACCTATCCGGCTATATAAACAAACAAAATATGCGTATTTGGTCTTCGGAGAATCCTCATGAGTTTATTCAATCGCCTCTCCATCCGCGGAAAATTGGTGTTTGGCTAGCGGTTTCTAGAAGGCGTATATTTGGACCTGTGTTTTTTGAAGGATCGATAAATGCTGAGAGATATCGAAATAATTTACTTGAACCGTTTTTACAAAATCTTCATGATGACGAACTTTTACATGGGTATTTCCAACAGGACAATGCAACAGCTCACAAAACATGGGAAAGTATGGCTCGAATTCGGTTAGAACGTTAATGCTGTCTTTATATTAGTTTTTTTGTTTCGTTCTTTTATGATGTATAAACATTGTTATTTTTTAAATGTATAGGAAGTGGTATTTGCTATGTGTACAATGTGTTTCAAAATTAGTTTTTATTAGGCATAAACTATGTTTTTGTGTAAAAACCTCTAAATTTCATATTAAAAGCAGCTCGTCAATCATATTTCTTCTAATGGTAGTACAACCCACGAATTGTAAAAGATAGACTCATTTTATGAATTTATGTTAATTCAAATTGATATTAAGCAGGGGTATCTGTAGATGGAAAATTAATAATAATTTTTTGTCTTAAATATTGATATATAGTGGGCTTACCAAACATGATTTTTCAAATGTTTTAAGTGTATTGCATGGATTTTTATGTAATTTCAATATTAAATAATTGAGAGCGAGTATTTATTATTTTCCTCCATAATTTAATATGACCTCAATTCTTTTTGGTTATAGCGTTAATGCGGCCTTTATACTAGTTTTTGCGTCCATAATTTAATATGACTTCAATTCTTTTTGGTTATAGCGTTAATGCGGTCTTTATACTAGTTTTTGCGTGCCGTTTGGTGTGTGTATACTACTGTTGTTCCGTGCGTAAAATTTAATGTAAAACATATTTTTTGTAATGATATAATATAAAAACTATTTGTAAATACAATGTCATCCAAATAAAATAGAATTCCATGTTTTAAAATGTATTTATAATCATGTTTCGAGATACATTTCACCATTTTTTTTTCTCAAATTATAAAATGCTTTTAAGAGAAATGTAATACATTCGCTGCTGTACAAAACATAAACTGTAAAAAGAGAGATAGAAGCATTTTTAGAACAAGTATATATTTAATATTTTTGCAAATCTTTTGGTTATAACGTTAATGCTGCCTTTATATTGGTTTTTTGTTTGGTTCTTTTATGATATATAAAAATTGCTATTTTTTAAAATGTATAGGAAGTGGTATTTGCTATGTGGACAATGTGTTTCAAAATTAGTTTTTATTAGGCATAAACTATGTTTTTGCATAAAAACCTCTAAATTTCATATTAAAAGCTGTACCTCAGGCATATTTCTTCTAATGATGGTACTAAACATGAAGTGTAAAAAGATAGTACATATTTTATCTGTTGTGGGACTTAGTATGTTTTCTTTTTCAACCTTTTTTTAAATATTATAAGAAAGTTAACTAAATCAATTTAAGAATTTATGTTATTTAAAATTGAGATTAAACTGGGGTATCTCTAAAATGGAAATATTTAATGTTATGTCTATTTTCATATGTATAGTGTTTTGTCAAAAAAGTTTTGATTGCTGAAAAAAGTGGGTAATAAAAATTTTTGATAGAGCATGTATCTCACCTCTATCGTTTTACTGCATTGTTATATTGCACTATATGGGTCATCTCGAGAACATTCCTTGCCTTTGCATTTGATTGTTTTGTTTAAATTTTGATATTTGTGAAATTGAAAGTATGGTTGAGGTTTGTTTGATGTGTGTAGTTGTTTTATTTTTAATAAATTGTTTTCTTAAAAATATGGGCTCATTATTTTACTTTTCTAAAAGTCTTACTTTTGAAATGTCCTGTATATTCATGTTTGGTTGCTATGTTATCCAGTACCATACTATATATTTATTTTATGATTTTGACAAAGTATGCAGATCTTAGATGTAAATCCGCGGTGGTGGCGTTTGAAAGTATGTTGTGTTGGGGTTTGACCTAGATGTATCTTCCTAAGTTGGTCTGGTGTTGTGGCGTTTGAAACTATGTTGGGTGGTTGTGGTGGTGGTTGTTGTTGTGATGCGTGATATGGAGTTGGGTATTTTCTAGAAGTTGAGTTTATATTTTGATCGATCATATTGATAGTCGGCCATTTCGCCTGACGTCACCTTAGTTTATTAGATTTTTGGCGGCCATCTTGGATTCGCTATCTTACTTTTCTAAAAATCCCTACCTTTGAAATGTTCTGTATATTAATATTTGGTTGCTATGTTATCCAGATGGATGGATGGATTGATGGATGGATGGATGTATGGATGGATGGATGGATGGATTGATTGTTGGATGGATGGATGGATGGATGTATGGATGTATGGATGGATTGATGGATGGTTGGATGGCTTTTTGAGAAAAGAGGGATTTGATAGTGGTTTGAATGTGTGGATGGATGTATGGATGTATGGATGGATTGATGGATGGTTGGATGGCTTTTTGAGAAAAGAGGGATTTGATAGTGGTTTGAATGTGTGGTTTTTATATAGGGGTTTCAGAACCGCTTCATGATCCGGTTGTGAGCTGATTCTAGCGATGGTTTTGAAATGATGTTTCATAGGAGTTTGAGTGCATGGTTTTGATAGATTGGATGCCTGACGTCACCTTAGTTTATTAGATTTTTGGCGGCCATCTTGGATTCGCCATCTTGCTTTTCTAAAAATCCCTACCTTTGAAACGTCCTGTATATTCATACTTGGTTGCTATCTCGTCCAGATGGATTAATGGATGGTTGGATGGATGGATGGTTGGATGGATGGATGGATGGATGGATGTATGGATGGATGGATGGATGGATTGATTGTTGGATGGATGGATGGATGGATGTATGGATGGATTGATGGATGGTTGGATGGCTTTTTGAGAAAAGAGGGATTTGATAGTGGTTTGAATGTGTGGTTTTTATATAGGGGTTTCAGAACCGCTTCATGATTCGGTTGTGAGCTGATTCTAGCGATGGTTTTGAAATGATGTTTCATAGGAGTTTGAGTGCATGGTTTTGATAGATTGGATGCCTGACGTCACCTTAGTTTATTAGATTTTTGGCGGCCATCTTGGATTCGCCATCTTGCTTTTCTAAAAATCCCTACCTTTGAAACGTCCTGTATATTCATACTTGGTTGCTATCTCGTCCAGATGGATGGATGGATTAATGGATGGTTGGATGGATGGTTGGATGGATGTATGGATGGATGGATGGATGGATGGATTGATGGTTGGATGGATGGATGTATGGATGGATGGATGGATTGATGGATGGTTGGATGGCTTTTTGAGAAAAGAGGGATTTGATAGTGGTTTGAATGTGTGGTTTTAATATAGGGGTTTCAGAACCGCTTCATGACGTGAGCTGATTCTAGCGATGGTTTTGAGATGATGTTTCATAGGAGTTCGAGTGCATGGTTTTGATAGATTGGATGCTTGACGTGACATTAGTTTATTAGATTTTTGGCGGCCATCTTGGATTCGCCTTCTTGCTATTCTACCCTACCTTTGAAACGTCCTGTATATTCATACTTGGTTGCTATCTCGTCCAGTAGCATACTGTATATTTATTTTATAATTTTGAAATGGTATGCCGATCTTAGATATAAAGTTTATATTTTTATCGACCATCTTGAGGGTATGAAACTTGGTCATATTGTTAATTAATAATAATAAATACATTGTTTTTTCTTAAAAATATTGTTTGTTTTATTTTATTTTATAAGTAAGATATGTATTTCAAGCGTGCGGCTATCACAGAAGCAGACAGCCGTTGCGGTTTCCGCTGGAAACATGTTTAGACCTGTTTGAAGTACATTGAGAAGCGCGATAGCAAGCCGGGTAATTTATTCAGGAATTCTCTAGAAACAAAGACCATCTTGATGGTCAGCCATTTTGTCTGACGTCACCTTAGTTTGGCTAGTGACCGTGAGAGGATGCTGCATTATGGTAATCATGAGAGATGCCATTTCTTGGTTAGTGGCTGTGAGAGGGCGTCACATTGGGTTGGTAATGATGAAATCTGCCATTTCTTAGTTTGGTTAGTGGCCGTCAGAGGGCGCCACATTGGGTTGGTAATGATGAAATCTGCCATTTCTTAGTTTGGTTAGTGGCCGTCAGAGGGCGCCACATTGGGTTGGTAATGATGAAATCTGCAATTTTTAGTTGGGTTGGTAATGATGAAATCTGCAATTTTTAGTTGGGTTGGTAATGATGAAATCTGCAATTTTTAGTTGGGTTGGTAATGATGAAATCTGCAATTTTTAGTTGGGTTGGCGACCGCGAGGGGGCGCCACATCAGTTGGGTTGGCAGAGGGCGCCACTAGGGCGAGGGGGGTGAGGGGGAGATGGGTGAGAGGGGGAGGAGGCTCCAGAATCGGCGTAAGTACCCTACTAACGCTCATACGTATAAGAAAGTCTTGTGGTGGCCACACCTCATTTTCTTTTACTAATGAAAATGCATCATATTTTCGCAGCTTTTGCAATTTCATTGTTGCCAGCATTGCTCTATAATTTGGTGTACAGTATATGATTAATGCGTCCATTTTTAATTTCCATGTATGAATCCGCTTTGTTAGTCTCCTCTTTGTTTTTGTGTATATACTTTATTCCATTGTGGTAATATAGGCGTCATTTCTAGCTGTATAAGTATACGTGAAAAAAAATTCTAAACAATACAAAAGTTCTCAAAATGGTAGCTCTTTTACTCTTATCAAAAAACAGTTTTTTGCAGATATCCCTCAAATGATGCATTTCGCACAGAACAACTTTTTTTTTATTTAGCAACACATGTATAGTGTTTGCCTTTTGTGACTTTCCTTTACACAAACATGAATATGCGAAGAAGTGCAAACATTTTTCATTAAATACAGAAGACGAAATAACTTTTTTCCTGTAGTGTTGCTCAGTATAACAAGTCATTTCTACATATTGCTGTGAAGGTGTATTTGATCTAAAATGAAAACGTAAAAGTGAACTGTCATCAATGACAATCGTTCTAAAGGTGTACATAGTGAATATTTAGCCTAATGCAAATATTCATAAGCATGTTTTACAATGTGTGGTTTAGACAAATTATTTTTCTTTTAAGTTTCCATATTATAATCTGCATAAACTTTACTTCTTCAGCTCAGAGACAAAACTTTCTTTCTGTTAGCTATTTTTATATTCTTATGTTTGATGTAGGATAGGTGTTTAATAAAAGAATGGAATAAAGTCAATACACATATTTATTTAATAACTAGTGATCGCCAAGTGGTCGAAATTCCTTAAATTTTTAAGTTTGAACGTTATTGAGGTTCTTTTGTCAAGGAATATTAAAAGGGGTTCAAAGTTTTTTCTTCACGTATTAATCTTATTAATTTATTTAATGTATTTGTAACACATATTATACATAATATTTATCTTTCTGCACTCCTTCTCCATATTAACTTACCAAATTTATATACATATTCATCACATCTGTTTTTATGTAACTTTTGTAATATAGGTAATGTTGTATAGTGAAATAAATAAATGTATACATACAATAAATACATTAACTCATGTTTTATATGAAATAGAAACCGTCAATAGTTTCTACATAAAATTATAATGTTCTATGAAAATGTTGTCTAAGCATTTGCACTTCTAAGACAATGTGTAATGTTTAACACTATAATATAAAAATAATAGTATAACATTAAATTCTACAAATATTTTAAAAGATTTAAAAATGAAGATATTATAAATTTACCCACAATTAATGATAATAATAAAATTGTACCAATTTATACAAGCAGCAGTGTTTGTTTACTTATTGAGCTTCTTGTACAGGGTGTTTCATCGGTTGGGGTATCGCGAATTAAAGTGCCTAAATATAAAAATATCGACTTCAAATTTTAACCACTTATAGAGCTTTTAAACCGCTACCAGCAGGTTAGGTTGTTTTTGATAATATTATTTTAATTAATGCGTAAATTAAAAAAAAACGTATTATCAAAAATTAAAAGTGCTCAAAAAATGTTCAAATTTGAATGGTGATACGTGGAAATATCACCCATATTAACTTCACAATCAGAATTTTTATAAACGAAACCGTTTGTCAAATAAAGTCAATATTAAATAATGTCGTTTTTCTTACGACAGATTTATGGTACTTAACTTTCTAATTGTGCTGTCCGCAAACAGGTAGTCCTTTTAAATTTATGACGGATAATAAATAAAAATTTATTATAAACTCAACACACAACACTGTAATAAAAAACCCATAAATTCTTCAACGTCCGCAAACAGGTAGTCCTTTTAAATTTATGACGGATAATAAATAAAAATTTATTATAAACTCAACACACAACACTGTAATAAAAAACCCATAAATTCTTCAACGTCTTGCCTTTAATTTTGAAATTATTGTAAAATATTCAATAATTGATTAAGTTTTAATTTTTTTTTCAATTGCATAGTTGATTTTATAGACATATCTTTTTAACACCTGAATTTCAATAAAATCTGAGTACTTTTGATTTTTTGAACGAAGGTTTTTTTTTATTTACGCATTAAATAAAATAATATTATCAAAAACAACCTAACCTACTGGTAGCGGTTTAAAAGTTCTATAAGTGGTTAAAATTTGAAGTCGACATTTTTATATTTAGGCACTTTAATTCGCGATACCCCAACCGATGAAACACCCTGTACAATTCATTAAATTTCTACACATGTCCAAATTGTGAAGTTTATAGCAATATGTGTTTAGTTCTTCAAATTTATAAAATGCTGATTAAATTAAACTAAGTTAAAAAAATATGATTAATTAGTTATTATACAGGGTGTCATTTTGAAAACGTACCACCCTCTATATTTCGGCCCCTATAGAAATTCCAAAAATATGCAAAAACACGTCAAACTTATTTTTAAGGGGGACATTTTGTAGGCTGTTTTCAATTAAATTACATCAACCCTCTAGCGGGGGTGGACATAACCTCTAAAAATTTAAATGGAAATGGGGGTTGAGTGATACCTCATTTTAAAGGTCGTTTAACCCGCTTTTCAAAAATGCTAATTTCTTGTCCTTTATTTTTAATACTTTTGAAGAAATCAAGTCAAACCATGAACATACAAGTATCAAGTGTTTTGCAATAAAACATTAAAAAACTAATAAAAAGTAACTTATTTTATAAAATTTTAAATGCTAAATTCTTGCCTTTTATAATAAATAAATAATGGACAACATTTCGAAAATTTTATAAAATAAGTTACTTTTTATTAGTTTTTTAATGTTTTATTGCAAAACACTTGATACTTGTATGTTCATGGTTTGACTTGATTTCTTCAAAAGTATTAAAAATAAAGGACAAGAAATTAGCATTTTTGAAAAGCGGGTTAAACGACCTTTAAAATGAGGTATCACTCAACCCCCATTTCCATTTAAATTTTTAGAGGTTATGTCCACCCCCGCTAGAGGGTTGATGTAATTTAATTGAAAACCAGCCTACAAAATGTCCCCCTTAAAAATAAGTTTGACGTGTTTTTGCATATTTTTGGAATTTCTATAGGGGCCGAAATATAGAGGGTGGTACGTTTTCAAAATGACACCCTGTATATTAGGCTACGTATCTTTATTAACTATAAATTTATATTACATATGACAGGATATAATACATATTATAATAATAAATAAGACCCAAAGGTACCATCAACAGATTTGCCGATTCAGGAAAATAAGCTAATTCGTCCCTGGTCTATTCAGCATACTACGTTACCCGTAATTAATTGCCTTGCTTTGAATACGAAACAAAAATATTCTCTTTGATGTGACTATTCGCTCGCTTTCAAGTGACGTGCATGTATATAGGTATACGAATGCGACGAAGATAGACAGTTTTCAGTATTGCGATAAGGTAATTATTTGCTACCACTGTACATTTAATTTGTTTCTTTTATATAAGGTAGGTATAAACTGTCCTTTTTATTATTAACATCAAACAAAACCTTCTCATTTCGTTTCACCATAGATGATATATTGTAATGAAACTACGGAAAAAATATCTGACAATGGAAAAGGGACAATTAACATCTGTTTATAAGAAATTTTAAACTTCAGGAGAAATAGCAAACTTTACCTTCCATCGTAAATCGTTTCTTTGGAGTAAATGATAAAAAGTGAAATAGGTATGTCTTTTGGTTTTCGAATTATTCGCAAAAGTTCGATTTTGTTAATTTTGGTTTTTTAGTTTTATCTACCTTATTTAGCAAAATAGCGGAAAATAATTTCTTTTTCTTGAGGCACTTTTGTGAAGGAATGTTCTTTATAAGGTTCTTTTTCCAATTTGAATATTTATTATAAATATGTAGTTTTATATTCTTTTTGAATTATCTGATGTTTGTATCTAATATTTTAAGATAGTCAAAATTTTAATTATTTTTATTGAAGTTCATAAAAACTGTATGACAAGTAACATATTACGATTACAATCCTCTCTTTAGTTAAAGTCAACTATGATTTTCATGCACCGATACAACTTCATAACTCGACTTTCGAAACATTTATAAAAGAAAACAAGCCATTATACTCTTATCGCAAAAAATCCTCAAGAACATAAAGCAGTAGTTCCCAAAGTGGTCCAGGTGAACCCCCGGGGTTCCTTGGGGGACCACACGGGAGTCCACGTAGACGTGAAAAGAAAACAGGGGTTCACAAGTTGTAAGTGGGGGTCCACGAAAAATTTACTGGTTTTCATAATAAAGAACAAAAATTATGGCTTGGATTTACCTATCAACGTAGGCAGGTAGCATCATTCACTAGGTAGGTACTCAAAAATATTCGAGACTCAGTTCAAACACAGAATTGAATAGAACAATAGATAATAGTACAAGTGTACACCACATGTCGAGACTTGCAAAGTGCCACCCGTGCGCCCGCTCGTCAGAGATGCTTGGTTAGACCTGCAAAAGGATGAAATGCGACTTGCGCTGTGCTTGCAATCTACACTCAATTATTTTAAAAGAGCGGTGTTTCCGCG
Organism: Amphimallon solstitiale; assembly: GCA_963170755.1. Lineage (NCBI taxonomy): Eukaryota > Metazoa > Arthropoda > Insecta > Coleoptera > Scarabaeidae > Amphimallon > Amphimallon solstitiale. The sequence continues at coordinate 27,805,255 of OY720678.1, forward strand.
GGCATTTTGTTTTTTTTTTATTGCAATAATTCTATTCTGTTGTGTAATAGCCCATATTCTGGTAAAATCGCCTCAAAAACTAACATTTTTTTACAGGTCACAACTGATATGGAAAATGGCTGAATCTAAGAAGAAATGTCGACAGTACAGTGTTGATTATTTGAAATTTGGTTTTCTTCCTACAACGGCAGACAAACGATTGCCCATGTGTCTTTTATGCAACAAAGTTCTGAGCAATGACTCTATGAAACCATCGAAGCTCGAAGACCATCTAAGAAGGTGTCATCCTGAAAAAATAGGTAAAGATCTGAAATACTTTCAAACATTGAAGGAAAGATATGAAAAGAGACCTACCGTAAATAGTATGCTTGCTTCAACGTCTCAAAGTAACGACGATGGCTTGCGTGCATCTTACAATATTTCGTCGCTTATATAGCGAAATCTGGAAAACCGCACACCATCGGAGAAGAGTTAATTTTACCCGCTATTGAAGAGGTTTTAAAAACTGTTCTGCACAAACCTCCATTTGACGTACTCAAAAGAATTCCTTTAAGTAACAACACTGTACAATGACGTATTGATGAAATGAGCTCTGATATAGAAAGCTTCTTGTAATTATCTGCAAACCACTCATTTTTCTATTCAATTGAACGAGTCTACTTTGCCTGGTAATGAAGCATTATTATTGGCATATGTTCGATTTGTTATGGACGAAGAAATCCATGAAGAGCTGCTATTCGCAAAAACTTTGAAGTCGGACCCTAAAGGCGAATCGATATTTAACGTCCTGAGTGATTTTTTTACAGAAAAATCTATTCCATTTACAAACATTATTTCGGTGGCAGCAGTGGGGCTCCTGCCATGTTCGGGCGATATCGTGGGTTTATAAGCCATCTTAAGAGAATAATACCAGGACTAATTGCAATTCACTGTGTCAGCCACCGACAACACCTTGTAGCGAAAAATTTGAGTGATAGATTGCACCAATCGCTTCAATTTGTGATTAACGCAGTTAATAAAATAAGAAGCAATGCTTTGAATACCCGTTTATTTGCACTATTGTGCGATGAAAATGACTGCTCTTACATACTGAAGTACGCTGGTTGTCGAAAGATGCATGCTTATCGAGATTTTACTCACTTTTCGAATCAGTGATAGAGTGTCTGGAAACTAAAGCACCAGATTTAAAATAAAATCTGATGAAATATAAAGCGGACATTGCGTACTTAAGAGATTTGTTCATAAAATTCAATGACGTTAACTTGCAGTTACAAGGGGATAGACAGCCTTAATTTAATAAAAACAAAGGGTGTAATTTCGGCTTTTCTTGGTAAATTGAAATTAATGAAGCAAAATATTAGTCGGCGCGAAGTCTCCCAGTTTTCGCACTTGTCATAGATAGAATAGAATGTCTTGATGAGGATATTCAGACATACGCTCAACATTTAAATACGCTGCATGATGACTTCAAAAATAGATTTGAAGATATTCTGACGATGAAAATACCACCATAGATCATAACCCCATTTGATGAAACTGAAGAGGCGAATGTGGTATTACAAGAGGAGCTACTTGAGCTCAGCACCAACGAGGAACTGAAGGTGAAATTTAAAAAAGGCTATCAAACATTTTGGCTGCAGGCAGAAATCCCCGAAAAATATCCTGGGCTGTGGGAAATTGCGAGAAATTTTTTTATAGCGTTTCCCTCGTCATATCTTGTCGAAAGAAGTTTTAGTGTCGTTACCAACCTGTTAACAAAAAAAGGAGGGGATTGAACATCACAGAACGCGGAGATTTGAGATTACATCTTACAAAACTGAAGCCAAATATTGATAATTTGCTGTCAATTCATCAAGTAGATTCGTCTCATTAAAAGTATGACTGTTTTTTATTGTTGATTTACATTTCAGAGTTCATTGTTGATTTTTTGTCAATTGTTGATTGTTTGTAATAATAAATGTTTATAATTTTGTATAACCACAAGTATTATTTTAATAAATAGGACACAAGAAAATGTGCTTCTTTTTTTTCTTCTTAACACCCCCAATTTAGGGTGATATTTTTTAGGAGTTTTGGGAATACAGTAGAAATGTAGCAGCAGGGGGTCTACCGAAAATAGTAAAATTTTGAAAGTGGTCCACAAGAAAAAAAGTTTGCGAACCTCTGACATAAAGTTACAACTCAGCTAACTCTCGAAAGCAATTCTGATATATTTAGTGTATCAAAAGGTGAGAGAAATTTTTAAATTACTATTATTAATAACAACTAAGTATAACAGGTTAAAATCACCTTCTGAGATGCCATACGCCAGTGAATGACAAAAGAACCGGACATTATAATGGACATTTAAAGGTATACTTCAGGGGTGTAAAACTCGCGGCCCGCGGGCCGCATGCGGCCCACAACGAACATTTTTGCGGCCCGGCCAATATATCGGCACACGATATATATAATAAAATAACAAACCGATGCAGAAAAAAATAAGATAGATAGAATTCGCTAAACGTTATTTTAATTATACTCTTTTTTGCTATTATTAAACAAAATGCGTACATTCATTTTGAATATACCACAATTAGGTAAATACGTTATCTAAGTATAAATAATATCTAAAATATATCAAAAGTTAGGTTACTGCCTGTTGAACGTGCCGAGATGGTGGGGGCGCCACGGTAGGCGTTGCCATAGAAACGCGCGGCGAAAGAAAAAAAGAGACAGTCTAGTTTTTTTTTGTTGCTGTTGATTACTATTCGGAACATTCATGGAAGTCGTGTGCAGGTGGTATTCGAAGAAGAGGTGAGTGCAAATTTCGCTATTATAACCATTATTCATTTAATCCGTAGTCAGAAAGATTCTGTATTCGTTAATTCAACCTACACTGCCTGTTTTCTACTTAAATGTTCAACTGTTAAATAATAAAACAGTAATTTATTGTTGAACAAAAAGCTGAAAATATAGATTATTAATAAGATGTCCTGGTAGTAAATAATTAACAGTATTTAGCCGGAAAACAACTGATTTGTGTAAAATTTAGTCAGAGTGCAATAATATGCAATAATTTGTAAAGAATTAAATCGCATGTGAATAAACTTTTGAACAAGATTGTACCAGGGATTCATCCCGCCTAAATTAGTTATTAGATCTTCCGTTATATAGCTGGGTCTCAGTTCTCTAACTACAGTCTTATACGGCGAATTGGTGCACGTAACGGAAAATAAGTTGTATAGTTTATATAGGATTATTGCTTAATTCATAGTACGATTATTGATTTGTGCAGTTATTCTCTCTCTAGTAAGTTAATGTTCAAGAAAAAAACATTGATATTTTATTAAAACATTTTATTTTTTTCTGTTAACAACTGTTTATTTATTTCAGCCCTTTGTATTCAATATGTCCATATCGAAGCCAAGTGGCAGTAAAACTAAACGAAAAATTGCTGATGAACATAGAATATTTCAAGTAAAATGGGAACTAGACTATTTTTGCTGTGAAGTAAAAGATAAAATAATCTGCTTAATATGTAAAAATGCTATTAATGTACCAAAGATATATAATATTAAACGTCATTACGAACAACATCAATTAAAATATGACAATTACGAAGGATTAATGAGGCAAGAAAAGTTGAAAGAGCTCAAGTTAGGTCTGAAAAAACAACAGTTAATAATTAGTAAAGTATTGCAAGAAAGTGAAGCGGCGGTACATGCAAGCTACGTCTTGTCCGAGTTGATAGCTAAACACTCGAAGCCTTTTACTGAAGGTGATTTCATCAAGGAATGCCTAATTAAAGCTGGAGAAATTGTTTGTCCTGGAAATGTGAAGGCTTTCCAAACAATTTCTTTGTCTCGAAATACAGTTGCGGAGAGAGTTACTGACTTGGCCGCCAATTTAAGTGATCAGATCAAAGCAAAATCATCTAGTTTCGAAAGTTTTTCCATTGCCTGTGACGAGAGCACGGACATTGGTGGCATAGCTCAATTGGCTGTGTTTCTTCGTTCTTGCGACACGGATTTTAACATTTTTGAGGAATTATTGGAACTAATACCGATGCCTGGTACTACTACAGGACAAGATATATTTAATTGTGTTTTTGCACTTCTGCAGAAATACAATCTACCTTTGTCAAAATTAAATTCTGTAGCTACAGATGGGTCTCCATCAATGACCGGAAAAAACAACGGTTTCGTAGCATTACTAAGAAAAAAACTAAGTGAAATTCACGATTCAAAAATTCATCATACGCATTGTATTATACATCAAGAAGTACTGTGCACGAAGGTAATAAACATGGAGAATGTTTTGTCATATATAAAAAAAGTTATAATTTTATAAGATCTCGAGGCTTAAATCAGCGTCAATTCAATGCTTTCTTAAGTGAGTTAGATAGTGCATATTCATGTTTGTCCTACTATACCGAGGTACGTTGGTTATCTTGCTCCAAGATTCTCAAACAATTCTGGGATTTGAAAGAAGAAGTATGTCAGTTTTTAAAAACTAAAAATCAAGACACAAGTTTGTTTTCCAATCCAATATGGTTGCAGGATTTATCTTTCATGGTTGATATAACCAAACACTTAACCGATTTAAATTTATCGTTACAAGGAAAAGATCTGATCATTACGAACATGTTTGACATAATTAAAGCATTCAAATGTAAGCTACTTCTTTGGGAAAAGCAACTTAAAAATGAAGATTTAACGCACTTTCCGACGTGCAACATGAACAAATCAACTTTAGATGATACTTCATCATATCAAAAATACGCAGAAAAAATTTCAAATCTTACAACTGAATTTGAAACAAGATTTAAAGATTTTGATTCTCTGGAAGACAAATTTTGTTTGTTTTCTTCGATTTTCTCAATAAATATACACTCAGTACCCAGCCATATGCAAATGGAGGTGATCGAGATTCAGTGCGACTCAAATTTGAAGGCAAAATTCATTGAAGTGGGTATTCCTGGATTTTACAAATATTTACCAGCCAGGTTTGAAAATACTCGAAAATTCGCATATAAAATAATTTCCATGTTTGGTAGTACTTATCGGTGCGAGCAGTTATTTTCAGTGTTGAAAGGTAATAAGTCTCCTGTTAGAAACCGTATTAATGACGCTCACCTTGGGTCAGTGTTAAAAGTCATCAGTGCGAACAAAATTTCTCCCGAAATAGGAAATATAGTAGCAGAGAAGAGATGTCAAGTGTCAGGACGTAAACATTAATTTTTCTTGTTCTTTTAATATGTTTATTATGATGTATTATTCAAAATAAACCTATGTTTATTTGAATATTGATTTTTTTGCGACACACCTAAAGTTAAACCTTGTTTGTTTGGCCCAAGTTAGTCCATGAGTTTGACACCCCTGGTGTACTTAATACTAGCATGTTCTTATCTCTAAGAGACAATGAGAATCTATTTACACGGAGATCGATATCCCTTTACCCAATGCTATTCAACAATTCTTCATATCTAACTGAGTAAAGGTAAAATAAAAAAGCCATTAATAATTTTAGAAGCACTACTCACTGTGTTTCTAAAATTATCAATGGTTTTCTTATGTCACCTTTACCTTCATCATAATAAAGAAAAACCAGTTCATTGTTTTAAGTAAGAAAATGTCAGACACTATAATTTAATTATTATTTCAAGAAATATAACATTTATTTGTTTTAAAGTTAGAGGGATGTTAATTCAGAAACAATATATTAGACTGAGATTGATTAAATATTTCAGCTATTCTTTTGTAGAATGATCAGTAACTGGCAGGTTTATGCCATTGTCAATAACGGCTACCCAGTATTTAAGGCAACGTATATTGCTATGATCTAAAAATAAGACGTATATTGTACATTTATTCTTTTGAAATTCTATTTATTATTCATTTATTTCCTGACTTTCAAACGTAAAACTTGTGGTTTTGCGTTTAATTACTATTACCAGTACATAAAGGTTGCATCAGGTTTATCGTATATTTCAGTTTCGGTGCTACACCGGATCTTTCAATTTTAGAGATTAGAGATATTTACCGTTCTTATTGGTATCCCTTTTCTAGTACCAACCAGTGGGCGGCTGCTTCTTCTTCTTCTTATTGTGCTGGTCAAGTCAGGCCTTGGGCCTTTTACTTTTAGTCTGAATTATATTATCTGAATGTGACTTGGAGGGTGATGAGCTCTTTCAGAGGAATCTGTTATTGTTGGGTGCCTAAGTTAGTGAGAGCCTAGGTCTTTTCATTGGCAGATATATGTCAGGATCGTACGACATTTCTGGCGTGAGCCTTATGTTTACGTTATTGTCTATGTTGTTGAAAAATTTTTCTGAGAGGTCTTCGATGTATTCTGATATAGTGGGTGTGTCTGTTTCTGCGTGCGTCTGGGTGTTTCTTACAAACCACGGAGCTTTTAGTGCCATCCTCAGGGAGACATTCTGGAAACTTTGGATGTTTTTGATGTGGGTCGGGGCGGCGTGCTTCCATATCTGTGCTCCGTATGTCAGCGCTGGTCTTAATATTTGTTTGTAAATTCTAAGTTTCAGCTTCGGGTGGAGGGTGCTTGCAGAGCCCAAGAGTGGCCAGAGGCTGCCCCTGCCCATTCTTGTCTTCTTTAGAGTGGTTCTTATGTGATATGAAAAGGTGAGCCTCCTATCCAGGTTGATCCCCAAGTATTTCACTTTTGGCTGCCAAGGAATTTCTGTGTGATTTATGTACACATTCCCTCGAAGTTGTTTTATTTTCCTTCTAAACATGATGGCTTGTGTTTTCTCTTCATTTATCTTAATGCGCCAAGTATGGCACCAGGCTATAAGCATGTCTATGGCTTTTTATAGTGTGGAGGTTGCTTTGGTAGGACTGATTGAGGATGTGAGGATGGCTGTGTCATCTGCGTATGTAGCTAGTAGGGTGTTTGGGGTTCTGGGGATATCGGATGTAAATATTGCATAGAGATGTGGGGATAGTGCGGAGCCTTGCGGGACTCCGGCGGTGAGGAGTCTGAGAGTGGAGGAGGAATTTTGGATCTTAACTGAACATGTTCTGTGGGATAAATAGGATTGGATGATCTTGACTAGATGAGTTGGGTAATTTCTTGAGTATAGTTTGTAGATAAGAGCCTGGTGCCATACCCCGTCGAAGGCCTTGGAGATGTCCAGAAATACTGCTGCCGTTGAATGGTTTTTGAAAAAAACCATCATGAATATGTTCCGTTACTCTCATTAGCTGGGTGATAGTGGAGTGTTGTTTCCTGAACCCGTGTTGTTCATCGGGAATTATTTGGTGGGCTTCTGAGTGGAGGATCAGCCTGGATAGGATCGCTTTCTCGGCGATTTTACTTGTAGCTGACAATAGACTGATGGGCCTGTAGTTGTTCGGAAGTCTGTGATCTTTCCCTGGGTTTGGTATCACAACTACTGTAGCGTGTTTCCAGCACTTTGGAAAGGTTTGTATTTTGAAAATTGTGTTGATTATATTGAGGAGGAACATTATTGCTTTGAAGGGCATATTCTTGATCATTTTGTTTGAAATCTTATCGGTTCCTGGGGCTTTTCTGGGCTTAAGTTCTTTGATTATTGAGTTTATTTGTTTTGGAGTGATGAAATCTGTAGTTGGAATGGTTGGTTCTTTGTTCTTTCTGTTTATTGATTTGTGGACATGGGCGATGTGCGCCATGTCTGTATTGGTCCAATTTGGAGTGCATTGTTTTTCAACGTGATCGGCTAGTGTTTCGGCCTTTTCACTGTCGGTGATACTGACGCCATCAGAATTTTTGAGTGGTGGGATGATTGTTCCGGTTCCTCTTAGGGCTTTTGCGAGTTTCCACATACCTCCAGGGTCTTCTCCTATTTCGTCCAGTTTTTTAGTCCATTTGGAGTGGTTGTGATCACTGATTGACGTTTTGACTTCCCTTTGGAGTTGGTTCAGGAGCGTTTTTACTTGGGGGTCTAAGGTATCTTGATATCTTCTCCTCACTGCGTTTTTCTGTTTTATTAGGTTTTTGATGTGTATTGGTAGTTGCTGGGTCCTGTGGTTAAGTGTTTTCGTTACTGTAGCAGTAGTGGTGGCTTCATGAATTTTGGAATGTAACGTGTGGATGGCTGTTTCCATTTCCTCTTCTGTTTTTAAAGGTGTAATTTTCGGAATGATGTTGGCGAGGGTTTTCTTGTATGTGTTCCAATCAGTGTGGTATGTAGTTTTGGTGAATGTGTTTGATTCGGTGCCCCATTTTAGTAGTATTGGGTTGTGATCAGATGAGAGGACGGATTCTGTTTGTATATCTATGTATTCTGGAATGTTGGTGGAAATGGCTATGTCGAGGATATCAGGTCTTGTGTTGGGGAAAAATCTGGTGGGAGTGGCGGCTGGTGAGTACGTTTTGGCGGTACACGTACATAGACATGACTTATTCGTTTACTCTCGGTGATATACTAGGCATCTGGGAGTATATCAGCGATAATAAACGAATCAGTCTTGTCTATTTACGTGCACTGCCAAAACGTACTCACCAACCGCCACTGGTACCAACCAAAATTTAATTTTGGGCGTATCACCTCGTTATTTCTTGTTCAGAGAGAGTTAATTTTCACTTACTAGCGCGATTATTCGCATTTTTGGACTTCTCTAGAAAAGAATTTAAGTAGTATACCCCGTTATCCGCTGACTCCGTATCCGGGGTTTCAGTCATCCGCGATTTACCTATGATGAGTAGAAAATGCGTTATATCAATAAATATAAAAGTTATAGGAGCATTTGTCTATATATCGTCGTATATATGAGTCATACCCTCGGCGCTCTCTTATGATAAGTTAAACAAGTTGGAACGTGCCACTCGCTTTCACTTGTACATATAAACGCTCCTGTTAACTATGAGTTAAGTACTATGTACTATTCGAATTGTCCGACAAGACAGTGCTTGCAATAGTTTTTAAATAAAGCAAGTAAATTTGAAAATCATTTTAAAATGGCTTCTAAACCAAAAAGAAAACGTGAAATGCGCACTATTAGTGAAAAAATAAAAATCATTAATATGATTGAAATAGAAAAAATCTATTGCAACTGTTGCTAAAATATACAATAAAAACGAATCTTCGATACGAGAAGTGTTAAAAAACAAAGATAAGATTCGAGCTAGTTCTTCTAGTGCACCCCAAACTGCAAAAGTAGCAACCACAATACGTAATAAAGTGTTACTTAAGGTAGAAAATGCCTTAAATTTATGGGTGGAAGATATGACAAGAAAACATATTCCTATCGATGGCAAAGTGCTACAACAAAAGGCGTTGGTTTTATATGAAGATATGCAGATCCAAGATTATACTGAAGAGGAAGGAAAATCATTCACAGCAAGTAGGGGGTGGCTGCATAGATTTAAAACTCGGTTTAATCTAAAAAATAAAAAAAATGACAGGGGAATCTGCGTCAGCTGATAATGTAGCTGCTGCCCTGTTTCCAGAAAAATTTAAACAAATAATTGCAGAAAAGAATTATCATCCTAAGCAAGTTTTTAACTGCGATGAGACTGGTCTGATGTGGAAAAAAAATGCCTCAACGGACTTATATTCACAAGACTGCAAAGAGTGCACCAGGCTTTAAAGCAATTAAGGATAGACTTACCTTAATATTTTGTACAAATACAGCTGGTCATATGATTAAACCCGGACTTGTTTACCGATCACAGAATCCACGTGCTCTTAAATACAAAGATAAAGCTTGCCTGCCTGTGTTTTGGCAATCAAATCGAAAGGCGTGGGTTACGGCTGTTCTATTTACACAATGGTTTCATCAATGCTTTATTGCGGAAGTGAAAAGATATTTGGAAAAGGAAGAATTACCATTTAAAGTGCTGCTGATACTAGACAATACTCCTGGGCATCCTGTGTCACTAGGCACAGAAGATAAACATGTTGAAGTGCTTTTTTTACCACCTAACACGTCCTCATTGCTTCAACCCGTTGATCAAGGTGTCTTTAGATGCTTTAAAGCCATATATATTCGACAGGTTTTCGAAATGCTGTATACAATGGCTAACGAATGCTCTGATATCGGGCTCATGGAATGCTGGAAGTCATTTACAATTGCTGAAGCAATTCTATTTATCAAAGGAGCGATGGAGGAATTAAAGTCAGAAACGATAATAGCATGTTGGAAAAATCTGTGGAATGACATCGTTCTTAGTTCTGAAGACACACATGATATTAATTCACATCTAACATCGATATTTAACATAGCGCAGAAAATAGATGGAGAAGGATTTAACAATATAACCCAAGAGGAACTCAGTAATTACATAAACGAAGAGAATCAAGTATTCACCAACGAGGAATTGGAAGACCTTGTGAAATCTTCTCCAGAAGCGAGTGACGATGAGGATGAGGGTCAACAAGAACCGCCAGCATGGACGCTTGATAAATTTTCAGCGATATTTCGAACTGCTCAAACATTAAAAGAACAGATAGTAGAATATGATCCAATAATGGAACGCAGTATTAAAATTACTCGCACTATAACAGAAGCCTTGAAACCTTTGGAGGATTTGTTTATTGAAATGAAAAGACAAAAACGACAACTACCAATAACTAAGTACTTTGAAAAAGTCGACAAAACTATCGATAATGCACATGCACAGCCATCAACATCTAAGTAAACAATCGACTGCTAACTTGGACTTGGAGGAAGATGAATGAATATGTAGCTCACGATGATAAAGTTTTTCTTGTTGTATATTTTCTTGTTGTGTATGTAAATATGTACTACATATATGTGTGACCGGATCTCATAGAGGGGGAAAAAATGTCGGAATCTTGTTCGTCTGGACCCCACAAAATGATTCCCCTTTCCAGATATTGAGATAGCCGAAATTTGAGCTCGATTAAACGACGTTAACCCGTGCCGCTCGTCGCTCAAAGTTTGAAAAAATCCAAATTTTTGGCCAAAAAGCTGACATAGGGAGCCATAACTCCAGAACGGTAAATAATAGAAACACGCCTAATATCTCAAAAAAAAGCTAATGTTGTTCTTCAAAATTTATAATCTATACATAATTTTTGTTATTTTTAGTCAAACCGAGTTACAACAGCCTTTAGCCCCAAAAACGTGACCTGGTACCACTAGGAGCATACTTCGTATATTTTGTTATTAAATGATAAATTTTGCTTTTTTTTTGGTATATATTTGAGTTTAAAGTAGAAATATAATAAAAAAAACAAGTAATACTGATAAGTCTTTTAAGAAATTTTTTATTTTAAAATATAAAAATCAGGTATTTAATACATACAAAACAGACACAGAAAAGATACAGACGTAGTACCTACATGAATTGATAATTTTACATAGTTATCTAATCTATTCTAGAGCTTTTGTTAAAGTAGTTTTTGAAACGTCAGGATATAATGCTCGGCATTTGCTTACAACTTGCAGGACATATTGCTTTTGGTCTTAATCTTTTGTCAGAAGGTCGTTAAAGTCGGTTATTAATTTAACACCATGCTCAGCCATATCATTAACTACTTTTAATGTGTTGACAATTTTCAATCCTTTTTGGAAGTCATTATTTTGAGGCCAGGTGTTTGGATGTTGTCTTAGGAAATCTGTTTTTATATTAAATCGATCAAAGAATGTAAACGTTTCTTTGGTAAGTAAATTTACCAATCCTCCATCAACTGCTTCTTTTAATTTTTCTTTCCTAACTTTTGGATTTACAACCCTAGCGTGCTCTGATGGTTCATCTGTGCTACTGAGCAATTTATTAGCCACTAACAACTTTTCATCGTCTGTAATGGTGGGATCAAAAAACGATAATCCCACTATCTTTGCATTCAAATACCACAAATTGTTCGAAAATTTGGTCAGGGCTATTTCTGCAATGTCGTTGTCACATTCTTTATAGTCTAACAGACTATGCAAAATACCTGAATCTTGCTTTGGTGCAAGATGAGCTTTTGGAGCATTGAACCAAGCTTTACAATAAATTTTAACTAGGAAAACAGAAATGGCACGCACAGAACTTTCTTCTTCTTTAGACATCTTAAATTGACGACGAAAGTGAACATTTTTAAGCAGTAAATAGCCTTTGCCATCCACCTAACGTGATGAATGGCTCCTGGAGTTCTAAAACCCACAACATTGCCGTCTAGTGGATCAACAAATACGAGAACCAACTGCAATAGCTCCTTGTAGGCATGTCTGGGGTGCCTCTCAGCTAATTTGGTCTCGAATTCAGCAGTAACATTTGCAATTACTTCTGGAGTTAGCTGCTTTTGTATTAAATTGTCACTGATACCTGTGTCGTATTTCCTTTTGTCTATCTTGGGCCACGCAGTGAGGAATCTCTTGAAAATGTCTGAATGAGGTCCAGTGGTTGATTCCATTTTTGTGTCGAATACGCCTCTAAACAGAATTTCCAAAATATGGTGACGGCAAGCTAGGTATAACAATTCTCTTCCTAACATTTGCTCCAATATGACGCATACTCCTTTGAGTCTTCCCGTGTTGGAAGCTGTAGTGTCGAAGCACATCGCCTTGACGGTGTTGGGAAGACCCCATTCATGTAGACATTCATATACGGCTACGGCTTGCTCCTCTCCAGAGCTGTTTGCAGGAACTCCCAGCAGGTGTTCCAGATTAGTAAATTGCATGTTGCTCATGTTTAGTCGGGATTCGAGCTTTCTCCCAAAAAATGAACACTTCTCGTATGGTAAGTTTTGCTGATTCTCTTACAGTTAATTTCACAGTACGTAAATTATAAAATAAAGCACACAAAACTTGACGATTTGAGGGTAGTTTACAACCGATGATCTGGTGAATGGGATAGCCCACAAGAAATAATTTATCCTTGGTCCGGTTTTGTACACCTGATGTGGATGCCATTTCAGAGTCCAATAGGTAAATAACAGTTAACTTGAAAAATGAAACAAAATATATTACAAACTTTAATTTCAATAAAATGTTTTCAAATGTCTTTTAAAATAATACTATAATAGTTATAAAAACAATAACACACACACTTGGAAAATTAAAAAAAAAACGTTAAAATATCTTCACTAGATAATTGTTCGATCTAACCAGCTCAAAGGCACTTTAGAAACTAAACTGAATAAATAAAAGGTCGGTTGTACGCTGAAGTAAAATCACCATCCCTAAAATAGAAATTAAAATCACCCTCCTTTTTATCTGTCAATCGGGTCTTTCTTTGGTAAACTAGTCAGGTAATCCCCATATAATAAAAGATTAAATTTGAACAAAAGGCCTTTTATGTTTGAAAATTGAGATGCAAAATATTTTTTAACAAAAAAATGTTAATTCCGAGACACATTATGTAAAAACCCGTAAAATTCTTAGAATACTCCCAAACTGGCTCCTACTGGTACCAGGTCACGTTTTTGGGGTTAAAGGCCGTTGTAACTCGGTTTGACTTAAAATAACAACAATTATGTATAGAATATAAATTTTGAAGAACAACGTTAGCTTTCTTTTGAGATATTAAGCATGTTTTTATTATTTACCGTTCAGGCGTTATGGCTCCATATCTCAGCTTTTTGGCCAAAAATTTGGATTTTTTCAAACTTTGAGCGACGAGCGGCACGGGTTAACGTCCTTTAATCAAGCTCAAATTTCGGCTATCTCAATATCTGGAAAGGGGAATCGTTTTATGGGGTCCAGACGAACAAAATTCCGACATCGATTTTTTGCGGTCACCCTTTGTACATATGTATGAACTTATATATTTATTAAACTTAAATTCTATTTGTGCCACAGCACAAGAATATTTATTTATTTATTGTTTATTTATTTTAAATAAATATTATATAACTTATTTTTTCTTGTTTCATTGTTTTAACTTTGCTTCATATTTCATATTGTACTCGAAAATAAAGCGTTCGCTACTATCCGCGGTTTTCAGTATCCGCGGAAGACCACAGAACCAAACCCCCGCGGATATGGGGGTACTATTGTATTTATTTTTGAATCATCATTTCAACTTTAAAATTTGCATTTGTTTTCAGCCTCGTGGTAGTGAAGTTGTATTTACTTAATAAAATAAACCTCTGAGTAAAAGTGTTACTTCCGGTCCAAACTTTAAAAAATTATTTGTACAGCAATTATACCAAATCCAGTTCAAAGTACTTGTATTTTCTTAATAAATCTCTATATTAGAAACATAATTTGAAAAATATTTGCAAAGAACTGCTATTCGATAAGGGTAAAATTGTTACTTCCGGTCAGAATTTTTAAATTTTTTATATATAAAAAAGTTTGGGCTCTTAGTAAATCTGTATGGAACGCAAGATTTGCGACATATTAGCAAGAAACTGTTATTTGATAAGAGTAGTATTTACTTCCGATTTGAATTTTAACATTTCTTTTTAAGATTGTTTCAAATCTTGCTCTAAATACTTTCACACTTATAATAAATCTGTATAGGATGCATAATTTGGGAGATATTCCCACAATACCGTTTTTCGGTTAGGCAAAAATACCTTCTTTCGGTAGGAATTACGAGAAACCTTTTTTTACAAGATATTTCTGAAATTCAATTTTTAATACATTTGTATACTTTAGAAATTTACTAAACATACTAGTTAACGAGACAGTATATTTTGACCTTTTGCTGAAGTAAACTACTTCCGGTCTACCAATTTTATTGAAAATCTAATCAGATCTCAAGAGAAAGATGATACTCACATAAATATAAAGTTTAGTACTGGTAGCCCTTCAACCGCTATTGTAGTCACAGACAGACAGACACACAGATATTTTTTAAAAACAACAACAAAACGTACAATTTATTAATACAATAAAATTGTGAGTGCTTGATATGTACATAATAATTTAACCTTTAAACATATGTTTATATATGTATGTACACATAGCATACAAAGCACTGTACAGTTTAATTAGTCGAACGACATGGACATGAAAAGCGGAACACAATAAATTATCATCGTAACCCCTTTTCATATAATATTAAAGGAGTCCCTGAAGGTCTCATTCTCTTTGACAAGGTTCTGAGTTGAAATTTCCCGTTAACTCATGTAGTAATACAAATACCGCAGCAACTACAATACATTGTATGTACGATAAAATGAACACGAACAATTAGAAAATGAATACACCGGAAAAGACTATTCCCTTCTTCCTATTATACAAAGCTCATTCATAAACCTAATAACGCAGTATACGAAAGATATTGCGAAGACATTTTTAAAATTACATATTAATTGTAATCAGTGTTCGTTAATTATTATAAGAACTTTTAAATATATATAAAGTATGTTTCTTGACCGTTTATAATAAAAATATGAATAATTCTCCTAACAACAATTGTATGAATTGTTGGTAGAAGAAATCGTTGCATTTTTGATTTAAAAAACACACAGCAGCTTAGAAACCACAAAAATCATGCAACTAAAATCGGGGGGTAGATACTATATAAAGTGCTGTTTACTTCCATAGATATTAGAAAGAACGCAAATTATGATGAGATTAGAAAGCGTGGTTAAAATACGTTCTGTAGTTGATAAGAATATGTATTTTGACAATGGATTCTGGTTTTACCACTAGACGGTGTTTACTATTTAATATTATGTATATTAAGAAGTGTGTTTATATACTGAAGAACACATGTATAAACTTGTCGAAATGCCCAATCTAAGTTAAAGACCGCTAATAACAAGAACTATTCATATTTATACGACCTGAAATGTTTCCGGAATTGACAAGAGATGGCGCATGAAGGTTGAAGTGGATTCATTGGTCGGCAAGGGCAACCCTTTTTATAGCAACTGTCAAAATTTCAGACGTCTACTGTCAATAGTTGTAATTTAAGAGTGTGTTTTGTGTAGTAAGTCATGCGGTTTCGCAAAAATGGATAAAATCGAATTTAGTGCAGTGATAAAACACTTCTGGAGGGCTGGGAAAACGGCCACGGAAATTCGAAATATTTTGCTAGAGGTTCATGGCGGATTTACTCCGTCATTTTCGATCATCAGCTTCTGGGTGAGCTAGTTCAAATGTGGCCGCACAAGCACAAGTGATGAACCATACAGTAGACGCCCAAAAATCGCTACCAACGATGAAAGGGTCGACAAGATTGTTACAATTATTTTGCTGTATTTTATCTCTGAAATGAGAAATTTTAGTTTTATCGTTTGAATAGAGAGTTATTGCAAAGCAGATTTTTAGTTCCTTTATTAAAGGATTCCCTTATTGTGACATGTACGCAAGCGCATAACGAACGATGTTAAAGGTCGGCCTTTATTAAAATACAGGCCGCCTGTATTTAAGTTAAATACAGGAAAGGAGGTTTTTAATTAAGGCCCCTTAATTTTGACGTTAAACTGTGCAAATGTCAAACATATCAGATGAAAGTGAGGTTAGAGTGCAATTCATTCATATGTGTTCATCTGTGTTGTTAAAATAATGGCTGTTGATAGTAAAAAGAAACGAGTGAGATTTTCATATGATGACGACGTAATTCTTCTCCGGGAAACCGTGTCACGTAATCCATACAAAAATGGATCAAAGGTTTGGGATGAAATTAGAATAAGTGTGCATGTATTGCTGCGGAAAGAGTTCAATGCAAAAACCCTTCGACAGGACGTGCAAATGCTACTGGAGCAGTGGAAGCTGAAGGACACAACCACGCAGAAGAGGTAGAGATTTGTGTAAACTAGTGTCCCAGCTATTGTATCTTGTGTATTCGCGCATTGTTGTAAGCTTTAAATTCTACTTACAAATTTTAGGTCTGGAGAAGAAGAACCATATTCAGAGAAAGATGTGCTTCTCCAAGAGTTGAATGACTTACTAAAGGAAGAGAAAGAACAGAGGCCTCTCAAAGCACAGCTAAAACGTCAAAACAAAATGAACAGTGAAATTGGACGAAATTGTAGGGAAAACGCAGCGGTTACTTTTTATACTAACAATATTAGTGACAAGTATGACCATGATTATGTAATTCAACCACAAGAAACAATAAAATATTCTGGTAAGTGCAACATTTGTAAAAAGGTGGTTATATTAACATTATTGTTTAAATAGAAGTTCAAGATGAATTAGACAGGAATGATTCAAATGATTGTCCTGAAATAGTGGACATTCAAGTACCTGAGGTGATAGAGATCATGACAATAATGAACGACAATGCTACAAATGGCGCTGCTATGTCACATTCGTCTAATGGAGAAATTGTGGACACTGCTACAACCCCAGGAAAAAACATGAAACCTACAAGAAATATTCTTGGTAAGGTTTATATTACATATCAATAAGTTGTATAAACTTTGAAAATATATATAAAAAAATATCAATCATCTCGTAGGGCCAATGAAAAACAGGGCGAAAAAGACAAATTATATTAGGCGTAGTGGGTTAGAGTACCTGAAAGAAAAAAATGCAAAAGACAATGAATTGGAAGAGAAACGTTTGCTAATTGAAGAAAAGAAAGTTGCAGTTGCAGAACGAAATGTGGCATTGGCAGAAAAAAAATTCCTTTTTGAATCTGAGCAATTTAAAAAAATTATTGACAGCCAGCAAGAAATTATCAATAAATTGTTAAATGTCATAGGACAAAATGAGACTTTGACTTGATTTAGGTAGGGTTATGTTCTAACCAATTATTTGTATGTAAAAAAAAAAACATTTAATACATTTTTTCAGAAATACTCTTTAATTATTACACCCTACATACTCCTCCAATTGTGGAGGGAGAATATTGAAATATTCTGCTGTTTGGTTGCCATACAAACATGTGTGGCAGTTTGTCAATATTACCGCACATTTGTACCAATTTTCAATGTCATTCAGCAGTAACTTTTGATTTTTTTTAAAGTCTACAAACGCGAAGATGCTAAGTACTTTTTGAAAGCCCCACTCAACGGCAACTCGCAAAACTTTCATGCTATTATTAAAAGCAATTTGGTGGTCTAACAAATTTGCTGGTTGACCAGGGTATGGAGAGTAAAGCAATGGCCTGATTCCATATGCTTGATCTCCATATAACACATAATTTCCATGATTTGGAAAAACAGCATTTTCTTCTAACTGCTCATACAAATCAGTATTTCGGAGGATACCAGCGTCGTGTCTTCTTCCCGGAAAAGCTCCTTTTAAATTAATAATGAGACCATCTGGACATAACACTGATTGGTATTTTACACAGTGCACTCTTTTGTGCCCAGAATAATACTCTTCTTGTTGGACAGATGGTCTACAAATTGGCCTGATGGTACCATCAATAAACCCCCAACAATTTTGAATTGCTCCGCCCATATTTCTTATAGCCTAAAAAACAATCTAATTAACACTTAATTACAATAAAAAAAAAACTGTTTTACTTGTGCATATTGTTGATACCTATTTCGATCTAACCACTGGTGTGCATTTAAACTGTCCAAAAGGTGGCCATGAGTTTCTATAATAAAATCTGATGTTGTTTTGATAACCTGTGACAAGGATTGAGAAGAATAGTTGAAAACTCGTTTTAAATCATGTAATCTATTTGGGTAACTGAGTCTTCTGAGTAGCATACATAATGCTGTTATACCTGCAAGTTTTGTTTCATATCAATAAACATATATATGTACCGACCTAAATGTTGTACAGCACTATGTTACCATTTACATTATTTCCGGTTTCAGTCACAATGCAATTTGGTAGTCCCAAAGCGTTTTTTAATCTAGTAATATCCATTCTTGAAAAACGGAAATTTGTTGTGATTTCCTCATCAGTCATGTTGTTTAACTCAAATTCTACAGGCCTCACCAGGTTATTTTCCTGTTCATCCTCAACACCAATAATGTTGTGCAGAAGTAATTGTTCAATTTCTTCCTCATTTGCACCTAACAGTATAGCAACTTGTAATTGTTCTTCCATAATAATTGACAGAACAAACAACGTAATTTGTTAGATTAGGTCAAGTGTCAGAAACGTCAAAATAAAGTCATACAGTCCCTAATCGCATGCCACAAGCAATAAGTCTCTCGATGACACACTCTTACAGGCTACTTTATTAAAGGAGCCTGTAATAAAGGAGATACTCCTAGCATACTTGCAATAACTCTCTAATACTTAAATTATTTCGGATTAAATAAATCATCCTTCTCTTAAATTAATGTTATCGATTCCTTCTGCCATCTAGGAGATAGGAGAGAATTTCATAAGATTCCTATTGCCGTGCGATCTGCCTTATCTCAGGTGTGTAATGTATACCTTTGCTGGCGGGTAGATGGCGCACGATGTTTTATTTAATAGTTTGGGTATTTTTAATTAGTTTCTAATTAGTTTTGGGAGTTTCTTTTGGGTCAGAGTTATGTGACATTTTAATGATAATTATTTTCCACTTTTGTATTGTCATTTGAATCTACATTTATGTCGTATGTTAAAAATATCAGGTTAGGTCGCTCTGTTATTAGTTCAAATGTTCGTTGTTACGCTTAAGGTCGGTGATTGACAAGTTAGAACCTTTCTCTTTTGATCGTCGACTGTCTTAGAAGAAGCATTTAAAACATCACAAGAGCAGATGCAATTTTCTTTAGTCACTACTTGAGAAATGTTAGATTGTTGAATTATATCGTATGTAATCGCTAGCACAAGGCGGATGTTATGATATTTCTCAAGCGTTAATGTGAATTTGGCGTTATGGTTATAAACTTGCTGAGGATATTGTTTGTCGTGGCTTAAGAATTGTTTAACTGCTGTAAGTATAATTTTCACGTGTCTGACCGATCTTAATGGTGCTGTTTCTATATTCAATTATAGCTGCTAGTGCATGGCAAAAATTTCATTAGAGCACTTTTGGTTGGGTAAAGTTTTGGAACCACGTGCCTGATATATTTTATAGTTCCAAGGGGATAGATTGTGTATCCTGCGGTGAAGACATATTTTAAGGTGCAGATTGATGTAATGCTGTAGCCTTCCTACACCGTTTTTCCCGAAGATGTCGTTAACCGAGGGTATTTGGAGCAGATTCCTTTGTAACGAGTGTGAATTGTAGAAGGTATCGTGTATTATAGCTGTGGATGTGGAATTTTAAAGGTACTGTGGCTGTGTTTGATTATCTGTTAATTGCCAATCAGTTTTGGTAATATCAAGTCAATTCCGAGTACTATCGGACTGTTAATTGTAACTTTCTCGGCTTAACTAATCGTTCAAGTCATCGTAATTTCATTATTTAACTGCATATTGGCCTGAGTGCCTTATAATTTGAATTTATTAAATTAACGTAGTTTTATTAACAACAGTGACTCCAGTTGGGGGTTACTTGTCTATTTTGGAGACGTTACGTAGCCTTTTTTTTGGATTTAGAATTTTGGACAAATTTTGGATGTGTATTGGCGTTGTAGCCTCACATCTGTATGGTGTAAATCTATTGCTTGTTATTTAATATAATTAGTCACCTTTTAAATTTATTATTGTGGAATTTTGTAAGGAATTATTGAATTTATTGTTGATCGCATACTCTTATGTAAAGCACAGTTAACTAGCGCTAATATTTTTAAGTATTAGATACCTTATAACTTAGAGTCTGCACTCTTCTGTCGAACAGATTGTCGGTTGCCTCTGTTATACAGAGTGTTTCTTTTGGAGTGTTGATGTGTTGCAATTTCCGGTCAAACTGTTCGACTTTGGAGAGACTTTTCGGCAAGCTGCCTTATATTTATATGCTTTTGTAAGAATATTGTCAGGTAATTAATTTAACTTTAAGGTTGTCTCATGTGTTTCCTTTTTTTAATTGCTTTAATTTTGTAATTATATGTCATTGGTAATTTGAAGTTGTGGATCACCTGGGGTGGCCATTTAAGACTTTTATTCATTCCTTCAGAAATTTAAATACTTGCAACTGGGTTGCGCTTATGTAATTCAAATTTCAATGTTTTTTGTTTCCTTTTAAATATTTTATTGAACTCAATTTTTAACAAGCTACGTACAACGTATGACTTATGTTATTAGTTAGCAATAGCTGTTTTGTTCTGATTATTTGGGTCTTGAAACATTTTGGGTATTTAAATTTTAATAAACCTGTTGTTAAGTTTGAATGACTGTGTGTTGGTCTTATTTTTCTTATCACCTGGGGCGGGGTCTGAATATCTGTTGGGCTCAGTATATTTTAACGGATAGGCGCCCTGACAACGTAACCTTCGACTTAGTACTGTGTTCGAACTCGCCCTAATTCTGACTGTAGCTGGAGGCGGTGCTGACTCCCATATTTAACATCGACCCTTGGGAAGTAAGAAGGTAAGGCCTGAGTGTTTTATAAGTTGGTGATTATTTAATAGACAAGCGTCTTCCTGTATTCAAATAGAAGGTTAGTTACCGTGGTGGTGTCTTACTTCCTACCTTCTTGGAATTTTGTTACCGAGTCTGTTTAGGGCCTTTTGCCATTTGATATTTTAAACACAAGAAGGTAGCAAGATTCATGATGTCATGTTAGCCGATCGCTGAATGAAGCTGAAAGGTATAGCAGAGACAACAGGCATCTCAGAAGAACGCGTTGGCCATATCCTACACGAAATTTTGGAATGAGAAAGCTTTCGGCGCGATGGGTACCGCGTTTGCTCACACCAGAGCAAAAACGAAATCGGGTGACTGTTTCAGAGGAGTGTCTGGCCAGAATTCAACGCAATCCAAGAGATTCCTTCATGCGTTTCGTAACCGCGGATGAGACTTGGATCCACCACTACATACCGGAGACCGATGATCAATCGAAGCAGTGGACTTTTCCGGGCGAATCAGCTCCGAAGAAAGCAAAGACCGTACCATCAGCCGGAAAGGTCTTGGCGACCATTTTTTGGGATTCCCAAGGTGTGATCTTCATCGACTATCTGCAGAAGGGAAAAACGATCACGGGGTAATACTACAGCGATTTATTGACCCGATTCGATGCAGTGTTGAAGGAGAAACGGTCTCGTTTGCAGCGGAAAAAAGTGCTTTTTCACCACGACAATGCACCGGCTCATTCATCCCGCATCATCTTGTCCAAATTGAATGAGTTGCGCTACGAATTAGTTTCTCATCCTCCATATTCACCGGACGTAGCCCCCAGCGACTTTTTGCTATTCCCAAACCTGAAAAAATCGCTGTCAGGAAAAAGATTTTTACCTCAAATGAGGAGGTCATCGCCGCTACAAATGGCTATTTTACAGACCTCGAAACATCCTACTTTTCCTACGGCTTGAAGAGACTGGAGCACCGTATGAAAAAGTATACTAATCTTCGAGGAGACTACATCGAAAAATAAAAATAAAAAACCACACCAGTACCGTGTTTTTCTTGTCGATTCCGGAAACATTTCAGGTCGCCCTCGTATCTATTAAAATTTGCCTCTTTTTTTTAGGCGGTTTATAGGTCTGTTTTAACAACAATTACAAAAACAGGTGCATGGTTATGTAATAATTATTTATTTAATGTATCTCGTAGTATCCATACATGTTTCAGCTAAACTAGGCTTTATCAGTGGTAACACCATTTGAAAGTTTATTATTATAACTCCAGCACATGTACACACGTTAGTATCTATGTGCGCTACTTTTTTCTTTTCTTTTTATTATGTTTTATTAGAGCAATTATCCTAATATATTTACTTGTTATTAGTAGTTTTGCTCTTGTTTGAAATTGATGTGCTTGTCTAATTGTGGCAGAAAGAACGGTCTTATATTAGTTTGGTGTTAACGTGAGAACTGTTAATCAATATGACCAATATAAATATTGGTCATAGTGATTAACAGCGTAAACAACGTACTGAGAACATCTTTTTCTGAGCCCAGACTGTTTAGTTGTTATGTTAGCATTTTTATGTATCTTTTAACTGCAACTATACACTTTTTTCAGCAATTTTCGATAGTATGTGGAGAATGTCTCCGTCATCGGTTAGATTAAGTCTCTTTGGAATTGGCATAGCCAATAATTATTTCCAGTGGATTCGGAAGTAACCGGCCTCAAAACAGCAATTGACTAACTCGGTTCGAGGGAATAATAGTCATTATTGCGAGTTAGTAACACTACTTTATCTAGATTACTAAAAAAATCGAAATAATTAAACGAAAATGTCAGATTACTATATCAATATGACGTTTGACGGTTAGACAGTTAGTAAAATAGCCGGACTTGTCTATTGTTACTACGACAACGTTGGGAACGTTATGTTCTTATTGGCGGAATGCAGTTAATAATGGTAACGTTATGTCTCATTATTCCCCGGTCGCATTTCATTATTCCCTCTGGGTATTATGAGTCCTATTATTAACCAATAGCGATTAATATAATACCTACTTTATTGTTTAATCGTCGATAATAGTAGTTTATACAACGAGTCAATAATGACAGTTATTATTCCCGAGAGCCGAATTTACGAACCGAGCCCCGAAGCGGCGAGGGAGTAACTCGGCTCGAGGGAATAAGTCATTATTGCGAGTTAGTATAGACTACTTTATCTACGAGTAACTAAAGATAACTAAAAAAAATCAAAATAATTAAACGAAAATGTCAGATTATTATATCAATATGACGTTTGACGGTTAGACAGTTAGTAAAATGGCCGGACTTGTCTAGCGTTACTACGACAACGTTACGTTCTTATTGGTGGAATGCAGGGAATAATGGTAACGTTATGTCTCATTATTCCCCGGTCGCATTTCATTATTCCCTCCGGGTATTATGAGTGTTATTATTAACGAATAGTGATTAATATAATACCTACTTTATTGTTTAGTCGTCGATAATAGTAAATTACACACTAAAAACCAGAAGAGATAATTTAACGACCCGCGTAAATCATGTTAAACTGTACAAAAGAACAGGAAACAATAAATTCGAAATATTCAAAAGTATTGCCTACTTGCCTATTATCTTGACGAGTGCTTCTTCTTTGTTTATTTAAAATTTTACAGTAGTGATATGTTGATACTTTTTGTACATAGTATTATTTTCTTTCAGAACATGCAAAAATATACAACGTTGAACACGGTTTCTAAAAATATAGATCATGTGCTGGAATCATTAATGATGTAAGTAAAGCCTTCAGTCTTGTTGAACATAAATTGGTGGAGAAGCAGTCGAGTTCGTTGTCAGAGTTAGGGCCGGTTTTTCCAACTCCGATTAAAACGCCGGTTAGCGTAATCATTGGTTAGGACAAATTTGCGTTTTTCCAACACCGGTTAACTCTAATCGTTGATTAAGAACGTTGTTAATCGATGAAATTTTAACCGGCGGCGGCGAAAGAAATACCTGATAAATATTAAACAGTGATTAGGCCTATATACACATGCGCATAACCTAGAAGATTTGAATTTCTGTTATTATTATTTCTGTTATTATTGACAGCTGTTGTTTTCATATGCATTTGTTTTACTGTATAAAGTATTTTTTGTAATTAATTAATAATTATTTACATCAGTGATTTAGTAATTGTATTGTTTCTTCTATAAATGTAATGAACAGTATAATTAAAAATAAAAATAGCATAATATTAAATATGTGTACCTTTTAGCTACTACAGAAATTTAATTAATTAATAACTACGAATACATTATTTTCTCTGATGAGGATGATACAGCTTTGGAAGTTTTTCTATTCTACTACAACTCTGGGACTTTACCTTAATTCGTGTAGATTCTAAGATCCTGTGGCAATTTATGCTTGCATTTGTTCATTCCCTTTTTGTAATTGCATTTAATAGCACCTTGTGAAAACATCATTTTAGTCGAACATATTTTAGACTCACTTTAGATATGTCATTAAGATATTAAACTATAATGAAAAATTACAAATGAAATTGAAAATATGAAAGAAATTGTAGAGAAGGTGGCAGGTTTACGTTGAGATTATATGCAGACACTTTAAATTCTTTTAGCTGAACTGGGTTTGGATGAATAATGTACATGCCTGTAATGTTGACGTGCAGTTAAATTCTGCACTAATAATTATTACAGGTACTGTGAAGTTCACACCGAGTCTTCCAGAAGATAACATTTATTATGTTGAAATCGTGTAAACCAATTTGGAAACAAGATTTTCTCAATAAACCTTCTTTGATTAAAGAACATAAAATTAGTTAGAATGTATTGTTCTTAATAAACAGCTGATGTATGATGTTTCAGTAAAAATATCTGGCTTTATTCACCCCACAGGAATTTGGTGAAAGTTAAATCATCTCAGATATGGCAATGCAAAGTACAATATTTTATACCAGGGGTCTCCAAACTACGGCCCGAGGGCCACATCCGGCCCGCGGACAGATTTTGTCCGGCCCCTCGGAGAGCTAGCATACTTGAAAACTCATTTTTTATAGCAAATTAAATTTAGTTTACTGAAGTATTCTAATTTTATGTTGAATAATTATTAATATGACTACATTGATATGGTCATGGGCTAACTACTCATAACATTGTTGTAGGCTTATTGTTATTGTTTTTGTGATAAGTTGGATAAAGAAACACAGAATTGTAATGAGTAAAGACATGTATAATATGCAGAAAATTTTACTTCAGTATATAATAACTAACAAATTATTGAAATGCATCCAACTAACATTTTATACATTTTAAATAAAAACATAACTTATAACAAGCATAATGACATATGAAATACTAATGAGATTTGTGTAATTGAGATTTTCCACTGACAATAGTTTGTAGTTGTGGACTAATTTTACTTGTACCAATTATTAAAAGAGATTTAAGATGCTCATCAGTTAATTTAGATCTGTAAACATTTTTTGTGTACTTCATTTTGGAGAAGGTCTTCTCACACAAATAAGTAGCACCAAAAACAGAAAACAGCCCACGAGCAAATTTATGCAAATTATCAAATTGTGTCAGTGGAAGACTCTTATAAAATTCCAACAAAGATGAGTTTTGATATTTGTTCTTAATTATATCACTGCACTGTAGATCAATTATTTCCATTTGAAGTTCCGGGGCTAGGGTTTCAATGTCAGTATCAAAAGGATTCTGAAAAATCTTAATTTGATTCGCAATGGCATCAAAGTCCGAGAAACGAGTATCAAAATTTATTTTCAAAGCACTCAAAGTTTAGATTGCAAAATCGATAGGAAACTCAGTCTCAGTAGTGTGGCTGAATATTTCACATGTTTTAAAATGTGAAAAACATTTACTTCGTAGTTGTGATTGAAACAGTATCAATTTCTTCCGGAATGATTTGATATTAGTGTATAAATCAGGAAGATGCTGGTTTTCTCCTTGCAATCTCAAATTCAGTTCGTTCACATGTTTTGTCAAATCAACATAGAATGCTAACTTCCACAGCCATGCGTTGTTTTGTAATTCAGTAAGAGGGCGATGCTTTTCATTCAAAAAAATTTCGATCACTGCTCGAAGTTCAAAAAAGCGCTGAAGGACTTTCCCACAACTAAGCCAACGTACGGCAGTATGATAAGGTAAGTCATTTTCTCCAATCTCTTCAATAAATTGTCGGAATTGTAGGTGATTCAGCCCAAAAGATCTGATAAAATTAACATTTGATATGACTGGTTTCAGAACTTCAGACATATCCAAACATTTTCCGCACAAAGACTGTTGATGAATGATACAATGTAAGACTAATGGTTTTAAACCACCGTCATTTTCTACAGCCTTTGACGCAAGAGCGACCACTCCTTTATCTTTCCCACTCATGTTTTTGCCTCCATCACTTGTAATACATTTCAAGTTTTTCCATCGAAGGTTCTTTTGATTAATGGCCATTTCAACTCCTTTAAAAATATCTGTACCAGTAGTTGTGCCATGAATACTATTCATATCAAGAAGTTCTTCATGCACTTCATAGCTTTTATCTACTCCTCGAATATAAATCAACACCTGAGCAGTATCTGACACATTCGTTGACTCATCCAAGGCCAAAGAAAACCACTCAACATGTCCATTTTTGTCGAACAGTTGAGAGGATATATTTTCAGCGATGTTTTCTACCCTTCGAGCCACAGTGTTTGCTGACATACTGACACTTTTTAATAAATTTACCTTTTCAGGACACATTTCTTCGGCTACTGCAATTATGCATTCTTTGATCATTTCTCCATCGGTGAATGGTTTTCCACGTTTTTCAATTTCAAGAGCCACACGAAAGCTGGCACGCGTTGCAGCCTCTTGTTCAGTTTTGAGTTTTGTAAATGAAGATTGCTGCGGTTTCAATCCGCGCTTCATAGCTTCGAATTTTTCTGTCCGCAAACTTCCTGTATATTTTGAGTAATTTTGAAAATGTTTTGTTTCATAATGACGTTTAATGTTATATTCTTTGAGAACGGCTATGCTTTCATTGCAAATCAAACATAGCGCCTTCTTACTGGACTCAATTACGAAATACTGAATGTTCCACTGATCTTTGAATTTTCTGTATTCACTATCAATTTTTCGCTTCTTTTCCATACTACTAAATCACACGCAAAAGCAACAATTCAAATCAAAATACTGTTACAAAGATGTCTTAAACTTAAACACGCACAAACACGTTTTAAGGAGGTACGCACTATTTTATTTCACAACAGTGTCATAGGAACTAACTTGTGGTTGCGCTACTAGCCTTCTTATATATTCCAATTACTGCCATCTAGAAGTGAGTGGAAGACACCAGAACTTTCTCGAGCCAACGAGATTATTCTGTACGTGCTATTAGCGCCATCTGTTAGCGATAGAAGGTACTACCTATTTCCGCTTGTGTCCACCAGATGTCGTGTCACGTTACTCCTCATGGCTCGTACTCTACGACTAATCTAGAAATTACAGATAATGACAGGAAAATTAATAATATGCAGTGTTGCCGTTTTGCAGCCTTTTTTAAACGTTGCGTACTTTTTCGGACTTTTTTTCATCAGTGGACTATTTCACTTTTTACCACCGGCAACAATGATAATATGGTTTTGGCCCTCGGAACTTACTGGAGTAATCAGTATGGCCCTAAGGCTGGAAAGTTTGGAGACCCCTGTTTTATACCATTATAGTGTGACTGATAATCCAGCTTAAGACCCTAGAGGTAGACTTTTCTTTTTCAGCAAACTTCCTATTTTTATGATTTTGTTACATACCATATATTTTACATAATTTTGGTAACTGTTAATTTTATATATGTATGTACAGGGTGAGTCATTAGTAGCCGCTTCTTTGATTGCTCCTTTATGTTTTAAATAAAAGAAAAAACAATAAGTGGAAAATCCATGGTTGCCTGTGGCGCATATTGGAAAAATACTTTGAGCTCTGACGCACTGCCGGTTTCACCGGAAATGCACGGA
This sequence comes from Amphimallon solstitiale, assembly GCA_963170755.1. NCBI lineage: Eukaryota > Metazoa > Arthropoda > Insecta > Coleoptera > Scarabaeidae > Amphimallon > Amphimallon solstitiale. Next base: position 27,833,476 of record OY720678.1, read on the forward strand.
ACTCAATTTTTTTAAATGACTCACCCTATATATTTTTGGATTTTCTTGTACTGCCTTAAATTGTCTGTTCAACTGCTTTTTCGTTTTCAAAATTGAGCCAATAGTTTTTGAGTTATTAATTTTTATTGAAAATATTTGACCAAAACACGTGTTCAGAAAAAAATCATTTTCACATTGTTTTTAAAAGTAAAAACATTAACTTGGGTGGTGCTTGTGGCCAAGAAAATTCTGCATCATTTGGTAAAGTTGCACTCGACAATACCTCAAAAAATCTTGTTTTTTCAAAGCCTACTTCCTGAAATTTTCACATACCAAAAACTTGCTTTTTTTAAATTGAACACATAGTATTTTATTGAGTCATTTTGTTCCTTTTTTATTCTCTTTCATTTTTGTTAGCAATGTCCTGTACTTATCTTTTGTAATTTTTGAGATAATCACTATAGGAGCAATTGCGGTCAATTAAAGAACTACGGGCGCTGTTCTATGCATCCAAATATTCGTCCAATAAAGGCTGGAATGGGGCTGACTGCCTGAGTCAACTGTTGAAGAAAGTCGGTATACATTTATGTGAAAGTTATAAATCATCGCTATTAGTTATCATCCACATGAATTATTCTTATGAAGAGTTAATACATATGATTGATGTTTTGGGTGAATCTGAAAAAAACCCCGCTAGCATCCACACTTTATGCACTTCGGTAGAAGTCAACCGAAGCCAGAATCCTTCGAAAGTATAAAGTGAACGGTTTGAGTGAACAAAAAGTATTGAATGTGAAAGAAAGAGCGGAAAAAGCAATAACTGGTGAGGATAAAACGTTTATGGTACTTGCGAGTGTAGTCAAACACCCCCATACTAGTACTACGAAAATTAGTCGTCAGTTAGATGTAAGTGTAATTTGAGAATCCAGAATAATTAGGAAACATGAAATTCACCCGTAGAATATTCATACACAGGGTTAGATGAAAGAAATTTTCAGAATCGCTTACATTTTTGTCAATTGGCAGCAGATAAATTATCCTGACTTTCTCAATTTTTTGTTATTCACCAACGAAGCCACCTTCTATTAAAGTGAATACGTTCATCGTCACAATTTCCTTTATTATAACACATAAGACCCCCACTTTATCACACCTGTAAACTTTCAAAATCGTTGGTCATTAAAACTGTGGGGAGGAATAGTGGGTAGTTACATAATTGGACCTTATTTCTTTGATGAAAATGTTAATGGAGGAGAGTATCTTCGCTATCTACGGACGGATTTTGAAAACTTTTTGAAGACATCTTCAAATATGTCAGTAAACATAACCTTTATTTTATTTCGATGTTAACCAACAGTGTCAAAAATGAAATACTGCAACTGGACATTGCCGGAATTAAAAAATTTAAATGCGATGCTCTTTATTCTGTAAAATCATTACTTTTGGGAAGCCTGGATTTAACATTTGCTTTGTTTGACAGTTGACTAAGGAAGTCGGGCGCCATTCCTGCCTTCCATTGGTTGAACGAATATTTTGGTGCATAGAACAACAGCGCTCGTAGTTCTTTAATTGACCGCTAATTGCTCCTATAGTGATTATTTCAGAAATTACAAAAGATAGGTATAGGACATTGTTAACAAAAATGAAAGAGAATAAAAAAAGGAACAAAATCTCTCAATAAAATACTGGGTGTTCCATTTAAAAAAAATAAGTTTTTGGTATGAGAAAATTTCAGGAAGTAGGCTTTGAAAAAACAAAGTTTTTTGAGGTATTATCGAGTGCAACTTTACCAAATGATGCAGAATTTTCTTGGCTACAAGCATCACCAAAGTTAATGTTTTTACTTTTAAAAACAATGTGAAAATGATTTTTTTCTGAACACGTGTTTTGGTCAATTATTTTCAAGAAAAATTAATAACTCAAAAACTATTGGCTCAATTTTGAAAATGAAAAAACCGTTGAACAGACAATTTAAAGCAGTACAAGAAAATCCAAAAATATATAGTGTGAGTCATTTAAAAAAATTAAGTTCCGTGCATTTCCGGTGAAACCGGAAGTGCGTCAGAGCTTAAAGTATTTTTACAATATGCGCCACAAGCAACCATAGGTCTTCCACTATTTGTTTTTTCTTGTCTTTAAAACACAAAAGAGCAATCGAAGAAGCGGCTACTAATGACTCACCCTGTATATTGTATTAGTTTTTTAATTTTTACAACATTTTTGTATTTTTCAAAAGCAGTAAGTAATTAATAAATTTATTGCAGTTTCAAGTTTGTTGCATTTGTTATTTATTGAATAATAGAAATTTTAAATATGTGCTATGTACATAGAAATACTCACGCAATATTCACAAAATAAGTACTTACACCTTATTTATTAAAATGAATTTTCTAATTACATATAAAGAATATAATCTTTAAACCAATAAAGTCAAAAAGCATAAAGAACAAATTCAAATATAGGAAATAGCGCCAATATTATTATAACAAATATGCTAATTTAGATCAAATATACGAGCATTTTTGTTACCAACCTTCTAAAATAAACTCTTAATCACTGATCAGATAACCGGCGTACTTCTTGGCATTGAAAAACGCCGGTTAGAGATAATCAACGATTAAGCGTAATCAATGATTAGTTAACCGGATACTTTAACCGGAGTTGGAAAAACCGGCCCTTATACTATTAAAATGGTTTCACAGCTATTTAGTAGTTATTATATGCAAATTAGTAGCACTAGCAGTACTTCAAATAAATGTATCTTAAACAATGAAGTATCTGAGCGTAGTATATTAGGACTCCTTTTGTAGTATGCTTAACACATATCGTGAATATACATGATATGTGTTAAGGATATTCCACCCATAACATCGTCATCAAATCAATTTTCCGCGAAAAAAGTACTGTGTATCTGTGTATTCAATGATTTGATAAAATTTGTGTTTATCTTTATTTTACTCTTTGTAAAATGTTCTGTGTGGTTTTCACAAACATATCGGTGGTGTAGAGAAAAAAAGTACATATTTCATTTGAAACTTGTGTAGCTTATAACAAACACATGGTAAACACGACCTGCGATTCAAAACCGGATATGTACAACACAATATTCAAGACTTAGAACATTCCATTGTATAACATGTATATAATACATACCCACTTACGCTACAACCTTTCACCCAGTATGTTTCTTTTTCTCAGTCCTAACATTTCAGGATAATAAATCGTTAGGGAAGCAAGGACAAGATAAAATACAAAATGTACGCATTTGGTAGTTGGCGATTTATCATTAGAACTAAGACCGACGGATATAAAAGTAAGACGAGGTTACTAAAATAAGAAATAGGTAAGGTTTAACAGGAAATGACCAGTGGATCTGGGTTATTGATAACGTCTAATATACATCAAAACAGTTAATGTTCCGAATCGTACACAATTGAATCAGTGTCAAGATTTACTATTAAGATTGCCTTTTAACCTTTAACGTTGAGAATAGAGAGAAGAAAACATATCGTGCAAGCTGAATAGGTTTCGATTGTAATCTGAATATATTATTACAGGGAAATAAAATATACAATAGCACTGACCCCAGGAAATGTCTGACTCATCATACTCGTTTAAAATCGTGTACTTGTATTTCACGAGAATTGTTCAAATTCATGATGGGTAACCAACATGTATCATCTTTAATGTTAACTGGGTTTGTTTACTAGCTATTTGCGAAATTTACACATTTTCGTAAATACCTACTTTACAAATGTTAGGAACTTTTATGGTGAAACCCTTGAAACTATAAGACAAGTGCTTTGTTTAATTATAGATCAATTCATCCTTTTCCGAACTTTTCTGTTCTTCTACGTTTAGCATCATTAAAACAATTATAATTATTATAAAAGTTGTATCCTTCAGGACGATAATGCACAAAATACGAACATGTAAACAATAAAACATAATATAGTTTTATTGTTTGCCAGTAGCAATAAAACTATGTTTTTTGTTTGTATTTTCATAGTTTTGTTTGCATTATGCAATTGTATCCTACAATTATAATTTACATTACACACATACCTGTATTGTTTCCTTTGTAATTTTATGATATTTTCGAATTTCTTTAATATAATTACATGAAAATTTTGATGCTAAATAATGTAAACGTTGTTAGTAGATATGTCAATTTTGAATATATATAGACCGCCATAAATATGAACATTCAATGAACGACGGACCATGTTGATGTGCTTTTAGAAAAGATGTATTTTATGCGTAACAAGGAATGATAAAAATTCAGGAAGATAAAAATGTAATAATTTATTTACTTTCCAATAATGAACCAACCCTCCTCTGTTTCCAACCCAATCAGCTAGTGTATTAAACTTACTTGAAATTATCAAATAAATAGTCATAAATAATTGAATGACCCATGTTCTCTTGACTATTAGTAAGAGAAGGAGAAGTTCATGATAGGTGATAAACATTAAGTATTACCCAGAAACTAGTATATGGGTCCGCATTTTCCTGCGGGAAAATAGGATTTATCATTTGCTCAATATATTTACAACAGTGTTTCCAGCGCGTTATTAATACAACATATTGTCGCGAATCAACACTCTGTATAGTACTAGAAGTATTGCCGCGGTAACCTGAATCCTGACTTACCTAGCATCCTGTCGATCCGTTCCATGAGTTCAACGGAAGTTGATCGAACGGAAGGAATGTGCGATTCAGCGAAGTAAGGACGGACTCGGCGTTACCAAGGTAATAAAAGAACGATATTCCGAAGAGAATACTAATTCATAAGTGCTCTTCCGCAAGGAGGATCACTTGTGATCCTCTCCACTTGTGACTTGTGATTAGTGTTAATAAATATAGTTATAATTGTTAACAAGTAGTATTATTGAAACGACTCAATCTCCTCGCCACTTAAGACTGAAGCTAGGCCTGCGAAGAATTAAAGGTAGGTGCCTTTTGCTTTTGCTATTTTCATAATTATAAGTATAAGCGAGTGCTCTCCCCAGAGCAAAATCCTCGCCACGGGTTTAGACCTTAGATATTAACGTTAAAACCCACCGTGACATTGTGGTGAAGGCGCGTTAATATCGTCACCGTGACAATATTTCATAAGATTTTTCTTGTCTTATACCTACTGATCTCATATGCAATACAAATTATTAAGTCATTGATCGCAAATCTGCAAGTTTTCCCTAGCCCCAAAACGCCTTTTGATAATGCCACAACCATATCATACGGTCATACAAATATCATCTTTCGATTTTAATATAACTCCAGTATAATTTTGATTGTACCACAGTAGCCTTGCGATTTTATGGTACGGAATTAGATCTAAACAAAGAAATGATCAATGCGGTCTATGTTCAAAGTATTATATGCTTTGATATAATAATAATAATAATAATAACTGTGACTTACATATATACCTTTATACGTAAAACGTATATGTATATATGCATGTGTTTGAGATACACCCATACATTAAGTGCCATTGCCGATAATCGAACGCACAGACACCGGTGTTTCGACCTATGAGGTCTCATCAGTGTACGTGGAGATTGTCGACAATAGCTTCAAGACTTAAATCGCTGCCTATGTCATTTTCGCATGTTAAATGCAGTGAGAGTATCACAGCGACATCTAACACCCAAAAGATGACACGGAAAAAAGCGATGGCTTCTGACAGCATATTCTGCTATACAGAGGCCTGTATGTAAATAGTGTATATATACGTATATACATATACGTTTTACGTATAAAGGTATATATGTAAGTCACAGTAATTATTTATTGCTTGATGTTAGTTTTAACATCCATGTGTTCACACTTTTCATTTTAGTAATAATAATAATATATAATTTATTTCCCAACAGGATACACCCAAGCACAGGGAAAGCACAAGAAATGGTAGATAAGTTGAACACAAATTAAATTAACCTAAGGTACATATCTAAATCTATGCCCAAGTGTGCATGAAAGACTATACGCACACCAATACACCTATTTATGCACGCATATACCTATACACCCACAAGTTAGATATTTGCACAGCATGTTCTAACAATATCGTTAATTACATGAATTCGATCAGAACATACATCACACAAGTGGCTCACAACATTAAAATTGCTACACATAATTGATATAGGCGATTTACACAGCAAGTTAGTTCTCGGAGTACGAATATAGAAAGTAAAATGGCTCCGCGAAGACAAGCGTGGTACAAGAAAACCCAATTTACCCAGAAGCCACGGGCAGTGAATATTGTTATGAATTAAGCCATATACAAATTTTACACTTGCTATGTTACGCCTAGTGGCAAGTGAGACGAAGCTAAATCTACTGAGCAGTGCAAGATGATCATATCCTCTAGGAGGATAAACACCATCCGACATGAACACTATGTATTTCAGAAATCTACGCTGGACGTTCTCAATAGTATTAGAATGTGCAGCGTAGACGGGGCACCAGACTAGTGATCCGTACTCAAGTTTAGATCTCATATATGAGTTATACAGAATGTTTCAATTTTCATTAGCCATAGGCGATCAATTCATGCAATACGTGACAACGTGGCACCCCTACTTTCCTCTCCAATGCCAGCGCGACCAATACATGCTCGAAAACACAAGTTAGTAACTATTGGATCACTGACTTGGGTGTTTGTAATGCGTTCGGAAATAATATTTACGAGTTGCAAGGATTTGTTTTTCTTTTTCCTTTCAGTAAATGCAGAGAATTATTAAGCTGCGTTCACGCTGCATGACACAAACAAAAGCGTAATTCTAATAAAATTAAAAATAAGGTAAATAAAAAAGGATTCTGAAAATAATAATAAACTACTAGATCAGGAGATCGCGGCGGCCATTTGATGTTTCCCGCTCCAGTAATAAGACGGCTTTTATTGCAGACTAGATCGATAGGGGTGCCACGTTGCCACGTATTACTTGTATACGTATAAATCGCACGTAAACATTGAATCCCTATACCTAATGAAAATTGACACATACGGTATAATAAAATTAGGCAGTTAGTGTTAGTGAAGTTTCTACAATTTCTATATATAAAACCATACAATCTATATGCGCCGTCGATCATTTCATTAATATGACATACAAAAGAAAACCCCGTCTCGAAATATATACCCAAATCCTTTATACTATTGCAGCGTTCCAGGGTAATATTGTTCATTGAATAATCATATCTAACAGCATTGTGTTTCCTAGTAAATGTCACGACTTTACACTTATTGATATTAAGCTTTAAAAAATTACTTTGGCACCAAGCATCTATGCTGTCTAGATCATGCTGCAGTCTGTGGCAATCATTTATTGACTCTACTCTACAAAATATTTTCAAATCATCAGCAAATAATAGTGCATAACAATCCAGGGAATCTACAATGTCGTTAATAAAATTAAGAACAAGAGTCGACCTAGGTTAGATCCCTGGGGGACTCCAGATGAAGGGGTAAATACCGTTGACCCAGTACCTCGGTATTCGACAAACCGTTTTCTTTCCGTCAGATAGGACTAAAAAAGCATTATAAGAGATGGGGAAAATCCCACTTTTAACAATTTATTCAGAAGAGCATAGTGATCGATCTGATCGAATGCCTTTTGGAAGTCCGTGTATATAACATCCACCTGACCCCGGTCATCCAGAACTTCAGACGCGTATTGGGTGAAACAGCACAAATTAGAGATGACAAAGCGCCTCTCCTCAAAACCATGCTGCTGGGTTGATATCACCGATTTAGCAGAGCTATAAATATTTCTATAAAGAATGCTCTCAAAAATCTTAGAAAAATTACACAAAATTGAAATTGGCCTATAGTTTTTGATATCAGAGGGATCACCAGTTTTATGCATCGAGCAGATGCGGGACACCTTCCAAACCTCGGAAAACTTTGCTTCTTTGATTATTAAGTTGAAAATGTAGTGCAGCGGATCAGCGAGTGCCCCAGCACAGTCACGGATTAAGAAGCTTGGGACTACGTCTACACCACTGAGCAAGGTGTCCTTGCTCTTCTTGAGTGCAGAAAATATTTCGTCTACACCAATATTGCCAATAATAACATTACTAAAGAAGTCAGTGTTATATTTAGACATATTTAAATTACATGAGTTAGAGTGGATATATATCGGGTGTCCCAACAAGGGTAACGAGGTACGGTATTGGGGAAACGGATGTACCTAGAAATTTGAAACAAAAAAATTGTTGAGTAAATCGGCTAAGAGAAAATGATTGAAATTATTTTCGAGTTTCTGAAATGGCCTCCAGGGGGCGTAATTGCCATCCTGAATTTTAAACCCCGTTTTCTGCAAAATTTTCTTATATTAATGATAGTCATAGTGATTACTATTTTAAAGCTGAGACAAATTCAAATATTTTTTGTTAAATGCTTTTTGCTCTATCTCTGAAAAGAAAGTGGTGGGGGGCGCTAGAATATTTTCGGAAATAAATGTCGATAACTCTAAAAAGGCTTAACGTATCTTAATAAACTTGGAGTCGTTGAAAAGGGGGTTTCCTAGACTATCAATTGAACTGTGAGTGAGGTGATTGTGTTTGCTTACCTTGCCGCCAGATAGCGTTTTCTGACATAATCGCAAAAAAATTAACTTACTGCAAAAAAAATAAATGCAATGATATCACTTTTTTACGTCATTACATAGTCAATCAAGAGCCTAACAAGCCAGTGAGAACCGCCTCTCAATATCTTTATCCTAACCTAAAAAAAAATTACATTTTGGGAAGCATTTCCACTTTAAGGTTTGTTATTAATGTCTAATTATTCCTAATTTACCAAATAAATGCTAATTTATTATTTGGGATGCCAAACGATATTTTAAATCGAAATTATTGACATAATGTAAGTAATAAAATCCTCTGACGGAAATCATTCTTTTCTAATTATCAAGATTGACATGAAAACCAATGTCGTTTATATCTGACATAACTCTACGCGTTTTTCATGTCATTGTTTGATGCTTGTCAAAGTGTCAAAGTCTCTTGATATCCTGTATTAAATAGTCGGTTTAGATTTTAATATTTAAATTAATTGTCTTACTGTGATTGTGTTTATTACATTAAAAATGTCTTATTCAACTGCGGAAGCATACATCATGTTGGACGTGTTTTTCCAGTGTCATCAAAACGCCTGTGTGGCTGAGCGTGTGTACGCAGCAAATTATCCCAATAGAAGACATTTTAGTAGAATGGTATTTAGACGCTTAAGTAGATGTTTGCGCGAAACAGGACGACTTCATCCTAATCCAGTGCCTAGAAGAAATCGACACGCTAGGAACGAACAAAACGTCATTAATGTTCTTGCCTATGTTAACATTAACCCCCATTTAAGTTTAAGAAGAATAAGTTTGTGCTTAGGAATTAGTAAATCATCGGTACAACGAATCCTAAGAGATCACTATCTACACCCTTATCATATTGAACTACATCAGGCTCTTTTAGAAACTGATTTTGATAGGAGATTAGACCACTGTCATTGGTTGAATTCTATGATAGATGAGGATCCCGATTTTTTATCTCGAATATTATGGACCGATGAAGCTACTTTTTCAAGCAATAGAGGAGTCAATTTGCATAATATGCATTATTGGTCGCCAGTAAATCCACATTGGATGCTTGAGATAAACTATCAAAATCGTTGGAGAGTGAACGTCTGGTGTGGTATCTTAGGCGATCGAATTATAGGACCTTTTTTTTTTAATAATAATGTTAATGGCGAAACTTATTTGGACTTTTTAAGAAATCACTTGCCAATTTTATTAGAAAACGTGCCTTTACAAACGAGAAGAGATATGTGGCTGCAACACGACGGATGTCCTGCACACTTTTCTCAACAAGTCAGGAATTTTTTAGACCAAGCCTATCCAAACCGTTGGATAGGAAGGGGCAGTTTGTTTCCATGGCCTGCCAGATCTCCAGACCTTACTGTCCTTGACGTAGATTAAAAGATATTGTTTATCAGACTCGCCCTACTACCCCAGAAAACATGATTGATCGTATCCGAAATGCTGTAGCCAATATTTCAAGAGCTGAAATCAGCACAGCCGTATTAAATACAGGACGCAGGATAAATTACTGCATAGAAAATGACGGAAGGCACTTTGAACATTTATAAACACTTTTTGATTTTCCTTTCAATCAAACTTGCTGTGTTTTATCGTTCTCAAGTTATTACTTTCATAGATTCCATAATTTATTGTTATTATTTTATAAGCCTCGGGACCTGGAGACATTCCCATTGAGCTGGTGAAACACGGACCAGACGCTCTTCTAGAGACCCTAGTAGACATTTTTAATAAATGCCTGGTGGGGGGTCAAAATATTCCAGAAGACTGGAATTTGGCCTACATTAGCCCCATATACAAAAAGGGAGACAGGAGAGTGCGGAAATTACAGAGGAATTAGCGTGACTAGCTCACTGGGACGGTTGTATGGTCGCATATTGAAAAAAAGAATAGAAGAGGAGTATAATGAGATTGAAGAACAAAGTGGATTCAGGGCAGGCAGATCATGCACGGACAACACATTCACTCTTCAACAAATAATCGAAAAACGAGCAGCTCGGAACCTCGATACGCATCTAATATTCATAGACCTGGAGAAGGCCTACGATACAGTCCCCTTGAAACTGTTGTTCAATGTTCTGACGAAGACAAACCTTAGCAAAACATATATAAGAGCACTGCTTAATATCCATAAAAGTCCTCAAAGCACGGTTAAAATAGGTAATACTCTTTCGGAGACCTTCACAGTAACGAAGGGTCTGAAACAAGGATGTTGTCTTTCTCCTACCTTGTTCAAAATATATATCCAAGAAGCACTATACAAATGGAGACAGAAGTGCGCAGGAATGGGACTGAAGATTAACGACCATGATTTGACAACGCTGTTCTTCGCGGATGATCAGGTGATAACTGCAAGCTGTGAAGAAGATGCAGATTATATGCTCAGGAAACTCAGAGATGAGTACGAAAAATGGGGAATGAGCATGAACATGGCAAAAACGGAATATATGCATATAGGTAACGCAGACGAAGACCCAGGTTTGGAATTAAGACAAATGAAAAGATGCTACGAATACAAATATTTGGGAAGTATCATCTCTAGTAAAGGAACAACAGAACGCGATATCGAATATAGAGTACAACAAGGTCGGAAGAGTGTACAAATTCTGAACGCAATACTGTGGGCTAGAAGAGCAACACTGAAAACCAAAATGACAATCTACAAAGTAATTGTAGAGCCTATCCTTACATACGGAGCCGAATGCTGGCAAATGACTGAGAAAGGAAAGAAAAAAGTGGACACTGTTGAGATGGATTACCTGAGAAGAGCCTGTCGCATATCAAGAACTGAACATATACCTAATACGGAAATCAGACAAAGAACCAACAGAATACATAGAACGTCAGAAAGAATAGAAACGAGGAAACTGATATGGTACGGACATGTAAGACGGATGGAGGAAGACAGATGGCCAAGAAGAGCTCTAGAATACAACCCAACGAATAGAAGGAAACGAGGAAGACCGGCAAAGTCATGGATAAGTGGGGTTATGGAAACAATGAAAGATAGAGCAATAGATGAAGACATCTGGAGAGACAGGAAGAGATGGAGATCGAAATGCGGGAAACGGCTGACGCTGTAGGACCCCCGCTTATATATATATATTTTATAAGCATTGCGGCTCGTTGGACTTTAAGGTATTTTCCTTACTGTTCCCACACTTATTATTTTATAATTGTTTTGGCCTGTTGGCTTTCGAAGATATTGTAAAAAAAAGTAATAAAGATAAATAACAACATTTTATTTCGATTTAAAATATCGTTTGGCATCCCAAATAATAAATTAGCATTTATTTGGTAAATTAGGAATAATTAGACATTAATAACAAACCTTAAAGTGGAAATGCTTCCCAAAATGTAATTTTTTTTAGGTTAGGATAAAGATATTGAGAGGCGGTTCTCACTGGCTTGTTAGGCTCTTGATTGACTATGTAATGACGTAAAAAAAGTGATATCATTGCATTTATTTTTTTTGCAGTAAGTTAATTTTTTTGCGATTATGTCAGAAAACGCTATCTGGCGGCAAGGTAAGCAAACACAATCACCTCACTCACAGTTCAATTGATAGTCTAGGAAACCCCCTTTTCAACGACTCCAAGTTTATTAAGATACGTTAAGCCTTTTTAGAGTTATCGACATTTATTTCCGAAAATATTCTAGCGCCCCCCACCACTTTATTTTCAGAGATAGAGCAAAAAGCATTTAACAAAAAATATTTGAATTTGTCTCAGCTTTAAAATAGTAATCACTATGACTATCATTAATATAAGAAAATTTTGCAGAAAACGGGGTTTAAAATTCAGGATGGCAATTACGCCCCCTGGAGGCCATTTCAGAAACTCGAAAATAATTTCAATCATTTTCTCTTAGCCGATTTACTCTACAATTTTTTTGTTTCAAATTTCTAGGTACATCCGTTTCCCCAATACCGTACCTCGTTACCCTTGTTGGGACACCCGGTACATTACATGGTATGGGGATATGTTGGTTAATTAAACTTTTCAATGCATCACCAACTGCCCTTTTTGACAGTTAACTGCTCGTAAACGCCATGGTCATCATTATTTACTGCACCTTTGCAGATTAATTGTTCTTAGCGAAGATATTGCAAATGGAAACACCGGCTTCTTGTATATTAATTATTTTGCTACGTTCAAGCTCAAGAAAATAATGAGAAAAAAATTTCCATAGAAAAATAAAATGAATTTTGGTGATTTTTCTTAAAAAAATATTATTATTCCTCCGCACTCTCCACCCTTAATCCAGGACATCTCACAGCAAGGGGTGCCAGGAGATGCCCCGGGGTTTCCTCACACGAAGTACGCACAACAGTCGTCCCTTCAACACACAAATGTTAATGGAATGGTCACCACCCTCACACCCACATATTAATGTTTAAATTTGACTCAGTCTGGAAGTAACAAATTAATGGATTCACTCGCCAGAACTCAGAACAGAATCGTTAATAACTTTAACAGAAACTTGAATACTGCTTTCATTTATCACACTTACGGTCTCCTTTCAGAAAAAAAATTGTTTGTTTCGCGTTTGTTGATATGTAATTATTTCAATATAGGTTTCTCATGAATATGAGATAAGGGAAAGAGTGGGAGATATACTACTGGACACACTTTCTAATTGACACAATCATCAACAGCTTGCCTGAACACTTGCGTACCCTCAGGTCTCTCAACGAGGTGAAAAGGGATATTCGTGGGTGGCTGATAGGGGAAATTTGTTGCCGGGTTATTATGATTGGTGATTGATCATTAGGCTGGACTTCGGTTTTGCAGTATTTCTTGCTAATAAGTGTAGTCACACTTTAACACACGTGTAATTGGACCTGTACTTAATGCAAACGTGATGCCACCAACAAGCTTATATATACTTGTTGGCAGTCTATTAAGCGAGCTGGTAATTTTTTTGCTCCATTGACTTTTTGGTTCATTCTCTGATTCTTTTTGCTTAATTACATAATATATCATATTTATACTTACTATATTTATATAAGAATGGCATTTTTAGTAGGTAGTCTGACGCCTTACCCCAAATGGTGATTGACGATGTCAACTTGATTAATCTACTGTAATTTGCTGGGATTTTCATAGTTTCTTGTTCCGAGTAAAATACGTACTGTCCTCCAAATTTCAATCAATATACCGGGTGTCTGTTTAAGTTCGGCCACCAGCCATATCTCGACAACCCTTTATCGTACAACCTGGCGGAAAAATGTTGATAGTAAAATCAACTACGAAAATTTAGGCACAAATATTTTTAAGTTTCCAATATGATTGCAGGGGCCCGCATTTCTCAAGATGAATTAAGAATTCGATAATTTTTCATTAAATTCTAGATTAAGATAGATTAGAAATCTTATTAGCAACATTTTCAGGCGTTTTTACACAATTTTCATTTGAAACCTTCTGATCTAACTCTCATACGAACGGGAGGGTGGAGGGGAGTATGATTGCGTACAAAAGTAGGAATAATTTCGGTTTGCCTCGACGAATTTTAATGTTTCTGGGCTTATTAGATCGAGAATTTTACAAACAAATGAAGGGTATGTACTGCAAAATTGCGTAGTAATGTTTCTTTAAAAGTTTAAATGGAACATTGTAGGTTTAATATCGTAATATTGAAGCACATAAAAAACTGAAGGGAATGATGAAAACCGAAAGTTGCTACCTTTCTTCTTGACGACGATATTGTCATACGAAGACAAACCAGAAAAATAAAATTTTTAAATATAAATTTATATATTTATTGAGAGTAATAATTTTATTTTAATTTTAAGAGGGTAACTAGACAGTGTCTAGTTTGGTTTCATTTAAATTTCTATCATACTCTTCCATAAATATTTTCATTTCTATCTTTATATCGATTTTTTTAATTCATTGCATATATTACGTTAAATTCCCCTTTTAAATGTTTTCAAATTCACTAGCTATTATTTTTTAAATGTCATTTCTTGGCTTTTCCAACATTGAAATAATAGTTATTTATTATACAAGGGAAAAAAGTATTAGATTTTAGCTCGAGGTAATGTTTATCTCCCGACGCGAAGCGGTGGGTGATAAAATACCGACGTATTACGTTTAAAACACGCGCGTGCTTTAATGATTGATTTATACACGCGCTGGCGTGTTTTAAACAAGCAAAATGATGTACCAATAAAAAAAAGAATTTCAAACAATCTGAATCTAGAATTTAATAAAAAATTATCGAATTTTTAATTGATCTTGAGAATTGCGCCCCCTTGCAATCGTTTTTGAAACTTAAAAATATTATAATGAAATAAGTCCACAAAAGAAAAGTAAGCATCGCCGCGACGCACCGTAAATAAGTCATAAGTCATCCACACATATGTAATGCGTAAGCGACAGAAAGTCTGGTTCTTCTCTCGAGCTATCGAGAATGAAGCGAGAGGTTTCGCGTATATTTCTAGAGTCTTATATGCCGATATAAAAGCGGCCGGTGCCCAGAAAAGAATAAATTCGTTGAATAGTTTTAAGTGCGATACATTTATTTTACAATTTTATATTGTGATTAGTTTTAAGTGTGTAAATATACAGACTGTTTTAAAACATTTGCACAAGTTGTTTATTTCGACCCCGAAAACGCAACAATATTTTTGTTGAAATTGCTGTGGTCCATTGTACTATCAAGGACCACCATATACCGTAGTCGACATATTTTAATTTCTAATACCAAAGGAGGAAGAGAAAAAGAGCACGACGAAATAAACTAAAGATAAATATAAACGAGGCGGCCAAGACTCAACAAACGTTTCGTATGAAATATAAGGCGTGAGGGTCCCCCGCCACTGCGTTGCTCTGCCACCACTGTTAGCAAGCAGGCATCGCTGCATATTATAAGGTCATCTGCATGGGATAGAAGTGTAAACCGAAATTAAAATACGAGGACTATGGTATACGCCAGGTTGTACGATAAAGAGTTGCTGAGATATGGCCGATAGCCGGGCTTAAACAGGCACCCGGTATATAGATTCATGCATTAATAATGCCAATTTTCTGTAAAGTTATTCATGCGAGGTTCTAAATTTATAAATTTATAAAATATTGCTCAGAATACAGATTAAATTCAAAATTCTAATGCAGAAATCACTTAAATACAACATCAAACTGCATTTTATAGTACTTCGATGAAAGTGCTTTATATAGTATTTATTCAAGTATTTACCTTTCAGATAGAATCTGATATTTATAACCTAATGTAATCCTTAATACGTAAACAGTTATGTGAGTCACTATATACAACCTTGTTTAAGGATTCGATAATCGCAATTTCTAAGTTTCAACGATGTCGTTCACTTATATGAAAAATATTTTATACTCCTTTCAAAAAACAACGCAATATCCTCACTTTCCCTGCAATATTGACGGTGACAAATTGCTTGTTTCCATCTAGTATATATATTGGATATTTTTCTCTGGAAACTTTCAGTACACACACATTCTACAAACCTGACTCGAATACTGAATGTTTTGGAAATAGGTTCAATACAAATCAATACTAAACTGGAACAATATGTTCATAAGTATCTGGCGTTAATCATACTGTGTGTACGGTGCTTGCAAGTGAGCAACATTATTATATGTGCTTACATGGGTTCTTAATAAATATTAGCGAACACCCGCTATATCAAAATTACGACATTCAATTAATCATGGTGGTCGTTATTTACGACACGGCCTCGTGCAGTCTTACATCCGATAATGATATTGCAAAGTTAAGTATCTATAATCTTTTGCGTAAAGTGTAATGACAAAACAACACGAACATCATACATTCGGAAAGGAATTAGTATTCACAGGATATTTCCAAAAATTCAAGTCAAAATAATACCAATACTACAGAGAAAAGTAAGATTCTTTAATTAAAATCAAATGATAATGGAGGCTTTTCTAAAATCAACAATGATATACTAGTTGATTGTGAGTTAAATGAAACTCTAGGAAATAAAGACATCTCTTTCACATAATACAATTTATACCATATATACAGGGTGAGTCATCTAAGCGGGTAAGGCCGATTATGCCTTTATGAGTAAAGATATTTCGAAACGGTTTTTTCCTTGTGATACCTGTTGATTAGGAGCACATTTAAAAAATATTTTGTATTATACAGAGTGTCCCATAACTTGGTGGCTAACCATAATTATAGTTTTTTAAATGGAACACCCTATATATTATTGCATTTTTGTATTCCCCGTATAATTTTTAGTCAAAAAGTAATAAGATAGTATAGGCCTAAAGTGTAGAGTTTTTGACTTATTCCCATTTTTCTGAAAAATTCAATGTTTGTATAAAATTATGTTTCTGGAAAACGACGTATTGGATGGACAAATTTTTTTTGCAGTATTGTTTACAATAAGAGGTCCTAATAGTAGCATGTTTTATTTTTTTACAGTTACTAACTGCATGTGCAGGAAAGTGGATTAAAATTACATGACACGTTTTTGTATAAAAGTCAATTTTTTTAAATGGAACACCCTGTATATCAGTTCATTCTTGAATTGTTTATTAAATTTCATGTCAGAAACATGTAAGACGTTAATACTTTAAAAGTTACTATTACAGAGTTATTGTCGTTTTTTGATATGCTTTTGTTAGTTTCTGCAAAAAAGTCAATTTCTTCAAATGGAACAGCCTATATATTATTTAATTTTTGAATTTCTTATTAAATTTCACATCAAAAACATGTAAGACGTTAATACTTTAAAAGTGACTATTACTGAGCTATTGTCTCTTTTTACTTTCTTATACGTAGTATAAGGAACTATTGTGACGATGAAAATGTTCGACCTCGAGATTTTTGCAGATGTCCACGTTTTGAGGTCCCCTGATACCAAAATAGTGGTTTTTAAAAAAATGTCTGTCTGTGTGTCTGTCTGTCTGTCTGTCTGTCTGTCTGTCTGTGACCACGATAGCGGTCAAACCGCTGGAGATATCAATTCCAAATTTTGCATTTACGTGTATAATCTCCCTCTTGAGATCTGATTAGTTTTTCATTAAAATCGGTAGACCGGAAGTAGCAGTTTACTTCAGTGAAAAAATCGAATTTTGCCAATATTTCGTCAAATACTGAGTTTATACAAATTTATAAAGAATTCATATGTACTTAAAATTAAAATTGAGAACAATTTTATTTAAAAGGTTTTTCGAAATTCCTACCGGAAGTAGGTCTTTTACTCTTATCGAAAAACGGTTTTTTGCGAATATTTCGCAAGTCAAGCTTTTTAGACAGGTACGTTACGTGTATAAAAGTATTTAAAACATAGTTTTCAATATCTTTTGTATAAAAAAGATTTCAAAATTCGGACCGGAAGTAACACTTTTACTCTTACCGAATAGCGATTTTTGGCATATATGTCGTAAATTATGCATTCTATATATATTTATTGAGAGTACAAAGGTATTTAGAGTTATATTTGCAATATTTTTTGTATACATGAAATTTCAAAATTCGGACCGGAAGTAGCACTTTTACTCTTAGCGAGTAGCACTTTTTTTCGAATATCTTGCAAAGTATGCATTCTATAGCGATTTATTAAGAGAATAAAAGTACTTAGAATAGGATTTTGAATAAGTTTTGTGTAAAAAAATTCTTATGCTTGTATAGTTTGAAACACTCATACGTATAAGGAAGTCGTGTGGTGGCCACACCTCATTTTTTACTTTCTTATACGTATAGTATAAGGAAGTATTGTGATGATGAAAATTTTCGACCTCGAGATTTTTGCAGATGTCCACGTTTTGAAGTCCCCTGATACCGAAAAAGTGGTTTTTAAAAAAATGTCTGTGTGTCTGTCTGTCTGTATGTCTGTGTGTCTGTCTGTGACCACGATAGTGGTCAAACCGCTGGAGATATCAATTCCAATTTTTGTATTTACGAATATAATCTCCCTCTTGAGAACTGATTAGATTTTGAGCAAAATCGGCAGACCGGAACTTACTTCAGTAAAAAAATTGAAATTTGCAAATATTTCGTCAATTACTAAGTTTAGACTGATTTATAAAGAATTCATAAGTATTTAGAACTTAATTTCCAATATCTTTTATATAAAAAAAAAATTCAAAATTCGGACCGGAAGTATCACTTTTACTCTTACCGAATAACGATTTTTTGCAAATATGTCGTAAATTATGCAATCTATATATATTTATGAAGAGTACAAAAGTACTTAAAGTTGGATTTGGAATATTTTTTATATATGTGAAATTTCAACATTCGTACCGGAAGTAACACTTTCATACGTATAAGAAAGTCGTGTGGTAGCTACACCTCATTTTTTTGATATAATTTTATCAGTTTTGTGGTTTTAATTAATATAGTATAGAACTGACAAAATTATATCAAAAAGAGACAATAGCTCAGTAATAGTCATTTTGAAAGTATTAACGTCTTACATGTTTTTGATGTGAAATTAATAAGAAATTCAAAAATTAAATAATGTACAGGCTGTTCCATTTGAAACAATTGACTTTTTTGCAAAAACTAACAAAAGCATATCAAAAAACAACAATAACTCTGTAATAGTCACTTTTAAAGTAGTAACGTCTTACATGTTTCTGACATGAAATTTAATAAACAATTCAAAAATGAACTGATATACAGTGTTCCAATTAAAAAAATTGACTTTTATACAAAAACGAGTCATGTAATTTTAATCCAGTTTCGTGCACATGCAGTTAGTAACTGTAAAAAAATTAAACATGCAAGTATTAGGACCTCTTATTATAAACAATACTGCAAAATATTTTGTCCATCTCATTCGTCATTTTCGAGAAACATAATTTTATACAAACATTGAATTTTTCAGAAAAATGGGAATAAGTCAAATACTTTACACTTTAGGCCTATACTATCTTATTACTTTTTGACTAAAAATTATACAGGGAATACAAAAATGGTGTTCCATTTAAAAAACTAACTTTCTTATTAATGAGGATATGAAATTGTTTAACTTAGCAAGTTAGTGGCATTTTTGGTTTTGATTGATGCCGTGAAAACGGAGAAACAATTGAACGTTTCACTAAATCATAGCCTTTATATTTTCACATATATTGAAAGTGCATAATATTATCTTAAAAAATCTCAATCAAAATAGATTACTACTGCAAATTTATAAATAATCAAATAATTGCTACAACTTTAACCAAATAGGCGATGAAAAGACTAATGATAAATATCAAAACAATCAGAAATTTAAAGTAACTTACATACTAAAAACCAGAAGAGATAATTTAACGACCCGCGTAAATCATGTTAAACTGTACAAAGCCACAGGAAACAATAAATTCGAAATATTCAAAAGTATTGCCTACTTGCCTATTATTTTGACAAATGCTTCTTTTTTGTTTATTTAAAATTTTACAGTAGTAATATGTTGATAATTTTAGAGTATTATTTTCTTTCAGAATATGCAAAAATATATAAAGCGTTCGATCAAAAAAAATCAGTTTTTGGAAATATTTGGAAATGAAACCTTAAATTTCGCAATTATTTGTTAATAGAACCGACATCATAGCTCCAATAATTAATAATGTAACAATGGTGTACACATAACGTTGAACACGGTTTCTAAAAATATAGATCATGTGCTGGCATATTTAATGATGAGGAGAGTATGTTGGATAAAAAAATATTTTGACTTTCAAATTTTGTTGGCTTCTATAGCAGGTTAAGAATTTTTCAATACATCCTCGTATATTAACACTAAATTGTAGTAAAACTAGAATGTCAATTTTGACATAGAGACATTACTGAAAACTAATAGCAAATAGAAAAGTAATCTGTCATTTGCAACTTCTACCAGAAGTGGTAACAACCAACATATTACCACATGGAAGACAATTGCTTGTATTATTATTTCTTTATATTATTATTTCTGTATTTTCTTAGATTGATATACTCTACACATATTTTTATATATGTTAATAGAAGAAAGCCTTATTATTATTATTATTAATGCCGACCTATGTGTTAAATGACCCACTAGTGGCAAAACATAGAAAGATAGATCTAGAAATGTGTAACATAAAAATGAAATTGGGACTTCTAAGTGTAGAGCAGCTGCAGACACGTGTTTCAAACTTGTTAGTTATTATCAGTATAGCATAGCTAAGAAAGTATGTTTAATTTATAATATGTGTAATACACAGTGTTAGTCTTAAGAAATAATAATAATAATAATAATAATAATAATAATAATAATAATAATAAGCAACTTTTATTTCACATCCATGTGTACAGATATAGAAAACTGATAATAATGACAACAAAGAGAAAGCAATATATGCATATGTAAGAAATTAAAGATGTACTTAGTGAAATTAGGCGGAGTTTGGGCTACCACAGAGGTGGCATCCGCTCTTCCATTCAACCTATGAACAACTTAACCTAAACTTAACCTAAATTAAATAAATTTAAACTGAAAACACAAACTTACAATCAAAAGAGAGGGATTTCATAGAGAAATAAGAAATAAAAATGATTGGAAATATACCTAAGATAAACACATAACAAGAAATACAATGTCCTGAGGGTTGCTTGCATACCCACTCACAAACAGCATATTATGAGTTATAAACGGTTTGCGAGAGTGCAAGAATTGCGAAAGTTCATTGCCTGGTAAATAGTATATCAAAATATTTCTTGTTGAAAGCAGGAACAGACGTAGATAATTTAATGTCAGCCGAAAGTGAATTATATAAGAAGGTGATTTGGTATGAGAAACTTTTTTAAAAAAGTTCAAGTGAATGAGTTGGTGGGGTTAAGGTACCTTTGAAACGAATGTTGATATTATGTACATCTGTTCTAAATTTGATTTTATTGTATAAGTAGGGAGGCAGGTGGGTGATAACGATACGATGGTATAGAGTAGCGGAGTGCAATAACCTCCTATTCTTCATGTTCAGCCAATTCAAGTCTTTTAGCTTATGGGAGATATGTTCTCTTCGCCGGATACCGAAGATCAAACGGAGACAGGAATTCTGCACCTTCTGGATTTTAGATGCAGTACTAGCCGAAATGCAGGCACCGTACAAAGTATCACAGAAGGTGAAATTAGACAGAACAAGTGCTTCACAAAGAAGTTGTTTAGTTTTCTTATTTAAAAATGATCTGTTCATGTAAATAACCTTCAAAGCGGCGTAGGAACGCTACGTGCACACACTAATGTAATCACCAAAATTTAATTGATCGTCAAGTACTACCCCTAGGTTTTTCACTTTCTGTTTTAGAGGAATCACAGTCTCATCCACAAGAACCCTGATCCCGTCCCGATAATCAGCATCATTTCTAATCCTTCTGGGCCCAAACAATATCAATTCGGTTTTAGATATATTTAAACACAGCGAGTGGCGACGAGAGGCGTTGACCAATTGCTGGATGTCCCCATTAAATTTCCGACAAGCATCCTCTGTTTCATTGGGTGAGAACGAATAGTACAGTTGAGTGTCGTCAGCATAAAAATGGCACTTGCTAAATTTTATGTAGTTAACGAAGGTAGAAAGTATATATACAATAAAGGAGTTGTCCAAGAACAGCACCTTGAGCCACCCCGCTCATAAGAGGCAGAAAGGATGATGCTCTGCCATCTATTACAACACACCCACTCCTGTTCGACAGATAGTCATATAACAGTTCCCTCGCTCCAGGGCTTATGCCCACATAATGAACTACAGCTGATAACATATTGTGGTTAAGAGTATCAAAAGCTTTAGAATAATCAAGAAGGCACATAATCGTTAATTTCCCCTTGTCGGAATTACTGATAACATCGTCAACTACTTCAAGTACGTAATGCTGTGTTACAACTGAAATTCTTCCGGAATCCAGACTGGACAACTGGCAGCACGTCGTTTGAGATTACATAGGCCTTCAACTGAGCCTCAGCAACTTTTTTAAACACTTTCGATAGGATGGGCAGAATACTAAAGGGACGGAGATCAGCATATTCCTTGATCGGGGGTTTCTTGGGTACAGGTCTTATTAGCGAGAGCTTCCAACAAGCTGGGAACTTTTTATAAGTAATGCAACAATTAATAATATGTGTCAAATATGGGAGTATGTATGGGCAACATAATTGGACAAAAGTTATCGTAAGGCCATCCACCCCTGCGGCCAGCGTTTTAATTGACTTGATAACGTCAAAAATCTCACTCTCCTTAACCTGTTCAAATTCAAAGTTAATATTATTAAGTCGTGAATTCAAGAAGTGTTTGTTATACAGTTCTAGATCGAAAGGACAACTAGGGATGGAACTCCTAAAAAATTCATTGATAGCGTCCGGATTTCTTAGAAAGCGGGGAATATCCGGAGTATTTTTATTAGCGATATCGCATTTCGCAACAACTTCCACAAGCTTTTCTATTCGAGGTGTATAATCGAGATTTATATTCTACATAGGCTCGCTTTTCACGTGCAATTGCATTCGTAGTAAGATTGCGCAAAGATATGTAGTAATTCCAGTGACTCAGCGACCTACTTCGCTTAAACGAAGTAAAGGCTTTATCACGAAGGTTTTGCATTTGTTTAATTGTATCCGTTAGCCACGGAGCAGGAGGTTTCGTAAATCGGGATGTAACTCGAGGCATATGGGCATCTATTAATACAGTGAGTTGGGAGATAAGAAAGTCAGCCATAGTGTCAACATCTCTCATATCGTAGACCAAATAGAACGGAATTCTGAGTAAAACAACATCAAAGATACTGTAATCAAAAAATTTTATGGTTCTGTAGGTGCACCAGTATGGAGCTATTTTTTTGTTAAGAAGTTTAAGTTACAAAAAATCATTTCATGATCCGATAGGTGCACACTCCGCACACCGGATGCCAGTATCAAGTTACGATCTGAGAGAAAGATCAAATCAATAAGTGTTGAGGATGTGGAAGTGATGCGGGTGGGGGCATCAATACTTTGCGATAGACCGAAAGAGAATAAAGAGTCATGTCGTGGCAGATAGAGTATCATGTTGGGTGACATCAATATTGAAATCACCCAGTAAGATTAAGTTAATGCCCGAGTCCAAAACCGAAACCTGTCAACAGTGGTCAGCAACAGTAGTTAGTAATGTATTCCGTATAGTATAAATAAAGGTTATATTTTCAGTCAGGCATATTAGTAAAAACATTGAATTATAACTAGTCAAATATATTAAAGGAACGTATAACATTAATCTAAACTGTCAGTCTTGTCGTAGAGGCTTACAAAATTACTCTCATGTCTTGTTCCAATAATATGTACGTGGGCCAAAATATGAGATGAGATACAATAAAGTATTTGAAGTTTCTCCGAAAGCATTGCTTATTATGAATAATACCTACGGACATCCCGAAGTAAATGAACTATGTACTTTGTCTTTTTTTGATTTCCTATCAACAATAGTATCGACGCTTGTTATGCTGCATTAGCGCAATTTATTCAGTATGAAAAAATGTGGTCAAATACGTATAAACTGCTCAAAACAAATGAAAATTGTGTTTGCATGTTTACGACATATGTATGTACACTAGAAGAAAAAAGAATGCGTCCAGCTCGAGAGATATTGTTGGGATGGACGTTTGCCGAGTCAGGCCGAACGTTAGGCGTCTCACCTCGCCCCCCGCACACGCTGTACCTGAACTACCTGATCGTAGGTCGTGCACATTACTTCGCATAAATATTTCTCTTATATAAAGATGTATTTCTCACTTAGCCTTTATATGCATAGATGTAGATTCATAGATTGATTTGTGTTACGCTTTTAAATACAAGAGCTGCAGACAGATTATTTAATTTGATTTACATAATTATTAATTTCAAATATGAGTAGGTATATATTTGAAATGTTGGTGATTATAACCAACAGAACACGCATTTTCCATAGAGGATAATAAATACGCAAAAAAATAATATTGCATACTTATAAATCAGACAGAATGCTTAATATTCGTCGTTTTCAATGCAAACGCTGCAAAAGCATTGTTTGGATTATTTTATTTTATAGGAGTATTATTAGAAATGATGATAATTCAATAGAGTTTTATAAGATTTATAATTAAATCTAGCAATTCTCTGTCTTGAAACTAGAAAGTAGATACTGATTATTTTTGTGATAGCACTTAACATTAGAATTTTGTATTTATGATTGCTGCATATGTAGGTATGTGAATAATATACAAGGTGAATCAAGGATCATTATTAAGAAACAATGGTGTAAATTAAAGGAATTCACTTATTTAGATCTTAATTTTTTCTTAGAAGGTTTAGATATTTCATTAACTTCAACGTTTTTCCAATATAAAGATAAGTACTATAAACAAATATATCGATGTGCTATGGGTGCACCAATATCAAGTGTTATAGCACAATTAGTAATGGATGATCTTGAAGAAACAATTACATCAAAAATTAATTTTGAAATTCCATTTTATGAAAGATATGTTGATGACTGTATTCTTGCAATACCTGAAAACAAAATAGATCTAATAGATACATTTTTTACAACAAAACAATCAAAATTTAAATAATAAACAAATTAAATATTTATCTATCCCATATGTTCCAAAATTATCAGAACAATTAACTAAAATGTTTAGTACATAAAAATTATAATAATGTAAAGTTTATCAATACTCATATTTAATCTAAAACTCCTTTTTAAAAAAAAAAGCCCACAATGTTTATAATATTCCATGTAATAATTGTAACAAAATATACATTGGTCAATCAATGCAATATTAGAAGAAAGAATATTGTAAAAACTCAACTACTTTTAAAAAACATAGTCAACAATTTAAACGTAATTTTAATTTCGATAACACTAAAATTCTAAATATTGAAATTAACAATAAATCTCGATCAATGTTAGAACTCATCCAAATTAAGAAAAATGAATCAGTTTGTGTAAATGCCCGAAGTGAAATTAAGGCTCTTTCAAAAATTTATTTTTCATTACTTACATAAACAAATATTTTCCCTTCTACATTTTCAAAAATCAGTTCTTTTAATATTTATTTGATACTTACATTGTAAAAATTTTGTAATGACATTAATATTTATTATTTGAGTATGTTAATAATTTTAAATTGTTAATCTAGAAATCATATGCTGATATTTATAATTATATTTGATATTGTCAATTCTTTTTTTGACAACATTTTAATAGAAGTATTTTATTTATACAATTTTAGTTATTATACATATTTTTAACGTAAGTAATTTTATATTGTATTAATTTTGGAGCATCATTTATAATTTATACTTATAATTTCAGTATTCTGATGAAGACATTGTATTAAATATGTGGAAATGTAAACTTAGCATTTTATTGTATCTTTTTCCATAACGGCCTAAATACCAAGAGTTTTATATATGCACGTATACAGAGTGATTTATAATAAATAAATCTGTTTCTTATTCATCTCAAAACTAGACAGCAGGCATTTGTTTTTTTAAAACACCTGGAGTTGCATTTTTCTTGTATTTATAACTACACATGTGAATGCATACCTAATATATTAATGTAGTAATTAATTGCAGTAAATAGTATTCTTTAAATTCAAATAATGTAAATTATTGTCATTTGATGTGTATTGTCCTCGGTATTGTCGTATACAGATAGAATGATAAATAGAATTTTGGAAGAAGAGAACTGAGTGAAGGTTGTTTTTTCGAGTGTTTGAAATACTTGGGATAAATGTGAAACAAATGTCAACTTACGCAGAATTACGATCTTTGAAAAAACGGCCGGAAAGAACTTCTTTCTCCAGGTTTTGGTTGTTTCTTTGAGTTACGTTGGAATAATTTAGGACAGAATTGGAACAGCCCTCACAATTTCAATTTTCAATTCATACTTTCGAATTTCGTTTTCTACCATCTTTTGTCTAGAAGAGATACGCGTCTGAAATGTTGGAACAAAAATTGTGTATAATTATAATTAAATCTAATAATTCTCCGCATCGAAATTAGAGAATACACACTGATATTCTTTTTTTTAATAGCACATAAAATTGCTACCATTATTTTGCTTATGTTCTACTACGTATTGTTGTGACTTTTACTTTATTCTTAAATAGTTAACTAAAGTAGATTTTTGCTATATTTTTAATTATAAAGTTACAGCTTTGCTTTCTTCTCCTGGTTTTCAATAGTGGTTTACAATCTTTTCTTACCTTATTAGCTTAAGGGTATCTCTCTCTCCTTCTTTCACTCTCTTATTTATATGATCTGGGATAGGATTAGCAAATCAAAGTCAAAATTTCAGCTACACTATATAAATATAGACACAAAAACCGTAATATTATTATTAATAAGTAAACTCCGAACCAAATAAAACTCTGGAAACATGTGCAATATCATGAAACCAAATAAAAAAATATTATAAAAAACAACTAGTGCATAATTCTAAAATCTGGCAAATGTTTATTTATTTTTAAGTATTACTACTGTATAATGCTAATAAAAGAAAGCAAATAAATGATAATTCAGACAAAGCATTTTGCCGATTTTTTATAATATTTTTTTATTTGGTTTCATGATATTGCACATGTTTCCAGAGTTTTATTTGGTTCGGAGTTTACTTATTAATAATAATATTACGGTTTCTGTGTCTATATTTATATAGTGTTGCTGTAATATTGACTTTGGTTTGCTAATCCTATCCCACATCATATAAATAAGAGAGTGAAAGAAGGAGAGAGAGATGCTCTTAAGCTAATAAGGTAAGAAAAGATTGTAAACCACTGTTGAAAACCAGGAGAAGAAAACAAAGCTTATAATTAAAAATATAGCAAAAATCTACTTTGGTTAAACTATTTAAGAATAAAGTAAAAGTCACAACAATACGTAGTAGAACATAAGCAAAAAAATGGTCGCATTTTTATGTGCTATTACAAAAAAGAATATCAGTGTGTATTCTCTAATTTGGATGCGGAGAATTATTAGATTTAATTATAATTATACACAATTTTTTGGAAACACTATTTGACTTATTGTTGTATTTCTTATAATTATTATCATCATCATTTTAAATAACATAAATTAATTTAAATAATCCAAACAATGCCTTTTTGCAGCGTTTGCATTGAAAAACACGAATATTAAGCAATCGGGCCCATTTACAACTATGCA
The DNA here is from genome assembly GCA_963170755.1 of Amphimallon solstitiale. Taxonomy (NCBI): domain Eukaryota; kingdom Metazoa; phylum Arthropoda; class Insecta; order Coleoptera; family Scarabaeidae; genus Amphimallon; species Amphimallon solstitiale. The sequence continues at coordinate 27,861,193 of OY720678.1, forward strand.
TACAAACGGTAAGTGAGATATGTTTTGGGTGGTAATTCGGCCGAACAAATAGAAACAAAAACAAATTCTTTACCCAGGTTCCCATTTTTCAAAAATGAAAATGATGTTCTGTTATTCCTGATTGTTCTAAACACTGTTCCAACATTTCAGACGCGTATTTCTTCTAGACAAAAGATGGTAGAAAACGAAATTCGAAAGCATGGAATCAGCAAATTGAAATTGTGACGGCTGTTCCAATTCCGTCCTAAATTTTTCCAAAGTATCTCAAAGAAACAACCAAAATCTAGAGAAAGAAGTTCTTTCGGGCGGTTTCTTCAAAGATCGTAATTCTGTGGGAGTTGTCATAGGTTCACATATGTAATAATAATAATAATAATAACAACTTTATTCAGTTCATTTTACATATCTAATGTTTGAACACGTCAGAATAGTATAAACAATATCACAGTATTAAAAGTAGTAAAGTCATGGTGACACAAGCTTGAATTTGTACGTGAAAAAATCTTGTAATGTGTAAAAAGCACAATTAATTAGAATTGTGTTAAGTTTTTTCTTAAAAATATTCACTGGTAACTTTTTTAAATCAAGTGGTAAATGATTGTATATTTTTACTAGTTGTGTAGTTGCATTCTTCTGCACAACACTTTTGGAAGTCCGAGGTGGTAGAATCGAAACCTGCGTTGTTCCCCTGGTCCCATAACAGTGATGAAGTTCCTGCTCTTTAAATAATTCGTAATTTTTCTTAACAAATAGGGCACATTCTATCACGTATAGGCACTGTAGCAGCGTGAGTATCTTTTTTTCTTTAAAAAAAAATTTTGTTATAAATACAAAAAAAATGCAACTGCATGTGTTTTAAAAAAACAAATGCCTGCTGTCTAGTTTTGAGATGAATAATGAACAGATTTATTTATTATAAATCACTCTGTATACGTGTATATATAAAACTCTTGGTATTTAGGCCGTTATGGAAAAAGATACAATAAAATGCCAAGTTTACATTTCGACATATTTAATACAATGTCTTCATCAGAATACTGAAATTATAAGTATAAATTACAAATGATGCTCCAAAATTAATACAATATAAAATTACTTACGTTAAAAATAGGTATAATAACTAAAATTGTATAAATAAAATACTTCTTCTAAATGTTGTCAAAAAAAGAATTGACAATATCAAATATAATTATAAATGTCAGCATATGATTTCTAGATTAACAATTTAAAATTATTAACATACTCAAATAATAAATATTAATGTCATTACAAAATTTTTACAATGTAAGTATCAATAAATATTAAATAAACTGATTTTTGAAAATATAGTAGGGAAAATATTTCTTTATGTAAGTAATTAAAAATAAATTTTTGAAAGAAACTTCGGGTATTTATACAAACTGATTCATTTTTCTTAATTTGGACGAGTTCTAATATTGATCGAGATTTATTGTTAATTTCAATATTTAGAATTTTAGTCTTATCTAAATTAAAATTACGTTTAAATTGTTGACAATGTTTTTTTAAAGCAGTTGAATTTTTACAATATTTATGACCTTTAATTCTTTCTTCTAATATTGCATTGATTGTCCAATGTATATTTCGTTACAATTATTACATGGGATACTACAAACAATGTGGGCTTTTTTTTGAAAAAGGAGTTTTAGATTAAATATGAGTATTGATAAACTTTACATTATTATAATTTTTATGTACTAAACATTTTAGTTAATTGTTCTGATAATTTTGGAACATATGGGACAGATCTATTTTGTTTTCAAAGTATTGCAAGAATAAGTGTCATCAACATATATTTTATAAAATGGAATTTCAAAATTAATTTTTGATGTAATTGTTTCTTCAAGATCTTCCATTAATAATTATGCTATAACACTTGATATTGGTGCACCCATAGCACATCTATATATTTGTTTATAGTACTTATCTTTATATTGGAAAAACGTTGAAGTTAATGAAATATCTAAACCTTCTAAGAAAGAATTAAGATCTAAATAAGTGAATTCCTTTAATATACACCAATGTTTCATAAATACAAAATTCTAATGTTAAGTGCTATCACAAAAATAATCAGTATCTACTTTCTAGTTTCAAGACAGAGAATTGCTAGATTTAATTATAAATCTTATAAAACTCTATTGAATTATCATCATTTCTAATAATACTCCTATAAAATAAAATAATCCAAACAATGCTTTTTGCAGCGTTTGCATTGAAAACGACGAATATTAAGCATTCTGTCTGATTTATAAGTGTGCAATATTATTTTTTTGCGTATTTATTATCCTCTATGGAAAATGCATGTTCTGTTGGTTATAATCACCAACATTTCAAATATATACCTACTCATATTTGAAATTAATAATTATGTAAATCAAATTAAATAATCTGTCTGCAACTCTTGTATTTAAAAGCGTAACAGAAATCAATCTAAGAATCTACATCTATGCATATAAAGGCTAAGTGAGAAATACATCTTTATATAAGAGAAATATTTATGCGAAGTAATGTGCACGAGCTATGATCAGGTAGTTCAGGTACAGCGTGTGCGGGGGGCGAGGTGAGACGCCTAACGTTCGGTCTGACTCGGCAAACGTCCATCCCAACAATATCTCTCGAGCTGGACGCATTCTTTTTTCTTCTAGTGTACGTTGTTAAATGTTCAGACTGTTCGGGATAGTGAAACCCATCAAGTCAGTGTTGAAGAAATACGCGAGATTACAGATATTCTCAATAACGTACTTAAAACTGATATAACCAACAATATTGAAGAAATTCTAGCTATAGATGAAGAAATAGATTTATCATTAACAATGAACCAAATAAGCAATGCAAAACAAAAATTTATTAGTTAAATTTTCTCAAGTGGAACAAAACGTGCAATAGATATTTAGGCTAGCATAGCAACCAATGTAAAAATACATGCCTGCTGCACATTTTCAACCAAAATTGGATGGTGTATTTAACTGTTTCTACCGATATTTACTCTACTTAGTAAATTTGCAGTTCTTTTCATTACTTAATAATTCTTTGTTTCGCAATTAATAAGCAATGTTTATTAATAAGTTATGTTACTATAAAAATTTCATTTGCTTTTTAAGTATTGCTTAAATATATCATGCAACAGAGAACGTAAAATTTAAAGTTTTACTTATATTGTTGACCCCGTTCATGTGATTCTTAATTTAATACTATTTTTAATATTTTAATTGTGATTGTAAATAATTTGTATTACATAAAGTGTTTAACAATATATATAAATGTTAATAACGAACTCAACGTAATACGCAGTTTTCATTTTTCTTTCTTATAATCGCTTCCGAACAATATTTTTTTTCGTGACAATTTTGCCAAGAATAAGTAGATTTTAGAATCACACACTCTTAATATTATTTAATAAAGGCTAGACACCATCAACTTATAAAGTTTAATTAATTAAGAAAAATGTGGTAAAATCATAAATGTATAAAGAGAAAAATTAATCACAATAAGCCGCAGAATACTTCAGAATAAAAAATTTAATAAAACATCCCCAGTAACAAATATGTGACAAGAATCTTGTTAAAAATAAAGTAGGGAGTTACTTGTATTTTGTATATGATATTACAGAAAAATCGCCATGTAAAAGACGATTTTGAATATATAAAAAAACAACTATTTTATTTTTATGTCATTTACTTAATATATTTTTAAAAAATTAACTGAAATTGATTTATTTTTGTTTATAAAATTTAATACAATTAAAGTGAACTTGGTTTGTTTTGAATTGTTCAGCCGTCATTTCCAGATATCGAAATTGATTGGCCTCTATTAGCAAACATTGATTTTATGTGCACGGCTTACCTGAAATTACAGCAATTCAAAATGTAAATTGAATACGCTAGATATGGCCCAATTTGCTGCAGATTTATCGATTTGCATTAAAAATTTTATCTCAAATATACGCTTAAAATTAAATTTCCGGAAAATCATTAATAATAATTTAATTCACATATGATAAGAACAAAGGGCATACATAAATATATTACTAATAATAGTAGAGGAATTTATTGCCAAAATGTTAAGCGAGTAGAACAAATTTTTGCAAAAAGACTTTATATCGCAATATAATTTACATATACTGCTGTTAAACGAAAATCGTTATCTAGAGGAAGAAGATTTAATAAGATTTAAGGGTGTTGTATAGGTACATTTTCAAATATTTACAGATTAAAGGCTACCTTTAAACTTTATGCAAAAATGATTTAGATGAAATATTCTTATAATGTTAATCTACACGTCCCTAGGCATTTTGTTTTTTCAATTTTTTATTAATTGTTATAAAAAATTAAATATAAATAGACCATCGAAAAATAAAATGCGTACCGACGTATAATATATTATTGTGAACATTAATTTCTAGCAAAATTTTTTCGTATTTATTAAGATAAATGTGTAATTTGATAAGAAAGAAATGCATTTTTGGCACTGCTTTAGTACGCCACCTGCAGTCAAATATTTGATATATCCTTGCAATCCAAGACAGGGCGGAGTTACTTTGTTTAGGTGGGGATTCACTTTACGAGCGATATTCCGAATACAGAAATCGTTGTTACGGTTTTGAGTAGGTATTTGATTAAACATTTTTTTATATTATTTTACATATCATAAAATTGAAAACATTATCGCGTAACCTTGATTTAACTTTATAAAATTAATATATATTTTCTTTTTGTAAAATTTACTTATATTATTTTGTATTACATTTCATAAAATTGTACACATTGGCTGGCAGGCTTTGATAACTTTTACATAAATACAAACTTAAACAAAAACATTACATATGATTCATAAATAATACTAGCTTTTTTAGTTCTTCCACTATTTTACATTTATCAAGATAAAATACTACTGACATTTATAAGTGAGTTAAAAATAATGTAAAACTAATATAGAAAATGAGATGGATATAGATGGTGCCTACTTCCTCTGTACAGATATTGTACCAGACTGGTAGACGTTCAAAAGATTAATTTACGACCTAGCAAAAATTACTCTCAAACGAATCGGTGTTCGGACAGTTATAAAAAATTTGAAGTAAACCAGAAATTGGTCCGAAAGGATATCTTTTATTTTAAAAATTTAGCTAGATTACTTTTCCTGTTATGGCAAATAAAGAACAGACAGAAACAAGACTTATTATTTTACAGATGTAGTTACATAATAATAATGAATAAACATTAAACTTTAAATAATTTATATATAATAATAAAATAATGAAATTCCATTCAATACATGATATTATAGTACAGTCATTCTGTATTTTTTTAGAAAAAAATATGCGAGACTATTTTATTTGATTAATCGTTAGTGGGGTATGCGACGACTCTAAAACCAAACAGTTGGAACCCCCCCTTCCCTCCTTGTGGGTTTTTGGTAATCTCAAAAAGTTTTTGAATGGAGTTTCCGAGTAAATGGTTGGTCGAACAACAAATTTTTTTAACAAAAAAAAAAATATTATCTACAAATTATCTAATGTATACTCGCTGCGATAATGAAGATGGCAGTAAAGTTAAAGAGATACCACGTGACTTGGATCCGGCGCATTCAACAATTTCAACAATCTTGAAGGACAGGACTAAAGTAAAAGATGCATTAAAATCATCGACAGCTTTTAGAGCCGTAATAACTAGGCAGCGGAAAGGTCTGATTCTTGAGATGGAAAAGCTCCTCGCGATTTGGTTGATGACCAGATACAAAATAGAATGCCGATGAGCCTACTAATTATTCAGGCAAAGGCGCGAATGATCTCTGAAGTTTAATAGAAGTATTAGCGGTGAAGCGCAAGCGTTGACGTCGAAGCAGTGGAATAATTTATTGAGCAATTTGATAAAATTATGGATGAAAAAATGTAAAATTTCAGAAAGTGTTCACGAATAATTTAGATTTTGACAAAGACGAGTACACTAATGCCATACATAAAGTAGTGGAACTTACTAACGTACTTAATTTAGAAGCTGAAGTGGAGGATATTGAAGCATTAGTTGAGTATATTGAGGGAGAATTAACAAACGAAGATTTAATAGAGTTGGAAGTACAACGGCTCCCGGAAGAGGAACCACTAGAGGAAAGTGAATGAAACTACTAAAACTAGAAGATATGGATTCAAATATTGAACGGTTCACGAAAGTTGAACGGCCAATAAGTGAAGTTTTACAAGTTACAAAGCATACTACATTAACGACATTCTTTTCAAAAGCTATAACCAGAACTCCTGCCCTTGTAAATACTTCTATTTCTTCGCCTCCAGCTCCCTTACCAGGCCCCTCTACAGCTTTTGATAGCTCTGGTGATAAATACAATGACGACGTTGATGAACCACATTTTGCACTACATATCATGAATAGTTATTCTTCGTTTTTCACACAATGAATTTAAATTTTTTAATACGTCACTTTTTAATTTTTGTATGTATTCTTATGTTCTGTAATATATAAGGGATGCAATTAAAAAGTTTCCTTAATGATTCACTATAGAATGCACACTTTGCAAGATATTCGAAAATAATAAAGTGTGGCCACCACACAACTTTCTTATACGTATGAGCGCTTCAAACTATAAATTTTATGAATCTTTTTATAAAAAAATTATTCAAATTCCAATTTTGTATAATTTGAAACGCTTATATGTACAAGAAAGTCGTGTGGTGGCTACACTTCATTATTTATAATGGTCCTGCGGCCCATTGTGGAAGAGGTGTCACTAATTTTCTCAATGAACAGTCTCCAAATCGATGGATAGGTCGTGGTGGTTCCATAGCTTACCCACCGCGATTTCCGGATCTCTACCCACTAGATTTTCTCATATGGGACATGAAAAAATCTAGACACTTACATATTCAAGGGGAAAGCCTAAAAATACCGGCTCATCCATAAGATTCATGACATTTTATGAGGCGAAAAACAATATGGAGAACTACAACTGGGAACGAGGATTCTGACGGAAGATTTAGTTACATTGTACAATGCGGTGGCCACATTGAGCTGCTTTAATAATGCTCCGTAGGCTTTCCATAAAATAAATCACATTTTCTTCTAAACCCTCTAGTAATTAATTACAGCTTCGAACACCGATATTTCAAGAACCGTTAGGAATTCGGAAAAAGTGAATAAGAACATTTTTGCTTAAAATTAGTCATTGAATTCATGTACGAGGTTTCTCGGATACCTTGCCGACCACCTTGTATAATAATAGTACCTATAGATATAAATAATTATCCTGTGATTTTCAATACGGCCAATGGAAAAGATAATCAAGACGATGACATTAGTGCCTTTCAACAAAATATTATTATTATTATATAGTATTCATAGGCACTAAGTAATATTTCTTTTAATCAGAATTCCCTCTTCCATATTAACTTATTGAACACATGTCAGACTAAAAAAAATTTACGATCTACATTCCTGTAGCGCCAAGACACCAGACTAAATAAATCATACAAAATATTACTAGCACCTACGTTACGTAGAGTATGTGTAGCCTGAACAGAGACAATTAGCACTTAACGCATCAGACGTATGTCATTTCGAATGCATCGCTCCATAAGGGCGGTACTTATAAACTGGGAACTGTACAATTTAGATTTTTACTATAGCATTTAGCAAAACAGTACATGGTAGTGGGGTATTGGCAAGTCCCACCCATGAGCACTACCCCCCGATACCCGCGCCGAAGACGTCGAAATTTTTAGTTTGCTATACAACACCCTTAATACTCATGGTTTTCTATACTTGTAAACACGGAAATCTTTATTTATAAGGTTCTTAAGTGTAGTCAGTTACCATATCATTTACTCGAATATTAGAGAGCTCTATAAAATGCTAATAATAATCAAGTAATGCTTATTTTGCTCGAGTAAGGGATTATTATAACTTAGAAAAAATGACTTGACTATAGGTAAATAACGTATATGCGCATGCACATGAGAGTTTGCACTTTATATCTGTCTCTCTTTCCTATGTGCAACAGTTACATCATGGCACAAATAAGTATATAAAGTATGTACCTATATTCTAGTTATGAGTTATAACGCAACTTTTGAGAACATTATTAATAACATAAAAACTATTGAATTTAAAGAAAAGTACGTTAGTTTACTGATGAATATAGACCGGACGTACGGGGCCGAAATTACGACGGACAAAAGAAATAATGTATAACATCACGCAGTTACTGAATAGCACTATTCATATGGTGAATTGCAACATCTGTTGTTGTCGCGAAAACGGCCAAAAAAAAGACGATTTAACTGTTAAATTCCTTTCTTCATGGGCGTTGGTAGAAACGTGATGTAGAACATTGTTTATGTTACGTTTTCAGATATGATATGAAAGAACGTCTAGAAAGGCATCGTGAAACAATGACGAATTGGATTAAGGGCCATGCTGATTGTATGTTCTCCATTGTCACTGATTCCGAAATTTATTGAAAAATCTGTAAAATATAGTTACAGACTTCCAAAAATTGGCACGTACAACGTCACTTAGCATCGCTAAAACATACACAGAAATTGGACCCGTTGGAAGCTGACAATTTTTACGAAGAACTCTGTGAAACTTTAATGGCGGCTAATATCCCATTAAATTAACTTGACAATCACACTTTCAAAACATTTTTCCAAAAATATACTGGCCGAAATGTTCCTGATGAATCCACCTTACGCAAATATCATGTTTCTAAGTGCTTTACGAATGCATTAGAAGACATCTTTCAAATCAGTACCTATGGATAGGTGCCGACGAAACTGTCGATATATTAGGATGCTGTGTAGTAAATGTTGTAGCTGGTGTACCACATCCAACTATTCCATTAACGCATAGGTAATATAGCATCTAAAGTTATAAATACAGTTGATGCGGAAACAGTTGCTAAAACCATTGACGAGAATTTGCACAAAATGCTTCGTTTGGACGACAGGTACAAGTAAAAAATACTTTTATTTGTTAGTTACAGTGCCGCATATATGTTAAAAACAGGCAGACTATCAAAGGAAACATATCCTTATATGCTGCATATTACTTGTGTAACACAAACTCTCCACAGAAACTGTGAATATATCAGAGCCGACTATCCGGAAGTTGACTTGTATTCGCTTTTAAGAAAACTTTTCAGAAAAGCACCATTGAGAGTAGCTCTTTACAGTGAAAAACTTCCATCTTGCCTAGACTAATCACATACTTTGAAAATCGAAATCTCAAATTAAAAGATGGATTAAGTACATTAGATGTGGCTATTAATATATTCAAAAATATTCGAAGTGACTTCGGATGTGACCTTTGTTAAAAATTAGACGTAGTTTTTAATAGAAATCCAGATTTAATACCGTTGCGGTAATTGTGTATGGGGACAATGACACAAAATCTAACTGCTAAATACGACGAAATAAAAGAATACTTCCAATCTGCATCTATAACCAGTTGCGATATAGAAACGACGTTTTCTATCCACATGGTACTTCATTCAAAAAAAACAAATAATAACGTATTTGGTATTTTATAGATCACCACCCACTTGTTATCCAATTATATAAATAAAATTAAAACCTCTTTAAAAATACAACATTTCAATAGTGCGCCCATGGGCGATGAGTCATTGGCCTCTCGTGTCCGGTCTATACTGATGAATAACCACAGATGTAATGGAAAATGGAATATGGATTGGCAAATGACATGTAATAATATAAAACACAATACGTAATAACAGCACAAAGGCTTACGAATGAATACCTAACTGAAATATTTCTTTTCCAAATGATTTTCTCAAAAATTCATAAAGCAAAACAATAAAACTGTATTGATAAAAAGCCTCGTACAAAAACAGTGTCACTTTGCTTTACGATATCCTTTTTATGTTTTTTGAAAATAAAATGCAATTAGTTTACTGACAAAGTAATTTGTTAAAAAAATAAATTTTAGACTTCAATATGTTTATTTCTTTATATATTCCCTTACTTGACATTAGTTAAAAGTGTGAAAGTTAAAAATATTAAATTATATATTGCTCTAATATAGCATTTTTATTTACCGATTCTTGTTGATATACAAAGAATACATAAAACAACATATTGCTGTGACTCTTACAAATTGAGGTTTATATAAAATAAATTTAAATTATTCAATCAATGAGTAGTTAAGAATCAAGCATGCATCCTAGTGCTAGGCCTTATGCTAGACTAAGATACAACAAATTTTCTGCTAAATAATAGGTTAAGCAATTTTTACATTCAACTAGCTCAGTTTTAAATGGTTAAAAATAAATAATTCTCTCAAGGGCAGAAAATATAAATAGATTCTCCAATCGATTTTGAATGCTCTTTAATTATTTCCAGGTCAGGTAAAGAAAATAAAATGCAAAATAAATCTTATCATCTAATTTATTAAAATAAATATTAATGAATTAAAAATTTCAAATTACACAGATATATATATATATTTACAAACAAAAATTAATATTTCAAACATCTTCCAAATCTATACATATCATAATCAACAAATCAATATAATAAAGAAATTAAAATAAGTAAAAGCATAACGTCGAGAAAATCTTATGTTTTTAAAATGTGAACGTGATTATCATGATTTATATTTGCCATAGATACATGTAAACAATCAACATCTTTAATAAAATAAAATTTTATTGCATATGATGGATTGTACTGGAATATCAATAACCAAAAATTTACACGATTTATTATTCATGAACAAAATATAAACATTAAGGGAATGGCTTTGCCCTAATTAGTCCTGCCTGGCGCCTTTTCTCGCTCCCAACACAGTACCATCAGAAAGCAAATTCACACAGATGGGTACCCCAAAGTTCCACCCTACGAGTATGTCTTTTTAACTCGTCGGACACAACCCGAACATACACCACAATGTGCTCACCCCTTAAGGCATATATAGAAATTTTAGATTAAATAAATAAAATGAAATAAAAATAAAAGTCTTTGCGTATTCAATTAATTAACTCAGCCCTGATTAGTTCCGCCTGGCGCCTTTTCTCGCTCCCAACACAGTACCACCAAGACTAATTCGTGTCTTAGGGATTCACCAGGACTCCATGCTATGAATTAAATAACAACTTAATTCATTTCACACATCCCTGATGTATTACCCAACACGTTAACATTGAATACACAAGTACTACAAAATATACTTGATAAACATACAAGAAAAATATATACATTAAAATAAAACTTTACCTTCTGTGAGATTCCAATACAAAACACCACCAAAAAAAAATTGTTACAACACTATACACACATTTATAACAAACATTATCAAATCACCTTAATTCTTCATACATTATTTCGAATTCTTCCATCTTTCAAATACAGATCACTGTTCAATTATTCTGTATATACATAAAACAAAATTATTAATCGCAAATCCTTTAATCTGATAAATAAAGTAGTAAAGAAAAATTTTTTTTTACACAAAAATAAAATTATTATGCTATCCAACTTAATCATTACAATCACTAGAATGTTTTATCATAATGTATGGCGTAGTACCTCTACATACAAAACAAAACATTCCAGAAAAATAAATAAAATTAAATAAATTCAAAGCCCGAATTAAAATAAAAGTGTCCCATACATAAATAATTATTTCTAAAATAATTACAAATCTCAATGTAAATTGTGCAGCATGACTATTACGAAAAAGATATTACAAGTTTTAAATCTTGTTGAAAATTTTTATAAGTATCAAAAAATTTCAGATTCAAGAATAATCTTTTAAAAGAAGGAGTGGTTTATCACCTACTTCCTTTTTCTTCTAGGTTAGCGGTTTTCACCAGCTGACAAGTGAAGTGACATTCTGTCCGCAGGCCCTTATATGCATAATTTTCTTTACAAAAACGTACGGTCATCCTCGGCATATACGATTCCACCTCCAGAAATACATGGCCGCAGTGCTGCACCACTCGGGAAAGCAGCGTATTAACAGTCTTTGAAAAAGGTAAACAAATATGTAAATATAAACTTGTTTACATATTCATGACTCATCCAATGCATCTGGCGAATAATATTGTTTTCGCCGGCCACACGGTCGATCTCTCCCGGTAACAGTATTCTTCGTGCGGGAAAACACTTTCTCGTTATATATTTCACGTAACATTTTATGCGTATTTTAATATTATGACTTTTATAAAATTTATACTAACATTCTTTTATTATTTTACTTAAATAAAATTTAAATTTTGGCTAATTATTGACATAGTGAATATTTATATACACATCATGATAAAAATAAATAAAATAAAAACTAATTAAAATAAATCTTGAAGTGATCTTGATTATACTTATTTATAATTTACAACCCAACTCAAGATCACTGCAATATGTTAATGGTAAGTTTGAATGTACATATTTTCTTCTTTCCTCCAATTCCTTCCTTTTCATCTCTCTTATACGTATACTCCCACGTATGCTTCCTACTTCTTCCGGTAACTCCGCTTACATGTCTCACCAGACGCTTTAATATTTTGGTTTGTTTGTTTGCAGAATCGTAATACAAATTGAAAAAGATATTTCAACATCTGCCGCCATTTCTTTCATTTTAGCAATGGTTAAGGGTCCTCGCTAGTGAATGGGAAATGTAATATTGGTTGCATAGCACATAATTTAATAAGCCAAGGATGTCCGAGTACTTTTACACATAGGGAACATATAATAAATATTTGAAATAATAACTCAATATCTAAGCGAATAAAAATTCATTTATGACCAACTATTTACACATTTGTAACTGCGGGAAATATTTATAGCAGAATAACAATTCATTGTAATGTGGGTTGCCTAGTTTTAACTTATTTTATATTCATTTTAAACAAAGTAAAGAATAGTTGAACGAAAAATAAGTGTACAGCCGGGTAGCTTTCTATTCAATTTATAACGTGAACCCAAAGCAAACAAATCTCCTCCGAAGGATTTTTGAGAAAACTGGTTTTTAATATTTTGACATATTAATTAATTCTCTGTAATCCGATATTTTTTTTCTAAATTTGATTCTTCAGCCGTGTAGATTACTAAATTCTTCACAAGTTGACGTTGAAAGGTTTTCTCCATCTTTAAAATCAACAAAAATATCTGGATTCTAAAATCTGCTATTTTGCCATTGTTGACAGATCCACTATAATAGCGAGGACCCTTAAAGTTTGTGAAATTTAAATTTCTGTAATCTCATTTAGTGAGTATTAGTGCTACATACAGCCAGGTACAAACTCGCTATTGTAACGTCCACAGTAGCAGAGATAGTAGAAGAAAAATTCATAGTCACGTTCATAAATTCCTATTTGAAATAATTTTCAGAAAGTCTAATAATATTTTCTTCGATTGTCGCAGAACCGTCTACAGAAGACCCGAGAATATAAGATAGGAAATTTGCTGCATCTGTAATTAGTAACGCTATGGATGTATCTTCTTATGTATTAAATATTTTGATAGAACACAATGGACGTGTGCTTGCCGAGAATAAAATTGCAATGCACTGGCCATAGGTCGCTTATATGAAGAAAAAATTTAATAATGTTTTGGTTCAGACTTACTTATGCACTTAATGTTATGTTTTAGCAGTAAATATGGATACACGCTTTTTAGAGAATTGTTATTGTTGCTTTGTGAAAAAAATCAACATTTTTCTTTCTGTTTCTCTTATATTTGTATTGAATTCATGTTATATGTTCAACAACTTGGTTTTCAATTTTGTTTAAGTTTTAAATAATGGTTTTTACAACATGAAGTTTGCAAGCTGGAAGCATATTTTCGAAATCGAGGGGAAGTAAATGGTGGTGTTAGGATTTACAACCAACATTTATATTTGGATAGTTTAAGTATCTACTTTCCGGATATAGTAGTAATCCTGAAGGATTTTTATGCGTGCCTTTCGAACTGTGTTGCAGTGTTTCGAATATTCAATTTTTTAGGGTAGTCATTAATATTACACATTTTAAGTACTTATACAACTACAATTTAGAGAAGTGACTCAGAATAGCATTTCAAAATGTTCAGAGACTATACAAGATGTTTGTATAAAACTATTTTTATAATAAACTCGTTTCTAAAAATGCCTAATCTCCGAGATATGAGAACACTAAGCACGTATCACAAGGATAGATGGCATTTTGTCGGCCCAACATCCAACATAGTGGGAACGAGTTCTTGATGTAATTGTATCCTATAAACTCGTAGGATGCAGTTGAGACTAGCGTATAATGGACATTAAAATATTCAAGTATACTATCAAATGCACAGTTGACAGGCTTGCATTTCATAGATGAAACAGCTAAGAGTCACGGCAAGCTATGTAGGCAACCTACATCCTCTGTAGTATATGTATATCAAATAAAATCACGTTTTTGAAATTCAACCAGCAACTTCTCGAAACATAAGAGATTTAGTCAGCAAGTAAATAATAATTACTTGTAGTTAAACGCAAGCCACGTATCAATGTGTTAAACGCAAGCCACGTATCAATTGCCAAAAACTAAATACAAAAAATCTCAAAAATTAATTAACGTTTAAATATCATTCACAGTTCTCAACATCTGTCTAAACTGTTGCAACACCCTTTACATCCAGGACCTATTACAATAAACGAAAATACTATATTTCGTCTGTTTGTACATGCATAAAAGCTACATAAAAATAATGCGAACATGTAAAGAAATTAATTACTGATTAAAATGGAAATAAAATGATATGATAATTAATATCATCCTCACTAACACATTCACATATGTGTGACGTGTATGGTAAACATATATGTACATACGTACATGTCTGAGATGCCTCTTCAGAATATGGCGATACTTGCTTTAGGTATCTAGTTTTAAATAAGTATATATGTATTATATTGCATTTTTCAGATTATTATTATTACGCTAAAGTGCACGTAAAAATGTTGGGCGCTGCTTTCCAATTTGCCACAGCGCTTTTATATCGATCAACCTCTGAACAAGATTGATGTTGGTCTTTTCTTCTTTTTTGTCATTATTCTCGGTGAAACTGTATCTCGTTAGTTACGGAGAATGAAGATACTTTTGAAAAGAATATTAAATATTATTTTTATTAGAAAAGAATTACCATTTAATAATGTGTATACGAATTTTCTTTGTACATATACACACAACGTGTCTTAGAATGACCATATCTTTGAGTCTCAGACATTCAGTATTTAAATTTGTCACATATGTAGTTGTAATCTAAGTTTGTGTCTTACTTCAGTGAAAATTCAAATTTTACCAATACCTTTTCAAGTTCGTTTTCGAAATTTCTGCCGCAAATAGATGTTCTACCCTAGTAAAAAAGAACAGTTTTATGTAAATATTCTGCAAACTATACATTAATAAAGACACAACAACCTTCATAAAAAAAAAATTTCAAACACTTTCGATGATGGTTTATCGAAAAGCAGTTTTATGTAATATTTTGCAAATTATACATTCTGTACAGATTCAGAGTATAAAATTATTTTGTATGAATAACTTTAGAATACCGACTTCTATTCTATCCGAAGAGAACTTTTCCTCCAAATGTATTAAATTATGCATTCTAGACAAACTTAATAACACCATAGAATAATTACACGTTAATTTGTAAGTTGTAAGTTTTGTAACGGTACATACCAATCCATTTATTGATTTTATAATTTTTATTTTTTTTTAAATTTTTTTAAAATGTTATTAATATTTTGAAGAGAAATAATATTTAAAATCAATGAATATGTTATGGTATTATTAAGTAAATATTAGTCATAAGCTTAGTGTGTATTTAGTTCTAAGAAACGTGGCGCCGAATGTTTACAACAGTGAAATAAACGCTACAGTTGTGATAAACATTCGCCTACGTAAAAGAGTGTGTATGGGAAACTTAAGTGGAAATAACCGAACTATATAGAGAAAAGGAAACCACAGACACTTTTATATAAAATAGAAACACGCGCTAAAAACGAGAGAGTCAACTGCTAGACTTCATTCGAGTCGGAAAGTTAACTCCAAAGTCGGAGGGATTTGACTGGCTGGCTTCATAAAGAAGTCGTCAAACCCCGACTAGCAGAAATTCAAGTAATATACATTAAATGTTCTATAAAAAGAAGAACCTAAAACTCCTATAATAAATTCGATAACAATCATAAGAATTGTTATTTGAAAAATAGTGATTAAAGTAGCACTTAGAGAGTAAATATGCTCAGTGTTAAAAGTTTATAATAAATATATTGTGCTCCAGTAAGCAGAGCAGTAGATTCGTCACTACAGGATCGTGGCCACTAAACAAATGATGCCGATGAAGACATCGCAAGAAAAAGAAGATTTTATTGAAGATAGACATCGCTGAAGAGCGAAGAAAGAAACTTTATTATAAGGTATTTTTAAAAGATTATTGTAAATAAAAATATTGTTGATATTGAAAAGTTAAGGATTATGAAATAAATTTTAAATTGAAATTAACATAATAAAGTCGCTAAATACATATCATCTCCGTTCTATGAAGGAGAATGTAATTTGATCTGTATTAACATTGTTGTGTATTTATATAATAGTACACAAAACCAGCTTACGTAGTAAATGCTAGCATTCGTTGTTTTGTTTGACGATATGGAAAAATATACATAAATATTTGTACCCGATTAATTATTTGTAAAAATATATTAAAATTGTCTTTAAATATATTTTATTTCTTGTGTTATATGTAAAAAGTAGTTATATATAATTCATTGGTTTTGAATATACGAATTGTTTAAAGTTTTACAATGGTATTTTTTTATTAAATATAATTAATGTTTAGGAACACCGTAATCATTTCTTATTAATCCCAATCGCCCTGAGATAATCTGATTTGAGTTTAGCCGGCAAAGCAAGTTATTTAAATTTTATTTTGATTTAAACTCTACAATTTTATTAAATTAAATATAAGGCTGTTCCTTTACATTATGTCGCCCAATATTGGGGCAATTTTATTCATTTTAATTAAAATATAAGGTGTACCATTACAGTTTTGTAGACCAAGATTTTCAAAATTCGGACTAAATGATGAATTTTGCATAGCGTCACGTGAGTTCCACAGGGTTTTAAGTGCATTCTGAAAAGTTTTGCAGTAGAGCAATTTTTATGGTTTGACTTAAGAGGGCCCTTACCTACAAATAGAAACGTATGCAACTTATATTACTCGCGGGACGAGTAGACGCAAGGGGGTGTGAGTGGGTGGAGCTACAAGTTATGAGATTCCGATCCGAACGCTTCGGTTTTATTCATAGATAAAGGAATACTATAGATGGGAAACATATGTATAAAGAATGAAAAACTTACGGAACTGCCCTCTTGCGGGTCTAGTCACGTATTACTTTCATATACTTATTCATATTTTGAAATATCTAATTATTTTTGAATGTGAACAAATTAAATGGGTTCATTTTCACTTCGCTTTAATGCACATCTTAAAGTCGGATGAAAATTAATACATTCAATTTGTTTAGAATAAAAGAATATTCTCTTTTTAATTTATTTTCAGCCATCACAATAGTACAACATTATTTTTCATTATAATGTACAGTGGTGGGAAGTTTAAATGAAACACCTCACGATGCGTTTCCTTTTCTAGGGCCAGTTCGGCGACGTGCGCTAGACAGGGAGACGCATCGTTAGGTGTGTCAGTTAAACTTCCCACGATAGTACAATTGTAATGATAAATAGATCTAGAAAAAAATAATAAAAAAGAAATCTTATAAAAAAACAATTTCAGAAATGATGAAGTTACTTTATTACAAATAATTGATCGATATACAAATACATAATACAAATACATACATGTGTATAACAAATAATAATATATAATAAATTATGTACATAATCAAGTATTCTTAATTTTTATGAAGATCTTCTTGTGTTTAATATATTATTTAGACTTATATGATCTTTTAGCCCAAGTACCATCAACAACTACAGTTAGAAGTGGAAACCCATCACTATCTAGCTCTCCTTTAGATATAACTTCAGCCTTCTCTGCTTCTGCAGCTTCCGCCATTTCTTCCACGGCATTTTCTTTTATTACTTCATGAACGTGCTTTTGTATATCATAATACGTTCGCGAAGACATGGTAGGCATATTCATAATTGAAAAACGCTCTTCCATTAGAGTAAAACTTTGTCCCGTGCACAAGTTTCCAAAAACCTACAATGCACATTTTGAAGACAAGCGTTTGCGGTAGCTATTTAGCCATACTCAAAATATTTTAAGCATCTCCTTGAAAATGTTGACTTTTACACTAATATAGACATAAATAGCTTAGATTACCATAACAAAATCATTAGTTTATAGTTTTCCCGGGGGACACCTAACATTATTTTGAGTCTAATTTCTATGTACATTAAAACATATAAAGAGCAAATACTACAATAACACATAGACACCGTAATCATAACGACTTCCAGGTGATTACAAATTTTTAAATCTCTTACCACAGCTTCATTTATGCCCATATCTTTTGAGCTATCACGTTCAATGTTAGAAAAAAGTTTTTCAATTGCACCACATATGCTACATTTAAATACAAATTTACAATTTAATCCATTTCTCAATTCTTTTAAAAAAGTCATGTGAGTTGAATTGCATCCATATGACGATTCATGGCCGCCAAAACTTTTTAACTGCTGAATTATCGTTCCTGGTTTCTTTTTTTACAAGAAAATTACCTTCCTCGGGTTCATTTTCAGTTGGAAGCTTGTAACTGTAATAATTTGTAAATTTGTAAATAATGCCCAAAGTCTACAGTTTCGATTGTAATACGTACTTCCCATTACCTTGTGAGTTGCCTAAATAGATGTGTTCAGAGTTTCCATCATTAACCCCTTCAGGGGATGACAAATCAATGGAAGTTGCATCAGACCTAACAGCAAAAGCGTATATGTATTAAAAGCGGACTGTAAGAAAGGCAATCCAAAACTACCGTGGGTTGAATATTTTAATACACACATAAAATGAATCGTCAAATATTTAAATTCTGAAATCTACTCGCATATTGGTATTATGTACTTAGTTAAATTAAATCGAATTAACAAATATCAAAATAATGTAAATAAAATTGTAGACTAAAAATTACTTACCTCGTATTTTGATTTTTCATACGATTTGCATGCTTACTTCTTTGTATGGTTGATCTTTTATGATAATCCAATTTTCGCTTGCCCATAACTTATATTATTGTAGCGTGATTCGTTCGTTAATTTAAAAAAAAAACAGAACACGCAGTTATAGGAGTAACTATTTAATATCACTAATTAATGTTATTTACGTATATTTATATCCAATTCATTAAATAGACACATACATTTATTTCTACAATTTCTCTATACTGTCAGTCATGTCAATTTTAGTTTTATTGACAAACCTTGTCTCCATGACACCCATTCGTATTTCGTGACATTACACTCGAATATTATATGACATTTCTTTTTAATTACAAACTGTCACTCTGACTTGGAATAGCCGACCGATTCCGATAGATTTTCGTCTTCGCTAGGACTGGTAGAGATACCGTAAAGTGGGGATAGACGACGCAAAAGCTTCGAAAAACGACGTGTAAAATGTGTGTGACAATGTTTACTGTTTAATGTTTTTTATCTTCAAAATAATTACAGAAAGTTTTTTTTTTTAATGTCGTACATCAAATGTGCAGCTGGCGCGGGGAGGTCGTTTTTTTCTTTTTTTGTATCAGCCTTAGTTAGTAGACATTCATCAAATTAATGCATTTTTGGGGTTATTTCGGAGACACATAACTTTTTTAAGAAAATAAATTAGTACAAAAACGGACCTTGCCATTATAAATTGATGCCTTTTGCATCACTAACCCAAATTTGAGATTCTAAAATTACAAAATGAGTTTAAAAAACGCGAAACGGCGATGCCTTAATTTTCGACAGGTAAACGCCCCTCTTAAGGTCAAATTTGATACGGTCTATACTGCTACGATTTTTGACTGGAACGGATGAGTATATTCTATTATGGAAAGGTTTAGTGTAAAAAACCTGTCAGTTTTAAAAACCGAAAGAAGTTACGAAGGTTATTTAAAAATTCTACACGTGTACTTAGAACCATGTGGCATTGTAAGACTATAATATTGTTACTGTAATTAAAATTTCAATAAAGTAGTATTGTTTTTATTATGTCGACTGAAATATAGAAAAACGACAGAAATACAAAAGTAAAAATTATAGTATTCTTTTATTAATATAATATTTTTATATGAAAACCGGGAATTGATTTATCTTCTTATTGATTTTGTCGTACGTTCCACGGTATTCACGTAGCAATGATGGCAAGTATTGCCTTTCCTCTGCGGGCATCCAGTTATGGGAAAACTCAATGTGTTCTAACTTGTCATTAGGAATAATATTTTTTGGGTGGGCAAGGCTGACATTTTCAAAAATAGAAGCATTAGAAGTTCTAGTTGAAATGTTTATACAAGTAAACCCATCATTGTACTTCTGTTTGACAAAGGCTGAAAAGGGGTTTGCTTCGCTCGAATCTCAAGTGCCGTACTTTTGTGTACGAAACTTTTTTATAATTCAAGCTTTATGCTAACGTATGGTAATCAAGAAAAGAGTTACTTTGCATTTGTATCACTCGGAAACGTGTCTTGCGATCAATTTTTAGTAGTAGGTGCAGTCGGCCCAAAGGAGACCATACTTCAGCAACTCTTAATTTTTCAGGCCATATTACACATTTTCTCTTTTCCTAAAGATTCATGACCTGTCAGATTGTAAACATTCAATTTTTTCTTGTAAAATTGTTTACCTATTTCACAGCTGGGCAAATTTATTACATTTTGTAAATCGAAACATACTTCAACACGACAGTGTTTGGGTCTCCTATTACTTTATCATTTTGTCTTTCTTTTCTCATATTCTTTTTCAATTCAGTATGAGCATGAAATTC
Source organism: Amphimallon solstitiale (assembly GCA_963170755.1). Lineage (NCBI taxonomy): Eukaryota > Metazoa > Arthropoda > Insecta > Coleoptera > Scarabaeidae > Amphimallon > Amphimallon solstitiale. Next base: position 27,882,185 of record OY720678.1, read on the forward strand.
GGTTTGAATTTGATCAGTAACATTATTGTCTCTTTCTAATTGTCTGTAGTTTTCGCATATGTCACATAAATCTTTTTTTGGTTTATAGTGAATAGTATTTTCATAATTGAAAAGATGCCGATATAGATGAGGTTTAACAGGTCTGACCCTTTGTATCTCACAAACTTCCGTGTAGAGTTCGTACATTTTTGAATATTTAAATTATTTATTTATTTATTTATTTATTTAAATTTAAATACATATGCACCTAGGTGTTGGCCACCTGTATGTGCAATTACATTATAAATTCTAAGAAATCTATTAACCTAATATGAATACATATTTCGTGTACAAAAGTGTACGTTACTAAAACTAACTAACTAACTATAACTATAATTATTTCATTAAGAAATAACTTGTGTGCTTAAAACATCCCCGTTAACGCCTCCAAGTTAATAAAAATAAAGTTTCTTAAGTGCACTACGTATGTTTTTATTCTTTTAATAATTTTTATTTCAGGTAAAATCTTGTTGTATAGTTTCGGTCCTAAGTAACAAAAGGATCTTTGGTAAAATGTGGTATTACTTGTTGTTGTTTGAAGACATCCTATTATCCTGTTTCTTGTAAGGTATTTATGATTTATAGAATCTCTAATTTCAGGATGTTTATGAAGAAAAGTACATGATGTCAGTATATATAAAGATTTGATGTTAAGTATGTCTACGGAATATAACTGTATTGTTGGATAAAGTCTATCTTTCTTGTATATTGTTTTGAGCAAGTAGTTTTGAACAGAATTTAAGGCGGTTCACCCAGTCGATGTGCAACCCGCAAAATCTTGAGGGTGGAAGCGGGAGGTAGGCTGTAGGAGGACCACGATATTGTATCTGTCTCTTCTTAAAAGAAGACGGAGCTAGATTTTTGACTAGACACAATCCAGGTTCGGCCGAAAGTTAAAATCATGTAAACGAGGATGCAACGATTCAAACACGAATCAGTCAAACTAAAATTTTTCTCACTTCACGAACAATCAAAAAGTAGGAAATATATAGGAAAATCGACTGAATAGGGCATATAATTAATTTTGCTATAAAGTAATTGTTTAAATAATTTCTAAAAACTGCTAAACTTGTGAATGTTACTCATTTTTAGACGTTATATCTCTCCGCCTTGAAAACGAAGCTAGATAGAGCAAAATTGTATAGTACCTTCTTTGTAAAACATGAAATTCTCTACAAAAAAGTTCGCGACGACCCCATAGTGAAGTTGATAGTTTAGACATGGGAGGTAAAAATAACGAAATATAAGCCCTAGTAGCAAAATCACTATATGCACACTTGTTCTACATTAGCAAATATATATTTTCATCCTCCTCTAAAATTGTGTCATCTGGTACCTTTTGGTCATTTCCTGGTAGTAGAATCGCTATATGCCACACTTGTTCTGCATTAGCAAGTATATAGTTTCATTCTTCTCTAAAATTGTGATTTTGCAAATTCTTATCGTTAGCACGGTCATTGACTGTCATTTATTTGGTACATATAGGTATTTATCTCAAGCAGCAAAATCACAATTTTAGAGAAGGATGAAAATATGTATTTGCTAATGTGAATATAATAAAAGTCAGGAAGACTAATTTTTTTGATAGCAATTCCTTTTTCCTTTTATTAAAGTAGATTACGTTATATCAACTACATAAGGTATAATGTGTATAATATATAAGTATAATGTGAGTTATAGGTATAATAATATATTTTTAAAAAATTATTCTGTTAAACCAAGAGAGGGAAAGGTCTAACAGATTCCGAATCAAAATAAAAAGATGGAATTTAAATTGATGTGATATACTATATAATGAATGTACACATAAATATTTAACAACTTTGTCTAAAAATGTATAAACTGTTGATTTTATTGATATTCCATACAAACATGTTTAATTAGGAAACTACAATACATAATTCCTCACTACACAAGCCCCACAAAAAAAACAAAATTCAGGCTAGTTTTGTACCACGGTATTGTTTGTTATCTACGAGATACATCCCGACGGACATTATCTCTACCTATTTTGAATAAAAAAGTGAGGTGTGGCCACCACACGACTTTCTTATACGTATGAACGTTTCAAACTATACACTTTTTAAAAAAAATTATACAAAAGTTATTCAAAATCCTATTCTAAATACTTGCATTGTCTTAATAATACGAATTTTGAAATTTCATGTATACAAAGAATATTGCAAATCCAGTTCTAAATACTTTTGTACTCTTGATAGATATATATAGAATGCATAATTTACCATATACACATTTGCAAAAAATCGCTATTCGGTAAGAGGAAAAGTGGTACTTCCGGTCCGAATTTTGAAATTTTTCTAAATACTTTTATACTCGTAACGTACCCGTCTACAAGGCATGACTTGCAAAATATTGGTAAAAAACTGATTTTCGATAAGAGTAAAAGATTTACTTCCGGTAGGAATTTTGAAAAACTTTCATAAAAAAATTCTTCTTAAACTTAATTTTGAGTATATATGAATTATTTATAAAATTGTTTAAAATTAGTAGACGGAATATTGGAAAAATTTGATTTTTTTACTGAAGTACACTACTACTTCCGGTCTGCCGATTTTACTGAAAATTTAATCAGTTCTCAACAGGGAGATTATACACGTCAATTCAAAATTTGGAATTGCTAGCTATAGCGCTTTGACTGCTATCGTGGTCACACACACACACGGACACACACACAGACAGACACACAGCCTCAGACATTTTTAAAAAACCACTTTTTCGGTATCAGGGGAGTTCAAAACCTAGACATCTGCAAAAATCTCGAGGTCGAAAATTTTCATCATCACAATACTTCCTTGTACTACGTATAAAAAAGTAAAAAGAATTGAAAAAGTCAGCGTTATCGCGGGTAATGTAATCTCGAGGTCAGGTTAAGTGTTACGCTAAGCGAAAAAAGTTGTAAAGATTAAAGTAAATTATCCAATAAAGAATGGATAAAGAAAATAGTGAACCGAGTGTTGAAAATGATTTTTTCTTTGAAAAAAACAGTTAAGTTCTTTATTTAATGCAATAACACTAGCCCACAGCTTTAATTTTTTTTATAACTGTTTTAAAAATGGGTGTACAGTTCTTACAGTCTTTAACTGAAGCCATAACCAAAAACCAAATCTTTTCACCACATCTAGTTTTATAATTATAATCATACTCCGCTAGTAGATAAACAATAATATTATATTTAGAAAATTTGTTATACAGACGTTATGAAAAGAAATAGATAAGTACAAAAATCTTGACATAAAAAATACTTGGATGTTTAATTAGTATCAAGAATACAAAAACACTTAACTACACACAAAGAAAATTTGCTCATATATCAAACTATTGTATAAATAGAGTTATTTCTGCCTTTTATGTTACCTCATGCAGTGTCTAATGACAAACCAGCAAAAATCTCCGATCATGATGGGATCCCACCTTCCTTGATATCGTTTCTTCATTTCTGCAATCTCTTGATGGAACCTTTCCCCCTGTTCATTACTCGTCTTTCCTAAATTAGCAGGAAATAAATGCAAATGGGAATACAAAAAATGAACTTTGAGCGACATCCGACACCCTAAATTTTTATAATTTTCTAGCAAATTAGCCACGATATCTTGGTAGTTTTAACTCTTTTGATTTCCCAGAAAATATTTGCAAGCATTTTTAAAAGAAGTCCATGCTGCTAGCTCTAGTGCTTTGACAAACTATTTAATCAATCCTAATTTAATGTGTAGAGGGGGTAGTAGAATCACCAAATTAGAATCCACTAACGGCTCAAATTTTATATTAAATTCTCCAGAAACTATGTTGGTCCGTGGCTCCCATTCTTTTATTTGGTAATGATGCTGACTGAACTGCTCGGCTATCCCACAGACACAACAAACAATAATATTTGGTAAACCGTCCTTGCAGTCTAAGTAATAAGGAAATAACCTTCACCACAGATTTGCCAAAAATTATTTGAATATTGAATGAGATTTAGTTGACATAGTGTCATACGTTTCTTTTGTATTTGTAAAATAAGCCATTAGAATTGATGGTTTCGAGTTATCATTATAAAGTAAAACGGCTTTGAGACATGTTTTCGATAAGTCGATAAACAATCGCCATTCTGCAAGGTTATATTTAATACTCATTTTACAAAAATGTTGATTTACAGTAACAGAAATGTCTTTCAACTTTGTAAAATGAACTGAATTTTTCGTGACGATTCTTCAATACAGAGATTCTTGTAGTGGGATGTAAAAGATTCCATTATTTTAATCGATATCCCAAAATTTGTGAGTTTTTTTGGTTAAACCCAAATCCCGTATCAAATCATTCATATCTGATTGAGTAACGGGATGTGGTTCGTCAGAAGGAACATACGTCAGATCACTTAAAAATGACAAAAGTTGCAGAAGAATATGAATGCATTGGAGTTGGAAGCTCACAATCAGTTCTTTTCAACGGTTTGCTTACAGATGGTATCTGGATATATTACTTTGTGTTTATTTCTTTTTAAAAACCCTGCAGTTTTTACAAGACACAAGTAACTGTCCGTAGCGTGATCTACTAATTCACGCCAAATCATTAGCCTTTCTGACAGGACTTCAGAAGAATTCTTGTTTTTGTTTCACTGAGTTAATTTGACATAACACGAAGTACAGCATATATGTGCTACCCGTGTTTTGTCGTGATTATTAATTTTGAAGCCAAAATATTGTTCATAACATCTTTGAATCAATTAACTTAGAGGCTTTTTTGCGATTTTGTAACATATAATGCACAAACATAACAAAAACCGTCCGGAAATTTTTTACAGCCTCTTTCACGGTTTTCCATTCTTGAAAATCACACGCAACACAACGTGTGGAACACTGCTTCAAAATTTCTTAGCTAAGTGACAATTCAGTGACATTTCGTTTGTCTCTTGCCAGACCGCCACAGCAACTAATCAATAAATGAATCACTAGGTCGGCTGCAACCTTCATAATATATGCACGTATCAATTAGTTTCCATTTTAGTATATTGCGCGTTGACTAATATATTAGAATTTGCAACTTATCTCTGGAATGTGTGACGTTGTATCTTCTGTAGTGTCGCTGTTCTTCACGGTATAGCCGCGGCAATGTTCGTGCTTGTTGCAATTTTAAATTTTACGTTAATCTTAGTGAAAGCAGATAAAAATTTGATTTTGAAAATGTCACTTGTACCTTATATTAGAATACAGTTTTTATATTTAAAACAATGCAAAATACTAAAATTTTAGACTGATTTATAATATACCTATACACATTTCCGAAAATATGTATTCATATTTTTCATAATGAATTTTGATCACGAAGTGGATTGTTTCGTGCGTTTTGGTATACCTAAGGAGAAAATATTTCAAGCAGGGAGCTTGAAATGTTTTCTCCTTAGGTATACTACAACGCACGAAACAATCCACTTCGTAATCAAAATTCATTATGATCGATGACAAAAATTTACGATTTCTGAAGTTTACTTTGAGTAAATTAACTAGATTTTTGTCAAAAATAAAGCAGTATTTTCTGTGGGTAGGCATCGTTAGTTGGAAAAAGAACTTTTAGTGATAATTAGGGCGCGGAATCGAGCGAGTCATGACTCATCGCCCAGTTATTAAATCTGGATTTATATTAAAAACTGCGTCTAACTTTTGCCGAAGGCCACATCCAAAGTCACTTGGAATACTTTTGAAATTATTAATAGCCACATCTAATGTGGTTAAACGATTTTTGCAGATGTTCACGTTTTGAAGTCCCCTGATACCGAAAAAGTGGTTTTTAAAAAAATGTCTCTATCTGTGTGTGTCAGTGTGTGTGTGTGTGTGTGTGTGTGTGTGACCACGATAGCGGTCAAGCCGCTATAGGTACCAATTCCAAATTTTGTATTTACGTGTATAATCTCCCTCTTGAGATCTGATTAGTTTTTCAGTAAAATCGGTAGACCGGAAGTAGCAGTTTACTTCAGCGAAAAAATCGAATTTTGCCAATATTTCGTCAACTACTAAGTTTAAACAAATTTATAAAGAATTCATATATACTTAAAATTAAAATTGAGAATAACTTTATTTAAAAAGTTGTTCGAAATTCCTACCGGAAGTAGGTCTTTTAATCTTATTGAAAATCTGTTTTTTGCCAATATTTCGCAAGTCATTCTTTTTAGACAAGTACGTTACGGGTACAAAAGTATTTAAAACATAATTTTCAGTATCTTTTGTATAACAAAAATTTCAAAATTCAGACCGGAAGTACCACTTTTACTCTTATCGAATAGCGATTTTTTGCAAATATCTCGTAAGTTATGCATTCTATATACATTTATCAAGAGTACAAAAGTATTTAGAACTGGATTTGCAATATTTTTTGTATATGTGAAATTTCAAAATTCGGACCGGAAGCAGCACTTTTACTCTTAGCGAGTAGCACTTTTTTGATAATATCTTGCAAAGTATGCATTCTATAGAAATTTATTAAGGGAATAGAAGTACTTAGAATAGGATTTTAAATAATTTTTATATAAAAAACTATTAAAACTTTATAATTTGAAACGCTCATACGTATAAGATTGTCGTGTGGTGGCCACACCTCATTTTTTAATTTGAGATTCGATTAGTTTTTGGCAAATTTCTAAAATGTTCCTGACGGAATAACAACTGATTTTTTAAATTTGGGATTTGTGTTAGTTTATTGTACTCAGAAATACTACGAGCATCGTCATTTAAACATGTAACGAAATTTTGTAAACTATCGAAATTCTCTGTATATTATTATTATTACTTTCTACTAAAACACAACAGTATTTTACTTGATAATTAGTTGTTTTTTCAATATTTCAACTATACAAATGTTGACGCAAAGCATTTTTATTGGAAATTTCATTATAGTTTCTTTTAAATTACTAAATTAGCCGTGTACATGTGAAATTCTAATTATTTTTAAAATTATCTATTTAGAAATTGTAAATGTTTTTTATTTTACTTCTACTATGTATGACATTATTTATATTAGACAGTTGCTTCTTTTATATGAACATCACCGTTCTCGAGAAGAGAGTAGCTTCAAGAAATCATAAAAAGTTTGTCTCGGTGCCGAACTGTTTACTTAATATAGTCCGAGTAAATTTCTACACGCCTTTTTTCCTAAACGTCATATTAGTAAATCTGAATGTATTAAGATGAGTCTCACTCTCGATAAATACAACGGGTAGGTATAGAAGACTCTTAAAACATAGGGCCTAGAATAATTATAATACGTTCAGTTTGGAGTCTCCACCCATTCGGTAGTTGAAGCTAAAATGCACTATGCAGCGCCACTTTCCAGTGGGTTAAATAAGCAGAATTGGTGAATGTAAGGTTCACGGTGCCAATTGATTATACATTTATTAAAGCATGTATTTTATTTCTGATTTTTGGAAGATATTTGCAAAAGACAAATCTATGCTTCTATAAAAATACTTTCTCGATAAAGTTCATACTTTGTTGTTTGTTTTACGTTAGAATTCAGTCATTTTAGCACATTTTTACATAAGAATTTCTCTTAAGTGGGGAAAGTTATTGAAAATCTAATCTTATAGAAGCATAGAACCAACTTTCCTTTTATTACAGAAAAATTTTCGTCAAGAAATATCCTGCAGTAAGGGCACAATCAATTGGCAGCACAACCCCTGCTCGTCTTCACAAATCCGACCGTATGAACAGCCTTAAGGATTTTAGAGTGTTATTATGGGCTCCGCCCCAAGCTATTATACCATATCTTAGTACTGATTCCGCCAGGCTTCTGTAGAGCATGATTAATAAGTTTCTGTTTAACATTTCACGTATTATATAAAATTTATGTATAAGACATCTAATTTTTTTGCAGATATACTCTATATGTACCTTCCATTTGAGATTTGCATCTATATATATTCCTAAATATTTCACCTGGTCTGTTTCCTTTATTACCTTGTGTGTGTTCCTTATGTTTAATTCTTCAAAGTTGGAACGTTGTTTAGTTGTGATGGAGAAACATACGTAATGCGTTTTCTTTATATTAAGTGATAATCTAAAAGATTCTAGCCAATTTGATATTTGAATTAATCCATTCTCTGCATATTCCTTAACATCACTCCAAGTGTTCCCGTTGAATATCACTGCTGTATCATCCGCGTATGATATAATTTTTCCATGAGATATATTTATTTTCGTTAAAGTGTTAATGTATAATATAAAGAGAATTGGACCCAATACAGTTCCCTGTGGTATGCCAATTTTTATTGTTCTGGGCTGGCTTAGTGTGTCCATTATTTTAACAATTTGTGATCTTTCGGTAAGATAACTTTCAAAAACATTCAGTGCAGTACCCCTAATGCCATGTTTCTGCAAACAGTCCAATAGTAGGTCATGTGGGACCGTATCAAATGCTTTTGCCAGATCCAAAAAAATCGATAAACATTTCTTACCTTGATCTAAGTGGTTAGTAATTGATTGATTAGGACTCAAGTATGTTCTTGAACTGCTATTTCGGCAATAGTGGACTCTACCACTGGAAAAAAATTTATATGCCTGCGAACTCGATCTTTCTCCGTTTTACTTATTTTCTCCTTATTTATTTTTGGTTTTTCTGTAGGTGTACCGTGTAGACTTGTTTTTATACACAGTGTATATGGGTTTTTGATTTAGTACAAAGGTAGAAAGGAAAGAGTTCTTGCATACCAGTACCTTTTGATCGTCTTTGGTGAAATGATATTGGAAGGAGAGCGATAAGTAGACTCCGTACTTGTTTTACGTTTTATTGGAACTCGTGTTGTATGATTTAGAAGAAAATGTGTTTTTGCGGATTCACCACTAAGTCTACTTAATTTGAGATAGCCTTAAATATAAAGAAAAAAATAATTATAATAATATATTTTAAAAAGTGAGGTTATACATTAACTTCTTACTTTCTTTTGAGTGATTTTCTTTCGTCGTTGTAACTTTGTGAAAGATATTCGGACCCAGAGCTTGCATATTCGGACCAATTCTCCAAATCGGACATATTTAGAACAAAAACACAACCAAAACTATGCACAACTTTCGATAACAAAGTAAACTGTACTTAGAACCTTGAAAACTTTAATCAATTTTTCCGCAGTGTTACTTAGAACTATGTGGAATAGAATATTACAGCGCCATCCGTGGGCCAATTGCGGTCGTTTTAAAATTCAACGATGCAGATTGATTCTTTGTACCTACCGTGCAGAAATCTCATTTTTGAGCAAAATTGTACATAGAACTGAAGATTTGTTAAAAGAGTAAAGGTATTTGAAACTTAATTTAGAGTAATTTTGGCATAACATTTTTTTGCGTTTGTGGGTGATATTGCAAAACTTATAGATAGAATGTTAGATCTGAATAAACCCGATTACAACCTTTTAGTTTAAAATATGAGTTGCCATCACATAGCATACGTTATAGTCGAAAAAAGTTACTTATAATATTTTTGAGACACATGTATGTAATTTTCACTTATAATTACAGGAGAGCTTTCTTTTTTCCGGATAAATTGTAAGTTTTTAACAAACATTTTTGTTGTTGGGTAACTGTACGAAACAAACTACCTTATAAACCGACGAGTCCGAAAGGCGGTCGTTTTATCGTGGAGGCAATTTGTTGAGTTCACTTCCATCCAGCAACTAAATTTGAGTTTGAAAATGGATAATTTATTCGGAAATAATAAGGAAGCTCGAATGTAATTCAATAAGAAAATTTACTAAATGTGTAAACAATTACTGAAAAATTTATTACATAGTAATTATATTAATTAAAAATACAGTTATTAAAAACACAGTTCTTATACACTTTATGAAGATTACTTACAATGAGTTTGCAGATTTTATGTCATAACAACACTTTACAACAAACACTATGATGATAAAGCCAACAAATTGATGTCGGGTCAACCAAAGACTGGACGCAAAGCTTACGGTTGCGTCAACTTTGACATTTTATTTTGTCGGGTCAACCAAAAGTAAACAACTTTTTTACCGATCTAAAAGTTAAAGTAAATTTTTTTCGCTCTTAAAGTGACAAAACAATCCCGACTTATGGGTTTTTTTTTATACATGCATTAAATTCTCACTAAAATATTAAAATGCATTACGCAACAAGCATAAAAGTTTATGAATAAGCAGTGCACCAGGAGAAATAATTTACCGTACACATTGCGGATATATAAGGTGGTATGGGCGTGTTGATTATGCATTAGTATACGGCGAACATGCCCATACGACTTTATATCTCCGCGAAGTGTACGGATAATTATTTCTCTTGGTGTACATTGCACACATTAATAAAACTTCAAATTTACATTTATAACTTTAGTTGGAAGAGAAACTCGTGATTACAAGTACTTAAATTTACTAGTGTTTTTGACATTGAAGTTAATAAATATGATGTATGTTTGGCGAGAAAGGAATAATTATTTATTGGCATAAGAAACATACATATACAGTTTCTGCTATTAATCAAAAAATTATAGCAAAATTTATAGGTCATTTGAAACTCGACCCCAAATGTATACAGGAGTAGAAATCGATACTTTTGAATATTGTTTATCATTCTTTCTCAAACATAATTGACACCCTCATTTAACATTAGAGGTGGTGTCTACCCATATGTTTCTCAGGAACTACTGAGCCGATTTATTTGATTTACTTGATTTTTTAAGTTAGATTTAAGTTAAACTTTAAGGTTCAGAAAGTTTTCTAAAATTTGAGTTTTTTTAAACTTCATGCACTTTATGGTAGGTGGTTCAAATGCGACTGGTGAAACTTATTTTGTTTTTAATTTAACAATCAGATTCTGTGTTGTTAATAAGAGGTGTCTAAGGAACAACCTATGGAATTTCGGCATTTCTTATATTAATTACTGCATTTAAATTATTCATTTCAATGGTTCGACATTATTTGCATTATCTTGATGTCATTTGAGGTACGCCATATATTGTCACTAAAAAGGTATGTACTAACTAATGGAAAAAATGCTCTGAAGGGGGCAGAGAAAAAATGAATATACTTAAGCAAAAACGTCCCGAGTATGAAAAAGAAGTGTACAAGTCTCGTAACTTGGAAAAAATATTTTCACCAAACAATGTATATTCCGGAGCCGAGCAAGTTAAGGGAAAAATGTTGAAACTGGATTTACTTTAGTCATGTTTTAGTTGTTTATCAATCAGCTATGGAAGACCAAGAATGCAAAATAAAATTCTCCCAACATCTAACTACACTAAGAGCACTTCTGTAAATTTTGTATGTACATGATAGCATAGTCTGCATTGAGTGGTTTGTTGATTCCTTGAAGGTTACAAAGTCACATAGAGACAAAAGCGAGACTGCGGAATATACATTGTGTAGTAGTTGATGACAGTGGATTAATGTTTTAATCTTGCTGGCGTTTTTCACTTCTTGTGTGGACACAGGTTGTAAATCTGCGTCTTTTTAATTGCTATATGTAACACTTAAACCTTTTTGTTCAAAGGTTTTTGCGTGTGAGATAACTTGCTTGTTTCTCATATATACCATGTGCTTACAGACGACCTGCGGATACAGCTTACTATAAGATAAAACGACGACACCGAGAGTTTGTATAAGTTAGTACGAGAAAGCAATATACAAACTGCAGTACAGCTGCTATCTATCCATGTTGCCCTGATTAAACGAGAGTCAGTCTAGCCCTGTCTAGCTTCAGCGTAAATGTACTCGAATCCCCTCTTTTCCAACACTACACTCTACCAAAAAGCAGTTTATATACTGCTTTCTCGTAGTAACTCATACAAACTCTCGGTGTCGTCATTTTATCTTATAGTAAGCTGTATCCAAAGGTCGTCCGTAAGCACATGGTATAAATAAAACACGGTTTGTTTTATGTGTAGAAGCATATATTTATACATATGTGGCTAGCTCGCCTGTTCGATATGCACTTTTACAAAAAACAAATACGCCACTTTATTTTTAGTGTCCAATTACTATTATTTATGGTAATAAGTAACTATACTGTGGAATGTAAAATAATGTATAATACATAATGTAAATGCAATTATGTCCAAATAGTACATACGTCACGTTTTATTGTTATATAAATTGTTTGGAGTTTCCGAACACATTGTTTGGTGAAAATCTTTTTCCAAGTTATGAGACTATGGCACAATTCAGCATTTAAATCCTCTTCTTAATGAGCTGATGAAGATAACACTTGTACATACTTTTTCGTGCTTGTAGATTTCTTTTTCATAGTATATGGGCGCAGTAACAAACTAAACTAATATTATTTAAACCTTTCATCTTTTAGGCACTTTTAATTTGTGATAGTAACCTATTCTATGTTTTTTAATATCTTTCAGTAAAGTAAATATGAATTGTTGTCTGGTAGTTTTGCCTTGTCCACTAAAATTATAAACGTAAGTTTAGCGTTTTGACAGCTTTTTATTCACTGTTAATGTGATATTTTCAAAGTAAGCACAATTGGTAAATTATAAAACTTGTCACATCAAAAATTGTACAGATTTAATGAAAAGTACTTATTTATAAAGAGAAAATATTATGGGTAACTCTTTTCGATTCGAGTTATGCTGTGTGTAAAACAAATCAAAGTAACTCATATTTTTTAATTAGTAAGTCGTAATCGGGTAAATGAGTTCTATTTGATTAAATGCCATATTTTATCATTTCTACTATTTTAGTTTTATGGGTACATTAAGTCTTCATTACTCCAACCTTATTACTTCCAAATTCTCATTAACACACAACATTAATCGTGTTGAATAAAAGTAATTTAATTGTTGGCGTAAATTGAAGGTTTCACACAATCATATAATATGTTTCTGTCAGTGAAACATTCAGTATAGGCATAAACAAAATGTTGAACAGCAAAATAAAATCAGAATGCGCATTTTATTAAATGAGCAACTTGAATTCAGAAATTTTTAATATGCAATTATAAAGCATTTTAAAAATAAATCAAAAGCTCAGTAAAGCCAAAATCAATACATTTTTAAAAGAAAGAAACCCCCTTCTAAATTTATTAATTTAAAAATTATAAAAGCAAACAAAACTTTAACTTTTAATAGGACAATATAATCGGATCCATACCATGATTCTTGTTTTACCATAAAATACTAATTCACAATACTTAAAATATTAATAGTCTGTTATAAATCACAGAGGAAGGATACTTAAGGACACCGGAATCCGTACCGCATAGTTCTTCCCGGATCTTCCGGATTCGCTACACGCTAACAGCAGACTGTTTAGCGTTGTATCGCACCCCAGAGAGTTACAGTATACGAGGGCCGATTTTCACGGGGGGAGAAGGCCCTTTTCAGACGAACCAACACTTCTACTATCTCCCTCCGTCTCGCTAATCAACACGCACCCCAGGATTCGTTCGCGTCTCTTCTCCACCCCTAAGGCAAACTGAGGACCCCAACTGTTGAATATTACGCGCAAACTCCATAAAATTGAAATCAGTTGATGTTTTATTAGATTAACGTCGTCGCAAGCGAGCACAATAAAAAGACGAAGAGATGAATGTATGCCTGTATGCATGCACTTAGGCATGGACCATCAGTTGACGTCGATTTCTGATGTAATCGTGGAAAGGGAGCGGAAGGAAGAGCTGAGACGCAAGATCACGAATCCTATTACGAACTGAAATTCTGTGATATATATATCCTCATCACATACGCTAGAGGGAATTAGATAAATCAGATTATTTTTAAAAGAGGCACCCTGAGCTATAGCATTTCGATTTCTTTCTGTAATTTATATTACAGTAAGGGTCGGCAGTCAGAGGTACATTGCAGGACTGAACTCAAATGAGTAATGCAGTTCGAAATTGGTCACAATAATAATAATTATCTTGTTTAAAGACTCTTGGGGAGTTTTGTGGGAATTTTCGGCAAAAATAAACACTTGGTGGTTTTTCATTAAGTTTAATTTAACGTTTCGACCTCATTTTGGGTCTTCATCAGAAATATTATCACTGTAAAACAATGTCCTTAATTAAAATTACAAAATCTATACGCGACATTAGATGATTTCCTTTTTAACATTTTTTAAAACACATTAAAATTCATAATCACAAAAACATAAAGATATAAACAATATAAAAACATATATGTAGGAAAACTTACTCCAAAATACGCAAAACACTAGTTTTGGGCCTCTTTTTATATTAGTGGCACAATTAATATACATTTAAAATTGTTTTGAATGACAAATATCGAAAAATGTGACAACACATTTGACAGTGTGAAATACTGGCATACTGTTTTCAGTTAGACCGAAAGCCATAACAACAACTGGGGGAAAAAATTGTCTTTTTTGTGTATGTATTTTCATATATGAAAGGGTTTCTTTAATGTCTTATATATGGGGTTTTGATTTATAATAAATGTCGATATATCACTGATAAGTTTGCTATTTCCCCTCTGTCATTTATTGCATTTTGATGTTTTTGTATTTCGATCATTTCTAATACATTTCTGGATTTTGTGTTATATTCCCTATGCAAAACAGAAGCACGATCAAAATCAAATATATGAGAAAATTGGTTTGAGTCTTTTTTTTAAGTCGTACTATTTTTCGCATATTTATGTGCTTTGATTCTTTCTTCTAGGTACTGTTTTGTTTGGCCAATGTAGACTCCTTCACAGTTCTTACAAGGAATCTTGTATACTACAGGCGTTTGTTTTTTATTGGTATTTTGTCTTTTAATTTTGTATATAAATACTTTAAATTGTTATAATTATTATGTGCGATTTTTATATTATATGGGGTCAGTATTTTGTCAAGTTTCTGAGAAAGATGGTTGACAAATGGTATGCCCACATATTTATTGACGTTTTGTTTTTGATCAGTATTCTTTGTGGTGTTATTATATATTTTATGAAGTTGTTGTTTAACTATTTTATTTATAAAGTTGGTTGGATAATTATTTTGTGTTAAATATATTTTTGAGTGTGTGAAGTTAGCCCCCCTTTTTTCGAATATCGGAAATCTGACGGTTGTTCCAGGTTGTTCTAGGTTTGTTCTAAATTGTTCCAAAGTATTTCAAAAAAAAAGTCAAAATTGGCCGAGATAATTGAAAAAAACGACTTTTTCACCCAGCCCCCCTTTTTTCGAAAATTGAAATTCTGAAGGTTGTTCCAGGTTGTTCTAGTTGTTCTAAACATTGTTCCAAAGAATCTCGAAAAAAAAATCAAAATTGGCCGAGATAATCGGAAAAAACGAGTTTTTGCCAGCCCCCCTTTTCTTGAAAATTGTAATTCTGATGATTGTTCTAGGTTGCTCTAGGTTTGTTCTAAATTGTTCCAAAGTATTTCATAGAAAAAATCAAAATCAGACGAGAAAATGGGAAAAAACCAAAGCCAAAAGTATGAAGTCGGACCCAGTTTTTGCAAAAATTAAAATTTTGACGGTTGTTCTAGGTTGTTCTAGGTTTGTTCTAAACATTGTTCGAATACGTCAAAACCGTATCTCTTATATATCAAAAGATATGGCAAAAAAACCAAATCCAAAAGTGTGAAGTTAGCCCCCCTTTTATCGAAAATCTAACTTCTGACGGTTGTTCCAGGTTGCTCTAAGGGTGTTCTCAATTGTTCCAAAGTATTTCAAAAAATAAATCATAATTGGCCGAAAAAACGGCAAAAAACTTTTTTTTTCTGGCGGCCCATTTTTCGAAAATCGAAATTCTGACGGTTGTTCTGGGTTGTTCTAAGTTTGTTTTAAATTGTTCCAAAGGATTTCAAAGAAAAAATCATAATTGGCCGAGATAATAGAAAAAAACCATTTTCCCACGGACCCCCTTTTTGCGAAAATTCAAATTCTGAGGGTTGTTCCAGGTTGTTCTAGATTTGTTCTAAACATTATTCTTATACATCAGAACCGTATCTCTTATATTTCAAAAGATATTGCAAAAAAACGTTTTTAAAAAAAGTGTGAAGTTAGCCCCCCTTTTTTCGAAAATCTAACTTCTGACGGTTGTTCCAGGTTGCTCTAGGTGTGTTCTCAATTGTTCCAAAGTATTTCAAAAAATAAATCATAATTGGCCGAAAAAACGGCAAAAAACTTTTTTTTTCTGGCGGCCCATTTTTCGAAAATCGAAATTCTGACGGTTGTTCTGGGTTGTTCTAAGTTTGTTTTAAATTGTTCCAAAGGATCTCAAAGAAAAAATCATAATTGGCCGAGATAATAGAAAAAAACGATTTTCCCACGGACCCCCTTTTTGCGAAAATTCAAATTCTGAGGGTTGTTCCAGGTTGTTCTAGATTTGTTCTAAACATTATTCTTATACATCAGAACCGTATCTCTTATATTTCAAAAGATATTGCAAAAAAACGTTTTTAAAACAAGTGTGAAGTTAGCCCCCCTTTTTTCGAAAATCTAACTTCTGACGGTTGTTCCAGGTTGCTCTAGGTGTGTTCTCAATTGTTCCAAAGTATTTCAAAAAATAAATCATAATTGGCCGAAAAAACGGCAAAAAACTTTTTTTTTCTGGCGGCCCATTTTTCGAAAATCGAAATTCTGACGGTTGTTCTGGGTTGTTCTAAGTTTGTTTTAAATTGTTCCTAAGGATCTCAAAGAAAAAATCATAATTGGCCGAGATAATAGAAAAAAACGATTTTCCCACGGACCCCCTTTTTGCGAAAATTCAAATTCTGAGGGTTGTTCCAGGTTGTTCTAGATTTGTTCTAAACATTATTCTTATACACCAGAACCGTATCTCTTATATTTCAAAAGATATTGCAAAAAAACGTTTTTAAAACAAGTGTGAAGTTAGCCCCCCTTTTTTCGAAAATCTAACTTCTGACGGTTGTTCCAGGTTGCTCTAGGTGTGTTCTCAATTGTTCCAAAGCATTTCAAAAAATAAATCATAATTGGCCGAAAAAACGGCAAAAAACTTTTTTTTTCTGGCGGCACATTTTTCGAAAATCGAAATTCTGACGGTTGTTCTGGGTTGTTCTAAGTTTGTTTTAAATTGTTCCAAAGGATCTCAAAGAAAAAATCATAATTGGCCGAGATAATAGAAAAAAACGATTTTCCCACGGACCCCCTTTTTGCGAAAATTCAAATTCTGAGGGTTGTTCCAGGTTGTTCTAGATTTGTTCTAAACATTATTCTTATACATCAGAACCGTATCTCTTATATTTCAAAAGATATTGCAAAAAAACGTTTTTAAAAAAAGTGTGAAGTTAGCCCCCCTTTTTTCGAAAATCTAACTTCTGACGGTTGTTCCAGGTTGCTCTAGGTGTGTTCTCAATTGTTCCAAAGTATTTCAAAAAATAAATCATAATTGGCCGAAAAAACGGCAAAAAACTTTTTTTTTCTGGCGGCCCATTTTTCGAAAATCGAAATTCTGACGGTTGTTCTGGGTTGTTCTAAGTTTGTTTTAAATTGTTCCAAAGGATTTCAAAAAATAAATCATAATTGGCAGAAAAAACGGCAAAAAACAATTTTTTTCTGGCGCCCCTTTTTTCGAAAATCGAAATTTTGACGGTTGTTCTAGGTTGTTCTAAATTGTTCCAAAGGATTACAAAGAAAAAATCGAAATTGCCCAAGATAATAGGTAAATCGATTTTACCTATTATCTATATTTTAAAATGAATAATAATACTCATTTGTGATTCAGAATAAAGCAGAAGCAGTAAATATACATATATTTTCCCAAGTAATATAATTCATTTGTTTGAAAACAATATTGTTACTAAATGCTGATGCTCCTAACATAAAATAATATTAGAACAGTGACGTTAGTTACATTATTAATGTAGATTAAAAACTACCTCATAAACATATTGAGAATGATTATACCTTGCTCATAAAAAGATTAGTGTTTTTCTCATGAGCTGCTAGGTTGATGTTTCTTTGTTTATTTTTATTAGAGTTCATGCTTTAGTTTATCCCTAAAATCTAAAATATATATTTTTTCTGTAAAATTTATTTATTGATATTATTATATTATTTGATAACATTGACATAAATAATATATTTTTTTATCAATTTGGTATTGTAAAACAGCCTTTCCCAAATCGGCTACTCTTTGACGGATATACTATCTTATATTATCTAAATAGGTACCTATATAATATTTTTTCCAAATAAAGTAATAGTAGCCTTTGAATCGTTTTAGTGAGAAAATTAGACAGCATATTTCAACATGTTTACGAAGAGGGGCTACAAAAAATAAGCATACTTGATAGGAATGTCTACACGTGCTTGCATTCCCGGAGCAAAAACCATGAAAAAAAGTGGCCAGACCACGGCTAGACAAAATAACGTTGTAGTGGTTTACTATAATTAAAATTTTCAAACTTCAAAATCAGTATTTTATTTTTATTATTACTAGACAAAATAAAATAACAAAGGGAGCCTGATAGACTTCCCCATTTTGTTTGATTTTAGTTGGGTACCCATATCCAGCGCTTTTTTTTTTGAAATACTTTGAAACTGTAAGAATTTCGATTTTTAAGAAATAGGGACTGGGGAAAAATATCGTTTTTTCATAACCGGTTTTGATTTTTTCTTTGAAATAGTTCATCAGCATTTGGTAACAATATCGTTTTGTAATAAATGAACATTATATTTCTTGCGAAAATATATATTTATTGCTATATTAGATGTTTATTTCTTTAAATAGAACTGCATCATACAAAAACTTCCTTCAACACAGTAATGTTCGGAAAGTGCATTCCGCCCATTGTAAAATCGTTTTTTCCTATTATCTCCGCCAATTATGATTTATTTTTTGAAATACTTTGGAACAATTGAGAACACACTTAGAGCAACCTGGAAAAACCGTCAGAAGTTAGATTTTCGAAAAAAGGGGGATAACTTCACACTTTTTGAAAAAAGTTTTTTGCAATATCTTTTGAAATATAAGAGATACGGTTCTGATGTATAAGAATAATGTTTAGAACAAATCTAGAACAACCTGGAACAACCCTCAGAATTTGAATTTTCGCAAAAAGGGGGCCCGTGGGAAAATCGTTTTTTTCTATTATCTCGGCCAATTATGATTTTTTCTTTGAGATCCTTTGGAACAATTTAAAACAAACTTAGAACAACCCAGAACAACCGTCAGAATTTCGATTTTCGAAAAATGTGCCGCCAGAAAAAAAAAGTTTTTTGCCGTTTTTTCGGCCAATTATGATTTATTTTTTGAAATGCTTTGGAACAATTGAGAACACACCTAGAGCAACCTGGAACAACCGTCAGAAGTTAGATTTTCGAAAAAAGGGGGGCTAACTTCACACTTGTTTTAAAAACGTTTTTTTGCAATATCTTTTGAAATATAAGAGATACGGTTCTGGTGTATAAGAATAATGTTTAGAACAAATCTAGAACAACCTGGAACAACCCTCAGAATTTGAATTTTCGCAAAAAGGGGGTCCGTGGGAAAATCGTTTTTTTCTATTATCTCGGCCAATTATGATTTTTTCTTTGAGATCCTTAGGAACAATTTAAAACAAACTTAGAACAACCCAGAACAACCGTCAGAATTTCGATTTTCGAAAAATGGGCCGCCGAGAAAAAAAAGTTTTTTGCCGTTTTTTCGGCCAATTATGATTTATTTTTTGAAATACTTTGGAACAATTGAGAACACACCTAGAGCAACCTGGAACAACCGTCAGAAGTTAGATTTTCGAAAAAAGGGGGGCTAACTTCACACTTGTTTTAAAAACGTTTTTTTGCAATATCTTTTGAAATATAAGAGATACGGTTCTGATGTATAAGAATAATGTTTAGAACAAATCTAGAACAACCTGGAACAACCCTCAGAATTTGAATTTTCGCAAAAAGGGGGTCCGTAGGAAAATCGTTTTTTTCTATTATCTCGGCCAATTATGATTTTTTCTTTGAGATCCTTTGGAACAATTTAAAACAAACTTAGAACAACCCAGAACAACCGTCAGAATTTCGATTTTCGAAAAATGGGCCGCCAGAAAAAAAAAGTTTTTTGCCGTTTTTTCGGCCAATTATGATTTATTTTTTGAAATACTTTGGAACAATTGAGAACACCCTTAGAGCAACCTGGAACAACCGTCAGAAGTTAGATTTTCGATAAAAGGGGGGCTAACTTCACACTTTTGGATTTGGTTTTTTTGCCATATCTTTTGATATATAAGAGATACGGTTTTGACGTATTCGAACAATGTTTAGAACAAACCTAGAACAACCTAGAACAACCGTCAAAATTTTAATTTTTGCAAAAACTGGGTCCGACTTCATACTTTTGGCTTTGGTTTTTTCCCATTTTCTCGTCTGATTTTGATTTTTTCTATGAAATACTTTGGAACAATTTAGAACAAACCTAGAGCAACCTAGAACAATCATCAGAATTACAATTTTCAAGAAAAGGGGGGCTGGCAAAAACTCGTTTTTTCCGATTATCTCGGCCAATTTTGATTTTTTTTTCGAGATTCTTTGGAACAATGTTTAGAACAACTAGAACAACCTGGAACAACCTTCAGAATTTCAATTTTCGAAAAAAGGGGGGCTGGGTGAAAAAGTTGTTTTTTTCAATTATCTCGGCCAATTTTGACTTTTTTTTTGAAATACTTTGGAACAATTTAGAACAAACCTAGAACAACCTGGAACAACCGTCAGATTTCCGATATTCGAAAAAAGGGGGGCTAACTTCACACACTCTATATTTTTGCCTTGTTTATCGATTCTTTTCTGAATTCCGGACTTGTTAATCTGATGGCCCTGCTAATAAGATTAGCTGCAACATTCTTTTTAAAATTGTTGTTATTGCTTTCGGTCTAACTGAAAACAGTATGCCAGTATTTCACACTGTCAAATGTGTTGTCACATTTTTCGATATTTGTCATTCAAAACAATTTTAAATGTACATATATTAATTGTGCCACTAATATAAAAAGAGGCCCAAAACCAGTGTTTTGCGTATTTTGGAGTAAGTTTTCCTACATATATGTTTTTATATTGTTTATATCTTTATGTTTTTGTGATTATGAATTTTAATGTGTTTTAAAAAATGTTAAAAAGGAAATCATCTAATGTCGCGTATAGATTTTGTAATTTTAATTAAGGACATTGTTTTACAGTGATCATATTTCTGATGAAGGCCCAAAATGAGGTCGAAACGTTAAATTAAACTTAATGAAAAACCACTAAGTGTTTATTTTTGCCCAAAATTCCCACAAAACTCTCCAAGAGTCTTTAAACAAGATAATAACTATCACGGCAACAAAGAATAATTACATATAATAATAATAATGATATCACTATTACTGTACCCAATTTAGAATGATGATATCACTCATTAGACGTGATGATAAGGACGGCAGCCAGGTAATAAATTATTTATCCATATAGAATTCTTTTAAAAAGTCATAACACATAAAAAATCGTAATTTTTCTATAATGTACCGGGTGTTTTTTTATCTTTGATATCATTTTGATTACCTGCAACTTTTTTGTTTTTAAAAATATCAGAATGAAGCAAAAATCATTTTGCATAGGTATCTATGAAGTTTTTTACGTTTTAAAAAATAAAACAAAACACTAACGTTTTTCCAAGATATTAACCTAACTTATATTTTTTTAAATGGAAAGCCCTAAATATTTTCGGATATTTCGATTTTACATGAAATTTCAAGTATATTTTATAAAGCATACCCCATACCTATCTTCAACGGTTTGCGAGAAAACGGCGTTTAAACATGCAACAAAGAAAAATTTAGTTTTGTAACCCTGTTCTTAAAGATGTCGAAATCAAACAGAAATCATTTTTCATAATTATTTAGAAAGTTTATTTTTAATAAAACAAAAGATTAACGATTAACAAAGTAACAAATTATTAAAAAAAACAATTTTACAAAAATAAATTATTCTAAAAATGGCATGTTTAAACGCCGTTTTCTCGCAAACCGTTGAAGATAGGTATGGGGTATGCTTTATAAAATATACTTGAAAATTCATGTAAAATCAAAATATCCGAAAATATTTAGGGCTTTCCATTTAAAAAAATATAAGTTAGGTTAATATCTTGGAAAAACGTTAGTGTTTTGTTTTATTTTTTAAAACTTAAAAAACTTCATAGATACCTATGCAAAATGATTTTTGCTTCATTCTGATATTTTTAAAAACAAGAAAGTTGCAGGTGATCAAAATGATATCAAAGATAAAAAAACACCCTACATACATTTTTGTCTACACCAAAACAATTCAGATTATACAAATTCCATTTCAACTTTGCTATTTCGGTAAATAAATTAAAATATATTTTTATTTACTATAAAATTAAGTCTTCGAATCAAGAACAATCGGGCAGGGTACCAAGAAGACTCGCACCATTTTCTCGCTGATTTGCTAGAAAAATTCTTTGTTTTAAGCATGTTTTTTTCTTGCAAGCAAGCTTTGCTGCTCAACCAACTTCTATTGTAGTATAACATCTTAATTTAAACGTTTCCCTGTTGACTAAGACATAAGTGTAGAATAAAGAAATATTGTAATGATAAAAAGATGTAAGCCTTATTTTCCTTATTTACTTCCTCGGGAGATCTGATTACATCTTCAGTGAAATTGATTGACCGGAAGTGATAGTTTACTTCAGAGAAGAAATCAAATTTTACCAATATTTCTCAAGTGCTAAGTTAACACAAACTCCTAGGGAAGATAAAAGTTTCAAAAGGGAATTTGAATTTTTTTATATAAAAAAGTTTGTCTAAATTCTTGCCAGAAGTAACTGTTTCACTGTTATTGAAAAACAGTTTTTTACGAATGTTTTCCAAATCATGCTTTTTAGACAGATATATTGAGAGTACATAATTATTTAAGGCTTGATTTTAAATAATATTTTATAAAATATTCAAAATTATCTTATCGCAGTTTTTTGCAAATACCTCGCAAATTATGAATTATATACAATTTGATTAATAGTATAAAAACTAGTAATAAGAAAGGAAATTAATATAATACCGAATCACAAATAATTACAAACTGAAAATATTAACATAAATCTCAAAACAACTATAAACACGATCGAAAGTAAAATGAATCAAGATGGCTCTATGAAAACATTTCCACGTGCTCCGGAAGAAATACCAGCATAACTCGTTTTTAGAAACTGTAAAATATTGAAATTCCTAGATAAATTACTAAAATGCTACAAACCTGCCGCAGGCGACAAAAACTTTTATTAACGGTTTGTAACCGAGCTAAGTTTCTATTGGTAGATAGTAAGTTTACCGGGCATGTTTAGTACTGTACTGAAGTGCGATAATACACTTTAAGTTTATTTTATCATATCCGTCGGCATTGTTCATATATTCGTATAGAAAAGAAATAGTAACAATTGATAATAATAACACTAATACGTATCTGAAAGGTACCACATTTCAATTAAAAATGCACTTTTCCTTCGTAATCTCTTTATTTGTCGACCTTCTGACATTTAAACTTGACAACCGATCAATAAACGTGAATATATAGTCATTATGTGGTGTATTGCACGACTGGTGCTATATGCTTTCCGCCAATTTTGACGTTTCCCGGCAAATGCCATATCGCGAACTCAAACTGATTGACGGTTTTGATAATTTCTAACCTGAAATTGAATTTTTCGTGCGTTTAACTTAACCTTATCCCAACTTTGAGGTGTCACGGTCATTTGTGCCGGTCCACCGCCATTTTAAAATCAAACCTAGTCCACGATAAAATATTCTAAACGTATGCCTTATGGCAAAATGCTATGATGCACAGTCTTTTTCTGCACGTACTAAAATTTTCAAAAACTCCTTTCGGGCCCTCGTTCTCTCCTCGGAGACGTAAAATATAGCCTTAGGCACGTGGGACCGTAGTCCCCGTCACGTGACACTTTCGTTCCCACCGTAGATGGGCCAGGTCCTCAGAAAAGTGTCGCCCCAATTCGTCAATTTTGGGGTATAGCTGTGCCGTATTAATCGTTCGTGTTCAAAAGAGCGAGACAATTGGATTTTACTATATATAATATGTAGAGGTGGATTTGGAATAATTTTTGAATAAAAACATTTCAAAATTCCTACCGAAATTAGTAACACTTTCTCTCTAAAGTTTATTAAGAGGATAAAAGCACCTATTTAAAACTTAATTTAGAATAATTTTTGTATAACAATTCGGAACGCACATACATATGAGTATATCACGTGGTGGTCACACCTCATTTGTTTTTATGGTATTTCTTGTAACCAAGCACAAATTCAGGAGATTGTAATGCCTTAGAACAAGCTAAGTCTATGTTTGTTTCAAAAAGCATTTTCGTTTCGATATGCCTTATAGTTGGTAATAACGTTGATAATAGACGAAGTACAAATAGGTTTATCCAGAAGATAACTCTGAATACTTGTTGTCCTTGGTATGGCGAATGATCGATCCAGAAAACCATAAGCTGAACTGAGAAAAGGTGGAAGAAACACATCTGAAACTTTCCGGATTGCTGATTTTTCTTTCATAATTGGAATTTACCCTTATAACCACTGAGTTTCATTTAAATTAATATTAGGATGCGATTCCAGATTAAATCTAAGGAGAAAATCTATTTCGGTTGCCAAATATGTAAGCTCTGGAAAGAAAAGCCTTGCTGAACACCAACTACCGACAGAATAGAATTTTGACCAACAAATAATAACACTGATTTAAGAAGGGATATAAAAATGAAAATTTGTTTTTAATTTGAGTTAATATGCTATCCTTTAAAACTTGTGGTTGGTCAAATACGGCTGCATAATCGAAATATTAAACGTTTAATTTCGATAGTAATTTGTTGACTATTGATCGAATTATTGTGCTAAAGGACATTGGGCCGCGTGTATTGGTATTCTACCAAAAAATAATAACATTGATTTAAGAAGGGATATAAAAATGTAAATTTGTTTTTAATTTAAGTTAACATGCTATCTTTTAAAACTTTTGGTTTGTCTACTAACGCTACATAATCGAGGTATTAAATGTTTAACTTCGATAGTAATTTATTGACTATTGGTTGAATTATTGTGCTAAAGGACATTGGGCCGCATGGATCGCCTTGCTGAACGCCAATTTTCGATGAAATAGTATTTTGACAAAAATAATAACACTGATTTAAGAAGATATATAAAAATCAAAATTTGTTATTAACTGAGTTAATATGCTATCTTTTTCGATAGAATTTAATGTGTCAGCAAAATCTGTTTTCAGTAAGATTTTGTGACTGTTCAAATGGCATAAATGGCACTCTTACTAAGTACTTTGATTGCTATACCAAGCTGAAAGTTTCTAATTAAGCTGCTCTTTCTCTGCGTCTACGGAGGAAGTATTCATTTGCTGTATGTAAGATTCCACTGTGCTTTTTGGAAAAGGCACAGTGAATGGAAAGCACATCAATATTGATAAAGTTATAAACACTACTAATTGCTATCAGTAAACCTGCTTACTTTCATGAACAACGGAGAGTAAAATCCTGTCTTTTAAAATCTGGGCCGTCATACCATCTATTCCTGAATCCGAACCATGAGCAAAAGAATTTATACCAATTAAAACATCAAGACCATTGATAACTAGAGCGGGATATTCAGATGGGTCTGGGAATAATACAGGCCTAATTGGAGCCAGTGTTTGTTCGGAAAACTTGGGAAATTTTGTCCTCTAAGGTGTTATTCTGTCGTTAGAGCTGAAGATTTTGACTGCTTCTTATATATCGACTTCGCTAACTTTTGCTTCCATTCTTCTACCAAAAGTGAATGGTTTATTAATTTCGTAAACTGATGTCGGTAAATTGAAAAAGATTAAGTTGCTTTCAATTTTGTGGTCAATTGTTTTTATTTTTGAGATATTCACGATAAATAAAATATATGCTAAAGTTACAAATATTATCATGATGAAAATCAGTTAGAGTTTAAACATGTATTTATGACTAATTTTAATTTGTTAACAAGGGAGAGGAGGATATAAAAAAGTGCACGCTTGTCGCACTTTTTCATATCCTTCTCAAAGTATGTATATTTTTATGTGAATAAATTATCTTCAAGATAAGCTGTTTATGCCGCACTGACTAATGTTAACGAAACTTCATTATGACAAAATGTTTCAAGGTGAGGATTTAATCGATTCTGATCTTTAAGGAGGCGTGAAAAAGGAAATGGTCATGGAATTTTTTTATGATGTTTTTCTGAAGATTTTTTGATGAAGTTGTGATCTTATTAATTATTATAACCTTGTGTATTAAAAGTCGTGACATGAGGAAAAGACTTGGAATATTTAAATGGCATATCAGTTGATGACTGTAATATGAATAGAGGGTTCACATTTTAGGCGTGATCGTGTTCATAATATGAAAACCCCTGACTACTCTTCACATTTTAAGCTCTTAAATTACGGCTGCTGTCTTCTTCTTGACATGCCATCTTTTGATGAGTATATTCGGAAAACGTTAGAGATTTCGCGTGGAGTTTACTATTCTGGTTTTTACATTACATTTTATTATCAGGTCATGTTCATCATCAACACTGTCTTCAAAATATATTGTGATCAAAAACAAAAATTATAAATATTTTTATAAATTTTCTTTACATGAACCTTTAAGCTTATGTATTTTTAAAGATTCTATTGCACAGTGTACATTTAATTTTTGTCATAAAAAAACTAAAGAGGCCTCAAAGGCCGAAACACGTGTCTGTGCGTTCGCTGTTGGTAATGACACCTAAATGTATGTTGTTGTTATGTTTATGTATAAATGTATATATGTATACTTTTGATAGTTATTTATCCGTTAATGTACGTTACACATTCAAGTATTTCATATCCTATTTATTTGTGATATGGTGGTGCTACCTATTGGCCTTATTTGCGGAGATACACATTTAGCATACAGGTTTTGTCTTATGCACAGTGTGCAAAGATGAAACTGTCGTGTTCGGTGTCGCGCTTGGATGGCAGATATCGCTGAGATATTCTCACCGGCACTTTGCGGTTCAACGGACACAAGACACGATTTTAATTGTGGATCATTACCAACAGCACCACGTACATTGGCCTCAAAGGCCGAAACACGTGTCTGTGCGTTCGCTGTTGATAATGATACCTAAATGTATGTTGTGTATCTCAACACGTACATATTGCTGTGATAGCATATATTCGTGGGTATAGTCATCTGTATATGCTGTGCTCTAAAAATTATTCTTTTTATACCAAAAACTTATAATTGGTTTTGTATTTTATTTATATTGTTGAAGCATGTACCTAATAACTATTGTGGGTTCTGGCAATGTATGTGGTTCCTTCTCCTTCACTGGTGGCCTTTCTCTTACTTATAATAGGGACGAGGTAATAGTTTTGTTTAACTTATTATTATATTATATTATTTATATAACATGATCATACACCTTTTTATTTTGTAATTTGTAAATTCAAATATTTTTATATACACCTTAATGCTCTAAACAAATACATAATTGAAAATGCTCATATCATTTATACCAAATGTCGGTTGTAATGTATGTAAATCTTTTATTTATTTATTTATGATGCTAAACAAAAAAATAAATATTTATCCTGTAAATAAATAAATGTAAACTTTTATTGTACATTGATAGTGATATTTATCGATGTAATTATTTTTATATTGGCTTCAATTAATTGCTTTAGACAACCATTTGCACGTGTTGTATCTAGCTTTTAATCTTTGCCTTGTAAAACTTTTAATTAATTATTAACATACAACATGCCTAGACAATGCCATGAATAAAATGCTCATTCGCACGTAGCATCTCTTCAACTGCCCAACACCATTAGTCCTATTTTTGTTGTAATTCCAACTTTATGAATTAAAAGAAAACCTTACAGGATAATATTTATAATATTTGCTTATCTATATTGTTCAACATTACATTGATTAATCATTTGCACGTAAAAACCAATATCTTCTTCCCGCACTGCCTGCACCTGGAAGACACGCCCGCCTCTCCACTGCATCTCTGTTTTCTATCCATGATCTTTCCATCGGTAATATGTCTATCTGCAATAAACTTTACACAAGTTTTATATTTTGTTATCTTTTGTAGGTCATGAAACTGTACACGTCTGTTTCCAGTCTCTGAAGCATTGTGTTACAAACAAATCATAAACACATACACTTTTTATTTTATTTTATCAGCTACCTTTATATCAATTGTTATTGCTGATCGGGTTTACGTTTTACATATATTTTTATATCCTTTTCTTAGTCTCTAGTTATAAGCTAAGGTAATTTTTATCTTTTAATATAATTTAATTCTTAAACTCTTTCATAAAGTTTTATTGCTTTATGCATGTAAATCATAATAATTTATTCAGTCATATTTATGTTTTTTGCATATCGTATTTGATCTTTTTCATACAATTCTATTGCTTTTACATGACTAATTCTCTTGATTGTTCCGTCCATTAACATAACCCTTTCTCTATTATTTGCCTTCATTACCCTTTTTGACTTAAACAGCGGTACATTATTTAGAATGTTTAAAGCAATCTTTACGCATTGTATAAAATTAGGTTCTTTTTGATGATATGTAAACCATACATCTTGTGTATCCTTTCTACAAAAGAAATATATTGCTTATATTTATTTTGTCTTTTATTTCATATTTATTTAATAAATTTTATTTTACATTTTCTCACTATTCACTTGAGTAATAATGACTTTTGAATTACTTGCTTGTATATTGACCATGTGTATGCAACTTTATATACATCCATGTAATTTGTTGCATATTTTTACTCTTTCATATTTAAATACAATTTTTGTCATTTTTATTTTATTTCAAAACTTAAACTAATCCTTAAAGCTATTCTTATTTTATAAACTTGCGAGATATCACGGCAATATGTGCATATACGTTTATGTATAAATGTATATATGTATACTTTTGATAGTTAAATAAAAGTGCTTACCAGAAGACATTGATGTTGGAATAAAGGCAGACTATGCCATGCGGGCAACAATATTCATTTAAAATTAAAAAAAAATTAAATTTAATTTCGATATATTTTTTGCTATTTTATTTGACTGTTTCAGTTATCAATTTATAATTTATCCTTTATTGGAAATCCGTAGTAAGTGATACGCCAAGTTTCAAAATCAATTTAAATTAAAATTTCTGTACAATCAATAGATACGATGCTAGATGTATTATGTTGGTTGAATATAAAAAAGTTGATTAGATATCAATGTATAATATTTCTTCATAGAATAAATTTGACTCGGTGTCGAAATATTTTAATAATAAATTTATGGCAGTTACAGATGTTGACAACTATCATATACAAAATAAAGCCCAAAGGTCACAAAGGTATGCTAAAATTCAATGTTTTCAAGAAGCGTTAAAGCGTGTAACAAGTTACTAAAAAAGAATGATAAACTTTTAATAATAAACACGTTTAAGAGTAAATTTCAGTTGAAATGATGTAACATCGTGTATACGCTAAGATATATCTTCATCAAAACTAGTAGCGAATCCGTCCAAAACAGCGTCCTTTTCAACGTTATTTCTACATCACCTGGCATGAAAACACTCCCATGTTAACATGTCTCAACAATTCATATCAATCAGCTTTGTTTTCAAGAAGAAATCGTTTAGGCCGTAATGAAGAGTAAGTTTGTCTGAAAATGTTGGAAGGGCGAGGACAGTATTGATAAAGAGTTTTAGCATATTCAGTTTTACACCATGTAATATCATTATGCATGTGAATATGACCAGGATATAAAATTTTTATGTATCAGCTCTAAACAGAAAACCAAAAGAAATATAGTCATAACAAAATGGCGCTACTCATCACACTATATGTGTTTCGTTGGAGCGCGAGCTTGCTTTTGCGGTTTAGTTCTGTAAGAGATAGCCAGGGTTATCTCTTACAGGGTGTGATTTTCTCTACATAAATAAACTAAAACTTAGTTGGCTAGAGTAAATGAAGTATTTGCTTATATGAATGAATATCTTATTAATTTCAATAACATTCTACTGTCTGCACAAATATAATTTCAAAATATTCCAAATATTCTATTTCCGGATTTTTTCAAATGACATTCTGATTCATTTATTAAGACCATTTACATTTCATTACGAAGGAAGACTTTTATATTATTTACTATAGTGTTATGAATGCACTTTTATTGTACTTTGTATTTGTTATTAAATTGTATAATTTACACGTTAACATGAGATATAACACATTACAAAGATCAATACATTATGCGATTTGTATTGCATGTTCAATAATGTTGAAAGAAAAGTATTGTCCGACAGCTTTGTCGGATCCTTTGATGCTTCGTCTTCCACTTTCGCCTCGTCGTATGCAGTGATATACAAGCAACAAATACACTCAGAAAACGTATTTATATTTACACTGAAATAAAGTTGCTTCTATAATGTGTGAGAATATGCGAAAATGCAAATTGTTGCAATAATATTAAATTTTTTAGTTAGAAGTATAAAATCCTGTAGCTTTCAATAACCATATTTTAACGTTCTTAATGTTTTCGTTCAGTTTTGCTTCAACAGTCCTTCCGCATCTTCAGTTAATTTCCTATCTCATCGAAATTGTGTGGACCAAAATTTAATCAAAAAATATGATTCCCCAAACACATTAATCAGCCTCTGGTGAATAGTCCTGAGCCAATTTGCTTCCCCCATCGAAAATTGATTTATACTTTGTTGTTATAGCAAAATTTTCTCATTTTTTATTAGTTGAGATTACACAAAACCAACCAGAGTGTTTGGATATAAAGTAAAATTGGTCACTAAACGTCAAAATATCACAGCAAATATTTATTTTGGTCATGGCTAGATAGATAATAAAATATTTCCGTGTATACTCCCCTGAGATTTAAATTTACTTGGTAATTTTGTTTTGCTATTAACAATTATTAATATGCCCAAAAGATCTCGAACGTTATTTTTCACAGATCCGTTTTCTCTCGGGATCGATAACAAACACAAAATCTACGAAATTTGTCAAATTTTAACCCATCCTCTATTCTCAATAATAAACGAAATCCCCATGGTGAGCGTCGAAATTGAATCAGCCTGTATATTCTCTTTTCCGAAATGTAACAATCCTTAAAAAAAATTTTCATCAAAACTAAATAAGAAAAAATATTGATTCCGTGTCTTATTGTTCGTATACGTATTTATCTTTTTACAATTGGAGAAAATTTTGGTAGGTACCTATGTGTTATAAATAAACTGATTTTAAAATTGGAAAATGAGGAAATTCACAAAATTCTTTTTCTGAAAATAAAAAGTAATATCGGAATTTGAGAACTACAATGAAAACCCTGGAAACTGGAAACTGATACCGCCACAAAAGATAAAAAACGTGTTTGAATACTTTGATTGTAATATAATACATACTTTGCAATCGTAATACCATCTTTTATACAATAAATTTATCATGCAAATTAGCTACTGTCGGTAAAGCAAATACCTACAAAAATAACAGAAAAATATCGTAATTTTGTATACATACGCCATCTCTTGGAACGAATTAAGGTTACTGTTTTAAAAAGCATGCGGTCGAATCTCTGATTTTCGTTTTCTAGAGGTTCTGCTAGTAAGAGTTGGATGACGCCAGCAATTATGCAGTTACTATCTTCTATATACTACGAAAATATTCTGTAAGAGGACGTGAGAGCGATGGGAGATTACTTTTCCCTGTGCTTTATTTCCTGATAATAACAATTTACGCATTGTTTCCAAAAACTTTTCCCCGGATTCTGAAATTACTATACAATATTCGAATTCGAATCGGGACCATAATGGATAAGGCTAACGCTTTGACATTCTGAAGCATTCTGAAGTAATTTAATATCGTTTTCGACAGTTGTTCTGCCAAATTAAAATAGTTGGTGTTTATTATGTAATTAGCTATATTCATTGTGAGTCGTCTTTATGTTTTCTTTCAGTTTTATATACAAAATTAAATGGCGGTAAATTTTGTTTACAAACGTACAGGTGGATAAGGAATAGACGGAATATGCATTCTCATAATTTAAAGATAGGGATTAAATAGTCATTTCGTGTTTCTTATTGTACTATTGTAAAAGGGGCATAATAAAAATAATGTATACGCCGGATATGAGATAAATCATATTATTCTATTGTCTGTTAGTCAAAATATATATATTTCAAATATCAATAATAAAAAAAATTGCTAAAAACACAGGGAACCTATTTAAATATGTTTATTATTGATATAATGATACTTATTTATTGTTACTATAAGGCAGTTTTTTGTAAGAATTATGGTACAAATATATAAGGTAAGCTATAACTTTGACTCAATTTCGTATATTTTGCGCTGCATACAGTACGACTCACTACGTCATAAAACACAAGCGATTCTCTTTTTGCTTTTAAATCAACCTCAATGACAGCAGCCAAATGTTCAGTTTCGTTGTCACTCGTTATTTGAAATTTAATAAAAACATAAACGACAGATTCACATCTATACGCATGTGCTTGTGCTAAATTTAATATAAGAAAATACGAAATGTCATACATACACTAATACAAATTTTATAAAAATTTAGTGTTTATTTTCTATTGCCAAATTTTTATGGATGTGTTCATAATTTCTTAAAAATCTTGTGTCAAATATAGCTCCGTTTCTTAATAAGTGTTTGTAACTGACTTACGCATTGCGATTTAGAAATTTCCATATTAAATCGGCAACTTGGTAACGTCTTCCTTCCTTAATTTGTTATAAAGTAGTTGTGCCTAAATATTTAATTTACAAAAATAAACGTCACTTTATGCCACTATGATGAAATAGTATTATTTAACCATAAAAATCACTAAAATGCAAATGGCCGAGGAATAAATTCAATTATAGACATACTACACAAGCATAATGGTGTAAGCAAACTTTTTATAAGACGTTTTGATTCTTTCTTGCCATAATCAATTTTCTTATGGGGGCCATACTTGATTCTAAAGCAGTTAGAAAAAGCTATTTCTATTTCGAAGAATTTATTTTAAGATACGAAACCGAAACGATTAAGGTTGTTCTGGAATGTTAAACTACTCTCACACGTAAGTCCTTAGCGATATAAAAATGTACAGAAGAAAAGAGATATATGTTAAATATTTCTTATTTATTCAATCATGAGGTCCGGTGCGTCGTTAAACATTCCACAGTTTTGAATCCAATAATTTGGAACCTTTTGATAATTAATCTGACTTAAGTAATAACACCAATTCGCAATGTGAACTCTTACGCCATTTTATTGCCACCATAAATCTCTATATTGTTTTAGTAGAACATTGTTATCCAGGAAGTTAGATACATGTGTACAAATAGGACAATCCAATAACCTGTCAAATAAAATTCAATATGGCGGTTGTAGGCAAACAAAAAAAATCATATCATTACAACTCTCATTAAACAATTTTTGTATTTAATTAACTTACTAGAGTATTTAATTATTTAGTTATCTAAATAGGATCTCCTCTATCAAAGCCTAGAGATCATAATTATGTGACCAGAACGTTCTGTATTACAGTATGTTTCAAGTTTCAAGGAAGCGTTTCAGGAAAAAACAAGTGTAATTACTCTGAAGTTTACATTGGAAAATTAGATAATAATTTAGATCAGCAACAGTGCTGGCAATTATAAGCACTAGTGAAGCTTGGGGTGACGTATTGCTGTGGCAACATGACTATTTGGAATATGATAATTGTAGTATTGCCATACATTAGGCTTTGCCAAATAAATTATGTTGTGTGCTGTTCCAGCAACATAAATAATAAAGATGATGATAATTTTTATTATCCTTATTGTGTATTTTATTTATCTTAACAGCACGTACTTTATAAGTATACGTGAATTCTATCAGTGTATTAGATATTTCTTCCCTCTCGTCAAATCTCTTGTTTTGCTTTAGATTGGGATAAGATTATAGCTTATTTAAAATGAAAACCAGAAATCATATAAAACATAATTGTAGAATTTATTTAATATTTATTACATAAAGAAAAAAAATATAGCATCGCTATACTACATTCACCATTTTTATTCTAAAAGAAACATAATTAAAAGAAAACGTTTGTACCTTGTTCTAGGTTGTAACGTTTTAATGATACGAATATATTTTCTTATACTTAATTAAATAGAAATCTAAAATATTTTCCTGTTTCAAAACAAATAAATTCAATTAACTTTTGTATACTATTTACATTTTATGCTAGTTCTATTTTCATCAGATACATTATATTCGCACGTAATGCCCTGATAAACTTAGAGTTTCGCAATGGTCAATGTTTGGAGAATAAGCTTGAATCTGATTACTATCTATAACCATTCGCACGTGTTATAGCTAGCATCTCAGAGTCCGCTACCCAGAAACACTTTCCTTA
This sequence comes from Amphimallon solstitiale, assembly GCA_963170755.1. Classification (NCBI taxonomy): domain Eukaryota; kingdom Metazoa; phylum Arthropoda; class Insecta; order Coleoptera; family Scarabaeidae; genus Amphimallon; species Amphimallon solstitiale. Next base: position 27,916,613 of record OY720678.1, read on the forward strand.
TTTCAAATCTAATTTTAAATCATTAATTTAGAATCAAAACTTTATTGTAAACATTAATGATGCCTAATACTGTGCCAGAAAATATACATTTGCACGCTATATCTTCTTAACACTCAACACCATTAATTATTTCATCTTTTTTAAACTTGAAACTAATGAACGCTTATTTCAGGAAAATATTTATTATCCCTGTTGCACAACGTTATATTGAATATACATTTGCACGTTATATTTCAATACACGCCTAGCCACATTGATAAATCTTTGTCTCTAACTTACTTCGAATCATTGAAAAACTTTTCAAATTCTGCCATTTGCATCTCCATTATTTTTACAAAAATACAAAAACAATTAACAAAGAAAATAAAAGAATGAAACCTAAATGAAAATAAAAATTATCACGCTAATACAAAAGAAATAAATATGAATCGTGGTGTATCTAACCCTACGATTTTAAGTTTTCGATAACCAGCTAATCTGTGAATCAACCAATGAATGAATCTTGTCGATTCTTGTTTTCCATTTATATTCCCGGGGAAAACACGTGACCGTTCTCAACGCCATCTGCAGAAACTACCATTTGAGTTGTCACTCTGCGTCTCTAGTGAGCTCTTGGCCTCTTCAAGTTGCCGTCGTGATTTGAACACCCACACACACGCAGTTGTTGTCCTTTTGACAGTTCCTCACTTCAAAATGTCAACACTCCAAGAATTGTCCGTTTATAATTTAAAAGTTTCTTATAAATTGTCCAGCGTTTCTCCAACGTAGGCATACTTGTATTAATATAACTCTTCTTTATATTTGTTTATGAATTTATTACCTTCTTTACTATTTTTCACATATTTCCTCTTTCCATTAGCTAACACAATTCTTATTTTTGTTTTATGTCCAGCTCTCGGCAATATTGGAAAAACATTGCAAACAACAGGTATCCTTTTAATAAGATTACTCGTACTACTACGGTCCATTTGGTTTGCCTTTTCGTTGCCTCCTTCAACCCAGGATTTCTCCAACGGTGATATATCTATCTGTAATAAACTACAAACCAAGTTTACATTATATTTTCTTTTTATTTTGTAGGTCATCAAAAAAAACCGTACAAAACCTCTCTACAGCTTATAAAACATAATACTACATGTACGCATTCATGAATGTATTCCACTATTATTACCAGCTGTCGTTTATAAAACACTACTGCTGATTATATGTCTCAGAATATTTTATTTATATCCTTTTTTATTATTTATTTACTTATAAGTTATAAGTTAAGGTAAATATTTATTCTTTTTGCATGATTTATTTAATAAAGTTTTATTACATTATGCACGTTCTTAAGTTTACATAATTTATTCAATTATTTTTCTCCCGTGCATATCGAACTTTGTTTATACACAAACCATACATCTTGTTTCTCTTTTCTATAAAAGAAATATATATACATCTTAAATTTTATCTCGTCTTTTATTTTAGTACTTATTTAATATCTAAATTGTAAATATAAGTTCAATTTTATGTCTACATTTTCTCACATAAAACGTATGCAACCCAATATACTCATGTTAAATCTTGAAATACAATAAACTTATTATTATTGTTTCTTTTATATTTTATACACTTAAATTAAGTCTTAATGCTATTACTATTATCTTATTAATATGCAAGATACCACGGCAATATGTACATCTGATAAACAAAGAGAGTGAAGTAATTTTTGCAACATCAGGATATGTTGTTTTAGGAGATAGAGCATTTTTATTCACGGAAATACTCGGGAATCTGCAAGTTAATTTAATTATTCCCATTTTTACTAAAGGAAGAACTCGTTAGAATCTTAAATTTAGAATTTCCTATTCATAACTTAAAATTGTTGGATGTGATATGACATTAGTATACTTTTGGTTGTCATGGAAATGATATATTAAAAAGTCTGTCACATAAACTCATTTTTGTGTAACGACGAGTTCGAAGATTAATTACTTAAGTAATAAAGCCGAATGTCGATTAATACTGCAAAAGTCGAAAACTGCATATAAAATAGAGTACAACAAATTTGTCAAATAGATGGAAGAACAACAGGCTACAGTTATAGATGAACGTGTTATGGCTTGCTTACCTTCAGGAAATGTCGGCAATGTGGGCAATTCATTCAAAATTGCAAAGTATGTTGTGTATAAACAAATGAGTTGGTATAATAATATATTGTGCAACGAGTAATACAATGGAGTATATTGCTTGCGAGAGCAAATATTGTGACACGAGGCGAAGCCGAGTGTTTGCAATAGCACGAGCAAGCAATTACGAATTGCATTCGAGTTTCACACTATACTTTGTGCACAACCTATACTTTAAACTACTACACTGCAAAATTTACGTTTGACAGATTTGACATTTGAGCCATCAAGCGGGACCGGCAGGAGATTTAAATAGTGGCATGTGCATCAAAAATTATTTCACACATTAAGTTCAATTATTAAATATCACTATTACTACAAAACTATCACTGATTGTTTTAATTTATTTGGATTCATTTATCACCATAAAGTGTAATGTAAATCCATTGGACAAAATAAAAAATCGTACGCAAACAAGACAATTTGCTAAAAGTCGTGGTAGGCTTGTTTATTGTACACGGGTAAGGCAAAACCGTCCATTACAATACTCTGAAGTACTAAGCAATAGTCTATATTGTAAATCGGTCGTGCACAAAATTATTTGCGAAAGTTCATGCATTCATGAAAGCAATTAGCAGGAATGACGTATCAAAGAAGGCTTATGTATTCAAGGAAAATGATTTGCGGAAATTTTTTAAAGATGCACTAATACATATTTATTTTTGAAAGTGGTAGCAATTTGCGGTATCTTTGGATCTTGTAGAAGATGCGAATTGTGCGATTTACTCCTAAACGACATCAAGGAAGAGGGAAGCGTATTACTTATTACTATCCGACCATTTAAGACAATGTAAACTCGACATTTTACTGTTGCCGATAGTGATGGAATTCATTAAATATTTATCATTGCGTCCCCAAAATCCGAGTACGGACCGAGTTTTCTTACGGTATGACAAGGGGAAGTACACTAATGAAGTAGTAGGTATTAATACGTTTGGATAATGTCCATTGCAAATTGCACGCTATCGTAAATTGGACAATCCCGAGAAATCCACAGGGTATGCTTTTCGACGTACGTCCGCTCCCATTATTGCAAATGGTGGTATGGCAATTGACCAAATCCAACGAAGAGTAGGTTGGAAATCGACAGCTGTGGCGAGTGGTTACGTTGATGAGAGTATTAGCAATAAAAAGAATGTTTCAAACCTTATTGGGAATGCCATAAGTGGAAGCATGATCTCAGTGACTTCCGAAAATAGTGTTAGCCATTTGAACATCTCCCCTGATTTAAATAACCAAGCGTTTAATATTTAAAACAATAGAAATTATACATTTAACATTTATTTAAAATGAGAGTTTTTTTTCCAATAAAAGTATGATGAAAGGTTGTTCTGTCAGATTAATTGATAAAAAGTTGACATTTATACTTGGCTTATTTGAATTGGTTGACGTTGCCCTTGCCCTGGTAACTTTAAAACACGCGCGTGCCTTAATGATTGATTTATACACGCGTTAGCGTGTTTTAAACAAGCAAAATGATGTACCAATAAAAAAAATAAGTTGTTAATAAATGTAAGCGGTGAGACTCGTGAACACTATCATTTGGTCTTTAGTGTGATACCTATGTATTAAAGCTAAATTATTCATACTTGGCTCATGTTGAATACAATCTACTTAATTATGTAATTTCAATAGTGAATGGATCCAAATTATCAAGTAATTTAATGTTCATATGATACCTACCAAAAAATGCATACTATAAAAAATAAATATTTTCCATGATTTCAACAAGACGTTACTCCGGTTTCTGGACTTTCAGATAAGAATTTCTGCAATACTCTGCATTATCATGTTTATAAATTTAACACACACGAAAAGCAAAACCACATTAAAACTAATAATGATGGCATACAAAACTAAGGTTCATTCATTGTTTGCCCATAGACGCCAAATAGGATCACGTATTTTGGATTGCCTCATAAGGTTGAGACCGTGGTATTCCGAATAGTCGACATGACACCAAATCCAAACAGTTTATAAGGAATGTTCAATCCGTGCAATTGACATATTTATGTGTTTTATGACGATGCACATATTCAAGATAGACTTCCCCATATACAGATTTTGTGTTATTGAATATTATACCGTATTGTATAAGGAGTTGCTTAGTTTGTCCTGGTTAGATTATGAAAATATGTCTATATGGGTAAAATGACGAATATATCTTGGGTAGGGAGCGCTTCACTTTTGTAGTATGTTATATTATATTTATGCGATGGAATCTGTGTTAAACATCCCATGGCAAATACAAACTTTTCAATAAATTATCAATTTTTTTTTGTTTAAATGTCAACATTATTGTTAAAATTTCTAAAAATGTTTAATAGATAAGGCTATTTATTAAATATTACCAGTATATAACGTATATTGCTTTTTTTGTAAAGTGTATAATAATCTAGTCTTCCAACATTCAAATTTAACTTCCAAATTTAACACGTTTGGATTTTTCAATATTGGCCTATTAAAACTTTGACCCTACCATTGCAAAAAAAAAACATTGAAAACCTAAATAAGAGTTGTTCTTGAAAGTATCTCGGAGGTGCTTTTAATAAATTATTTACTATTTCACATGTGTTGAGGCAATTAGATTCATAAGGAACTAGGAGACCAGCGCATAAAAAATTTATTTGAATAAGGTTTTTAACAGTTTTCATATCCTATTAACATTTTTTCTGTTTTCTTAATTCATATTATTGTTTGATTTTGTATTCGAAATTTTAATGAAACAATTTTTTGAAACTATATCTCCAGAACTCCATTATCTGTACGTAAGTAATAGGACACACTTTGCTGCTTTTAATGAAATGACAGATAAAACATTCTATTTATTATTGAAAAAAGGTAATGTCGACCGCCGCCATTTTGAAATTACAAACACCTCCTACATGGCAATTAAAATAATGAGGTGTGGCCACCACACGACATTCTTATACATATGGGCGTTTCAAATTATACGAAATTGTTCTAAATTGTTTTAAATAGTTTTATCTTCTTAGAAGAATAAGCCAAATTTTAAGAATTTTTTATATAATAATTACAGAGCGGACGTCCCAGGTTTAAACTACGACGAAGCAAAGAAATAATGTAAACGCGCACGCAGTTACTGAATAGCATTATTCATATGGTGAACTGCAACATCTGTTTACGCCCGAGAATAAGAGCTAAAAAAGTCCATTTAACTCGTAAATTTCCTATCTTCATCGGCGTAGATAGGAGCGTGAGGGGTTTTTAAAATTTATTATATTTCGTTAGATAAATAAAGTACGGAAAGTTTACTCGATTTAAACTACAAAATAAACAAATAATAACGTATTTTGTATTTTATAGATCACTACCCACTTGTAATCCAATTATATAAATAAAATTAACCACTTTTTAAAAATACAAAATTTCAATAGTGATGAGTCTGTAATAATAATTATTCAAAATTCTGCCGGTCCGAATTTTGAAATTCCATTTATACAAAAAATATTCCGAATCCAGCTCTAAATACTGTTGTACTCTTTATAAATATACAAGGTTAGTTAAAAGTATGGAGACGGCGATTTATTGTCGTTAATATTCATTTTAGAGAATTATGTTCAATATAAAAGTTTGTTAGGATATTTTGATCTACATTTGAGAATATTTGATTTTTTCTTTTCTTCAATTGTTTTTTAGTTACGCCTGTCCGCGCAATTTTTTTTAAATGGGAACTAGTGAATTTTACTCTACCATTCGATAGAGAATTTTTTTCTCTTTACAATAATATTTTTGTTTTTTTTAAATTCATTTTAATAACTTTTACAAGAAAAATTAAACAAATTAATAACAAAGTAAATTAAAGTAAGTGTTCAAATTGTCGTCCATTAGTAATTTGACAATGACCCAATCGATTTACAAAACCCCGAACAGAGTTCTGTAAAAAATCTCGGGGAATTTCTTGTATCGTTCTGGTAATTCGGATTTGTAAATCTTCGACGTTATCGGGCTTATCTTCGTAAACTTTGTTTTTTACGTATCCCCAAAGAAAAAAATCTAAAGGACTTAAATCTGGCGAACGGGCTGGCCATTCAATGGTTCCTCGTCTTCCAATCCATCTGTGGGGAAAAACGTTGTCCAGATATTGACGAACATTTACACCATAATGTGGTGGGGCGCCATCTTGCTGGAACCAGATACTGTCATTGGGCAGGTGTTCATTGTTTTCATGTGGATAGAGCGTAGCACAAGCAGGTATTATTTCATTTTGCAATAACTGCAAATACAGACCCGAAGTTAAATTGCCATTGATGAAAAAGGGACCGATAATATGACCGCCAAGAATGCCAACCCAAACATTAACCTTTTGGGGGTACTGCGTATGGTGCTCCAAAAACCAAAAGGGATTTTCCGATGACCTGTATCTGCAGTTATGTCTGTTTACTTCACCGGTAAGGCAAAAAGTAGCTTCGTCAGAGAAAAGAATATTGTTGACAAAATTTTCATTATTATTGCAAATATTTAACATTTCTTCAGAAAATTGTAATCTCCTATCAAAATCATCTTCCGTTAACTCGTGTACAAGGTGTACCTTATAAGGTTTATACTTTTCACTTTTTAAAAATGACACGATCGATGACTGCGAAATATTGAAATTGGCCGCTAATTGATTGGTTGATAAATGAGGATCTTCAGATACAGCCAATAAAATATCCAGTTTGTTATCATCGCTTTTTGCTGTTCTAGGTCTACCACTCCTTGGCAAATCTTTAACGCTACCAGTTTGTTCAAAGCGTCTTAAAGTTTTACCAACAACGGATTTAGAAATTGGATTTCTATTTGGATGCGTATCATTAAATAAATTACAAACGTCTTGTAAATTTCTGCGTCTATCTCCATAACCCAACATCATAAGTATTTCAATTCGTTCATGTTCACTTAAACTCGCGATTGTTAATATTAACAGCAACAAATTGCACAAATGAATTATTTCTGTCAGAGATTTGACGTACCCAATAACCACTGATAAAATTATGTCGCTCAAGTTTGTTTATCGCATCGCTTCTGTCTATCTGCGATGTACCGAACATCTGTGAAACACTTGAACCGGCCTTTTCTTATAAAAAAGTTATTGAAATGAATTTTAAAAAAACAAAAATATTATTGTAAAGAGAAAAAAATTCTCTATCGAATGATAGAGTAAAATTTACTAGTTCCCATTTAAAAAAACTGCGCGGACAGGCGTAACTAAAAAACAATTGAAGAAAAAAAAATCAAATATTCTCAAATGTAGATCAAAATATTCTAACAAACTTTTATATTGAACATAATTCTCTAAAATGAATATATATATTAACGACAATAATTCAATAGATTCGGCCTTTACTTGATGTAAATCCATATTCCAATAGAAATAAAAAACACAAACACTTGGTTCAGATTTACACTATATTTAATTAAAAAACACAACAGCTGTTGTCTACACACCGTAGCGTACAGAGCAACCAGTGTTGCTCTGTACGCTACGGTGTGTAGACAGCGCGATTTTTAATCAGTGCTACTGATGATGACAACTTAGTTGTTGAAATACGTATTTAGCCATTTTTGTGCTTTAGTGTGGTAAGGTGTTTTAGTGTTTTTGTGTCGAATTGTAATAATTTAGAATTTGTTACCACTTGAAAAAGCTACAGTGTAGCGAAACAGCTGTTGTGTTTTTTAATTAAATATAGTGTAAATCTGAACCAAGTGTTTTTGTTTTTTATTTCTATTAACGACAATAAATCGCCGTCTCCATACTTTTAACTAATCCTGTATATAGAATGCATAATTTACGACATATTTGCAAAAAATCGCTATTCGATAGGAGTAAAAGTACTTCCTGTGCGAATTTTGAATTTTTTTTTATACAAAAGTTATTGAATATTTTTAGGGGAAGGATGAAAATAAACTACTTAGACAGAGTAAACTGCTTAAAATGAAACTTATATTCATTTATAGTATTGAATATACGCTTATAAACATACAAACAACTTGACATAAAGCACACCTGTTTTGGCGTCTGTAAGAACTAGAACTTACTTGATATATATATTGATACTGCCAACCCGTATGTGTTACTGTCCCCTGTAGTGTAGCGCGTAATTCAAACCGAACACTCCCACGGAATATGCGCTACACTTGCAAATGTAACAAGCGTTACAATTCTTTTTAAAAAAAAGTTGGACCCTCTTTTAAAGCAATTTTTCGAGTCCTATGGATTCGCATAATTTAGAGAAACGTGGCTTAGGAAGCGGCTTAGTAAACATATCGGCTGGCTGATCGTTTGTTGAGATATATTCCAAATCGATTTCTTTATTATAAAATTTTTCTCTAACAAAATGATGTTGCACTTCAATATGTTTTGTGCGCTTATGAAATTCTGGGTTCTTGATTAACTTTATAGTGCTCTGGTTATCGATGAATACTTTAGTTGGGAGTTCCATATTTTCTCCCACGTGGGTAAGTAGTTTACGCAACCACACAGCTTCTTTAGTTGCTTGACAAGCTGCAATATATTCCGATTCGGTTGTTGACAAACTCACCGACTTCTGACGTTGACTGCACCAGGTTATTGCCCCACCATTCAGTGTGAAGACGTAGCCAGACGTTGATTTTCTGGTTTCCAAGTCGCTGGCGTAGTCTGAGTCTGAAAAACCTTTTAAATTATCATTATTATTCACATATTTTATACCTGTATTTATGGTTCCTTTCAGATATTTAAAAATCCTTTTGACAGCGTTCCAATGAGTGGTTGAATATTCATTTACATGCCTGCTCACCGCTCCCACGGCTTGAGCAATGTCCGGACGGCTGACCATGGCTGCAAACATCAGAGAGCCAACCGCCTCTCGGAAGGGTACGGAACCCTCAAGTGTTGTTCCTGAGTTGTCAGTTAAATTTGCGTGTACGTCGGATGGCGTACTGATTGGGTTGACATTTTCGAAACCAAAGCGTGTCAATATTTGCTTGATGTAACTCGTTTGATGTATGGCAATTGAACCATCAATATTTCTGGTAATCTCCATTCCAATGAAATAACGTGGTTCGACAAACGTCACTTGAAATGCCTTTGCTAGTTCCTCTTGAACAAAATATAAAGCTTCCTTACTGTTTGCAAGTATTAAGCCATCATCAACGTACAATGTCAATAATATCACTGTATGATTGTTTTTGTAACAAAAAACACAGTTATCTGCTGAACTTATTCCAAATCCAAGGTGTCTTAAAAATTCATTAAATTTACTATTCCAACACCGTGAAGCTTGTTTTAGGCCGTATAATGCTTTATTCAATTTACATACATAACCCTCTTCAATCCTCACACCTGCGGGCGGTGTTAAATATATTTCTTCACTGAGGTCACCATTTAAGAATGCTGTCTTTACATCAAACTGAATCATTTTATAGTTATATTTTACAGCTAGTGATAGCAAAGCCCTAATCGAATCATATCTGACAGTTGGTGAGAAGGTATCTGTATAGTCTATGCCTTCCATCTCGGAAAAACCTCTTGCACAAAGTCTAGCCTTATACTTCTTGTTTGGTGTTTGCTTAATCTTAAATACCCATCTTGAGCTGATTATATTCTTTTCAGGTGGCATTCTTACGACAGTCCAGGTATTATTTTCTTTTAGAGCAAGTAATTCATCTTCTATCGCTTTCTTCCAAAATTCTCTGTCTTCGCTGTCCATCGCTTCATCGTATGTTTTCGGAGCCTCTACTTCTACAAGGTTTACTTCATACCTCTTTGGCGGTTTTATGTTCCTACGAGGACGCAAGTTATGTTCTAATTCCTCGTTGCTGTTGTTAGCTGTAACATCTTCTCGGATTGCATCATCTTCATTGGTAGGATTTTCTTCAATCGTTTCATTGCCAATTGCGATGGGAACGTAGTTTTTACGTATCATTGATTCACTTGGTTCTTCTTCAACAAAAAACACATTTCTTGAAATAGTAATCTTTTTATTTGTAGGATTGAACAATCTATAGTTTGTACTGTTTCCTTCATATCCAACCATTATTAATTTCTCACTTTTTGGATCTAACTTCTTCCGCTTTTCTTCTGGAACGTGACAATAACAAGTAGTTCCAAAAGTTCTAACATGGGATAGCAACGGTTTCTGTCCTGTCCAGGCTTCATATGGTGTTTTGTTAAGTACCTGACTATTAGGTGTCCTATTAAGTATGTATATTGCACAGTTAATAGCTTCCGCCCATAGGTAAGTAGGGGTATCTCGGCAGTACATCATAGAACGTGCGCTTTCAACTATGGTTCTCATTTCCCTTTCTGATCGCCCATTTTGTTGTGGGGTGTATGGTGCCGTTCTTTCAAATGTAATGCCTTTCTGACATAAAAAGTTTTGTAGGTGCTGATTTACATACTCTTTCCCATTGTCTGTGTGTAGTGTTTTAATGTTGTAGCCGAATTTATTTTTTACCATACTATAGAATGTTTTAAAACATTCATAGACATCACTTTTATGTTTCATAAAGTATACTACTCTGTAACTAGTGCAATCATCCTTGAAAAGAACGAAATATTTGTAACCACTTACTGATTCTGTTTGAAAAGGGCCACATACATCACTGTATATTAATTCTCCAGGCTTCTGTTTTACATGTTTATTTGAATTTGTAAACGGCAATTTGTGTTGCTTACCATAAATGCACGCTTCACAACAAAAATCTTCTGTATTGTCAACACTCACTCCTGATACAAGTTCCTTTGTTAACATTTCACGTAGTGATTTTAGATTCACATGAGCAAGTCTTTCATGTAATGTCTTGAAATTAGTTGTCACAATATTTGTTTCAAGCATCACTGTTTTGAACAACATTCGATACAAGTTATTTTCTTCTTTCACTGCACATGCTGTTAGTTGATTTTTATTGTCATAAATTCTAGCATAATTATGTTCTTTCACTATTTTCATTTCTTTATTTGTTAGTACACCTTCGGAGAATAAGTTTCTTTTTAGTTTTGGTATAAATAACACATTTGTTATGATTGCATCATGCCACTGTTTATTTATTAACTTTCTTATTTTTACAGTACCTTTTCCTTTTATATCTAAACACTCGTTATTTCCTAGGGTCACATGATTCTTTTCACTTGTCAGTTCTAATTCCGAAAAATATTCTTCACGATAACACATATGTGCAGAAGCACCACTATCTAATGTCCAATTGTCATGATCATGGTAATTCCTCGTACCTGAGTCCAATATATCTTGTTCTACTTGAAATGCAGACATACCTGTATCTGCACTCTTCTCACGAGGTTTGACATGTGAATTCTTATTTTTATTTCTGCAATTTCGGGCCATGTGCCCTTTCTTGCCACAAGAATAACAAACAAAGTTCTCTTTTCTATTGGGGTTATCATGTTTCTTTGTCCCTTTCCAGTTATTCTTTTTGTCTTTTGAACTTTTTGTCGATGTTGCTAGAGCAATTTCAGATTCTTCATGTGCGGTTAAACTGCTTTCTTCATCTAACAGTCTGGCTGTCAAATTTATAATGGTTTGCTTATTTTCGTCCAAGGATAACCAGGCCTGTCTGAAGCTACGATATTTGCTTGGCAAACTGCTTAAAATTTTATTCATTATTGCTGCATCACTGATTGTATCACCTGTTTCTCGAATCTGTCGGGCAAGATTTTCTACCTTAGCAATGTGTTGAGCAATAGTATCACTTGTTTCCATTTTATGTTGATGGAATCTTTCATGAACTAACATTTTGTTAGTTTCTGTTTTTTGTTCATAGATCGAACTAAGTTTGTCTAGTATTTCTTTTGATGTCTTACAATTTTCAATTAGAGTAATCTGGGTTAATTCCATAGCTGCTGTTAATGTAAACATTGCCACAGCATCATTCTTCTCCCATTGTTCCACCTCTCTTATTGTCTCCGGTTTGTCCAGATCAATTTCTGGCTTCTTTGTTGAGCCAGATGTAATGCTGTATACACCCTTAGCTTTAAGTGCACAGGTTAACTGAAATTTCCATTGCTGGAAGTTTCTTCCATCAAACTTGTTGACTACAGCCACATCTATTTTGTCTGTCATGTTAAAAATGTGTATCTTTCTGTCTGAAACTACTATCAGTAAATTAGTAAATTTTCTTTACGTCCTGGGCCACATAACCTTTTAGGGGAAGGATGAAAATAAACTACTTTGACAGAGTAAACTGCTTAAAATGAAACTTATATTCATTTATAGTATTGAATATACGCTTATAAACATACAAACAACTTGACATAAAGCACACCTGTTTTGGCGTCTGTAAGAACTAGAACTTACTTGACATATATATATTGATACTGCCAACCCGTATGTGTTACTGTCCCCTGTAGTGTAGCGCGTAATTCAAACCGAACAAATATTAAGTTCTAAAAACTTCTATACTCATAATGTACCTGTCTAAAAAGCAAAATATTGGCAAAAAACTGATTTTCGATTAAAGTAAAAGACCAATAAGAATATGAAGTTCTATCTATATAAGCAGAAAAAATATGATGGGTTTCATTTAAAATTCGTGAAGAATTTGTTACTCTATATTTGTGCCCCAAATTTCAAACTTTTGACTTAAAACTCAACTTAATGGGGCCTTGTAAAACGATTTCCTTGCATTAAATGTACAACCTAAGGTTAGTTCGCAACAGTAGCTACCAGAGGGGTTCGCCAGTATGATGCGCCCATTCATGAATTTCCCTCGCTAAAGTTATAGTAAAAGCAGTCTTCTTTTAGTAATAAAAAGATGCCAATGGGATCTTAAAAGACGTGAAGCAATAATCCAATTACACCAATCGTGTTTGTTACAATTTTATATACTTTTGCTTTAGATTTAAATATCTTAAAATATTTTCAATTGAGGGATATAAGAAGACTACTGTCTGTAATTTTTCAATTTTCAAATGCCTAAAACAAGTAATGATGTGATTGCGGATGTTAAATGTTATTCCGAAATACATTTTGCAAGACGATGTTACGAACAAATGTCATTTTTCCAATACATTTTATCTTATAATTGACAATGATATTGCAGTACAAGCGAGAAAGTTTCAAGGTACTAACCTTTAATAAAATCTTTGCTTCGCTGGGAATTAGTTTGTTTGTATAACTTGTTGGGTATGTACTATCCTCAACAATAATTATTGAGTACTCATCCAGGCTTGCATCGTTGCAGTTGTAGTTACGATTGAGGTCTGGATAAAATTAAAATAACTAGAACCATAATAAAATATGTAATGTCAAAGGTGAGTACATTCAAGTATGTATCTAATTATCTTTTACAAAGTGAAAAATTATAATTATTTTATACCTTACTTCAATGAGTGTGAAAAATTCTACATATATAACACAATAAAATCCATTAAGATTTCAAAATTACACGTGGATAAATGAAAAATTAAGTAGTAGAAATACAAGTAAACTAGTTTCGTTTGATAACTCCAGCGAAACGTCAATTATTAGGAACAGTGGCGGCTGCTGCAGGGAGGGCAACGGGGCACTGCCCCCCGTGATAAACTTCTTTTAACAGATAAATTTAAGTACCTAATTTGTATGTAATTTTTCTGATTTGTTTGATAACAAATAATATCCCTAGCAGCAAAACCAGTATATGCACACTTGTCCTACATTAGTAAATATATATTTTTATCCTTCTCTAAAATTGTGATTTTGCTGCTTGGGTATTTTTTCGGAAGTAACAGTCCGTCTCTTCAGCGCGTTTAAAAATCACAGTCTGACGTAGGCTCCGGGGCATCTCGCGCCACTGCTCCGTTTGTACTAGAAATCGTGCGTATAAAAAGTGGCGCGGGGCGAGAGCGGTATATGTCACGACAAGGCACTAGACTGTGATGCCGGCTGGCAATGTAGTATATAATATCACAGAATAACAGAAGTGACAAAAGTCTAACTTGCATAATTCCGATATTTGTGCGCAAAATCGAACAAGCGCACATTTCAAAATGGCGTTTTGTTGTTGTATAAATATAACCTGTCTAAGTTTTATAACTTATAAATTTACGAAAGAATAATAAGTAAAGGTGCCAGTAAGATTGTTGTTGATATAAATAATGGAAACTGTACGAAAGAAGAAGGGTAAATTAGAGAATACGGGTGCAACCGATTTTTGACAAAAAAAACTACTGTACCTTATAGAAGACCTCTAATTGAACAACTTTTACTTATAAATTAATCTGCGCTCACGTACAGGAACGGAGATAATTATTAATTAAGGTGCTCACCGAGTGAATTTTCCATGTCACATTTTTAGTCGTATCTGTTATGCACACCTTTGAAATTAAGCAAATCGTAAAAAATGATGTTTATTTCACTTTATCACACCACAATTAAATCTAATTTTTAAGTTTTTTAATAACTTTTCGGCGATTTAAAAATTATAACCTAAACAGAAAGGCCCTTCCCCCTACCCCGCGCGCGCGGATTTTTAAATCGCCGAAAAGTTATTAAAAAACTTAAACATTAGATTTAATTGTGGTTTGATAAAGTGAAATAAACATCATTTTTTACGATTTTCTTAATTTCAAAGGTGTGCATAACAGATACGACTAAAAATGTGACATGGAAAATTCACTCGGTGAGCACCTTAATTATTAATTATCTCCGTTCCTGTACGTGAGCGCGGATTAATTTATAAGTAAAAGTTGTTCAATTAGAGGTCTTCTATAAGGTACACTACTTTTTTTCTCAAAAATCGGTTGCACCCGTATTCTCTAATTATTCCAATAAGAATTTTAGAGAACATCGTTATCTCTCACAGCCATGACCATATTGAAAAAGAAATCAATTCAAACCTCACCGGTTAAGGAACTATCTACAGGTAAAGGTTTATTATAAAATATTATTTTATAAGAACTAAGTATTATTTGAAATTTTAAAAGCATGCTGATTTCAAAATGTATTTTAGAATGTGGAAACTATGAATGTTCCTAGCACAAGTGATCTTGGATCCCAAAATTTAGCAGAAAGTGAACCACCTATAGGTATGACAATTAATATTTACAATACAAAATTATATTATGAGTAAAACATAAAATACGTTTAGTTGTTTAACTAAAGAATTCGAAGTCATTTTTCAACAAAAATTCAACACATATGTATTTAACCTACTTCGAACTTTTCAGTTACACACATACAATTAATTTGTATTTAATGAAGTGTATAATTTTTTAATTGTATTTTAGCAGTTATGGAAATTCCTGCTACATGTGATGTTGGGGTTCAAACAGGAAAAAATCTCTCTGCCCATACACCCAGAAAGGAAAGACTGAGAAAATCTCTAAGGCCTGTATGAGACGATGCTAAATTGGTAAATTGGAATGGTCATAGTGTTTTTTAAGTTCTTATTGCATAAATTAAAAGATGTCCTGTTCACATGTACAGGTGTCTGTGTTAATAGAGGAATATAAAAAATATCCTTGTTTATATGCAGTTAAAGATGCAAGGTATAAACAAACATGCTTGTGCCACAGCAATAGAGGCAATTAAAAATGTAGTGACAAAAATAAAACCAGGAGTGTCTATATCAGATATTAAAGCTAAATTTCATGGTCTAAGAAGTAATTTCTTAAATGAACATAGAAAATATAAGGAGTCTCAAAAAAGTGGTGCAGGAGAAGATGATTATAAAGGTTAACTGTGTATCCTAATGAATCAAAGAATTTAAAACTAATTTCTCGAAGAGCAACCAACCTTTCAATTACGATATCACTAAAATTACATCACTACATCATACTAAATTTGATATGTAATAATGCATACGTGTCATACAGGAGTAAGGCAATAATATCAAAATTGTATGCTAAATTAAAGCAGAAAATTTTCGTAATAATTTACATGGAAATTTTTTGTAAAATTTAGCATCGTGTCATACAGGCTCAAAACAGCATCGAGTTGTAGCTACTAAATCTAAAATGAAATCCTATCCTAAACAGGAGAATTTACAATATTTTCTAGGGCTTTGTGGCAGATATTTATTAAAAGAACTGGCAACTGTTGTTAAATTTAATGCAGTTAATAAAAATAAGAATATTGCAATATTGTTTTTCAACTTTGAAGAGAATAAAAACATTTTCTAGAAATACCATGCAGAAAAGCAGACTATGTGCCTCAGCAATGTGTTCCATTGAAAAACAAGTACTGACATCAACACCAAACTTGAATGAATTAGTTATTGTTATTAATCATTTTGCTAATCGTAAGGAACGGCGAATGGATTTTATTTTCAAACAAGTTAATTAAATAACATATTGAGTTTATCTTTTTGTTTGTATTTAATTTTTGATATTAAACACTCAGACCCCCCCCCCCCCCGGTGCCCTCCCGTCCCAAAAAATCACGGGCCGCCACTGATTAGGAATTACTATTATTAAAAGCAATTTCTAAAATCACAGGCAAATCCAATTTGAAGAAACGCCCATATACAGACCACGTGTAGGCAATACTTACTATATTGATAATTATTAAGAATGTATGTGTAAATGTATAATGAAAGTGCTACGACTTTCCTGATGGGATGAGGTATTGTGGTTGCAAAAGCAGGATTATTGCAGTGAAAGATAATTATAAATCTTCGGCACTAAGAAGAATAGTGTTTCTATTATAATAATAAGTTTATTGTATCAATAATAAGATTTGCATACTATTTACACAATAGCATAATCAAGCAAAACTGTAATAATAACATCAACACAGGTAATCAAACGACCAGTTCACAATGCCATTGACATTGTAAAATGCTTCTTGAAGAAGGATGTCCTTTATTTTCTCCTTGGATACAAAAGTAGAAAATTGAATGAATATAAAGACTTAATATCTGAAATTTGAGTTCTTAAATATGAAAGTTACTTTTATCTTTCTTTAATGAAAAATTAATACATGTGAAATGTCCTTTTACATGATATGTTTATTAGCAAATGTGAATAGTACTTAAATAAAAATGTGATATGTCATCAAGATTATGTCAAATTAAAATAAATAAAGTCATACAGGTTATATATGTATTTTATTTAATCGTCAATAATAATAATATTATCGATTACTATTGAAAATAATTATTTCAAATTGTTATATCATATAATCTCTAAATTACACACAAAACTCAATCCTCAAAATTAATGAAAGTAAAATAATTTTAATTTTTGTCAAATCTGAAATTGTAAGGTATTCGTAAAAACGTAATCATTCTATATAAAACATAAAAGTTCAATTTAAATTATACTTGAATTATGAACTATACTTTTATGTTACAAAATGTTAGATTCCAAAATTTGATACATACAAAACAGAATAATCTAACAATCTCATCACATAGATGATTTTTCGTTTCATAATTGTTCATGTTGTAAGAAAAATTGCGTATCTTAATAATATTTTAATTTTATGATTACTGTGACTTTAGATGTATACTATTTTGTTAATTTTCTACTCTTTCATTAAATTTGAGATTACAATTTGACTTCTTCTAGTAATTAACAAATGTTTTACATATGTATAATATTTAAATAAGTTATTTCGTTTTATATGTGAAAAATAATATTTCTACCGCAATACCATACAATCGAATTTGAGAATTGTTATTTTTAGATTATACCTTAAATGTGATGTATTTTAAACAATACATTATATATATATATATATATATATATATATATTATAATGATTTAAATTTTCCATATTTATAAGTATAAAATCAAAATTAACTTCTCAAGAAAATTAATTTATGTTATACAAATAAAGTTCATTCGTATATAAAATAGGAAAATTTTATTAAAATAGTAATGGAATGTATAAAATGTTAGATAGGAACTAAATTTATTGTAATCTCATTCTTATTGAAAGATTTTAAACTTAAATTACTATACAAGAAAATGTCATTATCATGAAAAATCAAATACGTATATGGAAACTAAGTAAAAATATCCTGGTTCCTGAAAAACAAGAAG
This sequence comes from Amphimallon solstitiale, assembly GCA_963170755.1. Classification (NCBI taxonomy): domain Eukaryota; kingdom Metazoa; phylum Arthropoda; class Insecta; order Coleoptera; family Scarabaeidae; genus Amphimallon; species Amphimallon solstitiale. The sequence goes on from OY720678.1 coordinate 27,934,748, forward strand.
ATGGGTTTGTGAATTTTGACATGAAAGTAAAAGAATTATGTAATTAAACGAAATTTTTGGAGTAAAGAAAAATGTATATAGAAAATTTGGAATAAAACTAATAAATAACTGATTTCATAAGCTATTTATCATCATCTACATGTTTGATAAGTCGTAAACTGGTGGAACTCATATCTTGGACCAAAGTGATTACTGAATCGGAATTACCTTGATGTAACTTATAAAAATAAATGGAATTGGATTTATAAACTGAAAAATACATATAAGAAACGTTTTACCGAAATAGAAGAAGCCCATAACGTGTATACAAATACGAGAAAAACCTATTGGATGAATTTAACACGGACCTTATATGCTGTATTATACGGACCTTAAAAAACTGTACCTGTAATCCAGATGAGACGTATTTTATGAGGAGGAGCAGTCCTAGACAGAAATAGAAAAACCGTTAAGTACAATTATAAACATTTAAAAGGAAATTTTTAATTAATATCAAACATTGAAGTAATATCTTTATAAAATAAAGAGAATAATAGAACTGATAGTTAATTATTGTAAATAATTTTCTATTTTATATAAACATCATCTGAATAGTCATATTTCTATTATTGTTTTAATATTTTCTTTGTAATTGAATTTGTTGTTATGTGATTAACAGATTTTTCCATGATTACTTATTTTATGTAGTTCAACATGCGTTATATTGTGTTTTTAAAAAATCGACACTATATAGGTAACTATAACTATAATATTAATAAACAAGGGTAGAGGTTAGCTTTATCCCGAGATAGACATGTAACTTTTCACTGGGTTTGTATACTATTTTATTTATAACCGTACGATTAATATAATTATTTGTGAAAATTCGGGTAAATATTTTGATACATCGAGTTGGCAGTTTTGTGATGTTATAGAGTGTAAACGTCAAATAAATAAACGTCGGTTTTTTGGAAAAAAGATTATAAAAGAAATGTTAAATAGGGGCTCCACTACGCCGAAACTGAGGGAAACATTCGTTCCGGAAAAAAATACAGATCTCATAGCTCGAATAGAGAAAATCACTATTTTGTCAGATCAGCATCAGCTATCTATTTGTATGGATTTTAGGCTTCTAATAATTCTAATGTACCTAACAATTATTTTTATGAAATAACTTTTTGTTTGTTTTTTAAATTAAAATTTAGTTGAAAGATATTTTAATATATTACGAAAAATTCGAAATAAACAAACATTTGATTGAAAATGAGGACAGTAATGAGGGCGGGAAGTAAAAATCAGAAATGTCAACAATATGTGAATAAGATACATTATGATTAATTGAATATTTTGATAGTGGTAGGCAACCAAACGTACTAGTTTCATTTCTGAATTTGCATATCATTGGTCCAGCAACATCTTTCGAATGTTGAAGACTGTAGTTATAACTATTTAGTACGCAAAATCGTAAATCTTGCACGTGTTTGACACTGCGCATAAGATGTAGTAAAGCAATTCGAAATGGTGGCAAATTAGACAGACGTCTGCAATTGCGTCCGTATTCTAAGAAATACCGCAAGTTCATATGATAGACAATTCCCGGGAAGGACACCCGCACATGCACAGAACAGCGGCGCAGAATAACAACAGTTTCAGATAATCTCCATCGTGCATCCCCACCTCCTCGATCGTTCGCATATTTCGAACGGACGCACGATATGTACTGAAAATTTCGAATGCACCGACCGTCAGTGGTGTACGGATGATCGGTGTAGGTAGTCGCAATGCGTGATCTCGCCAGTAAGATGGCCGAGTTAAAATTCGAAGCACCGTTGGCGCAATTCGAAGAGACGGACGAATGGGGTTCGACGGAATTCCAAAACAACACCACCGCACATTTAAAAAACGAAAATGAAATCAACAACATCAATATGAACAAGAAGAACAAAGAACTCAGCGACGTCCTCATGAAGGACTTTGGAGAAGACGTGCTCCTGGATAATTCGAACGTCGAAATACTGTTGAAGAAGAATGACGGTTCGGTTGCGGATAATTTCACAGAGACTTTCTCGGGATCCCTGGAGGATCTAGTAAACACCTTCGACGAGAAAATAACTAAGTGTTTCGGAAATTACGAAGAATCTGTGGAGAAACTGGCGCCGGTTCAAGTCAGAACGCAAGAAGAAATCATGAATGAATGCCAGTGAGTGATGATTTTATATTCTGTTTCTTTTTTACGCAATAATACCGCAAACTAAAAACGGCATATATGTAACATAACACAATTAATGAAGGAATAATATATTATTAGATGGCATGTTAAGGCAAGATAAAGTGATGGCATGCCTAGTTAAAAAGTAAAAAAAAAACATGCGTATTGGATATTAAAGAAACCATTTTAATATGCCTTATATAAATACAAAAAGAAACGTCAATAAACACACAGTATGTATGTACGTATTCTGTTGTTTGAAGGCGCATGCTTCATAGAAAAGATTATTTCCGAGGGATGTGGAAAATCAATACTCAAGCTCTACTAGGGGTTGATTTCACCCTCCCTGTATGTTCTAAGTATATGCACTTGTTACATTATTACTCATCGTATATTTGATGTACAGGGGTGAATTACCTAATTGACTAACGTCATTGTATACCAATTTTGAAATGTAAGATATCGACAAGCTTCAATGTATCATATATACCTCCGAACGTCCAAAATCTTAATAACTGTATTTACCTATAAAAGACCTGTATGCAATGCAATAAGCATTTGTTTATATCATTATTCTTCTGTTATATCAAATCTATAAAATTATTGGTTGAACTCGCATCCCCTTAGCAACATTAAACATTCTTGGCATTTGCCTTCCTTTTAGTAGTGAACGTTTTGTAAAGTTAGAGAAGCCTTTATTACCTGTTCTGCTTTTGGGTTCTGTTGACATGCTCTTCAGTATTTATGGGGTTACTATACCTGCTTGTTCTTTCGATTTGTTTTGATTACAGTACACAAAACTATGTTATTGCCAACAATAAAATAGAATGATATATTATTACATGAGTGTTATCTGTTTTTATGTATTTTATAGACCCAAGGAATTAATTGTTGACTTATATTGTTCTCACATACTTTCATAATCGAATGAGTATTTATACATTAGATCTTTATACAACATTTTAAAATATGAAAATAAATGCTATACGAATCTACTTTTCGTTTCATTTTACATTTTTTTTGTTGTAAGATTACGATTAGATATAATTTGTATTAATATTATATTTATCTTATAATAAAGGGAAAACACATGGTAATAATTAATATGTTAAGAAAAATCATTGCGAAAACAAGCAGAAGTTTATATCAATTTTTTGAATTGATTCATGGAAATCGTTCCATTTGTTTCATTTTAATTTATCATTATTTTTATCTATAACTAAATAAAATCGAAAACATGTATTGGCAAAAACCAATCTCAGCTAATTTTCACTCGTAGCCAAATTGTAAATGACATGATATGAATTAATCAGATGCCAGAGGATTGTTGATTTTCCATTCCACACTATCAGTGCGGTAATCATCTTGTCGGCACAAAAAAGTGATACGTCATTTTGCAGGACAACGGCTTTAAATTATACAATTAATGTGTATCTTAAAAAATCAAAATATGCATAAGATTTTTCAATTGCCTTTCTTTGTGAGAATTCCACGATATAACAGGCTGTAAATATAAAATTGTCTTGCTCAAGTTTAACAAATTACCTTTAATATTGAATCTTTATTTAATTTAATGATTTTCCTTGTAAATTGGTGTAGAAGAATTATTATTCCAAAACTTAGAAACCAAACCAAAAAACTTAATCTTTGGTAAATTACTTGAGGTATAAATTATACTTAGTTATGATTAAAAATTTTTGAAATAGTTAAAAATAATATTGTGGAACAGGTTTTTTTTGATTTATTCCGACAGAAAAAACACAACATACATGATTTACTTAATTATCTGGAAATTGCTCTGGATTTTGAGCAAATATTTCGATGTATCTTTGCTCTGAAATAACAGCTATTCATTTCGGCAATGTTTTCGTATTTTCGTTCATTTTCTTTAAATTGTCACAAAAACAGTATATGGTGTTTATATTAAATCAAGCAGATTTATTTTCCAATATAAATCTACTTATAAAACTGTAAAATGTGTGGATACTTACGAGGATGTATTGATATCTACTTAACCTTGACCGGTTCTGTGAATAAAGAAAATATTGTGATACCCTAGCAATGAAACATAACCTATTAGAATTATCAGTGTAAAGTTTCACGTCAAAAAGTTGCGCACTAAGATTTGAAAAAGAGGATGGCGATCAATCGTATGCGACCGTGAAAAATATGATTGCAAGCTTCAAAAGTGGTAAATATTCCATTAAAGATGAACACCGATCGGGAAGGCCAGCTTCTGTGTTCGTCTCCGAAACTGTTGATGCAGATTATAACATGATCTTGTCAGACCGTCGAATTGGGCTAAAACAAATATCTGACACTGAATATTTCATATGAACGCGTCCATCATATAGTTCACGTCGATTTGGACATGAGAAAAATTTCTGCAAAATGGATCCCCAAATGTCTGTCTGTTGACCAGAAGCGTGCAAGGGTGGAAGCATCGTGTTCGATCTGTGCTCGGTTTGAAAAAGTTGTATACTTCTTAACACGTATTGTTACTATGGATGAAACTTGGGTACATTTCTACAACCCAGAAACAAAGCAGCAATCGATGGAATGAAGACAGTCTGGTTCTCCAAGGTCCAAGAAGTATTGTGTTCAATAATCTGCTCGAAAAGGTATTGCTTTAGTTTTTTAGGATTGCCATGGAGTAATCATGATTGATTTTTTGGATAAGGGTAGAACAATAACTGGGAATTACTATTTCGACATTACTGACCACTCTATGAGAAAAAAATATGGAAAGAAGACGCGGAAAGTTGTCCAAAGGTGTTTTGTTTTTGCAGGACAATGCACCTGCACATAAATCGCATGTTGCCATGCAAACAATTCGTGATTTAGGGTTCGAAGGTGTAGAGGTCTTGCAGGTTCGTTGTAATAAATGTATCCAATTAAGAGGAGAGTATGTTGAATAATAAAATATTTTAACTTTCAAATTTTGTTTGCTTCTATAGTAGGCTAAGAATTTTTCAATACATCCTCGCAAGTAAAGAAGGCATAGAACGTGTCGAAACGTAGCTGTTATACCAAAGAATATGTAAACTAATAAACAAGCAACACATTATTATTCGTTCTCAAAATTGTTTATGATTTTTTGTAGATTTATGAGCAAATTTCTATGAAAGCAGTATCACAATTTATCTGAAAGATTAATTGTAGCCCGTTTCATAATTTTAACTTTTCTTTGGTTGTATAGTCATGTCGGTTCAACCTAGATTAAGATAATACATAATAATATGCAGACTAGTATCATATATGAACACCGAAACATTTTCTTCATCTCTTCATCTAATTAATTAATTAAAAATAAGCTATTTATTAATAACATGTTAAATCGAAAATAAAAAATACAAAAATTTAAAATACACAAGCAATACAACCTACTAGCTGTTGAGGCTAATTTTATATTTACTTACATATATTGTACTAAAACGTTAATATGAAACTTTTATGAAAGCAATCAATTTCGTTTTATGGGTCAAAACAACAGATTTTGTACTTTCTTATACGTAGTCTAAGGATGTATCGTAATGATGAAAATTTGCAACCTCGAGATTTTTGCAAATATCCACATTTGGGTTTCCTGGTAACGAGAATGTGGGTATTGGTTAAAGCTATACCAATAATAATATACCACACATTGTATTTAGAAGAAACATTATTCTCTCAAGATTTTCGGTAATAATATCATTAAAGCGCTATCGTATATTGAGATATGCTTTCCCGATTTCTAAACGAAATTCATGTTGCTATGGAAATATCCAGAACGCTTGCGCGAAGGGTATTTCCTAAGGGCAACCTCAATTAAGTATATAAAAAGGGAAAATATATAGAATATACGAAAGTTCTCCAATGATATTTGTCATGATTATATCACGAAATAAGAAGATTAAAATAGAAGTACCTCCAGAGATTATCATTTATTAAGAAATAATAAAAAAATCTATTTTTAGAGATAATTTCATTTGAGTCATTTGCGCTTGCTATTATAAGTAGACGCTATCGTAGCATCAAGAAGCCAATAGGAAAGCGGAACACCAAATTGAAAATGCAGTCAGTCATTTTGCAATCAACAATAATGTATATTTGAGAAACACTGCTGTAATTGGCTCATTTCTTAAAAATCACTAAACATTATTGGTTTATTAGATATGAGTGATATATAAGTAAAATCGTAAATCGGGAATAGTAGATTACTTGAGGGAAGAAATCAAATTTAAATATCTGGTCAACATCTCAAATTATACAAACTTCTAAAGAAAGCAAAAGTATTCAAAACAAATTTATATAAAGGTTTTTCAAAATTCCTATAGTCCATAACTCTTATCCAAAAAAATTGTTTGGCGAATATCTCGCAAGTTTAAAAGTATTTAAAGTTTGATTTTAAAGAATTTTGTATAGAGAAAATCCAAAAGTAATTCTTTTTCAAATACCTCTCAACTTATGCATTCTATAAAGATTTTTTAGTATAACAATATTTTTGGGCTGGATTTGACATATTTTTTGTGTAAGAAGAATTTCAAAATTCGAACCGAAAATAAAACGGTTTTATTCTTATCGAAAACCAGTTTTTCGAAAATATCTCACGAATTATGCCTTCTGCACAGATTTCTTAAGAGGATAAAAGTATTTAACTAAACTTGGAACAACTTCTGTATAAAAATTCGAACCGCATGTACGTATAAGAAAAACGGTGATGCCTAAATCACATTTTTTTAGTTATAGTATCATGATAGTTTGTTCCACATATAAATTATTTAAAATCTTATTTGTGTTGAAGAGCTATTACTGTTTTGAAGAACTTTAAAGGACAGGTATTATTAAATAAATATCCACATTTCGGAATTAATATTCAGTAGAATTTGAAAAACAATTTCACCCGATGGATCAAACGTTGGAGTGAGTGGAGTGGAGTTAGGATTAAATGAATAAACTACATTATTTTCTATATATATTATATCCAGCAAAACTGTATTATTGATATTATTAAATGATGAGCATGATTTTCTCTATATATTATATCCAGAAGAGAGAGAGAAAGAGAGAGAGAGAGGGAGAGAGATTTTTTACAAGCCACTGTTTCGGTTTCAGGGGATTTCAAAACGTGGACATCTGCGAAAATCTCTAGGTCGAACATTTTTGTCATCACAATAAAGTAAAAGGACATTTAGTTGTATATGACGAAGAAGAAGTTAACAAATTATGAAAATATTCGGTACTGTATAATACAATGAAAAATTTAAAAAACCAACTATTATATTTTGAGTAATGTGCCATTATAAAGTTGCTGGGATGACTGAAATTGACTAGAATATGATGAGACAGCGAAAAGCACTAGCAAGATGTGTAGTTCAAGAATTACTACCGTACAACTATTAAATAATCAACATTTTTTCATTATGTCAATTATGTCAATTGGACGGAATGTTGTCTTATGGTTAAAATTTTGTGGAAACTTAAGAATATACTAATAAATTATATTTTTTCTTATTTTATGCCAAAACTTATTCACACAATATGTCAACCAATATGTACTAAGAAAGTTAAAGTTTTCATTTAAAAAGAAGTAAGTGCAGGCGTATGTTTATTGTCTTTCAAAGGTTGTAATGAAAACGGAGTAATGTCAAGTACTTACTTTTTTTATTGTAATATAAAATTACTTTAATTGAACTTATTTAATTTTGTATTAATACCCTGTATATATATGTATATATGATTTCAATATTCATCTTGGTTGATTTGCATATAATGACAGTATAGCTGAGAGGAGGAGTGACTTACTACTTTTGCGATTTTTGCCCAAGAAATTGAATTTACTTAACGCCTCCGGAGTTTAAGTATAGCCATAAGTCATAACAAAGGAGACGTTATAAATAAAAGACCGGACTAAAAGACAACAAAAAAACAGAAAAATGCATAAAAATCCAAAAGAGGCATAATAATTAGATGAACAACACAAACATTTCAGTACTTAACTAATAACATTTTAATTTCCCAAATATATATATGTACATTTCTAAAGAAATTTATATAAAAAAACTACAATCCCAAAAACCATTGATCTATCATTTTATTTTCATCAAAAATACGTTTTCAAACCAAACTTTTACAAAAAAAAAAGAATTGTTTTGTCAAAATTTAATGCCTTTTCCGGTCTCTTGCCTCTTTAGTTATAAAGTATCTCCATACTAAATAGCATTAGTGACTGATAATGGACATTAGAACATATCCTGGCATTCGAATCTGTAGATACTATTGATGTATATCTTGTTACGCTTAGCTGTTATGGAATCAACATTTTTTCCTCTAACCAGTTGGGATGAAATAATCAATCTGGAGCTGATAGACAACACTTGCCATTTAAAATGTATTACAAATCATAGATTTAAGTGAGTACGAATTGTTCTGAACGAACATCCGTTATATACACAAATTAAACCATCCATGAATAGGTCACACGCCACAGACTAAATTCTAGTAGGATTTTCCTAATGATTAACGAAACTAGGAAAAGCTCTTTATGGAAACACATTGGAATTTATATGATTAATCGAAATTCTATTTTTCTGAAATAATATTTATCAGGAATTACCATTTCTTATTTATCTTATCTTCTTGACTTCTAAGTTACTTGAAATTTTAACGTTACGCCAAATTACATATATGGAATTTAATAATGCATTTACCAAATGCGTTTTAAATTTGCACTAAGTTCTTTGACCACATTGCCAATATTGAACGTGCCATAAACATGCGTATACGCGTATATTAATAAATAAGCAATACTGTTTTCCGGCATAAATGAGTCATTAAAATATTTTCTTGTCTAATATATGTAACAGAGATTTTAGTGATTCTATTTGCAATAATAATAATGTAAGTAGATATTTTGTACACTGACATTGATTTAAACTTAGTATACTTTTATATTCATCATTGATTTTAGTAAATTAAGAGTTGGTGAAATTATGATTTTCGCACCGAAGTAAGGTGCTGTTTCTTTCCACCTTATCGAATTGCATTATTAGTTAGCCAGGTTTTCCAACTAGGATTACAAACTTACGTCTAACATGCGGTATCGATAGCTTTAGCCTTCTATCTCACGGATATACATTGAGAAAGATAAGCTGACAAATACAATTCATCTGTAACACTATTGAAGAATGATGAGGCAACAAAAAGTCTTTACTGATATGTTGCAAAAAAAAATCCACTAACCACATTGGAACGGTGATATTCGAAATTTTAGTAGAAACCTTTTTTGGAACTAAGTGTACATATACCGTAGTTGACATATTTTAATTTCTGATACGAAAGTAGAAAGAGGAAAAGAGCGCGACGAAATAAACTAAAGATAAACATAAGCGAGGCTGCCAAGACAGTACACTCGACAAACGTTTCCTATGAAATGTAAGGCGTGAGGGTCCCCCGACACTGCGTTGCTCTCCCACCACTGTTAGCAAGCAGGCATCGCTGCATATTATAAGGTCATCTTCTGCATGGTATAGAAGTTTAAACCGAAATTAAAATTTGGCGACTACGGTATACGTTTTGTAAATGTACATATGTACACTTAGTACACTTAGCGCAAAAAAATCCACCAAAATTTCGAATATCACCGCCCCAATGTGATTAGTGGAAACTTCTTTTTGCAACTAAGTGTTCATTTTAATTTAATGTAAGCCAATTGTACTTAGGAAAAATAACTCGATTTACTTCAATCTTTTATATCTCTCTCGTGATACTATCTTAATTTACAGCTGTATATCGATTCACGAAGCTCTATAAAGTCTAATTCATTTGATACATTTGGGGTTCTTTCCTCCTTGTTTGAAAGGTTTTTCATGTTATCAAACTACGCCGTCTAAATTTCATTGAATATTGAAACATTAAATGAATTATTTAACAATTGTTTTTCTTTTACTTCCACATACACTTAAACATCTTAAGACGGGCGTTAAACGGGTGGTTAACAAGCTCATGCGTTTCATTATACCGTTAGTTAAAATGTTTTCAATATGACTGAATATGAATTATACCTTGTCTCAGAATAAGAAGGAGTGATTCAAATATCGCGCCAAAATGGCGTATAATTTCAAAGTATTTTATTGGTTCTTGCGTAGGCAAGTTTAACATGGGAAAATAAGTTTGACAAAACGTCATTTTATGTTTATAGCCAAGCCATAACCTAGTCTTACATTTTTACTTTGGTTTATTATACTTTATTGTGTTATTAAATAAAATCCGTACTTTTATGTACAACATGAGCATGCGTTGATCAGACAGCTTAAGACGTAAGGAACAAGTGATCCTGCATTTGAAACTTTGAATTTGATGAATCTGTCAAAAATACTGTACGTCAGTGCAAAAATCAAACATTCAACAATTAATATCATTGCAAAAATAACTATAGGTGAGTTCATACCATAAATGAACTGGACAACTCACACATATTCTAGAATTGACTCATTAATTTCAAGTAAGTGTTAATTAAATATTAATTATATTACCACATGCTCATATACATGTTATATTTCAGATATGTCAAACGTAAAGAAACCTGTACTAATAGAAAAAGGTGAAAATATCTGGTGGAGAATATGGGAAAAAATTTGGATTGCCACAAATATAATAAGTGCACGACAAGCTTTGTTGAAAATAGCCATACTAATAAAGATAGGCAATTAAGAAATCTTCATATACGATCTAAATTGATACATAAGATGAAGTTGCTTCAACAAAATCCCTTTTCAGAATATCACTTATACGAGAACTTTTGCCAGAAGCAATTACATTACATACACATTTCCAAGACTAGTTGCTTGAATTTACTTCCTCAAGGTTTGTAGCAGTAATACGAATGATTTATCTGTATAAGTTCTTTATTGATTTTTAAAATAGAAACTTATAAGCAAAACTTTTTCTGCAAGTTCTTAAGGACATTTTGATAAAAGATAAAAGGTTTGATTCATTCTTGCTCTCTGATACAAATATTTAATAATAAATAGACTTGATTCACAATGTTCATGTTGATATAGCACATTCCCTAAAATGTGCAGTAATTATATATTTATAACGGCAATCCTCAAAACGCTCAGAACAAAGTCTATGCTTTCATTTGTAAATTGGGTCTATATCTTTATCCATAGATTCTTCTATTTTTTTTTTGTAAAACTAGAATTGAATGTTAAGAGATTTGTATTCATCAAATTATAGATGTATGCACCTACTTGCATTTTTAACTTTACTCTCCTGTTTCCAATTGCCGTGCACTCGTATTGCTGCTTCGACTGGTAGAATGAAAAGCGGCACATCCATCTATTTTAACAAAGTAGTAAATGAAACACAAAACAGCTAAATCCTTAGTTAGAATTAATACAGTTCTTCTAACTTCTAACCTCAATTGTCATGATGTCATGTCAAATTGTCTACTAAATTTTAAGCTATGTGTTCCATGTTTTGGCGGGATATTTGAATCACTCCTTCTTATTCTGAGACAGGGTATAAAACAAATAAGTATAAGTCATTATTGTAAAGAAGTTAAATTCCTTAAATTTCAATGAAGGATTGAATTAACGCAAACGAGCGTTTTAGTTAAACTAAGAAAAGGTAATTAATGTGACATTCAAAAACATTAGCTAATTTCACTAAATACATAAAATAATTACATTTGTTTTCCTACTTACATTCGCCCTAATTATATATCAATAGCAGTTAATAGGCATATAAAAGCAGTCACAAAAGATACCTAATGATATAGGACTATGATAATTAAATTAAGTGTTTATACTCAAAGCGTAAATAGTAAATAATTGCGAAATTGGTTTAAATATCATAAATCCAAAGTGGTATTAGTAAACAGTGTGAAGCTTCTTATTATATCTTAAATACATGCTCAAGGACAAAACAATACAAATAAAAACACAATCAGAATTAAATCTAAAAGTAATAGCTATATAATCCGTCCATCGGATCTTTTGAGTCACATGATTAATTGCGTGCTTTATCAACGACATCCGCACCTAGAATGTATATAATATACTCATTTCTTTCCAATCTCAATGACTAGATAAGGATAGAAATTTTAAACTTTAAGGTGGGGTTGTCTTCTCCATAAGAGTAATAAGACAGACAGAGAAAATATACCGCCATGACATGTTACTACGTTAGTCAACTTATTAAAGTTTGACATATAACATTATTCTCTGCGTTTTGGTTTATTTTTGTTATATTGCTTTTCTAATTCGTTTTTGTTCTATCTTGCCAATAATTGTTCTATTCAGAACAAAAAAAAATCAATTTAATACATTTTCTGTAAGTATTCTAATCACTAAATTTATTGGTTAGAGGTTAAGAATTTACATTTATTACAGAAACATGTCTGGGAAACGTCTGAATTCTGAATTCACAATCTCAACAACTTGTATTAAATGTCCTGGACTTTTTTGAAAGAGAAAAACAAAGTCGTGCACCTCTCATAAATATAAATGTACCTATTGAAGTAAGAATCATATATATATATTTTTTGAAATCACAATAAAGGTTTGAATATTGCAGAGAGCAACCGCTGTTCTTAAAATCTCCACACAAACTATCAGAAATATAAAACAACGAAAAGGACAAAACACAGTGCTTTCTTCACCCGGTAAGAAAAGACCTCGTGTGAATTCACAAAATATGAATTGTTGGATTTAGTTAGGAGAAACAAACCTGAGAAACTGTATTTAATCCTAATGAAACATCCAGTTCAGATTCAGATTTAGAATCTGAGTGACGTTTTTATAATATAAAACAATGTGTTTGTTGAGTTTATAAACATGATAATGCAGTGATTACCTGAAGAAGTTCTTATCTGAAAATCCATTTATTAACAACTTCTTTATTTTATGTGGAAATTGATGTGTTTTTGTTTCGGTGAAACATTTATAAGAAGTTAATTTAAAACCAATGGATGAAAAGTGAGTGCATTATTATGAAATGTGAATCAATACTTTCGGCTCACTCTACATGCATGGCTGGTAACAGCCGAACATTGTAGTTATGTTGGTGCATTATTATTTCTAGTATACGAAGAAAAAGAAAGCCACTCATGCACTGATTAAGGATTACTTATTTAAATTTACAGTACCTAACAAAATAATCAGAGGATTGTTTAATAAAGATTTATTTATTAAGATAGTTTCACTTAATTATAATAAAAGCAATAGTTAATAAATAGCAATAAGAAAATAAGTTTGATCATATAGAAATATTATGTGTGAGATTATAAAAGTTTATTATAGATATTTAGCATACAATAAATAACAGTAAAAAAAAATGTAAATAGATTTCCAATATATTAATAAATAAATTTAACTTATTATTGTAACATATACTTCACTGAGGAGTTATTGCTATTAAAATTTCTATCGTGCTTATAAATAGAACAGTACTACTGCTGAGCTAAATTATTATCTGGGTTTCCAATGATAATTACTCACAAATTGTAAAAATAACCATAAAACAAAAATTATTTTGAACTGAACTGATTTTCCACAAAATAATTCCATTAAAAAATTGTCACTAGAAAATAGGTAGAGGTGCATTTAAACATTTTATGTGTTCTATATTCAGACTAACATGATTTGTTGTTAAATATTTTGAGATATTATTCCACTATTATGTTTTTTTTAATAAATACATACTAAGGAATTGTACATAACCAATTTGTTGCAAGGTGAATGAATGACAGACCGATAAATTTTGTTGATAACCATAACCAAATTTTATTATTGTTTTATAAAATTTCATTATGATAGATATAGCTAATTTTAAGCAATGAATAAAACATGGTATAAAATATAAAAAATATTAGATATAAGCATCATAAGTTCTTTATTTTCAAATGTTTAATTCTATTTTGTAAGTAATGAATTTGACCCAGAAGTGTTGATTTAATTCATACGGATCAAAATTAATCACGTGACTCAAAAGATCCGATGGACGGATAGTAGTGTAATGTTATTTTTCCGCATATGTAACACATGTAAGTATATACTCATTACTGAAATAGATAAAGGTAGTTAATTGAAACAACCTTCAATTTTTGACAATTAATTTTGACATATAGGTACATAGCAAAATTACTATCTAAATTCATGGATTACTAATTTTTCTACCTGACTTCTTGGTAACTCGTTTCCAATTAATCCTGATTATTACTGTGCGCTTATTGAACACCTGGGTTACAGGTATCCGCCCGTCTATATTATTTAGTTACGAATTATGTATTGCGAGTAATGTTTAATGTAAATAATAAATTTAATAGATACTAAATTAAAGAGTGTTTATATTTTATATTATAACCTAATGTGGTATATTATTGAACCACAGCATTACATACGCAGTACAAACATAAATATGAAACACTCGAAAAAAACAGAATAATAATAATAATACTTTATTTTATTTCTTAATACATAATACAATGCAATAAAGTACAGTAAAAGTCAAAAAATAAGTCATATATAATGCAAAGTTATTTAAAGTAAGTAACAAAGTCTTCTTCTAAAATCTGTATACAGGCTGAGTTTTTTATCTTGAGACAACGGAATATCTCTAAAACACCGCATAAAATCAAAAAAATATCTTAATAAGCTTTGTTATAAAGTAGGGGGGCTCACTGAATGGTGCCGAACTCGATCCCCCCCCCCCCACCCCCCAGAGTGAGAGGGGGGACAACTTTGAAATCTTAAATGGGAACCCCCATTTTGTATTGAAGATTCCGATTCTACATCATCAAGTATGTACACTAGAAGAAAAAAGAATGCGTCCAGCTCGAGAGATATTGTTGGGATGGACGTTTGCCGAGTCAGACCGAACGTTAGGCGTCTCACCCCGCCCCCCGCACACGTTGTACCTGAACTACCTGATCGTAGCTCGTGCACATTTTTCGCATAAATATTTCTCTTATATAAAGATGTATTTCTCACTTAGCCTTTATATGCATAGATGTAGTTTCTTAGATTGATTTGTGTTACGCTTTTAAATTCAAGAGTTGCAGACAGCTTATTTAATTTGATTTACATAATTATTAATTTCAAATATGAGTAGGTATATATTTGAAATGTTGGTGATTATAACCAACAGAACAGAACATGCATTTTCCATAGAGGATAATAAATACGCAAAAAAAAAATATTGCACACTTATAAATCAGACAGAATGCTTAATATTCGTCGTTTTCAATGCAAACGCTGCAAAAAGCATTGCTTGGATTATTTTATTATATATTATTAGAAATGATGATAATTCAATAGAGTTTTATAAGATTTATAATTAAATCTAGCAATTCTCTGTCGTGAAACTAGAAAGTAGATACTGATTATTTTTGTGATAGCACTTAACATTAGAATTTTGTATTTATGACTGCTGCATATGTAGGTATGTGAATAATATACAAGGTGAATCAAGGATCATTATTAAGAAACATTGTTGTAAATTAAAGGAATTCACTTATTTAGATCTTAATTCTTTCTTAGAAGGTTTAGATATTTCATTAACTTCAACGTTTTTCCAGTATAAAGATAAGTACTATAAACAAATATATAAATGTGCTATGGGTGCACCAATATCCAAGTGTTATAGCACAATTACTAATGGAAGATCTTGAAGAAACAATTACATCAAAAATTAATTTTGAAATTCCATTTTATAAAAGATGTGTTGATGACTGTATTCTTACAATACCTGAAAACAAAATAGATCTAATAGATACATTTTTTATAACAAAACAATCAAAATTTAAATAATAAACAAATTAAATATTTATCTATCCCATATGTTCCAAAATTATCAGAACAATTAACTAAAATGTTTAGTGCATAAAAATTATAATAATGTAAAGTTTATCAATACTCATATTTAATCTAAAACTCCTTTTTAAAAAAAAAAGCCCACGCTGTTTATAGTATCCCATGTAATAATTGTAACAAAATATACATTGGACAATCAATGCAATATTAGAAGAAAGAATTAAAGGTCATAAATATTGTAAAAATTCAACTGCTTTAAAAAAACATTGTCAACAATTTAAACGTAATTTTAATTTTGATAACACTAAAATTCTAAATATTGAAATTAACAATAAATCTCGATCAATATTAGAACTCATCCAAATTAAGAAAAATGAATCAGTTTGTGTAAATGCCCGAAGTGAAATTAATGCTCTTTCAAAAATTTATTTTTCATTACTTACATAAACAAATATTTTCCCTTCTATATTTTCAAAAATAAGTTCTTTTAATATATATTGATACTTACATTGTAAAAATTTTGTAATGACATTAATATTTATTATTTGAGTATGTTAATAATTTTAAATTGTTAATCTATCTGACATTTATAATTATATTTGATATTGTCAATTCTTTTTTTGACAACATTTTAAAAGAAGTAATTTATTTATACAATTTTAGTTATTATACCTATTTTTAACGTAAGTAATTTTATATTGTATTAATTTTAGAGCATCATTTGTAATTTATACTTATAATTTCAGTATTCTGATGACGATATTGTATTAAATATGTCGAAACGTAAACTTAGCATTTTGTTGTATCTTTTTCCATAACGGCCTAAATACCAAGAGTTTTATATATACACGTATACAGAGTGATTTATAATAAATAAATCTGTTCATTATTCATCTCAAAACTAGACAGCAGGTATTTGTTTTTTTTAAAACACATGCAGTTGCATTTTTTTTGTATTTATAACTACATATGTGAACCTATGACAACTCCCACAGAATTACGATCTTTGAAGAAACCGCCTGAAAGAACTTCTTTCTCTAGATTTTGGTTGTTTCTTTGAGATACTTTGGAATAATTTAGGACAGAATTGGAACAGCCGTCACAATTTCAATTTGCTGATTTCATGCTTTCGAATTTCGTTTTCTACCATCTTTTGTCTAGAAGAAATACGCGTCTGAAATGTTGGAACAGTGTTTAGAACAATCAGGAATAACAGAACATCATTTTCATTTTTGAAGAATTTGTTTTTTTTTCTATTTGTTCGGCCGAATTACCACCCAAAAGATTTCTCACTTACCGTTTGTAGGTATGCATAGTTCTAAATGGGCCCGATTGCTAATATTCGTGTTTTTCAATGCAAACGCTGCAAAAGGCATTGTTTGGATTATTTAAATTAATTTATGTTATTTAAAATGATGATGATAATAATTATAAGAAATACAACAATAAGTCAAATAGTGTTTCCAAAAAATTGTGTATAATTATAATTAAATCTAATAATTACTGATATTCTTTTTTGTAATAGCACAAAAAATCGCGACCATTTTTTTGCTTATGTTCTACTACGTATTGTTGTGACTCTTACTTTATTCTTAAATAGTTTAACCAAAGTAGATTTTTGCTATATTTTTAATTATAAGCTTTGTTTTCTTCTCTTGGTTTTCAACAGTGGTTTACAATCTTTTCTTACCTTATTAGCTTAAGAGCATCTTTCTCTCTCCTTCTTTCACTCTTATTTATATGATCTGGGATAGGATTAGCAAAACAAAGTCAAAATTTCAGCTACACTATATAAATACATATAGACACAAAAACCGTAATATTATTATTAATAAGTAAACTCCGAACCAAATAAAACTCTGGAAACATGTGCAATATCATGAAACCAAATAAAAAAATATTATAAAAATCGGCACAATGCTTTGTCTGAATTATCATTTATTTGCTTTTTTTTATTAGCATTATACAGTAGTAATACTTAAAAATAAATAAACATTTGCCAGGTTTTAGAATTACGCATTATTTGTTTTTTATAATATTTTTTTATTTGGTTTCATGATATTGCACATGTTTCCAGAGTTTTATTTGGTTCGGAGTTTACTTATTAATAATAATGTTACGGTTTTTGTGTCTATATTTATATAGTGTAGCTGAAATTTTGACTTTGATTTGCTAATCCTATCCCAGATCATATAAATAAGAGAGTGAAAGAAGGAGAGAGAGATGCCCTTAAGCTAATAAGGTAAGAAAAGATTGTAAACCACTATTGAAAACTAGGAGAAGAAAGCAAAGCTGTAACTTTATAATTAAAAATATAGCAAAAATCTACTTTAGTCAAACTATTTAAGAACAAAGTAAAAGTCACAACAATACGTAGTAGAACATAAGCAAAAAAATGGTAGCAATTTTATGTGCTATTACAAAAAAGAATATCAGTGTGTATTCTCTAATTTCGATGCGGATAATTATTAGATTTAATTATAATTATACACAATTTTTGTTCCAACATTTCAGATGCGTATCTCTTCTAGACAAAAGATGGTAGAAAACGAAATTCGAAAGTATGAATTGAAAATTGAAATTGTGAGGGCTGTTCCAATTCTGTCCTAAATTATTCCAAAGTAACTCAAAGAAACAACCAAAACCTGGAGAAAGAAGTTCTTTCTGGTCGTTTTTTCAAAGATCGTAATTCTGTGGGGGTTGTCATAAGTTGACATTTGTTTCACATTTATCCCAAGTATTTCAAACACTCGAAAAAACAACCTTCACTCAGTTCTCTTCTTCCAAAATTCTATTTATCATTCTATCTGTATACGACAATACCGAGAACAATGCACATCAAATTACAATAATTTTCATTATTTGAATTTAAAGAATACCATTTACTGCAATTAATTACTACATTAATACATTAGGTATGCATTCACATATGTAGTTATAAATACAAAAAAAATGCAACTGCATGTGTTTTCAAAAAACAAATGCCTGCTGTCTAGTTTTGAGATGAATAATGAATAGATTTATTTATTATAAATCACTCTGTATACGTGTATATATAAAACGCTTGGTATTTAGGCCGTTATGGAAAAAGATACAATAAAATGTTAAGTTTACGTTTCGACATATTTAATACAATGTCTTCATCAGAATACTGAAATTATAAGTATAAATTACAAATGATGCTCCAAAATTAATACAATATAAAATTACTTACGTTAAAAATAGGTATAATAACTAAAATTGTATAAATAAAATACTTCTTTTAAAATGTTGTCAAAAAAAGAATTGACAATATCAAATATAATTATAAATGTCAGCATATGATTTCTAGATTAACAATTTAAAATTATTAACATACTCAAATAATAAATATTAATGTCATTACAAAATTTTTACAATGTAAGTATCAAATAAATATTAAAAGAACTGATTTTTGAAAATGTAGAAGGGAAAATATTTGTTTATGTAAGTAATGAAAAATAAATTTTTGAAAGAGCATTAATTTCACTTCGGGCATTTACACAAACTGATTCATTTTTCTTAATTTGGATGAGTTCTAATATTGATCGAGATTTATTGTTAATTTCAATATTTAGAATTTTAGTGTTATCAAAATTAAAATTACGTTTAAATTGTTGACAATGTTTTTTTAAAGCAGTTGAATTTTTACAATATTTATGACCTTTAATTCTTTCTTCTAATATTGCATTGATTGTCCAATGTATATTTTGTTACAATTATTACATGGAATATTATAAACAGTGTGGGCTTTTTTTTTTAAAAGGAGTTTTAGATTAAATATGAGTACCTATTGATAAACTTTACATTATTATAATTTTTATGTACTAAACATTTTAGTTAATTGTTCTGATAATTTTGGAACATATGGCATAGATAAATATTTAATTTGTTTATTATTTAAATTTTGATTGTTTTGTTGTAAGAAATGTATCTATTAGATCTATTTTGTTTTCAGGTATTGCAAGAATACAGTCATCAACATATCTTTTATAAAATGGAATTTCAAAATTAATTTTAATAATTAATAGCATAATTAGTAATTCCATTACTAATTGTGCTATAACACTTGATATTGGTGCACCCATAGCACATCCATATATTTGTTTATAGTACTTATCTTTATATTGGAAAAACGTTGAAGTTAATGAAACATCTAAACCTTCTAAGAAAGAATTAAGATCTAAATAAGTGAAGTCCTATAATTTACACCAATGTTTCTTAATAATGATCCTTGATTCACCTTGTATATTATTCACATACCTACATATGCAGCAGTCATAAATACAAAATTCTAATGTTAAGTGCTATCACAAAAATAATCAGTATCTACTTTCTAGTTTCAAGACAGAGAATTGCTAGATCCAATTATAAATCTTATAAAACTCTATTGAATTGTCATCATTTCTAATAATATAAAATAAAATAATCCAAACAATGCTTTTTGCAGCGTTTGCATTGAAAACCACGAATATTAAGCATTCTGTCTGATTTATAAGTGTGCAATATTATTTTTTTTTGCGTATTTATTATCCTCTATAGAAAATGCATGTTCTGTTGGTTATAATCACCAACATTTCAAATATATACGTACTCATATTTGAAATTAATAATTATGTAAATCAAATTAAATAATCTGTCTGCAGCTCTTGTATTTAAAAGCGTAACACAAATCAATCTATGAATCTACATCTATGCATATAAAGGCTAAGTGAGAAATACATCTTTATACAAGAGAAATATTTATGCGAAGTAACGTGGACGAGCTTGGATCAGGTAGTTCAGGTACAGCGTGTGCGGGGGGCAGGGTGAGACGCCTAACGTTCGGTCTGACTCGGCAAACGTCCATCCCAACAATATCTCTCGAGCTGGACGCATTCTTTTTTCTTCTAGTGTACGTTTTGTTTGAAACTTTTTTTTCTATTCGTTACGGATTGCGATGTAATCGCAAAAAAAATTATTGTGAACGTCTAGAGAAAATACACAAAAAAGAGAAGCAAGCAAACTTGATTTTGTGTTTTTTTGTTATTTCAACATAAACTAACATTTAAAAAGGCCATGTGTTCGAAACCGTGCCCCTCCACTTCGATACAATTATTTATTCGCAATTGGAATGGTATTCAACGATACAAAACCGTCTTTATTCAGTACTTGAAGGGCACATTTTCGAACACATTTTCTGAAATGGGTATGATAAAGTAAAGTTCTTCGTTGTTGAATGGCTTTTTGAAATGTTATTTAATGATAAAATAAAAAAAACACAAAATCATGTTTTCTCTTTTTTGAGTATTTTTTCTAGACGTTTACAACCATGTTTTTTGGGATTACAGCGCAATCTGTTACGAAACGAAAAAAAGTTTCAAACAAAAACTACATACTTGATGGCGTAGAATCCGAATGTGCAATACAAAATTGGGATTCCCATTTAAGATTTCAAAGTTGTCCCCCCTCCCACTCTGGGGGGGGGTGAGGTGGGGGATCGAGTTCGGCACCATTCAGTGAGCCCTTTACTTTATAACAAGTCTTATTAAGATATTTTTACGTGATTTTATGCGGTGTTTTAGAGATATTTCGTTGTCTCAAGATAAAAAAACTCACCCTGTATACAGGGTTACCGCTAAATAGGTACCAGGCTATACGAAACTGAGGAATACGTATAAATGTCTAACTGAAAATCAAAATAGAAATTTATTTGTAACTCGTCAAAAATTTCCAAATTTTTAGGGCCAAAATGTAGTTAAAGTCGGCCCATAACTTTGTTTATCCTATACGCATTTACGTAAATACTAGTAATTCCCTTTTAAGGTTCTTCCAAAAAAAAAACGATAAAATGCAAATATTTACAACCTTTGAGAATGAATGGCAATTCATAAAATTTATTATTAGCGATGTTTTTTGTGTGTGAATAGCAGGCTTTTATGTGGAAAAGGTCGACAACCTGGATGCATTACCCTGTTTTTTTTTTTCGGTAAATAGAAGGATATTATTTTTGAAACTTAAATTCCTCTACCTGAAAATTATTAACTAAAGAAAAATATTTAATAATGTCTTATTAATCTCAAATACCACTTTTCATTAATTTTTATGTAATTATTCCCTTCATCTTTTTTTTAATTTATGGTGGTACTATTGTATGGCGAAACAGGAAAAACAAGATTACAAAAAGTGTTCGAAATGCCCACCATCAGCTCTAATGCAGGCATCAATTCGGCGACGAAAGTTATTACGTACATCGGCAAAATTTGGCATTCCCTCGCGAATGCGTTGA
This sequence comes from Amphimallon solstitiale, assembly GCA_963170755.1. NCBI lineage: Eukaryota > Metazoa > Arthropoda > Insecta > Coleoptera > Scarabaeidae > Amphimallon > Amphimallon solstitiale. The sequence goes on from OY720678.1 coordinate 27,957,018, forward strand.
GCTGCACCAAAAATGTGATTTTGCAGGTCTGCGGCACTTTCAATGTCATGGTGACGATCATATATCTTACTTTCATGTATCCCCATAAAAAGAAATCTAAGGGATTTAGATCGGGACTTCGGGCCGGCCACGGAATGTGATTTCCACGTCCAATCCATTGCGGGAAAGTTCGCCTTAAAAATTCTTTTTCAAGTCTAGTACTATGCGCCGGTGCTCCGTCGTGCATAAACCAAATTTTTTGCCGTATCGCCAATGGTACGTCATCTAAGTTGTCGGGTAATACATGTTCGAGAAAGTGTAAATAGGATTGTCCATTTAATCGTTCTGGGAGTATATGTGGTCAAGTAATTGATCGCCCAATAACCCTGCCCAAACATTGACGGATATCCTAACTTGCGAGGAACTTTGGTGTATTTCGTGAGGGTTTTCGTACGCCCAGAGGTGCAAATTACGATAATTCAAAATACCATCTTTTGTAAACGTTGCTACGTCGGTAAAGAGAATTACCGATGCAAGATCTCGCTGATGAATTTCTCTGTGTTGAGACCACTCACAGAAGGCCAGTCGGCGAGGATAATCTAATTCCGTTAATCTTTGCGCGCGTTGGATATGCTACGGATGAAGTAAATTAGTTTTCAAAATATTGTGCACCGTAGTTTGAGACACATTTACTTCCCGTGCTAGAGTTGTTGTACTAATGCCGGGATCCGCTTCCACAATATTTAAAATATCCTCTTCTGCTCGTTGCACTCTGCGTGATTTTGAAAGACCGCGACCTTCGAAACGGGGAATTACTGATCCCGTTTCCCTAAGTCGATAAACGGCTCTAACAATTGTCCTTGTCGAAGGATGGCGTCGATTTGGAAAACGTTCTGCGTACAATTCTTTTGCCGCAACGCGGTATTTTCGATATTTGTGTAGGCTGCCATTCCGAACGCATCTAACCAGAATGACGACTATGTCTAACTAATAATTAGGCTAAGCGCACACGCATCGATTTCGATCGTACGGCAAAATATCGGACGTTTTTTTATCGTGTGTCGGCCTAGCGCACACGAAGCGATTTTTACCGTACGGAAAAATATCGTATGATCAAATTCTGTTAGTGGAACAAAGAAGAGCATAGGATCTTCTTCGTTCCACTAACAGGCCTAGCGCACGAATACGTACGAATAAAAATCGTGGCGTGTGCGTGCGTTCATTGGATCATATGTGCCACTATACTCACGGCAACGGCACGGCGACCGTGTGTCGTAGTGGCAATACACGGCGTCAACACGACGATCGTGCCGTATCGTGTGGAGTTCGAAGCGTGTGCGCGCTCCCATGCTCTTCTTTGTTCCACTAAAGGAATTTGCCGGCACGATATTTTGTCGTACGATAAATATCGATGCGTGTGCGCTTAGCCTAATGGAAATCCCATCAGTGCGGTTCGTAGCGGTGAATTCCTATATTGCCGCTCGTATATTAACTGCGACAGGGTCGGACTCGAGGAAAGAAAATTCAATTTCTCGTCACTGCGTGCATATTGGACCTCGACTTTTTTTGTACGGGCGTTTCTCATCTTTTTCTTTCACCACTTTTTTTTAATGACGCTATTTAAAACTAACCCTGTATACTGGACCTGTAAGGCGTTCTTCCACGTGAAGTAATATTCCAGGACTATTTGCTGTTATCCAACCCCACATATTTACTGAGAATTAGGATTATTTTCAGTTTTAACTGACATATTTGACATTATACCTTCGGTTCCTTGGTCTATAAACCCATCGTCTAAATTTAGATGAATTGAACGTTTTTTCATCGCTAAAAAACCCATTATAATTTCCTTGTGTCTGGCAGAAGTTTGACTTTTCTAGCTGTTGAGTAACACTTTAAATTCCTTTCCCGAACGCGACGATGGTATATACCTACGAGGAAAGAATAGAACAGGAGAGATAATAAAATGGGGGAATGGGTGTTATTTAGACGGAAGTTACCACTTTAAGGCAGGTCAGTTATGGCAATATTGACCAATCATAATTTATAAAATGAGTATTTTGAATAACTTGTCACATATCCGGTATGTTTGATTATGTGTTCAGTGGCGTAACATATATATATTCTAGGCATGTTTTCTTTTTATGTTGTCTTTAATACAGTTAGAATAAATGTTACTATATTAAAAAGAATAAAAGGATTGAAAAAATAGAGCACCCACGATATTTCTTTAATTATTATTGGACTATCAACCTATTTTGAATGATTATCGAGAACATACGAAGTGTACATATACCCTATACAAAATATTTATGCAGGCTTATGCATTGCGGCGGCCATATTGAGTTACCACTTTGGACAAATATTATTATTAAGGAGACCCTCTCCTGTTCTATTCTTTCCTCGTAGGTATATACAGATGCAGGAAAATGCTAGTGACTGTATGTAGAAAATGTTTTCCTATTTTCTGGCGCTTGTTAAGCGTATTTATATATATTCCATAAAAATAAAGTGTGCTTAATTGTAAGGTAAATATGAAAAATATTTTAATCAACCTATGTTCGCCAATCAATCATTATCGAGTATACATATAAATAATGCAGTAATGTCATTTTACAAAATTTATCGAAACCCATTTTATTAGGAATCAGACATAATTCTAATTTAAAAGTAATAAATGAGGAAACAATGCCACCTCTAATAGACGAGGCATTACAACATTTGCGAAACTGTATCAGCATATGGCGTTCCTGCGCGCATTTGGATTCTATTGGACGATTGAACACCAATTGATTTTTATGTTATGAGAGGTTATGTTTACACACATGAACAACTTAATGATTGAATTTGGAAGGCCGTAGAAATACTACGATATAATTTACAGGCACTAGACGTGCTCGACGTTATAACACGACACCATCAGTATGTTTTTTTATTATAAAACCTTAAAAACCCTTCTTTAATTTCTTTTTATAATTTTTTCAATTGTTTCTTAAATAATAAAGATTAATATTACCATATTTCAAAAGAAAACTTCTCATCTAGTGCTATTACCCCTACAAACTCTATAATTTCGGCCGATAAATATCCCCAGGTACGAACTTTTTAAATATCGTGCCAATATACCAAGTCATGTATAAATAAAATGAAATTCTGGAATATGTCGCCGCTGTAGATATAATTTGTCATACCCTCTCCTATATAGATATATTGAACAAAGTCATGAGTTTCCCTCTTTGCACTGTCGCCAATATTTTTGCGCATCGATTTGAATAACAAATTGTGTGCCCCTGGAAGGCGAAACTGTTGTTTCTGATATGTTCACTATGATCACCTACATTATTTTGCTATATAGACGTGATTTTCGGAACAGTTTCCTTAAATTTCTTAACAAATAACATAATTTTAACAAACATGTGGAGAGAGAATTTCTTTTTCTATTTGTAAACTTCATATTTTAGGACATTAAGCCTAGGGCAAATCGATCTATACCAATACATAATTGAATGCCCTCTATATGGTCATCACTTTATAACCATGGGAGAAACATGATGCCATAACATTTTAGTTTAAAAAGTGCCTTTAATTCTGAAAAACAATTTAACATCCAAACCATTAAGTCTCATAGATGCTGCTGCTATATACAGAATTTTATGCTCGTGCAGCAGTGTATCCATTGGCTAAACAAAACCTTTCTAATAGCATATGCCTACTATAGGCTTACGTTTTCTACAATTGCTGAGCAGAGTTTGAAAAACAGACTATAAATACATTTTTTTAGCCCAAATCTGATTCCATAAGCCATGTTACTATAATCGTAAAATCAGAGAATCAATACAAACAATATCACAGTTAAGGCGCCCTACAAAATATCTGGCATCTTGTCATATAACACAACTATCACGACATATCAGATACTCTTCGGCAGCCCATAACCTCCAGGCATACATAATAATAATAAATATCTTTACTGCAAAAAATAGAACAAGAAATAGTAGTATAAGTAAACAGCATCATAATTGCTTGCAAAAGATGAGAAATAATTGATGATTGGCGCAACCACAAGGTGGAAATAAGTGACAGGATATATAAGCCACACAACCATCACAACCCTAGCAATGAAAATTAAAGAAATAACATAATGTTAGCAAGAAGAAGAGCTTTGGTGACGAAATGTCAGATGCAGAAGCGAGGAAGACGCGATACCAACTCGGAAGTCAAAGAAAGATTAAACACAATCATTTGTTAATTTATGACAATAACGCTTTTGTTTTATATCAACCTCAATAATTCCCTTCCGGACATAGGTTTATGAAGACATTCAAATGTAAAATCTGGGTTGTGTTGCAGCATGAATTTTTTTTGAAAAGAAGAATTGTGAATAAAATGTAAAATACACGATAAATTGTACCTAGTTTCTATTTAGAAAAAACGAAAAATATGACATTTAACATTATTTGTTTGCTTATATTTTATGGTTGTTCGTACTTATCTGCCGTCATTAGGAAAAACACAGTATCTATACAGAAAAGTAATAATCGAGAAAAACAGTTTTTATTAATAGCTATAGTAGTGTTAGTTTTGTGCTGGATACATTACAGTTTCCTAAAAAACAAGGTTAATATTTTTTGTTAAGCAATGAGTATCGAAGCTTGCTTAAGAAAAATGCAGTAATTCATTCTTACCAACTACGAATATTTATAAATAGACAAATTTTACCCTTCATTTTTTATATAATTACTCATTCTAGTGAAAGAGTATAAAACCTTATTTTAATCATTCGTGGTTGGTCTGTGATGCCAAAAGTCTTTCTACTCTCTCGAATCATCATACTATTCTATGTAGTATAATTCCTTATTATCATTGTCTGCACTAATGGTTCTGGTAATTTCAAACCATTTGACTTAGATGCCTTTACTTGAAGAAAATCTAAGCAAATGTTTGGTTCGAATTTAGAATAGCACACTTTAAAAAGAAAGACCCTTAACCTTGCGTTTTTATTAAGCATAAACGTATGTCTTTGTTGGATAGGGAAATAAGCGTCTTTATTTTGTGATTTTGGTGATACATACTGCATATTTATTAAGGTCTGTCGATAAAGAACAGAAAATTTAAGCCAGTGTACATATGTTAAAATATCATTTTTTAATTATTTTTGTAGATACGGTATTTATGCTAAGCACCGGCAGTGATATAGTGAACTATTATTTACTATAGTCCGTCTCAACCCTATTATGCAGTACAGGTCTTATGGCAATTGATTTCATGGTTGCAAATTGTCGTCTCATTGTATAATGTCGTTAGAGTTCCGGTTCAATATCTGACATTTTTTGTAATCAAAACATAACCTATACGACTGTTTGTCATTCAATTGTTTCATAGAAAAAATGAATAGTAATTTGAAACACTAAAAGGGGAGAATATATGGGAAGATGGATTAGTTAAAATATTTGTAATATTAGTAGTAGAATATAGTATGCCAGAATAAATAAATTAATATTTCAAAGAAACACTTAAGGTATACAATTTTCTTCGTTACTGAATATTGACATCTTAATCAACTATCCACTATAAATTTAGACCAAGACAAAGTTAATCACAAATTTATTTTTCATAAAAAGACTTTTTATAAAAACAACTTAAATAATACATATTTATGAAAAGAATAACAATAACCACACATACACGTGTACTTTTATTTTTTAATATGTTACATGACTTATACATATAGTCTTATTGAATATTAATATGTTAATCTACATTCCGTTATACACATTTAAAGACACAAATTCCTCACAAATTCATTTTGCAAAAACATACTTTCTCATTTATAAGAACAAGTTAATAATACATGATAACATTTATGAAAACACTAACCATGACCATACAAAGGAGTAGGTACACATATTGTTAATTTCTTATACGTAGTATAAGGAAGTATTGTGATGATGAAAATTTTCGATCTCGAGATTTTTGCAGATGTCCACGTTTTGAAGTCCCCTGATACCGAAAAAGTGGTTTTTAAAAAATGTCTGTGTGTCTGTCTGTCTCTCTCTCTGTGTGTGTGACCACGATAGCGGCGAAACCGCTGTAGATATCAATTCCAAATTTTGTATTTACGTGTATAATCTCCCTCTTGAGATCTGATTAGTTTTTCAGTAAAATCGGTAGACCGGAAGTAGCAGTTTACTTCAGCGAAAAAATCGAATTTTGCGAATATTTCGTCAACTACTAAGTTTAAACAAATTTATAAAGAATTCATATATACTTAAAATTAAAATTGAGAATAATTTTATTTAGAAAGTTTTTCGAAATTCCTACCGGAAGTAGGTCTTTTACTCTTATCGAAAATCAGTTTTTTGCGAATATTTCGCAAGTCATGCTTTTTAGACAAGTACGTTACGGGTATAAAAGTATTTAAAACATAATTTTCAATATCTTTTGTATAAAAAAAATTTCAAAATTCAGACCGGAAGTACCACTTTTACTCTTATCGAATAGCGATTTTTTGCAAATATGTCGTAAGTTATGCATTCTATATATATTTATCAAGAGTACAAAAGTATTTAGAACTGGATTTGCAATATTTTTTGTATATATGAAATTTCAAAATTCGGACCGGAAGTAGCACTTTTACTCTTAGCGAGGAGCACTTTTTTGATAATATCTTGCAAAGTATGCATTCTATAGCGATTTATTAAGCGAATGAAAGTACCTAGAATAGGATTTTGAATAAGTTTTGTATAAAAAATTCTTAAAATTGTATAGTTTGAAACGCTCATACGTATAAGAAAGTCGTGTGGTGGCCACACCTCATTTTTTTATTTTTCTTCAATCACTTAAAGAATCTTGATCTGATGATGAGTGTGTGACGTTAATTATAAACTCTTCAACATCGTCTTGCAAGTTGGCAAGGTGGCCAATATAATTCTGCCAGTTGTTCACTGTTACATTCTGATAACCCTCCACAATTAATTATTCAATATCTCTTTGTTTGAATGTCGTGTGCTTAACTTGTGCCCACACCATTTGAATTGGGTTTAATTCACAATGATAAGGTGGAAGCCGAAGAACATAATGCCCTTTATTCTTTGCAAATTCATCAATTTTGTTTCTGTCATACTGAGACATAACCTCTGACACACAAGCCAGTAAATCTCTTTTTAATATGTCATTATCAAGTGGTATATTCTTCTCAGTAAGCCATTCAATAATTTGGTTTTCTCCGTGCTACTGCTGGAAACTTTTCTAATTTTCTCGTGTGATATGAGGCATTATCGAGACCAACAACCAAGTTCTCTGGTATATTTGGAAGCAATTTAATCTTGAACCAATCGCATTTCGCTATGAACATCAGCAGTATTTTTCTTACAAAGAAATGTTCATTCAGCACCAACAGCAAAACCTTCCTCGCCTCCAGCATGAATTAATGGAAATCGAGGCCCAAGACCACTTGGTGATTTTAAACCAGTGCTGAGTGCTTGTGCAAAAGCTTGTCGACTGCTTTGAACAGTAGCGTCAGTCCACTTTTTATTTACCGAGTGTCCTGCATTCACTCATGATTCATCCGTATATATTATAGTTCTACCTAAAAATAAAACAATCACAATCAAACACAAGCAAATAATAAATTGCGTAATGAACATAAAAGTTTAACAAATTAAATGATAAACTATACTTTCGTCTCGGAATTTTCTGATGTCTCGTAAGTATTTAGCCACCTAATGATGTCATCTCTTTCAATAAGAATACTCTTTCGTCCCACTTTTTAAAATTCAAAACCCATATCATGTAGCAATATGTAAAAAGTATATGTATATGTAGGTATATAGGTTATCACGTTTATCAGAATTATAGATATAGGTATGCATATTTACTTTTAAATGCTTGAAAAAGATAATATGCTTGCTAAAAAGAACGATTTAACAGAAATTATATATAGATAAATTAAAGACAATATAAAAGTTTACACACTACGGCAAAAACTGACAATTGACAACAACGACTACACATATACCCATATACTTTGCATAATAGAACTTGCAACAAGGCAACCGGATATAAAGATGGCGTTATTAAGAGACTACTAATGATAATAAGAGATGCAATATCCCTATTAAACCTGTACTGCATAATGGGGTTGAGACGGACTATAGTGCTTTTATAGAAAATTGGTTTTACGAAATTATTAATTGTAACTATAAGAGAACATGAAAATATTATGTAATATGGGTATTACAATATTTGGCTGATCACGAATTGCAGACACGGTCAGAAGGTGCCTTAAGATGTTGCATGAGTTGCAGACGGTGGTCAAAACCGCTCAGGTTCTTACTTAATCCATTGCATGAATTGCAGACCAAGGTCAAATTAAACATCACAATATATAAAATGCATTTTTTTAAAATAATTATTCACTGAAACGTGAAAAATAGAATATAGTAAGTATTAGGTATTCTTATTTACAACTATTAACTGGGCACTATATTTATATCCTAAACATTTAGCAAAGTTATTTTAGATATAGTGTTATTGTTAAACTGCACTATTTTCTCAATAGCAAAGGTGTTTTTTGACATTTCACAATTCATGCAATGGATAATATAATCCCTCATTTTAAACCTGATCTGCAACTCAGTTCAGAATTACAACGATAATTATAGGATTGTACAGAGCAGGTAGTTTCGTCTGCAATTCGGGTCCGCCGCAATATTTTTCGGGGTGAAAACATTGGGAAACTAAAATATCTTTAAAATATTGATTATGTTATTTAACGCATATGTAGTTATTAAATTTTAGTAAAAATGTAAAGCATGTAGATACAAGGTATTCTTTGAGCGCTTAAATAATGCAGAAATTTTACTGCAGTGATGTACCGGAACATTAAAGATTACTATAAAACCCTATATTATTATTTTATCTTGTATATGTGTATGTATATGCATACGCATATCCTGTTTGAAACGATGTACATATGTATAATACATATGCACTAATCGTAATCAGAAAAGCTAACTTTGAGTTCATCTAGAAGTCATACAGGATTCCTATTTTTTAGGTAAATAGATGGAAATGTTCATCCTAAATGTCATGACTAAAGGGCGGAATATATGCACGTCAGTTCAGTTAAAATATGCGCATATATATGCATCGTTTTTCTCTGAAATATGCAACAATATGCATTTATTTGTCAAAATATGCAATTATATGCCTTGAATATAACATGGAAAAATGGAAATAAAGAAACGCCGACTCTTACAAAAATTATTTATTTTAAGTAAAATTAAAAGAAAAACATAATAGGTACAATTTTCAACCTGAAATAGTATAAAATGCATTTATAACGATATATTTTTCAAAATTTTCCAATAAAAATGTTTGCCTTCTGTCTGTAAAAATATGTTTGTACAAAGAAAAAGTTCTTTCAACATCTACCGATGTGATCAGGCAATATTTTAATTTGGGTAGTAAGTTATAAGGCCAAGGGTATTACTTCGTTGGATGGTTTACTATCAAAAATATTTTTGACTCCCATTAAATACTTAAAGCCTTCATTCTTTCCCACAATAACTTCGAGTTTCCTTCTTACTTGATTTCCTACATCACCGGGAACTTTTTTGCATTTGTCGGAAAAAGTTTCAACAATATTAATTGATTCTCTTAAACTTATATTCCTACTTTCTAACGAAGTTATTATATCTGGTACAAAACTAAAATTAACCTTAATAAAAACAAGTTCCTTAGCTAAATTTACATTTTTGAATAATGCTTGACTTTGCACTACACACTGCGAATTGTCTTCTAAATCTAAAACTATGTCTTTAATGGCTTCAAAATGATCTGCGTAGAATATCGCGGCCTTAATCCATGTTCCCCGTCGAGTAATTACGGGCTCTGGAGGTAAACAAACTCCTGGCAATTTCTCTCTATAGATCTGCACTCTTAGAGGTGCTTTCAAAAACACTTTCTTTACATTTGAAATTAATTTGTTCACCAAGGGATATGCTGTTCTAATAATTTCTGCAACTCTGTTTATCCCGTGTAAAAGACAAGTGACATGTACCATATTGGGATAAAATATTTTTAAGTTTTGGCCTACTTTAACCATATACGGCGCTGCGTCAGACAAAAACACTAAAAACTTCTCTACTGGAACTGGATTTGGTAAAAAAAAATTTGATAGAGACTGCTGAATAAATCGAGTTACGGTCTCATTATTTGTTTTGTCTAACTGTTTAGAAGATATTAAATATGGTTTCCCTGGCTCATTTTCTTGAAGCCCTCCAATCATAAGATGTGCGATATATCGACCACATGAGTCTGTGCTTTCATCAACAATAATATAAAAATGTTCATCGCCCAGTGTAACTTTAATTTCTCCCATTCGGTTTCGTATACTGTTTGCACATTCTTATTTCTAAGTGTGGATTCGTCAGGGATGTTTTGATTACAATATTTTTGCAAAAAATCTCTGAATTGTGTATTTTGCAGTTTCTTCAAAGGTATATTTGCTGCGACTAAAGCTTTGCATAAGTCTTGATGAAACACCTCCTTTTCACTCTTTGGTTTGACATTTTGAAATGCGGTTTGCACACACTGCTGAACAGGCACTGATTTATTTTTCTGCAACTTAGCTTTATGCATAGCTGTTTTCAAGTGTTGATCAATTTGGAACTTCTTTTCACAAACAATGATTTTGGCACAAACTTTGCAAAACATTTTATCCCCACTAAACTCCAACTCAGGAAAATTTTTAATCCACGAAGCGGCTTTCGGCATTTTAGGCGTTTGAAATAAAATATTTTCGAAATCACTCTTTTCACACTGGAATCTATCGACAAACTAAACTATACAATATAAATATAAAAGAATAGACCACATCTGCTCTCCATTAGGCAAGCTGATTACTTGGAAATTCCTAAACACCCAATAAATGCCGGCAATAAACCATTAATAATAAAAACTATACAATATAAATATAAAAGAATAGACCACATCTGCTCTCCATTAGGCAAGCTGATTACTTGGAAATTCCTAAAAAGGGTCGCACTTAATCTTTTCATAAAACGAAAAACATAAAAATATGCACACAAATTTTATTTTTGCCGAAATATGCAATTTTTTGTGAAATTTGTTAAAATATGCAAAATATGCAAATATATGCACTTTGCATATATTCCGCCCTTTAGTCATGACTTATATGCATTTAAAATTATTTGCATTCGAAGACAGATTCTTGAATATCTTGTTTTTAAAAAGCTTTTAATTTAAATATTAGACTACAAATAATACCGGCAACGCTTTTCACTTCATTATACGTAGTATAAGGACGTATTATGATGATGAAAATCTTCGATGTCGAGATTTTTGCAAATATCCACATTTTAAAGTTCCCTGCAACATGTTTGGTATATCAATATTTTCAAAATTCGGATTGAAAATAACACTTCCACTCGTATCAACCTTCTTCTTCTTCTTGTTGTTTTGTTCAAGTTAGGCCTTGGGCCTTTTACTTATAATCTTAAATATACTAATCTTAATTTGACTTGATGGGTATGAACTCTTTCAGAGGAATCTTGAACTCGTATCAAAAAGCATTTTTTTGCAAATACTTTGGAAATTAAACATTCCGTAGAAATTTATTAAGGGATAAAAGTTTTAAAACTTAATTTAGAACAACTTTTGTATAACATATTAGGACCCCACCTATTATAAGAAAGTCGAAGTATAGTAAATATATTAAGATATATATGTAAGTGGCTATCTTGCTTACTGTCAGTTGTTGTTAATCCAAGTAATTAGCAGTTGAATTTCGTATCGAAATGTATATCATTAAATTAAAAAGTTATTGCATTTTTTTTTTCAAAATTGGAATATAACTGATATTCTTCTTCATCATTCAGTAATATTTAGAGATTTGGTATAGGAATGTAGTTCCTTCGATTTAGGATTTTTGATTTGCAGAAAAGGCACTCTTTTCAATTTTTGGCTTGTATAAATATACAACTATTAATATCCACTTACTTACAGGTTTTGATGTTAAAAGTAGTAATTGTCGTTTTATTAAAGAATTTTCTTATGACAAGGAAGAATATATAGATATCTCATAAATATGAATTTGTGTTCTTTACACATACTTTCGGTACGTGCAACTGCAATATTAACAGCATATTTGATAGGAAAAACAATTAAATAAATTAATAGAATTTTGGTAATATGTTGAATATTCATTCCCCATTAACACACAATGGTCTTTAAAAAATTTTACTAAGTTTGACTACATAATTTTCAAAAATGTTTGTAATATACTAGTGGTCGCCCAGTGGTCGAAATTCGACCTTAAGTCATTAAATTTTTAAGTTTGAACACGTAAACAAAGAATGTTTTATTTTATTCAATTTAATGTATTTGTAACACATCATAAATTTTAACTTTCTGCGCTCTTTCTCTATATGAACTTTAACTATGCCATATATCACACTTCTCCGTGCCCGCAATATGCTTAAAGAGGGGTACAATGTTTTTTCTCCACGTATTAATACATAGATATTAGTACTATAATAAGACTCTTTACACATTATTTATAAATTTCAACCGGGAATTAATTAAATATTTACAGAAATACATTCTTAATACCTTTACATCAACTTCCACTATAAAAACTAGTTGGTATCTTAAACTGGAATTCGTTCATTTTCATAACATGAAATATATTTTCATAAATTTACTCAATGATTCAGCAAAGCTATACATAGCCAAGCAGCATTCATGAATAATTCTTTCGCCGACTATTTTCCTCACTATGCGTATACATACATGCATACATAAGTATGTTACAATTTCAATCAATGTTTATTGATCGGCGCCTGAAAAATAGGTTATGGTCGAGTACGACTGCACAGCTTTTAAGTCTAATTAGAACGCAGTAATTTATGACAAGTTATTTTATTTTCATTACAATTATTATACAGCATGAATAAGAAAGATTTAGGTTAGATTTATTTATTACATAGTAATTATGTTGTTATAATTGTTGTTTCACATTTCACTATTTTTCGCACAATTGTGCTAAATCTTAATGCACTGAAATGTATGAATTTAATTTGGCAATGGTAATTAGTTCCACATTCTTCGATATATCGATACAAAGAAACTTCTAAGACAACAGTTTTCTATATTTCTAGTATCTAACTACATAAACTTAATTACAGAACGGCAGAGTGTTTCGTTTACGCTCAAATACCAACATTTTCATAATATTAAATGGAACACCTATTTATAGTTACATTTTCTTAATTTCTTTGTAATTTTAGTATTGGTAGGACAATGTTGGACTTAGTCTCTTTGTTTTTAAGACTTTGCTTTATTCGAAAATTTTGACAGCTGACTGTTTTCTGCCAATAACTATTGAGTTAGAAAACACTGCAAAATCATCAAATTTTATGTAGCGCTAAATTGATTTTTAGTGATAATACTAAATGCATTAGAAATTCAATATGTAACACAGCATGCTTAATAAATCTTCTTCGTTTTCAAACAAATGAAACGCGGAAAGTTTTTGAATAGAAGAAAGATTTCAAGAATGAAGCAGTATTTGCGGATTACTGCTGGCCTCTGTGTAGTGATGCTCCGAAACTCACTTGCACGAGGCAAACCAAAAGACATAGACCTCATGAAGCTACCACATAATTCTTTTCATCAGAGCTCTTTGAATGTAACTATCATCAAAAAAGTTATAAATGGACTTTCAATGTTGTCGACATATTGCTGTCTCATTAATTTTAAATAAAATGATGATTTTTATTTGTGATAAAGATGTAGAATTGCCACACGTTGGGTACAGCCATTAAAATTATGCTGTGGTTGCATCGTTACAAGAATTGTATAAATTTTTAAATTAATGCTGTAAATGCATTGAAAATTATTATATTCTACCTACAAACCTATTCCTTAACAGCATATTTCATAGTTCTTATGAGTTCTTGCAGTGTTTTTAGCTTCTTCGTTTTCTAGTCTATTTCTTATTTAGTATAGTTTTGGGATAAGGATATAAATTTTTAAAGAAAATTCTTAGTTTTTATATAAAAATCATATTTATATCTTTTTATTAAAACATTAACCATAAATAGCATTGCTATACTGTATCTATGTTAATTATTTTATATTATAAGTAATTAAAAGAAAACATTTCTACCCATGTTTTGGTTATAATGTTTCTGTAAAGCTAATATATCTATAATAATAGTCATCGAATATTTATCCTGTTTTTAAATGTAAAAGAAAACTTCGATCGCTGATAAATATTAAGCTGATTCTATTTTACCAAAAACATACATTTTCACGTAGTGCCTTGGTAATCTAGAATTTTGCAATGGTGAATGCTCGGAAATTGGCCTATATTAATCACTAGCTGCAAACATTCGCACGTACTACCGCTAGCGTCTTAATACCTGCTCACCAAAAACATTCCCTTTCTACATATATATTGTTTGGTTTGAAAATTTAAATCAAGAAAAAAAAATGTTAATACAATAATTAATGATGCCTAGTAATGTACTGAGAGTAAACATTCACACGTAGTACTCTCAGAGTATCCAACACCATTAATTATCCCTTCATTGTTATTATAGATTAATGAATTATTATTACTAAACAGGATAATATTCGTCCAAATTAATAATGCTCAACGTCTTACTAAAAGGCAAACATTTTCACGTAGTACTTTTTAGAAACGCACAGCACCACCAGTTATTTCCCACATTGAATTATTTATTTATTAACTTACTTTATTTCATCATTCATCTTTTCAAATTCTGCCTTATGTATATCCTCCATTTTAAATAAACAGTAATATGAAAATTAAATTATTGAAAGAAAATTATTTTTTTAAAAGAAATCTAAATGAAAATTAAATCCTAAATCTTAATACAAATGAACTAATCGTGAGTCGAAATGTAGTGTATACACACTACACTCACTTTTGCTAACCCCAAAATTTTTATTCTCTTTTCTAATTCGCGTCTTAATACTTCGAAGTTCAAATTCAATCTCTATTGAAATCTATTCTTGTTTTCGATTATACACCGAAACAATTGACTATCAGCTATCCGCACTGCACCTCTTCTCAACTAATTTTTAAGTTGGCATTGAACGTATCGAAACGCCCGTGATGAAATCTCTTCTGTTCATTTTCTGCAAGTTGCCGCTTTTACACTAACACGCACATGTTGTCTTTGACAGTTCGCTCACTAATATCAGCACTCCGAATTGTTTGTTTTGGAAAAGTTTTTCACCAACTTGCTATGTTTCTTCTACGGTAGGTATATTTTCTTTTCTTCTTAATACAGTCCCTCCTTGTACTTGTTTATAAACGTATTGCCTTTCTCATTATTCGTTACATATTTTCTTTTCCTATTCGCCAACATAATCTTCCTTTAGAAACATCTCGATTAGGAAAAACTGGAAACACATTGCAGACAACTGGAATCTTTCTTCCACACCTTACATCACAAAGATCAGTCACGCCTGCTACGCTGTCTTTTGACTCTATCCAGGCTTTTTCCCACGGTAATACATTTATTTGCAAAAAACTGTAAACAATATTGATACTATATTTTTTCTTTGCAGGTTTTCGAACTATACAAGATCATTCCCACAGTCTATTAAAGTTCCTGTGGCACACATACAAACATTCATTAATGTATTCGTGTATTCATACAGTTATTAGAGTTGTTAACATAGAACATTGTAATCGAACATATCGTATTATAAATATTCAACTCATATCCTTTTACTATTCATAAATATAAATTCAAGGTATTTACTATATTTTAAGTATGATTATTAAAAATCTTTCATATAAATTGTCTCATTATGCACGTCAAAATTTACATTTATTTTCTTAATACTGTGTTCCAAGACTGCATAATTTTGCTCAAGCACCTCTTGTTGTTATTTTGATTCATTTTGATATTTATGTGTCTTTTAAACAACATAAAACCCATTGATTTGTTTTGTATTTATTTTATACTTAATTTTAATACCTATTCAACTTAAGATATACTAATAAATCACATTTGTTTTGATATAAGAGTTTACCCATTATACCCTTGTGTTACCTGTATTGTCTAATTCTTAAAATTAAAATAAACATTTTTAAACTTAGATTTAACTTTCTTTTCAACTCTTAAGCTAATTCCTAATATTGTTATTATTCTTAAAGATGCAAGGATCACCGCATCCATCGCACCGCAATATGTCATGAAAATATATCGTTTTCACTTAATCCGTTAAAATACAATACTTCCGCTTATTGTATATCAGAAAATTAGTAAAATTTGATTCAAGAAGTGAAGGAAACAAAAAAATATTTTTTGTTGGGGAGTGTCACAGCAGATGACATTTGAAGTAGGGGGGGGGTAAAATTTTCCCCTGTCACATTTTGACTGATGTGTTATGCGTGAGAAATGTTTGTGTAAAAATGGTACCCATGTAAGAAATTGTGGGATGAACAAAAAGATAGTCGCTTATTATTATTATTATTAATATTATTATTATTATTATTATTATTATTATACTTAAGAACTGATCCAAAGTTTACAAACAGGATAATAACAGAAAATCCGTGTTTAAAGCCAAAAGCAAAGCAGAGAATGGCACACATCTCGATCGAAAAAAAGTAGGATATGACTCTGTTGATGTTTTTGATATCGCAAATTCATTATTAGAGTACAATAGGAGGGAGTGTTAGAGAAACTGCAATGTCAGGTACACAACAAGGTTATTACTATGAATGAAAGAATCTCTGGGAATGATAGGTAGATTCACAAGAAGCATACTTTAAATTGGTTAATATTATATCGTAAACAAAAGAGCAAACAACATAAAAATAAATCAATAAATCGTATACATTTTTCATTTGGTTTCAGTAATCAAGATTCGGAAAACAAGATTGTTTTATCTTAATTAAAATGTCATTACTGTAGGGTACACATATAGAAAAAAAACGATCTCTCTCTCACCGTAGTTGCTTTACCGTGAATAGAATTAACTGAAATCTGGAACCTCGGTCCAGTACATTCAGATAATTCTACCTTACAATGTCAATATCATCTGAGAAATGCAGGTAAACGAATATTTTGTTTCACAGACCATTACTTACCTAAAATCCTACTGCCCTTCAATTTCACCTTTGATTCTTTGAACACGACGCGCAACAACTGTTTTCTTACAAAAGCAGCTGCTGGAATAAATTTTGATTTGCGAACCTCTGGCAGCAGGTGTACGTTTGCAGGTTGAAATTCTAATATATACTAGCCTAGTACAATTATGACGAGTGGAGTATAATTTGCAATGTAACATATCATCTCAACTTTCGATTTAAAAAAAAAACAATTATTGCACTAACCTTCGTTCATAATTTTTATAAAAAGAAGACAACACACTTGAAAAAAGAATATTGCAATATAAAATGTACAACACAATATTTTTACCAATGAATCACCATGGACTTGTTTCACTGCAATAACTAAAACTCTTTGAAAAGCAGATCCATGTGTGAATAGAAAAAATTACGTATCCGAAATGTAAAATCATTAATTTTTTATGGCCATTTTTATTTTTATTCAATTTTGTTTTTATTGACGAGCAATGAATTATTATAAAAGGTATTTAAGTAAAGAATACATAATAAAACATTTTATGGTTAAACAAAAGCTTTTGGATCAAGCAAATGAATCGAGCATGGTCCTAAAAGAAGACACTCTCTAAGCCATAAATTGCATATAAAAACTACACATCAATCTTTTTGCTTGATTACATTCAATTACGTTTTCTTACTTTGACTGTTTTTCCCTTTTTTTAGACAAAAAGTTATGTGGTTTACATTTATGGAGATGTGATTTTGCCATTTCTGCTGTAATTTCACAGCAACACTATGATAGTATATTGTTTAACAAGCTTGTAGTGATAGCTCTCATTTACGAGGATGGCCCCTCCCAGTGAGTAATAGCCAGTACATGTGAATAGAATATTATACTTTATTTAGAACTACATAAATTTTATAATAAAATTCTCCTATTTAATATTTTCTTGATATTCTATCCATAATCAATACAAACAACAACAAAATTATTATTATTATTAACTTTCTGGTGCCTTGATTTCTTATTCTCACCAGATTACATATTTAGCATACCAACATGTTTTTCATTGTCTCTCTAAGGACCTGTGTACATTTCCCTCCTCCAGCTCCTTTAATATAATTTCTATGCACACTATCCAGTTCAAGAAAGCAGGTGTTATTGTCTTCTTGTTTTACTGTTTCATGCTGAATATAAATAATGCTGGACATCTTTTCACAGCCCTTTCCGAGAATTCTTTCATGTACTTATATTACATGGCACACATATTTAAAAAGTCTCCGATAATTATCGCATAATATGCGACCTCCTCTCTTGTATATTTGTACAATTATAAGAATTCTTTAGTTTTTTTGAATTCTCTTTAATTACCATATTTCATTAATTAATTTGTGTGCAGCCTCAGCACTTTTCGTCCCAATATATTTTATCATAACCTCTGCTATCTCCTAACTGCGGGCATGATTAACATCAATTTCCTGTAATGTAGGTTTATATGATATGTTCCCCCCGGTGATGCAATTGGCAGCACATCCGACTAATAATCAGAAAGCCGTGAGTTCGAATCTTTTTCGAGGCAGATCCTTTGAATTACATTTCTGTCAAATAATTATCATTGATAGTAGTAGAAAGTATATATTCTCTGTCCATTTTTGATTTGCAATTTTTCCGTTAATTTATGTAAGTATAATATACAAACGTCTCTCAACCCAACTCATCTAACTCAATCGCAAGACAGAAAGATAGAAACATATGCAAATTAAAAGCATCTACTTAGGGTGTGAAATAAGTAAGCTTTATCCGTTTGGCCGCTATCGTGGTCATACACATACATACCCACATACCCACATACATACATACATACATACATACATACATACATACATACATACATACATACGTCTCAAACCACGTTTTATTATTACGGTAAAAAAATCTAGGTCTACAATGTTCATAATCGCAATACTACGTATATGAAAGTTGAAAAATGAGGTGTGGCCACCACACGACTTTCTTATACGTATGAGCGTTTCAAATTATACAAAATTGTTCTAAATTATTCTTTTATCTTGTGTTACTTTAAATCCAAATTTTAAGAATTTTCTTATATAGATTATTCAAAGTCTTATTATAAATACTTCTAATACTTCTAATCTCTTAATAAATCTCTATAGAATGCATACTTTGCGAGATATTTGCGAAAAAGTGCTACTCGCTAAGATTAAAAGTGTTACTTCCGGTCCGAATTTTGAAATTTTTTTTATACAAAAGGTATTGGAAATTAAGTTATAAATACTTTTATACTCGTAACGCACCTGCCTAAAAAGCATAACTTGCAAAATATTGGCAAATAACTGATTTTTGATAAGAGTAAAAGACCTACTTCCGGTAGGAATTTCGAAAAACTCTCACAATAAAATTGTTTCCAAATTTAATTCTAAAAACATATGAGTTCTCTATAAATTTGTTTAAACTTAGTAGTTGACGAAATATAGGCAAAATTCTATTTTTGCACTGAAATAAACTACTACTTCCGGTTTGCCGATTTTGCTGATAATCTAGTCAGATCTCAAGACGAAGACTATACTCGTAAATACAAAGTTTGGAATTGATAGTTATAGCGGTTTGACCGCTATCGTGGTCACACACACACAGACTGGCAGAGAGAGAGAGAGAGAGAGACATTTTTTTAAAACCACTTTTTCGGTATCAGGGAACTTCAAAACGTGGACATCTGTAAAAATCTCGAGGTCGAAAATTTTCATCATCACAATACTTCCTTATACTGCGTATAAGAAAGTAAAAGGTGTTGGTATACATTGGACTTGCCTAAAGGAACACACGAATTATTGTTATTATACAGGGTGTCTCTAAAAGGTCTTTAAACAACTCTACCACGTATTTTTCGGACCAAAATAAACCGATTTAGCAAAACTTCGCTTAGTGAAAGTTGCTTAGTTTGTGCGCAATACGGTCCTGAAGTTGCAGTTGGAAAATTGTTTTTTTGTTATAAATTTGAAACGGCTGGAGCGATTGCGCTAAATTTTGTCACGTTTACATAGTTTTATGAGTCAAGAAATTCTGTATCAAAATTGTGATAGTAATCAATCCATAGGCGGAGAACCTGCGTTTATAAATATTAAAACATTTCCATTTTCTACGCCAATGGATAAAAAAGAGTTTGTCTATAAAATTTAGATTAAGTGTCTTAAGTACAAGAAAAAAGGTACTATTGGTAATACTCGAAAAATTGCATCGTTTTCTCAAAAATCGCATTTTAAGATTTGAGAACATTAACTAGAGGACGGCAGCGCATACTGTGTGCTGCCGGTATTGGCCGTTCTGTATTTGTTAAAAAAGAAAACATTTTACAAAAAAAAATTATCAATTCAAAAACGACGTCAAAAGACGTGTACATAGTTTAAAGAGACGTCCAAACGGCCTAAGACACGTGTACACGGCTTAAAGATACATGTACATGGAGCACACAGTATGCGCTGCCGTCCTCTAGTTAATGTTCTCAAATCTTAAAATGCGATTTTTGAGAAAACGATGCAATTTTTCGAGTCTTACCAAGAGTACCTTTTTTCTTGTCTGTAACGGTAGGCCCTGTATATAATGAATAAAATATAAATATAATATAACATCCAAAATATTTATATTAAAGTAATGTATATTATAAAATTAAGGTAGATAATAAATCAACACAGATCGGGAAACATGTATTATTCATTTATGTGTATTAAATTATTATATCCCTGTTTAAAATGTTTCTATATAAATTCTGTATATGTAAGAAAGAAATAGTGCGTAGGTGTATCGGTGTGAAAGAATGAAAAACACAAGTGGCGTCAATATTATCGCAGCCAGCCAGGAAGTTATGCGACATAAATAAAAAACAGTGTGTGTGCAACCGACACGTGGAACCTTGAATGTGATGCAGAAAAGTAAAGCACATAGGTGGCTCGGGGAATTCCCTGGAAGAATACGGCGTGGCGTGCCTTAAGCAAGGAGTAGGCAGGCAGACGTTCCCTAGCCGGCGCATGAATAGGTTCGCAGGTCGTGTTAAGTAGAATAACACTAGACCTCACCCAAGAAGAGGGAACGATTCTCACAGGCTAACAGTGCGAATACAAGTAATTCTAAGCACTAGAAAAAGTAAAAGAAAAAGCCTAGTGAGAAAACTGTTACAAGTTTTAATAAAACAAATAGTGGGTCAAGTGAAGTAAAAGTTCTATTAACAATTAAGTGTGTGCCGTATCTCCCGACAAAGAAGTCGACCCTGGGAAAGCTGCCCGTGAAAATACTGGCCCAGCGGCGTTCAAAGCATCGTATCAGGTACCCACCGTTGTTTGAATTAAAGGCCTATATCATGCATGTTTTTTTTTATAAAACAATTCAATTAGCATCTAATTAAATCCATGGTATACTGTATAGGTAAAGCGTCATTGCATTGTTGTTAATTATATTTGCCCATGTTGTAATTGATGCGTAATTTATATTGTGTTGTGTTATTTGAATTGTGTTTTGTTTCTATAACCTTTGTTTGTAACTTGATCTGTGTTGATGGTGTTCATAATCAATATATTAGAAATGTTTAAATATTCTTTTGCGTATTATTTGTCTACCTTACTATAGGAAATTTGGAATATAAAATAGAAGTAATAGTACGTGCAGGACAATACTTTTAGTGTCTAAATACCTGAACCGTCTTGAAATTAAGAGTCTTATGCTAAACCGAACTATTTAACTGAGCTAAAGTACGCGGAACATTCAATAAGTCATTTTATTTATTTGAGTCATTTTATTCATTTTTATTGAAATTTAAAAACCGTACTATTACATATGTCACCCAACTAAGGGGCATTACTATTACATATGGCGCCCAACGTGGGGCTTTACTATTACATATGGTGCCCAACCTTGGGACATTTTAGTTTTTTTTCATTATTATATTTTAAACATTACTATTACATGTCCTTAAGACACTTAATCTAAATTTTATAGACAAACTCTTTTTTATCCATTGGCGTAGAAAATGGAAATGTTTTAATATTTATAAACGCAGGTTCTCCGCCTATGGATTGATTACTATCACAATTTTGATACAGAATTTCTTGACTCATAAAACTATGTAAACGTGACAAAATTTAGCGCAATCGCTCCAGCCGTTTCAAATTTATAACAAGGTAAAACAATTTTCCAACTGCAACTTCAGGACCGTATTGCGCACAAACTAAGCAACTTTGACTAAGCCAAGTTTTGCTAAATCGGTTTATTTTGGTCCGAAAAATACGTGGTAGAGTTGTTTAAAGACCTTTTAGAGACACCTTGTATATTCCAATCTATTTCATCCTTACTAACCGAAGATAATTACATGTAATAATATACTAAATCAACAGGCTATAATTTGTGTTATTAATTGATATTCCATCGAGCAATTTGTTAATTGTCATTCGATTAATGTAATACGAAACGTTTATTGAATTTTAATCGAAGTTAATTAAGATAGTATTGTGTTTGGTACGTATGTGATTCAGATAAATTAAATCGACAATTAAAGAATAAGACACGCGTACGGGAAGCACATCCAATGATAAGAAAGTTACATCAATACTATTCGGAATTAAATGAAAGCCTTTATTTGGGTTAACACATACGTATCTTAAACTATACGGAGAGTACCACAGAGCAGTAATTTACAGATATAGATAATAAAAGAACTATATTAGTAAGAATGTTTCCAGTAATTACTGGGTACTACTATATCGAAAAACAAGAAATTATTGCAGGTTTTTTTTTATAAATAGGTACGGTCAATGATAGTAACACTCGACGTTCCATATGGCTTCACTTCATCAATGACAAAATGTAACACATTCTTCCGAGTAAATATGATATTACTTTTTTTGCAATAGAATTTTACTACTTCGATTACAGAATAATATAAGATATACTTTTGTACATACATTGGAAGGTAGGAATTTATATTTATATATATATATGTACATACGTATATGATATATGATTAATAAATAAAACTAAATAACCAATTGTCTGCAAAAATGAATACAATTATAACTAACTGTCGAGAGTCGATATTGTTGTGAAATAATTTATAAACTAATGCATTAGTGTCAAAATTTTAGAGAATCCAAATTAGTACGCAATGAAAGTAAAACGAAGTCGGTATTCCTTTTGAGAATATATTTAAACGAACCTACAGGAATTTGCGAATCGCCCTTTCTAATTTAAATGATAAAGATTGCATTGGATAGCAGATTATTTCGGGCGAGATCACACAATAACCAAGAGTAACGCTTCCACAACTACGGCTGTATAAAATATGGAACAGTTGCAAATTATAAATAACATACTAGCATCGTTTGCACAAGAGTAAGTTTAGCATCAAACATCTAATTCATTAACTAGATAAACACGCTCTATATCTTCTTAGTTTCACTTCAAATTCTTAATAATAAGAGTAAATCGACGTGTAAATGTAATTGTCCTTACATTTCCGGATGCTATGGAGTAAGCTCTAAGTTGTTCAAAGTGCTCCATCATACTCTTCATAAGTCGTTTTGAAGTAAGATGCAATTCTCTAGGAGTGGATACCTCACCAAACAATTTAAGTTCATTAACATGAAATAAACTCTGTAACATTTAGAACTTGATGGTGTCATCAATGAATATTATGAAACTTACAAGAATAAGATAAACTCGAGGAAGCAACGTATTAATTTCATTCTCTTCGTAATTTACTTCGAATAGAGATTTTGAGATAATCTTCTTGTTTATTTCCTGATATCGGTGTTACTCTTATCTATCAAGAAACTAATCGAAATCAACAGTTCTTCTTTTTAACCATGAAGACATTTAGTATCAACACTATCGAAAGAAAAATAGTCAATTCCTTACATTTTTAGAGCTTCGATTAAGAATATGCAGATATTCACCCATACATATAGTGCCACTAGCTGGCTCGGCAGACGTTGTTCCGCCCATTCCGGAAGGTGACGCGATGAGTTTGATTTGGTTAAAGTCTAAAGTCCCTGTATAAGAAAGACTTGGCAGAAGAGTTCATTAGTGCGATTGCAGGATAGGCATCATTTATGTTTATAAATATAAAATTTATTAATAGCTCAAACACAGCCCCACCTGTCGTGCCCAGATTTTGTATTTTCTTTTTTGTCACTAAACGAACATACATTGTGAATATGAACCACGTTGGTCCATAAATATAGAATTTGTTAATAACTTTACTTCAGCGCCACCTATCGAATGTTTTGCCTATTTTACGCGCATTGAGGATATAAATATAGTCTGAGATATTCAAGAAGATTGGTTGAGCCATTAAAAAGTTATCGAATAAGTAACAGAAGCACCAACGATCATACATATATAGATTGGAGTTTACACTAGCCCATTTTGTCGTAATCTATTTCACTCCTCTGTGTTAGTAAGTTCTCTTCATTCTGTACGTTTATTTTAATCAATATTTCCTTTTGCTTTTTTTTTTCTAATATAGTTGGCCATATGTTTCAATCTTTTTTATGCCCCTTCAGACTTAAATCTCTTTCATTTTTTCCAAGTTTCGTTGGTCGACCCCGAGTTCTTTCCTGGTGGGGTTATCTTGTGTTTATATTTTATGTTATTATATGTTTATTCCATAGTATCCTTCGTTGCCATACCCGTCCTCCTATCCCAACATTTTACTCTGTTGTTAAAGATCCTCTTTTGTATTACTGTCGTGTAATACGTTTTTCGATGGCTGCTTCTTATAATTTTCATTTCGACAGTTACCATTATTTGCTGTATCTTGAAAGTGTCTAGTCTTAAGGTGGGTTTACATTATATGTTTTGTCATATGTGTGTTCGTAAGATATATCATAAGCTCAATATTTGACTGATCACACGATGTGAGTTCTCATAGCCGATTGCTCATAAGTGAACTCATAGCTGAACTCATAAGGAAACATACGTCTGCTGTCAGAATAGACCAGCACCTATTTGCGATGAGAAAACATAAGCGTGAACGCGGGCTTTTTCGTATAGTTTGGCGAATTTCTGTGTTAGGAACATTGTAACACACCTGGTAACACACGCCGACACGCGACGAAAGACCTCTTGTTAAGGTTATGTTTCTGATTGGTGCATGAACGTTTGGTGTTTGGTCACAGAACGGAATATTTGGTTTTAAGAACGACTATTATTTTAACATATAAACAGTAGCAATGGAAAAGGTAAGTCGATCAGAAAATTTACGCTACATAAGTATGTACCTATGTAGGTATAATGAAACTTTGATTGTTATTAGACTGAATGGCCGGTGAAGCTAACGAACAAACTGATTGAGGAATACGAAACGCACCCCTGTTTATTTGATACAACGCATACATTTTATGCAAATAAACACGGGAGGAAGGACGCAATTTTCAACATATGTGAACAATTAAAGGTTGATAACCCCAATTTAACAGTGGAGGACATCAAGAGGAAAGTGACGAATTTACGTTCACAATTCACACATGAACGAACAAAAGTGAACGCTAGTCGCCACAGCGGAGGTGGCGCCGATGAGGTCTATGAACCAAAAGTTTGGTGGTACGAAAAATTAAAGTTTCTGACACCACATATCAGAGCCAGGAAGGGTAAAAGTTCCTTGGAGTTGAAGGTAATGTATGTAAAGTTCTCACTTATAGTTGTTCTATTAAATCCCATACATTTAGAGTCAAGATGATGTGCACAGCCAAGAGATGCAGAGCCAGGAACCAGATATGGACTCGGATGGAGAGCTCCAAGCACAAACACAATCTGGGGTATCTGTTCGATATCACTTAAGTGACAGTGGAAGTGAGAATGAAAACAGGGACCCTGTGCCAACGCCTTCAACCTCCTCCTCATCTGCCACTCTCAAGAGGAAGCGACAAGAACCAAAGTACGCCAAACTAGATGATCCCAATACAGATCAGTTGATCACAGCAACTATGCAAACGTTGACGAAGTTAACCAGCCAGAAGCAACTGCCACGAAGAGGTCCGTTGGCAGAGGAACATCAAGTGTTTGGAGAATTTGTAGCTTCAGAACTCTCCAAAATTGATGATGTGGAAATCCTAAACGATGCAAAGTTTGAGATAAACACCATTTTATACAATGCAAATAAGAAGTTTATTGCAGCAACCAAAGCTGGCATACAAATAGATGTAGAATAAGAGATAATATAGCAACATCATGTTTCATTCATTAATAAACAACCTTAGAAAGTACCAGAATTTCCACTTCACTACAGCGTTAAAAATTGAATATTTTGATAGCTTCCCATTGCCAAGGTACAAATCCATGAGTATTAAAATAGTGCATAAAGTGATTTCTGATTTCCAAGGGCTGATTTGAACTTCTATTAACTCTACATCTTTCTAAATTTGTCATGTAAACATTTTGTCTCCACTCCCCTTGCGTCAAAGATACATTTTCTGTATTTTCATTATCCACTCCAAATAAGTAGTTTCTTCCATCTTTCTTTTTTATATAATTATGCAATGCACAACAGGCCAATGTGAGTTTCTCTACTTTATCTACTTCTAAATTTATGTCTCGTTGTAAGACCTGAAACCTATTAGCTAGAATGCCGAATGCATTTTCGACTACTCGTCTGGCACGACTCAAGCGGTAGTTAAAAATCTTTTCTTCTTTAGTTGACCGTTGTCCAAAAGGTTTAATAATTCTCGTTGATAAACGGAAAGCATCATCAGCAACGATCAGATATGGTACCTTAATTTGAGAATTTGGCAGATAACTATCTTCAGGGAAATCCAACAGATTCTGTTCAACTGCAGTGCTTAAGTTACAATTACTATATACTCCGCCATCACTGACTCTACCATTACATCCAACATCAACATAAATAAAGTTATAGTCAGCATCCACAAGTGCCATTAACACAATACTATGAAAGCCTTTGTAATTGTAATAGAAAGACCCATCTGATTTTTTAGCTCTAAATGCTATATGCTTTCCGTCTAACGCTCCTAAACAATTGGGAAAGTTCCAAGCTGTAAAAAATCCTTTAGCGATTTCTAACCATTGCTTGTAGTGGGAGTAGTCAAATAGTCGTCCTTTATTACTTCATGAATACTTTCCACTACTTCCGGAATCATATTTGATAGTGAAGGCACAGATATCCTGAAGCTGTAGGATAAGTTTTTAAAAGTTTCTCCTGTGGCTAGGTATCGCAAGGTGACTAGCAATCTAGAATAAATTTTATTTGCAATTATTGCAATCT
The DNA here is from genome assembly GCA_963170755.1 of Amphimallon solstitiale. Taxonomy (NCBI): domain Eukaryota; kingdom Metazoa; phylum Arthropoda; class Insecta; order Coleoptera; family Scarabaeidae; genus Amphimallon; species Amphimallon solstitiale. The sequence goes on from OY720678.1 coordinate 27,984,423, forward strand.
AAAAGTGTTACCCAAATACCTGGTCCTTGCTGATATACATTCCCTAAAACATGTGTCTTTTCGTTCTATAAAAGGCGTAACTCTTGACAATAAATCTTCAAAAGTGTTTACAGACATCCTGGTAAAATTTTTAAAACTTTTAGGGTCTTCCACTGCTATTTCATTAAAAACTAGATTTGCCATTCCTCGGCCACAATCTCTTCTACATAGCCATTGTCTTGTCCAGGTTGTTCGTCGTTTTCTTATTATTCCTGCCCTCTTATCCCTATTATTACTAAACTTCTTCTTTCGCAATAATAATAGTAATAACAAAGTAGTGCACGTTATTTGTAATACAGTGTTACGATCCATTTGCACTGATGAAGTAAACGGTAACAATAATCACAGTAAAAATGTAACGATGTATAAGTAAGGTTATGTTGTTTCACTTGTCATTTACAAAACTCTTAACATTCTCCTAGCCAAACTCTTGTAGATGTAAACGGCTGAACACAAATCTTTTGAAAGTCATGTGACTTAACAAATCTCATATGATTTGTCTTTAGGAACACATATATGAGAAAACATATAATGTAAACCCAACTTTATTTTAGTCGCGTATGCGAATAGCTGATTTATATTAGTTATTACTCCATCATAAGCGTATAGCATTGAAATAAGTATTTACCATTTTGTATTCTGCTTTTTAGGCAGTTTTTTTTAGCTATTTTGTACATTATTATATCTATAATGTAAACTGGCTAAGTGAATTGCCTTGCCTTATTCCTGTGCGTAATTGTACTTACTTCTTCAATAAATACATCTGATATTTATCTTAGCTTTATTAATCTCCGGTTTGCTTCATATTCTCGCATTATTGTGATCATATCCGCAAAATTCTAGGAATTTATTGGAATATATGGATCATTATTCGGTACTTTTTTGCTAATATGTTGCTTTTGAAGAGAGTTATCATTTTGTGTGTGTATGTTTTCCTCTTCTTCTTCCTCAATCGACATTTGTTCGTTCTCTCTGTTTTCTTTATATAAGTTTTTGAAATATATTTCCCACAATTCCGCAATTTCATTAGCCTGTGTGATATGCTTGTCTTCTAAATTACTTGTTTTCAAGAATAATATTTTTTGTCTTCCCTCTTGATTGGCTTCTCTGACAACTTATCTATTGTTTAATTTATACATTATAAATAAACATTACTGTTACTAAGATCGGGAGTCCCTCTTGGCGCTGAAGTTTTTATATCTGTATGTTCTAAGTAGTAGTAGTAGTTTGTCTTCTACACAATCGTGAAGTAGGTACATTATTATGAAATTTCCGTGTTAAGGGGATATTAAAGCGGTCCAGAAAGCAAGATATCGAATTTATCAGTTTTTTTTTACTATTGTTCAAGATAGAAATGTGAAATTTTCTGTACAACTCCAATATAGATATGAGTACACGGAAAGGTTGTCAGATTATGTAATTTTTTGTCACAACCACCTATTTTTTTTATTCCAAATTAGAGTAAAATGTACGTGTGTTTCTCCGTCAAAATCTGAAAGAATTAAATGAAATTGATCAAAACGGATGTAATTCCCGTGTAGACCAATGTTTTCTTGTGAGATATAGCTTTTTGAATTGCGGAAAAAAGTTTAATTTGAGTAATTAAATTAAGAAATTCCGGAATACTGCGATACTGAATTATTTGTATTTTAGCAGCGCCTTCAGCTGCTACGGATATGCACCCAACTTCTTGGCCCCGCCTAATAGGACTGTCCGAACTTTTTGCGGTTGTCTGGAGTATTTTATTTCACTTTTTCTCACTCCAATTTTACGCATTCATATTATTACCAGTTTCGAAGCTATATGATTTTATCATGCAAGTATACATAGGTATACGAAAAAATTTTTTCGTATATGGATAAATGTATGAATGCATTGTATTGTATATGATTTTAATGACAATACAGAAGTAGGTATAGATACAATTTATTTTTATTTTGGTGATTGACTTATTGCGATTTTGGTTAGTTCTTTAATTTGTATGCAGAAATAGCGTTGCAGTAGCATTGGAACATGTTGCTGCATGTATTATGCTTGTATTGCCTATTTAGCATCCGCTATAGTAAATTAATGAACTTAGAAAATTTTTTGAATTTTCTTTATAATTTCGTGGCGCGTAAAAGGACTCAATTAAATTGACTTTTGGTGATTGACTTATTGCGATTTTGTTTAGTTCTCTAGTTTGCATGCAGAAATAGCGTTGCAGTTGCATTGGAACATGTTGCTGCCTATTATATTTTTCGCATCTGTTAAAATAATTTATGGACTTTGAAAATTTTTTAAAATTTTTAAAATATTTGTTTCAGTTGTGTAATAGACATTTTATATATGTGATTTAATGATAAAATAATTGTCATATACATATATTTATTTTCAATGTGTGATATCGCCTGGCTTTTCTACGAACTGGATATTTATGCCGCAGAAATTTCCCAGTTGACAATATTAGTGCCTGATGAATGAAGCTCCGCATCAGTATTCCTCTTTTTTTTAATTTGGGGCGCGTATTCCAAATTTTGTATTTAGTAGTATAATCTCCCTCTTGAGAAATGATTAGATTTTAAGCAAAATGGCAGACCGGAAGTAGTAGTTTACTTCAGTGAAAAAATCTAATTTTGCCAGTATTTCGTCAACTACTAAGTTTAAACAAATTTATAAAGAATTCATATGTACTTAAAATTAAAATTGAGAATAATTTTATTTAAAGTTTTTCGAAATTCCTACCGGAAGTAGGTCTTTTACTCTTATCGAAAATCAGTCATGCTTTTTAGACAAGTACGTGACGAGTATAAAAGTATTTAAAACATAATTTTCAATATCTTTTGTATAAAAAAAATTTCGAAATTCAGACCGGAAGTACCACTTTTACCCTTATCGAATAGCGATTTTTTGCAAATATGTCGTAAGTTATGCATTCTATATGTATTTATCAAGAATACAAAAGTATTTATAATTGGATTTGCAATATTTTTTGTATATATGAAATTTCAAAATTCGGACCGGAAGTCGCACTTTTATTCTTAGCGAGTAGCACTTTTTTGATAATATCTTGCAAAGTATGCATTCTATCGAGATTTATTAAGAGAATAGAAGTACTTAGAATAGGATTGTGAATAATTTTTGTATAAAAAATTCTTAAAATCCTATAATTTGAAACGCTCATACGTATAAGAAAGTCGTGTGGTGGCCACACCTGTTTTTCATTAAAATTTGGGAAATCATTTATAAATTCTTTTTCACAAGATAACATAGTAAGGGCATTTAATCTGTCTTCTTTCATTGTATTTCTCAGGAAAGTTTTTATTCTCTTCAGTCGTGAAAACTGGCGTTCCGCTTCAGACGTTGTCATTGGGATTGTAATGACAATTTTTAAAAGCTTAACAACTTCATTAAAGGTGTCGCTTAATCCATCCAGCAGAAGGCCTAGCAGACCTACAGCACTGACTTCTATATTTTGCCTAAATTCTTCTCTAGAATATTGAACACTTAATTCAGTTCGTAGTCTGCTTGCATTGAGACATGGATAAAATTTTACTGCTTCTTTAAGGCAATCTTCCGGAAATTTTTTTTGAAAAGAGGAGAACTGTTTAAAAGAAATTAAGTTTGCTAATATTAAGTGCCTTGTATACCGAAATCTAGTTTTTATTTCAAGCAAAATAATATCGCACACTTCAATATTCTCCCTCCGTCTTTGGCTACCATCAGTTACTCTTCGTCGCGTTGATGGTCGAGGAGTCAGTTCTGAGTCATTTTGTTTAACCAACTGATTATCTGTGTCATCGATTTCGGTTCGAATTTTTCCAATAGCGCGTTCAAAATTATCTAAATTATTCTTGATTTTTAATGCATCTGTATTGACATTTTGTAATTGATTAAACAATATGTCCACATGTGGCATAATTTTATGAAAGGAAGTTAACCAATAGATAAAATTTTCCTCCTCTAAAATTCGCAAATTGGCACAAGCTTGATGAATGGTAGTTTGTAAACTAGCTTCTCCCTCGATTTGTTCTAGAGCTCGGTGCTCATATATTGTATTCACTGTCCTAGAATTGAAGTTCCATCTTATTTTTGAAGAACGAGGTAAGCTTTTTCTCTGAAGGAATTCTTCCAATCTTGCATCTCGTTGTGGTGAAGTGGAGAAAAAAAGTACATAATCCCGTCAGATTGGCAAAAAAATCTGCATTTACTACTGCTCGATGTAGCATGTGACATAATAAGATTTGTCTGATGTGCGTAACAATGTACAAAATTGGCCCTTGGATACTGGTCTTGGACATGTCTTTGCACGCCGTTAATAGCACCACTCATGACTGCTGCCCCATCATAGCTCTGTGCAATCAGTTTTTCTGGGTCATCAACAAGCAAACTAATTTCGTTAAGGATGGAAGCAGATAAAGAATTAGCATCATGTCCACTAGGCAGAAGAAATTTCCAAAATCTTTCGACCGGTCTCGCGTTCACAATATATCTTAAAACAACCACCAACTGAAACTGATTGGACACATCTGTGGTTTCATCAGCTATCACAGATGTGAAGTCGGTTGCTTTAATTTCACTGGAAACTTGTCCATGATACACGTTCAACATTGCATCAAGCAGCTCATTCTGTATCGTTTTTTTCAGGATTTCATAATTCTCGGGCAGTTCAGCAGAAAGAAGAGCCGCGACAAGGCCCGTAATCTTTGTCTGCGGGTGCCTTAGCTTTCAACTTCTTGCGATATTTTTCAGGGAATAAGGTCTTTGGGGATTTATGGTAGAGGTGTTGCTTTTCTCTTCTGCGCATTAATTTTTTGGTAAATTGTCCAGGGCTTTTCTGCGATATTGCCTTATATATTATGCCAGGATAATTATGTGATCCTGCTGAAAAACTCACACTTGCTGCTTCGCATCGAGTTTGGTATAAACCTCTGCTGGATAAATTCAATCTTTTCCCATTCACAAATTTTGCGACAACTGAATTGTAGCACTCTGCAGCATTATTATCCATGTTTAGGAGAAGACTATCAGCATTATGCACTAAGCGGTACAACAGAATTTCGACATCTTGCAAAAGACCACTTTTCGTCATTTCATTCACCCACTTGCGTTCATCCTTACCTACATAATATATATATTAAATGATACACTATGAAAAATCCACTTCCAGAATACTTACCTTGAAAAAAATATTGTTTACAATTCGAATGCTCTCCAAATATATGTTTGGATGAATTGAGAATATCAGAACGCAGTTTCCTCACTTTTTGCTCATGTGAAATATCTTCTTTAATCCAGTGTTTAACAGCACATTGCCTCAGCTAATTTTCTTGTTACGCTGCTATCCCCGTCTCCTATAAGATATTTATATTTCAGCCCGTGCATTTCAATGCTGCTTTTGAAACCCTCTACAATTATTTGTGCTTCCATTGCATGTTTGCACCAATTTTTGAAACAGGTATGAGGTTTGACATCTTCTGGTTTTTTTTTTCTGCACGGGAACACATACAACAATATTTGTTCTTGATACCAAGATATAATATTTTTTTGGATTTTTGCCCAATAATAACTCCCTAAAAATGAAATATTATGTTCTCAATGTCTTCATGGAAATACATGTCAAACAAAATTGAGGAAAGTACTAACAACACCTGATGACGCACTGTAATTCGTCCGATATGAACGCTTACACCAGGCTCCATCTGCTATTACAGCGATATGTGTAATGCCGTCTTGATCCACGTCTCCTACTTCCTTTGCGAGTTGAGCCTCTTCCTTTCCTGCTGCCTCCATTAAATCAAATGCACTTCCACTAATGAGAGGAGAAATTTCATCCTGAGTTGCAGCAAACTTTGGAAAACTCATACAAGGAATGTTACAAAATGCAAGAATTTTCTCCAGCTGCGAAAAACCACCTCCTGAGGATATCATTCCCAAGACTGCTGCTTTGTTTATATCAAGCGAATTTTTTGATGCACTATCTGTGCTTACGGATGATGTTTCCTTGCACATTGCACATTGTAAATAAAAAATACTATTGAGACCAAGTTTCTTTTCATTTATTATTTTCAAATTCTCAGTATTGCAGGAAAACAATGGATTATGTTTGAACTCCACAATTGATTTAAAGAATTGTTCAACATCAATTATTCTTCTACCAGAAACAGAGTATTCAGAATGTGCACTCTCTTTTATTATTTCAATTCTAAAATAAACTCAAAACGCAATTAATTTATAACGAACAGCTCTGTATGTGCTTATGTTTACAGGATGTTTCCAAAGACAAGCCTAAGAGCTTTTGTTTACATGAAAGACCCCCTTTAATTTTTGACAAGGAATCACCCTCTAAAAACTTTCCAAACTTATTTGGAAACATCCTGTATATAACTTGCTTTATAATACAAATAATAATTTAAATAGTTGCTGGAACTGCCTACTTTGAAATATTTTCATTTGATAAGTCAACTTCAGGTTCACGTTCAATCGCATGTAATACATCCATGTAATCTTTATCAACATCCTCATGACTAACCGAACTTGAAAGAAAAAAAAATAAATATAATATAAATGATTGAGAAAGGTATTGAATTTACGTTTGGCAAACTTGAACGGTTGATGATGGATCACTCTCATTGCTCTTATAGAGTCTTTTTAACACTTGCCTGCTTCTATTTTTCCGCTTTGAGGATAATCTTGGATATTTCTTTAAGTTTCTGTTGCCTCTTGCCATTGTGAATACCTTTACATCACACTCTACTTCGGCACTCAACACCAAAAAGTGTCAAAAAATTAATTCTCCAAATAATAAGAACAGCGAACAGCCCTAACTAGTATTTACTGTATGTGCGAAAAGCCAGCAAGGATCGCGATATAACTATACTTATCACGAAAAGAAAAACTTTTATTGAGTTGATTGCGTAATTGTGGAAAGTGTCTCGTTCACATATGCACATACAAATATTTTATTGCAGCAAAAAAAAATTGTCAGTTTCATATACATTCTTCGTACATTTCGTAGAGATGTCTTTGAATACATTTATTGCACTTGTTTGAATGGAATACTTTAATTTTTGTTTATATATAGTATTTGCCAAATATTTGCTTTTCTAAAAGAAATAACTATAGCCAAATAACCTTCCTTCATGCAAAAAACGCTAAAATCAAATAAACTGAGGAAAAATACAAATCTGCTTGTAGGAACAGAGTCTTTTTTGCTAGTATAATCGACCATCGTATTTGTCACGATATTCTGCTGCCGTTGATTTGAATAGTTTAGTTGTTTCTCTGTATTCGGGTGACGGAAAACAACACATTCATTTCAAATATGTGAGAATGAGATGGCTTGCATTTGGCTCCTCCTACGGGCCAACACCTCCAAAAGCAATTATAGTGAATTCCCAAATACAAATCGACTTTAATATCCCCTTAAGGTGACTTAACCTATTCAGTGTTACTAATTACTAATCACCTTAAAATTATATAAAAGGTTTCTTATTTTTACTTAACCAATGGCATGCCTGTTTTATAAAATAATCATTATAAATATTGTAACGAAACAAACTCCACAAAAAAAAGAAAAATAAACATCGGCGCGACGACGATATAAAAACGTACTTGTAAAGAAGCAATAAATCATCTATATACATACGTACTGCGTAAGCGACAGACAGTCTGCATTTTCTTCTAGAGCTTATCCAGAGTTCGCTCGCACCTTTCTAGACCTTTTGTCTTTGCTGATATAAAGCCGCCGGTGCCCGGGATAAGGAATTCATTCATTGAATAGTTTTCGTACGGTTAAATAAACATAAATACAGTGAGCGGTGCAGTTTTTATTACAGTGCAATAAATACATAAATATTACAGATATAAATAGTAGTAATAGAAATAAATACATGTGTTAATTTAAATTGTAGTAGTTTTAGATACATTTATTTTACATTTTTATATTGTGATTAGTTTCAAGTGTATAAATATACAGACAGTTTTAAAACATTTGCACGAGTTGTTTATTGCGATCCCGAAAACGCAACAATATGAAGTTTACAGTGCACAGCGGTACCTCTTCCAGGAAAATATTCAAATGCTGTACTATAATTAGAATATACAGTGACAACTGATAATATTAAAAATGATTTGAATATAATATAATTGTGAATCTAATCGGATATCAGTATATACGAAGATTGCATAACTACAATTTTATTTAAAATTTATCACACTACCCGCAAAGTGAAACTTTTCTACATTTGTTATATAAAATATGCGAACGTATGTACACACATACATACATTCCATGTATAATATGCGTCATCGTATGTAAGTAAGACTTCTAGGTTTTGTTTTATGGTGCAAAATTTCTTTTTCGCCAGAAACCATACAAGTTAAAAAGGAAAGCCGATTATACCCTGACCTGGTATGCATTATGGATTAAATTGAACGTTATGAAGTTGCGGTAATGATTAAAACGCATTTTTATATCATAACAGAAATAAATATTTATATTACAATTAGAAATCAAACTTAATTAGTTTCAGGAGTCACTCATAATTAATCTATTTAAACCATATTATTTATGTCCATTTAATAGTAGTAATTTTATGTGATCAAATAAATTACACTCAGTAAACAGCAGGTTAAAAGATTAATAAATATAAAATAGAACTAAGTATTATAACAAATTACATTTAATATACAGGATGCACCACTTAAAACTCCCAGGTCAAATATCCCGGAAACGGATAAAGATATCTGAATTTTGTAAAAAGTAGATACTAAAGAATGTGATTGACTCTAGTTTGCTCTCACAATTGTGTCTTATTATGGGAAGATATAGATGAGGCTGCGATGAAAAGAATTTTTTTGATCGCCACAATCTTCATTTGTTTTTTATTTGAAAGAGTATTAAAATTAATGTTAATTTTATTATTTGTTTTAGTTTCCAAAATTTTACTTAAAAGGATCAAATATAACTAACAAAGATGTTCAAAATTGTTGCCTTCTTGATTGCTACATAACGTATATCGCCTTATTAGTTCTCTTCCGCAAAGATTTAACAATGTATTCTACAACTTTTTTGAACACTTTACATTTAAACGGGGTTAGATCCAGCGAACGAGCCGGCCACCTAAGGAGGCCATTAGTACCAATCCAACAACGTGGGAACGTTTGATTAAAATAGTCAGTAACTATGTTGGCATTAAGAGCAGGTCTTCATGTAACCACATATTATTTCGCAACTCTATAGGTACATCTTCCAAAAGTAGTGGTAACTCATGTTGCAGGAAATGTAAGTAGGGCACACCAGTTAATGTTTCATGATAAAAGTGGGGGCCTAAGATATATCCGTTTAAAATTCCACACCAAACGTTAACGCCAAAAACTGTTTGATATCTTGTTTGCCTTATCCACCTAGGATTATCTTCTGACCAATATCGAGCATTATGCTTAATTAAACTACAATTGTTGTGAAAACGACATTCGTCACTCCACATGATCTGATTCATAAAGTTGTTGTTTTCCGCTGATATTACAGAAATTTCTGCCAGAAAATCGAGTTAGCGTTGATTATATCCTATTCTTAAATGGTGCACTAAAAGAACTTTATACGGAAAGTATTTATTTTCTTTTAGAATCCTACGGCAAGAGGTTACAGATAGATCATGCTGTTTTTTAATTGCCGTAATGATGTATGTGGATTATTATGAACTATTTGTAGTATCACTGCCGTAATTGCGAGATATTCACAAAAAACTGATTTTCGATAAGAGTAAAAGACCTACCCTATCAGGGGTCATCTGCAAAAATCTCGAGGTCGAAAATTTTCATCACAATACTTCCTTATACTACGTATAAGAAAGTAAAAAGGAACTAACTATAAAATTTAAATTGTGAAGTAACTATAATAGCAAGAATTGTAAATATGTTTACTGCTATTTTTCCCTGCAAATTAAATATTTAAACAAAATAAAGACAAAACTTTAAAATTACTCTTACTTTCTTTAAACACGAATATCTATGAAACCGTTAAATTTTGGAAACTAACATAAATAATAAAATTTACATTAATTTTAATACTCTTTCAAATAAAAAACAAATGAGGATTGTGGCTATGAAAAAAATTCTTGTCATCGCAGCGCCATCTATATCGTCACATAATAAAACACAATTGTGAGAGCAAACTAGAGTCCATCACATTCTTTAGTAACTACTTTTTACAAAATTCATATATCTTTATCCATTTCCGAGATATTTGACCTGGGAGTTTTAAGTGGCACACCCTGTATATATTTTTTTTGATAGTACAAAAGTATTTAGAGCTTGATTTTAAATGATTTTTGTGTAAAAGAAATTTCAAAAATTCGGACTGAACGTAACACGTTTACTCTTATTGAGTGTTACTTTTTACAAATATCTGGCAAAATATGCCTTCGATAGAGATTTATAAAGAAAATATAAGTACATACATTAGGATTTTGAATAAAAGAATTTAAAATTCGGACCTAAATACATTTACTCACAGGTTTATCTTTTTAAGACGATAAAAATATTTAAAACTAAATTTAGAACAAATTTTGTATATTTGTAAGGCAGATACGTATAAGTAAGTTGTGTGGAGGCCGCACTTCATATTACTTTATGTTCAATAACATAGGTATAATGTGTCCTTCAAAAAGTGGTAAAAACTTTTGATACAGCCTAATAATCTCTAAAAGTGAACGCCAAAAGTTTACGGCACTGAGGCAATATGTTTTAGATAACGCATTACCTTTAAGTAGTCAAACATAAAATTAATGGAGTAAAAAGCGATGTTATTAGTCCTACTACAGACTCGAGTACTTTTATGAATAGAATAAACTATCAAAATTTATTCATACACACGATACGTGCACTAGTACCATCTAAATCTAGTTTAAAGGTGATTTGTATCTATTGTTTATTTACTTTATCCAGTAAGGTTTCAGAAATTGAGTGACAATATTGTCGAAAATTAATTAGTTGCAATAAGTTTTTAAAATGAGTGCTCTCTCCCATTAGTTGTATTTATTGTTTATTTAATTTGTGTGCAACTGGGTTTTATTTATTTAAGCATAACTGAGATAACCAAACTAAGATAACCATCATATTACTCATCGAGTAGATGTTTGTAAAAGGGCACCATTTTGAATATTTATTATAAATACTAAATAAATTAAAACTGAAACTGAAATCATTTATTTAAATAATAATAAATATAATGAAGGAATTTGTGTGTACTCTTATTATACACTTGAAGTTTTGTCCGACGTGCATTATCTTATTCAAATACATATATCGTTGTTTTGATATGAATAGAGATGCCGTGCTTTGAGTCAGAAAGAAAACAGACTTGAGTTTCAAACTAAAAATGAGGTGTGGCCACCACACGACTTTCTTATACGAATGAGCGTTTCAAACTATACAATTTTAAGAATTTTTTTCACAAAAATTATTCAAAATTCTATTCTAAGTACTTCTATTCACTTGATAAATCGTTATAGAATGCATACTTTGCAAGATATTCGAAAAAAAGTGCTACTCCCTAAGAGTAAAAGTGTTACTTCCAGTCCGAATTTTGAAATTTCATTTATACAAAAAATATTGCAAATCTAGCAATAAATACTTTTGTACTCTTGATAAATACATATAGAATGCATAAATTGCGACATATTTGCAAAAAGTCGCTATTCGATAAGAGTAAAAGTGGTACTTCCGGTCTGAATTTTGAATTTTTTTTTATACAAAAGATATTGAAAATTATTTTTAAATACTTTTATATTCGTAACATACCTGTCTAAAAAACATGACTTGCGAAATATTCGCAGATCTACTTCCGGTAGGAATTTCCAAAAACTTTTTAAATAAAATTGTTCTCAATTTTAATTTTAAGTACAAATTTATAAATTTGTTTAAACTTAGTAGTTGACGAAATATTGGCAAAATTCGATTTTTTGACTGAAGTAAACTGCTACTTCCGGTCTACCGATTTTACTGAAAAACTAATCAGATCTCAAGAGGGAGATTATATTCGTAAATACAAAATTTAGAATTGATATCTATAGCGGTTTGACCGCTATCGTGGTCACACACACACACACACACTGACATACACAGAGAGAGAGAGAGACTTTTTTAAAACCACTTTTTCGGAATCAGGGGACTTCAAAACGTGGACATCTGCAAAAATCTCGATATCGAACATTTTCTTCATCACAATACTTCCTTATACTACGTATAAGAAAGTAAAAATATACTTTGGATATAGCTTACATTTTATTATTATGTCATATATTATCATCCATAATATATTTAACTGTTGTCATATTAATGCTTTATACTATAGCACATGCTTTTTCACACCTATAGCTTACTTTACGTTTCTCATTATTAAATGGATTTTGTTAGTTTAATGTTGTAACGTTTACTTAATATTTTTGCTCAATATTTGTAAATATATTGTTACAGACACTGACACTGTGTACATTTTGTTCATTATTTGTATATATCGAATCAAATGAAACGAATAGTTTATCATAACTCCATTTTGTATATATTATTAGTACATATAGTTTAACATTAAATTTTACACGCGCACATCTGGTATGTATTTGCTTTTCACATTAGCATGTTTCAAAACAATGAAGAAAAATGTAGAAAGCGAACATACTGATCGCATTGAGATATTGCCATGACGTGCACTCGCATATCCTCCAACGATTAGAACGATTCAAGTTAAAAAAATAAAATGACGTGGCTAGATTACACAGGATGTAATCTATTTAAGCGTTTAATAGAAGATAAATGATAGTACTTAAATGGAAATACTTTTGTACAACATATGCGCATAACACGAGGAAGATATAATCAAGTTTTTGTTCATAGTTCTAGCACATAAATATATGGATGCCATCGCAGAGATTTAATGAATAGCGACACTCACAATAAACAGGTAATATAAACTATAACCTTGGAATGTGCCCTTATGTAAGTAGTGGGTAAATAAGATTACTTCCGAACTCATTATTTGAAATAAGAAACAAAGACGTACCTGTCAACATATCTTTTGATAGCAATTATAAAATTATATTGATTGCAGGGAATACATTTCCGTTTATTCATACTTATATTAACCACTAATCGCATAGCCTGAGTTAGCCCAGATATTAGACGGTCTAGTTAATCGTAACTTTAAATGTACAAAAGATTTACCCTCCATTCAAAGAAATCTGTTCACATGCAAAGCAACATCAGAGATCTTCAGTCAGACAAGCTAGATATTACTTTTGCAGTAATAACATCACGAATTCCGAGTGTAAAGCAACCGCTGTATGAAATACCATTAAAGTGATTCAATGACAAAACTATACGACTTCCCGGAATATAGCATTTGACCTCAATGGTGATGTGCTCGGCTATCCCACTATCGTAGCTTGAAACTTCGAAAATTATTATCAGAAGTGTCTCTGAAAATACCCGCACAATTTCTGAAAGTTAGTTTGACCAACAAAATAGCTGAAAACCAAAATTCGTTTTCTCTATCTCCGGGCATTGTGTTCAGTAATGGTACAAACAATTAGTAGACTTTAAATATTTTGTGGTGCCGACTGGATTGGCAAATTACGTTATTAGGCAATTTAACAGATGTTTTAGTATACCTAGGTACTCAATTTATATTTCTCTAATGGCGCATTTCCTACAGTCTTACCGGCTATTGTCCCAATTTTCAAGAGAAGTGACTCAGAATGTATATTAAACTACACATCGAGTGCCTTAGGTTCTACTATTTACAGGATTTTAGAACATTGCATGCTGCATGGATTAATATTAATAATATTATAGTTAAGATACGAAATTTATATAATTACGAATTACAAACATTTCTGAAACTTTGAAATCCTACATCTTCGTTATATCAGTAGGTCGGTCAACTGGTTCTGGGTTAGTAAGAAATACTGGATCCAACATATGCATAGCACACAAGAACAAGAAGTGTAAGTGATAGGCTTTTATGGTTGTCGTTGATATCATCTTGATTTTTGGGTTCAAACCCCGTCGTCTTCAGTGCTTCTATCGCGACGATTCATCCACATCTTCAGGGCTTCTATACTGCAGTAACCTCAAACAGACGGAATAAGAAGCAGTAACCGCTTGAGAAGAGTGAAAGTGAATGAACAATTGCAAATAATAAAGAGGGAATACGTAGTCTGAAAAAATCATTTCAGTAACATGAAAGTACTACACATAATAAATAATGGCAAAATTTATACATACGTACGAGATAGGCGCCATAAATTCTGGGCCTGACAGGCTTATACAGGTTCAAACCAGGGCCGCCGTCAGGACAGCCAGGGCCCGGGGCAAAATAATACAGCGGGCCCACTCCCACTCAATATTTGATGTTTTATTTTTGTCAATAGTATTAATATATGGTTTAAGGTTTTATGAAAACAAAACTAACTACTGCATTATAATAACAAGAGTTTATTATTTTCCATGAAATAAAACAAACTTGCTTATAAACTTGTTTAATAATAATTACTTAAGACTTAAGTAATGTTCATAATAACACTAATAGATTTTGAACTATTTTTTATTTACAACAACACTCTTCTTGCCTTCCTTTCTGTGAAAGTTTGAATAATTGAGTCAAAATTCAATGTTCTTGGTAACCTAGACTCAATAGACAACACTCCCAAATTTGACAATCTTTGCTGTCCCATAGTCGATCTCAAACAATTTTTGACTCTACTAAGCACACTAAACGAGCGCTCTGCCTGTGCTACCGAAACGGGAAGAGTGCAAAATATACGGAGTGCTATACACAAATTAGGAAATAAACTACCTAGTAATTTTTAGCGCTGATAATTTGTTCAGCAACTTCAGAGGTGGCAGTAGAGTGTCCGAGATGTTGCTCTTTGCAATTGATTTTAAATATTTAACTTCTCCTTTAAATCGGGGCCAACATCCACTTCGTATTCATTTGAGAATCCACCACATACTTCTTCAATTTCTTCGTCATTCATTTCTTGATATTTCCACAAAAAGGAGAATTTTTTCTGTATTTCTTTTAGTGCTGTGAATCTGGATGTCAAATTGGCCACAAGTATCGATTCTAAATCGTTCTTCGGGGTCCAACCTGGATTGGTTAAATTCCGTGTAAGCACTGTCTTTTCTCTTTAAACTCATAACAACATTCATACTTATAAATTTCTCTACACTGTCAGAGTATGATAAAAGTACGTGATATTATTTATTATAGATTGAAATGATTTTTAATTTGCATGTATTTGTTCAACAAACTTTTTTACGGTATACATTTTTTGATCAACGCTTATTTTAATCGCCGCCCCCCCCCCCCCCGGAAGCCCGGGCCCCGGGGATTTTGCCCCCCCCCCTGACTGCGCGCCTGGTTCAAACGTGTTCAAACTCCGCAACGTAATGCACATACGCGAGGTGTACACTAGTGATGGGAGAACTCGAGTGAAAAATAACCGGGTACCCGATTATTCAAATAACCGGTGTAATTCGGTTTTTGAATCCGAGTGACGGGCGATCGGAGAACCGACACAATAACCGAGTTGCTCGAAATCGGAAATGCGAACTGGCTAATAAATAAGTCGTACTTCATCACCCGTCACCTGGTAGTCGTCGCCTGCTTTGAAAAATCGCCTACCGGGTAATTTTTCACCTGATAAGTAGTCGTCGCCTGATTGCAATATCGCCCACGGAGTACCGGGTTGTTATCTTTCGCTCGCGTTGTCGCACTACTACTTGGACACTGATTATATATTTACTGAGAATTGGAGTAGTATATGATGAGAGTATTAGCAAGTATTAAGTTGATTTGTTAAATAGAGAGCTCCAGGAAGATGTGCATCTTTAATTTAAAAATATATAGGGGAGCGTGGTATATATTGGGACAATTTTTTTCTTTGGGCCATATTTTAATTAATTTTAATTTAAAAAAAAATCCGTCGGAATATGTCATACTTGTTGGTAGTGCTTATCTAAGAAATTGGTTTTTACTATCAAAATATTTAAGGTGTAAAGAAAAAGTCAGGTGTCCCAGTATACACCCTCTGTCCCAGTAAGAACCACCAGGTGGTACATACCGGGACAAGGTGTGGTACACTATGGGACAGCAATTTAATTCATGTTAAAATGTACTTTCTTTTATTCTAAACGGCAAATATTTTTTAAAGTATGGATTACAAACAAAATATGAAACAATTTTACAGAAAATAATAGAAAAATTCTCAGTAATATTAATTTAATTCAAAACTCTTTCAAAAATACTTCAAAATACCTAAATATTATATTTGCTAAAATCAAAATCAAAAAATATTTTTTTTATAACCCTTTCGGTTCCACCATGGTAGTTTGGTTTTGGTAGCTTACAAACTACGTCTTCTCTTCCTAATATATCTTCATCTTTTGTTTCCGGGAAGAAAAACTTTGTATTCTCAAACTTTAAAAAATTAACATGAATCCTGTCATTTTCTATTTTTTCTATCTCTCCAACATAATGTTTAATACTTTTCTTAAGGACATATTTTATTATGACAAAATCTGTTACTTGCAGCTGACTTTCTTCCATCATTTCTTCTTTATCGCAAAAACTAGCATCACTAGAATCATCGTAGGGCACCTCCTCATCAGCATCACTATCACTAGAAGAATCAAACACTTTCCTTTTAATAGTCTGAACATTTTTATTGTTTCTGCTGCGAGTTTTCGTAATTTCTTTCTTCATTTCCTCCTTTTTTCTTTCCTCGAGATTAGGTGTATCAGTCAGCACCGTTGATACTTTCTTTTTCCTTCCTTTTCTAGTTTCCTTTCTTTCCTTAGCTTTCAAATGAGGTCTTACTAACTCTGGAGAAACAAATGAAACTGACCCAGACGGCTGATTTTTAGAATTTTGCTGTTCACTCCAGAAATCGTTACAAGTTCCGCTGGTGGTAGGTTGTATTTCTTCAGTCGATTTGTCTTTTTGGCAGCTAGGCTCCTGTTCATTATTAGGTAGCGTTTCTGTAGCAGCCTTATCCGTCATAGGCCTGTCGGAGACATACGAACATAGAAACTCAGAGTCGTCAAAAACATCTCTATTAAATGGAGCTATTCCTGTTCTTTCAAATCCCTTAATGATGTTTGACGGAGTAAAGGCAGAAGGGAACGACATTCCAACAATTTCGGCAATATTATACATGTTGAGTGGTACACCAGGGTTATTCATCATCCAGTGATCAACAGATTTATTGTAGTATGTTTTGAATGGACCATAGCAGCTCACGTCCAATGGTTGAAGTTTATGGCTACAGTGGGGAGGTAATGTCAAAAGCACTATGCCATTGTCTTTAGCGAATATCAATACCCGATAATCCAAATGGCTTTCATGATTGTCCAGCAGTAAAAGAATTTTGTTTTCTTGACTGCACCTAAGGACATTAACTAGGTGTTCTAAATATATCTTGAAATTCTCGGCTGTCATCCATCCACTTTTGTGAGCAGCTCCTTTAGACCCTGGTGGTGCTGAGTTTAGCATATGCGCCTTAAAATGTTTGCGTGGAAAAATGAAAAATGGAGGAATATATGTTCCATTTGCACAAATTGTTGCACACATTGTGACAAGAAGGCCCCTTTCAGCACTAGTAATTTTCCCAACTTGTTTTTGGCCACTAGGTGCAATTACCTTTGCTGGCTTGTGTACTGTGGTCACCCCAGTTTCATCACAGTTATAAATTTGATTGATTGTGAAATTATTTTTTGAAATCACATATTGCAGCTGGTCAAAGAACTTAGAAACATTATGTTTATTAAAACTGGTGGCGCGATTAAGACTGGTTGCCTCAGGCAACCTCAAACTTAATTTTTTTTGTCTTTTTCGAAATAATCTTATCCACTCTATACCAGCTGTTTTATTTCTGTGCCAAGAATCCGGTACCGTTTTTTCGTTCGCAATAGCAAACTGATAGGCAAACTCACAAGTGTCTTTAACAGTTAGACCATAACACATTTGCGCGGCTTTAATGAGATAATCACCAAGAGTATTCTCTTCTTCCGAATTAAATATCTGCCGAAATCCATGTTGTTTCTCAAAACTGCAGTTCGTTTTTTCGTCATCATTCATGTCTTTATATTTGGACCACATTCTGTGCAGGGCGGACTTTGTTAAAGAATACTGATTAGCTGCAGCTCTTATCGAAAGTTCACCTGTAGCAATTTTTTCAATGGCCATTTTCATTTTCTGCTTATATTCGTCATGATGACGTTTACTTTCTTCCAACTTCTTTCCTTGCTCTTTCCTACTTTGCTTTGGCATCTAAAACAATATATATTCTGTGCTTAAATCTATTTATTTCTATTAAGTTAAAGAAGTTTCAATACATATCTTTGGGTGGTACAAAATGGGACACGTCCCATTATATACCACCACAGAATGTCCCGAAATATACCACTATGTTTCTTTTCATTCAACTTTTTTTTTGTCGAAAACCAGTTACAAGATACGTTTTTTACTAGGTACATACCTTGAAAACAGCTTAAACTCAATCACAGGTATTATTGTTAGTCTTGATTATTATTTTAAACACCTCTAGACAATTTTATAAAAGCACAGAAACAAAAACATCACACACTAAATAACCATGAGGAAGAAATTTCGCCATTTTGCTATGTCGATAAATGTGAAATCCGTTATTAGTACATTTGGTTGGCATAAAAGGTACATTGTAATAGATTAATAATTCATCCACTGTTCAATAGATGGCACTAAATGGCTCTGTCCCGCTATATACCATGTCCCACTATATACCACTCTCCCCTACAGTATTAATAGCACAAAAATAAATAAAAAGACAAAGAACGTAAAAATTATCAGTATGTTTAGGAAACAGTCAATTTCTTCTTAAGTTGGTTAATTGACCGGTGACAAAATATAAGTAATAAACGCAACTTAAATCTGCAATTTGTGTGTTTTTTGTGAATATCTGTTATTTATTGATATATACATATATTTTTTATGGATAATGAAGTAGAAATGCGACAACTTGAGTAAAGAAGAACCGGGTTGTCGGTGTTGGATATAAGGTGAGCGATAAATGAAATATGACTAATATATAAATATACGATTTACGGCAACCAGCTTATCGTGTTTTTAAAAACCTGATTACGAAATAAGCTTGAAAGTATTAGTGTTTTTTGTACAATTAAGACCTATATGAAAATGTATATTTATAATTTTGAAAGTACACTTTGCTTTTGTACGTCGTTTTTTAAATAAAAATTAGTACTTTTTTATGGAATACCAGAATATTATACAAGGAAAAGTCGTAGTACGTTCTGCGGGTTGTATTATTTGCATTGTATACATTATACATGTTGGCCAGTTTAATAAATATTATTATTATGGAATACAGGGCGAAGATGCGAGTGAAAACTACTCGAGTGATAATTCGATTATCAAGATCACTCGAGTAGTGAGTAACCGGTTATTGAAATAATTCGATTTTGCCCATCACTAGTGTACACTATAAATATGACGATTCGAAGCCTAGCAGTTTTTAGTAACCAGTCAACCAACGTGACTAGCGCACGAAAATGTCTGGAGTAAGGAAAATTGAGTACCGCGCGGTCATTAAATTTTTAACAAAAGAAGAGCATACACCTTATCACATTAAACAACGTTTAGACGGCGTTTACGGTGATTCATCTCCTTCGTATTCAACTGTAAAAAGTGGGCAAAATGTTTCCGTTTGGGAAAAGAATCTCTGGAAGATGCTGATCGGTCGGGTCGACCAATCGAAGTGATAACGCCTCAACAAATTTCAATTATTGGACATTTAGTGCTAGAAGATGGCCATTTGAAAGTGAAGGAATTAGCAGTGATAACAAACATTTCCGAAACAATTGTTCGCCGAATTCTCCATGACCATTTGGATGTGAATAAAATTAGTGCTAGATGGGTATCGCGACTTCTTTCTGCTCTTCAACGTGAACGTCGAGTCGAATGTGCGCAGTCGTTTTTAAACATGTGTGGAGACGACCCAAAACCGATTTTGGAGTCCGTTGTTACAGGAGATGAAACAATGGTTTTGTTTTACGATCCTCTATCGAAAAGGAAGTCCATGGAATGGCGGCGACCTGATGAATTTCGTCCCAGAAAGGCGAAAGTTGTTCAATCAACGAAAAAGGTGATGGCCACAATATTCTGGGATTGTGAGGGCATTTCGCTAATTGACTTTAAAGAGCGCAATACAAGTGTGAACGATACATATTATGCGTCTTTATTGCATAAATTAAGGGACAGTATTCGTGCAAAACGTCGTGGAAAATTGACAAAAGGTGTGCGATTATTGTACGTCAATGCTCCCGTCCATGCTGCCGCCACTTCACAAGCTGCCATGCGAATGCGGCTTTAATTGGAACATCCACCGTATAGTCTGGATATGGCTCCTTGTGATTTTTTGTTTTCTAATTTAAAAAAAGACCTTAGGGGACCTAGTTTTAAGAACGACAATGAGTTGCAAGCATCTGTTATAGAACATTTTGACGGAGAAACTTCAGATTATTTTCACAAGGGTATCGAATTATTAAATAATCTTTGTAATAAATGTATAGAAGTTAGGGGAGATAACATTGAAAAATAAAAGTTCTTATAAAGTTCCAAGTTTCTTTTTTGTATATCAGGCCGAGAGTTTATGGCGCTCACCTCGTACATGAACTACAGCTGCAGAGAAAGTAAATGTTTTCGTATCTTGCGTCTGAATTGGAATAAATGTACATGTTTAATAGGTTGAGGTAAATAGTTCATTGTTCTGCAAATGTTGAAGGCGATGGACCTTTTGTATAAAGCGGAACGGTACAGAGTAGGAGTAAGAGCAACTTTTCAGCGAATGGTGAACCTCCTTTCTATAAGTAATGGGTAAGTAAAAGGGCTTATGAAGCAATAACAACTTCCTGTACGAAGTAAATTCTTGAAGTATACAAGTTTTTTTTCATTATCAGGCAACCAGCGCATACGATATATGATAAAATTTAGATATTTAGATATCAATAGAACCTAGACAATTATTGTAGTGACGTATGGCAGAAGTTAAAGTTAGATAAAGTCATGCCAAGATTCCTACATTCAGCCCGCATTGGAAGAATGTGACCATTTATAAGGATTTAAAATACGGCAGATAATGTGAAACAGGCAACGCCCCACCGAATATAATAGCAGAATACTTTTTTGCACAAGAATAAAAATGATCTGATAAACATCTGTGTAGCTGTAATAGAACAGATTAACAACTCACAAACACCAATAGGTAGGTATCTTCTGCTACCTTCAGAAGGCTTTGGAATGCCTACTTCATGAAGAGCTTAATTAAACTAGGAAAGTACGAAATTAGAGTGTTTGCTGCTGATTAGTTCATATTTGAAACAGAATGCGATGTTTGAAGATATAGGTATACCGATAGTAACTTCAATTCAAAATTTGTACTCTCCCCACTACCTGTGTTGGATAGAGTATCACAGAGTTGTGTCTTTTGCCTCGTTTTACTGTTATTGATCTCAAGTTCTACAAACAATATTATGATAGGGTATAATTTGCTACAGATTTGTTGCGTGCTTTTGGCACTTCACAAGCAATAATTAATTTAATTTCAAAATAATAAATAATATCTATTTGCTTAAATTAACATTTAGTAGAGTACACGCGAATTTCAAATTAATCGTAATATTTTTCTTTTGGCTCACGCTGTATGCAGTTATTATTTCGGCTACAAAAAAATTATATTTTAATCTTAAAAATAAATGTATTGCAATGTCCACAGCCAAGCTTATTTTTCCTTTTTGAATAAATGGTTCTTTATAATGTATTTGCAACTACGTATTAAAAATTCTTCTAAAATCATTTTATCGAAGTTAAAAAGAATATTTACCTTGAAGACTAAAATTTGGCGTCGCAAATCCGAGTATTTTATCAATAGCCCTTTGTATGGGGAATGGCGTGAAAATTGAAATAGGCCCGACTTTGAGACGCCTTCCATGCACGCGTTACCGAATATTCCAGAACGAAATGACGTATCATCTTCCGTGCCGGGGATGAATCTTTAAGAAGGGCAAGCGCTACCAAATTATGATTATTATCCGTCTAGAAGTACACCAAGAGAGTCAAACTTAACTAGTGGCCGAGGGTTAGTCTTCGCGGTTCGAATGTTTAAATAAAGTCTAAAGTATTCCGCGGGAAGCGAAAATTGTGTTTAGCTAGAGCACATAATTAAAATTCCATTAGTGAATTCGTCACAAGACGATCTAAGTGCTCTTGCTGTGTAACGTCGGTTGGGGAAATCTGCTGATCTTTGGGACAAGCAGTACCAATCCGAGCTACCCATTTTGGGGATATAATTCACATTTCGATCTTTACCCGACGGGAGAAGTACTCCATAGAAAACCAAGACCTCTTCGAAAAGGACCACTGACAGCCCTGGCCAGGCCGCTATTGAAGCTACAAATCAGTTTGTCTCAAAGGTATTTACGCTTTGTTTTTCTACTGAAACACGACCAAGAACTGTTTTGTTTTATTTGTCATTTTATTATTTGAACATGTTACTCATTGTAATCCGACGGAGAAAGTAGGATCAGATTTAGAAGTTTATTTATTTTTCTTTTTAAAGTAATTAGTCATTTATTACCGAATATTCAGAGTATGTGTTATGTAATAGTATCAGTCATAATATTTGTCATATAATATTCATCACTTAGTAATTGTAAATTAGGTTACGGTAATAAAATTAGACATATATTTGTGTGCTAGAAAAGGCTGGCGTATTGAGTTATAAATTTAGCAATGTAATATTATTTATCAATGAGTTAATTATTTTAACTGAACCAGCGCCCTTTTGTATGTACTATTTTACTTGTTAAATGTTTGCGTAACTTTCAAATATTATGTAGGATATTCTTACTTTATTCTAATGTAGTGAAATTCAAAATCAGGAAAATTACAAATTATTTATTTACTGTTATATATTACCTTTATTGCATTTGACGTATGTGTTATTTTGGAATTTTGCATATTGTATGTTACCAATTTTTCTTTTATTTTTGTAATAAACATTGTTAACTTTTCATTATATCTGTGTTGTCAATTTGATTCCTCACCGTTCATTGTGGTAATAATAATAAGCTCAGTGAAATCTTCTCGCTTCTTTTCATTGACAGCCCTTTAATTGGGAATTACTAATTAATGTGATACTTAATTAACATTTTATAAAACGAAGCGAGTGGCGCCCTAAGATAATAGCTTACTTTACAATAAGATCAGTGAAGCAATTATTCATCAACCACCTAGAGAGTTCAATTAGTAATTTCAAATTATCCATATCATCTATCCGACGGGCGAGGAACAAGTGACAGAGCATAAGGCTCTAGGACCGTAAAGGTACGTAAGTTTTGTTACCTTTTTAACAGCACACATACACACCTAATTAGTCAATTAGTAATAATAGAAATCCCCTTATTGTATTAAGTTTAAAACGACCCCGAGATCACTGGGTGCAGCGTGAGCGGCCGGCATAAGTAGTTTTTGTTCTCTGCATCCAGTACTGTTGCGGATTAGTGGGAGTTATTTGATCTTCAGTAATTATCATCGTTAATTAAATTTATAGTAATTACCCCGCGACAAATTTGGCGCCCAACGTGAATATAATTAATTTTCGTTTAACTTACAAAAGATGTTATAATTTTTTTTTACTTATACCCTTTTATATAAAATTATCTTTGTAGTTATTTAAATTTTATTAAGAATATATAGGGTGTTATGATTTTATAACATATTATGATGAAATTTTCTTTAACATTTATTTTTTCATTTTTGGATATATATATACAGGGTGGTGTGTGTGTTTGGTGACAACACTTACTGTTATTAAATTAAAATTATTTTGCGTATTTGTCATTTCTTTCAAGTTTAAAGATTCTTTGATTATACATTATTTGAAAATAAAATAAAAATTTCTTAAAAATTTTTATTTTTTTTTGGTTGGTTGGGTAAGGTACGCTTTGCTTTTTTTTTTTCTTTTAATTTCAATAATTTTGCTGAACGATTTTGATATTTGACTGTATTTTTGAGTCAACATTGACTGAATTAGTGCATTTTCAATTACTTTTGTGAATATTTTAATTTAATCGTTTGATAACTTTCATTTTTAATATGGCGTCATTAGCTATTAATGTTAGCTATTTAAGAAAAGATGAATTAGTCTATGAACTGAGCTTGAGAGGTTTACCTACAACGAACGATGATACGGTAGAACAATTGCGAAAGGCTTTGAGACCATTGTTAAGACTTGAAAAACATAAAGAGGCTTTATCATATCCAGAGTATCAAGTAGACATTGAAAAAGAATTAACGGAGCTTGATGCCAAACTTAACGATCTTAAACCAGCAATGGAAAAATTCGCTTTGTCACCGGGTGGTAGTTCAGCGGCTATTCAAACTCGCCTGCATCATAGTATAAATAGAATCAATCGGTTACCTCTCGCGCAGTTAAGCACGGAACAGTCTCAGAAACGCACCCAATTATTATTAGAATTTTTACAACACTTGGATACTATTGAAGTAGGTCAGGTCACTGATGATCTACAGGGTGTTACATTAGGAAATTCGGGAACAACAAATAATGCTAACGGAACGACAGCACAAGCACTTAGTCCTGTTACGGTTTCGCGCGCGTCGCGTACTTTCTCACCAGTCCGGAAATGGAATTTAAAATTTAATGGGGATTCAAGACAATTTTCGGTGCATCAATTTTTAGAAAGGGTTAACGAATTAAGAATTGCACGCGGAATTTCAGAAACTGATTTGTTTGAATCCGCCATTGATTTATTTGAGGGAAAAGCTTTGCTGTGGTTTAGGTCAAATAGACATAGATTTGACAGTTGGCCGACATTATCGGCATTATTATGTAAGCATTATGAGCCACCGGATTATCAATCTAGATTGTTTCAAGATATATTGTCACGGACTCAAGACCCATCTGAGTCATTCATAGACTATTTTTCGTGCATGTTGTCAATGTTCAGACGCTATGGGGAAGCATCCGAGGATGTGCAGTTAGGAATTATTTCTAGAAATTTGGCACCCTTTTATATTATGCAACTACCGGCAGTAACCACATTGGCGGAGCTGGAGGATGAATGCCTCAAGCTCGAGAAAAAGAAGTTTAGGGCAGATAGTTTTCGTCCGCCGGTGCGCAAGCGTAACACTTATGTGGAACCAGATTTTGCTTTCGTGTCAACCTCTGGTGTTGAGCGCGGAGCAGTGAATAAACCTGCTGTAAATTCAGTTAAAGCATCTTCGGACAAAATGTCAGAAGATTTGCGGTGTTACAATTGTGGAGACCGGGGACATAGGTTTAATAATTGTAAGAAAGCCCGAAAGAAATTTTGTTATAAATGTGGTCAACCTAACGTAATAGTGAGCGCATGTCCTCGATGCTCGGAAAACGCGAAGGGGAGGCGATCGTAGGTCGAGAGGTCGTCCCCGTCGCTGTTTCCTCGACCCCAACTTCCGTGTTATCAAACACTAGTAAGATTTTTCTTGATTATGTCATTTCTCGTGTTTCTGGAGATGAACGTCCTTATTTAGAAATACAAGTAAAGGGTTATCCTGTAGTGGGTTTATTGGATTCTGAAGCCTCTAGAACACTGGTTGGCTCACGTGGCTATCAAATTTTGAGTAATTTGGGTTTTTGTCTGAAACCGCAAGCTGTTGAATGTACGGTTGCGAATGGACAGGTGTGTGTGAGTGCAGGATTTGTTACTGTACCTTTTTGCCTAGAGGGCAAAGTTTGTTTGATTGATGTTTTGGTTGTACCTGACTTGCCACACACGTTAATTTTGGGAGTAGATTTTTGGATGGCCATGAATATAGTACCAGATTTACGTCAAAACATTTGGCATTTTAGTAAACAGGACCCTGTAATTCATATTAATAGTATAGCTAGTGCCACTACCTTGAGCGTTGATCAAAAGAACCACTTAGACCAATTAGTCGCTGAGAACACAGTACTCATGAGCAAACTTTTGGGTAAGACTCATTTAGTGTCTCACGAGATTCGATTATTGCCAAATACCAAACCAATTAAACAACGATATTATCCTGTATCACCAATCAAGCAACAAGCTATTGATCAGGAGATTAAAAAAATGTTAGAGCAGGGAATCATAGAACCTAGTAACAGTCCTTGGGCTTCGCCTGTTTGTTTGGTCCAGAAAAAAGATAATAGCTATCGTTTTTGTGTTGATTATCGTAAATTAAATTCCGTCACTCAAAAGGACTCTTATCCCTTGCCCTATATTTCAACTATTTTAGATCAATTAAGAGATGCTAAATATTTAAGTTCATTAGATATTAAAAGTGCATATTGGCAAATTCCTGTCGCGGAGAATTCTCGTGATTGCACTGCCTTCTGTGTGCGTGGCGGCTTATACCGCTTCGTTAGAATGCCCTACGGTCTTACCGGTGCGCCTGCCACGTGGCAGCGTCTCATGGATTCTGTTCTTGGAGCCGACCTCCAACCATCTGTTTTTGTATATCTTGATGATATAGTTATTGTGTCTCAAACTTTCGAATCCCATATGGCTACATTGACTGAGGTTTTTGATCGTCTGCATAATGCAGGGCTCACCGTGAATTTCGCCAAGAGTCTATTTTGTCGACCTCAATTAAAGTATTTGGGGTATATCGTTGATGAACTGGGACTGCGCCCAGATCCTGAAAAGGTACAAGCCATCTTAGACATTCTACCACCTAAAAATGTCAAGGAAATACGAAGATTTATCGGAACTGCTTCTTGGTACAGACGTTTCGTACCACAATTCTCCACCATCATTGCACCTTTAACCAACCTTACTAAGAAAAAGACTCCATGGTCTTGGACCAGTGAATGCGAAGCGGCATTCAAACTGTTAAAAGAAAAACTTGTCTCATCTCCACTACTGGTTTGTCCTGATTTTTCTAAGACCTTTATTCTTCAAACTGATGCTTCAGCTTATGGCCTCGGGGCCGTGCTCACCCAACAATATGACGATGGGGAGAAAGTTATTTGTTACATGTCCCGTTCTCTGACTGCTCAGGAACGAAAGTACAGTGCTACTGAGCGTGAATGCTTAGGTGTGATTTGGGCTATTGAGCGTGTGCGTCACTATGTGGAGGGTTATAAATTTCGGGTGATCACGGATTGTCACTCTTTGTTATGGTTGCATAATTTGAAAGACCCTCATGGTCGTTTGGCCAGGTGGTCATTGCGATTACAGCCCTATGATTTTGAAATGATTCACAGAAAGGGATCGGAGAATGCCGTCCCTGATTTCTTGTCACGCTCCGTGAGTACTACTGTTGATTTGGTACAAGCTGAAGACCCCTTACCTCCCATAGATCGGTGGTATCTTAAAATGATTCAAGAAGTACAGGATAAACCTCATCGTTATCCCTTATGGCGTGTGGAAGACACTAAGTTATTTAAGTATATCAAACCTCGTTACTCCGAACTTAGTCATCCCAGTCAGGAGTGGAAATTGGTTCCTCCACGAGAACGCCGCACTTCAATAATTGAATCCTGTCATGACGATCCAACTTGTGGACATCCTGGAATTTCTAAGACCATTTCCCGTGTTTCTCAGAAATACTTTTGGCCGAAGATGGCCGGTGACATAGCTAAATATGTTAGGAAATGCAAGACCTGTCTCAGTATCAAATCCGAAAACAAACCGCCCGCAGGACATCTGCGTAGTAAAGCTCCAACTGCCACCAGACCTTGGCAGATAGTTTCCGCAGATTTGATGGGACCCTTGCCTCGTTCCACTAAAGGGTATTCCTATATTTTAGCTGTTTGCGACATTTTTAGTAAGGCAACATTGGTGTTTCCTTTACGAACCGCTACTGGTGCTAGCGTCACCAAAATCATTGAGGATCATGTCATACTTCTCTTCGGGGCTCCTTCTTATTTAATCGTTGACAACGGTGTTCAGTTTAGGAGTAAGGTTTTTCAGAAGATGACCCAAAACTACAATATCAAAATAGCTTATACTGCACTTTACCATGCTCAAGCTAATCCCACAGAAAGAGTTAATAGGGTAATTAAAACTATGTTGACTGCCTATGTTAAAAATAACCATCGAACCTGGGACCAGTATCTAGCACGAATTGGTTATGCCATTAGATCTTCTGAACACGAAGTAACTAAAGTAACCCCGAATTTCATTAACTTTGGTAGGGAAGTCACCTTGAATGGCAATGATGAGAATTTCGTTCCGAATGAATCCGAGACACCTGTCTTAAATATTGAAAATAAAAAATTGGCTTTTGCTGCGCTGTATAAAGACATACAGGCGCGTATTAAGAAAGCGCATGTGCGCAGTGCTCATGACTACAATCTCAGACGACGACCTATTAAGTTTGTGGTAGGACAGCATGTTTGGAGAAGGAATAAAGTATTGTCAGACGCTACTAAGCAGTTTGCTGCCAAACTTGCCCCTAAATATTCAGGACCTTTCGAAATTATTCGTGTTGTATCGCCTTGGGCGTATGAACTCATTGACGACCAAGGCCGACCTTCTACTTGGCATATTAAAGATCTGAAGGCGCACCCGCCTGACTAGACAAAATATTTTTGACCTGCTGTTGGGGTCTATAAGAATTCCACAGCCGTGTAACCAGCGTGGGGTAAAAGTCCTCTAAATGGATCAATATATTGCGCAACCACCACCTTAATGCAATCTTTCATTTATTCAATTCTTTCTAATGGTACAAACACTCCACATTTTCATTTTAATACTTTCGTCGTGCTTTCTGCATTTTGGGATACCTTTATTACTTATTTCACTTTATGCCATATATAGTAAATATTATCTTAAAATTATATTAGGACATTTTTAATTTAAATTTAGTGTGATGCCTTCTTCGCAGTTTGTTCTCTCGTCGTGCTGCCTGTTGTTGGAGCTTAAGGCCCCTGTTTCGCCGGCATATAGTAGCCACGTATGTGGGATTTGATATGCGACTTAAGGAGTTCGAGCTGTGTGGTTGGTTTCATATTACGTACCACCTTCTGTTCCTTTTTTCTGTATTAATGTGTATCATCCCATTATGCATTGCAAATATTCTCTTCATAGTTAAATTTTTCCTTTGTATGTTTAAATATTGATATCTTCTGATTTTAAACCTTTTTTTTTGGTAAAGTTAGTTACCTGATATTTGTTTTCATGAAATACATACATATTGATTACTTTTTAATATTAATTTTGATTTGATCTATATGTGGAGTGAGTTGCCTATGGCTTTTAATACCCGTACTGTATGGTCAGTCTGGGGTTGGCCCAGGATGGATTATCCCGATTTAGATTTCGTTATTTGGTTATCACCGTAGTGATGTTACCTTTTCAAGAGTGTGGCGTGTCATGTTGGCATGACGGGTTTTTGGTGTTTTGGTTTTGTCATTTTAGATGACCCTTTTTGGTGGAGGTGCTGCCGGGGTATAAAGTCCCTACCCCTCCAATTCTGTTTCGTAGTAAAGCTACGTGTGCCACCTACTTGATTCCTTGACGTTGTTGAGATTCTTTAGCATTGTTGACAGTTGAGCTGTCTGATTCGGGTGATAACTGAATCTAATACCAATTATGACTTTGCCTCACCGATTGTGTCTTTCGGCCCCCATCCCCTCCAAAATTTTTTTACCGTGGGCTAATGCCAACCCTTAGGGCAACGCTGCACCATAATTGCGTGGTTGCAGGCACCCAATTACTTTTCGATTACAGTCGAAATTTCGACTCGAGATTCCACTGCGGGAGAGCGGTGTCAAGTCCGTGGGGAGACTCCATTCATCCGCTGGGGAGGTGGATGGTCTCCTATTCTTTTGCTTGTAACCTAGTCTTGACCCTTTTTTGTTGCCCGACACCGCCATTAATTGAATTTTTTGTGCTTTGGCCTTCCTAGGTCGGTTTTAAATGTAACCGGCGAAGACCAACTTTACCTAGTTTTAAGGAGTTTTACGTGGGAGTTGGATTATTTGTTTTCTTTTGTCAAAATTTATTGAACCTTTTCGGCCTAAATTATTAACTTTTACTGTAGTGCTTTGCCTACATTTTAATATAATCTTGTA
Source organism: Amphimallon solstitiale (assembly GCA_963170755.1). NCBI lineage: Eukaryota > Metazoa > Arthropoda > Insecta > Coleoptera > Scarabaeidae > Amphimallon > Amphimallon solstitiale. Next base: position 28,014,602 of record OY720678.1, read on the forward strand.
TCCAAATTGAATTAACGCCTTTTGGATCTTTTGATTTCTCCATGTAACTTCGGTTACATTTTAACCTGTGCTTTATGTCAAAATTATTTTTAACGCCTTTTGGTTGTGTTTATTGATTTTCGTCATAACCTTGTCTAAACCTGATAGATTCTGTTCGGGTCTGCCCGTGTCTTTAATTGTGGGAAAAGTTTTTTTTTGGGTTCTTTCAAAATTTATTGAACTTTGTTTTGGTTTCGTCAAACTTCAATTGTGGAATATCGTCCACTTTCTCTGTTTTAATATGTTAGGGCCTTCAGCCTGTCTTTATGCTTGGAGGACTTTGCTTGTTTCATAATGCACTGGTGCTTCTTTTTGCTTAATCGGAAATTTACTGAAGTAAATTTCCTGGGGCACTAGAGGGGGGATTTGTTGCGTGCTTTTGGCACTTCACAAGCAATAATTAATTTAATTTCAAAATAATAAATAATATCTATTTGCTTAAATTAACATTTAGTAGAGTACACGCGAATTTCAAATTAATCGTAATATTTTTCTTTTGGCTCACGCTGTATGCAGTTATTATTTCGGCTACAAAAAAATTATATTTTAATCTTAAAAATAAATGTATTGCAATGTCCACAGCCAAGCTTATTTTTCCTTTTTGAATAAATGGTTCTTTATAATGTATTTGCAACTACGTATTAAAAATTCTTCTAAAATCATTTTATCGAAGTTAAAAAGAATATTTACCTTGAAGACTAAAATTTGGCGTCGCAAATCCGAGTATTTTATCAATAGCCCTTTGTATGGGGAATGGCGTGAAAATTGAAATAGGCCCGACTTTGAGACGCCTTCCATGCACGCGTTACCGAATATTCCAGAACGAAATGACGTATCATCTTCCGTGCCGGGGATGAATCTTTAAGAAGGGCAAGCGCTACCAAATTATGATTATTATCCGTCTAGAAGTACACCAAGAGAGTCAAACTTAACTAGTGGCCGAGGGTTAGTCTTCGCGGTTCGAATGTTTAAATAAAGTCTAAAGTATTCCGCGGGAAGCGAAAATTGTGTTTAGCTAGAGCACATAATTAAAATTCCATTAGTGAATTCGTCACAAGACGATCTAAGTGCTCTTGCTGTGTAACGTCGGTTGGGGAAATCTGCTGATCTTTGGGACAAGCAGTACCAATCCGAGCTACCCATTTTGGGGATATAATTCACATTTCGATCTTTACCCGACGGGAGAAGTACTCCATAGAAAACCAAGACCTCTTCGAAAAGGACCGCTGACAGCCCTGGCCAGGCCGCTATTGAAGCTACAAATCAGTTTGTCTCAAAGGTATTTACGCTTTGTTTTTCTACTGAAACACGACCAAGAACTGTTTTGTTTTATTTGTCATTTTATTATTTGAACATGTTACTCATTGTAATCCGACGGAGAAAGTAGGATCAGATTTAGAAGTTTATTTATTTTTCTTTTTAAAGTAATTAGTCATTTATTACCGAATATTCAGAGTATGTGTTATGTAATAGTATCAGTCATAATATTTGTCATATAATATTCATCACTTAGTAATTGTAAATTAGGTTACGGTAATAAAATTAGACATATATTTGTGTGCTAGAAAAGGCTGGCGTATTGAGTTATAAATTTAGCAATGTAATATTATTTATCAATGAGTTAATTATTTTAACTGAACCAGCGCCCTTTTGTATGTACTATTTTACTTGTTAAATGTTTGCGTAACTTTCAAATATTATGTAGGATATTCTTACTTTATTCTAATGTAGTGAAATTCAAAATCAGGAAAATTACAAATTATTTATTTACTGTTATATATTACCTTTATTGCATTTGACGTATGTGTTATTTTGGAATTTTGCATATTGTATGTTACCAATTTTTCTTTTATTTTTGTAATAAACATTGTTAACTTTTCATTATATCTGTGTTGTCAATTTGATTCCTCACCGTTCATTGTGGTAATAATAATAAGCTCAGTGAAATCTTCTCGCTTCTTTTCATTGACAGCCCTTTAATTGGGAATTACTAATTAATGTGATACTTAATTAACATTTTATAAAACGAAGCGAGTGGCGCCCTAAGATAATAGCTTACTTTACAATAAGATCAGTGAAGCAATTATTCATCAACCACCTAGAGAGTTCAATTAGTAATTTCAAATTATCCATATCATCTATCCGACGGGCGAGGAACAAGTGACAGAGCATAAGGCTCTAGGACCGTAAAGGTACGTAAGTTTTGTTACCTTTTTAACAGCACACATACACACCTAATTAGTCAATTAGTAATAATAGAAATCCCCTTATTGTATTAAGTTTAAAACGACCCCGAGATCACTGGGTGCAGCGTGAGCGGCCGGCATAAGTAGTTTTTGTTCTCTGCATCCAGTACTGTTGCGGATTAGTGGGAGTTATTTGATCTTCAGTAATTATCATCGTTAATTAAATTTATAGTAATTACCCCGCGACAGATTCTGTATGTGTGCTTTTCTGACAATTCGCAGCCGCTAAGCCAAGGTAAAGCAAATATTTATTATTTCACACCCGACAAAAACCTGACCATATTTATGATTTGTTCTTAAATGATCAGGTATTGGGCCAAAGTTTCTTTACTTTTGTTGAACCCATCCTGTCCCATCAATTCATAGTTACTAGCTGCCGAAATACCTGACATTAATATTTATTTGCAGAATTTGAAAGAAAGTCAGGTCAGGAATTTAACAGGATTCGTTACATTGAGTAAAACACATAAAGCATCGACATTCATGTTATGAAGACGAAGAACCCGAAGCTCGTATTACTCCATGTACTATTAATTTTAAGTAATTTTTAGTGCGAACCCTAAAAAAGAGCTCGCATCAAAATACCTACACAAATTGTTAAGCTTTTCAAGTATGATTAATGTGTACTAGAAAAAATTATAATTAAAGCAGTCGCTTGAAGTTGATTGTTCTGGTTGAGGTAAAGCAAGAAAAAGTGTTTTCAAATTGTAATTATCCATTTTATGAGAAATTTTGGTGATTAAATATAACTTGGATGGTGAAATTAAATATCATGAATACTGTCATTCACCAAAATATGTATATGTATTTTTAACACAAAGTCAGCGAGCCAAAAATTACAATTTATCAACGTAACACACGAATGTTAAATTAATGAACTAAAGCAATATTTACTTTCATGTCAACTGTATTTACCTCTCTATATTAAAAATGTCACCAAGGAGAAGAAACCGCTGTAAACTTATTTGAAGCTCTGTTGAAGCAAACATAATTCGTGTGATATCGAAAGCAGAAAAAAAATTAATATAAATCTACAACCTTGATGTAGGTACACAATATGCTTGCTTGAAAGATATGATAGAAAACGAAAAGAAAATTCCCATATTGCTGCAGGTTACCTTAATTACTGCCTCACCTTTGTGTGTAATTATATTTTAATTCTAATAAACGTGAACTTTTATTACATAATAACATAAGATAATATGGAATATTTATTACTACGACCTTTGACCATATCGATCAATATGCCACAGTTAAATACTTTCCAATTTTATATGGTTTATATACTACCGATTGCCTTTTGTGTGAATTTTTCCTTTATTGAGTATCCTAAATTCGCTAAGAAACGCGATAGAGACGCCATCAATTTGTTCGAGTTGAACTTTTGCAAAAATTCCAACAATTGACATGGGTCAGGATGAAATATCGCACGGTGTTCCCAATATTCCTAGCCGGTTGTGTGGAGATTCTCTGGTATCGATCGCTCGTTCTGCATTATCGCATGAGTCATATTTTACATTTTATACTGCCGTACTCTGTCAGTCACGAAAATCGTTAGGAGTCGCGAAGTCTCCGCGGAGGACAATAAAAGTTTTATTACAATAGTTGACTGCCATACGTGTGTTCGTTTGCTTCTGCGAAAGTAGATATGTTTAGTTAAAACTCACATTGTAATATAACTTTCCTCTTTTGTGGAGTGAGTAACACAGCAAATATGTGTGAACAACTAAGAAAATAAATTATATATTTATATATATTCATTTGTAATTAAAACGATAAATATGTGTTGTTGCCCTTAAGACCTTAAAGAAGCCAAAATTCAACAAAATACAAGATGCCGAATACCTAAATTGAAATACTAAATATTTTCAAGTGTATTTTATTAATATCTATTGCTTTTTTGTAATTGCATTGAGATGCATTTTTGTATAATTATACATTCCAGTAAATGTTATTATTGCATATTTTATCCCTACGCTTAGTTACCCTTTGGGATGTCAGACATGTGGGCGTGGATCTCCTCCATTTGTCTAAATAATCTCTCCTGTCATCCTTATTTAAACCTCTCTCTCTTCTGCCACTCTACGCTGTCATTCTTTTCTTGGTCGTCCCTTCGTTCTTCTGTGTCGTACGGGCGTCTGGTTTCATCCCTCTTTCATTGCTTTGTCTAGACTCATACAAAATCGAAGAGGACGCTTTATTGTTTTAAACATTCCCGATTCTTTGAGACGTTCTCATAAAGTTTGTCGTTTTGTATTCTGGTTCTCTTTGTCAGATTTAGCCAAGCTTTTCTTGTCTGTAACAACGACCAGGTTTTTTTCTCTCCATATTCTGTGGAATGCTTTTCGATGCCTCATATATGCAGATCTTTTTGTTTCTTCACTGCCCTCTCTTCTTTTAAAATATCGTTGTCTCGGATAAGCTCTGCGTTTTTAAGATTTTTGCCCACGTTAGTTTGCATATTGTTACCATTTTTGAATTGGTATCTCCATTGTAGAGTCTGTGCCAATATAATTATAAACTATTACTTCATGATGAGAAAATTATATTTATCTTTACAATTGATATACAGTTTTTGGTTTTTTATATCGTTGCCAATTGCCCCTAAACTATTATAATATTTAGAACATGTAAAAACAATCACGGAAAATAAAAGCGGAACGCCATCAAGAACAACAGCATTCCTGTAAACATAAGTTGTTTAGAACTGACTGCCGTGAATTTCGACGTTGATTATATTAAAATAGTGTAGGTAGTCTATTCGTTGGTTGAGACATGACAGCAGTTTTAAACATAACTACATTTATTTGTCTCCTAACAACCATGTTAAACATTCTTCGAACTAATACTTACTTGTCTTTTTACGTCTTTTATTTTTTACTTGTTCAAACATTTGCCAAAGATTGCAGTATTTTATGGTCGCATTAATCGTGTTCCTTCATTTGGACTAAATCAGGGTCCTCCAAACTACGTCCCACAGGCTAATACCGGCCACAAGCACCACCACTACGGCTCGCCCCAGTTTATTTTCATTACATTATAGTAAATGATGTAAGTCAATCATACAAAATAATAATCATATTGCTGTAACCTTTGCTTTATTAAAATAAAATATGATAATAATATGGAAATATGATTTGACTCTTATTTCTCAGTTTAATTCTCAGGGCTCTAAGTTAATTTGTTGATTTAAGATAGCTAAAGGAAAGACAGCATTTCTTTATATTCTGGGTTCTAACTGTGTTATGTAGTATTTACTTTCCTTGCCTTCCTTAAAGTTGATATATTTGATCTCTCTTTATCTCCCTTTTGGGACTGGTAAGTATGAATAAAGGATGGATATCAATAATACTTATATTTATTTATAACTTTAAATTTATAAGAATATATGGTTATTTAAACCTATTAATATAATACTTATATTTCATTTATATAACTTATTTATTCTTTAAATACAAGCATCTTGCAAAATTGTATTCCTTTTAAAGTTTTCTGAATATTGTTATCGATGTGTTTGTTTGTTAGATTATCTTATCTATTTATATGTGCTCGAGTCTATTCATTTGTTTAAAATTTTTATTGCTGTAAGCCTAATTAATTGATATTCTCCATTGCTTCACCTAGTCCAAGATTCGCACGTCGGATTTCGGTCAAACAATAGTAGAATTTATTAAATGTTTAATAAACAATTTGTATTTGTTATAATATGGATTAAATTATTTATATTCTCTATTGAATCACCTAGTCCAAGATTCGCACGTCGGATTTCGGTCAAAACAATAGCAGAATTTATTTTTATTAAATGTTTAACAAGCAATTTGTATTTGTTGTGATCTTTGAGCACACATAAATGATTGTATTTGTTTATTGATAGTCAGGTTGCAAGAGAGTTTTATTATATTATGCTTGTACTTATCCGCTCGAATTCCTCTAGAAAACCACTCGATTCCATGTTGTTAATAGTTATCTAACTCTCTATGGTTGATTCACTTCTGCTCCGGCTTTTCCTCCGAAAACGGTTTTTTTATTGGTCAGGAATAATTGTTTTCGCGCTCTGTAATCCTTTTGGCGCGATTTCCGCTTTTGAATCTTTAAGCTTTGTTCCCCCACTACACTGTATTTAAACGTATCTATTTTCAATTATCTTCCCATGCGAATACTCTTAAAAGCGTTGTTTGTTTTTGAAGATTAATTGCTTCTTTTACTTTCTTATACGTAGTATAAGGAAGTATTGTGATGGATGAAAATTTTCGACCTCGAGATTTTTGCAGATGTCCACGTTTTGAGGTCCCCTGATACCAAAAAAGTGGTTTTTAAAAAATGTCTGTGTGTCTGTGTGTCTCTCTATCTGTGTGTGTGTGTGTTTGTGTGTGTGTGACCACGATAGCTGTCAAACCGCTGTAGATATCAATTCCAAATTTTGTATTTACGTGTATAATCTGCCTCTTGAGAACTGATTAGATTTTGAGCAAAATCGGCAGACCGGAAGTAGTAGTTTACTTCAGTGAAAAAATCGAAATTTGCAAATATATCGTCAATTACTAAGTTTAAACAAATTTATAAAGAATTCATATGTACTTAGAATTAAGTTTGAAACAAATTGTCTTAAAAAAGTTTTTTAAAATTCCAACCGGAAGTAGATCTTTTACTCTTATCGAAAATCAGTTTTTTGCGAATATCTCGCAAGTCATGCTTTTAAGACAAGTACGTTACGAGTATAAAAGTATTTAGAACATAATTTTCAATATCTTTTATATAAAAAAAATTTCAAAATTCAGACCGGAAGTACCACTTTTACTCTTATCGAATAGCGATTTTTTTGCAAATATGTCGTAAGTTATGCATTCTATGTATATTTATGAAGAGTACAAAAGTATTTAGAGTTGGATTTGGAATATTTTTTGTATAAATGAAATTTCAAAATTCGGACCGGAAGTAACACTTTCATACGTATAAGAAAGTCGTGTGGTGGCCACACCTCATTTTTTCTTCTTTTTGTTAGTCGGGATCCCTTGGAGAACTCCTTATGTATCTAATTGTTTATCAAATAAATTATCCTAAATACGTTTGTGTCTTGTTTATTTGTGCTTATTTTTTTAAAATATTGATTAAATATCTACCTATATCTAATATTCTAATTTTTTTTTTAATTTAAAATACCACAGCAATATGTTCTTATTTAACGACCAATTAAGAAACTCAATAACTGACATATATAATGAAACTGAACATTTAAACTGTAATTAATGATATAAAATTTATCCTAAAAACTTAGGATAAGTCATACACAATGTAGGTAATTCACATAATGAAATTAATCATTATACTTCTAATTAATGAGATTTATGTAGCTGTAACTTTCCATTGACAATTGTTTACAGTTGTGGATCAAGGTTACTCGTGGATATTATCAGCAGCGAGCAGCAGCAGGATATGCTCATAAGTTAACTGGATATGGAAGTATTTTTTGTATAACTTATTTTGGAGAAGGTTTTTCACATGGATAAGTAACTTAAAAATTACGGCAACTGATAAAACTATGTTAGTGGAAGACTTTTATATAAAATTCCAGAAATTATCAGTTTAAACATTATTCTTTACAGATATCGTTACACTGCAAATCATTTATTTCCAATTGAAGTTCTGGGGCAAGAGTTTCTATGTCGGTTTTAAAGGCTTTTGAAAAGATTTGATTTTTTTATGCCATTACATCAACGAAAGCCGATACTCAAAATTTATTTTTAGGGGCTTCAGTTGTAAAACCTCGGAAATAACGTCTCTGTTTGCTGACTTAATGTTTGGGATGCATGAAAATGCGTGAAAATTTTTTAATTTGGCATTGAAACAACATATTTTTTTGTTGAAAGGACTTAATACTCACCCAGGGCCAAAGAACCACTATCATTGCCGATTTTGTCAGAGAATTGAGTTAATATATTTTCTGCAATATCATCTACTCTTCAAGCCATAGTATTTACAGATAATCTGAAGTTTCTAAATAGATTACCTTTTTTGGACAATTTTCTGCTGCTGCAATCATGCAATTTTTGCTTAATTCGCCGTTAATAAAAGATTTATCATGTTTCATTATTAAATTAGACACGTGGAAACTAGCAGGGGGTGGTGCTTCTTTACCCTCTTGAAAAACAAGTGCTCAGATTTCAACCCGTGTTTCAATTATTCATATTTTTCTAACCGAATGCTTTTTATAAATTTGGAGTAGTTCTGAGAATGTTTAGTCTCATAACGACGTTTTATATTGTATTCTTTGAGAAATGATATTGTTTCATTGCAAATTATACACATTACTTTATTACTTGATTTAACCACGAAATATTGGTATCCCCATTGGTCTTCAATGGTTCTGCACTCTCTATCTATCTTTTAATAGTTTTGAATATTTAGACAAATCCACACAAAAAGCACTTAACTTCAAGTCTAAATAATGCACGTGTCGCTGCGATCCCAAAATTAAGAACTACCCAACTCTCTTTTATACCCTCGCTGCGTAAAATATATTTGTAAACTCTAGAAAGTTCTTGATTCTTTCTGATTACGTAGCAGAACGAAACAGCAGCAGAGGGAAGTCCATTGCCACGCTTCTCACCTGTCGTACTTCACTCGCCGCCGCTGACTAATTCCGAAATGAATATTTGCTCGCAATTCAAAACTACGGCATGTTGGTATGGAGGAGTCATTGTGACCCTTGGACTAAAAAGTTTCAAGACCCCCTGTGTAAATCGTTCTAATGACTCTAACTAATGCTTTTATAAACTACCCATCTTCTCTAATTAAAAAAAAAAAAACTCGAGATTATTCTGTGGTAATTCATAACACTGAAATTAAGATAAAAGTATTTAAATTTACAGAGAAATTGCATCATTATTAATGTTATTAATTGTCAGTTTGTGTTGAGATGTATCCCACACTGAATAAAATTGAATATATATATATTGTAACGAAACAAGCCCACAAAAGAAGCAGACATCCGGGCGACGGCAAAAACGTACCGGTAAACAAGTCGTAAATCAACTGCCGCTAAACAAGTCATAAATCATGCACTCAGCGACAGAAAGTCTGGAATGTGGTAGAAGAGAGACAGAATTTCCTGGTATTTCTCTAGACCCTTTGTCTGCCGATATAAATGCCGCCGCTAGGATAAGGAATTCATTCCTTCAATGGAATTCATTCATTCAGTAGTATTCGTACAGTGCAAATAAACATAAATACGGTGAATGATGCAGTGTTATTATAGTTCACGAAATACATAAATATTACTGAAATAAATAGTAGTGATAGAAATAAATACGTGTGTTAATTTATTTGTAGTAGTTTTAAGTGCGATACATTTATTTTACATTTTTATATTGTGATTAGTTTTAAGTATGTAAATATACAGACAGTTTTAAAACATTTGCACGAGTTGTTCATTTTGACCCCGTAAACGCAACAATGTTTCCCGTTTATGACTAATGATCTTCCTTTAAATCAACGATTTGTGTATGGCCAAGAGTGTATGCATGTTCCAGAATAATTGAGTAATTATCGGCGCACAGATGCACTTTTTGAAGTATTAATTTAGATATTGTTTAGAAAGCTGATTTGTTAATGGGAAATACAAAATTGAAAATACGCCATAACAACTTTAAATATCAGTTTCAGAAACAACAGTTTTCTGAATTTAAATACTACCTGACAATGGCAAAGATGTAAGGGGTGTTGCGCGAATACTCTCGCCATTTCAAATGAGTGTGTCCATTTAGACATCTAAACAATTTTATGCGTTTTGTGGAAACAATCGTCATTTAATTATGATGGTGAATCGAAACAGGAGTCGATATAGTAGCATGCCATGGGGCGCCAGCTTTCCCTAGATATTGAAGATAACATCTCCAAATGTCGATCAGGGAGTCTTGCTAATTAATTATACGTAGAAGGGTTGTTCAGAAACAGGAGTAAACTTAATGCATCGACTCCGAGATTAATTAAAAGTGAAGGGACGCAACAAGCTGATCCAAATTGTTTTGTTGTTCCATGTCAATGCGCTAGGATGTTTGTATTCAGATGATTCAAATATTGTTGTTGGTGATGTCGGCTTGGAATAAATTATTTCTTTTTTAAGAACTAACAAAAAAAAAACTTTAAGATTATAATATGCAGAGAAATATATTTAGAGAAGATTAATTATGGTTTTGAAACTGTATAACTCATGAACTATATTGAAAAATGAAGTTTTGTTATTGTTGTTCCTAATCTGGGAACACAAAGATGAACCACCGTATAATACAAACTTAAGAACAAATGATTATCTAGGTTTCTGTGTATTTTCGGATGATTCATGGTCATGATTATCAATCAATCAAACAAGTATTGGATGCGTTTTCTTTGCGCGACAGCAGTTTGCAAGATGCGCCACATGTGTGTTTGTGTGCGTTATTCTTGTCTTGCTTTTGTATCTCGCCTGATTTTGCATTCACTTTGTACGCCTACTTCCTTTCTTTTAGATTTACACGTCTCGGCGGACTCCAGACTTCCTGCTTTTCTGATTTATTCGTTCGTTAATCTCCAATCTCTCAGTCTTTCCACCCACTACGTTTCACCATTCTTCGCGAAGTCGTTTGATCAAAGAACTAACCGAGAAACAGTAGAAATAAAATAGAAATTACTGTCATAACAGTAAAGGCTATTATAATAATTTTATGTTTCTTAAGGATGCTTATGAAGACAATAAACTACTTCTAATAAATGTACGAGTAATAACATATTTAAAGCGGGTCAGATTTCAAACATCTAGCAATACGTAGTATTATCTGGACAGTTACAGTTCTTCTCCGAATTTATTTTTCTTACTGCATACTTATCTTATTTTATATACCTATTCTAAAAACTATATACAAATCTAACTTCCGGAAAAACTCTATCATTACTTGCAATTATATTAATCAAATTGAACTTGTGTACACTTCAGTAACTTAACTTATTTTACTTTCGAATGAAATTTAGGTTGGTCAGTGTTGTTGCTAGAAAGGATGTGATATCGGAACGGAGGCAAGTGTACCAACCTACTACTAAAAGAGACTTACATATTTATCACTTACAAAACAGGAAATCCTGCTGATGAATTAGAAAATAGTTAACAGATACTTTAATATATGAAATCAATGTAATGCCTTAGAAGAATTTTTAATATAGATATATGACAGGGGCTATATTTTACAAATAGTTCAAAAATCTCTTGAATTTTTTATTATCCAACAGATTACATCTAATTTTAGGACAACTAAAAATAACGTTAAAAATTCAAGAATACAATATATAATACATAATGCGAAAATCAAAACAACATATAATACATTATTATATAGTAATTATAAATTTACTAAGTAGTAGCGAAAGTCCAAAAAAAAAAATCTAAGTCATCCCCCTATAAATGACATTAAAATAACTACAGCTTCTGTAAATCTGGAATCTCAACAAAACAAAGTAACAGGAAAAGTCAGAAGAAGGAAACAACTATATGAAGTTTTGCTATAAAAGCTGTAAGTAGTCAAGATTTTTTAATTTGGAAATTATGTAGTTTCCCCTGATATAGGTAACCTTAAATTTTCAGAACAAAAGTCCAATTATAGTACCTGTGTAAAAACCTAAAGAATAGATAGATAATAAAACTTAGCAAATAAATTTGATATTGAGCTCTGATATACTAAGGCGATATATATAATGTTCGTGTTCACAATCAAAAGTCTAGTCCATTTCTGCAAAAATTTGGAATCACTTTATTATATGACAGACTTTTAAATATTTTCAGACTACAGCTTAAAATGTTAGATGCTGCAACTGTCAAAATTTTAACAAAATTATCAATAAAATCAAAACTAACAGTCTGAAGTGCACATATCTATATCATTGCAAAGATAATTTGAATGGCTATCATTATAATATCTAGAAAGTATAGCAATTTATTTAAAATAAAAAAGTTGAAGGTGGTTGCGAAAATTTGGAACACCTGTATATTTGTAAATGAAATTAGAAAATACACAGTCGCATACTACATACGTACGTAAAGTCTCATTGCTACAGCGTTATTAGTTTTCATACTAAGCTCCGCCGACACACTATTGCACCACCCGGTATAATCTTGTTCAATTTAAGTATACATTAAAGGCGCCGAGGGCGTTGAAACAATTAAACGATTGCAATAGATTATAGAGATGTAAAGAATACACGAAATGAAAGTGCTATCTCAGTTTTATTATTGGTTTATTTCGTCAAACATCTTACGGAACATCCTTGGCCAAACACATTTGTTCATTATGCATTTCTTCCAATAAATTCGCCATGTCCATTTTATCAGTAAACTGGCGGTTATATGAAAAATCGCAACATTATTTAGTAGTTTTTTACCCATCGTGGGTCGAAAAGCTTGATTTGTGCACGAAGATGCGGTAATCGTCATTAATACTTTGACAAATCGAACGAATTCTGGAATCAGGCTCTTGGACCATGAACGAATTCTGGAATCAGGCTCTTGGACCATGAATTTGTTTGTAAAAACAAACCTTTCCCAAATTCTGCAATTCTACTCCATTTCTGAGCGCCAAATCGAAACCTGCTCCTATCACCAACTAAAGATCATTTTTGAAATTATCTTTGTAACATGAAATAACACCTACGTCAGCACCTTCGCCAAGACCACAGCTTCAAAACATCTAAAAAAACTTGGCTGAATCTGCGAAACTGAATTTCATAGATGATAAGAAAGTATTTGATTGTACACGTAATAGATTTTGCTTTACATTTCTTTTGGAGTCTGGAAATCATGGTTTTCTAAAGTCAAATCGGAATCGGAAGGCTTTGGAATTTTCTTGTGTTGTAGCAATTCGTGTTCCTTGAGATCCGGCTTTTTACCATTTTTATTCGTTTCAATCCAAATTTTAAGTTTATCTGCCGATGAACTTAATGCTTGTTGATCGGCAAACGTCATCAATGGGTCATAATTGTCATGAACTTATCGGACAGAACAAATACTGATCGTCCACCTGTAGCAATGTATATTTATCGAAGTTCGATTTCTTGAACAAAACTTCACAAATTCAGGCGCAGCGAAGAGGGGGATAAAAAAAACCTTCACAAACAAGTGACTAAGATATGATAGCAAGGGTGGCCCATTGCAAAAGCGCGGAACGTGTATCGTTAAGAGCCTCCCTGTACAACGTGTGCAAGCGAGAACAAATGGCAATACCTGAAAAAGAAATTTTAGGTGTACTCAGTTCTCTCAACACACACAACAGGACTTCCGGTGCCCCTATTCATCATTGTATTACCTCCAGGTCGCTCTGTATAATAAAACAGAAACATATGTACATTGACCAAAACACCCTGGAATGAAACCCATGATCGTGTTAAATATCCTTTATAATATGCAATAAGTTTAATAAATATAGTCAGTTTCAAGATATAGTAACCTGTGGGAGCTTGCATTCGCACTTTATCTTAAAACAGACGATACATCAATTATTATATAGTTTATCGAAATGTTATTGAAAACGTTGTTCGTTATTATTTACAGTAAAAGTAAATTTTCTTACCCTGAGAAATAATTCAAAATAAAATTATTCTCTAGAAACATTAAATTAAATTCAATAAATATCTAATTAATTTGAACAGAAATATTCATGGTGCATAATAAATCACACATGGTTTAAAATAAACGATTAGGGAAAAGAGATCAACGAGAAATGACATAGACGCCTTCGGTGGACGGGGCGAGCTGAATTGTTTAGTCGCCATTGCCACTAATGCCCTTCGATTCCTGTTCTGCCTTGATGTGTCTTGTCCTTGGTTGTAGTGTACTTTGCTTATTTATCACTAAAATTCGACGAGGCAAAAGTGGAACACGGAACCTCAACCTCCAACTATACTATCGCTTTTTGTTGATCATTATTCTCTGAACTAACTCTTTTAAAAGAAAACGTTTTCTTAAATATTATTCTAAGACTAGGTGAAAGTAAATACTTTACCGAATTTTTGGAATACATATACCGCATGTGTCAATTTTCATTAGGTATAGGGATTCAATGTTTACGTTCGATTTATACGTATACAAGTAACACGTGGCAACGTGGCACCCCTACTGTCCGTCACCAATCCCGGCAACAATCGACATCACAACGATTTTCTCCGATCTTCCCACTTCTCCCCACCAGATTTCACATTCAATGTTTAGCTGCGAACACGTTGCGATCTAGTCTGCAATAAAAGCCGTCTTATTACTGGAACGGGAAACATCAAATGGCCGCGGCGATCTCCTGATCTAGTAGTTTATTATTATTTTCAGAATCCTCTTTTATTTACCTTATTAGGGTTATTTTTTAATTTTATTAGAATTACGCTTTTGTTTGTGTCATGCAGTGTGAACGCAGTTAATAATTCTCTGCATTTACTGAAAGGAAAAAGAAAAACAAATCCTTGCAACTCGTAAATATTATTTCTGAACGTATTACAAACACCCAAGTCAGTGGTCTAATAGTTACTGCTAAGCTAACTTGTATTTTCGAGCATGTATCGGTCGCGCTGGCATTGGAGAGGAAAGTAGGGGTGCCACGTTGTCACGTATTGCATGAATTGATCGCCTATGGCTAATGAAGATTAACACATGCTGTATATTACTAGTTTGAAGAAAATATTAAAAGTTCACTTGGTTGAATAAATTAAACATAATTGAAATGTACATTTTAAATAGTTAACGATTCAAGCCTACTAAATCCTTGCGAAGCCTAAAGACGAATTATCTTCCTTTTGAGTGCAATGAATGTTCTCCTTCGCCAATGAATCCCTCCTCTTCCATTGCCCTATCCGCTGCGCTCGGATCTTTTCTCTTATTCGCTTACTCAGAAAACTACTCTCGTATACATTTGCTTATATGAACTTCTCAAATAATATTCAATTAAATGATTTATATAAACTTTTTAAATTATTTTTACATTTTATATATTTTTGTTATATAATTTTTTATGCGAATATCAAGAGATAAGAGATAAAAATAATTTTCTCAATCTATATTTAGACAAGTAAACACTGTCATATCACCACTGTAAACTACGTCCTATATTAAAATGTAACGATCTACTTATCAGTTATATTTATTTTATAGAATCTATTGGACGTTCTAGTTAGAAAGCTACAGCAGGAATAGTAATTCTAATTATCTACTCAAAGATTTATATTCTTCTTTGTGATAACTATTTTTTTGTAATTTACTGCATTTCCCTTAAAACATGATGGTTTTTCCATCGCCTTTAATTTAGCCATATATTTCATACTTCCGTTATGTGTAATATTTTGAAACAATTACTTATGCATTTATTAATCTGAGACAGACAAGATATCTTAACTATATGAACTTATTTCCTTTTGTTCTTATCATTTCTAAATAAATAAAAGGAGTAACTACCTTAGAATACATGATCAATAACAATAATAACATAAATGGGATATTGCAAATATAATTATTTTTTAATTAAATAATAAGATAATGTAATCTATTCGATATGGATGGTATATGTCGAAATTCCTTAGATTATATCGTTAAAAAATTATTGGTTTTACTTATTCTAATACTATATTCAAATGAAACGCAAAACCTACATTTTATTAATGCCTTATTAACTAATAGTGTCGATTATTGTCATTTTAACACGTATATCCAGTTTTGACGTAATTTATTCGGATTACTTTTCATATTATACGTTTAGTTACCATTTTCCTTGTATTTTACCAAATACATATTACAAATTGTATATTTCCATGACAAATTTATAATTTACTTAAGCACGTAAGTAGGTATACGAAATTCCTACAAAAAGCAAGATTTTGAATTAAAAGTAACTGCACTTGGATTCACTAACGATGATCCCTGGGCCATTTTTTAATATCGTATGATTCAAATCAATACTTCGCCATCATGATAAGTACTGTAAACTATAAAATGAATTTGGAAATTATAATGATGACAATCTACGTTTTTCGGTTAGATTGATCGATCTAATTTTAGGTTATGTATAATTAGATAATCAAACAATCAACTTTATCATTCATTAAAAATATGTAATATAAACTCAATAGTCTTTTAATGTACACATAATGTAACATATGGCAAAATACAAATGATAACAGAACTTTATTGAGAAATAACGTGGGTACAAAACAAACAATAAATACAATTTATTTACATTAAATAAATGCGATCGAAATTGTTATATGTATATATACATGTTTTACATGAAATGGTTACATCCTATAAATATGAGGTAGATTTTACTGTTTAGGTGTAAAATATTTGGTCCAGCTTGTAACTTGCTTCCTCTATATTTGACAACGTTGTAGAGCTTGTATTTCAATGTGAAGATCAAAATACGGAAATTATAGTGGTATCTACAATTACATTAGTCTGCGGCTACAGTGTTGCCAAATTTATGTTTCTTTCAAATGGTTCCTGAACGCATACGAAGCATAATACGACATTTTAACAATAAAATTTGTTATCTTAAACCGAACGAAGAGTGTCGCTACGTGTAGCTTTTGCGACATTTTTTACACACGCTGTATATTATCACTTATATTGTATATCTAATGGAGTTATAATATTTTCATATATCGATCTTTATGAAGTTTTCTATTGACAAGACAGACATACCTATTATCAAAACAAAAACTAAAAATCAGTTGCATTTATTTATGTTTACTGTTGTAATTGTTAGTGTGGGCGTTCACATATATTAACGATACAGACTTTTTGAAATCGCATAAATATTCATAAATCTTCTTCAGGCGTTCCATAAATTAAGACACGTATGCCTTGAACTACTAGCAAACAGTAGTAAAACGGACTTTTAAAATCACCAACGTGCACACACGTTACATAAAAATATACTCGTGAGACACCAAATGAATATAGGTTTAAAGCGTAAAGGACCAGTTCACCTTGGTCACAATTTTCTTTCTCTGTTGTTCGCGAAGGAGTAGATAAAGCATAATGTATAAATGCCTGCATCACGGTGGTCGAATCAGAGAGAACATGTTGATGGGCAATACCGAAAATGTTGGGAATCGAGACCCGACCGTCACGAGAAAACTCTTGTTTGGGATCGAAAGCACAATCGGATGAGGTTAACAGGGTCATGAACAACAGTGTGTTTACGAATCTGCGGTATTTCGCTGAAAATAGAAACGTTAACCAGATCGCGGGTATGTTTATACATACATATGTCGGTGACGTAAGAAGAGCGTTTCTGTTTATTTACTTAAAAGGAGATATTGACTGACATAAAAAACGTAGAGGGGAGACGGTATTATATTTTATAGGGAAATGGGAGCGAATTGCGTAAATTTCGTTGAACGTTTATTATTTCTAGTGACGTTGAATCACCTATTCGTAATTTGGTTTAGAGAAATTATTTAAGAATGAACCAGATGTAACATTAGGTACATTCAAGTTATTACTTTTATTACTACTTATTTGCCTTTTTCATGCAAAACAATCCTACTACTTGTTCTGTTTTTATTTATAAATGATTAAAACTTAAAACAGTTAATACTTATTTGCTATACAGTGTTAAAAGCCCTTGAAAAGTGAGGACATTTCATAATAATTTTGTCGGATTTTGAAAATTGTAAAGAGCAGATAGTAGTTTTAATAAAGATATTTTTTGAACTGTTCATTGAATAGTGATGTATGTATAAAATTGAACTCTCTCGATTAAAAAGCGGCTTTATTTTGATAACATCGGGGTCTTTACTTGTGACCTTCAGCAGATTCATGAGGTTATCAAATTAATAATGTTTCGTGCTGTTAGAAAATATATCGTGCACGTAACTGATCATCGTTAAAACATATGATAAAGGGGATGTCCATTAACGCTACCTTGGGGATACTCTGTTTCAATTTCATTAGAAAATGCTTCAATGCCATTGTAATTTACAATAATTGTCTCTGTATGGTTGCGTAAATAGAAAGTATTCTATGAAAAACCAATACAACTTATGGATTTCTACATATCTGATCACTATTTGGTGCTGTATGCCATCCTGTCAGATGTACTAAAAACTTCAGTAATATACTATAAATCTTCTTGCGCTCAAGGGCAGCAAGAATAATCTCTATAAATTTGCCAAGAACAGTCAGTGTTCATATTCTTGATTTTGAAAAAGTCGTACTGTGCTGCTAGGTATTGATTAGATTGTAGACATGCCCCTCCTTCCATCTCTTGCCACTTTCTCTCGGATATAATTCCACATATTACCATTATTTACTAATGTACATACATACATATATATATATATATATATATATATACATATATATATATTGTGTGTTTATTTTTCTTAACCACTTTTAATAATAATCAATAGTATGTATTCTTGGGTATGTGTCGAATCATAATGTTTTAAAAAGCAATATTACCAGTAAAATGTATGGTGAAATTGAAGTTTGGTTGAATGATAGATATAATCATTTTTTCAATGAAGTAAAAATTAAACACTTAAAGAAAATTGAAAACTTAAAACGAAAACAAAATCCATGTCAAGGGAATTCATACCATAATTTAAATACAAATTTTAACAAACGTTGGGTAACAAATTTATCAAATTGTCACATACCTGACAATATCTTAAAAGTGTTAAGTTTGGGCCCAAATTTTGCGGTTGGTCACAATAGTATTAATGAAACTAAAAACAATGCACCAATTAATTTAATTATAGCAAACATTGAGGCATGTATAGATAACATAAATGAAAAAGATAAAAACCAACTACGTTCAAAAATTTGTAACACCATATCCAATTTCAAAAATTCTAGTAAACCTCAAACATCAGAATCAGATTACATTGTTTTAAAAAAACATATTAAAGAAACAAAAGAGTTTTTGAGAAAAAATAAACAATTAGTAGTTTTGATAGCAGATAAGACAAATAAAACAGTAATCATGAACAAAGAACACTATGAACATAAAATGAATACTTTGCTAACTAAAGAAACCACATACACAATATTACGTAACGACCCTACGACAAAATATCAAAAAGCGAATAACTCGTTGATCAAAAAATTAGAACACAAACTACTAATATCACCTAATACGGCAAATTCGTTGAAAATTAATAATGCACAGCCACCTAAAATATATGGTTATCCTAAGTTACATAAAGATAATACCCCACTTAGACCTATTGTCTCATGTATACAAAGCCCTTTTTACAACCTATCAAAGTACCTGGCGGGCATACTATCGAATGTAGTTGGTAAAAATGAATATTACTTAAAAAACTCATTTGACCTCAAAGACACTTTAAAAAATACCAAAATTGATACAGATCACAAATTAATATCATTAGACGTAGAATCCATGTACACAAATATACCACTTAATTTGGCTAAAGACGTTATCAAAAAAAAGTGGAACTTAATTAAAGATTTTACACAAATACCTATTGAAGATTTTTTAGAAGCAATAGAAATAACTTTAACAAATACATATTTTCAGTATAACAATAAATTCTACAAACAGATAGAAGGCTTAGCTATGGGAGCACCCATATCAAGTGTCATTGCCCAACTTGTATTAGAACACATTGAAGAACACACAATAAAAAACTTAGATTTTACACCTACATTATATAAAAGATACGTAGACGACTGCATAGCTTTGATCCCAGAAAATAAAATACAGTATTTTCAAACTCAATTTAATCTTTTCCATAAACAATTATGTTTCACAATTGAAATAGAAAAAAATAATTCCATAAATTTCTTAGATATGACATTAATAAAGCAGAATAACAATATTCAAACGATATGGTACATGAAACCCATCGCATCTGGAAGATATTTAAACTACAATTCCATACAACCTCTATCACAAAAAAGGAACGTAGTTAAAGCCTTAGCCGATAGAGCTATTTACCTTACCAGCCCAAAATATCGACCAATTGTGATAAACAAAATTAAGAAAATATTAAACAATAATAATTACCCAGATAAGTTCATAGAAAAAATCATTAAACAAACTTTACATAAATTTTATAATAAAGAGACAAGAATCACAAAAAATATAAATAAACAAATTGTAGAACCTACTTACATTCCTGTACCATATGTCAAACATTTATCAGAAAAACTCAGCCAAATATTAAAACCCTACAATTTCAAAATAGGTCACCAAAATAATAGTAGCATAAAATTTTTATATACTAAACTTAAAGATAAAACTCCACCCCTAAAACAGTCACACGTAGTTTATAGCATCCCTTGTAAGGCATGTGACAAAATTTATATTGGGCAAACTAAACAATTACTAGAAGAAAGGATAAAAGGACATAAATATGCCAAAAACTCCACGGCTTTAAAAAAGCACCAAACAAATTCAAACCATGATTTCAATTTCACTAATACAAAAATTTTAACAAAACATACTAATACAAAGGCAAGGAATGTCCTTGAGATGATCCACATAGTTAAACACAGTAATGCAGTTAATGATAGAAGTGAGATCGATAGTCTTTCGAAATTTTATTACCCCCTAATACAATAGTCATATATTTTTGAAACACATTGTAAATGCAAAACATCCTTTCCTTATCTCCGTTGAAAATAACTATTTTTATATTCATAAAGTAAAAAAATTTAAAAAAATTTAAGCGAAATAAACAGACATACACTTTGAAGCAACATTTCGATACATTTAGCAAGCACCAAACACACACAGTCTTTCAATAACCAATTACAATTTTAAAAAATCAATTTAATTATGAAAAGGTATAAAAGTTTTTTTGCTTTCCACCACCTATGGAAAATACTATAATAAAATGTAATTCACTGGGAAATGACTTTGGTAAGTCCACAGTTTTTTCATTTTTATAATAAATGAAGTAAATTTTACTAATGTTCTGTTGTTATTGTTTTGTCCTTATTTATTACAGTTGTGGTTTTGACTTCAGTATGTTTGTATTTTCTGTGAAAACATTTTTGATATTTTGAGAAAGACTTAATAAAAAGTCGAAACGTTAAAAGAAGTTGTTTTTATTACGATTAGTAATTTTTAATTGAGGCCGCTACACCAAGAATATTCTAAAAAGAAAGTATACAATATTTCTTTTGAATATTATTTATAATATACGGCCAAGAAACAAGAATAAATATATATATATATATATATATATATATATATATCGACCAATTATCTAATAATTATACAGCGGACGTGCCAGGTTTAAATTACGACGAAGTTACAACGGAGCAAAGAAATAATGTAAACAACACGCAGTTACTGAATAGCACTAATTCATATGGTGAAGTGCAACAACAAAAAAGTCCACTAAATCCTCCTAAATTTCTTTGTTCATCGGCGTTGGTAGAAGGGTGACGAGTTTTTAAAATTTACTATATTTACCTTTTATTTTGTAAGATAAATAAAGTTATATATGTAATAAAGTTATATATGCATACACCTATTCATATATACGTTAGTTTCGTTTTTTCATTGTTTTGACTGTTAATTACGTACTTCGTAATTTTCATTGAATCTACTTCTCCCATTTATATCGACGTAATGTGCATTGGATTTCGTTAAGTTTCAATAACATTCGCATACATTTTTAGTTATCATTTATTTAGATCTAGAACATTGTTTATGTTACTTTTTCATATATGAAAACATACAACGTCACTTATCATCGCTAAAACATTGGACCCGTTGAAAGCTGACAATTTTAACGAAGAACTCTGTGAAGCTTTAATATCGGCTAGTATCCCATTAAATAAACTTGACAATCCCACTTTCAAAACATTTCCTCAAAAATATACTGGTCGAAATATTCCTGATAAATCCACCTTACGCAAATATAATGTTTCTATTTGCTTCACGAAAGCAGTAGATTGCATTAGAACGCAACTTTCAAATGGATACGTGCCGACGAAACTGTCGATATATTAGGAAGCTGTATGGTAAATGTTGTAGCTGGTGTACTACATTCAACTATTCCATATAGCAGTTGATGCGGAAACAGTTGCTAAAGCCCTTGACGAGGATTTGCACAAAATGCTTCATTCAGACGACAGATACAAGGAAAAAATTCTTTTGTTAGTGACGGTGTCGCATATATGTTAAAAACGGGCATACTTTGAAAGGAAACATATCCTTGTATGCTGCATATTAGTTGTGTAGCACATACTCTGCACAGAATCCAAAGTATTCCAAGTGATTTCGGATGTGGCCTTCGGCAAAAGTTAGAGGCAGTGTTTAATAGAAATCCAGATTTAATAGCATTGCGTTGTTTGTGTATGGGGACAATGACACAAAATCTAACTGCTAAATACGCTGACATAAAAGAATATTTCCAGTACGCACCTATAACCAGTTGCGATGTAGAAAGAACGTTTTCTATCTACAAGGATGTACTTCTTTCAAAGAGAACAAACCTTACAGAAGAGAAAATGAACAAATAATGAGGTATTTTGTAGTTTATAGATCACCAGGCACTTGTTATCCAATTATATAAATAAAATAAAAACCTCTTTAAAAATGCAACATTTCAATAGTGCGCCCATGGGCGATGAGTCATTAACCTTTCGTGTCCGCTCCCTACTAATAATATAGTAGAATTACCGAACAGATGCAGTAGCAACATTGCATTATAATATATTATATTATGTATTGACGCGCTGTTGCTACTGCATCTGTTCGGTAATTCTACCATAGATGTACTGTAGAGAGAGAGGAATTGACTTCTACATGCAAAGGAGACAGATATACAAAACCGTTAGTTGTGGGCAAAACACAGGCGCCAATACATGGTTTTGTATATAAACTGACTCAAGTTTGTTGATTTTTACATATTTATTTGTCTTTTTGGTAAGTTGACTTATTTTATTAATAAATTTTTTCTACTATTGATATTATTTCATACACCACTGACTTTTTGTTTAAAGAAATATGAGTATAAATACTACTGTACATTCATGATGATTATTAAAGTTGCAATACCTTTACTTTCCTCTTAATATAGCATATTTTTAACAAAATAATGTTTTTAAACATTATAAGCCATTACATGCTATAGCAACATACTTGAATTTTGCCCACATAAAACGGTCAATTTCGTTCATCCTTGTCAAACTTTCGACGCTCATATATTTTCCTTCTTCTCTTATGGTGTGAGTCACTTCCTAATAAGCCAAACATAGCCATACAGTGTATTTAGTAGTATAATAGTATTAATTAATATTAATTAGTCAAATTTTACTTGTATTTTTAATTATTTTGCGATAAAATTTTGCCCCAAACCATTTCGATGGAGTTTGAAAATGACCGAGGATGCGAAAGGCCTCTTGAAGCAAGAACCAATGAAAACATCAAAAAGGTTGACGTTTTGATCTCATCAGATCGAAGAATAAAAGTTTACTGATTGCCGATAAAGTAGAGACATCGACAGCTACAATATTAAATATATTGCACGAAGATTTAGAAATGAATAAAACCAGTGTGAGCAATACATTTGCCAAGGAAGCTAAAACATGGGTATATCATTGGAATCGTCTAAAAACCAATAATCTACATGCTGGATCCACTACAAAGATTCTCCACCAACAATAATGCAAGAACCTAGAATTCATAAGGAAAGGATATGGAAGGAATCTTAACAATCAAGTAGTTGAAAAGTGTCATACAGAAAAAAGGTTTCGCAATTGTAGTCAAAAGATTATGCCACTTCATGACAATTGCACTGTTAATAAAGACAGCCAAGTTTGTGAATTAAGCATCAACAATCGCGCTATGTCTCAAATTTGGTACCTAACTAATTAAAAAAGTACTTAAGAGAATGCAGTTTTTCTTTTGGATAAATATTTGAAAGAAGCGGTTGAGACATTTTTTGAGGACTCTTTGAGAAAAGAGATTTTATTAAGGCATAGACTTATTAGAAAAAGGTTGGAATAAATGTGTGACCGTTAATGTATCGTATATTGAAAAATAAAATATGTATAACTTTTCTCCGAACGCTTTTCCTTCATAGCTAGGTAAACAATACAAAACCTTTCCTCAAACTATTAATGCAAAATGCAAGTGGAAATTACAGACAATGAATAAAAGTCAATGATGTTATACCATATAGGAATATCCGTGTTTAAATTAGTATGTTCTAAATATTAGATTCGCGGAAGGTCGTTTTATGTGTTTGACCCAAACTCCAAAACGAGAAACACCTTTCTTTACTGCAGTAAATTATATATTTACTCAAGGCATACTATACCACCTTAAGAGCAATTTACTACATGTTTGAATAGACGTAATATAAATATTACACGAATACCATAGTAATGTCTGTGTTTTTATAAAGTATAACACATAATATTTACTATCGTAAAAATTCCATGCAAAATTTCAAACCGCAATGTTAACTTTTGAAACGCGAAACCAGTTCCTTGCTAACCGAGACACGTGCATTTCAGTCCGTATTAGGACGTTGCACTTTGCATTTTGTTGGGATACTACAATACAATACCGTAACTTTAAACGTTATTTACAAAAAAACAGATTATATATTTTAAGAAGCAGTAGCATTCACTCTAGTTACATAACAGGCATGTAACGTCATTATCTGTTTTTCAAGTATATACAGTACTGCTCAAAATATTTTCCGTGTAAACTCTCCTCATCCACACAACTTCGGGTGTAATAGATCGTTCTCGAACAGAAGAGCATAATTTAGTGCATTCTCTGGGAAATTTCTCTCTT
Source organism: Amphimallon solstitiale (assembly GCA_963170755.1). Classification (NCBI taxonomy): domain Eukaryota; kingdom Metazoa; phylum Arthropoda; class Insecta; order Coleoptera; family Scarabaeidae; genus Amphimallon; species Amphimallon solstitiale. The sequence goes on from OY720678.1 coordinate 28,039,677, forward strand.
TTTATTTCGCAGAATATAATTTATTCTACCAGTTACAAGTTCAAATAAGGAAGTATCTTTAGTAAAATGTTTTCTTTAGAATTGTTTTACTACATCTTTTAAATGGAATACTAAATATTGTTTCTTCCATTTTCCAGTGAAGTACTACGGAATATTTATGCATACTTATTTATATGTATATAGTAATTAATATTCCACATGTATTTCTAAGGATGTTTTGTTTTCTTAAAGAAAAATAATGAGGTGTGCCCACCACACGACTTTCTTATACGTATGAGAATGTATCAAATTATAGAATTTTAAGAATTTCCTTATATAAAAATTATTCAAATTCTATTCTCTTAATAAGTCTTTATAGAATGCATACTTTGCCAGATATTCGAAAGAAAGTACTACTCGCTAAGAGTAACAGTGTTACTTCCGGTCCGAATTTTGAAATTTCATTTATACAAAAAATATACCAAATCCAACTCTAAAAACTTTTGTACTCTTGATAAATATATATAGAATGCAGTATTTACGACATATTTGCAAAAAATCGCTATTCGGTAAGAGTAAGTGTTAGTTTCGGTCCGAATTTTGAATTTTTTTTTATACAAAATGTATTGAAAATTAAGCTCTAAATACTTTTATACTCGTAACGTACCTGTCTAAAAAACATGACTTGAAAAATATTTGCAAAAACTGATTTTCGGTAAGAGTAAAAGACCTACTTCCGGTAGGAATTTCAAAAAACTTTTTTAATAAAATTGTTCACAATTTTAATTTTGAGTACATCTGAATTCTTTATAAATTTGTCTACACTTAGTAGTTGACGAAATATTGGCAAAATTCGATTTTTTCACTGAACTAAACTACTGCTTCCGGTCTACCAATCTTACTGAAAATCTAATCAGTTCTAACGAGCAAAATTTAGAATTGATAACTATATCGGTTTGACCGCTATCGTGGTCACACACAGGCACACTGACACACAGAGAGAAAGAGACATTTTTTAAAAACCACTTTTTCGGTACCAGGGAACTTCAAAACGTGGACATCTGCAAAAATCTCGAGGTCGAAAATTTTCATCATCACAATACTTCCTTATACTATGTATAAGAAAGTAAAAATGGTAGTCAATACTACTCGGTGATACTTCCTAGTTTGTGAAAATGTTTAATAATTTTTACCGTTGGTTTATTTGCGAGATCGTGAAAATGTAAAACTTCTTTCGACAAAAACGCCGTACTCGAAAATATCCATCTAAATTATTGCGTAATATTAAGTGCCAGGAAAGTCTTGAAATACGTTATCTAGTCTAGTTCACATACAGCAACACTAAATAGTCATCGCCATGACTACTTAGTGTTGCTGTACGTAGATCTTCAATACAGAAGAACCGATACCGCTGCACCCTTTTCGATAATAATAATAATAAAAATAATAATAATAACAACTTTATTAATTACCCAACAGAAAATTCCAAATGGGGCAATACAAGTACAAAAATGTTCGATAATACAATGTAGATTAAGAAATAATTATGAAATGATGTAAACGTTGAATTTATGAAGCTAGACTACTACGCCTAAACTGGTTCGACTCAAATTACAGTAATTACACACGAATGACTCTATTGTGAACGTGAAAAAAACAGTAATTTGTAAACGAATTAAAGTGAAATTAATGTAATTCTATAATGAAACGCTTATATTAAATCAGTTAATATAAGGGAAAACTAGATAAAAATAACATGAAGCGGAATACCTACGAGTCAGGTCATCAACCGGTAAAATTATATGTAACTCGCAAGTGATATAAGTAAAACAAAAAATAACAATAAAATCAAAAAATATTACGTCTGCAAATCGTAAATAAGGAATGCCTGAAGTGTGACTAAGTTTAAGATAGTGATAGTATACTTTTCAGATTTGACAATTTTATGACTAAATAAATGTCAATAAAATAATATGACAAGTCTGTTTCGTCTTAAATCCACATCCAACGATATTAGAGTAGTAAATTAAGTGTTAAATAAACTAAGTCATTATTATAGAGGTCTGAAGAACAACAAAATTATCTTAAAAGTATACTGAATATATTATTGAGTGATTATCATCACTTAATTATTTAATCAATACCATAATATATTTAGAATGCAAAAGGAAAAAAATTGTATTAATCTCCAGTAATTTCTGTCAAGAAATTATACAAAAAGCATAGGTTCGTTTAGCCTAACTCAAGATAAATTAAAAATGCAGTTTAAAGAAAAGTTATATTATGGAAATAAACTTTCGTATACATTCAATACCCTTACATATACCTCTCATGATTTCTAGTGCGGTTTCTACTTTCTGCCGGGGCCTCAGAAGGGCTGCTCATAACACGTATTCCACAATAATTTTGTTTCCCGATTAAATCTGAAACTAAAAATCATTCACCACAAGGCAAAAGATTATAGATATAGGAGAATAGTGCCTCCAATAGTAAAAAAAATAAGTTTTCTCTTCAAACAATAAATCACATCCAACCAAAAAAAAAACACAAAAGCTCCAAACTTATGAAAAATTTAGGCGGTATCGACTAATAATTATGCTGCCTAAAGTGAAGAGAGTGTTTCTATATTTATTACTATGTCTTCAACATTTCGAATTAGAAGAAAGAAACTGCAACACTAGGCAAATGATCACATTAAATGGATATTAACCCGAAGTGTTGTTGCAAAAAATCTGGTATGAATTAGCAAATTTGAAATTAAATAATGAAAAAACAGAAGTTAACATATTACAAAATAATTGAATACCTTACCACACTAAAATTCGAATTTCTGGAAGTATGCACACATATGTCAATAGGTAAATTATATTATCTTTCTCAGATGTTAATATTCTATTATTATTACACTCATTAAAATTTACAAAATATGGATTACAATGAATATGGGTAAAAATATTTTATATTGGTATATCATAATTTCTTAAATACACCAAGCTAATACATCTTAGATTACTATACATTCAGAAGTGGCAACACTTTCTTTACCATTTCTATCTTATGTGTTATAAATATATCCGGTATTGACCGGCAAAAGAAGATTGTTTTCTATACTTCATATTTTACGTAATAAAACGCTTTTCTTTTTTATAATGTTTTAAATTCTTTAACTAAAATTATAAATTCTATCAAAGTTCAGCTATTACTACTCGCCTCAAAAAGCAGCCCAAGAATAGAGTGTTGAATCTCATTTAATTATATTGTAACGTTTGCGTTACGGGTTCGCAGTAAACAACTCGTGCAATTTATTTATTTAAAATAGTCTGTATATTCATTCACGTAAAATTAATTACAATATAAAAATATAAAACTAATGTATCACACTTAAACTACTACGATTTAAATTAACACAGGTATTTATTTCTATTACTAATATTTATGTAACACTACCGTATTTATATCACTTCTATTTATATAACACTCTAATATTTATGTCTTTATTACACTATATTTATGTTTATTCTTCGACTACCACTGAAAGAACTATTTATTTATTTCTTATATTTATCCTACTGTTCCGCACGAGACTACTTAAGGACTTTCTTATTCCGTAATTACTCGTCCATCGGTGACCCAGCCGCCTCATATACACATACGAAACATCTGGAAGCATTCGCGTAAACTCCATCTTCCTCTCGATGTTTGTAGAACATTCGATAGACATTCTGTCTCTTCTATAAAATGGATGATTTATTGCTTTATGATGTTTACCAGTCGCGCCGAATATTTGCCTTTCTTTTTGTTGTCGCCCGAATGTCTGCTGATTTCGTTACAATATGTAAGGTGGATTCTTTTCTTAATTTGATCGATGAAATAAAGAATCACGTGAACTTAAAAATAGCGCTATTACACTATTCTCAGAGTTTTAATTATGTAACTTAACTTTATTAGTTAATATATTTTTTAAAAGAATTAATTCAATTAAATCTTGAAAAACCCGTACCAACAATAGAGGGAAACGCGTAATTTTAAATTATATGTCAGTCATATTATAATAAATTTGCTTGACACATATACAGAGATTTCAACATGAAAATTGACTTCAATTCCTTACAAAAATTAATTTAATAATTTGTGATGTTACAGATTTGAAGCAAAAATTTTAAAATGACAGGTAGATATTTTTTCCAGTGTCATTGAATATGTGCATGTCCAAATTTTAAAAAATGGTGTAATCTAATTTCTTTATATGTATGTATATATCTATTTACGTAATTAAGTATGTGGGTATAATATGTATTCTACAATGCATAATTTTGGACTTTTTATAATATCATTTAAAATTCCCTAACAGCATATTAACCTAAAAAATAATGATTGTACATATACACTATGTGAATTGATAAATAAATTACAAATTTAATAACTGTATTATTATTTATTGTTTCCGTAATACGCTTGTTGCTTTTACGATCGTTCTCTTAGTAAGTATTTATAATTATAACAGTGATTTTGTATTATGTTGCTTAATGTCATGACCAAATGCAATGTCCATCATGTTATTATAACATCGTGATGATGATTACATTATGAAATGTTCGAACTACTTGTAGCAGGTATTTCAATCAATTCGATGTACATTCTGACACAAAGGATTAACTCCTAAATTCAAATCTCGACAGGATTACGCTCAAATACATCTGCTAATTTTATCGACTTGAACTGACAAATCCGTATTTATCCCGCATTAGGTATTGGTGAAGACGGTATCAACTGATGTGAGATACTTACCACTTCGACACATTACTTGATTTTTATATTTGACGCGTTCGAAAGTATACTTTGCAGGTTACTGTAAAACGTATTATAACTATTAGAATTAAATATTAGACTATTACAGTAAGCAATTCATATTGCTGGGTGTCCCTTCGGGTCATATATCTTCATTATTATTGAACGAATTTTTTTGAAATTTAAGATGTAGATACTTTATTGAATGAGGATTCTTCTGTTACTTTTGAAATCGATGAAAGTTAGTAAATGTAATTTTCACTCATCGATCTTTTTTTTTCAAATTCCATGAAAATATCTTTAGATAGTTAAGCACCAAAAATCAAGCCTCTACAGAAAAAATTAATGTGACTACTTCCTGTGGGGATACGTCAAAACAAAAGTTTATTCAACACCGCATACAACTTCTGAAGATTTGCAGAACAGTATCCGAGAAGCATTTGCATCAATAAATGATAATGCGAAACGTAATTGATGATTTTAGGATTCGTTTAGAGAGATGTATTGAAGAGGATGGTGGTACATTCGAACGTCCACTATGACATTTTCATGTGATTTTTGTTTTAGTGTTCTCGTTTTTTGGTCGTTCTTTGTTATCAACTTTTGTTATTAAATTGACGTTTTAAAGACTATGGTTGTTTCAGTATATCGCAACGGTTCTTCACTTAATAGATTGTCTATATTTCAAATTTTATAAAAATTCGTTCAATAATAATGGAGATATATGACCCGAAAGTCTTAGCTGGGACACCTGGTATAAACACGCATAGGGGATTCTAGGTAGGCCTATTTTGCGTCCTTCTTTTTTAAATCATATTCTAAATTTTGCAATACAGATGTATATTACGTTTGTTGGAACACTCAGTTCTGGATTGTTCCTGGAATCGTTCTAGAATACAAATATACATACAAACAAGCACAACATACATGAATCGCTATATATAATACTAATGCAGAACATAACAATATAAAAGCCTGTAAACAAATTTTAGAAGGTTTAATTGACGTCGAAGTTCAAACTAATCCATATTGAATTTCTGCAGTAGTAATCAATAGCCGTACCGTCTGTAAGGATAGTACCCTCCTCAAATAAAGTACAAATACTTTAAAAATGTCGTCTGTACTTTTTCAACACGTAATTTATGCGTAGAGTAAAGGGTTAAGATCGCATGAAGGTAAAGTAAAGCAACTTAACATAATCCACCTCAAAATGAGCTGACGTTCTAATTACAAATCCCAACATTTTCAAGGCAGAAGATACAGTGTGATTCATATGTTTGACAAAAGTGAGACGGCTTTTAAAGTAAAAAGAAGGAAGTATACTGGATTCTGTGGTATGAAGAAAAAATGGAGTACTGAAATCGATGAAGTTTAGTTTTTGCAGTAATAATTTGTGATCAATGCAATGTTCGTTTCCTTCATCAAATTGTCTTCATTTGTGGTATAGATAATACAAATCCCTTTCTTGTAAATGAGAATATGAGAATTGAATAGGTTTGAATGTACATCTCCAGAACAACAGTCTGTAATGCATATAATAATATGCACTCCCAATGTATTGATATCACAGAATTACTTTATTTTTCTTAAATCTCTGGGACGCACAACAGATCAACAAATATAACAATAAACCACCATTTGAACAAATTTGAATGTTTAATTGCATACCGATAGCTGTTTATTATATATACTAAAAGCCAATTGTCTCGCTCTTTTTAACACGAACGATTAAAACGGCAAAGCTATACCCCAAAATTGACGAATTGGGGAGACAGTTTTCTGAGAACCTGGCGCATCTACGGTGGGAACGAAAGTGTCACGCGACGGGGACCACGGTCCCACGTGCCTTAGGCCATTTTTCACGTCTCCGAAGAGAGAACGAGGGCCCGAAAGGAGTTTTTGAAAATTTTAGAACGTGCAGAAAAAGAGTATGAATCATAGTATTTTGCCATAAGGCCTACGTGTAAAATATAAAATATGGACTAGGTTCGATTTTAAAATGGCGGTGGATCGATACAGATGACCGTGACACTTCAAGTTCGGATAAGGTTAAGTTAAACGCACGAAAAATTCAATTTCAGGTTATAAATTTATCAAAACCGTCAAATCAGTTTGAGTTCGCGATATGGCATTTGCCGGGAAACGTCAAAATTGGCGGAAAGCACCAGTCGTGCAATACACACATATTGACTATCTATTCACGTTTATCGATCGGTTGTCAAGTTTAAATGTCAGAAGGCCGACAAATAAAGGGATTATGAAGGAAATGCGGTGCCTTTCAGATACGTATTAGTGTTATTATTATCAATTGTTACTATTTCTTTTCTATTTATGAATATATGAACAATGCCGACGGATATGATAAAATAAACTTAAAGTGTATTATCGCACGTAAGTACAGTGACAAATATAACGATCTTTCTATATTTTATTAAGATATATTAAATACAAATTATATATGTCATCGAAATGTCGTCACTTCTCGCGAAAGAAGTACCGAAGCAAGCCTAAATAAAGAATCATCTGGGTTTTCTTTATTTGCCAGATGTGTCCGAAACACTTCGAAATAACATAAATACATCAAATATGTAAAATTCCCATAAGCATTTATGTAATTTCGTTTATCAATTCAGTTATAAAAGCAAGCACTTAAAGTATGCGACTATGCGGGTTGGCACAAACTAATCAGAAGTACATTTTCGGTTAAATGGTATTAGGAGCCAGCAAGATTTTTGATTGGGTTTTACAAAGTACATATATATACTATTAAAGCGTAATATGAAAATTAATTAATTCTCTCAATGACCTGTAAGTTTAAAACATGTTTTGTTAAAGTTCATCATGTTATGTTGTTAATTTCATTTGACAATTGGAAAGACAATTTGGTTAAGCACTGTCCGTCTGACATTTTGATCTCACAAGTTTATGTGTGAACGAATACACTACAACGAAGTATTGTCACGATGACAGGTGGAACGACAATTTGGTTAAACATCAACTTTTCATTGTCGTATAAGTGTCACGATGACAGTCTGTCAAAAAATTTGAAGTATACACTATTTTTATCGTAAACTTGACACAAGGCATGGTACTACCAATTTTATAGAACGAATAACATGAAACAACATTTAAATGCCGAACCGTCTTGGTTCTTTTTTTTTTTGGTCTGTCGACGTTCACCTTGGCCTAAATGCACACAATTAGATAATTAGTCTCAGCAATCAGTAAAAACATTAACAAAACCATAAAGATAGAAACTGAAAGTGTCATGAGCTCTGATCACAATCCAATTATAATAACTTGGAACGAAGACATAACCGAAAGAACATATCACACCTTCAAGACAGACTGGGCCGGCTACAAAACAGAACTAGAACTAACCATCACTGCAGTTCCTAAAATACAAAACACTGCAGAATTAGAACAGAACATAAAATCACTACAAGATAAAATAACAAACGCTGTTAAAAATAATACCATCAAAATAGAAAGGATATATAAATCAGGTAGTCTACCACATCATATTAAAGAACTAATAAAGGAAAAGAACAGAGCTAGGAGAAGACAAAACTATACTAAACAACCTTCAACATCAAGTACATAAGGAATTACTGGAACTGAAAAATGTAGAATGGCAAAGAACACTCGAAGAAATAGGTGCAGACCCCTCTAAGACATGGAAAATAATCAAGGCAATCAAAAGAGAACAAATAGAAATCCCACCACTTCAATTCAATAACTCCACACAAGTCACAGCAGAAGAAAAAGCGGAAGCTCTAGCGGAATCACTAGAAGAGCAATTCACTCCGAACTTGGATGAAGTAGACATGCAACACGTAGTGCAGATTCACAAAGTAGTAAGCAGAGAAATACGTGAATCCCACTCCCCTAGCAACGACCCAGTCACAGCCGAGAACCTAAAAGCAATCCTTAAAGCATTAAATCCCAAAAAAGCTCCTGGTATAGACAACATCACCAACAGATCACTACAAAACCTCCCCCCAAAAGCAATAATGTCAATTCCAGCAATAGCAAACTCCGTTATCAGACTCCAAACATTCCCAAAGATATGGAAACATGCCAAAGTAATAGTTATACCTAAACCAGGAAAACCAAAAACAATACCAAGCAGCTACAGGCCCATAAGCCTGTTACCATCCATTAGCAAAGTGATAGAAAAAATAATCCTACAGAAGATAAAGTACCACTCTGACAATCAAGACATAATACCAGAAGATCAACATGGGTTTAGAGAAGAACATTCAACGATAACACAACTTTCAAGAGTCACTGAGATTATCCAAGAAGGATTCTACAAAAATCAAGTGACAGCAGCTGTATTTCTCGACATAGCAAAGGCATTTGATAAAGTCTGGAGGCAGGGACTCATACATAAAATGATAATACACAATTACCCAACACACATCACAAAAATCACGAACAGTTTTCTCTAAGGACGCTGCTTTCAAGTTAGCATCCAGAACACACTTTCCTCAATAAAACATCCAACAGCGGGAGTCCCCCAGGGCTCATGCCTGTCACCTCACCTATATACAATATTTACAGCCGACATACCAGTATCAAATCCTACAAGATATTTAAATACGGCCACCTTTGCAGATGATTCGGCACTGCTCTCAACATCAAGATGTCCGACGAACGCGGTACAGGAACACCAAACGCACCTAGACAACACGATAAAATGGTTCAAACAATGGAGAACACCAATAAACGAAGACAAATCCCAAGCAATAATCTTTCAAAGGAATCTGAAAACAACAGACAACGAAATAACCATCAACAACAACACTATACCATGGAGTAGAGAAATTAAATACCTGGGAATATACCTGGATATAAAGCTCAATTATAACACACACATAGCAAAAACGATAACCAAAGCCAAACAAACAAGATGTCAACTATGGTCTCTTATAGGCAGAAAAAGCCAGCGAACACGAACAACAAAATTCTACTTTACAAGTATTAGGTCCAATATTCACATATGCATGCCCAATATGGGTGCATATGTGCAAGACCAACATCAAAAAACTGCAAATAATACAACACACCAGTCTTAGAATGATACTAAATGCTCCATGGTATATGAGAAATAATCAAATAATGAATGAAACAAATACCCAAACCATTATTGACTACATCAAGGAAAGAGCGCTCAGTTTCTATAACCAGATGGAAAACCACTCAAATCAAAATCTTAAAAGAGCACTTGCATATGATGGAAATGAAAATTTCAAACACAAAAGACCTAAAATGTTTCTACTTTAATTTTTAATCAAAATAAAGATAAACAATAGCTAATCAAATTCAACTTCAACAATCCAAGATTCACCGCACTCAGATGAAGAGTAAAAGACTAAATAGTCTAACTCAAAGCCACAATAAAGAAGAAGAAGAAGAAGAAGATGCACACAATTGATACAAAACCTGAATGACAACAAAATTTGTCTAAATATCAGTGTTCAGTAAATTATATAGAAATGTTGTTCGCTTTGACCAGTCTTAATAAATAAATTCATTTGCCACTAATTATAAATGTCACAATAATATTTAATTTGTTTCTAAGAGACATTTTGCTTAATATGCGTCTTCATTCATAAACAAGAAGAAACTGAACTGCGATTGTAATTACTCTACATTGTCGGTCATTCGGGTACAGTTTCCAATATCGTAGTTTTAAAAATTAAAGCAAAGGCGCGATTAATAACATTTAACGTCCACTGAAAGAAATATTATAACCGTTAATATTTACATTTTATTGCATTATCAATTATTATTATTATTACTATTGTATCGGTCATTTATCGTATCTTTAATGTCTTGGACACATCTCTGTCATCTTTCTACATACAAATATACATACTGCGTCTTTAATTTAAATTTAGAGTAGCTTATGATATCAATATTAATTTGGGAATACTGTGCTACAGTAATGTTTTTCATTTTGACTACTGTCATAGTTAAGTCAATTCATTCTCGCAATAGATCGAACTGTCACCACGATGACAGTTTGCAAGAAAATTTTACGTATGGGCAACGTTTATCATAAAACTTGAGACAAATAGAGTTAGAGTACTACCAAATTTAAAAAACAAAGAAATTTATATATGATACAACAAATCTTGATCATACAACCATCTTAGGGTTACCTGTTCGGCCTACTTACATTCAACTTAGACTAGGTGCACACGCATTATATCAAACTTGAATGTCAACGAAATGTTCCAAGTAATCAGCTTTCAGTAAATTCTATAGAAATGTTAAACATTTTAAGGGAAATTTTTTAGTTAATAAATCCATTTGTCTATAATTATAGATGCCACAATAATGTATAATTAATTTCTAGAGATCTTTCATTTAATTTGCATCTTCATTCATAAACTAATAAAAATAAAATTTATAACCGTTAAAATTCAAGTGCCTCTGCGACTGGCAGTAGTCACGTTCCAAAGAAGCAATTCAAACTCGAAGAGTTTCATGGAATAACAAAAAGAGCAAGTATTCTATTAAATTAATGTGTCCTAAATAAAAAAAAAAAAAGGGGGGAAAGAGTAAATTGAATAATCAGCACTTGATGACTTATATCGACATTTTATGACAAACATTATGGAGCACTGATGAGCTTGATTATTTGCAACGAACGTCATATAAATTTATTTCTATTGACTATTGTCCCGGAAGCCCTACGTTAATTGTAATTCAAAGAAACGAATACATCATGCTGATCAAAATTGGTGAACATAGTATATTATTAAACTAAAATTAAGTAACAGTTAAAGGGTGTAGCCATCTTTACTCATCTATTATTATTTTAACACCGATATATTTAACTAGAGCATACGCGAAATGTTGGTCAACTCAACATTCACGTTAGGTGGCTTACATGTTACAGGAAACGTCAGAATTGTCAGAAAAAGTCCATCTGACTTTTGATTAATGTTGGCAATTTCACAAAAATTTAATTGCAGGTTATAAAACGTCAAAACGATCAATCGATTTCAGTTCGTGATGAAATCTGAACTGCTTTCATGATGACAATTATTTCAAAAAAAAAGGTTAAAACACCCTGACATCTGTCTGATATTTCATGGTTCATGTTTTTAAGCTTCATCGATATTTATTGTAGACCTTGACACAAAAAGATATGAAATTACAAATTTTATACAGCGAATTGACTAAAATATTAATGAGAAAAGTGCTATCAGATCCATTTTAGTTTTGCCTATATACCGTGCCTTCAAATACTTTCCGCATTAGAGACGGCCATGCTTTTTTTTAATGGTTGGTGACAGTGCATAATTTTAATAGTTTGGTTATGTCATATAAATAATAATAGGCGTCTATAATTTGAATTTAAGTATGACAACTGTCAGAATTTGAAGTTTTCAAAAAATTAGCATGTACACCAACATTGATTACTTAAAAACTTCAAAAACAGCCTACGCTAATGCGGAAAGTATTTGACGGCACGGTATTAGACAATTACCTTAAAATATGATTTATATTATTATTACTAGGTGACAGACGAATCAAATTCCAATGTAATGACAATTGCTTTGTAACTATTCAATTTACTAAAGTAAATATTCCAGTCTAATTCAACAATTACTTCTACTAAATAGTTTGATTGTCAGTAGAAAGTTTGAAGTATGGGCAGCGTTCAATCATTTAATGCGATATGTTTGAAAATACACCATTAAATCAAATTGTTAATCAAACATTCTGATGATGGTTGATGATGATCGTGTCCCAGGCTGGTGGCTCTTATTTCGATGGATTGGTTGTAATCATGAACTACCTTTTTGTGTTATTTTTCCTTAAATACTTAATAAAAATCACAAAATGATCCAACAATTACAAATTATATTCTTTTTACAGTGTGTGTAAGCAAAATGTTTACACAGATATTCCAACGTCGGTCAGTATTATTTTTGGTTATTGTTTTTAGTTCAACTACCAGCGTCACTACTAAATATTTAAATTATAATAGGATCGTCTCAGCAACCGACATAGCCAGAGCACGATCTACAGGCGACGACTCAATGCCACTGCAAACTCACTTTGACAGGAACAATTTCAGAGCAGACAAATGAAACTAATTATTAATATGGAAGCCAGTTATAAATTCACTATTATAAATAAAAGTAATAAGTCATACTTATTCTATACCAACATTTTATTTAAAACTTGATTCTTCTGTGTAATGGGCATGCATTGTTCACAAATTTGCATTATAACAAAGCTCAAAAGGTATGTCAAAAGTATGTTTGCGGGCCATGATAATTGGCAGGTTAAATTATGCAAAATTAAAATAAATCTGATATTACATTTTCAATAATGATTTAGTCCTTTCATTGTGTAAAACTAATAAAACTATGAATCTTTTAGTGTCAAGTCTTAGTATTACGTTAAATAGCATCTAAATTTCAAACTCCAACAACGAAAAGTCAGACTGACGTTAAGATTCTTTAAATTGTCGTTCCACCTGTCACCGTGACAGTACTTCGTGGACAAAAATATACGTCTATACAAGGTGTGCCAAAAGTTTAGAAAATCAAAAATGATTTTTTTTGGCGTTTTACAGCGAACTGTAATAAAACTGTAAGCGGACGCGAAAGGCGATTCAAGCTCGAAGAGATTGATGGACAGCTAGTTTTTGCTATTACAAAATTGGAAATAAAATAATAAGAATAAATGGAAACAAGTATAAAAAAAGGACAAATAATTTCTATGAAACTGAATCAAAACAAATACTCTAATGATGTCACAAATTAAAATAAAAGGAAACATAAATATTACAACCGACTTTAAAATAAAACTAATCAACAATGACGTCCAAAGACCTCATAAACACAACCAAGAAAATGCGCAAAAGTAGTACGAATGATAAGTACGTATGCTCCGGATTTACCAGCCCATCGACTAGAACTTAAAAACTGTTCCCAACAGTGCTTGAATTATGAGTTCTGAAAGACTGAGCATAAAACTAATAGTTTTCCGAACTTGTAGACAGAACTGCATGATCCGATTAGATTTTTTCAAAAGGCATGCTCACTAGTTATACAACTGTCCAGAACTGGGGACCGAACAAATTACCTTATAAACATTCAAATTTCAATATCATAGATAGAACAATCGGTACTCCAAATTTGATTTTAGTAGATAGGTACATTACATATTTATTAAAAGTAATGGTCGCCCAGTGGTCGAAATTCGACCTTATTCATTAACTTTTTAAAATTTGAACATTACGTAAAGAGTGAATGTTTTATTTTATTTTATTTAATGTATTTGTAACAAATATTATACATAAATTTTCTTTTTGCACTCCTTGTCCATATGAACTTTAACTATCCCAAATATCACACTCCTTCGTGCGCGCAATATGCTTAAAAAGGGGCACAAAGTTTTTCTTCACGTTTTATATACTTAATAAATACTTTTGCGTCTAACGTCAATATTTTTTTTGTACTGGCAAAATTTACCTACCTATTTTTCAAAGTTATAAAAGTGTTTATTGAGTAATTAACAAATTATATACATGCCCATTATTAATCCTTATTCGTCATAATATTGTAACGTTTTCGGGTTCGCAATAAACAACTCGTGCAATTTATTTATTTAATACAGTCTGAATATTCATACACGTAAAATTGATTACAATATAAAATATAAAACTAACGTATCACACTTAAAACTACTATAAATGAATTAACACATGTATTTATTTCTATTACTAATATGTCCGTATATTTATATCACTTCTATTTATATAACACTCTAATATTTATGTCTTTTCTTCGGCTGCCACTCAAAGAACTATTTATTTATTTCTTATATTTATTTCTAATTTGGTCTGTTCCGCGCGTCGACTACTTAAGGAACTTCTTATTCCGGAATTAATCATCCATCGGTGACCCAGCCGCCTTATATACACATACGAAACATCTCGAAGCATTCGCGTAAACTCCATCTCCCTCTCGATGTTTGTAGAACATTCGCCAGACATTCTGTGTCTTTGCAGTACAACGCAAATGGATGATTTATTGGTTTATGATGTTTACCAGTCGCGTCGAGATGATTTACAACCTCTTTTTATTGTCGCTCTGATGTCTACTGGTTTCGTTACAATATCATAGAGTATGATAATTTTTTACTTGGCTGAATTCTTTGGTAACCTGGTAAAAGACATATCGTTTGCTGCTCTATAATTGTGTTTTTTAAACTTTGTTTTTTATTGACGTAGTTCTTCCACTCTAATATATTTCTTGTCCAATTTTACCGTGATTTCTTTAGACATTTGCAATTCTTGGGAGATTTTAATTGATTTTCAAGGATCATACTTGAAGATGCATACTGAAGTTAACAATATCAAGTTGAGTTGTGAGTTAAGTGTAATTAATACCTTTATCTAACAATGTTTTAAATAAAAAAATATTTTAATGAACTTTTAATATAATTACTTGTAAAACTAAAGTGAAAGAATTCTTATAAATAATTGTGTAATATCTGTCATTAATTAATGTAAATATTAATTAATTTTCAATTAATTTTTATATCACTTATATCAACTTACTATCTTCTACCTTCATTTTCCATATTCAAATGAATTATTTCGCAAATCTAATGTTTTAGTCATTCCATTTGTATATTATATGCGTATCTGTATGTAAAGATACACCTACAAAATTCAAACGTAATTTCCGCTACAAACGATGTTATTAATTGAACTTAAATATATGGTGTGGAAAGTAATTATTTTAATTGTACCTCATTTGTAAGCTTAATTACGAAACACGTTATCGATGAATTAGTAAGAAACGTATATATGTATTATGTATTTGTTTATTTATAGAGCGATTCCAATTTTTTTCGTAAAATTTACATTTTCAGTATTAGAAATTTAAGGCAAAATCAGGTTTAGAATAATAAAAATAAAGCCTGAATATTTATATCTCACCTACTAATAGGTATTTAACTGAAATTAATACCGTTAATTATTTACTTAAGAAGACAATTGTTCGACTTCCATTTGAATTAGGTTTGTCCTTACACGGCATGACGGTTTAATTTCCATATGGAATGTTTAACGAGTAGCTTGTTAAATCTTATCTAGATATATGGATGGAGAAAGTTTTCGTATGTTATTAACTGGTACATACGTGTCGATCCTTTTTTTGTTCTACGTGAATATTTGCTTCTATAAAAGGCATTGTTTTGCTTCAAGCAAAGAGCAACGCTAATACCATGTAGGTACGTAATTACTAATTAGTGGTACGATAATAAATAATTCAATGTTAATAACAAGTTAACATAAGTATTGATATATTACGACTGTCTTGATGTTAATACAAATTATGTTCCAAATTACCTGAGATCTTTATCTTTTCAAATATAATAATAACAATAATAATCATTATTCCAAGTGCAATATAAAGGGTCTTCCATTAAGACGTTAAATTTTGAATAGCCCGCCATTGTAACAGTTGTTATGACTCAACCGGTAATTACTTGACAGATGAGAAGTAAAAGTCACGCCATTAATAAAAATGGAACGATACACGCTTCAACAACGCATTGAAATTATTAAAATTCACTACAAATATGGTGAAAATTTCGCGGTCACATTTCGTAGAACTAAAGCATTATTCGGTCGTCATGTAGCACCTTCTCGGCCAGCAATAGTGAAACTGGTGGAAAAATTTGAGCTGTTGGGACAAGTTAGTGATGTGAAGAAGCGAACTCGTGCACGTCGCCCAAGAACAGATGAGAATATTGCTGTTGTAGCCCATAGTGTTGAGGAGAGATTTGTCCATTTCCCGTCGATCTTTGGAATTGGGCATTCCACGAACGACATTACACCGTATTTTGCATAAAGACTTAGGTCTTAAGGCCTACAAAGTTCAGTTAACACAACAATTCATGCCTACCGACCATCAACAGCGTCGTGTCTTTGCTGAATGGGTCATTGAAATGCATCAAGCTAATCAGGAATTTCATCGAAAAATAATCATGAGTGATGAGGCCCATTTTAATCTCGGAGGCCAAGTAAACAAGCAGAACTGTCGCATTTGGGGCTCGGAAAACCCAAGAAAGATCATTGAAAAGCCTATTCATCCTCAACGTGTGACTGTTTGGTGTAGTTTTTGGTCCGGCGGGGCGTTAATATTAATTTTTTGAAAAAAATATGGAAGGAGAATAGCAATTTTAACTAAGGGGCATATTTTCAGCCGATTTTTACTTTCGCACGTGATTTGTTTTTCATGTTATGACGTCATCAAAATGAAAAACATACGACTTGCATGACTAATTAAACATTCTAAATGTTCCTCACTTTTTAGATAACGACATTCGATCAACTGTTACTGATATAGAGCTTAAAATCGGAAGAAGTGTCTGCAAGATAAGTGCCTCGTTTCTTACCTTACTTTATGCTACCAAGCCAAAAGCGATACTTTTTTGAATCGCATCATTACTGATGACGATACTAGGGTGCACTGTGACACCCCGTAATAGAAACAAGACATTGGAGTGGCGAAAGTAAGGGAGGAGTATGCGCCTGTCAAAGCAGACATTATATTCTCAGCAGGAATGCTTCTCGTCGTTTTCCTTTATGAACATCGTACCGTGAATTTCGCTTATTATTGTAATATACAGGGTTATGATAAAGTAACGCACAAAATTCATAAAACGTACAATGTTCATTTTTGAAAAAAATGCAAAAATACGTCAAACAGTTTATTTTATTCCGCGTCTTTTAACATAAGTCAAAAAAATAAAACGTCAAATTTGTCAAAGTTATGACGTCATCAATATTTTTTTTAAATATGAAGCTTGTTTTTTTTTTACTTTATTTGATAAAGCTGGTTTTTCTGCATTATAAAGAAATAATTGAAGTAGGGGTCACATAAGAAAAAATTGAGAGAATTAATAAAAAACAAAATAAACTAGTTTTTGAATTTATGAAAAGGAACTAAATATTAAAAGAATTAAAACTTAAAGTTACCTAGTAATAAAACAACTGTTTGTCAGTGTCAGTCTTACAATTAGTGTCATACCAATTTTATTATGATGGCTCCTTTAACGGAAAGAGAAAGGATAGAAATTCTAATGATGGTAGGTTACGGCGATAGACTTCGAAGTCATGAAGAAGCATGTGTTTTATTTAACGAAACACATTTTGAAAGACCTCCAATTGCTAGAAGCACAGTAAGCAGAATTGTTGCAAAATTTAATGAAACAGGAAGCGTAAGTGATGCTCCAAAATCTGGAAGACCGGTAATAAGCGACGATGCAAAGTTAGATATTTTGCTGTCATTAGAAGACAACCCTCACGAAACTACAGAAAGCAGAAATTGCCTTACAACAAGATGTTAGTCAGTCGTTTGTAGTAAAGTTTTTAAAAAAAGAAAAACTGCACCCAAACAAAGTTCAACTTGTTCACGAACTTTCAGAAGATGATCCGGACAGACGTTTGGAATTTTGTGAAATTTTCATGAGGCATTGTGACGAAAATCCAAATTTGCTTAATAGTGTAGTATTTTCAGACGAGGTAACGTTTTATTTAAGTGGTACAGTAAATCGACACAATTGTCGCTACTGGACTCGGGAAAATCCCAACTGGATTCAGACAAAACACACCCAGCGCCCCCAAAAAATTAATATATGGGTAGGAATCGTCAGGGGAAAATTTATTGGTCCTTATTTCTTTCGTGGGAATTTAACAGCTGAGCGATATTTGGAACATCTTCGTATGGCAGTGCTTCCGGATCTAATTGCGGCATTTCCGGATCCAAATAATAGGGAAAACTTGGATCCCAGTATTTGGTTCCAACAAGATGGTGCACCACCACATTATGGTCTTAATGTTCGAAGGTTTCTGGATAACCAGTTTGAAGGAAGGTTGATTGGAAGACGTGGACCAATGGAGTGGCCACCTAGGTCACCTGATCTCACCCCCCTTGATTTCTTTCTGTGGGGACATTTAAAAAGTCAGGTCTACGTTAACCGACCAGACAATTTAGAAGACTTAATGGAACGAATTAGACATGAAATGACTCGTATAACTCCGCAGATGATCGAAGACTCTGTAAATCAGGTCTACCATCGTCTTGGCCTATGTCAGATAGTGAACGGGACACAGTTTGAACAATTCCTGTAAGAAATCGTTTTAGTTTAATGGACTATTTAGTTAATTTAAATGTTATTACTATAATAAAGTTTATTTTGTTTTTTATTAATTCTCTCAGTTTTTTCTTATGTGACCCCTACTTCAATTATTTCTTTATAATGCAGAAAAACAAGCTTTATCAAATAAAGTTAAAAAAAAACCAAGCTTCATATTTAAAAAAAATATTGATGACGTCATAACTTTGACAAATTTGACGTTTTATTTTTTTGACTTATGTCAAAAGACGCGGAATAAAATAAACTGTTTGACGTGTTTTTGGATTTTTTTCAAAATGAACATCGTACGTTTTATGAATCTTGTGCGTTACTTTATTATAACCCTGTATACTTTAAAGGAACGAAATCTCACGCATTATCGAAAACGACGCAACTTCTAATACTGCATCCTTCTTCACGATAACGCACAGCTCCACACAGCTATGAAAAACTAATTACAACTATTAATTAACTATATATTACCTGTTTTTGCGCGATTTATCTCATATTTCGTCAAATTTACTTTAAATTGTATACCAGTAGAATGTGTTATACATACTTTATGTAGACCTTCTGTAAATTTCTATTTGTTCAGACATGTTTACTCAAAATCATCAACATTTAAGGTTAGAATTTACCGATTCATGGATTCGAAATCTGCTAATCGTAAAATAAGACGGATTCTGAGGGGTAAGGGGATTCCTCTCGGATTCACGAATCCGGTTTCAGAATTCAAATAAACGCAACCGTTCGTTCGGTTTGACTGAAATCCGGATCATTGGATGTAATCCTTTGGTCGAAAGAAAGCGCCTAATATAAAATATTCGATATATTCCGGACGAGGAGCTAACATGCCATATTACATTGACATACGGGAATATAATGGTGTAATATAATCTGTAAGTAATTGAGAATGTCTATTGACCTAATAATATTAATCGATGGAGCTTTGTGATATAAATATACACCAAGTAGTAATGACAACATTAGAGATTAGAGAGAGAAAGTCTATTATATTTTTAACAAGATAAAAAGGATAATAATAATAATAATAATAATAATAATAATAATAATAATAATAATAAATTTATTTGACCATAGATCACATAGTGATATCGGCTACGTCATATGTATAAATATATATCACACACAGCCAGTACATACAATAAAAGAACACCAAATAAATAAACCAAATAAAACAAACATTACAAAAATTGACTAAAGTCATACGAACAACTCTCAACCAATAGATTCTTCATTTTCTGTTTAAATTTTTTAATATTACCTACTACTCTCCCTGATTTGTTGTGGAAGACCATTGTAGACAGACAGACAGCAATACATGGGGGATTTTCGCCGATTTATGTACCGGGACGCTAAACTTATCCTTTGTTCTTGTTGGATAATCATGAAAGTCACTGTTTCTTTTAAATTTGTTTTTATGGGTGAAAGCAAAGATAGAGCACTTATACACAAACACAGATGGAAATGTCAATATTCTGTGCAAGGTAAATAGCGGACGACACGAATCCATGGGTCCCAAACCAAAAATCAGCCGCACAAGTCTTTTTTGAGCAACAAATATCCGATTCACATTAGCTCGCGACGAATTGCCCCACAATATGACATTGTAACTCAGGTGCGAATACGCGATGGCATAATATATCTCCAATAATTGCTGAGAATCCATAGTATTTTTAAGTTTCAAAATGGCGTACAGACTACAGAAATACTTCTAGAAACCGAGTAGTAACCCCGACATCCTCTATTTTTTTCCGGGTATGCAAATGTATTACTGTTGTCTTATTCATTTTTAGCATAAGGTTGTTGAGATCACACCATTTCTTCATTTCGCTTATAGCTTCATCTATCATCATCTGCATGCCATCCTCCGCCACAGAAGACACCAAGATCGAAGTGTCGTCAGCAAAACTAACTGTATAACCAGTCGTTATGAAGTTATGCAGATCGTATATATATAATAGAAATATTAGAGGACCCAACGATGACCCCTGTAGCACTCCAAGGCTCAGACTCTTTCTCACAGAGTTTCCACCGTTTACATCTACGTACATGCACCTGCCCCTCATAAATGAGGTAATCAATCCATTTATATTCCCACGAATACCCAATGCACAAATCTTGTCACTCACTATTCGATTAACTCACGCTTTTGCCTATATTCACGTGATCATAGCCAAAAGGTAAAAACAACTTTAAATATTTATAAAAATTCTTCCAGAAAAAGAAAATAGCCAAGAGAAAGATCCTTTATTCTCATTTCCTTAAAATATTTAAAAATCTTCATATCTACAGTAAGTAAGCCTTTTAATCTGCTATGAATCTACTTTAAAATAAATTGATGTTGTAAATCATAAATTATATTTACATCTTATTTATATAGTAACCCTAAAGTTAAGAGATATGAAATAAAAAATTTAAAAATTACTAACGGAACTTCACGTTCAGCTGACTAAAGGCAACCTATGTCTTCAATGTTGTCACCACTTTATCTATGTCTATACTACATCCATTTAGAAGTATTATGAGATCAATAAGAATTTCAAATATCTGAACGTAATGATCAAAATGAAGAAAAATCAATCAATGATGATTTAAATACACCGATTATGTATGTATATAATTATCTCATTAGAAAACCCTATATTGATCATTCAAATACATAATATGTAATCGAAGAAATTTTTAAACATTCGCTTTATATATTGCCTTGTAAAGCACCTATTCCATACAAGGATGATTGGTACTTGCCCACTTGATTTACATAACTACATTTACGTCTGTTTTCTATCATGAAATATTAAGTATGTATGTATGTATATAATAATGTGCTCTCAACTCTTACGTGAGTGCATATGAGTATAATATTTCTTAAGACAGTTGTGAAAGGTCTGCGTACACCGAATATGGAAGATATTATTGGATTAAACTACTTCGAGGTAATTAATAGTTAAACCGATATAAAATGTTAATCAATAGTACGATTTGACAGATATTGACTTCCCAACTATTACAACATATTTATATATAAAATTTACAGTAAATTGTTAATTAAAAATTAAATAATGAATAATAAGGTAATATGTTTGTGTTTATCTTCATGTAAAATATACAAAGAAAAAATAATTTTTACGCAATCAAAAATTATCATAAGTATTGTTGAAGGTTGCTTCTTCAAACCAACACAAACTAAATATAGTTTTATTCGGAACAATCAAATTGTTTCACCTTTCAAATATTCTGATTGGTAACATTTATTTATACAATCTACATACTCGTACAGCTCACAGACTGAGGCCTGGCCGATGAGATGCCCCTCCCACAAGGTGCGAGTGAATCCTTATAATATTAGGATAAGCACGAGCAGTCTGGAAAAATTGTCAAGCGCTACACATATATGTATCTCTTTTCAGTATATTACAATTTCTTATCTGCATTTACTCGTTCGTCCGGCTAATGTATCCGATGATGAACAAATTTTATCATTCTTTTTTCCGAATACTTTCTCTGTCACGCACTGACCTATAAATCTGCGCGACTTATAGGTCGAGGCTCCTCCCATCGGCCAAGACTCAGTCTGTGTACTGTACATACTTATGTATATAAGTAAAGAGTAAGGGATATTGTTGTTTATATGTGAATGATTAGGATTATGCATGAAATATTACACTTCGTACGTTGCATTACTGTATTATTATTTGCTATATTAGACAAATACTTAGCCGAATACCAACGAAACAAATTCTCTAATGGACTCTTTGGTGGTTATATGAACTCAATAATACTGTACTCGGTGCTTACAGACTCGGAATTGAAGTGTGTAAATTTCCTTTATTTATTTACAACAAGTTACCCAAATACAGAAAATAGAACTTAAAAGTACATGTATGTGAAACCTCCAAATATACACAAAATACACACCATGGCATACATGAGTTCAGTATGCGCTACATGTTATAATTTGCACAACATATAAAGAGACAGGAGATGTATATAGCTTACTAGTCATGTTAGCCTAACAATAATACTTCCTCTGTTGAGGAGGAATAGTATGTTTTCACACATTTCAATCAATTTTATTCATTAGTCATGCACCGTCAATATAGGAGGAGACCATTTAGAATTTATTACTATAATTTGTTCTTCTATCACTTACCGAAGTAAACTAAAAATGAGTAAGCATATGTTGATAATGAGAGCCCCCTACATAGAATATTCACCACCATCTATAAAGACCCATACCATATCAGCGATTCAACTCTAATAGAGATCTAATATAACAGTAACACAAAAAACTCAGGCATCTAGTGTTAAAATTCCATCAGTTTCTGTAAATGAATCTGTGCATTTTGTACGGGACAATTATTTATGGTGTCGACTTACTCGAAAACCTTGATATCATTAGCAAAGAGAAGTTTCTCTTGTTTTTTAAATGTTATTTATAAAAAGAAGAACAACACAGGTCTCAGGATAGATCCATGCGGTTGACGCGGAAGTAAATGAGGACGATTGAATCTTGCGATATATAACAAATTACCTCATATCGAACTAGTAAGATTTAAAGAATACTATTAACGCCGGTGACACTCCAATAGCAGAAAGCTTCTTCAGTTGAATGAATTGATCAATTTGGTCAAAAGCTTTCTGAAAATCAGTATAAATTACATCTTGCAGCAACACAGATTAATCACTGTAGAACGTTTAAATCCATGTTCAGATGAAGATAAGTAGCTTCTGACATGGTTGTAAACAAGCTCACTGATAAAATCAGTCTCAAGTTATATGATTAAACTAGTTGAATTTTCAATCTCTTCGAGCTTGAATCGCTTAAAACGCGAGCGTCACCTTGATGCTCTTTATAATGTCCGGTTTTCTAAACTTTTGACGTGCACTGTATATACGTCTAATTTAAGTTTTTGCACAAACTGTCATCTAAAATTAGTTGACGTTTAACCGTCATTGTGGACATAAGTAAATGTGGCTATTGTACGTATTTTATCATATTCATTTTATTCTCTATAATAATTTCTAAGTTTAGTTTACATTTTGTTGTATAAATACTATAATCGTTTTCAGTAAAGTTAATGCCCTTTAACGCGTTCGTATTTGATTTTCTCGATCTATGTACTCGCCTGTCTTTGATAGTTCCAGTTTTTAATAAACGACACCTGCAAGCGTTTAAGACTGTAATTTTTAAATGATATACCAACAATATATTTCACCTTATGGCGTTATAATTCCTTCCATCTTACATACTGTCTTCTAAATGTCAATTCTTTGCGCTCATCGTCCTGATAATTATGAATCTTGATACGTGTGCGCGTTTTTATGTAAATTAGCACTGTCCGTCGTTATAAGAAAATTTCGAAACATCAAATTCCATCACAAAAATTTAAACTACAGCTGTCAAAATCGTACGTCCGTTTGTGAATTAATGACACGCAAACTCGTCATCGCGAAATTTTTTTACCGCATTCCCCTGCAGAAATGCCTTAAATGAGTCGCACTTTCGACAGCGACAGACTTGGCACGTGGACAGTGCACTCAATCGTCGCGGAAAAGTCCAATCTTTTGGTTTCCAACCCTCTTTCCGCACTCTAAACCTCGACGGCCTGAAATTTCTTCGTCAAAGTGAAACTTTTACAATTCTTTCGCGCTTGCCTGTCATACCTGACATTTTTACGATTTTTATCGGTTGTCGTGGGAATCGGTCATAACGTAAGCCATTTTTCTGTTAAAACATCGAATGCACGCTCCTCTTTAAAAGCCCATATCTTTACAACCGCTCCACTTAGGAAGAAAATCTCTCCGTCGACCGGAAATTCAAAGTCGCCCGTATACCCATGCCAAAGGGCAGCTTTCAATTTCGCGTATCCAGAGAGGAATTCTTCCCCCTGCGTAACCAATTTTCGTCGATTTTGACGGTCGTTTGGTAACCATTGGCGATTCGGCTTTTATATATTATAAATAAATAATAAAATAATAATGTCATACTGTCATTAATATTAATGACAATATGACACTTAATGATATAACTTAAGACAGACGTTTTACATTCCATGGCAAAGCTTTATCAATATAATTTTTTATAATTATGATAATTCTACTTCGATAAAAATATATCCTGTCTAGCTTCTAGAGTTTCCAGGTTTCCCAACATACTTTTTAACTCACCGCTGCAATTTACAGATAAACTATTAAAATCCCACCCAAATTTACGTTCATTCAATTGACATACCATAGAACTTTGTTCTCTATTATGATGTTATTTATTCTTGATTTTCCGAAGAACAGGATTTGTTCGTTGCAAATACTTTTTGGTAGATGTATTTTAGGTAAAATTGGCACGGATTGTTTTAATTTGATTGTGTTTTACCTATATTAACGCTTCTATTATCGCTGATATCATTTGTGTTTCTATTTTGAGCAATCTTACCCTATTCAAATGTGTCATCATAAATATTACGCATAGTGCCATGTGTACGCTATCGCAAACGTAATAACTTTGCTGAACGGTAAAGTTCTACTAAAGTCATTTGGTTTATCCAGATATCATATTTTATAGCTTTTACAAAATTGTCAACAGACGTAAGAAAATAGGTATTTTTAAATAATAAATTTTAGTACTAGTATACAAGCGTTCTGGACATATTTTTTTAAGATTTAAGTTCCTCGAATGGTAATAACTAGGGATCGGCAGTCAGGAGTACATCAGCAGAATTTAAATGTTATTTAGAGTTATAACTATATACAACATTTGTAATGGTATAATAATGGCTGGTAATAATTGCCGGCCAGTAAGCAGAATTTATATTATTGTTGCGTTTTTGGGGTCAAAATGAACAACTCGTGCACATGTTTTGGAACAGTCTGTATATTTACACACTTAAACTAATCACAAT
Source organism: Amphimallon solstitiale (assembly GCA_963170755.1). Lineage (NCBI taxonomy): Eukaryota > Metazoa > Arthropoda > Insecta > Coleoptera > Scarabaeidae > Amphimallon > Amphimallon solstitiale. The sequence goes on from OY720678.1 coordinate 28,065,554, forward strand.
ATAAAAATATAAAATAAATGTATCGCACTTAAAACTACTACAAACAAATTAACACACGTATTTATATCTATCACTACTATTTATGTCTGTAATATTTATTTATTTTGTGAACTATAATAAAACTGTACTACTCACTTTATTTATGTTTATTTGAACTGTACGAATACTATTCAACGAATTACTATTGAAGGAATGAATTCCTTATCCCAGCGGCGGCATTTATATCTCTAGACAAAAGGTCTAGAGATACACCAGCACTTTCCGACCCTCTTCTACCATATTCCAGACTTTCTGTCACTAACGCAGTACATGAGTGCAGTTGATTTATGACTTGTTTACCGGTACGTTTTTTTGTCGTCGCCCGGAGGTCTGCTTCTTTTGTGGGCTTGTTTCGTTACATTATTATAACAACAATAATGGTACCTATGTTAATAGGGTGCGTTGAAATGTCGACATAAACGTTAATTACATGTAGTTGAATGATATCTTAGTAATTCAGTACATAATTGTTCTTTCATTGTTATTCATTATTTCATAGCAATTTTTTAGAAGTTGTTCAATTTTCGAAGAGAAATCATTATATCTCAGAAACAGTTGAAAATTGGCTAATATAAATTGATGTTAATTTAATCAACTTTTAAAGAACGTAATAAAATGTAAGAAAAAGCATAGCATGCTATTTAAAAAAGTATAAATTTGTGTTGATTCGTCGTTCTCGAACAGTGTATTAATGAACATATTTTTAGCCTGTACAGCTCCTGGTCATCTACAATTTTTGTATTGATACGTTTCGATTATTAGGATACCGATAATGGACTTTGTCGTTTCGGTGGGACACACGGTGTATGTGTTTATATTTATTATATTTATATTGTCCGATAAAAGTTATGTATGGGGTGTATTATTTTTAGCAGAGTTTTCATTTGAATCAGTGGTGAATAATAGGTTATTTATTCTCCACATCATACCTTTTTATATTTAAACTTTTTTTCATTTGCGAACTCGTTACGGGCGATAGTCGTAAATCAGAATGTTCAATCTAAAAAAAGAAAATTAGCCAACGGAAATGTGCGGATTAATCATTGCTTCCAAATATATAAATAAACAAAATAGGCACAAATTATAGTTTAATTTCGTTTTGCCTTTTCAAATACGATACAAAAATATGTGTATTCACTATTCATACACACGTAGGTGTGTTTATACAGCAAAATGTTACAAGAAGTAGGCGATAACCATTCTCTTTAAAAGGAAAGTAAAAGCATAACTAGTAAAAAAACAAAGAAAATATAATTACATGAAGAGAAAATACACTTTCATTTGTTATTTGTCCATTATTTAGCTGTACGTAAATAGCTTGTAACTAGAGGAATAACTTCATTAATATTTTTTTATGTTTGTAGTAAGAAGAAATAATTTATTTTTATATTACTAGTAAGAAATTTATACACGAATACGGAGTGTGTGAAGTTAGCCCCCCTTTTTTCGAATATCGGAAATCTGACGGTTGTTCCAGGTTGTTCTAGGTTTGTTCTAAATTGTTCCAAAGTATTTCAAAAAAAAAGTCAAAATTGGCCGAGATAATTGAAAAAAACGACTTTTTCACCCAGCCCCCCTTTTTTCGAAAATTGAAATTCTGAAGGTTGTTCCAGGTTGTTCTAGTTGTTCTAAACATTGTTCCAAAGAATCTCGAAAAAAAAATCAAAATTGGCCGAGATAATCGGAAAAAACGAGTTTTTGCCAGCCCCCCTTTTCTTGAAAATTGTAATTCTGATGATTGTTCTAGGTTGCTCTAGGTTTGTTCTAAATTGTTCCAAAGTATTTCATAGAAAAAATCAAAATCAGACGAGAAAATGGGAAAAAACCAAAGCCAAAAGTATGAAGTCGGACCCAGTTTTTGCAAAAATTAAAATTTTGACGGTTGTTCTAGGTTGTTCTAGGTTTGTTCTAAACATTGTTCGAATACGTCAAAACCGTATCTCTTATATATCAAAAGATATGGCAAAAAAACCAAATCCAAAAGTGTGAAGTTAGCCCCCCTTTTATCGAAAATCTAACTTCTGACGGTTGTTCCAGGTTGCTCTAAGTGTGTTCTCAATTGTTCCAAAGTATTTCAAAAAATAAATCATAATTGGCCGAAAAAACGGCAAAAAACTTTTTTTTTCTGGCGGCCCATTTTTCGAAAATCGAAATTCTGACGGTTGTTCTGGGTTGTTCTAAGTTTGTTTTAAATTGTTCCAAAGGATCTCAAAGAAAAAATCATAATTGGCCGAGATAATAGAAAAAAACGATTTTCCCACGGACCCCCTTTTTGCGAAAATTCAAATTCTGAGGGTTGTTCCAGGTTGTTCTAGATTTGTTCTAAACATTATTCTTATACATCAGAACCGTATCTCTTATATTTCAAAAGATATTGCAAAAAAACGTTTTTAAAAAAAGTGTGAAGTTAGCCCCCCTTTTTTCGAAAATCTAACTTCTGACGGTTGTTCCAGGTTGCTCTAGGTGTGTTCTCAATTGTTCCAAAGTATTTCAAAAAATAAATCATAATTGGCCGAAAAAACGGCAAAAAACTTTTTTTTTCTGGCGGCCCATTTTTCGAAAATCGAAATTCTGACGGTTGTTCTGGGTTGTTCTAAGTTTGTTTTAAATTGTTCCAAAGGATCTCAAAGAAAAAATCATAATTGGCCGAGATAATAGAAAAAAACGATTTTCCCACGGACCCCCTTTTTGCGAAAATTCAAATTCTGAGGGTTGTTCCAGGTTGTTCTAGATTTGTTCTAAACATTATTCTTATACATCAGAACCGTATCTCTTATATTTCAAAAGATATTGCAAAAAAACGTTTTTAAAAATGTGTGAAGTTAGCCCCCCTTTTTTCGAAAATCTAACTTCTGACGGTTGTTCCAGGTTGCTCTAGGTGTGTTCTCAATTGTTCCAAAGTATTTCAAAAAATAAATCATAATTGTCCGAAAAAACGGCAAAAACCTTTTTTTTTCTGGCGGCCCTTTTTTCGAAAATCGAAATTCTGACGGTTGTTCTAGGTTGTTCTAAGTTCGTTTAAAATTGTTCCAAAGGATTTCAAAGAAAAATCATAATTGGCCGAGATAATAGAAAAAAATGATTTTCCCACGGACCCCCTCTTTGCGAAAATTGAAATTCTGAGGGTTGTTCCAGGTTGTTCTAGATTTGTTCTAAACATTATTCTTATACATCAGAACCGTATCTCTTATATTTCAAAAGATATTGCAAAAAACTTTTTTCAAAAAGTGTGAAGTTATCCCCCCTTTTTTCGAAAATCTAACTTCTGACGGTTTTTCCAGGTTGCTCTAAGTGTGTTCTCAATTGTTCCAAAGTATTTCAAAAAATAAATCATAATTGGCGGAGATAATAGGAAAAAACGATTTTACAATGGGCGGAATGCACTTTCCGAACATTACTGTGTTGAAGGAAGTTTTTGTATGATGCAGTTCTATTTAAAGAAATAAACATCTAATATAGCAATAAATATATATTTTCGCAAGAAATATAATGTTCATTTATTACAAAACGATATTGTTACCAAATGCTGATGAACTATTTCAAAGAAAAAATCAAAACCGGTTATGAAAAAACGATATTTTTCCCCAGTCCCTATTTCTTAAAAATCGAAATTCTTACAGTTTCAAAGTATTTCAAAAAAAAAAAAGCGCTGGATATGGGTACCCAACTAAAATCAAAGAAAATGGGGAAGTCTATCAGGCTCCCTTTGTTATTTTATTTTGTCTAGTAATAATAAAAATAAAATACTGATTTTGAAGTTTGAAAATTTTAATTATAGTAAACCACTACAACGTTATTTTGTCTAGCCGTGGTCTGGCCACTTTTTTTCATGGTTTTTGCTCCGGGAATGCAAGCACGTGTAGACATTCCTATCAAGTATGCTTATTTTTTGTAGCCCCTCTTCGTAAACATGTTGAAATATGCTGTCTAATTTTCTCACTAAAACGATTCAAAGGCTACTATTACTTTATTTGGAAAAAATATTATATAGGTAGAGTGAAAACATTTAGAGAATATCACATACGTCATCACAAAGCTGCGCGAACAAAAAGTGCCAGTGGCGTAGGTGATTAAGAGGGCAGAGGTATTAGGGATGATTTTTTAAAAGCTTCATAATTGTAAAAATTATGTTTTTACATAAAACTACAATATTTCTAATGAATTAAATTGATATTAGGAAAGCAAATTATTATTTAAAGAAGTATTAATGTAATTTTTTAAAACTACCTCAATATGAATACTGCTCCTATATAGTATAATTCGAATAAAAGTATGTCAAATTAATGCAATAAATTTGTCACTTCATAAACTTTCTTATTTTAGAGAATTATTTGGAACTCAGTGTCGCAGTTAAAATTTACTTTACATTTATCAAATCAGAATAATTATTATAATTTGAAGTAGGTATTGGCTTATTCCAAGCTACAATAAAGATACATATACATATTTCATGTCGTCTAAAGAGTATATTGTTATATTTAATACAAGTTAACTTATAAAAGATATGGAAGACAAAATGATTTAGAAAATTTTATTTTTGCCAAGTAATATTGCAATACATATACAATACAAACAATAACAGTGTAATGGATGTATGTTAATACCAGTATATATAATATATGGGGTATAAAAAAGAGACAAATTGTTTATTTTTTTAATTTAAAGTGTTACAAAAGATTTAAGAAAAGTAACAGAACATCCAATTCTGCATGTTCATTTGTGGCTGTTTAAGCCTAATCACTTTTATTCAACTTGTTCTAGGACTGGTTGATCAGCATCATCACCTTCAATGTCAGTGTCATCATCGATATCACTATTTTCTTCATTATCAGTTTCTTCGGTGTTAACTGTAAAAACTAGATTGTCAGTTACATCATCTAATAAATGCTCCGTTTGCAAATAATTTTCAACAACTTTATCTACGTGGCTACAAACAGATGCCCACTCTTCTACATTTACTGATGCAAATTTTTCTCGAACCAAATTTTCGACATCTGCTAACTTAAAAGTTACATTTCTGGTTCCAACCCAATTCTTTACAATTGCCCATATCTTTTCTATTGGATTTAACTCTGGGTGATAAGGAGGCAACCTCAATACATTGTGTTTATGAGCCCATAATAGTGTATCCAGTTTATATGTGGGATTTTCACTTTTATTTTTCTTTATTAATTCATATAACTCCGGCTTTGTCCACTTAATATCAAACACTATATTCCTTGCTACAAGCCAATCTATCATTTCTGCCTTTTTGGAGGATGATGTTGGATCACGTTCAAGTTTTACATTGTGGTATGATGCATTATCGATTACCAGTACACTTCTTGGTGGAAGATTTGGCACTAACTGTTTATTGACCCAAGTGAAAAAGTTTGTTGAATTCATTTCATCATGGTAATCACCAGATTTTGTACCTATAAAAACAATGGAAATAATAGCAACAATAATTTTAACAACTCTGATAAATTTAATACGAAAATTTTAAAGTATAATTTGTATCTTATGCATAGATCAATCTACACAATAATTTGAATGTTACATATTTTGTGTAAAAAAGGTAATATATAAATACCTGATTTAAATAGGAGTAATGCATTTTGAATAAAACCCATTTTTCCACCAGCATGAACCATAATCAAACGATTTCCTTTTGAAATTGGTTTCTTCAACCCAAGCAAAGAATTATCTGACCATTCTTTAGATTGTGTATGTGTACTGTGAATGTAGGATTCATCTGTAAATATAATGGGTCTATTTTCATGTATGTAACTTTGCAATTGTTTTAAATATTTTATACGTTTTGAACGTATATCATATGACTCCATTAAAATTTTTCTCTTGTCGCCTGTTTTCTGCCATCTAGAAAGAAATAAAATATTTATTTCTTGTTATATTGTGAAAAAACACTATTATTTACTTAAATCCCATCTTCTTTAGCACCTTCGATAATGTTGTAAGTCCACCCATGAATGGTATGCCATTCTCTATTATTTTATCATAAATACCTGTAAATAAATGAAGATATAACAATTATAATTTATATGGAAATATTTATCGTTACCCTTCAAACTTGGACGTCGTTTTTCATGTATATAGAAGTTGTGAATGATGCTACGTATTGTGTCAGTATCTTCTGGACGAAGTGTACTTTTTGTGCTTTTGCGAGGTCTTGTTTTGTGTGGGGTACTAAATGAAGCAACTTTTCCGGAATTTACATCCTCAGCTTCTTTAGCAATATTTCTGTATGTCACATCAGAAATTCCAACCGCTCTCATTAACCTCTCTTTGTAATTTGTTAAAGGAATTATCGGATGCTTATTTTCTGCTTCTTCCTTCATAAATTTTAAAACATTGGCAATTATTTCTCTTCCTTGGCTATGTATAACTTTGCCTTTTACGCCAACTTTCTTCGATGATGAAGCCATCACTGTAAAAATAATTTCTAAGTATGGGTAAATTGTAGTATATGGGTGCAACCGATTTTTGACAAAATGACTAGTGTACCTTATAGAGGACGTCTAATTGAACAACTTTTACTTATAAATTAATCGGCGCAAACGTACAGGAACGGAGATAATTAATAATTAAGGTGCTCACCGAGTGGATTTTCCATGTCACATTTTTAGTGGTATCTGTTATACACACCGTTGAAATTATGAAAATGGTAATAAATGATGTGTATTTCACTTTACCACACAACAATTACATTTGATTTTTATGTTTTTTAATCACTTTTCTGCGATTTTAAAATTCTAACATAACCTTTAACATAGCCTTTCTGTTTAGGTTATGTTAGAATTTTAAAATCGCAGAAAAGTGATTAAAAAACATAAAAATCAAATGTAATTGTTGTGTGGTAAAGTGAAATACACATCATTTATTACCATTTTCATAATTTCAACGGTGTGTATAACAGATACCACTAAAAATGTGACATGGAAAATCCACTCGGTGAGCACCTTAATTATTAATTATCTCCGTTGCTGTACGTTTGCGCCGATTAATTTATAAGTAAAAGTTGTTCAATTAGAGCTCCTCTATAAGGTACACTAGTCATTTTGTCAAAAATCGGTTGCAACCATATACTACAATTTCTAAGTATTTATACAATAGAATAAAATATATACTTTTTCAACTTACCGATCGAATAATATAGAAATATTTTGTGTCTTGATAAAGACAATTATTTAAAGAACAATATTAACAATATTTTACTAAATTCAAAGAAGCAGCAATAAAACATAAACACCAATATAACCTAATCGTAAACGACCCGCTACTGTTTTACAAACACCCCTAAACTGGACCGGATGGGATATAATGAACTCGTCCAACTCTAATACGATCATAGCGCATTATGACGTATGTGATATTCTCTAAATGTTTTCACTCTACCTATTTAGATAATATAAGATAGTATATCCGTCAAAGAGTAGCCGATTTGGGAAAGGCTGTTTTACAATACCAAATTGATAAAAAAATATATTATTTATGTCAATGTTATCAAATAATATAATAATATCAATAAATAAATTTTACAGAAAAAATATATATTTTAGATTTTAGGGATAAACTAAAGCATGCACTCTAATAAAAATAAACAAAGAAACATCAACCTAGCAGCTCATGAGAAAAACACTAATCTTTTTATGAGCAAGGTATAATCATTCTCAATATGTTTATGAGGTAGTTTTTAATCTACATTAATAATGTAACTAACGTCACTGTTCTAATATTATTTTATGTTAGGAGCATCAGCATTTAGTAAGAATATTGTTTTCAAACAAATGAATTATATTACTTGGGAAAATATATGTATATTTACTGCTTCTGCTTTATTCTGAATCACAAATGAGTATTATTATTCATTTTAAAATATAGATAATAGGTAAAATCGATTTACCTATTATCTTGGGCATTTCGATTTTTTCTTTGTAATCCTTTGGAACAATTTAGAACAACCTAGAACAACCGTCAAAATTTCGATTTTCGAAAAAAGGGGCGCCAGAAAAAAATTGTTTTTTGCCGTTTTTTCGGCCAATTATGATTTATTTTTTGAAATCCTTTGGAACAATTTAAAACAAACTTAGAACAACCCAGAACAACCGTCAGAATTTCGATTTTCGAAAAATGGGCCGCCAGAAAAAAAAAGTTTTTTGCCGTTTTTTCGGCCAATTATGATTTATTTTTTGAAATACTTTGGAACAATTGAGAACACACCTAGAGCAACCTGGAACAACCGTCAGAAGTTAGATTTTCGAAAAAAGGGGGGCTAACTTCACACTTTTTTTAAAAACGTTTTTTTGCAATATCTTTTGAAATATAAGAGATACGGTTCTGATGTATAAGAATAATGTTTAGAACAAATCTAGAACAACCTGGAACAACCCTCAGAATTTGAATTTTCGCAAAAAGGGGGTCCGTGGGAAAATCGTTTTTTTCTATTATCTCGGCCAATTATGATTTTTTCTTTGAGATCCTTTGGAACAATTTAAAACAAACTTAGAACAACCCAGAACAACCGTCAGAATTTCGATTTTCGAAAAATGGGCCGCCAGAAAAAAAAAGTTTTTTGCCGTTTTTTCGGCCAATTATGATTTATTTCTTGAAATACTTTGGAACAATTGAGAACACACCTAGAGCAACCTGGAACAACCGTCAGAAGTTAGATTTTCGAAAAAAGGGGGGCTAACTTCACACTTTTTTTAAAAAGGTTTTTTTGCAATATCTTTTGAAATATAAGAGATACGGTTCTGATGTATAAGAATAATGTTTAGAACAAATCTAGAACAACCTGGAACAACCCTCAGAATTTGAATTTTCGCAAAAAGGGGGTCCGTGGGAAAATCTTTTTTTTCTATTATCTCGGCCAATTATGATTTTTTCTTTGAGATCCTTTGGAACAATTTAAAACAAACTTAGAACAACCCAGAACAACCGTCAGAATTTCGATTTTCGAAAAATGGGCCGCCAGAAAAAAAAAGTTTTTTGCCGTTTTTTCGGCCAATTATGATTTATTTTTTGAAATACTTTGGAACAATTGAGAACACACCTAGAGCAACCTGGAACAACCGTCAGAAGTTAGATTTTCGAAAAAAGGGGGGCTAACTTCACACTTTTTTTAAAAACGTTTTTTTGCAATATCTTTTGAAATATAAGAGATACGGTTCTGATGTATAAGAATAATGTTTAGAACAAATCTAGAACAACCTGGAACAACCCTCAGAATTTGAATTTTCGCAAAAAGGGGGTCCGTGGGAAAATCGTTTTTTTCTATTATCTCGGCCAATTATGATTTTTTCTTTGAGATCCTTTGGAACAATTTAAAACAAACTTAGAACAACCCAGAACAACCGTCAGAATTTCGATTTTCGAAAAATGGGCCGCCAGAAAAAAAAAGTTTTTTGCCGTTTTTTCGGCCAATTATGATTTATTTTTTGAAATACTTTGGAACAATTGAGAACACACCTAGAGCAACCTGGAACAACCGTCAGAAGTTAGATTTTCGAAAAAAGGGGGGCTAACTTCACACTTTTTTTAAAAAGGTTTTTTTGCAATATCTTTTGAAATATAAGAGATACGGTTCTGATGTATAAGAATAATGTTTAGAACAAATCTAGAACAACCTGGAACAACCCTCAGAATTTGAAATTTCGCAAAAAGGGGGTCCGTGGGAAAATCTTTTTTTTCTATTATCTCGGCCAATTATGATTTTTTCTTTGAGATCCTTTGGAACAATTTAAAACAAACTTAGAACAACCCAGAACAACCGTCAGAATTTCGATTTTCGAAAAATGGGCCGCCAGAAAAAAAAAGTTTTTTGCCGTTTTTTCGGCCAATTATGATTTATTTTTTGAAATACTTTGGAACAATTGAGAACACACCTAGAGCAACCTGGAACAACCGTCAGAAGTTAGATTTTCGAAAAAAGGGGGGCTAACTTCACACTTTTTTTAAAAACGTTTTTTTGCAATATCTTTTGAAATATAAGAGATACGGTTCTGATGTATAAGAATAATGTTTAGAACAAATCTAGAACAACCTGGAACAACCCTCAGAATTTGAATTTTCGCAAAAAGGGGGTCCGTGGGAAAATCTTTTTTTTCTATTATCTCGGCCAATTATGATTTTTTCTTTGAGATCCTTTGGAACAATTTAAAACAAACTTAGAACAACCCAGAACAACCGTCAGAATTTCGATTTTCGAAAAATGGGCCGCCAGAAAAAAAAAGTTTTTTGCCGTTTTTTCGGCCAATTATGATTTATTTTTTGAAATACTTTGGAACAATTGAGAACACACCTAGAGCAACCTGGAACAACCGTCAGAAGTTAGATTTTCGAAAAAAGGGGGGCTAACTTCACACTTTTTTTAAAAACGTTTTTTTGCAATATCTTTTGAAATATAAGAGATACGGTTCTGATGTATAAGAATAATGTTTAGAACAAATCTAGAACAACCTGGAACAACCCTCAGAATTTGAATTTTCGCAAAAAGGGGGTCCGTGGGAAAATCGTTTTTTTCTATTATCTCGGCCAATTATGATTTTTTCTTTGAGATCCTTTGGAACAATTTAAAACAAACTTAGAACAACCCAGAACAACCGTCAGAATTTCGATTTTCGAAAAATGGGCCGCCAGAAAAAAAAAGTTTTTTGCCGTTTTTTCGGCCAATTATGATTTATTTTTTGAAATACTTTGGAACAATTGAGAACACACCTAGAGCAACCTGGAACAACCGTCAGAAGTTAGATTTTCGAAAAAAGGGGGGCTAACTTCACACTTTTTTTAAAAAGGTTTTTTTGCAATATCTTTTGAAATATAAGAGATACGGTTCTGATGTATAAGAATAATGTTTAGAACAAATCTAGAACAACCTGGAACAACCCTCAGAATTTGAAATTTCGCAAAAAGGGGGTCCGTGGGAAAATCTTTTTTTTCTATTATCTCGGCCAATTATGATTTTTTCTTTGAGATCCTTTGGAACAATTTAAAACAAACTTAGAACAACCCAGAACAACCGTCAGAATTTCGATTTTCGAAAAATGGGCCGCCAGAAAAAAAAAGTTTTTTGCCGTTTTTTCGGCCAATTATGATTTATTTTTTGAAATACTTTGGAACAATTGAGAACACACCTAGAGCAACCTGGAACAACCGTCAGAAGTTAGATTTTCGAAAAAAGGGGGGCTAACTTCACACTTTTTTTAAAAACGTTTTTTTGCAATATCTTTTGAAATATAAGAGATACGGTTCTGATGTATAAGAATAATGTTTAGAACAAATCTAGAACAACCTGGAACAACCCTCAGAATTTGAATTTTCGCAAAAAGGGGGTCCGTGGGAAAATCGTTTTTTTCTATTATCTCGGCCAATTATGATTTTTTCTTTGAGATCCTTTGGAACAATTTAAAACAAACTTAGAACAACCCAGAACAACCGTCAGAATTTCGATTTTCGAAAAATGGGCCGCCAGAAAAAAAAAGTTTTTTGCCGTTTTTTCGGCCAATTATGATTTATTTTTTGAAATACTTTGGAACAATTGAGAACACACCTAGAGCAACCTGGAACAACCGTCAGAAGTTAGATTTTCGATAAAAGGGGGGCTAACTTCACACTTTTGGATTTGGTTTTTTTGCCATATCTTTTGATATATAAGAGATACGGTTTTGACGTATTCGAACAATGTTTAGAACAAACCTAGAACAACCTAGAACAACCGTCAAAATTTTAATTTTTGCAAAAACTGGGTCCGACTTCATACTTTTGGCTTTGGTTTTTTCCCATTTTCTCGTCTGATTTTGATTTTTTCTATGAAATACTTTGGAACAATTTAGAACAAACCTAGAGCAACCTAGAACAATCATCAGAATTACAATTTTCAAGAAAAGGGGGGCTGGCAAAAACTCGTTTTTTCCGATTATCTCGGCCAATTTTGATTTTTTTTTCGAGATTCTTTGGAACAATGTTTAGAACAACTAGAACAACCTGGAACAACCTTCAGAATTTCAATTTTCGAAAAAAGGGGGGCTGGGTGAAAAAGTCGTTTTTTTCAATTATCTCGGCCAATTTTGACTTTTTTTTTGAAATACTTTGGAACAATTTAGAACAAACCTAGAACAACCTGGAACAACCGTCAGATTTCCGATATTCGAAAAAAGGGGGGCTAACTTCACACACTCACGAATACGATAGACAAAAATGTTTTTAATTTCTCCAGTCTTTTACTTTTGATATCTATTATTAAATCTCTTATGCAGAGCTAAATTATTTTATCCACAAATATCCAAAAAAACCCAAAAATATATACTTTCCAAACATTATTGAATTTTCTTATAATAAGAATTGGTATTAAGGACTATTTTGTAGATACGCCTTGTAATTGTCAAAAGTAGGGGAGCGTGGAGAAATGGTGACCCCTATGCAATATTAAATGTAATTTTCAAATAGCTGGTTGTTTGAATTTGTAGTACGAGGTAGGCGACATAAATTCTCGGCCTGATATACAAAAAAGAAACTCCCCTAACTTCTATACATTTATTACAACGATTAATTAATAATTCTTGTAATAATAATCTGAAGTTTTTCCGTCAAAATGTTCTATAACAGCTGCTTGCAACTCACTGTCGTCCTTAAAGCTAAATGTTTAATAATTGAAATTTGTTGAGGCGTTATCACTTCAATTGGTCTACCCGATCTATCATCATCTTCCAAGGATTATTGTCCCAAACAGAAACGTTTTGCCCACTTTTTTGCAGTTGAATACGAAGGAGATGAATCACCGTAAACGCCGTCTAAACGTTCTTTAATGTGATAAGGTGTATGCCCTTCTTTTGTTAAAAATTTAATGACCGCATGGTAGTCAATTTTCGTTACGTCAGCCATTTTCGTGCGCTAGTTACGGTAGTTGGCTGGTTACTAAAAACTACTAGTCGTCGAACCGTCATATTTATAGTGTACACCTCGCCTATGTGCATGCATGACGTGACGGAGTTTGAAGACGTTTGAACCTGTATAAGCCTGTCAGGCCGAGAATTTATGGCGCCTACCTCGTACCTGCCAACCTTTTATAGTTGATCGAATCTCGTATTGTAACAAGTTTCTTCTTGTTTCTTGTTACATTAATTTATTTTACAAATATATTTTTCGTTGTAGTAATGTGCTTATAATGATGGCCATAGTATGGAAAATAGCAACTATATAAAAATGCCAATATATGGCGGTTATAAATTAACAATAATGAGGAAAAGAATTCCACTTTCTGGCACTTTTACAATAAAATCTTTAAAAACGGGAAATTGAGATACGGGAGGCGCATAGAAATTATAACGATACCAATATGGTAAATCGACCCCACTCGCCTGTCGCCAATACTATCCTCATCACAAAGTTGTTGTTTTTTCTTCTCAACAAACCCTTTCAAAAAATTTCTGTCTCATCTCTTTTAAACGCTTCTGGTTTCCGTTTAATAACTGATGGAGTTATGGCAAGAAAATTATAGAACCAGTCCTCCTTGCCATATGATTCGCTCTATTAAAATGATATCTGATATTGTTACTTTGTGCATACTGAAATAAATTTAGGCGCAGGTCTGTGAAGGATCAGTACGTAAAATATTTCTGCTATCATTTTAAAATACCATACCTCTTTCTTGTTCATCCGAGAAAATAATTTTATGGGCTAAGTTTGTGAATGTAGTTCTACTTTGTTCTGTTCTTTTTATACGTGTGTATGTATAAGGTTCCGTAGGATGTGCCAAACCTTCTAGCAGCAACATGTTTCTTAGTTTCAATGCAAAAAGAGAGTCAGAGGCAGCAAACTCTTTTTTGGTCTCTGACGCCTTGTTGATTTTCCGAATGTATTCACGCGGCATTCTGACGAGAAGTTTTATTGAATAATTACATTCAATAACATGTTTTGTAATGTAAAGGTAATAACGACCATGGTCGTAATTACCCCAACGAAAAGGTCATTATCCGAATATGATCAGCTGACAGATGTTCAATTTAATACCATTGGAAACTTAGTAGTTTGTTAACAACTAGAAAGAACAACATTGACATACGTCTATATATATTTTTTTTTGTAGGTGGAAATCCTTTATGGTCACAATGTGCTTATGTCTATCACAACATGGTAGTGTGGGACTCCAGTCTAAAATGAACCGTCTTCCCACAAAAACCATTCTATTCCCCCAAGCGCATTTCATGGAGCGATCATATATTGATATCTACATCACGAAATCGCTGAGTAGTCAGTTACCCTGGCCTTGTGTCGCTACTGCCCATTCTGCTATTTTCTTTCCTCTTCTTCCTTTGCTTTCATAAGAGTCTTAACCACCTGATGTAATATATCCCAATGCTCTCTACAACCTAACATGATTCCTATTAGATCTTTGGTGTCACTTCTTTCCCCAACTTCCTATTTGCTTCTTGCCTTAACCCATCCCATCTCACACGTTTGAATATTGTATGCTCTACAGCAGGGCTGTCCAACCCGCGGCCCGCGGGCCGCATGCGGCCCAAGGCAAGTATCAATGCGGCCCGAAAATATTTAAAGTTACTGAAGCTAAAGGTCTTACATCTCAACAAAAGTTTTTTAGCAACGTTACAACTCAACCAGAATCATTTGTGAAGGCTAGTTATGTAGACGCAAATTTAATCGCCAAAAAAACGAAATCATTTTCTGATGGCGAATTTATTAAGGAATGCATGAAAAGCGTGGCAAATATAATTTGTCCAGACAAGAAAGGTGATATTTCTAAAATCAGTTTGTCTCATCAAACTATTGCCAGGAGAATTGACGATATTGGGAAATCTATAGAAATGGATTTGAAAATTAGAGCCTGTGGTTTTAAATGTTATTCTTTGGCCATGGATGAAAGTACTGATGCTACTGATACAGCTCAATTTGCCATTTTTATTAGAGGTGTTAATGACGAATATAGTGTAACTGAAGAAATGGCTTCTTTAGTTCCATTAAAAGACATGACAAAATCAATAGATTTATATGAGGCAGTGAAAAAAACATTAACGCGGTTTTCTATGTCTCTTTCGAATATATCTGGGGTAGTTACGGATGGCGCCCCAGCTATAATCGGTAAAAAAGAGGGGCTTGTAAAATTAATAGAAGATAATGCCATTGCTGTCGATAACTGTCGTTTGATGAAGTACCATTTTATAATACACCAAGAAAATTTATGCGGAAAAGCTTTAAAAATGGGTCATGTTATGCAAATCGTCGTCAAGACTGTAAATTTTATAAGAGCCCGGGGATTGAATCATCGCCGATTCAAGGAATTTCTCAAAAATGTTGATGCTGAGTATGGCGATATCGCATACTTTACAGAAGTAATGTGGCTCAGTCGAGGACAAATGCTAAAAAGATTTTCTGACGTACTTAAAGAAATGAAATCTTTAATGACATCGAAAGCTAAATCTGTGCCAGAACTTAACGATGCCGAGTAGCTTAGAGATTTAGCATTTTTGGTAGATTTGACTGCTCATTTAAATGACTTCAACACGCGCCTTCAAGGTAAAAACCAACTTATCAGTACGATGTTTCAAACAATAAACGCTTTCTAGGTAAAACTAAAATTATGGCAGGCCCAATTAAATGCAAACAACTTTTTGCATTTCAGCACGTTGACCAAACATATTCCTAAAAATGAGAAAAAATATGCGGGCTTATAAACTAATAAATTTTAAATGACTTAAATATGAAAACTATATATTTTAAGTTTTTTTTGCTCGTCAGCTATGGTAACATACTTGTGGCCCAAAACACCATGCCCTTTTCCAATGTGGCCCAGGGAAACAAAAAGGTTGGACACCCCTACTCTACAGTGTCAATGCAGCCGCAGTACACACATTCCTCTCCTGCAGCTTTACTTATTCTCTTTGCATATGTTCTGAAAATGCCATGATCTGCCAAAACATGTGTGTGATAGTGGTCCACACTCCTGTGTTTGCAATCCATCCACTCCTTCAAGTTCGGTATCAGCTCCTTGGTCCACTGTCCTCTAAGTGTGTTGCTATTCCACCTATTCTGCCATGCATCAAGGGTTCTGCTTTTTGCATACGTCTATATTAACAGAGAAGTCTTTTGAAACTAAATGGTGTATTTATTCATATCTTATTCAGCACTCTCAGGTAATTACAAACATGGCGATTCGAACATATAACTACAAACTTCTCAATTAATCCCATAGTTTCAGTTAAAGTTAAGTGATAAAGTTTTATATTAGAGCTCATCAGCAACAGTTTTCAAATCTTAGACACTGGAAGTATAAAAATGATGTATGGTCGCTATTACCCGCTGCCGCTGGTCGTCATTCCCTAACTCTCCTTTGTAATGTATTTCGCATAACTGAAATTGTAGAGTTATGTATTAACACAAAACACTCTGGGTTTAGATTCCAATAGATATTTCACTTTTGAAATGTGGTGTGCTCGTCACATTCATTGCCTTTGTAACTTAATGGTGTTGTACATAAAAGAAATGATCACATTTTATACATCTATTTATAAAATTTTAGCAGAATTAAAATGCCTAATGATATTAAAACTGTTTTGTTTTTTTCAATGAATATATTCACTATAGTATTTATATAATTATTATTATTTTATACTTCATTCTTTTATTTAAAGTTGAAAATGTTCTTTTTATACAATATAATAATTAGGCCGCGGACACGGGCGAGCCATGACTCATCGCCCATGGGCGCACTATTGAGATGTTGTATTTTTAAAGAGATTTTATTTTTATTTATATAATTGGATAACAAGTGGCTGGTGATCTATAAAATACAAAATACCTTATTATTTGTACATTTTCTCTTCTGTAAGACTGGTTCTCTTTAAATTAAGTACATCCTTGTAGATAGAAAACGTCCTTTCTACATCGCAACTGTGTTACACCCGCAACAACGTCGAAACTTAATAATATGATATGAAAGTTGTTATAACGGGAGATCCTAAAGTGAGGTGGAATGTATTGGAAAACGCAGGGCCGAGCTAGCTCTAATCGCAGATGGCGTGTCGGTTCAGAAAAACTAAACTTAAGATATAAGCGTCGGTCGGCGACGACGCAAGCTACGTTGTCCGGGCACCAGGACACTATGCTACCTTATGGTAACCTACCTGCGTATCCTAAGACCTGCCACTGGCTGTGTCCCTCCAGCGGGACTCCTACGGATCAGCCTGTATAGGTGTTATGCCAAACCTTATTCCACTGCACGTCACAATAATAAATGGTGAAGGTAAGATATGTTGAGGTATAATAAAAAAAGAAATTACGATGTGAAGAAAGGTGCTATATTAATAATATTAATCTTTTTTTTTTGAAAATAATTTAAAATGTTGACATTAAAAGTGTATGTATTAATATATATTTTAAATAAAGTGATGAAAATTTAGTTGATAAATAGAAAAAAAAACAATAGAACCTCTGCGCCTCGGCAGGAGGATGGTCGGCGTAGAAACGTTTCCTTGCCTTACAGGCCAATATACATATGTTGTTATTAAACGCCACCAACGGCGATGTTCTAAATTAAATAGTTACAAGAAAATAAAATTGATTTAAGTTAGCGCACAGGACTTAAAATAATTTAATTAATTAAGTGAAAGGTAAAACGTGACATTACAAGATCAAAATTTTGAAATAATCCAAATAAACTGTTTACATTTATTATTCAATTAAATGACGCTATTAAAAGTTACAATGGAAAATCCAGTATTAGCACAAAAGAATCTACTGAGCTTCGGTATTTATTTTTCTACTATGACTTAACTAATTTCAATAGCTCAGAAATTAAAAAAACATACATGAAAGTCAAATTTCTAAATTACGGTAATAAATGTGCTAGAATTATTATCAAATTCAAGATTAAAATTCACCACATCAAAGAGAAATATTATTACGGTAATGAAAATACTTGAATTATTATTAAATTAAAGATATAACACTTCAAAGAGATATAGTACTACGGTAATGAATTTACTAGAATTATTATTTAATTAAATATTCAACACAACAATGAGTTATATTGTTACGGTAATGACATTACTAGAATTATTATTGAATTAAATATTCAACACAACAATGAGAGCCCTTATCAAATCTTCTTAGGGTCACCCTGTATACAGCAATATCAATTTGCATAAAAATAACAAAAAAAAATATAACGGTAATTTAATTAGAATTATACGTGACCTTGCAGTTAACTAAGTGGTGCATTAGTTATTTTAGCCACTCAAATATTCTTAGGTCAAATATAGGCAAGATAATGTCCCGAACTCTGGCATAAAGACGTCGACAATCAGTCGAAAGTTACGGTGAAAATTACAACTATAGTTGCACTTATCTGTCAAATCGGACGCAAGTAGGCCGCTAGCGGTAGTCAAGATGGCGGAGGCCCCCTCGATGAAAATTCCACTTCAACAGACAAGATGGACGTATAGGTGCAACTACTGCAGCAACGATGGAAACCACCACGTTCTTCAACCGTAATGTGGGGTGACAATACCAGAAAATGGCTACTGTGGGCTTTTGTGCCCGTCAATAAAAATCTTATTAAATTAGAAGAGAAAAGAAACAAAGATAAAATCCCGAAAATTAACACAAAGTTTCAATCACTTACCCCAAATGGTAATGGAGATTCCGCGGTAACGACTTCACAAGTCACTCAAAGGTGCAAAATTTAGATTCAAAAAAAACCACACGTGGTAATTCGTAAATTTTAGGTAACGGTATTTCGGTAAAAATTCACGATAAATAACCAAAACTAAGGTATCGATATTCGCTGCTTATTCCATTAAAGCCGCTTACGCGAAATATCTACATAGATAAAGTAACAAAGTTACTAAAAAGGAAAATAAGCAGATTGCACAATGTTCTCACACGAGAAAAGACTATGTAAGTGAAATCGAAAACGGGAACTTTCTTCCATATCTAATGCGCGTCAGCTACACGCATCCAACGCATCCTTCCAAAAGTATCAAAACACGGAAATATCTCAGAATGAAAGGCGGGAGAATTCAAATATACATAGCAGGCACAAAACTAAATTTGACAATAAAGGGAGTCAACACCGTGACTTATATAACTAGACACAAACCTGCACATAACTTAGATGAGGAGAAAATAACTGAAACAACCCTTCAATGTACGTAGAATTAATAAAGTCGGCAATTCGAGAGGAACATTCATGCTAAACAGTTGGCAAAGCGTGTAACATCGTCACACCGCGACGAAGTATCCAACATTTGACAGATAGCAACCAAAACAAACCTAAGATGGAGACAACAATTTATTAAAGAAGAAACCGGATTCTGCAGGTAACTATTGAAATTTCCAAACTCTTAATCGCGCTCCGAACAGGCGGTTAAAGAAGAACCGACCTCGCAATGTTTTGCAGATTAAATCCGCGAGGCCATAACCTCCTAAGGAAAGATATCGGCAGATGCTCGACAAGGCAATCAAGGAAGGTGGATGATTGCTGAGAACAAATCAGTTCACGATAACAATTTGAAGTATGCCCGTCAATACACAAGATTTCTCTATTTAATACCCCTTGCATTTTTAGTGACATAACTGCGAAGGAAGAATATTAATCAGACGTACAAGAGAGTCTGTGTCTAGGAATACGCATAAACACGTGAGACAGTAAATACACGAGCCTGACTGTTGTCTCGAAGAATTTAAAGCCACAAATAAATGCACTTCGTAGAGTTCGGAAGTAATAAATAAGCAGATATTGATAAAGCCTAAACAAGGCGTAAAAAGTAACTGCAAATGCAGAAAATACAAATTTACAGGTAGGTTAAAATAAGCTAGAGATAAAATAGTTAGAGGTAGTTACATAAGATACAGAGTTCTTACACATAAAGAGTGTATTTGCCCGATATTACACATTACATATCTGTCAGTTACACGGTTCATGACTTAGGGCTCCGAGAGCACAATACTGGGCTTAGCACACGCACAGATATACAGCAAACGATCTTTTTCACACGGTGAACCAAAAGATATACAAGGTGCGCTCGAAAAGTCTCGCGCTCAGACAAATTCTACGCACTTAAACAAAAACACATAATCTTACGAGAACTATATACAAAAGTGAATTTTACGGCATAACAACTGGTTATAGGTGCGTACTGGAAATATTCTTTTATTTAAGCATATTTAGCATACACAATTGCCGCAATGTTATTAAATCTGGATTTCTATTAAAAACTGCGTCTAACTTTTGCCGAAGGCCACATCCGAAGTCACTTTTGAAATTATTAATAGCCACATCTAATGTGGTTAATCCATTTTTACTTTCTTATACGTAGTATAAGGAAGTATTGTGATGACCAAAATTTTCGACCTCGAGATTTTTGCAGATGTCCACGTTTTGAAGTCCCCTGATACAAAAAAGTGGTTTTTAAAAAATGTCTGTGTCTGTCTGTCTGTGACCACGATAGCGGTCAAACCGCTGTAGTTATCTATTCCAAATTTTGTATTTACGTATATAATCTCCCTCTTGAGATCCAATTAGTTTTTGAGTAAAATCGGTAGACCGCAAGTACTAGTTTACTTCAGTGAAAAAATCGAATTTTGCAAATATTTCGTCAATTACTAAGTTTAAACAAATTTATAAAGAATTCAAATGTATTCAAAATTAAATTTGAGACAAATTGTCTTAAAAAAGTTTTTTTAAATTCTTAGCAGAAGTAGGTCTTTTATCGAATATCAGCTCTTTGCGAATATCTCGCAAGTCATGCTTTCTAGACAGGTACGTTACGGGTACAAAAGTATTTAGTATAAAAAAAATTTCAAAATTGGGACCGGAAGTAACACTTTTACTCTTATGGAATAGCGATTTTGGCAAATATTTCGTAAAGTATGCATTCTATATATATTTGTCAAGAGTACAAAAGTATTTAGAGTTGGATTTGAAATATCTTTTGTATAAATGAAATTCCAAATTCGGACCGGAAGTAAGACTTTTACTCTTATCGAATTATCGAATAGCGATTTTTGCAGATTATGCATTCTATATGCATAATTTACGAAGAATATAAAAGTATTTAGAGTTTGGATTTGGAATATTTTTTGTATAAATGAAAATTCAAAATTCGGACCTGCAGTAATGCTTTCACTATTAGCGAGTAGCATTTTTTTGCAAATATCTCATAATAGTATATTACATACCAAGGTTGAGAAGATGACTATTATTGCCCGAGTGGCCAGATTAAATTCCGAGGCGCAAAGCGCCGAGGAATTTAAGCCACAAGGGCAATAATAGTCTTCTCAACCGTAGTATGTATACTATTTTTTGTACCAGTAGTCTAATTGGACCTTAAAACCTTAATAATTATGAATAAATTTACTCATATATGTAAGAATGCCCTTGTAATAAAACTTCATGTAAACAAATAAGTAGGCTATATTTTGATGTTTACAAATAAGTTTTGACGTAAATGCTGAAACTAAAAGTCAAGTATTTTTTAGATTATTTTTCATTCCATTTATAATGTCTAAAGAGTTTAGATGTACACCACCTGAAATGCGCGAGATTGCAGAACAGGCAGCTGAGAACTTGCTTCCGCATAAATCTAATCACAATCACTTATACATGAAAACATTTACAGAATTTAAAAAATGGTATAATTCCAAATATACAGTAGTAACTTCTGAAAACGTACTTCTGGCTTATTTTCATGAATATTCAAAAAATAAAAAAGCCTCGACTTTATGGGCGCAATATTCAATGTTGAAAGCTACACTTGGCCTAAAAGAGAATATTAACATATCAAAATATTTTAAATTAGTTGCCTTTTTAAAAAGAAAAACTTAAAATTATAAGCCCAAAAAATCATTAGTATTTACTCGAGGAAATTATAAAATTCTTTACTGAGGTACCCGACATATGTTACATTGCAACTAAGATAGTATGTTTATATATTAATACTTTGAAATTATTGATAATTTATATCTCTGTAGACTGGTCTTGTAATTGGTGTTGCTGGTGCATGCCGAAGGATGATTTGTGTAATTTATTAATTTCTGATGTCATCATGAGAGATAATTTAATTGTTATTCACATCCACAATAGCAAAAATGGTACGTCTCAAAAGTTTGTAATAATGGAACCACTTTGTAGCTAAAGGTTATATCGAAGATTCCCTAGTAAATAAAAAAAATATAGAATGTATGTTACAAGATCTACCTACATCTACTTACGCAACCACACCTGCAATATATACAGGAATTTTCAATATGAATTAAATAATTATTTGCATCTGTAATAGTTAGGTGATATATTGATTCCATATTATACTATCATACATATTTTATGTATTAATAGACAAATGCTTTTTTCTTTCATGTAAACAACAAAGTATTGTTAGAAAATATAAAATTAATAGCAATTGCTAAATAAACGTATATTATAATTCTGGTATTGTTAACCTAAAATTGTGCCTAAAATAGAGTTATTTATTTTGACGGTTCACAACTTGACATACTACTACTACAAGCATGAGTGCATGGTTGCGGCATTCGTTTTATTTGTTTTCATTATTTCCCTAGGTCAATAATGGCCTCATTATTTACCTCTTATTAGTTCCAGGTCGTGAAATGTCATTTCGTGGCGCTTTGTTACGTGTAAAAATGCTATGATTTTTTACTACTGGTACAAAAAATATGTATCCTGTGGAGATTTATTAAGAGACTGGAAGTACTTAGAATAGGATTTTGAATAATGTTTGTATAAAGTAATTTTTAAAATTGTATGATTTGAAACGCTCTTACGTATAAGAAAGTCGTGTGGTGGCCACACCCCATTTTTTAATTTGAGATTCGATTTTCAAAATATGTGATTAGTTTAGGCAAATTTACAAAGTGTTCCTGAAGGAATAACAACTGATTTTTTAAATTTGGGATTTCTGTTAGTTCCTTGTACTCAGAAATACTTCGAGCATCGTCATTTAAACATATAACGAACTTTTGTAAACTATCGAAATTCTCTGCATAAAAACTATTTATTTGTATGTTTTAGCAAAGCTACGTAACCAACGTGCGATATTTTGGCATTCTGTGACGATATTTTACAGACTTTGTAATAAATTTCGGAATCACTGACAATTCATTTTCATATTAGAAAAAGGAACATAAACAACGTTCTAGTTCTAAATAAATGATAACTAAAAATGTACGCGTATGTTATTGAAACTAAATAACAGTAAGTATATACATATTTACATTATTTCTCTTGAGAAATATAAGGTAAATATAATAAATTTTAAAACCCCTCAGGCTATCTACGCCGATGTAGAAAGAATTTTACTCATATATTCCTTATTTTATGGCCATTTTCTGCACTGATTCTCGGGCTCTTCTCGACCGTAAACAGATGTTGCAGTTCACCATATGAATTAGTGCTATTCAGTAAATGTTGTTTACATTATTTCTTTGCTCCGTTGTAACTTCTTCGTAGTTTAACTCGGTCATGTCCGCGCCCTGATAATAATCAATAATCTAGAAAAATATACAAGGAATGAATATACACAAAAGTAATACAAATGCTTTAAAATATATAACAAAGGCAAGTAACACACTTCTACCGCTTGGATACATTAAACAAAACCTGCGAACTGTATGATTTTAATAATGGCTTACATGAATTTAACATTTTAACTATAATATTACAATTAAAATAAAATTAAATGATTTTAAAATCAAATAAAAATATTAAAATACCATGCCATTATATACATGACAGTGGGGGTATCGACTCACACGGCTTTGATAATTAATTAAACAACGTTTAACGAAGATAGAAATATATATTACGACATTTTGACATTCACATTTTCGTGCTGATTTTCAGCTTGAATGATATTATGTATTATAGTTCGCTTTGTTATTGTAGAGCAAAGAATGTTCGTTTTACAGCATAATCATATTTGGTATTTCAGTGTTTACAATTTCCAAAAAGGAGCTAAATGAGTAAGCTCTCGAGATATTTAAGAGAAAAGAAACAAAATGAAGGTTCTTAGTTGTGATAGCAGCATCATGAGATAAAACTTACTTTTCTACTTCAATGACTTTACAGCCCAAATCGAGCCCTGGCTTCTTTCATTTTCTGCAACCAAACTTCTCTGTCTCCGGTCTTTCTCTTCCAGTTCTTGAGCCCCAACAATTCCTTAGTGACCCCATGAACCACGTCATCTTCCCATGTCAATATTGGTCTTCCATTTGGTTTCACGTCTTGCATTCATCTGTTCATCACTTTTTTAGGAATTCCCTCCTATTCCATTCGAGAGACACTTCCCGTCCATTGCAGCCTCTGTCGTTTGTAAAATTGATACAGATAGTGATTGTAACTCGCCCTTTATAAATTTAATTCTTCTCAGAATCGCCTTTACAAAGACGTTTGTGTTAAAATCCATGTGTCGTAGCTTATAATATCTCTTCTAATGATAGCTTTGGATATACGAATTTTTATGTTAAGGTTAATGTTTTTGGATGATTCGTCTTCGAATTCTTCCTTTCCCCATAGTTCTACTCCAAGATACGAAAATTGCGCTACAACCTTAACATTGTCTTCTGTGGCTCTTTCTTTCTTGTTGTTAGATCTTGTTTGTACTATAAATTTTGTCTTTACAGTATTATCTTTGAAACTGCAGGAATTGTTATAAATACCGTACGTGTGTTTCTTCTACAGCTCGTTATGTTCGGTTTATGATATTAAAGACATATGCTGCTAATTGATCAGTTTTGTTATGGATCTTCTGATATTTATTTTTCTTATTGTATATACAAGAGTCAAATTTGCGCAGAGTAGTGGCCACCCCATATCTCTGTCTTAGGGTGCGATTATAGTGGAGAGGCGAGGAGAGACAAATACTGCGAGGTTTACAGAGCGGTACATTCAAACAAAAGTAATTATATCTATGCGTTTATAGTGCAGCGGTGAAAAGAGAGGCGATAAGTGAGGTGTATAATAGCGGTGCAGGTAGAAACAAACATGTTTGTTTTTTTCAGTGGCGATAAGCGCGGTCGGGAACTTACGACGAGTTTCGGCCGTTTTCGTGGTTAGCACCCACCGTACTTCAAATAATTTAACGGTTAAGAGGGATCTCTACTCCCAGCCACTGAGGCCACTGTAGACAGTTTGATTTCCCCATAAAATTAACCGTAAATATTAATCAATTTTTAATTTTTTTATACCAAATGAAAGAGAATTCGAATATCTATGTACGCCTAGTAATATTTTTTCTAAAAATATTTTAGAAATCGTCATAATTAGTAGCAGAAGTAGGTCAATATTAGACATTTTGTCGAATTTATTTTGAAATAAATAAAAAGAAATTCAAAATTTTACTACTAAGCGTACGTAAATTTGAGTTTTCTCTACAAATTGATGTAATTATTTATACCATTGGTTGAAATTTGATCTTAATTTTAAGGGGAAATCGCGACACCTGCAGTGATAATGTTTATGGTTTTTCTACATTGTCAAATGGACTGGCCCGTCCAGTAGAGATCCCTCTTAAAACTTTATATTTGTATATATGTTGATATTGACATTCTAAAATATTTGTCTGAACTTCTTAGGATGTTTTATTAATTTGAAATATAGGCGTTTAAATTCTCCGTCTTTTTCTCTCGCTACGTTTATAGGATGGATTGACCATCTTCTGGTCCTTTTTCTTTTCTGCATTAAACATGTGTTACAAGGGCACTACTTTCTGCAAGCATAAGCTTTCGAAACTTTAAAGGCGAAATTTTGGAAATACACTGAATAAAATGTTAGAGAATAGCCTGGTACAGCACTCCTCACCTCGCTATCCACAGCTCCACTATAAATGTCACCGTGCCCCGCTGTTTAGTTCACCGCTCTCCTCGTTCCGCATGTCTTTCTGCGCCGCTTCACTATAATCTCGGACTTAGTCCTTAAATGGGTCGGTTAGTTAGTTCTGTGTTAGTATACAGAACTATAGCATGTATACGTATGTAAGTCCCGGTGTTTTGTATAAGCCTTATTATCTTTATTGAGATAAAACAATACGGAAATATTTGCATTTAAATATATACAACTTGTGGTATAAGTATAGATAGCATCACATCATACTTACAATTCTTCGTTTTAATCTGATAGTTACGTCATAATTTTTCACCGTGTAAATTAACATGACGAAAAATAATGTCGTAACAATCAGATTAAAACGAAGAAATTGTATGTATAAAAAACATTTCTAATAAACATTTATAGCGTGTTGAATACTACTCTACAAAAACTCAACATTAATGTCACCTAAATTTTACACGGATAAATAAGCATTGTAAAAAAACTGTTGCCTATTTGAAAATACAGGAAACTATCAAGCTTACTTTCTTCAAAATTAAACTCCTTAATCTTCCGTGTTTTTATCTCAGTTGAAAAATAGAGAATTCCAAGTTCCTGTACTTTCACACTTTCTCATACGTGTAGGTTCCGTGCGTGTTTTACTAATTAACTTGTCTTTTATAACCAGAATTTATTTTTGGACTGCTTGCTCTTAGTAGAAAGTCTGTCTATACAGTTTACACAAATTTATCGATTCAAATTAAAGAACAGTTCCTCATTAAAAAAATATTTTCTTTAACACTTTGTTATTGAAGCTATTTAAGAACTAGTCTATTTACCACCATTATTTACACAAGGTATTGAGAAACCCTGTAATAATAATAATTTGTTCTCTTTGCCAATATTTTGCTCATCATTTATAAGCTTCTTATGTAGTTTCCATTATAAGGAATTAATATAAGGAATAAATTCAGTAATAGTATTGAAAATTGACATTAACTTGCCATATTGTAGCTGACTCTGATAAAGATGAGGAAAAAATTGACGAAAAAATAAAAAAATTAACCAGTTATAAATATATGTCTACATATGTACACATCTTTCAAATTTAAAAGTACAGCAAACATTTTATATGGAAAAGGTATGCTTTATTCTTAAATTAATCAATTTTTAAATTAAATTCTAATAATATAGTTCTCATTTGGTCAATACTCTGGCAATCTGAAGGTTTGGCTCTTGAATTTAAAAAAATCTCTTCCTGGTTTGCGCATTTCACCGGTAAAGCGATTTTCCTTCAACTATACATATATCTACTGATACATTTCTGTATGTAAAATAATGTTCACTTCATACGTATAAATTTCGAAAACTGTAACACTATTGTCTATTTGAAAAATGAGGTGTGAGCGCCACGCGAATTTCTTATACGTATGTGCATTCCAAAATGTGTATACAGAACTAATACTAAATTAAACTTTAAATACTGTATTCCATAATAAAATAAACCACTGAGTAAAATTGTTACTTCCGGTTAGAATTTAAAAAAGACAATTATTCAGAAATTATACAAAATCCAACTCAATTCTCTTAATAAATATCTATAGAAACATAATTTGGGAAATATTTTCAAAAAACTGCTATTTGATAAGATTAGAAGTATTACTTCCGGTCCGAATTTTAAAATTTCTTTTATACAGAGATTGTTCCAAATCTAGCTCTAAATATAGTGTTCTGGTCCTAATTTTGAAATCCTTTATATACAAAAATTATTACAGCTCGAGCCCTAAATACTTTTGTATTTCAGATAAATCTGTATAGAATGCATAATTTGCTAGATATTTGCAAAAACTGTTTTTCGATAAGACAAAAAGAACTATTTCCGTTAGGAATTTCGAAAAACTTCTTCTGTAAAATATTTCAAAAATTCACTTTTATTAGGTACTACTTCCGGTCCACAGATTTTATTGAAAATCTAATCATATCTCCTGTAGCCTTTTGGCCGCTATCGTGGTCACACAGAGCGGGACAGACAGACATGTTTATAAAAACAACATTTTGGGTATCAGGGGACTTAAAATTCCATCGAAAATGTTCATTATCTCAATACTCAACACCTCCTTACACTATGATATCAAAAATTAAATTGGTCAATGTTGGTCATGGAATGTAGAAGGCTTGTCTTGGTTTAAATCATCCTTTTGAAATAATTCAGTCATTGTCAAGCTACACTGACATTATTAATAACCTACAAATGTGTTACCTACTTAGTTCAGTTGTAAAATAATAATGAACTACAAGTTATGAAATAAATAACGTTTTTATTAACCAGAAAAACTAAATTACAATAATTGTTAGAAATGTCCCCCGTTTTGTTCAATGCACAAGTTTACGCGCCTCCTCATGCTGTGAAAAGCGTTTTGCAGCATTTCTGGCGTTATGGTTGCACATTGCTGAACAATTCTTTGTTGCAGTTCTTGCAAATTATGTATCGGATTTGCGAAAATCTTATTTTTTAAATAAGGAAAGATAAAATAGTCCATAATTGTCAAACAAGGTGATCTCGGAGGAAACTCAACTTTCGTATGCAAACTTATCAGCCGGTCATCAAAAACCTCGCGGAGAAAAGCAAGATTTTCTCGTGTAGTATGTGCTGTTGCACCGTCTTGCTGGAAATAACCGTATTGAAGTTCATCATCGTCTAACTGCCTTTCTGCGTTGACGGTGAAATTGAAAAAAATTGGCCCGATTATTCTTCTGCGAGAAACTGCCATCCAAACACCAATTTTCTGAGCATGTAGTGGCGTTTGAATAAAAATATGCGGGTTATCAGTGCTCCACATTCGCATATTCTGAGAATTGATGTATCCCGAAAGGTGGAACCAAGCTTCATCAGAAAAAAAAGTTAAGTTCAGCAGATCGTCATTCATTAAATGATTAACGAACCAATGGCAGTACGCAAGGCGTCTGGGGTGGTCTGCATGCAGAAGAGCTTGATATGATTGCATCTTTTTTGGATGCATGTTCAGGTCCTTCTTTACAATTGTTTGGCATGTTCCATAAGAAAGCCGAATTTCTTGAGAGAGACGTTTTAAAGGTTTTGTAGGCTCTTCTTCCATACGTTGACGAACGTCATTAATAACTTCTTCTGTACGAACTCTTGGTCTACCAGCACCTTTTTTATGCGTCACATAACAAGTTTCGCGAAACACTTCAACACAATTTGTAAGGCATGCATAAAAATTTTCCGGTAATACTGCTACGGCTGGGAAGTGCTCTCGAAAATTGTCCAAACACAAACGTTGACTGTATTCCCAAGTTCCATTAACTAGCACACCCGTTCGAAAATAGGCTTCAATCATGTAAATTTTGTGCTCTGTGGTGAGAACCATGATTCAAAAACCGTGCAGGATTAGAAAACTTCAACACAATAACTTGACAAATTTTGACATTCAAAAAATTATGACATACCTAAATGTACGATGCACGCTACGACAATAATTTTAAAATCCATGACCACCATTGACCAATTTAATTGTTGATATGCCGGTACTACGTATAAGAAAGTAAAATTATGCCAGCCAAAATGTGCGTCAGACTGATGTTTTATGTGTCTATTTCAACAAAATAGTGTATAAAAAATTAAATTTCGTTTTAAGCAAGAGGCGTTTCGTTTTCTTTTATTAATTTTATTAGTCCAAGTATTACACTTAAGTACTTTATGATATTCTAGCACTTGTCCAACATATATTGTACAATCAAACCCTTTTACAATATGGTCTGTCCTGGACTATTGTTTCTAAAGCGAACGATTGTTATTATATAAAGCCTACACATACTACCTTTCTAAAGCAGTGAATCGTATTTATCAAACAACCCCAAGTGATAAACATTTATATATAATCTGTACTCGTCTGCGTCTACGCTTTGGAGTTGTTTCCCCATTCATTTCTGTTTCTCGCTTGATTTTCCATTCCCTTAGCAGTTCTGTCTTTGTCCAATCGCAGACATTACCTGAACCAAATTTAATTGTCCTCTTCATAATGTCTAACACAGAAACTACTACCGAGAGCTTCTGAATATCGGAATTTCTATATCTATCTCTGCCGCCTCCTGTTGTCACCCTGAGATATTTCTGCTCCTGTCACGTATTTCCTATACGCCTGTTTGTACCCCTCTGCCGAAGTTAGTACCATGATATTTTCACGAATATACAAAGCATTATATTGATTTAATAAATAATACTTTAGGGTATATTTATACCTATAATAGGAAATTGAGTATTTTGTGAAATAATAACAATTGGGTTGTTGGAAAGGTTTTTATGTTGCTCAACGTGAAATTTTGATGTCATTAAACAAGAAACCAAACAAATAATAAAAATATAATCGAGTTTAATATTCGTCGTTATATAATAAAATTTGCTATTCCCGAAAATTGGAGATACAACATTAAATCACAGTCTAGAAGAGAAAAGTACTATTGGCAAACTATTTAAATACTGCATAGTAGGTATACGTAATATCTAAATACAGAAAGTCATTAACTTAGACATATATGTAGTACAAAAAAGCCAAAAAAGTCTTTCGTATGCAGTATGCGAATATATTAAAACGTCGCGAGCATTATAAACCAGAAAAATAACGTTGTTAAAATGTTGATGTTTTGTACAACCCCCAAAATGAGGACATCAGTGTTACTTGTCTCTTGTAACTAACTCCAGTAGAACTATCTCAGTTTCAATGTATGCGGAAAACGGTTTATAAGGAAGAAATCCATTAGCGTAATTAATGAAATAAAAGAATACCTATAGTATATTCAATCTAAGAAAGGAGCGTTGGGAAAGATAGGGCTTAAAATAAACGTTTGTGATTTGTTGAAATCGAGTGTGCATTTTCACCGGCAAAATGATCGCATTTAGCTTGTTCTGTCAAAAATTTGTTTACTAACAGTTTTTTTCAAAGATTTTGTCGATTTCCTTATTTTGCATAGTTATTTGTTGTTAATATTCTTAAAAAATAGTTCTTCTTAGAACTCGCAAGTGAAATATTCTTTTGTTAAGGTATTTTATCATTTTCGTTAACTTTCTTTTCGTAATCGCTAATATTTTATAGTATGGCGGAAGCAGTTTTACCAGGTCCTTCAAAAAATCGTAAAGGGAAACATATAAGATCTGGACAAAGGCAAATGGCTTATAATGTGTTTATTAAGCATAAAGACAATATGTCTAAAACAGCAGCAGTCAATCAAACAGCAGAGGAAGTGGGTATTAGTAAGAATACAATGTACTGCATTATTAAAGAAATGGAAATATCTGGAGTTCCAATTTCTCCTCCAAGAAAAAAAAATTATCGTCACACTTACAATAAATTGGATGAAGCACAAGAAAGTACAATTAGACGACATGTGGATTCCTTTTTCTTGACGAATGAGTTACCAACTTGTACAAAAATTTGTGAGGTAATATATATACACATTCTTCTAGCTATCATGTAAATTATATATGATTATTTAGTTTCTAGGCTATTAGTAATGATGACAGTTTACCTCGAATAAAACGAACATTACTTTGGACAATCCTAAAAAAACTAGGATTCAAATGGGAAAAACGCACACGAAACAACATTTTAATAATTGAACGAAATGATATTGTATTATGGAGACGTCGATATTTAAAAAATATAAGACAGTTCCGTGACGACTGGAAAATAAAATTAAATGAGCTGAAGTCAACTCATATAAACTTTACCAATAGAAATATAACAGATATAAGACCTATTATTATAAATGGTAACACTGTCCCTTACCAAAACTCAGCCAAATATCTAGGTATGACGCTTGACGCTAAACTGAGATGGAAGGAGCATGTCAAGAAGAAAAGAACTGAGCTGGATCTTAAGTACAGAGGACTTTACTGGCTGTTGGGACGTAACTCGCAACTCCCACTACACAGTAAAATTTTGATCTATAACCAAATTCTGAAGCCAGTCTGGGTATATGGCATACAGCTTTGGGGTTGTGCCAAACCGTGCCATCTTAAACAAATACAAAGATTTCAAAATAAAGTCTTACGCAATATGGTCGATGCACCTTGGTACGTTAGAAACAGTGATTTACATAGAGATCTCGGAATCAGGGATGTAGTCAGTGAAGTAAGAAGATCTGCCGTCAAACACGAGGCAAGACTGCTTGAACACAATAATATCGAAGCAAAGAGTCTTCTTGATGTCCAAAACCTCGTCAGAAGGCTGAACAGGGTTAAGCCACACGATCTGGTGCAGTTTAGTGTGTAGTTTTGCAGTGCTTAGTGAATAGCAGAGTACAGTGTATCTCCTACAAAATAGAAGTAACTAAAAGAACTCCTTTGGGTGAATTTTAGATTAAATTTTTTTTTAGGTTAAGATATGTCAAATTCAAATTGATGGTTGGTCCTAGACCAGTTTTAATATTGTATATTAACTTGTTGTTTTCCAATAAAAAAAAAAAAAAAAAATTCTTCTAGCTATCATGTAAATTATATATGATTATTTAGTTTCTAGGCTATTAGTAATGATGACAGTTTACCTCGAATAAAACGAACATTACTTTGGACAATCCTAAAAAAATATAGGATTCAAATGGGAAAAACGCACACGAAACAACATGTTAATAATTGAACGAAATGATATTGTATTATGGAGACGTCGATATTTAAAAAATATAAGACAGTTCCGTGCAGAAGGTAGAAAAATCTTTTATTTAGATGAAACGTGGGTGAATGCAGGTTATACGAAAACAAAAATATGGAAAGATACAACAGTGCTAAACCCAAGACATGCATTTATTGAAGGTCTTTCTACTGGCCTAAAAGATCCATCTGGTAAAGGAGAGCGACTAATTGTACTTCATATTGGCAGTGAAGCTGGTTTTGTAGATGGTGGTTTGTTATTATTTGAATCTAAGGAAAAGGGAGACTATCATGAAGATATGAATAGTGAGGTATTCATTGAATGGATACAACATATATTAGCTTGTCTTAAGCTTGGTGGTGTCGTAGTAATGGATAATGCACCTTACCATTCAAGTAACACAGAAAAGTCACCTACTTTATCCTGAAAAAAGGAGGCACTGATTGAATGGCTAACATCAAAAGGAATTTTTGCTGATAGCAGTATGCTAGAAATTGAATTAATGGAGCTTGCAAAAAACCACACAACCTCTCATCCAGCCTTCTATGTCGTTGATGAAAAAGTGGTCGTCGTGTTTTTCGTTTGCCTCCATATCACTGCAACCTAAACCCCATCGAACTGGTATGGGGTCAAGTGAAGCATCATGTTGCTGCCAATAAAAAATCATTTAAATTAGATGTAGTCAAAAATATATTGTTAGAAGGATTAAATATGGTTGATGCTGCTGCATGGAAAAATAATATTTAATCATGTCATGACCGAAGAAAACAAAATGTATGATATTGATAATATTGTAGATAATATGGTAGAAAATCTCACATTTACTCCAGGATCATCCTCAGAATTTTCATTGGATTCGGATTCTGATATTGAAAACATGTAATTTCAATGTTCGACATAATGTTTTACTATTAAGTTGTTGCAAATAAAAATAGTGTAGAAGTGTTTTGGTAAATACTTGTTAATAATAATTAGAAATATACTTTTTATTCTATTCAAAATTTTTGTTTACGTATTCAGTGTAATGTTTTGTGAAATAAAAGTACTTGTACATGTTTATAAGAGATTTTATTAATAAAAATATGAAATAATGTTCTCCTTTTTGCTTTATGGTCTGTCATATTAAAAATACAATTTCAAAATGCTTATCGTAAATATTGAGATCATATCTTAATGCTATTTTATCAGATACATTTACTTTTGTGGATTTAATGAATTTCCATTCATTTTAATATAGATACTTCTTAGATATTGTAGATAAGATATTAATTGAAATATCTGCTAATGGAAATAGTGTCTAAAATTTATTGGATTCTAACATCAAATATTACCTTTTAAGCTAAAATTTTACACCTTTTACTCACATATTGATAATGATACCTACATTCTTGAATGTTGTAAAATGTAATCGTTCTATTTACATGTACACACAACGTGTTATTCAATATTTTCCTTATATTTTAATATTTTTTGTGTGAGCGATATTCTGTTTTGGAAAACTTATCAAAAACTGATTAGCTGTTTGCCTTTTCATGTGTGTTAGTATGGTTATCATTTTAAATGCAATTTAAGCCTTACTTAAATAAATGTTAATAAACACGTAAAAGTCAAAATATAGTGATATCATATATGTATATCCCTGCTATCCATCTGACAGTAAACATATGTTCTATTTGTTTTTAAAATACAAAATTCATCGTGTGTAAATTGTACTTATATTGTAGCGCCATCTACTCCATTCTGAGACTGAATGGAGTATAGTATGGTACATTGCATGATGAATATAACGAGCAATCAAATAAATCCAGAGTCGAAGTAGGTTGTGGACATGTGACAACCAAATAACATTTGTTATTTGGTTGTCACATGTCATTGGCTTCAAAATTTTTCCTCATTAAAGTAGGCTGTATCTTAAGTAATTAAGTAATCAATGTTGGTATACATGTTAAGCCTTTGAAAACTTCAAATTCTGCCAGTTTTCATACTTAAATTAAAATTATAGACGCATACATGACATAACCAAACTATCAACATTATGCAGTTGTGTCTGATTAGGTGCAGTGTCACCAACCATTAAAAAGAAGCATGGCCGTCTCTAACGAGGAAAGTATTTGAAGGCAGGGTACAATTAATCTACGAGAGAGGTGATTGCTCGTTCCTAATAATTTTCGTCTACTCCTTATGATGATAAAATCAGGTCATATCTTTAGTATATAATATCTAGTTCTTTATATAATAATAATAATAATAATAATAATAATAATAATAATATCTTTATTGTCATAAATTCAAAAGAACATTGACATTGTCATTAAAAAAAATACACAGATCAGGTACAATATATAACACTTGTCAAACCATAAAATCGTTAATGCTGTAGAAGGCTCCTTCCAACAGATAAAGTTTTAATTGCTTCTTGAATGCACTGAGATTTGTACAGCTTAGCGACTTTAAATTAGCCGGCAATGCATTATAAACCTTTACCGCCATGTACCTCGGAGATCTTTCATAAAATTTGGAGTGATGTAGCGGGACAGAAAAATCATTATTATGACGCGTCACCATAGTATATAAACAATTAAGCTTTTTTAACGGACGCTGATTCCATCTAATAATGTTCGTCTACTCCTTATGACGATAAAGTCAGGTAATCTCTTTAATGTATATCTTTTTGGACGTTTTTATTAAATTTTAGAATTATTCACGCTTGAAAAAAGCATATGACATATTCGATATTTATCGAACCTGATATTACCAACCTCCGGAATCGATCCATTCTTATTTCCCAATAAAGTAATATTCAGTATAGTGTCAATTTAAATGACATCTTCTCTATATTTTCAAACTGGTTTGTTAACATTTATTTGAAGATTATATAAAAAAAACTGTAACAAATTACGTTATCAAATTGAAACTATTTATAGAATTATAGTTTATTTGATAAGATGGAATATTAGACAAATTCATTATCATCATTTATATTATAGTATATAAAGTTTGCATTATATGAATACAGTAACAAAACTCTTAATAAAATTCAAATTATTATTATTATATATATATATATTATAATTTTTAATTATATTTTATATAACACCATACTAAATATTATATTTTTATTGTAAGAGAAGTGTTACAGTGGGTTAATTCTGGCAGTCGGTAATATCGTATTTACATATTTAACGTCTCATTATGGTTTTTTTTTGTTTACAAAATTTCTAATATTCCTTAAAGTTATATAATTGACTAAAATAAACATCAATTATTGCTATTTGTGAAAAGTTTTTTTTTCATATTATGCTGCTGAAATATAATTAAAAGTGTTTTTAATTAGTTATTCATATACATACGTATGGCGCTTTAATGAGAATGTATTTGGAATATTGTTTTAAATGTCAGGTATAGATCTATGGAGATAAAGACAAAAATATCTTATATAACTCAACCTGCTTATTCTATATTAAATCTATTTCATATACTAAAATACCATTCATAGCATCCTCCGTCATTACCGGTCTAGCGGACAGGAAATTCACAAGGTAATGCCGCACTGACGTCAACGTTTTTTATGCCCCACTGATGCAAAATTCAATAAACGGGTGCCGGCCGCCGACATCGCAAAGGGTCTTTCGTCTGCGCTCCGTTTTGTCCTTATACAGGATCATCCGATGACTGGAAACCTAATTGAACGGAAAACTGGTTTTCTCTAATAAATGAAAATAACCCAGTCGATAAAATTGAATTAGGTTGCGGCTTCGGAAGAAGTTTCTCTGCTACTACTAAAGCTTCTTTCTCGTACGACGAGGATTATAGACAATATTACAGTTATTCTTTAATCAAATCCTTAATGTTTTTCCTTCTTATATCTTCTATATCATTTATATTAAGTTGTGAATAATATTCTCATAAGATTAATATTTTTTATATATACATCAGATTTAAAAATATAATAATAATAATTTATTGCCGTAAATTTTTACAAAAAAAAACATTGGCAGTGTCAAATAACAAACAAAGGAAAAGTTAAAAAAAGAACACACTGCAATAGCAGAATCATATACAGCACAATATGTATGTTACATTAAGAGAACAGACATACAAAAGTTAACACAATTTATAGTATCCACGTCCGGTATTTACAACGTATTATTTAATAACTCTTTAAAGTTATAGAAGGCCCTGTCCAAAAGATATGCTTTCAAATTGCGTTTGAATGCGATTCTATTCACATCAGCAGCTATCTTTAAGTACTCCGGGAGTGCATTAAAAGCCGAGATAGCTTTGTAATAAGGCCCCCTCTCGTAGCTGCTTGACCTATGCGATGGCACAGACAAATTGAACCCGTTTCGCGTGGTCATAGTAACATAAACCTGGTTATTCCTGACAAACCGTGACGAATTTCTCTGCACTAGCATAATCAGCTCATAAATATACAAAGAAGGGAGCGTTAAGATCTTCAAATTACGGAAAAGATCCCTGCAGGGGCCAAAAAATGCGCCCCACACATTGATCGAATCACTCTCTTCTGCAATAGAAATATAGTATTGAAGCTGGTGGATGATCCCCAAAAAATAATTGCATAACGCAGGCGAGACTCTATGCTACCATAATAAAATTTCTCGATTGCATCAGTCGAGGTACATCTCTTCAATATATTCAACGCATATATGGCGGAGGAGACCCGGCCGGCCAGAAGAGCGCAGTGCTCACGCCAAGACAAGGATGAATCCAAAGTAAGGCCCAAAAAACCACAAGATGGACTCATAGGGACTGAACGGCCACCAGATCGCACATGCAAACTGTAATCAATCTTTGAATTTTTTGAAAAATAAACTATCTTCGTTTTTGCTGTATTTAAAATTAATTTATTAGAGTTGCACCACGAGCCCATGTCAGCAATCACCCGAGATGCCAACGTCGATAATTGACCCAGACTCTCACTTGTTACGACACATGTAGTGTCGTCAGCGTACTGTGTGACAGCACAGTCACGAAGCCCTGTCTGAAGGTCGGAAACATAAATCAAAAATAAAGTGGGCCCCAAGATAGACCCCTGCGGCACACCCCTGTCCACCAACGCAAACCTCGACACATAATCCCCACACACCCCATCCACACGAGTGTGAATGGGGATTCACACTCGTGGCATGATATCTATTTGTGAGATAGGACCTGAAAAGCTCGAGTGCCGTCCCCCTAATACCAACCCTCTCCATCTTATTTAATAGGATGTCGTGATCAAGAACGTCGAAAGCCCTCGATAAGTCAAAAAATATGCCCAAAACACAACACCCGCCATCCAAAGATTCATAAATGGAATTAATGGCATTGTACATGGCGTCACATGTCGATTTCTTTGCTAGAAAACCAAATTGAGAAGGATTTATTACATTGTGTGAGGTCAGGAATGAACTCAATCTCTCACTAATGACTTTTTCAAAAATTTTACTAAAGCTGGGCAACAATGATATAGGACGGTAATTGCGTATGTCTGTGGTTAGTCCCTTTTTTAGACAAGGTATGATCTTCGCCAACTTTAGCTTATTGGGAAAGATGCCCCTCTCCAAACTCAAATTAACAAGATACACCAACGGCTCCACAATAAATTCAGTAACGTGTCTCATAAGTGAGTATGGAATATCATCAATACCAGCAGATTTCTTTACACTCACCTTATTAATTATATTAATTATTTCAATTCTGTCAGTTGGAGCGAGAAACAGGTTACTCGACAAACTTCTTATATTAAGAGCATCAGTTACTGGCGCGGCCATGATAGGGGTTGATCCCCCAAACTGTAAGTTTGCAGGTACACCATAGAAGAGCAACATAAAAGCGGTAGATTATAATTTGAAACCGTAGGATATAGTTTGAAAATCTATAAACATTTAAACCGAACTATAAAAATTTTAATAACATCAACAGTCTAAAAATATTGCAAACGGAACATTGTATGAATTAGATATTCTCTAATTAAGAAAATTTATATTCGTCGTATAAGCCAGCCTAACAAGCATTAATAAATGCGAAACCAAATAATGTTTTCAATACTATGAACGATTGCGCCCAAAAATAAATTTATATGTGGCACTTATTCCGTGCCTGTAATATAGAAATATACATTATATTCGATATACATTTCTGCTAACTATTAGAAAATTTAAATATCCATCTTCATTTCTTATATAAATACAATTGAGCGAATAGAATTCTCTACTGAAACAAATTCTACTGGTGGTGTTTTCGGAAACGTAACTCTGCGAATATGAACTTATTACATAACCCTATTCTAAAATACAGTTTGAAGCAATTAGTAAGAGGCATCGGGTACGAATTTTCGAAAATACTGCACATTTTTGATATTTTTGTTATGGCAACAATAGATAATCTTTAACGCGCTAGCCTAACAATTAACCTGAGTTCAGCAATGCTTTCTATAAGCCAGGTGTCAATCAACTTCTTTGTAATCTTAGTATAAGAGACGGCGTGTTTCTTACGTATGCTTTATATTTCATAGGGTGATCAAGTTCTTGTCACCTTTAGAACGGGATGAGATCTTCGGACCGATGAGCAACATATGTGAAGCTAGACGAGCACTCTTAAGTAAGCTGCAATACAAAACAAAAAAAGTGGTAATAGAGAGATTATTGTCACGTCTTTTGGTCTGTATGGCACAGCGCACTTATGGTCTCACCATATGTGTTACCCGAAAGCAAGAAATCCATAAGCAAAACAGCCTGGTTATTTTAAAACATTGCACATGATCTTTCGGATACAAATACTTTGCGCACTACACTTGGGTGACGTTTAATGCATCTGCCTCCATTCAGTGGACTATTGATTCTGATTTAATGTAAGCAAATAATGCTTTGTCACCGATGACACCATTCGACGCAATATCTTTTGAGGAGAGTCAAAACACTGGTTAGACGACTAGCTTTGTATAACTCATTGAGCATTTTTGAGACACTTTTTGAAAGTTGGAAAAACCAGTGATAAAATCGTAGAGCGTCTGTTTCCTGAACTCCCCCTTTCTCTCTCTCTCTCTCTCCTCTCTTTCTCTCTCTCTCTCTCTCTCTCTCTCTATCTCCTCTCTATCATCCCCTAGCTCTTCTCTCTCTTTCCCCTTCTCTCTCTCTCTCTCCCCTTCTCTCTCTCCCTCTCCCCCTCCCACCCTCTCTCTCTCTCTCCCCGTCCTCCCTCCGCCTTTCTCTCTCTGTATGTGTCTCATCTGTCCCCCTTTCCCCTCTCTTCTGCTCTCTAGAAATCAGGAGATTGGTAGGCTGGAAGTAATAGTTTACTTTTGTAGAAAAAAACATTTACCAATATAACTTGAACTACTAAGTCTCGACAAATTTCTAAAAATACAGAACTGAGAAAATTTTATAAAACACATTTTTCAGAATTCTTACCGAAAGCTGTGTTTCAGTCGTATCAAACAATAGTTTGCTGTGTATATCTCGCAAGACATGGTTTCTAGGCAAGATATAGTATAAAAGTAAAGCTTGTTTTTTAATAACTTTGTGTAAAAGAATTCAAAATTTGGACCTGAAAAAGCACTTTTACACTGATCCCATAGCATTTTTTTTTACAAATATCTCACATATTATGCGTTCTATACTTATTTATTACAAGCGTAGAAGTATTTAGACCTGCATCTGGAATAATATGGGTACAAAGAAATTTTAAAATTCGAACTCAACTAACACTTTTACTCAACTTTATTTTATTAAGAAAATAAAAGTATTAAAACTTAAATTGGAACGACCTTTTTTAAGAAATTTGGAACGCACATACGTATATGAAATCCGGCTGTAAATAAGATCTATCTAATTTTTTTAATTTTGCATGTGAAGTGTTTATCATAAACTAGAATAGTAGGTTTATAGTGGATTTTGTGTGTGTAAAGTTGTCCATAAAGCAAAATGTCTTTGGTAACTGACATTAAATTAGCTATAAGGCAAAATATGAACTTTTCTTTTTTGCATTTTAGACAGAAATATACACAATTGATGCATTGTGCATTATATATTAGTTGTCAGGACCAGTTTGATTAGAAAAAACTCAATAATAAATAAGAATTTTCTGAGTTCTATAGGTTTGTTCCAACATACAGTTCTGAACGGTTCTAGA
Source organism: Amphimallon solstitiale (assembly GCA_963170755.1). Taxonomy (NCBI): domain Eukaryota; kingdom Metazoa; phylum Arthropoda; class Insecta; order Coleoptera; family Scarabaeidae; genus Amphimallon; species Amphimallon solstitiale. Next base: position 28,106,225 of record OY720678.1, read on the forward strand.
ACTAGTGCGCATATCATTTAAAGAAAGACTGTTCGAACCATGCAGTTCTAGAAGAACTCGTAATTCAGAACGGTTCTTGAATTACGCGTTCTGAAAGACCGAACATTGAACTACTAGTTCTCAGAATTTGTAGTTCCAGAACCGCATGGTCCGAACAGTCTTTTTCTTAAATGACATGCGCACTGGTTCTAGAACCGTTCAGAACTGTATGTTGGAACAAACCTTATAACTTAGTTATATATTATATTATTATTATTATATTTTAATTAATGTATGAAGTTACAGATGTCTTTTCTCAATGAGAAAAAATAAAGTTTCATACAACTAGATACATTGTTCAGTCTGCTAGCATATTATGTGGCTAAAAGAAACTTGATAAACACTTTCTGGGGTGCCAAAGTAGTATCATGGGAATTTACTATTTCCTAACATTATGAATTGGTAATACATAATAAATTCTCTTTAAGCATTTTAAGAAAATATTATCCTTCTTTTAGCCACATAATATGCTAGCAGACTGAACAATGTAGTCTGCTAGCATATTATGTGGCTAAAAGAAACTTGATAAACACTTTCTGGGGTGCCAAAGTAGTATCATGGGAATTTACTATTTCCTAACATTATGAATTGGTAATACATAATAAATTCTCTTTAAGCATTTTAAGAAAATATTATCCTTGTATGTATATTATTTGTAATTATTCCCTTATCTAGCTATTTTTGTTGTTTATAGAGAAGTAAAAGTTTTAAAATTTATTGTAAATGTTTACTGACAAAAAATAAATATAAAACATTAGTGTCAAAACTTACATTAATTGCATTACTATTGTATTATTTCCGAATTTTATTACAACGGATGCTCCACTGGTTTCCAAATAAATATTTATTTTTCTTTTAAATTATTAAATACAACCAGTGGATTATAAGCCATGATTTTTTATATTCATTTTCTGTTGATTCTCTACTCCAATCTCCCAAATTATGTAATATGATCCTGGATATTGTCTCACAAATAAATATCCAATGGTATAAAATTGTATGTTTACAATCAGCATTGCATAGATGACGTAAGTAACAAATTAGTAATAACTGTACCTAGAAGAAAATGATTAAGAAATGAGAACTAGCCATGCAAGCAATATGTGAAACACTTTATATTAGAATTTATACTGCGATGTATATAATTGATTGATTAACGATATAAAGAAGATAACATTAGTATTTCATACAATTAAGAACAATGACTTATTTATAGTTTTGGTATACTCGTATTTTATCAAAAATATACTTGTTTTATGTGATTTATCTTGGACCTATAATTTTAATACTTTACCTTACCTTATTCTACATTTTAAGATGTTTCCAACTGCTCTTATTTTTCGTATCTAGTTCATTTCCATTAGAGTGAATTCTACCGGGCAAATATTTTTAACGTATATATCCAATCTTGAAATGGACCGGAAGTTCCTAAAATAGAACTACATATACATGCATTATGTGCATATACAATCTGGCTATCGATTGTTTAGTTCTATTTTATAATTTTGAAACATACTTTCTCAGAAATTTCATAACTAAATAAAAATATATTTATGTCAAATAATATAGATAACAATTTATAGATTTTCGGAAACAAACACATAATTCTTAAAATAACCATGTGTGAATTTAATCGGACTATTTATTTGCAAATCCTCCGGATAGCTATCAGTTATTATGCTTTGTTCAATATAATGTTATTGAATTGTTAGAAGATGTACGAATTGAAATTGTTAATGCCTTGATAATCATTTCTGGAATCGGTTGAAATAATTATAACAATCAAATAAACTACTGGATAGAGTATACTGATTACAGAAAAATATTGAAACTTTAGACATCTCGCATGGTGCTACGGTATCAATGAACGTAGAGACTTTTATTAAAATTAAAAATTTATATTATTTTTATGCAGGACGAAAGTCACAACTCAATAACTTAAAGTGTTTTTTATTTTATGTATGTACATATACATGTACTACTAGCTCGTATATATTTATTACTACATTTGTATTGTTTACAGTACTGAATATATAGATGACTCATCTGCATAGAGAAACCAGAATGTACCTTTTTGAATAAAAAATTTTTAAAGAGTTTTTTATGATACCCGTTCGTTACAAGTTTAAATTATACAGAATGTTCTATAACGTTGTGGCTGAACTTACTTATAATAGTTTTTTAAATGAAACACCTTGTATTATATCTTTTTATTCCCTGTATAATTCGTAGTCAAAAAGTAATGAGAAACAGTATAGGCCTAAAATCAAAAGTTTTTAACTTACTACCATTTTTCTGAAATATTTTTAAAAAACTATATTTTTCAAAAACGACACGCCCATGGTTGTTCCTATTTTTCTCATTATAAAAGAACCTAATGCAGGCATGCTTCCTTTTTTTCAGTGAACATGATTAACACTTGTATGTTACATTTTGTCCAAAAGTCATTTGTTTCAAATGAAACACCTTATACATCGTTTAATTCTTGAATTGATTATTAAATTTCACCCAAAAACATAGAAAACGTTCTTACTTTAAAAGCGACAATTTGTGAAGTATTGTCATTTTTCGATGTAACTCTATGTTTTTTTATTTGAATAGAGTATAATGAACCACGATGTTAACTGCGACAATTGAATGGATGTTATTTAGTAATTTGTATCTCAGCTGACAAGCGTGACTTGTTAATGCTAGTCGCACTTTAAAATAATATAAACAAAACTAATTTTATAATGAATATTTCTAAAGAAGAGGTTATAGATAAGATTTTTGTACTGGGGGAATTCCAAATAATTATTTACTATACCAGAGAGTCTACCAGCAGCGTTACCCTGAAAGAAGATAAAGAATATCGGGTTATTCCGCTGTAGTGCAACCACATACAAAGCAAAGATTGCCATACCAATTCTAATTATTTCTGCTTTTAGCACTGATAATTATTTAATCAGCTACATTTTTGATTTTAAAAATTACCCACGGCTGAGGTTTGAACTCAAGTTCTCCCGATTTCTAGTCCGTTGCGCTGCCACTACGTTATTGCGGGTGTCTGAGTTTGAGTCTTTAAATCGTACTGAATACATCAAGTAACAAATGGATATTGTAGTGTCGGCAGACCGACGTATTACTAAATTTTAAATTACTTTAAAATTAGTTTCTTCTAGAATGTTACAAAACTTTATTAATGGGCATGCTATATAATAGGTCGCTTGAAGTGTGCATTTTAATATGGGCCAAAAATATGGACGATGTTTGCGAAGAGCTTGGTGAAGCTTCCACGAAGATATTTTGGACATAAAAAATTGGTACCTACCAGGACAAATGTAATCCTGTAATGTTACTGTTGCACATTAGGAAGGGAAGCTGTGGATGTTGTTTGCAATATTTCGTCATATTGGTAATTGAAAGAATTTGAAGTATACATTAAAATATGTTTAGAATAGAAAATTATTTTATTAAAATCTAGAAGAACTAACTTGACTACCTATCTCCTTTTATTAAAATAATTATTTCTATGGTTTATATAAAAATTAATATACGTTTTTTTCATGGTAAAACTAAAAGTTGAAATTTGTTGATCAATGTTATTTTATCTAAAAATCATTCTAGGTGAGATTTGAATTTATAACCTATACACGTGCAGATGCGTTCGCTTTTTGAGCAATCAGATCAGTTATTTTCTTATCCCGAAACTTCCGACGATACTAGATAGAAAACTCACTTGAAAGTAGTTATTTATGGCATGAGATTGCAACAGGACTGATCATAATTATCTAGCAGATTCTTCAAACCTCACCACAGACGTGTTTTTTGCATAAAATTTCCTATAAAAGTTCCAGTAATATTAATAGAGTATTTATTAATTAATCTGCATAATTTTATACTGAGAAAAGTCGTACTTCATATGCTAACTCTAAAATGTTTAAACATTGGCGTATATAATTGACTGCAGCAATAACTCACGACGCGCAATGGTATTGAACTAATTTACACGGTTCGCAAAGCAGCGCATTCAGTGACAGGTAACCACACTTCAAAAGCAGACTTCGCTGCCGATCGATGGGTTAAATAATCACATCAAGTGTGACAAACATGCCTATGTACTAAGATAACCACAAAATGTAATCATTAAAATTAATAATACAAGCAAGCGTCTATGATGACCTGGCAACCGTGAATGCGCTTTATTCCACTCAGACCTTACTCTTAATATTATATTTTCGGAAACAAAAATTGCGTAACACAGGTGTTATAAGCAAGACGAGCAACCCATGTTAAAGATAGATTAAATGAGGAAACCTTGCGAGTTTATTGAACTCATCGCCTACAAAGTAGTGTTTGTTGAAATGAATATATGTTTACAATGAAGGCGAAAGATAGGATAAACACAATGCTAATTAAAAAAATAGGTATATACCAAAAAATGAACCCTAGAAAAGCGATTGTCGTCTTAGTTACTGTTTTTATTTCCTAGATATCTTGCGATTAACAAAATATTGACACATCCTAAATAATGCTTTTCTGTGCATATTTGATGTTTACCTACTTGATAAACGTTGGAGGAACTACTGGTCTTCCAAAATGCAAGTGGGAATCAAATGACCGATATCAGATAATGTTATTAACTAGTATGCACTAATATGGGTTAGACCTAAGTACGTCTTAAAGGGTGAATTTATTGTTTAATTTACCAGTAGCTGCAGCTAATTTTACACATACATACTACTATGATATTAGTAGGTATATTTAATTTTTTTATTATGTTGCCATAACAAGCTCAGAGAAGAGGATTCTTTATCTCAGGTTCCCTCAGAAAAGAAATACTAAACTATATTCCCGTCAGGATCGTGATTTGTATTTATGGCATTAAAACAAAATCACTAAAACTTGATTAAACCTCAGCTCCAATATCAAATGAATTCTTACAAATTTAACATTAAAATTCAATTATCAAAATATATTTCTTTTACATCATTATAATACCGGAGACCAAGATTTAATGCCTATCTATCTCGAATGATCGGCCTACGAAGGTCACAAATCCCCTTCCCAGTAACCCGATCGATATAAAAATTCTTACATCTAAACAAATTTAAATTTTTAATAAACAAAGATAAATAATCTTTCGGTATCTTATCCTTTTAATTAACAATCAATAAAATAAATAATAATATACACAGCCTTCCAAAAGATTATTATACCTTCAAAATAATATAACAGAAAATGAGATACCGGTTGATCCAAAATATTCATCACACAGAAATATGAATTTGACAACAATTAATATATATATGTTAAATTTTTCATAGCATATGAAAAAACCATAGCAATACGTCTATATTGTTTTCGTCATTATAAATATTTTAAATTTTCTATGGAGATTAGTTCGCCACTTTTAAACTAACAACTAGAAATAATCAGTTTGAAATTATATTTCACATTTGGTTTATATAGTTACACACACGTTCTCTTACAAAATGCAAGACAAGCCATAGAGACATAACAAGTTTGTTTGTTTTTGGTGCTTCAATATATGAATTAAAAGACAAAACATAAATCGGGTGAAATATTACGAAAATTCAAAAATTATAGTTCAAATGTGTGGTATATAATTTGGAAAAACAGGAGAATATGTTCATTTTCTGGAAAAGCAGCCTGCAACATAACCATGTCCATGAGATACTTACGTTTTGATTCCGTTTGAGTTTGGAAACATAAATATTGCCTAAAATTTTGGTGAGCAGCGAACCTCAATTTCAAATATATTGTAAATTAGAAAACGAAATTCTAACGAATAGTAAATTTCTGACGCTAACTAATTACAATAGCTAAAAAATATATAACAGAAGCTGACACTAAATGATAGGTGCCGACGTCGACTCATATTTATTCTTGATTTACAAGGTTTTCGCAGAACTAGGGAGTTCGGGTATTATTTGATAATGTTAAATGACGGATAGGTCCTTGAGGCATTACATTCAATTATGGATTCAGTGAATAAAATTAAAAAAATGAGGTGTGGCCACCACACGACTTTCTTATACGTATGAGCGTTTGAAACTATACAATTTTAAGATTTTTTGTATACAAAACTTATTCAAAATCCTATTCTAAGTACTTTCATTCTCTTAATAAATCGCTATAGAATGCATACTTTGCAAGATATTATCAAAAAAGTGCTACTCGCTAAGAGTAAAAGTGCTACTTCCGGTCCGAATTTTGAAATTTCATATATACAAAAAATATTGAAAATCCAGTTCTAAATACTTTTGTACTCTTGATAAATATATATAGAATGCATAATTTACGACATATTTGCAAAAAATCGCTATTCGATGAGAGTAAAAGTGGTACTTCCGGTCTGAATTTTGAAATTTTTTTTATACAAAAGATATTGAAAATTATTTTCTAAATACTTTTATACTCGGAACATACTTCTCTAAAAAGCATGACTTGCGAGATATTCCCAAAAAACTGATTTTCGATAAGAGTAAAAGACCTACTTCCGGTTGGAATTTCGAAAAACTTTTTTAAGACAATTTGTCTCAAACTTAATTTTAAGTACATATGAATTCTTTATAAATTTGTTTAAACTTAGTAGTTGACGAATAATTGCCGAAATTCGATTTTTTCACTGAAGTAAACTACTACTTCCGGTCTGCCGATTTTACTGAAAATCTAATCAGATCTCAAGAGGGAGATTATATTTGTAAATATAAAATTTGGAATTGATACCTATAGCGGTTTGACCGCTATCGTGGTCACACACACACACACACACACACACACACAGACACACACACACAGACACACAGACACACACACACACAGACACACAGACATTTTTTAAAAACCACTTTTTCGGTATCAGGGGACATCAAAACGTGGACATCTGCAAAAATCTCGAGGTCGAAAATTTTCATCATCACAATACTTCCTTATACTACGTATAAGAAAGTAAAAGCAGTTTAAAATTCTTTATTTTCATCAAAGGGGAAATGAAATATGTTATCTTTTTTCGTGCTTGAAATGAAATACATATTTATCTATTTATTTCAACTTAAATAATTTTAATGACGAGGGAGCGGACACGAAAAGTTGTTGACTCATCGCCCATGGGCGCACTATTGAAATGTTGTATTTTTAAAGAGGTTTTAATTTTATTTATATAATTGGATAACAAGTGGCTGATGATCTATAAAATACAAAATACCTTATTATTTGTTCATTTTGTAGTTCAAGTCGAGTAAAGAAGTATTAATTTTTACTACCAATAACTTCTCTTCTGTAAGATTTGTTCTCTTATATAAAATACAAAATACCTTATTATTTGTTCATTTTGTAGTTCAAGTCGAGTAAAGGAGTATTAATATTTACTACCAATAACTTCTCTTCTGTAAGATTTGTTCTCTTTCAATTAAGTACATCCTTGTACATAAAAAATGTCCTTTCTACATCGCAACTGGTTATAGGTGCGTACTGAAAATATTCTTTTATTTCAGCATATTTAGCAGTTAGATTTTGTGTCATTGTCCCCATACACAATTGCCGCAATGTTATTAAATCTGGGTTTCTATTAAAAACTGCGTCTGACTTATTCCGATGGCCACATCCGAAGTCACTTGGAATACTTTTAAAATTATTAATAGCCACATCTATGTGGTTAATCCATCTTTTAATTTGAGATTTAGATTTTCAAATTATGTGATTAGTTTAGGCAAATTTCCAAAGTGCTCCTGAAGAAATAACAACTGATTTTTTTAAATTTGGGATTTGTGTTAGTTTCTTGCACTCAGAAATGTTTCGATCATCGTCATTTAAACATGTAACGAAATTTTGTAAACTACCGAAATTCTCTGCATAAAAAGTAGTAGCGTCCAACCATGTTCCCCATCTAGTTATTACTGGCGAGGGAGGCAGTGACAAAGATGGAAGTTTTTCTCTGTGCTTTTCTGAAAACTTTTTTAAAAGTCTCAATTTCCGGATACCTGTTTCTAATATATTCACAGATTCTGTGGAGCGCATGTGCTACACAAGTAATATGCAGCATATAAGAATATGTTTCATTTAATAGTCTGCCTGTTTTTAACATATATGCGGCACTGTCACTAACAAATAAAAGTATTTTTTCGCCCTACCTGTCGTCCGAATGAAGCATTTTGTGCAAAAAGGATCTAAAATTATAACTCAAAGAATAATACCTTTACAGTAGACAGTAATAATTTTAGCTCTAATGTTACTTATATATACATAAACATAACATAAATTTAGGAAAATAGTATTTGATGTGAGTATAACAAAAATAGGATACGGATTACTAAAGCTAAAAAGAACATGGTGAAAGTCAAAACGAAAGAAGAAAATCGACTCATTTCAGGCAGTATAGTGTCACGAGGGAAGAATTTAGGATTAACTAAATTATTAAGCAAATAGAACGCTTGAGAGTCAGGCAACCAAAGCGCAGTAGTCAAAATGAAATGGTATTCCTACGAGTCTTATATAAAATTCATGGAAAGGACAAAAAATCAATAGTGAATATGAACGACACGGGCTTTCTCACTAGAAATTTCTTCGGCACTGTACATGGAAGATTATTACATCAAATTATGTTTTGAATATATAGTCATTCTGGTCGATAAATAAAAAGCAATTTTTCAATCCCAATAATTGGAGATTTATTCACGAATTCGTCAAACAATAAAAGTTTAAAAAGAAATCTAAAAAAATTAATTAAAGACAGATCACTGTTTAACGAGACTCGTTCTTATATATATTTTTCCTTAATACTAATGCAATAACATATCAATTAAGAAAAGTCTTGAATCAGGTGCGAATAAGATTTCTTTGTACTTAATTGACTTCTAAGGTTATAGCAAATTTCTTTCTCATGATGAGATATCGACAATTATTAATTTTTTGTATTATTATCTACTAGCTGTCCCGGCAGACATTATTCTATCCTTTCCGGTAAGTGGCGAGATTAGTATTCTACATAAAAAAAGCGACATCTATCGGACGGCAGCATATACCAAAACGATTTTGTTGACCACGTGAACATATGTGTACATATAAAATACAAATTAAAATTCTCTTTAGATAAATTTAATTTAACACATTTCTGACGTACGGCGGTTTTGAGACTACATGCATGAAAAGAAAACGTCAAAAAACAAACAAAGTAGAATATTACAAACGTAATATAGAACAAGTCAACACAAATGTAAATATAAAAATCAAACAAACAGTTTAGATATGCAAATCTAAGATCTGCTTGTTACTTTCAAAATCATTAAAAGAGTAATAACATTTGGCAATCAGTAACTTTATTAACTCTACTTTGAATTTTTCCAACGGTAGACCTTTTAAATTTCTAGAGATTCTGTTGTATGCAGTTACCATTAAATACTGTGGGCTTTTCCTATAAATCGACAATCAAAGTCTGGGCACCTCCAAAACCTCACCCCGCATCGTAGTATATTCATGGTGATCACCAACTTTTACAAATTGGAGTAGATTTTGCTTGGCGTAAGTTAATATGTGTTTAGTAATAGATTGTGAAAGCCTCCTATGGATGTATGTTAGTTGAACACATTCGCGACAAAAGTATTGGAGAATCATTCATCCATTTGTTTCCGCAAGTATTTCCGACTAAGATACATGCATAAAAAACAAGTTATTTTCAATATAGCCTTACTATCTAAGTGAATACTTTTTGCAGAAGCAGTAAGAGATAATTAAATAAGGATAAATATACAAAAATGGTATTACAATATTCCTAAAATGCGACAGTTATTGATCTTCTAATCAAGTAAAATGTAAAACCTTTATAAAGCTATTCTAGTTTATAGTATTTCATTTTCATCTTATGTAACAAATTGCTTAGTTTTACACTGTTCATAACTTAAAATAAATGTCTATTTTTGTATTGTTTAAATTAATTATCCGTTGCTGCTAAAGGAAATCGTACTATCTTATTCATCAAATCCTGAGATTCGTACGAATGTTTACAAAATAACGCACTTGTATTTTCCAATAATGGCAATAACATTCATTTCAGGATAATAAAATTTACATATGACCTCACTAAAACAACTCTATACAACTGCTACTGACATAGAAACAATCAAATAAAAAACACACACAATCCACGCACATACAAATGCGCCTCCCAGGTTTCAGATCCCACGTAGAGACTTTTAGGTATAACAAATGTGCATATTATCCACATATGTCTCGTAAAATCGTCAGAGCTATAATTATAATGTTATCTGTTATTTTTATCCAGTAATTGCATTAGATAAAACTAAGTTGACTTTACGAAGTTGCCATTTAAATAACGGGTAAGCCTAAATCATTATGCCTTACGCACCTGTGTTTTCGTATATTTTGGAATTTATTAAGCACATTTACATTATGAATTTTTCCACCAAGTAAAAATATGATTACATTTATTTTCTAATGTTTCAATGTTCGTTAATAATATTGGCATACAGGTTTCTGTTTTCGTTATCTTATGATCATCCAATTTACTAAATTTGAGTTTAAGCGTCGCGTTGTATGCACAATTACAATTATGCCCACTCTATAGCTTAAATACGAGAATAAATATATTTCCTTTATTTTGTTACTTTAAATGATAATATTAGTTATTGATTTTTTCTTTGCAGGATGTGGTGGACAATAACGGGAAATTTCGGAAATATCTTACCAATAGATTGGTCGAAATCCTACGCCAGAAAATTACACATGCCAGCCTTAAATTTAAATGAAAATAAGGTAAGCATATACAAATAAATTCAATTTCCCGATTTTACTTTCTTATACGTAGTATAAGGAAATACACTTTTTATAAGAAAGACCATAATTAAAAAATAATATACATTAAGTTCATCACCAACATATATTTAACCAAAACTAGAACTAAAAAGATATAGGTGAATTTTCCTAGTTAGCACATAATATAATAGTAACAAAATATTAATGAGCAAAAATTAATTATAAAAATTATGCGCTCTCCACGCATTTGCATTTCTAATGTACAGATTTAGATACGTACAACGACTGATTTACCTGACCTAAACTTTTTAGTTGGTAACATTCACAAGTTGGTGATAATGGAAATCTGAAAACCATACAGTAGTTACCAAAAGCAAATACATAATTGTCAATATTGTCGATATAAAGACAGGTTTTGAAAATGGAAACGAAATAAGAATATAAAGTAAAAAATGCGGCGTATTATTTATACAAAAGTTGCAAAAAATGGTGTTCGATAAGAGTAAAAGTGTTACTTCCGGTTCGAATTTTAAAAACTTATTTATACATACCTATATTTATTTCATATACTTCATCTGTCTGGAATGAAAAACTTGGGCGATACTGTGTTATGATAAGAGTAAACGACCTGCTTGCGGTAGGCTTTTCGGAAAACTGTTTCTATAACACTTTTCCCGAATTCTGTTTTGATTACTTTTTTATTCTATAGAAAATCGTTTAAACTTAGTGGTTGCCGAAGTATTAGTAGAATTTGATTTTTTTTAACTGAATTAAACTACAGTAGAACCCCGATTATCCGTGCGCGGGTTATCCGGGCTGCGGATTACACTGGTCAACAGTGCAATTGCTTCTTAGGTGAAAGTACCCAATCCTGAATGAATTCAACGTGCTGAACACGAATATCACATTGAAAAAAGTTGATTGGCTCACGTTCAAGAGATATTGACGTTTTGTCCATTGTATAGATGCTATTGCATAATGTAATGCAATTTAGTGAGAAATTACGAAATTTTGCGTCATATTGCATCACCCCTTCATGCAAAGAAGTTAATGCAGCATTTACTGTAAGTTTCCATTGAGAGTGTTGCGAAATTGATTGCGCAATATCAAGCAATAGCTAATTATAGTTTATTTATAAATGGCCGACGTGACAGTTAACTCGTGCAATGTCCGTTCATTCGCGCATATTTTTCGAAGCTCTAGCATACATAAGTGATTGCTATAGTGTAAAGTAACTAAACAGTAGCAATGCCTCGTAACTGTGTTAATAGTGCAAATAACTTCTGTTATATTTGCGGAGAAGTGACATTTGCTGCACAGAAAAAGAACATCAGTGCAACACTTAAGAAAGCGTATCATTTGTATTTTGGTTGCAAGATAGGCGACCAGGACAAAGACTGGGCCCCACACGTATGCTGCCGCACTTGTGCCGTAAATCTTTCACAGTGGCTTAATGGCAAAAGAAAGGCAATGCCATTTGCTGTGCCCATGATTTGGAGGGAGCCCACCAATCACGTTGACGACTGTTATTTCAATATGGTACGACCAGCTTCTGGAGGCATCACCAAGAAGAAGAAGTGGACAGTTGAATACCCTAACATACCATCTGCTCTGCGACCTGTCTCTCATGGCGAAGGACTCCCAATTCCTGAACCTCCTACAGATTTTTCTATCAGTTCAGACGATGAGGATGGCCATGCGTCGGCGAGTTCTCCTCAACGTGGCAGTAAGGATGATGACTTTTCGTGCTTTGACGAAACATCTGCACCACATAAAATTACCCAGAATGAAATGAACGATCTTGTTCGCGATTTGGATCTGTCGAAAAGCAAAGCGGAGATACTGGGCTCAAGACTTCGACAGTGGAATCTTCTGGAACAGAATGTCCGAGTGACTTCATTTCGCACTCGCCATCAGCTCTTCGAATCTTTCTTTAAGAAAGAAGAAAGCCTTGTGTTCTGCTGCGATATTGATGGTCTACTACAAGCTCTCGGTATTGCACATGATCCCCACGAATGGCGGCTGTTTATAGACGCTTCAAAACTGAGCCTAAAGGCGGTTTTGTTGAATAATGGGAACCAGCTTCCATCCATACCTATTGCACATGCGGTCTACATGAAGGAGACTTACGGCAATCTAAAGCAGCTACTGGAGACGATTAACTACAGCAAGTATGGCTGGCAGATATGTTCTGACCTGAAGGTAGTATCTCTGTTGATGGGTTTGCAGCAGGGATATACAAAGCACTGCTGTTTTCTTTGTCTACGGGATAGCAGAGCGATTTGCACTACATCAAGAAAGACTGGCCTCCGAGAGCATTTTTTAAGCCTGGAGAAACGAATGTACAGCACCCACCATTGGCACAGCCACACAAAATCATCATTCCTCCTTTACACATCAAACTCGGTCTTGTCAAAAACTTGGTAAAAGCCATGGATAAGAATGGACCAGCATTCAAGTACCTGCATGACAAATTCCCTCGACTCAGTGAAGCCAAAATTAAAGAGGGCATCTTTGTGGGGCCTCAAATTAGGCAGCTCTTCCGAGACCCCAAGTTTGAGGAACTTCTTCAAGGTAAAGAAAAACAGGTTTGGGATGCATTCTATCAAGTGGCAGCAAACTTCCTGGGGAATGACAAGGCAGAAAATTACAAGTGTCTGGTTGAGGATATGTTGGCTTTGTTTCATGAATTCGGCTGCAATATGTCCTTAAAGATCCACTTTCTTGATTCCCACTTAGATTTCTTTCCTGATAACTGCGGGCAGGTCAGCGATGAGCACGGCGAACGCTTTCATCAGGACATTGCCACCATGGAGCAACGGTACCAAGGCAAATGGTCTACGTCAATGCTAGCTGACTATTGTTGGACAATCAGTAGAGATGCTCCACAAGTCCACTACAAACGGCAGGCCAAAAGAAGTCGAAAGCCGGAAGCAGACTAATGTTTTCTTACCATGTATTATAATATTGACATAAGTACACTTTTTCTGAAATATGCGTAAATGTTTTTTTACCATGTATTATAATATTGACATAAGTACACTTTTTCTGAAATATGCGTAAATGTTTCCTTACCATGTATTATAATATTGACATAAGTACACTTTTTCTGAAATATGCGTACATATTACAGAAAACCCGTAGCCAATTCAGCTTTTTCTTAGTCATTTTCGTGTTCAGCACATTGAATTCATTAAGAAATGACTATTTTCAGCTTGGAAGCATGAACTTTTCGAAAATTTGTTGCCCAGTGTTATCCGCGCCATGCGCATGATGACGCAATATGGATATCGCCAGCAGTGTACTCGGGGAATCCCTGGGAATCATTCGCTTTTCATCTGCCGCTGCGGGGTTTCGCCGAATATGTTTGATTTAGTTTCGCTTCGTGCTAGAGCCGAGTTGCTACGCTGCTATATTCTCAACAAGTGTGTTTGTTTTCAAAATGGCAACAGCCAGTGTTAAATGGAAGAGAAATGTTTTAACGATTGAACAAAAACTAGAGATTTTAAACAAAAGTGAAAAGGGTCAAAGTGACGCATCATTATCACGAATCTATGAAGTTGGTAAGCAAACAAAACACGATGTGATTAAAAACAAAGTGAATCTACAAAATCTCGGTCTGACTCTTTTAAAAACATATCTGCACGGAAATCATTGAAAGGATTGACTTTTCACCAATTCGATGAAGCACTTTCCATGTGGTGCTGCAGAAAAGATCGGAGGACATTCCAATTTCTAGGCCAATGTGTGCTAAACAAGCGGAGATTTTTCACGAACACGCGCACACGGCGAAAATCAAAGAACCTTTCAATGCATCCAGTGATTGGTCGCATCGATTCAAAAAACCTCACGGGATTCGTGAGTTTACCATTCAAGGCGAGAAGCTCAATGCCGACGGAGAAGCGATGGTGGAATTTTGCTATGAGCTGGAGACTATAATTACAGAAAATAATTTACAACCTTCTCAAATTTATAACGCTGACGAAACAGGGTTATACTGGCAAGCAATACCTACAAAAACTTTAGCTGCAAGTAATGACATGAGTGCACCGGGGTACAAAAAAAGTAAAGACCGGATAACAGTTGTGTTCTGCCAATGCGTCTGGCGGCCATACACTGAAGCTAACTGTGATTGGAAAGTCAAAAAATCCTCGCGCCTTTGAAAACATGAAGCCGCACAATCTCCCAGTTCACTATTATAACCAGAAAACTGCTTTGATAACTTGTGACATGTTCCAAGATTGGTTCTAAAAAAAGTTCATTCCTGAAGTAAAGTCTTATTTGAAGAAGGAAAAGTTGCCGCAAAAGGCCCTTCTTCTTCTGGATAATGCTCGTTCTCATCTCAATGAGGGTGTCCTAAGATCTGACGATGGAAATTTCTTTGTTCTTTTTTTTCCACCCAATACATCAATTGCTCAACCAATGGGTCAGGGTTTTATTGAGACAATGAAACGCTTCTACCGAAAAGAACTTGTTGGATGAAGTTGATCTGATGAAGTTTTGGAAATCGTTCGCGATCAAAGACGCAATTTTTACAGTGGCAAATGCATGGAGTGAGTGAAAGAAATGACTTTCAAAAAAGCTTTTTCCAAAATAATGACGCTAGAGGAAGATTACAGCATCATGGAACCTGATGATGAAGAAACGACCATAACTGAACTAACTGCATTAGTGAGGAGGTTGAGAGGTGCACTCAGTGTGACAAAAATGAGCCAGGTTATCAACTCCTCAGCAACGACGATATTGTCGAACAAGTTTTGAATCAGCCCGGTACGTCACAACCTGATTCATTCTAAAATGAGAGTCAAGATGAAGAAAATGATGGGACGGTATCAGTCAAAAGGGTAACTAACCGAGAGGCTGAAGAAGCTGTCGACGTTCTACTAGACTATTTGGAGCAACGAGAATCTTCGGACATTTTTAGCTTACACAGAACACGTCAGAAGATTAAAAATGATCGAAGAATTTTAACACAGACCGAAGCGACTGACTTTTTTTCAAAAGCATAGCTACCTAAAATACATATCCGCTTTATGTACATAAATGCAAGTTAACCTACCTATGTAGAGTTTTTATTTTTTCTTATTTAGTGTAAAAGTTTACTTATGTAGTATGTATACATACATACATATTAGAAATAAATGTTCGGATTATCCGTGCTTTTCAATTTTCCGTGCCTCGTCCGGTCCGTGAAGCACGGATAATCGGGGTTCTACTGTACTACTTCCAGTCTACCGATTTTACGTAGTCAGGTCTTCAGAGGAAGATTATACATCTTTGTAACGAACTTGGGTTATTAAGACAGAGAAAATGCCTAATTTACGTCTAATCAATTGCAAATGTAAATTATTTTTATTAATTAGTGAGACATTTTCTCGTCCGTTACATGTTTAATTCATTAATTGTTATGTTCATCTGTTCATCCGTAAATGATACCGTTAAGTTTCTAATTCACATTAATCATGCTATTTTAGAGAGTCTGTATATGTATAATTTTTATGGAAAATGTCCTATCAGTACGTCACGAATGCGGACGTGACCAAATGCAGCATATTTTCGGATAAATGTTAGGGTGTGTGTAATTTTATCATGTAAAATGTGCCTCTTTTAGCTGTGACGTACCCGTCCGGGACTTATGAAAGCAGCGATATTTCGTATGAAAGAGGACTCCTATTTGAGATTCCTTTCGAGCTGGTCATTTAATTTCAGATTCAAATGACCAGTACATGACTCCTATTTGAGATCCCTTTCGAGCTGGTCATTTAATTTCAGATTCAAATGACCAGTCTTCTATTTCCCGTTTTGGCTTAACTACAGGTTCACGCCAATTAATCCGTTAATGAATAGCCTAACTACAGGTTCATGCCATTAATTCCGTCCGTAGCTAGCCTAACTACAGGTTCAGGTGGCTTATCCGTTCAATTACCGCTTAAAATCCCCGTCAATCAATTAAGTAAATTTCTAAAGTCCGTAATTCCGTAATCAAAGTCAAATGCTCATATTTAATGATCAAATTGTTTCAAAGATTCCGTCATGTTAGTTTAAAAGTATATTTCTTTAACGTTAGGAACTCTGATTTATTCAGTCAAATATCCGCTATCCGTTTTGTTAAATTAGAGGATTAATCGTCATTGAAATAAGGAAACAGCACTTAGTTTCTTTATTTTATTACATTGCATTTCACGTCAACCAATTAATTGTTTACATTTACTAATGTCATTACTGTCAACTATATTACCGACCGAGAGTCGCACGATTTGACTAATTGCAGGTCACTATTAAAACTATAAAATTAGGTTTTCAAGAGAACGTTTTGATAGTTTAAGAAATTTCAAGCTTTTATCTATATAAATAATTTTATATTTTACAATTCATTCAATATAAAGCATATACGCAACCGCAATAACGACGAGCACGGCAAATTCAAAAGGTAATAATAAAGGTATACCCCCGCACTCTCGTTGAAATTGTCGTATCGCTGATTTATCTAATTTGTAACATGAGTAATCACCGATGTATATTTAATCAGATGTGGAACAACAAATGTAACGAAATATGTCTATACTGTAAATATCTGCGTGTAAATAAATGTAAATAGATGAAACAAAAAACCGCACATGTTTATTTTGTCGTATTAGATTAATCAAAATATATAATACCTTTTAAGAGAATCTACCGACATTGTCTCCAATTGAGCTAACTGTAGATGCACTTGATTAAACACAGACAAAAGACAAAAAATAGCAACGGCTGTATTTAGAATATGTATATGTGTAATACTAGCATGTACTGTCCTGAGGAATTTTGTACTATCACTACACTTCACTTGAGGTGAATCACTCTGTACTATATGGCCTTAAAGTCGGGTTTGTATGTCTGTCATATATTTGGAGAATTGGTAGATTTACAACATACTGTAAGCGGTGGGTTATTATACTTATCTGTAGGATAAGTATAATAAACACCTGTAGGGTGATTTATTGACAGTTTAAACTTTTTTATCAGTTATACTTTCATGATCAGTGCTTGAAACAAGTTGTATCTTCAATCAGTTAATATAAGCTTTCTACTTTATAATATAACTTTAATATGTGTTATCTTTAATAATTTATTTTGCAAAGGTTTTTTCAAGGGAGACAAAGACAAAATTGTAAACGTTATTTCAGTTAATGTAGTTTGTTAAAGCTAAGCAAAACACTACTCTTATTAATATACATTGTGATTGTATTTCATTCATTTGTGTAATGCTTTCCAATAACATAAGGAGTATTTTCTGAAATGCTTCTTTTTTTGTTTAAAATCCGATAAAATTCCACTAGCCGTAATATTTCTCTCTAAAAATAACTCACACCTTGCCAGGCTATATCTACCAAATAATCAGTATAACAGCTTAATTAATTCGGTAAAGTAAATATTCAAACTCTTCGACTCTATATTTCGTTAACGTAAAATATATATGCAAATTCACTAAATTTTAATTATTGAAGATTTTACTGTTCCTCTGTTTTCTAGCGCCTAATATCATTCGTTGACACCAAATGTAATTAAATTAATAATTGCATGGAATTTCTTAATATTAAACAAATTAATTCCATACTGAATTCGAATAACCGCCTTCTTGATCTGGACCTGCATTACTTAAACGTTACTAGGAACGACATTCTCCTTGTTGAAAATGATCTAGCTTATCCCTCGTTACGATTTGTAAACATAAATGTACACCCTCGTCCAGTACATTATGAAATAATTTTAGAAAAGCAAGCTTTTTAACCGAAGGATTCTTTGCTTAACATGGAGTCTTATTTATACCATGCGATCATTTAAATTCTAAATTATAGCAGGCGGGATTTTTTTTATTAGGTTGTCCAGAATGTCAATTATTGATTAATTAACATTTTGAAACGTCACTTTGACAATTCAAATTGTAAATTAGTACTTATATACCAACTTAATTTAAATTTCACAGCCTGCTCTAATTTAGAATTTAAATGATCGCGCGGTATAATAATAATAATAAAAATAATAATAAATGCACTCATCGATATTAATGGGGTGTCGCCGAATTTTACATGAATATTTATAATTTTTTTATTAGTTGCGAGCTAAAGAACATATACTACTACGGAAAATCGATGGTCTTGGGTTTTTTTAGATGTTACTCTGGCCAGCAATTACTTTACTCCCACCTAAGCAGTTCCATAAGGTAGTAATCTGAGTTATTTCTTATTTTTGATATTTATTATTTCATATCATATCAATAGCATTTACTTCATCTGCATTGAAGCTTAGGCTTTGTTATTAGACACACTGAACAGTTTGTATCTATCAAGTCCATAATCTCCTTCTATTATGTTTTTGTTCGCTCCCGTCCCAAATATACTTCTTTCATTTGGTCGCCTATACAGGGTGTAGCACCTAAGATGCCTCGGACCGTAGCTCCTCTATCATACAATATATCGAAAAAAGTCTAAGAGAAAAATTGTCCATAACTACAATCACCATTTCCCTAAAATATTTTTGGTCATCAGTGCCGTGCCGTATTCCAGTGGCGTATCAAACCTGTTTCTTTTAAATGGAACAATGTATATTTTGTGGCTGATTCGGAAAGCCCCCAAAGAGTACTTTTTTTTCGTATATAACGTCATACTCCTTCTTCAGCGGTTTCGCTGTTATAACGGTTTTTCTTCGCAGTTAGACCGTACTTCGACATTTTTTTTTGGCAGGAACTAAATTGTCCCGGCGTTTCAGTTTCGAATTTAGGGATAGACTAAGACCTCTTCTAACTACTCCTAATTTTTTTTCAAGTGATTTAAGGAAAGAAGATAATTTTTGATTGGGCTTTGCAAATAGTCATTTTTTTTCTAAAATATCAAATTGGAACGATATAAAATAATTATATCGTTGGATAATTGAAATTCCAAGTTTTCCATTTATTAAAAAAAAAACAATAATTTCATTACAAAATTAAAAAAAAAAAGTTGTTAGGTCAATTTGTCGAAAAACGTCTTTTTTCAAAGTCAGCTGTCATGATAAAACAATAGAAGTCCAACTGTCAATGCAAACGGAAAAAATAACAATAAACTGACAGAAGCATTATTGTTATCTGATAAACGTTGCGAAAATGCCTGGAACTCAACAAGAAATGGTTGACATATGTTTATTCTTGGAGAATGTTTCAAAAATTGTTTGTTGGCGTCACGAGTGTACTCTGAGAGATATCCTCTCAGAACGTGTCCAAATCCACGTGAGTTTACAAAGGTGTTGGATAGATTTACGTCTACTGGTACTGTTCAACGAGCAAAGAGAGTTAGAACGAAGCCAGTTTTGACCGTAGAAAACGAGTTGAAAGTTCTGGAGGCTGCTGTTGAAAATCCTCATACCAGTGTCCGCGAAATTAGTAGAAACACTGACAAGTTCCATCCATTTAAAATTCAATTGCACCGGGAATTGCAATCTCAAGATTTTGAAACCAGGCAGAATTTCTGCAATTGGTCTTTGCAAATAGTCATTTTTATTCTAAAATATCAAATCGGAACCATATAAAATAATTACATCGTTGGATAATCGAAATTCCAATTGCAATTGAATTTTAAATGGATGTAACTTGTCAGTGTTCCTAATAATTTCGCGGACACTGATATGAGGATTTTCAACAGCAGCCTCCAGAACTTTCAACTCGATTTCTACGGTCAAAACTGGCTTCGTTCTAACTCTCTTTGCTCGTTGAACAGTACCAGTAGACGTAAATCTATCCAACACCTTTGTAAACTCACGTGGATTTGGATACGTTCTGAGAGAATATCTCTCAGAGTAAACTCGTGACGCCAACAAACAATTTTTGAAACATTCTCCAAGAATAAACACATGTCAACCATTTCTTGTTGAATTCCAGAAATTTTCGCAACGTTTATCAGATAACAATAATACTTCTGTCAGTTTATTATTATTTAGAACGTGCAGTAAAAAATAGACTTAGTTCGTATTGTAATGACAATAATATAATAAGCAAAGACCAGTCGGGCTTTAAAGAAGATCATTCATGTGAAACATTATTAGTGAATTTAATTGATAAGTGGCTAAAAGAACTGGATAAAGGTAACATTATCTTAGCAGTCTTTTTGGATTTTCGTAGAGCCTTTGAAACAATAAATAGAGACACTTTAATTAAAAAACTGGAATCAATAGGTGTAGGTGGTACAGTTCGAAATTGGTTTTCTAACTATTTAAATAATAGGACACAAATAGTAAAATATAATAATAGTGTATCAAGTGCGATAGAAACTAGGTATGGAGTGTCCCAGGGAACTGTTTTAGGCCCCGTTCTATTCAATATTTACGTGAATGATGTGTCGTCGTGTGTCGGCCGCTGTGACGTGTGTATGTTCGCGGATGATACAATGCTCTGCGTATCGGGCGATGATATGGAAGATATGGTTAAAGTGATGAATGAAGAACTGGAAGCGTTATATATATATGGCTATGTAGAAATAATTTAAGTATAAATATTGATAAGTCCAAGTTTATGTGTATTGGAAGTAGACATAAATTACAACACAATGATAAAGATAAGATTAAAATACTAATTAATAATGTTGAATTAGAGTCAGTAACACAAATAAAATACCTTGGCATAATAATTGATGAAAATTTAAATTTCAAAAAACATTTAAGCTATGTAATAAGTAAGATATCTAAAAAAAGTAGGGTTTTTAAATAGAATAGGTAAAAAATTGTCAGACTATGTTAAACTTATGTTATATAAATCGCTTATAACACCACACTTTGAATATTGTTCAACAATTCTGTTCAACGCAAAGGAAAATGAGATACAACAATTACAAAAACTACAGAATAAATGTATGTAATAATAATAATGTAGTAAATATACACCCATACAGATAATGTTGGGTGCACTACAATTAATGAACATTAGACAGAGACTAGCTTATAGAGTACTCGTTTTTATACATAGAATTAAGTTAGGTCAGGCA
This sequence comes from Amphimallon solstitiale, assembly GCA_963170755.1. Taxonomy (NCBI): domain Eukaryota; kingdom Metazoa; phylum Arthropoda; class Insecta; order Coleoptera; family Scarabaeidae; genus Amphimallon; species Amphimallon solstitiale. The sequence goes on from OY720678.1 coordinate 28,128,028, forward strand.
CCTTCATATTTAACGGATAAGCTAGTACAAGTAGGAGATACGCATAGTTATAGCACACGTAATGTTAAAGACTTTTATATAAGTAGATATCAACGAAGTCAAACAACAACAAGTGTATACGTTGATGGTTTGAAACTTTATAATACATTACCCAATAGTGTAAAAGAATGTAATAGACTAAGTTTATTTAAGACATTGGCTTATAAGCATATACACTTGAATTATTGACTTTAGAAGTTGGTTTGTAACACATATATCAAATTAAGATGTTATATTTGAACATATATTTATCATGTATACATAATAGCAAATTGCTAAATAAAGACATTATTATTATTATTATTATTATTATTTCTGTTTGCATTGACACTTCTATTGTTTTATAATGACAGCTGACTTTGAAAAAAGACGTTTTTCGACGAATTGACCTAACAACTTTTTTTTCATTTTAATTTTGTAATGAAATGTGTGTGTTTTTTTTAATAAATGGAAAACTTGGAATTTCGATTATCCAACGATATAATTATTTTATATGGTTCCCATTTGATATTTTAGAAAAAAATGACTATTTGCAAAGCCCAATCAAAAATTATCTTCTTTCCTTAAATCACTTGAAAAAAAATTAGGAGTAGTTACAAGAGGTCTTAGTCTATCCCTAAATTCAAAACCGAAACGCCGGTACAATTTAGTTCCTGCCAAAAAAAAATTTCGAAGTACGGTCAAACTGCGAAGAAAAACCGTTATAATAGCGAAACCGCTAAAGTTAGGAGTATGACGTTATATAAGAAAAAAAGTACTCTTTGGGGGCTTTCCGAATCAGCCACAAAATATACATTATTCCATTTAAAAAAACATAGATTTGATACGCCACTGGAATACGGCACGGCACTGATGACCAAAAATATTTTAGGGAAACGGTGATTGTATTTATGGACAATTTTTCTCTTAGAATTTTTTCGATATATTGTATGATAGAGGCGCTACGGTCCGGGGCATCTTAGGTGCTACACCCTGTATATAAAAACTTAAGCGCTTGAGAAAGTTCAGTAGCGGTTTCCAAGATATGTGTATTTCAAAGGAAACTGGATCGTACCCCGTTCAAGGAACATGCTAGGATATTTGTCTTAGGGCTGGTTTTATAGTTGGAGTGTAAGCCGAAGCTTACTTAAGCCTAAGCTTGAGTTTAAGCCCGAGCTAAAACCAACAGAAGTTATACAGTATCTTTGGAGTAGGTGGTTTACTTAAGCCGAAATTTATGAGGAATGTTTACGGTTGGTATTGGCGAAACCCATAATTGCAGGTTATGTGAATGATTACCGCGGTAACTTTGTTGATTCTTGTTCACGGGTTCCGTTCTTTCTAGGTTATACTTTAACGAAAATCTTTGTGAAAACGAGTTGATAGGAAACGTGTTTCAAACTTCACCACTGGAGAAACATGTCAGTTAGTCGAATTAATGAATTAGAGCAGTGGTTCTCAACGTGGGCGGTAGCGCCCACCAGTGGGCGCTGGAGGATTTTGGGTGGGCGCTGGACGGTGTAAAGGTAAAGCTACACTACACAGTAAAAAATTAGTAAAATTATACAAAAATGCAAAATGTTTAATATCCGCGCTCACCAATGTTCCCCCATCGTTGCTATGGTTACGTACATGCTGTTTCTATTTCTGTGCTTAACTATGTTATTGTATGTATGACGCAACGCGCGGACTCTGTGAGTCAACGTGAGTATAGTGGACCGCATCTCGAATGTTCCAAGGTCGAGAGAGTTCGACTTCCAGAGAATTCCATGCAGTGCGGTATATATAGCGAAGTCATTATTCGCATGATTCATTCTATTTACGATAGTCAGCGATAACGTTCGAACAGAGACAAATATTCAGTGTGCGATAGTTGTGTGATTAATTAACAGAGTGTTAATCAAAAATATTGTACATTTAGCACACACGGTTCTGTTATAAAATAAACAATATATATTTGAGCTGAATTAAAACTAGGTAGAGCAATTTTTATAATCGAAAACCGTTTATTACAGGTAATAATCATTTATTGATGTTGGTAATGTTTTTAATAATTAAAATTATTTTAGAAATCTAACTTATACAAAATACTTTAATTATATTGCTCCAACCAAAATTGTTTAACATCGGTCTTTTTTACACGACAGCAATGACCCCTCCAGGCAAAAAGCAGAAGGTGGTACGCCAGTATTCGGTCGATTATATAGCCTTCGGTTTCGTACCAAGCCCAGCGGATCGCACAAGACCGATGTGCCTCATTTGTTCCAATGTCTTCTCAAATGAAGGTATGAAACCCTCTCGTATGCGTGACCATCTAGAAAAGATGCATTCGGACAAAAAGGACAAGCCCGCAGAATACTTCAAGAAACTGCGTGATGACAGGGAGAAAACTACCCCGTCCATTTCGTCTGCTTTTGCCAAGGTGACAGAGATTCAGCGTGATGGCCTGCTGGCATCGTATAACATTGCATATATGATTGCAAAGGCTGGCAAGCCGCACACTGTGGGGGAAACACTGATTCTGCCTGCCGTGAAAGAGGTGATTTCGACTGTCTTACATAGGAATGCGACAGAAATAGTAAAGGCTATCCCCCTTAGCAACGACACGCTCTCCAGAAGAATGGATGAGATGGCAAGTGATCCAGTTGGTGGACATTCTCAAGAAGACCACCTTTTCCATCCAGCTTGATGAATCGACTTTGAGTGATAACACTGCCCTTCTCATGTCTTACGTGAGGTACTTCGACGAAACTGGGGAAACAAAAGAGGACATGTTGTTTGCAGAGTCCTTACCCCTTGACACAACTGGTACATCCATTTTTGCTGCTGTCAAGAAGTACTTTGAAGAAAAGGAAATCCCGCTAATCAACATTCACTCCTGCGCAACAGATGGAGCCCCAGCAATGGTTGGGCGATACAAGGGGTTCCTTGCTCTTCTCAAGAAGGAGCATCCAGATATCATCTGCATACATTGCGTAGCGCACAGAGAGCATCTTGCAGCGAAACGGCTGACCCCCAGCCTTCATGACTCTCTCAATCTCGTGATCACGGCCGTGAACGTAATAAAAACAAATGCAAAAAGCAATCGACTATTCCGCAACCTCTGCCAGGAAAATGACGAGATCTACAATCGGCTGCTGCTTCACACCGAGGTGAGATGGCTCTCTAAGGGCAACTGCTTGGCTCGATTCTGTGAAATGTTCGATTCAGTTGTCACTTTCCTGCAAGTCAAACATGAGAAGTTGGCCGGTGAGCTGAAGAAACACAAATTCGACATTTTCTACTTGGCTACAATCTTCAGGAAACTCAACGAGTTGTCTCTCCAGATTCAAGGTAAACTGGTGACACTCATCGACTGCAAGAGCGCAGTGACCACCTTTATCGACAAGCTGGCCCTTCTCCGCAGTAATATCGTTAGGAAAGAACTTTACCAATTTAGTGAAATTAATCAAATGACAGAGACACCCACAGATGAAGATCTTCTTCGATATGGGGCTCATCTTCAGCAACTAAAAGAGGACCTTACATCGCGCTTCCAAGACCTCATCGAACTGGATGTACCTGCCTGGATCACTGACCCGTTTGGAGTCGTGCTGGAAGACGTTGACGTTAAATTGCAGGAGGAGTTGGTGGAACTTCGCAACAACGAGGATTGCAAAGTCCGAATCAAAACAGGCTTCAAGAAACTCCGGCAGAACCACAGCAAGGCAGGACTATTCCCTACAATGTGGGGAATTGTTCACAAGCTTCTTCTCACGTTTCCGACTTCATATTTAGTGGAAACCGGATTTAGTGCGGCTACATTTCTGCACTCAGACAAGAGGAAGAGGCTGGACATGGTCAACAGAGGGGACTTGCGGCTTTATTTGTCTCTGCTGACTCCTCGCGTGAAAGAGCTGGTGAGCAAGCACCAACCTCAAGGATCGCATTAGTGAAGACTGCATGGGTTGGGCTCACAAATTTATTAATTTAATTTTGTTAAATAAAATTCAATATTTCAATAATAATTTCTGTTTGTATTAATTAATATTTTTAAATAAATTTAGAGGTGGAATTTATTACTTCTTGTTTTAATTACTGTGCCCAGGTTAACTAGTCCATAATCCATAGTCGTAGTCCATGACGTGTCCCTTCGCGATTTTCTGCAGTGGGCGCTGGGATCTATACAAAATCCAGTAAGTGGGCGCTAGGCGAAAAAAGGTTGAGAACCACTGAATTAGAGTATTATTATTTGCAATTATGTAGATCATATTTCTGAGAAAGTTAAGTAGTATTAAAAGATCCTTTAGATTAATGAATATTTCTATAAATATAATCTTTGTTATTTTTGTGAATGAATCCCACAAGTATGACATTTACATAGATTGTCTTTTAATAATATATGCCTATTTAGGCTTTATATTTTTAATCAAACAAAATAGACTTGCTATAACTAAGCTATTAATAAACAATATTCTTGGAATATAATATTATGGTTAAATCGAGATAATAGGAATTATTTAGATACATCTTCATTTTTCAGCAAAAATTAATACAACTAAGTAAGTACTAAATGTATACAAATCTAATTGTGGAGATATAATCTATGGAAAATTCCCATAAAAGTTTACAGATAACATATTTTTTGAAATATTGAATAATTAAGAGGGCATATACCTACAAATTGTAGTGCAAAACGTACCAAGGAGATCGGTCTTAAAATGTTTTAGAAATGAGTGAAGGTTACAACAGGACATGTGTTAACTGAATAAATAAAATACGTAAACTTGGTTTCAAAAATTATTTACTAGTAACTAGTTACTCATCACCTGATGAAGCCAAAGTTTGGCGAAACGATATTGTAGTGATATTATTAAATAATTTTTGAAACCAAGTTTACGTATTTTATTTATTCAGTTAAATATGGAGTTTCAACATGTATCAGCCTCATCAATTAACTATTGGACATGTGTTACTATTAATATGTCATCAGGGATCAATAATAATGATGGCGTTAAATGAAATCCTTTTCGATTTGTTTACTTTCAAGTATATTAAATAAATGAAATAAATAAATTCAACTAGCATGTTATGACACATATGTATTTGGTTTTCATATGTATTTGGTTTTCATTTTGAAGAAGAACTATTATTCAAACGATATTAAAGTAATAGTTACATACTTAAATTTAAAAAATTATACCTATAAAGTGTGTAAATGTTCGATTTCATACACCAGTCAAGTTAGTATGGTCCCATTGTTCTATCTCTACACTGCAAACGCCCTTCAATTGAAGGTTTGTTTGTAACAGGGAAAGTCATCGAAACGTGTTATTTCTAGATCATACATATTGTTCGTAACAGGGAAACTCATCGGAACGTGTTATTTCTAGATCATACATAAACTAGACAATTAAAGCTTTACTTCCTATCTCATTCGTGAATACATTTTAAAAGTATAATCTAAAATAAAGTATTTTACTTCACGCTATACACTAGTTGCTCAAAAAAGTATATGTACTGGTTGATTCCGATATTTTACTGAGTGTTAATAAAAAGGTTTTATACTATACCTCACTATACCTCTAAATGGTTACTCTACGAAAATATGGAGTCCAGAAACAAATAAAAATACAGACCGACATATACCTAATTACTAACTAACTAAGCGAATTAATAACGTTGAGGAGAACTAGAAAATTCTTGCATAATGTACAATGTGGTGAACAGAAACACATTTATATAAGTTGTCATCTAACGGTAATTGGCAAAGTTCTGAAAATATTCTGAGTATATTAGAAGATGAGCCTTGGTATATTATGTATCAAGTTTTATAAATCGCATTTTAGTCACGAGTTTTTTAAATTACGAGCGAACGATAGTGGAGCGAGTGGTTACCTGTGAACGAGTAACTAACGAGTTTTATAACATACTTTTTTTAGGGCAGCAAATATTACAAAATTAATTGTCACGTTGCGTTCATAGATTGATGACAAGTGTCAATCAGTTTGATTACTACTTTTGTTTGGCATTGAATTTATATCTGCTATAAATTGAATGGAGAGCATACAAGGACGATTTTTGAAGTTCTTGAGCTTTTAGACCAGTGGAGTTTTTCCCTTTAAATTACTTACCATATAGTATTATTAGATGAGCATAACTTTGTTCTACTCAAAACACTTTATGAAATTACTAGTGCCATTTTTTTACATGGTTTAGTGCATAATCGGATTGTCTGTCTCTATCCTGTTGGGATTGATTCATTTCAACTTGCCACGACTTTCCTGCATAAATCAAGTTAGGATATTTTTACTTCCGTATGCCGGATATATGTCATACTGAGGAGTCCACAGTCCACTACATCAGAATTTAGAATTTAAGCTTAAATGACTTATGTGTATTTTTTAGTGTATTTTATTCTTAATTCGCACAACTATTATTAATTACAGTGTTTCCCTTGTTGGTTTTTTACTGTGGGGTACGCAATAAAGTTTTATTATTATTATTGTCAAGACATTTTTATAAGATCACTTCCCGTCATGGAAACACATACGATAAATGGCATTTTATAAATGGCTGGGATTAGGTAATTTTACTCTACAATAATTGCTTTAATACCAGCTAGAGGGTACCTGCAACTAACCTTGTAGTAAGTCTAGCGTTTTACGTTATTGTTAATACCTGAACATAAACATATAAAACAAAAGATTTTAGCTCATACAGATAGAGAGCGGACGTGCCAGGTTTAAATTACGACGGAGCAAAGAATTAATGTAAACAACACGCAGTTACTGAATAGCACACTTTCATATCGTGAACTGCAACATCTGTTATTATCCCAAAACGACAGCAAAAAAGTCGTCTTTCCTCATAAAATTTGTTTCTTCATCGGCGTAGGTAGTAGCGTAAGGGGTTTTTAAAATTTATTATATTTACCTTATATTTCGCATGATAACTAAAGTTAATATGTATATACCTATTCATACTTACGTTAGTTTCGTTTTTTCATTGTTCTGACTGTTAATTACGTACTTCGTAATTTTTGTAATAGTTCCTATTTAATACCGTTTCATTGAAACTATTTCTACCAATTATCTCGGGGTAAGTGTGCGTTGGATTTTGTTAAGTTTCAATAACATACGCATACATTTATCATTTATTTAGATTTAGAACATTGTTTATGTTACTATGATATGGAAGAACGTCGAGAATGGCATCGTAAAACAATGGCAAGTTGGATTAAGGGTCATACTGATTGTATGTCCTTCATTGTCAGTGATTTCGAAATTTATTGCATAGTCTGTAAAATATCGTTCCAGAATGCCCAAAAAGGCCACCTGTAACGTCACTTAGCATCGCTAAAACATACACAGAAATTGGACCCGTTGGAAGCTGACAATTTTAACCAAGAATTCTGCGACGTTTTAATGGCGGCTAATATCCCATTAAAGAAACTTGACAATCCCACTTTCAAAATATTTCTTCCAATTATACTGGCCGAAATGTTCCTGATGAATCCACATTACGCAAATATTATGTTTCTAAGTGCTTCACGACAACAGTAGAAGGCATTAGAAGACATCTTTCAAATCAGTACCTATGGATAAGTGCCCACGAAATTGTCGATGTCGTATTAGGACGCTGTATGGTAAATGTTGTAGCTGGTGTACTACATCCAACTATTCCATATAACGTATATGTAATAGCATCTAAAGTTATAAATACATTTGATGCGGAAACAGTTGCTAAAACCATTGACGAGAATTTGCACAAAATGCTTCAATCGGACGACAGGTACAGGGAAAAAAACTTTTATTTGATAGTGACAGTGCCGCATATATGTTAAAAACAGGCAGACTATTATGCTTTCTTATTATACTTATATGCTGTATATTACTTGTGTAGCACATTCTCTCCACAGAATCTGTGAATATATCAGAGACAGGTATCCGGAAATTGATAGACTTGTATCCGCTTTTAAGAAGATTTTCAGAAAAGCACCATCGATAGTAGCTCTTTACAGGGAAAAACTTCCATCTTTGTCACTGCCTCCCTCGCCAGTAATAATTAGATGGGGAACACGGTTGGAAGCTACTAGTTTTTATGCAGCGAATTTCTATAGTTTACAAAATTTCGTTACATGTTTAAATGACGATGCTCGAAGTATTTCTGAGTGCAAGGAACTAACACAAAGCCCAAATTTAAAAAATCAGTTGTTATTCCTTCAGGAACACTTTGGAAATTTGCCTAAACTAATCACATATTTTGAAAATCGAAATCTCAAATTAAAAGATGGATTAACCACATTAGATGTGGCTATTAATAATTTCAAAAGTATTCCAAATGACTTCGGACGTGGCCTTCGGCGAAAGTTAGACGCAGTTTTTAATAGAGGAATCTACAAGGGTGTACTTCATTCAAGGAGAACAAATCTTACAGAAGAGAACTTTCAGAAAGTGTGTTACGTTTTTTTTTTTTGGTTGTATTTTACCCTTTTAATGGTTTATTTTAGTGACGGAATATGTATTTAGTTTTTGATTAAATTTGTGTCATCTTCCTACTATTACTGCCATCTGGCGTGGGAGTGCTTAAGATTCCGGTTTCACGCGTCTGCCTTGCTGCAGGTGTGTGTAACGTATACGGGCATTGTTGGGTAGATGGCGTCTGTGGTTAATTTAATTAATTTGTTACTTTGATTTTTGACTAACTCCTTTTTTTTTGGACTTCTTGGGCCCAGAGTTATGCAACAAATTATTAATAATTATTTTCCATTTTTCTGTGGTTGATTGAACCTGTATTTCTGTCGTACGTTTTAAGTATTAGTTGGTTCATTTGTTTTCTTAGCGCGTTTGCTGTAGTTGGGTTGTTTGGTCGGGTTTTGACACGTTAGGCTTTTGCTCTTTGATTTGTAACGGTCGTTGAGTAAGGTTGGACACGAGAGAGCAGAATCTTTTCCCTTAGCTGCCTTGAGAATATGGAAAGTTAAGTTTTATCGTCGATAATCGCTTACAAAAGCGGATTTTATTGTGATTCTCGAGGTTTATTGGTAAATTTTTGACGTTTATTTGAGTCTTACAAGGATATTTCTTCTGCTTGGGAATTGTTTAAGCTGCTCTGCTGGTGTTAGGCCTGATATAACCTCATTTGAGCATTGTTGGTTGGAGTTAATACGAGAGGAACACGTGCTAGTAATTTTCCAACGTCCAGGAATTGTGGTTAGATCTTGTGGTGAGGGCACATTTAAGGTGCAGTTTATTGGTACACTGTAGCCTTCGAACGCTATCACTTGAGGTGTCGTAAACCCAAGATAGGAGGGCATATACCTGGTATCGTGTGGATCCGAAGGATTTGTCGTGTTTGGAAGCTGTGGATGTGATGTTTTAAGGTATTGTGTCTGTGTGAATCTTTCTCTGATATTACCCAGAGGGTAGAATTTAATTGACTTAGCAGTTTGACAAAATTTGTGTCAATAACGTACAATTTGAACAGTGAATTTCAATTTTCCGGCCTAATTAATCAAATAAGTAATCGTAAATTCTTAATCTAACTTCTTATGGCCTGTGAGCCTTTATGTTTTTTTGAATTAATTAATTTAACGTAGTTATTAACAATAGTGACCCCATTTGGAGGTTACTTTGACATTTTTGGAGACGTTACGTAGCCATTTTTATTTTTGGATTTAGAAATTGAATTAAATTTTGGATGTGTGTGGCAGTGTGGCCTCACAGCGAACTTGTGTAAATTCGTAGATAATTTTTGATGCATTTAATCAATGTTTGTAATTTAATTTTGGTGTAATTCCGTAAGGAATTAATGAATTTTATGTAATTGCATATTCTACTTGTAAAGCATAGTTAACTAGCGCTATTTCTTTATAGAATTAGATATTTTACAACTATAAGTCTGATTTCTAACGTCGAGTAGATTGTCGAATGCCTCTGGTATACAGAGTGTTCATTTTGGTTGACGTGTTGCATTATACGAGCAAACTGTTCGACTTTAGAGGGACTTTTGGCAAATTGCCTTATAACTGTGTACTTGTAAGAATATTGTTGGTGAATCAATGTTAGTTTATAAGTTGTTCTTGCGTTCACCTTTTAACTTCTTTTAATTGAACTTCTAAATTTGTAATATCACGTCACTGAAATTTGCAACGGAGTTGCGCTGTGTTTCACTTCATTGTTTTTTTGCGATTGTTTTAATTATCTCTTGGAAGTTAGAGATTTATATATAGCCGGTTTTGTACAGTACTGGAGATACGCTGTTGAAATCTGAGATTAAATTTTAATAAATTGTTTGTTAAGTTGAATGAGTGTGTACTGGTCTTATTTACTTATCACCTGGGGGTTTTATATTGGATCTGGTCCGGGGTCTGAATATCTGTTGGGCTCAGCACATTATTACGGATAGGCGCCCTGACATCATAACCTTCGACTTAGTACGGTGTTCGAACTCGCCCTTCTCTGACTGTAGCTGGAGGCAGTGCTGACTCCCATATTTAACATCGACCCTTGGGGAAGTAAGAGGTAAGACTGAGTGGTATAAGTTGGTGATTAATTAATAGACAAGCGTCCTTTAAAATTTTAAAAGAAGGTTAATTACCGTGGTGGTGCCTAATTCACTACCTTCTTTGAATTTAATTACAAGAGGGTAGCAAGTGTTGCTAGTAATTATTAATACTCCTTTACTCGACTTGAACTACAAAATGAACATATAATAAGGTGTTTTGTATTTTATAGATCACCAGCCACTTGTTATCCAATTGTATAAATAAAATTAAAATCTCTTTAAAAATACAACATTTCATTTGCGCCCATGGACGATGAGTCGTCAACCTTTCAATTCCGCTCCCTAGATACATTGCAATAAAACATAAAATAATATATACATAATATATATTTACAATGTGTTTATAAGAATATAAGAACATTTCTATTTTAAACACATGGTCGTTCCCATACAGATAAAATAACTAAAAGAACAGCCTAACCTAAACAAATACTAAAAAAATGTTCTTATTAGTGCACGCGGTCGACATACAAGCATACATATTTTCAATTAAGTTCCTGGGACATCTGTGAAATAATGAATATTAACACATCACGCCACTTAAACGAGGAAGAATATAATTTTAGTAATTGATGATATCACGCGCCGACTAATTCTGCAGGAAACTTTAATGGCAAAAACATTCCTGACTACTGGCAAAATGTTTTTCAACGTACTACAAGTAGTGCGAATATGTATGGTGAATAAGGAAATGTTATTCAAAAGACATTTGTTATAAAATTAAGTGATTATTAATATGTAAAAAGGGTGAACCATTCACTTAGGTTTCAATTAACTTCTTTATGAAAATAAAATGAATAGATTTGTTAATTTCATATGTTTATTTACCACAAAAACACTGTAAGTACCTATTTCGACAATTATGCTGTCATCATGAATAGCACTGCAGCGTATACAAAAGAACACAGTGTTCTATGATGATGAAAACATAGTTGTCGAAGTACGTATTTAGCTTTTTAAGCGTTTTTCAGGTAACGGTGTTTTATTGTATTTGGTGTTAGTTTCAAGCCACTGTCTCTGATTTAGTTTCTTACTAACAGACTGATCTCAGAATATTTACATTTTAATCATAACGATTGTCTGTATGTAATTGATATTCTGACCGACCATGAGCATTTTAACGATTTCTTTCCCATGCTTGAAGTCTACAAGATTGTCATATTTGACATTATAATTCTACAAGCACAATTTAAAAGGTTTTTTAGCAATGATTTTGAAAATTATTGACATAGACTAACCAACTTTACCAGAATAAGAATATAAAATTATAAGCTAATAATGTTATTTCATTATATTGGAAGTGTTATAGTTGCATGTTAGCATGATAATATAATCATAAAATAACATTTATAAATTACATATTTAGACGAGACTCTGGTTGTAGAATAAACATTAAAGTTAAATAATAATAATAATAATAATAAATGTCTTTATTATGTATAAAGAAATATACAAGTGAAAACACCAAAATAACGATTTGGTAAATACATAATCGCAAGGCGAACCCCAGTATAAACTGTTTACTTGACCTTGATGATAAATATGAGCAATATGCAACAAAAATAAAATCCTGCTTAAAACTAACTTAGCCTAAAGTTCGATGATGAGCACCATGAACTAAAATAAATAGTGTAATAATAAATAATAACACATAAAAGTCACTTGCAAGTGAACGTCCATATCGATAACCAGCAAGCAGCTTGCATCAACCCATTACCGCAATAGAAGGTGTGACTTGAGTCTAGATTTAAACTTGGATGCTGTGAGGGACTTAAACTCAGTTGGTAGGGGATTGTAATTACAGTATACCTGATACGTAAAAGTTCGTTCATATAGGGAAGTCTTATGGGGCGTGGGAGAGATCAATCCGCGAAATCTGGTGGTCACACTGTGTACATCTGACCTAAATCTAATCCTATTATAAAGATATGGCGGAGACCTATGCAGAAGCACACCATGATAGAAACACAATGCCTGCAACCTCCTACGTCCCGCCATGCACAACCAGCCCGCATCACTCAACTTGTGAGAGATGCGATCAAATTTTCGTATATTGTAAATGTATCGTAGACAAGCATTTTGTATTTTTTGAATTCTGGAGCTGGTAAAGGAATTCAAGGACCCATGATACAGTGTTGAACAGTAAGAAAAATGCGACAAAACAAAAGCCTCACACAACATTTTCTTCACTGTTTCATTAAGAGTACGCCTGTAAGGGTATAGTCTCTTCAAATTAATATAAGCAGAGGTAATATATTTGGATATCTGATCCTTATATCTGAATGTGTTGTCAATGTAGAGACCAAGGCTCCTCACCCTATTCACAACCGGTAAATGTATATTATCAATAACAATCTCTAAAGTTCTGCCAATGTTGAAGCACGTTTTTTTAGGACCGAAAAGGACGACCTGCATCAAATAGATTTGAAAGATCGGTGTTAATTCTGTGCATAGCAGCTTGCCATTCAGATGGGGGAAAGGAGTAATAAAGCTAAGTATCATCAGCATACATATGTGATTTACAATGCTCTATACACAGTAATAATTTTGAGGTGTATATAGTGAATAGAATTGGCCCAAGAACCGAACCCTGGGGTACACCTTGCACTAAAGCAAGGGGAGCAGAGCAATTGCCTTTTAATCTTACCACCTGCATACGACCATATAGATAATTTGTCATTAGAGTGAGAGCGCTACCATTAAAGCCAATGGATTTCAAAATACAAAGAAGAGTGCCATGATTAACTGTATCGAATGCCTTGCTGTAATCAAGTAAGACCAGACAGGATACAAGGTTTTTATCAGAAGCCGTAATCAGGTCATCAGTCATAGACAACAGAGCCGTTTCGCAGCTATACCCCGGCCTGAATCCCGACTGAGTAGAGGGCAAAATGTTCTCTCTTGCAACAAAAACAGCTATCTGTGCAGCGAGGACCTTCTCTAGGATCTTGGACATTACAGGCAGCAGGCTAATGGGTCTAAGGTCTTTCATTTGTTTAGGTTCTGTGGACTTAGGTACTGGAGAAACCAATGCCTACCGCCAGCAATCCGGGAACACCGAGTCAACTATACATGAATTAATTATGTGCGTGTTGAAAGAGTTGAAAGGCAATATATAGGGACAACATACTTTCAACATTGTGATATTGATGCCATCAGCCCCATATGACGCAGATCTCATTGATGATATGATGCTGTATATTTGGGACGCATCAACAGGCTCGAAGTGAAAGTCCAGCCCAATGTGATGTTTTTCATAGAAATCTTTAATGTGATCCGCGTCACCGGCCGGCGCGGCGCCGGCAACTTGTTCACAAAATAATCATTAATTTTATTTACGTCGCACAAGTAAGGAGGAATTTCAGACGAACGCTTGGGACTTAACCCAAGCTGGTTCAAATGTTTCCATAGCCGAGTGTGGTCCTTCCTACTTGACAAATAATCAAAGTAGGCCTTCTTTTCCAACCTGAATGTATTAGTAGTCAAATTCCGTAATTTCTTATAATAGCTCCAATCCCCAGGGGACCCAGATCGGCGATACTGACTTTTCGCTCGATCTCTCAAGGACATCAAAAGCTTTAAATTTTCAGTTAGCCAAGGAATGAAGGGCTTAGTAAATCGTCGCGTGATCAATGGGGCGTGTTTGTCGAAAACCCATAATAAACAAGCATTGAAATATTCCACCTTATTGTCTATACCCTGCATACCAAATATCCGATGGAAAGGAACATTCCGCCGCTCGCAGCAAATTACAAATTGTGAGAAGAGCAATTAGGAATTGAAGTATAAGCACTTACCAAGGAAAGCACCTTCCCATAATATTTATTTTAAATGTATCTACTTATGCATACCCTTAGACCATTTAAACCTAAAGACACGCCTTAACTATCAAGCAGTGAAGCAAACATAATTCTACGCGGGTGACGTCACGGGTGGGCACGATGCAACTACATACCTAGACTTTGTACTACAAAGGTAAAGAAAATCCTTCATTTTAATTTATTAAATACCCTAATCTTCTTATTTGAAGAATATTTATTTAAAAACATTATAATCTTGATATTTTAAGAATATTTGTAAAACAAAATCTGAATATATATCCCAGAAATTTCGTTTATCTTACCCTATCGTACTTACCTCAAATAACTATAAATTTTTAGAAAGACCAGTCAATTCCATTTAGTTTTGGTTATTCAAAAATAAAACTCGAAGCAATTTGTGGTATACATTTATTATTAAGAAAAAATGAGGTGTGGACACTACACGACTTTCTTATACATATATGAATTTCATATTATGCAAAGTTGTTCTAAATTAAGCGTTAAATACATTTATCCTCTTAAAAAAATACGCCTGTGAGTAAATGTATCCGAATTTTGAAAATTCTTTTATACAAAAATTATTTAAAATCCTATTCTAAGTACTTCTAGTCTCTTAATCTCACAGAATGCATACTTTGTGAGATATTTGCAAGAAAATGCTACTCGCTAATAGTAAAGGTATTACTTCCGGTCCGAATTTTGAAATTTTGTTTATACAAAAGATATTCCAAATCCAGATCTAAATGCTTTTATACTCTTGATAAATATATATAGAATGCATAATTTACGAGATATTTGCAAAAAAATCGCAATGCAATAAAAGTGTACTTCCGGTCCCAATTTTGAAAAATTTATTATACAAAAAGTATTGGAGATTGAGTTCTAAATACTTTTATACTTGTAACATACCTGTCTAAAAAGCATGGTTTCCGAAATATTTGCAAAAAACTGATTTTCGATAAGAGTAAAAGACCTACTTCCGGTAGAAATTTCAAAAAATTTCATAATAAATTTTTTCTCAAATTTAATTTTGAGTACGTATGAATTCTTTATAAATTTGTTTAAACTTAGTAGTTGACGAAATATTGGCAAAATTCAATTTTTTCACTGTTCAAACTACTACTTCCGGTCTACCGATTTTACTGAAAAACTAAAATCTCAAGAGGGAGATTTTATACCCGTAAATACAACATTTGGAATTGATATCTACAGCGGTTTGGCCGATATCGTGGTCACACACAGCGAGAGAGACAGACACACACAGACATTTTTTAAAACCCACTTTTTTGGAATCAGGGAACCTCAAAACGTGAGCATCTGCAAAAATCTGAAAGTCGAAAATGTTCGTCATCACAATACTTCCTTATACTACGTATAAGAAAGTAAAGCAATTGATTTATTTAATACTTATAAAAATGATTTTGTAGTTTCAAGTATTGTCCAGAAAACAAAATTGTATTATTTAATTTATTTTTTAATTTATTAGTATATCTGTTCATGCTTTCACCTTGATGATCTAGCCTAATTTTACAATAATTAAAACTAATAATTTTAATTAAATTTACAATATGATTATTGTGGACATCGTGGTCATACATGTGTTCTTTGTAATAATTGTGCCATGAACACTACTCAGAATTTGTATACATAATTTAACCATTAATTTTTTTTTTGATTTGTTGACATTATCTAAAATTCAAATTTCACTTTCAGCAATTTTACAGATATGGATAACGTTGCAGTTATATGCATTACAGGATTATATCGTAATTAAAATTAGAACGATTTAATCAATATTAACACTGTATCTATAACGTTAAAACGGACGTTAGACATACAACAACAGCAGAAACAAGCCCACTCGTGACGTCACATGCCTGCGTTATGTTTGCTTCAGTTCGTATTCAAGGCGGGACGGAAAGCGGCTTGTCTATATGTATAAATGGTCTAAGTGCATACCAATCGAAACGCCCGTCGCCACGGCCGTTTCGAATCATCCCATCCCTTCGCAAATGACATAGAAAACTGGGTTTTATTTCTTGTATTAACACGTATGACTAAGCGAAATATTACAAACAACTACTACTTTAGTGTTAATATTAAAAATTAAAACAACTCTTGAGTTCTAAAAATCTACCGTACCCATTTCTGTTATCCTAAGAAGTTGGTTGAAATTGAAGACAGTTTGTCAAAGCTATTTGATGCGAAACGGTCATTTATCTTTAATAAAAGATTAAATGAAAGTTCATTCAATTTTGAAACTTAACGTGCTAGAAGTAATATCTTTTGACATTATAATTAGATTTTCCCTTTTATAATCACAACTCTTAATGTATCACCACACAAAAGCAATTGTTTAACAATCTTAGGCGCATTTCTGCAGACAAAATCGCCTTTTCAGCAGTAGAACAAGCTTTAAAGAGCAGTTCAACTTGTTCTATCTTTGAAGAAGTTGACTGTCGAAATACGCCCAAGACTCTTTAACTAATTGCTCTGTATAACATTATGGTGCCAAAACACTTTTTACTCACAGTCTTCGTAACTTCAGCTGACACTAAATTTAGAAAAACAAATCAAAATAGAATTACGAATTTCGGTAAATGTGATATAACGTGCTTTCTCTATCCGACAGGTGAAAGCGAAGTCTGGAAACCTATTCGTTCACTTAAGAATACAATGACAACGGACCACGATGATTTTCCTGGCACTGTTAAAGAAATGTACAAATATTTTAAGACTCCACTTACCTAACATCCTCTCTCTCATGTTCCATACTAGTCATTTCCTGAATGAACATAAAAAAGCACACATATAAGCCGATATAATATAATGGTGACACATCCAACCTAAATAACTACAGGCCTATTATTCTGCTATCGAATGTTTCTAAAATTTTTGAAATTATTATATTAATCAGAATACATAGATTCCTAAATGCACAAAGTCTTTTAACAGCAACGCAAAGCGGCTATAGAAAGAAGAAACCTACGAAAACAATTATTTGCCAAGTAATGACAATCATTTTAAACAGAATTAATAATGGGTAATTTGTTGTTGAGGTGTTCATGGATATATCAAAAGCTTTTGATAGTGTTGAGCATGAAATTCTACTTACCAAATTCGAAATGATGGGTTTCCTGGGACGAACACAAGATTTATGAAGGTGCTACTTGAGTGACAGGAAACAATGTGTTCAGTTACTGCAGATAATAAAAAACTGACTTCGTCATGGAAAGCTAATGAGCGAGGGTTGCCGCAGGGATCCATCTGGGCCCTATCCTGTTTTTGATACATATTGCTGTGATCTTCACATTGTTGAAAACAATAATCTTAAGAATTAATTTAGTTATTAAAAAGAGTACTAATTGTTTTTAAAAAAAGTTTATTTAAAGTTAGGGTATAAGTTTAAAACATATACATATAAGTAGATTAGGTTGCAACATTTAAGAACAAACTCTATAATTTATGTGTCTAAAAGACATATAAATGCCATAATATGAATGTAAACAAAACAAGACGTGCTTGAGAAAATGACAGTCTTGAACGATGAAATATAAATTTGAAGATGATAATGGTACTAATTCAAAAGAAAGATTCTAATAATAAAACTTAAAATATAGCAAATACCTGTATCTTATAAAAAGGATATAAATCAAGACATTTCTAGTAAGAAATGTTAGATCGTAAATAAAAACATCTTGTGTAAATAATAATATAAGTTTAGAAGACACCTGTTGGTTCTTGTGTGTGTAGCTCAAGGGTTTCAAAGGCACTGGAAATGGTCATGTGTGGTTTAGATACCTGCGAGAGAAAAATACAATGTTAATGTTTGTTTATAGCGTTCTACAGATAGACGTTTTACCTGAGGAAAGAACGTGGTTGGAAATCAGGGAGGATGTGACGGAGGCGACAATTCTTCACAGTACGGACTCGGCAAGGAATATCCCCGTTGTATGTAATGTTTTTCCTTTGCTACCAAATCAACGGGTTACTAAAAGAAGAAACAGAATAAAATTAATACATGGCAAGAGGAAGTATGTAACAAATAGTGAAAAAGGCAATGCATTTATATACAAATACAATGAAGGTTACACTTTACACTTACCTAAAATGAGAAGTAGCAGATTTGTGAAACTTTTATAACAAACAATTTGAAGCGTCGCCATTAGTGTGCAACTGTCAAGATGATCTATGTGTATCGGTGTGAGTGTGACAACCTAAAGGAACGAACAAAAATTGTACTACAAACGTTTTTGAAAAAGATGCCAACTTAAAATTTAATTGAATAAGAGAGGCGCTAAAGCGACGATCGTCTTTTGTCGAAGTATATAAAAAGGGAAAACGTGGTAGGACTTGTAGATTTTTAAGTTTGGAATTTAAATTGATAAGACGTAAATTTTTCATAGCGGAAGTCCGTTACAATATAATAAAGTGAGAGTAAAGCATATAAGCACTGATTATTAACTTACAATTTCATAGTTTATATTAAAGATTTAGAATTTAAGTTTTCAGTTTAGGTTTCCTTTTTAAACAAATTTATTCAATTAATTTTCTTTCCTCGTTATTAATATTAAGATGGAGGATATCAATAAAATAGAATTCGATCGACTGTATGATCGAATGAAGTAAGTCATGATATAAAAATATTTATTAGTTTATTGGATATAAAATGAATATTCTCTTGATTATTAATTATGTTTAGTCATTCCGAATAATAAATAAATTTAATAGTGTTGAACATGCTAAAGGTACTATGTGAGAATATTTGCCTTTAGTGGATTGTTGGGCATTATTAAGTATTGAATAATCACTTAATTAAAGATTCAAATAAATTAATACGAATATGCGGGGATGTTTTTGAAGGGCAAATGCTAAATGGCTGGAGGTACAATGTGAGAATGTTTGCAGCTAGCAGTTAATATGAACCAATTTCAAAGCATTCAAGTAGCGAGATTCTAGGTTACTAAAGCACTATGTGAGAATGTATGTTTTAGTAAAATAGTGACGGCATCGTATTAATAAAAAATTAACAAGAATCAAAAATATTTTTAAAGTTAAAAGAACAGGGTGAATATTTATTCAACTTTATTACATATAAGTATTTCACACACAGACATCTTGTTTAATTTCTTCACCTTATCCCAACAAAACTAAATAAGAGGAAAACCAGAGTTAAGAAGTAAATCACTGCGTGAACTCATGAGAAAAAATTAAATTTTATGCTGATACGAACAAATTAATAAAGAATGTGTTACAATATTTTTATCATTTAAACAAATAGGTATCACAGCATACCGGGTGTCCACACGAAAACTTTATATTGAATTATTTCTGGTGTTTTTGAAGACAAAAACTT
This sequence comes from Amphimallon solstitiale, assembly GCA_963170755.1. NCBI lineage: Eukaryota > Metazoa > Arthropoda > Insecta > Coleoptera > Scarabaeidae > Amphimallon > Amphimallon solstitiale. The sequence continues at coordinate 28,147,771 of OY720678.1, forward strand.
GAAATTTTGGGTGGTTGTTCAGGATATAGGGGGACAATGAATAGTGTATTTCATACCGCCCCATCGGGTCACCCGCCGCCGCCGGCCACCCCCACTCCAATATTTTAAATGACACCCTGTATTTTTTTTGGTGGTTTTGAAAGAACACAATTTTCTGGATATTCCTATGTGAAAAAACTAGTAACACACATTATGACATTTATGAGATATTTAAATTTAAAAGTTTCAGATATCAGAAATTATTAACGCCGAAAAATCATAAGTTAGTCATGGAAATACTTAAAACAAGATTTATTCACAACATTTTAGTTAAATTAAATGCTCAAATTGTTCACCGTTTACATTTAAACACAAATAAAGTCTATTTTCAAAAGCATTTCTAACATTTTCGAACACTTGTGGCGTTAAATTTCGACATTCCTCTGTAATTCTATTACGTAAATCAGCTATTGATTGTGGCGGTGTCTTATAAACAACAGACTTCAAATGTCCCCACAAAAAGAAATCTAGGGGAGTTAAATCGGGGGAGCGAGCTGGCCATTCAATAGAGCCCCTACGTCCAATCCAATGTCCTGGGAAAATATTATCCAAATAATTCCTAACGTCTAAACAGTAATGTGGCCCAGCTCCATCTTGTTGAAAATATAATTGCTCCTCCTCTATTTCATTCAAGTTTTCTTCTAGACACTGTATGATAAGAGGATGTATTAGCTCTTCCAAAAATTGTAAGTACTTAGGTCCATTTAAATTTTCCTGGAAGAATATCGGGCCAATTACTTGGTTATTAAGAATTCCAACCCATACATTAATTTTTTGGGGATATTGTGTGTTGCCTTCTCGGAAAAAATGGGGTTTTACGTCGCTCCAATATCGACAGTTGTGTCTATTCACAAGACCATTTAAGTAAAAGCAACTTTCATCACTAAAGCAAATACTTCGCAAAACATTCTGTCGAAATCACCGTCACCCAACTCTTGGTGAAGTTGAATTTTATAAGGGTGCATTTTGTTTAATTTTAATATCTTATGGCAGGTTGATTTTGGCACTCCCGAAACTTCGGATAATTTTCTCAACGAAAGCTCTGGGTCTAAATTAATATGCCCAAGAACTGCTAGTTGCATAGCTTCATTTAGTACACCACAATTATTCGTATTCCGTTTTTTATTATTTACAGATCCAGTGTGCAAAAATTTTTCTATTAGCGTTCTGACATAAGCAACAGATACGTTTCTGTTTGGATGGTTTTCATTGAATAAGGTCGCCGCTTGGGAATAATTTTTGTTTGCAATCCCATACAAAATCACTATTTCAGTTCTCTCTTCAAGAGTATAAACCATTTCAGCGAAAAAGCCGAAACTTTAAGAACAATTTTACAAGTATTAATATTAATGAAACACAAAAGTCACAATTTTGACAATTCTAATTTAAAGCAAACTATTTCCATGACTAACTTATGATTTTTCGGAGTTAATAATTTCTGATATCTGAAACTTTTAAATTTAAATATCTCATAAATGTCATAATGTGTGTTACTAGTTTTTTCACATAGGACTATCAAGAAAATTGTGTTCTTTCAAAACCACCAAAAAAAATACAGGGTGTCATTTAAAATATTGGAGTGGGGGTGGCCGGCGGCGGCGGGTGACCCGATGGGGCGGTATGAAATACACTATTCATTGTCCTCCTATATCCTGAACAACCACCCAAAATTTCGAGTTTTTGTCTTCAAAAACATCAGAAATAATTCAATATAAAGTTTTCGTGTGGACACCCGGTATATTTCATGGCTGTGCCCAACGTGTGGCAATGTTACATTTTCATCTCAAATAAAAATTTTATCATTTATTAGCATTTTTATTGCATCCACAGCAATATGAATGATCTTCACAGTTATAATGTTTTACTATTGGCGGATGACATTTCAGTGGTGCTGAGAGCACCGACAATAAATGACTTAATAACAACTAACTCGTCAAGCATTTTATTAATCACGAACGAAGCGGAACGGAGCGAGTGTTTGGTAAAACGAGTGACTTACTAGTTTATAAAACGAGTTTCATACTATACTTGTGACGACAGCTAATGATCAAAGTAGTACAAAATTGTAATAAAGTTGGTTGACATGTGTCAACCAAGTTTCTTCAGCTTCAGTCAATCAAAAAATCTAGAGCTAATTTCAGCGTGTCTAAAGAGTTCGTTGCTAAATTTACCCCGTGACTAGAGCACAGAAAATCACCGCTTGTCAAGGTGAATTTAAAAGATCACTTAACGTCATACAAACATATACAATAATTGGCATTTTTAATATAAAAGTAGAAAAAAATATTAAAATGTTCTCCTGCGAATTACACAATTAATATTGCATTGTGTAAAATAAACTTATACTGAAAAACGAACAAAATTTATACATTGATAAATGATAGAGGAAATCATTTATGAATGTATAGTTTGACATTGAGCGTCATATTTATAGTACAGATACAATAACATAGCACATGTGCCAAATTTAATTTTGTTTATACAGGCTGTCCAAAAACTCTCCTGACAAACGAAGATCGGAGATTCCTCAGCACCCTAGTCCGAAAATGCTTCCTAAGGGAGCTAGAGCTCTTTGAAGATGGCGCCTTGTAATTATTTTTTTTTAATATCTCCCGAACGCTTCTATTTAGAAAAACAAAAACTGGTATGCTTATTTATCCTCCAGAGATGAATCGATTCCATCAATTGCGAATTTCTAGTACCGGTCATAGGCGTCCGTTTTGGGTAGGTAAACGGTTGTTTTAACGCATAACTTTTTTGTCTTTAACTTTTAAGCATTTGTGACACTAGATTATTAAATTTTCAGGTATTCTAGTACTAAAAGGTACTCTTACTTTAAGTCGGTAGGATACACCGTTTTCTAGAAAAATGGTTTTGAAAATTTTTCCTTTTTTCGTCATTAAGATTCAATTTATTATGTACCTACTTATATTTAGCGACGATTTTGGCTAGGACTATCAAGGCATGGATGAAAATTAATTTAATAAATCATCTTTAGTTTCAATAAATGCACCACACAATTCGTAAAGAAAGTTTGGGAAAAGAAGCAAAAATCAATTTGAAACAAAATTTTAGTTGAAGGTTTTTAAAAACAAAGTATTTATTACAATGGAACGAAACTAACAAAAAAAAGAACAAGTATCAAAGGTAGATAGTTACAAAAGATGCTCGATGTGATGACCATTAATCTCTATACATAAATTTACCCTTTTGCTTAGAGAACGCCGAATTCTTGCAAAAATTCCAAAGTTATTTCTAAATTCGTTGCAAGCATCTTGTATCCTTAGCCAGAGTTGTGCACGACTTTGTATCGAAACGAAATAAACAAATGCTTTTATGTATCCCCAAACACAATAATCGCAAGGATTCAAATCCGGCGACCTTGCTGGTCAAGCAACTGGACCGCCTCTTCCAATCCAATGGTCTTCGTAGTTATTATCTAGAAAGTCTCGTACATTCCTGCTAAAGTGGGCCGGACAGCCGTCCTGTAGAAACCATAAGTTTTGCCGAATATTTAAACGCACCTCATCTAATAAATCAGGTAAAATATTTTGCAGAAAATGTAAGTAATCAACACCATTTAAACGAGCAGATAATTCCACAGGTCCAAGTAGATAATCGTCAACTACTCCAATCCAGACGTTTATGCTGAACCTATGCTGATGCTTAAATTCTTGAACAACGTGGAGATTGTCACCAACGTACGAATAATAGCGTGCATTATGTACATTAAAAAATCAATTTTTTTGAGAATGAAGCTTTGTCACCAAACAAAATGTCCCTGAAACAATCTTCATCTTGATTTATCTGATTTTGCAACCATCTAGCGAATTCTACACGAGCAGGAAAATCTCCTTCTAGCAGTGCTTGCACCTTTGTAAAATGAAAAGGATATAAATTTTCTTTGTGTAAGATATTTCCTACGGAAGATTTTGAAATTATGGGGTGCATGGCAGATAGTCTTCGAACGCTAATTTCTGGATTTTCCTCAACTTCCATTAAAATAACATCTTCATGTTCTGCTGTTACATCATTATGTCTCCCTGTTTCATTTTTTTTGGGACCACTGAACCTGTTTCTCTTAATCGTTGATGAAGAGCTGTAAATGTTGAGTGAGTGGGATGCTGACGATTGGGAAATTTTTCAGCGTATCTACGTTGCGCTGCTCGAGCGTTACACCTCATTTCGCCATAAACTAAATGCATGTCGGCGTATTCTTCATTAGTAAAAACCATTTTTTTTAAATTGAAATCGTTGTGTTTGAATGCTACAAAGTAAAAAATTAAAAGATAAACTTCGCGAACTGACAACAATTTGACAATTAAAAACGTAGGTTTTATTTCTGTTGGCAGTTCAGAGCGAACTAGTGCAAAAAATAATAAATTGAATTTTAATGACGAAAAAACGAAAAATTTTCAAATCGATTTTTCTAGAAAACGGTGTATCCTACCGACTTAAAGTAAGAGTACCTTTTAGTACTAGAATACCTGAAGATTTAATAATCTAGTGTCACAAATGCTTAAAAGTTAAAGACAAAAAAGTTATGCATTAAAATAACCGTTAACCTACCCAAAACGGACGCCTATGACTGGTACTAGAAATTCGCAATTGATGGAATCGATTCATCTCTGGAGGATAAATAAGCATACCAGTTTTTGTTTTTCTAAATAGAAGCGTTTGGGAGATATTAAAAAAAAATAATTACAAGGCGCCATCTTCAAAGAGCTCTAGCTCCCTAGGAAGCATTTTCGGACTAGGGTGAATTGAGTTAAATTGTCTTAAAATTATCTGAGGAATCTCCGGTCTTCGTTTGTCAGGAGAGTTTCTGGACACCCTGTATATATTTATGTCCCACAAACCCATTTTTGTGATTACATCGTAACGATGAAGTCGTACAAACTAAAAATTCCAACAACAAAAATGCCGTACATCATTATAACAACGTAGAAAACATGTATTATACAGTGTGGAAATAAAGTAACGGATAGAGGCATTACCTTCGTTAATATTCATTTTTTTTTTAAAAATCTGTAAGGAGTATAGCGATTTTAACTAAACGGAATATTTTCATCGCATTTTCAGTTTCTTACTTCATTTGCTTTTCATGTTATGAGGTCACCGACTTTTTTTTTTAAATGAGAACCTATAATTTTTTTAATTGAGTTCCATAGTACTTTCAATTCTCTATACGGTATAAAAAAATTTAAATGTTATATTTGGAAAAAAAATTGAGAAAAAGTCTTGAAGTTCAAATATTAAAAATTCATTATATTGGCAAAATGCACCGGTGCATAAAACAAAAAAACATTAGTTACGGCTGTCAGAATAAAATAACTTGTCAGTGTCACATTAGAGTAGGTGATATTTCTATTTTCTGAATTAGAATAACTTAATTTTAGCACAGAATTCGACACAAAATTGAATCCATATCAGCAACTGTTCAGAATGTGAGAAATAAGTTTTATAATCGTTTTGGGTATTGTCGGATGGTACAGGGTTATCATTTTGAACATTTGGAGATAAAATTTAAAAAGAGTTATTTCTGTGCTTATTTTTGTGATGTTATCGTTAGATTTTTTTTCCTGGTTAAGGAATTTAGTTTTAATATGAATATTAACTTTGAATGGAGTAGATAGTAAATTTACAGTTCGATTTTTCAGTATTTTTATATTATGTATAATAAAAGTCATCTTTATAATAAAAACCAATTTGCCGCCAACCTTTCCAACAAATTTATGTGGCTAAATTCGTTTATTGAATTTTTAATATTTGAACATTAAGACTCTTTTTCTTAATTTTTTTCAAATATAACATTTTAAAAATCTTATACCATTAGATAGGAAATTGAAAGTACCATCGATATCGATTAAAAAAATAGACCTTGTCATTTAAAAAAAAAAAGTCAGTGATGTCATAACATGAAAAACAAATGAAGTAAGAAACTAAAAATGCGATGAAAATATTCCCTTTAGGTAATATCGCAATACCCCTTCAAGATTTTTCTCAAAAAATGAATATTAACGAATTTAATACCTCTATCCGTTACTTTATTTCCACACTGTATATTAACATTAGTGACAAACATGACGTCTGCACAACAAATTTACTCATGTGTCTAATAATATGGCACACATCGGCTAAATTGGAGCAGTTGAGTGTTTTCAATGAATCATTGCTACAATGAGTTTGATAAAGCTAATTTACGTTGAATTCCTTCATTATTAAAAAAGAATGGATCATCGAGTCAAGCAAGAATTCATTATGTAAATTCATTTAAAAGTACTAAGGATGCGAACAGTTAAGAAAGTGAAGGTTGGGTCAAGGATTTTTTAATCTGCTTAACTTAACTCTTTGTAACCGTAAAATACGATATATTAAAAGTGTTATGATATGGCCAATATTTTTTCTAGTTAATTATAAATTAAATTATACCGCGTTGTCTACATAATATCTGTTAATATTCTTTATATTAACTTACAAAGTAGAACTTATTGGGTAATTATGTGTTGAGTAATTGCTTTGACAGTGTTATTAACACCTCATCATATATGGTATACACGTGTAACCCAAAAAGCATTATTTTGGGTTACACGTCTGATTTGAATACTCTTCAGCTAATGCAGTGAACACAATCATTGTGTAACTATGTACAGAATTTGTAGAGGTCGCTTTTTATGATGTGTGAAGGGAACAATAAAAAAGGTAAAATATATTTCAATCCTACACTTCATATACTATTCATAAGCTTTCTTCACAGCATTTTCATCATAAAATGCTATATTCGACATTTAAATATCACATTTTTTGTTAGCGATTACTGGGTATTTAATTAATAAAATAATGTTGTTAGATATATATTGGCTACGAAAACATGTTCTTCAAAATGAGCATTGCAAGCCTTTCTGTTTTCAACTTGAGGGAGAAATAATTCTCTCGCATTCTTTGTATTACTTATAGTTACATACTGGTATACCGAAATTAACAAGAATAACTAACACGTAATATAAGAAACCATTTTTAAAATGTTTTTAATATAATTTTATGCAAATCCCTTTCTTTATTTTCCAAAGGTAAAATGTTGATGCAGCTTGGCCCTCTGTAGAGGCGTTTTTCATTGTTTGGTTAAAAGCGGTTTCTTCGCAGGCTGACGACGTTTTAATCCAACAGCGTATAAACGAATTCGCAAGGTCCATTCTGATACGTTTATATTAAAGAACTTTTGAAAATGTAAGATCTCTCTGGTGGAAGTTTGTCTGCTTTGCAAAACAATGCTAATGGTTTTCTTATCCTTACTTTTTGTGGTTTTAAGTGGCCCGTGGCAAGCTGACGACCTCTTGATATTGAGGGCAAATTTTCTTTGACAAATATTACAATTATTGCCACTATTCGGCGTGAAATTTTAAATTTTCTAGCAATTTTACTTTGAGAATACAAACCATTCCTTAATAAGGTTTCTAGTCTATTTTTTTCACTGTTTCTAATATCTTTCGGGTTGCCCATGGCGTACAACTTCGTTATACAAATATAAATATAAAATTAGCCCACCACTAATCTAACTCGAAGGCACTAAACTAAAACGGCAAATAAATAATCACAAACACACTCTTCCAGGTTCTAACAATTTTGAATGAATTTAACTTATATAAACGCACTGGATCACCGTACGCCTTCCTAGTAAGGGATTAGCGACTAACTAACTATGCTAACTTAATATGTGCTATGAATGAAAATATGTAAAAACCACATATATTGTAGGTATATTGTTATCATTTTCTATATACACGTAAAGAATAGGGGTTCCTCATCCTATTAAAAGGCACATTGGCATGTAGAAATAATACTAGGTCGGGCTCAGTGATAGATAATTCTTCTAGATCAACGGCTCTTAACCTTTTGTGAATCAAGGACCCCTTTTTAAATATCTACAAATCACGGACCCCCATTAAACTTATATTATGAAGAAATTTAATATAATGTGTAACTTAGAAATTAGGTACATTAATCTAGGAATACAAAAAATTGACAATATTTTTACTGTAAATATTTATTGATATTTTACATTAGTAGAAAGAAAACATTTAACACTTATTAATGAGAAGGTTGATGTTGTATTTTACTGACAAGCTTACTTATGTTTGGTGCAATATTAGATAATAGAATGCTCAGTTCTAACTCCACATTCTTCAGACGTTCTCTATATCTATTTTAATGTATACCAGAGATGAAAAAGCTTTTTCACAAATATATGTAGTGAGGAACGGCATCAGAATCTTCAGGGCTTTCTGCATAACTCCTGATGGTCGTTTGGTACACTTAACCAGAAATTTGGAAGGGTCATTTGATTAAATTGCAGTTTCATTCCCCTATCTGTGTATAAAACTATTTTCTTCTAATGAAATTAGTCCTTCAAGTTCGTAAATATTTATTATAAAAGGTTCTCATATGCAATTTTTGTGTACATCTGGTACAAGAAAATAATCACGAAAGCTACGCCGAAGATCTTCCATATGTTGTGTAAAAGTTTATAAGTTTTCATTAGACATGTCTTTCTTAGTAGTTGCAAGAAAACATTTGAGATTCAGAAATAAATCATAATCATTTGATGAACGGTGGCTCCACAACTCTAATTTTTATAGCTCCAACTTTATCCTCGATTTCAGAAATTGTTATATTTACTCCTTCAAGGCCTAAGTTGAGAGTATTTAAATGAGAAAAGATATCTGATAACGGACAAAACAAGAACTCAACACAAACTCGTGTCGAAAAAAACAAAACAGCAACTTTTTACAAACTCTTTGAAAACTCGACGTTTCTGCGACAGATGCAATCTTGTTTTTCAAGTCCCGTTCGAAAACGGTAAGATCAAAGAGTTTCGGAGTATTTACGAACTCTGACAGACGTGGAAATAGAGAGTTTTCAGTTTGTGTTTGAGTTTAGTTTGTGTGTTTAAATAAAATTAAAACCTAAATAATAATAGCAGCATAATTTCCTCTTTTTGATAAAAGAGATCTAACCCAATACCTATGTTGTCGACGTCGTTTCCTTCTCCTAAACAAACAAGTTAAAAAATTTCTTAATTACTTCTAAAATAAAGATAAAGTCAATATTTACATATTAAATGCAAATTATGTGCCCACTTACTTTTTTTTCATACAACGCAGAACAAACCAACCACCAACCAGAATAAGCAAATCATCATCTCTTGAAGCAATTTCGGTTTTGGCACACTTAAAATTGAAACTTTAATTACCGAAAAATACACTAAGTTCGTTTGGTGGAAGAGCACTGAAAACAAAAACGAAACTCCAACAAAATTTTGTCTGCTTGGTAGAAACAGGGTTTCCAATTTGTTTGTTATTAGTGTCTCGAAAAACACGAACAAAACAAAGACTCGACTAGTCCGTTTGGTGAATCGTCATTATTAACTATTTTCGTAGTACTACTCAATCATTGCCGGCTAATGCTGATTTTTTCACTTCGCTATTACCATTTTTGGACATTCGGGTTACTTTTACATTTAATTATTAAATTATTTCAATTTTATCATAAAATCAAATGTTTTTCGCTTTAAATTGTGCAATATAAATGTTCGTATTATATAAACGAAATTTAATATAATAAAATGAAAAACTATAACATACATACCTATACTGTGTGTCCAAAAAGTCTGGATACACCCAAATAAAATCGAAACGGATGATTTTTGAGAAAAATCCAGAAACAGGACAATTAGTATTTTCAAAAAACTACTGGCTGATGGTATCTGTTTGGAATTTTTGATGACCTTGAAAAAGTTATGATGTCATCAAAAAAAATTTAAATGGCAACGTCGCATTTTTAATTTTATTTTTGATAGATCTTTTAATTGTCTAAATGACTGTAAAAAAAAATTTTCATTTTACTTAAGAAAATGACCGAGAAAAATTTAATTACTTCTTCGAAAATGGAAAAGTTTGTCTTTAAAAAAAAACATAGTTGGCTTAAAAGTCGATTATTTTTCAAACACATTTTGTTTTATTTGTGACATTCTGTCAAATACGAATTGTGCGTAAATTAAAAAAATCTGTTTAAAAATGGTTTTAAGTGAGAGAGAACGTATTCAAATATTGATGATGATTGGTTTTGGGGATAGGGCTCGTTCAGTTAGAGAAGTTTGCGACTTATTTAATACAGAACATCCGGAGCGTGCCCAAATTAGTATTTCTGCAGTGAGTAAGATTCACAAAAAATTTCAAGAAGAAGGCCATGTTCGAGATCGCCCTAGAAGTGGTCGTTCAAAGATCGCAGAAGATACGCAACTCGACGTATTATTGTCAGTAGAGGAAACTCCAAATTCTAGTACCGGCAGCTTACTCGGGAGTTTAACGTGTCGAAGAGTACAATTGGTAATATTTTCCGGAAAACTAGGTATCATCCCTACAAAATCTGTTTGGTTCATGAGCTGTCTGAAGACGACTTCGACAGGCGTGTACAGTTTTGCGAACAACTGATGCCTATGTGTGATAATGATCCGTTTTTTATCAGAAATATCTTATTATCAGATGAAGGTACGTTCACATTACATGGGACTGTTAATAGACAAAACTGCAGGTACTGGGCACGCCAAAATCCACGCTGGATGAGAGAGGTACGAACTCAGTATCCTCAGAAATTAAATGTATGGGCTGGTTTAATTGGTAACAGAATTATAGGGCCTTTTTTCTTCAACGGTAACCTGACGGCGGAAATGTATTTGGATTTTTTACAAAATTATTTAATTCCGTCATTAGCAGAAACATTTCCGAACCATGAAGATCCTAATTTGCCCAGCCAAGGAATTTGGTTTCAACAAGATGGGGCTCCACCCCACTATGCGGGAAATGTTCGGCATTATCTCGAGAATACCTTCCCAAACAGATGGATTGGCAGGAGGGGGGCTATCGAGTGGCCGGCTAGGTCATCTAACGCCTATTGATTATTTTTTGTGGGGTTACCTAAAAAATAAGGTATACGCAACTAAACCTGAAAATTTGGAAGACTTGCGTCAACGGATTGAGATTGAAGTACGAAGGATCACTCCTGAAATGATAGAAAACGTTAAAATGAATTTTATTATCGTTTAGGGTATTGCCAAGATACTCAAGGACAACATTTTGAACATTTATTGTAAGAGTTTTTGCTGATTTCTACGATTAAAATTTTCTTTGTTTTCTATGATTTTTTTTTCAAAATTTTTCTTAAGTGGAATGAAAAATTTTTTGACTCTCGTTTAGACAATTAAAAGATCTATCAAAAATAAAATTAAAAATGCGACGTTGCCATTTAAATTTTTTTTGATGACATCATAACTTTTTCAAGGTCATCAAAAATTCCAAACAGATACCATCAGCCAGTAGTTTTTTGAAAATAGTAATTGACCTTTTTTTGCATTTTTCTCAAAAATCGTCCGTTTCGATTTTATTTGGGTGTTTACAGACTTTTTGGACACACAGTATACATCTAAACAGATACACACAATCGGTTAAATACACACATACTTAAATTCATTCGTATTTATCATGTGAGAACTGTCAAAGTAGGTTACAAATTCCATTATATTAAAAATAATTTAATATCGCATATAATTCATATATTGTAGACTTGTTTACATACATAAATTTTTGTTTTTGTAACTGGAACTCTTATCAACTACTTCTTTATTCCGTATAATTAATCAACATATTTTAATCACTTAATAGGAACCCTTGACCCCGGACGATGACCTCGAGTTAAGTTCAGAGGACGAGGCTGTGGCCAGCGACCTGGACATGCACGCCCTCATTCTGGGAGGTCTGCATCAGGACGCCGAACCACTAAAAACGGCTGAGGAAGTCATACAGGAGATAGACGACATGATGCAGGAAGAATCTTCGTCCCTGGAGAGGTCACCCGGTTCCAGAGCGTCTCTAATCGACAGTAATGAAACATTAGAGAAAGCCAAAGAAGTTCTCAGTTCGCCTTTATATGAAGACAGTAAGTACCTCTGTAATAATAATTAAAACCGCATTCATGAAATTATTTATAGACGCTTTAACGATTTCCTACTTTTCGTTCAATTTATTACTTTCCTGGACTTAAAGAACGGGAAACGTTACTGATATCTTTTCACAATGTTAAATATAAAATTAAGAATTAACCAATAATTAATTAAATCAAGAAATGTTTCTTGTTGTATTAAGAGTTTTTGCAGAATATAAATTTTACTAAGTATAATATCAGACGCTGCATATAGAAAAGAAACATACAGCATGTGTCAATTTTCATTAGCATAGGCGATTAATTCATGCAATACGTGACATACTTTCCTCTCCAATGCCAGCGCGACCGATACAAGCTCAAGTTAGCAGTATCTGTTGGACCACTGACTTGGGTGTTTGTAATGCGTTCAGAAATAATATTTACGCGTTGCAAGGATTTGTTTTTCTTTTTCCTTTCAGTAAATGCAGAGAATTATTAAGCTGCGTTCACGCTGCATGACACAAACAAAAGCGTAATTCTAATAAAATTAAAAATAAGGTAAATAAGAAAGGATTCTGAAAATAATAATAAACTACTAGATCAGGAGATCGCGGCGGCCATTTGATGTTTCCCGTTCCAGTAATAAGGCGGCTTTTATTGCAGACTAGATCGCAACGTGTTCGCAGCTAAAGATTGAATGTAAAATCTGGTGGAGAGATCGGAGAAAATCGTTGTAATGTCGATTGTTGCCGGGATTGGTGACGGACAGTAGGGGTGACACGTTGCCAAGTATTATTTGTATACGTATAAATCGCACGTAAACATTGAATCCCTATACCTAATGTAAATTGACACATACTGTATAATACGACACAACGCATAAAAAAAACGACTACATTAAGAACACGTAATAGTACCGAAAGCTAACCTGCTTCATACCTTATATAAAGCCAACCTAATTGAACCTAAACAAGGCATACTAGTGTACCTACTTAAATACGAGTTTTGTAAGACATAATTTTTGTGCACTAGGTTAAGATAAGAAAACGAGCCGCATGCGGTCGAATTTTCTAAAGAACACGTGCGCAAGATGTCTTATGAAATGTGTATTTAATATTTTTTTTATTTCCAGTATTAAAAGTTCAAAATCTTAAAATAGGAGACGTGTTATGTCCGAAATATTAGGTTTTTTAAAGTTGATTATACTGACTTTTAAGGTCATTTTAAGTTTAAACTGACTTATGTAACAAATTATTTCATGTTATTAAATAAATGGGCGAACAAATAATTGTACGCCCTCCCCTTTCCCTGAGATTCAGAAAATAGCTAAAGATAATTTACAATATCTTCTTCGAAGAAAGCCTGGACATATTTGCCAAGAAGAAAAAAGAGAGAACTTTCTAGCTTGGTATCATGAAAACAATACCCCGAATATTACCGAAAATATAATTATTGCTTATTTTACTAAAGAAAGTAAAGCAAAAAATAAGGTGTAGCCACCACACGACTTTCTTATACATTTCAAATTATACAAAGTTGTTTTAAATTCTTTTAAATACTAGTTATCTTCATAGAAGAATAAACCTGTGAGTATGTCCAAATTTTTTTTATACAAGAATTATTCAAAATCCTATTCTAAGTACTTCTATTTTCTTAATAAATCTACATATATAGAATGCATACTTTGCGAGATATTCCAAAGAAAGTGCCACTCGATAAGAATAAAAGTGTTACTTCTGGTCCGAATTTTGAAAATTAATTTATACAATAAATAATCCAAATCCAGTTCTAAATACTTTTGTACTCTTGATAAATATATATAGAATGCATAATTTACGACATATTTGCAAAAAATCGCTATTCGATAAGAGTAAATGTGTTACCTCCGGTCCGAATTTTGAATTTTTTTTATACAAAAGGTATTGATGATTAAGTTTTAAATACTTTTATACTCCAAATGTATCTGTCTAAAAAGCATAACTTGCGAAATATTCGCAAAAATCTGACTTTCGATAAGAGTGAAAGACCTACATCCGGTAGGATTTTCAAAAAACTTTTTCAATAAAATTCTTCTCAAATTTAATTTTAAGTACATATGAATTCTTTATAAGTTTGTTTAAATTTAGCAGTTGACGAAATATTGGCAAAATACGATTTTTTCACTAAAGTAAACTATTACTTCCGGTCTGCCGATTTTACTGAAATTTACTTGTATATACAAAAGTTGAATTGATAGCCATCGCGATTTGACCCCTATCGTGGTCAGAGAGAGAGGGGGTAGAGATAGAAAGAGGGGGAGGGGGGGAAAGAGAGAGAGAGAGAGAGAGATTTTTTAAGAACCGCTTTTTGGTATCAGGGGACTTCAAAACGTGGACATTGGCAAAAACATCGAGATCAAAAATTTTCATCATCATAATACATCGTCTTTGTGGTCCAAATATTATATTTTAAGATCGTGTTTAAATATTTATAGAAAAACGCAAATATCTAAGACTTTTCTAGACTACTTGCCTATATAAATAAATATATCTAAAGACTACGAACCTAAGAAATCCATCATTATAAAAATAGAGCATATTGACCGTTTTATAATAGAAGCTAATGATAAAAGTATTTTGCACGGAAAGTAATATTTTATTAATTTTCTACATTATTTTGTTAGAATAGTGTTATTAATATTACCTATATTGCAAATTATTATAACACAATGGTTATGAATTGATTTGATTAAAAAATATTTTTCTCTTCGTCCAGTCATATTGCACATGAATTCTTCCTGCTATATAGAAATGAATTTGGTGTCAACAGTAAAATTGCCTAATCCTGAACTCTTCATTGGACATTGTCTAGTTTTCCTAATACATCCACTAAAACCACTAAGAATCCATTGACTTCTAATGGAATGTGATGTATAAGTCAAAATGAATCAACAGGAATTAACAAGACACATAATGTGTTCCCAAAATCTGCCAGAAATTTTCATTAATGCACTCGAATCTTCTACTGTTACTGTAAACAATTGTTCTATTCAAAATGAGAAGTAACTTTGTATAACTGTTTGTATTACATAAATAAATAATAAGTTACCAAGAATTATTTTTTTTAAAATTTAAATTTAACTTTAAATATGGTTTGCGACCATATTTTACTTAGCAACAAACCTCAAACAAATAAAATTAGAGTTGTTATAAGGTAAGACGTTCTACAACCGAAACGAATTTTGTAATGTAAACGTAACTACATACGAGGTAGGCGCCATAAATTCTCGGCCTGATATACAAAAAGATATTCTGAAGTTTTTCCGTCAAAATGTTCTATAACACCTGCTTGCAACTCACTGTCGTCCTTAAAACAACGTCCCTTAAGGTCTTTTTTTAAATTAGAAAACAAAACAAAATCACAAGGAGCTACTATTCGGACTATACGGTGGATGTTCCCATTCTTGAAAGCCGCATTCGCGGATGGCAGCTTGTGAAATGGCGGCAGTATGGACGACTGCGCACATTCGACTCGGCGTTCACGTTGGAGAGCAGAAAGAAGTCGCTGTACCCATATAGCACTAATTTTATTCATATCCAAATGGTCATCGAGAATGCGGCGAACACTTGCTTCGGAAATGTTTGTTATCACTGCTAATTCCTTCACTTTCAAACGGCGATCTTCTAACACAAAATGTTCAATAATTGAAATTTGTTGAGGCGTTATCACTTCAATTGGTCGACCCGACCGATCACAATCTTCCAAGGATTCTTGTCCCAAGCGGAAACATTTTGCCCACTTTCTTACAGTTGAATACAAAGGAGATGAATCACCGTAAACGTCGTCTAAACGTTATTTAATGTGATAAGGTGTATGCCCTTGTTTTGTTAAAGATTTAATGACCGCGCCGTACTCAATTTTCGTTACTTCAGATATTTCGTGCGCTAGTCACATTGGTTGGCTGGTTACTAAAAACTACTAGGCTTCGAACCGTCATATTTATGGTGTACACCTCACGTATCTGCATGCATGACGTGACGGAGTTTGAACACGTTTGAACCAGTATAACCTGTCAGGCCGAGAATTATGGCGCCTACCTCGTATAAGGCCGAAATAGAAAATAAGATTTATTAGAACGCGCAAGCCTAGTATCCAGTCATAATTGCATTGTTTGTCAAAAATTGAAGTTTTGCATACTTAAGATAATAATTTTTAGTATGGTGCACTTCTTTATTTAATTCAAACTGGATATTTTTTATACAAATATTTATTAGATCTTTGACAAAGAAAGGGACGTTGCAAGTAGTTATCATTACAATAAGTTCAATTATTTTTCAGCAAGTGACTTGTCCAAACACTGCTGCCCTTGCAAAAAAAAAAGTTTACCCAATACAAAATTGCATTGAAAATAAGCATTTTATTATTACAGTAGAGTCGCGATAAGGTGAACACCCCATAAGAAGAACAGTTCGGTAAGGTGAACAAATAAATTTTTATACACAGTATTCTATAAGGTTAACAACAGCCAACTCAATAAGATGAACCAGTTACATATTGTAGATTTGTACTTCTATATTTAGTAGCGAGTGCGCGCACTTGGATGACTCGATCGGGGAACCCCTTAATTATGTTAGTACAACGTGTTTGTGATTGAACGCCTGCATTCTACTCGTGTATTTTGTTCAGTTATTGTGTACTTAGTAAAGTGTACTAAGGACAATGAAGACTTTAACATTAAGTGCGAAAGGTGAAATAATAAAACAACTTAATGATGGTAGAAGTGTAAGTTCGCTTTCACGTGAATATGGAGTTGCCAAATCCACTATATGTGGCATTAGAAAACTCAACAAAAAATTCTAAAAGCTCTGTCAAATACATATGTCGGAATTAGTAAACGTAGAAGAATGAAACGAGCAGAAAATCCCAAAATGGAAACTGCTTTGTATAGATGGTTTCTGAAACAACGAAGTACAAACTTACCGATTTCTGGTGCAATGCTAAAAGAAAAGGCAAAACAACTGCACGAGACCTTTGAAGGAAATACAACTTTTGCTAGTAGTCAAGGCTGGTTGCAGAATTTTAAGAAGAGATACGGCATTCGACACTTGAAAATTTCGGGTGAAAAACTTTCATCAAATGTCGTCGCAGTTGACCCTTTCAAGAAAATTGTTAAGCAAAAAATTGATGAATTGGGCATTTCACGTGATCAAATATACAACACCGATGAAACCGGCTTATTTTGGAAACTGCTGCCTGATAAAACATTCGTGGCTTCAGATGAAAAAATTGCTCCGGGTCGAAAAACTGAAAAAGCAAGAGTGACTTACTGAACGCCTGGGAAAAAGTTTCAATGGAAACCATTGCCAAATGTTGGAAACCTGTTTTGGAGTTTGATGGGCCGGATCAAGATGACATTCCATTAAGTACCTTAAGAGAAAGATATCACCCACGTGAAATAAACAGTGTTGTTCAACAGACACTTGGAATGTTGCATATGATAGCTCCAAATGTAAGTCACTTCATGTTTTTGCATTCATGTAAAAAAATCCCATCTTCAAAACCGCATTTCAGGTAAATTACACTGCTACAGAAGTTTTGGATTGGAATGAAGATCAACAAGCAGATACACAAGACAATGATTTTGAACAAATTAGCAGTGAGGAGGACAACGTGGTTACAAAAACTCCAGTTATTATTCCATCACATTCGGAAGCCTGTAAAGCATTTGATACGTGTGTGATCTGGGCAGAAAAGAATATTCATAATATTAACGATATTTTGGTGCTTAAACGGTTGCAAGAAGCAGCTATACTACGAAGTACACAATATAAAACGAAACAAACAAAATTAACTTCTTTCTTCGATACAGTTTAGTAGTCGTAAGTATGATATGTATACATATAATAGACACATGTGCATTACATGGTTAATAGGTTATATCCATATAATACTTAAACACTAGAAATATACATAGTATGTATAATATAATTTATATTTTGTTGTCGTTTTTTAAACAACCTCATTAAAGTGAACACCTTCGATAAAATGAACCGGACTTGTCTGAATTAGTTCACCTTATCGCGACTCTACTGTATTTGCGATTATTATTTTGATAATAAACCTATTTTTGCTATGTAATAATTTATTTCAACTTTTCCCAAACGAGTTATGAATGACTCTGTATAATGGTGTAAATAAATGTTTGTATGTATATGTGGTGCTGTGGTATATTATAAAGATTAAATGAAAGTTCGGTGTACATAAATCTACTTATTTTAACGACAAATTTATGTGATCATATGCATATAAAGGTATTACAGTTACCATATAAGCTCGAAAGAAATCAAAATATGTAAACTTACAGCTAAAAATACACACAAGATCGTTATATATACAGAAATTATAATTACTGTTATAGTCAACTTCTGCATACACACTTAACGAACCTCCAATGAGAGTCTCCTTAACATATCTCATTTAAGCCCACGTAGAAGCAAACGATGCAATATAAGCACTCTTAAAGTTCCGGTATAGTATAGTTTTGCATATAATGCAAATGGCATACAGAAAAGAACTTTATAATGAAACAAGGGACGCCTTTGCTATTTATTTTAACGAACTTCGCAGCTTCTCTGGCCTTTGTTGACTACATTACTGATCCTGTCCACAAGGAACTTTAAAAGGTTCCGTTGGAGTATATCGAAGTGCAGGAATTGAATTGGTAATTGCAAAAAGTTTTTTTTCCCTAAAAATATATGCACACATAAAGTGAAACATGAGTTTAAAACTTTGAAGGTTTTAAATAGGCAACACGGATATTACATTACATCTCCATTAGCATGCCATTAATTCATAATGTAAACAAATTTAACCAAACACTTTTCTATCAGCAATTATGCAATACTTATTCTACAAACAAATAATGAAAATCGAAGCATTATCAGTTAAATTAACTGATGTTTAGTGAATATCAATTAATACAATTACTATACCTAGTTAAATATTATTTGGGCGAAATTAACATAAGAGATCAAGATTTTGACTGCTTAATAATATATGTAATATATTAGAAACGCTTACTTTATTACTCAAAATACAAAGCTATTTAATAACGTAATACCTCCTAAAGATATTAAAAAAAAATATCTATGTCCAATATAAGGAAAATAGTATTATTTGCATCTGCAACAACCGAGGCAACAACTAAGCATAACCACATATTTACACAGCTTAATTGCCAAAGACGACGACTTTATGTTCTTTGAATTAACGGAACACATTGCCGAACCATCATCACAACCTTTCTTTATAGTATCATGGCTGTCATACCACGTTTCGTCCAAGGTGCAACTAAAACGTTTCTCTTTTCTAAATGCCTTCACTTTTGTCAGGTATTCATCTCGCAATGGCTGCAATCTTTGTGATTCCATAATTGTTCGCCACTTCTTAACTATACTAAAGTTAAAGCTGTTTTCCTTCATAACGCGCGACAACGTAGTGATACAACGCTACAATATATTGTTTTCTTTCAAGGAGTTTCACAAATTTTGCAATGTAGGAACTTCATTTCTTTTATAGAACCGGTACATTTCTCTTCTCACAATATCAAAATCGCATATACTAATTTTCCTCGAGTGTTTCTCGTGCTTCCTTGTTCTTCTTTTAAATAAACCATTCTAAACGATTTTTTGGACTGTCCAATAAGGCACTTCCGTTAATTTCGATGTTCTAACAATTCTCAATCACAATCTCTGTTTTAGTCCCATAATTCTCACTCTTAAAATTATTGTATAAGTTCAGGATTATCTGCTGTGTTTCAGTACTCCAATGATTTTTTGCATCATCAACATCGTCTTCTATCGTATCATTACTTTCTCTTAGCGAAATATTGCTACTTGCATCGTTTCTTGAATCTTCATTGGTATTCCATAGTCTCCACATGTTTTTGTTCACAAATTTAAACGTCTTCACTTTGCGACAACTGTCTTTCAACAACATCGTATTTATTATCTTCTTATATACAGGCTGAGTTTTTTTTTCATTATTTGTATGGGGATCTCGAAAACCATAAGAGATACGCATTAGGTTAAATGGAGAAATATTTGCATCTTTAAATTATAAGCCTCATCCAGATACGTTTTTGTCAATTTAAGAAAATGCATGGTTTACTAGATATTTGCAAAAAATAGAAATTCTCCACAACCTTTGAGTGCAATAACTCTTCTATTCTTAAAGTTAGAAAAAAATCTTTTGAATATTGTTTTTAAGAAATTCAATTTCAAACAAGGACATCTTCTTAAATTTTTAATTTTGCTTAGCATTTCTGAGTTAGCAAGCAAAGTCTAATTTCTTTAAATGGAAACCTTACTTGGCTATGACATATTCTAATAGTGCATTTTTTTCTGCTTGCAATGATGTAAGGGTTGTAGAACTGATTTTAATAAATAACAGCACAATAACCTATCCTTATGTTTAACAAAAATCATGTCTTGCATGGAAAACGCGATATTAATAATTGAAGCATTATGTTTACTTCATCATTGACAGTTCGTTCATTAGGGTGACTATAACTGGTTTTGTTAATGATTTGGTTGCTTTACAAAGTTAGTTATGGTGTACACAAATCTTGAGAAACTTGATATGATTGTATCTTACATTATTTGTAACAAAAATAGTAAAGAAGCCGCCGAACGCTATTTTTTATTGTATTTCGATCGCCCTCAACCATCGTTAGACATCTTCTAAAATTTATACAATAATTTAAGAGTATGGAAGTTTTGTTAAACCTAGAAATAAGGGTAATATTGGTGAAAACACGCAGATAAATGTGTTAGCTGCTGTTAATCAGAATCCATCAACATCAACGCATCAATTTGCACAAGGCGCTGCTACCTCACAACGCACAGTAGTGAGAATTTTATCAAAACATAAGTACCATTCTTATAAAAAATTAGTTGGTCAAACTCTACACCCTGGAGACGATGAAAGGCGATTACATTTTTGTGCTTTGTTCGTAAATATATGCCATGAAAATAATAGCTTTCCGATGCAGATCTTATGGACTGACGAAACACGTTTTACAAACTGCGGCATGTTCAATCGCCATAATGAACACATGTGGGCGCAAATAAATCCTCACCGTTTAGAAGAAAGGCGACCCCAGATTAGGTTTGGCTTCAATTTATGGTGTGGTGTTATTGGTTCGCAACTGGTTGGGCCATTTATTTTTAATGAAACTTTAACCGGAAATCGATATTTGCAATTTCTTAGGGAAGATTTCGACAATATCCTAGATGAATTAAATTTACAGACCCTTACATATTTAGGGTGGTTTCAACACGACGGTGCCCCGGCTCACTATCAGGCACAGGTCAAAAGATATTTAGATGATTTATTTCCAAACTCTTGGATCGGCAGAAATGGTCCTGTTTTATGGCCTGCACGTTCCCCAGATCTTTCACCGTTAGACTTCTTCGTCTTTGGAGCAATAAAAGATCTCGTATATGTGCAATCATATGCAACCCAAGAGGAGCTATTGGAAGCTATTATTAATGTATTTGATAGCTTAGATGGGCGCAAAATTAGGAGAGCTATTAACTCAGTGTTGAAAAGGTGCCGTATGTGCGTCGATAATAATGGTGGGCATTTCGAACACTTAATGTAAATTTAGCGTGTTACGTGTTGTTAATAATTAATTCGTTTAGCGTTTTTATTGTTTCTTCTATTACATTGTATATTATAAGTTTCTTTGCTTTTCCATGGCAAGACATGATTTTTGCTAAACATAATAATAGTGTATTGTGCAGTTATTTATTAAAATAAGTGCTACAACCCTTACATCATTGCAAGCAGAAAAAAATGCACTACTAGAATATGTCATAGCCAACTATAGTTTCCATTTAAAAAAATTAGACTTTGCTTGCTAACTCAAAAATGCTAAGCAAAATTAAAAATTTAAGAAGTTGTCGTTGTTTGAAATTGAATTTCTTAACAATATTCAAAAAGTGTTTTTCTAACTTTAAAATAGAAGTGTTAGCACTGAAAAGGTTTTGGAATACACCATTACTTCATTTACAAGTTTTCTCGGTACCTGCGGCAAGAACTAGCGGATAGTCCCCGGTAATCCCCTTAAATCCTACAAGGTCAAATCGTTATATCGATGGATAGACTATACACTTTTCAACATACCCACTATTCACATTGACGCACTTAACTTGTTTTAAGTTTACCTTACTTAAAAATCATCAATTTGAGATTTCAATAACTTCAATATTAATTTTCATTATCATCATACAAGAATGTGATAATCATACGGGCGCCTAAAATGGGCTATAAGCGCACAGAGATGTAATCAATTTATATTGTTAGAAAACTCTTGAGTTTGAACAACAGCAAGGCATTCAGCATATCCCAATATTTGTTTTCCATGGCTCGTCTCATTTTTTTTTTTTTGATAAAATGACACTGCATAAATGTGTAAATTAAAAAAACTCCAAATTAATTATTGGAAATTATTATGTGTATTTTAGCTATAGACACGTGCTTCTAACTTATTGTTTATCATTAGTACGGCATAGCTAATAAAGTGTTTGTTGGTTGAATAATATGTGTAATATAAAGTCTGATCTTTAAAACTCATAATTTTCAAAAACCTAATCGTAACATTCAAGAAAATTACACGGGAATTTAGTTCCCCATATTTGTTGTTAATGGCTTTTCTCAATTTTTTTGATGACATACTGGACCTCCAAGGAGCTACGTACCATAAAGTCTAACAACAAGGCTTATAATCTTTTTCCAATTACATTTTTATAAGCTTTTTATCAGATGAAGATTGCACAATTTTTTTGTCTATAGCTCAAGTCCATCGAATAGCCACATTTTCAGAAAAGCTTCTCCGTGAGCTGAGAGCATAAAACAAGCATTGAAAGGAAGTTACTTTACTTATATATTATAAATCTAACAAACTAGAACGCTTGTCACGACTGTTTTGACAACTCTCCGATTAATTTTTCGCCATTGACAACTGTTAACCTGTTTGATTCATAGAGCATTCTACAAAAAGGTATCAATGCTGAGAATTCTCACATCCTAGTCTTCCACATACACTTTTACTGTGGATCCGCCTAAGCTACTATAAAGGATAGTAGAAACCTCCTCTAGCTGGAGTGTTCCGCCACGGTATTTGAAATTATTCACATCTATAAACCCCCAACTGTTAATTGTATGTAATTGTATAATACAACAATATGGTCGATTTACTACGCACAATATAATTATCAAATATGTATATGTTTATAAATGACTTCTGCTCCAAAAAAAATAATCTGATGAAAACTTCAAAGAATGTAGTGTCCTAAAGTGAAAATTTGTTTATATTTTTGTAAATGTACTGTCCACCATAGGAGAGAGTGGATTTAAACGTTATTTAGTCTTTCTTGCCAATTGGTTATAACTGAAATACAAAATGCCTGTACTCATAGGAATAATTAACACATACAATGAATAATTAGCACATACAAAAATGTATCTACCTGCTACAATAATTTAAGTGAAATAGGACGTATCAATGGTCTCTGCATTGATCAGATTAATTTCTATACTATTTACAGGGTGATTCTTAATATATGCGACAAACTTTAGGAGCTGATTCCTGGGGTTATTTTGATCATAAAAGTTCATAAGAACATATGTCCAAAACCGCTTAGTTCAGAAGTTATACAATGTTTAATAGAAGTTAAAATAATAAATGGTTTTATTATAAATTAACAAAATAATTAGTAAAACAAAATTAACTTATAGTAACTGTTGAAAATGACCGCTCCCAACTGTAATACAAGCTCGTAAACAAGTCTGTGCCTGTTTCTCTAATATGCGTAGTGGTCGCGTTGTCGATGCTAATCAGTTGGTGTTTACCAGTTGCTCAAGAAGCACGTGTTGTGATTATGTACGGTATTTTGGAATTGTTTATTTGTCATTTCAATATTTGTCAATAGTGTCAGAGTATTCATTCAGTTTATTGCCAGTTTCTGTTTTCTAAAATGAATTATACGAATGCTGAGATGTGTGATATGCATTTCGTTTACGGTCTTGCCAATGGAAATGCGCGTGCTGCGAGACGTCTTTATGCAGAAGGATACCCGAACCGTATCATACCGCATCATTCCATGTTTGCCCGTCTTCATCAACGTCTTAGTGAAACGGGAAGTTTTAAAAAACGGACGACTGATAGCGGGCCCCCATCTACAGTGAGAACTCCACAAGTTGAAGAAATGGTATTAAATGAACTTTCTCTAGAAACGCGATTATTAATTTTCATAATAATCACATATGAGCCGAAGAAAATCCGCGAGAAATAATGAATGCCCGTCATCAGCATCAATTCTCTGTCAATGTGTGGGCCGGAATTGTTGCGGATCACTTGTTAGTTCCACATTTTTTACCGATGCGGTTAAATGGCGAGGTATACCGCAATTTTCTTGAAGAGGAGTTACCACTACTGCTGGAAGAAGTTCCGTTGCAGTTAAGATTACAAATGTATTTTATGCATGACGGTGATCCAGCGCATTTTAGTTTACTTGCTCGCGAGTTTCTGGACAGTACGTATCCAAATCGGTGGATAGGACGGGGAGGTCCACAACCGTGGCCTCCTCGGTCTCCAGACTTAAATTCATTGGACTTTTTTCTCTGGGGCCACCTTAAATCATTAGTTTACACGACTCCCATGGAAAATGTCGATGAACTAAGAAATCGTATTATAGCAGCTTTTGAAACAATTCGAAATACCCCTGGTATTTTCGAACGGACACGCCAGTCAATACGACGGAGGATAGCAGCTTGTAGTACAGTTGGGGGCGGTCAATTTCAACAGTTATTATTAGTTAATTTTGTTTTACTAATTATTTTGTTAATTTATAATAAAACCATTTATTATTTTAACTTTCTATTAAACATTGTATAACTTCTGAACTAAGCGGTTTTGGACATATATTCTTATGAACTTTTATGATCAAAATAACCCCAGGAATCAGCTCCTAAAGTTTGTCGCATATATTAAGAATCACACTGTATAATCTTTATGAAATATACTGATCAACTTAGAATTCATTTTCCTTTTAATGTTTTCTTTATTATTATAATAAGGTGTATTCTGTATCGAATTTCTGTTTAAAATTTATCAGGTATTAATGAGGAACACGTGCCCGCTAAAATTGTTTTCAACCTTCAACATTGCCTATTAATTAAAATCTTCGAACGGATAACGTTACTCATACCAAAAATAGATTAACTAATGAAAAGAGACTAGTATGTTAGCAACATAATTATTAGATAGACAAGCGGAATTAATTTTGGAGCCATTGTCTCCACCTGACAGCTCTAACACTTACTAGCACATTAACAAACAAAAGACCTCGTCGATCAAACATCATTCTTCCCGTGATATGAAACAGAAATTGTTTTGATTTTCCATTGGTCTTTATTTCTTATAGAGTCGTCATAAAATCTGAAATAAGAATGCTATCTGTGGCATGTTAAAGATAAATATGTATAAACGATTTATAATTTGAAAAAGGAGGTACACATTTATAGTATTCGCAATTCCTTTTTTTGTTATTAATACATTTAGAATAATTTCGCCAATATTTCGTGAACAACTAACATCAAACACATTTTTAAGGAATGCAAATGTACTAAACGTTAATTTGATAAATACTTTATAAAAACCGATTTTCAACATTCTTGCCGATAGTAGTTCTTTTATCTTTTAGTAAAACATTTTTGCGAATATTTCGCATCGTATGCTTTCTCATATATTAAGAGTACGAAAGCAATTAGAGCTTAATTTTGAATAATTTTTGTATAGAAATAATTTCAAAATTCGGACCGGAAGTAGCACTTTCAGTCTAATCTAATCGAACTTACAATTTACGAGATACATATTTGCAAAAAAAAAAAAAACTCTGAGTTCTGTACAGATTTATTAAGAGAATAATAGTACTCAGACCTACATTTTGTATAATAAAAAATTAATTCGGACCAGAAGTAACACCTTTACTCACAGGTTAATTTTATTAAGGAGATACATTATTTAAAACTTAATTTGGAATATGCGGGTGCACGTGATATCTTGTACACAAGACAAATAAATGAAATTACAACTGGTCTATTTAAAAATGACCTGGCAACACATGTCTGGCAGAGCTTCGATGAAATGACAGCAGAACAAGCTTTTGAAAATTTTCATAGAGTATTTTTCTATTATATTAATAAACATTTTCCTATAACCAGGAAAACATATAAACTAAATTGTCGTGACTGGGTAGACTATTGGAATACTCCCGCATTAAGACAAATGGGTAACACTTTGGACGCTCTGGGAACAATGGCCCAGGTAACTAAAGATGAAGACATATACAAAGCATACAAAGAATATAAGAAAAACTTCCATGATCAAATAAATAAAGCAAAACAAAATGCAAATCAAATATATATAAATGTAGCATGTAACAAACAAAAAGCTATATGGACGGTCATCAACAGGGAAACAAACAAAACTAGAAATAAAGGAAAATCAGATACAAAACTCTCTGCAAACGAAGTTAATAACTATTTTACGGGCATTGGAAAACAGATCCTAATAAGCACAGAATCACATACACAAATACAGAAGTACCTAGAAAATATGAGACTAGATAATAGATGTTCGTTCTATTTTAAAACTATTACAGAAATAGAAGTATCGGAGGTAATAAGAAATGTGAAAAACAAACAAACCAGGGATGTGTATGACGTTACAACAAATATCATTAAAGAGGTAGAAACTGAAATAACACCTATTCTGACAACAGTTTTCAATAAGTGTGTCCGCGAAGGTATCTTTCCAGAACAACTGAAAGTAGGAAGAGCGGTTGCAATTCATAAAAAGGGAGACCCGAATGATTGCAGCAATTACAGGCCCATCATTATTCTGCCTGCGATTTCCAAAATTTTAGAGCGGTTGATAGTAGACCATCTACTAGAATACTTAGAAAGAAAAAACTATATATCTAATGAACAGCATGGATACAGGAAAAACAAATCCACATTGACTGGAATACTGGAGGTGATGGAGGCTGTAATTGACGCCTACGACAATAAAGAACGATGTGAACTGACATGTTGTGACCTCAGTAAGGCTTTCGATATGGTAAATCACCAAATTCTACTACAGAAACTATACTATTATGGTATTAGAGGTACGGAACATGATCTACTTGCCTCCTATTTGAGGGGAAGATGCCAGAGAGTGGACTTAAATGGAGAAATATCAAATACCAGACCAATTCATAATGGGGTACCACAAGGATCGATATTGGGACCAATTTTATTTTTGATGTACGTTAATGATCTCCCAAAAAATATAACACCTAGTAACTGGAAAGTCAATTGACGAAATTGGAAAAGAGAGCAAACGGGTAATGGAAGAAATCACAAAATGGTTCCAAGATAATAAACTAAAATTAAATGAAGAGAAAACACAGCATCTCTGTTTCTCAGCAAGAAATGAACAGTCATCCCACGCCATTCGATATCTGGGGCTCACGATTGACAATAAACTCACTTGGGACATGCACATATCAGAATTAGCTAACTCGCTAACGATAGCTATATATACTATAAGAAGACTGAAGACTATTGCTACCCATGCCGCTGCAAAATCTGCCTATTTTGCGAACTTCCACAGTAGGATAAGTTACGGAATTTTGTTTTGGGGCACATCACCTGCAGCAACAAGAATCTTCTGCTTGCAAAAAAAAGCGATTAGAGCTCTTTGTAATCTGAAATACACGGATGGTTGTAAGTAACATTTCAAGCAAGAAAGAATACTGACCTTGCCTTGCCTATTTATACTTACATGTATAAAATACGTTAGAAAAAAACAAGAAAAGTATATATTGAATGGAGGGCATCATAACTACGAAACCCGCCAAATCCCATATCACCGCCTGCAAACGACACAACGCTACATAGACTATTGGGGGCCCAAACTATATAACAAAATCAAGAACCATATTGAAGAGAGGGACAAATTATTCATAAAAAAAGTGGAGGAAATTTTAAGCTATCACAGCTTTTATTCAATAGAAGAGTTCCTAAAGTGTGACTTAGAACATTAATGACTTTTAAATACATTAATGCATTATATACACATTATTGTTTGTTTTAATGACATATACAGCTAACTGTGCATTTTTAATTAATTTACTGACTTTCTTGTAATGGTAATTACAACGAATAAAATATTATTATTATTATTATTATTATTATTATATGTATACCTACAATAAAGTCTTATCTTTAAGAATTCCAATTTTCAAAAACCTATCTATGTCCACAGTATTGACATGTCGTTTTCCTCACTAGTTACGAATGCACAGAAGCACGAACTTAGATATCAACTCAATTGTCTAATAATAATTGAATATTATTGTAATTGGTCTTAGGCTATTGGTATGTGGTAAGACATGTCTTATTATTACTGTTATCGATTATTAACATATGTTGTGTTCAATACCAATCGTTAAAAATAAAATTAGTCCATATATTTGTTTTAATTATAGGAGCTGTTTTTATTTAAAGTGATTATCTGGAAGATTTATTTTGATAATTTTATTTTCATTTCCTAATCTGTATTCGATATAGGTATTTACAGTTTCTTAATTTATTTTCAGAATTACGGGACCTTAGTTTATCGCAGTTAAATGAATTATTTATGGAATTAGAAGTGTTGATCAGGGAATTTTCGGAAACGCTGATTTCTGAGTTGGCGCTCAGGGACGAGTTGGAATATGAGAAAGAATTGAAAAATACCTTCATATCACTGTTGCTCGCCGTTCAAAATAAAAGGAGACAATATCATGTGGAGAAGAAAAGGAGTTCTAAAAGCAACGGAATTCGTCCACCCAATGGTCTAGATCCTAAGGTAATTATTTAAAATTCAACCTTATCCAATCGTATTCAAAAATCCAATTATTTAACGGTTCTAAGGAATTAAAGTTTTATTGGAGATACGTTATTATATCGTTAGAAAGGAATAGATTTAATAAAAGTAAATAAATGATTCATCTATATCACCTTACTGAAACAAACATGGAAAATATTTTTTTTAAACATAAGTGTCCTTTACTTGTTCTTGTTCTTGTTTTCCTTAAAGAAGGATTAGTCTTGTAAGATCTACTTATAACTATTGTTCTTAGTCCTACAAAGAAAATGTGTATTGTTTTAAATAAAATAACTACCAGGAATCATTTCATATACAGTAATGTTCTTGGCGAGCAGGAAATACAATAGTATTTTACACAAGTAGACAAATAAAGGTTGTTAGACTATATTTTTAATTATTTTGTAAGTATCTTGTTGACAGATGTTTTCAACATAAATTAACTCGTATATCTAACAAAACAATTTTGACATTATTAATTTTATTAACTCTCATTTCGTATTATACTTCTATTACAAATTTATGAACATGAATGAAATCGAATGCAAACTGCTATAATCTTACTTACGATACTAGAAAAACCTGTGAAAATATAAATGACTGGCCTTACAACTGAAGTGTCTGTAATTAGTTAAAACGTTTTCAACCTGGTGGAAAATCAGTGAATGATGTTTATACGGTTACTATTCAATCTATCACAGATGTTGAAATACTTAGTAAAGAAGCATGCAAGATTTAATTTAAATTTATTTCATTTTTCAACTTCATCAGAGTTATCGATTGACAGTCATGTGTAGTAATCATAAAAAACTGTTGATTATTTGTGAAGTAATCATCATTTGATTACATTTAATATTCATATTCTTGAAAAAACTAGCGATTTCAACTGATGAATAACACGATTTACCAAAGAAAAGCTCTGGCTAACACAGACTTTTGTGTATAGTTGGATTTTTTATCTGGCACTGCACGTCATCGTTCGTGAATTTTTTAACCGTTACCAAGTTTCCAGTTTTTCCTAAACGTCCGGCGTCCGCCCATAATAGTATTTAAAGGTTATGTGTACCATAAATTGGCAAACATCACATTTCATGTTGACATATTGACATAACAACTTCCGGCAACACAGTACAATTAAATAAATGGAATTACTGTAATAATATATTTTATCGCCAACCGTCAGTAAGGGGATGCATTACCATAGCATTTTACGGAGGTAAACAAACACTTTATCGTACTCTAAAATAAAGTACCTACTTTACCTGCCGCTAATATCTGTCATCACAGACATGATTGTATAACCTTAAACATAAATCGTTTGTCACTGTTATAAAATGCCATGTTATTATATATTTATTTTTAAATTATAATATTTGCGGTCGCCGATAAAATTTTGTATGCACCACGTCAGTAAAGTGCCTTTATCGAACTCGTCTGTTATTCGCCTCGCTCGCTTCGCTCGATTGGCTCATAAATCAGACTCGTTCAATAAAGGATCACTTTACTGATTTGGTACATAAATAACTATTATCGCCAACCGTCAATAAAGCGATACGTTACCATAGCGTTTTACGGTGGTCAACAAACACTATCGTACTGTATAATAAAGTACTTTACTGCCGCTAATATCTGTCAACACAGACACGATTGTATAACATTAAACATAAATCGTTTGTCGCTGTCATGAAATGTCATAAGTCATTATACCTTTATTTTTTAAATTACGAATTTTTGCGGTTGGCGATAGAATTTTGTATACACCACGTCAATAAAGTGCCTTTATCGAACTCGTCTTTTATTCGCCTGGCTCGCTTCGCTCATAAACCAGGCTCGTTCGATAAAGGATCACTTTACTGACTTGGTACATAAATAACTATTATCGACGGCTAAACAATAAAGTAGGTATTATATTAATCACTATTGGTTAATTAATAGGACTCATAATATCCGGAGGGAATAATGAAATGCAACAGGGGAATAATGAGTCATAACGTTACCATTATTCCCTGCGTTCTGCCAATAAGAATATAACGTTGTCGTAGTAACGATAGACAAGTCCTGCCATTTTACTAACTGTCAAACCGTCAAACGTCATATCGATATAGTAATCTAACATTTTTGTTTAATTATTTTGATTTTTTTTAGTAATCTTCAGTTAGTGGTAGATAAAGTAGTGTATACTAACTCACAATAATGACTATTATACCCTCGGCCCGAGTTACTCCCTCGCCGCTTCGCGGCTCAGTTCGTAAATTCGGCTCTCGGGAATAATAACTGTCATTATTGACTCGTTGTATAAACTACTAATTATCAACGACTAAACAATAAAGTAGGTATTATATTAATCACTATTGGTCAATAATAGGACTCATAATAGCCAGAGGGAATAATGAAATGCAGCCGCGGAATAATGAGACATATCGTTTTCATTATTCCCTGCATTCCGCTAATAAGAACATAACGTTACCAACGTTGACCTTGACCTTGCAAATAATTAATAGTTTGTTGCATTTGCCGCATCTTGTTGGAAGTACCCCAGGGTTAATTCATCTTTGTGAAGGCTGATAATGAAGCGTTCCAATATTTGTTCTCGGTATCGTATTGCATTAATTGTATCATAGAAAAAAAATGGTCCAATAATCCGTCTTTTCAACATTGCAACCCAAACACCAACTTTGATAGGATGGAGAATATTTTCAACAAAAGTGGATTCTCTGTTGGCCAAGTACGGTAATTTTGAGAGTTCATCCGAAAAGAAAGCGCGATTCAAGTCTTCTTCATGTAATATTTCATTAAACCAGTTGCCAAAATTCAATCTCTGCTCAAAATGATTGCCCCGTAAATGTTGTAGTACAGAAACTTTATATGGGTGCATATGTAAGTTTGTTTTCAGTGCCTTATGAACACTTCCGCAAGAAATACCTACAATTTAAATACATATTGCTGCATAAAAAATTGCGTTCTTGTTTTGTGTCAGTTTGAGCAGGCAGCTTTTGTACACATGTTTTGGGACTAACTGTGTCTGTGTAAGTAAATGTGTCCAAGTTTATTTCCAGATTTGCACATTCCGTTAGAAATTGCTGAAAACACGATCCCAATGACTATTTCCATGATCCATCCTCTTGCAGTGTGCAGTGTTCCACTGCGAAAGTGCGACATTAGAGGTTTGTTCCAACATACAGTTCTGAACGGTTCTAGAACTAGTGCGCATGTCATTTAAAGAAAGACTGTTCGGACCATGCAGTTCTAGAAGAACTCGTAATTCAGAACGGTTCTTGAATTACGCGTTCTGAAAGACCGAACATTCAACTACTAGTTCTCAGAATTTGTAGTTCCAGAACTGCATGGTCCGAACAGTCTTTTTCTTAAATGACATGCGCACTAGTTCTAGAACCGTTCAGAACTGTATGTTGGAACAAACCTTACGATAAGCGTATCCTCTTATATCGTAAAAGGCATAGTGTACCAGTATATTGTCTAGAGAAAGACAGAAAAGCAACAATAAAACAATCAAAATACCAAACAGCACAAGACACTTCAATATGTTATGGTTTTGACATTTGACATGTAAATTTAGTATGAACAATTCATGGAAGTAAATATTTCCTAGTTTTTGATAATACTAGGACTTTTTTGTTGCCAGCCCTGGACATTTCAAAATGATCTCTTTGTATTATGTTAAGATTTTTACAGAAAGAAGACGGATATATGGAAAGAGTGTTATGCCTTATTTTTACTTTTGCCTATGTTCCGCATTACTTATGCATTTCGCAATGTATGGTACCTTAAACTTTACTTTTCGACCGTGCCAGGTATGTTTTGTGATCTAGTTTGCCTTATATCTATTGTGCGAACACCTTTCTGTTCCTTAAGCTAAATTTACTGAAATTTAATTTTAGGTCCCTACATGTAATCACACGTTGAATTTAATTACACGTTTAGGTTTACTTAAGTCTACGTTTTATATTGAATAATTTCCGAGCCCGTTAAACTTATGCCTGGGCTACCCTACCTGCATCTATCCGTTCGCTCTAATTTTCGGATGTACACATTGTTATTTCCATCGACATTCTATGCTCTCGAGCTACGATATCTGTGTGTTCTTGATTGTTTCCATCTTAGTTTTTATTGCTTTCATGTTGCCTTGGTTGTGAAGGGAAGTATTGTGTTAGGATACTCTTTCAGCACCTTATTTACATGTGCTCCAAATGAATCATGTGTTGTGGCAATCGAAAACTGCCTTTGGTTTTATGATTGTTTGTTTGCTTAAAGAAAAAGGTTTATTGTAACTTAAGAACAGCTTAGGCACTGGACATACTTATTTTCTTCTTTCACGGACATGCTTTTGATGGTCTAGGGGTATGACTCTCGCAGGAATGTCATCTTTCCGAGCTATACGTTGAACCTAACCTTCTGTACATATTACCCGTATCTTCGTCGGGATCCATTGCCTGTAAGATCAATTGCTGTCGGGTATATATCACGCCGCTATCCTGTGTGCATTATTTGATCATATTTAATCTATTTACCTGGGTGCCGGTCGTTTATAATGTGTGTATAGTTTGAGATGCGTTTGTTTACGTGCTTTAAGCGGAATCACTAGACTGACAGTTCGCATAATGCCAACCTTGTCGACGTGAAATTGCTTTCTTTGTTATATTTAACTATGTGATCTTACGTACGTCGTAAGTGTATTTCAATGAATTTTGTCATCATCTTGAGCTCCGAGGATGATTGTGTTTAATTATATAGGTCACGTTACTGACGGTTTCTTTTGCAATATAGTTTTGTGTTGGTTAAATTATTCAAATTCTTCCCGCGTACAGGCAGAACTGTTTCCGCATTCTGAAGCCTGCGTAAGTCTAGGGCGCATGGAATTTAGGAAGCACGCTATCTGAAGACACTTGAAGTGATTTCTTCGTAGGAAGTGCACAGGTGCAAGCCACTTATCTTTTTAAAAATTATATTGTATGTCTAAGTTGACTTATCGTTTCTACGGCTCTATAGAGATAAGTGGAAAATTACCGTTACCTTATCGTATCTATTAATGGGGGCGTTTTTGTGAATTTCGTCACCCAAGTTTTGTCGACCACCTGTTTGGGCTCTAAGCTATTTGTGCCTTTGTGCCCTTTTGAAGTAAAGATACCGTGTTCTCCGATATAAACGGGGTAAGTCTGAGAGAATTTCTTTAAAGTTAATTTCCAGAGTTTTAATCTCTGCTTTTCTGTATTTTTTGGGGGGTACCTAGGAACTTCTAGTACGATACCGATTTTGCGGTGTTTGCTGACGTACTCACCGCCGAGGATAATTATTGTGTGGAATATAGATCCTGCTTAGTCGAATTGACCTTTACACCTTCCGTAGGGGATTGTACTTTTAAGGTAGCGCAGTGTCCTGGTGCCCAGAGACAACGTCGCTAGCGTCGCCGCCGACTGACGCCCATTTCTTTAAGTTTAGTTTTCTGAACCGTCACGCCATCTGCGACTTGAGTTAGCTCCGCCCTGCGATTTTCAAATTTTTGTGGCTTTGTAATTAATTCTGAATTGAAACAGGATTCGAGGCAATGTAATATCAATGGTTCCAACCCTGCTATGAAATATAATGTTGATGACAAAAAGAGAATTGGTGCGGCAATAGTAGACTATTATATTAAAGTGTTATTTTATTAGAATGCAACAACATGAAAAATTAACATAAGATATTTTGTTGTTTCACGACAATCACCTGTATATAAATACGGACTTGCAACGACAGTTACCGTTGATTATCGCTTCGAAGGAATTGAAGCGTGAAACCGCCTCGTGGTCGAGACTAGGCACCTTATAACATGTTCCTACTGCAACAACTATGTATCTAAAAAAGATAACCATATACGTCAGTACCTTATAATTATGAAGATAGCTTTGATACTTTCCAAAATCAGGTTGTCTGGAATAATTTTTACAGTAAAGATTTTATATTTTTAGCATATAACGATTTACTACAATAATTAAATAAAAATTACGCTCTGAGTCTTGACCATCAACATTTTTACGTTACGTTTGAAATAACGATTCTTGTCGATTTATAAATAAAGGGCGCAGGAACGTACCTATGATACGCTATGTACTATCGCTAACACAAAAAACTAGGACAGCCTTGTTTTAGCTGTGTAAAACCGACGGAAATAAACAGCTAACGTCAGTTAATTCAAGATTATTTGAAGCTGTCATTAATGATGCCGGATGTCAGTTTGATTGATAAGGCAAGAATAACTACTTGTAGAGAAAATGGTATGACAATAAGACAAATTGCTAATGACTTTGGCATTAACAAAAACACTGTTACTACCATAATACGACGATGGGAAGAACAAGGAAGGCGATTTCACCAGAAAATCTGGTTCGGGAAGGCGAAGGGTAACAACTGCAGCCCATGATAATGTCTTAACTGATTATTTGCGCCAAAATCCATTTGCTACGGCCTGTAAGGCTGCAAATGAAACACATTTTCGTGCATGCATGATGACGATTAGTCGCAGAATTCGCGAAAAGAATTTACGGAGCAGTGTAGCTGCTAAGTAAATTCATTTGCCGAATCTTGGGAAACAAATCCGTTTATTATTTGCTCTTAATAACATTTATCGTGAACCACAGTTTTGGGAAAACGTCGTATTCACCGATGAAAAAGTATTCCAGTCTACTCACAACAGATCTGTTAGATCATCCTACAAATTCGAAATTCGATGAAGCATATTCGCAAAAGTGCAATAGATCTGGACGGTTCTCTGTCAATGTGTGGGGATGGATCAGTTTTCGGGGTATGAGTGCAGAATTGTTGGGAGGTTTAATACTGAGAACTACTTACATATTTTAGAGAACACCATGCTACCTACTGTACGAGAATTATACCCCGACAACAATTTTGTGTTCCAGCAAGACAACTGTCCTGTACACACTGCACAGAATGTAACCGCGTGGTTCCGAAATCAGAATATTGAACTAATGCCATGGTCTGCACATAGTCCTGATCTCAACCCCATCGAAAATATTTGGGGTTGTATGATAAAAAAAAACTCCAGGAACGAAATCGTCAGCCGGAAACCGCAGAAGCACTTTGGCAGCAAATTGAGGGCGCATGGAATTCACTAAAACAAGTCCAAAATGTAATAGGGCCTTTTATATCTTCCATGCCTCGTCGTTTACAGTCTGTTATCGACAAACACGGTGGAATGACTAAATATTGATTTTATTATTCTTTGCTTTTGTTAAGTGTATTTTCTGATATTAAAAATTAAATTACATAACCTCATACTATTTTGTCTGACAGAAGTGCCAAAAACCTCAATGACATTAGCACAATTAGCAAAATTCATGGCTATTTGAAATAATGTTTGTCCTAGTTTTTTATGTTATCGATAGTACCTCATGTTGTATCTTATACTTTTTCTTCTTCTTGTTATTGTTGTGGCTTCTAGTTAGACCTTGGGCCTTTAACTAATAATCTAATTAGGTTTCTTCTTAAATTTGAGGAATTGGGTATAAAGTCTACTGGATTAGAGCGAGCCGGGGCCGTTTGTGCGGCAGGTACTCCTGCGGGTCGTATATCATCTCCGGGGTGAGGGTGATGTTTGGGTTTTCTTCCATCTTAAGGTAGAAATCGTGACTTATACTTTTTACGATACATGTTGTATCTTATACTTTCTACGATATTCTTATAGTTTATTAGTTCTGGTAGTAATAAAAATAAGCTTAGTATTTCCAAACAATTTAAAAGCAGAATTTTTGATTTCATTATATTAATTTCTTTTTCAGTATCTGACAACAGTTATTCCGTACCATTTAGATAGTGGACCGCCAGATAATCAAACATTACAGGTTCTTATTAAAAGTAAGTGTTAATTATATGCATGTTAATATACTAATTATACTAAAACTTTTTTTTGCAGTATTAAAAGCCATAAACGAAGACAGTCCAACCGTTCCGACCCTTCTGACGGATTATATTCTTAAAGGTAACTGCTTCATTTATTAAAAAAAAAAGGATATAAAAGTAGACAGTTATTATTCTCAGACAATACTACAATAGCCATAGTCATGTAAATTTAAATTTCATAATATGACAGAAAAAGTACCGTACAATTGATTGCACTCACCCACAATGCACCACTCCGTTTGCCCATATTTATATCTATGGTCACTCCCACATTATGTAATACGTTGTTCCTATATAAATGATGGAATAAATTGTCCTCTTAATTCAATATTTTAAAAATAATAAGGTAAGCGTCCTTATATGCTTTATAATAAACTTTATTTGAGAGTTATTGTTGAATAGAACTTAAGGATGGATTGACGAAGTATTTTATGTCACTATCTGATAACAAATTACGCTCCAATTTTGGAACGAATATTGTAATTTCAAAATTTCTTCTATTAAAGGTCTGATGAAGATTGTAAACTAAATTTCCGTTCGGTAATATTTACTTCAAATTACACATATATAATTATCTACCATTTGAGTGACCCGTGTATATAAGCCTGATATATACTCTATATGCGCATTTTTAATTACATTTACACATATTTCGAAGTGCAAAATTCAAAGTACATACCGTGGGTTTTTTTTATCACTGAACATAGCACACGATATCACCTATGTTCAGTTTTAAAATAAACGCGTCAACGCATGGAACATTATGCAACCAACATTGCGTTATGTAACTAACATCGGTCAATTATTTGTTTCGACAAACGTCAAAATCAATGTCATAACAGAAATTACATTTTGAATATTTCAATATTTCACATTTGTATTCACCTAATTTAAAAAATGTATACAAAAGTTGATAAAATAGAAATTTTAAACTGGTATAAAGCTGGAAACAGTTTAAGGAAAGTGCGGGATCTGTTTTCTGTCAAATATCCTGAGAAGCCCATACCAGCTATCGGAACAATTCAGGCGATTAGTAGGAAATTTGATTCTGATGGCTGTATAATAAATACCCACAGAAAGAAAATTAAAACTCGCCACATCCTTACTTGACACGGTACAATTTTCTGTACAAGATTCTGCACAGCTTTCTGTACAGAATATTCTGTACAACTTTCTGTGCAGAATTTATTTTGCCCACTTGCAACGACGCAAAATTTTAAAGGTCCGGGCATGCGTCGAATGTATTACTAGTTTGGCGGGTATCCGGAATTTTGTAACCCTAAAATTTCATTTGTGTGTATTTTTCTGGAAAAATTCCAAATGGACACAAATACAAGAAAGAATTTATTACGAGCTGCAGTTCTTGTTATAATAACAAACATTCTTAATATAAAAAATAAGAAACGCGAACAAAAAAGAAAGATATGGACTAAACCTTGGCTTTTAAGGCGGCCGGGATGTTTTGTCATTAATTAATGAATTACGCATTGAGGACCCTGACTTATATAGGAATTATTTACGGATGAATGATGCTCTGTTTCATAAATTATTAGATTACCTTAGAGCTGATATTACAAAGCAAGATACATTTATGCAAGACAGTATATCAGCCCATAGCAAGTGAGATATTCTTAATATTTAAAAAAATCAAATACAATAGACTTATGATTTTTCAGGTTGCAAATTACTTTGCGGTTTTTAGCAACTGGTGAAAGTTTCCAGTCTCAAATGTATTCAACACGAGTTCATGAAAGCATTATTTCCAGGTTTGTTCCAGAAGTGTGTGAAACAATTTACTGGAAGTTAAGAGAGCATTATTTAACAGTATGGTGATTAATTCTCATATACATTTTTAACAGAAGGAGTTATGAAGCCATATCCGCAAAGATTTTTAAGTCATGACAATAAAATACTTAATTACCAATTATCAAGAGCACATTTGGAATTTTATCTAATAGATTTAGAGTTTTATTAGAACCAATAAATTTAGATGTTGAAAAAGTAGAAATAATAACTTTAGCATGTGTGGTACTTCATAACTTCTTGGTAACAGAAAGTGAAAGGTATGTTACAGATGTTAACATTAGCAATACCAAACATTTACCAACAGTTGTAAAACAAGGTGGTAATAAGTCAAGTATTGAAGCCAGAAATATTAGAGATGAAT
This sequence comes from Amphimallon solstitiale, assembly GCA_963170755.1. Taxonomy (NCBI): domain Eukaryota; kingdom Metazoa; phylum Arthropoda; class Insecta; order Coleoptera; family Scarabaeidae; genus Amphimallon; species Amphimallon solstitiale. The sequence goes on from OY720678.1 coordinate 28,186,827, forward strand.
TCCGGAACTATTTCTGTACCAACAATGGGAGTGCAGATTGGCAGGAACACGCAGTGGCTGAGCATAATATTTAGAACATTGATTTATGTTTATTCCAGTTATGATTAATTAATATTAAAAATAAAGTCTAATACAAAAAAATATTTATTTATTTAAATATGTATATATAACATTTAAAATTTTAAATTGAACTTCATTTTTTATTCGAAGACAATTAATTTCTTTAATTTTGGCGGCTACTAATTTACCAAATACCTCCTCGCTGTTTTCAGGCTGTTGAGTTGGCTCATTCTCCAAAGCAGAAGTAAGTTTTACTAAAGCATCATTTGCATGTTTCAAATATTCATCATCTTTTCATTTCTTGCGGGATGGAGTACTGTCCTTAATAGCTTCACATTTCCTTTTCTTGTTTTCTGTGCCAAAATCACCTGTATTTATAGCGCCTTCTTCAATATAATTACTTGAGGTACTTGGAGCAGGTTGAACGTCCTCATTTGCATTGCTTATAAATAAACCAGAACTGTAGTCCAACTAAGAAGACTAAATATTAAAAATTAATATTAAAATACCAATAGACAACTTACAATATCTGTGTTATCTTGTGAATAGTCGATATCTTGATCCACTTGCACAATTATTTCTTCACCTTTGCAGTTTTCGCTAATAACATCAGTCGACTTACGTGCTACTGTATGATTTACAATAAACATCATATCCAAAATACCATAAAGTTGGTTCTGCAATCTATAAAATATGGTCAATATATTTTAATACTTTATTAAATGATACTTACATCATCATCACCACATCCACTTTTCTAAGACTGTTGCCACTTTCGATATTCAGACAGAAAAGTAGTCTTTAAAGAATTAAATTTTGTGTTTACTTCTAATATGGTTATGACATTGATTTTGACGTTTGTCGAAACAAATAATTGGCCGACGTTAGTTTGTTGTTACATAACGCAATGTTGGTTGCATAATGTTCCATGCGTTGACGCGTTTATTTTAAAACTGAACATAGGTGTTATCGTGTGCTATGTTCAGTGATAAAAAAACCCACGGTATATAGTTTCTTACTCTGTGTTATCTTAACTACTATGTTGAAAGCTGTATTTGTCCGGTACTTTGTTTACATATTGAAGAGACATCGATTGCTATTTATGGTTCATTAATATTCATGATATTGCTGCATGATATGACTTGTTCATTAGATATATTATCAGAATACTGTCTGCGCATTAATTACCTAACAGTTTCCCAGTAATTATAATTCTAATGTTTTTATTCTACAATGTTTAATATTAGGTACTTTAATACGTTTACATATGTTCTTTCCTTTCAATAAAAATGTACTATGATCTACTTGATTCTCAATTTAAAATGAGGAATTACATAAAATGACGGACTGGAATTCATATTTAAATTTAATTAGTGGAAAGGTATTTATGTGCGAATAAATATGTTATATTATTAATGACTTCCTTATTGTCAAACCAAAATGGACAGGTAAATTGGAATAAACAATTAATACGAAAATTGTTACCAACTTTCTTCAATTGTTTACATTATTTTGTGGCCCTACATATTTTACAACAAACTCGATTTGTCATTCCTTACTACTATGATATCAAAAATTAAATTGGTCAATATTGGTCATGGAATGTAAAACGCTTGTCTTAGTTTAAATCATTCTTTTGAAATAATTCAATCATTGTCAAGCTACACTGACATTATCAATAACCTACAAATGTGTTACCTACTTAGTTCAGCTGTAAAATAATAATGAACTACAAGTTATGAAATAAATAACGTTTTTATTAACCAGAAAAACTAAATTACAATAATTGTTGGAAATGTCCCACGTTTTGTTCAATGCACAAGTTTACGCGCCTCATCATGCTGTGAAAAGCGTTTTGCAGCATTTCTGGCGATATGGTTGCACATTGCTGAACAATTCTTTGTTGCAGTTCTTGCAAATTATGTATCGGATTTGCGAAAATCTTATTTTTTAAATAAGGAAAGATAAAATAGTCCATAATTGTCAAACAAGGTGATCTCGGAGGAAACTCAACTTCCGTATGCAAACTTATCAGCTGGTCATCAAAAAACTAGCGGAGAAAAGCAAGATTTTCTCGTGTAGTATGTGCTGTTGCACCGTCTTGCTGGAAATAACCGTATTGAAGTTCATCATCGTCTAACTGTTGCACAAATTCAGTCAAAAAAATATTTCTGTACCTTTCTGCGTTGACGGTGAAATTGAAAAAAATTGGCCCGATTATTCTTCTGCCAGAAACTGCCATCCAAACACCAATTTTCTGAGCATGTAGTGGCGTTTCAATAAAAATATGCGGGTTATCAGTGCTCCACATTCGCATATTCTGAGAATTGATGTATCCCGAAAGCTGGAACCAAGCTTCGTCAGAAAAAAAAGTTAAGTTTAGCTGATCTTCATTCATAACATTATTAACGAACCAATGGCAGTACGCAAGGCGTCTGGGGTGGTCTGCAGACAGAAGAGCTTGATATGATTGCATCTTATATGGATGCATGTTCAGGTCCATCGTTTGGCATGTTCCATAAGAAAGCCGAATTTCTTGAGAGACGTTTTAAAGGTTTTGTATGCTCTTCCTCCATACGTTGACAAACGTTATTAATAACTTCTTCTGTACGAACTCTTGGTCTACCAGCACCTTTTTTATGCGTTACAGATCCAGTTTCGCGAAACACATCAACACCATTTGTAAGGCATGCATAAAAATTTTCCGGTAATACTGCTACGGCTGGGAAGTGCTCTCGAAAATTGTCCAAACACAAACGTTGACTGTATTCCCCCGTTCCATTAACTAGCACACCCGTTCGAAAATAGGCTTCAATCATGTAAATTTTGTGCTCTGTGGTGAGAACCATGATTCAAAAACCGTGCAGGATTAGAAAACTTCAACACAATAACTTGACAGATTTTGACATTCAAAAAATTATGACATACCTAATTGTACGATGCACGCTACGACAATAATTTTAAAATCCATGACCACCATTGACTAATTTAATTGTTGATATCCCGGTATAATTTAGTATGCAAATTGCAACCCATACAACAGCAGTGTGGATCCGTATAGTATTACGCTTGACGATTTTAGTTTTTAGATAAGTTGGTTATTTATACACTGTGTATCAGCCAAACGGAATAAATTCAATAATAAATAAATGGGGGCGTGTTCGTAAAAACGCTCGGACACATCGAGGGGTATTTTTAGTAGTGTATTTTTTTCAACAAAAATTTTTTTTACATGGTGCCATGTAACAGTGGCCAATACCAACTTTTTTCTTTTAAATGAACACCCTGTATATTATTCAATTTTTGGATTCCTCCGAAAATTCTAGACATATTTTATGTACATTTTCCTATACCTATCTTCAACTGTTTCGGAAATATTCGGTTTTCAGATTTATTGCAAAAATTAACATTTAAGAAAGAAAATTATTTGATTACAGAAATTCGCCACAACACATTCAAAAACTAATAGGTAATCTGTTTATTTCTTGATAATGTAAAGAAACAAAAAAAAACGTTCCTTTTTACCGATATGAAATAAACAAAAACTGTAAGTAAATGCTTTTGTTTACTTTTGTTTAAAACGCCTGGACTTAGCAAATTGTTATCTACCTGCATGACAGTTTAGTTAGCAGTGTTATAGTCGTTTGAATTTCGTTAACTGCATATCAGAAAAATGGTTCATTTAACAGAAATGCACAAAATAACAATTCTACAGATGATTGGTTATGGAGATACGACACGCACACAAATGGAAGTTGCTCGCTTATTTTATGAAAAATTTCCAAATTTGCCGCTTATATCCTAAGGGACAATTAGTAAAATATAAAAGCAGTTTCGCGAGCTTGGACATGTAAGCCAGATAAAAAAAGAAGCTGCCAATGCAATAGGTAATGATAACAACAAATTGGATATTATACTCGAGTTTAAGATAATCCCACAAACTTCTAGTCGACAAGCAGCCACAATGTTCGATGTTAGCCATTCATCGATTATTCGAACACTAAAAGAAAAGAAAATGCATCCCTATAAAATGATACCAAATTAGGACCTCATGGAAGACTATCGATTAGAAAACGTATTTTTGTGCACAAATAATGGCAATGTTAGATAAAAATGTGATCCAATTAGAACATGTTTTGTTTTCTGATGAGTGCACCTTTACACTTCACGGTCATGCTAAGCATCAAAATTGCCGCTATTGGTCGAGGGAAAATCATCACTGGATAAGAGAACATACGCAATATCCTGTAAAGGTTAATGCTTGGGCAGGCATTGTTGGAGATCATATCATACGTCCCTTTTTCATTGATGGCAATTTGAATGGCAATAATTATTTAGCACTAAGCCATAATGATGTCGTGCCAACTTTGACAAACTTATATGCTGATCCAGCAAACCCACAAGTTCCAGCAAATATGATATGGTTTCTGCAAGATAGAGCACCGCCCCATTACGAAATCAATGTCTGGCAGTACCTCAACCGAATATTCCCAAATCAATGGATAGGGAAGCGAAGATCGATTGAATGGCCAGCGCGATCCCCTGATCTGACGTCATTAGACTTCCTCTTATGAGGATATGTCAAAAGCATTGTATACAAAACTAAACCCCTCGACTTAGCTGACTTAAGAAAACGAATAACGTTTGCGAGTAGATCGGTCACGCCTGAGATGTTGAGTAACCTTAGAAGAAATTTCTTTTTAAGATTAGGATGTTGCCAAGACGTTCGCATCGAGCATATTGAACATCTACATGGACATTAATGGGTTTTTTGTTTTTTTTACATTATCAAGAAATAAACAGATTACTTATTAGTTTTTGAGTGTGTTGTAGCGAATTTCTGTAATCAAATAATTATCTTTCTTCAATGTTAATTTTTGCAATAAATCTGAAAACAATTAATATTTCCGAAACAATTGAAAATAGGTATAGGAAATTGTACATAAAATATGTCTAGAATTTTCTGAAGAATCCAAAAATTGGATAATACGAGGGCTACTATTTATATTTCGGGAATAGCAAATAATAACAAACATTTTTAAATGAAAATGGCTTTATTGTTTTTCGAAATATTCCCCTTGATGATCAATACACTTTTGCATTCGTTCAAACCATTTGTCATAGCAGTTTTTCCATTCCTCTTGAGACACCTTTAAAACATCGGTTTTGAACGTTTCAACTGCTTCTTCGGCGCTCGTAAATCGTTGACTACGCAGTTTACCTTTGATATTCGGGAACAAGAAGAAGTCATTGGGTGCCAAGTCAGGACTGTACGGAGGATGAGTCATCAATTCGATGTTTTGACTACTCAAAAATTCACTTGTTTGATGAGATGTGTGAGAGCTCGCATTGTCATGATGTAGAATGATTCGTCTTCGAGGGTTAGTTTTACAAATTTCTCCGAAGACTTCCGGCAAACAAATGGTCGTGTACCACTCGGAATTGACAGTTCTACGTTGCTCAAGCGAAACAGTGGCCACATGACCCATTCGGCCGAAGAAACAGGCGACCAGTTGCTTCGCTGTGCTTCTTCCACGAACAACTTTTCTTGGATTTAGCTCGTCTTGGAATACCCACACGGTCGATTGCTGTTTTGTTTCCGACTCATAAGCATATATCCATGATTCGTCACCCGTCACGATTTTATATACGTCTTTTGAAGCACCACGGTTGAACTTTTTCATCATTTCCTTACACCACTTTACGCGTGCCTTTTTTTGAGCGATTGATAAATTATGGGGTATCTAACGAGAACAATTTTTTTTTACAACTAAGTGTTCATGCAAAATCGAATTTATTGAAGTGGAACTAATGTGCAAGGATGCTTCTATCTCACAATATGTCACATGACGATCTTGCATTATCACTTCACGCACTGCATCGATGTTTTGTGGCACAACAACCGATTTTGGACGACCTTCACGGAATTTGTCGGCGACGGAACTACGACCACGATTGAATTCACTATACCAGCGATAAACTGTGGTTTTTGATGGTGCTTTATCGCCATACAAAGAACTGAGTTCATCGACACATTCTTGTTGAGATAATCCACGTCGAAAGTTGTGAAAAATAATCCAACGAAAACCTTCTCTTGAAATTTCCATTATTTTGTCAAATCGATTTTCTGAACTCACTGTAAACAAAACAAATAGCACTTGTACATCAAAACGTTGTGAGTACTTTTATGCTAAAAAATGTCAAACTTTATTATGGTGTTGTCAGATTGTAGGTATTGACATTAGTGTTGCCAATTCCCGAAATATAAAGAGTTCTCCTCGTATACAGAGTGTTGCATTCAAAATAAGAAAGTTGGTATTGGTCACTGTTACATGACACACCATGTATAAAAAGTTTCTGTTGAAAAAAATGCGCAACTAAAAATACCAATCGATGTGTCCGAGCGTTTTTCGAACACGCCCTCATTTATTTATTTTCGAATTTATTCCCTTTGGCTGATACACACTATATACATAATTTTTAGAAATAATATTATATTTTTGTAACAACTGCAAGTGGTCCACAAAAATTCTTCATGAAAACGTATTCAACGCAACAGATCAGAGGAAAATACTTACGATTTAAATTTAGATCTCGAAAAGCACAATATCACATATACATACATATGGGTAGAAGAAGTGTACTACGATAAACTTGATGCTTTTGGATTGTAAATTTGTGATATTATTGTTTATTTTTTTCAACTTTTCAAGATATCTTACAATTTATTACCCAGAATAAGTTAGGTTACAGGGTCATTGTCTGTGGTGATTTTAGTATTAATTTTCATGATAAAGAAAATAAAATAGTTAAGATATTCTGTGATATTGCAAGTTCATACAACTTGAAAATTACTATTGATGGCCCGACTAGGATCACAAACAAGTCATGCACAACCATTGATAATATAATCACCAACAGTGCACACTTTGACAGCTTTGTTGTCCCCTCGGCACTGTCGGATCATAGGGCACAGATGATCTCGATCAAGTTAACCACGTCGAATATAGCCAACCCTTCCAGTAAATATAGTGTAACTAGAAACACAGCTAAACAAAATTTGAGTAACTTAAACAAAGAACTGGAAACTGCGGGTTGGTCGCTTGTCACTAATGAGAATGATATTAATATTAGTTATAATACCTTTATTGATGTCTTCTCTTAGAAAATAAATGCAACATGTCCTAAGAAATTCATAAGAATTAACTCACAAAAAACTGGATTAATGATGATGTGAAGCGAAAATGTATACAGAAGAGAGTATTATACGAGGATATGATCAACAATGTAATAACTAAGAACGAGTATAAATCACTTTGCAAAAACCTACAAAATGAAATATAACATTTGAAGCGTACAGCAAACTCAAATTTCATAACTACATCTGAAAATAAGACTAGGGCAACATGGAAACTAGTCAAGCAGATTACTAGTAGTAACACAACTGTGAATGAGGGCGATAGTTATTCTTTAAAAGATATAGACATTGATGCGATTGATCAAGAAGATAATCTGATTGATAGTTGTAAGGACTTTGAAAGGGACCTACCTTTAAATATAGAGTTTAGAACCGACCCAAATACACTTTTTCTTGGACCAATAACTCCACAGGAAATATGTAATGTGATAAATGGACTGAAGGACACTACCTCAGTGGGGCATGATGAAATCTCAATTAAGATTATTAAGAACTGTTGACAACATATTATGCATCCATTAGCATACTTGGTTAACCTTTGCTTCATAACTGGAACATTCCCAGATGAATTAAAAAAATCAACAGTTAAGCTGATACATAAGAAGGGGGATAGGTCTGTGATTAACAGCTATCGCCCGATATCAATTCTATCTAATATATCCAAAATATTCGAAAAAGTGATACATGACAGGATCTACTCTTTCATTTATAAACATAATATTATTTCCTTAATGCAGACTGGATATGTTAAAGGAAGAAATACTAACAGGGCAATATATCAGGCCATATGTGAAATCCTCGAAGGTGTTAACCTTGGAGAAAGTACTTTAGGAGTATTTATGGACCTAACAAAAGCATTTGTTAGAAGAAATTGTTACTAAAAATTGAGGGTATGGGGATTCGAGGCAATACCTTACGTCTAGTTGACTCATACTTACAGAATCGCAAACAGAGAATTGAAGGCCGAGATGGAAGCGGACTGTCATTGTCTTCGGATTGGCTTGCAATAGAGCGAGGAGTTCCTCAAGGCTCCATACTGGCACCTCTGCTGTTTCTGTTGTAGGCAAACGATTTGGCCGACATAACGACGCATAAAACAACGTTATACGCAGATGACACCTCTATTATAATTAGAACAAGTAAGAACATTGAACATGAAATCGCGACAACAATGTCTAAATTTAAGGACTGGTACGAAAAACATGATATGGCGCTGAACCGTTGATTGAAGGAATATATAAAGATGCGCAACGCTATAGTAAAATAGCGTGTGTTTCCGTTAAGTCGTCCCGCAAACCCCTTGCCGAGAAACATCATCGCTGTCTCGGGCTGTTTGGAATCTCGGATCCAACCGACTGATGCAGTCGCTATAGTTCTCGGATCCAGTTTGGGTACGCTCAGTGCTATGTAGTGGCGCATCTTTATGTATTCCTTCAATCAACAGCTGAACATCACGAAAACGAAGGTGATAAATTTCAGTTATTTCAAAAAAGATCCTGAAGTAATTGCGTATAATAGTACCATGATCACAACAAGCGACAGCACTAGGTTTCTTGGTCTGGTGGTAGATAGCCAATTGAATTGGAAGGGGCACGCGGGGTCTCTGGCTTCAAACCTAGCCACCTTTAGGTACGCGCTAAGAGTCAAATAGCGTATTACGAATGTTGAGGCTGGTCTCAATGCTTATTATGCCTATGTATATAGTAGGATAAAATATGGAATTCGCTTTTGGGGGTCGTCGGTGGAAGCGGAACGGATTTTCAGGTTGCAGAAGATGTGTTTGCGAAGTGTGTTCGGTCTGCAGCCGGGGACTTTCTGTAGAAAGATATTCGAGAAATATAATATACTCACAGTGCCGGCAATCTATATAATGGAGTGTGCAGTGTTTGTTCACCAAAATTACGAACTGTTCAAAGATCGCGAGCATTTGCACACTTATAGCACTCGTGGTGCTGGAACGGGTCATCTTTTACTCCCCCAAACAACAAAAACTATGGTATATAGGGGCATGGTGACTCAGTCAGTTAAAGTGTATAATCATGTACCTCTAGAAATGAAACAAAAACCAAATCACATATTTATGAAGCGCTTGTGTAGCTATCTTCATGCTATGACTTTTTACTCTGTCGACGAATTTTTTACTTAATATTTAATTCTTCATTATTAATCTTTTATATATTTTAGCTTCAGCAATTAGAATACATTTTATATTTATTTATATGTTTGTTCATTTGTTGAAGCAATGTGTTGTCTGATTTTTTTCTTGTGAATTTAATGTGTACCTGACAGTTCCTTGACTTGTTCAACGCTTTGTAGCATAACTGAATAAATTGATATTATTATTATTATTATTATTATTATTATTATTATTATCGTTTATATATTAGGTTTATTTCAACATAAATTACAAACTAGTAAGGAGCAATTTTATTGGTTGAGAAAAATCACAAACTAGTTTCTGATTTTATGTTAATGGTTCTGATTTGTTGTGATTTGATTCGAAACTATAATTTTGCAAATTCTCTACAATTTCTAACGGTCAAAATCTGGGATAAGTCGTTAGGAGGTAGGTCGATCGTAGTCTTTGGTAGCAGAAAATGTTTAAATAATTAATCTGTAGAAAGCACAAATGAACTAAGAAACATTAGCTATTTCAAAATATTCACAACAAAATATAAGCGCAGCTATTTATAAATACCACTTAGAAGTATCTTTGACAGTATTTCTATTTTAATTTTGACTGTGTTTAAAATCAAATTGTCCAGTCCATTGTTGATGATATAAGAAAAACATTACCAAATGTCATATGAACCTCCTAAGATTTTTATAGGATTACTATGATCTCCATGTAGATCAGCGGCAGTACATTGGGCGAAACATATCGCACCACACTCTTGTGTCAGGAAAGAACAAAAATTACTTATATAATATTGGAAGCCAGCTTATAGAGTTGCCCTTAAATGACTTTATCAACTGGTTTTCCACGTATAGTAATGCAAGTTACTGTAATGATGGATTTAATTTAACATGATTATTATTTTATATTAATTTCACTAAAATGAACACATCGGATTATTATAAATGATTCTTATGTTTCAGTTATATGTCCAACGTAAAGAAGAGGGCCTACCGTTAAGATCGGGTGTATAACCCAAAAAGACAACAAACAGGTGGCTACCAAAAGAGATTAGCTTAAAAATTTTAGTATAATGCTTTAACAAGAAGGTGCACATATTCGTTGCAACGTAAGAAGGAAAAATAATTTGAAAACGAATTTAAGAGTTTTGTTTAAAAAGGTTATTCCGTAGGATGGTTGATCAATTTTTTTAATTTTCGTTCACGTACATATATCTCTGTCTGTCTATATTTCTCATAATATCGTTCCTCAACAGTAACACTTATAACGGATTGTGCGATATATTTGAATTTACCATGATATAAAAACAATGTTTTTAATGTTGTATATATTTATATTTCGCTGGAAGATTCTAGTCCTTAACGTAATTTTAAACGTATAAATAATATAAAACTGATAACGGTGATTGATGATGGCGATGCTGAGATGAATGAGACGTAATGTACAACCGAATGATTACTATGTGAGAATAATGTTTCATCGTCAACGTTCTAAAAAAAAATATAACTATATTGATATTATAATTGTATAGATTTTGTTTGCACAAGTTTTGTGCAATAAGCACAAGTTTTTTGACGTTTGTTATGACTTTATTTTATCGATGACGTTTATGTATGTATATTATTTTTTAGCGTAACTATTATTATTAATTGTAATTTTATTGTTAAAGTGATATTAGCTTGTACTGAAATAATATTTATTGCATTAATGTTCTTGCCTTTTTGTTTCAACTTAACATGTTACCTGTTTAGTATCTTGAAATAAACTGAAAGAATAATAAAAAATTTAACAATAAAAGATGTCACATGATGAATACAAATAATCACTTTCAAGTAAGTAATGGAAAGTGTCGGAGGAGATGATTGAAATAAATCGAATATTTCCATTTATGCAATAGTACTCGAACGGATACTAGCGTATACATACATATTTAATAAGAAAAAGCCCGACAACTATCTTACCGTAAGAAAAATCTATATATTCAGAATGGGAAAAATAACTCAAGCAACTTAGCGAATTTTTGTGTTGTTAAATAAAATACGTTGATATTCTAAATGAATTTAACATATTGTATTTAGTAGAATGTTAATTAAAAAGTTATTGACATGTATGCATGCAAACAATACACCTAAGTACAATAAGAACAACTAATTTTTCAATCAAAATGTGTTGCCATTAATTTTAGGCATTTAATCAAGTTATTTTATATTTATATAATTGCACAAAATACGTGTCAATTCTCATGTAATCGTTACTGCAATGGTTTCTTCAATAGAGTTTTGACAGTTATCTAATTTTTCTTATTAGTTAATTGCAGTATTACTTCTGTTCTATATTTTCATATATCCGTATACCTTAAACCTCCGTCTACGTTTGTGAAATTAACTTTCAATCGAATTTATTTTTATTTGAAATTAGTATAAATTAAAGATACTATCGATAAAATAGTTTCTGGTGTATATCTCCACAGTTGATAAAGATCTCAATGTTTAGGATGTGTTACCTAACACAAACAATATACAAAGCAAAAAATAAGATGGTTTCGATTCTTTAGGATATAAATTTCACAAAAATCATACCTTGAACTTCGACGTTTTAAGCAGTGGCGGCTCGTGATTTTTTGGGACGGGAGGGCACCGAGGGGGGGGAGTCTGAGTGTTTAATATCAAAAATTAAGTACAGACAAAAAATAAACTCAATATGCTATTTAATTAACTTGTTTGAAAATGAAATCTATCCGCCGTTCCTTACGATCAGCAAAATGATTAATAACTAATTCTATTTCTATAAAATGTTTTTATTCTCTTCAAAGTAGAAAAACACCGTTTACTTTCAGCTGTTGTCATCGGTATGGTGCAAATTATTTTCAATAGCTTCACAGATTCGGCAAATGTAGTTGTTAAATTATTTTCATAGAAACATTTCAGTAATGTTAGACCAGATGAAGCGGTTCCAAAATCTGGTCTATTATACAAAATTACCAATTTGCATCGAACTATAAAAGGTAACTGGGAAAATGTGGCCGAATCTGTGGTCTCGTCTGCTTGTATAGCGATATAATGGGCTTTGTTAATTTCGTCTAAAATCAAAGTGCGAGAAACTTCGTAGATACTGTCCAGCAATTCATTTTGAATGGTTTTTGACAAACCCATAAAAACTCTCTTATTAGACTTGTGGGTGCTGTGAATTCCTACCAATAAATTAACCAATCCACGAAAGATCCCCGGATTCGCACTGTGTTTCGTCAAGGCCCATTAAAGCGATTTCAAACATGTCACAAAACTTAATGCAGTTTATTAATTTTCCAAGAGTATGTCTGCTTCTACTGACGTTTTCATTGTGCTGAATTATATTTAATCTATCTATATGCAGTGTTCAGCTGGCACATTATAGGTATTTACCTTTCCCAAAACTGAATATTCTATCATGTTACTATAAGATGTTTTTCACTTACTTTATGTCTTTTTACTTTCTCACCAGTGTTTTAAATCCCTACTACCGTTAGAAGTCCAGACAGGGTCGCTTTGTGGAGAATTCCTAATTAAGCACACATAACAAAAAATAGTATATTACACACGATTTTTGCGCACGCGTTTAAGTTAAGAACAAGAACAAGTGTGCAAAATGTGTTATGAAACGTGTATTTTATACTGTTTTTTCTATTCAAAAAAGCTTAAAATGATGGACATGTTTCGTTCGAATATTTTAAATACTTTAATATAGGCGGTTTTATATGTAATTATGGTTAGTCTACGGAAACTGTAACTTCGTACGAGTTTGGATGTCTTCGGAATGTCAGTGGTGGCCTTACTTTGACTTCGGCCAACTTCGTATGTGTTCGGACGTCTTCGGAATGTCGGTGAAGGCCTTGCCTTGGCTTCGGCAAACTTCGTTTGTGTTCGGACGTCTTCGGAATATCGGTGAAGGCCTTGCCTTGTCTTCGGCCAACTTCGTGAACATTTTAAATATTTGAATATAGGCAGTGTTATATGTAATTATGATTAAAATTCAGACTGATTTATGCAATAAATTAATTCAAATTATCAACAAAAAGGACGAAATAAATAATTTCACGCCCCTAGAGATTCGCAAAATAGCAGAAGACAATTTACAACATCTTTCGTCATCATAGTCTCGACATATTATCAAAAACAAACTTTTATAACAGTTGTACTATTCAACATTGGAAGTAAATTTCAATAGTAGCATCAGAAAACTTATCATCAACTCTGCTTAACAATTTATATTGTTAATTAGTAAATAAAATGTTAGCATGTGTGCTTTTTATTCTTTGTACAACTTCCATTGCACATGTTTGCTACATTAAAGGCTTACATTTTGACATTTAAATATAATTTGGTTCCATTTTTTTTTTTTTACCAACGTCAAAACAACAAAATTAGCGTGCGATAAAGTAATACTTTTGCAACCAAAACGGGTGTCGTAAAGTGAACTTTATAGCACCGAAATAGCAAAAAGCATTTTGCACATTACACCCACTGATAAACTGTAAGAGCTTCTGTTGAATTTTCTCGTCACGGTTTTATTAGTTTTCTATCTTAATGTCATAGCTCAGTGTGTTATTTTCTATCATTTCAATTATGTTACTAACGCAATTCATAGTTGCATTTGCATCGATAGAAATTACAACATACACTCACCGCTATATATTACATACTGGACAGCCACACGGCACCATAGAGGAGTGCCCCACCGCTGACGTATATCTGCGCGCTACCCGCGCCAGTTTCATCGCTCGATTTCCAATACAGACGAGGCCTCACGGGGCAGTCGCGCGAAATGCCCCGGAGTCTACGTCAGACTGCGATTTTTAAACGCGCTCAAAAGACGGACTGTTACTTCCGAAAACATATTATTTGTTATCAAACAAATCAGAAAAATTACATACAAATTAGGTATTTATAATTAATTTATCTGTTAAAAGAAATTTGTCATGGGGAAATTTGTCACAGGGGGGCAGTGCCCCGTTGCTCTCCCTGCAGCAGCCGCCACTGGTTTTAAGTACCTATATAAATTATTGATGGGGTTATCATGTAAATTTTACTTAATATATTATTATTATTATTACTTTAAATGTATAGTACAAAATAAGTGCTTTTATAATATTTTCTGACTTTCTGTCATAGAGAGGCGTTAATCGGACTTATAACTCAGGTAACATGTTGAGATGAGAACACTTTTTTAATGTAAACTTTGTGGGTATATTTTTGCGCAGCTATGTGAATATGTTGATGAGAAAACAGATTTCAAGGGTATTTAAGATTAACTGTTTGTCTTGAATGTTACATATTTTAACACTCTGCTGTTGATATGTAGATCTCATGAAATAATAAAATTTACCCCATTAAATGTTGTTTTAATTAAATGAAGATTTGACACCCCATGTCGGGCGCTAATTTCGAACCAGAGAACCACCGTCGTGGGCGCCAAATTTTTACAAAGGGGCACTTCTTATTATCGCCATCCATATAAGATGTGTAATTTAATAGTGGATCAGGCGTATTCGCCCACGGCGTAATAGATTTGTATTAACGGTGCGGTCTTCGATGCCTAACCCTAACGGGGGGTCCACAGATGGAGCTGTGATTGCATATGGATTTTTTGCAGTTTTTATTATAACCCTTGATCAATAGAGAAACAAACAGAGAAATATTTATAATAAAGATAGTAATACAACAAAAATTAATAATAATAATAATAATAATAATATCTTTATTGTCATAAATTCAAAAGAACATTGTCATTAAAAAAAAATACACAGATCAGGTACAATATATAACACTTGTCAAACTATAAAATCGTTAATGCTGTAGAAGGCTCCTTCCAACAGATAAAGTTTTAGTTGCTTCTTGAATGCACTGAGATTTGTACCGCTTAGCGATTTTAAATTAGCCGGCAATGCATTATAAGCCTTTACCGCCATGTACCTCGGAGATCTTTCATAAAATTTGGAGTGATGTAGCGGGACAGAAAAATCAATATTATGACGCGTCACCATAGTATTGTAGATCTGATTATTGCGCCTGTATTTATCTGTATTTTTGAGCAAGAAGATAATCAATTCATAAATATATAACGAGGCAACCGTCATTATATTCATTTCCCGGAACAGAGGTCTGCAACTACTACGTGAGGAAACACCCCTCATGGCTCTTAACATACGTTTCTGAATAATAAAAATGTAGTTAAAGTATGTAGATGATCCCCAGAAAATGATCGCATATCTTAAACGTGACTCGATACAACCATAATAGAATAATTTCAGGGTCTCCAAAGAGACAACCCTACTCAGCATACCAATAGCATACAACATGGGATTCAATTTTTTAGATAGACCCACGCAATGCTCGCCCCAACGCAGACACCTGTCCACCGTCAAACCCAGAAAGACGGACGACTCACTCTCCGTCAATGATTTGCCCCCCTGCTTAAACACAAACTGTAATCCAAATTTTTAGTTTTGGAGAAGTTGACAATATTTGTCTTATCTGCATTAAGAATGAGACGGTTTTTTAATGACCAGGACTGCATATCAGCAATCACACGCGATGCCAACACAACGAGCTCCTCTTTACATTTAGCTGTTATTTCCCATGAAGTGTCGTCCGCGTACTGTGTAACAGTACAATAGCTCATTTGATTCTGTAGGTCACTGACATAAATTAAAAAAAGAGTAGGGCCGAGAATGGATCCCTGCGGTATGCCCCTGCCCACAGACGCCAATTTGGAAACATTATTCTTAATTGTGTCGCCCACCCTGCCAACAATAGCGGTAACGTGAGATCTACCACTGAGATAAGATCTGAATAAGTCGAGCGCCGCCCCCCTAACGCCATAGCGTTCCATTTTATACAACAGGATATCATGATCCAACAAATCGAATGCTTTAGTCAAATCAAAAAACATTCCCACCGCATAACAATCAGTATCGACCGCACAATATAAAGAGTCTAATACATTATACATAGCGTCTTTCGTGGATTTTCCAGATATGAAACCAAACTGGGCCGAATTAATAATTTTACATTTGATCAAAAATGACTGCAGACGCAAGTTAATTACTTTCTCGAAGATCTTAGTGAATGCTGGCAATAGAGATATAGGCCTGTAGCCAGCAACATCGCCACTAGATTTACCCTTCTTCAAACACGGTATCACCTTAGCGATTTTCAATCTGTTCGGAAATATTCCGTTGACTAGTGATAGGTTGATTAAATAAACCAAAGGTTCCACTATATGGTCAATGACCAGAGATAATAAACAGTATGGAATATCATCCACACCGCTAGACTTCTTAGCAGACATTTCCCTAATAATCCTTCCAACTTCCAATGCATCAGTCGGTTCAAGAAAGCAACCGATAGGATTTGGCCCGATACCCACATGCCCCGCTCCAGCATTAGAACACGGCCCCGGGGCTGAGCCACTAAAATAAATATTCAGTAAATCAGCCACAAGTGATGGGTCAGTGATAATTTCCCCCTCCCCATCGCAAAGCTGAGTTTCCCTATTTTCCTTCTTTTTTGTTTCTCTGTTAATGATATTCCAAGCAGTATCCAGTTTATCGCTAGAAGAGCCAATTAGCCCACTATAATAATCGCGCTTAGTATCACTAATTAGTTGGTTGTAACGTTCTTTGCTCATTTTATAACAGTTACTTAGTTAGGTATTCGTCATTGTGTGTTTTAGACAATATATATAAATCTTTTAGATTACTGGCCATCTGTCGCAGAGTGCTATTATACCACGGGATGTGAGTGCTTGATCTAGTTTTACATTTTTTTAGTGGAAAAGATTCATTGAAACAGTAAAGAAACGTATCATAGGAAACATTGAAACCAAGATCCAATTCCGCGGTCTCGAACACCCCCCTCCAAGACTCATTTGACAACATGAACTGAAAAGTCGCCCTACTGCCGTCAGTGAAACAACGTCTTTCAGAGAACAATGGAGGCTCGACAGTGTCCTCACACCGACAATCCATCGACAACAGCTGATAACAGTGATCCGAGATATCCTCGTCACCCACCCTAACACTCAACTGTGATGCGTCAATATTTGCAAACACATTATCAATCAATGTAGAAGTCAAAAAAGTCGTTCTGGTGTTATCCTGCACAAGGGGGATCATACCAAACGACGCAAATAATTCCACAACACTATCAGACAATCTGTTTCCCGCATTAAAGTTAATATTAAAGTCTCCACACACGAACATTAGATTTTTCAAAGGGTTGCCATATTCAAGAATCTGTAGCAGCTTATCCCGAAAAACGCATAAATCGCCCGAAGGTGCCCTATATACACAGATAATAAGTATACGTATCCCATTTCTTTTAATAACTATACCGCAATACTCGAAATCTTTTTCTATCGGGTTAACATCGCAAATCAGTGGCATAGCCCCAACACCATCTTTGGTAAGCACTAAAACCCCACCACCCCTGTTTTTCGTTCGACAAAATGCATTCACTAAACTATAATTTGAAACACCCAAATATTGTAATTCCGGATCCACAAGCCAATGCTCAGACAAACAAACTATCGGTGGGTACTTTAGAGACTGAAAAAGCAAATTTAATCTATCCACTTTATACTTAACACTTTAAATGAAAAACACCCAACATTATGCAATCCTTACTGCATTCAGTATTGATTGAAAATTTGACCCCCCCCCCCCCCGGTTGTACCCCGCCTATTCACACAGAACAGAAAGTGTTCCTAAATTCGAATTAAATCACCCATCTAATGGATTTTTTCGGTACCATTTTAGGCGAAACCAAAAATCAAAATTATTTTTTTTTTTTGGATTCGACATCAGCATAGTGCCTTTTATAAATTGAGTTATTTTCGTTCTGTTTCTTCCAAACTTACTAATTTTATGATTTTTTTTTAAAAAACTACGGGCACTAGGATTTTCTAAATAACTCAACCTTATGAGTGTGTTTTAACATTTACTGTGTGAAAATTTCATTGTTCTTGATTTACAACTTTTCGTTAAAATGGTACCGATATTCCTTATGGATATATAACACGGGCGAACCCCAACCTTAACAAACAACTATTAGGTTGCCTTATCGTCAAAGAATTAGTATATTATGCAATGAGCATTTAATGATAGCTATTAGGACACTAGTAAGAAAATTACAATACGAGGCGAAGCCGAGTATTGTAATGAATACGAGTGTCTTAATAGCCATTAAATGCGAGTTCCATACACTATTTTTTCTACGACCACATAATAAAACATTATTTTTTGAACATTCTATATCATAAATTGAGGTTATAATTTTACATGCACCTTTGCGAGTTTAGCTGGTAATAAATTGTTGGTTTTTACTAAGGCTTGTTCCATAATTTCTGGTGGACTCAAATTTTACATTTCACTGTCATTATCCCTCATTTTTACCATTTATATTTTCAAAAAAGCACAAATTTTAAGCACTTACTTGTAAATTGCAGAGAACTGTCACATTTATTTAATTTGTATATCTGTCAGATATGCAGTCCCCATATTGAATATTGTTTGAATATTCGAATGTCGCATATTTATTGGATATAAACTAGTATCGTAATGAAAAATTTGTATTCCTATTGGATATAAACTTGTAACATAATGAAAATCTGTATCGTAATGGACATCGTTAAAGTACAGGTTCGGCATATCTAATAATACAATTAAAGTATGGGAGTAGAAAATAGTATATTAGGTATGCAATGAGCATTTAATGATAGCTATTAAGACACGAGTAAGAAAATTACAATACGAGACGAAGCCGAGTATTGTAATGAATACGAGTGTCTTAATAGCGATTAAATGCGAGTTGCATACACTATTTTTTCTACGACTCCATAATAAAACATTATTTTTTGAACATTCTATATCATAAATTGAGGTTATAATTTTACATGCACCTTTGCGAGTTTAGCTGGTAATAAATTGTTGGTGGTTACTAAGGCTTGTTCCATAATTTCTGGTGGACTCAAATTTTACATTTCACTGTCATTATCCCTCATTTTTACCATTTATATTTTCAAAAAAGCACAAATTTTAAGCACTTGCTTGTAAATTGCAGAGAACTGTCACATTTATTTAATTTGTATATCTGTCAGATATGCAGTCGCCATATTGAATATTGTTTGAATATTCGAATGTCGCATATTTATTGGATATAAACTTGTATCGTAATGAAAAATGTGTATTCCTATTGGATATAAGCTTGTAACATAATGAAAATCTGTATCGTAATGGACATCGTTAAAGTACAGGTTCGGCATATCTAATAATACAATTAAAGTATGGGAGTAGAAAAAATAATTAATATTAGTAGACTGTAAATATGAACACGTCGGTATATAACTACATGGATAAAATGAAATGTGTAGAACGATATTCTCTATGTGTGTATGCGTGTGGATGTGCTAGATAGAATTTAAAATGTTCCACGGACTGCGCTATAGGTATGTATGTAGTAAGTACGATTTCGAGTAAACTGGAGAATACCAGAGTAATAGAGTAACAAGAGTTCATAAAGAAGCTGGGCTGTTTAAAGAAATCTGGGTGACAAAAGGGTAGGCAGCAAGGATTCCATGGTCAGTGGGAAGTCTATGTAATTCACAGATTGTAATTTTAATTGGATTTGGAATCATAATCAATTATTTGCATGGCATTGGTGAAAATGTTATTGCGCGATAAATAAATTGAAAAATATGTAGATAAAATAGGGGAAGGTAAACGTAGCGGTCGATTGCCTGAAATTAACGTGATGTTTACCAGTCAAATAAGGAAAAAACAAGTTATTTTGTGGGGTGCCACTTCATAGGTGTACTTGAAATCGCTATGCAGAGGGACAATCTTTGATTTTATTGCATTGAGAATATACCCGACAAAAAATCTCAGCTTCAGACATTTATTATATATGTGTGAGTTAGGGGCTGTACATATTGAATGATGATTAGCATGAAACAAATTCTTTTTTTTGGAGATGTTAATAAACTTTTCGACAACTAACAATGATGCAAATATGACAATGAATAAATTCTTGGTATCTAGGTTGAAACCGCGTTGTGGTATCTGCTTCTATTACCGGCTTCTTCTATCTGGGATAACCTGAAACAGTACGTCTTAGGTCATTTTCTACTAATACAGACTGTTTGAGATCATCGCATCACTCATCGAATGCTACGACTTAGACGATAACAAATATCTTTGGGACCTTTAATCTTCATAAATGTTTCATACTATACTATAGAAGATCTAGATATTTATGAAATTAAGGAATTCTAAAGCATATTGCTGGATACATAAGCAAGACTTTAACTACGATAATAAATACCTGTATTATATAAGCGAGACATACTTTCTAAAACAACTGAACCTGGGTAAAGTTGATATTACATAAATTGGAAATTAATAACTGGAAAAATATCTGCCCATTTTATCAAAAGCACTCGAACAAATGATGATTTCTAGGCTCTCAATTTATTTTCAAACAGAAATCTGAGTCATAGTCAACAAGCATACCACATTAAATCTAAATCTACAATAACGCTTAATTGTGTTAAAATTAATGAAGAATGCCCTACATGAAAAGAAACTGACCATATATAGCGTGGAGTGCAAGTTAGATATATGTATACTATGAATCTAATTAAATCTTGTATATTAAATAGAAAATAAATTATAGAATAGAAAGGATATAAAATAAGGCACACAAAACATGGTGTCCCTTAGGGGCGATCTTGCGTCTACTACTATATTAAGAATATGTTCAGTGCCGGATGATAAGATGTGACTATATATAGATGACAGTTCTCATCAAACATGAGGAGGAGCAAGGGCTTATAAGATAAACCAATGACGTTATAGAAAAAACTAAAAGATGGTTTGCTTCAAATAAAGCAAAATTGAATCCGGACAAGGCACAAGAGCTAGTCCTTAAAACAAAATCTGAATATAACACATGTATCAAGTTCTTGGGCCTGACTCTGAATGATGAATTAAAATGGAAGATCCATGTAGACCAGATAGCAAGAAATGAGCTGTGGGAATTTACGCTATCAGACGAATCTATAACACAGCAACGTACTGGTCCAGGATAGACAAAAAATCGTTTTTTAACAAGGGAATTTCGCTTTGTGTGTGTTGCAAATAATTATTTAAATAATCAAGGTTTATAAGAAGATAATATGCGTTTTACATGAAAATAATTATATAATATGCTTTAGAAAATGTTGCATTTTATGGCCACTTTGTGATTATTACAATCAAACATACAAAGATTAGCATAGGCTTACCTATGTATATATCCATCAGCATGGAGCCATAAGTTAATATTTTGTGTATTGTTTTATTCTCCTTATAATCAGTGGCGTAGTTAGTCATAAATGGGCCCTGTATCAAAATTATATGCACTTGCTGGGGCCCCCTTTTTACCTGACTGCGGCAATGCCCAAAAGGAGGGTAACGTTTTCTTACAAAATAAACAAAAACACTCGCACTAACAAAATAAGTATATTTAAAAGTAGAAGAGGTGGTAACAGTGGCCACCCATAGTTAATTCTTTTAAAATCATTTGAATACTGCTGTCATCTAGTGTGGTAATGCGTAACTAGTTGCAGAGTACGAATAGATAATGGGAGTCGCGTGAGTGAATATCTTTTGTGCGTTGGAAAGTTATTATTGAAGGCAAGTGTATTATACGTGGTAAAACTCATAAGCTTCAATTCATCTGTTAAACTATGTTTTGAGCATACGGTTTGAACACTTACAGTCACATCAATGGTTCAATGAGAGTTCTAACCTCACTTGTTTTTCTACAATATGCCGATGAGAATTCAACCGCTTTGCGGCAACAGTGGCCATGTTTGTTAAGAGGAACAGTGGCCACCATTAATTGAGAAATAAAAGGGTGGCCACTGTTCCATGTAGCAGACAGGGCTGTGTGTTTATTTTTTCAAACTGTTATTTATTGTTGTAAGCAGATCCAGTGATGCCGCGGACAAGAACAGCAGTAACTGGTATAGGAAAAACGCCCGCTGATGTAAAGAAAAATGCTCTGCAGAGTATTCATGAAGGGGGACTTTCGGTAAAATCTGCTTCAAATAGATTTAATATACCACGAACAACGTTGAGGCGATATGTAAAAAACGTTGAAAATTGTAACATTAATTGGGAAGACCCAGCATTAGAGGGAGCTCCGCGCTTAACGCCAAACTATACTGTAAACAAAATATTCGATTCTTCAGAAGAAAGCTTTTTATGTGATTATTTACAAACTTCAGCTAAACTGCATCACGGCCTTACCCCCAAAAATGTAAGAAAGCTGGCATATGAATTAGCAGTTGTGAATAGAAAAAAAATCCTAATTCATGGCATCAAAATCAAATGGCTGGAAAATATTGGCTTACGGGTTTTTTGAAGAGAAATCCACTATCGATACGGTCCGCAGAAGCTACTTCACTCGGTCGTGCCATGGGCTTCAACAGACCCGCAGTGACACGATTCTATGCAAATTTGAAAGCGGTTTTCGATAAGTATAAACTGAGATCAGATAAAATATATAATGTTGACGAAACTGCTTTAACCACTGTGCAAGAGGCTGGTAAGGTTATAGCTGAAGAGGGTCAAAAGCAGGTTGGTCAACTAACCTCAAATGAAAGGGGTACGTTGGTGACGATGTGCGGAGCTATAAATGCTAATGGAAAAGCATTCCACCCTTGCTCATATTTCTTAGAAAATATTTCAAGGCCCATATGCTCAAAGAGGCTCCAAATGGAACAATTGGGGTTGCATCACCAAGCGGCTGGATTACATCCGAGATTTTTGAGCAGTGGTTTAAACATTTTATTTCCTACACCAGCCCAACTCCAGAACTGCCCGTCTTGTTGATTATGGATAATCATCATAGTCACATTTCCCTCCAAGTGATACGATTGGCTCGTGAAAACAATGTGATTCTACTAACTCTCCCACCTCACACTAGTCATAAACTCCAGCCACTTGATGTAAGTATGTATGGCCCTTTGAAAGCCTATTATAATAATGCCTGCCAATCATGGCTAACAAATCATCCAGGCCAAAGGATAACAATTTATGATATAGCCGAGATTTTAGGCCAAATATATCATTTGGCATTTACATCACAGAATTGTGTCTCAGGTTTTAGAGCCACGGAGATTTACCCTTTTCACGATTCTCTGTTTGGTGAGGACGCCTTTATGGCTGCTAGTGTGACAGATGTTCCGCTAACAGAAGCGGAAAAGTTCAAATACTGAAGTAGGAAAAACCACAAATACTATCAGTAAAAACGATGCTAACGTGCTATCAAACTCACAACCAAGTAGCAGTCGCAGTGTAGCTACAAAAATCGCTCACGAAAGGACAACACCGCGGCAATTCATTAGTCCAGTAATCGTAAAACCTTATCCAAAGGCAACAAAAGCAGAAACAAACCGGAAGAGAAAGAAAAAGACTACCGAAATTCTTACTAGCACCCCAGTTTACAAACAACTGAAACAACTCGAAGAATAAAAATCAATGAAAGACATACGACAACAGACCTTATTGAAACAGAAGCAAGTTAGAAAAAAAATTAAACATGATTTTGAACGTGAAAATGTGGAAGACTCTGATGGCAGGGAAATAAGTGAAAAGTCAATGTCCCTTACTGACGTCGATGAAGTAGATTGGTGTCAAAATCCAATAAATAATTTTTTTGAAGATTTGAGCAATATTGGTGTTGGTAGTTTTGTATTAGTGAAATTTCCAACAACAAAAAACAATAAAATACTGTGTCGGTGAAGTGCTTGAAATTGATAAGTCAGGAGAATTCACTATAAAGTATTTGAGAAATCGTAGAAAAACTTTTACATTTCCTACTGTTTCGGATGTTTCTAATGCTGTATATGACGATATAGTGTTATAGTTTGTATTAGTTTTGTATATTTGTGTCAATAGAATTGAATTTTTCAGTTATTTACTTTGTTTATGATGTTTTATTAGTTATAAAAATATATGTTATGTTGTTAGGCTGCTCTGTTAATGGCCTTCTAGAAAAAATGTATTACTTACATATTGCTGTGGCAACATAACCATTTGGAATACAATAATTGTAGTATTGCCATACATTAGGCTTTGCCAAATAAATTATGTTGTGTGCTGTTCCAGCAATATAACTAATAAAGATCATGATAATTTTTATTATCCTATATATATATTTTATTTATCTTAACAGCACGTACTTTATAAGTATACGTGAATTCTATCAGTGTATCTAAATTTCTATTCTCTCATCAAATCTCTTGTCTTTTTTCTTTAATTGGGATAAGGTTATAGCTTATTCAAAATAAAAACCAGAATCCATATAAAACATAATTGTATAATTTATTTAACATTATTTCACAATAGATAGCATCGCTATACTATATTCACCATTTTATTAAAAAGAAACATAATTAAGAGAAAACATTTGTACCTTGTTCTAGGTTGTAATGTTTTATAGTACGAATATATTTTTCTTATGCTTAATCAAATAAAAATCTAAAATATTGTCCTGTTTCAAAAAAAATAAAATTCAATTAACGTTAGTATACTATTGATATTTTTATGCTAATTTTATTCCATCAGAGACATTATATTCGCACGTAATGCTCTGATAAACTTAGAACTTCGCAATGGTCAATGTTCGGAGAAAAAGCTTGAATCTGATTACTGTCTATAACCATTCACACGTATTATATCCAGCATCTCAGAGTCCGCTACCCAGAAACACTTTCCTTCTTAAAAATATGATTTAAATCATTAATTTATAATCAAAAATTTATTGTAAACATTAATGATGCCTAATAAAGTGCCAGAAAATATACATTTGCACGCTATATCCTCTTAACACCCAACACCATTAATAATTCCATTTTTGTGTTCTTGAAACTAATGAATGCTTATTACTATTACAGGAAAATATTTATTATCCCTGTTGCACAACGTTATATTGAATATACATTTGGACGTTATATTTCAATACACGCATAGCAACGTTGGTAAATCTTTGTATCAAAAACTTACTTTGAATCATTGAAAAACTTTTCAAATTCAGCCATTTGCATCGCCATTATTTAAAAATACAAAAATTATTAACCAAAGAAAAATGAATGAAACTTAAGGCCGTTTGACACTTACGTAAATTTTAAATAAAATTCACAACTTAATTCACACGCAAATTTTATAATAAACACATATCGTGGCATACATAAATTTTAGCTTGTAGATTTAGTTGTTAATTAACATGTAAATTATTTAGAACATGTTCTATTTTCTGGGTGGGTGTTTCTAGTAAATCTGCGCGCGCATCGACATGAGCAGGTAAATTGAATATCACTGCAATACATTGCGATATCACGTTTGTTAGAAGTTAGTTATTGCTGATTATTGTACTTAGTCGGTATCTTGATTCTTGATGATCAACAGTATATAAAAAAGACATATTGGTCAAACGATCAAGTACGAGCATTAATTAATAAATATCAAAAGCATCCTGGTTTATATGCGGTGAAAACCAAAGACGATAAAAATTGACATGCACGATCCCACGCACTTTATTTATTTCCCTCATAAAGGTTTTTTGTTTTGTAATATTTTTTCAATTAAATTAAGTAAATCGTTAAATTGTACACTTGTAAGTCTAAGAAAATTTTAGTATGCATTCGAATCTTCTATTTTCAACTGGTAATTTATCAGACTTAAGATGCCTTTTCTTTTTCGATTTAACCACGATCGAGCTCATGACTTTTTTACGTTTTTTACCACGGGCCGTTACAACTACGGTTGTTGCGATTATTATAGTAGTAGTTAGAAGTAATAAACTGTCGTCTACTGCGTCCATAACAAATCCAATAGTGTCCAATATTGATTTAAAAAGCAACCAAACCAACATAACCATAACCTCAAATCATAATATTTAGTATCTAGTGCGCATGTTTAATTATAAATTTGTTAGCAAATTTTATGCAAAAAGTTGATGTGTGGCAAACAGGCATTTCTAGAGAATTCACATGTAAATTTGTAATTAAATTTGTTATCAAAAGTTTCTGTATGATACTGTGTTAAATTTACATGTAAATTATGATGTAAATTTAATTCCTAATTTTGTATGAAATTTACGTAAGTGTCAAACGGCCTTTAAATACAAATGAAATTAATACGCTAATACAAGAAATAAATATGAATCAACATAATCGTGGTGTATCTGACCCTACGATTTTAAGTCGATTTTAATCTCTTTCCAGATAACCAGCTAATCCAACTTGTTCATTCTTGTCCTCCAATTTATATCCCCGGGAAGACACGTAACCGCTCTCAACGCCATCCTCAGAAACTACCATTTAAGTTGTCACCATGCGTCTTCAGTGAGATCTTTGCTTTCCAAGTAGCCGTTGTGATATGAATACACACACACACACACGCACTTATTGTCTTTTGACAGTTCCTTCACTTTAAAATGTCAACACCTTGAGAATTGTTTGTTTATATTTTAAAAGTGTCTCACTCAAATTGTCCAGCATTTCTCCAAATTAATACTTGTATTAATATAACTCTTCCTTATATTTGTTTATGAATTTATTACCTTCTTTACTATTTTCCAACACAATTCTTATTTTTGTTTTATTTCCAGCTCTCGGTAAAATTGAAAATACATTGTAAATAACAGGTATTCTTTTAATAAGATTACTCGTACTACCACGATCCATTTGGTTTGCCTTTTCATTGCTTCCCTCGATCCAGGACTTTTCCAACGGTGATATATTTATCTGTAGTAAACTACAAACCAAGTTTACATTATATTTTCTTTTTGTAGGTCATCAAACCGTACAAAACCTCTCTACAGTCTATGAAATATAATACTACATATACGAATTCATGAATGTACTTTATTATTGCCAGCTGTCGTTTATAAAAACACTACTGATTGTATGGTCTCAGAATATTTTTATTTATATCCTTTTTTATTTATTTATTTATATAGTCATAAGTTTGAGGTAAATTTTATTCTTTTTGCATGATTTATTTAATAAAGTTTTATTACCTTATGCACGTTCTCAAGTTTACATAATTTATTCAATTACATTCTTCTCCCATGCATATCGGATTTTGTTTTCTTCATACAATTTTATTGCATTTAGATAACTAATTCTTATCACACTTCCATCCTTAAGCATAACCCTTTCTCGGTTATTTGCTTTCATTTCTCTTTTATTTTTAAACAGCGGTCCATTATTCAAAATGTTTAGTGCAATTTTCACGCATTTTATAAAGTCAGGTTGTTTTTCATTATACACAAACCATACATCCTGTTTCTCTTTTCTATAAAAGAAATATATATCTTAAATTTTATCTCGTCTTTTATTTTGTACCTGTTTAATATCTAAATTGTAAATATAAGTTCATTTTTATATTTCTGTTTTCTTACTTTAAAATGTATGCAACTTAGTATACTCCCTTGTGTTAAAATCTTTGAATACAATAAAACTTATTCTTATTGTCTCTTTTATATTTTATATACTTAAATTAAATCTTAATGCTATTACTATTATTTTTAATATGCAAGAGACCACGGCAATATGTATCTCTTTTTTTCCCGCAAAAATACAGTGGCCACTGTATAATTCTCAAGTGACCACTGTACCAAACCCATATGTTACAGTGGCCACTTTCGAGTTTTCTTAAATTTATTTACCAGAAAATTTTAAAATGCCTCTTTCTAAAAAATTGATGATTATGATGTGAGGTTACGTGTTATAGTAACAATTTATAACACATATTTATTAAAAATCTAATTAGAAACATTTTCACAGTTACTTTTACAAAATGGTGGCCACTGTTACCACCTCTCCCCTAAGAAACTACTAAATGTAGGTATGTATCACAAAATGATCCTAGTTAGTCAAATAGGCACTTTTTACTTTCTTATACGTAGTATAAGGAAGTATTGTGATGATGAAAATTTTTGACCTCGAGATTTTTGCAGATGTCCACGTTTCGAGGTCCCCTGATACCAAAAAAGTGGTTTTTAAAAAATGTCTGTGTGTCTGTGTGTCTCTGTGTGTATGTGTGTGTGTGTGTGTGTGTGTGTGTGTGTGTGTGTGTGTCTGTGTGTGACCACGATAGCGGTCAAACTGCTGCAGATATCAATTCCAAATTTTGTATTTACGTGTATAATCTGCCTCTTGAGAACTGATTAGATTTTGAGCAAAATCGGCAGACCGGAAGTAGTAGTTTACTTCAGTGAAAAAATCGAAATTTGCAAATATTTCGTCAATTACTAAGTTTAAACAAATTTATAAAGAATTCATATGTACTTAGAATTAAGTTTGAAACAAATTTTCTTAAAAAAGTTTTTTGAAATCCCAACCGGAAGTAGATCTTTTACTCTTATCGAAAATCAGTTTTTTGCGAATATTTCGCAAGTCATGCTTTTAAGACAAGTACGTTACGAGTATAAAAGTATTTAAAACATAATTTTCAATATCTTTTATATAAAAAAAATTTCAAAATTCAGACCGGAAGTACCACTTTTACTCTTATCGAATAGCGATTTTTTGCAAATATGTCGTAAATTATGCATTCTATGTATATTTATGAAGAGTACAAAAGTATTTAGAGTTGGATTTGGAATATTTTTTGTATAAATGAAATTTCAAAATTCGGACCGCAAGTAACACTTTCATACGTATAAGAAAGTCGTGTGGTGGCCACACCTCATTTTTTTGCTTTTTTCTCTGCAAACTTATTTATTAAAACAACCATAGTTGAACACGATTTTAGTTTTTCAAGATTTTCTGCTTCTATGGACAGTACTGATAAGTCCGATTGGCATTCACAGAAATTCTAAGATAATTTGTAATCAGTTTGAGATTAGAAAAGCTCCTTTCAACTGTTGCAGTTGTAACCAGAAGGATCAAAAATGGGAAACACATCCTGTTACTACTTCCGGAAAACGGAGGCAAGGGTATTATATTTTATCAGCAGTTCCTTAATGGAATGAATTTTCTGAATTTCAGATATTGAACATATTTTTAAAGCAATTAATTGTTCATAGAGATCAACTTACATGTCTTTATTGTCGGCTTCATTTTTTATTATGTCATTTTAAATGAATAAGTATTATCCGGTTGTAAGACGTCGAACATGTGACTATACAATAGCAATTTGTATACGTAGGACTCACTTCTCTTTTCATAAATAAAGTTATAATTGTATTTATCAGGAATATAACGTATCAAGACATTATTAAACGTAATAAATAAATTATAAATATTCTGCACTTAGTTCAGTTAAGTCAACGTATCACGATAAGTGAGCCATAAATAAGCCTAGAATTTTTCCGCTCGCAAAAATGGCGACCGTTTCACAACATGTTCAGTGTAAGCGTACAAGGCGTACATCATGTGAATCCGATCACTGGACTGCTGCGTTAAAGTTACAACATGGTTACAACTAACCTGTATAATATAAATGGATGAGCAATGCGATAGGGTGCGCACGAAATTTTTATGCCAAATTGAATATTAACTCGGGGCTTACGAGCATGCGCAGTCCCTAGTCTTTTGACATTCGAATGTGAAATCACATCACTGAAGTTCCGAATGCCGATTTCAATAGACTAGCTTTTTGTTTATAAGTATCTTTAGATAATTTTTATTAAGGGAAATGCGAAAGACATTGAAAAGGATCATAATTATACAATTCCCTACATACCATCACTAACATTGCTATCACAAAATGTTGTTATTTGTGGTTTTGTTGTCAAACAATTGAAGAGCATTGTTAATGGATTTATGCAACGTTCCCTAACTTAGTATTAGTATTAGTCTTAGTCCTAAGAATTAGTTTTAACCTTAAAAGTACACGTTATACAAACATTAAATTTTCAAATTACGCTGCATGAATGGTACGTAGCTGTGTAAGTATTACCTCATAAGGTTTAGATCTTAGCTACCGAGGTCTTAACTTAGTCCTAAGAGTTAAAAATTACGAACTTTCAAGGTCTTGTCCTAACGCGATCCTAAGAGGCTTACGACCATAAGATCAGCTGACTGAACGCTAACACGTATACTCAATGATCGAACTTTCTTAAGGCTGGCGTTTAGTTTTCAGTTTGGTGGTGATGAAGAATATAATGTGGGGGGGTAGGATTAGGTGTCGGTAATGTGGCGGTTCATGTTGGCAAATAGTCGAACTTAATTGAGGATGAGAGATGAAGCAATAGAAATGTAGATTGCTATTACAGCAACAAATTTATATCTGGGGCTTTTAAATGAAGTCGAACACAGACAGACAAAAAACTAACACGCACAAAAAATTATTAAAGAAACGCTTTCAACACGTTTTTGTCTCCATAGTATTTTAAATTTATGCTAGTATTTATTACGAACCTGACTATATAGAAATAATCTCAGCAGTTAAGCATCAATAAATACAAGCATTCATTTATTTATAGCAATTTATAAAATTTCAAGTAGGTACACCTTATAAAATAAATAGGAATAAAACGATTCATGTTTGGAAAAAACATTTTTTGAAGTAATAATAATAACAATATTTAGTAATTCATGTGACTATAAACATGGTAAAGAACAAGTCAGTTTGAAGTATTCTTTCTCGCTTAATTTGTAATGTGTTTAATGAATTTTGGATTTAAAACATGGGTCATTGTAAAAAGAATGATGGACAATGCCATCAAGCTTCTACTGCCTCACAAAAACTGTTAAAAACTAATGAAAATAAAATATTTATAAGTGACATTTTGTGTGATGTGTTACAAAGGGTAGAAAAAGTAGAACAGTCGACCATAGACTGCAGTTTTATTCTAAACATTGTGTCATGAATGTAGGCCGGACGTATGAGGCCGAAATTACGACGGACAAAAGAAATAATGTATAACATCACGCAGTTATTGAATAGCACTATTCGTATGGTGATGCAACATCTGGTTTCGTCGAGAAAACGGACAGCAAAAAAGTGGATTTTAATGTTAAATTCCTTTCTTCTATTTACCTACCTTATATTTCGTGAGATTAATAAAGTACGGAGAATTTACTCGATTTGAACTACAATATAAACAAATAATAACGTATTTTGTATTTTATAGATCACCACCCACTTGTTATACAATTATATAAATAAAATTAAAAACTTTTTAAAAATACAAAATTTCAATAGTGCGCGTGGGTGATGAGTCATCGGCCGCTCGTGTCCGGTCTCTGAACATATGAACTAAAACATACAGCTTATATTGTGATTTTCGTAACTTTAACTGTGTGTTTAGGAGATATGATTCAGAATGTAACCAGAAACGATCAATAGGTATTAATTACTTACGTTTGTATTTTAGTCCACAATTAATTTTCATACTAAATCTGTTTAATTATAGGTTCTCTATAGGTGACACTAGTGTTTTTGGCAAAAATCAACTGCGCTTTTGTACTTAACATTAGTCATATTTTATTATCTTCTTAAATAATATTGGAGATGCTCAACATTCAGAAGTGAAAGTAATTATTTTAGTTGTTAAACGTACCTAAATATATTTTACCGAACTGAAGTAAGTTTGCCAAAATAAGGTTTAGATTTTTCATATTATAAAAAGATGACATATCTACTATTATATTCTTTTAATAGACTTACCTAATATTTTACTATTAATGACAACATAAAGAATTTTTGGTATAAACCACCGAAAAAGAACCAAACTGACGAAACGGTTGAACATGCAGAACACATAATTTAAGCCTATTGTGCCATATTTTTATATGGTCTACCAAATCTAGTACCTTCAAGAGATATCTAAAACGTAGAATATTAACTTTCTGTGATAGAAACACCACCGATGTAATATCCTTGGAGAATATACATATAGCCCAGTCAAACTATACCAAAAAATCTCGCATGGTTACATTAATTAGGGTACTTTTGATTTTTTGATATGGTGTATGGATTGGTACACTGTTGCAAAGTCCCAAGTTTTCTTATTTTCCCCACTACCACAGACGCCGCCATCTTGAAGAAACCGCTAAATGTTTTAGCCTCTTTTTACAAAATATCTCCTAAAGTATTAGTTTGAGCAAAAAACCCGTGTACGTTCTTATTAAACTAGAGAAACTTTTCTACAATTTAATACAAAAACGGAATATTTAGCTTCAATACTTCCCGAGATAGACCTCTTTGAAATTAGAGAATTTTTTTTTAAAAATGTCAAAATAAACGTTTATAATCGGTTTTTGCTCGATAGTAAGTAAATGGTGTATTCTCCGCTAAAGTCTGACATAGCATTTATAGTAGAGGTAGGTAGCTAAAGTTTAAGACCAAACTGATTCTTCTAGCTCGTTTAGACTATGATACTCTCTTTTGAATATTTTTGTAGTTTTTTAGGAAGACACGTTACGCAATAACTTAATACTGACAAAATTAATGTATCTATTTATTAAAAATAAAAAAAAAGTTCATTTATTCTAAGTTTGTATATCTCATATATTCAATAGGTCTGTGAATTATATATCAATAAATTTGTAAGTCAATAAATAATTGATAAATAATTATAAATAAATTATATACTACATAAGTTTCATCAACAAAAGTGTCAGATATACCACAACTTTACATTATAAGAACCAAATGGTGATATTTTGTTATATAAGACAAAATGTGTCTGGACGACAAGCCACATTTGGAGCTTCGGAACTTTAGCTATTTACCTCTACTATAAATGCAGTGTATCGAGCAAAAACCAACTAAAAATTTGTGATTTTTACATTTTTAAGAAAAAATCTGTAAATTCAAAGAGGTCTATCTCGGGAAGTATTGGAATACTTTGGAAGATATTTTGTAAAAACTGGTATAGTGCAAAAATTTAGCGATTTTTTCAGATGGTGGCTCATAAGCCAAAAAGTTTTCAAAAAAGCTTGTTATATTTATCGTGTATAGGTATTATATTTAATCCTTTCTACCAATTATCAATCGGAATCATAGCAAATTAGACGTATAAATATTATTAGTAGGAATAATATAGATTTTCTTATGCTCTGCAATAGTAAATCTTGCAGCTTCTTTGTTTGTGTGTACGTGTATAATATAAAAATTACTTTCGTAAGTTATTGATGTAATTCAAGCTGTACATATTTCAAATAGACTCTTATTAATAAATACATAGGTACATATTTTTTAATTATTTAATCATACACTATGAATAAATGAATTACTATTTATTTAGAGTAATGTATACAATGATAATTTGCGTTAAGCACCGGTAAATCTCAAATTTTATTGAATAAGTAAAAAATGTACCTATATATATTTATAGGTATCAAAATGCCTTTGTAGTCTCGTCGCAGAATTCAATAAATTTGTGCATCAAGAATTATTTAATTTTCTGAAGTAGACTAAATAAAATATACCTAGAGTTGGTATACCATCTTCTAGTTTATCCATGTTTATGTGTTTGTTTGGATATTATATTCTGATAATAGTACGAATAGAAGCATTGTTTAAGTCTTCGAGATTATCAAGATATAAGCTGCAGATTTACTTATTTCAGTACAATACAATACACATGTAATCGTAATTAGATAACATTATAAGAAGTTAATTATATCATATATTAAATCAAGAAAGGTTTTCCCTTTTCGTCCAGTTATCACAACATACATATTTCAAATAATATCAAACATTCAAAAATTGCTATAAATATACATCGCTCGAAAGTAAACAATGTGTAAGATTATTATACCTATAGCAAATTTATTAGCGTTTTTGTTTTTTATAGGTATATATTTTATATTACATTCCGCAAAGTGTTAAACTGTTGAATATATATTAATAATAATATATAACTGTTTTTATTATTAGACGAAGTATTGTGAGCAATTGTACTTTTGCATAAATAAAAGTACCTATCCTTTAGACATTTTTAATTAATAATAGGTACATATATACGCCTAATTTTCAGTGCCCCCTAATGCCCAGAAGCTACACTAATATTCAAGTTCCTGACGTGATAATTCTGCATCTTGACGGTTTTTCTCCACACTATAGTTGAATTGTAACCCTAATTTCATATAATGTCCACGCATTTTTATTTTGGATACCATTTACAAACGAAGATATTATTTTCGTTGCAGTATTTTTTGTTACAATGAAAACTAATTTTTTGAGGTCAAGGGGGGTGCAAGAATGCTATACTTTATTTGAAAATTACAGATAAAAAATATTTATTTTTACCTCTAAAAGGGGTATTTTATTCACAGTATATAGTGTAAAAACAGCCCAATTAGACATTTAAAAACCCCCTACGACCTCGAATCAAGTTTCCTTAACATAACTGTGTATTTTTTATAACAATTAAATTAATAGTTTCCATTTCTTATCAAAAAAATGTGAGCATGTTTTCAACGTGAATATTGTCCGGTGCCAGCGTACGAGACGCCAGCCTTAAGACCAAATACTAATACTAAGTTAGGACTAACTCACGCATAATGCTGGGTTTATGCAGCGTTCCTTAACTTAGTATTAGTATTAGTCCTAAGAATTAGTTTTAACCTTAAAAGTACACGTTATACAGACATTAAATTTTCAAATTACGCTGCATGAATGGTACGTAGCTGGTACGTCATAAGGTTTAGATCTTGGCTGCTGAGGTCTTAACTTAGTCCTAAGAGTTAAAAATTACGAACTTTCAAGGTCGTGTCCTAACGCGGTCCTAAGAGGCTTACTACCATAAGATCAGCTGACTGAACGCTAACACGTATACTCAATGATCGAACTTTCTTAAGACTAATACTAATACTAAGTTAGGACTAATTCACGCTGCATAAACCCAGCATAAGTGTGCTAAAAGTGTGTCCGTACTAGAAGAAATCTCCCAAACATCTGTTGATAACGCTAGTTTTCATCTTTTGAACAGAAAAAATCATGGCGCGATGGCGGTTTAATACGTCCTTCACAAGATGTCACCAAAATATGTAAAATAGTTGGAAGTCCAAGTACGCCATATTCCTGTACAAAACAACAATGAACTTCCTGGAGAGGCACGTTGTGCGATGTTATACAGCAGCATGTGTCAATTTTCATTAGCCATAGGCGATTAATTCATGCAATACGTGACAACATGGCATCCCTACTTTCCTTTCCAATGCGAGCGCGACCGATACAAGCTCAAGTTATAGCAGTCTATATCAGGGTTGCGATATTTAGGGAAATTTCCCTAGATCTACGGAATTTTATGTTCGTTTAGGGAAAAAGGGAATTTTAATATAAATAGGTCAAAATCTAGGGAAAATTTAATACAACCGTCTGTATTTAAGCTACCTATATTGTATCACAATTCATTTTAAAAAGTTTTAAACTTAAACCACAGATAAGGGAGATTACAGATAGCCGGTGTAATGGCTATTATTGGCAACACATTTTGGAGACGACCGCTAGAACCTAGCGGTCGTCTCTAAAATGTGTTGCCAATAATAGCCATTACATCGGCTATCTGTAATCTCCCTTATCTGTGCTTAAACCACTGATTACATATTTTTTTAAATAGTAGTCCGCCAGCTTATGGCTAGTAGGAAATTCAAAGGTTAATAACGCGATAACATCTATACACATTCCGAACCGGTGCTCTACCGATTTTAAATTTTAAGCACGTTTGCAAATCGATCAAATTACTACAATATAATAAAATAAGGTAAATCCCTTGGAAAAAGTCCCTGCTCTGAAGTATAACTATAACAGGGCTGCGTTCATAAACGTCACACTGCGTGCACTCTAGGGTAAAATTTCACACAAAGCCGTTCAAAAACAGTTGAGTGATTCAATGATGTACGCGTGTAATGTATTCATAAAGTTCGCTCTCGAATCACTCGAGCGTTTGAAAAACGCCGGATTTGAAACCACGGTGAAGAAGACTCGACATGCGCACATGGAAGTATGATTGTAATTGCCGCTTCTGTTATGTGGGGTTATATGACACATGTGCTGTCATACTTGTCACCACTCTAAAACCGTTCATAAATACCAAAACGCTCTGTCAACACTCCAGCTGCAAAGCAAATTACTCACACGCCACACACACGATTATAACGATTCATTTATGAACGCAGCCCAGCTTGTGCTGTTTTTTATTTTTCACATTTTAATTCAAGCTTTCGAGAAGTAAATGTGAATGAATTTTTTAATTCACTAATAAGTTTAGTTTTATCTGTACAGCTTAGTTATATCTATTTAATGTAAGTATATGTAGATACAAAATTACTTTTGTTTTATTAACGAGGTTTAGTTTATCTGATTCTTACTTAAAGTGTTCGGTTGTTTCTCATTTATTTATGAATTTTTTTGAATGAAAAATAGATAACGAGATTCGAAATGAATTTTGTAATCCTTCAATACTAAAAAAATATTTTGTATTTTTCTCAATGTAGTGGGTGTCATTGAAACGAAGATGTAAAATATTAAAAATAGGCTATAAACGCACATCGAAAATATAGTGTTCGCAAGTTCATACAGACAGTTTGAAAAAAAAAACAGGTCTTGACTAAGTAGTTAATATAATTCGTAATCACCTTTGTTGGAAGTTTCGAAATGCACTAAACTTTATTTTTATTGATCAGTGATACACACAAGCTTACTCATATTATTAAATATTTTTGTGACCGTGATGACTTAATTTTTTTTCTACCGTCTGCATGAACATAACAGCATTATTTTAAAAACATGCATGCGGTTGCAAAACTTAAGGCCGAGTTTTAATTTAGGAGATGCCTACTTTCAGTTTTCTTTTTGATTTAATGTTTTTGAATAAAAAAATAGATTGCGAGAATCGAATTAAGTTTTGTAATAGTTTAATACTGAAGAATATCAACTTCAATTTATATATTTTTAAAATAATATCTCGTACCATGTCATTTACCGACAGTGGGTATTTGAGTTATTGCATTATATTATTCTAAAAAGATATAAATTCGAGATGGAATTCATAAATATTATACTATAGCAAAACTTAATGTGACTGCCGTGATTTATTATTTTTATTTCAAAGTCGTTAACTATTAAATAAAAAAAAGCAGAAAACTGAAAGTAGGAAACTGCTAAATTAAACCACGGCCTTAATTCGAATTTCGTGATGTATTTGTTATTCAAAAACAGACAAAAACTAAAAGCACGAATCTGCTGAACTCAAACTCTGTCTTAAACGATTTAAATTTTACCATTGCCCTTCTATTTCTCTTTACAATAGAAAATTTCAAAATGTCATCTCCACGACCTTCAACGTCCAAGGACCATTCAGATTCACCATCTTCATCAGCAGAAGGTCAAGTTTCTAAAAAGAGGAAAAAGAGAGACAACAAAAGGTACGCTCAAAAATATAATATCCAATGGGAGGAAGATCTCCAATTTAAAGGTTGGCTGCAAAGAAGCAAAAAGGGAACCAACTTCGCCAATTGTAAAGTTTGCAATAAAGACATTGTTTGCGGTAAATCTGAGATCATCAAACATTCTCAAGGAAAATTGCATAATAAATTAGTTAAGTCAGTTCATACCCAACAATCCTTAACGGATATGTCTTCGTTTACACAAAAAATAGTTTTAGAAAAGAAAATTAAAAATGCTGAAATCAGAATAGCTGCATTTGCTGTAGAACATAATATTGCTTTCAATACTTTGGATCATTTATCAGAAGTCATTAGAGTATCATTCACAGATTCTGAAATAGCACAAAAAATTACGTGTAGTCGAAAGAAAGCCACATCTATTGTAAATAATGTTATAGGATCCTACAGTTTTCAAAAAACAATAGAATTATTAAACTGTAAAAAGTTTTCTTTAATTGCAGATGAGTCGACCGATAAAGGAACCATAAAGCATTTAGCTTTAGTAGCTAGAGTATTTGATGGATATAAAGTAAATGATATATTCTTGGGTTTATTGCAAATGCCAAGCGGTACTGCTGATGCCCTTTATAATACAATTATTGAATACTTTTTACAACATAACATTAATTACAAAACTAATTTAATAGGTTTTGCTTCTGATGGGGCAAGTGCCATGATGGGGATTCATAATTCTCTATCAACAAAATTAATAAATGATATTCCTGATTTATTTATTATGAAATGTGTATGTCATTCATTTAACCTATGTGCAAATTATGCTTGCGAAAAGTTACCCCAGATGATTGAAGATCTTATCAGGGAAGTACATACATTTTTGCAGTTTAGTTTCAAAAGGCAATCAGAATTTTCAGAATTTCAGGAATTTTTGAACATCAAACCTCATAAAATTCTGTATCTGTCGCAAACGAGGTGGCTTTCGTTGTTGTCTGTCACAAAACGATTTTTGGAACAATACAATGCTTTAGTTTTATACTTTACCAATGCTCATTTAGTAGAAAAAAATTTGCAGGGTGAAAATATTTTGAATAGACTTCGAAATCCTTGTGTTAAATTATATTTACATTTTTTGGATTTCGTGTTACCTTTTTTCAATAATTTAAACCTTGAAATGCAGTCTGAAGATATCAAAATTCACACGTTATACAATAAAGTAACATCTGTTCTAAGAACCATTTTAGACTGCTATATCAAAAAAGAATATTTAGATACAACACAATTAGAAAATGTAGAATATAGAAATCCCTATTATTTTGTTGAAATTGAGAAAATTTATTTAGGTGCATTTGTCATGGGAACTATTAGTAATAAATCGCATGGGTTAAACGAACAGGAGCTACTAGATTTCAGGAGAAGATGTTTATATTTTTTCATCGAAGGTTGCGCACAAATATATAAAAGATTTGACAACAAAAATAAAACAACAATGATTCTGAAAGAGTTATCTGTTATTTCACCATTGCAAGTTATTTCTGGGAATCACTTATCTATAGGACCTTTAGCCCTTAATTTTCCCTCTCTTATAACGCACAATCAATTAAATGAAGTCGACAGAGAATGGCGAATCCTCAGAAATGTCGATCTTTCAGAATTTAAGGACTTAAACATTGTAGTATTTTGGGTCAAAGTGTCTCTTCTAAAATTTGGTGACAATTCTCCAATGTGTTCCAATTTATGTAATTTTGTTTTTAATTTGTTGAGTTTGCCCCATTCTAGTGCAACAGTAGAACGCATTTTTTCGCAAATCAATTTAAACAAAACAAAAATTAGAAACAAACTGTCAACAACCACTTTAAGTGGTATCCTACATTCCAAAAATTTAATGAAAGCAAGCAATTGCCACAACTTTGAGATACACTCCGACATGTTGAAGCGGTTTGATGGAAACATCTATAATACAAAAAAACGATAATAATTAATCTAATACAAACTATTCGATGTAAATAAAATATGTACTTAATTAGTATTAGGTAACTTCAAAGAGAAATTATTTTTTAATTTACCTAACACATTATATTACCTACTTTGATGAACTTTTCTCATGTACTTGTTTTTGTATTTTGTATGCTGTTTCAAAATAAAATTTTACCTTTACTTAGGTGTGTTTTTATGTATTCTTTTCTCAGCAAAGATATGAGTTTGCTTGCGTGGAACATTGTTAAATAACACGGGTATTTCCCTATATCACCATATACTTCAAAATTACAGCTTTATTGTTTTTTTTTTATAAGTTATACAAATATTTCCTCTCTGGTTTAAATGTTATAAAGCCACTTAAGTGTGCTGTTAGAGCCATTGCTACTAGCTTGGATGTAGAAGACATTATTCTGGTATTTAAAAAACATAATTATACCTATCTAAAATTTTGTATTTGTGGAAGGCGACGACAATGATCCACTTCAAATAAGACAAGTACTACTATTTTCAATCAACGATACTTCAAATTCATACACGTTATCGGTTTCATAATCCTTCAGCAAAATACCTACGTGTATTTTCCATTTTTAGCAAATAAGATGTATTTGTTTCATATAACTGATAACTTTCATCGATTAGGTAGGCACTATTCACTTGAATCAACATCGTTTGAATAATATTTCGAGTTCTCTGTCATATCTTTATCAAAACGTCATTGTGATAAACGACTTGTCACTTTACTTTTAACGCTAGTGTTAAAAGTTAATTACTTTTAACACTTGTTAAGATATTTCATTTTTAATTGAAGTATGATGTGTTAAAAATTGAGTTTTTAATAGTGTTTGTAGAAACAAAAAAACAATATTATACACTTCGGGGAAATCTAGGGACATTTTGACTAGAAATCTAGGGAAATAAAAAAAAATCCGATCGCAACCCTGGTCTATATAGCAGTAACTGTTGGACTATTGGCTTGGGTGTTTGCAATGCGTTCAGAAATAATATTTACGCGTTGCAAGATTTGTTTTTCTTTTTCCTTTCAGTAAATGCAGAGAATTAATAAGCTGTGTTCACGCTGCATGACACAAACAAAAGCGTAATTCTAATAAAATTAAAAATAAGGTAAATAAAAAAGGATTCTGAAAATAATAATAAACTAGTAGATCAGGAGATCGCGGCGGCCATTTGATGTTTCCCGTTCCAGTAATAAGACGGCTTTTATGGCAGACTAGATCGCAACGTGTTCGCAGCTAAAGATTGAATGTAAAATCTGGTGGGGAGATCGGAGATGGATAGCTATAATTGGGTTAATGGAGGAAGATAGGATCGCCATCCTATCTTTTTCCATCAACCCAAATATAACTATCCACAGACGCGGACGACACCGTGTCGTCTGCGTAGGTGGCTAGTAGTGATTTGTTGGATTTGAGGATGTCTGCGGTAAAGATAGCGTAAAGATGTGGGGATAGTGCGGAGCCTTGATGTACTCCAGCTGACAGGTTTCTGGTGGAGGAATACTGACAACACAATCGACGAGAAGTCGTTTTATATCATATAGAGATGAGATCAACGCAATATTTTTAACCGCGTTCTGAATCGGCAAAAAGCCAAATATAGATGGCGCTGACATCAAAAATTACAGTTTTCAATAATAGCGAGCAAATAGCGGGCGATTCAAAATGTATTTGGTAGAGAGATATTCAAAATAAATTTTATTACAAATTAGGGTTTAATACATAATCACAACACTGTTTTCAAATACCTCGCAAAGTATGCATAGAATAGAAGTATTTAGAATAGGATTTTGAATATTTTTTGTATAAAAAATTCTTAAAATTTGAACTTGAAGTAACACACTTACAGGTTTATTTTTCTAAGATAAAAGTATTTAAAACAATTCAGAATAACTTGTGTATAATTTGAAACGCTCATACGTATAAGGAAGTCGTGTGGTGGCCATACCTCATTTTTTAAACTTGTTTAAACTTAGTAGTTGACAAAATATAGGCAAAATCGAGTTTTTCACTGAACTAAATTACTACTTCCGGTCTACCGATTTTACTGAATATCTAGTCAGATCTCAAGAGGGATATTGATTATACTTGTCACATACACACACAGAGAGAGAGAGAAGAATTTTTTTAAATAATGAGGTGTGGCCACCACACGACTTTCTTATACGTATATGAGCGTTTCAAATTAAACAAAATTGTTCTAAATCCTATTCTTAGTACTTCTATTCTCTTAATAAATCTCCACAGAATGCATACTTTGAGAGATATTGGAAAGAAAGTGCTACCTACTTGCTATGAGTAAAAACTGATTGTTGATAAGAGTAAAAGACCTACTAAGAAAGTAGAATGAGGTGTGGCCACAACACGACTTTCTTATACGTATGAGCGTTTCAAATTATGCAAAATTGTTCTAAATTGTTTTAAATTTAGACATTTTTTATATAAAAATTATTCAGAATCCTATTACAAGTACTTCTATTATATTAGTAAATCTATATAGAATGCATACTTTGCGAGATATTCGAAAGAAAGTGCTACTCGCTAAGAGTAAAAGCGTTACCTCCGGGCCGTATTTTGAAATTTCATTTATACAAAAAATACTCCAAATCCAGCTCTAAATACTTTTGTACTCTTGATAAATATATATAGAATGCATAATTTACGACATATTTTCAAAAAATCGCCATTCGATAAGAGTAAAAGTGTTACTTGGGGTCCGAATTTTAAATTTCTTTTACAAAAGGTATTGAAAATTAAGTTCTAAATATTTTTATACTCGTAACGTACCTGTCTAAAAAACATGACTTGCGAAATATTGGCAAAAATCCGATTTTCGAAAAGAGTAAAAGATCTACTTTCGGTAGGAACTTCGAAAAACTTTCATAATAAAATTCTTCTCAAATTTAATATAGAGTACATATGAAATCTTCATAAATTTGTTTAAACTCAGTAGTTAACGAAATATTGGCACAATTCGTTTTTTTCACTGAAGAACAAAAAAAGTGAAATACGAAATTTGGAATTGATATCTATACGGTTTGACAGCTATCCTGGTCACACACACAGAGACAGAGAGAGGGACACACTGCTTTCATTCAGCAGGCGGATCGGGAACCGATCCCGCTCCAACCGTTCACTTCACAACAGTTGACTGTTAGCTGGACAGGACCGCTCA
The DNA here is from genome assembly GCA_963170755.1 of Amphimallon solstitiale. Classification (NCBI taxonomy): domain Eukaryota; kingdom Metazoa; phylum Arthropoda; class Insecta; order Coleoptera; family Scarabaeidae; genus Amphimallon; species Amphimallon solstitiale. Next base: position 28,229,780 of record OY720678.1, read on the forward strand.
CCTTTATGTCATCCTCTGTCATCTGGTACTTTTCATTGCTGCCATATGTTAAAATTGTAGAGATTAAACCGAATAAACAATAATAATAAATTGTTTTTCTGCATTAAGTTTTGGCGTAGTTTTTAGTGGAAGGGCTGGTTTTTCCAACCCCGAATAAAATACTGGGTGAACTCCAATATTTTAATACATTTATTTCTGCACAATACCTTTAATTTGCTGTATCTTACTTTTCTAGTAACTTTCTTCAACATTATGTATAGGTTGGTCTTGGAATGAATCAATGCATGCGTACAGAATACGCCTACCAAGTGAGCATAGAATTTTTCCGCTCACAAAAATGGCGACCGCTCCTGAGCATGTTCAGAGTGAGCGCTCATCTACTGGACATGATCACTGAACAGTTGCGCAACTGTTGTGTCTGCTGAATGAAAGCATTGTTTTGCAATCGGTAGTTCTATTGCCAAGAAGTTGAAGTGCTCATTTTGAACATTTAATTTAAAATCATAGTGATGTGTTCTGGAGTATTTCTTTTTTTCAATATTTCTACCAATACTGTTTATATGATTTAATTATCCTACCCGTGAAATTGGACATTTTTTTTAACTAATGAAGGAAATCAAAAACATTTAACTATGAGAAACTATATATATTTTGTCATCCCCTTTGAATACAATGGCACAAATTATCGTTCGTAAAATTCGCTTTTAACAGTTCTTTACGGTGATACGCTAATCGATTCACCTTTCAAATTTAAACATACTGTAGAATAAATAGTACGTTTCTTTTGAAACAGCTGTATACAAATAAGTAACTTTTGATTTCTTTAGAAACATGTAGGCTATAGAGGTGGGTCGCCCGCAAACGAACCGGTTCAGTGAACCGAATCCAAGCAGCGAACCAAGGGAGCCGGTTCACTAAATTTCAATGAACCCGATCTCGGCTTACTTGGGAAGTAACTTTATCCGGTTCGGTCGCGAACGTATCAAAACCATAAAGGAACCTACTGTACAACTGGCTGCCGAGTATCGACTGAATAATTTGGAAATTATAGTTGGAATACGGTCGCAGGATGGATTGAAAAATAAAAATTGATATTATATAACAGGTAGGGTACGCACTACGCACTAAAATATTTATTTTTGTACAACATAAGAGCATATTATATTGTATAAATATATAAAATGAATATACTGAACTGAATATCAAAATGTAAAAATAACTAAACTGCTTACGTATAATCTAAATTCTACATTGATAATTTACAAATTATAATTTAAAAGAATGATTTGGGATGTTTTGGCGATTGTTAATGCGCTCGCACGGAACAGATGTAGCCAAGACACATAAACGTTTTTTTACTATTTCGTAAATTCTGGGATAGACATCTTTTCTTTGATGCCACCATGTTAGTGGATGTCTATTGATTATCGGTTCACTTAGGTATTTATCAAATTCAATTATTTTGCCTGTTCTATGTCGGTCAAAGACGCATAACAGTACTTATTTGTTATTTATATAGTTCTCAAAAATATTCCTTTGGATAATAAAATAAAATATTTAATTTATTAGTTGTCTGTGAGTTACAAAATTTTTACAAATATTTTTATTACACCGTCATCATAATCATAATTGCCATTTAATGATGCTATGAACATTATGAAATGCTCTAGTTCTAATTACTTTATGTTCGAATGGCATTCTCTTCAATAATTATAAATACCAAATGAATGTATAATTTAGTTTTACATATATTTTCCTTAATTTGTGTACAACAATCTGATAATTTGTCACATTTGTGTGCATTATAGCTTCAAACAAATTGTTTGTCAAACATTTTGTATAATTGGTGTGCGCGTAGCCTAAATTAACATCCCGGTTCGTTTGAACCGAAGACAGCGCAGAGAAATAGAGTAGGGGAGAACGCGCTTCGACGAGTGCGCATCCAGTTTTAAGCAAACGCTATTGTGGTCGCCATTTTGCAGGAAGGCATTTCTTTTCACACGTAAGTTTGTTTACATTTTTCTAAGTCAATGAACTTTACATGCGAATTGTTGAGCTAGGTATAAATATTACCGTAATAGAACCTTCAAAATGGCGGAATTCAATTTAACTTAGTTGGCGCATCTTTAAGCGCGTTCTCCCCTACTCTATTTCTCTGAGACGGCGCCGACTATTACATGTCCTACACGTTCCTGAACGGTTCAACGGATCCACGCGGTTCAAATGAGCCGGTTCTGTGACCCGGCTCACAATGAGGAGCTGAACCGAGTGAGCCGAGTCAAAGAAAGGAACCGTTTTGCCCACCTCTAAACTAGGCTATGGACATTGTGTTGCCAACTGTCGTGGTCAAGGTGTCCTCTGCATTTTGAACATGTTTCTGATTAACTATCTCTATTCGTATTACTAATAAAAAGAAGATAGAGATATTGAACTACTCGTCTATATATCTACCGACAACAGCTTCAAGGACCTATTGGATATCGGGATCAGGGTTGCGATATTTAGGGAAATTTCCCTAGATCTACGGAATTTTATGTTCGTTTAGGGAAAAAGGGAATTTTAATATAAATAGGTCAAAATCTAGGGAAAATTTAATACAACCGTCTGTATTTAAGCTACCTATATTGTATCACAATTCATTTTAAAAAGTTTTAAACTTAAACCACAGATAAGGGAGATTACAGATAGCCGGTGTAATGGCTATTATTAGCAACACATTTTGGAGACGACCGCTAGAACCTAGCGGTCGTCTCTAAAATGTGTTGCCAATAATAGCCATTACATCGGCTATCTCTAATCTCCCTTATCTGTGCTTAAACCACTGATACACATGTTAAATAACACGGGTATTTCCCTATATCACCATATACTTCATAATTACAGCTTTATTGTTTTTTTTTTATAAGTTATACAAATATTTCCTCTCTGGTTTAAATGTTATAAAGCCACTTAAGTGTGCTGTTAGAGCCATTGCTACTAGCTTGGATGTAGAAGACATTATTCTGGTATTTAAAAAACATAATTATACCTATCTAAAATTTTGTATTTGTGGAAGGCGACGACAATGATCCACTTCAAATAAGACAAGTACTACTATTTTCAATCAACGATACTTCAAATTCATACCCGTTATCGGTTTCATAATCCTTCAGCAAAATACCTACGTGTATTTTCCATTTTTAGCAAATAAGATGTATTTGTTTCATATAACTGATAACTTTCATCGATTAGGTAGGCACTATTCACTTGAATCAACATCGTTTGAATAATATTTCGAGTTCTCTGTCATATCTTTATCAAAACGTCATTGTGATAAACGACTTGTCACTTTACTTTTAACGCTAGTGTTAAAAGTTAATTACTTTTAACACTTGTTAAGATATTTCATTTTTAATTGAAGTATGATGTGTTAAAAATTGAGTTTTTAATAGTGTTTGTAGAAACAAAAAAACAATATTATACACTTCGGGGAAATCTAGGGACATTTTGACTAGAAATCTAGGGAAATAAAAAAAAATCCGATCGCAACCCTGATCGGGATATCGGCCATACTTGTCCAATTTGTCAGATGTGCATTAATTTTTTTATTTTGCACAAGCCTTTTATTAGTAAGCATGATTTATTAAAATAGTTATAATATAAATAAGTGCAAGTAATTTAAATCAGAATAAACACGGTTATAACTACTATGATCAATCCAAATACGAAAATCATTCGTAATGATAAGGTTAGTTGAAGTTTTATAAAGTTTTCATTTTATAGGAAGTATTGATTAGTGTAAAAAACGTAAATTTAGATAATAAGTGCTATTATACGCATATTATGTATTATGCCTTAGGTAATAATCCAATAATAATGTTTTATATCATCTGCTTAAGCGCCTGCATGTGCTATGTACATACTGTGGTTTGGTTTGATCACATGGGTCTTTATTTTAGGAGATGGTTGATCTGATAGATATGACTTCGGTGTACAATGATATACCAGTATATCCATCTACTACTGGATGGACTTACTCAATGCGTAGAAATATGCAAGAAATTATACCAGGATTATTTCTTGGTCCGTACTCAGCTGCCTTGAGAAACTGCCGATCTATATTGTTGGATAAAGGAATTACATACATTATATGTGTTCGTCAAGATATTGAAGCACATTTTATTAAACCACAATTTACTGATACAACATTTACATATTTAACATTAGAAATTGCTGATATAGCAACTGAAAGTATTATAAGGTTTTTCCCTAAAGTACGACAATTTATTGATGAAGCTTTATCAAAGAACTCCAAAGTTCTAGTGCATGGTAATAATGGTAATTCTAGGAGTGCTACATTAGTACTTGGTTACATTATGGAGAAATTTGGATTGACTTGCATGTAAGTGTTATTCAAATGCATAAATTGAGTTATTTTCTAACATAATAGCATTTGTAATGGATTTATAGTATTTTTAATCTTGCAGGGAAGCCTATAAATATGTAAAAGATCGTAGGGCTTCTATTAAGCCCAATGAGGGTTTTGTTGCTCAATTAGTTGAATACGAACCTATATATAGAGCTAGACAAACATTAGAACAAGGTGGTTCCTCTTGTGAACCAAGACGTCAGAAAAGAAAGAGTGATCAACTGTCAGAATTAGTGGACATTGATCTAATACAACCACCTCCATCACCTGCCTCTGAAAATGTAAATTGTGATTATAGACATGAGGAAGTCCATGACATATCAAATCATTTACACCGATTGTGGCTTTTAAAGACTGCTTAAATGCATTTTTCAACAACTTCATGTAATATGTAAATATGTACATTTTTCTCATATATTTAAGTTCAATGTATTTATGTAATTTGCCAAGGGAGGCGTTCAATTTATGAAATTTTTACGTGAACATATATAGTGTATTACAAATTCAGCTATACATATGGAAATGGTATTGCATTAAACTTAACATAAAAGCATTTCAAACGCCAAAATTACTTATTTAATGAGTTGCAATATTGATATGGTTATTGCACTTAACTACTTCTTGTTAGTAAAAACAATATTACATTCCATATTTTTGATCGTTTATTGATGTTGCCAGAAAACTGTAGTATATATATGTTTAACATACTTTTCATAAATGTTAGTAATATCTTAATTTATAATGTTATATCAATGACTTCAATTTTCCGCAGTATAATATATTAGATCTGAAATTAGTCTTAAATTTAAGTGTAAAGCTATGCTTAGGAGATTTTTATATAATTCGCACATTATTTTGTAGCTATATCTTGTATTCCATAAACATAAATAAGAGTTAAAAAATCCAAGTACAGTTTCAATTTTGTCTTTATAAGTATCGTACACATTTAAGAGCATAATATAATCAGTAGTGAGTTCCATTGCGTTAGTTTGGTAGAAAAACGTTAATGTAATAAATTTAATTAGAAATGTATCGGATACTATGAAAAGTGTGGATGGAATAGTAGTTGTTAAATATTACTGGCAACCATAATGCTTATGCTTTCTATTTCAGTGTTTTTTTTTTAAATACACTTCATAAATATACTGAAATATTCCTTTGCTAACACATCACATGTTGACAACCATGCGTAAATGCTATATTAAAAAAGACCAAACAATCCTATTTTGTAGACACAGTTTCTGAAAAATTTATTTAGTACACATTTTATCAGTACAGTCATATCTCGGTATTCGTCGGTAATTCGGAATCTACGAGTAGCCATCAAATTTCGGATGTGAACTACTTACACATATAACTACATACATACAAAATTGTGGAAAGGCGTTTTACTTAACGATATACACAATATGTTTATTTCTTAATGAAAAAAAGGAGATGTGCGTCAAAAACAAATTAAAGTAAAACTAGAGATACCTGCTGGTGGTGAATATTTTTTTTTAAACCAAGACACCCTTGTAAGAAGAATTTTGACTAAATTAATTTTATTTAATCATCAGTCGTAAGCGAGCGATTCAGCAAATCTATATTTTTATTTGTTATTCCCTTATTTATTGTTATTTCGCTTGTAATCCAGCATTGGTACAATGTTCGTTTCTAGATCGGCTTCGATTGTTTCTTTTTATATCAAAGTCTCACTCGTTCGATAACGTCTATGACTGGTGCGCCTTATGGGTGCTCCTTAGCTCTGGGTCAAATTACTCACTTTTCCACATTTGTACGAGCATAGGCCGAATGTCGACATTCATATGTGTCAATTAAATGCGACAAGTTTCGATACCGTCGAATACCGAGGTATTTCTGGTATTGCCATGAATTGTGTTCAGATAGTAGTTTGTATCATGTAAAGTTTTTTCTCAAACGGCAATATAGGATTGTTTTTTCTTACTTCAATATAGTAACTGAACTAAATATTCTATTTTTTTATTGCCTTAGAATAGTTTCTTGCCATCTTATACAAAGCAAAACATCATTGGTATTACAGTATAATTTATTTGCAATTTTCTAATATATTTCGGAATCATTATGAATGTAAAACACACAGAGGTTAGATTCATACAGGGTGTCATTTTGAAAACGTACCACCCTCTATATTTCGGCCCCTATAGAAATTCCAAAAATATGCAAAAACACGTCAAACTTATTTTTAAGGGGGACATTTTGTAGGCTGGTTTTCAATTAAATTACATCAACCCTCTAGCGGGGGTGGACATAACCTCTAAAAATTTAAATGGAAATGGGGGTTGAGTGATACCTCATTTTAAAGGTCGTTTAACCCGCTTTTCAAAAATGCTAATTTCTTGTCCTTTATTTTTAATACTTTTGAAGAAATCAAGTCAAACCATGAACATACAAGTATCAAGTGTTTTGCAATAAAACATTAAAAAACTAATAAAAAGTAACTTATTTTATAAAATTTTAAATGCTAAATTCTTGCCTTTTCTTTTTAGCAGTTCGCGAGAAAATTTTATAAAATAAGTTACTTTTTATTAGTTTTTTAATGTTTTATTGCAAAACACTTGATACTTGTATGTTCATGGTTTGACTTGATTTCTTCAAAAGTATTAAAAATAAAGGACAAGAAATTAGCATTTTTGAAAAGCGGGTTAAACGACCTTTAAAATGAGGTATCACTCAACCCCCATTTCCATTTAAATTTTTAGAGGTTATGTCCACCCCCGCTAGAGGGTTGATGTAATTTAATTGAAAACCAGCCTACAAAATGTCCCTCTTAAAAATAAGTTTGACGTGTTTTTGCATATTTTTGGAATTTCTATAGGGGCCGAAATATAGAGGGTGGAACGTTTTCAAAATGACACCCTGTATATGTTTTTGTATACTCATTATGAACAATGCAGTTTTTTTTATGGTCAAAGAATATTACCCAACATTAGATTTCATTTTAATATTCGCAATCATAGATTTAAAATATTGTTAAGTGCAGGCAGTGTCTATCTTCTCTGCCTCTATCTGTTATCATGATAATCCATAATCTGACTAATTTGTATTTTCTTAGAAGAAAATCAACTGTTTTAATTAAATTGCTCATTTAATTGTTCTCGTCTTTTATTCCTGAAACTGAATAATTTCACTTACATTGCCATTAAGTCATAATTTTTCCTTCTAGATATGTCATATTCATTTATACATTTAACTTTACTACTTTATACTCTGCTTGTATATATGTATATCTTCGATAATCAATATCTAATTAGTAATTATTATACAAATACATCTATATCTTATAATAGTTATTGTGCCATATTATATATACATATACAAACTAACTTACTGAAAGTGCATAAAACATGTGGATATATGCATTACTACTTTATTGTGAAAACTAACACTTAAGGGGGCGTTTGAATCATAGAATACAATATAAATTTACAATTATGCAAATGTCGGTTATAAAATCATTAATTGCTTATTTTATTGTATGTAATAAGCCATAATATCCTCCTACGTATGGTATAGGGGTTTAATTTACACAAATTCTTTTTATAAAAAAAATATTTCAATTTTATCAAAAGAACCCCTTAACCCTATGACGCGTGTTTCGTAGAAGAGAAATATAACAGAAATTTTGACAATGATGTATTAGTTTGGTTTATTTGCATATTTTAAATAATTGGTAAAGAACGGCCATATTTGTATTTTGTACCTTGCAGGAATCCCTATGAGAGGGCGCGGATTCAAAAATACTGTACTGTGACTGGTTATCTCAGGAAATTAACAGATAATCATAAATATCCAAGTTATTTAAAATGATTTAATAGTGACCGTATACCTATTTGTTATTTCAAACAAATTCTGCCAATTCAATTATTTGTATATTTGAGATGATGAGTTCTGATACAGAGCGCGACATCTTTAGGACTAAAATGTTGTTATTTTTTGACAGTAACGAAATTACTTATGTTTTCTATGATTCAAACGCCCCCTTAAGCTCCATATGTCATTACAAAATCAACATTGTGTATATATTCAGTATTTTAAGCATTTGTATGCAATGTTTAAGTGAGATACAGTTATGGGAACAATATTTATACCGAATTAATATAATAATATAATAATTTTTGTAATCATCCCGAAATTTTCTTGTCATTTCTGCTTATGGTAAATAATTTATAGTGTACTAGTCTAAGATTTACAAAGGCATTTGCAATAGAACACTTGTTCGAATATCTAAAAATACAAGTCAAGTATATAATACCAACTAAACTTAGATGAAAGGTAAATGAACAAATTTTGTTAAAATTGAATAAACTTGAAAGTGGGGAGTTAGATACATCTAATTGGCTATTATAATTATAATTTTTTGAAGGATCTAAAGCTATTTTATAATAAGTCGGTGTTTTTGAATTTATTATTTTTGTATAGACTATTTAAAAGGACACTTTTATTTTGTATATACAACATTTTGGAATTGGTGTCAAAATCAAAATCTTACAAATATATAGTATAATGTGAATCTGTTTTGTTATTATTAAAGAATCTAGTGTGTTCTTGTGTTAAAAGAACAGCCTATTTAGCCTGAATTGAATTTTTGCGAACTCCCACAGCTCAAAAGTCCTAGGCTTCGAAATCATCATTTTCATCTGTTCATGGAGCGGTCAAAAGTTCTATGTTGGACGTTAATATGAGGTCCAAAATACATTAGGTCCTTTCATATTAGTGAAAGAGACTCATATCATGCTAAGCATTTTTCAGAATTTAAAAGCAATTTCGGCGTCAGTTCAAAATAAAAGTGTATTAAATTCAAATACATCGACTTAGTGATAAATAACGATTTACTCCACACTGTTAATTTACTCATTGTTAACAGTGACTACCCGAATAATTTCATCTATACCATGAAAGTTTATAAATTTACCTATCAACTTCAGTTCATTTAGTATTATTATATAGTTGAAAACCACTGTGTGAACAAAACATGTATTTATATTAATATACCTTGGATATTCAAACAGCCCATGTTTTATTTCAATTGTTTTTATAGATTTTATTATGAAATTCCATAATAAATGATTAATTTCATCACAAAGTACTGTATTAGGTTTGGGACTGATGATTACAGAGCGACTTCTCAATAAATATTTGCTTGTTTAGTGTACTCAGGTATGTAAATGATTTATGTGACATGTAATTAGGTGTAGATAAATTATTGACAATTTGAAACCATCATTGCAACTCAACAAAAAGTAATTAGAAACGTACACAAAATCAAGAAAATGTCTGATTAATATTCACTAGTTATGAAATACAATCATTATCACCTTATAGACATTTCTATGATGATTTAAATTTTGGGATAGAAATATTGCTGAAGATTCTAGACTTTAAAATCCCCTATGAAGCAGTTTACATCACATACAATCATTGAGTTACACATGAAAAATTGATATATATACCGTATGTATGTATACACTGATTCCCTATGCCTAATGATATTTGACACATGCGATATATATACATGTAGTCGAAGTCAACCTTTGTTTACCTTACAAAAGGTCATTAGTGCTGAAACAATGGCCGCATTCAGCAGAAGTTCAGGCTTCGATCAGTAGCGGTTGCTACGTCGACAAGAGTTGAGTAACTTTCAAAATTTAATTGTTGGATCATTTTATCACTTGCTACCAAAATGCCAAATCCAAGTCAGATGATGGATCTGGTTTGTTTACAAATAATTTTTGGGGAAAATTTCAATAAAAGTATTTAATCTAAATGTCCGAATTCAGTTTTTGGTTAATAAAACTTAAAATTGTCATCGATAATTTAGCAATCGAATTGTCTCAGCTATTAGAAATTTTTAATCAGTCGTCCTTGCCCATCATCTTACCACTACGTAGCAATAATAAAATGCACTATAAGATATGGCTGCCCGCAGCAGACGTTTCCTCAACAGTTGAGTCTGCTGAATGCGACCATTGTATTACAATAACGTTAGGTTTGCAGAAAAACGAATTATTCTTTCATCTCATTTTCCAAAACTCCGAGGCTTGTTTTCATGTTTTACAAGTATATTTTCCCATTGATTCGTATTCATTCCCACACTTTTGCTGTAGATTATATGTGTAAACGTTTCCCAAAAGTTTTGTAGTGTGTTTAATAGATCTATTATTTATGAGGGTATTTTTAATTTATTGGAATACCATTCCTTTGATTTAATTCATGTGGACTACCAAAATCCTGCTTATTTTCTGTGTTATCGGAGCAATAAGTATACCTAATACCTTTAAACATTCTCTTTCATTACCAAACTATATACTGTTATATATTATTGTTTGGGTGTGACTACTACAAAATCTTTTAGCACCTGCAATAATTATATTTTAAATCATACATTACAAATGTTTATTGATGTATGAATACTGTTTCCATAATCGTACTTCACTATTTAATTGTTCGTTCCGCTTATTGCATTCATTAAATACAGGTCGTTTAGAAAAAAATTAATCCTTTTGTTAGGATGACTGTAGTTGGTCATTGCATAGCTATCATACGATGTTCATGCTCTCAGCGAACTGATGTGAAAGAAGGTACCTATTGTGGCAATCAACATTGTTAGAATGCATCGTCAAGAATTACACGTCATGAGATAAAAATGATAATTATATTTCTCAGCTAGTTTTGTATTCACTTCCAGTTCCTTGCTCATTTTTACTATATTCAAATACATAACTATAAAGCTACGTCATATATACAAATTCATATTTGATGTATAAAATAATAAATATCAGAATGTGTGTAAATGTATTTATTGAAACATTTTAATGGCCACAAAAGGTGCGATGACCACAAATAGGCACTCTATTTCTACATAGTTACAATATACACCTCAGAGTATATAATTTCATAGCCGGAATAACACTACATTAATCTCGTTGATTTCAAAATATTTCATTAATCTATTGCTTTTAGTAGTTCTTCTCAGAAATAAATATTTAGTTGAAGCGACCTGTTTAGTCATATTAGATTAAGAAAATTCATAATTCGGTGTTATTTTTATTATTGTATAGTTACCTAAAGCAAACACTTTTTATTTTTATGTGGTTAGTCTTTTTTAAAGTTTTCTATACAATGTAGTAAATTATAAACCAAAATAAAACTATAATTCATGTTATTACTGCTAGTCAATATCAATATATTGTGACTAAGTTAAAATTTTAGTTACTTATAAATTCAATCCATATTTCTGTTATAACGTTAAATATGTATATGCTAATTTGAATTGTATAATTGAGTGCCTCTAAAATACATACATACATAAAGTATATTATTGTCGGTGTAATATAAAATACTATTTTTGTACTTTTCTATTGAGAAATTTATTTGTTTTGTTCCTAGATGAATAAAAAAAAACGTGTTTTTAGTTATGTTGGTGTTTTATTTCAATGCAGATGTTAACATACTTTTGTTATTAATATTTTATTTATAACACAGTTAAAAGTATATTCAACAATTATAGAATTCGCGCTGGTATTTCGCTGCATGTTATGTCTGCAGAATTCTGATCTTGAAGCTCAAATTTAATATCGACTGTAACCTGAAAAATAAATATATATTGAACATATTTATACTTACATCAGCAGTAAAAAGACTTACTCTGGGATATTTCTTCAAAACTGGTAAAGTAGTTGTATAAGAATATGTACCACCTGCTTTCAAAGGGCAGGTCAAACCAGAATTTTCGCAACCATTGGCATTAGGCAAGTCAAATGGAATTGGTACTCCCAAAATTATTCCATGTACCACCGCTTTAACTTCTTCAATATCCTGATCTTTAAAGTTATTGATAGGTAATAAGTAGCCACAGGCACAAAATGAAACAAGATATACGTACTTGATATAAATGATATTTGAATAGAGACATTTGTGTTTCTTTGTAAAGTGCATCGTGGATCTGTACTTTCGCAATTAGATATCATCAGTGACGTTACATTACTGATCTTAGACCCTGAAATAGAATAAAGACATAAATATATAATTTTTTCAGTATATAATTGGATAAATTGGCTAAAACATTAGAATAAAACTTTTTACAATACATTTTCACTAAATTTATTGTCTCGTGTAGGTACTAACAGCAGAAAATTTTGGTTGAAGGCCTAACATTTCCAAAGTTTGTTGTATCAAAAGCCAATTATATTTGCTCTTTTATTTTAGTTTTAATTATTGAATGTTATTTTATTTATCGAGGAATGAGACGGTCAATTCGAACCGCATATATTTTTTGAGCATAATTTCTAAATGCGTAAATCAAATTCCATAATAGTATATTAAGTATGGAGAACAGTAAGGGATGTTTACCGTTCGAAGACAATTGTAATATAAATATTACAGACATAAATAGTAGTGATAGAAATAAATACGTGTGTTAATTTATTCGTAATAGTTTTAAGTGCATTACATTTATTTTATATTGTGATTAGTTTTAAGTGTGTAAATATACAGACTGTTTCAAAACATTTGCAGGAGTTGTTCATTTTGACCCCGAAAACGGAACAATTTGGTGTCAGTGTGGGTGAACAATAAGTGCACAAAAAATTGTTACCAAACGTTTGGAAGAATTAAAGGTCTCCGAGTTAAGGGCAAAATTAGAAGAAAGGGACGCAGATACGTCTGGAAAAAATAATTCTCCAGGACCGGCTTCGTGACATTTTAATATATGAAGGTAAGGATTCCGAAATATATTTGTTTCAAATACAGGCTGATCCAAGCTTAATAATGGAGACTCTAAAAGATGAAATGGCAAATAATTCAAAAGCTTTAAAAGATTAAATTTCAAATAATTCAAAACAATTCGAGACTACTATAATGGAGACTCTAAAAGATGAAATTACAAATAATTCAAAAGCTTTAAAAAATGAAATTGCAGATAATTCAAAAGCTTTAAAAGATGAAATTGCAAATAATTCAAAAGCTTTAAAAAATTAAATTGCAAATAATCAAAGCAATTCAAGACTACCATGGAGACTCTAAAAGATGAGATGTTAAATGAAATTGCAAATAATTCAAAACAATTCGAGACTACTATGGAGACTAAAAAATGAGGTGTTAAATAATTCAAAGATTTTGGAAAAAGCTTTAAATAATGAAATTGCAGATAATTCAAAACAACTCGAGACTACTTTTAAGGAAGACATTCAAAAGAATTCATCGAATATGAGACAGGAATTTTCTGAGGCCATCGAAGTCGTAGAACAGAAATTTGAGGAACGCATGTCTAGAATGAGGGACGAATTTAAAGTTCAGCTTCGATTGCCAGCGATAAACGACTGCAGTCCCCATGACACCTCAAGCGAAAGTCTGGAGATCTGCCGAACAGCAAAGGCAAAGGTAAAACGTCCTACCTTCGATGAAAAGACATCATGGATGACGTACCTGAAACAATTCGAAGCCGCTGCAGGAGCAAATGGATGGACGTCCCCGGAGAAAGCTACTGCTCTGATTGTGTCATTAAGAGGAGAGGCCAGTGACGTTCTACAGCAACTTCTACAGCAGACTTTACTTCCGGAAGAGTGTCAATTAATCAAGCGTCTTGAGATGAGATATGGGCATGCACACCTGGAGCAGGTTTATCACATACAATTGAAGAATCGTCTGCAGAAAAAGGGTTAAAGTCTCCAAGAATTCGAAGCGGATATCGCCCGTTTGATTCGTCCGGCGTATCCAACGGCTCCAGTTAGCTTCTCGGAACAGTTGGCTATGCAGACATTCATAGATGGTCTTCGAGATGGCGATACACAGCAAGCACTGAGGCTGACAACACCAAAAACCCTAATTTATGCTTTGGCACATGGTCTGGAGTTCGAAACCACAAAGCTGTTCTCTCGAAACCCGGCAAGAGTATGTTCTGTCAGAGATCTACAAGAAGCCGAAGAATCCTTAGAACAGGTAGTCCGACGAATAGTGAATCAGGTGCAACCTAAGAAAAGAACGCTCCGATGCTGGAATTGTGGTGAAGTGGGCCATGTTCGTAGTAAATGCGAGAAGGAGCCCAAGGAACCCATAGCGGAGCAGCAGGAAAACTAAAACGGGTCGATGAGAAGAGGCAATCGTCGACCCAGTATCATAGAGCCTCAAAAGCAATAGCGCAAATTGCATCCCTTAAACACCAAAACGCTGATACTCTTTCAAGGAGACCATGTCTAGAAGAGCGGGTAGAAGAAAAATCGGCCAACACACTTAAAACTACCGTGGTTGACGATCACTGGCAACCTGACAATTTGAGGATCGATCAGGAAGCTGATGAAGACCTTGGACCCTTGATGGTTTGGAAAGGTACTGGTCACAGACCGGCTTGGCAAGAAGTAGCTCCTCGTTCACAGGGACTGAAATCCTACTGGGCTCAATGGGACTCTCTGAAGGTGGAGAATGGCCTACTTAAGCGTATTGTGAAGAACCCAGATGGAGAAGGGCAAAGGATACAGGTGGTCATCCCTAAGAAAAGGATACCTGATGTACTGCAATAGCTCCACGATGACAGCTCTGGAGGACACTTCGGCTTACATAAGACACTCGAGAAAGTGCGTCAACGATTTTATTGGGTGAATTGCACCGCAACGTAAAGGAATGGTGCCGAAAATGTGCAACTTGTGCCGCCAGCAATGAACCCCAAAGACGTCGACGTGCCCCCATGAAGCAGTACAATGTAGGAAGCTCATTTGAAAGGATTGCCATAGATGCTGGGCCATTTCCTGAGACTGACAATGGGAATAAATACGTAATTGTCGTAATGGATTACTTCACTAAATGGGTCGAAGCCTATGCCTTGCCCTAACCAAGAAGCCGCAACAGTCGCGGAAGTGCTCGTGAAGGAATTTGTTATTCGGTTTGGTGCACCCTTGGAACTCCATTCTGATCAAGGGAGGAATTTTGAATCGACTTTATTCCAGAATATTTGCGATCTTCTGGGCATTAGGAAAACACGAACGACGCCGCTCCATCCGCAGTCAGATGGAATGGTGAAACGCATGAACAGGACAATGCTGAAACACCTGTCGATGAATATCTACCCTTGTTCTTCATGACTTACAGAGCTGCGGTCCACGAGACTACCGGTTAATCTCCAGCAAATTTGTAATTCGGAAGGGAGCTCAGGCTGCCGTGTGACTTAAAGTTCGGCTGTAAGCCTGGAGAAGATTGGGCAGGAGAAGACTACGTCAGCGGACTTAGGCGGAGGTTGGAGGATGCCCACGAGCGAGTACGCCATCAAATTCAGCATGCCAGCGACAGAATGAAAGATCGTTACGACATGCAAGCCGAGAGAGGTGGTTATCGAGAAGGGGACCTTGTCTGGCTATATAATCCTCAACGTCGCCGAGGCCTGTCCCCAAAGCTCCAACAAAACTGGGAGGGACCATGTGAAATACTAAAGCGAATAAATGACGTGGTTTATCGCATAAGACGAACACCCCATAGTAAGTCAAGGGTGGTGCATTTCAACCGATTGGTCCCACCCCATTGACATAACAACGGCGAAGTAACGGATGTGCGACAAATTACCAGAAAACATAGAGAGCCAACTTATGGGAATTTCATGCAAGAGTATTCTGGTACTAGGAAGGCTCGTTTTGGAATTACCACGGAGAAGCAACAGGATCTTTTTACGGTACCCTGTGACTATGCCCTAGCTCACTGTGTGGCCCAGGACCTATGTATGCGTAGAGGGATGGCCGTGGAATTCAAGAGGAGATATGGCAGGGTCTATGAACTGATCCAACAAAAGCCAAGGGTTAGTATATCTCTGGAGATAAAGCGTGACAGACGATCTATCTTTTACCTGGTCACAAAAGAAGTCTGCAACGAAAGGCCGAACTATCATGCATTGTGGGAATCCCTTGTTGATTTACGAGGACGTGTACTCGAACAAAACATAAAGAGGCTCGCAATTCCGAAACTGGGCTGCGGATTAGACCGTTTGGAATGGAGAAGCCCGTTATACAACCTAAGACGGTGGATTGCCATTTCCACAAGACAACTGGGTACCCGTGGGTCCCAATGTAGATTCCGTCATCCACCAACAACAAGAACATGGAATAGCGGGACGAAACGCAGTTCTTAAGAAGGGGCAATGTAACGAAAACAAGTCAACAAAAAAATAGAAGACTAAACATTGGCGCGACGCACCGTAAATAAGTTATAAATCATCCACATATATATAATGTGTAAGAGACAGAAAGTCTGTCGTATGTTCTAGAAATATCGAGAGGAAGATAGAATTTTCGCGTATATTTCCAGAGTCTTATATGCCGATATAAAAAAGCGGCCGGTGCCCAGTAATTTCTTGGTTTTTCAAGTATTCAATGGAAACAAAATACAGTTGCAAAATTAAGTACCTGGTAGTAATAATATTTTGCCTAATTTAAACGTATTATGCTACTTTTAAATTGAAATTTATTCTGTAAAGCCGTTCATTGAAGGAATATATAGGTATTCCTTCAATCAACGGTAGAGCTATACACACTTCAGAATGTTATAGAGAATGATAGACTACATTAATGCATGTCAAAAATTATTCAGTCCAATATCAATGAGTTCAATTATGAATTTGACAACTTACCAAGGTGACAATGGGAATGCTTTCATGATTGATAAGTGGTGCTATAAATTTCGGGATTTTAATAATTATAGCAATTTCTTTCTACTGCAAGTCCAAACAAAAATAAGAGTAGATGCAGTAAAACAGTATATTATTATAAGCAAGAAAAATATTTTAACACAGAAATTAACTACTAATAAACTTGTACATATACCTACTATTACAGAACGAAAAGATAACCTTTTTGTGATCTTATCTGTACATATTTACCAATTCAATGGTATGTATAAACATTCATATCAGTTATTAAAATAAAAACATTATACATACGTTTTAAAGAATCATTCCACACATTAATATATGTACATCAGAGTAACGAATTTTTCCTTGATATGTACGAATAGTAATTTTAAAACGTAGATCAACAGAAGAACTGCAATAATTATATATTAAAATATGTACGAATTATTAATTTTATAAATTAATTATAAATCAAATTTAATCATTACTAATTTCACGTAATTTTCAATATTTACGCAAGAAATTTATGCGCATTTCAGCCTAGCGTCATAGCCTAGATATTACTATCAAAATTATTATACAATTAACGATAAGTGAGAATTGGTGTAACCAGAGGATGTTACACATTTACAGAGTCACCAAATAATGTATATTTCTATAACACAGAACAAGTTCTAAACTGTTTATATTTATTCCCTATTTGCATAAAATTAATATTTGATATCTAGTCTTAATTGTAGTCTTAAAAATAAATTACTTCTAACAAATCAAGTATTTGCTCGAAACTAAAAATATGCCAGGACTTAATGTCAAGAATTTCACCATCCCCTTCAACTGGTAACGTTTCTTAAAAGTAAAGCTTGTTTTACATATACCAATTTTAAATTCAATTTCTAAAACACAGACAAAATTGACGCCAAGTTGGGTACTACACCTCACAGAGCGAGACATGGTCGGTGAGATCCCCCCCCCCCCCACAAGGTGCGCAGTTGATTCTTATAATATTACGATAAGCACAAGCAATCCTCGAAAAATTGTCAAGCGTCACACATCGAAGTGCAGTACAGAGCGAGACATGGCCGGTGAGATCCCCCCTCCTCCCACAAGGTGCGCAGTTGATTCTTATAATTTTACAATAAGCACAAGCAATCCGCGAAAAATTGACAAGCGTTACACATCGAAGTGCAGTATATTTCCCTTCGCAGATTATTACAATTTCTTATCTGCATTTACTCCTTCGTCCAGCTAATAAATAATAATGAATGCAATCATGAAGAATGTTATCTATCATTCCTTTTTTCCCAATACTTTCTCTGCCTGACGCTGACTCATACCTGCCACGTCTCGTTCTATGTACTGTACTGAGCATCTCTCAATTTCTGGTTCAATTTAAAGTTCTCTAATTATTGACGCGTGAAACACTATACCTTTCACGTAAGTTGGGTGAACTTCAATTTTAAATTCAAGCACTAGTTCAATAAATTGACAGATGTAAAACGAGTTTAAGAGGAGCGTTTAACTATAGAAAATATCGCCCCGTAAGGCATCGTCGTTTGGCGTTTTTTAAATTTATTTTGT
The DNA here is from genome assembly GCA_963170755.1 of Amphimallon solstitiale. Classification (NCBI taxonomy): domain Eukaryota; kingdom Metazoa; phylum Arthropoda; class Insecta; order Coleoptera; family Scarabaeidae; genus Amphimallon; species Amphimallon solstitiale. The sequence continues at coordinate 28,248,394 of OY720678.1, forward strand.
AATTTTAGAATCTCAAATTTGGCTTAGCGATGCAAAAGGAATAAATTTATAATGTCAAAGTCAGGTTTTGTACTAATTTATTTTCTTAAGAAAGTTATGTGTTTTAGAAATAACCACAAAAATGTATGAATTTGATTAATGTCTACTAACTAAGGCTGGTACACTAAAGAAAAAAAAAACGACCTCTACGCGCCAGCTGCACATTTGATGTACGATATAAAGAAAAAATCAAATTTATGTAATTTTTTTTAAAGATAAAAAACATTAAACAGTAAACATTGTCACACACATTTTACACGAGGTTTTTACAAGCTAATCGCGTCGTCTATTCCCACTTTACGGTATCTCTTCCGGTCCTAGCGAAGACGAAAATCTATTGGAATCGGTCGGCTATTACAGACTTAAATGCGAGTGACAGTTTAATTACAAACTGTCACTCGCATTTAAATGTCATATATACCTATAATATTCGAGTGTATAATTATATAACAGTTATGGGCAAGCGAAAATTGACTTATTATAGAACATCAACAGTTCCGTAAGTACTCATTCTTTATACATTATGTTTCCTATCTATAGTATATTCCTTTATCTATGACAGAATCTGTGAATAAAACCGAAGCGCTGTGACAGAACCGAATATCGGCTACCTCCACCTACTCACACCCCCTTGCGTCTACCCGTCCCGCGAGTAATATAAGTTGCATAAGTTTCTATTTTTTGGCAAACGCCCCTCTTAAGTAATGTTAGATAAAGGACGTAATTACAAAAAATAAATAAAAAAAAAATCATATAAAATATACGTTTCATTAGACATTTTATGCACTCTTTCTTTAGAAAATTCGCCGCTCGTGTTCTATGAACGAGTGCGCAAAAATCATGCCTTATGAAATTTGTATTTTGATATAATTATTCAGGTAAGTACTGGCGTAGACAGAAAATTAAACTAAAAGAACGGAAAAAAATAAAACTCACTGTTATCGAGCGATGGTTTGTAATAAGCAATAACACTGGCCAACAAGGTTTTTACCCTAAGTTAGTAACTAATGAAATTGAACAGCATATATAAAGTAAAAATGATTCGAAAAGCGGCAGTATTGGCTTAGCTCTGGTTACAGAGAAAATGCAGGTCGAGACTTGTTGCAGACGTGACTTGACTCGTTCCCTCAAGAATGTTCAAGTTTGCAGTGTTATGCTTTAATCTGGTTGGTTGATAGGACTTAGGGAGGGGATAAGCAGATACATACTATATAAGAGATACATCTTTGACTGAAATACCACTAGCGCTAGCACAGCATAAAGCCGTGAATGAGAATTTTTAATAACGAAATTAAAAATTGAGATAATTTAGTTCCATATTTAAAGACACAGTCATGCCTCGTTCGTGTAGAAGTAATCCAAATAACTTTTGTTACGTATGTGGTAAATTTACCCCACTAGGCCAGAGTGAAAAGTTAAGTCTGAACATTTGCCGGGCCTATGAACTTTACTTCGATATGACCGTCAAAAATCAGGACAAACAGTGGGTTCCACATGTAATATGTACTACATGCAGCAGATATTTGCGAGATTGGTTATGTGGACAACGACATTCTTTACCGTTCGCCATTCCTATGCGATGGAAAGAACAAAAGAATCATCTTGAAGATTGCTATTTTTGCCTTAACAAAACTGCAGGACTTAACACCCGTAAGAAAAGAAAATATAATTATGTGGAAACTGAGTCAGCTCAGAAACCTCGACCACATGATGAACAGCATCCTGTTCCACGACCGCCAATTCACAAAGAAAGCGAGGAGAGTACAATAGCTACCGATAGCGACACTAGCTTTGAAGGTAATGAAAAATCAAGTGACCCTGATTTTATTCCATCTACATCAAACGAACCACATTTAATTACTCAGTTTGAATTAAATGACTTGGTGCGGGATTTGAATTTATCAAAATCACAAGCAGAACTTCTTGGGTCGCGACTACAGCAATGGAATCTCTTAGCAAAGGACACAAGAATAAGTATTTTTCGCAGCAGATATGAAAATATTGTTGATTTTTATAGAATGGCCGGTAATCTGGTCTACTGCAATAATATTTATAAACTTTCTGAAGCTTTTGGAATACATCGTGATCCCAGTTCTTGGAGATTATTCATAGACTCATCAAAGACCAGCCTAAAAGCAGTTTTGTTGCATAATGGAAACCATTATCCTGCTATTCCGATAGGTTATGCTGTTTCTATGAAAGAAACTTACGAAAATCTGAAAATTTTATTAGAAAAGATAAAGTACAAAGACTATTCCTGGAATATTTGTGCAGATTTTAAAGTAATTGCAATTATTTTGGGTATGCAATCTGGTTACACCAAATACTGTTGCTTCTTATGTCTTTGGGACAGTCGTGACAGGGAAAAACATTACCATAAGCAAGAGTGGCCACTACGACAACAGTTTATACCAGGAAAAGACAATGTACAACATCAGCCTCTAGTAGAAAAAGAAAAGATCATAATACCACCTCTCCACGTGAAACTTGGGCTCATGAAAAATTTTGTAAAGGCAGTGGACCGCGAAGGTGACGGTTTTAGATACCTTCGTGAAAAGTTTCCAAAAATAACAGAAGGAAAACTGAAAGAAGGTATTTTTGTTGGACCTCAGATACGAGAAATAGTAAATGATGAAATCTTTGAAACCAAATTAACAGCGAAGGAAAAAACAGCTTGGCGCTCCATGGTACAAGTTTTCACGAATTTCTTGGGAAACAAAAAAGCTGACAACTATAAAACGTTAGTAATGGATATGATACAAGCATTTCACGCTGCTGGCTGTAATATGTCCCTTAAAGTGCACATTCTACATTCTCACTTGGATTTTTTTCCGGAAAATATGGGCGACGTTAGCGATGAACACGGTGAGCGCTTCCACCAAGACATCATGGGAATGGAAAAACGGTATCAGGGGAAATGGAATCCTATTATGTTAGCAGATTACTGTTGGACGTTAAGAAGAGATGCTGTAGATGTTGTTTATAAGAGACAGAGCAATATTACTTTACATTTCTAATTATAATAATTTGAAATATACATTAAATTATTATCTAATCTAAAAAACCTTTTCATTGTAATACAATAAAAAATCGAGCTAACTTTACGTTCTACCTTTTATTACAATAAATGTTTATATGTTTTCTATTGAAATTCGTATAAATTATTTGATGGCAAAATCAAAAGTTGAAATTTGTTGGCCAGTGTAATCAAAGATACACTTGAATTCAGCAAAGATGATCCCTGCGTCATTGTTTAATATATTGTTTGATTCAAATTAATACTTCGCCATCATGATAATTTAAGTACTGTAAACTATAAAATAAACGTTATGTATAATTAGGTAGTCAACTTTATCATCCAAATTGTGAAACGAAACTATAGTCGAGTCGTTTTGGCAATAAGATTAAACTATTTAATTAATATTTCAGAATATACAGGGTTGCTCATTAGTGCGTCAAAGTCCAATATAGGCGTTCTTAAATATTACTGAAGAAGTTTATTTTATAAAAAGTAGCACAGTAACAAAAAACACACATTTTGAAAATAATTTGAATTATACAGGGTGATATGTTAAAATGGCACACATTCGAAATTTTTTTTTAAATGATACCTGTATATCTTTTGTTTTTCCTTATCTACTTTAATTTGTGTTTTCATCGAAATCTGGGACAACGTTGTTTCGTCGCACAGCGACTTCATCAGGTGGATGAATAATGAAGAATTATGTCTTCATCCAAATAAGAAATAGTATCTACTTGTATAACAAGGACAGTGCGATGCAAGCAGGGCATACGAATTAAAGAATTTATTTGAACAAGACAGAGACGGAGTGATTACACGCGCTGTATTATTTCATTTCTAGTATAGTCGAATCCCTCTCGCAATCGACATGCGCCACTAAATTAAAATGGCGTCAAATTTGAGATGTTGAAAAATTTTACCTACGAAAGCCATTTTTTTTTAAATGAAACCCTCTATATCTTTTGTTTTTCCTTTTCTACTTTAATTTGTGTTTTCATCGATATCTGGGGTTTTGGTTTTAGATGACGCATTGTTGAGTTATTAACGAAAATTATAAAAAAAATGGTCGCGACAATGTTTACCATAATAATTCTATGCAGTAGTATTACGATTATCTAAGACAAAATTATTTAGCCAAGGGATGTGTTGAACCTACAAAATAATCAAACATTTATTTTATTATACAGTTTGTTACGATGCAATCAATTTGGCTATCGTCAAAGACCGTTTACTGATTTTTTTCAAATGGAACAGCCCGTATATTATTACATTTTTGGAATGATGCGTTAATTGCGCTTAATTTTTGTTAATAATGTCCTATACCCAAACCCAATAATTTCAGAGTTATTTTTAATTTTTCATTACAAACCGCTAAATTATTTGTTTTCGGTTCGATTTAGTGTACTGGGTAAACGATTTGACAAACAAAAACAAATAAACGACTAAAAGTCGTTCTGAAGCCACATACTTTCTCTTAGAACTGGAGGAACGTTTTTCAGAAGCTGAGGCAAGTCATATTGCAAGAAATTCAAATATTGCGCACCATTTAAATGTCCGTGAAAGAAATGTGGTACAATTATAAAGTTCTCCATAATACCAGCCCAAACATTACCTCTGCTAATCAATCGCTCTTAATATTCTTGGGTTGTCTATTGCATAATGGTGAAGATTATGACGGTTTGGGCTACCACTCTGAGTAAAGGTCGATTCGTCAGTAAATAATACCTTTTGGAAGAAGTTAGGTGTTATCCTTTCAATTTCTAATCCCCATTCGCAAAACGTCCTTCTAGTCTCTAAATAAGGCCCCAACCGTTCTTGATGAAAGGAAATACTGTAGTGATGATATTTTTTTTAATTCTTGCTAACAGTAGATCGCGGTATATTAGTTTCTGTTGATATTTTGGTCGAACTAGTAGAGAGCTCCTCAATTACAGATAACAAGACTTTCAATTTATCTTCGTCACTTGTCCTCTTTGTCCTTTCAAGCTTTTCATAACTCACATTTCCTGTTCTAATGAATCTTTCCTTAAGTCTTTCCAAAATTGTAACTGAAGGTTGGTTTCTATCAGGAGATCTTTGCGCATAAATTCGCTTGGTTAATAGACGATTCTTTTGGGCAGATCCCATAATGAAAATCATGTCAACGAGTTCGTTGCTTTCAAACTGCATATTGACTTAACTAAAAACCGTAATAATAATATGTGGCAAACAACAAATTTACAAGAAAAGTACGTACCTACCCACTATTCCAATCAATAAATATCACAATGATAATATTAAACGCAGAAACTTAAGAAAGCACTATGTTACACCTAAGACAACAATAAGATTTTAATTTTTGACGGTTGTGCCGTTTATTTGTTTTTGTTTGTCAAATCGTTTACCCAGTACACTAAATCGAACCGAAAACAATAATTTAGCGGTTTGTAATGAAAAATTAAAAATAACTCCGAAATTATTGGGTTTGGGTATAGGACATTATCAACAAAAATTAACGCATCATTCCAAAAATTTAATAATATACGGGGTGTTCCATTTGAAAAAAATCAGTAAACGCTCTTTGACAATAACCAAATTGATTGCATCGTAACAAACACCCTGTATAACAAAATGAATGTTTGATTATTTTGTAGCTTCAACACATCCCTTGGCTGCATACGTACTAATTAATTTTGTCTTAGATAATCGTAATACTACCGCATAGAATTATTATGGTAAACATTGTCGCGACCATTTTTTTATAATTTTCGGTAATAACTCAACAATGCGTCATCTAAAACCAAAACCCCAGCTATCGATGAAAACACAAATTAAAGTAGATAAGGAAAAACAAAAGATATACAGGGTTTCATTTAAAAAAAATGTCGAATGTGTGCCATTTTAACGCATCACTCTGTATAATTCAAATTATTTTCAAAATGTGTGTTTTTTGTTACTGTGCCACTTTTTATAAAATAAATTTCTTCAGTACTATTTAATAAAGTTTATATTGGACTTTGACGCACTCATGAGCAACCCTGTATACCTTCCCATAGTAAAAACTATTACATGAAACCAATTGCAAATTAAATATGATAAATGAAGCAATGAAATATTATTTTTTCTACACCCATATTTTATAACATTTGGCTATAGATTGTTTACAAATTTAAAATGTTTAGATGACAATTATAACAAACATCAATAGATAATTAAGACAAATGTCGAAAGGTGTATGAATATTATTATTTATGACAGTCCTAAAATGGCTTTCGTAGGTTATATTACTTGACTGGTAACATTTTTCAACATCTCAAATTTGACGCCATTTTAATTTAGTGGTGCATATCGGTTGCGAGAGCGATTCGACTATACCAGAAATGTCAAAACGTTAATGTCAAAAACAAACGCTGACAAAACGGTAAACCACAGACTAAACAACCCAGACCGGCAACTACTTGAAAATAAAATATCCAAGATCTTCTATCCTTGTCACACATCAGTGAACTTGGTACGAAGATGGCGCTAGCAGCATATTAGCGCGAAATTTGAAATGAGCTTGTTTTTAGAATACGCTTATTCGGTTACCTATTAGACACAATAAACTACTACTCTATTTAGGATTAAGAGAATATAATAATCTAATAAGTGAAAACTGTCAAGGAAAACTAGGTATATGTATAATAATAATAGTTTTTATTGAAACATATACTTATACAATAAAACATAATAAAATTAAATTATACAACCAATAATGAGTAATTTATACTCACTTGTCGAGATTTGCAGGAAACCTGTGCATTTTGTCAACTTCACCATTAACATAATATATACCATATACCGTATGTGTAAAATCATATTGGGGATAGGATATACATATGTATACTAGGCACACCGGCAACAACGCCCAATCGTGGCCGTAGTCATGGTACAAGGAAACAAGGTATGCTTTTGCGCATTTCTGGATGACGCGCATTTATCGAAAAAAATTTCACTTGACAGCTCTGACAGAAGTCACTCACTGAACTCACTGACAGAAAGCATTTTCCAAGACTCCCTTTAACAACTAAAATTGTATCTGGAGATCGTGTCGAACAGCGTCGTTCTGTGTTTGTGAGAGGAGGGGTCGATGGTAACAATGCCTCGCTACACACCAGAAGAAAAACTGCAAATTATTAAATGGTACTATAGTGGTCATTCTGCAAAGGATTGCATAAATTTATTTCCGCAAATATTTGCAGACAGATCCGTACGCTGTGAGCAAAGCATATTACGTATTTTGAATAGCTTTGAAAAATGTCTTTGTTTAAATAATTGCACAAAGTGTAATTCTAGAGAGGTAAATCCACTAAAAGCTAAGGACCGAGAGGAGCGGGATATAATGATTTGTAGCACTCTCGAAGTAGAGGATACGCTATCTACCAGAAGTGTATGCTGAGGAATTGGGTGTGAGTAATAAAACGGTCGCGAACATATGGAAGCGAAATAAATTAAAATGTTTCAAATACTCAAAAACGCAAGAAATATTTCTCGATGACAATTTTAAAAGAATGCAGTTTTGTGAAACCGTAATGGAAAAGACAAATGAAAATGAGAATCTCATCGCAAATATTGTATTCACAGATGAATCGTCATTTCCATTAAATGGAAAGCACAATCCTTCTGTTGTTCGATATTAGGCTCGGGAAAATCAGCACAGATATTTTGTTAAACACATCCAATATCCCCAGAAAGTGAATGTCTGAGCAGGTATTTTGAGTGACCATTTGCTTGGTCCATTTTTTATTGATGGTACGTTAAATGCGGACAAATACCTCGATATGCTACAGTATCAGATACTTCCCGCTATTGATAATACCGGAATAGATCGGGATATTAGTTGGTTCCAACAGGACGGTTTTCCTGCACATATGCGGTCAGCGTAAAGCATTTTTTAATGAATACTTTTCCTGATCGTCTCATTAGTGGAACAGGAAACATTCATTGGCCTCCGCGATCTGCTGATCTATCGCCAAATGATTTCTTTTTGTGGGGATACATCAAAAATAAAATATACAGTGCACAAGTTGGCAGGCTAGAAAACTTAGATATTTTGACAAGGCTAATCGTAGAGGCTTTTGAATCCGTAACAGTCGATGTGATTCGAAATGTGCGAGAAAATTTTTATGATAGGCTCGGACAATGCCTTGCTGCTGAAGGAGGCATTTTTGAACCTATGCAATAACATTTTATTTTTTAGTATTGTTTAGAGTATATTTTTTATTTTTATTAGAATTCCGTTTTTAATACATTTATACCGGGCTCTTTTTTTATCATTACACATAGCATTTTCCCTATGTGTAATGATAAAAAAAAAATTGTCAATGCATTAGCGATATAGTCACTGTATAGTAGACAACCAGTTATACACCAATGAAGAATTTACGTATAGTATACCTTAATTTTTAAATCAGGTTGCCATGACGGGAAAAACATTTTTTATTTCTAATATTTCTGAATTTTTATTCAAACATAAGTCATAAATTAAATACATTTTATTAAAAAATAGATAATTTATTTATAAATCATGGATAAATACAACAGAAATGAAAAGGTGGCTATAGTAATGTGGTACCAGAAAAATAATAGTTTAAGGCAAGTTAGAGACATGTTTCCGTCAATTATCCAGACAGGCTTATACCTTGTGCAAAAACAATTCTGAACTTTTTTAAAAAAGAAGATGGTTGTGTTCTAAATTCTCACAAAAAAAGAAATAGAACCAATCATGTTCGAACAGAAGACATGAAATTAAATATCCTGTGTTACGTAGAGGAACGGTCTGTAGGATCTCTTTTAGATGTAGCTAAACATTTTGGAGTATCGTACAGTTCGGTATACAAAACTCTGAAAGAATTTAAATATAGGCCATACAAAATATCCAATCATCAAGAGCTTTTCGAAGAGGATAAGATAAAACGAACAGAGTTTTGTGAAATAATGTTTAACATGTTAAATGAAAACCAAGAAATTTTAAATAAAATAATTTTTACTGATGAGGCACATTTACCGTAAACGGTGAAGTCAACTCTCAGAACTTTCGGTTTGTACCCTACATTTATCCATGAAAAATTATTAAATTTCCTATCCATTAATCCATTAGGTACTGGTCCCGTACAAATCCTCACGCTCAAAACCTGACCCGAACACAGTACCCTCAAAAAGTTAATGTCTGGATTGGAATAATAAGCGATAGACTTATTGGCCCATTTTTTATTGACGGTAACCTCACTGCAGTGAAATATTTGAATTTGTTGAGAGACCATATCATTCCATCAATTGAGATGATGAATGTTGATGAACCCTGGTTCCAATTGGATGGGGCCCCGCCACATTCTACTAACGCTATCAGGAATTTTTTAAATAACTTATTTCAAAGACGGTGGATTGGTAGATTTGGTCCCATACTATGGCCTCCAAGATCCGCTGATTTATCTCCAAATGACTATTTTCTTTGGGGTTACCTAAAAAGTAAAATTTACAACAATGTACGAATACGAATGAACTAAAAGAGCGTATACGTACTGCATGTAATGGAATAAGGCCAGAATTTATTAGAAATACACTTCGTTGCTTTCAAGATCGCCTTGCTTATTGCCTTGAAAGACAAGGTGGACATTTCGAGAACTTGTTATGATATTAGACTTCACATTTAAGTTCGTTTAATTGTTATAATAAACTAATTATTTTGTTCCAAGTGATATTCTGCATTTTCTTTATTAAAAACCTAATTTTTCTAAGCTTTATTTTGCTCTGTATCGCCCAGTGTTACCAGTACAAGTATTATTGCTGAATCAAATACTTTCGCGCTAAATTTTAACAGTTTCGTAATAAATGTAAAAGGTTTTATGTACGCTGCAAAGTTTAATTTTTCCGTACAAATAATTTATGGTAGAAGTAAGAGAAACGGATCTCCAGAATATTATTTTATTTGTATCGGCCAGTGGGAAATGGCGGGAAATCCTTAATGTAGCAATTATGATGTTGACGACGTGATATATTTCGAATTTTAAAATTGTAAGAAAAATTGTACAAAATTAGTTATTTACGATATAATTGTTAAAAGTGCTATTTTATTTTGCGAGTAAGATTTGCGACACGAGGGTGATTAGGAACTGGAGCAATTTAAAATAAGCAAAATAAAATAACATTTTAACACGTGTGTCGTACAGTGTTTTTGCTACAAACTCAATTTTTATTTTAAAATTTTAATAAAAAGTTTAACGAAAATTGACTGATAAAAATCTTATGACGGCTCACTGTTCCTGCTTGTCAAAATACGAGTGTATAACTGGTTGTCTACTATACAGTGACTATTATATATCGCTAATGCATTGACAATTTTTTTATCATTACACATAGGGAAAATGCTATGTGTAATGATAAAAAAAGAGCCCGGTATAATAATTTTCTAAGAATTAATGTTTAATTAGAATTGTGCTTTTATTTTTTTACTGTGTTGTATTGTATTTCTGTTAAAAAGGACTTTATTGAAATAGTGTCCTGTGAATTCACAACTTTATTGAACTGGTAGTACCAGACGTCGAATGCGCGTCATCCAGAGATGCGCAAAAGCATACCTTGGTTCCTTGTACCATGACTACGGCCACGATTGGGCGTTGTTGCCGGTGTGCCTAGTATACATATATCCTATCCACAATATGATTTTACACATGCGGTATATATACTCTACCATCTTTGTCAGATTCACTGAACTTGGAGACGAGATGGCGCTAGCGTCAATTGAAATGTTTGTTATGCTGTGGTTATATGTCATTCAAAACTACATTTCAAATTTGACACGTGTGACATATTTTTGCAATCCTTTGTCGTACATGGTATTAATTATATTACAATTAATACCATGTACAGTTTAGAATACTGTTAAAAATGACATGTTAATTTGATACTTCTTGAAAGAATTGTATGCGTAAATTATTTATTTTCTTTTGTATCTCTTGTGCAGTTATTTTTACATTCAATATCGAACACAAATCTTCGGTAACTTTATTATTTTTTTTATTTCCTACTTTTGCACTATTGGTACAGCTAATTCACCTAAAAACTTGGTCAAGAAATTGATAAGTGTAATACAACCTTAATGTAAAATCTTCATTATTCATCCACCTGATGAAGTCGCTGTGCGACGAAACAACGTTGTAGTGGTTTACTATAATTAAAATTTTGAAACTTTAAAATCAGTGTTTTATTTTTATTATTATTTGTAATGGAGTTTTAACAAGTGTCCCTCTTCAATTAATTTTTTACATAATTCTTTGATAGAATTATATTGTAACGAAATAAGTCCACAAAAACAAGTCATAAATCATCGGCACACAAGTACGGCGTAAGCAAAAAAAGTCTGGATCTTCTCTCGTATTTACTACGAACATCAAGCAGAAAGAGAGAATTTTCTGGTATATTTCTAGGTTTTTTTTATGCGGATATAAAAGCGGCTGTGGTTCCGGGATAATGAATTCATTCAGTAATATTCGGACAGTTCAAAATAAACATAAACATAGTGAATGGAGCAGTGTTATTACAGTTCTAGAAATACATAAATATTACAGACATAAACAGTAGTCATAGAAATAAATACGTGTGTTATTGTGATTAGTTTTAAGTGTGTACATATACAGACTGTTTCAAAATATTTGCACGAGTTATTTATTTGGACCCAGAAAACGCAACAATATATTAGTGACGCAGAGATCAACTTTCTAGAATCCGAGTGTATGTAATAATTAAATACGTAATAATTTGTAGCAGCTGTACTACGTGACAGTCGTTCTATGCTTGTCATTGGTTGTCATTTGTTACTTCAATAAAAAAAAATTCGTGTGATTGGCGCTTGCGCTGTCACATATTACAATTTACCAATTTAAGATTGTAATTTATTAAGTAAATATCACCTTCTCATTTATGGAGATAATTATAAAACGCAGAGACGTAGATGATATTTTTAATAAAAGACATCCTTACTAGTTTAAATTTAGTGGTAGTTTGGAAATGCGTTACAAGAAAAACAAGTGAGAAACTTCAAAAATTCTTTACTTGAAATAAATCTGATAAGTAATATATATCACCCCTATAATTCAATTTCTATTCAAACTTTGCAGGAACAGGATTACAATAATCGATTCGAATTTTCTTTGAATATTCGAGGTGAAATCAAAATGCAAATATCATTTTCCAAAAATATTGTGTTTACTGATGAAGCAACCTTTTCTTTTCAAGTGGTTTTGTATGCGCACAAAATTGTCGTTGATGGTCATCTGATGGCCTGAATTTTAGAATTCTTTGTGAGGATCAGTATTCGCAGGTATATCTTTGTTGAGGAATTTTAAACAGAAAAATGTCTGGTGCGTACTGCGTACTGCTTTCATGTGTAGGTTACATGGGCGAGATAGGGGAAGTGGATCCAATTTCACTAAGACTAGACCGACTCGTGTTTTGTCGGCTCTCGGGTACCGTATTACCTACCGATTCCCCGAGAGCCGACAAAACACGAGTCGGTCTAGTCTAAATTAAATCGTATCCACTTCCCCTATCTCGCCCATGTATATGTGTAGGTACTGGTAGGTACATAAATTCAAAACTATCTGGGATTTCTGTAACGAGACCTCCATAACGAATGGACGCATTGCCAGTAGATATTACAAGAATGGTTTATGCAAGACGGAGCACTTATAGTGCACGAAAAGTTGTAAACTATTTAAATAAGAACTTTGGCGAAATATGGATTGGACGAATACGAAATACATTTTTTCTATAACCATCGCGCTCGTATGATCTAAACCCCTGGGAATGCTAAAGAATAAAGTATATTCATCTTGAATAGTTCTTTTTTGTTCAGCTTTGATGTTGTTTTTGTTAATTTCATATTTATGGTATATTATAATAAAACGTTTTCTTATATTTGTATTTATATATATATAAGAAAACGTTTTATTATAATATACCATAAATATGAAATTAACAAAAACAACATCAAAGCTGAACAAAAAAGAACTATTCCAGTTTACCCATTTTATTATATCAAAACTTAATATATATTAAGTTATAAAATTAACAACATTTAGAATGTCTTATAAGTCTATAAGATTTATTATTACACAATCGAGCTTGCCGAAACTCTATTTTGTCGGCAACTGTACTTATTGTTCTTTTCACAACCACGATATGCAATTTTACATCAATTGTAGCATATATTTTAGTATTTTACATTGAAAATTGACCTAAAAGTATATTCCTACACCAAGGACAACCTATAACAATAATTACCTACGTATCTATATATTTTGCAAGTCTATAATTATTGTTTCTTGACCGTAATTATTTTCAGAAATTTGCAAAATGATTCATTCAAATTGAAGACAATTAATGTAGGTACGCAATATAAGTATGTCGAAAATGCGTCGAATTTCAACGATGGGCGTTAATAAATATCATTGTATTATTTGGATAATAATAAAATATCTATCATAATTGAATAGATGTTTATTATAGTGCGAAAAACATATGCAAGAGCCGTTATCAAGCTAACTAAACAAAGAATACATGTATATATATATCTGCACGTAGATATATTATACGGCAAAAAAGGGATGCACAAAAAATGAAAAACAAAATATAAACTAATGAACATTCCCTTAAGATGTATGAAAGAATATGCCACATCCTTTTTATTCTGAATTCTTTTTGCAAATTGAATATTTATACAAAGATGCTTACCGCAATCACTGTAAATAGCTCCGGAGAAAGACGCGAAACTAATGAAAAACAGACACAAAATAATCTTTTCTCCCATTGTTATTCAAAGCCACTTTTTTATTTTTTCGATTATTATTATTATTATTTATAATAATTGAAATGCAAGTGCGGTCTCTCACCGGATCGAATTTATACTGAATAAACCAGGAATAAAGAGTCATTAAGAGTTGAAGAGAAATAAATACATCAAATTAACATGAAATCTATTGGATGGTCAAAGTGAAGTCATAGGCAGGTACTATCATTGTCGTATAGAAGCGCACAATTATGGATGAACAAGGACATACACACTCTATGCTAGAAAAAATAAATTATTGGTCTTATCAAATGCGTTAATAAGGAAACCTATTACGCGAAATTTACTTCGTTAAACTACGTCCAAAAATTGCTTTTTCTGAAATGTGTTCAGAACTTAAATTTGAAATTGGCGGGTTTTTAATAAATTGGTTCGTTTAGTATCCGAGTGAACTAATTTAGTTCAACATTTATGTTTAAATAATTTGATAAATGTAATTAATGCAATTTTCTTAAAATCATGATTTATTTATTTTGTGAATTTACACAGTTGAATTGTTAATATCAATTTATCTGATTTGCTACTAAAGAAACAAACCTAACACGTCAAAAGTTTTCATGCCATCGTGGCTGATTGTTGTTGGCATATGACGTTTCGAGCCGAGAACAGTAACGTTGAAATCTTGTGAACTTGTATACTTACATCAGTTACATCAAATTTAGTTTTGTGGTTTAAAGAATAACGTTGCAAAGGTATTACATTTAATATTCTTTAATTGTGATTATTCCTCTTTTAAGCAATTGTTTCTTTAATTAATACTTAATCAATATTCCAATAAATGTAGGTTGGAGAATTTTTTAAAAAATTTAATTTCATATTTAGATACAACAAAAATGGACCAAGTTGCCAAATTTATGGAACCTGGACGCCAGTTTGCTAAGGATTCTATTAGATTAGTTAAAAGGTGTACGAAGCCTGATAGAAAAGGTAATATAATTTATTATTTGTGTTTGTTTTTGCATTATTCTCTTCAGAAATCCCTTATTTTAAATGATATTCTTATGTCAGATGTTTTTATTAAATAGGCTAAAAGTAGATGTGAATATTAAAAAGAAAGTTAAGTTAATCAATATGGATGATACTTAGTTCCATTAAACCATTTATAATTTTGTCTTGATATACTGTACATAATGTTGAAATTATTATTATAACTTAACATTTATGCAGAATTTAGTGTTTAGTGTTACGTTTTAAAATGTTATGTGGTTTTACTGTTCTCTATTTATTTAATACAACATATTAATTTTGTAATATTGGTGCTTTTTTGTCATTGTTTTTAAAGCTTATTTTATCTATTAAGTTTATGTTCAATTTTTAGTACTTGGTTAAAATTGATGGCAAGTCGGTTATTACATCTGACAATTTCGAGTTGAATTAATAAAAGTTCTACTAGCTGATGTGTGTAAAACACTATACCTTCCATCATTTTGGTGACCTTCAATTTTAAGTTCAATAAATTGACAGGTGTAAAACGAGCATAACAAGCACATGATTTCTCTTTCACAGTATTATAATCCAAAAACTTCATATTGAATGCTAGTCTTGAAATGTGGATAACAGTTGTATCTGTATCCCATTAATGAACTTAATCATCCCACACATAGAGAAAGATTTCTTTCAAGAAATTGAAGTATGTGGATTTATAGTGAATAATGAGTATGCTTAACACACTTTTTTTGTTTCAGAATTTCAAAAAATTGCCATTGCCACAGCTATTGGATTTTGTATTATGGGTTTCATAGGATTTTTTGTCAAACTAATTCATATACCTATTAATAATATTATTGTTGGGTCATAAGAATCTGATTATTGTTATTTTTGATTAAATTATTTTGTAAGGAAAGTTTACATAAAAAAGTGTATTATTTATCTTCATCTAATTAAAACATTTTCTTTATAATTCATTTTCTCATACTTTCGTAACCTGTTATATATCAATGAGCAAAAATGATAATTTATAAATATACTTATTTTTTAATGATACCTCTATTTATTTAAAAATATGAATTTGCAGTTTTTGAATTAAGTATTATTAAGATATAGGTACTACATTTTACAAATAATTATGTTGAGGGATTTCATTTTGTTATTATTATTATTAATTTAAAAAGTTGCTTATGTTTTTAGTTGTTTATTTTTTTTTACATATACAACAATAGAGATGCCTTAGTCTAAAAACAGGTAATTTAATTGAACATTATAGACTGTTGTAAAATGCTATATTGAAAGCCAAAGTAATAAAAACAAACATGTTTGGAAAAAGACCTTGACTCCTATTTAAAGAGTGCATGCACAAACGCAAATATGATAGCACCTTCTCCTATTTGTGCCCATTTGAAATACTTCTGAAAAAGTGGATGAAATTTTTGGGTTATAAAATTTCGGATACATATGTACAGAAAGCTGCGCATAATATTGTAATATTCTGTGTAATATTGTCTATGAGAAATGGGCCTCAGATATTTTCTTTTAAACTGTATGTTATGGCTTTGAAAGTGGTTCAGAACGACCCACGCATGTTCTGTTATATTTTATATCAAATGTAATTTGGTTATTGTAATATTGTCTGTTTTGTGATGCGTCTTAAGTCATAATCTCTCTTATTTGCGATAAGTAAAAAGATGAAAATAGTGAACAATTCGACTTCTTAATAAGTAATTAAAATACGGCAACAGCTGCACTTTTGACGCTACTACTGACTCATCGCGCGTATTCAATCGCCGAAAGGTGGCAATTTGAAATAAATGCGCTTGCGTACATCCTTGCTGTTTTTATATAAATGTTTATAATCCGTTTAATATAAGTACCGCGCGATCATTTAAATTCTAAATTAGAGCAGGCTGTGAAATTTAAATTAAGTTGGTATATAAGTACTAATTTACAATTTGAATTGTCAAAGTGACGTTTCAAAATGTTAATTATGGTGGAATTCTGTAACTTTCTCGGAAGCTCCGATTATCGTAGGCCCTGGCAACGAAGTGACGTTGCGATGACGATTTCAGAATTTTTAGAGTTAGTGACGTAGAAATGTCAAAACGTTCGTGAGTAAAGATTTTGTTGGTTATATTGTGATTATATTATTATTATATAATTATTGTTAATATACTATTCCTGTTGTTATATTTATAGTTTCTGTTACTTTATTTGTTATAATTATTATTGTTCCTGTTTGTTTATTTGTTATATCTATTATTGTTCCTGTTTGTTTATTCGTTATATTTATTATTGTTTTATATTTGCAAATATGAATGGCTTTATAGCATTATTATTAGATGAAGATCACAACAGGTAGGTAATCGATAATATAAAATATATAGAGTATACATAATATTCTCTATTTTCTTTATTTTAGAAATTATATGCGTATATTCCGAAAACGTTTAAGAAATCACGGATATCCTTTTGAAATACCAAACAGGCATTTTAAACAAATGTTTAGACTGAATAAGGGCACTGTTCAAAACCTGATCCAGTTATTGGATGGACATATAACAAACAAATATACCATTACATTTGAAGGTTATTATCATAAACATCACTTGAAATGCATATTAACTTTATAGTGCACATTATATATTTGTTACAGGTCTTAACAACATTAAATTTCATAGCATCAGGCAGCTATCAGAATAGTGTTGGTATTAATAGCCTTGTTTCTCTCAGTCAGAATTCAGTAAGTCGAATAGTTCATCAGGCCTGTCTTGTAATATCAAACAATTTATTCCCTGAATAGATAAAATCTCCCAGTGATTGTGAATCGAAGAATCGTGTTAAGTAAGGGTAATTATGTTGTATCAAAATATTCTAAAAATAATTCCTTATTTTGTTTTTATGATAAAAAATGGGAGACCGGAGATGTATTTTGTTTAATTGATAGCACCCAGTTCATATATTTACCAAGGGCAATCATATCTTTTCTAAACGTTCTAAAAATTATTGTTCTGTTTAGTTTTTATGAAAAATGGGGTGCACGAGATGTAGGTGTAATTGATGGCACACATGTTGATATACTTGCTCCACCTTTAGCCGATGAAGAACACCCTCCTTTTGTATATATATTTTTTATATTCACATACTGTAATTTTTTTAAATTTCAGCACTACTTTTATGGTAAGGTTAATAAAAAAAAATATATTTGACAATAAAATGTGTTTTATTTTTCAATATTTATACAAACAATTTCTATTTGAGTACCTATTATTCAAAGTTCACATTTCTAGTTCAGTATTATTATTTTTCTTTTTGATCGTTATTGTTAAGATTTTATAGTAAACATATAATTCATATCCAATATTAGTATAATTATACGAGTCAAATGTCTTCTATTGTTTTATAATACTTGCTGGTAAATTTATTAAACAATAATTTTTTACATTCTTTTGAGTTGACAAAGTGCAAATTTCAGCCTAATGAATATTACTCTTCTGTAAAAACTGCAAATAAAGAGAACTTTCAATTACTATAATTTCAGAGGCTCGACAACAAAATCCTGCAATAATATCGAATGATTTGGTGTACCAAGTACAACAATACAGCACAGGATTGGTCGATTTTCTAAATACAAAATCATCTATATCCTTCAACCATTTATGTACTTTGGCCTATGCTATTAAAACTTAATGTTACCTTTTTGGAGCCTAAAACATTAATCGTTCAATATAGTTACATATTGATAAAATCTTTGCGGTTTGACTTACAAATAAAGAAATTCATTGACTAAACAGGTAAATTTCCTCTTATCTTCTTCAACATAATATAAAGTTAAACATCCTCTCAATTTGATGTAGTTTTATTATTAGAAAATCTTATGAAAAAGTCAACTTTAAATTGTGAAGTTATTGTGAACACGATACCATAATAGACTTTTTCAAACAATTAGTTTGTGCACATTTCACATGCTTTATGTTCTGTGGATATTGTCTGCTAGGTTTATGTATTTTTTTGTGTTTAGGTACTCTTGCAAGAAAAACAATGTCCACTTGATAGGGATATCTGTTCTTGTTGGCTTTATAAAAAAATCACATTTCATCATCCATAAATGTGCCTGAAAAGACATTTATCTGCAAATTCACTATACACTAGTGCGATACTACGTCCTTTGAAACTCTCCTAATGATAGCAGTTCTTGTTGAAATTTTCCAAAGTGTTTCGTGCTATCTTGCTAGCAGTATAAACATATGGTTATACTATGTCTTGGCATTACAAAATGTTCCGTGCATTTTCTTTAAAAAAAAATGCAATGCAAAAAAGCAATCGCTATATTATATTTCAAACAATTTTCTTATTAGTTAAAATTTAAATTGAAAGATTTTGGTATATGTTTACGAGATGATGTTTGTTTACATGTTAAACATAAAGGTTATGTGCAAAAAATCGTAAATTGACACTTCTACGTCACTAACTCTAAAAATTCTGAAATCGTCATCGCAACGTCACTTCGTTGCCAGGGCCTACGATAGCCGGATGGCCGGAGCTTCCGAGAAGTTACAGAATTCCACCATTAATCAATAATTGACATTCTGGACAACCTAATAAAAAAATCCCGCCTGCTATAATTTAGAATTTAAATGATCGCGTGGTACTAATATTATGTGAAGTCTTTTCAATATTATATCAGGTAATTTAATGATTTTATAGTTACTTATGTAGTACTGGGATAATATTTACCTGTCATTTGTTTGTTATGCGGTGTTCTCGATGTACGAGGCAAATGCACATTCAAATTGCGCTTGCAGGTTAATTAGATTATTTTGGGCAGAAATATTAACATTGAAAAACTATATGTCATATTTATTACTATATTAACACGGATTATAACATTTATATAAAAAAAAACCAAGGGTGTACACGAGTTTATTTAGTTCAAATTGCCGCACTTCGGCAATTGAATTCGATCCGCGTGCCATATAGCAAGTACTAGCGTGTAGCGTCTAAAGTCGAAGTGATGTTCAATGTTGTTGTGGGGGACCCATTCCGAAGTCATACCATTACTTGTTCCGGCGAGGGTGGGTTCATTTTGATCTCGGTCATTTTGACCTTGTTCATTTTAACCTCTAACTGGAAAGCCTTTATTGTTGATAGAGGCGCCATTTATGTCATATGTTTATGTTTGTGTTTACGTTGTGCCTAAGGTTATTGAAGTGAAAACTTCTATGGGCGCGTTGATGCATTGATTGTTCGACCGTTGATTGAAGTAATATATAAAGATGCGCAACGATATAGTAAAATTGCGTGTCTTTCCGTTAAGTCGTCTCGCAAACCCCTTGCCGAGAAACATCATCGTTGCCTCGGGCTGTTTCGAATCTCGGACCCAAACGACTGATGTATCGCTATAGATCTCGGACCCAGTTTTGGCTACGCTCAGTGCTATGTAGTTGCGCATCATTATATGTATATTCCTTCAATCAACGGTTGGACACTGAACGAGACTGAGCCGTCACGCTCGGAATGTAACGCTCGTTCGGGTAAAGTCGGCTCGAGTCGAGTCGACTAAGGGAGCGAGAGAGATATAATTAACGCGTCTCTGCCGGTCTCTGCTATACTCGCTCGGCAACCGTTTCACGCTCGGCTTTGTATTATAACACTAACTAGCGGTATTTAACTTCAATTAAATTGAAATTTAGAATAAATACGCGAAATATTGTATTTTTATTTCCTGAAAAATTCTTGTCCGCGTGCAGATGCGATCCCGAGCTGCCCGGGTATGAGGCCGGCACGTTTACCATTAGACCAGCGCGGGTACTCGTATGAGAATTATCATATCGTCTACTTGTATATATACATGCGTACGTATGAATTTTTGAAGTGAAAACTTGATCAGACCGAGCGAAATGTACTAGAATATAATGTATACACAATAATAATAAATATATATTTTGTAAATGTAACATAGAACGAAAATGGAAAATGTAAATGAATATAGAACGAAAAAAAATTGTATTTCGTATTATTAACCTGGCCTTGATGAAGATTTCACTTCTGCCGTGTGGTCTTAAGCACACCTATTTTTTTTTTCCGAATAACTATAAGGATGACGTGTACGATATTTTCAACAGCTTTTTGTAGAATTCGCAACTTAGGTTCCTTTACTTTTGAATTACATTACATGTATTAACCTTACCTGTTATAAAATATTTTAGTTCATACCTACTACCTATATAAATAGAATAATTTGCAATAAATAGGTATATTAAATTTATATAGATAAAAGTGATAATTGTTCAACTATAATTTAATAGTAAGTACAGTTGATCTCGAAATATACGCGTGATGTATGTAACATACGAATTTAAACAATACCTACTGTCCGTGTATTTTATTTTAAGAAAAACAAATAGGTATATTCTAAAATAAAACAAACATTAAACATATATTTTTTATTTCAAAAAACAACAATTGCATATATTTTATTAAAAAGAAAACAATTTTTTTTTGTAAAAACTAACGAATAATGAGCAAGTTTAACTGTTATGCCTATTTAATCTTTGTTCACAATCCTTAATTATATTTAGCATTTGACAACACTGCGAACCACAAGATACATACAACTGTGGAACTGTGCATACAAGGTTAACCTGGCGCCCCAATCAATGATCTAATACTATTATACTACTAGATGCAGTGTACGCTATGTCTTGCTGATTAGGAAGTGACCCACACCATAGGAGAAAGAAGGAAAATATATGAGCGTCGAAAGCTTGACAAGGATGAACAAAATTGAACAACTTGTATTATTTCGTGAGATGTTTTTTCTGTGACTAATTCAAATACTTCAACATTAGTTACATTTGGGGATTCTGAGCTATAAGGTAAATAGAACATTAAAAATATCTAGGTAGAATAATAACTACAAATAGAAATCTTACTTTAACAGTTCTTTGCTTGGTGCATCAGTAATTTTTAATCGTTGAGATCTGCTATAACAGGGAATTTTTCTCAAGTGAGCAGGAAAATTGAAAATACTTTGAATTGCATTTTGGGCCAAATATTTTCTTCCATAACTTATAACAACATCTTCAGGAACAAAATGCTCTGAACACAATCTTGAATATTTTGATGGCTTAAAATCCTTTCGTTTAGTACAAATTATCCACTGCTTGCATAGTACTTGATTAGATTGAAAACTAAAATTTTTTATATCAAATCTACAAATCATGTATTTTATTAAGAATAGTTAACCTGTGAAATGATACGTTCATTCCCTTTTCTGCCCTATTAGTACAACCATACGCTGCACATGACATTACCATTGTGTCTTAAATATGTGACTCCAAGCACTGCGAAGCTGGTATATATAATATTCAACAATTTAAAATATTTATTTCTAATTTTGTTACTGATAATAGCACTTTTAACCAAATATATATTACACTAAATCCATGAGAACAACACTGTTAAATTATAAGCTGAAGTTAACATTTGCCAATATTCTTGATGATTCTCAATTTATATACATTACCTATATCAAATAAAAATGAAATTCTTAAAATGTGTCTAATTACAATCACAATTTTATAAATAGAAATAGTTGATTGAATCATCATGAATCCACAGTTGTCTTTATACTCGTATTTCTTTAAATAAAAATAAAGTCAGTGGTGTATGAAATAAAATCAATACTAGAAGAAATCTATTAATAAAATACATAATCCAAATTACCAAAAAGACAAATAAATATGTATAAATCAACAAAATTGAGAAAGTTTATATACAAAACAATGCGATATCGCCATGTTTTGCCCACAACTAACGGTTTTGTATATCTGTCTCCTTTGTATGTAGAGGTCAATTCCTCTCTCTCTACAGTCCATCTAGTAGTTCTATATTATTAGATCATTGGCCCCAATTGTTAACCATTGCCGTATTTTCTAATTTAAATCTATGATTTGTATTAAAATCAAGGCAGTGGTCAACAATAGGGGTGCCAGCAATGACCTTGTATGCAGAGTTGTATGTATCTTGAGGTTCGCAGCGTTGTCAAATGCTAAATGTAATTCGGGATCGTGAACAAACATTAAATAGGCATAACTTGTTCACTATCCGTTAGTTTATAAAGCCCCTATGGTGTATAAGTAGATATATATACATTTTAATTATATACATATTCATCAATTCATGTATTTAATGTGTCTATGTACAAAATAGAACAGCATGTGACAGTATCAACGAAAGAAAAATAGATTCCTCTAACGGATATTTAACAGGAATTTTGCATTTTTTCCGAATAACAACAAGGATAACGATATTTTCAACAGCTTTTTGTGGAATTCGCAACTTAAGTTCCTTTACTTTTGAATTACATTACATGTATTAACCTAGAAACTGTTATTAAATATTTACCTATATAAATAGAATAATTTGCAATAATAGTTATTTATTATACAAGGAAAAAACTTTTTTCCGGGGTTGATAAAATGACATTTTATTACCTGTTAAGAAGGATAAAATGTCAACTTTTTTTCCCGTCACAGAAAAAATAGGTATATTAAATTTATATAGATAAAAGTGATAATTGTTCAACTATAATTTAATAATAAGTACAGTTGATCTCGAAATATACGCATGATGTATGTAACATACGATTTTAAACAATACTGCCCGTGTATTTTATTAAAGAGAAAACACTTTTTTTTTGTAAAAACTAACGAATAATGAGCAAGTTTAACTCTTATGCATATTTAATCTTTGTTCACAATCCCTAATTATATTTAGCATTTGACAACGCTGCGAACCTCAAGATGCATACAACTGTAACTGTGCATACAAGGTCAAACTGGCGCCCCAATTGTTAACCATTGCCATTTAAATCTAACAATTGGGGCGCCAGCAATGACCTTGATGCACAGTTGTATGTATCTTGAGGTTGACAGCGTTGTCAAATGCTAAATATAATTAGCGATCGTGAACAAAGATTTAAATAAGCATAACAGTTAAACTTGCTCATTATTCGTTAGATTTTACAAAAAAATATTGATGTTTGTTTTATTTTAGAATATTTATACCTATTTGTTTTTCTTAAAATAAAATACACCGACGTATTGTTTAAATTCGTATGTTACACAAACATCACATGTATAGTCGAGATCAACTATACTTATTATTAGATTATTATAGTTGAACAATTATCACTTTTATCTATATAATTTAATATATGTATTGCAAATTATACTATTTATATAGGTAGTATGCATTAAAATATTTTATAACGGTTTCTAAGTTAATAGGTTGATACCTACATGTAATGTAATTCAAAAGTAAAGGAACCTAAGTTGCGAATTGCATAAAAAGCTCTTGGGAATATCGTAATCCTTATCTTTATTTGGAAACATCCTGTTAAATATCCTTTAGAGGAATCAATTTTTCTATTGTTGATACTGTACATACTCATGAATATAATTAAAATGTATATATATCTACTTATACACATACGAGCTTTATCTTTGGGCTTTATAAACTAAGGAATAATGAACAAATTTAACTATTATATCTATTTAATGTTTGTTCACGATCCCGAATTATACATTTAGCATTTGACAACACTGCGAACTTCAAGATACATACAACTCTGCATACGAGGTCATTGCTGGCGCCCCAATTGTTAACCATTGCCAAATTCTATAATCCTTTATGTCGTACTTATGTGCATGTATATCTGAATATTTATTTGAATTTTACGCTTACCTTATTTCCTCAGATGGAATATTAAAAAAACTAATGTCTTTTATGTCCTTTGAATACACACTTTTACACTGCGGTACACAACACTTTATACTCATTGTACTCGATTAATTTAACACACTAAATCAAATAAATCTTTCGCAATTATCCACAAAACCTAATTCACTTTCAAAACGGTTGGTTATTTTCAAAAGCACGTACTAAGATCTGTTGACAAACAAACTATAAACAAGTCTAACTCTGTTTCTTACCGTCACTGCGACACTGCGCATTACAATGCGCAAGAAACAACTTGGTCTCAATAAATTTTGGGAGTGCAACTACTGGGAAGGTTTATACTGTGCCACAGTATAAACATATCCAGTAGTTGCAGTCAGTGTCGGCACCTTTGATCTTTAGAAACCAAGTTGTATGTTCGCGCATTGTAATGCGCAATGTCGCATAGCGGAGAGATCGGAAAGTTATTTAATAAGCAGGTCCGGATCTAATCCTATTTTAAAATAATCGGGGCCGGATTAACTAAATTTGTTAATAAATGAAAGTATTTGAATTAGAAATATTTAAACAATAATTATGTACGTTATGCATATCATTGTCTTAGATTTGAAACCTGTGGCCAATTTAACAAATTTTACAAAATGTTGAAAACTATTTTGGTAAAGTCTACTAGATGGAATAAAATGATTTGGACGAAAATTATACATTTAATGCTAGTTTGAATATATGAGTTACATTTAAATATTACTTATATTTGATATAATTTGTAAATGTTGCAAAATAACAAAATTAAAAACTATCTTGGAAAAAAAAGCCTAATAGATGGAATAAAATTATATATTTTAATGCTAGTTTTAATATACGAGTTACATTTAAATTTTACAATATTTGACATATTTTATAAATGTTGCAAAATAACTTAAAATTAAAAACCATCTCGGAAAAATGTCTCATAGATGGAATAAAATTATATATTTTAATGCTAGTTTTAATATACGAGTTACATTTAAATTTTACAATATTTGACATATTTTATAAATGATGCAAAATAACTTAAAATTAAAAACCATCTTGGAAAAAGTCTCATAGATGGAATAAAATTATATATTTAATGCTAGTTTTAATATACGAGTTACATTTAAATTTTACAATATTTGACATATTTTATAAATGTTGCAAAATAACTTAAAATTAAAAACCATCTTGGAAAAAGTCTCATAGATGGAATAAAATTATATATTTTAATGCTAGCTTTAATATACGATTTACATTTAAATTTTACAATATTTGACATATTTTATAGATGTTGCAAAATAACTTAAAATTAAAAACCATCTTGGAAAAATGTCTCATAGATGGAATAACATTACATATTTTAATGCTAGTTTGAATATACATTGCGCATTACAATGCGCAAGAAACAACTTGGTCTCAATAAATTTTGGGAGTGCAAGTACTGGGAAGGTTTATACTGTGCCGGCGCTGGAGCTAGCGGTCGCCATCTTGCCTAGCGAAAATAATTTCGCTCGATGACCTAGCGGCGCTAGAAAGAAGTGGGGATAAGCGGTAAATATTCAAATATGAATTTAAAAATTCAAACTCGCGGATTAATAAAAACATTAATTTATTAATTGTAGTAGGTAATATCATTTTTACGGTTGCTGTTGTACTTGTTTTTGTTATATTTAATGTTATGCGAAAGTTATAGGTAAATTTATCATATTGTAACGAAACCAGCAGACGAATTGAGTTACATTAAATAAAGGAATCAGATCTCTCGGCGCGATAAAAACGAAATTGTCACACGCAAAAAAAAGGCAGACCGGGCGAGCCATAAATCATCTCTCTCTCGGCTGGTAAATATCGTAAATGCAGTGAGTCATCTCACAGATGTGCGATGTAAGCAAGAAAAAGTCTAGATTACCTCCAGTATATTGCCGAATTTACTAGTACTGTTCGAGAACATTTCATGCATGGTATATAAGGCGACTGAGTCACCGGGATTCATGGATTACGGGATTCATTGCGGAAAAGTAATCGCGGAGTAATTCGGTAGTCTCGAGTGGTGGAAACGAATAGTGGTAGCCGAATAAATAAATATAGTAGTGCCGTCTTATATAAATAGAACAGTTATATAAATAAATACGGGCAGAGATATAAATAATAGTAGTAGTAAATAAATACCTGTGATAATTAAATTGTAGTAGTTTAAGTGTGTTAAGTTAGTTTTGTTTTTATATTGTTAAATAATTTTAAGTATATAAATATACAGACTGTTTTAAATAAATAATTGCACGAGTTGTTTATTGGAACCCGAAAACGTTACAATATTAAGTAGATATTGATAAGTACTTACTATTATATTCGGTTTACATATAAAGTGAATATCTTTTTTCTACTTGAAATAGATTATGTATTTCTAATAAATAAACAACTGTTAGTGAATCCTTAGTATATGAAAATAAATTTGTCTCGATGACCCAGCGGCGGTAAAAGAAAGCGGTTAAAATTCAAATTTGAATCTTGTGAATAATACGATCAATAGAAACTTCAATTATGTTGTACAATAGATCTTAAATAGTGCCTAATAAGTTTTTGATATGTTTATATATTGAAATAGATATAACTAACAAGTAATGTTAAACAGCACAATTCCTTCTAATAAACAGCATAATTCCTTCTAATTTGGCACAAAATTTAATCAAAAATATTAATAGCTGCTACTGAAACTAAGGAGCTATATATATATAATAATGCTGGTTTATTGGCCTTATCGTCTTATTATATTTTCGTGTTTTAAAATACATTAGTACTGCCTTCTGTAATCTTTTTTCCTATGTATAAGTATAGATAGCTACGCAGTCTATTAGGTAATGTAACTTAAGACTTTTACACAAGATCTGCTATCAGATTCCAATACGTTATGTTGAAATAATATTGCTTTGTCAACTACAACAATAAAACAAACATACAATGTTATCAGTTTATGTCATATTTATTTATCAGTTGTATACTCTGCGATTATACACTTACTACAAAGTAGCATTCAGAAAATACATCAATTAATTAAAATTGAAATGAACAACTATTCACAGTGCCGATAAATATCTCAGTAAAAACTGCTAATATAATAGTGTTAATCGTAACATCATCTTCAACAAAAACATATAAATAATCCAACAATCCAATCCAACATCAGATTTCAATAAGTTAAATATTGGAAGAATATTGTTTTTACAACGACAGTAATAAAATAAATCCACAAAATTATTTCTTTGTATTAAATTTATTTATCAGTTATAATTCTGTGATTATACTCTTCTGCAACACACCATTCAGAAAATTCAACAACTAATTAAAATTGAAATGAATACTGTTCACAGTGCCGATAAATATTCTAACCAACACTGAAATATAGTATTGATAATAGATACATCATCTTCGTCGAAAACCATCGAAAACTTCCACATAATCCATATAATAATCCACTGTAAAATGTAGTATTAAATATTTAGGCACACTATATATTATAGTAAATAATTTACCATCACCTCAGTCTCAATTCTAAAATAAGAATTTTATATTGCTATCATACATGGGACAACCTAATTACACACGAAATACGTCGACTTTATTTTTAGTTTAGATTTTAAAGGTGCGTATGTCATGTCTTCAAACTTCAAACAATAATAATAATAGTGAAACACAAACTAAACAACCCAGACCGGCAACTACTTGAAAAAAAAATATCCAAGATCTTCTATCCTTGTCACATACCAGTGAACTTAGTACGAAGATGGCGCTAGCAGCATATTGGCGCGGAATTTGAAATGAACTTGTTTTTAGAATACGCTTATTAAATATGTTATTTATATAACAGAAACATACACAAAAGTTACTAAAACTATGGTAATAAATATTACATACTGTAACAATTATAGCCATAGTTTGAGCATCTTATGTGTAATTTTGTGGTGTTACATATTAAATATGTGATACGAAATATAAATATTAATATTTTACTTACATGTATTATAACATCGCTCTTACGGTGACCTATTAGACACAATAAACTACTAAAATTAAAAGAAATATAATAATCAAGTGAAAACTGTCAAGGAAAACATAGGGATATAATAATAATAGTTTTTATTGATACATATACTTATACAATACATAATAAAATTAAATTACACAACCAGTAACGAGAAGACAAAAATAATACAAATCTTGTAATATAATATAATATGATGACTAAGAAATTTTGTAATATGCATATTTAAAGCACAACTTTACAATATTTATACTCACTAGTCGATATTTGCAGGAAACCTGTGCATTTTGTTAACTTCATCGTGCCCAAACCCGCACACTAAACACTTGGACACCATATTTGTATCAACATATAATTAATACGATGTACGACAAAGGATTGCAAAAATATGTCAAACGTGTCAAACTTGAAATGTAGTTTTGAATGACATATAACCACAGCATAACAAACATTTCAATTGACGCTAGCGCCATCTCATCTCCAAGTTCAGTGAATCTGACAAAGATGGTAGAGTATTGAAATTTACGCTTGCTAAACAAGGATGAGTACTCTGGATAAAATCTAGGATTAAGTTGCCGGTTTGGATTGTTTAGTGTGTGAGTGAAATGAAATAAAAATAAACTTCAGTACATACGCCATATTGCTGTAATTTTTTGATGCCAGCGCCGTCTATATCGGCCTTCACGCAATACAAACCGCGGATAAAAATTTTGGCTTGACTGCGCCATCTTTTTCTAATCTGTGCTGAAGAATGAAGAATATGTTTTATCTGTAATAAAATTGGGAAATAATTATTTCACCAAAGTTGGAGTTGGTAATGTAAATGTCACTAATATTTGAAATCAACGATCTTGCGCAGTATAAAATTTTCAAATTTGCTTTGTGGATATGGATTGTAACGGTTGAATTTCAGTAGAGTTTTGACGATTATTTTATTTTGTTGACTGTTAATTATCGTGCGTTTTATTATAGTTGTATTTCGAGACTTTGCAAGTCTGTCAATATGTCCAAATTTAACTCTAAAGTGCAACATATAAATGTATCTGTGAGAATTAGGTATGTTATTTTCATAAAAATCATATATTTTTTGTTAAGTTAGATTTATTTTTTTAGACCAAATGATAACGAAAATGAGTCTAAAATGTCCCCTTTTCTGGAAGTCCTGTCCAGGAAAGAATTATTAACACGAACTATTTACGGCCAAAAAAGATATGTATTTGACCGTGTATTTGATGCTGAATCAACACAACAAGAAATTTACAATGCAATTGTTAGTCCTTTAATTCCTGAAGTTATTGATGGGTACAATTGCACGGTTTTTGCATATGGACAAACAGGAACTGGTAAAACTTATACAATGGAAGGAATTCACAATATTGACTCTCAGGTAAAATAAATGCTTATCAGTTGTAATTAGTAAATATAAAATTATTTGCATGTATTCTAAAAGATACAAAAATACACACTACTTTAAAATTCTAGGATTTAAGTGTTTCTTGATAATATATGACATAAATTAAAACTTCAAAAAGTTGAAAAGACTTCAAATTAACTCCAACTGAAAATTAAAAGTAAAATGCCAAAGCCTAAAGTAATTTTTGGAGTCCCTATTTTAATTACGATAGGCGAGATATTGTATCATAAAACTATAAAAATCCCCGACTCCCATATTAAATCACAAATAACAGCCCAAAATTTATTTTCCATTCAAAACAAAACTTTAATAATGAAATCGATCTACACAAATACAAGTAATACTAATAATTGGTTAAATTCAAATATTTTGTACAAAGTTATATACTCTAAATTATATTTTTTAATAAAATATTTCTGACAAGAATGTATTCTAAAAGTTATATGTTATGAGAGTAACTGTTTGAAAAAGTAACGATTATTTGAAAGCATTATTCGTTACTTCGGATCTTATCGAGTAACGAATACTTTAGTAACAGATAGTTACATTTCCAACACCACTAATTTCATGGCTCCTTTGTATTATGATTTTTTTTTGTGAAAAACTCCAGAAATATATGTACCTGTTGAATTGAAAATATTCTCATTTTTTTTTTAAATCGTAAAGAATGAATGGACAGTAATTACACAACATACTTTACAGGCATTGCTTAACTGGTGTAATAATATCAATTCGTATAATACTCAGTTTTAATATATACCATATATAATTTATATAGATTTACAAATACAACATTTCTATAGGTCGATTACCCAAACAGACGATACACGTCATATGAAACGTCACTGTGATATCATAACAGTGTTGACAAATAACGTTGCTTTGAGCAAGCTGTACTTTGAAAATAATCTGTGGTTAGGATTAGGTTGGAATTTTAAAATATTAGGAAATACTATTAATATGTTTTAAATTATTCGACTTTGTCTACAAAAAATATAAATAAATTCTAAATACATGTGAGTTTATTTATTATAGACTACTTTCATAAAAATAATATACACAACATCTATATATTATTATACATATTAGTGATTAAAAAACTCATAACATTGCGATAAGCATATGATAAAAAGAAAATAATATTAAGTTGAAATGCTAGTTTTCTTCATCCTTTACACTGTCTTCTGAATCGAAATCATTTACATTAATTATAAAAGGTAATAAATTTTGTCTTTGAAAACCTACTTCTCTATCCCACCATTTTTGAATTTCATTTTCACAGTGGTTAACGCTATTTGCCCAAATGTCTGGGGTTACTTGTGTTAATGCCTCTTTCCATAGTTTTATGCATTCATATTTTCCAATGTGATTGTTATAATATGTTTTTGTTATTCCCCACATTAGTTCTATGGGATTCGGTTTCATATATAGTTGGTGCTTTATGCCTTTACGTAAAGATATAAATGAAATTATTGAATAAAATAATTAAATATATATGTACTAACCGTTTAACTAAATCCAGTAATTGTATTTTTAAAGCAGCTCTGTCATAGTCAATGTTATTATTAGTGAGCCATGTCTGAATTTCATTTTTAGTGGCAGATGATGTTGGACTTTATTTTCAACATTACTGTAGTAACTGGCATTATCCAAAAGAATTATGGACGGCTCTTTTAAACTTATAAGAAGTTGGTGTTCAAACCAGTATAAAAAGTTGTCTCTGTTCATATCACCATGATAATCTAATTACTGACTATTTGTCGAAAATATTAATTCTGCTCTCCAGGAATAAATCTATTAGAACTACCTGCATGTAATACAATATAATCTAAAACAATATAATAATAATAATAATAATATTTATTACTACCAGAACAAGATATTACATTACATTACAATATTACAATGCATATATTTTGAGGTAGACGTCAAAGGCGTGAACTGTTTGTGTTGTATATGGAGTGTATGAGAGTGTGTATGAAAGTGTGTATGGGAGAAATGTGAGGCAGACTGTTGTCTAGGTGTTTGTGTATGTCGGTGGCCTGTTTAATGTGGCTTGGTTAAAGTTTCTTCGTATGTTTCTCGAACTCCTCGACTGTATAGAATCCATTTTGCAGGAGACATTCTTTGAGATGCTTCTTAAAAACATAGTACAGTTTGTCCATCCAATCCGTTGGTAGTCCATTTAGCAACTTTAGGTGTCTATGTTGGTTATCTGTAGTCGCTATCCTATGGCTGGGGATTTGAACCTGGTAGTCTGATCGTAGATTGTATTGAGTGTCTCCTTCATTAGACACACAAACCTTGGTATGGTGATAAACTAAACTTATCAATTAACATTACAGTATTAGGTACCTAGGTAGGCAGACCTCTTTGATTTAATTATCTTTTTTTAAGTATTAGGATAGCACGCACAGATTTTTAAAATCCATTGTGCATCCAAAATGAAGTACCTGATTAATAATATGTATTAAGATAATAATATTTATGTTTGTAAGAAATTTGTCTAAAAAGATAATATATAAAATATATACAAATGTTACACTTAGATGAAAATATGTTACATTTTCATGGATATATATCTGTATATGAGATTATTTATTATTTAATGTGTAACGTAATGGGTATTATTGGGTGGAGAAGTATCCTTAAATATTAATCTGTTTTATTTACAGTCTTACATTATTTGTTACAAACAACTTAGTGTTCCCATTATATTTATATTTCGATTGTTTTGTATTTAACTATTCTCAATATTATAATATAGGTATATGGTTTGTATCTGAACATTTATTATATGGTTTTGTATTTGAACATTTATTATATGTACTTCACAATAAATAAATAAATAAATAAAAAAATTTTGTCGACATACTCTTTCTTTCTAATTTAGGGAGCTCAATTCTTGCTCTAAGTAGTTGTTTGTAAATGTACGCAGATGGTAAGGTCATTATCCTGTTCTTAATGAATAGTGGTTTACAGTGTGTTTGTTGGCTTACTTGCTCCAGAGCTCGTATGGCCTTCTTCTGCATAACGAAAACGTTATGTGCATGAGCCGATTCACCCCATGATTCAATTCCGTAGGTCATTCGTGAGTGGAACAGCGTATGGTATACTAAAGTCGCCGTTTCTTTATTCGTTATGGTTCTCATTCTTCTGACGGCGTACAGTGCACTTGACAGCCTCGTAGTTAGGTCATTGACGTGGTCCCTCCAGGTCAGTCTAGTATCGATAGTCATCCCCAGAAGTTTTGCACATCCGGCATTTCCTGGTGTTGAGGCGCGTTTCGATGTTATAGGCAGATACACTGTTTTAGTCTCATTCAACGTTAGCTTGTTTTGGATGAACCATGCCTTGGCCCCTTCTTGCACCTTTTCTACCTCCTCTGCGATTTGTTGTTCATTGCTGCCCCTACATACGAAAGTTGTATCGTCTGCGTACTGTACAGTTTTCGTCGTGATATTCTTCGAAAGGTCGTTCACATAGAGGCAGAAGAGAATGGGCCCCAGAATTGATCCCTGTGGTATCCCATGGTAGATTTCCCGCATGTCACTTAATTCCCCGTTCAGGCTTACAGCTTGCTTCCTATTTGTTAGATAGGACTTGACAAGTTTCAGTATATTCCCTCTTAGGCCGTATCGTTCCATTTTTTGCAACAGAATATCCCCCTGCATACAGTCGAACGCCTTAGACAAGTCACACATTACCACCGTACAGTTGTCTCCTTCCTCTATAGCGTCCCATGCTGAGTTTAGTACTGCGAGAATAGCGTCTGTTGTTGTTCTCCCAGTTCGGAAGCCGAACTGGTTTTCCGATAATAGGTTGTTTTTTACCAGAAATGATACCAATCGTGAAAGTATGGCAGCTTCCAAAACCTTTGCAACAGCAGGCAATACTGCTATTGCTATCTTTCGAGCATTTTTGTGTTCATATCGTATATATCTAGGGAGTCTTTTGGTTTGAGATTTTTAATTATCTGTTGTACTTCAGCTGTTGTTACTGGTGCAAGAAAGCAAGAATTTTTGTGGGATTCAATGTTACTGATGTCAAAGGTCGAGTTATTCCGGCATATATCTCGCAGAAGACCATCTGCCACGCCACAAAAGTAATCGTTTAGAGCATATACAGACGGCGCGTTCGTCGATCTGTTTATGGAGCAAGTTTCTCTATTTATAATTTGCCATGTGATTTTCTGGGTATTTTCGGATGAGTGTATTAATTGTAAGTAATTGTTCCGTTTTTCTTCTCTTGCTTTTTGTAAATAGAACTCCTTATAGTTTTTAAGTATTCTTTTTAGGTCATCACCTCGCAAGAGGTTGTATGCTTCCTGAATGAGCGCCATGGTTTCTTTTATTTGTCTGAGTTCATTCGAAATATAAACAGGTTTAATTTTCGTTGAAGTTCCAGCTAGTTTCTTCCTAAGAGGGAATGCGATATCCACACTTTCAATTAGTTTATTGAAGAAAAATTCAAATTTTTTGTTTGTATCTTGTATGTGAAGGGGGAAATCTGTCCATGTCTGCGCTTTGACTATTTCTTCGAAGTTTTGGTAGTTCCTTTGTGAGAGGATTCTGCTTTTTGTGTAGATAGGCTGTGGTTGGTTATTGTTACAGCTAGCGATGAAATTAATTACCTTATGATCCGATATTGGTGTTTCTATAGTATAGGCTTTGTATATTCCTGTGTTTGTGAATACATTGTCTAATGTACTTTTCGATTCTCCCTGAATTCTCGTATAATATAATAAATATACATAATATAAGAACATGTTATTCTTAGAAATATGATGCACCTTTTTCCACCTACTTTTGATGCTTTTGTGGTTTCTATAAATTCATTTTGCCAAGATTTACGAATTGTTCCATCTTGGAAAACCCAGGTTTCATCAAGGAACACAAACTGGCATATATTTTCATGTTTCATACGAACATATTGTTGCAAAATGTAACACGTTTTAATACAATTTGTGGTAGTTCCATTAAAGCTCGTTTAGGATCATCCTTCTTGTAATTAAAACCAATATTGTGTAATACTGTCCGTAAAGATGACTTGCCACCAGAAAAGAGTTCCTTTTCTTTAAGAATAATTTTCAGTGAATGAAGCGTGATATGTTGTTCTGTAAAAAACTTAGATATTAATTTAAGAAATACGTATGATAATGAAGTGACTGAAAAATGTAAACAACTATAAACTATAACAGTATGACATTTGACAGAATAAAATGTTACCATCTTATATGTTGCAACGGCGTACAGTTTTGGTAACATACCTATGAATAAATCTATAATCAGTTTGTTGATACATCCACTTTTTGAAATAAACTTTTTTTTCTAATGCTAATACTATTTATTTCATTTTGAGAGTCAAAATATTATAATATGCATAAACAGCAAATAATTGGAAACTTTACAATATTTCAACACTACCTGTTTACTTAAACAGAATTTTTCTATCATATATAAAATTCTTTATTTATTTGATTAGACATTAAGTTACCTTTAATTCTAGATAAATGCTGGTATAATACCTAGGTCATTAGCCCAAATTTTCAGAGTTCTTTATTCAGTCAATACTGAAAGTTCTGTAAAAGTGTCCTATCTGGAGTTGTACAATGAGGAACTATTTGATTTATTATCCCAGGAATCTACACCAAAGGCGATAAAGTAAGATTTTATAAATAACTTGATTAAATAATTAACAGTTTTAATTAATTACTTTTTTATTATTAGAATATATGAAGATAAGTCACAAAAAGGATCAGTTATTTTGCAAGGCTTAGAAGAATTATCTGTAACTAATTTTAATCAAGTTTACAAAATCTTAGAACATGGAACAGACAGAAGACGTATTGCTTCTACTTTTCTCAATAGCACATCTAGTCGTTCTCATACAGTATTTACAATAGTAGTACATTTGCGGGAGATTACTGTTGACGGAGAAGAACTTATTAAGACTGGCAAATTGAATCTTGTTGATCTCGCAGGCAGCGAAAATATATCAAAGTCTGGTGCAACAGATAAGAGAGCCCGAGAAGCTGGAAATATTAATCAATCATTGCTTACCTTAGGTCGTGTTATAAAAGCACTGACCGAAAAAACTACGCACATACCATATCGGTAAGAGTCATACATAAAATGCTATTCTGTGTTATTTATTTTTATTCTCCTGCAATGGAATATTTATTATAAGGTCTCAATATTATATATGTATATTGTTGTGTATATATTTTGTTAGAATCTTCTTAGCTTGTTATTTGTTGAATATTTTTTTATCTTTAAAGAGACATTTTTCTATTGTAGTGAATCTAAACTTACAAGAATTCTGCAAGATAGTCTTGGAGGTCATACGAAAACGTCGTTAATTGCTACTATATCTTCAACAAATGCAAACCATGAAGAAACTCTTAATACATTAGAATATGCCAAGCGTGCAAAAGATATTCAAAACAAACCAGAAGTGAATCAAAAGATTTCAAGAACAGCTTTAATTAATCAGTATTCTGATACAATCGAAAAGCTACAGAGAGATTTAGTTGCAGTAAGAAGTGGTACAGGCTTTTTTGTTGATGAAACTAATTATACAACACTAGTAGAACAGACTGAAGTTCAGAGGGCTGAACTATTAGAAAAAACTAAATACATACAGAAATTGGAGGAAGATTTATCAGATTACACTGAAAGTCTACGAACTTTAAAAACAAGCTGGGCTGAAGCTGCGAATAATATTGAGCAATTGTCAAATGCAAAGCGTATATTAGAAAAAGATTTAATTCTTGTTAAAGAAAATAACAAACAAAAAGAACAAGAATTGCAGCTAGTTAAAGAAAAGCATGAGCACTTGACTGATGAAACAGAGAAGTTATTGTCTGATATTCAAATTCACTCATTGAATGAAGAAGTATTCCATAAGAAGGTGTCTTATTTATATCAAACATCTCAAATGAATAGAAATATTTCTAAAATGTTCTATAATATGTACAATAAATTAAGTACAAAAGTGATGTACCATATTGATAGTTGTATAAATACTACACAAAAATTAATGATGGCCCAAGAAACCACTTGGTCGCAAAACAATCCACAAATGGTATTTAATCAACTGGCAAGAAATGTAGACAACTTACAACAAATATTAAACAGCATGCAAAATTATACAGTTGAAAACTTTGAAAATAAGGAGACCTTACAAAATAAATATGCTTCTTACTACAATACATTACAAAGAATTATAAAAAACATGAACGAGAGATCATATACATTCCGAAATGAGTTCATCAGTAAATTAGTTTGTGTACGAGATGATATAAAACACATAGCTGATGAAAACACAACTGACTTAAAAAGTATTATGACTGAAGTAAGAGTTTTATGGTAGTAAGCATTTATTATAATGGCTTTACTTATTTTTTATTTTAGTTGATGAATATTAGAGATATGGCTAGCAATGAAGTTACATCAATATCCTATGTACTTCAAGAATTTCAAAGTAAAATAATGGATAACATTGATGAATTAATGGAACATGCTCAGAAACTTGACCAAAAAGGAAATGAAAATTTCAATACAATTAGTGATATAAAACAGGTAATACATTTTCATAATACACTTCACTAGTGTCATTAGGTACATTCATTTGTCAGATGTTTAAATTAACATACTTATTAAATCATTCTCTTATTATTTTCAAGAGATACATCCATGTTACAAGTCAAATGATTTATAGGATATTATTCGTAATTTTTTTAATATAATTATAAAATAATGCATGTATATATATAGTGGCAAAGAATTGTAATATATTTTATATAGTAACATATATACCGGGTGTCAACGAGATCATGTATCAGCACGCCATTTATTTATTAATTAAAATAAAACTTTGAAATTCGGAGCGTATATATGAGTGATTGGTGGACTTCTTCAGGTACACTCAGTTTTTCTATAGCACTTCCGGTCAAACCGGAAGTGACGTTAATTATGAATTTTTAAATACAACATTTATTATTTCTGTTCATATTCTGTTTCTTCTAAAAATTTGCCATCTCGTGCAGGTTAACTTTTGACATCTTTTCTGTCAAAGATGGCGGTATCTGTTAAATTTATCCATTAAAGTGAAACTGCTTCGCAACAATTGTCGAAATGTAACAACCATCAAAGTTAGCTGTGAAAACAATTAAGAAACGTATTTTTCGCATTTACACGCATTGGCGAAGGAAACATGTATTTCACGTTGAAATTACTAAAGAAAATATTTTTTTTTTAATTTTCAAATGACAGGTACTCGTTTTTTTAAATAGTAACACCTATTTTTTATTACAGTGCCATATTGGCATAATTTTTAGCTTTCAAGTGATATAAAATATGCTGTGGTTTAGTGGTAGACAGTAGAGTTGGGATCGGGCTGACAAAGCCCGCTTCGGCCCGGCCCGGCCCGCATGTCGGGCCGGGCCGGGCTGAAATTTTTGTTGTTCGGGCCGGGCCGGGCTGGACATACTGGGAGTCGAGCCGGCTCGGCATGTCGGGCCGGCTCGGCATGTCGGGCCGACGTGACCCGTGTATAGTACATAGTACTCAGCTCAATACGTTTTATGAGGGCAGATATTAGGTTTCTTTTGATTGTACAATCTACACACATTTATATTATGCTTACTTAGTTATTAGTTTATAACGATATAGTTTGGAATCTAATAAATGACATAGAGGCATAATGTTTTATAGTGTTTCAAATATTTTTAAACTTACTATAGCTAATTTTTTTTAGACACGTAAACTAATTAGGTTATTTTCAAAAATGTATATTATGTTGAATATAGGAATTTGTAAATATCATGAACTATATTACTCTGATATGCATATACCTAGAGAAATTTAAAAAGAAATGTTGGAAGTTACAGAGACAGAAATATGCGTATACGTGGGCACAGATAAATATCCAGATGGCCCATGATTAACAAATTTTTGTAGCCCTAAAATGGTTACGAACACCAGGCTACGCCACCGTCGCCGGGTTACTACCACCAGAGGCGCTGAATATTTGATAAATTTATATAATCTGCAGTTTAGTTGTAATTTAAGAGATTGAAACCTACAATTGGTATTCTAGTTAACGACAGATGACGCTCCTAAAAAAATTATTATTTTAGGTAATTTATTTCGGTACTGAATAAGTTACTTTACATATATTTTTTTCTGTTATTTGAAAGTATTATAATTATTTTTGTCTAATAATTGACAAAACCATTTTTACTAAATATAGGATTCAAAATTTCATTTAATTTCTACCCATATGTTAATAAGACTTAAGGTCTATAGTTGCTTGCAATCATTTCTGCACAAAAAACTGTTACATCAACTATGCACACAAAGTTACCTTGGGCGTACTTTTTTTTTCTATTTATATGATTTATTGACTATAAATTCCAAGAGCTCCTTCTTTGAGTAAGATTAATGTTTGGGGGAATATTATTATAAAAATACAATCTAGGAAGAGGATTGATTTTAGTGAACAAACTGGAAAATATCCTAATGTAAACACTTATATAGGTATAGCACAGATAATATACAGGCTGGCGCACCACATTTCCGTCGATTTATATATACGAAGTGACAAAATGTTTTAACACTTTGCCACATTACGGGCACGTTTTAAAATTGTTTTGAAATATACAGAGTGATTCAATAAAAGTTGCGTACCAAAGTTATGAAAATTTAAATGGAACACTTGTATATTATGGCATATTTTGATACTATAGGCTAAATGAAGGCTACTTACTGTTATACTCCCTATACATACAGTCGAAAGCAAAAAAAAAAGTAGACAAGAAATCTTGTACATTGTAAACCTGGCTTTATTTACTTGTCATTAGTCATTAGTGTCAAGTCATTATTCTATGCCAAATCAAATAATTATCAAAACGTCTTCTATCTGATTAATACAAATCAAAATAATAATTAAAAAACATCATGATGAAATATATGCTTTAATATCTGGTTATAGACCAGTTTTTGTTTAAAACTTCTTGCAATCTATTTGGAATAGAGTTATAAAGGTTGGTACAAATATTTTGATTTACATTCTTCCATGCTGTGTGAATTATTTCTACCAGTTCTTGTCTATATTAAGGTCTTCGATTTAATTTCTATGTTTCTTTGATCATCAGACACATTTTCGATAATATTTAAATCAGGACTTCTTGGCGGAAAATGTTATTTTCTCTGAACCATGTTTTCACTCTGTCCGATGGATGGGGCAGTTATCCTGTTGAATTATAAAATTGCGATTTGGAAAAAATAGCTCCACTGAAGGCAACATCACATTACATACTTAGAATGTTGATATAAGTCTCTGAATTTAAGTTTCCTTCTATTTCCCATAACATATTATTTCCTTTCCATAATTTCACGTATTTTGCAACCATTACTCAAATCTGCAATAACACTGACTTTATTATCTTCATTTATGGAAAGCATTTTGATAATAGTTTAATATCAACTGTAAGGTTGTCAATTTTGATAGATAACCAAATTTTGACAAGTAACTTTGAAGTCGCTATCACACTAATCATTTTGAGAAAGTCTATAACAGAAACCTGTATTTTTGTCTACTTTTTTTGCTTTCGACTGTAACTTAACAGAGACATTTAACTATTTCTGTCTTATATATTTGAGCGAATTATTTTAAATTGTATTTATTGTTTACTCAAAGCATCAGACTCTAAGATAAGTTAAAGTTGAAATCTAAAAATTATACAGAGTGTTTAAAAACAATATTATTATTATTACTTCAAACAGATACATTATTTACTATTATTACTAAAAACTATATTAGTAATTTAGGATTTTCAATTTCAAACTTTAAGGCTGTATTACACTTACCAAGTTCTTGACCAAGTTATTGGCCAAGAACTTGATCCAGTTAAAATTGACGACAAGTCTATTACACTTGTCAAGTCGACTTGGTCAATTTCTTGGCCAAGAACTTGGTGGCTTAGAACATGTTCTATTTTTCTTCTCCACTTGATCAAGTTTTTAGTGATTTCTAGTAATATTCATGTTATAAACTTTTTTGCCAACTGCCTAAAATGTAAATACAAATTCCATTTTAGAAAATTGTTAAAAATGACATGTTAACTTGATACTTCTTGAAAGAATTGTATGCGTAAATTATTTATTTTCTTTTGCATCTCTTGTGCAGTTATTTTTACATTCAATATCAAACGCAAATCTTCGGTAACTTTATTAATTTTTTTGTTTCGTACTTTTGCACTATTGGTACTGCTAATTCATCTAAAAACTTGGCCAAGAAATTGATAGGTGTAAAACAGTCAAGGTCAACAATAACTTGATCAAGAACTTGCCGACAATTTCTTGGCCAATAACTTGGTCAAGAACTTGGTAAGTGTAATACAGCCTTTAGTTTCGTGCAATTCATTTTTTAAATGGCTAATATTTATTAACCTAACGGTTTGATTGGTTTTGTTTCACAATAATTAAAAAGCGTCATAACTAGGTAAACAACAAATACATAGGTACTTTATTAAACAAATAACAAACTTAAGTAGTAAAAGAAAACTAATGTTTTAACAAGTGCTCAAAATGATGTCCTTATTTTTCAATACATAAACGAATTTTCTCTTGAAAGGACTGTTTAACTCTTGTTAAAATACTTGGTGTTAAAGAACGAAACGCTATTCTTATTCTGTCTCTCATATCGTCTGGTGTAGTTGGTGGTGTATCATAGACAATATTTTTGAAATATTTCCATAAAAAAAATAGAAGTCGTTAGGTCTGGAGAATTTGCTGGCCAATTGAGTGGACCGCCGCGTCCTGTCCATCTATTGGGATATTGCCCATCCAATTCATTTCTAACATTTACTTGAAAATGCGCTGGTGCACCGTCTAGTTGTAATCACATTCTTTGTTAGTTACCATCGAAAAAGAACGTATCACTAGCGTTCCAATTATTCCACCCTACACATTGACACAACATCTGTGTTGCCTTCGAGAGTTCTAAAAAAATGGGAATTTTCGTCACTGTAGTGGTGAAAATTATGTCTATTAACTAATCCGTTATTGTGGAATGATGACTCTTCCGCAAAAAGTACAAAATCCAAAAGAAATTCATCTTTATTAAACTTCTCTAGAACCCATTAACAAAATACGAGTTGACGATCGTAATCTACTTCCAAAAGTGCTTGGTATAATTGAATACAATACGGGAAAAAGCTGTGCCTTTTTATAATTTTTCCGACGCTCCGCCTGCTTAATTATTCCACTGGCTTCACTTATTTTTCGCTGACTTGTATGCAGCTTTTCTACAAGAGATTCGATAACAACAAAATCATTTTCTTCATTTCCCATAATTGGTCTTTGCCTTTCTGGTTTCTGATAACACTTGCAATAAACTTTCTAATGGCCGCCTGTCAGGGCGATGACGCGTGTTAAGGATATTTTTGAGCATAAACTCTTGATGCTAGCAAGTAATTTTCGTCAAACTCTCTAATTACTAAAATCATATCCACCTTTTCGCTTTGAGAATCGGTTCTCATTTTAAATAATTGAAATTATTGAAACGACGTTGAACGGCGATGACGTCTTAACTAATATGTACTGTAACTGTCAAATAATTGATCTGGCTGAAGTAATAATAATTCCGCCTACTTTTGAGAAATAAATTGCAAGGAATTAGTGTTTGAAATTGATAATCCTAAATTACTAAAGAACTGAAAACTCTT
This sequence comes from Amphimallon solstitiale, assembly GCA_963170755.1. Classification (NCBI taxonomy): domain Eukaryota; kingdom Metazoa; phylum Arthropoda; class Insecta; order Coleoptera; family Scarabaeidae; genus Amphimallon; species Amphimallon solstitiale. The sequence goes on from OY720678.1 coordinate 28,291,194, forward strand.
ATAGCTGCGACCATCATCTGACTAAAAACTTGAACAGAGAATTTTACACTCACTTTTTGAAAGGAACTGGGTGGTATATGCGCATTTGTTATTTTTGTTAGGGCCAGTTGTTCAAAGCTAGTTTAAACCAGGTTTTAATTTGAACTCGGTTTACGAGAAATGTTGTGTTGTACCAGGGAGGCTTTACGTTAAACCTTGGTTTAAGTGTGAGTTTTATAAAGCGGCCGTGATCGACCGGTTAATGGGTTAAACCCGGTTTGGAACCGAAACGTGCAAACATAACCTCACAACTTCATAAAAGTGTTTGTGTTTAGCCATTCACGATTAAATGGAAAATTATAACGATTTGACGGATGACGAAGACTTTCGTGAGTTGATAGAACATGTGGTGGTTCCTAGAGCGCCAAGGCAGTACCAGCAACGTCCTGACCATTTTGAAATATTAACTGAAAACCAATTTATTGCACGATTTCGTTTATCTAAAGCAGTCGTTATTTTAATAACCGAGGAAATTGAACCTGAAATACGAAATACTTCCGACAGGTATTCATGCTTAATTATTAATATCAATTTAGAATTTCACAGCACATTCTGTTGCTTTTATTGTAGGAATCACGCTTTGGCTCCTGTAGAAATGGTACTAGTTACATTGAGGTGTCTGGCAACTGGCAGTTTCCTACAAGTAGTTGGCGATTGTACTGGTATTGAGAAATCAACAGCAAGTCGTATGGTCAATAAAGTAATAAGAGCAATAGCCAGCCTACGACCCCACTTTGTTCGACTGCCTTCAACCCCAATGGAAATTGCACGTGTGAAGCAGGAATTTTATTCCATTGCTAGATTTCCTAATTGTATTGGTGCGGTAGACTGTACCCACGTCAAAATTCAAAGTCCAGGGGGTGAACAAGCTGAACTGTTTCGCAACCGAAAGCACTATTTCTCTTATAACGTACAAGCAGTGTGTGATGCTTCATTGAAATTTTTAGATGTTGTTTGTAGATGGCCAGGTTCGGCTCATGATGCCAATATTTTTGCAAATTCAAGAATTAGAGCGAAGTTAGAAACCCATGATTTTGGAAATAACAGTGTTATAGTTGGTGACAGTGGCTATGGTATAAAACCTTACTTGATAACACCATTAAGAAATCCAGAAACCCAGGCCGAAAACCTTTTTAACGAAAGCCAAATCAGAACACGAAATCCCATTGAAAGATCTTTTGGGGTATTAAAACGACGCGATCCAATACTTGCTCTAGGTATTAGATTAGACCATCGCAAAGTGGAAGCGGTTGTAATAGCATGTACCGTGTTACATAACATTGCAATAGAAATGGGGGAAAACATGGAATTTGAGTATGATGAAGAAGTGGAAGCAGAATTAGACTTTGCTGCGGACATAAATGCTGATCTTGTGGAAGACAACAGAGAAATCAATGCAAATAATGTTGTTCGTCATAGATTAATAGCAGAACATTTTGCACACCTATTATAGAAATAATCAAATCACCTCTAGTTGTATTGCTTTTAATTTGAATATAAATTACATATACATGTGCATTTCATTTGTTTCCTTTCATTTCCAGAATTTTCAGTTCATGTTCTACTCGCATTTGCCGAAGTCTCTCTTGCTGCAACTCCTCAGCATGTCTCATTTCTTGTTCATGTTTTTGTTTTTTATATGCCATAGTTAATTCATGCTCTCTTTTGAAGCATTCTTCTTGTGTGTTGACAAAGAGCTGCTTTGTTGCTGCCCACTGTCCTAGTTTTGTTTTCAGATCAGTCTTTCGACAATTGCCTGGAAAAAGATTAATCAATTACAAAATTACATACATCTAAAACACAGTAAAATTTACCAACTGTAACTTTGTTGCCTTTAGGACCAGATTTTAAGGCCTCATGTTTCGGGTTCTTCAACATTTCTGGTGTATATTTCCCCCATCCACTGGGAAGCATATTAGTTTTGAGTGTTTGATTTTGGACATTTATTGTTTTCAATGCCTTACTATTATTATCACTTTCAGAAGAATTTTCCTCTACAACTGCTTCAGTTATGATATTAGGTTCATTAATTTGGTTACAATATTCAGGGATTGTAGGCGGTACAGTTATTAATATCGGAGACTGAATTCTCTTGTTAAGGTTGTTTACTGGTTCTTCATCGATTACAATCTCTTGAGTATTACTCATGACCTCTATAACAAATATAAAAAATAAGAAGACATTGATAAAATATTTACGGGTTACAATACCATCTATGACATCACCATCAAATTCTGAAGTGAAGCCGTCCACTTGAGTTGAAATAATGCTTGAAATAAGGTTATTGTGGTATACCTGCAACACTGCCTGCCGCTCATAACCTAAAAAGGCAGTTGACACAGACGAAACGTCGGATACGGTACATACTATACACATTTATATCTAACAAACAATTGTACGGTGATCATTAAGTGTGATTAAAGTTATTGTGCATTAACATGTGTGTATCTATATACCCGACAATACTACAGTTATCCTCATCAGTTGTTATTAGAGTAGCTGACTGTGAGCAGCTAGGGCCACCACCAGTTTTATAAAAACTCATCTTTTCAATGGCATGTTTTCTTTTAGTAATTTTCTTAACGTTTTCGTATTTTTTTCTTAAAGCAACTGGATCACGAAATTGGCCGTTTCCTAAGCTATTAAATTCCTTTGCAATAGTCTCCCATGCCTGTTTTTTTATTTTATTGGTATCAGTATCACTTCTTTTACACTCAACTTGTTTGGCATATTTGGACACCAGCTGTAATACCAATTGTTCCTCAGTTTTGCTAAAATTGGGGCAACGTTTTCCTTTCTTATCCATATCATAGTCCATTATATCCAACACATACGCTTCACAAAACCGTCGTAAAAAAGTATCAGCCTATCAGCTGTTTTCAATTGACATATGACATCAGTCTCAAAACGATGAAGTATGCAACACAACTCATTTTCAGTGCTACCAATATAAACTAAATCACTTTAAACTTGGTTTAGTTAAGCGAGCTTCATTCCGTGCACCGAACAACAGAACAATAATTAAGCCTGGTTTAATTTATAAACTTGGTTTTCTAAAGCCCACGTTTAAGCTGATTATGAACAACTGGCCCTTAGTGCTCTGCTCTTCTTGTTTTTCTGATCAATACTATACTACTATACTACTACTCCTTTATGTCACTGAAAGAAATAATTTTATTACCTATACATAACCGCCATTTAATAAATTATTTCGAAAACTCTTAAATAAATGAGGTGCAAATCTTTCACCGGCACTTCGACACACTCTTTGACGGCAGTCATTTGGACACTTGATGTAAAACCTCGACTCGATCATCAGTAATAGGGATATTGCCTCATTTTCATATAACAAAAATTCTGTGATATGAATGTCTAATAAAGCCAGTGGCGGCTCGTGAGATTTCTGATAGGGTGGGCAAGTCGGATGGGACATTTTGAATAAGGTATTGTACATCTATTAAAATTTATTGGTGTTCTATGTTGGTCGGAATAATTTCCTTAAGCAATAATATACCGTTCAGCAAGAATCTCGTGATGGTCTAGAGCTATATCTTGCCAGGAGAGGAAGAGGGAGGTTATTGTTAGTACGCGAAAAACAGTTAGCAAAATAAGTACATATTAACAAAAATAAAACAATATTTTCTTAACAAAACAAAATAATAACAATATAAAATGCAAAATTCGTTAATAAAACGGAAAAATAAATTCTCAAACAATATGTACAAGTAAATAAAATATTCAACACGAAATAAATTAACCATTATATTCTATTAAAAGAAGACATACACGGGCCTTAACTAATTTATGTACTGGCGATGTGTTTGTAGTTTAATTCAATTCGTCTATTTTTTTTTTTGTAGCGCAAAGTCATCTACAATTTTTTCCTAAAACTGAGTTGATTCATGATTTTCCTGAAGATATTTGACTAAACCCCTTTCGATAGCAATCTTTGATAAGTGACATAATCTTGACTGGCTCATAGAATTCCTAGCGAAAGTTTTTACTCTTTTCAATGTCGAAAAGCTTCTTTCTACGGACGCCGATGTAGAATGCATACACAAAGCAATACACAACAATTTATGTATTTCCGAAACATCATTTTGTAGATTATTTGAAAAAATAAAATTTAAAATATCAATACAATTTGACGAATCTCCTAATATATCATCAGAATACCAAACGCGTAGCTGGCTTTGCAATTTTGGTTTATCAAACAAATTCTTGTAAGTCTTTAATAGCGAATCAACCAACTGTTGAGGAAATGTACTTTTGAAAGCAACGAGGCTAATTCCTTGAAATTTCCTTGATTCAGAGAATCTTGTGATTCATCATGCCCACGAAAGGCTTGTTCTTGCATTGCTAAATAAATAACCATATCAATTAAACGTGTTATTATTTCTCTGTTTTGTTTAACGATCTAGTTATGTTTCAAAATACTTTGTCGATGTGCTGAATCAACTGAAACTTAAATATGTTGTTTGCCAAAAAGTTTAAACTTTGAAGACGCATGTGTATGTTGCTCTGACTGTCCATGTTTTTGTAAAGATACCGATAAATGTTTCAAATCATCGTAGCCAGTAGAATTCCAGGGACCTTGTTTAGTTTCAGAGAATAGTAAACAGTTCCAACAGTAAAGCTTATTTATTTTTTCACTTCCCGTTAACCAGTTCCATTTTTCATATCAAGTGATATTAAATCCTCTACTGTCTCTGTTTGTTTTATTTTTAATAATCAAATTAACCATTTTCGGACAAGGTTTTAATTTTACCACAAAAAGTCATCATCGAAATTTAATTTGCTAAATTTTGTTTGTAATAAAAAATGTACAATATCACCGTCGTTACTGCTTACTACTACTCTTATATTTGCGCTTGTGTTACCCAAAGCTGATGTTAATGGCGACACTAAAACACTGCTACAATTTGCCATAATTAACTCTCTTAGTAACTACGACGCACGACACGATAATGTGGGCAAGCCCTTTAAGGTTTGAGTCGACTAACAAAAACGATGTTGAACGACGACTAGCAACATCACATGATGGTCAAGGTGGACTTGCCCAAGACCAACCTGCCGATTTACTACAATACTCACATGGAAATGGAAGTTGGCGTGGGCGTTCTCGTTGCAAATAAAACTATTTTAACATTTCTAAAGCAACCAAGGTTCAAGAATATACCATTCATTTGATTCATTATTAAAAATGAAATTCACAAACACTGCAGTTTTTTTTATAAATTCCACGGTATAGCAAGCATTACATACTATTATTTTACTTTATGATTAATTTTAATCCAAAAAACATTTCCAATATATTTTTAAAAACTATTTTTTCTAAATTCAGTCTAATAAATTTTCAAAAAAAATTAAATAAAGTTTTTTTACTACTATGTTATAATGTACAATATTTTAAATATAAGTTATAGTATAATGTTTGCTTTTAAAAATAATTTGACAAACCAATTTATTTTCAGTAATTTTTATATGGTCACATTTATTATGAATTTATGCTACAAACATTATTATATATACTAAAAGCCGAGTAGCCAATGGCAACCAAACCCGGTCAAAATCGACGAAAATTGGGTACGCGGGGCGCAGAACTCGTCTCTGGATACGCGAAATTGAAAGCTGCCCTTTGGCGTGAAGTTACCGACGACCTTGAATTGTTCCTCGTCGGAGAGTTTTTCTTCCCAAGTGGAGCGTGTGCAGAGATATGGGCTTTTAAAGAGGAGCCTGCACTCGATGTTTTAACAGAAAAATGGCTTACGTCATGACGATTCACGTGACAACCGATCAAAATCTTAAAAATGTCAGGTATGACAGGCACGCGCGAAAGAATTGTAAAAGTTTCACATTGACGAAGAAATTTCAGGCCGTCGAGGTTTAGAGTGCGGAAAGAGGGTTGGAAACCAAAAGAGTGGACTTTTCCGCGACGATTGAGTGCACTGTCCACGTGCCAAGTCTGTCGCTGTGGAAGGTGCGATTCATTTAAAGCTTTTCTGCAGGGTAAAAAAATCTCGCGATGACGAGTTTGCGTGTCATTAATTTGACTATATATATATTCACGTTCATCCATCGGTTGTCAAGTTTAAATGTCAAAAGGCCGACAAATAAAGATATTACGAAGAAGTGCATTTTTAATTGAAACGTGGTACCTTTCAGATACGTATTAGTGTTATTATTATCAATCGTTACTATTTCTTTTCTATATGAATATATGAACAAAATGCCGACGGATATGATAAAATAAACTTAAAGTGTATTATCGCACGTAAGTACAGTAACAAATATGACGATTTTTCTATATTTTATTAAGATATATTAATAAATACAATAACACTCTATTCATTATATATGTCATCGAAATGTAAATTTCATACAACGAAGAACTTGAAGCAAGCTTAAATAAAGAAGAACCGTCTGAGTTTTGCCATTTGGGCCTGTCAAATTACGTTAGATGCACACGAATTATACAAAACCTAAATGTCAACAGAATGTTGGAAATGTATCAGTGTTCAAGTTATAATTATATAAATTTAAGCCATTTTACGAATGGGATCATTTAATAACATTTCTCATCGATCTCTCTACGTACAAATAATAGGGCGACTTTTCTTTATTTGTCAGATGTGTCCGAAGCACTTCGAAATAAAATAAATACATCAAATAAGATTCCCATAAGCATGTATGTCATTTCGTTTACCAATTCAGTTATAAAAGCAAGTATTTAAAGTGTACATTTTTGGTTAAATGGTACGACAGTGTCTAGCATCAACCGTATAGGAGCTAGCAAGATTTTCGATTGCGTTTTAGAAAGTATATTATTAAAGCGTAATATGAAAATTAATTAATTCTCTCAATGACCTGTAAGTTTAAAACATGTTTTATTAAGTTAGCCTGACATTTCGTTCTCACAAGTTTATGTGTGAACAAATACAGTTCAACGAACTATTGTCACGATGACAGGTGGAACGACAATTTTGGTTAAACATCTTCATGTCAGCTGTCTGACTTTTCATTGTCATAGGTATGTGTCATCGAAATATCGTTACGATGACAGTCTGTCAGAAAATTTGAATTATACACTATTTCAATCGTAAACTTGACACAAAGCGTAGTACCAATTTTATAGAACTAATAACGTGAAACAACATTCAATTAATTTTTTTTTTTGATCTGTCGACGTTCACCATGGACTAGATGTACACAACTGATACAAAACCTGAATGTCAATAAAAAAATTTTAAATATCAGCGTTCATTAAATTATATAGGAATATTGTTCGCTTTGTGGGCAAAGTCTTAATAAATAAATTCATTTGCCACCATAATGTATAATCCATTTCTAGAGATATTTCTTTAAATTTAATCTTCATTCATTACAATAGCAAAGTTAACTACATAATTATCCTCCACTGTCATTCATTCATATAGAAATTAAAATACCGTAAATAGTATAGGTAATAGTGAATAGGTACAACCTAACCAACTAAAAAGAAGAAGCATATGCGGTATCATAAAAATTAAATTAACATTATGAATGACATAGGTACTCCGACAATTTTATGTATTATGGTTAGAGTTGTTGCCGATATGCCATACGATTTTTTAACGCATACACATAATCTGACATTACGTCAAACCAGTGAGCTGTAGCAGTGAAATCAACTGTTCACAGGGACAAATATTATACGGATCTAAATTCTAATTAGCTCCCTTATTTTCAGAAATAGCGTACCGAAAATAGTTATACCGTATGTTTTTAGTTGTTTTTTTAATGATATCTGCCTTATGAATACAGGGTCACTAACTACATATGAATATATACCGTATAACATTTACAAATTACAGTTTTAAACGTTTGCAGGTTTTGTCATTAAATACTGGAAAAATCTAAGGCAAGTAAATTTCTAAAAAAAAACGACCCCTGTCGTAAATTAAGGTGGAAATAATTGACAATACAGGGTCACTAACTACATATCAATATATACCGTATGACATTTACAAATTACAGTTTTAAACGTTTGCAAGTTTTGTCATTAAATACTGGAAAAATCTAAGGCAAGTAAATATCTAGATCGAGGGAATCAAATACGTAAGCACTAAAGAATATACTAAACGGCATTAATTTAATCAAACATGAATTTACCTTTTATTTGAGAATATATACGGGAACTGATCCGAAGGAAATGATACAGAAGTGGTTTCTCGATTTTTTGGTATGGCTGTAAATTAAAGTTGAAAGAATTGAAGCCCACAAGGTCAGTAACTACATATGAATATGTTTATACACTTAGAAATGACAGTCTTAAAAGTTTGCAGGTTTCATTCATTAAATACTGGAAATATCCAAATAGAATTAAAGAATTTGAAGAGTATATATACTAAATTACATTAAATTCATCGATCACTAATTTAGCATCTTTTTTAAGAAAAGTGTATACTTAAAACCAGGAAATGAAACAGAAGTAATCCGTATTTTTAATTTTTCAGTACGCAATCCTATAATTTGAAATGTTGATATGTAATTAAGTTTAAGTGTAAGAATATCCTTTAAAGTAACAGGAAACTTTAACACTTATATACAAAAAATCCATCTAACGTTTGACTTGCGATGAAACTTCAATTCGAGTTACGAACCATCAAGACGATCAATAGGCGATAACACTTACTGGGAAACGTCAGAATTCACTGCAATAATAGTCTCGGTGGTGCAATCGACTTGGTATGTCATCTCAAAAATACTGTAACCTGACCGGACTAAATACTGAAAACACCAAAGATGTGACGATAAAGAGATGTGCTATCGAAAAAATATCGAGGAAGAACAGTCACTATCATCGACGTGTTGTGAAACTTTAAAGCCATAAAGTCGGCAAATTTTGGACAGTTTGGTAATGAAAAGTGAATTTATTTGGCTAATCACCTGAGAACATACGCGAAGCGAAAAGAAGGGAACAATATTTTCTTTCCATTTACATGGGCGCTATGAGCAGACACGATGTGAATATGTAATGTTAAGGAAATAAAAAAATGCAAAGTTCAAGAGTGGTTTTTGATTAATGAAATGTGAAACCTATTAGATATGTATTATTATTATTACCAACACATAATAAAATATCTCCATCCTTTCCGCTATATTACTATAAATTGTCAATAAAATAAAAATGTTAATCACATTAAAATTGATCTTTAATGCAGAAAATATTAAATCCAATTGCCACATTTACATATTTCAACAATGACATTCAATTTGACAATTAGGTCTCGCAGATTTGAAGTTTATAGGACGAACTGATATAAACATCAATTAACCTCTGACGCAGTGACGGTTTTCGAAAAAGTTTACAGTTAATCCTTAAAGTGGCCAATCAATTTTAAATCACAATTACATTTGCCGGAAAACTTCAAAATTGACAAACCCAATAACACCGATTCTTATATAGTCTATTGTCTATTTTGAACGAACGTCATAGAAATTTATTTCGGCACTGCTCTCAACATCAAGATGTCCGACGAACGCGGTACAGGAACTCCAAACGCACCTAGACAACACGATAAAATGGTTCAAACAATGGAGGACAACAATAAACGAAGACAAATCCCAAGGAATAATCTTCAAAAGGAATCGGAAAACATCAGACAACGAAATAACCATCAACAACAACACTACACCATGAAGTAGAGAAATTAAATACCTGGGAATATACCTGGATATAAAGCTCAATTATAACACACACATAGCAAAAACGATAACCAAAACCAAACAAACAAGATGTCAACTATGGCCTCTTATAGGCAGAAAAAGCCAGCTGAACACGAATAACAAAATTCTACTTTACAAACAAGTATTACGTCCAATAAATCAGATGGAAAACCACTCAAATCAAAATCTTAAAACAGCACTTGCATATGATGGAAATGAAAATGTCAAACACAAAAGACCTAAAATGGTTCTACTTTAATTCTTAATCAAAATAAAGATAAACAATAGCTAATCAAATTGAACTCCAACATTCCAACATTCACCGCTCTCAGATGAAGAGTAAAAGACTAAATAGTCTAACTCAAAGCCACAATAAAGAAGAAGAAGAAATTTATTTCTGTTGCCTATTGTCGTGAAAATCAATGTTAATTGTAACACTTTACTTTTCATAAATGCATAATACATACATATCACATTTAATTTAACGATTTAAAGAGTAAAATAGGCAATTATTATTTTAGTAATGGAACTATTACTACATATAAAGACAATACGATACAGAAACATCATATATGGTAATTTAATAATTATTAGTTACTCTAAGATCGCAAAGTATTTTAATACACAATAACATCACTTCTTCAGAAAAAATGAAGTAAGCATTACTATCCAGCTGATTTTTATATGTGCTGATCAGAATTAAGAATAACTGACGGGCACATCTATGTCACCAAGTTCATTTTTCTATTACCGTTTCTAACACCGATAAATTTAACTAGGGTCTACGCAAAATGTCTGTATTAAATATTAAAGCACGTCGGCATAGCTGACAATGACAACTTAACATCCACATTAGGTTGACTTAAATATTATAGGAAACGTCACAATTGACAGGCAAAAATCCGTCTAACATTTAATTAACGTTGGCAGTCGCACGAAAATTCAATTGCAGACTATCAAACGTCCAAACGATCGATCAATTTCAGTTCGTGATGACATCTGAACTGCTTTCATGATGACATTTATAACGCAAACATATATGTATATATAGGGGTTCGTCAAAAGTTTATGATAACGGACACTAGAAAAACCATCATGGCAGTGCTGGCGTTTTACAGGAAATTGGAAGAAAGATGTAACCGGATGTTATTTTGTTTAATAATAATTCTGTTATAAAAACAAGCACTTAAGGGATGCGACTCCTGGTTGTCATCAACCGATCAGAGGCACATTTTCTGTTAAATGGTACGACATAGCAGGATTTTCCATTGCGTTTGAAAAATAGAAGAGCGACAGTACCTATTTTTAAATGTTAGCAAATTTAAAAACACATTCTGTTCATCATGTTTTGTTAATTTCTACGACAATTGGAAAGATAATTTGGTTAAGCACTGTCACTGTGACATTTCGTTCTCGCATGTTATTATGAACGAACACACTTCAACGAACTGCTGTCACGATGACAAGTGGAATGACAATAATTTACCTAAGCATCTTAACTTCAGTCTGACTTGACTATGACAGTCTTACGCTAATTGCACACGATTTATACAAAACCTGACTCAACGAAATGTTCTAAATGTCAACTCAACGTTCAGTAAATTATATAGAAATATTATATATTTTATGGGCAAATTCTTAATAAATAAATTTATTTGCCACAAATTATAAATGTCAAATATTGTATAATTCATTATTAGACATATATTGTTTAAATTCAATCTTTATTCATAAACAAAAGCAAAGTGAACTACAGTTGCAATTACTCTCCATTAACAGTAACTCAGATACAGATTCCAATATCATTGTTATATAAAATAAGGCAAAGGAGTCAAAAGCAATTAATAACATTTTACTTACATTAAAAAATATATAAGTGTTAATATTCATGTACCCTTGCGTCTGGCAGTGATCACATTTCCAAAGAGGCACATTTATAGAGCAACTTATAGAGAAGAAGTGGACGCGAAAAAGCAATTCTAATTCGAAGAGGTTAATGAAACACTATAATAACAATAAGAGCGAGTGTTCAATAGAATAACTGTGTCTTAAATTAAAAAAAAAATAAAAACAAAATGAGTAATCAACATTACTTATACCAATATTGTATGACAAACATTATAGATCACCTATGATTTATGATGATCGTGTACCCGGTTGGTGTCGCGATCTTATTTCGATCGATTCAATTATTATTTGTAGTTTGGTTTTAATCATGAAATCTCCCCTTTTGTATTATTTTTTATAAAATATTTCATAAGAATCGCAAAATAACCCAACAAATATGAATTATAGAGGACTTTTTTGCAATGTATGTAAGCAAAATGTCTGATGATTGTTCATGATGATCGTGTCTCAGGCTCTTATTTCGATGGATTGGTTGTAATCATGAACTACCTTTTTGTGTTATTTTTCCTTAAATACTTAATAAGAATCACAAAATGATCCAACAATTACGAATTATATTCTTTTTATATTGTGTGTAAGTAAAATATTTACACAGATATTCCCACGTCGGTCTGTGTTATTTTTGGTTATTGTTTTTAGTTCAACTACCAACGTCACTACTAAATATTTAAATTGTAATAGGATCGTCTCAGCAACCAACATAGCCAGAGCACGATTTACAGGCGAAGACTCAATGCCACTGCAACTGCAAACTCACTTTGACAGGAACAATTTCAGAGCAGACACATGAAACTAATTTATTAATACGGAAGCCAGTTATAAATTCACTATTATAAATAAAATTAATAAGTCATACATATTTTATTTAAAACTTGATTCTTCTGTGTAATGGGCATGCATTGTTCACAAATTTGCATTATAACAAAGCTCAAAAGGTATGTCAAAAGATGTATGATTATTATTAAATATTACAGCCCAGAAATGACGTTTGTGGGCCATGATAATTGACAGGTTAAATTATGCAAAGCTAAAATAAGTCTGATATTACTTTTTTAATAATGACTTAGTCCTTTCATTGTGTAAAACTAATAACACTATGAATCTTTTAGTGTCAAGTCTTAGTATTACGCTAAATAGCATCTAAATTTCAAACTTCAACAACGAAAAGTCAGACTCACGTTAAGATGCTTTAAATTGTCGTTCCACCTGTCACCGTAACAGTAGTTCGTGGACAAAAATATACGTCTATACAAGGTGTGCCAAAAGTTTAGAAAATTGATTTTTTGGCGTTTTACAGGGAACTGTAATATAATTGTAAGCGGACGCGAAAGGCGATTCAAGCTCGAAGAGATTGATGGACAGCTAGTTATATATAATAAAAGCCGAGTAGCCAATGGCAACCAAACCCGGTCAAAATCGACGAAAATTGGGTACGCGGGGCGCAGAACTCGTCTCTGGATACGCGAAATTGAAAGCTGTCCTTTGGCGTGAAGTTACCGACGACCTTGAATTGTTCCTCGTCGGAGAGTTTTTCTTCCCAAGTGGAGCGTGTGCAGAGATATGGGCTTTTAAAGAGGAGCGTGCATACGGTGTTTTAACAGAAAAATGGCTTACGTCATGACGATTCACGTGACAACCGATCAAAATGGTAAAAATGTCAGGTATGACAGGCACGCGCGAAAGAATTGTAAAAGTTTCACATTGACGAAGAAATTTCAGGCCGTCGAGGTTTAGAGTGCGGAAAGAGGGTTGGAAACGAAAATAGTGGACTTTTCCGCGACGATTGAGTGCACTGTCCACGTGCCAAATCTGTCGCTGTGGAAGGTGCGATTCATTTAAAGCTTTTCTGCAGGGTAAAAAAATCTCGCGATGACGAGTTTGCGTGTGCTTAATGACTATATATATATTCACGTTCATCCATCGGTTGTCAATTTTAAATGTCAGAAGGCCGACAAATAAAGGGATTACGAAGAAGAGGTGTATTTTTAATTGAAACGTGGTACCTTTCAGATACGTATTAGTGTTATTATTATCAATCGTTACTATTTCTTTTCTATATGAATATATGAACAAAATGCCGACGGATATGATAAAATAAACTTAAAGTGTATTGTCGCACGTAAGTACAGTAATAAATATAACGATTTTGCTATCTTTTATTAAGATATATTAATAAATACAATGACACTCTATTCATTATATATGTCATCGAAATGTAAATTTCATACAACGAAGAACTTGAAGCAAGCTTAAGTACAGAAGAACCATCTGAGTTTTGCCATTTGGGCCTGTCAAATTACGTTAGGTGCACACGAATTATACAAAACCAAAATGTCAACAGAATGTTGGAAATGTATCAGTGTTCAAGTTATAATTATTATATAAATTTAAGTCATTTTACGAATGGGATCATTTAATAACATTTCTCATTCGATCGCTCTACATACAAATAATAGGGCGACTTTTCTTTATTTGTCAGATGTGTCCGAAGCACTTCGAAATAAAATAAATACATCAAATAAGATTCCCATAAGCATGTATGTCATTTCGTTTACCAATTCAGTTATAAAAGCAAGTATTTAAAGTGTGCGACTGCTGGTTGGCACCAACTAATCAGAAGTACATTTTTGGTTAAATGGTACGACAGTGTCTAGCATCAACCGTATAGGAGCTAGCAAGATTTTCGATTGCGTTTTAGAATAGTATATTAAAATACAAGTTTCATAAGACACGATTTTTGCGCACGCGTTCAAGTTTAGAAAACGAGCCGCTAGGCGAGTTTTCTAAAGAACAAGTGCGCAAAATGTCTTATGAAACGTGTATTTTATACTATTTTTTCTATTTCGGTTATTAAAAGTGCAAAAAAGCTTAAAATAAGAGACATGTTTTGTTCGAATATTTTAGAAATTTTGCTTTTTTGAAGTTGGTTACTCTGATTTTTAAGTAGAATGTTTTAAATATTTGAATATCGGTGGTGCTATATGTAATTGTGTTTAAAATTCAGACTGATTTATACAATAAATTATTTCAAATTATCAACAAAAAGGACGAAATAAATAACTGTACGCCCCCAAAGATTCGCAAAATAGCAGAAGACAATTTACAAAATCTTTCGTCCACAAACTCTCTACATATTTATCAAAACAAACTTTTATAACAGTTGTACTATTCAACATGGTAAGTAAATGTCAATAGTAGCACCCGAAAACTTATCATCCAACTCTGCTTAACAATTTAGATTGCTAATTAGTAAATGAAATGTTAGCATGTGTGCTTTTTATTCTTTGTACAATTTTATTGCACATTTTTGTTACTTTAAAGGCTTATATTTTGACATTTAAATACGATTTGGTTCCATTTTTTTTTGTTACCAACTTCAAAAAAATAAAATTAGCGTGCGATAAAGTAATACTTTATACAACCAAAACGGGTGTCGTAAAGTGAACTTTATAGCACCGGAATAGAAAAAGTATATTATTAAAGCGTAATATGAAAATTAATTAATTCTCTCAATGACCTGTAAGTTTAAAACATGTTTTATTAAGTTAGCCTGACATTTCGTTCTCACAAGTTTATGTGTGAACAAATACAGTTCAACGAACTATTGTCACGATGACAGGTGGAACGACAATTTTGGTTAAACATCTTCATGTCAGCTGTCTGACTTTTCATTGTCATAGGTATGTGTCATCGAAATATCGTTACGATGACAGTCTGTCAGAAAATTTGAATTATACACTATTTCAATCGTAAACTTGACATAAAGCGTAGTACCAATTTTATAGAACTAATAACGTGAAACAACATTCAATTAATTTTTTTTTTATCTGTCGACGTTCACCATGGACTATACTCCATTCAGTCTAAGAATAAAGTAGATGGCGCTACAATTTGAGCACAGTTTACACACGATGAACTTTGTATTTTGAAAACAAGTAAAACATATGTTTACTGTCAGATGGATAGCAGGGATATACATATCTGATATCATTATATTTTGACATTTACGTACATTTTTGTACAAGTTGGTAAGTCATTCCTCAAGAAAAAGGAATGCACATGTCGTCTAATTGTACTTTTTTGTGCTTCATCCAATTTATTGTAAGTATGACGATAATTTCTTTTTCTTGGAGGAGAAATTGGAACTCCATATAATTCCATTTCTTTAATAATGCAGTACATTGTATTCCTATTAATACCCACTTCCTCTGCTGTTTGATTGACTGCAGCTGTTTTAGACATATTGTCTTTATGCTTAATGTACACATTATAAGCCATTTGCCTTTGTCCAGATCTTATGTGTTTCCCTTTACGATTTTTTGAAGGACCTGGTAAAATGCTTCCGCCGTACTATAGAATATTAGCGATTACGAAATAACGAAATTGATAAAATACCTTAACAAATGAATATTTCACTTGCGAGTTCTAAGAAGAACTATTTTTTAAGAATATTAACAACAAATAACTATGTAAAATACGGAAATCGACAAAATCTTTGAACAAAACTGTCAGTAAACAAATTTTTGACAGAACGAGCTAAATGCGATTATTTTGCCGGTGTAAATGCACACTCGATTTCAACCAATCACAAACGTTTATTTTAAGCCCTATCTTTCCCAATGCTTTATTCTTAGACTGAATGGAGTATAGATGTACACAACTGATACAAAACCTGAATGTCAATAAAAAAATTTTAAATATCAGCGTTCATTAAATTATATAGGAATATTGTTCGCTTTGTGGGCAAAGTCTTAATAAATAAATTCATTTGCCACCATAATGTATAATCCATTTCTAGAGATATTTCTTTAAATTTAATCTTCATTCATTACAATAGCAAAGTTAACTACATAATTATCCTCCACTGTCATTCATTCATATAGAAATTAAAATACCGTAAATAGTATAGGTAATAGTGAATAGGTACAACCTAACCAACTAAAAAGAAGAAGCGTATGCGGTATCATAAAAATTAAATTAACATTATGAATGACATAGGTACTCCGACAATTTTATGTATTATGGTTAAAGTTGTTGCCGATATGCCATACGATTTTTTAACGCATACACATAATCTGACATTACGTCAAACCAGTGAGCTGTAGCAGTGAAATCAACTGTTCACAGGGACAAATATTATACGGATCTAAATTCTAATTAGCTCCCTTATTTTCAGAAATAGCGTACCGAAAATAGTTATACCGTATTTAGTTGTTTTTTTAGTGAAATCTGCCTTATGAAGTTTAACTAACATTTTTATAGGGGAAAGGATTATTAACATTTAACATTCATTAAAACAGCATGCGACCAGCATTAATCGCATTACCAATGAGATGCCCTTACAGCCTTAGATATAATATTAAAAAGATATAAGTACAAGCGAAGAGGCGAATCAACCTCGAAGAGCTCCATACATCACTATATCTAACAATGGTTGCTTTCTGCAAACACGAGAGTTGCGAAATTGTTCACATAATTCTAACTTCTCTTTATTGAAATTTAAACGTTCTTTATCATAAAAATTAACACAAAAACATTCATAAATTTACAAACTATATTCAACGTAATGACTATAAAAACATCATCAAAAATAATAATGAGTAGTATAAATACATCGTACCTATACTTGCCCATACTTAATTCAATATAATGATTCCTTTCTATAATTGCTTCCTTTGCGACGAGAAATCATAACAGAATTTGAATTTTGAAAAAAATTATCAACATACAAACTGACATCGAAAGTCACAATTTTTAAATATTGTACTAAATTTTTCTATTATATAAATGCTTTAAAAAAGTGTAATTTCCGGTACGTTAGAGTTATGTTATTAAATTTTGACAATTTTTTAATTGAATAAAATTGATGATAATTATAACAAACGTCAAAATATAATTATTTTATAGGTTATGAAGATAACTGACATAGAGGTGGGCAAAACGGCTCATTTCTTTGACTCGGTTCAGCTCCTCATTGTGAGCCGGGTCACGGAACCGGCTCATTTGAACCGTGTGGATCCGTAATAGCATACCGTTCATGAACGTGTAGTACACATATAATACTCGGCGCCGCGCGCTGTCGTCGACTCAAACGAACCGGGATGATAATTTCGGCTGCGCGCACACCAATTGTACAAAATGTTTGACAAACAATTTATTTGAAGCCAAAATGCACACAAATTTGACAAATTATTAGGTTGTTGTACACAAATTAAACAAAATATATGTAAAACTAAATTATCAATTATCGGCATCTCAATCTCGACATAATACATCCGCTTGACTTAACATTTTTATAGATATACAGGTTGATTATTGTTCTTTTAATGATTATATATTTGCATTATTAAAATACTTTAATTCCAGAACGCGTACGCCTTAATGGGGAAAAAGATAGCTTTTAACATTTATGTGCCCTTATGACAACGATTACGCATACATGCAGAGTGGGCGGAGCTATCTGAAATTAATTTCTCTCTTCTGATTAAAGTAAAATTCGGCACTTGGGAGTCTTTGTGGTATCATTGATCACGTATCCAAAATCAGAATGTCATAAAAAACAAAATGGCGGATGATTTTTTTGAAAATTGACGTATGAATATAAAATTTTAGATACGGGGGTTTTGGGGGTCGCCGATCACGATTCCAAAGTGAAAATGTCAAAAAAAAAACAAAATGTCGGAATATTTTTTTAAAATTGACGTATGAATGTAAAATTTTAGATATGGGGGTTTTGGGGGCGCCGATCACGATTCCAAAGTCAAAATGTTAAAAAAAAACAAAACGGCGGAAGATTTTTTGAAAATTAACGTGTCAATGTGAAATTTTAGATACGGGGGTTTTGGGGGTCGCCGATCACGATTCCAAAGTCAAAATGTCATAAAAAAACAAAATGGCGGAAGAATTTTTTGAAAATTGACGTATGAATGTAAAATTTTAGATACGGGGGTTTTGGGGGTCGCCGATAACGATTCCAAAGTCAAAATGTAAAAAAAAAATGGCGGAAGATTTTTTGAAAATTGACGTATGAATGCAAAATTTTAGATACGGGGGTTTTGGGGGTCGCCGATCACGATTCCAAAGTCAAAATGTCAAAATAAGCAAAATGGCGAAAGATTTTTTTTGAAAATTGACGTGAGTATGAAATTTTAGATACAGGGGTGTGTTAGGTCGTCGATCACAAATCCAAAATCAAAATGTCATAAAAAAATAAAATCGTGGAAGAATTTTTTGAAAATTGACATATGAATGTAAAATTTTAGATAAGGGGGTTTTGGGGGACGCCGATCACGATTCCAAAGTCAAAATGTCAAAAAAAACAAAATGACGGAAGATTTTTTTGAAAATTGACGTATGAATGTAAAATTTTAGGCATGGGGGTTTTGGGGGTCGTCGATCACGATTCCAAAGTCAAAATGTCAAAAAAAACAAAATATCGGAAGATTTTTTTGAAAATTGACGTATGAATGTGAAATTTCAAATACGTGGGTTTTGGGGGTCGCCGATCACGATTCCAAAGCCAAAATGTCAAAAAAAAACAAAATGGCGGAAGATTTTTTGAAAATTGAGTCATGAATGTAAAATTTTAGATACAGGGGTTTTGGAGGTCGCCGATCACGATTCCAAAGTAAAAATGTCAAAAAAAACAAAATGACGGAAGATTTTTTGAAAATTGACGTATGAATGTAAATTTAAGATACGGGGGTTTTGGGGGTCGCCGATCACGATTCCAAAGTCAAAATGTCAAAATAAGCAAAATGGCGAAAGATTTTTTTGAAAATTGACGTATGAGTGTGAAATTTTAGATACAGGGGTGTGTTAGGTCGCCGATCACAAATCCAAAATCAAAATGTCATAAAAAAACAAAATCGTGGAAGAATTTTTTGAAAATTGAGATATGAATGTAAAATTTTAGATAAGGGGGTTTTGGGGGTCGCCGATCACGATTCCAAATTCAAAATGTCAAAAAAAAACAAAAGGGCGGAAGATTTTTTTGAAAATTGACGTATGAATGTGAAATTTTAGATACGCGAGTTTTGGGGGTCGCCGATCACGATTCCAAAGTCAAACTGTCAAAAAAAAACAAAATGGCGAAAGATTTTTTTGAAAATTCAAGTATGAATGTGAAATTTTAGATACGGGGGTTTTGGGGGTCGCCGATCACGATTCCAAAGCCAAAATGTCAAAAAAAAACAAAATGGCGGATTATTCTTTGAAAATTGAGTCATGAATGTAAATTTTTAGATACGGGGGTTTTGGGGGTCGCCGATCACGATTCCAAAGTCAAGATGTCAAAAAAACAAAATGACGGAAGATTTTTTGAAAATTGACGTATGAATGTAAAATTTTAGTACGGGGGTTTTGGGGGTCGCCGATCACGATTCCAAAGTCAAAATGTCAAAAAAAACAAAATGGCGGAAGATTTTTTTGAAAATTGACTTATTAATGTAAAATTTTAGATACGGGGGTTTTGGGGGTCGCCGATCACGATTCCAAAGTCAAAATGTCAAAAAAAACAAAATGGCGATAGATTTTTTAGAAAATTGACGTATTAATGTAAAATTTTAGATACGGGGGTTTTGGGGGTCGCCGATCACGATTCCAAAGTCAAAATGTCAAAAAAAGCAAAATGGCGAAAGATTTTTTTGAAAATTGACGTATGAGTGTGAAATTTTAGATACGGGGGTGTGTTAGGTCGCCGATCACAAATCCAAAATCAAAATGTCATAAAAAAACAAAATCGTGGAAGAATTTTTTGAAAATTGACATATGAATGTAAAATTTTAGATACGGGGGTTTTGGGGGTCGCCGATCACGATTCCAAAGTCAAAATGTCAAAAAAAGCAAAATGGCGGAAGATTTTTTTGAAAATTGACGTATGAATGTGAAATTTCAAATACGGGGGTTTTGGGGGTCGCCGATCACGATTCCAAAGCCAAAATGTCAAAAAAAACAAAATGGCGGAAGATTTTTTGAAAATTGAGTCATGAATGTAAAATTTTAGATACGGGGGTTTTGGAGGTCGCCGATCACGATTCCAAAGTAAAAATGTCAAAAAAAACAAAATGACGGAAGATTTTTTGAAAATTGACGTATGAATGTAAAATTTTAGATACAGGGGTGTTAGGTCGCCGATCACAAATCCAAAATCAAAATGTCATAAAAAAACAAAATCGTGGAAGAATTTTTTGAAAATTGAGATATGAATGTAAAATTTTAGATAAGGGGGTTTTGGGGGTCGCCGATCACGATTTCAAAGTCAAAATGCCAAAAAAAAACAAAAGGGCGGAAGATTTTTTTGAAAATTGACGTATGAATGTGAAATTTTAGATACGCGAGTTTTGGGGGTCGCCGATCACGATTCCAAAGTCAAACTGTCAAAAAAAAACAAAATGGCGAAAGATTTTTTTGAAAATTGACGTATGAATGTGAAATTTTAGATACGCGAGTTTTGGGGGTCGCCGATCACGATTCCAAAGTCAAACTGTCAAAAAAAAACAAAACGGCGAAAGATTTTTTTGAAAATTCACGTATGAATGTGAAATTTTAGATACGGGGGTTTTGGGGGTCGCCGATCACGATTCCAAAGCCAAACTGTCAAAAAAACAAAATGGCGAAAGATTTTTTAGAAAATTGACGTATTAATGTAAAATTTTAGATACGGGGGTTTCGGGGGTCGCCGATCACGATTCCAAAGTCAAAATGTCAAAAAAAGCAAAATGGTGGAAGATTTTTTTGAAAATTGACATGAATGTAAAATTTTAGATACGGGGGTTTTGGGGGTCGCCGATCACGATTCCAAAGTCAAAATGTCAAAAAAAAACAAAATGGCGAAAGATTTTTTAGAAAATTGACGTATTAATGTAAAATTTTAGATACGGGGGTTTTGGGGATCGCCGATCACGATTCCAAAGTCAAAATGTCAAAAAAAGCAAAACGGCGAAAGAGTTTTTTGAAAATTGACGTATGAATGTGAAATTTTAGATACGAGGGTTTTGGGGGTCGCCGATCACGATTCCAAAGCCAAACTGAAAAAAAAAACAAATGGGCGGAAGATTTTTTTGAAAATTGACGAATGAATGTGAAATTTCAAATATGGGGGTTTTGGGGGTCGCCGATCACGATTCCAAAGCCAAACTGAAAAAAAACAAGAAAAGGGCGGAAGATTTTTTTGAAAATTGAGTCATGAATGTGAAATTTCAAATACGGGGGTTTTGGGGGTCGCCGATCACGATTCCAAAGTCAAAATGTCAAAAAAAACAAAATGGCGAAAGATTTTTTTGAAAATTGACGTGAGTGTGAAATTTTAGATACAGGGGTGTTAGGTCGCCGATCACAAATCCAAAATCAAAATGTCATAAAAAAACAAAATCGTGGAAGAATTTTTTGAAAATTGACATATGAATGTAAAATTTTAGATACGGGGGTTTTGGGGGTCGCCGGTCACGATTCCAAAGTCAAAATGTCAAAAAAAACAAAATGACGGAAGATTTTTTTGAAAATTGACGTATGAATGTGAAATTTCAGATACGGGGGTTTTGGGGGTCGCCGATCACGATTCCAAAGTCAAAATGTCAAAAAATAGCAAAACGGCGAAAGATTTTTTGAAAATTGACGTATGAATGTGAAATTTTAGATACGGGGGTGTGTTAGGTCGCCGATCACAAATCCAAAATCAAAATGTCATAAAAAAACAAAATCGTGGAAGAATTTTTTGAAAATTGACATATGAATGTAAAATTTTAGATACGGGGGTTTTGGGGGGTCGCCGATCACGATTCCAAAGTCAAAATGTCAAAAAAACAAAATGACGGAAGATTTTTTTGAAAATTGACGTATGAATGTGAAATTTCAGATACGGGGGTTTTGGGGGTCGCCGATCACGATTCCAAAGCCAAAATGTCAAAAAAAAACAAAATGGCGTAAGATTTTTTGAAAATTGAGTCATGAATGTAAAATTTTAGATACGGGGGTTTTGGGGGTCGCCGATCACGATTCCAAAGTCAAAATGTCAAAAAAAAACAAAATGACGGAAGATTTTTTTGAAAATTGACGTATGAATGTGAAATTTCATTTCATTTTTTTTGGGGGTCGCCGATCACAATCCCAAAGTCAAAATGTCAAAAAAAAAAAACGGCGGAAGATTTTTTTGAAAGTTGACGTATGAAAGTGAAATTTTAGACACGGCGGTTTTGGGGGTCGCCGATCACGATTCCAAAGTCAAAATGTCAAAAAAAAACAAAATGGCGGAAGATGTTTTTGAAAATTTACGTATGAGTGTGAAATTTTAGATACGGGGGTTTTGAGGGTCGCCGATCACGATTCCAAAGTCAAAATGTCAAAAAAAAAACAAAATGGCGAAAGATTTTTTTGGAAATTGACGTATGAGTGTGAAATTTTAGATACAGGGGTGTGTTAGGTCGCCGATCACAAATCCAAAATCAAAATGTCATAAAAAAACAAAATCGTGGAAGAATTTTTTGAAAATTGACATATGAATGTAAAATTTTAGTTAAGGGGGTTTTGCGGGTCGCCGATCACGATTCCAAAGTCGAAATGTCAAAAAAAACAAAATAACGGAAGATTTTTTTGAAAATTGACGTATGAATGTGAAATTTCAGATACGGGGGTTTTGTGGGTCGCCGATCACAATCCCAAAGTCAAAATGTCAAAAAAAGCAAAATGGCGAAAGATTTTTTTGAAAATTGACGTATGAGTGTGAAATTTTAGATACGGGGGGTTTTGGGGGTCGCCGATCACGATTCCAAACTCAAAATGTCAAAAAAAAAAAATGGCGGAAGATTTTTTGAAAATTGAGTTATGAATGTAAAATTTTTGATACGGGGGTTTGGGGGTCGCCGATCACGATTCCAAAGTCAAAATGTCAAAAAAAACAAAACGGCGGAAGATTTTTTGAAAGTTGACGTATGAATGTGAAATTTTAGATACGGGGGTTTTGGGGGTCGCCGATCACGATTCCAAAGTCAAAATGTCAAAAAAAAACAAAATGGCGGGAGATTTTCTTGAAAGTTAACGTATGAATATGAAATTTTAAATACGGGGGTTTTGGGGGTCGCCAATCACGATTCCAAAGTCAAAATGTCAAAAAAAAAATGGCGGAAGATGTTTTTGAAAATTGACGTATGAGTGTGAAATTTTAGATACGGGGGTTTTGAGGGTCGCCGATCACGATTCCAAAGTCAAAATGTCAAAAAAAAAAAAAAATGGCGGAAGATTTTTTTGGAAATTGACGTATGAATGTAAAAAATACGGGGGTTTTGGGGGTGGCCGATCACGATTCCAAAGTCAAAATGTCAAAAAAAAACAAAATGGCGAAAGATGTTTTTGAAAATTGACGTATGAATGCGAAATTTTAGATACGGGGGTGTCTTAGGTCGCCGATCACGATTCCAAAGCCAAAATGTCATAAAAAACAAAATGGCGGAAGAGTTCTTTGAAAATTGACGTATGAATGTGAAATTTTAGATACGGCTTATTACACCTTCAATTCGGTGATTCTTCGAAACGTGATTGAACAGGGTTTAAATTTAATACTTAATTTTTTCTTATCAATAGTAGATTCGAAAACATCAGAATCGTATTGTACACTGTCCCAATGAAAATGTTGCGCTCACTGAGCTCATTGTTTCTTTCGATACTTTAACATGACTTTTGTTTAACATTAAATTACGTTTCTCGCTCTTGAGTGTGAACCGGTTTGTGTAAAAAAACAGTTCGAGTAGAATTTCAAATAAAATATACTATCGGCTTAACAAAATGTATGTAGGGGTGCTTTAAAAGTTTATAAAAGTGGACATTCTAAAAACGTCATGCCAGTGAACGCTTTTTACAGGAAAGGCGCTTCAATGGGGCTTCAATTTAAAACTTGGGCTTTTTACTTTTATTATTATTTCGTGCTCCTTTATTAACGATAGTAGATTTTGAAAGGGTTGACAGGCTTTCCCACTTTCGCATCAAAATAGTATTGTACACTGTCTTAATAAAAATGTTGCGCTTCTTGATCTCATTGTGCCTTTACATACTTTAACACGACTTATGTTTAACATTAAATTACCTTTCTCGCTCTTGAGTGTGTACCGGTTTGTGTAAAAAACAATTCGAGAAACATTTTAAATACAATAAACTATTGGCTTCACAAAATATATGTATATACCGGGATGCTTTAAAAGTTTATAAAACTGGACATTCTAAAAAGCGTTTTTTTACAGGAAAAGCGCTTTAATAGGGCTTAAATTTAAAACTTGGGCTTTTTACTTTTATTATTATTTTGTGCTTTTTTCTTAACGAGAGTAGACTTCGAAAAGATTGACAGGCTCTTATACGTTCACATCAAAATAGTATTGTAAACTGTCTTAATGAAAATGTTACGCTTTTTGAGAGCTCATTGTTCCTTTGGATATTTTAACATGACTTATGTTTAACATTAAATTACCTTTCTCGCTCTTGAGTGTGTACCGGTTTGTGTAAGAAACAATTCGAGAAAAATTTTAAATAAAATAAAAGGCACTTCAATTTAAAACTTGCGCTTTTTACTTTTACTTTTATTTTGTGCTCCTTTATTAACGATAGTGGATTTCAAAAAGGTCACACTTTACATCAAAATAGTATTGTACACTGTTTTAATAAAAATGTTGCGCTTTTTGATCTCAATGTGTCTTTGGATACTTTAACACGACTTATGTTTAACATTAAATTACCTTTCTCGCTCTTGAGTGTGTACCGGTTTGTGTTAAAAACAGTTCGAGAAGAATTTTAAATAAGATATCCTATTGGCTTAACATAATAAATGTATATACAGGGGTGCTTCAAATATTTATAAAAATGGACATTCTAGAAAGCGCTGTTTACAGGAAAGGCGCTTGAAAAGGGCTTAAATTTAAAACTTGGGTTTTTTACTTTTATTATTATTTTGTGCTCCTTTATTAATGATAGTGGATTTCAAAAAGGTCTCACTTTACATCAAAGTAGTATTGTAAACTGTTTTAATAAAAATGTTGCGCTTTTTGAGCTCATTCTGTCTTTGGATACTTTAACATTGCTTATGATTAACTTTAAATTACCTTTCTCGCTCTTGAGTGTGTACCGATTTGTGTCAAAAACAGATCGAGAATAATTTTAAATAAAATATACTCTGCTCTTTTATTAACGATAGTGGACTTCGAAAAGGTAGTAAGAAAGTAATATACTTTATAAATTAAATTTACTTTACCCATTCACATACATATGTTTGCGAGCTATATATTTGAAGTTCATCAGCATTCATTAGCATTCTATAAGAATGTTTGAAAGCGACGCCCATTTACCAAACAAAATTTGTTGTAAACATGTTAAACACTATGGAGATACTACGTATATTTGAGCATGTCAATTAAAATGACGAGCCCGCGATAGCGGGCGAGTAGTATATATGTAATTCATTGAAATTTTAAAATGTTCTTCAATACAAGTCCTTCATTTTTAAATGACGTGCGAACTAATTTTGAGTATGTGACAGACGAATATTTCAATTATGCTGACCAAAATTTCATAATGAAAGCGCTGTTCCACTTCAAATAATTTGAGTGAAAATATCTCAGTGTCAGACTGCTTATTACGTTCTTTTTTATTAATATTGTGCATGCCTATCTTAAATTGTTTCTGAGCATTTGACATACTTTTTGTTAAGATACTAAATTTTTCCACTGTTATTTCAATAGCGTATTATCCCGATTGTCTCAATGAAAATGATGCACTTATTGAGCATATTGGTTCTTCGGATACTTTAACATCATTCTTATGTTTAACATTAAATTATCTTTCTCGCTCTTCATTGTGTAACAGTTTGTGTAAAAAAAATTCTAGGGGAATTCTAAATGAAATATACAATTGGCTTTACAAAATATATGTATATACAGAGTGTGCCACAAGTCTATAAAATCTTATATGCTAAAAACCACCACGAGAGTGATCGCGTTTTACAGGAAACTGTAAAAAGCTGTAAGCGGACGCGCAAAAGGCGAATTCAAGCTCGAAAAGATTGAAGCCATAGCTCACAAACATTCAACACAATAAATATTGCAATATATAATAATAGGCCCAATGATAATAGTGTATAGGTAAGAAATTTATAAATTCGATTCCTTATTTGTTTATAAATACTTTCTACTTATTTTTAGCAATTATCGTTACATGACTGGAGTCATTTCGTCCATGAATTCAGTTGTAAAAATACTTCAAAATATTATAAGATATTGTAAATAGAAAAAAGAAACTAAAATATATTCCTACCAGATTAAACAAGCACTTAATCATGTTGTTACTGTGCCAGGCAAATTGAGAAGTAATATCATACGTATTCAAAAAAGATTGTTTAATTATCATTGATGAAAATGAACTTCCCGCGACATCGTCAATTAGAATAATTCAAAATAGCAATTCTAAAAGGATGTTTTACAGTATTTTCGAATATAACAATAAGTAATCAATATTACCATAATACATACATATATTATATCTATATATTCCTTAAATTGTAGGTGTACAATGCAAAAGAAAATAATTATGTACAGTGTGAACAAGGCTTTACCAACATTATTAAGCATCATACATAACTGACAGTTGTAATACAAAGAAACACTGCAAATTATAAGAGTATAGGAATGGAAATCAGTATAAAAAATGCCAATGAAGTAAATATTATTTGTTATAGAACAATGATTAAATGAATTATTTAAAAGTATACATTCGCGTCAACAAAACATAATTCTAATAAAGCTATCTACAAGTTTGTATAAAATAAAATGTTTTTTTAAAATTCTAATGAATTTTCATTTAAACCAAAAAGACCAATGGAATCGACATATTGCTGTGACCTCTTCTATATTGGTTAATAACCAAAAATTAAATTAATAAATTAATGTACTTTAGTAATCTCAGGGTCTAAGTGTGAATTTATTTAGTTTTTATAACGAATGATGTGTCGCAGCCTTGTACTTATTGTGAGTTCTAGCTGTGATTGTGATGTTTACTTTCCTTAGATTCTCCCTGGGATGGGTATAAATAAGTAGATATAGAATGTCAGTACAACTTATTTTATTTTTATATAAATGTTTACAAAAACATTGATAAATATCATTATTATGCAATACAATACATTATTCATTTTATTATTATTATATCCAGTCTTTTTCATCTGCGGTACAAGCACCCTGCAATCCTTAATTCTTTAAGAAATTGTTAATAATAAATAAAATAAAATTCACTGCTCTAGTTATATATACTAAAAGCGGAGTAGCCAATGGCAACCAAACCCGGTCAAAATCGACGAAAATTGGGTACGCGGGGCGCAGAACTCGTCTCTGGATACGCGAAATTGAAAGCTGCCCTTTGGCGTGAAGTTACCGACGACCTTGAATTGTTCCTCGTCGGAGAGTTTTTCTTCCCAAGTGGAGCGTGTGCAGAGATATGGGCTTTTAAAGAGGAGCGTGCATACGGTGTTTTAACAGCAAAATGGCTTACGTCATGACCGATTCCCAGGACAACCGATCAAAATCGTAAAAATGTCAGGGATGACAGGCACGCGCGAAAGAATTGTAAAAGTTTCACATTGACGAAGAAATTTCAGGCCGTCGAGGTTTAGAGTGCGGAAAGAGGGTTGGAAACCAAAAGAGTGGACTCTTCCGCGACGATTGAGTGCACTGTCCGCGTGCCAAATCTGTCGCTGTCGAAGGTGCGATTCATTCAAGGCTTTTCTG
Organism: Amphimallon solstitiale; assembly: GCA_963170755.1. Classification (NCBI taxonomy): domain Eukaryota; kingdom Metazoa; phylum Arthropoda; class Insecta; order Coleoptera; family Scarabaeidae; genus Amphimallon; species Amphimallon solstitiale. The sequence goes on from OY720678.1 coordinate 28,319,603, forward strand.
CAGGGTATAATAATCTCGCGATGACGAGTTTGCGTGTCATTAATGACTATATATCTATTCACGTTCATCCATCGGTTGTCAAGTTTAAATGTCAGAAGGCCGACAAATATTACGAAGAAGAAGTGTATTTTTAATTGAAACGTGGTACCTTTCAGATACGTAGTAGTGTTATTATTATCAATCGTTACTATTTCCTTTCTATATGAATATACGAACAAAATGCCGACGGATATGATAAAATAAACTTAAAGTGTATTGTCGCACGTAAGTACAGTAACAAATATGACGATTTTTCTATATTTTATTAAGATATATTAATAAATACAATGACACTCTATTCATTATATATGTCATCGAAATGTAAATTTCATACAACGAAGAACTTGAAGCAAGCTTAAATAAAGAAGAACCGTCTGAGTTTTGCCATTTGGGCCAGTCAAATTACGTTAGATGCACACGAATTATACAAAACCTAAATGTCAATAGAATGTTGGAAATGTATCAGTGTTCAAGTTATAATTATATAAATTTATGCCATTTTACGAATGGGATCATTTAATAACATTTCTCATCGATCTCTCTACGTACAAATAATAGGGCGACTTTTCTTTATTTGTCAGATGTGTCCGAAGCACTTCGAAATAAAATAAATACATCAATAAGATTCCCATAAGCATGTATGTCATTTCGTTTACCAATTCAGTTATAAAAGCAAGTATTTAAAGTGTACATTTTTGGTTAAATGGTACGACAGTGTCTAGCATCAACCGTATAGGAGCTAGCAAGATTTTCGATTGCGTTTTAGAAAGTATATTATTAAAGCGTAATATGAAAATTAATTAATTCTCTCAATGACCTGTAAGTTTAAAACATGTTTTATTAAGTTAGCCTGACATTTCGTTCTCACAAGTGTATGTGTGAACAAATACAGTTCAACGAACTATTGTCACGATGACAGGTGGAACGACAATTTTGGTTAAACATCTTCATGTCAGCTGTCTGACTTTTCATTGTCATAGGTATGTGTCATCGAAATATCGTTACGATGACAGTCTGTCAGAAAATTTGAATTATACACTATTTCAATCGTAAACTTGACACAAAGCGTAGTACCAATTTTATAGAACTAATAACGTGAAACAACATTCAATTAATTTTTTTTTTTGATCTGTCGACGTTCACCATGGACTAGATGTACACAACTGATACAAAACCTGAATGTCAATAAAAGAAATTTAAATATCAGCGTTCATTAAATTATATAGGAATATTGTTCGCTTTGTGGGCAAAGTCTTAATAAATAAATTCATTTGCCACCATAATGTATAATCCATTTCTAGAGATATTTCTTTAAATTTAATCTTCATTCATTACAATAGCAAAGTTAACTACATAATTATCCTCCACTGTCATTCATTCATATAGAAATTAAAATACCGTAAATAGTATAGGTAATAGTGAATAGGTACAACCTAACCAACTAAAAAGAAGAAGCGTATGCGGTATCATAACAATTAAATTAACATTATGAATGACATAGGTACTCCGACAATTTTATGTATTATGGTTAGAGTTGTTGCCGATATGCCATACGATTTTTTAACGCATACACATAATCTGACATTACGTCAAACCAGTGAGCTGTAGCAGTGAAATCAACTGTTCACAGGGACAAATATTATACGGATCTAAATTCTAATTAGCTCCCTTATTTTCAGAAATAGCGTACCGAAAATAGTTATACCGTATTTAGTTGTTTTTTAATGAAATCTGTCTTATGAATTTTAACTAACATTTTTATAGGGGAAATGATTATTAACATTTAACATTCATTAAAACAGCATGCGACCAGCATTAATCGCATTACCAATGAGATGCCCTTACAGCCTTACATTTAATATTAAAAAGATATAAGTACAAGCGAAAAGGCGAATCAAGCTCAAAGAGCTCCATACATCACTATATCTAACAATGGTTGCTTTCTGCAAACACGAGAGTTGCGAAATTGTTCACATAATTCTAACTTCTCTTTATTGACATTTAAACGTTCTTTATCATAAAAATTAACACAAAAACATTCATAAATTTACAAACTATATTCAACGTAATGACTATAAAAACATCATCAAAAATAACTCAATAATAATGAGTAGTATAAATACATCGTACCTATACTTGCCCATACTTAATTCAATATAATGATTCCTTTCTATAATTGCTTCCTTTGCGACGAGAAATCATAACAGAATTTGAATTTTGAAAAAAATTTCAACATACAAACTGACATCGAAAGTCACAATTTTTAAATATTGTACTAAATTTTTCTATTATAAAAATGCTTTAAAAAAGTGTAATTTCCGGTACGTTAGATTTATGTTATTAAATTTTGACAATTTTTTAATTGAATAAAATTGATGATAATTATAACAAACGTCAAAATATAATTATTTTATAGGTTATGAAGATAACTGACATAGAGGTGGGCAAAACGGCTCATTTCTTTGACTCGGTTCAGCTCCTCATTGTGAGCCGGGTCACGGAAACGGCTCATTTGAACCGTGTGGATAAGTAATAGCATACCGTTCATGAACGTGTAGTACACATATAATACTCGGCGCCGCGCGCCGTCGTCGACTCAAACGAACCGGGATGATAATTTCGGCTGCGCGCACACCAATTGTACAAAATGTTTGACAAACAATTTATTTGAAGCTAAAATGCACACAAATTTGACAAATTATTAGGTTGTTGTACACAAATTAAACAAAATATATGTAAAACTAAATTATCAATTATCGGCATCTCAATCTCGACATAATACATCCGCTTGACTTAACATTTTTATAGATATACAGGTTGATTATTGTTGTTTTAATGATTATATATTTGCATTATTAAAATACTTTAATTCCAGAACGCGTACGCCTTAATGGGGAAAAAGATAGCTTTTAACATTTATGTGCCCTTATGACAACGATTAGGCATACATGCAGAGTGGGCGGAGCTATCTGAAATTAATTTCTCTCTTCTGATTAAAGTAAAATTCGGCACTTGGGAGTCTTTGTGGTATCATTGATCACGTATCCAAAGTCGAAATGTCAAAAAAAAAAAAATGGCCGAAGGATTTTTTGAAAATTGACGTATAAATGTGAAATTTTAGATACGAGGGTGTCTTAAGTCGCCGATCACAAATCCAAAATCAGAATATCATAAAAAAACAAAATGGCGGATGATTTTTTTGAAAATTGACGTATGAATATAAAATTTTAGATACGGGGGTTTTGGGGGTCGCCGATCACGATTCCAAAGTGAAAATGTCAAAAAAACACAAAATGGCGGAATATTTTTTGAAAATTGACGTATGAATGTAAAATTTTAGATATGGGGGTTTTGGGGGCGCCGATCACAATTCCAAAGTCAAAATGTCAAAAAAAAACAAAACGGCGGAAGATTTTTTTGAAAATTAACGTGTCAATGTGAAATTTTAGATACGGGGGTTTTGGGGGTCGCCGATCACGATTCCAAAGTCAAAATGTCATAAAGAAACAAAGTGGCGGAAGAATTTTTTGAAAATTGACGTATGAATGTAAAATTTTATATACGGGGGTTTTGGGGGTCGCCGATAACGATTCCAAAGTCAAAATGTAAAAAAAATGGCGGAAGATTTTTTGAAAATTGACGTATGAATGTAAAATTTTAGATACGGAGGTTTTGGGGGTCGCCGATCACGATTCCAAAGTCAAAATGTCAAAATAAGCAAAATGGCGAAAGATTTTTTGAAAATTGACGTATGAGTATGAAATTTTAGATACAGGGGTGTGTTAGGTCGTCGATCACAAATCCAAAATCAAAATATCATAAAAAAAACAAAATCGTGGAAGAATTTTTTGAAAATTGACATGTGAATGTAAAATTTTAGATAAGGGGGTTTTGGGGGACGCCGATCACGATTCCAAAGTCAAAATGTCAAAAAAGCAAAATGGGGGAAAATTTTTTGAAAATTGACGTATGAATGTAAAACTTTAGGTACGGGGGTTTTGGGGGTCGCCGATCACGATTCCAAAGTCAAAATGTCAAAAAAAACAAAATGACGGAAGATTTTTTTGAAAATTGACGTATGAATGTGAAATTTCAAATACGGGGGTTTTGGGGGTCGCCGATCACGATTCCAAAGCCAAAATGTCAAAAAAAACAAAATGGCGGACGATTTTTTGAAAATTGAGTCATGAATGTAAAATTTTAGATACAGGGGTTTTGGAGGTCGCCGATCACGATTCCAAAGTCAAAATGTCAAAAAAAACAAAATGACGGAAGATTTTTTGAAAATTGACGTATGAATGTAAAATTTTAGATACGGGGGTTTTGGGGGTCGCCGATCACGATTCCAAAGTCAAAATGTCAAAAACAAGAAAATGGCGAAAGATTTTTTTGAAAATTGACGTGAGTGTGAAATTTTAGATACAGGGGTGTGTTAGGTCGCCGATCACAAATTAAAAATCAAAATGTCATAAAAAAACAAAATCGTGGAAGAATTTTTTGAAAATTGACATATGAATGTAAAATTTTAGATAAGGGGGTTTTGGGGGTCGCCGATCACGATTCCAAAGTCAAAATGTCAAAAAAAACAAAAGGGCGGAAGATTTTTTTGAAAATTGACGTATGAATGTGAAATTTTATATACGCGAGTTTTGGGGGTCGCCGATCACGATTCCAAAGTCAAAATGTCAAAAAAAACAAAATGGCGAAAGATTTTTTTGAAAATTCACGTATGAATGTGAAATTTTAGATACGGGGGTTTTGTGGGTCGCCGATCACGATTCCAAAGCCAAAATGTCAAAAAAAACAAAATGGCGGAAGATTCTTTGAAAATTGAGTCATGAATGTAAATTTTTAGATACGGGGGTTTTGGGGGTCGCCGATCACGATTCCAAAGTCAAGATGTCAAAAAAAACAAAATGACGGAAGATTTTTTGAAAATTGACATATGAATGTAAAATTTTAGATACGGGGGTTTTGGGGGTCGCCGATCACGATTCCAAAGTCAAAATGTCAAAAAAAACAAAATGGCGGAAGATTTTTTTGAAAATTGACTTATTAATGTAAAATTTTAGATACGGGGGTTTTGGGGGTCGCCGATCACGATTCCAAAGTCAAAATGTAAAAAAACAAAATGGCGAAAGATTTTTTAGAACATTGACGTATTAATGTAAAATTTTAGATACGGGGGTTTGGGGGTCGCCGATCACGATTCCAAATTCAAAATGTCAAAAAAAGCAAAATGGCGAAAGATTTTTTTTAAAATTGACGTATGAGTGTGAAATTTTAGATACGGGGGTATGTTAGGTCGCCGATCACAAATCCAAAATCAAAATGTCATAAAAAAACAAAATCGTGGAAGAATTTTTTGAAAATTGACATATGAATGTAAAATTTTAGATACGGGGGTTTTGGGGGTCGCCGATTACGATTCCAAAGTCAAAATGTCAAAAAAAACAAAATGACGGAAGATTTTTTTGAAAATTGACGTATGAATGTGAAATTTCAGATACGGGGGTTTTGGGGGTCGCCGATCACGATTCCAAAGTCAGAATGTCAAAAAAAACAAAATGGCGAAAGATTTTTTTAGAAAATTGACGTATTAATGTAAAATTTTAGATACGGGGGTTTTGGGGGTCGCCGATCACGATTCCAAAGTCAAAATGTCAGAAAAAGCAAAACGGCGAAAGATTTTTTTGAAAATTGACGTGAGTGTTAAATTTTAGATACGGGGGTATGTTAGGTCGCCGATCACAAATCCAAAATCAAAATGTCATAAAAAAACAAAATCGTGGAAGAATTTTTTGAAAATTGACATGTGAATGTAAAATTTTAGATACGGGGGTTTTGGGGGTCGCCGATCACGATTCCAAAGTCAAAATGTCAAAAAAAGCAAAATGGCGGAAGATTTTTTTGAAAATTGACGTATGAATGTAAGATTTAAGATACGGGGGTTTTGGGGGGTCGCCGATCACGATTCCAAAGTCAGAATGTCAAAAAAAACAAAATAGCGCAAGATTTTTTAGAAAATTGACGTATTAATGTAAAATTTTAGATACGGGGGTTTTGGGGGTCGCCGATCACGATTCCAAAGTCAAAATGTCAAAAAAAGCAAAACGTCGGAAGATTTTTTTGAAAATTGACATGAATGTAAAATTTTAGATACGGGGGTTTTGGGGGTCGCCGATCACGATTCCAAAGTCAAAATGTCAAAAAAAGCAAAATGGTGGAAATTTTTTTTGAAAATTGACATATGAATATAAAATTTTAGATACGGGGGTTTTGGGGGTCGCCGATCACGATTCCAAAGTCAAAATGTGAAAAAAAACAAAATGGCGAAAGATTTTTTAGAAAATTGACGTATTAATGTAAAATTTTAGATACGGGGGTTTTGGGGGGTCGCCGATCATGATTCCAAAGTCAAAATGTCAAAAAAAAACGGCGAAAGATTTTTTTGAAAATTGACGTATGAATGTGAAATTTTAGATACGCGGCTATTGGGGGTCGCCGATCACGATTCCAAAGCCAAACTGAAAAAAAAACAAAAGGGCAGAAGATTTTTATGAAAATTGACGTATGAATGTAAAATTTTCGATACTGGGGTTTTGGGGGTCGCCGATCACGATTCCAAAGCCAAACTGAAAAAAAAAACAAAAGGCCGGAAGATTTTTTTGAAAATTGAGTCATGAATGTGAAATTTCAAATACGGGGGTTTTGGGGGTCGCCGATCACGATTCCAAAGTCAAAATGTCAAAAAAAAACAAAATGGCGAAAGATTTTTTTTGAAAATTGACGTATGAATGTGAGATTTTAGATACGGAGGTTTTGGGGGTCGCCAATCACGATTCCAAAGCCAAAATGTCAAAAAAAAAATGGCAGAAGATTTTTTTGAAAATTGACGTATGAGTGTGAAATTTTAGATACGGGGGTTTTGAGGGTCGCCGATCACGATTCCAAAGTCAAAATGTCAAAAAAAGCAAAATGGCGGAAGATTTTTTTGAAAATTCACGTATGCATGTGAAATTTTAGATACGGGGGTTTTGGGGGTCGCCGATCACGATTCCAAAGCCAAAATGTCAAAAAAAACAAAATGGCGGAAGATTTGTTGAAAATTGAGTCATGAATGTAAAATTTTAGATACGGGGGTTTTGGGGGTCGCCGATCACGATTCCAAAGTCAAGATGTCAAAAAAAACAAAATGGCGGAATATTTTTTGAAAATTGACGTATGAATGTAAAATTTTAGATACGGGGGTTTTGGGGGGTCGCCGATCACGATTCCAAAGTCAAAATGTCAAAAAAAACAAAACGGCGGAAGATTTTTTTGAAAATTGACTTATGAATGTAAAATTTTAGATACGGGGGTTTTAGGGGTCGCCGATCGCGATTACATAGTCAAAATGGCGAAAGATTTTTTAGAAAATTGACGTATTAATGTAATATTTTAGATACGGGGGTTTTGGGGGTCGCCGATCACGATTCCAAAGTCAAAATGTCAAAAAAAAGAAAATGGCGAAAGATTTTTTTGAAAATTGACGTATGAGTGAAATTTAAGATACGGGGGTGTGTTAGGTCGCCGATCACAAATCCAAAATCAAAATGTCATAAAAAAACAAAATCGTGGAAGAATTTTTTGAAAATTGACGTATGAATGTAAAATTTTAGATACGGGGGTTTTGGGGGGTTGCCGATCACGATTCCATAGTCAAAATGTCAAAAAAAAACAAAATGGCGAAAGATTTTTTTTGAAAATTGACGTATGAATGTGAGATTTTAGATACGGAGGTTTTGGGGGTCGCCAATCACGATTCCAAAGCCAAAATGTCAAAAAAAAAAAAATGGCAGAAGATTTTTTTGAAAATTGACGTATGAGTGTGAAATTTTAGATACGGGGGTTTTGAGGGTCGCCGATCACGATTCCAAAGTCAAAATGTCAAAAAAAGCAAAATGGCGGAAGATTTTTTTGAAAATTCACGTATGCATGTGAAATTTTAGATACGGGGGTTTTGGGGGTCGCCGATCACGATTCCAAAGCCAAAATGTCAAAAAAAACAAAATGGCGGAAGATTTTTTGAAAATTGAGTCATGAATGTAAAATTTTAGATACGGGGGTTTTGGGGGTCGCCGATCACGATTCCAAGGTCAAGATGTCAAAAAAAACAAAATGGCGGAATATTTTTTGAAAATTGACGTATGAATGTAAAATTTTAGATACGGGGGTTTTGGGGGGTCGCCGATCACGATTCCAAAGTCAAAATGTCAAAAAAAACAAAACGGCGGAAGATTTTTTTGAAAATTGACTTATGAATGTAAAATTTTGATACGGGGGTTTTGGGGGTCGCCGATCGCGATTACAAAGTCAAAATGGCGAAAGATTTTTTAGAAAATTGACGTATTAATGTAAAATTTTAGATACGGGGGTTTTGGGGGTCGCCGATCACGATTCCAAAGCCAAAATGTCAAAAAAAAAAACAAAATGGCAGAAGATTTTTTTGAAAATTGACGTATGAGTGTGAAATTTTAGATACGGGGGTTTTGAGGGTCGCCGATCACGATTCCATAGTCAAAATGTCAAAAAAAGCAAAATGGCGGAAGATTTTTTTGAAAATTGACGTATGAATGTAAAATTTTAGATACGGGGGTTTTGGGGGGTTGCCGATCACGATTCCATAGTCAAAATGTCAAGAAAAACAAAATAGCGAAAGATTTTTTAGAAAATTGACGTATTAATGTAAAATTTTAGATACGGGGGTTTTGGGGGTCGCCGATCATGATTCCAAAGTCAAAATGTCAAAAAAAACAAAATGGTGGAAGATTTTTTTGAAAATTGACATATGAATGTAAAATTTTAGATACAGGGGTTTTGGGGATCACCGATCACGATTCCAAAGTCAAAATGTCAAAAAAAACCAAATTGCCAAAGATTTTTTAGAAAATTGACGTATTAATGTAAAATTTTAGGTACGGGGGTTTTGGGGGTCGCCGATCACGATTCCAAAGTCAAAATGTCAAAAAAAGCAAAACGGCGAAAGATTTTTTTGAAAATTGACGTATGAATGTGAAATTTTAGATACGGGGGTTTTGGGGGTCGCCGATCACGATTCCAAAGCCAAACTGAAAAAAAAAGGGCGGAAGATTTTTTTGAAAATTGACGTATGAATGTGAAATTTCAAATACGGGGGTTTTGGGGGTCGCCGATCACGATTCCAAAGCCAAACTGAATAAAAAAACAAAAGGGCGGAAGATTTTTTTGAAAATTGAGTCATGAATGTGAAATTTCAAATACGGGGGTTTTGGGGGTCGCCGATCACGATTCCAAAGTCAAAATGTCAAAAAAAGACAAAATGACGGAAGATTTTTTGAAAATTGACGTATGAATATGAAATTTTAAATACGGGGGTTTTGGGGGTCGCCGATCACGATTCCAAAGTCAAAATGTCAAAAAAAAACAAAATGGCGGAAGATGTTTTTGAAAATTGACGTATGAGTGTGAAATTTTAGATACGGGGGTTTTGAGGGTCGCCGATCACGATTCCAAAGTCAAAATATCAAAAAAAAACAAAATGGCGGAAGATTTTTTTGGAAATTGACGTATGAATGTAAAAAATACTGGGGTTTTGGGGGTCGCCGATCACGATTCCAAAGTCAAAATGTCAAAAAAAACAATGGCGAAAGATGTTTTTGAAAATTGACGAATGAATGCGAAATTTTAGATACGGGGGTGTCTTAGGTCGCCGATCACGATTCCAAAGCCAAAATGTCAAAAAAAAACAAATTGGCGGAAGAGTTCTTTGAAAATTGACGTATGAATGTGAAATTTTAGATACGGCTTATTACATCTTCAATTCGGTGATTCTTCGAAACGTGATTGAACAGGGTTTAAATTTAATACTTAATTTTTTCTTATCAATAGTAGATTCGAAAACATCAGAATCGTATTGTACACTGTCCCAATGAAAATGATGCGCTCACTGAGCTCATTGTTTCTTTCGATACTTTAACATGACTTTTGTTTAGCATTAAATTACGTTTCTCGCTCTTGAGTGTGAACCGGTTTGTGTAAAAAAACAGTTCGAGTAGAATTTCAAATAAAATATACTATCGGCTTAACAAAATGTATGTAGGGGTGCTTTAAAAGTTTATAAAAGTGGACATTCTAAAAACGTCATGCCAGTGAACGCTTTTTACAGGAAAGGCGCTTCAATGGGGCTTCAATTTAAAACTTGGGCTTTTTACTTTTATTATTATTTCGTGCTCCTTTATTAACGATAGTAGATTTTGAAGAGGTTGACAGGCTTTCACACTTTCGCATCAAAATAGTATTGTACACTGTCTTAATAAAAATGTTGCGCTTCTTGATCTTATTGTGCCTTTACATACTTTAACACGACTTATGTTTAACATTAAATTACCTTTCTCGCTCTTGAGTGTGTACCGGTTTGTGTAAAAAACAATTCGAGAAAAATTTTAAATACAATAAACTATTGGCTTCACAAAATATATGTATATACCGGGATGCTTTAAAAGTTTATAAAACTGGACATTCTAAAAAGCGTTTTTTTACAGGAAAGGCGCTTTAATAGGGCTTAAATTTAAAACTTGGGCTTTTTACTTTTATTATTATTTTGTGCTTTTTTCTTAACGAGAGTAGACTTCGAAAAGATTGACAGGCTCTTATACGTTCACATCAAAATAGTATTGTAAACTGTCTTAATGATAATGTTACGCTTTTTGAGAGCTCATTGTTCCTTTGGATATTTTAACATGACTTATGTTTAACATTAAATTACCTTTCTCGCTCTTGAGTGTGTACCGGTTTGTGTAAGAAACAATTCGAGAAAAATTTTAAATAAAATGAAAGGCACTTCAATTTAAAACTTGGGGTTTTTACTTTTATTTTCATTTTGTGGTCCTTTATTAACGATAGTGGATTTCAAAGAGGTCACACTTTACATCAAAATAGTATTGTACACTGTCTTAATAAAAATGTTGTGCGTTTTGATCTCATTGTGTCTTTGCATACTTTAACACGACTTATGTTTAACATTAAATTACCTTTCTCGCTCTTGAGTGTGTACCGGTTTGTGTTAAAAACAGTTCGAGAAGAATTTTAAATAAGATATCCTATTGGCTTAACATAATAAATGTATATACAGGGGTGCTTCAAATATTTATAAAAATGGACATTCTAGAAAGCGCTGCTTACAGGAAAGGCGCTTGAAAAGGGCTTAAATTTAAAACTTGGGTTTTTTACTTTTATTATTATTTTGTGCTCCTTTATTAATGATAGTGGATTTCAAAAGGGTCTCACTTTACATCAAAGTAGTATTGTAAACTGTTTTAATAAAAATGTTGCGCTTTTTGAGCTCATTCTGTCTTTGGATACTTTAACATTGCTTATGATTAACTATAAATTACCTTTCTCGCTCTTGAGTGTGTACCGATTTGTGTCAAAAACAGATCGAGAATAATTTTAAATAAAATATACTCTGCTCTTTTATTAACGATAGTGGACTTCGAAAAGGTAGTAAGAAAGTAATATACTTTATAAATTAAATTTACTTTACCCATTCACATACATATGTTTGCGAGCTATATATTTGAAGTTCATCAGCATTCATGAGCATTCTATAAGAATGTTTGAAAGCGACGCCCATTTACCAAACAAAATTTGTTGTAAACATGTTAAACACTATGGAGATACTACGTATATTTGAGCATGTCAATTAAAATGACGAGCCCGCGATAGCGGGCGAGTAGTATATATGTAATTCATTGAAATTTTAAAATGTTCTTCAATACAAGTCCTTCATTTTTAAATGACGTGCGAACTAATTTTGAGTATGTGACAGACGAATATTTCAATTATGCTGACCAAAATTTCATAATGAAAGCGCTGTTCCACTTCAAATAATTTGGGTGAAAATATATCAGTGTCAGACTGCTTATTACGTTCTTTTTTATTAATATTGTGCATGCCTATCTTAAATTGTTTCTGAGCAATTGACATACTTTTTGTTAATATACTAAATTTTTCCACTGTTATTTCAATAGCGTATTATCCCGATTGTTTCAATGAAAATGATGCACTTATTGAGCATATTGGTTCTTCGGATACTTTAACATCATTCTTATGTTTAACATTAAATTATCTTTCTCGCTCTTCATTGTGTAACAGTTTGTGTAAAAAAAAATTCTAGAAGAATTCTAAATGAAATATACAATTGGCTTTACAAAATATATGTATATACAGAGTGTGCCACAAGTCTATAAAATCTTACATTCTAAAAACCACCACGAGAGTGATCGCGTTTTACAGGAAACTGTAAAAAGCTGTAAGCGGACGCGCAAAAGGCGAATTCAAGCTCGAAAAGATTGAAGCCATAGCTCACAAACATTCAACACAATAAATATTGCAATATATAATAATAGGCCCAATGATAATAGTGTATAGGTAAGAAATTTATAAATTCGATTCCTTATTTGTTTATAAATACTTTCTACTTATTTTTAGCAATTATCGTTACATGACTGGAGTCATTTCGTCCATGAATTCAGTTGTAAAAATACTTCAAAATATTATAAGATATTGTTAATAGAAAAAAGAAACTAAAATATATTCCTACCAGATTAAACAAGCACTTAATCATGTTGTTACTGTGCCAGGCAAATTGAGAAGTAATATCATACGTATTCAAAAAAGATTGTTTAATTATCATTGATGAAAATGAACTTCCCGCGACATCGTCAATTAGAATAATTCAAAATAGCAATTCTAAAAGGATGTTTTACAATATTTTCGAATATAACAATAAGTAATCAATATTACCATAATACATACATATATTATATCTATATATTCCTTAAATTGTAGGTGTACAATGCAAAAGAAAATAATTATGTACAGTGTGAACAAGGCTTTACCAACATTATTAAGCATCATACATAACTGACAGTTGTAATACAAAGAAACACTGCAAATTATAAGAGTATAGAATGGAAATCAGTATAAAAAATGCCAATGAGTAAATATTATTTGTTATAGAACAATGATTAAATGAATTATTTAAAAGTATACATTCGCGTCAACAAAACATAATTCTATCTACAAGTTTGTATAAAATAAAATGTTTTTTTAAAATTCTAATGAATTTTCATTTAAACCAAAAAGACCAGTGGAATCGACATATGTATATAGACTGAAACACTATTAACAAAAACTATCAAACCACATTTTCCAACTGATGCAAAAAAAACAGATTTCGAGATTATTCTAATTTTATACCCACAAACAAAATTCAAACTACAGATAAATTAGGCAAACGTGAAATAAATCATCGGCAAGTCAAGGCACAAAACCAATAATAGTAGAAAAATTATAAATAGAGTGAAAACTACCGTCTGTGAGGCACAGGAAAAGTATGTGAAAAATGTCAATATAACTTTAAACGATAAAATACATCTTATTTCATGAACAGCCGTTAAACATTTTCAATTTAAAAACTGCTATTATCACTAAATCTATTATTAATCATTTCATCCGATAAGCATTCTGAATAAAATATTGCATAGTTGTAAACTATATACAGGGGTGTATAAAAACGACTAAGCAATATTGAACATCTAAAACACAATTATATTTAGTTATTCGCTATATATCGGAATTATATGGTGTTTCAAAAACTGAAACGCAATAAAGACAAAATCCGCAATAAATTTAGAAGAATAAGGGGGAGCGGTACCTCAACTGTAAGCGGAATAAGAGGCGATAGCGGGCCTTCAAGGCCTGCCGTATTAGCTAGTTATATATAATAAAAGCCGAGTAGTCAATGGCAACCAAACCCGGTCAAAATCGACGAAAATTGGGTACGCGGGGCGCAGAACTCGTCTCTGGATACGCGAAATTGAAAGCTGTCCTTTGGCGTGAAGTTACCGACGACCTTGAATTGTTCCTCGTCGGAGAGATTTTCTTCCCAAGTGGAGCGTGTGCAGAGATATGGGCTTTTAAAGAGGAGCGTGCATACGGTGTTTTAACAGCAAAATGGCTTACGTCATGACGATTCACGTGACAACCGATCAAAATCGTAAAAATGTCAGGTATGACAGGCACGCGCGAAAGAATTGTAAAAGTTTCACATTGACGAAGAAATTTCAGGCCGTCGAGGTTTAGAGTGCGGAAAGAGGGTTGGAAACGAAAATAGTGGACTTTTCCGCGACGATTGAGTGCACTGTCCAAGTGCCAAATCTGTCGCTGTGGAAGGTGCGATTCATTTAAAGCTTTTCTGCAGGGTAAAAAAATCTCGCGATGACGAGTTTGCGTGTCATTAATGACTATATATATATTCACGTTCATCCATCGATTGTCAAGTTTAAATGTCAGAAGGCCGACAAATAAAGGGATTATGAAGGAAATGTGGTACCTTTCAGACACGTATTAGTGTTATTATTATCAAATTGTTACTATTTCTTTTTTATTTATGAATATATGAACAATGCCGACGGATATGATAAAATAAACTTAAAGTGTATTATCGCACGTAAGTACAGTGACAAATATAACGATCTTTCTATATTTTATTAAGATATATTAAATACAAATTATATATGTCATCGAAATGTCGTCACTTCTCGCGAAAGAAGTACCGAAGCAAGCCTAAATAAAGAATCATCTGAGTTTTCTTTATTTGTCAGATGTGTCCGAAACACTTCGAAATAACATAAATACATCAAATATGTAAAATTCCCATAAGCATTTATGTAATTTCGTTTATCAATTCAGTTATAAAAGCAAGCATTTAAAGTATGCGACTATGCGGGTTGGCACAAACTAATCATACATTTTCGGTTAAATGGTATTAGGAGCCAACAAGATTTTTGATTGGGTTTTACAAAGTACATATACTATTAAAGCGTAATATGAAAATTAATTAATTCTCTCAATGACCTGTAAGTTTAAAACATGTTTTGTTAAAGTTCATCATGTTATGTTGTTAATTTCATTTGACAATTGGAAAGACAATTTGGTTAAGCACTCTCAGTCTGACATTTCGTTGTCACAAGTTTATGTGTGAACGAATACACTACAACGAAGTATTATCACGATGACAGGTGGAACGACAATTTGGTTAAACATCAACTTTTCATTGTTGTATAAGTGTCACGATGTAAGTATACACTATTTTTATCGTAAACTTGACACAAGGCATGGTACTGCCAATTTTATAGAACGAATAACATGAAACAACATTTAATTGCCGGACCGTCTTGGTTTTTTTTTTTTTTTGGTCTGTCGACGTTCACCTTGGGCTAGATGCACACAATTAGACAATTAGACTTAGCAATCAGTAAAAACAGTAACAAAACCATAAACATAGAAACTGAAAGTGTCATGAGCTCTGATCACAATCCAATTATAATAACTTGGAACGAAGACATAACCGAAAGAACATATCACACCTTCAAGACAGACTGGGCCGGCTACAAAACAAAACTAGAACAAACCATCACTGCAGTTCCTAAAGTACAAAACACTGCAGAATTAGAACAGAACATAAAATCACTACAAGATAAAATAACAAACGCTGTTAAAAATAACACCATCAAAATAGAAAGGATATATAAATCAGGTAGTCTACCACATCATATTAAAGAACTAATAAAGGAAAAGAACAGAGCTAGACATAATCGTACACTCGCACCACAAGACAAAACTATACTAAACAACCTTCAATATCAAGTACATAAGGAATTACTGGAACTGAAAAATGTAGAATGGCAAAGAACACTCGAAGAAATAGGTGCAGACCCCTCTAAGACATGGAAAATAATCAAGGCAATCAAAAGAGAACAAATACAAATCCCACCACTTCAATTCAATAACTCCACACAAGTCACAGCAGAAGAAAAAGCAGAAGCTCTAGCGGAATCACTAGAAGAGCAATTCACTCCCAACTGGGATGAAGTAGACATGCAACACGTAGTGCAGATTCACAAAGTAGTAAGCAGAAAAATACGTAAACCCCACTCCCCTAGCAACGACCCAGTCACAGCCAAGAACCTAAAAGCAATCCTTAAAGCATTAAATCCCAAAAAGGCTCCTGGTATAGACAACATCACCAACAGATCACTATAAAACCTCCCCCCAAAAGCAATAATGTCAATTCTAGCAATAGCAAACTCCGTTATCAAACTCCAAACATTCCCAAAGATATGGAAACATGCCAAAGTAATAGTTATACCTAAACCAGGAAAACCAAAAACAATACCAAGCAGCTACAGGCCCATAAGCCTGTTACTATCCATTAGCAAAGTGATAGAAAAAATAATCCTACAGAAGATAAAGTACCACTCTGACAATCAAGACATAATACCAGAAGATCAACATGGGTTTAGAGAAGAACATTCAACGATAACACAACTTTCAAGAATCACTGAGATTATCCAAGAAGGATTCAACAAAAATCAAGTGACAGCAGCTGTATTTCTCGACATAGCAAAGGCATTTGATAAAGTCTGGAGGCAGGGACTCATATATAAAATGATAATACACAATTACCCAACACACATCATAAAAATCACGAACAGTTTTCTCTAAGGACGCTGCTTTCAAGTTAGCATCCAGAACACACTTTCCTCAATAAAACATCCAACAGCGGGAGTCCCCCAGGGCTCATGCCTGTCACCTCACCTATATACAATATTTACAGCCGACATACCAGTGACAAATCCTACAAGATATTTAAATACGGCCACCTTTGCAGATGATTCGGCACTGCTCTCAACATGAAGATGTCCGACGAACGCGGTACAGGAACTCCAAACGCACCTAGACAACACGATAATATGGTTCAAACAATGGAGGACAACAATAAACGAAGACAAATCCCAAGCAATAATCTTTCAAAGGAATCTGAAAACAACAGACAACGAAATAACCATCAACAACAACAGTATACCATGGAGTAGAGAAATTAAATACCTGGGAATATACCTGGATATAAAGCTCAATTATAACACACACATAGCAAAAACGATAACCAAAACCAAACAAACAAGATGTCAACTATGGCCTCTTATAGGCAGAAAAAGCCAGCGAACACGAACAACAAAATTCTACTTTACAAACATGTATTAGGTCCAATATTCACATATGCATGCCCAATTTGGGTGCATATGTGCAAGACCAACATCAAAAAACTGCAAATAATACAAAACACCAGTCATAGAATGATACTAAATGCTCCATGGTATATGAGAAATAATCAAATAATGAATGAAACAAATACCCCAACCATTATTGACTACATCAAGGAAAGAGCGCTGAGTTTCTATAACCAGATGGAAAACCACTCAAATCAAAATCTTAAAAGAGCACTTGCATATGATGGAAATGAAAATTTCAAACACAAAAGACATAAAATGGTTCTACTTTAATTCTTAATCAAAATAAAGATAAACAATAGCTAATCAAATTCAACTCCAACATTCCAAGATTCACCGCACTCAGATGAAGAGTAAAAGACTAAATAGTCTAACTCAAAGCCACAATAAAGAAGAAGAAGAAGAAGATGCATACAATTGATACAAAACCTGAATGTCAACAAATTTTTTCTAAATATCAGCGTTAGCGTTCAGTAAATTATATAGAAATGTTGTTCGCTTTGTGGGCAAAGTCTTAATAAATAAATTCATTTGCCACTAATTATAAATGTCACAATAATATTTAATTTATTTCTAAGAGACATTTTGCTTAATATGCGTCTTCATTCATAAACAAGAACAAACTGAACTGCGGTTGTAATTACTCTACAATGTCGGTCATTCGGATACAGTTTCCAATATCGTAGTTTTAAAAATTAAAGCAAAGGCGCGATTAATAACATTTAACGTCCACTGAAAGAAATATTATATCAATTATTATTATTATTACTATTGTATCGGTCATTTATCGTATCTTTAATGTCTTGGACACATCTCTGTCATCTTTCTACATACAAATATACATACTGCGTCTTTAATTTAAATTTAGAGTAGCTTATGATATCAATATTAATTTGGGAATACTGTGCTACAGTAATGTTTTTCATTTTGACTACTGTCATAGTTAAGTCAATTTAATGAAAAGTTCCACAGTGTTTTCAAATTAATATTGAAATCGTAGGTTATTCTAAAAAAAAATAATCGAAGGCACGGTATGTCTACAATGACATTCAATTTGACAATTCATTCTCGCAATAGATCGAACTGTCACCACGATGACAGTTTGCAAGAAAATTTAACGTATGGGCAACGTTTATCATCAAACTTGAGACAAATAGAGTTAGAGTACTACCAAATTTAAAAAACAAAGAAATTTATATATGATACAACAAATCTTGATCATACAACCATCTTAGGGTTACCTGTTCGGCCTACTTATATTCAACTTAGACTAGGTGCACACGCATTATATCAAACTTGAATGTCAACGAAATGTTCCAAGTAATCAGCTTTCAGTAAATTCTATAGAAATGTTAAACATTTTAAGGGAAATTTTTTAGTTAATAAATCCATTTGTCTATAATTATAGATGCCACAATAATGTATAATTAATTTCTAGAGATATTTAATTTAATTTGCATCTTCATTCATAAACTAATTAAAAGAACATTTATAACCGTTAAAATTCAAGTGCCTCTGCGACTGGCAGTAGTCACGTTCCAAAGAAGCAATTCACACTCGAAGAGTTTCATGGAATAACAAAAAGAGCAAGTATTCTATTAAATTAATGTGTCCTAAATAAAAAAAAAAAAAGGGGGAAAGAGTAAATTGAATAATCAGCACTTGATGACTTATATCGACATTTTATGACAAACATTATGGAGCACTGATGAGCTTGATTATTTGCAACGAACGTCATATAAATTTATTTCTATCGACTATTGTCCCGGAAGCCCTACGTTAATTGTAATTCAAAGAAACGAATACATCATGCTGATCAAAATTGGTGAACATAGTATATTATTAAACTAAAATTAAGTAACAGTTAAAGGGTGTAGCCATCTTTACTCATCTATTATTATTTTAACACCGATATATTTAACTAGAGCATACGCGAAATGTTGGTCAACTCAACATTCACGTTAGGTGGCTTAAATGTTACAGGAAACGTCAGAATTGTCAGAAAAAGTCCATCTGACTTTTGATTAATGTTGGCAATTTCACAAAAATTTAATTGCAGGTTATAAAACGTCAAAACGATCAATCGATTTCAGTTCGTGATGAAATCTGAACTGCTTTCATGATGACAATTATTTCAAAAAAAAAGGTTAAACACCCTGACATCTGTCTGATATTTCATGGTTCATGTTTTTAAGCTTCATCGATATTTATTGTAGACCTTGACACAAAAAGATATGAAATTACAAATTTTATACAGCGAAATGACTAAAATATTAATGAGAAAAGTGCTATCAGATCCATTTTAGTTTTGCCTATATACCGTGCCTTCAAATACTTTCCGCATTAGAGACGGCCATGCTTTTTTTTTAATGGTTGGTGACAGTGCATAATTTTAATAGTTTGGTTATGTCATATAAATAATAATAGGCGTCTATAATTTGAATTTAAGTATGACAACTGTCAGAATTTGAAGTTTTCAAAAAATTAGCATGTACACCAACATTGATTACTTAAAAACTTCAAAAACAGCCTACTCTAATGCGGAAAGTATTTGACGGCACGGTATTAGACAATTACCTTAAAATATGATTTATATTATTATTACTAGGTGACAGACGAATCAAATTCTAATGTAATGACAATTGTTTTGTAACTATTCAATTTACTAAGGTAAATATTCCAGTCTAATTCAACAATTACTTCTACTAAATAGTTTGATTGTCAGTAGAAAGTTTGAAGTATGGGCAGCGTTCAATCATTTAATGCGATATGTTTGAAAATACACCATTAAATCAAATTGTTAATCAAACATTCTGATGATGGTTGATGATGATCGTGTCCCAGGCTGGTGGCTCTTATTTCGATGGATTGGTTGTAATCATGAACTACCTTTTTGTGTTATTTTTCCTTAAATACTTAATAAAAGTCACAAAATGATCCAACAATTACAAATTATATTCTTTTTACAGTGTGTGTAATAGAAATGTTTACACAGATATTCCAACGTCGGTCAGTATTATTTTTGGTTATTGTTTTTAGTTCAACTACCAGCGTCACTACTAAATATTTAAATTATAATAGGATCGTCTCAGCAACCGACATAGCCAGAGCACGATCTACAGGCGACGACTCAATGCCACTGCAAACTCACTTTGACAGGAACAATTTCAGAGCAGACAAATGAAACTAATTATTAATATGGAAGCCAGTTATAAATTCACTATTATAAATAAAAGTAATAAGTCATACTTATTCTATACCAACATTTTATTTAAAACTTGATTCTTCTGTGTAATGGGCATGCATTGTTCACAAATTTGCATTATAACAAAGCTCAAAAGGTATGTCAAAAGTATGTTTGCGGGCCATGATAATTGGCAGGTTAAATTATGCAAAATTAAAATAAATCTGATATTACATTTTCAATAATGATTTAGTCCTTTCATTGTGTAAAACTAATAAAACTATGAATCTTTTAGTGTCAAATCTTAGTATTACGCTAAATAGCATCTAAATTTCAAACTCCAACAACGAAAAGTCAGACTGACATTAAGATGCTTTAAATTGTCGTTCCACCTGTCACCGTGACAGTACTTCGTGGACAAAAATATACGTCTATACAAGGTGTGCCAAAAGTTTAGAAAATCAAAAATGATTTTTTTTGGCGTTTTACAGCGAACTGTAATAAAACTGTAAGCGGACGCGAAAGGCGATTCAAGCTCGAAGAGATTGATGGACAGCTAGTTCTGTGTATAGAGTTACAATAATATAATGAATGTATGTATTTATTTTTATTTCACTAACCGAATAACTCGAATAACGCTGCAAGCGTATATGCCAGCAGCCAGCTTCAAGGTGGGCTGATCCGACTTTGCCCATCGACTTTACTTATTCCACACGCGCTCGTCAAGACATCACATAGCTACGTGACATACGCTTGTGTGTCTGTTTCTCTTTCTCTGCCAAATTCTACTACTGAATACTGAGAACGTTGTTCTCTCTTAATTCAGCTTTAGTGGGGCGCGCCCAAACTCGCATGAAAATTAAAAATATTATTTTACTTTCGTTTAATACGATTAATTTCGTACGAATTTAAGTTTATATTTATATTCACCGTAAACAATTTCTGTTCGTTGTAACTCCATGTTAACGGCCCTATTTGACAATTCCTAGGTTAGTAAATACGAACATCTAGAAAATCGATGTTCCATAGGGAAAAGGGGATTTCTAAACATGATTCAAAGTTTTGGAGTGGGAGAAAATATGATCACAACGAAAGAACGGAATTATAATTCAACATGTTCACTGTGTTCACGAAACATTGTGACGAACGAAAGCAGCTATTATCTGTTGGAATAATTCAAAAAGATACAATTCTGGCGATAAATAGGTGTCCCAATGAAATTAAATTTTTTTTTGTGTTGGGTGATTTTCATATTTATTGCCTGTAAAAGTTTTCAAGCTTCAAAGAATCAGGGTGGGCAGTGCCCACCTTGCCCACCCCGAGGAGCCGCCACTGAATAAAGCTACTAAGTTGATGTAAACATTTTTTGTTATAATCTGCTAAATAGGTAACCGAATAACATTATTATGTTTCAGTGAAAGGACAATAATTACAGATTCAGAATAATCTAAGACCTAAGAAATTGTGATTATGATCGACGGACTTCAGTGAAATCATTCCGAGCTCTTTTTATGCTTCATTCAAAGCGAGATTGTAGATGGTGATACCATTAAGCAATTTATAGGGCAACGTATGAAAATGATTCTTAATATTCTAATACTGGGATTTATCTTATATTCAATTTTCTTATGGCATGTAAATGTTTTATTGTAAAGTGACTCAGCGTTAAAAGTAAAATGAGGATCCTCATAAGCATAACTAAGAAAAAACATCTCTCTCAACTCTATTTGGTTTATTTTCTAATATAAAATCTCACTCGGAAAACCGAAAATAATGTTTGAATTTCTTTCATCTCAAATTCAAGAATTCGTAATTTATATTGATAACTATGGTGTGTTTACATATGTATATGTTTTTTGTCGTTCACTAACAAAAGTGAATTGGTTTTTTGTCGTCAACTCAAGGCTAAATATGTTTGGGATGAGATGAATAAGGAGATTGTATTCTTGTTAAATATTAAAAATAGAAAATAGATCTTAATTCAAGTTCCCCAATATCGTCATCTGGTGTCGGTTAGTTAAACTTAAAAGGTAACTTATAACAAATCTTAATTTCATTTTTCCAGCAAACATGTGGTTCAAATATAAAATAATGGTAAATTCTAAATCGTAGTGTCCTCTATTTTCCTTAAATGAACTAAAACTGAAGGGCTACAATAAAGCCTATCTTATGGGCTCTCTGCTTCTTTCTCTGTGACGTGGGAAAGATTATATTCACATGTCACATAAATATACCTACTCTTTAGCTCGTGTGTAAAAAAATGTTCATAAGTGCTTTATCTGATATGCAAAGAGAAGTATTAAGTGTAGAATGAAATATATTTGTTTAGTTATATAGGCAGTCATATAATCTTCTTTAGTTTCCCAAATGAAGAAATATAAAACAATATGTACAGTCAATGTATTATTGACCTCGCGCTGGCAAAACACCAATAATCTCGTACTACTAATAATAATTGTCGTTCGTTGTAATAACTATGTCTGATGAAATAAATTAAGTTTTTGTAACAAACTTGATAAATAAACAATCAGTAATAAAATTTGGTATAAAGCTTTCTACGAGGATGAAATACCATTCACCATAAATTTTTGGTCAGGCTATACAAGCAAATATTCTATATTACTTTAACGGGATATATTATAAAACAAGGTTTTGCTTTGAAATATCTTTTAATTATTTTGGAGATAATGAACAAGAAGAAAATTTATTTATTATTAAAAAGGATTTCCTTAAATTTTCGAATTTTGAATTAGTGCAGTTATTCAACAGGATTACATAGGTTTTGTAACAAATAATGCCTCAAACCTTTGTAGTGCGTTCAAGAATTACTGAAGAATTTCTTGCGCTGGACATAATATAATTTAATAATAAATAATTGTCTAAAATAGACAGCAGCAGAATTGCATCCGATCCAGTTTGTGTCATGATTCAAAACTGCAAAGACCTAGACATGTTTTTTAAAAAAGCAGGTTTAACTTCAAAATTGAAGAAATCTATAAAACAAGCCGTTCTAGATGGAATATTAATTACGTTAACATACATAGGTACTATTAGTTTTCCATTCAATTGAGGAATTATTATTACAGAAACAAGAACTCTAGAAAATTCAATGTGTAGACCTAATATTGTTAGATGTAATTAATTTACTGGAGTCATTTAATAGAGCCACCTTAGAAGTAGGTTTTGATCAAATTCCCACAATAGTTTAATTTTACCCTGGTTTAAAAAACTATCTGCTTACTTAATAATACAACCCAATAAAAACGTACATATTAAAAATTTAAAATTTTGTATAAGTGAAGGTTTGAGAGAAAAGTATGCTATCAAATTTGTTCATAAAACAGGTACATGTTTATATCCGCCCATGAAAAAATATTTTAAATTAACAAGAATAGAGGAAATACCTTCAACGTCGAAATTATCAACATCTACATTAACAGGATTTTTTTTCGATACGCGGATAAACGAACTGCATTCATCAGTTTTAACATTGAGAATGAATTTGACATATATTAATCATCATAAAAATATTACACCAAATTTTGATAAAAATTGAAGTATTTCCTCAGTTATTTAAACTTGATAAACAGTATGTACTAGCCAACCTGCTACTATTACGCTCAGTAAAAGGGCATTTTCTATTGCTGGACGAACATTAGAATAGCAACGTAGTTAATCGAACCACCCAATGTTCATAAAATTTTATTTTTATGTTCAATAATTAAGGTGTCCCTTTTGTAACTATTTTTTTTTTGCATACTAGGTAGTAAGGAATTATAAATGTGCTTATATAGAATATTTGTTTACATTTTATATATTCAAAACTCTTACAATATATATTATTTGCAATATTTTTCAAAAATGTGTTTAAACGAAGAAAATCTCCTGAAATTGCATCTAATATGAATTTTAAATGTATAAAACCATTCTGCAGTAAAAAATAAAGAATAGGGATACCTTCCATACCTATTTAAGAATTAATTAAACCTGACGTTGACTTTTGCACAAATATACTGCTATCAATTCTCCAACTGTTATTTATACATATTAAAGGTTTTAATTTTTTTTAAATATTAATTATTTAGCAATGTTTTGTTGCAATATATACATACTTTGTGTTGCTATTTTTGTTTTATATATTTTTTATTGTGTCAATAAATATTATTTGACGGCGAACACGCAGCTATAATATTTAAATAAACAGATAACAACGGTGCACATACATGTCAGCTGACCGTGCACGTTCAATAAGTACATCATCATACGTTGTGACTGGGCAAATGGAACCGGGCCGGCTCGACATGCCGGGCCGGCTCGGCAAGTCGGGCCGAGCTCGACATGTCGGGCCGGCTCGGCAAGTCGGGCCGAGCTCGACATGTCGGGCCGGCTCGGCAAGTCGAGCCGGCTCGGCAAGTCAGGCCGAGCTCGGCATGTCGAGCCGGGTCGGGCTGTCGGGCCGAGCCGAGCCGGGCCGGGCCGGACTGACTGTTATGCCGAGCCGGGCCGGGCCGGGCCGGGCCGTAATAATGCCAAAAATGCCCACCTCTAGTAGACAGGTAGTACAAAATATAAAATGTTTTAAAAGTAGTCTAATTCCAAAGCAACAGAACAATTACATTTCAAATGAAAAAAACACAGTTATCATAGGAAATAAACGACTTCCATAAATACAAAAATAAATAAATACATGTTTCTTTCGCCAATGCGTGTAAATGTGAAAAATACGTTTCTTAATTGTTTTCAAAGCTAACTTTGATGGTTCTTGCATTTCGACAATTGTTGCGAAGCAGTTTCACTTTAATGGATAATTTTAACAGATATCGCTATCTTTGACAGAAATGTCAAAAGTTAACCTGCTATAGAAAAACTGAGTGTACCTGAAGAAGCCCACCAATCACTCATATATAATATACGGTCCGAATTTCAAAGTTTTATTTTAACTAACAAAAAAATCGGTGTGCTTAAAACCACACAGCAGAAGTGTAAACTTCATCAAGGCGAGGTTAATAATACGAAATACAACTTTTTTTTTCGTTCTATATTACATTTAAAAAATATATATTTTTTATTATTGTGTATATATTATTTTAGTACATTTCGCTCGGGCTGATCATGATTTGTATCAAATTCTAAAAATGAAACAACAGGTTTGTGATAACTGAAATATGAAATAAATAGTTTGGAATGAAAATTTGCTAAATATCAAAGCAAGTAAACCACTTTAATTTAGCACCTTTAGAACTAAATTAAATTAAATTGTGTCTCAATTTAAATTAAATCGATTGAAAAATTTAACGGTTGCCCAAAGATTGTGTGTATATCTTGTTCGCGAAAAACTTTAACGTACTCGGGACGCATGTATATATATAAATAGACGATATCAATGCTGGCTTTCGACTCCCGCCCTTGGTCTAATGGTTAAGTGCTGGCCTCTCACTCAGGCGGCTCCGGTTCAAATCTGCTCTGGGACATGAATTAATTTATTCATTTAAATTTAGATTTAATTGAAATTAAATAATAATAAAATTGTTCCCTTAGTCGACTCGAGCCGACATTACCCGAACGAGCGTGACGGGTCAGTCTTGTTCACTGCCTACAATCAGCGCAACGCGCCTAAAGAAGTTTACACTTCAACAAATAAATGGCGGGCTGATACATGATCTCGTTGACACCCGGTATACTAGGCTGTCACAAATTGGGGTCTGAACATAAGACATATGGGTTTGATTACATTATGAATTGCTATTTAGTTTTAAGAGTTATTGGCTATTTTTAGATTTACAGAATTCCCAGTACATCAGGAGTTAACAAAAAAAAAAAAAACGAAGAGAAACATTTTAAATATATTTTTTTGATTGCTGTTTTTATCATAATACATACATTACCAAATTACGCATTCTTAAAGCACTTTTTTATGCAGAATATTTATACCGTGAGTTTTTTTAATCACTGAACATAGTACATAATAACAACTATGTTCAGTTTTAAAATAAACGTGTCAATGCATGGAACACTATGCAACCAACATTGCGATAATTGCGAGTGTCATCACTTGTCATAATAAGGCATTTTAAGTTGTCAGTATCAACAAAGGGTGAAAATTAGTACATATATTAAATTATTTTAACACTTATTATAATGAATTTTAAGACACATTGAAAAAAAAAGTTATTTTTATTTGTAATGCTTTAACTTTTTAATAAATGTTCGAAATGTCCACCTTCACATTCCATACAATATGCGAGTCGATTATGAAATTCTTGCAAAGAACGAGTTAAAAATTCCGGTTTGGTTTGTAATTCGTCGCAGGATGTGCTTATGCGTGCTTTTAAATCTTCAATGTTAGTTAAAATTACATTATTATAAATATTAGATTTAAGGTATCCCCAAAGAAAAAAGTCATTTGGCGATGAATCTGGCGAACGGGTCGGCCAAACAATCGGACCACGCCTCCCTATCCATCGACCAGGAAAACTTGAATTCAGAAAATTTGTAATCATTTGTGATCATTCGTCCGTGACCAGTACCTAATAATGTAAAATGAAGTCATTTATTTAGTGAAATAAGGTGCTGTTATAACATACCGATAATTTTGAGAGTTAACAGAACCATTTAATGTAAAAGACGCTTCATCAGTGAAAAGTATTTTCTTCAACATATTATCATTTTCATTTAATGAATTAAATAGTGTTTCGCAAAACTCAACACGTCTTATTTTATCTTCGTCAAATAATTGTTGGTGATTTGAAAACTTGTAAGATTTGTATTTGTACTCTTTGAGAATTTTAAATATAGATGTCTTCGAAATATTAAATTGTGCTAATTTACTTAATGGTGTAGTGGGGATTTCTTCAATGTAACATAACACATTTAATTTAAATGCTTCTGTTAGGATGTGAGAAGTTTTAATTTTCTTTCAGTGGGTATTTATTATACAGCTATCAGAATCAAATTTCCTACTAATCGCCTGAATTGTTCCGATAGATGGTATGGGCTAGTCAGGATATTTGACAGAAAACAGATCCCGCACTTTCCTTAAACTGTTTCCAGTTTTATACCAGTTTAAAATTTCTATTTTATCATCTTTTGTATACATTTTTTAAATTAGGTGAATACAAATGTGAAATATTGATTTTGACGTTTGTCGAAACAAATAATTGACCGTTGTTAGTTACATAACGCAATGTTGGTTGCATAATGTTCCATGCATTGACGCGTTTATTTTAAAACTGAACATAGGTGTTATCGTGTGCTATGTTGAGTGATAAAAAAAAACCACGGTATATTTTCAGATTTTTGTATCATATTGCGTTTTTGGATTTCAATACTGAAATTTAATTTGTCTTATAAAACATTTATGGACGATTGCACCATGAAGGTTTAACTCTAAGCTCCACTTAAATGCTTAAGTGTAGTTTACTTTCATTGCACCATTGATGATTTAATCTTAGCTTAAGCAATAAGCTTTCCTTAAAGTTAAGCCAGCAAAATTGTGGGCTTAAAGATTTTAAGTAACGCAATTTATGATTATGTGCGATTAGTCCGGCATCGGAAGAAGTTGATCCTACGTGAGTTTATTTATTACACTATATTGGATATTTGGTTTGATGCTTATGATGATGATATGGTTATATTGGAATTTATAAAAGCAGGAATATCACGTCAAGTACATCAAAGAGCTGATTACTTTGGTATTTTAGATGATTTTTTTAAAAGAGACTTAATTTGGATAATATCCCTGAAGATCCACTTCCAGGCAGACTAGAAAATTTAAGTAATACTAGACAGATATTTATTAATCAATATTTTAATCGAATGTAATTTAGGCACATTATTAAATATATACGTATACCTTTTTTACTATTGTAATAAATTTCTCTATGTAGGTATTTCAGAACACATTTCACTGATATTTTACATATAAATTTGTTTTTGTGTTATTCTGAGATTTAAAATTGGATAAAACCATGTTATTTATATCCACACTTTCATACGAATTTCTCAGAAGCAATAAATAAAACAAAAAGAATGTTAATGAAAATTAAACTTAAAATGAAGAATAGGTAGGCAATGAAAAATTCAAACTCAAAATCAAATACAAAAGTATTTATTTAAGAATCTATACAAATATGCTTCTTGAGTAATCGTATTTCTAATTATTTTTTATCAAGTCCTAATAATTTTATTTGAAAATCTATTTCTAAGCTTTCCTTTTCTAGCTGATGCTCTTCTCTTTCTTATTTTCTTTGTAAATTTTCTAAATTAACTAATTCCACTTGTGGATTAGCTAATTCTTTATAAACTTCCATTAATAGTGAATTAGCTATTGTCTTCAGCGAGTACTCCAAGATGCAATCTTCCCCTTTTTTTCCTTCAACTGTAGTAGGTGTAGATATTAAATTATTTAAAAATTCCTCATTTTGTGGGTTATCTTCATCTTCTACTCTAATAATAATTGTCTCTCCATTGTCATTTTTATTATTACTTTGTACTACTGCAACAAAAGGATTAAAGGTACGTTTTTACAAACTATTAACATCTACATACCTTTACCTTTTTCATATGGATTGTGTAGTCCATATACAGTTTTCTGATTCATAATTGACAGTAGTAGATCTTTATTTGGATCAGCAGAATACCTATCGCTAAATTCACCACCTTTTTTTAAAATGTCTTCATTTTCTTTTGCAATTGCCTCGCTGGTTACTTTTTTTGAATTCTCAAAGAATTTCTTTAAATTGTCTGCATTTCTATAAACTGCACTTGAATATTGTGCATTAAATATTTTTTCAGTGTCTAACCATGCTGCTTCCTTTTCTTTACTACTTACAGCATCTGTTTTATTATTTTCTAGAATATGCTTCAAGTAATGTATTATGTTGAACAGACAGTTTATTTCTTCTACAGAAAAATGTACTGATCTGATTATTTTTGTTGCTGGTTCATTACACATTTTATTGGAAATTTATATTGAACAAAATAGTAACTGCAATAGTATACACATTGAACGGTCACGGCAAAGTGTCAAGGTATGTATAACAATAAAATATATTACTATCACCATTCATTCGTAATGAACCTTTGGAATAACCTACCAAGCAATAAAACATGAACCGAACATGGAAAATGCATTTAAATTAGCGGGATGGTAAACCTATAACTAAAAGTTTCATCAAAATTCGATGTTGCCAAATACTTTCGCAAGCTTAACTAAGTAGCGAAATTAAACCGTTGGTGCAATGCATTTCTGTTTAAGCCGAGCTTTAATTTAAGTGGCACTTAACTAAACCTGATATTAAGCAGCGATGGTGCAATCGGCCATTAGTAAGTTTTGAATTAATTGAGTGCATTCTTTTCTACTGTTTTTAATGTTTTGGTGTGGTGCTCTGTGGTAGCCAAATGCTGATGGTTTCAATCTAAGATAAATATATGATTAAAAATACTAAAATTTTAAAATATCAGAAAAGTTTTTTTTTACAATACATCACAAGTTTTTGAGACAACTCTAGTAACAATTAATATCAATACTGCATTATACAGCATGTGTAAATGTGCAAATATATTGAGAATAGGACATATGTATACTATGCATACCGGCAACAATGCGTAGGTCGTGCCCGTAAAGTACGATTAGCATTTCAGTTGCATAGTCAGTCGGTGGATGAACATGTATTTATCTAAGTATTACACGCTTCGTAAATACATATTTACCAAATAAGAATTCAAAATACTTCTGGGAGTTTTATTATATTGCGTATACAACGCAATTATGGATGATTATAAAACTGTTCTGGAACGGTATTATGAAAACGAAAACAAATACTTCGTAATTTATAATTCAAATAATAATTTACATTCGAATTAGATTTTTATAAAAAATGAATTTGAATCATTGCATATTTTTTATTTACTTAGTGAATTTATAGAATAATTTACTAAGAATTAATGTTTAACTAGAATTTGTGCATTTATTTTCCTACTGCGTTGTATACACAATATAAAAAACTCCCAGAACTATTTTGAATTCTTATTTGGTAAATATGTATTTACGAAGCGTGTGATGCTTAGATAAATACATACTCATCTGATAGCTAACCGTAAGCAACTGAAATGCTATCTACAATCCACAGATTAGAATGAGATGGCGCAGCCAAGCCAAAATTTTTATCCGCGTTTTGTATTGTTGTACGCCAATTATAGATGGCGTTGACATCAAAAAATTACAGTTTTCAATATCACTAAGCAAATAGCGGGCGATTCCAATGTATTTGGTAGCGGGAAATTCAAAATAAAGGGTTTAATATCGCGAGATAAAAAATTATATTGATAAAGATTTGTCATGGAATGTAAAACGTCTGTCTTAAGTTATATCATTAAGTGTCATACTGTCATTATAAGAGAAAATATAATGACAAATATTGACAGTATGACACTTAATGGTATAACTTAAGACAGACGTTTTACATTCCATGACAAATCTTTATCAATATATTTTTTTATCTCGCGGTACATGATCACAACACTGTAATCAAATTGCATACTATTTACTAGTTCCCGTAGTAATGAGGAATCATTGCTAAGGAAAACAGTATACAGTACGATATTCAATTACAATGCTGTAACCACACAATAACGTTTTAAAGAAAAGAATTACTTAAATAATTACACTTTAATATCGTTACGTAGAAAAGGTACAAAGTACACTTATGATTATTAATAAGTAACATCTAACACGTATGTTTTAGTTAAATTACCAGTACAAAAATAAAGTAACGAACAATAGCATAATCTACCAAAAGTAGAATATTCTACTAACAAACATACTTTTAGTAATACAATAAAACACCTTTTTCACAAAAAATAGTTTAAGAACTAGATGTCACATTTCGTGTGCACTACATACATCGTCAGTAATAACAGTTACTACTGATGATGTGTGCAGTGCACACGAAATGTGACATCTAGTTATTAAACTATTTTTTGTGAAGAAGGTGTTTTATTGTATTACTATTTCTGTATTTCACAAGTGTTCAACATATATTACTACAAAGATAGTTTTAACAATAGGATAGAATTGCTGTTGAAAAATACAAGTACCTACTCAAAATACTACAAAGTATGTAATTAAACCCGATAGATACACAATGACTTAAGCCCATGTTTACTACTATAAATAAAAATATGGATACATAAGGATACCTAACAAATTTAGTAGACGTCTTTTCATCAATATATAATTAAAAGAGTGACAATTAGGGTTTAAAAACTAAATAATGTTAATTACATGGCTATAGAAGAAAACAAAAAAATTAAACCTGCAATAACTAATGATTAATTTATTGTTGTCGTAAAACAAATGAGACTTCCAATGATATGGCTGCCTTAAGCTCCGTGGGTGGCCTCATGGGATGGAGTGTCGGCACTGCATTTCTGTTTAAGCGTACTGAATGAGGGTGTGCATAGCAGTTTGTGTCAAAATGTAGGCTGCAGAGTTTCTTATTACATGTTGTACTGGCATCTAGCACAGGTTTCATGTCCATTTGCTGTTGTTTCACTCCTGAATAATAAAATATAATAATTACAACTGTATACTAACAAATATCAACGATAGTATAAAGGCACGTTTTCATTAAAGAAAACTGCCTAGGAAAATCATAGGAAAAACCATAAATGCTTCTGTACCAAGAAACCTGAAGTTTCTATTAACACTGCTAAACATTGATTGTATGCTTGTGAAAAAACATAATATAGAAACTTAAAAACAAGTAGTAAGTTTTTCGTGTACCTTAAAGGCTTTCTTATACACCTACAGGGTTAAACTGCAGGTGAGGTGTCGGGCGACTAGTGTACCTTATAGAGCAGCTCTAATTGAACAACTTTTTCTTATAAAACTATCAATGCAAACATAGAGAAATGGAGATAAAAAATAAATTAGGTACTGACAGAGTCAAGTTTGCAGTTTACATCTCATGAAAGGTATCCCATATAGATCATTGAAGTGATGAAAATCACGATAATTGATGTTTATTTCACATAATCACACACAATTTAGGTCAATTTGTATGTTTTCTTATGACTTTTAAAAGCACCATGCGATTTTAAAAGCACCATCGAATGTCAACAAAAATAGTTGATATCATGTGATCTCATATTTACAATTTTGCTAAAATTCAATCAAAAAAACCTACAAATCAAAGGTAATTGTTGTGTTGTGAGCTTAAATAAACATCATTTATTGTGATTTTCATTATTTCAATGCTCTATATGGGACATCTCACATTAGATGTAACCTGCAAGATATTGACTCGGCGAGTACCTAATTTATTTTTTATCTCCATTTCCCTACGTTTGCATTGATAATTTTATATGAAAATGGTGTTCAATTAGAGGTCCTTTATAACATACACTAATCATTTTGTCAAAAATCGCCTGACACCTCAACTTCAATTATTCCCACTTATATTATACTCCTAATAATTGCCAATTACTTACTTAACTGTCATTTAAACTTTAATTGGTGTAATCGGGGAACCAACAAAATCCTTGCTAGAACCAGGTGGTCCTTATTGCTCTTGGAATCAGAACTACAAACAAAAAATCTCCAGCTCACCTTCGGGTTATATATCAACTATTAGTGTCGTTAGTTACTTGTTCGCATTCTAGGAAAATATGCATCGCTCTTGCTTCCTGCTTGTACGCCCCACACACGATCCACCAGGTTCTATTCATCCTTCAATTCTAAAAATGCCTTATGTTAACTTAATAAAATTATCATATTACTCTTTACAGAACTTACGGTACGATTATAACACCATTAACTAGTAGCAATAAGAAAAATAATGTTTAGCAACACACAGAAAATTTAATGGTTGACGCTTCTAAGCGTTTTCATAAAATGACAGCGCTATAGTAGCGACATCTCAAGATATTCGGTTAAACTCATGATTCAAATTTACTTATAGGTCTCTTGTTTCTCAACCGTGGCGTCATCTAATAATGACCCAGTTAGGTAGATTAGGCGGCAAAACCCCGTATTTAAGTGAACCATCTGATCTAATCTCTGATCATTGCATATTTTTTATTTACTTAGTAAATTTATAGAATAATTTACTAAGAATTAATGTTTAACTAGAATTTGTGCATTTATTTTCCTACTGCGTTGTATACGCAATATAATAAAACTCCCAGAACTATTTTGAATTCTTATTTGGTAAATATGTATTTACGAAGCGTGTGATGCTTAGATAAATACATACTCATCTGATAGCTAACCGTAAGCAACTGAAATGCTATTTACAATCGTACTTTACTACTGGCACGACCTGCCCTTTGTTGCCGGTATGCATAATATACATATGATTTTACACATGCTGTATATCACTGAATAAAACCTAGTGTGATTGATATGAGAGTATAAAAGAAGGGGTCTGAAACACACAACTATATTTGCTACAGATTATTCCTGTATGTTAAATATACTTTGAATAGATTAACTTATAATTTTGAATTAATTCAAAAATGATTTTTTTTAGGGTATAAATCTATTTATGGAGAAATGTAATTCAAGATTTTCTAACTATGAAACTCAACATCAAGAAGTTCTACATATTAACTCTGATTTAATTAAGAAGATAGCATCATTTAAGGGAAATACATACAATTCGCTAGAAGTTCTTACAACTGATGTCGTCACAAAATTGGATATGTTGCAAAAAGCTGATAATGCTTCTGTGTCTTATTTAAATACATTTAATGACAAAGTAAGTATATTATATTTGATGCAAGGTGTAATATAAATATGATGTTTTTCGAAATCTGCATTGTTTGCTTTGGCAAAAAGCAGAAATATTTGCAGTTTTTTGATGTTTATGGCACTAAAATATAAAATTACTTTATATGAAACTTAGTGTTTCATTCTCTCACAACCAC
The DNA here is from genome assembly GCA_963170755.1 of Amphimallon solstitiale. Lineage (NCBI taxonomy): Eukaryota > Metazoa > Arthropoda > Insecta > Coleoptera > Scarabaeidae > Amphimallon > Amphimallon solstitiale. The sequence goes on from OY720678.1 coordinate 28,353,911, forward strand.
GAGCATCTATAGCATTTTAAATACTATAATGTTTTGTCATCTGTATAAGATATAAAGTGTCTGTTCTTTTTATGTTATTATAAAAATGTATGTTGTTCTCGGTATGATTACATATTGGCTGACGCTGCATACATACTTGCATTTTGTTTATTGGATAATACTTTAACTACTTTTGTGTTTAATGAAACTTACCTATTGTTACATGTGTCATACTTGTCATGTAAAAAAAACAATACAGATTTGTGTCGACATTGTTTGGCTTTATTAAATAAAATATCATTTTAGGTTTAATAGTAATATTTATGATTTACAGTTTTTATGTAGTTCCTAGTTAACTTGCCCAATGAATATGTGAGAAACTTTTAGTTTTTATTTGAATTTATTTCTGAATTGTCCTAACTTTATAGTTGTTGACTTTATAAAGAAATGGTTGTTGAAGTACTCTCATACTTAAAGAAATACATAAAAACAATATATTGTCTTGCATGAAAATGAGTGGTATTAAAAACAGTTAGTAAAGGCAAATATAAAGAAATTATAATTGAAATTGGAAATTGTAGGTCCACATTGACACAATAGGTCATTTAGCTTAATCGGCAACCAATCTTTGTAATCAGTCTATGGGGTCTCGTTAAGTTATGTTAACCTTCTCAGCATTATTTGTATGAGGAACGTTTTGTGCAACAAAGTCATGCACATTCAATAAATCGACAGGACAAAGCGGTGATATTCGGTGTCCTCGTCAATCATCATCGAACTAATTTAATAAAGGACCAAACAAATTTTGATTCTCCATATGAAAAATCTGTGCCAAGAAGCTACTCATAAGCGTCATTATCTTCTTTTGGGAGATTAAATCTGAAGCTGGGAATAGTTGTAGTTCTAATGCAAAATTAGTGTATTCACTGTATATTATGTGCAATCCCTACTTGCTGTACTTTTCTTCATACGCACGTGGGATAAATCGAAAATATATCCTTGACTTGCCGATTACTGAAACTGTTGTATAAAAGCATTCATCACAGCTCGATCAAAATCTACCATAATTAACGCGGGTCCACAATTTGGTTTGATTTATTTGTATATCACTTAGACTACTGAACTCTTAATATCTTCTGATTGATCTCTAAATAAGTTACTAAATTATAACATCTGAAACCCAAGCATTAATGAAATATTAAAGAAAATGGCCCAAGGCAGGTTACAAAATTGCATATAAGCGCGCATCCAATATATATATATATATAATCTAATAATCCCCTCTACCATATTAATGGTGTGGGGCGTTTATCCTCTTCTAACTTTTTATGAATCTTTTCCATTCATTTCTATTTCTCGCCATGCTCTTCCCCTCTGTCCAAGTTTTGCCCTTCCTCCTCAAAATCTCTGCTATGACATCATTCCATGTCGTCCTTGGCCTTCCTCTTCTTTTATTTTTCATTATTCTTGCTTCCCATATCCTTCTTGTCTGTCTCGTATTTTCCATTTTATATAGATGTCCCCACCATCCCAACTGTCTTTGCTCAATATGTTCCAACACTGACTATATTTAGATCTTTTCTTACTTCCGAATTTCTTATTCTTTCCATCTTTGTAACTCCTCTGACTCTTCTTAAATATTTCATTTCTACTGCTTGTATTTTACTATTTTGTCTTGTATTTAATATCCAGGATTCGCATCCGTATAGTAATATCGGTCGGTATATTGCCTTATATACTTTTAATTTTGTTTCGCGGGATATCTCTTTTTTGTTAATGAACTTATTTCTCATACTATAATACAGCTTTGTTGCTTTTTCTATTCGTTGGTTAATCTCGGCGTCCTGGGTCCCTTTTCCATCAATTATCACTCCCAAGTACTGGAACGTTCTCACTTCTTCTATTTCAATTCCTTCTATTTCGATTTTAATATCTATCTCTTCATCTCTCACTACCATTACTTTGGTTTTATTCTTATTCATCATAATTCCACTGTTATTTAGTGTCGTATTCCATATTATTAAATTCCGTTGTAGATCTTCCGCACTGTCAGCTGTAATTACTATGTCGTCTGCAAATGCTCCCTGTGAAACTTCGACTAGCTTTAAGTTAATGTGTCCAACTCTGATCTTTTTACTTTCTTTTGTACACCTTTTGATAATGTCGTCCATATAAACTATAAACAGCATTGGGCTCAGGCTTCCTCCCTGTCGGAGTCCCTCCTTTGTTCTGAAGGTTTCTGATTCTAAATTATTAGCTATTACAGCGTTGGTGTTATTATCATATATTTTCTGTATTAATCGTCTTATTTTTCCATTGACCCCTCTCTCTTTTAATATATTCCACAGTCTTTCTCTTGGTACCTTATCGATCGCTTTTTCTAGATCTATAAATGCTAAAAATACTTTCTTCTGCTCGCTATAGGCTTTTTGTATTATTTGCTTCACGGAAAATATTTGGTCTTGTGTGCTCCTTCCTTTTCTAAACCCACTTTGTGATTCGTGTAGCGTATTTTCGAGTTTTGCTCTTAGTCTTTTATCTATTATTTGCTCAAGAATCTTCATTGCAGTGCTTAGAAGGGTTATTCCTCTGTAGTTCTTTTTTGTTTCCTTTATTCTTGTATATTGGTACTATTAATGACTTCCTCCAATCGTTTGGTATCTCCTCTTCTCTCCATATTCTGTTATATATTTTCAACATTACTTCTCTTCCTTTTTGTCCTATATTTTTAATCATTTCTGCCGTAATCTTGTCGCAGCCTGGTGCTTTCCCATCTCTCAGTTTATGTAATGCTTCTTCCAATTCGTCCATGGTAATTATTTCTTCCGTCTCTTCTTCTTCTATTGTTTGTTGTTCATCGGTATTCTCATTTTCCACTCCTTCGTTTAGCAATTCTTGGAAGTATTCTTTCCATCTTTCTATGATTTTTTTTTATCGCTTAGTATATCTCCCTTCTTATTTTGTATATTATTATAGTGTGTAGATTGAGACATTTCTTCATTCCTTACTGACTTCAAAACTCTATAAAATAGTTTTTGGTTTTCTTTACTATTTTTTTCCATCTTTTCACCAAATTCTTGCCATGTCTCTTTTTTGGATTCTGCCACTAACTGTTTTACTTTTTTCTTTCTTCTTTGTATATATTGTATTTTTCCGCTGTTTGTTCTGCTAAATATATTTTCCATGCCTTTTTTTTGACTTTACTTGATACCTTATTTCATTTGTCCACCACTTTGTTTGTCTTTTGTTTTTCTTCTTGCTTACTCCACATATCTCTTTAGTTGTAGTTATTATAATTTCTTTGAACGTATTCCAAGTTTCTTCAATATTTCTATTCATTTCTACATTTTCTACTCTTCCAGTTATCCTTTTCTGGTAACTTTCAGCAATATCTTTACTTCTTAGTTTGTATGTTCTAAGTAATTCTTTTTGGTTTTCTTTCTGTTTGTATATATATTTCTTTTCTTTATTTTGAACTTTTTCCTTTATTTTTGATATAACGACAAAGTGATCGCTCCCTATTTCCGGTCCTCTTCTTACTTTTGTATCAGTCACGATTCTTCTATTCTTTTTGTCAACTAATATATAATCAATTATGGACTTCTCTCCCCTGCTCTTAACTTCCCTGGTATATGTGTGTATATTTTTGTGTTGGAAAAGACTATTAGTTATTACCAAGTTGTGTATCATGCAAAAGTCTAGCATTCTTCTTCCATTGTTATTTCTAACCGTCTCTCCGTTTGTTCCTAATGCTTCAGTGTATTCATCGTCTCTTATACCAACTCTACTGTTGAAGTCACCCATTACAAAAATTATTCCTTTCGCATCTTCTACCACCACTGTTAATTCTTCCCAAAACTTATTTTTGTTATCTGCTGTGTCATCTTCATTTGGTCCGTATACTACTATTATTGTTTTCATTATGTTCCTCTCCTTCATCTCTATTAGTAATATTCTTTCTGACCATGCCTTCCAGCTATGAATTTGGTTTTCTAATTTTTTGTGTAAAATGCATCCTACTCCTGCAGCTGCTCTTCTTTCTTTTCCTACACCACTGTATAATAAAGTGTGACCATTGTCCATCTTAATTATTCCCTGTGCCTTTTTCTTCGTTTCCGTAATTGCTAATATGTCTACTTCTAACTCTTCGAATTCCTTTTCTAATTCCTTTTCTTTTCCTGTTATACTTTTTATGTTCCACGTGCCAATTTTCCATATTATGTTTTCTTTATCCTTACTTTTCCTTATCTTTTCTATTTTTTTTTGTGTCATCGTTATCATATTCATCATTATTTTGTTTACTATCCTTTATCGTGTCCTTTTTCTTGCCCGGGTCATCATCTTCATTTCTACTAGTCTTTATTATCAGTTTTTTGACATTATTTTTGCGATTTCTTTTTTTCTGTCCAATTCTCCTTCCTTCTTATTCCAATTCTCTTTTTCTCTATTCCATCTCCATTGTTCTCCCTCCACTATTAGCTTTTGAAGTCCTATCTTGACGGTTTTTCCTTTCATTCTCTCTTCTTTGGCCTTTCTACGTATCTTTTCTTGTATTTCTCTTTCCTCCTTCGTCATATCATCGTTAATATATATCTTTTGTTCTTTGTATTCTCTTAATTTACCTTTGTTTTTCATCATTTGTATCTTATCATGTGTATTCTTCAGTTCTATTAAGCAAGTTTCTGGGCCCAGTTGTTTCACCGCTTTAATTTCTATTTGTATTTCCATGTACTTCTGGATAATTTCTTCTACCACTACTTTTAGGTGCTCTTGATCACTCACATCTATTTTTAATCCCTGCATAACTGCATTATTTCTTCTATTCACTCCCTCCAGTCTATCTAGTCTTCCTTTCACACTCCTAATTTCTTTTTTCAGTTCTGCATTTTCTTCTTTGATTGTCTCATTTTCCAATTTAATTCCTTTCATTTCTTCCATATTTTTTATAATACCAGATATTAAATAAGTTATTTTTATTTAGTCTTAAAGAGAGATACACAGAGATTCAAAAAGATTGATGCTACTTCAACAATACATTACTAATCTTAGGCTTATGTTGCCATTCTTAAATGATATTTTGAGAAATGTCGATAAGTATGATAGGCTATTTCTTCTAACGCATTTTATTATCGCTATGTATCGGTAACATGACCGCTGAGTAGAAATTTCTGATGTTTGAAATAATTCAAGTACTATATGACCTAATGATGGCAGCTATATTTTGATTATTTACTAAAAATATGCAATTCAGGCAACAATATTTAATTGCTTTTCACTAGGTATTTTCCACAAAAAATAATTGTAAATAAACAAGATGACAAATATATATGTACAACATCTATTAATAAATTTTTAATTATATTTATGCTAGTACAATGTTTAAGTATAGAAATATCTTTTGTATAAATTAGGTAATAGTTACTGTTATGAAACACTTTATGAAATATAATGTGTTGATTATTGTAGCACACACAAATTATATTGTAAATTTAGAAAAATACTAAATTTTAAATATTTTACTCATGAGAATTTTTTTTATAATTAAATAATGAGTGCCAAGCATAAAATTATAATTACAATTTGCAAACATTAAAAAACTAATTTTTAAAATTATTTAAAATTTAGTAAATACACCTGACTTTTCTCTTTACAACTGCTAATAGATGCTATGCAGTATGATTTAAAGATTCAGAATCATACACCTACTGTGTTCTGGTAAATAGGGCACCTGACTACCAAGTTGGAGGTTGTGAGTTCATCTACCCGCAGATTTTTTCATAATTAAATTTACCTGATTAAATAGGACCAAGCAGAAAATTATAATCAAATTATTAACGATAATTTTTACATCCAAATGAATACAATATTATAAAATTATGTGGCATCAAATGTATTTGTTACAATTTCAAAACAGAATCATCACCAATACTTCTTCTGTATTCATTAGCACTGAGAGACTGACCTTTTTTTTTTTATTATTTCAGTTGGAATTAAGTGAGAAAAAGGCAAATGACTGTATAATGGAGAGCGCGAGATATTGTAAAGAAAATTTTGTATGCTTTGAAGAAGAAGAATTGGAATTATTAAACCATGAAAAGCAGAAGTGTGAAATAGAATCTACTGAAGATACGCACCATGTGGAAATAACGGTTTGTTTATTTTTACTAAATCAGTATAGTCTTACTGAATTTGTAACTTTTTTAGAATGCGATTTGTGATGCAAAGAATAGAGTGGAAAGTATTAAGGTAGATATTCATTCTGTAGTAGACAAGCACAAGATATGGAATGAAGAATTTTTAAACAAATCTAATGAAATTAAATCGACACTAGAAAATGGCCATAAGATATGCAGTGATACTTCTAAAAACATGAAATGTCTCGTTGATGACCTCTGCGGTTGCAAATTAAACTATCCGACACATGCAGGCGATACTCCACAAAAAGTACAGCCAAAGTCCAGTTTATATAAAAATACACTTACAAAAAATAGTTTTAATGATGACGAAAAGAATATGTGCAGAGTGCAAAACGTAAGTATATATTTAAATTATCTGTGTTTTTTCCTTGAGAGATAAGTTGCATAGCTAGAAAAAATATAGAATTATAAATGCTTTTAAATATTTACTGTGTTGCATGTAATATGAAAATAAACAGGAATATTAGAGTTATAAAACTAATGGAGATGCAGGGCAGAATATATAGTCGTTTTCTTTCGTTTTTCCTGATTTTGTCAGTGACTTCTGGTAAAGGAATAGTTTTTTATCATTGAGCATTAGCTGTTCTTTGATCTTTTAAAGAAATTGATATGTTCAATACAACCAAAGAAACAAGCGATCATTTTCTTGGAAGTGCTTCGTGAACAAACAACTTATGTAATTGTAATAGTACGTCTTTATTCTACAATAAAAATGAATAAAGTGACCCCAAAGTTGGGTGACATATGTAATAGTACAGCCCCTTAGTTGGGCACCATAATGTAATAGTACGGCTTTAAAGTTGACTGTAATTAATCAAGTAATTAATTTACTTATTGACCACTCCTCGTTATTAGGTCAGATAATAGTTCGGTTCGCATGAGAATCTTAATTTCAAGTCGGTTCAGGTATTAAGACACTAAGATTATTTTTATAGACGTACTATTTTTATAATTCAGATTTTTATGTTAAGGTGACTAAATAAGATGCAAAATGATATTTAAATACTATGAATATATTGAAAAAAAAAACAACCAACAAAGATTAAGTTACAAAAACAAATGTTACAAAACGAAATACAATTAAATTTGTATATATCAATATAAAATACGCATAGTTACAAAATATATAGATATAATAGATCAACAATACAATGGCGCTTTACCTAGACAATATACCATGGATTTAATTAGATGCTAATTGAATTGTTTCATAAAATGCATGCATGATATAGGCCTTTAATTTTATTATACGTTGGGTACCTTTATGAAGATGCTATGACGATGAAACGGTGTTTTCACGGGTAGCTCCCCCAGGATAGACGAAATGCCGTCTTCTTTATATCGAACTAGGGCACACACACTGGCTTTTATTTTACTTTTAAATAATGCTTTGAATCACTATATTTTTATTAGCACTATTAACTTGCAAGATCGTTCTCTATAAAATTATAAACGCCAGGAAATTTCTTCTGGTGCGTTTATAATTAACTGAGTTGGGTCCGGTCAATTTATTTATTCGACATGAGGGACCTACCAACCTGCTTCTTTGCTAGTTGGAGAACGTCTTTTTTCCTACTCGTCGCTTAAGGCGCGTCTCCCGGTATTCTTTACTGGGATTCCCCGGGCCACTTAGGTACTTTACGTCTCTTCTAACTTGTTTATGAGAAAAAGCACTCCGTAAAATATATAGCGTTCAAGGTTGCCCACGTGTCGATTGCACACAAACCGTTTCTTGTCTATGTCGCATAACTTCTTAGCTGGCGTTGATAAAGTTGACGCCACATGTGTTTCTTTCACATAGATACATCTACGCACTCTTTTTTCTTAACACCACAAATATATACAGAATTTACATGGAGACATTTTAAGAAGGAATATAATAATTTAATACAAATAAATGAATAATATATGTTTCCCAATCTGTGTTGTTTAATTATGTACCTTAATTGCATGATACTATTACCTTTGGTAATTTTACCTTAACATAAATAGCTTTGATGTTATTATATTTATATTTTATTTATGATATACAGAGCCTACCGTTACACCTTCCCAGTGGATTGTTGCTTAGTTTCCGGTTCATAGGAATATATCCAAGTTTAATCAGCTATCACGATGTTGTAAACGAATGTTCAGTTTCTTTTGCGAATTTTTTTTATCGTGTCCTAATACTTTCGGGATAATTATGCGGAATCCATCGGACCCATATCCTTTTAACATTAAATGGTCACATAAAATCGAATGTACTGCAGTCTTCTATATGCCCAACGATACCCATATCTTCGTATAAAAGTGTATTTATACTGTCTGATTGACTATTTGATTTTCCACTTAAATGTTGAATATAATTGAAACCATATTCAAAAACTCTCGAATGCTTTGTTGTGTAATATTCAGACTTGCTTTAGTTTCTGACTTTGATTCGAGTTTACGTCATTCGCTGCATGTCTTTATAAGCATATTGCACTGAACTATATACTAAAGTAACTGGAAAGGAAAAGCCTGTAGCCGACGCTGAAGCCGGCTGAGAAGTATGCAACATGGAGGGGTTAGGTATTTCTATCTCATTCTGGCACATATACGGTCGTTTAGCGATAGCAAGAGCGCAGGTATAAATTAACGCGGATGAAGTTATTTAAATGTTAAATTGTTAAACACCAAGGAATCTGGCGCAACGGACTGCTTACCTAAGAAGTGATTGGCTTATTATATACCAGGTTTTATAAATAACAACACGCCTGTAGACTTCAAAAATTCGAGCATTGTATTTTATTAGTGACCTATATTATTTATGTATTTATAACACTTTTAAACAAAACTAATTTCTTCAATATTGTCGAACACTTACTTCTTTCCCATTATTAAGTGTGTTCTGCTTTTCACAGCAGTATTAATTCTACATTTTTAAAAAATATCAACATATTTTTTGGTTAATTGAATTTCATAAGCATAACTCCCTCTTGAAATCTGATTAGATTTTCAGTAAAATCGCTACACCGGAAGTTGTAATTTACTTCAGTCAAAAAATCTAATTTTATCAATATTTCCTCAACTACTAAAGGTACTCAGAAGTAAATCTGAGAAAATTCAATAAAAAAAGGTTTTTCGAAATTCTTAAAAAAAAATATAAAATTCGAACCCGAAGTAGCACTTCTCCTATCTAATAGCTGTTTTGTTGCAAATATGTCGCAAATTATGAATTCTGTAGAGCGTGTTTTCAATTCCGTTAACGTGTTCACATTCTACTTGCCAGACATTTGGAGTTACTTCAAATGATTGTAATATTAAATCATGTATATTAAATGCTACTACTGTTCTTTTCAAATAGAGAGGATGTTCCATTAAATAAAAAAAAACTCGCTTTCGGGTCTTAAAGTTAGTGTAATTTATTGTTGAATTTTGTATATATAATTTCTGCATTATAGGTGTTTTCAGCGAATATAATTCTTTTTTATCTATGCAGCAGCAATGCGGAATTGCTTGCTGGGTTGAATTAAAATGTCTACAAACATTAATTATTTTGATAATCGATTTTCACCATTATCGTGGAACATCTGTCTATTATTCCAAATTCATTTTTTACAATAGATTTTTCTTAATTTTTTCTTTTTTAGGCGAATAAGGAAAATTCGAGTACTCCTATGAATGTAAAAACCGATCATACCTAAGGTAACCTTTAAAAATGAAAAGGAAACGTACAAGTCAAACGAATTGTGGAGGACTCGAACTGCCGCACGGAGTGCGGAATGGTTGCTAATATACATACATACATTAAAGAGATATGTTAAAATTGCTGGTGCGGTAGTTCCTTTTTAACTCTCAATGTTTTATGTTTTTTTTTAAATTTATATATGTCTGTTATATGTGATTATAAGTTTCGAATAATTCATATTTTTATTTATTTCATTTTAAATGAGTGTATGTAATATAGAATTTTCTTTGTGTATTATTTCCGTAAATATATAAATAAATGGTAAGTAATCGCTTTTATTTTTGTGTTTCTTAATTATCCTAATCAATATATATCCACACATATGAACTACGAACAGTGGGGCTATATTACTACAGTAGAGCGTAGGAAACGGCCCGCCCACATTCTTTTACCTAGTATGTTGTGGCGCAAATGAAATAAGTACCTCGACTGTGCATGTTCCCTAACTATTATAGACCGGACACTAGATGTTGATGACTCATCGCCCATGTTTAAGAGGTAAGAAAGCTGTTAAATGTAACCTATCTTTGGTTTAGCGCCAAATTATGATTCAAATGCGTCTTCGTTGTCGAGTGTTATTTTAAAGTATTTTTATTTCGTGGAATAGGAGGAATGGCAGTAAACAATGTAAGTTATTTTAAATAAAGAAAGTATTAAATACTAGTTTAAAAAAGAAGGAACTTTATTAAAAAGTAATATTTGTTTTCTTTGAACAAAAGGGCAGATCACACACCTGGAGAAGGCAACTCTAATAGAATGTGTGAGGGAAGGAGCCCACATCATTGAAAATAAAAGGAAGCTGACTGTGCTCAACTTTTTATTTTAGTTATATAATTATGTCATAGTCTGTGTAAGTTTGTGTTTTTGTACATATTATGATAAACAGTTACTCAAAAGTTTGTACGATAACATTAGTTGTAGGTAAAATTATACACAATATTAAAGCATGTATAACATATATTTTTTCTTTTATGCTTAATATAATTAATTATGTATTCAACATATTTTATAGTTTGGCAAAAAAAAAGAAAATACACTAATTTACAAATACAGATTTTTCTTTCTATTACTACATAAACTTTTCTTTTTATTGGAAGTATCTATTTACATAACTTTGCCGAAAAACAAAGTAAAATACGATACTTATAACTATTCCTTTAAAGTATACTTTCATTTTCTATGCTGTCATTCCTAATGATGTTATACATGGCAGCAATTGCTACAATAGTTGCTTTTGTAGTTTCCAGATTTAAATTCAGCCCATTAAAAAAGCAACGGAATTTGTTTTTCATTATTCCAAATAATCTTTCTACAACATTATGTGTAGTAATATGGGACGCGTTGTATCCTTCAGCATTTGTTTGGGAGTTCAAGAGTGGGGTAAGGAGGTGTCGAGAACAGGCATATCCATTATCCTCAAGTAATATACAATCTATTTTGTCATTCTGTAAAATAGAGCAAGTTGCACTGCAAATATCATTATTTATACAGATATCCATACCTCAAACTTCCTTTTTTAATATGCAGAGGCTACATATATGGGAATCATCTGTGCTTTCTTTCCATTTAGCCACAATATTATGAACTCGACATTTTGCATCACTCACCACCTTATTGGAATATGTAACTGAAGTCATACTTATATATTGTTATTGACTACTTATTTAAACATTTGAAGAATAGTACCATATATGATTTTAAAACAAAAAGTGATTGTCACCTTCAGGATTTTTGATTTTTACTTGTGTGCCATCTACCGCACCAATAATATTTGGACACCGAGCAATTTATAAAACTCCCCTTTCATTTCTCCCAAGGCATTATTTTCTCATGGAAAATTAATGAATTCTTGTTGGTGTCTAGCTATTGCCTCAACAACTTTTTTTCACAACCAAACTCAATGTGGCTGTGATAGACCATGAAGTTCAGCTACAACACAAATTTCTTTCTTATTTATTTCTTTTGAGTATGTATTTCTACCTACCTATATCTTACCCATAAGCCCCTTTAGCTAAATAGCGTATAGTGTACTTGATTATCTGCATCCTCTCGCATACATAACCTTTACTATTTTCAATTTACGCGCACTTTTGGACTGTTTTTGACAGAAACCGATGAATTTGCTATGTTGCCAACGATCAAATGCTATTAGAATAATACTAGTTAGTAGCCACTAAATATGCGACTATTAATAGGTACTCTTACTATCCACTTAATAGGATGTTAGTGGCTACTAACTAATAGCGTACTATACTGTCTGAGAATAAGAAGGAGTGATTCAAATATCCCGCCAAAACATGGAACACATAGCTTAAAATTTAGTAGACAATTTGATATATCATGACAATTGAGGTTAGAAGAACTGTATTAATTCTAACTAAGGATTTAGCTGTTTTGTGTTTCATTTACTACTTTCGTTAAAATAGATGGATGTGCCGCTTTTCCTTCTACCAATCGAAGCACCTATACGAGTCCACGGCAATTGGAAACAGGGGAGTAAAGTTATAAACACAAGTATGTGCATACATCTATAATTTGATGAATACAAATCTCTTAACATTCAAATCTGTTTACTCTAGTTTTGAAAAAAAAATTAGAAGAAGCTATGGACAAAGATATAGGCCCAATTTACAAATGAAAGCATAGACTTTGTTCTGAGCGTTTTGAGGAGGATTGCCGTTATAAATATATAATTACTGCACATTTCAGTGAATGTGCTATATCAACATGAAAATTGTGAATCAAGTCTATTTATTATTAAATATTTGTATCAGAGAGCAAGAATGAATCAAACCTTTTATCTTTTATCAAAATGTCCTTAAGAACTTGCAGAAAAGGTTCTGTTTATTAGTTTCTATTTTAAATATCAATAAAGAACTTACAGATAAATCATTCGTATTACTGCAACAAACCTTGAAGAGGTAACTTCAAGCAACTAGTCTTGGAAATTTGAATCTTACATACAACAGTAATAAATAGAAAAATTTACATCGGCTGAAGTTGTTTACACGAACTGCAAAGATAATTACATATACCTACACATTACTAATTATTATTCCCTATTAAAATTTATTTATTATGAAAATATATAAAGTATAACAAATATTTATTTCTACTATATATTGGAAATTAACAATAATTTAGTGTTCACATCATGTTAAAAAGATTAAAAATTTACATGGTCGGCACAATTTTTCCAAATACTTATTGTAACATTTGTAATTGCTTCTGTCAAACGTTCTCATATAAGTGATATTCTGAAAGGGGATTTTTTTAAGCAACTTCATCTTATGTATCAATTCAGATCCTATATGAAGTATTCTTAATTGCCTATCTTTATCGGTATGGCTATTTAATCCTACAGGTTTTCAACAAAGCTTGTCGTGCACTCATTATACTTGTGGCAATCCAAACTTTTTCCCATATTCTCCACCAGATATTTTCACCTTTTTCTATTAGTACAGGATTCTTTACGTTTGATAAATATTTCTGAAATATAACATGTATATGAACATGTGGTAATATAATTAGTATTTAATTAACACTTACTTGAAATTAATGAGTCAATTCTAGAATATGTGTGAGTTGTGCACTTCATTTATGGTATGAACACATCTATAGTTATTTTTGCAATGATATTAATTGTTGAATGTTTGATTTTTCCACTGACGTACAGTATTTTTGACATATTCATCAAATTCAAAGTTTCAAATGCATGATCACTTGTTCCTTAGGTCTTAAATCGTCTGATCAGCGCATACTCATGTTGTACATAAAAGTATGGATTTTATTTAATAGCACAATAAAGTATAATAAACCAAAGTAAAAATGTAAGATTCTAGGTTATGGCTTGGCTATAAACATAAAATGACGTTTTGTCAAACTTATTTTCCCATGTTAAACTTGCCTACGCAAGAACTATGGAGTGTGGAAGAGAAGGAGAACGATCGCCTTGTTGTGAAAATGGCAATGATCTAATACTATTATACTACTAGATGGAGTGTACGCTATGTCTTGCTGATTAGGAAGTGACCCACACCATAGGAGAAAGAAGGAAAATATATGAGCGTCGAAAGTTTGACAAGGATGAACAAAATTGACCGTTTTATGTGGGCAAAATTCAAATATGTTGCTATAGCTTGTAATGGCTTATAAAGTTTAAAAGTATTATTTTGTTAAAAATATGCTATATTAAGAGGAAAGTAAAGGTATTGCAACTTTAATAATCAAAAAGATAAATAATTAAATATATATTATTAATATGGTATTAAATATATTCTGTTTAATAACATTTTAAAGGTATCTATGCTAGTTGCCATTCTTCATTAAGGAAAGAAAATTAAATAAATATGACTTTTAATGACTATGAGATAACTATATGATTTTGTTCTTCTAATAATACCTATTTTAGCATGTTTGATGATCATTCAGTTTTTATTTAAAACAGCAGTATTAGAAAAATATTTTAAAAATCACTACAGATATCAGTTGGAAATTTTGAATTGACCACTAGAATTTTTCAAAATATTACGTTCTGAAAAAATAAATATAGAAACTGACAGCTTTCCTTAGGTGTTCCTTACAACTTCTGATATATTCAAACTAAAAGACAATTAATGCTTAATTTTTTATTAAAATATATGTACATATAATTAATATGGATTAACAAATACGTAGGTAAATATGTGATCGAAGAAAAATGGAGAAAGAAATATTAAAAATACATAAAGCTAGAATAACAACTTGTATTATTTCATGAGATGTTTTTTCTGTGACTAATTCAAATACTTCAACATTAGTTACATTTGGGGATTCTGAGCTATAAGGTAAATAGAACATTAAAAATATCTAGGTAGAATAATAACTACAAATATAAATCTTACTTTAACAGTTCTTTTCTTGGTGCATCAGTAATTTTTAATCATTGAGATTGCATTTTGGGGCAAATATTTTCTTCCATAACTTATAACAAAATCTTCAGGAACAAAATGCTCTGAACACAATCTTGAATATTTTGATGGCTTAAAATCCTTTCGTTTAGTACAAATTATCCACTGCTTGCATAGTACTTGATTAGATTGAAAACTAAAATTTTTTATATCAAATCTACAAATCATGTATTTTATTAAGAATATTTAACCTGTGAAATGATACGTTCATTCCCTTTTCTGCCCTATTAGTACAACCATACGCTGCACATGACATTACCATTGTGTCTTAAATATGTGACTCCAAGCACTGCGAAGCTGGTATATATAATATTCAACAATTTAAAATATTTATTTCTAATTTTGTTACTGATAATAGCACTTTTAACCAAATATATATTACACTAAATCCATGAGAACAACACTGTTAAATTATAAGCTGAAGTTAACATTTGCCAATATTCTTGATGATTCTCAATTTATATACATTACCTATATCAAATAAAAATGAAATTCTTAAAATGTGTCTAATTACAATCACAATTTTATAAATAAAAATAGTTGATTGAATCATCATGAATCCACAGTTGTCTTTATACTCGTATTTCTTTAAATAAAAATAAAGTCAGTGGTGTATGAAATAAAATCAATTCTAGAAGAAATCTATTAATAAAATACATAATCCAAATTACCAAAAAGACAAATAAATATGTATAAATCAACAAAATTGAGAAAGTTTATATACAAAACAATGCGATATCGCCATGTTTTGCCCACAACTAACGGTTTTGTATATCTGTCTCCTTTGTATGTAGAGGTCAATTCCTCTCTCTCTACAGTCCATCTAGTAGTTCTATATTATTAGATCATTGGAAAATGGGCAATATGTTGATGCTTGACGTTGGTGGCGCTTGCATCGCTGTTTAGGCCAGAATTTAAAATTTTGAATGGTTACAACGTTAGAAATATTAATAAATATGTAATATGAAATTCAATAAAAAGCAGCTCCATTGTGTACTCCCGGCTTACTTCTGTACCCTATTCCTTTCTTATCTAAAGTAATGTGTGCAACATTGTGATATTCAATGAAATAAATAACTTCCTTTATACGTACAACTTTCGTAAGTACAGTTGTAATTAATAATACAATTCGTAATAGTTTCAAAAGTTAATATCAGTAAAATGAAGCAAATTAATGACAAGAAAAGTTTATTATTATTATAGGAAATTTACGAGTTGTAAAATGAATAATGGTTTGATTTATTTGAAAAAAAATTATGTCATGTTGGACTTGCCATCAGAATTTGTAGCTGTACATTTCTAAATTAACAATATACATTGACAAAAAATATTTCTTGTAGTAAAATTTATTTAATTAAACAGATTCAATGAACTTGCTCAGCTTTTGTCTTATGTTGATAAAATATAATAATAATAATTATAAATTTCTGACGACAATAATGCTGGAATATTTTCAGAATTAGAATCAGGACTGACAGACATGTCGGGCTTCACAGTTTATATTATTTTACACCACTTTTAATTGCAGCGTAATTGTAGTAAAGTCTTAAGCATTTATTTAAGAAATTTCGTTACATAATTCAATATTGGCAACCACTAAGGATGCGACTGGCAAATAATAATTTTACTAATGCTTTCTTGAAAATGCGGTAATTTTGTATTTAGTAGTGGAAAGCTATTATGAAATAGGTAGCGTTTAAATTAAAAAATATGTATAAGTCTCTGGATGGAAATAAAACATAAACAATTAGATATTTATTTATTTATAAAATGTAGTTTTACATATTTGTTTTATATTAATTTGGCTGCCTTTCTTTTCTCTTTTCTTTGGCTTTTTTCAATACTATTCGTTTTATTCATTGTTTTACAAAGAAAGTGCATTCGCATAATTAAATAAAATCGAACTACTTTCTGTGTTAAGATGACACTGTGTTTATGACACCCAATCAAAGAAAGCTCTTTACAATTTAACAAACATTCTGTTATTTGAAACAAAGTGTCCTTATTCACTCCTTTACTAACAGCACCTAAGACTATCTCTTCTAATTGCTTAGTTAAGGAAAACAATGTCCCAGAAGGATGCATTAGGCCTCCTTTATTTTTAATATCTATTAATCTGTGCCTTTCTGGATGGCTTACATTTTCAGGTAATTTTAAGGAGTCTAAACATCCCTGGCATACTTGGCTTTTTCCATTCTCTTTAAATTCAATAAATTTTGCTAATTTTCTTCCCGACATAACCAGCTAGATATGTCATAATGTAATCAGATACACTAGATTTACAATACATATGCTCTGATAAAATTAACACAGAATGTTCCAGTAGTTCTAAATTCTTCCCCTTATCTATAATTGTGTCCACCTGTGCCACCCACTGTTCTTTTCTTTCCTGTGTATCTTCAATATCACGGACTGTTAAAAGTACTTCCAATATCTCTTTTCCCTCAATATTACTTCCCTTAACTGGCTTTACTAGGGAGTAGGTTGTTGCCAGCCGATACATTTGTAGAAATAATGTAGAATTAGGGTGATCATTGGACCCGCAAACATTTCTCATTAGACCAAAAAACCGCTACAAAATAAAAATTTAAGTTCCGAAATTAAGAAGAATTTTTTTATTAAGACACACCTCCAAAGCATCTTGATTCAAGCGAGCAGTCATTAAATATCTATAATCACATTTGCTTATTAAAAATTCAACATAGTTCCATTGTCGCTTTTAAAGAAATGGCCATTCATAACTTGTTGAATTGGATATAAAGTAGTACTTATTGTTTTTTGCCTCTCTCTTTCCCATACTTCCCAAAAATTCAGAGAAGTCCTTAATTGCCTGAAATTCCATTTTCTGAGTAGTTTGTATCAAAAACCAATTGTATTAAGTATTTACCTGCCAGTGTTTATTTTTTAAATTTAAGCTTCCACAAGGAGTTCTAGAATCCATTGCAGTTATCAAATTCTTTATGATTTTACAAAATATCTGCGTTCCTTTAGAATCTTTTAAATCATCTGCATAATTTTGTAAGAGTTCCAAGGACTCTGATACATCAAAAAACTATGAAAGAAAATTATGTAAATATAATAGATTAGTCAAACATTATTATAATTATTGAACCTGGTAGGCCAATGGTACATTCATTTTTTGAAAATATTTTGGCATCAGATGGTCTTCTGTTAATTTATAATTAATTTGTATATGAAAAGGCCCCTCATTTTCTATAGCAAGTAATGTACGCCAGTGCTTTAATTTGAGAATACCACAAGGTGTCTGAAAATGTTAAGATATTATGAATATGTACATATAGTAAAATATACACTTGTTTTACCCAAGTTTCATCATGTTTAATCAAAAAATTTCGGAGATTTTTTATTAAATGGGGGAAATCTGATATAAACCACAATTTACGGGAAGAATCTCTTATGTGTTCAACACTACAGTTTGAACTGTCATTGTTCAAGCCAAATTTGCTCCACATATTTCGATTCCATGTAGCACCATCTGACACTATTCCATCCACATATAGTCCTGCATTTTCTGTGAGTAGGATAGCCTCGGCTAGAATTTGGTGTAAAACAGTACCACTTGCACAACCTTTGCTTAAAAAGCAACCTAGAGATTGAACCCATTTGCCTTGAAAAGGTTGATACATTAATACCAAGGCGTGATCTCCTTTTGCGTTTTTTTGGTGATGGGGTGTGTACTTCCCCAGATTTGTAAAGCCCTGTATTTCTAGTGTATTTTTATTGAACGAAATTCCTTTTGAGAGTTTCATTTCGTCAACTAATAATACTCCTAACCACAAAAGTAAAATTAAATGCAATAAAATAAGCAATTATATATATATACCTCTTTTTCCTTGGGATGACATGTGTGCCACTTTTTTCTTAATTATCTCAAATGTGTGATTCTGAAAACCATAGGTTCCTTTTATATTTCTCAAGTATGTATTTAAGGTATCAACACAAGGCAAAGGTAATATATTATGATGTCGAATATGCTCATATGCTTTTCTACTCTTTATTCTTAATAGGAGGCATTCATATATCCACTGAGTAGTATAGCGCAAATTTTTTGAATTATTCACTTTAGAAAAATTGATGCATGTTCGCACAGCTTCCTGTTGGGCTTCAGGTAAGTGTTTTATAGACTTTTCCACTGCTTCATATTGAACTTTTGCACATTTTTGCATCATTTTATGCACTTGAGTCCTTAATTTCACTACCTTAATAAAAAAAAATGTTATTAAAAAAGATAATGCTGCTTTTGCTTATTGTTCTTTATCCTCACCTTAGATTTAAGTCTTAAGTTCTTTCTAACAACGTTTCTCAACTGTCCTTTTAATTGGTTCATATTATTACAGTTCTTTTCACTTTTTATATCAATCCGTTTATTAATCTGCATTAAATGCTTTCTATATTTTTTACACATCAAGCATCTACTCGGAAATTGTGAATTGTATTTTGAAGGTATAGAATAAAAAGTACAGTTCTCTGCTCTAAAAAATAATAGATATTTTATATTATAAATAATTAAAAACATTATATCATGCCATTTACCTAATTGTTTCATTGGCTCCAAGGCAGGGTTTCAATTCTTCTACCTTTTGCAGTATATTCCCAACATCAACATAGTTGTTAACTTGTTCAAGTTCATTTATAAACACTTGAGTCTCATATACATAAACCTAAAAAAATAATCGGTGTACAATATGCATTTCCTTTTTGAAAATGTAAATTTACCTTTATTTCTTTATGTCCAAATAAAATTACTCTTTTATTTATTTTAGATAAATCATCCTCCCAACATGTGAAGCAGAATACATTTTTTATTTTACATGATGACCAATATGATGTAGGTAGTTTTATCGTGTCTATGTCAAAATGCAGAAAATCATTTTCAAGGAAACTTGTTTCAAATGTTTCTTGTGTTGTGGCATTTTCATGTATATTAGATCTCTTTTTTTTAAGTGTGAGAATTGGGTTTCTAGGTGCAGGTGCTTTTCTTTTTTGGACTACAACATTTGCATAATATTTTGGATAATTATTGAAAATTGAAGGAATTGCTCCAAATTTCAGATTTGGAGTGCCTCTCTTCAATTTAAAAACTGAACCATCTGGCATATGTGTAACATATTCTCTTTCAATATCATCATCTTTAAAATGCAATTCACAAACCACGTTGGTTTTTTCCATTCGTTTGTCAATTCGCCTAATAACTGCTTCCCAGTTCTTCAACATTTCGTTCTTGGGTAAGAAATCAATGTATATACATTTTAATGTATAATATAATAATAGATATTAAATGTATACTTACAGAGGGAGGGCGAAACACACTGGGATTTTTTATTCCATGTTTACGGTTATAAGCTTTTAAATTACCGTTGCCGGTGGTACATCCCGGTACAAAGCAATTGGCAGACATCCTACAAATTTTAAATAATAATAAACAAAGTTACTATGATATTTTGACTAAAAAATATACCTACTCTATTCTATAAATCTCTACCAAAAATTCATTTAAGAAATGTCAAATAATTGCAACTAACAACATTGGCCTAGTTGGGAACACTAGCGCCACCATTCGAACTAAAATCCAGGCATCAAATTCCTGCCCATTTTTACAAGTTATATTCCGTAAGCGATCGTTCTCCTTCTCTTCCACACTCCATAGCAAGAACCAATGAAATACTTTAAAAACATACGCCATTTTGGCGCGATATTTGAATCACTCCTTCTTATTCTGAGACAAGGTATAACACGCTATTAAGACATTGTCTATTAATAAGGCAGAGTATTTATAAACAAGGACTATAGTATTTATAAACAAGGGTATTGCTATTGTGTACTAGGCTTTAGTCTCGCTAAATATAGGGAGATATCGCTAAGTTATGACGTCATAAATAATCATGGCGACATTGCTACAGTCGAAAGCAAAAAAAAGTAGACAAAAATACAGGTTTCTGTCATAAACTTTCTCAAAATGATTAGTGTAATAGCGGCTTCACAGTTACTTGTCAATGTTTGGTTATCTATCAAAATTGACAACCTTACACTTGATATTAAACTATTATAAAGATGCCTTCCATAAATGAAGATGTTAAAGTCAATGTTATTGCAGATTTGAGTAACGGTTTTAAAATACGTGAAATTACAGAAAGAAATAATATAAATAAAAGCACAGCTTTTAAAATTATTAAAAAAACATAGAGATCACCACAGAATTTGAAGAATTTTTGGTTCTGGCCGCAAAAGACTATCAACAGCTCAGCAAGACCGCCACCTCACAAATGTGCTTATTGAAATTAATTTTCTTCGGTAGTGAATGCAGAAATTAGTATTTTGATTCATATTAATCAGATGAGAAGATGTTTTGATAATTATTTGATTTTCCAAAGGATAATGACTTGACACTAATGACAAGTAAATAAAGCCAAATTTACAAAGTCGAAGATTTCTTGTCTACTTTTTTTTGCTTTCGACTGTATGTCTGCAGAATACCTCGTAGCGATATTGCTATTGACGTCATAAACTGGCCTTGACGGATAGCGATATCGCTATCCTCATGAGAATAGCCCCCCCGATATAATATCAATGATCTAATCATATATATAATACTACTATATTGCGTGTGTTGTATCTTGATAATGTGTAATTTTTCGTCCCAACTAATGGTGGAATTCTGTAACCTTCTCGGAAGCTCCGATTATCGTAGGCCCTGGCAACGAAGTGACGTTGCGATGACGATTTCATAATTTTTAAAGTTAGTGACGTAGAAGTGTCAATTTACGATTTTTTGTACATAACCTTTATGTTTAACATGTAAACAGACATATCATCTCGTAAATATATACCATATATACGAAAATTGCTTGAAATATAATATAAGCGATTGCAAACATTTTTTTTTAAAGAAAATGTACGGAAAATTTTGTAATGCCAAGACATAGTATAAACATAGGTTTATACTGTGGCCAAATTTCAGCAAGAACTGCTACCATTAAGGGAGTTTCAAAGGACGTAGTATGACAGTAGTGTATAGTGAATTTGCAGATAAATGTCTTTTCGGACGCGTCTGTGGATGATGAAATGTGATTTTTCTATGAAGCCAACAAGAACAGGTATTCCTATAAAGTGGACATTGTTTTTCTTACAAGAGTACCTAAACACAAGAAAATACATAAACCCAGCAGACAATATCCATACAACATAACGCATGTGAAATGTGCACAAACTAAATGTTCGAAAAAGTCTATCATGGTGTTCACAATAACTTCACAATTTAAGGTTGACTTTTTCATAAGAAGTCAAACCGCAAAGATTTTATCAATATGTAACTATATTGAACGATTAATGCTTTAGGCTCCAAAAAGGTAACATTAAGTTTTTACAGCATAGGGCAAAGTATATAAATGGTTGAAGGATATAGATGATTTTGTATTTAGAAAATTGACCGTAACCTCCGTGATATAGAGGCCTGGAACAAAGCTTGTGTCACGTGATCTGACGTCACGAATGCCGTCTGTCGAGCATTACAGTTTAGATTTGCCGTGGTCGCACATGTCAATCGCGTGAACTAGATTTCGCAAGTTTTTCTTTCAAAAACCCTCATAAAGAACTTCAAATAAGTTAAAGTGATAAGTTAAAGGTGTAGAATTTCAGATTTACCTGATTTATGTGCAGATAATTTGTAAAATCAGTGAAAAGAGAGTGTTTCTCAATTGTGGAGTGCCGAGTTTGTGGGTTAGCAAATATGGCCGCTGGTAAATTTTGTATGTGAACGTTGTTTTATTACTTATAAATAACTTTCGGGTGGTGTCGTTTATAATATGGTTGTGTCGTTTATATAAAATAATTAGTTAATCAAGAACGCCAACAGTTTGACTAGATACCTGAGTGAATCTTGTTCATTTAATTAAAAATGCCTGATAAATGCTGCGTGCCTAATTGCACAAGCAATTACGATAGTACCCATACGTATGTGTCCGTCTTTTCTTTTCCAAAAGATGAAGAGTTGAAAAAAACGTGGATTAAATGCATTCATAGAGAGTCATTTAATCCAACAAAACATTCAGTAGTATGTATTAAACATTTCTCAGAGTCATCGGTTATAACAATTGATAAAATAACCAGAAACGATGGATTATCTGAAAACGTCTCTTCTTTTTCAGATATATTAAATAATTCATTTGACATTGCACTGAATGCTTCTGTATTATCATCTTTGTTCTATATTGCCGGATACTGTGCACATTCACTAATTAAGTTTGTTAATGGTTGTGACAATTGTTTAACATCCATTACTACCAATTCAGATTTTGTTATAAATTTTACCAATTGTGGTGAAAATGACTCTGCAGATATTAGCAAATATTTGAAAAATTTAACAAGAGGAGCTCTAAAACAACCATCTGAATTATTCTTTGAAGTCTCTATTCAGGCGTATCAGATATTTAGTGAGCTTATTTCAGATAAATATGAAACTGAATTTCTAAAAACAGGTAAACAAAGGATTATTTTACGGGAATTGACAATGTTAAAATTGGAAAAATATGTAGAAGAAATCAATGAGAAATGTATTTTATGCAGCAAAACGTTGAAGTCGATATTGTTAAAAAATAGTCATGTTCTTGCCAATATATTTCTTAATAACTATTCAAAAATAATCAACGACAAAATTAACACCCAAAACATGGATCTATCCAAGAGAAAACTGATTAAATTTAATAGTTAAGTAGTTATAAAACACATTAACGCATGGAGATAGGGCCGGCTTTCGTGACGTCACGATTGCTTGTTCGCGGCCTGTACTTTCTCGTAGGTTACGAATTGACCAATCTTCTAATATATGGTTGCACTTGGTTTCAATATTGTTGTTCGTCCCAAATCATTTGTATTTTACTAGTTGTAGGAATGTATTACCTGACTAGGAAAAGGCCTACACAATAACATTTGATATCGAGTACACCAAATCATTCAATTGCAGGATATTGTTGTCGAGCCACTGAAGATATAGGAATTGAATGTTATGTTTATGTGCAGTTTTAACAGGAAAGTAATATTCAGTAGCTAAAATTGGCACATTTTCAACTCGAAAAAACGATAAGAATATAAAAAATTATTGTTTAATGGTTTAAAAAATATACCAGTATGTATTATAAAATAATGAAGACATTGGACTTGAATAATTATATTAATACTAGATATCACTTATGTGTTTCCTTTTAAATCTTACTTATTTATTGAAAAATAAAATATATTTTATTGCCAAATATATTTTTTTTATTAACATATAAAAAAAGCACATATATTATAATGGTAAAATTATAGAAAAGCAATTACAGTACCTGGAATATAAACAATACTTAGAAAAGAAATATATATGCAAATAAATGAAAGACTCCAAGCAAAAGTATTACAAGGTAAAGTAAACTTATGAGATATGTGTGAATTACAGTAAAGGCATATTTCATTTTAAAATATGTATCAACTAATGTACTATAATAAATTATTCCCTCATTTTTTTATACCTATCTAAAGTGTGGCAGTATGTTTTGTTTACTATGTAAATGCACTGATGTTAAATTTATATGGTAAATTTAATATTTTACCAGATACTTTCAACAGATTTTCAATATAATCCAAGATTTTGCATAAATCCTTTACACAAATTTTATATCCTATTTCTTATATATTTAATATGTACATTATTTTCATGTTTAGGGTTTGGTTCATAAGACAACCTATTTGTTTTAAATTAGTTGTAAACACTTTTATATACATTAAAAATGCAAGTGCATGCTTCCAGTCACTTTGGCATGCCTCACATTCTTCCAATTTCCAAATAATTTTTCTGGTTTTGAACTAAAAGATGTACATATATATATACATAATAAAATATAGAATATAAGTCACAATTTTACCTGTAATATGGTGTTCGTCATTGCCTTACGTAATTGTAAATTACTCTTTAGTGCCATGATATACAGTATTTGTAAATTATACTAGCTATTTTCACAGGATGGTACATTAATGTGCAGAATATGGAGCAACACCAATAACAACTTTGCAAAATAGTATTTGTCATTTCGATAATATTCAATTCAATATTAAGCATGCTTCTGAGGAATTATTTATTGGATTGAATAACAATAGTTCCATAAGATAACCAATATCACCTGCATTGAAATATGTAGATTACATTATTAGAATGTTATCGTACAACATAATTACCCATGCATAACATTTTTTTGATTCACAGTTTACGGGAAATTTTATCTGCCCAACAAATTTCCTCATCATGTGATCTTATGAATTACACAACTAACTGATATCTCACCAAATAAAACAAGCTATTATTCTGGTAGCTGCCAAAGAATGTAAAATATCCATAAACTAAATATTGTTTAGACCTGTAACAAAGATATTATGTATGTACACTGTATAGGTATAGACACTTGAAGTAATCTTCAAATGTAACTACATATATGTATATTATTTACCTGGATAAGGCTCCGAACTCCAAAACTTTCGCTTAAAATGCTTTTACATGATCGATTAACTGGTTTCGTAAAAAGGCATATAATTTCTGGAATAAAGGGAATATATTACACTCTATAAATATATTTTACATAGACAATCCCTACCTGTTGTGGTCTACATGTAACAATAATGCTATAAAGTCATATTTATATTTGCAAACAAGAACGATAATAAATATAAAATTATAACCTACAAAACTTGATGACCAAAAACCTCGTGACACTTCTACGTCACTTAACTCTAAAAATTCTGAAATCGTCATCGCAACGTCACTTCGTTGCCAGGGCCTACGATAACCGCAGCTTCCGAGAAGTTACAGAATTCCACCATTAATCAATAATTGACATTCTGGACAACCTAATAAAAAAATCCCGCCTGCTATAATTTAGAATTTAAATGACCTCTGATTTAAATTGACATCTATAACTATGATATTACTGAAAGCATATGAAAAGTTGTTTTTTATTGACTTCAGCATTGTGCAAGTTGAGATATCACGAGTTCATAGATTTACACAGAAAATACGATGTAGAATTAAGCCCATGAAGACATACAAACGATATGAAATGAAGGCTGATTTCAGTGGATTATTAACAGAAAAATTTGCTACTGCCATTGATTTATACGTGCTTAGTGGAATATGTGAAATTATATTATTGAATATAAATACCGATCGTTTTATTTCGACTTATTTAAAAGACTTTGAACAGAAAAACATGAAATTATAACTACTGCATCAATTTGTACATAGTTATAAGTGAAACTATTGAATATAAATATTGATCATTTCACTGGACTTGCAGAAAAGATTTTTAACAGAAAAACTTGTGGAATTATAAGTAGGTACCTACTGTTCTTTTCATTTTGACTTAATAGAAAACATAAATTAATGCTTTATATACACAACTGAATATTTGAGGTACGTTAAGTTAGGTTGTATTATATTTTGACATATACTTTTGCTATATATTTTTAAGCTTAAGATGGCAAGTATAATTATTGTACATTATTCAATATATTGTATAAGCAAGAGTATAGAAAACAAATTTCTATTGTGTTCTTGTATTTAATTCTATGTTGAGACATACACTGTGACATACAGACTTAATTAACACGAATGTTTTAACAAAAGTGAAGTGGTATCAATCAGCATGCCCATATGTTAGCAAAGAATATAAAGAGAAAATTACTTTGAAACACTAGAATTTCTTTAGTGTATGTAGTATCACATTCGTAGTCAATCTTCTTTTCCTGATGTTTCTGTCTGATAAGCTAAGGTGAGTAAAAATGAAACTTTGCAAATAATTTATACTTCTTATAAAAAAAGGTATGTACTTGATTCAATAATTAAATCAAACAGCAAAGTTCAATTTATACTTTCGTAGTCAAAAAAGAAATTTTATTTTATTTATGTTCAGAATTCTATTTTGTATATAGGTACTTCCTTGAAATTAAACAAAAAATCTGTTTCATTGTAAAATATATTTGTATGAATTATTTATTAAATACATAGAAATTTATAAAATGCAACAAATCATAAACAGAGATATTGTAATTTTGTAAGTATTTATTCCTATAATTTACAAAGTACAAAAACAAGCTTTTGCTCTTTATTTCTTTATAAATTTTAATGTAAAGTACATTCTATATGTTATATGCCTGATTACAATATAATTTAGTAACAGAAATTATAATACGTATTTAGCAAAATATGAATTAAAAACAAACACTTTACTTATCTTATGAATAATGTGTTCATCTTTCCAAATTATTATCACAATCATCGATGCATCATGGCATGAATTCCAATGACCAGTCAATCTCTTCTTTAAAGGCCATACATGAGCATAATAATAATAATAATAATAATAATAATATATTTACTGCCATACAATTCCAAAAAAGGACATCGACATTGTCATTACACACTCCACAATAATTGTAAAAAAAGTCAACAAAAAACAGTGACAAAAAAAGTTAAAAAAATGATTTAATGGAGAGCGTGTGCTCCATCGTGTCAAAGATCCGCATCCAAATATTCCTGAACGGAGTAGAATTCTCTCTCCATCAGCAGTTTGCGCAGCACTATTTTTGCCTTTGAGAATTGCAAACCGTTGATCTTATGGTGCACTTTATTATAAATTTTAATGGCTGCATAGTTCGTGCTTCCTTGTGCGCATTTTACTCGATGATGTGGCAATGACAAATTGTTTTTGTTTCTGGTGTTGTATGTGTGGAAATCACTGTGCTCACTATAAACACCACGATTCTCCATCACATGCTTTACACAGGTAAGTATGTATACGCATGGAAGGGTAAGTATTCCATGCTGCCCAAAAAGTCCCCTGCAACTTGTTTGCTGATCGCCAATTTTACTTAATATTCTTATCGCTCTCTTTTGTTTCAGGAATACTTTACTAGCCGAGACGGATCCACCCCAAAGTAAAATCCCGTAGGTAGCCACGCTGTGGAAATGACTAAAGTAGGTGACACGCGCCGCTTCGTAGGTAGCCACCTGACCTATCCTTCTAAGTGCAAACAAAGCCGATGACAACTTCCCGCACAGCATGTCGACATGGTGGCACCACCTCAGGCCACCGTCCATACAAAAACCGAGTAGGGTTGCAGTTTGGTGCCCATCTCTTGTCGAAAATAGTATTCTCTGAGACTTTTCTTCATTTAATTTGAGTTTCATGCAGTCGAACCAGTCCTTCCCACAATCTAACGAATTACTGGATTTCGTGTTTAAAGTTGATTTGCACTTGTCCCTATTCAATAACGTTGTGTCATCCGCAAACAAGGTTACACTATCTGACGTTATGTTTACTGGAAGGTCATTAACGTATATAACAAACAAAATTGGCCCCATCACTGATCCCTGAGGCACTCCACACGTCACCGTATACTCCCTAGAGTAGTCCCCATTCCAATACACCGTCTGTTTTCTATTCTGCAAGTAACTTTTACACAGTTGGAAAGGTACACCTCTAACTCCGTAATACCATAGTTTATCTAAAAGAATTTGATGATCGACTGTATCGAAGGCTTTACTTAGATCTAACATTGTTATTTCTGTGTATTCCTGTTCATCAAAAGATGTTAGTATGCTCTCGACAATGTCGACAATTGCTGTTGTTGTGGATTTCTTCTGCCTATACCCATGTTGGTTTTCGTTGAAAAATTTGTTCTTCTCGAAGTATTCCACCAAACGCTGTTTTAAGGCTGTTTCCAATACTTTCGAAAACACTGGCAGGATCGAAATGGGTCTGTAATTTTCATATTCATCTCTTTTGCCCTTCTTGAAGATCGGTACAACCTTGGCCAGTTTCAGTGCATCTGGGAAGACCCCCTCCATAAAACACAGATTTATAACATGTGCCAATGGCTCCATTATGTCCACTGCAACCTCCCTCAACAGAGCTGTAGAAAACCCATATATATCCTGAGAGCTTTTACTTTTTAAGGACTTTATAATTGCTAGTATTTCTTGTGGTGTCACCGGGCTCAAATAAAACGAGTTGGTATTATTTATTTTCATGTTCCTAAGATACACATCAGGCGCTCGCTCAGATCTACCAATGGTCCCAAGTATTTGCTGTCCAACAGAACTAAAATTTCTCTGAAAAGAGTTACAATCAAGTTGTTTTTCGATCATCTCAGTGTTTCCTGATTTTTGAACCTCTCTATTGACAACCTCCCATATCGCTTTCTGTCTATTGCCCGATAATACTACGTGTTTTGTGTTCATTTCTCTTCTACTCATTTGTATCTTTCTTCTATACTCCCTCCTGACAATATTGAATGCATTTTTTGAATCTCTATCGCCTCGCACCATCATCACTACTCTCAGAGCGTCCATTGTGTTTCTTATTTTGCCTATGTCGGTATTTATCCAAACTTTTGTTTTATCTCGTGGCTCCACTGTGATTTCCCTCATGGGAATAGATTCGTCAAGATGACTCATTATAGTGCCATGCAACCATGAGAATGCTTCTAAAGCACTTTTGTTTCGAAGCGCTTCAATGTTCAAATTTTGCAACTTCTTCCTAAAATTAAATATATTTATATCCTTCATTGACCGTTTTTTAATTGTTTTTATTTCAGGTAACCCAGAATTCGGAACTTTAGTTAAAGTAAGCACCTGTGCAAGGTGGTCCGATAGGTGGGGCTCTATCGTTTGTTTTGAATATTTTTCACTCATTATATTAGTGTACATGTTATCAATGCAAGTCGCTGATCTGGAGGTAACTCTCATATTATTATATCTGATGACCTGTCAATGTCCCATACATGTTCCATTAGACATATATCAAAAAATTAGTAGGTCATAGCCAACGCAGGGTTGCGATCGGATTTTTTTTTATTTCCCTAGATTTCTAGTCAAAATGTCCCTAGATTTCCCCGAAGTGTATAATATTGTTTTTTTGTTTCTACAAACACTATTAAAAACTCAATTTTTAACACATCATACTTCAATTAAAAATGAAATATCTTAACAAGTGTTAAAAGTAATTAACTTTTAACACTAGCGTTAAAAGTAAAGTGACAAGTCGTTTATCACAATGACGTTTTGATAAAGATATGACAGAGAACTCGAAATATTATTCAAACGATGTTGATTCAAGTGAATAGTGCCTACCTAATCGATGAAAGTTATCAGTTATATGAAACAAATACATCTTATTTGCTAAAAATGGAAAATACACGTAGGTATTTTGCTGAAGGATTATGAAACCGATAACGTGTATGAATTTGAAGTATCGTTGATTGAAAATAGTAGTACTTGTCTTATTTGAAGTGGATCATTGTCGTCGCCTTCCACAAATACAAAATTTTAGATAGGTATAATTATGTTTTTTAAATACCAGAATAATGTCTTCTACATCCAAGCTAGTAGCAATGGCTCTAACAGCACACTTAAGTGGCTTTATAACATTTAAACCAGAGAGGAAATATTTGTATAACTTATAAAAAAAAAACAATAAAGCTGTAATTTTGAAGTATATGGTGATATAGGGAAATACCCGTGTTATTTAACATGTGTATCAGTGGTTTAAGCACAGATAAGGGAGATTACAGATAGCCGATGTAATGGCTATTATTGGCAACACATTTTAGAGACGACCGCTAGGTTCTAGCGGTCGTCTCCAAAATGTGTTGCCAATAATAGCCATTACACCGGCTATCTGTAATCTCCCTTATCTGTGGTTTAAGTTTAAAACTTTTTAAAATGAATTGTGATACAATATAGGTAGCTTAAATACAGACGGTTGTATTAAATTTTCCCTAGATTTTGACCTATTTATATTAAAATTCCTTTTTTCCCTAAACGAACATAAAATTCCGTAGATCTAGGGAAATTTCCCTAAATATCGCAACCCTGAGCCAACGAACTATATTAGTAAACCATAGAACGGCAGTTGCTTGTTGAATCAGCGCTTCCAACGGTGAATGTAGGAACTAAAGGCCGCCATGACAGTTGAGGTCAACTTCGAATTTTGTTTTGTGTGTTTCGTCCGATTTTTGAGTTTGTTATAAATTTATAAGTACAATGCCTGCTGCCTGTTCAGCTATTAACAGTACCAACAGAAGGAAAGTAGGTACAAACATTTCGTTTTACAAGTAAGCATAAATTTATTTGGTTTTTGAGAGTAATAAATTAATGTATCTATTTAATACTTTTAGATTTCCCTTGAGGAATAAAGAATTATTAAAGAAATGGACTATTGCTATGAAAAGGGATCATTGGAAACCATCAGCTTTCAGTTACATTTGTTCTACTCATTTTGAAGAAACATGTTTTCGTTATAATAATAATAGACGCAGTTTGCAACCCAATAGCTTGCCTACAATTTTTACTTTCACGCAATTGAAAACATGTAAAAAAGTATCAAGACTTCCCCCAGAGAAGAGGACTATTGACATTCGTGAAGAAGAATTTGTAATAAATAAAAACAGTGCGAATACAGGTAGGCTTATAATTGAGTTATATTTTACAGCACCATCTATATATTACCTTTTTTACAGTACAGGAAATCAATAGAAATGTCAACGATATCAATTTTGTCATCACAGCTTACCATAATTATTGTATCACAACAAGCCCTCGAAAATTAAAGAAAAAACTCGATGAGGCAGTAGATAAGTTGAAAATTCAAGATCGTCAGTTGCGATCTCTGAAACAGAAAGTACAGAGGAAAACTGCTAAAATTAATAATTTGAAGAAGGTAATAAGTGGTTTAAAAAAACGTCTGTGTGAAAATGGTAATCTGGTTATTAGTAATTGTTTCGAAGGTGTGTTAAAAGATTTGCTTTTAAACCATAAGAATGGTTACAAAAATAATGAATATCCGGAAGTAGTAAAAAAATTTGCTATCACTTTACATTTTTATTCATCACAAGCATATAGATATATTAGAAAGTTCATTAAATTACCACATCCACGTACTATTAGAAACTGGGCACAGAATGTGGATAATAATAATCCAAGTGCTTTGCAGTTTAGATCAGCATATAGAAAGTGCTTGCTAGCTCAAATCGAACCCTCAAGAAATGCGAATGTTTCTTCAGAAGATACAAATATATCTTTAGAAGTAGGTTTTGAAAGACACAACACTGAAAAAACAGTAAAAACTTTGTCTTTGTTCTGCGAAGGAATTGTAGAGTATATTGCTGGGAATGTTATTCGGGAAGTTGTAAAAAAACTAAAATGTCTTGAATGCATCATTTTACTATTAGGAACAGAAAAAAACAAATATTCTCTAATTGCAATTAAAGATGTAAACCATTCACTAATTATTCCATCTAGTAACACTGAAAATGCTAAAAATTGCTAAGGCAGTCATTGTAAGTTATAAAACTGACATATTAAATTGTAAGAGAAATATATGTTTATTATTAGAAACTGAAATATTTAAAAAAGTATGTTATTCAAAAATATTTTATGAACATGATCATTTATTTACTGAATTATATGATGATGATGTAATCCATTATATACACTTAATAAAACTTGTTATTCAAAAATATATCCAAATACGTTTACATCGTATGTGTAAAATGTATAGTATGGCAGCCGTTGGTACTTCCCTACGGCAAAAATTAACAAAAACTATAATTTTTAAAGGCCACTAAAAGTAAGGCACTGTTGTAATAGTATTGTATTTAAGATTTAAATATATAAGAAAAAAATTGTTTTAACTTTAATTTTACCTCATTATAATAACCGTTGTCCTTTTTTCCTTTCGTATAACGAAGTTAATGAACAGAAGAATAAGTAATTAATGATTTAATGAAAAATTCTATAAAATCTCAAGAATTATTTATACCCAATAAGTAGATTTAAAAGGTAAGAACCTCTTATTTATGTCAATCAACTCTCTCACTGTTATTAGCGGGAATTAATTAACATCTATCCAATGCACAAATACAGAATGTGTACTTTTAATATGAATATAATAATTTCATTAATTATAATACGGATTCATCTATTTGAATTTTGACCTCAACTGTCATGGCGGATAGCCACGCCCACTGTCACAAATTTAGTGCACCAAATAGCCTTTCTATGGTTTACTAATATAGTTCGTTGGTCATAGCAAAAAAGATGGGTGTGCAACTCTGTAAGGTTTAATAAAAGCCTATTTATGTAGGGTTGCCACCTCTGAAATTTAAAAACTAGGACAAGGCTACTAAAAATTCCGGACAAAATCCGGACGGAGAAATATTTTACAAAAAAAAACAAACATTAATTTGTAATACAAGATTTGTATATTTAGGTATATGATTATTATATAATACGTACTTGATGTACAAACTTTTAAATTTCAAAATTTCTTTGAAACAAAAAATAATAGCCAAAATAAAAATTATTAATAATTTTGTATCAACATAACATTATGCTACGATTCAGTCTATAAATATTTAACAGAAGAATGGACTTCTGTTAAGAGTTTTGACTGATCTGGCCGTAACAAAAAATCATAAAATTCTAAACAAGTGTAATTAAAATTGAACTTTGTAAAAATCATGTTTTACAGTTTCAAGTTGCAGGCGGTTTCGTTCTTTAGTCCACTGAGCGGATATTAAAGAAAATATCCTTTCAACATTTGCATTATGTGCTGTAAGCGCATAAAAAAACTGGCATACTTTTAGCAGTTCAGAATATATTTCTGAGGATTTACAGGAAGCAAAGTATTTCGCCCACTTCTTGTGAGAGGGCAGATCATTTTTGTCTGTAAATTCATTGTTAATCAGATAATGTTTTAATGCCGTGAACTGATCAAAAAGTTTGGAATCATCAATTTCTACTCCTTTTTCCAAAAGATAGGAAAGTGATGGAATAATATCAGTTTCCCACTTAAGAGTTTCTAGGTCCTTGAGATTCAGCCAATTAAATACTTTAAACTCTTCAAATGGTTTAATCCAATTATTTAAATATTGAATTGCCGTATTGTAAAATCCAAAGACATTATTTTTGAAAACAAGGCTCTCGTTTTCAAAACCACCATCAGTTAACTTTTTCAAAATCTCTCGAACTTTAAGCGGCAAAAAATTATTTTTTTGTCTCTCTTTCAAAGTATTTAAAACAGAGTGTAAAATATCCATAACTTCAATTACAGAATTATCACGACGTTCCATGCATTCTATATTAGTATGGAAAATTGTCATTAACGAATGTACAAAATACAAATAAGCTTCCGAAAATTGGTTTTCAAAAAACGATTTAAGGAGATATGGAGGACTTTTTTCAGATAGAAAATAAGATTTTAAAGCATGAAACATTTTCAAAACTCTCTCTATTGCAGGAAATAAAGATAACCATCTTGTTTTTGAATGATATAAAAGTTGTTCGTAATTACTGCCAACAAAGTCGCAAAACTCTTTAAGAGAAGCCACTCGCACTGTATAAATATTGAAGTAATTAAATAACTTAAATATAATACTTTCGAGATCTGCGAAAGGCAAGGAATCACAGCATGTGTGAATCGTGTTATTAAGAATGTGCGCTGGGCAGCCAATCCCTACTAACTTTTCGTTAATCTTTGATCTAAGTTTACAAAAAATGTTGTTTGTACCCGCTCTTTTAACACCTCCAAAGTTCGTATTGCAATTATCCCCCGAAAATGAAATACATTTTTTTGTTAACTCTAGTTTTTTCAAAATGGATAACAGCATTTCTGAAACAATTTCTGCAGTTTCTCCGTCTGTGCTCTGCAGATCAACAACTTTTATTTGCATGCCGGTTTGACAGTCGAAATACTGAATTAATATGGGAAACATTTTGATTGAATTGTGGTTGCTTGCATCTGTAGATATACCGACGTAGGGAATTTCTTTCAGCTGATGGCAAATCAATTTTAACGAATTGGGTCCTAGAACACCAGTGATTATTGCTTCTGATTTTGTACGACCACAAGTTAATTTTCTTCCTACTTCAGAATCATGATATATTTTTTTGTTAATCTAAAACAAACACAGAAATAAAAATATTTAAACATTTTCAACTCGTCTTTCAAACAATTACCTACCTTTGCAGTACAATCCATTGAATTAAAAGAATGGTGGTGCTCCACTGTATGATAAGCCAATGTTGCCTCCGCCGCCCATACTGATTTATCTTCATTTTTTGTTACAATTACAAAATTTTGCATACCGGAACTGCCCGATTGACTTCGCAAGTTTTTCTTATGTTTGGAAGTATCATTATGTTCTAGGATATCCTTTCTGCCCTTGTGGCCAATGTTTATAAAACAATTGCAAATTTGGCAAAGGACTTCTTCATTTGTTCTCCCTTTTTTCATTGAAGGAAATTCTTGAAAATAATCTTCGGAAACTTTACAACGGCGTTTGGACACTTCTTATTAATAGCAACACAAACGATACAATAATTCGGTATAGGAACAAAAACAACTCCCACTACAGTACTAACATAAGGAACTTACTTTTCTTTTGTATTCGACAGTTCGAGAAACTAGTGCACAAACTAGTGAGCGCAAGCACATGATGCCGGCTGTACACTCTCGTTGAGAGACGGCGAGGCTGGGCGAGTGCGAGAGTGTACAGGGTACACTCGCCCTGTCTCGCAAAGCCTCGCAGTTACTCGTGGGCTCTCCATTCCGAGTCGGTTTTTTGAGCGCGAGTCAAAGGGCCTCGCTTACCCTCGCGAGGCGGCGCGAGTGCATCACTGTACACTCTCGCGACATTCAGTTTTCTTATACGTATGAAAGTGTACTTCCGGTCCGAATTTTGAAATTTTTTTTATACAAAAGATATTGGAAATTAAGTTCTAAATACTTTTATATTCGTAGCGTACCTGTCTAAAAAGCATGACTTGCAAAATATTTGCAAGAAACTGATTTTCGATAAGAGTAAAAGACCTACTTCCGGTAGGAATTTCGAAAAACCTTTTTAATAAAATTGTTCACAATTTCAATTTTAAGTACATATGAATTCTTTATAAATTTGTTTAAACTTAGTAATTCACGAAATATTTGCAAAATTCGATTTTTTCACTGAAGTAAACTACTACTTCCGGTCTGCTGATTTTGCTCAAAATCTAATCAGTTCTCAAGAGGGAGATTATATTCGTAAATACAAAATTTGGAATGGATATCTGTAGCGGTTTGACCGCTATCGTGGTCACACACAGAGAGACAGACACACACACAGAGAGACACACAGACATTTTTTAAAAACCACTTTTTTGGTATCAGGGGACTTCAAAACGTGGACATCTGCAAAAATCTCGAGGTCGAAAATTTTCATCATCACAATGTCGTAAATTATGCATTCTATGTATATTTATGAAGAGTACAAAAGTAATTAGAGTTGGATTTGGAATATTTTTTGTATAAATGAAATTTCAAAATTCGGACCGGAAGTAACACTTTTATACGTATAAGAAAGTCGTGTGGTAAGAATAAACGAGAGTGTACAGGGTCGCGCTCATCCCTCGACCTCTCGACGTTCGCTAAACGTTCCGAATAAACGAGAGTGTACAGGGTCGCGCTCATACCTCGACCTCTCGCGCGAGAGCTCTCGACGAGACATCGCGAGAGCACTCGCGCGAGAGTGTACAGCCGGCATGACACTTAACCTTAACTCCTTAACACTTTATTGTTAAACGTCAGAGATACAATCGATAATCGACGTTTCACGAACCACCTCGACCGTTACCGAATGCTTATTATTTCACCCACCAGTTGTGTCTGCTGCTGGCGCCCTGGCGCAAGCGCAAGTCTGTTGTAAAATTTTATTCAGATAACGGTGCGACTAACGAGGCAATATAATGTTTGTTTTGCGATTCAGTTTTTGATTTGGAAATCCGGACAACTTTTCAAAAACCGCCCGGACCTCCCCAGACGATCGTAAAATCCGGACATGTCCGGGGAAATCCGGACGTATGGCAACCCTAATTTATGGGTAAGACTTTGGTTTGGAATGTCTGACTCACAACACTTCGACTTTAGACGCTACACGCTAGTACTGGCCATATGGCGCGCGGATCGGATTCAATTGCAGAATGGCGGCAGTTTGAATTAAATAAACTCGTGTACAACAATGGTTTTTTTATATAAATGTTTATAATCTCTGTTAATATAGTAATAAATTTGACGTATAGTTTTTTTTCAACGTTATATAAGGTAATACAGGTTAATTACTTTATTTTGTGCCGAAATATTACATTTTAAAGTTTCCAAAAGCAGTCATTCAATCAATATGAGTAAAAATACTTACCTCGAGAATTATGAGGAAAGATGGACGAAGGGTAGGTATATGAAGTCGATTTTCAAATAAAATAGTTATAATTTTGGTACACGGTATAGTTAGGGTAATATTTTAGACATAAATAGAAAAATATATTTAATATGTGATTTCTATAACTAAAATTATAATGCAGGTACAGTTACGGACAGAAAAAAGTGGGACAACTCTTACATAAAATTTTGCTTTTAGTTGTTATTGCTGACTTTTAAAATTTTACCGAATAGAACATATACTCCATTCAGTCTAAGAATGGAGCATTGGGAAAGATAGGGCTTAAAATAAACGTTTGTGATTGGTTGAAATCGAGTGTGCATTTACACCGGCAAAATAATCGCATTTAGCTCGTTCTGTCAAAAATTTGTTTACTGACAGTTTTGTTCAAAGAGTTTGTCGATTTCCGTATTTTACATAGTTATTTGTTGTTAATATTCTTAAAAAATAGTTCTCCTTAGAACTCGCAAGTGACATATTCATTTGTTAAGGTATTTTATCACTTTCGTTAACTTTCCTTTCGTAGACAGTTTTGTTCAAAGAGTTTGTCGATTTCCGTATTTTACATAGTTATTTGTTGTTAATATTCTTAAAAATTAGTTCTTCTTAGAACTCGCAGGTGAAATATTCATTTGTTAAGGTATTTTATCAATTTCTAGATATTGTAAATAAGATAATAATTGAAATATCTGCTAATGGAAATAGTATCTAAAATTTATTGGATTTTAAGATGAAATATTGCCCTTTACACCTTTTACTCACATATTGATAATGATACCTACATTCTTGAATGCTGTAAAATGTACGCGTTCTATTTACATGTAGACATGTTATTCAATGTTTTTCTTATATTTTAATGTTTTTTGTGTGAGCGATATTCTGTTTTGGAAAACTTATCAAATACTGATTAGCTGTTTGCCTTTTCATGTATTGTTAGTATGGTTATCATTTTAAAAGCAATGTAAGTCTTACTTAAATAAATGTCAATAAACACGTAAAAATCAAAATATAATGATATCATATACAATGTATATTCCTGCTATCCATCTGACAGTAAACATATGTTTTATTTGTTTTCAAAATACAAAATTCATCGTGTGTAAACTGTGCTCATATTGTAGCGCCATCTACTCCATTCTTAGACTGAATGGAGTATAGTAGTCCCAACTTCATAAATGTCATCAATTTGTCAACGATACATTATTTCCTAAAAATGTCACACGTTAATATTGTTGATAAGACAAGAATAATTGCTAACGCAACATGGCTAAATGAACTATTGGCTCGTATTATTCAAATAAGAAATGATCGACCACAAAATGTGCAAGACTTACTAAAAACAATTAATAATGCGTAGGGCGATAATTCGGACCAACACTCATATTGATTGAATGACTGCTTTAATGGAAACTTTAAAATGTAATATTTCTGCACAAAATAAAGTAATTAACCTGTATTACCTTATATAACGTTGAAAAAAAAACTATACGTCAAATTTATTACTATATTATTATGTATGTAATGATACACTAACAAATTATGTAATCACACACTTATTTATTTATATATTATTTAGATACACATTAATTCTTAAATACAACTTGTTGTTGATTCTGGCAGTTGGCGTGCTTCATACCGTGTGTGTGTCGCGCAGGTCCGTTTGTCGCGGTAATCGTGCGTACATATATACACATACACAACATCATTCCCCCCGGTAAATCAAAGGTCCAGTCTTGTAGGTGGTTTTCTGTTCCGGGTGGATCGTCTTAGTGTCGGTGTAGGGTTGGCAACTTCTGTAACAGAATCACTATTAATGTCAGGCTCACCTGACTCACCTGTTTCCGTGGAAGGTCGCGAATCTTGGATCACCTCCTGTTCTTCGCTTGTATCGGACGAAACCACTACTGGCTCAGGTACCGGCTTATTGGTGTACGGCATATTTCCAGCATATGGCAGGAGTTGATCAATGTGCTTATTCTGTACTCGTCCGTTGATCAATACGTTGTAATGCAAACGTCCTGTCCTTGCCACAACAGTTCCGAATTCCCATTTAGTAGCAATTTGTAAAGTGGGTGCAGTTTCATAGATAAATTCGGAATGAAACGCTGGTAATAATGTATTAATCCGAGAAAACCCCTTAACTGTGAAACATCCTTGGGTCTAACAGATTCCACTATTGCTTTTACCTTCTCTGGTAGCGTATGCAATCCGCTCCCATCGATCTTGTGTCCTAGGTACGTAATACTCTCTTTATAAAACTCACATTTGTTTTTGTTTAGGTGTAACCCATGTATTCGTAAACGTTCAAAAACTCTTCGTAATCTTGTAAATAGTTCTTCAGGAGTCTTCCCCTGTATTGCGATGTCATCGAAGAAACACACAACGCCTTCTAGATCTTGTAATATTTGATCCATAAATCGTTGCCAAGCGCTAGGTGCTGTCTTCACCCCGAACATTAGTCGTTTCACTTTGAAAACTCCTTTGTGAGTAGATATTGCTTGCATCATGGAACTTTCCTCGTCCATCTTCATGTGTAAATAAGCATTCTGAATATCCAAGTTGCAGAAAAACTTTCCACCCCTCATTTTATTGAAGATGTCCTCAATTCTGGGTATCGGGTAGCAATCATCTTCAATAACTGTATTCAGCGTAGTATTGTACGCTGCACAAAGGCGTATCGTGCCGTCCTTCTTTATAATTGGTACCACGGGTGTACCCCATGCTGAATGAACTACTTGTTCCAAAACTCCTATTCTGATTAACCTCGTGATTTCATTTTCAATTTTCTCTTGTAATGCGTAAGGTACTTGTCGAGGTTTGCGAAAAACCGGTTTGGTATTTGTATCCTTTAATCGGAATGAGTAAGTGTAATTTGGAATTTCTCCCAATTCTTCTGCCAGAACATCTTTATATTCTTGTAATAAGCTTTGCAAACTTTCTTCGTAATCGTGAGAAGAGACCTTCAGTTGTCCTATACTTCCCCAGTCTATTTTGATTAATCTCAGCCAATCCCTGCCGAAAATTGCATCAACATTTTCTCGTATTATGAATAAAGTACCCTTTGCCGATTGTCCCTTGTATAATATTTGAACTTCAGCTGTACCTAGAGGACGTATGATTTCCCCTGTATACGTTTTTAAATTTATTTGCGTAGGGTCGATTTTTATTCCCGGACACAATTTCCTGAATTCCGACGCAGACATCGTAGAAACAGCCGCTCCGGTATCGAGTTCCATTTTACAACTCGAACGGTTTATCATCAATGTTAGAATGATTTTCTCTGCACTCACGGAATTCATACCCACCGTGGTTATTTTGTTTAATGGAAATAATTCATTTCCGTTCTCAGGTTCTAAACGCATTTCGATTTGTTTCTGTGTACGAGTATTGGAATCCTTTTTAAAACAAACACTCTGTATGTGTCCTTTCTTTCGACAACCTTTGCATACCAAATTCTTAGCGAAACATTCATTTGCTTTGTGATTTGTTTTCCCGCATCGGAAACATTTTCCCCATGGCTTAAGTATTTTATTCTCTCCGCGATCCGTGTCATTCCTACCTCTTTGTTTATTTTGCGTATTTAATTTTCTTTCATTCAATTTTGTACCCACGTAATTTACTGGAAAAGTGCTAGTCTGAATTTGACTAGATTCCCTTTTTGAAATCTCCACTGATTTGGCTATTTGCGTAATTTCTTCGAAACTAACGGATGATTTTTGCTGTAATAAACGTTCTCGTATTTCACTGTCTCTTAATCCCCGAATGAATTGCGCCCGCAAATGTGTATCAATCGTCGACGATTGACAGTTCGCACATCTAAATTCACAGTTTATGGTCATTTTCCGCAATTCTGCAACATATCCCTGTATAGATTCTCCCTCATGTTGAATTCGCATATTAAATTTATGTTGTTCTGCGATTATGCTAGCTTGAGGCGATAAATAATCTTTCAATAATTTAATTAATTCCTTATATGTTTTTGTACTGGGAATTTCCGGTGCCGTAATTTTAG
Organism: Amphimallon solstitiale; assembly: GCA_963170755.1. Classification (NCBI taxonomy): domain Eukaryota; kingdom Metazoa; phylum Arthropoda; class Insecta; order Coleoptera; family Scarabaeidae; genus Amphimallon; species Amphimallon solstitiale. Next base: position 28,395,056 of record OY720678.1, read on the forward strand.
TCGTCTGGTATATTTTCGGACTCAAACACCCTATCAAAATTTGTACACACATCTTATCTTTCTCCACCGTTGAATCGTCCACCCCACGTAATTTCAAGTGATTATCCAGTCTTTGTAAATAGCTATCGAAACTTTCGTTGTTTTCGTCGTATGCATGTAAATGATCTTTAGCCGTATATACTGCATTCTTATTTTGCTGTGCGAAATCTGCTTGTGTTTTCTGTATGGCATTCAATGCATCCGCGATTTTACTCAATATTTCATCCATTTGCGCCATATTTAGGGATAACTAGGTGTATATATATCGACATAAAAGATCAAAACCAGGAAACGCCTAGAGGGCTATCAAGGCTCAAGGAATCGGAGGCCCCTGAACGATAGGTTATAGGTGAGGTTAGAGTATGATTGGGAGTAACAGCGCTAATGTAATATGGTAATGTAAATAAATATTCACTAACCTTGTAAATGCCCTATCTTGCACGTATGTAATTCTTCTTTCCGTGAACCGACTCGTCGCCACTTTTATCATGTATGTAATGATACACTAACAAATTATGTAATCACACACTTATTTATTTATATATTATTTAGATACACATTAATTCTTAAATACAACTTGTTGTTGATTCTGGCAGTTGGCGTGCTAGACGACTCTAAAATGCACAGAGGTCCGGCATTCTGCGCATGTGCAGGCAGATAGCCAATTTAGGCGCGATTTGGTATTTTTTGTATCACTTTGCTGTTTTTATGTCGCATGGTGAACTTCTATCTTAGACTACTATTACAAGCTAAGTCGAGTGTCCTTTTGCACACACTTTGTATTTTTCAATACTAGACTGAATTTTGTATTTTTAATATAATAATTAATTTAAAAACCTTAACATTTTAAATTTGAGTGTTTTAGTTGTAGCGTCAGGAAGATTGCAATTAGAAAATATGGCTTCAAAAGATAACCAGGATGAGAAAAGATTTTGTAATTATTGTAATAAAACTTTTTTTGATTCCAGTACTAAAAATAAACATATGAAAAAGATTCATCAAATTGTACCTGACTGTAAGAAGAACCAACGTATTATGTGTCCGTTGTGCTTGGAGGAAGATGTACTATTTACAACATATGAAGGATTAAATACCCATATTAACACAAAACATAATATTCATATTGAAGTATTAACATTTACTTTTTCCAGTGATTTAGAGTACAAGCAGTGGATTCAAACAGAAAAAATTGAAACAAATTATATAGTATCCAATACAGTATTAGGTGAACAATTCAAGCAGGTATTTTATAGTTGCAACAGAAGTAATATTAAAGGTAGATGATTATTTGCACATTTACGAGACAATTTCTTTATATGTACATATATCTTTAAAATTTGTAGGCTTTCAAAGCAATTGCAAAATACGAACAGAGAAAGCTGGTGGTTCTATAAAAATTAGAGGATCATGTGCATCTCGTTTGATAATCAAAATGTGTATAAATGGTAAGACAGTAAAAAAACAGTAGGCAGGTTGATTATAAATATATTTTTTGTAGGTGAGAGGATTGTTACATTTTGGAAAACACATGTGGGGCACAAAGAAGAAATTAGAAGCCAACGTTTGTCAAAAATGGAACAAACTGAAATTGTAGAAAAACTGAAAATTGGTGTTAGTGTTGACAGAATTGTGGCCGATGCAAGAAACACTCATTCAGATAAGTTGGAAAGAATACATTTGCTGCATAGAAAAGATGTTCAGTATTTGGCAGGCAAACATAACATACAAAAAAAAAGACATGTAAATGATATGATGGCTACAGTTTTAAAAGTTCAAGAATGGAATGCTGCTGGTAAAAATTATGCTTTCATTTTTAAAGCTGAAGGTAAGATAAGATATATCTATTGCTTTGCTAGTTTCTATATAAAATAGGTGATGGTAAGGTGGTGGTATATAGCAATTTGATGGTGTTGTATATATAGGTGAAGGGCATCCTATTCTTGAAGTAGAAGATTTTGCTTTGGGCTTCATGAATGCGACTATGGAGAATAAATTAAGAAACTTTGGAAGTATTATCTGTATGGATGGCACACACTGTACAAATAGAAAGGGAATGGATTTAACTGTTATGCTGGTGAAAGATGATAAAAATGCAGGATTTCCTGTGGCTTTCTTTCTATCTAACAGACAAGACCAAATTGTACAAGAAGTTTTTTTAGGGGCACTTAAAGATAGGATTGGGACACCTATTCAACCTACGTATTTTATGAGTGATGATGATCCAAAATATTACAATGCATGGTGTAGTATTATGGCACATAGACCTAGAAGACTTTTATGTACCTGGCATGTTGTAAAGAATTGGAATATTCAAGGCAAAGCGAAGATTCTTGATTCCGATATAAAGAAATCTATGAAGATCGAAATGAAGAAGATTTTGACCGAAATAGATATTGATAAATTTAATAATCTGTGGGATATGTATTTTAGGAAATTGAATGAAGCAAACGAAATTCAGTTTCTAAATTATTTGAAAAAGTATATTTTACTATTGCTGTATTATAAGTAGTGCCTACATATAATTACTAACAATATGTTCTAGGTATTATTTTCAGAGTGATGAAAGAATTCATATGTGGGCCCATTGTTATAGATTAAATGCAGGGATTAATACAAACATGGCGATAGAAAGTTTGAATAATGATTTGAAAACTAACTATATTGGAAGAAGAACAAATATTACTGTGGAAAAGCTCTTGGATGCAATTGAAGATTTGGTGGATAATAAAATGTGGCAGAGGATTTTGCATATTGAAAGACCAACATCACAAACATATCAAGATAAAGTAGTAATCAGAGCCCATAAAGTGGCAGTAACTATGGATTTTAACATGGTAAGTGAAGTCGGTTTTGGGGAGTTTCAGGTGAGGTCTTCCCATGGTAAGGGTTATTATAATGTTAGTTATAATGAATTGTGCGAACAGGAGTGCAAGACTTTATTTTGCCGTGCATGTAAAATTTGTATTCATCGATATAAGTGTGAATGTCAACAGTACGCTGTGAAAACCACCATTTGTAAGCATGTACATTTGGTTTGTTTGTATGAAAAGGAGAAGGGAGATAAATCTGTTTTAGATAATGTTACTACGACACTTGATGCGGGACCATCAAATATTAGACTGTACAACAATGAGGAAATTGATTTGTTTATGGTGGAAAAACATATTATCCCAGAAGAAGTTGACACACAAATGCGAAGACAAATGGAATATGAGAATATTCGAAATTTTTTAGTAGCACTTGATGATGAGGATAATGAAACATGTATAAAGAAATTTCATCAAATAATGAAAGAGTATGAACCGAAGACGTTAACATCTAAGCGTAAGCACAGAGAAAGAACAGAGAGCCCATGAGATAGGCTTTACTGTAGCCCATCAGTTTTAGTTCATTTAGGAAAAATAGAGGACACTACGATTTAGAATTTACCATTATTTTATATTTAAACCACATGTGTGCCGGAAAATTTAAAGTACGATTTGCTATAAATTACCTTTCAAGTTTAACTAACCGACACCAGATGACGATATTGGGGAACTTGAATTATGATCTATTTCCTATTTTTAATATTTAACAAGAAAAGAACAATCTCCTTATTCATCTCACCCAAACACATTTAGCCTTGAGTTGACGACAAAGAACCGACACACTTTTTGTAAGTGAACGGCAAAAAAACATATATGTAAACACTTATAAGAAATATAAATTAGGAATTCTTCAATTTCAGGTTATATAAATTCAAACATTGTCGATGTTCCCAGTGAGATTGATTTTATATTAGAAAATAAACCAAGAGAGTATGTGTCTGTTTACCCATCAATCAGAAAAGTAGATGGGGAAAGATAAATCTCATAACAATTGCATGGGTGCATTTGTTTTCGCACGCTGTTAAATTTTATGTTCACCTCAGGCACGGATTAAATCATTTTTTAAAACTAACATTATTTGGTTACCTATTTAGCAGATTATTTAACAAATAAAAAGTATATACAACATATTTTAGAACAACTTTTGAATATATTTTTTTTTAATTTGGACCATTAATACGTTTTAGAATGTGTATGGTGCCCACACCAATTTATTTCGTTAGTTAACAGTGCAATAACTTTAACGCAGTTCAAGTTGACTGAGGGTTAAAATCAAGGCTGTTTTACTTATACGTAGTATAAGGAAGTCTTGTGATGACGAAAATTTTCGACCTCGAGATTTTTGTAGATGTCCACGTTTTCAAGTCTCCTGATAGAGGTTTTTAAAAATGTCCCCCCCTCTCTCTCTCTCCCTCTCTCTCTCTCTCTCTCTCCCTCCCTCTCTCTCTCTCTCTCTGTGTTTCACCACAATAGCGGCCAAACGGCTATAGATATCAATCCCAAATTTTGTATTTGCAACTATAATCTCCCTCTTGAGATCTGATTCGTTTTTCGGTAAAATCGGTAGACCGGAAGTAGTAGTTTACTTCAGTGCCAATATTTCGTCAACTACTAAGTTTAAACAAATGTATAAAATTGGTAATTAATTAATACCTTCTTTCTTTTAATACCTTCTTTCTTAAATGTATAAAAAAATTCAAATGTACTGAAAACTGAATTTGAGAAAAATTGTATTAAAAAAGTTTTTCGAAATTTCTACCGGAAGTAGGTCTTTCACTCTTATCGAAAATCAGTTTTTTGCCAATACCTCGCGAGTCATGCTTTCTAGGCAGGTACATTTCAGTATAAAAGCATTTAAAACATAATTTTCAATATCTTTTGTATAAAAAGAAAATTGAATTCGGACCGGAAGTAACACTTTTACTCTTATCGAATAGCGATTTTTTGCAAATATGTCGTAAATTATGCATTTTGTATATATTTGTCAAGAGTACAAAAGTATTTAGAGCTGGATTGGGAATATTTTTTGTATAAGTGAAATTCAAAATTTGGACCGGAAGTAACACTTTTTACCATTAGCGAGTAGCACTTTCTTTCGAATATCTCGCAACGTATGCATTCAATAGAGATTCACTAAGAGATTACAAGTACTTATAAAAGGGTTTTGAATAATTTTTATATAAAAAAAATTCTTAACAATTTAGAACAATTTTGTATAATTTGAAACGCTCATACGTATAAGAAAGTCGTGTGTTGGCCACACCTTATCTTTTAGGACTAAATGCATCCACTATAAACTGTCAATAGACTTTTTACGTTTCATATGGTGATTAGTTGATTAGTTAGTGATCGGCAGTCAGAGATACACTGGCAGAATTTATATGTTATAAATTCTGCCAAAGTACCCCTGACTGCCGGTCCCTAGTGATAACGTTAAAAGAACTAAATTATTTACTCCTTTATCATATCATTTTTAATTATCTATATTTTATAACCGTATAAAATATTGTTAGTAACATAATAAGTGATATCTCAGCATTACTAGATTTTAAATATAAGCAAGGAGTGAAGTGAATAAAAAAGACATTATTATAGGTATTCATCTGTTATACCTATAAAGAGAAACAATATACATACCGTAGTCGTCAAATTAAAATTTCGGTTTACACTTCTATCGCATGCAGAAGATGACCTTATTATATGCAGCGATGCCTGCTTGCTAACAGTGGTGGGAGAGCAACGCAGTGTCGATGTCGGGGGACCCTCACGCGAGTGTACTGTCTTGGCAGCCTCGCTTATGTTTATCTTTAGTTTATTTCGTCGCGCTCTTTTCCTCTTTCTACTTTCGTATCAGAAATTAAAATATGTCGACTACGGTATATGTAACTACATATATTGAGGATTGTCTATCTGAGTAAATAGGGTACATTTATTATATTTGGTCCATTATTTCATATTAAGAAAAATGAGGAATGTTTTGCTAATCAACTACTTTTCAATAGAAATAATATCTACCTTATAATTCCAAATACATTTAGGCATGTGTATTTATGATATTATTAGAATATTTTATAAATGACAGACACTTTTATGCAATTTCAATATGGTTTGCCAAGAGCGCATTGTCTGGGTTTGAAATAAAGACACTGCTTTGTATTCAAAGAAATCAAAGTAGGTATTATCACATTATGCGTTGGGGATGACTGTATTTGTTTTATTTGGAATTGCAGAGTAATATTAAATATTTAATGTAGTTAGTTGTTCCATGTTGTTCATTGTAGCAGTTTGTATCTTTTTAAATTTTAATATTTTCAAAATACCGACGTAATAAGTGTGAATATAATAAATAATAAGTTGAAATAGGTATATAAATTCTCGAAGAAAAAATAGTAAGTAAATAATTAATAGTTCCATCTTATTGATTACATTGATTAACTAGAAGAATTGACAAAATCACTATATATATTTATATATTTAAATAAGTATTATATTAATAATACTATTATTTCTTGGCCTTTATTATATTCGTGTAGGTAAATTCTTGGTATTAGGCCTTTTTAACGAAATGCAATAAATACTAGGTTTTAACGTTTCGACATTTTTTAATATTAATGTCTTCTTCAGAAAACTGAAATTATAAGTATAAGTTACAATAATGGTTCAAAAATTAATACAAAATAAGATTACTTACTTAAGAATAGGTATAACAGTTAAAATTGTATAAATAAAATGTTTCTCTTAAAATTTTGTCAAAAGACTTGACATACATCAAAATATAATTATAAATGTCAGCATATGATTTCTAGATTAACAATAAATTTATTATTTAGATTTTTATTCGTGAAAATTATATGTTTTAAATTGAAATTTAGAAAAACTGGTTCTAAATCATTATGCTTACATTGTAATAAAAATATTCTTCTATTCTTCGACTTGTTTATTCTATAATGAAGTTTTCTTATAATCTTGAAATCTTGAGGTAGTGTTGTATATGAAGAAATGTTTGCTAAATTTTCAACCATAGCAGATAGTAGTATTTAAATAAGTATTATATTAATAATACTATTATTTCTTGGCCTTTATTATATTCGTGTAGGTAAATTCTTGGTATTAGGCCTATTTAATATTTATATATTTTTTATTTAAATCACACAACTAAAGCAGTTAAACAATTCTACTAAAAAAAAGAAATAAGTATGTATAGTGATTTTTTCAAGGCAGAAATTATAGTTACAAATTATATAAAGAGTGCATTTTCAGACACACAATAATTACTTTGGATTTATGTCCTACCGAAGACTTCATCGTGTTCTTCTGGAATAAAAAAAGTAACACTAAAACTATTTTTATTTAGAGAAACCATTTACTTTATTAGAGGCAAAAAAGAGCGTCACTATGCCGCTTATGTGTGCTTATTATTCGTGTCAACGTCGAAAAAAGGAAAATCCAATGATGAAAACATTTAAATTTCCAGTTCAAGATTCAGAACGCTTGCAGAGGTGGATATTAAATTCTGGTAGGTGCTCAAAGTAAATTTCCACTTACAATATTAGAAACTAATTATATATTTATTTAGGAAATGCAAGGTTGTTAACATTAGAAGTAGACCAGTTGAAGAATCAATTTTTATGTGATGTGCATTTTTCTGATGACTCATTTGTTGATCCTAAAAGTAAACATCGTTTAACAAAATTTGCCATACTAGAGCCTTACTATAATGAAGAGAATGCTGCTTCGTCTTCGCAAACACGCGTTGGTAATGCATCACCTCCTATATTAAAAGTTAAAATACCACAAAAAGTCTACTGCAAAAAAAGAAGCCGGTGCTCTCCAGCATTGTTGGAAACATCTTCATTGTCACAGTCTCAAAATATAGATGAAATTTGTCAAATGCCTTTAATCCCACCAGGAGATTCTCCAAGAACAAAAAAAATTAAACAAGATATTGCTATAAAGAATAAAATTATACGCAATAAAAGAAACCAAATACGAACACTGAGGGAAAAAAATAGACTACAAAAACAACATTTAACTGCTGAATACTTTCTTCGTTCTTACAATTTTCCTTCACAACATTCAAAGGCAGTGGCAAGTATGCAATTTAAAACAAAACGACGTTCATGGACTGCTGATGAGCAAAAATTTGCACTGACATTGTATTTTAAATCACCAGCAGCTTACAAATTTCTATTACGACAAAAAGTTATTTTACCAAGTATTACATCTATAAAGCGATGGTTAGGAGCATCAAAATTTATGCCTGGGGTAAATTCGAGATTATTTCATGAAATAAAAACAAAATTTTCTCTGAGGCCAGAAAAAGACAAATTCTGTGTTTTATGCTTTGACGAAATGTCAATAATGGAGTGTTTAGAATTTTCCAAGGAGATGGATGTTGTTGAGGGTTATGAAGATTATGGTAGTCTCGGAAGGTCAAATTTGACTGCAAAAAATGCATTAGTTTTTATGGCAAGAGGAATACATTCGCATTGGAAGTTACCATTAGCATATTTTCTCTCACATTCCGGAGTAAAGGTGCACTATCTTATCATATTGATAAAAAGCATTTTATCAAAATTATTTGACTGTGGGCTTATTCCGAAATTTATAGTATGCGACCAGGGTAGCAGCAATCAAAGCTTAGTTAAACATTTAAATATAACACCAGATTGTCCATTTCTTATTCACAGAAAACGGAAAATTTTTTTTTTATACGATACACCTCATTTATTTAAGAGTTTTAGAAATAATTTATTAAATAGCGATTTTGTTTTGGATAATAAAATTATTTCTTTCAATGACATAAAGAACACATATAATATTGATCAGAGGAACAAGAAGAGCAGAGCACTTACAAAAATAACAGATGCACATATATCACCCAATAACTTTCAAAAAATGAGTGTAAAATTAGCTGTCCAAGTTTTTAGTAAGACAATGGTCGCAGCTATAAGAACTTGCGCTGATACAGGTGAATTAAAAAGTGAATCGGCTAAAGATACAGCAAATTTCTTAGAGTTTATGGATAAACTATTTGATTCATTAAATAGCAAGAATTTGTATACATCAAATCCATATCGATGCGGTCTCTCTGAGGAAAGTAATCTTATTCTTTCAACACTAGACGAAGCAAAAATAATGCTGAAATCTTTAAAAAAAATAGATCACATTAAAGGAACCCTAACTAGACCACCGTGCTTTAATGGTTTATTACAAACTATTGAAGGAATTTTACAATTTTTTAACGAAGAAGGAGGATATATACTAACAAATAGACTGAATCAGGACGCACTAGAAAATTTATTTTCCACATTTCGACAGAAAGGTGGATATAATAGAAATCCTAGTGCCAGGACTTTAAGAACAATTTTCAGAAGTTGTGCTATAAATAGTTTAATGACACCACCATCTACATCTTCTTGTGAACCAGACACCGATGAAATTCTTGATGTTCAATCTTTCACGCCTGGCAAGATGTTACTGGAATCAGATTCTTCCGCCACTAGTAGCTCCTTGGATTCTCCTGAGTCGACTACAATTATTGAGCCTTCATCACATGACCCATTAACTTTAGAACATTGTTCAATTACATATTTCGCTGGCTATTTAGCAAAAAAATGTTTAGAAACATATAACTGCTCTATATGCAATAATAGCTTTACCACAAGTTCATTACTTGAAGACACCAATGAACTATTTATATTACACAAAACATATGCTAATATTTCGTTGAAAGATGTAGATAGGGGATTAACAAAACCTACCAATACATTTGTGGAAATTGTTAATTTAGCATTAACTGTGTTCGAAACACATTTTAGTAGTATATGTTGCAAGAAGCGATTAAGAGAACGTTTCTTAAGAAAAATAACAGCTGTAGGACAAATAAGTGTATGGATAAATGAAAATAGTATGTGTTCATCCCATAGATTATTTATAATTGAAAAACTCATAATTTGTAAGATATTTAAGAATTGTAAATTAACATTTAAAAAAACCTCACCCGAAAAGCAACATCCAAAATTAAGAATATTAGATAATAAATAAACAATTACTTTGATCATTATTGTATACCTACTTTCTTTATAAAAGTACCTACTTCTGTGTAGTCTGTATTTATTTCATAGTTCATATAGAAAACATTCGAATTCATCCTTTAACAATACACCAATTACCAATTACTAAATGCTTAACATATACACTGTATATTATCTGAGCTATATACCTATATATATTTTTTACGTTAGGATATTTTCTATTTTGTTAACTAAATTGAATCCTATTCTTACATTGCATTTTTTATAATTATATTCCCACAAACATCTTGCTCCAAGAAGGAGCTCTTGGAATTTATAGTCAATAAATCACATAAATAGAAAAAAAAAGTGTGCACAAGAGTAACTTTGTAGTATGCATAGTTGATGTAACAGTTTTTTGTGCAGAAATGATTGCAAGCGACTATAGACCTTAAGGCTTATGATCATATGGGTAGGAATTAAATGAAATTTTGAATCCTATATTTAGAAAAATTGTTTTGGCAATAATTAGATAAAAATAATTATAATATTTTCAAATAACAGAAAAAAATATATGTAAACTAACTTATTCAGTACCGAAATAAATTACCTAAAATATTTTTTTTAGGAGCGTCATCTGTCGTTAACTAGAATACCAATTGTAGGTTTCAATCTCTTAAATTACAACTAAACTGCAGATTATATAAATTTATCAAATATTCAGCGCCTCTGGTGGGAGTAACCGGGCGACGGTGGCGTAGCCTGGTGTTCGTAACCATTTTAGGGCTACAAAAATTTGTTAATCATGGGCCATCTGGATATTTATCTGTGGCGTAAGATGAAGAAGCAAGAATACTACCCTTTAAAGAAGAAAGTGAAGAAAGTTATATAAGTATTTATTATGTCTTTTTAGGTAGCTCATCACCATTGTTAAATCTGTTCAGTCAGTAATACAGTTTCCCTAATTTCACACACATCTGTTAGCAATATATTTAGTTACATGTACTTTTGTATAGACCCGATACTTTTAGACAAGAAATTGTTCTTAATATATTAGTTCTAAGAATTCCTAATAACAGAAAACTATATATAAGAGTTTAAGTGTATGTAGAATGTAGGTAGTTATTATATGTCAATCTGAAGAAGCTACAGTGTAGCAAAACAGCTGTCGTTGTTATTAAATATTAAATACAGTATAAATCATAAACATTTGTTTGTTTTGTTTCACATTTTAAGTTATAATTCGTTATTTAGTTTAATAGGTATTAAATAATTTTATTTGTGTAAAATAAAAAGCAATCTCTCATAAGTTTCTTGTTGATTTTTCTTGTAAGCAGTAATAGAACCTTCTAAGAGCAAATATACTAATTTTACGATCAAAAAATTGTTTTCTTTTACTTAGACTCAAAACCTGATCTTATAAGTTTATTTACATAGATGGTTAGTAAATATAACACCAGTACTTTTTTCTCAAATATTAAAATATCAACATCGAGTTTTAAATTTGATATTCATCCGTCAATTAAAATTGAATTTTAAATTGATAGATGTAATACCGTCAATTGTAACTCATTACTAGAAATTGATAGGTGTAACGAACCAGACTGTTAAGCCTTGTCATTTAAGCAAATGAATTTAAATGATTTTTTTTTATAAGAAACAAGTATAAGATTACTGACGTTACTTATATTTATGCATTTTCATAAGGCCACCGCTACAAAAATATGTATTTCAAACACAAAATGATTTTTTTTATAAGAAACAAGTATAAGATTACTGACGTTACTTATTTATGCATTTTCATAAGGCCACTGCTACAAAAATATGTATTTCAAACGCACTAATCAAGAACGTTCATCTCCTGTTTCCGTGTTCTCTATTACGCGTCTAAGGGACGCACACAAAATTTTTAAATAGTATTATTTACCGCGTACGTTCGTAATTTTGCACGCATGCGTATTAGTTCAGACCTCCTGTGCACTTTAGAGTCGTCTTGGCGTGCTTCATACCGTGTGTGTGTCGCGCAGGTCCGTTTGTCGCGGTAATCGTGCGTACATATCTATACACATACACAACATATATTAACAGAGATTATAGACATTTATATAAAAAAAACCATTGTTGTACACGAGTTTATTTAATTCAAACTGCCGCCATTCTGCAATTGAATCCGATCCGCGCGCCATATGGTCAGTACTAGCGTGTAGCGTCTAAAGTCGAATGTTGTGAGTCTATATAGCCTATTTATGTATTACATATGAGCAATTCAAATATTTTAATATGTAACATAGTAATACAATTACCTAATTCAAGTACAATTTACTGTGTTGTTTGCGTACATTTCTCCGATGTAGATGACAGTAATTCTAGAATACAAGAATACCACATTATCTACTTCTTTATTATTCTTGCATGTTGAGTTGAATAATTTTAGTGCTGTTATTATATCACAAATTACTGTACCTACAGAGGTGTTTTTCTTTCTATTCACGATATCCCACGATAATATCTTCAAAGAAAGACAATTACAATGCAATTGAACTGACTGCGAGTTTTAGTTAATTAGTTTACAATTTTTACTAAACATAACCACAATTCGTACAACTTTTGACAAATATATTTCTGCGGTATGATCGCTTGTTTGTCTAAGATTTGCACATGATGCCACGACGATATTTCTTCATTCATTAAGGGAAATTAAATTGTTTTTCCACATTTAGCAAGGCACAATTATTAATTATAAAGAGGTTTGTCGATTTTAAAACTACTTATGCTTGTTTGACGATTTACAAACTTTAATCAAATATTTATAGTAATAAATCTATGTGATAAACAAACAGACCTAAATTTGAAAAATTATTTGTAACGCATGCGCAGTTTGGACAATGCGGCTCTTAAACGGCATAATAATATGTTTTATTTCACAATGTTGGAGCGAAGTTTTGAGGTTTGTTCCAACATATGTTTGAACGGATCCGTGATTGTACGGAGCAAGCGCAGTGAATAATCACTGTTCCAACAACGCGAACTGACAAATCCGGGATCAATTGCAATCTGTTCCAACATAACATGATCTAGTTTGAGGACTGTCAAAACATAGTCCGAGCGGTTTGCTGATCTTTTACAAACTGAAATTTATGGATACTTAGCGCATGCGCACCAACGCCAATTGTACTACGATATCTCTAACGCTAACTTAAGTTATTGTATAGACTATCTGCATATTTTTAGCGCCAGCGCCTCTAGCGGGAACTTTGGCAAAACCATTATACAAATAAAAATAAGTTTTTGTGTGTTAGTAGTAGGTATTTCGAGTTTATTTTGTGTGTTTTTCTTTGATTCCGAGTTGTCTGTGAAATTTTATTATCGAATCATATAGTACGTTAAGTAGTATGTGTAAAGAAATACACTTTGGCTTTTTAGCAATTAAATATGTTCATAAAACTACAGGAAACCTTGACAAAGGTAAAAAATTGTGTTAAGCAAGGCATGTACGAACGGGGTTCATTAATTACAGCTAAGGTAGTGAGGCAGACATCAGTTTCTAAACAATCTTATGTGGTGGCTCTATAGGTATTATTAATATAAGAAGATTAAAGTCATTTTACTGAATGTTACATTGTTTTAGCTCACTGATAGTAGATGTGTCATTCATGCTACTTGTGAATGTGTAGCTGGTGCAGCAGGATTTTGCAAACATATATCTGCAGTTGCTTTTGCAATAGATGAAGATTCTACATCAAAAGCAATGTGATTGGAATAAACCCAAAAAGTTACTAGATGGAAAGTATTCAAAAGGAAAAAAAATTAATGAAATGTTTCCCTATTCAAAAGCATTAAAGAAATATAATCCAGTAAAAATAAAGTTGGAGAATGTTTCAGCATGTTAAGAAACATGTTAGATGCAGAAGAAAATAATTCATATACGAATGTTACTGAAGGGTTAGTGTTATAATTAGGCGACAAGAAGATGTAAAATTATTAAATGAACTGCATGAACAAGATATTGAAATATGTGGGGAATGCTGTGTTGATACTTTTAATAGTATTATTTTTTGTAACTCAGAAAAAAATTGTTCAGAAACTGCAAGACAGGTATATTGTAGGTAATTTATATAATTATTGTTTTTATTAACAAACTATTAATAATCACATATTTCAGGTTAAACAATGCTCACGTACAAGAAACAGGGCTAATTGTATGCCAAAGTGATACATGGCTTGCTGTATCTCCTGATGGTGTTATATTGGAACAAAACTGTTAGAAATGAAATGTCGATTCATAGATAATTGAGATTATTACAAATAATTAAACATACTATATGTTCTGTTTACAGGAAATTCCATAACTGCAAGTAAAATACCTAAATATTGCTCATACCTCACCGAACAGGATGGCAAATTATCTTTAAAAGAAAAACATATGTATTATGCCCAAGTGCAAATATGTATGGCTGTACTTGGTGTTGAACAATGTGACTTTGTTATTTTCAGTTCATTTGATTCAACAATTATAATTATTAATGTGAATTTCAATTATGTATATGCTAAAAAGATTCTGTTTAAATTAAAAGAAATATTTTTTAAGAAGTTTTTGCATTATATATGTACAATGAAATAATTATAAAAACTTAGAGAATACTTTTTTATTGGAACCATGTATTGATACTTTAGTTACAAATTAAAATAATGGTAACAGACAGTGATTGTTTTATTTATATATAAAATACAATTTCAATACAAATATTTGATCAATATGCTCATACAAATTTCTTGTTATTAATTGAAGAATATTATGTAATTTATTTCTCTGTGTTGACCTCTCAACATGAATTCTTACACTGGCTATATTATATGTATCTGTAACTTCATCACTGCTCAAAACTCCATTGTGAAGAAATGGTGGCATTACAATCAAGAAGCTAGATGTTTCTATACTTTTCTATGAGATTAAACACGAATTATACAATTAATTAAAAGATAAAACTAACTTGTGTAGCATTCATCGAATACAACTAATACCTATGTTTATATAACGATAATGCCTATTTTGCAGGCAGAGGGCGCACTCTACTCGCTTGCAGATCGCCTATTGGTAAAATAATTTATTACTTTAGGTATCCACTGCATTATTTGAATGTTTTAAATGAACGATAAACATGAGTGATAGTGACATTAGTTTCGACACAATGATTTTTCTTTACTTTCTCAATTTCTCTACATATGTAATACTAATTTTAATGCTAGTTTACTTGAATTAATACTAATAATCGTTTATGTAATCATACGATTCATCAAATACTTGTCAATCACTGAACAAGTACCATCTACCCACAAATATGTTAACTAAAAGGCTAAAATACTGTTCCAACACACTTTAATTGCAATTTGGTCGGGTACTGGTTTCTGATAAGACATGCGCAATTGCAACAGTCATAGATCGATCCAAGACTGATCAGTGATTTCTTTGTTGGAACAAACCTAGTCTACACGCGATATATATGGATCTAATACTATTATACTATATTATTAGATCATTGTATAATATGCTCTGTAGTAAAATTGGGAACTATTTTTTAAGAATATTAACAACAAATAACTATGTAAAATGCGGAAATCGACAAAATCTTTGAACAAAACTGTCAGTAAACAAATTTTTGACAGAACGAGCTAAATGCGATTATTTTGCCGGTGTAAATGCACACTCGATTTCAACCAATCACAAACGTTTATTTTAAGCCCT
Source organism: Amphimallon solstitiale (assembly GCA_963170755.1). NCBI lineage: Eukaryota > Metazoa > Arthropoda > Insecta > Coleoptera > Scarabaeidae > Amphimallon > Amphimallon solstitiale. The sequence continues at coordinate 28,410,721 of OY720678.1, forward strand.
ATCTTTCCCAGAGAAATAGAGTAGGGGAGAACGCGCTTAAAGATGCGCCAACTAAGTTAAATTGAATTCCGCCATTTTGAAGGTTCTATTACGGTAATATTTATACCTAGCTCAACAATTCGCATGTAAAGTTCATTGACTTAGAAAAATGTAAACAAACTTACGTGTGAAAAGAAATGCCTTCCTGCAAAATGGCGACCACAATAGCGTTTGCTTAAAACTGGATGCGCACTCGTCGAAGCGCGTTCTCCCCTACTCTATTTCTCTGATCTTTCCCAATGCTTTATTCTTAGACTGAATGGAGTATAATTCTGTTTCTTACCGTCACTGCGACACTGCGCATTACAATGCGCAAGAAACAACTTGGTCTCAATAAATTTTGGGAGTGCAACTACTGGGAAGGTTTATACTGTGCTAATACTATTATACTATATTATTAGATCATTGTATAATATCCTTGTTTATAAATACTAGTATTAATAAACAAGGATAATATGCTCTGTAGTAAAATTGGGAAATAATTATTTCACTAAAGTTTAAATAATTATTAATGTTGGTAATGTAAATGTCACTAATATTTGAAATCAACGATCTTGCGCAGTATAAAATTTTCAAATTTGCTTAGTGGATATGGATCAATGGATTGTAACGGTTGAATTTCAGTAGAGTTTTGACGATTATTTTATTTTGTTGACTGTTAATTATCGTGCGTTTTATTATAGTTGTATTTCGAGACTTTGCAAGTCTGTCAATATGTCCAAATTTAACTCTAAAGTGCAACATATAAATGTATCTGTGAGAATTAGGTATGTTATTTTCATAAAAATCATATATTTTTTGTTAAGTTAGATTTATTTTTTTAGACCAAATGATAACGAAAATGAGTCTAAAATGTCCCCTTTTCTGGAAGTCCTGTCCAGGAAAGAATTATTAACACGAACTATTTACGGCCAAAAAAGATATGTATTTGACCGTGTATTTGATGCTGAATCAACACGACAAGAAATTTACAATGCAATTGTTAGTCCTTTAATTCCTGAAGTTATTGATGGGTACAATTGCACGGTTTTTGCATATGGACAAACAGGAACTGGTAAAACTTATACAATGGAAGGAATTCACAATATTGACTCTCAGGTAAAATAAATGCTTATCAGTTGTAATTAGTTAATATAAAATTATTTGCATGTATTCTAAAAGATACAAAAATACACACTACTTTAAAATTCTAGGATTTAAGTGTTTCTTGATAATATATGACATAAATTAAAACTTCAAAAAGTTGAAAAGACTTCAAATTAACTCCAACTGAAAATTAAAAGTAAAATGCCAAAGCCTAAAGTAATTTTTGGAGTCCCTATTTTAATTACGATAGGCGAGATATTGTATCATAAAACTATAAAAATCCCCGACTCCCATATTAAATCACAAATAACAGCCCAAAATTTATTTTCCATTCAAAACAAAACTTTAATAATGAAATCGATCTACACAAATACAAGTAATACTAATAATTGGTTAAATTCAAATATTTTGTACAAAGTTATATACTCTAAATTATATTTTTTAATAAAATATTTCTGACAAGAATGTATTCTAAAAGTTATATGTTATGAGAGTAACTGTTTGAAAAAGTAACGATTATTTGAAAGCATTATTCGTTACTTCGGATCTTATCGAGTATCGAATACTTTAGTAACAGATAGTTACATTTCCAACACCACTAATTTCATGGCTCCTTTGTATTATGATTTTTTTTTGTGAAAAACTCCAGAAATATATGTACCTGTTGAATTGAAAATATTCTCATTTTTTTTTTTAAATCGTAAAGAATGAATGGACAGTAATTACACAACATACTTTACAGGCATTGCTTAACTGGTGTAATAATATCAATTCGTATAATACTCAGTTTTAATATATACCATATATAATTTATATAGATTTACAAATACAACATTTCTATAGGTCGATTACCCAAACAGACGATACACGTCATATGAAACGTCACTGTGATGTCATAACAGTGTTGACAAATAACGTTGCTTTGAGCAAGCTGTACTTTGAAAATAATCTGTGGTTAGGATTAGGTTGGAATTTTAAAATATTAGGAAATACTATTAATATGTTTTAAATTATTCGACTTTGTCTACAAAAAATATAAATAAATTCTAAATACATGTGAGTTTATTTATTATAGACTACTTTCATAAAAATAATATACACAACATCTATATATTATTATACATATTAGTGATTAAAAAACTCATAACATTGCGATAAGCATATGATAAAAAGAAAATAATATTAAGTTGAAATGCTAGTTTTCTTCATCCTTTACACTGTCTTCTGAATCGAAATCATTTACATTAATTATAAAAGGTAATAAATTTTGTCTTTGAAAACCTACTTCTCTATCCCACCATTTTTGAATTTCATTTTCACAGTGGTTAACGCTATTTCCCCAAATGTCTGGGGTTACTTGTGTTAATGCCTCTTTCCATAGTTTTATGCATTCATATTTTCCAATGTGATTGTTATAATGTTTTTGTTATTCCCCACATTAGTTCTATGGGATTCGGTTTCATATATAGTTGGTGCTTTATGCCTTTACGTAAAGATATAAATGAAATTATTGAATAAAATAATTAAATATATATGTACTAACCGTTTAACTAAATCCAGTAATTGTATTTTTAAAGCAGCTCTGTCATAGTCAATGTTATTATTAGTGAGCCATGTCTGAATTTCATTTTTAGTGGCAGATGATGTTGGACTTTATTTTCAACATTACTGTAGTAACTGGCATTATCCAAAAGAATTATGGACGGCTCTTTTAAACTTATAAGAAGTTGGTGTTCAAACCAGTATAAAAAGTTGTCTCTGTTCATATCACCATGATAATCTAATTACTGACTATTTGTCGAAAATATTAATTCTGCTCTCCAGGAATAAATCTATTAGAACTACCTGCATGTAATACAATATAATCTAAAACAATATAATAATAATAATAATAATATTTATTACTACCAGAACAAGATATTACATTACATTACAATATTACAATGCATATATTTTGAGGTAGACGTCAAAGGCGTGAACTGTTTGTGTTGTATATGGAGTGTATGAGAGTGTGTATGAAAGTGTGTATGGGAGAAATGTGAGGCAGACTGTTGTCTAGGTGTTTGTGTATGTCGGTGGCCTGTTTAATGTGGCTTGGTTAAAGTTTCTTCGTATGTTTCTCGAACTCCTCGACTGTATAGAATCCATTTTGCAGGAGACATTCTTTGAGATGCTTCTTAAAAACATAGTACAGTTTGTCCATCCAATCCGTTGGTAGTCCATTTAGCAACTTTAGGTGTCTATGTTGGTTATCTGTAGTCGCTATCCTATGGCTGGGGATTTGAACCTGGTAGTCTGATCGTAGATTGTATTGAGTGTCTCCTTCATTAGACACACAAACCTTGGTATGGTGATAAACGAAACTTATAAATTAACATTACAGTATTAGGTACCTAGGTAGGCAGACCTCTTTGATTTAATTATCTTTTTAAGTATTAGGATAGCACGCACAGATTTTTAAAATCCATTGTGCATCCAAAATGAAGTACCTGATTAATAATATGTATTAAGATAATAATATTTATGTTTGTAAGAAATTTGTCTAAAAAGATAATATATAAAATATATACAAATGTTAGTAACACTTAGATGAAAATATGTTACATTTTCATGGATATATATCTGTATATGAGATTATTTATTATTTAATGTGTAACGTAATGGGTATTATTGGGTGGAGAAGTATCCTTAAATATTAATCTGTTTTATTTACAGTCTTACATTATTTGTTACAAACAACTTAGTGTTCCCATTATATTTATATTTCGATTGTTTTGTATTTAACTATTCTCAATATTATAATATAGGTATATGGTTTGTATCTGAACATTTATTATATGGTTTTGTATTTGAACATTTATTATATGTACTTCACAATAAATAAATAAATAAATAAAAAAATTTTGTCGACATACTCTTTCTTTCTAATTTAGGGAGCTCAATTCTTGCTCTAAGTAGTTGTTTGTAAATGTACGCAGATGGTAAGGTCATTATCCTGTTCTTAATGAATAGTGGTTTACAGTGTGTTTGTTGGCTTACTTGCTCCAGAGCTCGTATGGCCTTCTTCTGCATAACGAAAACGTTATGTGCATGAGCCGATTCACCCCATGATTCAATTCCGTAGGTCATTCGTGAGTGGAACAGCGTATGGTATACTAAAGTCGCCGTTTCTTTATTCGTTATGGTTCTCATTCTTCTGACGGCGTACAGTGCACTTGACAGCCTCGTAGTTAGGTCATTGACGTGGTCCCTCCAGGTCAGTCTAGTATCGATAGTCATCCCCAGAAGTTTTGCACATCCGGCATTTCCTGGTGTTGAGGCGCGTTTCGATGTTATAGGCAGATACACTGTTTTAGTCTCATTCAACGTTAGCTTGTTTTGGATGAACCATGCCTTGGCCCCTTCTTGCACCTTTTCTACCTCCTCTGCGATTTGTTGTTCATTGCTGCCCCTACATACGAAAGTTGTATCGTCTGCGTACTGTACAGTTTTCGTCGTGATATTCTTCGAAAGGTCGTTCACATATAGGCAGAAGAGAATGGGCCCCAGAATTGATCCCTGTGGTATCCCATGGTAGATTTCCCGCATGTCACTTAATTCCCCGTTCAGGCTTACAGCTTGCTTCCTATTTGTTAGATAGGACTTGACAAGTTTCAGTATATTCCCTCTTAGGCCGTATCGTTCCATTTTTTGCAACAGAATATCCCCCTGCATACAGTCGAACGCCTTAGACAAGTCACACATTACCACCGTACAGTTGTCTCCTTCCTCTATAGCGTCCCATGCTGAGTTTAGTACTGCGAGAATAGCGTCTGTTGTTGTTCTCCCAGTTCGGAAGCCGAACTGGTTTTCCGATAATAGGTTGTTTTTTACCAGAAATGATACCAATCGTGAAAGTATGGCAGTTTCCAAAACCTTTGCAACAGCAGGCAATACTGCTATTGGTCTGTAATTTCCTGGGAGCATTGACAGCCCAGACTTATAAATAGGTGCGACCCTCGCCACTTTCAAGTTGGGTGGTACCACTCCTTTCTGAAAGAATGCATTTATTATGTCAACCAAAGGTTCACCCATTGGTTGACAACATCTTTCGAGCATTTTTGTGTTCATATCGTATATATCTAGGGAGTCTTTTGGTTTGAGATTTTTAATTATCTGTTGTACTTCAGCTGTTGTTACTGGTGCAAGAAAGCAAGAATTTTTGTGGGATTCAATGTTACTGATGTCAAAGGTCGAGTTATTCCGGCATATATCTCGCAGAAGACCATCTGCCACGCCACAAAAGTAATCGTTTAGAGCATATACAGACGGCGCGTTCGTCGATCTGTTTATGGAGCAAGTTTCTCTATTTATAATTTGCCATGTGATTTTCTGGGTATTTTCGGATGAGTGTATTAATTGTAAGTAATTGTTCCGTTTTTCTTCTCTTGCTTTTTGTAAATAGAACTCCTTATAGTTTTTAAGTATTCTTTTTAGGTCATCACCTCGCAAGAGGTTGTATGCTTCCTGAATGAGCGCCATGGTTTCTTTTATTTGTCTGAGTTCATTCGAAATATAAACAGGTTTAATTTTCGTTGAAGTTCCAGCTAGTTTCTTCCTAAGAGGGAATGCGATATCCACACTTTCAATTAGTTTATTGAAGAAAAATTCAAATTTTTTGTTTGTATCTTGTATGTGAAGGGGGGAATCTGTCCATGTCTGCGCTTTGACTATTTCTTCGAAGTTTTGGTAGTTCCTTTGTGAGAGGATTCTGCTTTTTGTGTAGATAGGCTGTAGTTGGTTATTGTTACAGCTAGCGATGAAATTAATTACCTTATGATCCGATATTGGTGTTTCTATAGTATAGGCTTTGTATATTCCTGTGTTTGTGAATACATTGTCTAATGTACTTTTCGATTCTCCCTGAATTCTCGTATAATATAATAAATATACATAATATAAGAACATGTTATTCTTAGAAATATGATGCACCTTTTTCCACCTACTTTTGATGCTTTTGTGGTTTCTATAAATTCATTTTGCCAAGATTTACGAATTGTTCCATCTTGGAAAACCCAGGTTTCATCAAGTAACACAAACTGGCATATATTTTCATGTTTCATACGAACATATTGTTGCAAAATGTAACACGTTTTAATACAATTTGTGGTAGTTCCATTAAAGCTCGTTTAGGATCATCCTTCTTGTAATTAAAACCAATATTGTGTAATACTGTCCGTAAAGATGACTTGCCACCAGAAAAGAGTTCCTTTTCTTTAAGAATAATTTTCAGTGAATGAAGCGTGATATGTTGTTCTGTAAAAAACTTAGATATTAATTTAAGAAATACGTATGATAATGAAGTGACTGAAAAATGTAAACAACTATAAACTATAACAGTATGACATTTGACAGAATAAAATGTTACCATCTTATATGTTGCAACGGCGTACAGTTTTGGTAACATACCTATGAATAAATCTATAATCAGTTTGTTGATACATCCACTTTTTGAAATAAACTTTTTTTTCTAATGCTAATACTATTTATTTCATTTTGAGAGTCAAAATATTATAATATGCATAAACAGCAAATAATTGGAAACTTTACAATATTTCAACACTACCTGTTTACTTAAACAGAATTTTTCTATCATATATAAAATTCTTTATTTATTTGATTAGACATTAAGTTACCTTTAATTCTAGATAAATGCTGGTATAATACCTAGGTCATTAGCCCAAATTTTCAGAGTCCTTGATTCAGTCAATACTGAAAGTTCTGTAAAAGTGTCCTATCTGGAGTTGTACAATGAGGAACTATTTGATTTATTATCCCAGGAATCTACACCAAAGGCGATAAAGTAAGATTTTATAAATAACTTGATTAAATAATTAACAGTTTTAATTAATTACTTTTTTATTATTAGAATATATGAAGATAAGTCACAAAAAGGATCAGTTATTTTGCAAGGCTTAGAAGAATTATCTGTAACTAATTTTAATCAAGTTTACAAAATCTTAGAACATGGAACAGACAGAAGACGTATTGCTTCTACTTTTCTCAATAGCACATCTAGTCGTTCTCATACAGTATTTACAATAGTAGTACATTTGCGGGAGATTACTGTTGACGGAGAAGAACTTATTAAGACTGGCAAATTGAATCTTGTTGATCTCGCAGGCAGCGAAAATATATCAAAGTCTGGTGCAACAGATAAGAGAGCCCGAGAAGCTGGAAATATTAATCAATCATTGCTTACCTTAGGTCGTGTTATAAAAGCACTGACCGAAAAAACTACGCACATACCATATCGGTAAGAGTCATACATAAAATGCTATTCTGTGTTATTTATTTTTATTCTCCTGCAATGGAATATTTATTATAAGGTCTCAATATTATATATGTATATTGTTGTGTATATATTTTGTTAGAATCTTCTTAGCTTGTTATTTGTTGAATATTTTTTTATCTTTAAAGAGACATTTTTCTATTGTAGTGAATCTAAACTTACAAGAATTCTGCAAGATAGTCTTGGAGGTCATACGAAAACGTCGTTAATTGCTACTATATCTTCAACAAATGCAAACCATGAAGAAACTCTTAATACATTAGAATATGCCAAGTGTGCAAAAGATATTCAAAACAAACCAGAAGTGAATCAAAAGATTTCAAGAACAGCTTTAATTAATCAGTATTCTGATACAATCGAAAAGTTACAGAGAGATTTAGTTGCAGTAAGAACTGGTACAGGCTTTTTTGTTGATGAAACTAATTATACAACACTAGTAGAACAGACTGAAGTTCAGAGGGCTGCACTATTAGAAAAAACTAAATACATACAGAAATTGGAGGAAGATTTATCAGATTACACTGAAAGTCTACGAACTTTAAAAACAAGCTGGGCTGAAGCTGCGAATAATATTGAGCAATTGTCAAATGCAAAGCGTATATTAGAAAAAGATTTAATTCTTGTTAAGGAGAGTAACAAACAAAAAGAACAAGAATTGCAGCTGGTTAAAGAAAAGCATGACCACTTGACTGATGAAACAGAGAAGTTATTATCTGATATTCAAATTCACTCATTGAATGAAGAAGTATTTCATAAGAAGGTGTCTTATTTATATCAAACATCTCAAACGAATAGGAATATTACTGAAATGTTCTATAATATGCACAATAAATTAAATACAAAAGTGATGTATCATATTAATAGTTGTATAAATACTACACTAAAATTAATGATGGCCCAAGAAACCACTTGTACGCAAAACAATCCACAAATGATATTTAATCAACTTGCAAGAAATGTAGACAACTTACAACAAATATTAAACAGCATGCAAAATTATACAGTTGAATACTTTGAAAATAAGGAGACCTTACAAAATAAATATGCTTCTTACTACAATACATTACAAAGAATTATAAAAAACATGAACGAGAGATCATATACTTTCCGAAATGAGTTCATCAGTAAATTAGTTTGTGTACGAGATGATATAAAACACATAGCTGATGAAAACACAACTGACTTAAAAAGTATTATGACTGAAGTAAGAGTTTTATGGTAGTAAGCATTTATTATAATGGCTTTACTTATTTTTTATTTTAGTTGATGAATATTAAAGATATGGCTATCAATGAAGTTACATCAATATCCTATGTACTTCAAGAATTTCAAAGTAAAATAGTGGATAACATTGATGAATTAATGGATCATGCTCAGAAACTTGACCAAAAAGAAAATGAAAATTTCAATACAATTAGTGATATACAACGGGTAATACATTTTCATAATACACTTCACTAGTGTCATTAGGTACATTCATTTGTCAGATGTTTAAATTAACATACTTATTAAATCATTCTCTTATTATTTTCAAGAGATACATCTATGTTACAAGTCAAATGATTTATAGGATATTATTCATAATTTTTTTAATATAAATATAAAATAATGTAAATATATAGTAACGTATATATACTAGGCTGTCACAAATTGGGCGCTGAGCATAAGACATATGGGTTTGATTACATTATGAATTGCTATTTAGTTTTATGAGTTATTAGCCATTTTTAGATTTACAAAATTCCTAGTACATCAGCAGTTAACAAAAAAAAGAACGAAATAAACATTTTAAATATATTTTTTTGATTGCTGTTTTTATCATAATACATACATTACCAAATTAGTCAAATAACGTATTCTTAAAGCACCTTTTTATGCAGAATATTTATATATTTTTAGATTTTTGTATCATATTTCGTTTTTGGATTTCAATACTGAAATTTAATTTGTCTTAAGGCCACTTTACACCATGCTATTTTCATACTTTTTCTATACTAATATCTAGAAACTAGAAAAAATAGTCAGAAAAAGTATCATGTAAATCACAAACATGCTTCCAAGTTTTAAAACTATGCTAGATACTATACTATTTTTAAAACTAGATCCAGTCCTATTTTTGTTTCTAAATTAATTCTAGAACATGCGCAGAAGTACTTTTGGCAGATTGGCCAACATCGGAAAATAAATACAAATTTCGAACCCTATTTGAGAACTGTCACAAATTGGTTAACAAATACTATCAAGTTGGTAGAAGCTAATGGCTGTTTAGTAGCGCCACCACGCATTGATTTGTTGTACTGACACCTAAAAAAGTATTTAGAAAATCCTAGAATAGAATCTATTATAGAAAAAGTATAGTTCTAGTCAGTTCTAGTATCGTGTAAAGCATGCTTTATAAAACATTTAGTAAGTGTTGGATTAGTTGAGTGCATTCTTTTCTACTGTTTTTAAAGTTTGGTGCTCCCCTGTGGTGACCAAATGCTGATGGTTTCAATCTAAGATAAATATATAATTAAAAATACTAAAATTTTAAAATATCAGAAAACTTTTTTTTACATATCATCACAAGTTTTTGAAACAACTCTAGTAACAAGTAATATGTATTATTAATACTACACTAGATATCACTGAATAAAACCTAGTGTGATGGATATGAGGGTATAAAAGAAGGGGCCTGAAACACACAACTATATTTGCTACAGATTATTCTGTATGTTAAACATACTTTGAATAGGTTAACATATAATTTTGAATAAATTCAAAAATATTTTATTTTAGGATATAAATCAATTTATGGAGGAATGTAATTCAAGATTTTCTAACTATAAAACTCAACATCAAGAAGTTCTACATATTAACTCTGATTTAATTAAGAAGATAGAATCATTTAAGGGAAATACACAAAATTCGCTAGAAGTGCTTGCAACTGATGTCGTCACAAAATTGGATATGTTGCAAAAAGCTGATAATGTTTCTGTGTCTTATTTAAATACATTTAATGACAAGGTAAGTATATTATATTTGATGCAAGGTGTAATGTAAATATGATGTTTTTCGAAATCTGCATTGTTTGCTTGGCAAAAAGAAAAATATTTGCAGTTTTTTGATGTTTGTGGCACTAAAACATAAAATTACTTTATATGAAACAGAGTGTCTCATTCTCTCACAACTACGAGCATTATAGCATTTTAAATACTACAGTGTTTTGTCATCTGTATAAGATATAAAGTGTCTTTTTATGTTATTATAAAAATTTACCATATAGCCAAGAAACAAACTGAAAAGGAGAGGGGTGAACTGATTAGGAAGAAATTGTCCAAACTGATATTATTTTCAAATCAGTAGTATTTTCGTTAATAAAAGTTTTTCTACTGAAACCAACCCTGCTTTTGGGTTTCAATTTCCCGTGTACTGCCCTGTCCTTTCACAAAGCGCATGCCCAGAAATGGCCTGCGCAGATCCAATTAAGACCACTTCTAAAGTATATGAATGTTCTTCTATTTACCTTATATAATTCTGTGGGTAATATTCAAAAGTGTCTAAAATGGAATATTTCAATTTATATTTTATTAAACTCTAAAATTTAAATATTCTTTTTTTAATCTTAAACAAAATGACATCTATCGGTTAAAAGTAATAAGTCAGCATAATCCTCTTTGGTGGTGCCACCTAAAGTTTGCTCGTGTAATTTAAAAAATACAGTGGCGACGCCTAACGCTTGCATTCTTTTTACCGCTGCCTAATAATGCTTAAAGACGGTTTGTTTGGTATAGTATTGTCTGTGATATCACTTACACTACTGAACTCTAATATCTTCTGATTGATCTCTAAATAAGTTACCAAATCATAACATCTGAAACCCAAGCATTAATGAAATATTAAAGAAAATGGCCCAAGGCAGGTTACAAAATTGCATATAAGCGCGCATCCAATTATTGTATGCGTCGAAGTGTTGCCAATCTATTGACGACGAAGAGTTTTCCCACGTCCAACTCACGTGGTAATAACGGTATTTTTTACAATACCAGATATTAAATTATAAGTTATTTTTATTTAGTCTTAAAGAGAGATACAAAAAGATTGATGCTACTTCAACAATACATTACTAATCTTAGGCTTATGTTGCCATTCTTAAAAGATATTTTGAGAAATGTCGATAAGTTATGATAGGCTACTTCTTGTAACGAATTTTATTATCGCTATGTATCGGTAACATGACCGCTGAGTAGAAATTTCTGATGTTTGAAATAATTCAAGTACTATATGACCTAATGATGGCAGCTATATTTTGTTTATTTACTAAAAATATTCAATTCAGGCAATTATATTTAATTGCTCTTCACTAGATATTTTCCACAAAAAATAATTGTAAATAAACAAGATGACAAATATATGTACAACATCTATTAATAAATTTTTAATTATATTTATGCTAGTACAATGTTTAAGTATAGAAATATCTTTTGTATAAATTAGGTAATAGTTACTGTTATGAAACACTTTATGAAATATAATGTATTGATTATTGTAGCACACACAAATTATATTGTAAATTTAGAAAAATACTAAATTTTAAATAATTTACTCATGAGAATTTTTTTATAATTAAATAATGAGTGCCAAGCATAAAATTATAATTACAATTTGCAAACATTAAAAAGCTAATTTTTAAAATTATTTAAAATTTTGTAAATACATCTGACTTTTCTCTTAACAACTGCTAATAGATGCTGTGCAGTATGATTTAAAGATTCAGAATCATACACGTACTGTGTTCTGGTAAATAGGGCACCTGACTACCAAGTTGAAGGTTCTGAGTTCATACCTCACCTACGCGCGGATTTTTTCATTATTAAATTTACCTAATTAAATAGGACCAAGCAGAAAATTATAATCAAATTATTAACGATAATTTTTACATTCCAAATGAATACAATTTTATAAAATTATAAAAATGTATTTGTTACAATTTCAAAACAGAATTTGGATCTAGAGTCGTATTATTTACACTTGTTAAAGTCAAAAGAATGGAGAATCATCACCAATACTTCTTCTATATTCTAAATCATGAATTAAATATTAGCACTGAGTGACCGAAGTTTTTTTATTATTTTAGTTTGAATTAAATGAGAAAAAGGCAAATGACTGTATAATGGATAGCGCGAGATATTGTAAAGAAAATTTTGTATGCTTTGAAGAAGAAGAATTGGAATTATTAAACCATGAAAAGCAGAAGTGTGAAATAGAATCTACTGAAGATATGCACTATGTGGAAATAACGGTTTGTTTATTTTTACTAAATCAGTATCGTCTTACTAAATTTGTCACTTTTTTAGAATGCGATTTGTGATGCAAAGAATAGAGTGGAAAGTATTAAGGTAGATATTCATTCTGTAGTAGACAAGCACAAGACATGGAATGAAGAATTTTTAAACAAATCTATTGAAATTAAATCGACACTAGAAAATGACCATAAGATTTGCAGTGATACTTCAGAAAACATCAAACGTCTCGTTGATGACTTCTGCGGTTGCAAATTAAACTATCCAACACATGCAGGCGATACTCCACAAAAAGTACAACCAAAGTCCAGTTTATATAAAAATACACTTACAAAAAATTGTTTTAATGATGATGAAAAGAATATGTGCAGAGTGCAAAACGTAAGTACATGTTAAAATTATCTGTGTTTTTTCCTTAAGAGATAAGTTGCATAGCTAGAAAAAATATGAAATTATAAATGCTTTTAAATATTTACTGTGTTGAATATATGAAAATAAACAGGAATATTAGAGTTATAAAACTATTGGAGATGCAGGGCAGAATATATAGTCGTTTTCTTTCGTTTTTCCTGATTTTGTCAGTGACTTCTGGTAAAGGAATAGTTTTTTTATCATTGAGCATTAGCTGTTCTTTGATCTTTTAAAGAAATAGTTACGACATGTTCAGTACAACCAAAGAAACAAGCGATCCTTTTCTTGGAAGTGCTTCGTGAACAAGCAACTTCTGTAATCTTGGAACACCTTCCCAGTGGATTGTTGCTTAATTTCCGGTTCATACGAATATATCCAAGTTTCATCAGTTGTCACGATGTTGTATACGAATGTTCAGTTTCTTTTGCGAATTTTTTTATCGTTTCCTAATACTTTCGGGAAAATTATGCGGAATATATCGGACACAGATCTTTTTGACATTAAATGATCATATAAAATCGAATGTACTGCAGTCTTCTATATGCCCAACGATACCCATATCTTCGTATAAAAGTGTATTTACACTGTCTGATTTACTATTTGATTTTTCACTTAAAAGGGGCGTTTGCCTATCGAAGATTAAGGCATCGCCGTTTCGCGTTTTTTAAACTTATTTTGTAATTTTAGAATCTCAAATTTGTGTTAGTGATGCAAAAGGCATACATTTATAATGTCAGAATCAGTTTTTGTACTAATTTATTTTCTTAAAAAAGCTATGTGTTTTAGAAATAACCACAAAAATGCATGAATTTGATTAATGTCTACTAACTAAGGCTGATACACAAAAGAAAAAAACGACCTCTACGCGCCAGCTGCACATTTGATGTACGATATAAAGAAAAAATCAAATTTATTAATTATTTTTGAAGATAAAAACATTAAATACTAAACATTGTCACACACATTTTACACGAGGTTTTTCGCGTCGTCTATCCCCACTTTACGGTATCTCTACCGGTACTAGCAAAGACGAAAATCTATTGGAATCGGTCGGCTATTGGAGACTTAAATGCGAGTGACAGTTTAATTACAAACTATCACTCGCATTAAATGTCATATATACCTATAATATTCGAGTGTATAATAATATAACAGTTATGGGCAAGCGAAAATTGGCTTATTATAAAACATCAACAACATCAACAGTTTCCGTAAGTACTCATTTTTTATACATTATGTTTCCCATCTGCAGTATTCCTTTATCTATGAATAAAACCGAAGCGCTGTGATGGAAACGGAATATCGTTTAGGTCCACTTATTCACACCCCCTTGCGTCTACCCGTTCCGCGAGTAATATAAGTTGCATAAGTTTCTATTTGTTGGTAAACGCCCGTCTTAAATGTTGAATATAATTGAAACCATATTCAAAAATTCTCGAATGCTTTGTTGTTTAATATTCAGACTTGCTTTAGTTTCTGACTTTGATTCGAGTTTACGTCATTCGCTGCATGTCTTTATAAGCATTGTAATGTGTATCTGGAGAGTAATGAATTACTTATGTAAATAAAATCAGTTGTCTGCGGTATTTTTATAATCTTCATAATATTTATCATTTAATAATCTGTAATAGTCCTTTTCATTTAGGCATATTAATTTCTCGCAATAATATAATAACTTATTGGTGAATTTTTCTGCCTTAACCGCGGCTTTCCCTTTAAGCTTCATATCTTCCGGGGGGATAAGGCCGACCTGCGCGAAAGATCGTGACCCCGGAAGCATTAGATCTTGTAACGTCAAGAGAGAAAGTTCGACCATTGGGTGTGTAGAGTGACGGTTTTTCCTAAGTGGCTTCACTACGGCAGTATATGTGGTAGTTAAAAAGCCACCCACTAGCTGGGATTTAAAAGCTGTTAGCGAAAAACCTCCTTAAAATTGTGCTTGATGCTGGATTTATATATCTTCCGTTGAGGGAGGCCCGCTGGGGAATTATAAGCGACGGAACCGGCCACGTTATCGCTACATGCCTGGGAAAAGAGAGGTCAGTGCCGTCCATTCTTTCCATCGTACTGGTGGCTGTATTAACGCTAACTAGAGCCGCTAATTAAGCCTCATCATCGCCAACAAATTAACGATCGGGAATCTTACATCCGAGGCCACACATCAAACGCCAGTTGCCGGATACCATCCTTGGTGGACCGCCATACTTCCGGACTTGACGGATGACGTAGAAGCGATGAATATTGGCCCTTATTGCTTGTCGAACGTTACAATTTTTGGTTTAATATTTTGTTGATACTGTTGAATTTTCATTATTATGGTCGTACCTTTAATAATTTGAATCTCTGTATTGTTTTTTTTTGACATATTAGAGAACACATGACACTTATAGGTGCCTAATTAAAATTTGCCAGTGTAATATAACTTTTAATATTTTGAATTTCGATTGTTACGTCATATTAGATGGCACATGTTATCTGTAATTTTGGTGATTAAAATTTGCCAGTGTAATAAAACTTTTATTATTTTGAATTTCGGTTATTACGTCATATTACATGGCACATGTTATCTGTAATTTTGGTGATTAAAATTTGCCAGTGTAATATAACTTTTAATATTTTGAATTTCGGTTGTTACGTCATAGTTAAAGGCACATGTTACCTGTATATGTTCATTTAAGTTCTGCTATACTAGAATCGCTCTCGCAACTGACATGCGCCACCAAAATTAAAATGGCGTCAAATTTGAGACGTTGCAAAATTTGATCTGTCAAGTAATATTAATTTTGACACTATAACCCTAAATGATCAATTATACTCCACAGTTTACACACGATGAACTTTGTATTTTGAAAACAAGTAAAACATATGTTTACTGTCAGATGGATAGCAGGGATATACATATCTGATATCATTATATTTTGACATTTACGTACATTTTTGTACAAGTTGGTAACTCATTCCTCAAGAAAAAGGAATGCACATGTCGTCTAATTGTACTTTTTTTGTGCTTCATCCAATTTATTGTAAGTATGACGATAATTTCTTTTTCTTGGAGGAGAAATTGGAACTCCATATAATTCCATTTCTTTAATAATGCAGTACATTGTATTCCTATTAATACCCACTTCCTCTGCTGTTTGATTGACTGCAGCTGTTTTAGACATATTGTCTTTATGCTTAATGTACACATTATAAGCCATTTGCCTTTGTCCAGATCTTATGTGTTTCCCTTTACGATTTTTTGAAGGACCTGGTAAAACTGCTTCCGCCATACAGAATATTAGCGATTACGAAAAGAAAGTTAACGAAATTGATAAAATACCTTAACAAATGAATATTTCACTTGCGAGTTCTAAGAAGAACTATTTGTTAAGAATATTAACAACAAATAACTATGTAAAATACGGAAATCGACAAAATCTTTGAACAAAACTGTCAGTAAACAAATTTTTGACAGAACGAGCTAAATGCGATTATTTTGCCGGTGTAAATGCACACTCGATTTCAACCAATCACAAACGTTTATTTTAAGCCCTATCTTTCCCAATGCTTTATTCTTAGACTGAATGGAGTATAGACTTGTGGTTTTACCACTACCGACAATAATTCTAATATGTAACTATTAATTTGATAATAATTTTGCTTAAGTACTATTGAAAAGAAGAATATAATGATTATTTTATATTTGTATGAACTTGTCTGCTGTTAGTAATTAGATGTGAATATAAAAAAGGTTAGATTTTCAGAGAAAATTGAACTTTTGAAATTCATTTAAACATTCAGGAATGTATTTAATAATTATGTTCGAGGTAGTTTTACTACAGACAATAAAGATATTTAGTAGCAAAGACAGTTGTACAGCAGTATCCTTACTAATAGTGCTATATTGCTTTTCCATTAAATTCATCAAAATTAAAGTATTTTTACATGCAACAGCGAGAAGGTAAGAAAAGTATTACACTAATTATAAAAACATTTGTTTGCCAGATACTTACTGTACACTATAATTATTACCATTATCACTGCTGTACTAAAAGCAACTTGTTTGAAACATTTCTCGTAGGTATATCATTGATTACAACATAATTTTTGCATGCTAATCAAACATTTTTGATTCAGCTAAACACATCATTATTATTTACTTAAGCTTTAAACTAGTATAAATTTGTTGTTGTTAAAGATTATATTTAATGCAGAATTATGCAATTCAAACGTATTTTAAAGTACAGGGTTGTTATAAAGTAAGGGATATACTTTAACTTATTATAACTTTTTAACAAATTAAGTTAATATCAAAAACTAAACGAAATTTAATTGTTTAAATAATGGGATTTTGTATGCCCAAACCCAGTTACCGCAAATGTTCAATATGTCCTCCATTTTGATCTTGTAAAATCAGCAACCGTTCCTCTAAATTGTACACTGCATTTCTTAACATTTCTGGTTGAATTGCACCAATTTGCTCCGTAATATTGTCTTTTAATTCTTGTAGCGTTGTTGGTCTTCTTCTAAACACTAAATTTTTTAAATGACCCCACAGCCAGTAGTCCGCTGGGTTAAGATCAGGTGATCTTGGTGGCCATGAATTTGCAAAATGTCTGCTTAAAACGCGATCTTGAAAAACGTTAGTTAAAAATTCTTTAGCTGGTCGGAAAATGTGCGGAGGTGCTCCATCCTGCATAAAAATCATGTTTTCAATTCTGTGGTGCTCGTCTTGCAGCTGTGGAATAACATAATCTCTTAACATTTGCAAGTATCGTTCACCGTTAACAGTTACAGATACGGCTTCTCCATTCTGTAGCTCTTCGAAGAAATACGGACCAATGATAAAATCAGCTGTAAAACCGCACCAAACGGTGACTTTCTTGTCATGAAGACCTTCTTGAACAATTACTTGTGGATCTTCTGCAGACCAGATTCTACAGTTTTGAGTATTGACTCCACCATTCAGAGAAAAATGTGCCTCATCTGTCCATAAAATACGGGATAACCATTCGGGTTCAATTTCCATCTGAGCCAATAATCGCAAAGAAAAATCGTACCTACTAGCGAAATCTGCCTCCTTTAATTCAAACAGCATTTTGAGTTTATATGGATACATTTTTAGAATTTTGCGTAAAATTTTCCAGACCGTGGTGTACGGCATTTGCAATCGCTTGGATATCGCATTTGCACTGCTGATTGCTAATGGATTACCTCTGGCTATGTCCTGATTTTCGTGAAGAACCTCTGCAACTTGGACATCACTAATGCTTGGTCTTCCTGATCTCGGAAGGTCAATTACCGAACCTGTTCTTTCAAATTTTTGTATCAAATTGCGGTACGCTTTCATACGACAGGGCCCCGCTCTCAAACTCATTCTCGTGCGAAACCTTCATAATCCAGCTGTGTAATTTCTGCCGCATTCATAATAACACTGAACTAAACCAATTCTTGTTCGTAGGTCTATGCTATTACAGTTTGAGTCGTTAAAACTTTACGTTTACTTGAGTTTTAATTTGAAAATAAACTCCAAATTGAATGATTTACTTTTAACACTTGTGTCAACAACTGTCATGACAACGCTTTTGTTTTCCATAGATACAACAAATCCCATTCCTTAGGCAACTAGATTTCGTTTACTTTTTGTTGTTAGCTTGATTTGTTAAAGTTATAATAAGTTAAAGTATATCCCTTACTTTATGATAACCCCATATTTCAAATGTTGAGTATTCGTAAGCTGAATCTTTGCTACTGATCAGAATTTAACTTACCAAGCAACTTTAAATTATAATACAATAATGAACAAGTATTTTTACTATCCCAATTTATAATTACTACATTAATATTATTACAATACTATCACATATTTTTGAAATTATATAATTTTAATTCCATTAATAACAATAAATAATTACAAAATTAAAGTCCTACAGAAAATATACAAAGGTTATTTTAGAAAAACTATAAAAATAATATAACATAAATATGTTTTAACTGCATCCCCCTATGCAAACTCTTATCTTGTTATCACATTAATAAACTCGATCATTATTTTATTCTGAAATCAATCATCCACCATTTCTCTATTACATTCAACATGGTTATACCTTCTTAAATTTGAAAATTTTCTAAACAGTATTACTTATGTGATCTTCAAACAATTGTTATTTTAGTTAGAGTCATCTACTTCCTCGATTAGACAGAGTTCTTTCTTCAACTGATCAATATAAGTACAAATTATTTTAACTATCGTAATCTTCTGCCGTAGCATTATGAACAAATATATTAACAGGTTCCAAAATCTGTCTTTGACTTTTGATATAGATACTGAATTTAATCCGTCTCCAATCCTTTATAAGCTACATTCGTTTTATCAGTTACGTGATTATTCTAAATAACATAAAGCAATTACAAGTAAAACCAAGCATTTCTGTTGAATAAAACTTGCCTTCTCGTATATAATTTGGTTTAGATCAATATATTTGACTTTAATAACTTTCACAGTCGCTACTACCGCTATCATTAATACAAAATATTACTGGATTAATATCTGTTTTATCAATTTCTATTTCCCTATCCCACGACGTCTTTATTTCTTGTTCAATATGAGTGATGGTAGCCCAAGTTTCATGTGTAATTGTTCGAAAAACGCTGTACTGAATACTAGTCACCTGCTTGTCAAACGCTACGCTTGTCAAGTGTCATACGCTCCGTGAAAATAAAAATCTGACAACAATGCTCAGAATAGCCATGTATCAAATAAAATATTGATATAGAAAAGTAATATTTAATAATTATATCTATAATATTTAATTTCTAACTGACTTTCATGTAATAGTATTTTACTAGCCGTAGCTATTTATCCTAAGATATTAATTAGTTGGTTGAATTTTATTGTTCTAAAATTGTTCCGGTTGATTGAAGTTTGTAGTGGTATTGAATCAGCGTTTTTAGTTCGTACTTTTGCCGTGTCGGTTGCGAAAACGACCCGACTATAGTGCAGTATACTCCTTTGTAATTTGAATTACCTCTTTCATTTTGTTTTGCTGTACGAGTACGGTTTTTTTTTATCCATACGAATTACGGTTTCTTCTTGTTTTTTTTGTGCGCTCGACTTGTACATAACCTGTGAAGTTTATGTAGGCCTACACAGACTATTAGAGCGACGCATATATTGTGTAATTTCTACCTTGACTATTAGAGCGACGTATATATTGTGTAACGCCTGCACTGTCTATTTTAGAGCGACCTATTATTATTTTTTGTACCATATTTGTGATACAGTCTGCTCCCAAAGTTCTTTGATTTTTGAAGTGAAAATAAAAGCAGGTATTTCGTACTTCAAGTGTTTAGCACTGTGAATTGCACTGAACTATATACTAAAGTAACTGGAAAGGAAATACCTGTAGCCGACGCTGAAGCCGGCTGAGAAGTATGCAACCCGGAGGAGGGGTTACGTATTTCTATCTCATTCTGGCACATATACGGTCGTTTAGCGATAGCAAGAGCGCGGGTAAAACATGCTCGAGGTGTGAATTAACGCGGATGAAGTTATTTAAATGTCAAATTGTTAAAAACCAAGGAATCTGGCGCAACGGACTGCTTACCTAAGAAATGATTGGCTTATTATATACCAGCTTTTATAAATAACAACACGCCTGTAGACTTCAAAAATTCGAGCATTATATTTTATTAGTGACCTATATTATTTATGTACCTATTTATAACATTTTTAAACAAAACTAATTTCTTCAATATTGTGGTACACTTACTTCTTTCGCATTATTAAGTGTATTCTGCTTTTCACAGCAGTATTAATTCTACATTTTTAAAAAATACCAACATATTTTTTGGTTAATTGAATTTCATAAGCATAACTCCCCCTCTTGAAATCTGATTAGATTTTCAGTAAAATCGCTACACCGGAAGTTGTAATTTACTTCAGTCAAAAAATCGAATTTTATCAATATTTCCTCAACTACTAAAGGCACTCAGAAGTAAATCTGAGAAAATTCAATAAAAAAAGGTTTTTCGAAATTCTTGCCTGCATTATTCTCTTATCGCAAAATAGTTTTTTCTAATATCTCGCAAGTCATGCTCTGTAGACCGATATATTCAGAGTATATTAGTAGTTAGAGCTTCTATTTAAATAATTTTTGTATAAAAAAATATAAAAGTCGAACCCGAAGTACTTCTCCTATCTAATAGACGTTTTTTGCAAATATGTCGCTAATTACACTGGGCAACAAATTTTCGAAAAGTTCATGCTTCCAAGCTGAAAATAGTCATTTCTTAATGAATTCAATGTGCTGAACACGAAAATGACTAAGAAAAAGCTGAATTGGCTACGGGTTTTCTGTAATATGTACGCATATTTCAGAAAAAGTGTACTTATGTCAATATTATAATACATGGTAAGAAAACATGTACGCATATTTCAGAAAAAGTGTACTTATGTCAATATTATAATACATGGTAAGAAAACATTAGTCTGCTTCCGGCTTTCGACTTCTTTTGGCCTGCCGTTTGTAGTGGACTTGTGGAGCATCTCTACTGATTGTCCAACAATAGTCAGCTAGCATTGACGTAGACCATTTGCCTTAGTACCGTTGCTCCATGGTGGCAATGTCCTGATGAAAGCGTTCGCCGTGCTCATCGCTGACCTGCCCGCAGTTATCAGGAAAGAAATCTAAGTGGGAATCAAGAAAGTGGATCTTTAAGGACATATTGCAGCCGAATTCATGAAACAAAGCCAACATATCCTCAACCAGACACTTGTAATTTTCTGCCTTGTCATTCCCCAAGAAGTTTGCTGCCACTTGATAGAATGCATCCCAAACCTGTTTTTCTTTACCTTGAAGAAGTTCCTCAAACTTGGGGTCTCGGAAGAGCTGTCTAATTTGAGGCCCCACAAAGATGCCCTCTTTAATTTTGGCTTCACTGAGTCGAGGGAATTTGTCATGCAGGTACTTGAATGCTGGTCCATTCTTATCCATGGCTTTTACCAAGTTTTTGACAAGACCGAGTTTGATGTGTAAAGGAGGAATGATGATTTTGTGTGGCTGTGCCAATGGTGGGTGCTGTACATTCGTTTCTCCAGGCTTAAAAAATGCTCTCGGAGGCCAGTCTTTCTTGATGTAGTGCAAATCGATTGCTCTGCTGTCCCACAGACAAAGAAAACAGCAGTACTTTGTATATCCCTGCTGCAAACCCATCAACAGAGATACTACCTTCAGGTCAGAACATATCTGCCAGCCATACTTGCTGTAGTTAATCGTCTCCAGTAGCCTGTTTAGATTGCCGTAAGTCTCCTTCATGTAGACCGCATGTGCAATAGGTATGGATGGAAGCTGGTTCCCATTATTCAACAAAACCGCCTTTAGGCTCAGTTTTGAAGCGTCTATAAACAGCCGCCATTCGTGGGGATCATGTGCAATACCGAGAGCTTGTAGTAGACCATCAATATCGCAGCAGAACACAAGGCTTTCTTCTTTCTTAAAGAAAGATTCGAAGAGCTGATGGCGAGTGCGAAATGAAGTCACTCGGACATTCTGTTCCAGAAGATTCCACTGTCGAAGTCTTGAGGCCAGTATCTCCGCTTTGCTTTTCGACAGATCCAAATCGCGAACAAGATCGTTCATTTCATCCTGGGTAATTTTATGTGGTGCAGATGTTTCGTCAAAGCACGAAAAGTCATCATCCTTACTGCCACGTTGAGGAGAACTCGCCGACGCATGGCCATCCTCATCGTCTGAACTGATAGAAAAATCTGTAGGAGGTTCTGGAATTGGGAGTCCTTCGCCATGAGAGACAGGTCGCAGAGCAGATGGTATGTTAGGGTATTCAACTGTCCACTTCTTCTTCTTGGTGATGCCTCCAGAAGCTGGTCGTACCATACAGAAATAACAGTCGTCAACGTGATTGGTGGGCTCCCTCCAAATCATGGGCACAGCAAATGGCATTGCCTTTCTTTTGCCATTAAGCCACTGTGAAAGATTTACGGCACAAGTGCGGCAGCATACGTGTGGGGCCCAGTCTTTGTCCTGGTCGCCTATCTTGCAACCAAAATACAAATGATACGCTTTCTTAACTGTTGCACTGATGTTCTTTTTCTGTGCAGCAAATGTCACTTCTCCGCAAATATAACAGAAGTTATTTGCACTATTAACACAGTTACGAGGCATTGCTACTGTTTAGTTACTTTACACTATAGCAATCACTTATGTATGCTAGAGCTTCGAAAAATATGCGCGAATGAACGGACATTGCACGAGTTAACTGTCACGTCGGCCATTTATAAATAAACTATAATTAGCTATTGCTTGATATTGCGCAATCAATTTCGCAACACTCAATGGAAACAGTAAATGCTGCATTAACTTCTTTGCATGAAGGGGTGATGCAATATGACGCAAAATTTCGTAATTTCTCACTAAATTGCATTACATTATGCAATAGCATCTATACAATGGACAAAACGTCAATATCTCTTGAACGTGAGCTAATCAACTTTTTTCAATGTGATATTCGTGTTCAGCACGTTGAATTCATTCAGGATTGGGTACTTTCACCTAAGAAGCAATTTCACTGTTGACCAGTGTTATGAATTCTGTGCAGCGTGTTTTCAATTCCGTTAACGTGTTCACATTCTGCTTGCGAGGAATCTAGAGTTACTTCTTCAAATGATTGTAATATTAAATCATGTATATATTAAATGTTACTACTTTTCCTTTAAGTATACTTAAAATTAGTTCAATTGAATTTAAGTTGCAGTGAAAGAGGGTGGTAATCTTAAACTAGTAGGTCCACAATTCAATGCAAAATTATTTATGTTATAATCAGGAATAGATTTTGTTTGGCTATTTGCAATAGTGCACATTTTAGTATTTTAGTATCAGCAATTTCACTTTTTTCAATGAAACCGGGAGTTTATTAATCTGAAGAATGCTATGGTGCATTATCCACGACAGTAATAGAATTTTCTGCTTAGCTATGCTCTAAACTAATTTCATCATGATATTCTTCACATTGTGCTTTTAATTTAAACAGCAGTAAACATTCGCTAATAAAATCCATATTGGCAACATGACCATTAATGCAATCTTTAAAACATCCTGAACCTCATTACTTTGCCAATATTTTGATACTGTGTAATATTCGTAGACATTACTCTCATCAAGGAATACAACATCAGCTTTATTTGTTAATTCCAAGATTATCATTCTCCATGAGAAAATGTAAATATAATGCTCTCCATGCAACAATATATTGGCTGGCGTTCCATCTAACAATATCTATTTGCTTAGCATTTCTATCATAATTTTACGCAGTCTCCTTGCATTCACTAAATGCTATCTTCTGGGGGGTTATTCTCATGAGGATAGCGATATCGCTATCCGTCAAGGCCACTTTATGACGTCAATAGCGATATCGCTACGAGGTATTCTGCAGACATAGCGATACCGCCATGATTCTTTTTGACGTCATAACTTAGCGATATCTCGCTATATTTAGCGAGACTAAAAATAGGGTCGCTATAATTTATCGATATCGCTATGATATGCTTATAAGTTCATTACTGTTATGTTTTACCGACTTGCTTCTTTTTAGTTGACATTTGATATAGAATTACCACTTATTTGCTGATGACACAATAATTTATTTAGCTGGAAAAAACTACAATGAAATAGTTAAAAAAATGAATATTGATCTTCAAAATTTACAAAATTGGTTAGAAACTAACAAACTAAAACTAAATTTAGAAAAAACCAAGGCTATGGTATTAAATGAAGGCAAGATTGAAAATAAAAACGGTAATTTGAAACTGGGAAACGCAGAGCTTGGATGGGTGGAGAGGGTATAATATTTGGGAGTGATTATTGACAAGAAATTAAAATTTAGCGACCATGTAGAGTATATAAGTAAGAAAATAGCGAAGAAAATAGGAGTGCTAAACCTATGCAGCAAGTTCTTAAGTGAATATACAAGGAAAATGGTTTATAATACGATAGTGCTTCCTCATTTTTATTTTGCTGGAACAATACTCTTTTTGGTTAGCTCAAAAGATATAAATAGATTGCAATTATTGCAAAACCGGGCAATGAGAGTAATATTACAGGTGGATAGATATACAAGCATACAGTGGATGCTAAGTAGGTTGCAGTGGTTGGGAGTAAAAGCTATGGTAGAAATTTCTGTGTTAATTTTCATACATAGGATTATATTAGGATTAATACCAGACTATTTTAAGAAATATGTAGTGCAATTTAAAGACATACACGAATATGACACAAGAAATAAAAACGATATTATTTTAGAACAGAAGGAATCTAGACAGGGACAAAACAATGTAGTTTTTAAGGGAACTGTGGTTTATAACAAATTACCAAAATCAATTAAAGATATTTTAGAGATAGATAAATTTAAGCATAAGTTAATAGAACTATATCGAAATAATGAAGTACAATAGTATGAAAATGGTTTTGGTATTTCAGGGATAAGTTGTCATTATTAGATTAGATTTGGTGTTGAATGTTATGAGCTTAAGAAGAATGATTGAATACATATGTTATGTTATAAGTTATAATTAATAGGATATAGAAAGGATTGTTTTTACTAAAACAATTAATGTTATGAAATGCCTTGCATATATTATAAATGTCAAATATTTTCAACAATATCTGTAATCTTGACTTACAATAATTAAAAAATATGTCCCATTTTATTTGTCGAGAACTGTACATCCATTCCACCATATTTAGCTGTAAGATTTTTATTAGAATTTAAAATAATAAACAAAACATTGCAGTTGTATATTTTTTATTCAGTAATATATACAGCACGTGTCAATTTTCATTAGCCATAGGCGATTAATTCATGCAATACGTGACAACATGGCACCCCCTACTTTTCTCTTCAATGCGAGCGCGACCGATGATACAAGCTCAAGTAGCTGTTGGACTATTGACTTGGATGTATGTACTGCGCTTAGAAATAATATTTACTCCTTGCAAGGATTTTTCTTTTTCCTTTCAGTAAATGCAGAGAATTATTAAGCATGACACAAACAAAAGCGTAATTCTAATAAAATTAAAAATAAGGTAAATAAAAAAGGATTCTGAAAATAATAATAAACAACTAGATCGCGCCGGCCATTTGATGATGACGGATTTTATTGCAGACTATATCTCGGAACGTGTTCGCTGCTCAAAATTTAATGTAGAAGTGGCAAGATCGGGGAAAGTCGCTGTGATGTCGATTGTTGCCGGGAGACACACGTTGCCAAGTATTATTTGTATACGTATAAATCGCATGTAAACATTGAATCCCTATAGCTAATGAAAATAGACACATACGGTATATAACTTTGCACAGGTTCTATGTACACTATCTTTTCTGTCGTGGTAGTTACCAAAGACATGTTGACAATAGTTTATTAACATCATCAAGCATCTTTTGGCAGATGTACTGACATGAACAGTATTAAATGTTCCTTTTGGTTCTGCGCTATCTCTCTTCTCGATTTCATGACATGTTTGAATAATAATACACTTTATACACTCACAAACGTCAAACACACACATCAACACCATAAATGTACATGAATGTCCTTTTCCCTATAATATTACCACTATTACCAATGTCATCTTCGTAATGCAAACATAATTTTAAAAATGTTACTAAAAAGTTAAGTATGTTGTGTAGAATAGGTCGTAGCGACACTCGCTATTTACGTCACGCTTTTGCGATATCACGTGGTATCGCTATTTACTCTCGCTAATGGTGGTATCGAATCGCTATTCACCAGAATAGCCCCCCTGGGTTATATACGCATGTAATATATTTAATGTTTGTACAGTCACTGTATACAGGGTGGTTCACCGGGAACTGAATCGATCGATTGCGGAAAAACTGTAACTAGGAATGATCTGAAATTTTGTCACTATACAAACACTGTCATGGCTAACTAATGAAAAAAGAACTAATGCAAACAGTATGTATTGTAGAAGATAAAAACACTAACTTGCCAATATTTCGAAAACTACCAATTTTCATAATAGACATATTTATACAAAGTGATCCTTATTTTTAATGCAGAATAAGATACAATTATAAAAGTTGCCGCTTCCCATTTAAAAAAATTGTCTTTTGGCAATTTTTCCAAATTCGTTTTCAGGCGTATAATTCGAACACTCTGTATTAATAATTGTAATAATTTTATACAAATAGTATTTAATTAAGCCATCTATTTGAGAGAATTTAATTCAAATTAAATAATAAAATCAACTTTATATGGAAAAAGTGCTATTGATTTTCTGCCTGCAAACGTTAAATTTAACATAAGAATTCCAATAAGTCAAAAAGGGTTACACTTAGATATATGACATTATACATGAAATATATTTAGAATTCCACGTAGAAAATAAAAACCTGACAATATACAGGGTATTCTATTTAAAATTAGAAAGTTGGTGCCTACTTCTGGCATAGCCCGGAGTGCCGCCATCTTAAAAATATTTTAGGCGAATGGCCCCCATCGACTTTAGTATAGTGTCAAAATTTCAGATCATTCCTAGCTATAGTTTTTCCGCAATCGATTGTTTCAGTTCCCGGTGAACCAGCCTGTATAATGAATTTATTCATTTTGAATGTACATCTACAACTTAAATGTACATATATTTATCATTAATAGCGTGAATTACCTAAATCTGCTTATTTAAATTATCAGTGCTAAGTAGAAAATTATAATTATAGTTTCGAACACTGAAAAAACTAATTTAATGATTTATAGATTCGGACTCATCTCTTTTGGTGGCAAGGGTTGTGAGCACTGATCTGTATAATATAAATGGATGAGTAATGCAATAGGATGCGCGTGGAATTTTTATGCCAAATTGAATACTCAACGCGGGGCTTACGAGTATGCGCAGTCCCTAGTCTTTTGACATTCGAATGTGAAATCACTAAAGTTCCGAACGCCGATTTCAATAGACGTCCCAAGTAGCAAAATCACAATTTTAGAGAAGGATGAAAATATATATTTGCTAATGTAGAACAAGTGTGCATATAGTGATTTTGCTACTAGGGGTACTAGCTTTTTGTTTATATTTTTCGAGTATTAGACATTGAAAAGGATTATAATTATATAATTCCCGACATACCATCATAGACATTGTTAACCCAAAATGTTGTTATTTCTGGTTTTGTTGTCTAACAATTGAAGCGCATTTTTAAGTGTACTAAATGTGTGTCCGTACTAGAAGAAATCTCACAAACATCTGTCGATAATGCTAGTTTTCATCTTTTGAATAGAAAAAATCGTGGTGCTTTAATACGTCCTTCACAAGATGTCCAAGTACACCATATTCTTGTACAAAACTTCCTGTAGAGGCAGTGTTTTTTGGGCTATTTGTACGTTCAATTTCTATTACCTTTTTGTTAGTCGAAAATAAGTACTTTGTATCCTTAGATACACATATGTTTGATTCATCTATTTTACATGAAAGTCACGTTTCTCTTTTGATTAAGCATGTTGTGCGATGCACAGAGATGCAAAGAAACAAACAGAAGTAGAACGTGGGGAACTTCTAAGAAAAAAGCTCTCCAAATTAATACTTTTTTATAACCAGTAGATATTTCAAAAGGAATGTATTGTTTTTTTTGAGTGTTTTTTCAAATTTCCCTTAATAAATAAGTATTTCATTATCTTCAGATGCAGATTTTAATTTTAAAGTTCATGTTCTGTTAAATACTTTTCAAAGATTTTAGGCATTTCAAATTAGCGCCTTTATTTTATGTTATTGCTCATGTGCGTCAGCCCCGTGCGCAGTTCGTATTTGATCACAATTTTTAACATGCTATTGCTTATCCATTTATATTATACATATCAGTGGTTGTGAGTAGCGATTGAGAGACGTGAGTTTGAATCTCATTCAAGTACTTCACCTTAGGATAGTTGTTTAATTCTGTATCACATTCAGGGAACAAATAGAAAGAATGTTCCATTAACTAAAAAAAAAAACCCGCTTTGGGGTCTTAAAGTTAGTGTAATTTATTGTTGAATTTTGTCATCTTCTTTTATCTTTGCAAGCAGCAATGCGGGACTGCTTGCTGGATTGAATTAAAATGTTTACAAAAATATTAATTAATTTGATAAATAGATTTTCACCATATCGTGGAACATCTGTCTATTATTCCAAATTCAGTTTTTGCAATAGGTTTTTCTTAATTTTTTCTTTTTTAGGCGAATAAGGAAAATTCGAGTACTGCTATGAATGTTAAAACCGATCATACCTAATAAGGTAACCTTTAAAAATGAAAAGGAAATATACAAGTCAAACGAATTATGGAGCACTCGAACTGCCGCACCGAGTGCGGAATGGTTGCTAAGACATACATTAAAAAGATATGTTAAAATTGCTGGTGCGGTAGCTCCTTTTTAACTCTCAGTGTTTTATGTTTTTTTTTAAATTTATATCTGTCTGTTATATGTTGATTATAAATTTCGAATAATTCATATACTTAATATTGTTAGGTTTTTTAAAAATAACAAATACAAATACATGTTATTTCTGTCTGCAACAGAGACTGTGGTTTCTGTAATCTCATTTTTTTATGATTAAGAAAGAGTTATTTAGCGCATGACACTTTTACAGTGTAATAAAGTAATATTCACCATGTGAACTTGGAATATAATCTATAAATTTATTTATTTCATTTTAATGATTGTCTTTATGCAATATAGAATATTCTTTATGTATTGTTTCTGTAAGTATCTAAATAAATGATAAGTAATTTCTTTTATTTTTGTGTTTCTTAATTATCCTAATGAATATATATCCACATATATGTATGAACTACGAACAGTGGGGCTATACTACTACAGTAGAGTGTAGGGAACGACCCGCCCATATTCTTTTACCTAGTATGTTGTGGTGTTAATTAATTAAGTACCCCTGCTGTACATCCCTAATTATCTATGTTTCAATTGCAGATTTTATTGTCAATCTCTTTGTATTTACTGTGACAAACAACGGGTGCCTGTAGTGGTTTTGCGCATTAAGAAATTTTAATACAAAATCTGCAACTTGCAAAAAGCTTCCCTTCATTTGTTTTACCGCCAAACTCGTGTCTAAATAAGACTTTGGAATAACTCCCCCACAACATTGAACACCACTTCGACTTTAGACGCTACACGCTAGTACTAACTATATGGTGCACGGATCGGATTCAATTGCCGAATGGCGGCAGTTTGAATTAAATAAACTCGTGTACAACATTGTTTTTTTATATAAATGTTTATAATCTGTGTTAATATACATAGTAATAAATATGACGTATAGTTTTTTTCAATGTTATATAAGGTAATACAGTTTAATTACTTTATTTTGTGCAGAAATATTACATTTTAAAGTTTCCATTAAAGCAGTCGTTCAATTAATATGAGTAAAAATACTTACCTTGAGAATTATGAGAAAAGATGGACGAGGGGTAGGTATATGAAGCCGATTTTCAAATAAAATATTTATAATTTTGATATACGGTATAGTTTGGGTAATATTTTAGACATAAATAAAAAAAATATATTTAATATGTGATTTCTATAACTAAAATTATAATGCAGGTACAGTTACGGACAGAATAATTTGGACAACTCTTACATAAAAATTTTGCTTTTAGTTGTTATTGCTGGCTTTTAAAATTCTCTTGAATAGAACATAGTAGTCCCAACTTCATAAATGTCATCAATTTGTCAACGATACATGTTTTCGTAAAAATGTCACGTTAATATTGTTGATAAGACAAGAATAATTGCTAAAGCTATTGGCTAGTATTATTCGAAGAAGAAATGTTCGAACACAAAATGTGCAAGACTTACTGAAAACAATTAATAATGCGTCATATTTATTACTATATTAACACAGATTTTAACATTTATATAAAGAAAAACAATGTTGTACATACACGAGTTTAATAATTCAAACTGTCGCCATTCGGCAATTGAGCCCGATCCGCGCGCCATATAGTCAGTACTAGCGTATAGCGTCTAAAGTCGAAGTGGTGTTTAATGTTGTGGGGGAGCTATACACATCATTTAATAATTATCATCATGCTTACATGCAATTACAATATTGTCAATATGATGAAATATGACGCTTCTGTAATTGATTTACACCGCCATTTGCATTTTAGCGATTTTCACGTTTTACAATTTTCTTCAAATTTTCCTTTCAAATTTAACGGAATATGAACTCGAATGTTCAGGTTATTAGTGTTAGTTCATCATATTGGTAATGTTATAGTTACACATAAGAATGATGATATGATTATAACACGTTTATTTTGTAAATTATACAGGGTTGCTCATTAGTGCGTCAAAGTCCAATATAGGCGTTATTAAATAGTACTGAAGAAATTTATTTTATAAAAAGTGGCACAGTAACAAAAAACACACATTTTGAAAATAATTTGAATTATACAGGGTGATGCGTTAAAATGACACACAATCGATTTTTTTTTAAATGAAACACCCTGTATATCTTTTGTTTTTCCTTGTCTACTTTAATTTGTGTTTTCATCGATATCTGGGGTTTTGGTTTTGGATGACGCATTGTTGAGTTATTAAGGAAAATTATAAAAAAATGGTCCCGACAATGTTTACCATAATAATTCTATGCGGTAGTATTACGATTATCTAAGTCAAAATTATTTAGTAAGTATGCAGCCAAGGATGTGTTGAACCTACAAAATAATCAAACACTCATTTTATTATACAGGCTGTTTGTTACGATGCAATTTGGCTATCGTGAAAGAGCATCTACTGATTTTTTTCAAATGGAACACCCCGTATATTATTAAATTTTTGGAATGATGCGTTAATTGCGCTTAATTTTTGTTAATAATTTCCTATACCCAAACCCAATAATTTCGGAGTTATTTTTAATTTTTCATTACAAACCGCTAAGTTATTTGTTTTCAGTTCGATTTCGTGTACTGGGTAAACGATTTGACAAACAAAAACAAATAAACAACAAACATCAAAAATTAAAATCTTATTGTTGCTGTTAATTAGGTGTAATATTTGTGATTTTTTAAGTTTCTGCGTTTAATATTGTCATTGTGTTATTTATTGATTGGATTAGTGGGTAGGTACGTACTTTTCTTGTTGTACATATATTTCTCCAAATCTCAACGCCGATAATTTCAATTTAGTTTTTAAATTCCTTGAAGTTATATTACCTACTTGATTCTGGATACTGTGCTTCTGGTTGGCGATTTTAATGTTCCTATAGTCTATTCCACCTAGGAATCCGAAGTACGGATTCCTGGGTGTAACTTGATTTTAGGAGGTGTAGAAACACGAGCTATTACGTGAATGGATGAGTAATTAGGGGAACAGAAATGTTTAAAAGAAACAATAAATATGAACATTAAAATAGATAAAAATTAGGTATAAGTGTTCAAATTCACTTTTAAACGTTTTTGGACATGCTTCTAAATGATAAAATCGTCTTATTAATGACGAGTACTTATATTTCTAAATAATTGTCGAATATGTTCCCTCATAACTTCTATTATGGTTACAGGTATACTGTATATTTGCTTTTATATTATACGGATCCCTAGAATAAACTAATTTTGTGATGTCCGACGACTCAGTAGACTAGTCAATAAGGCCTCCACGGGCTAGACACTTCCCTGGAAACATTCCATTTAAAATATTTCGTGTATCTAACATAGAATATGAGGATTTGCCGTCTTGTTTCGATGGTTTGACTTATTTCATGGGTACTGATGTGGACTTTCTGTTGTTGCCATAAGAATTCTTAATTGATTTTGCGGTGATCGACGCAGATCAAGAAGAGAGAGAGAGAATGCACGATATTAATGGATACAGCTGTAACAAATGCAATCGTGTACACCCCGCCACTACCACTCTGTCCCTTGTTCTTTGCGCATATGACAAAGTTGACAAAATTATATCAAACAACGACAATACCCAGTAACGGTCACTTTTAAAATAATGTTTTACATGTTTTTGGTGCGAAATTTAGTAAGCAATTCAAAAAATCAATAAACTGATATACAGGGTCCATTTGAAAAAAAATCACTTTTAGACAAAAATGTGTCCTGTAACTTTAATCCAGTTTTCTGCAAATTCAATTAGTAATTTCCAAAAAATAAATTTGTATTAGGACATTATTGTTGTATATGCGTTTTAGAGCAACGTAATGTCATAGTTGTATTGCGCCTGCGCGACATCTACCATCCACACATAACGAGCGTCTGCAGACAGCCCCGAGCAACCCAAGATTTAACGCGCGAATTTTAAATATGTTCTATATAATGCCATATATTTTCTTACAAATATGCATCAAATTATGGTATAGTTATATTTCATCGAGATTTAATATATCTTTTTAAAAGTCTAGTGGCAATAAATAGATAAAATTTTCAAATTATATTATTTATTAAAATAATTACAGAATAATAAATAAATATAAATATAATTTATACCCGTGCTTCCATATCATAACCATCATCACATAAACCTACCATCATACCATACAACATAAATTTAGTGACATCAGAGTTCAGTAGCGAGTAGCAAAATAGTAATAATTTTAAGAAAATAGTTGGAAATAGTTATAGGGTAAACGTCTTTATATATATTTTCACTTCTATGCTAATCACTTTAGTTTTTAGGATGGATATGAAGAAAAAATTCAGTGAAGTAAGTAATGAAGTGAAGAAAATAGCTCTTATGTCCCATAAAAAATGGAAACATGAAACGACACATCAGTGCTCTTCATGTTATAAAATATTTCAGAAACGGTTTAATTTATTACGGCATGCCACAAATTGTGCTTGTAAAAAAGAGACAGTTCAATATAAATGCTCTCTTTGTAAAATTTATGCAAGTAATAGAATAATATTATTTAACCATTATCAAGCAGATCATAAAATCAATTTAACAGAGAAGAAATTACAGTTTACTACATTTGAAGAATTTTATATCTGGAAAAATAAGTTTGAATGTGATTCCAAATCTTTTTGTGAAGACATCTGGTACATATGAAAATAAAAATGGCAAACAAATTCTTAAATATATTTGTCATAGAGATAATAATAATAATAATAATATAATTTATTTCCCAACAGGATACACCCAAGCACAGGGAAAGTACAAGAAATAGTAGATAAGTTGAACATAAATTAAATTAATCTAAGCTACATATCTAAATCTATGCCCAAGTGTGCATGAAAAAGTATACGCACACCAATACAGCTATATATGCACACATACACCCACAAGCTAGACACTTGCACAGCATGTTCTAACAATATCATTAATTACATGAATTGGATCAGAACATCATCACACAAGTGACTAACAACATTAAAATTAATAACTATTTTAAATAAAATAAAAATAAAATAAAACTCTTGAAAACTTTCCACAATTTTTATTTAGTCTTTGCGACATATGTTTCGGTATTGTTCATACCATTATCGAGCATCGAGCGGATGCTCGATAATGGTATGAACAATACCGAAACATATGTCGCAAAGACTAAATAAAAATTGTGGAAAGTTTTCAAGAGTTTTATTTTATTTTTATTTTATTTAAAATAGTTATTAATAAAATGTTCCACCAAGAACCGTCTGCTAACTCTATTAATAGAACATTAAAATTGCTACACATAACTGATATAGGCGATTTACACAGCAAGTTAGTTCTCGGAGCAGGAATGTAGAAAGTAAAATGACTCCGCGAAGACAAACGTGGTACAAGAAAACCCAATTTACCCAGAAGCCACGGGCAGATAATATTGTTATTAATTAAGCCGTATAAAAATCTTACACTTGCTATGTTACGCCTAGTGGCAAGTGAGTCGAAGCTAAATCTACTGAGCAGTGCAAGATGATCGTATCCTCTAGGAGGATAAACACCATCCGACATAAACACTAAGTATTTCAGAAATCTACGCTGGACGTTCTCAATAATATTAGAATGTGCAGCGTAGATGCACCAGACTAGTGATCCGTACTCAAGTTTAGATCTCATATATGAGTTATATAATAAAATTAGGCAGTTAGTGTTAGTGAAGTTTCTACAATTTCTATATATAAAACCATACAATCTATATGCGCTGCCGATCATTTCATTAATATGACATACAAAAGAAAGCCCCGTATCGAAATATATGCCCAAATCCTTTATACTATTGCAGCGTTCCAGAGTAATATTGTTTATTGAATAATCGTATGTAACAGTATTGTGTTTCCTAGTAAAAGTCGCGACTTTGCACTTATTGATATTAAGCTTTAAAAAATTACTTTGGCACCAAGCATCTATGCTGTCTAGATCATGCTGCAGTCTGTGGCAATCATTTATTGACTCTACACTACAATATATTTTCAAATCATCAGCAAATAATAGTGCATTACAATCCAGGGAATCTACAATGTCGTTAATAAAAATTAAAAACAAGAGTGGACCCAGGTTAGATCCCTGGGGGACTCCAGATGAAGGGGTAAATACCGCTGACCCAGTACCTCGGTACTCGACAAATTGTTTTCTTTCTGTCAGATAGGACTGAAAAAGCATTATAAGAGTTGGGGAAAATCCCACTCTCAACAACTTATTCAGAAGAGCATAGTGATCGATCTGATCGAATGCCTTTTGGAAGTCCGTGTATATAACATCCACCTGACCCTGGTCATCCAGAACTTCAGACGCGTATAGGGTGAAGCAGCACAAATTAGAGATGACAGAGCGCCTTTCCACAAAACCATGCTGCTGGGTTGATATCACCGATTTAACAGAGCTGTAAATACTTCTATAAAGAATGCTCTCAAATAT
Source organism: Amphimallon solstitiale (assembly GCA_963170755.1). NCBI lineage: Eukaryota > Metazoa > Arthropoda > Insecta > Coleoptera > Scarabaeidae > Amphimallon > Amphimallon solstitiale. Next base: position 28,446,719 of record OY720678.1, read on the forward strand.
CTTAGAAAAATTACACAAAATTGAGATTGGCCTATAGTTTCTGATATCAGAGGGATCACCAGTCTTATGTATCAGGCAGATGCGGGACACCTTCCAAACCTCGGGGAACTTTGCTTCTTTGATTATTAAGTTGAAAATGTAGTGCAGCAGATCAGCGAGTGCCCCAGCACAGTCACGGATTAAAAAGCTTGGGACAGCGTCTACACCACTGAGCAAGCTGTCCTTGCTCTTCTTGAGTGCAGAAAATATTTCGTCTACACCAATATTGCCTATAATGACATTAATAAAGAAGTCAGTATTATATTCAGACATCTTTAAATTACATGAGTTAGAGTGGGTATATACGCTATTGAAGTAGTCACCAAAAACTTGCATAATAGTTGAGGGAGAGTCCAGCTCACATGAATTGTACGTCATCTTACCAGGAATTCTAGTGTTACCCCGCTTAGAGTTAATGTAGGACCACAATTTTTTAGGATTTTGTATAAGAGAGGATTGAATATTGCGAATGTATTCATTATAGGACGTATTTATAAGAAATTTACACTGGGATCTTAGAACTTTAGAGCGTTCATAGTAGATGCTTGTTTTAAAATTTTTAAAGTTTTGGTGAGCCTTATCCTTATCACGGAGTCTTGATATCACGACACTGCTAAACCAAGGAGGATAAGTTCTATTTATAGAATTATTACGATGTTTGGGGACAGTGCTATCGAACACCCGATACAACAAGTCATAAAACGAATCACAAGCCCTATCAACGGTAGTAGAACCATAGACAGGTGACCAATCAGCAGTCAGTAGCATTTCATACATCAACGGAAAGTTCGGCCTTCTAAAGTTAAATCACTTGCCCTCGACATTATCCTGAAATCTAGGCATTTTTACAAATGTTATATTAACAGAAATACACAACGCCGGATGATGCATGTCCTCAGGTAATAACGGAGAGTCGTCCCTTTCGACACTGCAAGATAAATTAGATAGGACTAGATCAAGTAATCGGTTATTATAGTTTACTACGGTATTGTGCTGAATAAAGTTGCATATCTGTTGAAAACCATTAAGCACAATGCATTTGTCGTCACTGCGATCAACATTATATGTGGGGACGTTGAAATCGCCCAAAAAAACAACATTGTCGCCCGTAACACAGTCAAAAGTCTCCAACAGAGACAAAAAATGAGCATAATCCTCAAGCAAAACACTGGGTGGCGCATACACAACAAATAAGTGCAAAGAAGAGACATTAGATAAACTAATTCTAATACCAACCACATCAATCAGTGGTACAGAATCCCTAACACTACTTAAATCGATTAAAGTACAAGTGTAAGTATCCCTCAAGGCAACTAAAACATTATAAATTTAAAGGCACAAATATTAGACATATTAAAATACATGGATCTAATAAAATTGATTCTTATTGTCCTGCTAGGGTTTATGTATATGCTTCGGTGGAAGGAGTTACAGTTTAAGTATATGGATGTACATCTTGGTCACAAAATTGAAATTGGACGTTTATATATTAGTAAGTCTGAAAAAGATAACATAGCTCAAAAATTCCATTTCAACAAATACTCAATGAAATACGAGATTCTGTAACAAACAATCAACTTAAACGCACTCACTTATTGACTAGAAAAGATTTGTGGAACATTGCAGACATGTATAATTTAAATCATGAAGGAATTTTACATAAAAATGATTATATAAGTGTAGATGCCTGGGTCTCTCATATGCAATCTACAACAAATTTAATTAGATTCTATAAGCCTCAAGGTGCTACTTTGAAAGACTATCCTCAACTAAAAAATGAAGACTTTTTTCTGGTCATAATGAATGACGCTCAGTTAGAAATTCTACAAAAATTTGGCAGCAACTGTATTTGTATAGATGGCACCCATGGTCTAAATGCTTATGATTTTCAATTATATACTGTAATGGTGCTTGATGATCTTAGACAGGGATTTCCATGTTCCTTTTTATTTTCAAATAGAGGAGATACACTTGCAATGGAATTATTCTTTATAACAATAAAGACCTGTTTAAATGATGAAACAATAATTACCAACACTTTTATGTCCAATATGGATTGTACCTTTTATATTGCTTGGTGCGCAACAATGGGACCTGCTAAACATCAACTTTATTGTAGTTGGCACATTGACCGTGCTTGGAGAAATAATCTACATAAAATTAAAAGCAAAGATAAACAAGTCTTAACATACAAAAAATTAAAAATATTGAAGTTTGAGACAGACATTCAATCATTTGAAAAAATGCTAAATAATTTTTTAGCTGAATTATATTTGGACCCAGAAACAAAAGAATTTGCAGATTATTTTAGGACCTACAAGAGTAATTGTTTGACTTGGGCATATTGTTATCGCAAAGAATGTGGCATTAATACAAATATGAATGTAGAAAGTATGCATAAAATAATTAAATATTTATACTTTAATGCAGTGGCGGCTCTTTAATGAGAGCAAGTGAGCAATTGCACCCCCTGGAATTTTGAAACAAAACAAACCAAGCGGCGACTAACTGTGAAAGTATTTATTTATTACGTATTCATTGTTATTGAACAGGAACGTGGCGTGTACGGCACCCGAAACAACCTACATGCACCGATCGTAGTCATATATATAATGACGACTAAGACTAACAGCGCACGGATGTAAAGACCCCTTCCACCGAGAGAAACATACCCATGAGCAAAGCGCTACTGTTGCTGCGTTAAGCCATTAAACATTACATTGAAGGTGGGGAGAACTGTATTTTGTTCTAGTTCCATATCGTATAATACATAGCATGTGAGCAAGATTCCCGTCTGCTCAACGCGTAAGATGAATTTCGTGTCTGCGATGCAGAATAACATGTTTTCGCGCTTAACGTATGATGAAAAAATCGCAATAAAAATCTTAAACGGCCGATGCCTCAATTATGTTTAGAAAATAAACAATCTGTTAAAGGTAAAGACGTTATAAGAAAATTCAAAATGAATATTTATCAGAAAAATGACTGGATTTGTGGGTGTGAAATTAAAAATACTTTGTTTTGTTTTCCGTGTCTTTTGTTTGGTGGTGAACCGTCTTGGTCAAAGAACGGAATAAAAGACTTAATTCATCTTAGTGCTAAAATTACGAAACATGAAAATTCCGAAGGACATTTGAAAAATATATTTAGTCTAACAATGTTAGGAAAAAATAACATTCAGAATGTTTTAGATCATCATATAGAAAAGCAGTTCAACAACACAATGAACAGGTAACAAAAAATAGGCATGTGTTAAATTTAATAATAAATTGCATTAGATTTTGTGGCGCGTTTGAACTGGCACTTCGGGGTCATGATGAACGGCAAACGTCGAATACCAAGGGCATTTTTCGGGAATTGATAAATTTTACGGCAGAATTAGATAAATCGCTCAGAGATCACATCGAAGCAGCACCGGTTTTTAATTGAATTTATAAATGATTTCCCAAATTTTAATGAAAAAGTGATAGAACTGTTCTGCAAGTCAAAGACACGCAAAATGGACTTCGTTTATCATCAGATGTAATGAAACTGTAGTGTTATATTTACTATTCCCTCAAAACAAACTGTACAATGAACAGTACCTGTCTGGAACAGTATGTCGGTAAAACTTATAAAGATTGGGTAAGCGTTCTTGTATTATACTTTTACTTTCTTATACGTAGTATAAGGAAGTATTGTGATGATGAAAATTTTCGACCTCGAGATTTTTGCAGATGTCCACGTTTTGAGGTCCCCTGATACCAAAAAAGTGGTTTTTAAAAAATGTGTGTGTGTGTGTGTGTGTGTGTGCGCGCGCGCGCGTGTGTGTGTGTGTGTCTGTCTGTCTGTCTGTCTCTGTGTGTGTGACCACGATAGCGATCAAACCGCTACAGATATCAATTTCAAATTTTGTATTTACGAATATAATCTTCCTCTTGAGAACTGATTAGATTTTGAGCAAAATCGGCAGACCGGAAGTAGTAGTTTACTTCAGTGAAAAAATCGAATTTTGCAAATATTTCGTCAATTACTAAGTTTAAACAAATTTATAAGGAATTCAAATGTACTCAAAATTAAATTTGAGAAAAATTGTATTAATAAAGTTTTTCGAAATTCCGACCAGAAGTAGGTCTTTTACTCTTATCGAAAATCAGTTTTTTGCGAATATCACGCAAGTCATGCTTTCTAGGCAGGTACATTATCAGTATAAAAGTATTTAGACCGTATTTTTAAATATCTTTTGTATAAAAGAAATTTCAAAATTCGGACCGGAAGTAACACTTTTACTCTTACCGAATAACGATTTTTTGCAAATATGTCGTAAATTATGCATTCTATATATATTTATGAAGAGTACAAAAGTATTTAGAGTTGGATTTGGAATATTTTTTGTATAAATGAAATTTCAAAATTCGGACCGGAAGTAACACTTTCATACGTATAAGAAAGTCGTGTGGTGGCCACACCTCATTTTTTAATTTTGAAATTATGCACTCCCTATGTGAACCACCCCGAGCCGCCACTGCTTTAATGGCAAAAAGTTAAGCGAATGGATAAAGCTATCTATATCTTGATGAAATTTGTAAGGGATAAGCTGTTTGATCATTTAATAATTTTACATAAAGGCAAAGTTACACATAAATCGCAGGACATACGGACAAAATACAAAAACTCAAAAAGTCTAATGGATACTGCAATAATAGAAGCTGATGGTCTTTGGAATGTATCAAGTTCTAAACAAAATGACATATATCAAATTAGAAAAAATGATAATAGTTGTGAATGTGATCTTCGTTGTAATGAATGTAAAACTTGCATCCATGGTTACACTTGCACTTGCATTGACTTTTCTATAAAGTGGAATATGTGTAAACACATACATATAGTGTGTACACTTCTTCAGGATAAGAGCACAGATAAAGATATAAATTGTGTAGGTAAAAATAAAGCAATCAGTTTAGAACTATCACATACAAAGACTGATATGGAACAGGAAGTCATTTTAGGCGAAGTAACATATAATGGATCCCTAGAAAAGAAAAAGCAGTCTATTTTAGAATTTTTTTCAAAAGTTCATAGTATGATACATACTGAAGAACAAGTACAAGCTGTTGCCATACAAGTAGCATCCCTGGAAAGTATTGTTAAGAGTCTTTCTAAACCTAAAAATACATTACTGGTGCCCGTCAATTCTGCTGTTGAACCATCTAATAAAAAAATTACCCAACAAAGATTTTTTTCAGCTAAGAAGAAGGTAAACCGTCAGAAGACCAGTATTAAAAATCCGACGGACGAAGAAATTCAAACGTTGTCACTACACATTGTAGAAAATAGCATTAGTACAATTATATAAATTTTATATATTTAAAGAAATACTGTAATTATTTTAATAAATAATATAGTTTGAAAATTTTCTCTGTTTATTGGCTCTAGACTTTTAAAAAGATGTACTAAATCTCGATGAAATATAACTATACCATAATTTGATGCATATTTGTAAGAAAATATACGGCATTATATAGAACATATTTAAAATTCGCGCGCTAAATCTTGGGTTGCTCGGGGCTGTCCGTAGACGCTCGTTCCACACATACAGCATATGTCAATTTTCATTAGCCATAGGCGATTAATCCATACAGTACGTGGCAACATAGTACCCCTTCTCTCCTTTCCAATGCCAGCACGACCGATACATGTTCGTAAATACAAGTTAGGGTGGTTACCAGCACAGTCAGGCGCGGATCCAGAAAAAATTGACAGAGGGGGCACAAAGTCGAGTAGCTAATTATGTGATTTTATACCAAATGTTAGTTTCATTTGTTGCTTACAATTAGATTGTAAATAGGGGCATTTAATTTGCTGATTTGTAACTTAACAGCAGATAGTAGTTCCAAAATAATTGATTCAAGTTCGGATTTTGATTTTACTGTAAAAGAAAAGAAAAAAAGTAAGTAAATATAAAACAAAATCAAAGTGGAAAGTTTTACATAAAATTCCTGTTTTACATAAAATGTAATTGTAATTTTCGAGCGTGCTTCTTCGCAAATAAATCTAGAACCTTTCAATCGCTCATGACCCATAGTCGATCTCAAGAACGACTTAATTCTTTTCAAAGTACTGATAGATCTTTCCGCAGTGGCTTTGTCACTGGCAATACACAAAGAATTTTCAAAATGCATTATATATTAGGAAACATTGAAGCCAATATGAAGGCCTCCATTGGGTTATCAACCTTATGCGATTGTTTCATCCACAGTGCCTTCCATAAATGTAACTCTCCGGAAAGGGCTGTACTTGGAGAGGGTATGGTGTTCTACAAGAATATCATGAGTTGTAGTTTCTACGCTGGAACTAACATCAGCGTAATCGGAATAATCAACTTTTGTCTTCTTTAAAAAGTTTATGAGACTTAAGGGTGTTGTATAGGTACATTTTCAAATATTTACAGATTAAAGGCTACCTTTAAACTTTATGCAAAAATGATTTAGATGAAATATTCTTATAATGTTAATCTACACGTCCCTAGGCATTTTGTTTTTTCAATTTTTTATTAATTGTTATAAAAAATTAAATATAAATAGACCATCGAAAAATAAAATGCGTACCGACGTATAACATATTATTGTGAACATTAATTTCTAGCAAAATTTTTTCGTATTTATTAAGATAAATGTGTAATTTGATAAGAAAGAAATGCATTTTTGGCACTGGTTTAGTACGCCACCTGCAGTCAAATATTTGATATATCCTTGCAATCCAAGACAGGGCGGAGTTACTTTGTTTAGGTGGGGATTCACTTTACGAGCGATATTCGGTATACAGAAATCGTTGTTACGGTTTTGAGTACGTATTTGATTAAACATTTTTTATATTATTTTACATATCATAAAATTGAAAATATTATCGCGTAACCTTGATTTAACTTTATAAAATTAATATATATTTTCTTTTTGTAAAATTTGCTTATATTATTTTGTATTACATTTCATAAAATTGTACACATTGGCTGGCAGGCTTTTTACATAAATACAAACTTAAACAAAAACATTACATATGATTCATAAATAATACTAGCTTTTTTAGTTCTTCGACTATTTTACATTTATCAAGATAAAATACTACTGACATTTATAAGTGAGTTAAAAATAATGTAAAACTAATATAGAAAATGAGATGGATATAGATGGTGCCTACTTCCTCTGTACAGATATTGTACCAGACTGGTAGACGTTCAAAAGATTAATTTACGACCTAGCAAAAAATTATCAAAAAAAATCATACAAAATATTACTAGCACCTACGTTACGTAGAGTATGTGTAGCCTGAACAGAGACAATTAGCACTTAACGCATCAGACGTATGTCATTTCGAATGCATCACTCCATAAGGGCGGTACTTATAAACTGGGAACTGTACAATTTAGATTTTTACTATAGCATTTAGCAAAACAGTACATGGTAGTGGGGTATTGGCAAGTCCCACCCATGAGCACTACCCCCCGATACCCGCGCCGAAGACGTCGAAATTTTTAGTTTGCTATACAACACCCTTAACTGTGTTTGTTTATTTCGTTTATTATTCATGCTTACTTAGATCCTAACCTAAAGACAAAATAAATATTAGCGCATTATGACGCAATTGACAGCTAAAAACTTACAGTAGAAAAGGTAATTCGGTTCTTTCTTTGGAGACAATAGACTACTTTAAAGCAAAACAGTATTAATATGTTCTTGTAAACTGATTTTGACTTGAAAATCAGATAATGTCACGCGCTGCTGACCTAAAAACAAACTATATGTAGGCGCACTATAACTCAAACTGAGAACTAAAAACTTAAATAGCTCGGCTCCTTGTTTGGACACAATAAACAGCTTGGAAATAAAATAACAACAAAAAAACACTTATAAATTGATTTGAAATATCAGAGATAGTCACTCGCTAGCTCTCTATACCTGACAACGCCTAAGACATGAATCAAATCACGGTTATGTGTGTAACTAACCTTCACGGTTTCTCTTCACTAATTATAAAATTGCACTTAAAAGTTAAATTTTACAGTATTAATTTTCTATTTGGGTGGGATTTTCTGTTCAGGTATGTTGTTTCGTCTGTTTGCGAAATTATGACAGGGAGGGCACGTGCCCCTGTGCCCACCCCCTGGATCCGCCTATGAGCACAGTATATAGCTATGTAATAGAAACAGTAGTTTCTCTCGAGGGAAATAATTGTCCTCCTACCGACGACCTTGAACCGACGCGTGCGTGAAAATTTCTGAATGCGCAGTAGTCAGCCATCAGCTGTTGAGTTGGCGGAATTATTTGATGCGACTGCTGGGCATGCGATTTGTGAATGGCCGTTAATATAAGTTATACTGTACACCAATTATACAAAATGTTTGACAAACAATTTATTATGAACACTAATTTTACAAATTAATGGGTAGTTGTACACAGATTAAACAAGACATTTGTAAAACTAAATTATACATTCTTTTGGCATTTATAATTAACGTCAAATAAATTTATTAACACATTATTAATTTAGAATTTGTGTTTAAAATGTGCGTCAAAAATTTTTGTTTGATTATTGTGCATTCCCTTGAAACATTTCCATATAATTTAATGGATGCTGACGTACTTCCAACATTTTTGACAAACAAATTGTTTTTTATAATTAGTGTGCACGCAGCATAACGTTTTATCAATAATTGTAGTGTTTCGTTTCGCGAATACTTGGAACAAAAATGCCCCATTATTGTTGTGCACCTCGGTGCAAGAATAGTTCGAACAATTCTAAATTAAGCTTTTTCAGGTTTCCGAAAGAACCAATGCGGAAGATCCCCAGGCGCATTAAAATGTCCTCAACTGTTAAAATGTGCATATTGTGTATTGTAGTTGTGAATAATTACTCAAACTTCATGACAAATTCACCACCACCAACGCAAAATTTAATTTTCGAAGATTGATTACCGACAATGGGAAAATATAACTGAACAAAATGCCTTCACTTATTTTATAGGTTATTTGGGACACAAATGTTTTGAAAAGCATAGTTTTCCAACAATTATACGTTTAAAACACTAGAAATGAATGAATTCAAATTTTACACTTATTTTAAGGCATATCCTAACTTTGTGAAACAGCTTTACTAATTTGGCAACGCCCGACCATAATTTCAGTATACCTATATATAAATACCGCATTAGGAAAAGCCTTCTGTGAATTTTTTTTTTCATTTTCCTTCGAACCAAATGTTAGCTTTAAATTAAAACAGAAGTTGGAGGAGATATCATATAAACATCCCTGCGAAAATGTTCCTACTGAATTTTTGATAAAGCTATTTATTCGTGTAAGAATTTTTTATACTTTGAAATTTTGCAATAGAAATTTCAAAGTTAGTGGCAATTCAAATAAAATAACAATTTTACAGCACCATTGATGAATTGTGTCAAGAAATTTAAGTAACCTTTAGGTTAGAGGAGCCTTTTTTTGTGTTGTACGTATAATGTATTACATTTTAAATGCGTGTGTAATATGTACTTAATAAAAAGCAGTGTTTTATCATCGTTTTTTGTATTATTGATATAGCTTTTTCATAATTTTAAAAATAGATTAACATAATTATCTCATAAACGATTTGGTTCTGCGTCACTGGCTTATTCCTGAATAGAAAAATTTACTACGCCTCTGGTTGCGCGTGCGTGAATGCGCAGTACTATTTTGGGACACAAACATCAAAGGTGCCGACGGCGAGAGAAACTACTGTGTCTATACAGCTCTATACTGTGGTTACCAGTAACTATTCGACCACCGGCTTGGGTGTTTGTAATGCGTTCAGAAATAATATTTACGAGTTGCAAGGATTTGTTTTTCTGTTTCCTTTCAGTAAATGCAGAGAATTATTAAGCTGCGTTCACGTTGCATGACACAAACAAAAGCGTAATTCTAATAAAATTAAAAATAAGGTAAATAAAAAAGGATTCTGAAAATAATAATAAACTACTAGAAGGAAAAATGGAATATTTACAACAGCCTGAACAAATGAAAATGAAAGGTGATATCTCCAGTGACTCTTGGTGGGTGCATAGGTTGTTCTTCAATCACACGAGGATTCTCAGCGCCCCAAATTCTGCAATTTTGTTTGTTAACGTAACCATTAAGTTGAAAATGCGCTTCATCACTGAATATGATTTGTGCTGCAAAATCGGGATTATCCTGTTGCATCGATAACACCCAATTGCAGAACTCACGGCGCTGTCCATGGTCGGCTGGTTTCAATGTCTGCGTCAATTGGATCTTGTATGCGTGTAAGTGCAAATCCTTGGTCAAAATACGCTGCACAGTACTTCTGGAAAGGTCTAATTGCTGTGCACGACGACGAATCGAGGTGCGCGCATCATCGGCCACATTTTCTACCACTGCGGCTATGTTTTCAGCCGAACGACCGCTACGAGGACGCAGGGTGTTTTTACGTCTGCCACAGAACCAGTGCGTTCAAACTTTTCAATTAATTTCGTAATCGCGGTCTTACTTGGGCGATTATGAATACCAAAATGATCACGTAAATTGCGAAACGTACCCACGATAGATTCTCCATTTTGGTAATAGGTTTTCACAATAAGTACACGTTTCTCGTTTATATAGCGCTGCATTCTTGAAATGTCAAGACTTCACAATGCTAACTGTCAAATCTAAGCGCTGTAGTACCAACTTAACCATATTTCGCGCGAATTTAAAAAACAAACCTCCCGTTGAGACACTCTTTACAACCGACATACCAAGGAATAAAAGAAACTGACGAAAGGAGAAAGAATTATAATAAGAACAGATGAAAATACATGGAAACCAGGAAGAGTAATAGCCACGATAGACAACACAGGTATCGTAACAGCGGCCAATTTCATGCGAGAATGTGGGCACGCAAGTGTAGCGATGGTGTGAGCGAGAGAACGTGTGAAGGATGCACGATAGAGGCGAGTCACGCCCGAGTTATTCCCGCGCTAAGTCTGTTTAGATGAGGCTGGAACGTGTGTTTTTATCGCAATATTCGCAATTAGAATTGTTAGGCATTGGAATACGATTATAAGAGTGAAGTGTAAAGTGGAGTAATTTGTTACTTTTTGGTTCAAAATGGTAAACAAATGTTTTGTTCCTGGCTGCCAAAGTGGATATGGCTCTGATCAAGAACAGTATTCTATTTTTCGTGTGCCAGCGTCAAAAGTTGAGGAGTGGAGACGCAAAATTCCACGAAAGGACAGGCAGTTAACTGTTAAGGATTTTATTTGCGAAAAACATTTTCAAAAAGAATTTATTGTAAGAGAAGTTACCACTGCTTGCTATTCGGTACGTATATTAAATACAGTAGATATTTATTTATTTGTTCATTTATAAAGGCAATTGAGTAGATCTAATAAATAAAACTTCTAGTATCCACTGGGGAAACCACGACTAACAAATGATGCTCTTCCGACCATTTTCCCCAATTGGCCAAAGTATATTTCGCGGCCAATAACTAAAAGGCGAATTTTGCAGAGAACAGACAGCACTCCTGCTAAAAAAAATAGAAAATCCATGTCCACTATATCCACAAATAGTGAAGACATGATGTCTGCCTTTGCAGACAATAATAATCAATGTAAGTTTCAAAATCACTTACAGTAGGTACTCACATTTATTTTATATTATACCTAAATGCGTACTAATATACCTACATAAGGTAGTACATGTTTTTGCTATATTTCTCACTTTACTTTTTAGGTAGTACAATTGATATATTTTTATTTCTATTTTTTCCAATAGCAGTAAAAGCATTTATTACTTTTTATGTAGGTACATCATCAGACATTAATTTTAAAATAATTTTAATCATGTGATTAACGCATATAGGTGACGAGGGAAATTTACTAAGAAGAGTATTTTTACAAGTATGGGCAGCACCTAAGTCTGTAATACTTCCATCTCCTTCGTGGGCTATACACTGCATTGTATCCAGAGATCAGAATAAGATTTCTATATCTGAAATGGTCGACAATAATGAAGGTGATGAGTTGATCTTGAGTAAAAAACTCGTGTTAACAGAAACTTCTGTAAAAATTTATATTTTTGAACATTTAATTGAAGAAAAAAATAATTTATATAATGTAAGTCTATCCACCTTTGCAGAGCTTAAAGCGCTATTAGAAAGTTTAAATCATTTACCCTTATGTTATGGTGGACTGAATATGAAGAATGCACCAATAAATTTTTCAAATCCAGCATATGTCAAAGACCACGTTTTAAATGTGTGGTATTAAATGCTCATATTATTTGGTAACTGATGACAATAGTGATTCCGGCAAAAATATAAACAAAATTAATAAATGCAATTGTTGTAAAAAGGCTAAGAAATCAGCATACTATTTCAGAAATAAGATCAGATGCAGAAAGGGAACCAAAATTTCAAAAATGCAAGTATTCCGGAACCAAATGAGAAATATTCGAAGAAGAGAAAAGAGACTTAAATTAAAAAATAAATTAATTATTCGAGAATTAAAAGATGTACGGGAGAAAATTAGAAGCATGAGTGAACAAGATATCTTTCAAAAAATCGAAGATATTGGAAATTTACCATCATCACAAAAATTACTAATAAAGGAATGTGTTAAAATTTGTAAATATAATCGCAAAACAAGCAAACGTTATACATCTGATTGGTTACTGTTGTGTTTACTTTTGCATATTCGTAATCCCGCTAGTTACAAATTTTTAAGAAATCATGATGTGCTGCCTCTTCCATCTCCATCGACTGTGAAGAAATACTTGGCAAGAATCAATTTAAAATGTGGTCTTGAAGACCAGTTTTTTTAAGCATTGAAGTTAAAAATGAATAAACAGGGTGAATATATGCGAAACGGCATTTTAATATTCGACGAAATGCAAGTCCGAGAATCGGTTAATCTAAATGTAAAAAACATGAAGCTTACAGGAGTTCAGGATTTTGGTGATAATAATACCTATACCGCTAAAACCACCGACAAACGCGCCAATCATGCCTTAGTTTTTATGTATTCCTCACTGGGTGAGAATTTCTGCCAACCCGTTGCTGTTTATGCAGCTAAAGGAGCTACTAAAGGATCTTGTTTGGCTCAGTTGGTTTTAGCGGTAATTAGAAAATTGGAAAAATCAGGTCTCAAAATACATGGAATAGTTTGTGACGGAGCAACTTCTAATAGGAAAATGTGGTCTGAATTTGGCGTTTCCGGGGAAATTGAAAATCCAGTTAACAAAGTACTACATCCTTTCGACGATTCCAGATATCTTTACTTCTTTTCAGATGCTCCCCACCTGATCAAATGTTTAAGAAATAGGATCCTAGAAAAAAAGTCTCTCCATGTAAGTGAAATTGTGTTAAGGGGCAATAATTTTCAAGTTAACTGTTTTTCGTTTGTTAAAGACACCAGAAGGCCCCATATACTGGGCATATTACAACACTTTATTCAGTTTAGATAATGAGTTGCCAAATCACTTACGTGTATGCCCAAAATTGACACAAATGCATATTAAACCATCAAACTTGTTAAAAATGCGGGTCAAATTGGCTACTCAAGTTTGTGTTTTTTAAAATTTGAATTCTGAATGTTAATTAATAATTTTTAGATATTTAGTAATTCTGTGGCAGACGGTCTGACATATTATAAAGACAAGTGTGCATCTTTAATTAACTGTGACAACACGATTAAGTTTACTAGACGTATAAATGATTTATTTGATACACTAAATAGGAAATATCCTGCAGAAGGAATTCGCCAAAACAGTAGCTATTTTCTGGTGATATCCACTGATCTATCTTATCCATCACCATTGTGTCACAAATGAACTTCTGATTTCAGAGTTTAAATGATAATTTAGCATATCTTGATAAGTGGGAACAAATGGTTATAGACGGAAAAATTAACAAAGAACAATTCTTAAGTAAGTCAACAGCTGAGGGCTTTCGTGTTACAATTCTTTCAACAATAGAGCTGTCGAAGTATTTATTAACGAAATGTGGATTTAAGTACATTTTAACAAACAAAATGAATCAAGATCCCTTAGAAGTAAGTACGGTTTCTAAATACATATTACTCCTATAAAAAAAATAATTTTTGCATGAGTTATTGCTAAAAGTAATTTTTGATGTAGCATGGATGTAGTTTACCTTACTGGTGCTTACTGCTAATCACACAGAATGTGTTTTTGTTCCAGAAAAGTGGGTTTTTATTTTTTGTATAGTAGCGAAATTAGAAAATTAATATTGATTTTAGCGATTTTTTGGCACCATACGTCAAGCTGGAGGAGCTAATGATCACCCTACTTTTAACACCTTTCTGCAGTTGTATCGAATGTTATCGGCATATAAATTACTGAAACCTCCAGCTTCCGGCAACTGTTCTGTTCTTGATCAAAATAATTCTCCAGATACATTAAACTTCGAAAATTTTAAGATATTATATGCTCCTTCTGATCGCCGGAACGCTCATATTGAGAAAATTAAATCTAAAATTGATTCATTAATAACGAATGAGGAAGAATATATTGAACACTTTGAAGTAGATTCAGCGATCCAGGAAACAACAGACTGTCTAATATATTACTTGACTGGCTTTATTTGTAAAAAATTATTTAAAATTTCAGACTGTGAAATTTGTAAAGGGCACTTGTATCATACAATGCCAGACAACTCTGCAGTTTCGGCAGCAACTTTGACAATATTAAAGTCTCGAGGTGGTTTAAATCATCCAAACGTAACTATGTTTCAGTTTTTCGAAAAAATTGAATATATTTTAATGAAACACATTAGTTCTATCGATGTATTTGATATTACCGTCGACGAAATATTTTCGACATCATACATAAACATTAATTTCCCATGCAGCTTACATGCAGAGGAAATATTGTCAAAAGCCGTGTTATTTTATATTACCATGAGAATTAAGCAATTTTATAAACAGGAAGATAGAAATAATGCAAAAATGTCAGCCAGAAAACGAAAAGAAGCAAAACTGCAAAGTTCCTAAGAATCTAAAAGTAAATTTTCAAATATATTACGGGTAGGTACATTTAGTAGTCATTTTGTTGTGGATAAATGATAGCAAACTATCTTAAAATATTTGTAGAGCGTGAATTTTTTATTTATCAGGTAATAAATACATTTTTCAATAAATTATCGCTGTTTTTTTGCGTAAAATATCCATAATTTTACCGCTTCCTAATGCATTCCCGTTAGAACTTAAGCTTAGTTCACAGAACTTCGACGGTCGCGGGCGACACTTCCCCCGCCAACGAAATTTGGTAGCGCTGCAGTAGTCTAATGTCGCTTGCGACACTTTACCATATAACCTAAAATTCAGAGATTTATATTTAAAAATGATAAATAAACGAATTTTGTTATACACTCTAACTTATTTGTGGTGGAGAAAAAGAATACACGTAAAGAAACAAAGAAAACGGTTTGTTGTATGATTTTTATTTATTTTAATGAACATAACCTCACTAATCTGGGCGACAGTAGTTGTGTAGTTCGCAAATTCCAACTTCACAGCGACAGAGGGGAATACGAAACAACAAACAACGCTATTGGATGATAGTTGTGTCGCGCGCGACCGTCGAAGTTCTGTGAACTAAGCTTTAGGCCTCGATTTTCTGTCTCACTCGCACACCGCTAGCGACACTTTCGATCCCACTAGCCAGCGCTCCGTTACAATACCTGTGTTGTCTATCGTGAATAAAGCCTATCTTATCAAATCTTATGGGCTCTTTGTGGTTTTGGAAAATAAAGATTTTGACGAATTTTCTATTAGTTTTACATTATTTTTTACTCACTTATAAATGTCATTAGTATTTTACTTGATAAATGTAAAATAGTGGAAGAACTAAAAAAGTTAGTATTATTTATGAATCAATAAAATACTTAAACTTAGTTTCAAAAATTATTTAATAATATCACTACAATATTGTTTCGCCAAACTTTGGCATCATCAGGTGATGAGAAACTGAATATACAAAATTATTACAACATAATATATAGTGTCACAACAGTATGGGATATGAGTGGGGGTATTTTATAAACTATAGCCTTGTAACAACGGGGAATAATTGAATTGAGTCTGATCGTTTAAAGCACGACCTAATTTACTATATCTATTAATTTCTAAGGTTTCTAATAAATTAAGTTTCTGTCCTTTATCTTGAATATGTAAAACTTTGAAATCTCTATTGAATTCGTGTTCTTCATCTATACAATGCGTTGCGAAGGTAGAGTCCGTTTTGTTACCCATATAACTTTTTTCATGTTCCCCGGTTCTTTGTTCAAAAGTACGGCCTGTTTGACCCACATATACCTTATCACACTCACAAGTCAACATATAGACCCCCGATTTCAACCTTTTATCCGGATAAAAGGTTAGATATAGTAAATTAGGTCGTGCTTTAAACGATCAGACTCAATTCAATTATTCCCCGTTGTTACAAGGCTATAGTTTATAAAATACCCCCACTCATATCCCATACTGTTGTGACACTATATATTATGTTGTAATAATTTTGTATATTCAGTTTCTCATCACCTGGGCTGCGTTCATAAACGTCACGCTGCGTGCACTCTAGGGTAAAATTTCACACAAAACCGTTCAAAAACAGATGAGTGATTCACTGATGTACGCGTGTAATGTGTTCATAAAGTTCGCTCTCGAATCACTCGAGCGTTTGAAAAACGCCGGATTTGAAACCACGGTGAAGAAGACTCGACATGCGCACATGGAAGTGTGATTGTAAACAAAAAGCATATGGTTCATTGCCGGTCTTCCGAATATTTTGTAAACGTAAAATGTAGTTGTCACTGTTATGTTTGTTGTTTTTATTGTTATTAAAACACAATACTGTTTTAATACAATGTTTATTAAACTCGTTTGATAACTCAATAACAACTCAACATCTAATCTTAATCTTAAGCACTATGTATGCACCATGCCCTGTCTATCATAGATCAGGTTTTTTTTAGTTGCTGCCAACTCTACTACTATCTATTACACTATACAGGCTGTCCCAGATAGTGTGCTCACCATTGGGATCTCGTGAACGGTAAGAGATAGAGAGTTGGTTAAATGAGACAAAATGTACGTGACACCTGGGTTTATTTTTTTAAGCAAAAAAACTTTTAAAAAAATGAACGATACGTGCGCTATAGGGGAAAAACTAAAAATCGGCAATTTTAATTTCGTCGTTTAACTTATTTCATGTAAAAGATACCGAAATACTATTTTGACATTATGAAGGTACTTTTTTACGCAGAATTCAAATTTGGTATTGCAACCTCTGAAGCTTTTATACGTTTCGAGATTTTTATACAAACTTTCTTATTTTAAATACAAATCGTAGGCGGCTTTGACTGTATCAAAAAGAGCATAATTTGCTGATTTCAATGATGTATAACACTTTGGGTTTATTTGTAGAAATAACAAAGTTATAATGATATTTGTGCAATTTTTGGTATCCTTATGAATGCATAGGCTATACATCAGAGGCAGCATTGAATTATTAAGACAATAAGTAGTACCTATCTGTCAAATTTATTTACAAGCAAGTTACGTATCGGTTTATTTTTGTGTTATTTAGTCTGCTATTTTGTTCGTTTATTTAAAAATCACCGCATTTGTTGTTTTGGTTCGTTTTATTACTTGTTTATTGTTGTTCACGTTATGGAGAAATTTAATAATGAAGAGAAATATGATATGCTTCAAAGTTACATATTGGCTCACAAAAATTCAAGGAATGCAGCTAATCATTATTTGGAGTTGTACCCAGATCGACGGCAACCACACGAAACTTTATTTCGAAGATTAGAAGTAAATCTAAAAACATACGGTGCCTTTAGTAAACCGAAAAGAAATAGAAAAAGATTAGATGAGGAAACCCAAGTTATTGTATTAAATCAGGTGCGTGAAAATCCAAAAGTTTCCACAAGAGAAATAGAAAACAACACCGGAATCCCTAGAACATCAGCCCATAGAATATTAAAAAAGCATCGATATCATCCTTACAAAGTCCACATTAGCCAAGGACTCCAACCAGGAGACGCAGAGAGGCGGACTCGTTTCTGTCATTGGTACATTAATCACAACAACAACAATGTTACATTTCTGTTTAATGTGTTGTGGTCAGATGAATCTCGATTTACGAACAATGGGTTATTTAACAGAAATAATATTCACTATTGGGGGACAGAAAATCCCCATGCTCTACATGAAGCTCGATATCAAGAATGTTTTGGGTTCAATGTGTGGTGCGGTATTATCGGCAGAAGAATAGTTGGACCTTATTATCTTCAATAACAATTTAACGAGTGAACGCTATTTGAACTTACTTCAAGGTGAAATAGAAGATCTTCTAGACGATATTCCGCTTAATCTAACTGCGAATATGTATTTCCAACAGGATGGGGCACCAGCACATAATGCTCACATTATTACGAATTACCTAAATAATAGATTTGGTAATCGGTGGATTGGTAATCGAAGACCCATTTCATGGCCTGCACGTTCCCCAGACTTAACCGCAATGGATTTTTTCCTTTGGGGTTACATATAAAATAAGGTGTATAAAACACAATTTAATAATGTGGAGGAACTGCAAGTTTGTGTTTTAAGAGAGTTTCATCGGATAAATGGACGTATTTTAGAAAAAGTGATTAATTCCACACTAAGAAGAGCTCAGTTATGTATCAAAAACAATGGAGGACTTTTTGAGCATTTAATGTAATTTATCTATTTACTAGTAGTAAATAAATAGTTAGGTATGTGAAGTTAGTGTTTTATTTACTTTTCAGTCATTTTTGTATTTTGTTTCCAGGAATAGGTAAGTATAAAATAAAAAAATATGCTAATTATTCTTGTAACTTTGTTATTTCTACAAATAAACCCAAAGTGTTATACATCATTGAAATCAGCAAATTATGCTCTTTTTGATACAGTCAAAGCCGCCTACGATTTGTATTTAAAATAAGAAAGTTTGTATAAAAATCTCGAAACGTATAAAAGCTTCAGAGGTTGCAATACCAAATTTGAATTCTGCGTAAAAAAGTACCTTCATAATGTCAAAATAGTATTTCGGTATCTTTTACATGAAATAAGTTAAACGACGAAATTAAAATTGCCGATTTTTAGTTTTTCCCCTATAGCGCACGTATCGTTCATTTTTTTAAAAGTTTTTTTATTTAAAAAAGTAAACCCAGGTGTCACGTACATTTTGTGTCATTTAACCAACTCTCTATCTCTTACCGTTTACGAGATCCCAATGGTGAGCACACTATCTGGGACAGCCTGTATATCACATTCCCCTTCTTTACATAAATTTTGTTTACAATAATTTTTATTTACAAAACTACAGATCTAATCTATTTGGTTTTTTAATTAATCTACCAGACGAGGTGGTGGAAAAGATTACCTAAGTCTTTATATTCCTTAAAGTCAGAAATTTTTGATTCTGATTCACAGCTCTCAACCATTTCCTCCATCTCAGCCTTTTCTTGATTTTCAGTCTCCTTTATTTCTTCATTTTCTAATGCAGGTAATGGCGTTATGTAAAATCTGTTTCTATTTGCAATAGTTCCAGTCTCTAGTTTAACTTTGTAAGAACGCTCATTATTATTACTCATTATTGTTCCTTTGTCCTTTTTATTGCTTACAAGATTTTTTATTAGTACTGTGTCTCCTTCATGCAATTCTTTTAAATTTTTTGTACCTCTATCATAATAATATTTTTGTTTCTGTTGTCTTTCTTGTAACCTTGTTCTTATTCGATCAATATCAGATATTTTTGGCAACAAATGATTATCAGTCATTGGTATTATTGAACTCAATTTTCTTGACATCAAAAGTTCAGCAGGAGATGGTATACCATGGTCAACGGGCGTACTTCTATATGCCAGCAGAGCCAAGTAAACATCCCTACCATCATGTGAAGCTTTTCTGAAGATATCTTTAATTGTTTTTATTGACCGTTCAACCATACCATTGCTACGCGGATAATAAGGTGACGAAGTCGTGTGTTTAAACTCCCATTCCTTAGAGAACTTTTTAAATTCAATACAAGAAAATTGTGGGCCACAATCTGACATAACTTCTTCCGGTATGCCATGACGTGCAAATATTGATTTAAGGTTTTTTATAACATTACTACTACGAGTATCATTTTTTAAAAATCCTAGCTCTACATATTTTGAAAAGTAATCAACCACAATCAGATAATTTTGTGATTGTAAACAAAATAAATCAATTCCAACTTTTTGCCATGGTCTATCTGGAACTAAATGCGGTATTAAAGGCTGTCTTAAATTTTCCTTATAATTTGCACAAACTCTACAAGAATTAACAATTCTTTCAATATCACCGTTCATAGTTGGCCAAAAGATGGATTGTCTTGCCAAACTTTTGCATTTGACTATTCCCAAATGAGCATAATGAAGCTTGTTTAGCATTTCTTTTTGCATACTTTTGGGAATAATTATTCTAGTGTTCTTGTACAGTATACCATTTGAACAATATATTTCATTCCTATATTTAGAAAATAATTTTAAATCTTCTGATAAGTCATTACTTTCTGGCCAGCCAACAACAATAAATTCTTTCAAAATTGACAAAATTTTATCTTTATTTGTTTCCCTCTCTATTTCTTTTAGTTTATTTTTAGTGACATTCAAACTACTGCCAACTAAACAGACATGTTCTTTTAATTCTTTATCCAACTGGTCTTCTTTTAATGATTGTTTGGTACATGATCTACTAAGTGTATCAGCAATATACATATATTTACCTCGCTTATAACTAATGTTAAAATTATATTTTTGTAGCTTAAATAACATACGTTGCAGTCTAGGTGGTGCATTCAATAATGGTTTATTTATAATTGATATTAATGGCTTACAGTCTGTTTCAATTTCAAATTCCATACCATAAACATATGTATGAAATTTCTCACAAGCATAAACAATTCCTAACAATTCCTTTTCTATTTGCGCATACATTTTTTGAGTTTGAGTCAATGCTTTAGATGCATATGCAACAGGATTACCTTTTTGCATTAAGCATGCTCCAATTGCATTTTTAGAACTATCAACAGTTATTAAACTTTTTTCTTTGACATTAAAATGTTTTAAAACTGGTGAATTACTAATTAATTTCTTTATCTTTTCAAATGCTTGCTCTTGAGCTTTGTCCCAATACCAAAGCCTATCCTTTTTTACTAATTCTCTTAACGGTTCAGTTATCTGTGACAAGTTAGGTATAAATTTAGAAATATATGTTACCATG
The DNA here is from genome assembly GCA_963170755.1 of Amphimallon solstitiale. Classification (NCBI taxonomy): domain Eukaryota; kingdom Metazoa; phylum Arthropoda; class Insecta; order Coleoptera; family Scarabaeidae; genus Amphimallon; species Amphimallon solstitiale. The sequence continues at coordinate 28,468,062 of OY720678.1, forward strand.
CCTAATAGTCTTTGAACTTCCTTTTTTGTAGACGGTTTTTTCATTCTATTTATCGCCTCTACTTTACTTAAATCAACTTTTTGACCTTGTTGATCAAATACAAATCCAAGAAATTTAATTTCATTTAGACCAAATTTACATTTTTCTAAATTAAATTTTATATTGTTTTCTCTAGCTAATTTCATTACATTCGCTAGCCTTTTATCATGCTGTTCTTTTGATGAACCATAAACAATAATGTCATCAATGTAAACCTGAACACCTTCAAGTTCAAAAATTTCTCTAAACTTTTTATGAAAAACTTCACTTGACAGACTCAGACCATAAGGTAATCTTAGGAACTTCCATCTGCCAAATGGAGTATTAAACGTACATAAGTTAGCACTTTCATCATCCAATGGAATTTGCCAAAATCCAAAGGAAGCATCTAACTTACTAAAAATGACACTGCCTGACAACTTACTTGCTATGTAATCCACTGTTGGTAGTTGAAAATGTTCACGTTTTACCACACGATTTAAATCTTTAGGATCAATGCAAATCCTTAGACCTCCTCCAGGTTTCTTGACCATTACCATTGAATTCACCCAATCTGTGGGTTCTTCCACTTTCTTGATTATACCATCATTTTCCATTCGTATTAAGGTATTTTTTAATTCATCTTGTAAAGCAAATGGTACTTTTCTAGGAGCATGTACTACTGGCTGTACATTTTCTTTTAATTTTATTTTATAATGTTTATTAATGCAACCTATGCCTTTAAAAATATCATAGAATTCATTTACCAATGATTTATATGAAGTGTTTTCAACCAAATTAATTCTTTTGATTAAATTTAGTTTCTGACATGATGTTAAACCTAAAATATTTGGAGTAATTGCATCCACTATATATACCTTAATTCTATAATTTTGTTTATTATAATTACAATCTAAACAATCGGTACCTAACACTGGCATTGATTCATTTGTTACAGTAGTTAATTTACTTGCAGTCGGTATTAGATTGTTTACATTTCCATTTAATTTTAAATATGACGTTCTTGACATCACATTTACCATAGCACCTGTATCAATCTTAAATCTAGTAAACTTATTATTTATTACTAACTGAATCATTATCTAAATTTCTCTTATTACTACTTACAGATCCAATAAAAAAATTCTCATCTTCATTTGAAGACGATTCATTATCTATACATTTAATTTGCTTTTTGTAACAACACTTTGCATAGTGACCCATTTTAAAGCAGTAATTACATTTAGCTTTTTCTGCTGGACACTTCCCCTTTTGATGAATACTAGAACACTTGCTACTGTTGGACGTCTGTTCTTTCTTCTCTTTCCATTTCTTTCCCAGTTTTTCTTGCTTGGTTTTTTTATATTTCACAGCATTCACAACACTTGAAGAAGCCATCGATCTTGATTGTTGTATTGAATTTTCAATACTTTTGCAAATTTTGATTGCCTGTTCCAAAGTAATTTCATCCTCTTCCAACAATCGTTGCCTTATTAACTCATTTTGTACACCTATAGTTATGCAGGTTTTCACTAAACTATTTTCCATCTTATCTATAGTCCGTCTCAACCCTATTATGCAGTACAGGTTTAATAGGGATATTGCATCTCTTATTATCTTTAGTAATCTCTTAATAACGACATCTTTATATCCGGTTGCCTTGTTGCAAGTTCTATTATGCAAAGTCACAATGCAAAGTATATGATGGGTATATGAGTAATCGTTGCTGTCAATTGTCAGTTTTTGCCGTAGTGTGTAAACTTTTATATTGTCTTTAATTTACCTATATATAATTTCTGTTAAATCGTTCTTTTTAGCAAGCATATTATCTTTTTCAAGCATTTAAAAGTAAGTATGCATACCTAGATCTATAATTCTGATTAATGTGATAACCTATATACATATACATATACTTTTTACAGATTGCTACATGATGAGTTTTGAATTTTAAAAAGTGGGACGAAAGAGTATTCTTATTGAAAGAGATGACATCATTAGGTGGAGACATAAATACTTACGAGACATCAGAAAATTCAGAGACGAAGGTATAGTTTATCATTTAATTTGTTATACTTTTATGTTCATTACGCAATTTATTATTTGCTTGTGTTTGATTGTGATTGTTTTATTTTTAGGTAGAACTATAATATATACTGATGAATCATGAGTGAATGCACGACACTCGGTAAATAAAAAGTGGTCTGACGTTACTGTTCAAAGCAGTCGACAAGCTTTTACGTAAGGACTCAGCACTGGTTTAAAATCACCAAGAGGTCTTGGGCCTCGATTTCCATTAATTCATGCTGGAGGCGAGCAAGGTTTTGTTATTGGTGCTGAATGTACATTTCTTTGTAAGAAAAATACTGCTGATGTTCATAGCGAAATGGATGCAGATACTTATGGAGATTGGTGCAAGAATAAATTGCTTCCAAATATACTAGAGACTCGGTTGTTGGTCTCAATAATGCCTCATATCACACGAGTAAATTAGAAAAGTTTCCAGCAGTAGCACGGAGAAGACCAAATTATTGAATGGCTCACTGAGAAGAATATTCCACTTGATAATGACATATTAAAAAGAGATTTACTGGCTTGTGTCAGAGGTTAGGTCTCAGTATGAGAGAAACAAAATTGATGAATTTGCAAAGAATAAAGTGCATTATGTTCTTCAGCTTTCACCTTATCATTGTGAATTAAACCCAATTGAAATGGTGTGGGCACAAGTTAAGCACTACGTTGAAATGCACAATACCACATTCAAACAAAGAGATATTGAACAATTAATTGTGAAGGGTTATCAGAATGTAACAGTGAACAACTGGCGGAATTACATTGGCCACCTTGCCAACTTGCAAGACGATGTTGAAGAGTTGATAATTAACGTCACACATTCATCATCAGATCAAGATTCTATAAGTGATGAAGAAAAATAAAACAATATGTGTAACTACTCCTTTGTATGGTCATGGTTAGTTTTTTCATAAATGTTATCATGTATTATTAACTTGTTCTTATAAATGGGAAAATATGTTTTTGCAAAATGAATTTGTGAGGAATTTGTGTCTTTAAATGTGTATAACGCAATGTAGATTAACATATTAATATTCAATAAGACTATAAGTCATGTAACATATTACAAAATAAAAGTACATGTTGTGTGTGGTTATTGTTATTCTTTTCATAAATATGTATTATTTAAGTTGTTTTTAAAAATAGAAAAGTTTTTTATGAAAAATAAACTTGTGATTAACTTTGTCTTGGTCTGAATTTATAGTGGATAGTTGATTAAGATGTCAATATTCTGTCACGAAGAAAATTGTATACTTACCTTAAGTGTTTCTTTGAAATATTAATTCATTTACTCTGGCTTACTATATTCAGTTAGATTTTAAATAATTTTTTACAGAACAATCCCAAAGAATTATATTATTACAAATATAACTAATCCATCTTCCCATATATTCTCCCCTTTTAGTGTTTCAAATTACTATTAATTTTTTGTATGCAGTATGCCTCAATTGAATGACAAACAGTCGTATAGGTTATGTTTTGATTACAAAAAATGTCAGATATTGAACCGGAACTGTAACGACATTATACAATGAGACGATTTGGCAACCATGAAATCAATTCCCATAAGACCTGTACTGCATAATAAGGTTGAGACGGACTATAGTTCACATTGCTTGGCACGGTTTTGTACATCAATGATAAACTGATCTATTGATTCTCCTTCTTGTTGTCTTCATGTGAATAATTTATATCTTTCATTAGCTACATTACTTTTCGGTTTGAAATGTTTTTCAAACTTGTCAAGTAATGCCTCCAATTTATCCACTTCTTCATCAGTAAACGTAAAAGTATTGTAAATTCTAAACGCTTCTTCTCCTACATAGTGCAATAATTGGGCACATTGCATAGTTTGAGGTTTTGAATCCATTGCTGTTGCTTTTAGGTAATTACAAAACCTTTGTTTAAAAAATAACCAATTTTCATAAAGGTTACCTTCCATTATCATGGACGTTACACCTTTTTGATCCATTTTTATCTTTCAAAACCAATTTCCAACTGTGTTTCGTAGGCGGGCTAAAGTGACGCTAACCCTACTTTTCCCTTTTTTACCTCTACTTTTACATGGGTTTCGGCACCATGTTATGTTTGTTGTTTTTATTGTTATTAAAACACAATACTGTTTTAATACAATGTTTATTAAACTCGTTTGATAACTCAATAACAACTCAACATCTAATCTTAATCTTAAGCACTATGTATGCATGCACCATGCCCTGTCTATCATAGATCAGGTTTTTTTTAGTTGCTGCCAACTCTACCACTATCTATTACACTATATATCACAGTCACGAGCCCATTTTCATCTGGTAAAATTACCAAATGGTGATGTGTTTACCACAGATGAGGGTCACTTTCCGAAAATGCTATAGGTACTTCAAAAAGGAGTTGCGCTGCCAGTATCATGGTACAAGACACAACTGTTTCCTCATCCATCGCTTCCGTTTAACGTACCTATTTACGATTATACAAATGATGAAGGAAAGCAGCTTCTGTTATGTGGGGTTATATGACACATGTGCTGTCATACTTGTCACCACTCTAAAACCGTTCATAAATACCAAAACGCTCTGTCGACACTCTAGCTGCAAAGCAAATTACTCAAATGCCACACACACCGAGACACACACGATTATAACGATTCATTTATGAACGCAGCCCTGATGATGCCAAAGTTTGGCGAAACAATATTGTAGTGATATTATTAAATAATTTTTGAAACTAAGTTTAAGTATTTTATTTATTCAGTTAAATATGGAGTTTCAACATGTATCAGCCTCATCAATTAACTATTTATGAATCATATGTAGTGTTTTTGTTTAAGTTTGTATTTATGTAAAAGTTATCAAAGCCTACCGAATGTGTACAATTTTATGAAATGTAATACAAAATAATATAAGTAAATTTTACAAAAAGAAAATATACATTAATTTTATAAAATTAAATCAAGGTTACTAGATAATGTTTTCAATTTTATGAAATGTAAAATAATATAAATAATGTTTAATCAAATACCTACTCAAAACCGTAACAACGATTTCTGTATTCCGAATATCGCGCGTAAAGTGAATTCCCACCTAAACAAAGTAACTCCGCCCTGTCTTGGATTGCAAGGATATATCAAATATTTGACTGCAGGTGGCATACTAAAATAGTGCAAAAAATGCATTTCGTTCTTATCAAATTACACATTTATCTTAATAAATATAACAGAATTTTGCTAGAAATTAATGTTCACAATAATATTTTATACGTCGGTACGCATTTTATTTTTCGATTGTCTATTTATATTTAATTTTTTATAACAATTAATAAAAAATTGACAAAACAAAATGCGTAGGTACGTGTAGATTAACATTATAAGAATATTTCATCTAAATCATTTTTGCAGAAAGTTTAAAGGTAGCCTGTAATCTGTAAATATTTGAAAATGTACCTATACAATACCCTTAAGCTCGAAAATGGTAAAGATATCGAAACATATGTCGCAAAGACTGAATAAAAATTGTGGAAAGTTTTCAGTGTTTTTTTTATTTTTATTTAAAATAGTTATTAACAAAATGTTCCACCAAAAACAGTCTGCTAACTCAATTAATAGAATTTTTCGATTATTATTATTATTATTTATGATGATGAAATGCAAGTGCGGTCTCTTACCTGTTATATATCAATGAGCAAAAATGAACATTTATAAATATACTTATTTTTTAATGAAACCTCTATTTATTGAAAAACATGAATTTGCAGTTTTTTAATTTGATTTACTAAAGTTTTACCCATTTGAAGTTTAATGTTTTTGAATTAAGTACAGTGGAGCCTCTATAAGTCAAACCATCATCTGCCAAGCATATTTGTTTGACTTATGGAGGTTTCGACTTACAGAAAATTAGAGTAAAATTTTTTTAGACACATGATGGGTACCTATTTAAAATACATAATTATGTACATTGTAATAGCTTTTAACCTTTATTTAAAAAAATGGGTTATAAGTGTTTGTTTGTGTAACTTGATTTTGTTAAATATCTCTCAATTTCGGCAATGTGCTTGAAGTAGTCGTCCGGTAATTCTTCCTGAGTCAAAAGATAATTTCTCAACACTTCCAAGGCGCTTCTTGCTTCCGGTCTCGTTCGCTTGGCAAGCTCCACTTCGTTGGGATCGTCTTCCTCGTCTTCATCCGATTCTTCCCGGTTACTTACAGATTCCAAAATTTCAGTGTCTGTTGGAAATTCGAAAGTTACAACATCGTTGTCAATTTGCATGTAATCGTCCAGAGTGATTTCATTAGGATCAACGTTAAGATGTTGCAGTACCGTCTCAAATTGATTTTGTGTAATTGTCGGCTCGTCATTTGAAATCCGTTCTTTTAGTTCTGATAATGGCAAAACGTCTTCTTCTTCCCAACCATCAAAAACGCCGAAACCGGCATGCCTAAAGCAGTTTTCGATTGTAGTTCTTGCAACATCAAGATCCCATGCTGCCGAGATGTTGTTTATGCAATCTAGGAGGGAGATTTTTGGAGGTGGCTGATTTTGTTCAATTGCCTCAAAAAACTTTTGCAGGATTCTGCGACGATAATGTTTCTTTAAACTCGCAATAATTCCTTGGTCCAGTGGTTGTAGCCTGGAGGTCGTGTTAGGCGGAAAATAAAAAAGTTTTATGGACTTCACCTTCGATTGGATAGTTTTTGGATGCGCTGTACAGTTGTCATTAAAAAATGCAACCCTTCTACCTTGTCTTGCAAACTTTTTATCCAGCTTAAGTAACCATGACTCAAAAAGTTCTCCAGTCATCCACGATCGTTTATTGCTTTCATAATCAACCGGCAACGATTTTACTCCTCTCAAACTGCGAGGTCTTGCACTCTTTCCAATGAGCAAAATTTTCAATTTCTCAGTTGCACTCCAATTAGCGGCAAGCAAAATGGTTACTCGTTCTTTGCTATGTTTGCCACCGTGACATTTTTCGTTTTTGAACGCTAACGTCTTGTCCGGCAAGCATTTAAAAAAAAGACCACTTTCATCAGCGTTGAAAACGTCAGCTGGAGAATATTGTTCTAAAATTTTTGGCAGAATATTTTGCTGCCAATCTAGGCACTCCTCCTCATTTACCGCAGCACTTTCGCCGCAAATGGTTTTGCCGCTTATGCCGTGTCTTCAAAGATAAACACTGTGTGTTAAAACAGTTTAAATGTAAAATAAGAAATCAATGACTTACCTTTTGTTAAACTTTTGCAGCCATCCAGAACTTGCTTTAAAATCGGCAACATTCAAGGACTTAGCATAATGTGAGGCTTTTTCTTTAATAATAGTGCCAGTGATGGGCAGATTTTGTTCTCTAGCTGCTTTAGTCCAATTAAGGATAGCCGAGTCGATTGATTTGTATTTCACCTTTCCTAAACGTTTTCGATTGGTTGAGGTAGGAGTCTGTCCTGCTTCCAAAATGCGCTCTTTTTTTTTAATTATTGTTGACAGCGTACTTAAAGGAAGGCCATATTTCGACGCTACATCTTTTTTCTTACATCCACCATCAACTTCACCTAATATTTTAACTTTTTCGGCCACTGTAAGGGTTTTCAGTTTTCTTTTGGTTGCCATTATTAAGCAGTTTAACGTGCGAGTATGAAAGAACTAATACGTAGTCATCTAGCCCAGGCATAGGCGTCACAACAAGTGAATTGTTTATACTGTAGCGCGACGATTTCTATAAACAGGAGAAGGAGAGTTCCTGGAAAATTCGACTTAGAGAACATTTATTGTATGAGATGACGTCAAAATAGTTCGACTTGGAGAGACTTTCGACTTAAAGAGGATTCGACTTACGGAGACAAAATTTTATGGAAAATTCCACTCAAACGCTGTTGCCACACAGAAAGGTTGAGTTAAAGAATATTTCGACTTAGAGAGGTTCGACTTATAGAGGCTCCACTGTATTACATTATTAAGATTTACTACATTTTACAAATAATTATGTTGAGGGATTTCATTACAATTATTTTGTTATTATTATTATTAATTTAAAAAGTTGCTTATGTTTTTAGTTGTTAATTGTTTCATTATTTTTTTTACATCTACAACAATAGAGATGCCTTGGTCTAAAAACAAGTAATTTAATTGAACATTATAGACTGTTGTAATGCTACTGAAAACCAAAGTTATAAAAACAAACATGTTCGGATAAAGACATTGACTGAAGGCCTATTTAAAGAGTGCAAATGCAAATATGACAACACATTCTCCTATTTGTGCCCATGTCGAATAATTCCAAAAAAGTGGATGAAATTTTAGGGTTATAAAATTTCACATACAGATGTACAGAATGCTGTGCAGAATATTGTAATATTCTGTGTAATATTGTCTGTGAGAATTGGGCACCCGATATGTTCTTTTAAAATGTATATTATGGTTATATACAATCACCACATCATGTGGGAGAGTAAACTGCCAATGAAAATGTGTTGATAACGAGAATTGTAAACCGAGTACATGTCTTGGTTCATAAAATTTGAACAACAAATCGTGTTTTTTAACGCAAGTGTATGATTTGTATTAAATACTATTGAATATTAAATGTCAATTGTTGTCTGTCAAAAATTGTCAGAAGTCAGAATCTACTATATCGCAGGATATGACTTCAAATTTTCAGGGACACTTTTTCGTCTTCGAATTTTTCTGCAGTGGCACTACGTGTGTCATAGATATCTATACATCGACTTCTGTCTACCTAGTTCATTGATTATGTATAAGAAGATAGTCCAAGTCCATAAGAAAAAGGTTGCGCCTAAAATCAATGATCTAATACTATTATACTACTAGATGGAGTGTACGCTATGTCTTGCTGATTAGGAAGTGACCCACACCATAGGAGAAAGAAGGAAAATATATGAGCGTCGAAAGTTTGACAAGGATGAACAAAATTGACCGTTTTATGTGGGCAAAATTCAAATATGTTGCTATAGCTTGTAATGGCTTATAAAGTTTAAAAGTATTATTTTGTTAAAAATATGCTATATTAAGAGGAAAGTAAAGGTATTGCAACTTTAATAATCAAAAAGATAAATAATTAAATATATATTATTAATATGGTATTAAATATATTCTGTTTAATAACATTTTAAAGGTATCTATGCTAGTTGCCATTCTTCATTAAGGAAAGAAAATTAAATAAATATGACTTTTAATGACTATGAGATAACTATATGATTTTGTTCTTCTAATAATACCTATTTTAGCATGTTTGATGATCATTCAGTTTTTATTTAAAACAGTAGTATTAGAAAAATATTTTAAAAATCACTACAGATATCAGTTGAAAATTTTGAATTGACCACTAGAATTTTTCAAAATATTACGTTCTGAAAAAATAAATATAGAAACTGACAGCTTTCCTTAGGTGTTCCTTACAACTTCTGATATATTCAAAATAAAAGACAATTAATGCTTAATTTTTTATTAAAATATATGTACATATAATTAATATGGATTAACAAATACGTAAATGGTAAATATGTGATCGAAGAAAACTGGAGAAAGAAATATTAAAAATACATAAAGCTAGAATAACAACTTGTATTATTTCGTGAGATGTTTTTTCTGTGACTAATTCAAATACTTCAACATTAGTTACATTTGGGGATTCTGAGCTATAAGGTAAATAGAACATTAAAAATATCTAGGTAGAATAATAACTACGAATAGAAATCTTTCTTTAACAGTTCTTTGCTTGGTGCATCAGTAATTTTTAATCGCTGAGATTGCATTTTGGGGCAAATATTTTCTTCCATAACTTATAACAAAATCTTCAGGAACAAAATGCTCTGAACACAATCTTGAATATTTTGATGGCTTAAAATCCTTTCGTTTAGTACAAATTATCCACTGCTTGCATAGTACTTGATTAGATTGAAAACTAAAATTTTTTATATCAAATCTACAAATCATGTATTTTATTAAGAATAGTTAACCTGTGAAATGATACGTTCATTCCCTTTTCTGCCCTATTAGTACAACCATACGCTGCACATGACATTACCATTGTGTCTTAAATATGTGACTCCAAGCTCTGCGAAGCTGGTATATATAATATTCAACAATTTAAAATATTTATTTCTAATTTTGATACTGATAATAGCACTTTTAACCAAATATATATTACACTAAATCCATGAGAACAACACTGTTAAATTATAAGCTGAAGTTAACATTTGCCAATATTCTTGATGATTCTCAATTTATATACATTACCTATATCAAATAAAAATGAAATTCTTAAAATGTGTCTAATTACAATCACAATTTTATAAATAAAAATAGTTGATTGAATCATCATGAATCCACAGTTGTCTTTATACTCGTATTTCTTTAAATAAAAATAAAGTCAGTGGTGTATGAAATAAAATCAATTCTAGAAGAAATCTATTAATAAAGTACATAATCCAAATTACCAAAAAGACAAATAAATATGTATAAATCAACAAAATTGAGAAAGTTTATATACAAAACAATGCCATATCGCCATGTTTTGCCCACAACTAACGGTTTTGTATATCTGTCTCCTTTGTATGTAGAGGTCAATTCCTCTCTCTCTACAGTCCATCTAGTAGTTCTATATTATTAGATCATTCAGGGTTGCGAGATGATTTTTTTTTATTTCCCTAGACTTCTTGTTAAAATTTCCCTAGATTTCCCTAAATTACCTTGAACTGCCTTGCAAAATTTTAAAAATATATAAATTGAAGTTGGTATTCTTTAGTATTAAACTATTAGAAAACTTAATTCGATTCTCCTAATCTATTTTTTTATTCAAAAACATTAATTATTAACTCAATAATAAAAATACAGAAACTGAAAGGCACGAATTATGGGTTATCTTTTCTCTGTTCTGCATGAACTTGGGTGCACTATATTTTAGATTTGTATTTATTGAATTATATAGTCTATTTTTAATATTTTCCATCTTTGTTTCAAAGACACCTAACATATTGAGCAAAATACAAAATATAGATGATATTTTTTTAGTATTGAACGATTACGAAATTCATTTGAAATCTCGTCATCTATTTTTTATTAAAAAAAATCCTTAATAAATAAGAAACAGCCGAAACCTGAAAGCAAGAATCAGATAAGCTAAACCTCGGCAATAAAAAAAGTAATTTTGTATCTATATATGCTTACATTAAATAAATATAACTAAGCTGTAGTTAGAAAGGCGCAACTTATTAAACGAACCGATAAATCTAAACTATTAATGAAATATAAAATTCAAATATTTACGTCCTACATAATACGTTCACAACGATTCACTCCACGAAAGCTTGTTTTCAAATGTGAAAAATATTATAAAAAAGCTGTTTTAACATCAGAGCAGGAACTTTTTCCAAGGGATTTACCTTATTTTATTATACTGTAGTCATTTGATCGATTTGCAAAAAGCGATAGAGCAGAACACCGATTCGGAATGTGTGCAGATGTTAACCCTTAAATTTTCTACTTGTCATAAGATGGCATACTACTCTTAGAAACAATCAAGTAATCAGTGGTTTAAGTTTAAAACGTTTTAAAATGAATTGTGACATTATAGGTAGCTTAAATACCAGACGATTGTAATAAATTTTCTGGTGATTAATAATTTTAAAATAAAAACGTAGATTTCCCTAGATTTCTATTAAAATTCCCTCTTCCCTAAATGACCATAAAATTCCGTAGATCTAGGGATATTTCCCTAGATATCGCAACACTGAGATCATTGCCTAAAATCAACATTTTGGATGTCACCACCAGTGGGGCGCTAGTCGTCAAAGTGTCCACATGTGGTGGGGGTAATTTTCAAGGTAGTTGAGATTTAAGGCTGCGTTTGATAACGTTTTGGCGGGAGAGAAATGTACCGGAAAAATACCATTTTTATTTCCATTTTTTCAGGCGTATGATATCAAAACATGTAAATTTTATGCATTAAGCATGAAGATAAAGGTTATACGAAGTGAACGGTCGTATTTTTTTTAAAATTAAGTTAATATATAAGCCGTAAATAAAATGGGAAGTTAGTGGTTTTGCAAGTACTAGAAAAAATGGCTACATTTAAAAATTACACGGTAAATTTATATGTAATATAGGAAGTACACTCGGTATTTATATTTGGAAGGTAAAAATAGTAACAGTAGCTAAATATATGTGTAATTTTTTAAGTGATCCATGAAATAAAATTTGTTTACATTTTTGGTGGGTCTTTACATACATTACAGATATCTGTTACATTTACGTCGCCTAACAGTGTAGCACATATAATATAGATGGCGTTATTATCTTGCAATTATTTAGAGGTTAGTTGTGTGTTATGCGATACTTTAAATATTCATTATAATTTAAAATTATAATTAACAACAATTTTTGCGGTTACTAATTATAAAATTTAGTATGTGACGAGTTATTTGAAAGTACGTAATAGACAATCAACAGTTGGCATCACTGGTTGGCACCACAAAACCAAAAAGTAACTACATAGTTTAATTTGGGAGTTTAAGGCTGCGTTTGATAACGTTTTGGCGGGAGAGAAATGTACCGGAAAAATACCATTTTCATTTCCATTTTTTCAGGCGTATGATATCAAAACATGTAAATTTTATGCATTAAGCATGAAGATAAAGGTTATACGAAGTGAACGGTCGTATTTTTTTTTAAATTAAGTTAATATATAAGCCGTAAATAAAATGGGAAGTTAGTGGTTTTGCAAGTACTAGAAAAAATGGCTACATTTAAAAATTACACAGTAAATTTATATGTAATATAGGAAGTACACTCGGTATTTATATTTGGAAGGTAAAAATAGTAACAGTAGCTAAATATATGTGTAATTTTTTAAGTGATCCATGAAATAAAATTTGTTTACATTTTTGGTGGGTCTTTACATACATTACAGATATCTGTTACATTTACGTCGCCTAACAGTGTAGCACATATAATATAGATGGCGTTATTATCTTGCAATTATTTAGAGGTTAGTTGTGTGTTATGCGATACTTTAAATATTCATTATAATTTAAAATTATAATTAACAACAATTTTTGCGGTTACTAATTATAAAATTTAGTATGTTACGAGTTATTTGAAAGTACGTAATAGACAATCAACAGTTGGCATCACTGGTTGGCACCACAAAACCAAAAAGTAACTACATAGTTTATTTTGCGAGTTTAATGAAATTGCAATATTTTAAAATATGGAGTTTTCTGTTATCCTTAATTGAAAGATGCCTATGCTTTTACTAATGAGATGAATTATGTAAATCAATTAAACTGGGACTGTTTACGCCGACAAAAGCCTAATAGCTGTTTTATATTTACGAAGTTCGCAAAGAAATTGTCGGCTAAGAACGTTTTACATTTTTCTTCAAAATTTGTTAAGGTTGTTGCTAATTACTTAAAATGTAAATATAGGTACATTTTATTTGTTAGCAGTTTTCAGAACTTTGAAATCGTTTATTTTTTAAATAGAAACTGCACACCATGTCTATAGTATTTTTGACATATTCATCAAATTTTATAGTTCAAACTATATAGCAAATTAGTAAATAAAAAAATTCCAATGCGCAACGTTTCAAAAATATCGATATTAGAATCGAATAATGTATCAAAAATTCAAAATCGATTTTAAACAAATATTGAATGAGGAATATCGATATACCTTGATATCGACATTTTTATCATGTTTATATTAAAAGTTCTTTGCTGTGGCTTTTCAAGCCATTTAGTAACAAATAATAAAATCTTTAACTCAAAATATATATTTACTCAAAAAATAAAAAAAATCCAATAAAAAGACAAACAAAATATAAATTTGTATCTATAACGTATAAGATAATCCAAAACTCAAATATATAATTCTAGTGGTATAAAACACATACATAAATACAAATAAAAAATAAACATCTTAAAACATATCTTCTTTACAATTTTGAGGAAATAGTAATTGTGATAAAGATAACACCCCATGAAGGCGATTCGGCGAACTATACGAGATGTCAAGTCTATGAAATGCAATATTCCGCTGCCGCTTCCCGATTATAATTTCTACGAAACAGCAAACATCCCAGTAGGCATTTTTCAAATTTCCAACTTCTTTCTTAAAAATATATTCTATTGTATTCTGTATAATATGAACAGTTTCTTTTGTATATTAATGTGAAATAAATGTGTGAAATTTCAAAGATTAAAATGGCATTTTTGATTAAACGATATTATCGAATAAAAAAATCGATAACAGTCAATATTATTAAATAAAAAAATATCGATTTCAATCACGATTATCGAAAAGAAAACATCGATACTTTTTACTTTCTTATACGTAGTATAAGGAAGTATTGTGATGACGAAAATTTTCGACCTCGAGATTTTTGCAGATGTCCACGTTTTGAAGTCCCCTGATACCAAAAAAGTGGTTTTTAAAAAATGTCTGTGTGTGTGTGTGTGTGTGTGTGTGTGTCTGTGTGTCTGTGTGTGTGTGTGTGACCACGATAGCGGTCAAACCGCTGTAGATATCAATTCCAAATTTTGTATTTACGTGTACAATCTCCCTCTTGAGATCTGATTAGTTTTTCAGTAAAATCGGTAGACCGGAAGTAGCAGTTTACTTCAGCGAAAAAATCAAATTTTGACAATATTTCGTCAACTATTAAGTTTAAACAAATTTATAAAGAATTCATATATACTTAAAATTGAAATTGAAAATAATTTTATTTAAAAAGTTTTTCGAAATTCCTACCGGAAGTAGGTCTTTCACTCTTATCGAAAATCAGTTTTTTGCGAATATTTCGTAAGTCATGCTTTTTAGACAAGTACGTTACGGGTATAAAAGTATTTAAAACATAATTTTCAATATCTTTTGTATAAAAGAAATTTCAAAATTCAGACCGGAAGTACCACTTTTACTCTTATCGGATAACGATTTTTTGCAAATATGTCGTAAGTTATGCATCCTATATATATTTATCAAGAGTACAAAAGTATTTAGAACTGAATTTGCAATATTTTTTGTATATATGAAATTTCAAAATTCGGACCGGAAGTAGCACTTTTACTCTTAGCGAGTAGCACTTTTTTGATAATATCTTGCAAAGTATGCATTCTATAGAGATTTATTAAGAGAATAGAAGTACTTAGAATAGGATTTTGAATAATTTTTGTATAAAAAGATTCTTAAAATTCTATAATTTGAAACGCTCATACGTATAAGAAAGTCGTGTGGTGGCCACACCTAATTTTTTACAAAACAATATATCGTGCGCATCCCTAGTTCAAATCACATATGCCTGCCCACTCTTTCTTCCGGAGGTCAGTTCCCCGGTTTTCTAGTTTCGATTAATAACAATAATCTTTATAATAGCCTCATTATTTATAATATATTAACATTAAAATAATACCTTTACCTTACTTAGTTTTGAAGATTTTTATTACAATTACTGTTCTTTTCATTTTTGGTGTTTGTAGAGTTAAATCTTTGTACATATTTAAAACTGTTTTTATCATCTTTATTGTAAAAATACTTGAAGCTGTTTGGGTGGCGATGTTTGACGGTTTGGTTAGAAAGTGCCTTATCTAATATATTCGTGACGTACTTAAACGTACAGATAGTGTATAATAACACAGTAAAATATAATAAGAGAATGTTCACAGCTTCACAAATTATGGCTAGGTTATGGTATAAAATATAAAGATATCGCATACTTATAATTCCTTGTTAAATTAACTTACATAGGAACCAATACATTCTGTTAAAAATGGTACCGTTTTGGCGCGATATTTGAATTGAAAAGTTATAATATAAAGTAACAACGTACCTATGACCAAATTTGCCTTGAAATATGTATATAGAATTTCTCTTATTCGAACTTAGTAATCTCACAAAAAAAATCCATTCTGAAAACTGTCCAGGAGCCAAATTACAAAATAGAAATAAAATAAAAACATGATAAAAACTGATCAACTGTCAAACTGGCACTTGGGATTTGCAAATACTAACTTTACATGTATTTTTAGCAGGTGAAACATATTTATTAGAAATGTTGAACTAATAGGTACGTTATGAAGACAATAATATTACTATATTTCAGTTTTGCATATTATTGGCAGGATGAAACGCACCCTTAAGGGTGCGTTTCAATCTTAGCAAATCCATTTCGGTTCGTATCTAAGATTTTAGCGTTTCTTAAGTACTACTAGTAATAATTGGAGGGCGCCACGATGTTAATTCTAAACCACAAACAAAACTAATTCTGAAGAAAAGATCTAAAGCATTTCAAGGTCATTTTATCTGCTTATTGATTTTCTACCTACAAACGTAGTTTTGGTCTGGCAGACTTTCTTTGCAATTTGATTTTATACGTATGAATCTAATCGATACTTGTCAACTTTCATGCTGAAGGGAGAAAGACGCGCGAACTTTAAGCATTCATTTGAATTTATTTGTAAAAATTTTAAATTACGTTTCTTTTATTTATAAATTAAGTTATTCTTAAACATATTCGCTAAAGGTAGGTGATACTTATCCATTCGACTTTCTTATTTCATATATATTTATATTTTGTAATTTATATTAATACAATGTTGTTCTCTTATTTTGGAAATAAACTAATATTATTATTATAAAAAACTACACAATAAATAATTTGTGTTATGAAAATAAAATATTTTCTGTAACTTGATACATTTAGTACGTAGCCTGCATCTTTGTTGATCATGTCTAATAATAATATAATAATAATAATAATATACAAAACTGAAATAAAGTCATATTATTGTCTTCATAACGTACCTATTAGTTCAACATTTCTAATAAATATGTTTCACATGCTAAAAATACATGTAAAGTTAGTATTTGCAAATCCTAAGTGCCAGTTTGACAGTTGATCAGTTTTTTTCATATTTTTATTTTATTTCTATTTTGTAATTTGGCTCCTGGACAGTTTGCAGAATGGATTTTTTTTGTGAGATTACTAAGTTCGAATAAGAGAAATTCTATATACATATTTTAAGGCAAATTTGGTCATAGGTACGTTGTTACTTTATATTATAACTTTTCAATTCAAATATCGTGCCAAAACGGTACCATTTTTAACTGAATGTATTGGTTCCTATGTAAGTAAATTTAACAAGGAATTATAAGTATGCGATATCTTTATATTTTATAACATAACCTAGCCATAATTTGTGAAGCTGTGAACATTCTCTTATTATATTTTAATGTGTTATTATACACTATCTGTACGTTTAAGTACGTCACGAACATATTAGATAAGGCACTTTCTAACCAAACCGTGAAAATCGCCACCCAAACAGCTTCAAGTATTTTTACAATACAGATGATAAAAACAGTTTTAAATATGTACAAAGATTTAACTCTACAAACACCAAAAATGAAAAGAACAGTAACTGTAATAAAAATCTTCAAAACTAAGTAAGGTAAAGGTATTATTTTAATGTTAATATATTATAAATAATGAGGCTATTATAAAGATTATTGTTATTAATCGAAACTAGAAAATCGGCGAACTGACCTCCGGAAGAAAGAGTGGGCAGGCATATGTGATTTGAACTAGGGATGCGCACGATATATTGTTTTGTAAATAAGTATCAATGTTTTCTTTTCGATAATCGTGATTGAAATCGATATTTTTTTATTTAATAATATTGACTGTTATCGATTTTTTTATTCGATAATATCGTTTAATCAAAAATGCCATTTTACTTATATCCTGGTAAACAATCTTTGAAATTTCACACATTTATTTCACATTAATATACAAAAGAAACTGTTCATATTATACAGAATACAATGGAATATATTTTTAAGAATGAAGTTGGAAATTTGAAAAATGCCTACTGGGATGTTTGCTGTTTCGTAGAAATTATAATCGGAAAGCGGCAGCGGAATATTGCATTTCATAGACTTGAGATCTCGTATAGTTCGCCGAATCGCCTTCATGGGGTGTTATCTTTATCACAATTACTATTTCCTCAAAATTGTAAAGAAGATATGTTTTAAGATGTTTATTTTTATTTGTATTTATGTATGTGTCTTATACCACTAGAATTATATATTTGAGTTTTGGATTATCTTATACGTTATAGATACAAATTTATATTTTGTTTGTCTTTTTATTGGATTTTTTTTATTTTTTGAGTAAATATATATTTGGAGTTAAAGATTTTATTATTTGTTACTAAATGGCAGCAAAGAACTTTTAATATAAACATGATAAAAATGTCGATATCAAGGTATATCGATATTCTTCATTCAATATTTGTTTAAAATCGATTTTGAATTTTTGATACATTATTCGATTCTAATATCGATATTTTTGAAACGTTGCGCATTGGAATTTTTTTATTTGCTAATTTCTATATAGTTTGAACTATAAAATTTGATGAATATGTCAAAAATACTATAGACATGGTGTGCAGTTTCTATTTAAAAAATAAACGATTTCAAAGTTCTGAAAACTGCTAACAAATAAAATGTACCTATATTTACATTTTAAGTAATTAGCAACAACCTTAACAAATTTTGAAGAAAAATGTAAAACGTTCTTAGCCGACAATTTCTTTGCTAACTTCGTAAATATAAAACAATTATTAGGCTTTTGTCGGCGTAAACAGTCCCAGTTTAATTGATTTACATAATTCATCTCATTAGTAAAAGCATAGGCATCTTTCAATTAAGGATAACAGAAAACTCCATATTTTAAAATATTGCAATTTCATTAAACTCGCAAATTAAACTATGTAGTTACTTTTTGGTTTTGTGGTCAATGATCTAATACTATTATACTACTAGATGGAGTGTACGCTATGTCTTGCTGATTAGGAAGTGACCCACACCATAGGAGAAAGAAGGAAAATATATGAGCGTCGAAAGTTTGACAAGGATGAACAAAATTGACCGTTTTATGTGGGCAAAATTCAAATATGTTGCTATAGCTTGTAATGGCTTATAAAGTTTAAAAGTATTATTTTGTTAAAAATATGCTATATTAAGAGGAAAGTAAAGGTATTGCAACTTTAATAATCAAAAAGATAAATAATTAAATATATATTATTAATATGGTATTAAATATATTCTGTTTAATAACATTTTAAAGGTATCTATGCTAGTTGCCATTCTTCATTAAGGAAAGAAAATTAAATAAATATGACTTTTAATGACTATGAGATAACTATATGATTTTGTTCTTCTAATAATACCTATTTTAGCATGTTTGATGATCATTCAGTTTTTATTTAAAACAGTAGTATTAGAAAAATATTTTAAAAATCACTACAGATATCAGTTGAAAATTTTGAATTGACCACTAGAATTTTTCAAAATATTACGTTCTGAAAAAATAAATATAGAAACTGACAGCTTTCCTTAGGTGTTCCTTACAACTTCTGATATATTCAAAATAAAAGACAATTAATGCTTAATTTTTTATTAAAATATATGTACATATAATTAATATGGATTAACAAATACGTAAATGGTAAATATGTGATCGAAGAAAACTGGAGAAAGAAATATTAAAAATACATAAAGCTAGAATAACAACTTGTATTATTTCGTGAGATGTTTTTTCTGTGACTAATTCAAATACTTCAACATTAGTTACATTTGGGGATTCTGAGCTATAAGGTAAATAGAACATTAAAAATATCTAGGTAGAATAATAACTACGAATAGAAATCTTTCTTTAACAGTTCTTTGCTTGGTGCATCAGTAATTTTTAATCGCTGAGATTGCATTTTGGGGCAAATATTTTCTTCCATAACTTATAACAAAATCTTCAGGAACAAAATGCTCTGAACACAATCTTGAATATTTTGATGGCTTAAAATCCTTTCGTTTAGTACAAATTATCCACTGCTTGCATAGTACTTGATTAGATTGAAAACTAAAATTTTTTATATCAAATCTACAAATCATGTATTTTATTAAGAATAGTTAACCTGTGAAATGATACGTTCATTCCCTTTTCTGCCCTATTAGTACAACCATACGCTGCACATGACATTACCATTGTGTCTTAAATATGTGACTCCAAGCACTGCGAAGCTGGTATATATAATATTCAACAATTTAAAATATTTATTTCTAATTTTGTTACTGATAATAGCACTTTTAACCAAATATATATTATACTAAATCCATGAGAACAACACTGTTAAATTATAAGCTGAAGTTAACATTTGCCAATATTCTTGATGATTCTCAATTTATATACATTACCTATATCAAATAAAAATGAAATTCTTAAAATGTGTCTAATTATAATCACAATTTTATAAATAAAAATAGTTGATTGAATCATCATGAATCCACAGTTGTCTTTATACTCGTATTTCTTTAAATAAAAATAAAGTCAGTGGTGTATGAAATAAAATCAATTCTAGAAGAAATCTATTAATAAAGTACATAATCCAAATTACCAAAAAGACAAATAAATATGTATAAATCAACAAAATTGAGAAAGTTTATATACAAAACAATGCGATATCGCCATGTTTTGCCCACAACTAACGGTTTTGTATATCTGTCTCCTTTGTATGTAGAGGTCAATTCCTCTCTCTCTACAGTCCATCTAGTAGTTCTATATTATTAGATCATTGTTTGTGGTGCCAACCAGTGATGCCAACTGTTGATTGTCTATTACGTACTTTCAAATAACTCGTATCATACTAAATTTTATAATTAGTAACCGCAAAAATTGTTGTTAATTATTATTTTAAATTATAATGAATAATTAAAGTATCGCATACCACACAACTAGCCTCTAAATAATTGCAAGATAATATCGCCATCTATATTATATGTGCTACACTGTTAGGCGACGTAAATGTAACAGATATCTGTAATGTATGTAAAGATCCACCAAAAATGTAAACAAATTTTATTTCATGGATCACTTAAAAAATTACACATGTATTTAGCTACTGTTACTATTTTTACCTTCCAAATATAAATACCGAGTGTACTTGCTATATTACATATAAATTCACCGTGTCATTTTTAAATGTAGTAATTTTTTCTAGTACTTGCAAAACCACTAACTTCCCATTTTATTTACGGCTTATATATTAACTTAATTTAAAAAAAAATACGAGCGTTCACTTCGTTTAACCTTTATCTTCATGCTTAATGCATAAAATTTACATGTTTCGATATTTTACGCCTTAAGGCTGCGTTTGATAAGGTTTTGGCGGGAGAGAAATGTACCCAAAAAATACCATTTTTATTTCCATATTTACGGGCGTAAAATATCGAAACATGTAAATTTTATGCATTAAGCATGAAGATAAAGGTTAAACGAAGTGAACGCTCGTATTTTTTTAAAATTAAGTTAATATATAAGCCGTAAATAAAATGGGAAGTTAGTGGTTTTGCAAGTACTAGAAAAAATTACTACATTTAAAAATGACACGGTGAATTTATATGTAATATAGCAAGTACACTCGGTATTTATATTTGGAAGGTAAAAATAGTAACAGTAGCTAAATACATGTGTAATTTTTTAAGTGATCCATGAAATAAAATTTGTTTTCATTTTTGGTGGATCTTTACATACATTACAGATATCTGTTACATTTACGTCGCCTAACAGTGTAGCACATATAATATAGATGGCGTTATTATCTTGCAATTATTTAGAGGCTAGTTGTGTGTTATGCGATACTTTAATTATTCATTATAATTTAAAATTATAATTAACAACAATTTTTGCGGTTACTAATTATAAAATTTAGTATGATACGAGTTATTTGAAAGTACGTAATAGACAATCAACAGTTGGCATCACTGGTTGGCACCACAAAACCAAAAAGTAACTACATAGTTTAATTTGCGAGTTTAATGAAATTGCAATATTTTAAAATATGGAGTTTTCTGTTATCCTTAATTGAAAGATGCCTATGCTTTTACTAATGAGATGAATTATGTAAATCAATTAAACTGGGACTGTTTACGCCGACAAAAGCCTAATAACTGTTTTATATTTACGAAGTTAGCAAAGAAATTGTCGGCTAAGAACGATTTACATTTTTCTTCAAAATTTGTTAAGGTTGTTGCTAATTACTTAAAATGTAAATATAGGTACATTTTATTTGTTAGCAGTTTTCAGAACTTTGAAATCGTTTATTTTTTAAATAGAAACTGCACACCATGTCTATAGTATTTTTGACATTTTCATCAAATTTTATAGTTCAAACTATATAGCAAATCAGCAAATAAAAAAATTCCAATGCGCAACGTTTCAAAAATATCGATATTAGAATCGAATAATGTATCAAAAATTCAAAATCGATTTTAAACAAATATTGAATGAAGAATATCGATATACTTTGATATCGACATTTTTATCATGTTTATATTAAAAGTTCTTTGCTGCCATTTAGTAACAAATAATAAAATCTTTAACTCCAAATATATATTTACTCAAAAAATAAAAAAAATCCAATAAAAAGACAAACAAAATATAAATTTGTATCTATAACGTATAAGATAATCCAAAACTCAAATATATAATTCTAGTGGTATAAAACACATACATAAATACAAATAAAAAATAAACATCTTAAAACATATCTTCTTTACAATTTTGAGGAAATAGTAATTGTGATAAAGATAACACCCCATGAAGGCGATTCGGCGAACTATACGAGATGTCAAGTCTATGAAATGCAATTTTCCGCTGCCGCTTCCCGATTATAATTTCTACGAAACAGCAAACATCCCAGTAGGCATTTTTCAAATTTCCAACTTCTTTCTTAAAAATATATTCTATTGTATTCTATATAATATGAACAGTTTCTTTTGTATATTAATGTGAAATAAATGTGTGAAATTTCAAAGATTAAAATGGCATTTTTGATTATACGATATTATCGAATAAAAAAATCGATAACAGTCAATATTATTAAATAAAAAAATATCGATTTCAATCACGATTATCGAAAAGAAAACATCGATACTTTTTTACAAAACAATATATCGTGCGCATCCCTAGTTCAAATCACATATACCTGCCCACTCTTTCTTCCGGAGGTCAGTTCCCCGGTTTTCTAGTTTCGATTAATAACAATAATCTTTATAATAGCCTCATTATTTATAATATATTAACATTAAAATAATATCTTTACCTTACTTAGTTTTGAAGATTTTTATTACAATTACTGTTCTTTTCATTTTTGGTGTTTGTAGAGTTAAATCTTTGTACATATTTAAAACTGTTTTTATCATCTTTATTGTAAAAATACTTGAAGCTGTTTGGGTGGCGATTTTCACGGTTTGGTTAGAAAGTGCCTTATCTAATATATTCGTGACGTACTTAAACGTACAGATAGTGTATAATAACACAGTAAAATATAATAAAAGAATGTTCACAGCTTCACAAATTATGGCTAGGTTATGTTATAAAATATAAAGATATCGCATACTTATAATTCCTTGTTAAATTAACTTACATAGGAACCAATACATTCTGTTTAAAATGGTACCGTTTTGGCGCGATATTTGAATTGAAAAGTTATAATATAAAGTAACAACGTACCTATGACCAAATTTGCCTTAAAATATGTATATAGAATTTCTCTTATTCGAACTTAGTAATCTCACAAAAAAAATCCATTCTGAAAACTGTCCAGGAGCCAAATTACAAAATAGAAATAAAATAAAAACATGATAAAAACTGATCAACTGTCAAACTGGCACTTGGGATTTGCAAATACTAACTTTACATGTATTTTTAGCAGGTGAAACATATTTATTAGAAATGTTGAACTAATAGGTACGTTATGAAAACAATAATATTACTATATTTCAGTTTTGCATATTATTATTATTATTATTATTAGACATGATCAACAAAGATGCAGGCTACGTACTAAATGTATCAAGTTACAGAAAATATTTTATTTTCATAACACAAACACACTGCTGTTTATTTATTGTGTAGTTTTATATAATAATAATATTAGTTTATTTCTAAAATAAGAGAACAACATTGTATTAATATAAATTACAAAATATAAATATATATGAAATAAGAAAATAAGAAAGTCGAATGGATGAGTATCACCTACCTTTAGCGAATATGTTTAAGAATAACTTAATTTATAAATAAAAGAAACGTAATTTAAAATTTTTACAAATAAATTCAAATGAATGCTTAAAGTTCGCGCGTCTTTCTCCCTTCAGCATGAAAGTTGACAAGTATCGATTAGATTCATACGTATAAAATCAAATTGCAAAGAAAGTCTGCCAGACCAAAACTACGTTTGTAGGTAGAAATTCAATAAGCAGGTAAAATGACCTTGAAATGCTTTAGATCTTTTCTTCAGAATTAGTTTTGTTTGTGGTTTAGAATTAACATCGTGGCGCCCTCCAATTATTACTAGTAGTACTTAAGAAACGCTAAAATCTTAGATACGAACCGAAATGGATTTGCTAAGATTGAAACGCACCCTTAAGGGTGCGTTTCAAAGTTGACAAATCCATTTCGGTTCGTATCTAAGATTTTAGCGTTTCTTAAGTACTACTAGTAATAATTGGATGGCGCCACGATGTTAATTCTAACAAACTAAACTAATTCTGAAGATCTAAAAACATTTCAAGGTCATTTTACCTGCTTATTGAATTTCTACCTACAAACGTAGATTTGGTCTGGCAGACTTTCTTTGCAATTCGATTTTATACATATGAATCTAATCGATACTTGTCAACTTTCATGCTGAAGGGAGAAAGACGCGCGAACTTTAAGCATTCATTTGAATTTATTTGTAAAAATTTAAAATTACGTTTCTTTTATTTATAAATTAAGTTATTCTTAAACATATTCGCTAAAGGTAGGTGATACTCATCCATTCGACTTTCTTATTTTCTTATTTCATATATATTTATATTTTGTAATTTATATTAATACAATGTTGTTCTCTTATTTTGGAAATAAACTAATATTATTATTATTATATAAAACCACACAATAAATAAACAGCAGTGTGTTTGTGTTATGCAAAATAAAACATTTTCTGTTACTTGATACATTTAGTACGTAGCCTGCATCTCTGTTGATCACGTCTAATAATAATAATAATAATAATATGCAAAACTGAAATATAGTCATATTATTGTCTTCATAACGTACCTATTAGTTCAACATTCTAATAAATATATTTCACCTGCTAAAAATACATGTAAAGTTAGTATTTGCAAATCCCAAGTGCCAGTTTGACAGTTGATCAGTTTTTTTCATGTTTTTATTTTATTTCTATTTTGTAATTTGGCTCCTGGACAGTTTTCAGAATGGATTTTTTTTTGTGAGATTACTAAGTTCGAATAAGAGAAATTCTATATACATATTTTAAGGCAAATTTGGTCATAGGTACGTTGTTACTTTATATTGTAACGAAATATGTATGAGACTTCCGAGCGACGTTAAAAAAAACAGGGACCATAAATCATCTCGGCACGTCGTATAAAAACGATATGTAAACAAGTCGTAAATATATCATCTAATTCAAATGTACGGCATAAGCAAAGAAAAGTCTAGATTTCCCCTGGTATATTACCGAATTTACTGGTACTTTTCGAGAACTTTTTATGCAGATATATATATAGGGATTCATTGCGAAAAGAGTAATTGCGGAATAATTCCGGAATAAGAAAGTCCGTAAGAAATAGCCGACGCGCCTAAAAAAAATAAATATAAGAGATAAATATAAGTCGTTCGGTAAAAATAAATATAGTAGTGCCGTGTGATATAAATAGAAGTGTTATGTAAATAAATACGGACATATTAGTAGTAGTAAATAAATACAAGTGTTAATTTTAATTTATTAATAGTAGTTTAAGTGTAATACTTTACTTATATATTTTTATATTGTTATATAATTTTAAGTATATAATAAATATACAGACTGTTTTAAATAAATAATTGCACGAGTTGTTTATTTCGAACCCGAAAACGCAACAATATTATAACTTTTCAATTCAAATATCGCGCCAAAACGGTACCATTTTTAACAGAATGTATTGGTTCCTATGTAAGTAAATTTAACAAGGATTTATAAGTATGCGATATCTGTATATTTTATAACATAACCTAGCCATAATTTGTGAAGCTGTGAACATTCTCTTATTATATTTTACTGTGTTATTATACACTATCTGTACGTTTAAGTACGCCACGAACATATTAGATAAGGCACTTCTAACCAAACCGTGAAAATCGCCACCCAAACAGCGTCAAGTATTTTTACAATAAAGATGATAAAAACAGTTTTAAATATGTACAAAGATTTAACTCTACAAACACCAAAAATAAAAAGAACAGTAATTGTAATAAAAGTCTTCAAAACTAAGTAAAGTAAAGGTATTATTTTAATGTTAATATATTATAAATAATGAGGCTATTATAAAGATTATTGTTATTAATCGAAACTAGAAAACCGGCGAACTGACCTCCGGAAGAAAGAGTGGGCAGGCATAGGTATGTGATTTGAACTAGGGATGCGCACGATATATTGGTTTGTAAAAAAGTATCGATGTTTTCTTTTCGATAATCGTGATTGAAATCGATATTTTTTTATTTAATAATATTGACTGCTATCGATTTTTTTATTCGATAATATCGTTTAATCAAAAATGCCATTCTACTTATATCCTGGTAAACAATCTTTGACATTTTACACATTTATTTTACATTAATATACAAAAGAAACTGTTCATATTATACAGAATACAATAGAATATATTTTTAAGAAAGAAGTTGGAAATTTGAAAAATGCCTACTGCGATGTTTGCTGTTTCGTAGAAATTATAATCCGGAAGCGGCAGCGGAATATTGCATTTCATAGACTTGACATCTCGTATAGTTCGCCGAATCGCCTTCATGGGGTGTTTGTTATCTTTATCACAATTACTATTTCCTCAAAATTGTAAAGAAGATATGTTTTAAGATGTTTATTTTTTACTTGTATTTATGTATGTGTTTTATACAACTAGAATTATATATTTGAGTTTTGGATTTCTTATACGTTATCCCTCTCATGCATTGAGTCCACTACAGTGGACAGAACATTCAAGGTCAGATTTTTTTTTGTCTTAGCAAAAATGTTTGGAAATGCATACCAACCTCTTCAGTGGACGTCGTATAAGTGGTTTGTAGCGCCATCTGTAGTCGAATTCTCTAAATGTAGCAGCTGAGGCATTTGTTATGCACATATATATAATACTACTATATTGCGTGTGTTGTATCTTGATAATGTGTAAGTTTTCGTCCCAACTAAGAGAGATAGAATTGGCCGCCTTGCGTGTTCTGCGCATGCGTCAACTCAAACTGTCCATTTTGAAATTTACGAAATGACAGATAAACAGAAAACATAATTATAACCTCTGATTTAAATTGACATCTATAACTATATATTACTGAAAGCATACGCAAGGTTGTTTTTTTTTATTGAATTCAGTTTTGTGCAAGTTTAGTTCATCGGTGAATTTGTAGAATTACCCAGAAAATACGCGGTAGAATAAATAAACGATATGAAGCCTGATTCCAGTGAATTATTAACAGAAAAACTTGTGAAGTTATAACTTCGGCGGTGATTTATACGTGCTTACTGGAATATGTGAAATTATATTATTAAATGTAAATACCGATCGTTTCATTTTGATTAACAGAAAAGATTTTGAACAGAAAAACTTGTGAACTTACATCTAATACATTGATTTGTACGTGTTTATTAGTATATGTGAAATTATATTATTAAATGTAAATACCGATCGTTTCATTTCGTCTTATTGAAAAGATTTTGAACAGAAAATCTTATGTACATTGATTGGTGTATGCTTATTGGTGTATGTGAAATTATTGAATATAAATACTGCTTCTTTCATTTTGATTTACAGAAAACGCATAAATTAATGTTTGACATACACAATCGAATAGATTCAGGTATGTTTTATATGTCAGATTGTATTATATTTCAACATATAGTTTTGCTATGTATTTTAAGCTTAAGAATGCAAATAAAATTACTTAAATTACTGTATTTAGTATTTTGGCTATATATAAGAATAAAACATCTATTTTATATTTGTCGACGTACATTATTCAATATAATGTCGCGTAATCAACAATGTAAAGAACTAATTAAATTCCTGTGGTGTTCCTTTATTTAATTGTGTATCGAGATATACACTGAAGCATGAATGTTTTAGAAAAAGTTGTGAAATTAATCAGCATTACATTTTTGTGGAATATAATTTTTATTGTTAACTTTTTTTTTAAATTTAAAATGATTAAGCCATTCATGAAAATAAAAACGTGATGAAGCGTAATTTACGCCCATATGGTAGCAAAGAATATAAACAAACAATTACTCTGATACACTTGAATTTTTGTAGTGTATCTAATAGCACATTCATAATCAATACATTTTTCTTGATGTCTACGTCTCATAGACTGAGATGAGTAAAAATGAGACTTGCAAATAATTTATATTATTGCTTGTAAAAAAGGTATGTTGATGTTGTATTTGATTCAATAATTACATCAAAGTTCAATTTCTACTTACGAAGTAAAAAATTAAATTTTATTTTATTTATGTTCGGAAATTCATTTTGTTTATACTTTCTTGGAATTAGAACAACAAAAAATTATTATGAAATATAAATATTTGTATGAATGAATAGATACATACAAATTTATAAAATGATAAAAAAGATTCAGAGAATGTAACAATATCATAAAAACAGGAATACCGTTTGATGCCGTGCCTACCTTGCCGTTCATAACACTGCAGTATTTACTTCCACAATGTTGGGAAAAGTTCAGAAGAACTCATCACACATTGTCTTGGCAAATTCCAAAATGAATATTATCTTTATACTGTACCATCTACAAGTTGTTTTAAACTAAAACATATTTTATTGAAAATTTAAATATAAAATACATTTTGTATGTGCTTGATTATAATTTAGTGACAGAAATTATGATACATATTCAGCAAAGTACAAATTAAAAAAATCACTTCACTATCTTATAAATAATGTGTTCATCCTTCAAGTTATTTTCACAATCAGTGATGCATCATAGCATAAATTCCAATAACCGGCCCAAAATACCCAATTTCGGCATATTATTATCTCATATCATATGGGATCTGTGGATTCCGTGGTGGACATATCAAAATTCTTCAACTTTCTATGAACACATATATGTTCTATTAGACATATACCAAAAAAATTAGAAGGTCATGGCAAAAAGATGGGTGTGCAACTCTGTAAGGTTTAATAAGTGCCTATTTATTACATATAAGCAATTCAAATATTTTAATATGTAACATAGTAATACAATTACCTAATTCAAGTACAATTTACTGTGTTATTTGCGTACATTTCTCCGATGTAGATGACAGTAATTCTAGAATACAAGAATACCACATTATCTAATTCTTTATTATTCTTGCATGTTGAGTTGAATAATTTTAGTGCTGTTATTATATCACAAATTATTGTACCTATAGAGGTGTTTTCTTTCTATCTTCAAAGAAACACAATTGCAATGCAATTGAACTGACTGCGAGTTTTAGTTAATTAGTTTACAATTTTTACTATAACATAACCACAATTCGTACAATTTTTGACAAATATATTTCTGCGGTATGATCGTTTGTTTGTCTATGATTTGCCCATGATGCCACGACGATATTTCTTCATTCATTAAGGGAAATTAAATTATTTTTCCACAGTTAACAAGGCACAATTATTAATTATAAAGAGGTTTGTCGATTTTAAAACTATTTATGCTTGTTTGACGATTTACAAACTTTAATCAAATATTTATAGTAATAAATCTATGTGATAAACAAACAGACCTAAATTTGAAAAATTATTTATAACGCATGCGCAGTTTGGACAATGCGACTCTTAAACGGCATAGCACCATATGTTTTATTTCACAATGTTGGAGCGAAGTTTTCCTTGTCTACACGCGATATAGTAGTATTATATATATGGTTATGCAGCACGTTATGCAGTGATCAGCTGTTTTGCAATGGAGGAGAATTAGTGTAAAATCATTTTATGGATGTTCCAGAAAAAAGGTAAAAATTATCAACATTTCAAATAGGTTGTAGAGAATGTATTCACTAAAAAAATTTGGGAAAATATTACATAGATAATAAGAAAAATGAATTTGTTCACGCGTCCATTGTAATGGACATCATGCAGTTTCGGCATTCTAGTGAAACTTGATTTTGTTTCGTAGCACGTGATTTTCGATGATCTGGACAGCGATGAGGAACCAGAGGAAGCACCGTTTGCTGCAATTGTTCGAAATGACGAGTACGCTGGGAATAAAAGGTGGTACATCAAAGTATTCATGCATTTTTTAGATGTAACAGTGGTAAATGCTTGGATATTGTTTCGAAAAAATGGAAACAACAAAATGGACCTTCTAGAATTTAAAGCCAGTGTAGCAAGAGCTTTGATCAATATGGGTCAACACAGAGAGAATAAGAGAGGCAGG
Source organism: Amphimallon solstitiale (assembly GCA_963170755.1). Taxonomy (NCBI): domain Eukaryota; kingdom Metazoa; phylum Arthropoda; class Insecta; order Coleoptera; family Scarabaeidae; genus Amphimallon; species Amphimallon solstitiale. The sequence continues at coordinate 28,498,695 of OY720678.1, forward strand.
CCACGTTCTGCTACTCCACCTAGTATACTGAAAAAAAAGAAACCTATGAACCATGCACCTCCTGAAGTACGTGGGGACAGATTTGGACATTGGCCAAAATTGACAGAAATTAAAAATGCAAGACGATGCCATTCAAACGCTTGCAAAAGAAAAACTAAGTACATTTGTAACAAATGCAATGAACCGCTTTGTCCAGACTGCTTTGAATATTTTCATACCCAATCTCGTTGAGACCGTGGGTGCATAATGTCCACTCCAGGGGACAGGATTTTTTTTAGGATTAAAGGATAAATACCATAAGTTTTTGCTTTGTTTAGTCATAGTTGATATAATTTTGTCGTTTGAGGAATAAATTATATTTTTTTAATAATTTCTCGATTCTTTGAAATAATTATGCACGAGAGGGTTATAGATACAAATTTATATTTTATTTGTCTTTTTATTGAGTTTTTTTTTGTTTTTTGAGTAAATATATATTTTAAGTTAAAGATTTTATTTGTTACTAAATGGCTTGAAAAGCCACAGCAAAGAACTTTTAATATAAACATGATAAAAATGTCGATATCAAGGTATATCGATATTCTTCATTCAATATTTGTTTAAAATCGATTTTGAATTTTTGTCAAAAATACTATAGACATGGTGTGCAGTTTCTATTTAAAAAATAAACGATTTCAAAGTTCTGAAAACTACTAACAAATAAAATGTACCTATATTTACATTTTAAGTAATTAGCAACAACCTTAACAAATTTTGAAGAAAAATGTAAAACGTTCTTAGCCGACAGTTTCTTTGCGAACTTCGTAAATATAAAACAGCTATTAGGCTTTTGTCGGCGTAAACAGTCCCAGTTTAATTGATTTACATAATTCATCTCATTAGTAAAAGCATAGGCATCTTTCAATTAAGGATAACAGAAAACTCCATATTTTAAAATATTGCAATTTCATTAAACTCGCAAATTAAACTATATAGTTACTTTTTGGTTTTGTGGTGCCAACCAGTGATGCCAACTGTTGATTGTCTATTACCTACTTTCAAATAACTCGTAACATACTAAATTTTATAATTAGTAACCGCAAAAATTGTTGTTAATTATAATTTTAAATTATAATGAATAATTAAAGTATCGCATAACACACAACTAACCTCTAAATAATTGCAAGATAATAACGCCATCTGTATTATATGTGCTACACTGTTAGGCGACGTAAATGTAACAGATATCTGTAATGTATGTAAAGACCCACCAAAAATGTAAACAAATTTTATTTCATGGATCACTTAAAAAATTACACATGTATTTAGCTACTGTTACTATTTTTACCTTCTAAATATAAATACCGAGTGTACTTGCTATATTACATATAAATTTACCGTGTAATTTTTAAATGTAGCCATTTTTTCTAGTACTTGCAAAACCACTAACTTCCCATTTTATTTACGGCTTATATATTAACTAAATTTAAAAAAGAATTCGACCGTTCACCTCGTTTAACCTTTATCTTCAAGCTTAATGCATAAAATTTACATAATTTGATATTTTACGCCCGTAAAAATGGAAATAAAAATGGTATTTTTTGGGTACATTTCTCTCCCGCCAAAACCTTATCAAACGCAGCCTTAAACCGTTAACCAACATAATAAATTCCTCGTTCCCTGCGTCACTACTATATAATTCTATCAAAGAATTATGTCTATATCCGAATAAGAAATAGTATCAACTTGTATAACAAGGATAGCATAAGCGAATGCATGTGTTTTCAGTGCGATGCAAGCACGACATACGTTTTATAGAATTAAACATTACGGTCACAAGCTCAAGGACTCGTTTTAAATTTATTACAATATTTCGAGCAAGAGAAGGTTAATGGTGATCCTCTAATATCCCTTACATCTCTACAACATGTAAACATTGTGAGATTTAACATTTTACAAATTCTAATGAATATCTTTTAGCGAGTAGCAGATGCATTGAAGGTAGGAGTAGCTACAGTAAAACGGATAAAAGCCCGATCACTAAATAGTCCTGTTCTATCTAGTCCAGGGAAGAAAAGGCCCCATATAAAAGCTAAAACAGACAGACCTCTTATATTTATAGGATGTAACTTTATTTCATGTAAAACATGTATACAATTTCGGTCAATTTATTTGAAGTAAATAAATTGTATTTATTGTTTGTTTTGTACCCACGTTATTTCTCAATAAAGTTCTATTATCATTTGTATTTTGGCATATGTTAAATTTAGTACATTAAAAGACTATTGAGTTTATATTACATATTTTTAATAAACGATAAAGGCGATTAACTAACTTAGTTATCTAATTATACATAACCTAAAATTAGATCGATCAATTTAACCGGAAAACGTAGGATGTCATCATTATAATTTCCATGTTCATTTTATAGTTTACAGTACTTATCATGATGGCGAAGTATTGATTTGAATCATACGATATTAAAAAATGACGCAGGGATCATCTTTCTTGAATCCGACTATACTTATGTATACCTATATAAAAACGTTCAGCTTTGCCGAAGGAAGAAGGCATGAATATAATCCTTTTATTTGTATATGTTTTTTTTTGTTTAGTGCATGACGCCAAACTGATTCACTGTAGGCTTTACAGGCAAGGAAAGAAAACAGGGGTTTTAAAATATAACAGACATATAAATCATATAGTGTGAGTGATATAGTACACAAGGCATTTGAATGAACAGGTAATTCATTTATTCCTTTATGGATATAAAAGCAAGTTTACTTAAATACCTATGCATGTAAAATCTCTGAATTTTACCGCAAGCCTCTTTGCATCTATTTGTTTTACAGACTAAAATAAATTATTGAAAGTAATTCATATTTTTTTATAGGCGTATTAAAATTACTGAAATTAATTGTATTTGTTTCCTTTAAAAATTAATCGTTCTCAATAATACACAACCTTCTTACTTTCTTATATGTAGTATAAGGAAGTATTGTGATGATGAAAATTTTGGACCTCAAGATTTTTGCAGATGCCCACGTTTTGAAGTCCCCCGATACCGAAAAAGTGGTTTTTAAAAAATGTCTGTGAGTGTGCGCTGTGTGTCAGTGTGTCTGTGTGTGACCAGGATAGCGGTCAAACCGCTGTAGCTATAGATTCCGATTCCCAATTTTGCATTTACTAGTATAATCTCCCTCTTGAGAACTGACTAAATTTTCAGTCAAATCGGCAGATCGGAAGTAGTAGTTTACTTCAGTGAAAAAATCGAAGTTTGCCAATATTTCGTCAACTACTAAGTTTAAACAATTTATAAAGAATTCATATGTACTTAAAATAAAAATTAAGAACACTTTTAGTAAAAAAGTTTTTCTAAATTTCTACCGGAAGTAGGTCTTTTACTGTTATCGAAAATCAGTTTTTTGCAAATATTTTGCAAGTCATGCGTTTTAGATAGGTACGTTACGAGTATAAAAGTATTTAGAACTTAATTCTCAATACTTTTTGTATAAAAAAATTCAAAATTCGGACCGGAACTAACACTTTTACTCTTATCGAATAGCGATTTTTTGCTAAATGTCGTAAATTGAGCATTCTATATATGTATATTTATCAAGAGTACAAAAGTATTTAGAGTTGGATTTGGAATATTTTTTGTATAAATGAAATTTTAAAATTCGCACTGGGAGTAACACTTTTATTCTTAACGAGTAGTACTTTCTTTTGAATATCTCGCAAAGTATTCATCCTATAGAGATTTACTTACAGTCTTTTTCTTTTGGTTTTCCCCTTTTGTCAATTGTGTTTCACAATTTGTCAAATGACTTTCCCAATTCCTGTCATATTGACATATATGTCAAATTAAATTCTTTTTTGTCAAATCTCTTTCACTTTATATCAATTACTTTTCCCATGTATGTAAATTATATGTTTTGCTTAATAACTAATTACCAAGCTGTACATCATTTTCATTTAGGTACCTAGTTATTGACGTACCCTTGAAAATAAAGTATACATTTGAAATTTTAAGTTATCTAATTTATTCTTGTTTAATGTACATAGAAATTGATAAAAACATACATGTATGCAAAACATTTTCAAATATCACAAATATGCACAGCACAAACTATCGAAATATGTAAATGAAGAAACAATTAATTTAATATTTCATTTTGTTTTAAACAGTCACCCAGATATGTTTCCATATGCTGAACATAATGAAGACAATTATCTGCAGTTATTTGTTCAGAAGCAGTGTGTATTGCTACATATAATTCATCCACATTTGTCGGCTGAGTTCTCTTTATTATGTGTTTCCATTGATTAAATAATTCCTCTATAGGATTTAAAAATGGACTGTGAGCAGATAAAAAAACTTCAAAATGCTCATGACTTCTAATGAGATTGACAACTTCTTCATTTGTATGAAATCTAACATTATCCATAACAAAAAAAGCGCCTTGTATGTTATCATTATGTAAATGATTAATTAGAGTTGTAATAAATTCACAGAAATGAACTGTATTGAATGGTCTATCTTGGATTTGGAACAAATATAGTGAATTTATATTCATTGCTGCAGCCACAGAATAATTACGCCCTCTTAGTTGAGCTTTTATTTTCGTTGCTCGAGTATTTTTAACTGATCTTCCATATGAAGTTCGAGAATTAACTTGAATTCCATATTCATCAATGAAAAAAGTCTTTTCCCTTTCGAACATGATTTCTATTGTACCGGATAGCATATTCAAAGCGAGTCTGTATGATTTGTGGTGTATTTCTTCTTTCGGGAACGAAAGAGATTCTCTTAAACGAATAATGGAAAGTTTTATTGTTAATATACTGTTCACTGTTCCTGTTGTTATATTTATAGTTTCTGTAGGTTATTTGTTATAATTATTATTGTTCCTGTTTGTTTATTTGTTATATCTATTATTGTTCCTATTTGTTTATTCGTTATATTTATTATTGTCTTATATTTGCAAATATGAATGGCTTTATAGCATTATTATTAGATGAAGATCACAACAGGTAGGTAATCGATAATATAAAATATATAGAGTATACATAATATTCTCTATTTTCATTATTTTAGAAATTATATGCGTATATTCCGAAAACGTTTAAGAGATCACGGAAATCCTTTTGAAATACCAAACAGGCATTTTAAACAAATGTTTAGACTGAATAAGGACACTGTTCAAAACCTTATCCAGTTATTGGATGGACATATTGAACAAACAAATATACCATTACATTTGAAGGTTATTATCATAAACATCACTTGAAATGCATATTAACTTTATAGTGCACATTATATATTTGTTACAGGTCTTAACAACATTAAATTTCGTAGCATCAGGCAGCTATCAGAATAGTGTTGGTATTAATAGTTTTGTTTCTCTCAGTCAGAGTTCAGTAAGTCGAATAGTTCATCAGGTCTGTCTTGTAATATCAAATAATTTATTCCCTGAATGGATAAAATTTCCCAGTGATTGTGAATCGAAGAATCGTGTTAAGCAAGGGTAACTATGTTGTATCCAATTATTCTAAAAATAATTCTTTATTTTGTTTTTATGATAAAAAATGGGAGACCGGAGATGTATTTTGTTTAATCGATAGCACCCAGTTCATATATTTACCAAGGGCAATCATATCTTTTCTAAATGTTCTAAAAATTATTGTTCTGTTTAGTTTTTATAAAAAATGGGGTGCACGAGATGTTCTAGGTGTAATTGATGGCACACATGTCGATATACTTGCTCCACCTTTAGCCGATGAAGAACACCCTCCTTTTGTATATATAAATAGAAAAGGCAAACATTCTATAAATGTTATGTTGGTCAGTAAGAAATTTAAGAAATGTAATTCAAAGATTTACAATGAAATTATTTTAGATTTGTGATTCAGATGCAAAAATTATTGGTTGCAATGCCCGGTTTCCAGGATCTGTTCACGATGCAGCGATCTGGCAAACGTCGAACATTAAGCAACACCTGAGAAGACATTTTGAAAATGAAGATAGAAAAACCCATTTAATAGGTAATTTAGAAAGTGACTAATAATGCACATCTATATCTACATATTCTAATGCAGGTGATAGTGGCTATCCTTTGGAGCCGTGGTTATTCACCCCAATCAATAATGCACAGCCAAACTCCCCTGAAGGAAGGTTTAATAATGAATTGAAGTCAGTGCGTAATGTTATTGAGAGAACAAATGCTATCTTGAAAGGCAGATTTCGGTGTCTCTCCAGATTGCGTACATTAATGTACCATCCTATAAAGGCAGCCAATATTATTTATACATGTTGTGTATTGCATAACATGGCATTACGTACTAATTTAAATATACATGAGTATCTTGAATATGGAGATGAAATGAATGACGAACAAGGTAATATATTTAAAATAGTGTTTGTTTTCTACACTTTATTTTGTACATATATTTTTTCTAGATCAAAACCTGGCAAATAATTATTTGGAAATAGGAAGAAAAGTTAGACAGGAATACATTAGCCGTTATAGTACATAGCTTTATAGATACATATATAAATTAAGCAATAGTGATAACACTGATACATAAAAATATATATTGTGCCTGTAATTGCTTTACACTCTGCTATTTGTATTTCACAATTTTTACGTTTAACTCTTTCCATTTTTGAGTGAATTTAAATTAATTGTCCAATTTGACGTTCGAATCTTAAGTGGGTTTAAAGGGTTTTCTAGCAGTGATTTTTAAAATTATTGACATCAACTTTTAACATAATATGAATTTGAAATTACAAATTATTTGTGCTATTTTATCACATTGGCTATGTTATAGTTGCATGTAAGTATGGTGATTGTTATTTTGTAAATTAAATACCGATGTAGGCACGACACTGGCGGTAGAACAAATAAAGGAAGACATTTCCAAGTTGCCGATTTAATAACGTCAAAATTTCTAAAGCGCAATGTGTAAGTCAATTACAGACACTATTTATATTGATACTGGACCGCATCGAATTTATTATTATAGACACATTGGTAAAACCAATGATCACGAAACTTCACTCTAGTGCAACTCTACACAAATGTTTCAGGCTCATTACTCCCAATCAACTGCTGATGCTGATGTGTCTGAAATGTGTGCCTGCAGTCGCATTACAGCTTAATTTCTGATGATTCTTTCTACTAAATATATACACATACAGAGATATTATAATTTTTATGCAACCGACAATATTTATGACAAGCTTTTATTTCACCAACATTCGATATTATAAGTAATATATCTTACCCATTTCTGGACAGTGGAAGTAAGTATTCTCAATAGAATATGACCTTTCTTTTTTTATTTACAAAATGTTTTAGACAATTTCCTTAAATGTAAGTCTTCAAGTGCATAATATAGTGTAGCTGTTATGTCTGTCATATGCACAATGTTTTGATTGTTCTTAATATTTCAAGCAAATTGGGTTGGGGTTTATTATTACTTATTCTAATAGTTTCCAATTCATAGTTATATACATATATCGAGACACATACACATACACACACACAAACAGAGAGAGAGAGAGAATGAAAATAAAACATTGTATTGAGTAGTGACTCTATTTTTAATAATTGGTTCAAAAGCTCAATATTTATAATATTGAGCACAAGGAGTAAATAAAATATTAAAATTGCTAGGGATTAACTAGGTGCTAGCAATTCTAATATACATATTGCTGTGGTATTTTCTTGTAAATAAATGAATAAATAAAATAAAGAAACCAAACAAATAAAAATCAAAGAAAATAAAATATCACTATGTTTATTTTAAGTAAATATAAATTCACATGTTAGATATAAATTATAATAAATATTTTAACAAATAAAATACAGAATAAATTCACTAATTAATGTAAATATATGTAGTTTTAATTATATTTAGTGTTTACTCAAAAATTCATAACTAGGCAGTAGTATGCACAACAATGCAATATGGGTTGCATACCCGTATTAGACGGTAAGAAACAATTAGTCTAGGTCAAATGTAAGAATTAAAAAAATATTAACCTCAATTTTTAAATAAATTAGTGCACAGGAATTACATATTTTATAGAACAATATTCAAATACTGACCTCCGTTTAATAAAAGGATATAATAACTTAAAGTAGTATTACTAGCAGTCAATAAAAAGTAGGTCAACCAGGTAATACATTCTCTGGCAGCAATAATGGTTAAAAATAGGAATTAATCACAAAGAATATCAATACTATAACCACCAACATTGTCAAGCATAAGTGTTATATATCAGTATACAAGTTTCACTTATATTTCTGTACAAAATATTATTGAGTGTACGTAAAGAGGCACGATTTGTTTATCTTCTTCTATACACAAATATATTCTAAGAAAGACCAAGCTAAAAACAAAAATACAATATTAAACAAAGGTCTAGATACATAAATAAATGTATAAATACCACTTATTTCACGGTCACAAGATCAATTGTATATTCTTCTGCATGGGACAAGAAATGCACGCAAAGGTATATGATTTATCTGTTTTCGATATACATCAATGCATCCAGAATATAAATATTGTGGTCTGGTTTACCATCAAAAATAAAACATTATGCTGGCTATGCAAATTCACTGATATTTACAGAATAAAAGGGACATTGTTGAATGTACATCTAAATATGCGATGGTACATAATTATGTTCACGTACGAATGCTTCAAGACATTTAGGCTAAAAATAAATAAGTAAAGCATTAGTAAATATAATAAAATACAATAAAAGGATACCTACCAACAAATAAAATCATTCAAAATGTCCATGGAATAAAAATATAGAATATGTAAATAATAACAACAACAAACATGGTGGTAACAAGGTCACGTGATTGCGTAATTTCGATAGTTATCGAAATTAACACGGAGGGCGTGACAGACGAAAATTCAAACGAAAGGAACGACTTAAAAACAAAAATAAGCCGTTTGGCAAATGTTTATCCCTATAAAAGACGACGCACAGGCGAAAAGCAGTCAGTCCGGCAGTCGATAAGAAGTCCTGATTCTCTTCAAAACTTAAAGGAAAATAGTTAAACCAGTGCGCCGAAGAAATAAGGAATCTAAAGGCACAAAACGCCTTGAGATTCAGACGCCGTAGTCGCAAGAAGCGGCAACGATAAGTGCGCGCCAGGAGACGCGAAGTACTGCGATTGGATCGCATAAAAGCCACAATAATAAATTTAATAAAAATGGAGGGACTAGGCTACCAGGAAGAATTCGAGATGCTATACGACCTAGAAAAGTGAGTACAAGCACTATAAAGTAAAATCCATCTTGCAATCCTAAAGTAAATAAATGAAAGAACCTTCATGACTGTTTCATAACTAATAGCAATAAAATTTTAGAATATTATTTAAACAATTAAAAATAAATTCTTCTTTGAATACGTCCTGGGTCGACGTGTGAATCTTGGCTCAAGGCGGTTCAACGAAGTATTAGTAAACTCTCCGGATAGCAATAAAAATTTAGAATATTATTTAAACAATTAAAAATAAATTCTTCTTTGAATATGTCCTGGGTCGACGTGTGAATCTTGGCTCAAGGCGGTTCAACGAAGTATTAGTAAACTCTCCGGATAGCAATAAAAATTTAGAATATTATTTAAACAATTAAAAATAAATTCTTCTTTGAATATGTCCTGGGTCGACGTGTGAATCTTGGCTCAAGGCGGTTCAACGAAGTATTAGTAAATTCTCCGGATGGCAATGGAAATTTAGAACGTTATATAAATAATTTAAAACAAACTCTTCTTTGAGTAAGCTCTGGATTGACGTGTGAATCTTGGTTCAGAGCGACTTAACGAGGTGCTAACGCTTTTATAGAATAACGGCAATTTCGAGATATGAGCATACGTGAAGGTTAGAGCAGTGAATTTTATTTTTATTCATGATTAACAATTTTATAAAAAAATCAAGGATTGCAAGGTGCTTGTACCGCGGATGGAAGAGACTGGAGATGACAATGGAATATATATTATATTGTATTGCATAGTAATGATATTTAATAATGTTTTTGTAAATATATATATATATAAAATAAAATAAGTTGTGCTGACATTCTATATCTACTTATTTATACCCATCCCAGGGAGATCTAAGGAAAGTCAACGTCACAATCACAGCTAGAACTCACTATAAGTATAAGACTGTGACACATCATCCGATATAAAAATATGATAAATTCATACTTAGACCCTGAGATTACTAAAGTACATTAATTAATTAATTTAATTTTTGGTTATTAACCAATATAGAAGAAGTCACAGCATTATTTTGGCGCCCAACTGGTAAGGGCTTATCGTTGGCCAAGTTTTATTTTGGCGACCCAACGAGAAGGGCTGTGTTAAAGCCTACAACATTTTATATATTAATTTGGCGCATACGTAGTAGGCTTATCATTGGCCAAGATTTAATTTGGCACCCATACGTCGAAAAGCTTATCGTTGGCCAAGATCAACCTTAATTTGGCACTCAACGATAAAAGGCTGTGTGAATTTACTTTCCTTAAAACGCCATAAGCACACAATATTCTCCTATTGGGACAGGGTGAATAAGAGATAGAATAAAAACAAAAAAATAAAAATGGCTGATGAAAACAACAAGAAAAGCGGAAAACCTGAAAAGGTTGAAGATAAGGAAACAAGACCACAGTTTACCAGATACAGAGATAATTCTCGCAGCAACCGTTCAACCTCTAGCTCAGAATCAGAGAAACAAGAGTTGGAAGGTGATCAAGTGGAAGAACCGATCGTTGGAAGTACATCTCTCAAGAGAACAACCGAAAAATCATCGGAAGATAAAATGGATAATTTGCTTCAAGTCCTATTGCACATGAAAGAAGAAATGAAATCAAATAATGAGAACATGAAAGACATGAAAGAAGAAATAAAATCACACAATGAGAAGAACAATGAAAATCTAAATAAATTAAATCAAAAGATCGACAAGGGATTCCAAGATTTTAGAACAGAGATGCGTCAGATAAATGCCAATTTAGAAAACAAAATAACAGAGTCTGTGTCAGGTTTAACGAAAGTAATAAGGGACAATACAAGAAGGTGTGAGAATATGTACAGATCACTGATAGACGGAACAAATGACAGGATGGACGAAACGATAGAACGATTTGACGAAGAAGAATCATTTGAAAATAAAATAATAAACACCAACAACGAAGAAATTACGAGGAATATGCCAACCCATGAAGATGGTGCACAAATAGTAACAAAAGTCAAAGAAGCCTCCACAGTAAAACATACATGGAGAAGAACCAAATACATGGATTCCAATAAGAAAATTTTGAGAACACAGTTGGATACGTTGTTATATGAAGAAGAAGATAACAAAATTTCACATCTATACATTTCACGGCAAACATTAGAAATACTCATAGGAGCAGAAAAATATACAGGCTCATGGAAACGACAGGTACTTAGTATAAAAATTGGAAAGGTTATAATGACACACAAAGAAGTCAACACACCGAGGGGGACCGAAGAGGTTGTACTAATGGAAAAAGGAAGAATAAGTATAGCCATAGAAATAAATAAATTCCCAATAAATACACGTTCAAGTAACCAAGAAGATAGGGAACTTAGAACACCAACGACGTACCTCGAGGATATACTTCGACATAACAAAAACATTATTGACTTTCGCCTCAAGATTTTGGGAAAATAAATTCCCAATAAATCAAGGAGCACGGCGGAGGATAAATTGGGGACCTCCGATGGGACGTGGCTACCCTACTCCTACCTTAGCCAACGACGACACCCCAATCAAGGAGCACGGCGGAGGATAAATTGGGGACCTCCGATGGGACGTGGCTACCCTACTCCTACCTTAGCCAACGACAACAACCCCAATCAAGGAAAATGAAACGAGACATACAAAGATGAAGATCCAAAGAAAGTACCACTGAACTACCACACATATCAATCAAAATTGGGGAAGAAAAATAAATAAAATAAAAGCTACTCGACCACAGCGTTATGAATGAAAAGTTAGGGAAACAAGGACGATATATTCCTATAAAGAAGATTAGTTTAATTACAGCAAATAAAAAACCTCTGATAACCATTGATAAAGTTTTCTGCATTAATGTTAAAATAAATGATTTAAACCTACTGACAGAATTTGTAGTAGTAAATAATTTGAATTGCAATTGCATATTGGGAATGGACTTTTCAAGTCAATATAGCACAAGACTGGATATGAAGGACAAGACTTTTCACATAAGAAATATGATAATTCGATGGAGCGAAGAAGCACCAGTATACAAATAAATAAAATTAATTAATAAATTATATGTAGAAGAAATAGAAAAGGAACTCACGCAAGAAATGATTAACAATTCATATGACAATAAATGTACGCATCTCGTGAAGCATCCAAAGAATAAGGACTTCACATCAAAAAGGGATGGTACAAGTATAAATTGCAATGAAAAGTGTAAAAATCATGTGAGCAATCTTTTAAATAAGCACAAGAGACTAGTCGACGACAGTCCTGGCTTGGTAAGAAATTACGAGCATAAGCTCGAGGTAAATGAAAAGGAACCCTTCTATGTGAAAATCTATCCATATTCCCAATAAATACAAGGAGCAAGTGAAATTATAGAAATAAAAGAAATGCTGAAGAACAACATAATAGAAAAGCAGAAGTGAACTTTATCAGTCCAATTGTCGCTGTAAAAGAGAAAAATATAGAAGATCCAAAGGAAACATTATCAATGAAGTACACAGATACCCAGTGGTTTGCTACGATAGTTTAAAAGATTCTTTTTGGGCAGGTAACATGAAGAAAATAAAAAGAAAATACTATTTATTCAAGATAAATTCCCCGACTGACATGTGGAAGACAATAAGATTTTATACATGAATATCAATTGTAGGCTTAATTGATGCCACGCAAAAGATATTGAACCTACACGAAGAAGATATTTCCAATTTATTATATATTTGTATATGTTTCACTTTAGATAAATTAAGTATCACTTTCCGATTGTAAATGAAAGGTATAAAAATTTAAACAAAAATGAAGGGAGTAAAGTTAAAATATAAAACTCACACGATGAAAAATATGAACCCATGAGAAAATAAAAGGGATAGCTCCAAAAATATATTATTTAAGTTGTATATAAATATATTAAAAGACAAAGAGGGATAGTTCCCAAGATTATATTATTTAAGTTGTGTAAATAAATACTAAGAAAATAAAGAGGGGTAGTTCACAAACTATGTTATTTAAGTTGTATATAAATAGATATTAAGAAAATAAGAAGGGATAGTTCCCAAAATTATATTATTTAAGCTAGATAAATAAGGTATCAAAGTAAAAAGGGATAGCTCCCATGAACACATTATTTAAGTTATGTAAATAGGTATTAAGGAAATAAAAGGGATAGTTCCCAAGATTAGAGCACTTAAGTTAAAATAAATAGATATTAAGGAACAAAAAGGGATAGTTCCCACATGAAGATATAGTAAAATTAGATGTAAGAATATTAGCTAAGTAAATGTTTAGAAAATACCATTAAGTAAAGAAAATGCAATATGCCCATATTTTTCGTAGTCAACTATGGCATATTGACAGTTTCTTAACTTGGGATATGCTGTGGTATTTTCTTGTAAATAAATGAATAAATAAAATAAAGAAACCAAACAAATAAAAATCAAAGAAAATAAAATATCACTATGTTTATTTTAAGTAAATATAAATTCACATGTTAGATATAAATTATAATAAATATTTTAACAAATAAAATACAGAATAAATTCACTAATTAATGTAAATATATGTAGTTTTAATTATATTTAGTGTTTACTCAAAAATTCATAACTAGGCAGTAGTATGCACAACAATGCAATATGGGTTGCATACCCGTATTAGACGGTAAGAAACAATTAGTCTAGGTCAAATGTAAGAATTAAAAAAATATTAACCTCAATTTTTAAATAAATTAGTGCACAGGAATTACATATTTTATAGAACAATATTCAAATACTGACCTCCGTTTAATAAAAGGATATAATAACTTAAAGTAGTATTACTAGCAGTCAATAAAAAGTAGGTCAACCAGGTAATACATTCTCTGGCAGCAATAATGGTTAAAAATAGGAATTAATCACAAAGAATATCAATACTATAACCACCAACATTGTCAAGCATAAGTGTTATATATCAGTATACAAGTTTCACTTATATTTCTGTACAAAATATTATTGAGTGTACGTAAAGAGGCACGATTTGTTTATCTTCTTCTATACACAAATATATTCTAAGAAAGACCAAGCTAAAAACAAAAATACAATATTAAACAAAGGTCTAGATACATAAATAAATGTATAAATACCACTTATTTCACGGTCACAAGATCAATTGTATATTCTTCTGCATGGGACAAGAAATGCACGCAAAGGTATATGATTTATCTGTTTTCGATATACATCAATGCATCCAGAATATAAATATTGTGGTCTGGTTTACCATCAAAAATAAAACATTATGCTGGCTATGCAAATTCACTGATATTTACAGAATAAAAGGGACATTGTTGAATGTACATCTAAATATGCGATGGTACATAATTATGTTCACGTACGAATGCTTCAAGACATTTAGGCTAAAAATAAATAAGTAAAGCATTAGTAAATATAATAAAATACAATAAAAGGATACCTACCAACAAATAAAATCATTCAAAATGTCCATGGAATAAAAATATAGAATATGTAAATAATAACAACAACAAACATGGTGGTAACAAGGTCACGTGATTGCGTAATTTCGATAGTTATCGAAATTAACACGGAGGGCGTGACAGACGAAAATTCAAACGAAAGGAACGACTTAAAAACAAAAATAAGCCGTTTGGCAAATGTTTATCCCTATAAAAGACGACGCACAGGCGAAAAGCAGTCAGTCCGGCAGTCGATAAGAAGTCCTGATTCTCTTCAAAACTTAAAGGAAAATAGTTAAACCAGTGCGCCGAAGAAATAAGGAATCTAAAGGCACAAAACGCCTTGAGATTCAGACGCCGTAGTCGCAAGAAGCGGCAACGATAAGTGCGCGCCAGGAGACGCGAAGTACTGCGATTGGATCGCATAAAAGCCACAATAATAAATTTAATAAAAATGGAGGGACTAGGCTACCAGGAAGAATTCGAGATGCTATACGACCTAGAAAAGTGAGTACAAGCACTATAAAGTAAAATCCATCTTGCAATCCTAAAGTAAATAAATGAAAGAACCTTCATGACTGTTTCATAACTAATAGCAATAAAATTTTAGAATATTATTTAAACAATTAAAAATAAATTCTTCTTTGAATACGTCCTGGGTCGACGTGTGAATCTTGGCTCAAGGCGGTTCAACGAAGTATTAGTAAACTCTCCGGATAGCAATAAAAATTTAGAATATTATTTAAACAATTAAAAATAAATTCTTCTTTGAATATGTCCTGGGTCGACGTGTGAATCTTGGCTCAAGGCGGTTCAACGAAGTATTAGTAAACTCTCCGGATAGCAATAAAAATTTAGAATATTATTTAAACAATTAAAAATAAATTCTTCTTTGAATATGTCCTGGGTCGACGTGTGAATCTTGGCTCAAGGCGGTTCAACGAAGTATTAGTAAATTCTCCGGATGGCAATGGAAATTTAGAACGTTATATAAATAATTTAAAACAAACTCTTCTTTGAGTAAGCTCTGGATTGACGTGTGAATCTTGGTTCAGAGCGACTTAACGAGGTGCTAACGCTTTTATAGAATAACGGCAATTTCGAGATATGAGCATACGTGAAGGTTAGAGCAGTGAATTTTATTTTTATTCATGATTAACAATTTTATAAAAAAATCAAGGATTGCAAGGTGCTTGTACCGCGGATGGAAGAGACTGGAGATGACAATGGAATATATATTATATTGTATTGCATAGTAATGATATTTAATAATGTTTTTGTAAATATATATATATATAAAATAAAATAAGTTGTGCTGACATTCTATATCTACTTATTTATACCCATCCCAGGGAGATCTAAGGAAAGTCAACGTCACAATCACAGCTAGAACTCACTATAAGTATAAGACTGTGACACATCATCCGATATAAAAATATGATAAATTCATACTTAGACCCTGAGATTACTAAAGTACATTAATTAATTAATTTAATTTTTGGTTATTAACCAATATAGAAGAAGTCACAGCAATATGTGTGCAACTACTTGTCAAAGAATATGATTTGTTGGCAAAAAAACAATTCACTCTTACTTGATTGATATAAATTTATACTTAATACTTAAATGAAATCTATTGATATTGAAAATTTGGATTTTCAAATTTATATTTTGCTATTTCAAATTTTAGCTTCTCTCTTTTCACATCAATGTAATTATCACAGAAATTACTTAATATACTAACTAATTGTTCACTGGTTTCTGTAGACTTATTATTTTGCTCTATTAATGTTCGCGCCAGTTCATGTATTGGTTTTGGTTTTGGCAATTTGCTTTTATTTGGACGGTTCGATTCACTAGTGCTTGGAATATCAAAGGGGATCAATGGAGTATCTGTGTTGGAACACTCGCCAATTATAACCGTTGAGCCGGTTGGAATATTGCACAAGCTATCACTCTGAGGCAGTTCATGTACTGGTTTTGGTTTTGGCCATTTGCTTTTATTTGAACGGTTTGATTCACTAGTGCTTGGAACATCAAAGGGGATCAATGGAGTATCTGTGTTGGAACACTCGCCAATTATAACCGTTGAGCCGGTTGGAATATTGCACAAGCTATCACTCTGAGGCAGTTCATGTATTGGTTTTGGTTTTGGCAATTTGCTTTTATTTGGACGGTTCGATTCACTAGTGCTTGGAATATCAAAGGGGATCAATGGAGTATCTGTGTTGGAACACTCGCCAATTATAACCGTTGAGCCGGTTGGAATATTGCACAAGCTATCACTCTGAGGCAGTTCATGTATTGGTTTTGGTTTTGGCAATTTGCTTTTATTTGGACGGTTCGATTCACTAGTGCTTGGAATATCAAAGGGGATCAATGGAGTATCTGTGTTGGAACACTCGCCAATTATAACCGTTGAGCCGGTTGGAATATTGCACAAGCTATCACTCTGAGGCAGTTCATGTACTGGTTTTGGTTTTGGCCATTTGCTTTTATTTCAACGGTTTGATTCACTAGTGCTTGGAACATCAAAGGGGATCAATGGAGTATCTGTGTTGGAACACTCGCCAATTATAACCGTTGAGCCGGTTGAAATATTGCACAAGCTATTACTCTGAGGCATTTCATCTTCCAGTGCAATGCCGTCATACGTATTCACATACGGGGAGCCTGTGACTGTTACTGGGCCCCATACTGAAATTCCTCTCGACTCATATTCAGTTAATCGTAATTGCAGAGACGGACCAGCACCTGTTTGATTGCGATGTTCAATCATCTTCCTATATTTCGATTTTGTGGCGTATTTCCAATCTGCGAATCTCTAAAAGTATCTACATTTTAAACAACATTTAATTGCAAATATATTAGCTTACTCTCTTCCAATCTTTCACAGAGAAAATTGGACCATCATCTGTAGCATTCAGTTGTGCCACTAAAGTAGCCCATTTTTTGTTAATGTAATCGTCTTCAAGAGTGGGATTAATAATTCCACTTCGAAATACTTTGTCGTTCTCCATATATTCCAAATACATTTCAAATTGGTGCGGACTTGTATTCTGCGTCCTTCGCCGCTTAGTGCCGCTTAACATAGTCTTAAAACTATTATTAAAATTGAAATGTATGCATAATGCAAAAGCTGCAGTTGTTTAATTAAAATCATAATAAAATATAATTTATTTGAATAGGTACATACCTGGTCTTTATGTCCATGATCTCTTTAATCAGTAATAACGAGAATACTCCCGTTTAGACTATAAATTAAATTAGTAATACTAAGTAATAATAAACTGTATGTAAAAAGCTTTTTAGGTATAATTTAACAACTTTTATTAAATTTTTAGAGGCAAGCCGACCAAGAATCGACAATAAACGATTTGTTCTGCAACGCCATATTTATTTCATGTAAATTCTTTAAGATGTCTTTTGTTTAATTATATGGTTGTTAGATTATTGTAGGACTTTGTTGCTTAAAACAACAATTTACCAAATACTGACGCTATTATGGTCATGCATAATATAAAGTTTGTTCCTTGCTTTGAAATATGTATAGAGTCGTAAATTGTAATTTAATTAAAATTTATAAGGTATATTTAAATGAGACTTTATAATTCCAGATTCATGAAAAACTATTAAAAGGTGATTCGATATGTAAAATAAATTGATAATAAATGTATTCTAATTTTCTTCTACTATGCAAATGCTTTTGATTACACGTTTTCATTTATATTTCTTTTCTAGGTATTTTTTATATTCACATACTGTAATTTTTTTTCTAAATTTCAGCACTACTTTTATGGCAAGGTTAATAAAAAAAATATATTTTACAATAAAATGTG
The DNA here is from genome assembly GCA_963170755.1 of Amphimallon solstitiale. Classification (NCBI taxonomy): domain Eukaryota; kingdom Metazoa; phylum Arthropoda; class Insecta; order Coleoptera; family Scarabaeidae; genus Amphimallon; species Amphimallon solstitiale. The sequence continues at coordinate 28,517,243 of OY720678.1, forward strand.
TTTTATTTTTCAATATCTATACAAACAATCTCTATTATTCAAACTTCACATTTCTAGTTCAGTATTATTATTTTTCTTTTTGATCTTTATTGTTAAGATTTAATAGTAAACATATAATTCATATCCAATATTAGTATAATTATCCGAGTCAAATGTCTTCTATTGTTTTATAATACTTGCTGGTAAATTTATTAAACAATAATTTTTTACATTCTTTTGAGTTGAAAAAGTGCAAATTTCAGCCTAATGAATATTACTCTCCTGTAAAAACTGCAAATAAAGAGAACTTTCAATTACTATAATTTCAGAGGCTCGACAACAAAATCCTGCAATAATATCGAAAGATTTGGTGTACCAAGTACAACAATACATCACTGGATTGGTCGATTTTCTAAATACAAAATCATCTATATCCTTCAACCATTTATATACTTTGGCCTATGCTATTAAAACTTAATGTTACCTTTTTGGAGCCTAAAACATTAATCGTTCAATATAGTTACATATTGATAAAATCTTTACCGTTTGACTTACAAATAAAGAAAGTCATTGACTAAACAGGTAAATTTCCTCTTATCTTCTTCAACATAATATTAAGTTAAACATCTTCTCAATTTGATGTAGTTTTATTATTAGAAAATCTTATGAAAAAGTCAACTTTAAATTGTCAAGTTATTGTGAACACGATACCATAATATTCTTTATCGAACATTTAGTTTGTGCACATTTCACATGCTTTATGTTGTGTGGATATTGTCTGCTAGGTTTATGTATTTTTTGTGTTTAGGTACTCTTGTAAGAAAAACAATGTCCACTTTATAGGTATACCTGTCCTTGTTGGCTTTATAAAAAAATCACTTTTCATCATCCATAAATGTGCCTGAAAAGACATTTATCTGCAAATTCACTATACACTAGTGCGATACTACGTCCTTTGAAACTATCCTAATGATAACAGTTCGTGTTGAAATTTTCCAAAGTGTTTCGTGCTATCTTGGCAGCAGAATAAACACATGTTTATACTATGTCTTGGCATTACAAAATGTTCCGTACATTTTCTTTAAAAAAAAATGTTAGCAATCGCTATATTATATTTCAACCAATTTTCTTATGAGTTAAAATTTTAAATTGAAATATTTTGGTATATGTTTACGAGATGATATGTCTGTTTACATGTTAAACATAAAGGTTATGTACAAAAAATCGTAAATTGACACTTCTACGTCACTAACTGCAAAAATTCTGAAATCGTCATCGCAACGTCACTTCGTTGCCAGGGCCTACGATAGCCGCAGCTTCCGAGAAAGTTACAGAATTCCACCATAAACATGTTTATACTATGTCTTGGCATTACAAAATGTTCCGTACATTTTCTTTAAAAAAAAATGTTAGCATTCGCTATATTATATTTCAAACAATTTTCGTATTAGTTAAAATTTTAAATTGAAATATTTTGGTATATGTTTACGAGATGATATGTCTGTTTACATGTTAAACATAAAGGTTATGTACAAAAAATCGTAAATTGACACTTCTACGTCACTAACTGCAAAAATTCTGAAATCGTCATCGCAACGTCACTTCGTTGCCAGGGCCTACGATAGCCGCAGCTTCCGAGAAAGTTACAGAATTCCACCATTAGTATCGCCACAGTATAGTAACTATAGTACTTATATATTATAGTTATTTCCTTAATACCTATTTACATAACTTAAATAATGTGTTCATGGGAGCTATCCCTTTTTACTTTGATACCTTATTTATCTAGCTTAAATAATATAATTTTGGGAACTATCCCTTCTTATTTTCTTAATATCTATTTATATACAACTTAAATAACATAGTTTGTGAACTACCCCTCTTTATTTTCTTAGTATTTATTTACACAACTTAAATAATATAATCTTGGGAACTATCCCTCTTTGTCTTTTAATATATTTATATACAACTTAAATAATATATTTTTGGAGCTATCCCTTTTATTTTCTCATGGGTTCATATTTTTCATCGTGTGAGTTTTATATTTTAACTTTACTCCCTTCATTTTTGTTTAAATTTTTATACCTTTCATTTACAATCGGAAAGTGATACTTAATTTATCTAAAGTGAAACATATACAAATATATAATAAATTGGAAATATCTTCTTCGTGTAGGTTCAATATCTTTTGCGTGGCATCAATTAAGCCTACAATTGATATTCATGTATAAAATCTTATTGTCTTCCACATGTCAGTCGGGGAATTTATCTTGAATAAATAGTATTTTCTTTTTATTTTCTTCATGTTACCTGCCCAAAAAGAATCTTTTAAACTATCGTAGCAAACCACTGGGTATCTGTGTACTTCATTGATAATGTTTCCTTTGGATCTTCTATATTTTTCTCTTTTACAGCGACAATTGGACTGATAAAGTTCACTTCTGCTTTTCTATTATGTTGTTCTTCAGCATTTCTTTTATTTCTATAATTTCACTTGCTCCTTGTATTTATTGGGAATATGGATAGATTTTCACATAGAAGGGTTCCTTTTCATTTACCTCGAGCTTATGCTCGTAATTTCTTACCAAGCCAGGACTGTCGTCGACTAGTCTCTTGTGCTTATTTAAAAGATTGCTCACATGATTTTTACACTTTTCATTGCAATTTATACTTGTACCATCCCTTTTTGATGTGAAGTCCTTATTCTTTGGATGCTTCACGAGATGCGTACATTTATTGTCATATGAATTGTTAATCATTTCTTGCGTGAGTTCCTTTTCTATTTCTTCTACATATAATTTATTAATTAATTTTATTTATTTGTATACTGGTGCTTCTTCGCTCCATCGAATTATCATATTTCTTATGTGAAAAGTCTTGTCCTTCATATCCAGTCTTGTGCTATATTGACTTGAAAAGTCCATTCCCAATATGCAATTGCAATTCAAATTATTTACTACTACAAATTCTGTCAGTAGGTTTAAATCATTTATTTTAACATTAATGCAGAAAACTTTATCAATGGTTATCAGAGGTTTTTTATTTGCTGTAATTAAACTAATCTTCTTTATAGGAATATATCGTCCTTGTTTCTCTAACTTTTCATTCATAACGCTGTGGTCGAGTAGCTTTTATTTTATTTATTTTTCTTCCCCAATTTTGATTGATATGTGTGGTAGTTCAGTGGTACTTTCTTTGGATCTTCATCTTTGTATGTCTCGTTTCATTTTCCTTGATTGGGGTTGTTGTCGTTGGCTAAGGTAGGAGTAGGGTAGCCACGTCCCATCGGAGGTCCCCAATTTATCCTCCGCCGTGCTCCTTGATTGGGGTGTCGTCGTTGGCTAAGGTAGGAGTAGGGTAGCCACGTCCCATCGGAGGTCCCCAATTTATCCTCCGCCGTGCTCCTTGATTTATTGGGAATTTATTTTCCCAAAATCTTGAGGCGAAAGTCAATAATGTTTTTGTTATGTCGAAGTATATCCTCGAGGTACGTCGTTGGTGTTCTAAGTTCCCTATCTTCTTGGTTACTTGAACGTGTATTTATTGGGAATTTATTTATTTCTATGGCTATACTTATTCTTCCTTTTTCCATTAGTACAACCTCTTCGGTCCCCCTCGGTGTGTTGACTTCTTTGTGTGTCATTATAACCTTTCCAATTTTTATACTAAGTACCTGTCGTTTCCATGAGCCTGTATATTTTTCTGCTCCTATGAGTATTTCTAATGTTTGCCGTGAAATGTATAGATGTGAAATTTTGTTATCTTCTTCTTCATATAACAACGTATCCAACTGTGTTCTCAAAATTTTCTTATTGGAATCCATGTATTTGGTTCTTCTCCATGTATGTTTTACTGTGGAGGCTTCTTTGACTTTTGTTACTATTTGTGCACCATCTTCATGGGTTGGCATATTCCTCGTAATTTCTTCGTTGTTGGTGTTTATTATTTTATTTTCAAATGATTCTTCTTCGTCAAATCGTTCTATCGTTTCGTCCATCCTGTCATTTGTTCCGTCTATCAGTGATCTGTACATATTCTCACACCTTCTTGTATTGTCCCTTATTACTTTCGTTAAACCTGACACAGACTCTGTTATTTTGTTTTCTAAATTGGCATTTATCTGACGCATCTCTGTTCTAAAATCTTGGAATCCCTTGTCGATCTTTTGATTTAATTTATTTAGATTTTCATTGTTCTTCTCATTGTGTGATTTTATTTCTTCTTTCATGTCTTTCATGTTCTCATTATTTGATTTCATTTCTTCTTTCATGTGCAATAGGACTTGAAGCAAATTATCCATTTTATCTTCCGATGATTTTTCGGTTGTTCTCTTGAGAGATGTACTTCCAACGATCGGTTCTTCCACTTGATCACCTTCCAACTCTTGTTTCTCTGATTCTGAGCTAGAGGTTGAACGGTTGCTGCGAGAATTATCTCTGTATCTGGTAAACTGTGGTCTTGTTTCCTTATCTTCAACCTTTTCAGGTTTTCCGCTTTTCTTGTTGTTTTCATCAGCCATTTTTATTTTTTTGTTTTTATTCTATCTCTTATTCACCCTGTCCCAATAGGAGAATATTGTGTGCTTATGGCGTTTTAAGGAAAGTAAATTCACACAGCCTTTTATCGTTGAGTGCCAAATTAAGGTTGATCTTGGCCAACGATAAGCTTTTCGACGTATGGGTGCCAAATTAAATCTTGGCCAATGATAAGCCTACTACGTATGCGCCAAATTAATATATAAAATGTTGTAGGCTTTAACACAGCCCTTCTCGTTGGGTCGCCAAAATAAAACTTGGCCAACGATAAGCCCTTACCAGTTGGGCGCCAAAATAATGCTGTGACTTCTTCTATATTGGTTAATAACCAAAAATTAAATTAATTAATTAATGTACTTTAGTAATCTCAGGGTCTAAGTATGAATTTATCATATTTTTATATCGGATGATGTGTCACAGTCTTATACTTATAGTGAGTTCTAGCTGTGATTGTGACGTTGACTTTCCTTAGATCTCCCTGGGATGGGTATAAATAAGTAGATATAGAATGTCAGCACAACTTATTTTATTTTATATATATATATATTTACAAAAACATTATTAAATATCATTACTATGCAATACAATATAATATATATTCCATTGTCATCTCCAGTCTCTTCCATCCGCGGTACAAGCACCTTGCAATCCTTGATTTTTTTATAAAATTGTTAATCATGAATAAAAATAAAATTCACTGCTCTAACCTTCACGTATGCTCATATCTCGAAATTGCCGTTATTCTATAAAAGCGTTAGCACCTCGTTAAGTCGCTCTGAACCAAGATTCACACGTCAATCCAGAGCTTACTCAAAGAAGAGTTTGTTTTAAATTATTTATATAACGTTCTAAATTTCCATTGCCATCCGGAGAATTTACTAATACTTCGTTGAACCGCCTTGAGCCAAGATTCACACGTCGACCCAGGACATATTCAAAGAAGAATTTATTTTTAATTGTTTAAATAATATTCTAAATTTTTATTGCTATCCGGAGAGTTTACTAATACTTCGTTGAACCGCCTTGAGCCAAGATTCACACGTCGACCCAGGACATATTCAAAGAAGAATTTATTTTTAATTGTTTAAATAATATTCTAAATTTTTATTGCTATCCGGAGAGTTTACTAATACTTCGTTGAACCGCCTTGAGCCAAGATTCACACGTCGACCCAGGACGTATTCAAAGAAGAATTTATTTTTAATTGTTTAAATAATATTCTAAAATTTTATTGCTATTAGTTATGAAACAGTCATGAAGGTTCTTTCATTTATTTACTTTAGGATTGCAAGATGGATTTTACTTTATAGTGCTTGTACTCACTTTTCTAGGTCGTATAGCATCTCGAATTCTTCCTGGTAGCCTAGTCCCTCCATTTTTATTAAATTTATTATTGTGGCTTTTATGCGATCCAATCGCAGTACTTCGCGTCTCCTGGCGCGCACTTATCGTTGCCGCTTCTTGCGACTACGGCGTCTGAATCTCAAGGCGTTTTGTGCCTTTAGATTCCTTATTTCTTCGGCGCACTGGTTTAACTATTTTCCTTTAAGTTTTGAAGAGAATCAGGACTTCTTATCGACTGCCGGACTGACTGCTTTTCGCCTGTGCGTCGTCTTTTATAGGGATAAACATTTGCCAAACGGCTTATTTTTGTTTTTAAGTCGTTCCTTTCGTTTGAATTTTCGTCTGTCACGCCCTCCGTGTTAATTTCGATAACTATCGAAATTACGCAATCACGTGACCTTGTTACCACCATGTTTGTTGTTGTTATTATTTACATATTCTATATTTTTATTCCATGGACATTTTGAATGATTTTATTTGTTGGTAGGTATCCTTTTATTGTATTTTATTATATTTACTAATGCTTTACTTATTTATTTTTAGCCTAAATGTCTTGAAGCATTCGTACGTGAACATAATTATGTACCATCACATATTTAGATGTACATTCAACAATGTCCCTTTTATTCTGTAAATATCAGTGAATTTGCATAGCCAGCATAATGTTTTATTTTTGATGGTAAACCAGACCACAATATTTATATTCTGGATGCATTGATGTATATCGAAAACAGATAAATCATATACCTTTGCGTGCATTTCTTGTCCCATGCAGAAGAATATACAATTGATCTTGTGACCGTGAAATAAGTGGTATTTATACATTTATTTATGTATCTAGACCTTTGTTTAATATTGTATTTTTGTTTTTAGCTTGGTCTTTCTTAGAATATATTTGTGTATAGAAGAAGATAAACAAATCGTGCCTCTTTACGTACACTCAATAATATTTTGTACAGAAATATAAGTGAAACTTGTATACTGATATATAACACTTATGCTTGACAATGTTGGTGGTTATAGTATTGATATTCTTTGTGATTAATTCCTATTTTTAACCATTATTGCTGCCAGAGAATGTATTACCTGGTTGACCTACTTTTTATTGACTGCTAGTAATACTACTTTAAGTTATTATATCCTTTTATTAAACGGAGGTCAGTATTTGAATATTGTTCTATAAAATATGTAATTCCTGTGCACTAATTTATTTAAAAATTGAGGTTAATATTTTTTTAATTCTTACATTTGACCTAGACTAATTGTTTCTTACCGTCTAATACGGGTATGCAACCCATATTGCATTGTTGTGCATACTACTGCCTAGTTATGAATTTTTGAGTAAACACTAAATATAATTAAAACTACATATATTTACATTAATTAGTGAATTTATTCTGTATTTTATTTGTTAAAATATTTATTATAATTTATATCTAACATGTGAATTTATATTTACTTAAAATAAACATAGTGATATTTTATTTTCTTTGATTTTTATTTGTTTGGTTTCTTTATTTTATTTATTCATTTATTTACAAGAAAATACCACAGCAATATGTATATTAGAATTGCTAGCACCTAGTTAATCCCTAGCAATTTTAATATTTTATTTACTCCTTGTGCTCAATATTATAAATATTGAGCTTTTGAACCAATTATTAAAAATAGAGTCACTACTCAATACAATGTTTTATTTTCATTCTCTCTCTCTCTCTGTTTGTGTGTGTGTATGTGTATGTGTCTCGATATATGTATATAACTATGAATTGGAAACTATTAGAATAAGTAATAATAAACCCCAACCCAATTTGCTTGAAATATTAAGAACAATCAAAACATTGTGCATATGACAGACATAACAGCTACACTATATTATGCACTTGAAGACTTACATTTAAGGAAATTGTCTAAAACATTTTGTAAATAAAAAAAGAAAGGTCATATTCTATTGAGAATACTTACTTCCACTGTCCAGAAATGGGTAAGATATATTACTTATAATATCGAATGTTGGTGAAATAAAAGCTTGTCATAAATATTGTCGGTTGCATAAAAATTATAATATCTCTGTATGTGTATATATTTAGTAGAAAGAATCATCAGAAATTAAGCTGTAATGCGACTGCAGGCACACATTTCAGACACATCAGCATCAGCAGTTGATTGGGAGTAATGAGCCTGAAACATTTGTGTAGAGTTGCACTAGAGTGAAGTTTCGTGATCATTGGTTTTACCAATGTGTCTATAATAATAAATTCGATGCGGTCCAGTATCAATATAAATAGTGTCTGTAATTGACTTACACATTGCGCTTTAGAAATTTTGACGTTATTAAATCGGCAACTTGGAAATGTCTTCCTTTATTTGTTCTACCGCCAGTGTCGTGCCTACATCGGTATTTAATTTACAAAATAACAATCACCATACTTACATGCAACTATAACATAGCCAATGTGATAAAATAGCACAAATAATTTGTAATTTCAAATTCATATTATGTTAAAAGTTGATGTCAATAATTTTAAAAATCACTGCTAGAAAACCCTTTAAACCCACTTAAGATTCGAACGTCAAATTGGACAATTAATTTAAATTCACTCAAAAATGGAAAGAGTTAAACGTAAAAATTGTGAAATACAAATAGCAGAGTGTAAAGCAATTACAGGCACAATATATATTTTTATGTATCAGTGTTATCACTATTGCTTAATTTATATATGTATCTATAAAGCTATGTACTATAACGGCTAATGTATTCCTGTCTAACTTTTCTTCCTATTTCCAAATAATTATTTGCCAGGTTTTGATCTAGAAAAAATATATGTACAAAATAAAGTGTAGAAAACAAACACTATTTTAAATATATTACCTTGTTCGTCATTCATTTCATCTCCATATTCAAGATACTCATGTATATTTAAATTAGTACGTAATGCCATGTTATGCAATACACAACATGTATAAATAATATTGGCTGCCTTTATAGGATGGTACATTAATGTACGCAATCTGGAGAGACACCGAAATCTGCCTTTCAAGATAGCATTTGTTCTCTCAATAACATTACGCACTGACTTCAATTCATTATTAAACCTTCCTTCAGGGGAGTTTGGCTGTGCATTATTGATTGGGGTGAATAACCACGGCTCCAAAGGATAGCCACTATCACCTGCATTAGAATATGTAGATATAGATGTGCATTATTAGTCACTTTCTAAATTACCTATTAAATGGGTTTTTCTATCTTCATTTTCAAAATGTCTTCTCAGGTGTTGCTTAATGTTCGACGTTTGCCAGATCGCTGCATCGTGAACAGATCCTGGAAACCGGGCATTGCAACCAATAATTTTTGCATCTGAATCACAAATCTAAAATAATTTCATTGTAAATCTTTGAATTACATTTCTTAAATTTCTTACTGACCAACATAACATTTATAGAATGTTTGCCTTTTCTATTTATATATACAAAAGGAGGGTGTTCTTCATCGGCTAAAGGTGGAGCAAGTATATCGACATGTGTGCCATCAATTACACCTAGAACATCTCGTGCACCCCATTTTTTATAAAAACTAAACAGAACAATAATTTTTAGAACATTTAGAAAAGATATGATTGCCCTTGGTAAATATATGAACTGGGTGCTATCGATTAAACAAAATACATCTCCGGTCTCCCATTTTTTATCATAAAAACAAAATAAAGAATTATTTTTAGAATAATTGGATACAACATAGTTACCCTTGCTTAACACGATTCTTCGATTCACAATCACTGGGAAATTTTATCCATTCAGGGAATAAATTATTTGATATTACAAGACAGACCTGATGAACTATTCGACTTACTGAACTCTGACTGAGAGAAACAAAACTATTAATACCAACACTATTCTGATAGCTGCCTGATGCTACGAAATTTAATGTTGTTAAGACCTGTAACAAATATATAATGTGCACTATAAAGTTAATATGCATTTCAAGTGATGTTTATGATAATAACCTTCAAATGTAATGGTATATTTGTTTGTTCAATATGTCCATCCAATAACTGGATAAGGTTTTGAACAGTGTCCTTATTCAGTCTAAACATTTGTTTAAAATGCCTGTTTGGTATTTCAAAAGGATTTCCGTGATCTCTTAAACGTTTTCGGAATATACGCATATAATTTCTAAAATAATGAAAATAGAGAATATTATGTATACTCTATATATTTTATATTATCGATTACCTACCTGTTGTGATCTTCATCTAATAATAATGCTATAAAGCCATTCATATTTGCAAATATAAGACAATAATAAATATAACGAATAAACAAATAGGAACAATAATAGATATAACAAATAAACAAACAGGAACAATAATAATTATAACAAATAACCTACAGAAACTATAAATATAACAACAGGAACAGTGAACAGTATATTAACAATAATTATATAATAATAATATAACCAACAAAATCTTTACTCACGAACGTTTTGACACTTCTACGTCACTAACTATAAAAATTCTGAAATCGTCATCGCAACGTCACTTCGTTGCCAGGGCCTACGATTGCCGCAGCTTCCGAGAAAGTTACAGAATTCCACCATTACTTACCATGTTGAATAGTACAACTCTTATAAAAGTTTGTTTTGATAAATATGTAGAGTGTTTGTGGACGAAAGATTTTGTAAATTGTCTTCTGCTATTTTGCGAATCTCTGGGGGCGTACAGTTATTTATTTCGTCCTGTTTGTTGATAATTTGAAATAATTAATTGTATAAATCAGTCTGAATTTTAAACACAAGTACATATAGCACCACCGATATTCAAATATTTAAAACCATATATATAATACTACTATAAGGGCTTTCGTTTTACATGCGCTTCTGATGTTTCACTTCACTTCAGTTGCGAATCCCTTTCGTTTTAAAAATTATGTGATGTGGAAATGCACTCTATGATGCACTTTTCTGAAGCGCTTCAACAAAATCTGAAGTAAATATAACGCGTATCACTTTTACTGAAACGTTTCACTTGCAGTAGCATTTCCGTGGATTTTCAGTTGACGTCATAAGTGAAGTGAAGCACATGTAAAACGAAAGGCCTTTATATCGCGTGTAGACAAGGAAAACTTCGCTCCAACATTGTGAAATAAAACATATGGTGCTATGCCGTTTAAGTAATCGTTTAAGAGTCGCATTGTCCAAACTGCGCATGCGTTATAAATAATTTTTCAAATTTAGGTCTGTTTGATTATCACATAGATTTATTACTATAAATATTTGATTAAAGTTTGTACATCGTCAAACAAGCATAAATAGTTTTAAAATCGACAAACCACTTTATAATTAATAATTGTGCCTTGTTAAATGTGGAAAAATAATTCAATTTCCCTTAATGAATGAAGAAATATCGTCCTGGCATCATATGCAAATCATAGACAAACAAACGATCATACCGCAGAAATATATGTCAAAAATTGTACGAATTGTGGTTATGTTATAGTAAAAATTGTAAACTAATTAACTAAAACTCGCAGTCAGTTCAATTGCATTGCAATTGTGTTTCCTTGAAGATAAAAAGAAAAACACCTCTATAGGTACAATAATTTGTGATATAATAACAGCACTAAAATTATTCAACTCAACATGCAAGAATAATAAAGAATTAGACAATGTGGTATTCTTGTATTCTAGAATTACCGTCATCTACATCGGAGAAATGTACGCAAATAACACGGTAAATTGTACTTGAATTAGGTAATTGTATTACTATGTTACATATTAAAATATTTGAATTGCTTATATGTAATAAATAGGCTCTTATTAAACCTTACAGAGTTGCACACCCATCTTTTTGCCATGACCTTCTAATTTTTTTGGTATATGTCTAATAGAACATACATGTGTTCATAGAAAGTTGAAGAATTTTGATATGTCCACCACGGAATCCACAGATCCCATATGATATGAGATAATAATATGCCGAAATTAGGTATTTTGGGCCGGTTATTGGAATTTATGCTATGATGCATCACTGATTGTGAAAATAACTTGAAGGATGAACACATTATTTATAAGATAGTGAAGTGATTTTTTTTAATTTGTACTTTGCTGAATATGTATCGTAATTTCTGTCACTAAATTATAATCAAGCACATATAAAATGTATTTTATATTTAAATTTTCAATAAAATATGTTTTAGTTTAAAACAACTTGTAGATGGTACAGTACCTATAAAGATAATATTCATTTTGGAATTTGCCAAGACAACGTGTGATGAGTTCTTCTGAATTTTTCCCAACATTGTGGAAGTAAATACTGCAGTGTTATGAACGGCACGGTAGGCACGGCATCAAACGGTATTCCTGTTTTTATGATATTGTTACATTCTCTAAATCTTTTTTATCATTTTATAAATGTGTATGTATCTATTAATTCATACAAATATTTATATTTCATAATTTTTTGTTGTTTTAATTCCAAGAAAGTATAAACAAAATAGATTTGCGAACATAAATAAAATAAAATTTAATTTTTTACTTCGTAAGTAGAAATTGTACTTTGATGTAATTATTGAATCAAATACAACATCAACATACCTTTTTTACAAGCAATAATATAAATTATTTGCAAGTCTCATTTCTACTCATCTGTCTATGAGACATAGACATCAAGAAAAATGTATTGATTATTAATGTCTATTAGATACACTACAGAAATTCAAATTTATCATAGTAATTGTTTGTTTATATTCTTTGCTACCATATGGGCGTAAATTAGGCTTCATCACGTTTTTATTTTCATGAATGGTTTAATCATTCTAAATTTAAAAAAAGAGTTAACAACAATAAAAATTATATTCAATCACAAAAATGTAATGCTGACTAATTCCACAACTTTTTCTAAAACATTCATGTTTCAGTGTACATCTCGACAAACAATTAAATAAAGGAACACAACAGGAATTTAATTAGTTCTTTACATTGTTGATTACGCAACATTATATTGAATAATGTAGGTACGTAGACAAATATAAAATAGATGTTTTATTCTTATATATAGCCAAAATACTAAATACAGTAATTTAAGTAATTTTATTTGTATTCTTAAGCTTAAAATACATAGCAAAACTATATGTTGAAATATAATACAATCTGACTTATATAACATACCTGAATCTATTCGATTGTGTATGTAAAACATTAATTTATGCGTTTTCTGTAAATCAAAATGAAAGAAGCAGTATTTATATTCAATAATTTCACATACACCAATAAGCATACACAAATCAATGTACACAAGATTTTCTGTTCAAAATCTTTTCAATAAGACGAAATGAAACGATCGGTATTTACATTTAATAATATAATTTCACATATACTAATAAACACGTACAAATCAATGTATTAGTTGTAAGTTCACAAGTTTTTCTGTTCAAAATCTTTTCTGTTAATCAAAATAAAACGATCGGTATTTACATTTAATAATATAATTTCACATATTCCAGTAAGCACGTATAAATCAACGACGAAGTTATAACTTCACAAGTTTTTCTGTTAATAATTCACTGGAATCAGGCTTCATATCGTTTATTTATTCTACCGCGTATTTTCTGGGTAATTCTACAAATTCACCGATGAACTAAACTTGCACAAAACTGAATTCAATAAAAAAAACAACCTTGCGTATGCTTTCAGTAATATATAGTTATAGATGTCAATTTAAATCAGAGGTTATAATTATATTTTCTGTTTATCTGTCATTTCGTAAATTTCAAAATGGACAGTTTGAGTTGACGCATGCGCAGAACACGCAAGGCGGCCAATTCTATCTCTCTTAGTTGGGACGAAAACTTACACATTATCAAGATACAACACACGCAATATAGTAGTATTATATATATGGTTCTGGATCTTAAAATAATCGGGGCCGGATTAACTAAATTTCTTAATAAATGAAAGTATTGAAATTAGTAATATTTAAACAATAATTATGTACGTCATGCATATCATTGTCTTAGATTTGTACCTATGGCCAATTTAACAAATCTACTAAATGGAATAAAATGATTTGGAAGAAAATTATACATTTTAATGTTGGTTTGAATATATGAGTTACATTTAAATGTTACAATGTATGATATAATTTGTAAATGTTGCAAAATACCTTAAAATTAAAAACTATCTTGGAAAAAAAAGCCTAATAGATGGAATAAAATTATTTATTTTAATGCTAGTTACATTTAAATTTTCCAATGTTTGACATATTTTATAAGTATTGCAAAATAACTTAAAATTAAAAACCATTTTGGAAGAAAGTCTCATAGATGGAATAAAATTATATATTTTAATGCTAGTTACATTTAAATTTTACAATATTTGACATGTATTATAAATGTTGCAAAATAAGAATTTTCTAACTTTTTTATTTTGTGTTTTAAAGTTCCTATTTGCAAATTTAAGTGTATAGTAAATGCGAACTCTTATGTATAAGCAAAGTAAGTAATCGTGTGTAAATCTAAATTTTGATAATCAGTGGTATCCACTGCTAATACATTAATAAAAACCGTTTCTTCAGGAAAAAGTACATCTAACTTTTGAAAAGATGCAGTCTGCAAGTTTAGTAAAACTGAATCTAAATCATCAACACAATTGGATACCACTGATAAATGAAAATAATTCAAAGTAAATAACTTTTTGAATACTCGAGAAAACTGTATACATGTCGGATTAGTAGAGTTTCTTCCCTGTTGTCGAACAGTCCCAAAGAAATTTTCAATTGCATCTTGATTGAGTCTTCTGGTACACAAATATTTTATACCTTTATTTTTAGTAATATCCCATATTGCCATAACAGAAGAAATTGAAATTATCCAACCATTAATAAAATTTAAGGTCTGTGTAATATCATCATTATTCACATTTAACACGATTAAATTCTTGAAAAGGTCCAACATGTCATTTAGAACTTTAAGCTGGCTTTCAGTTCCGGAAAAAGGTCTATTTAATACATTGCTGCTCTTAAATGATTGTGAATTCAGTACATCAAATAAATCATCCATTTTGGATATAAAAGTTGCAGTTGCCATTGCTGTTTGTGGGAAAAAATTAAGAGCTATATAAGTATTTAAACCAGCAGCAACTGATGCACTTAAAACTTGTGCAGCCAGGTTTACTTTCATTTTTTGGAAGTTATTAGGTTCTAGATGCATATCTGATAAACGAGGGGCTTGCCGAAAAGATTGTTGCTTGTCTTTGTTATAAAATTCACTAATATAACACTTATTTGTTATTCCTTCTTTTATTACAAATTTATGTGTAAATATGTTATTTCTTGTAGACTTTAAAAGATGTGGTATATCAAATATATAGAAATTTCTTTTATTATTCACTTGGAAATAAGGTGTTTTAGCAGATACCCCAATTTCTTTGGAAAGTTTTAAAAAATTTGTTCCTTGATCAGATATGCATGCTAGTACATTTAAATTAATTAGAAATAATCTTTCAATCGTATTAAATATTATAGCATTTAAATCGTTTACATTACAAGAATTATTTATAAAAAAGTAAGCCAGTGGCTGTTTCCAATTGGAATAAGCACCTCTGGCCATCAAAACCAATGCATTATTAGGTGGACTATATGTTTTTGTAGTAGTTTCATGAAAGCCTATTATTTCATCTTTAGATCTATTATAAAAAAGAAATGTCTTTAATGACATTTCGTCAATACACAGCACACAATGCCTCGCTTCTTCACTCATCATTTCAACTTTTCTTCCTATTACCATAAAAAGAAAGTCATTCAACCCCACTGTTATGTTCCATTTACTGGTTAATCTGCATAAAGTTGCTTTTGATGGCAAATGGAGAATATCAGATAAAAATCTATAAACTTTAGGGCTGAGAAAATATATACTTAACGCAAACTGTTTAAATTCATTTGTATATCTGAAACCATGAGCCCTTTTACTTGATAATTTCAGCTGCATTTTAAACAGATTAACCGTGGCCTCATTAAAATGGCTTTCACAAAATGTAATAAAATCGGCATCAGAAATCGGATTTTCTTTCTCTGTCAGAGTAGAAACCTTCCTTCCGCTCTCTTTAGAATACCTTTCAAATACCGAATCTCAGTTTTTAATTTGCTCTTCCTGGGACTTGTAGCTGACAGGCTTTGCGGTGTTTGCACATAAATGTTAGCTAAACATAAGAAATATAATTTAATGATATCACATAAAACATCAAAAACTGTTATTACCTGTATGAGTTTCAGTATGTTGATCGGTAATCACATTAACATCTTTACTTGTGCCTGGTAGTGGATCGTCTTTTAACACAGGTGTAAGTAAAATAGAATTATCATATATAAAAAAGGTGCATGTAATCTTGGTTGTTAGAAAAATCACAGAGGCATCAAAATCAAATAAATATAGCAAAGCTAGTTGCAATCAATGTATTTGTGATTAATTTGATATAATCATCATTTAAAAGAATTTTTTATTAAGAAAAGATTAATTTCAAAAAATAAACAGTTGATTTTATAAGTTTATCTATCCTAGGGCTTACCTGTAAGAAATAAAGTGGGCACTGCAGTAATTTCTAGCTTGTTTTTCATTACATTTTTGAAGTAAGAGTTTTCAAAATGAATGCTACAGACTTTGGCATTTTTCTTTACAGAACTTGTTTCTCCAATTCGAGCAATCCACTCCTTACGCCTAGTGCAGAAAAAATTATTAATCATATGCAACTATTATTATGTACAAGTATGCTTGAATGATGTAGCAATTTTAACCATTTATAATTTACGTCAATATTTTTTTATATTTTACAATAACTTTTTGTAAATTCTATAATCCTTTATGTCGTACTTATGTGCATGTATAACTGAATATTTATTTGAATTTTACGCTTACCTTATTTCCTCAGATGGAATATTAAAAAAACTGATGTCTTTTATGTCCTTTGAATACACACTTTTACACTGCGGTACACAACACTTTATACTAATTGTACTCGATTAATTTAACACACTAAATCTAATAAATCTTTTGCAATTATCCACAAAAACCTGATTTACTTTAAAAACGATTGGTTATTTTCAAAAGCACGTACTAAGATCTGTTGACAAACAAACTATAAACAAGTCTAATTCTGTTTCTTACCGTCACTGCGACACTGCGCATTACAATGCGCAAGAAACAACTTGGTCTCAATAAATTTTGGGAGTGCAACTACTGGGAAGGTTTATACTGTGCTAATACTATTATACTATATTATTAGATCATTGTATAATATCCTTGTTTATAAATACTAGTATTAATAAACAAGGATAATATGCTCTGTAGTAAAATTGGGAAATAATTATTTCACTAAAGTTTAAATAATTATTAATGTTGGTAATGTAAATGTCACTAATATTTTAAATCAACGATTTTGCGCAGTATAAAATTTTCAAATTTGCTTTGTGGATGGAGATTGTAACGGTTGAATTTTAGTACAGTTTTGACGACTATTTTATTTTGTTGACTGTTAATTATCGTGCGTTTTATTATAGTTGAATTTCGAGACTTTGCAAATCTGTCACTATGTCCAAATTTAACTCTAAAGAGCAACATATAAATGTATCTGTGAGAATTAGGTATGTTATCTTCATAAAAATCATATATTTTTTGTTGTTAGATTTATTTTTTTAGACCAAATGATAACGAAAATGAGTCTAAAATCTCCCCTTTTCTGGATGTCCTGTCCAAGAAAGAATTATTAACACGAGCTATTTACAACCAAAAAAGATATGTATTTGACCGTGTATTTGATGCTGAATCAACACAACAAGAAATTTACAATGCAATCGTTAGTCCTTTAATTCCTGAAGTTATTGATGGGTACAATTGCACGGTTTTTGCGTATGGACAAACAGGAACTGGTAAAACTTATACAATGGAAGGAATTCACAATATTGACTCTCAGGTAAAATAAATGCTTATCAGTCGTAATTATTTAATAAAAAAATTATTTGCATGTATTCAAAAAGACACACTATTTTAAAATTCTAGGATTTAGGTGTTTCTTGATAATATATGACATAAATTAAAATTGCAAAAAGTTGAACAGACTTCAAATTAACAGTTAGTGGAACTAGTGGTCTGTCTATAAATTCCATAAGATTCTGATAAAATTTACATTGGACTATCTGGGAATATTCTTTTAGGTTAAAAAAATTGATTTCATGGGTCCATGTATTATCAATTTTTTTGTGGAAACATCCAGACATATATGTACCAGTTGAATTGAGAATATGCTCATTTTTTTTTAAATCGCAAAGGGTGAAAGGGTGAACACTAATTGCACAACATACTTTACAGGCATTGTTTAACTGGTGTAATTATGACAATTTGTATAATACTCAGTTTTAATATATACCATATATAATTTATATAGATTTACAAATACAACATTTCTCATAAAAGATCTGTGTAGTAGGGTAAAAGTTGGATATATGCCCCTGTAGGATAGATGCCCCACCCCAAGTATTGAGTAATGTATTGAGAATATTTGAATTTTGGTGCTATAATATAATGTGGTATATACGCCCCACCTAACGAAACAATCACGCCGGCTACTGTTAATTCGTTGTTCGTTGAATAAACTTTGAACGGTAAGTGCAAAGTTATGCTATGTAATTCTTAGTTTTTGGTGGCCTGTGCTAAGCTCCTATTACCGTATCTTGCATGATAAATAGTTGTTTTGAAAACTGAGATCAGAAAAATAGTTAACCTAAGTATTTTGAGCGATTTCAATACGACTGATTGTTACTAATGAAAGTTATGAGGTGGGGCGTTTATCCCACAAAAAAGGGATATATGCCCCACTTGATTATGGGATATATGGCCTGTAATTTCTCACAGTAGTTCGATATAAGTATTAGGTACCTAGACATATTTGCATTTTTACACATTCATTCTACAATAGGTATGCCGAGAAAGTACGTCAGGAAAACCAATGCTGTTCCTAGAGCTACATGGTCAGAAGAAAACCTCAACACAGCCATAATAATGGTATCAACTAGGGCCATGGGGGTGAACCAGGCTAGCCGCTTCTACAATATCCCGTCTCGAACCTTAAGAAGGAGGATAAAAAGTGGTGATGGAACAAAAAAACCTTTGGGAAAACCACCAGCACTAGGATTTCAAAATGAAAAAAGATTAGTCGCCCACATCAAACGATTGGAAGAAGCAGGTTTTGCTCCAACGCGTCGAACTACTAGACAACTCGCATTCGAATTTGCTAAAAAACTAGGCAAACAAAAGGCACTGCTCAGTAAGAATTCAAAAGAAAACAAAACTCTAGCAGGCCCTCACTGGCTCTATTCGTTTTTAGAAAGACATCCAGAACTATCTGTGCGGCAATCAGAAGGTTTATCTTTGGCTCGTGCCAAAGGAATGTGTCGCGAAGAAGTGAACAATTTTTTTGCTTTATTGCAAAACACACTTGAACAAAATAACTTAATGGATAAACCTGCATCAATATATAACATGGATGAGTCGGGTATCCAACTGAACAATAAGCCTGGCAAAGTTATTGCGACTAAAGGAAGTAAGGACGTTCATGTTTTAACATCTGTGGAAAAAGGAGAGAACGTTACAATTGTAGCTTGTTGCAATGCCGAGGGAACGTTTTTGCCTCCAGTACTAATTTTGAAGGGAACTCGTAAGAAGATGGAGCATTTAAAAGATTTGCCACCTGGCTCGGACATCTACATGAACAAGCAATCGTCGTACATTAATACAGACCTGTTCCTAAAATGGTTTAAAGAACATTTTCTTCCTAGAAAAAGTCCTGGCCAGGCTCTTCTAATTTTAGATGGTCATACTTCTCACTGTTCATTAGAATTGTTAGAGATTGCAGATCAAAATAATGTGATTCTACTGTGCTTGCCTAGTCACACCACCCAAGCTTTGCAACCACTAGACAGGTCATTTTTTAAGCCATTAAAAGATTATTTTAGAGAAGCTGCTCAAAATTTTATGTTTATTCATAAAGAAAGGAAGATAGATAGGATGAGCGCAGGAAAATTGATTGGAGAAGCATGGAATAAGGCCAGTACAGTCGGAAATGGTGTATCTGGATTTCAAGCAACGGGGATTTTTCCTTTTAATCCGAGTGCAGTTCCTGACCATTTTTTCAAAATATCGGATGTGGCAAACAGATTTGTTCTCCCGGAACAACAGGACCAAAATCGTACGACTGTTGACTCAAATGCTGTGATCGATTTTACTTTAAGGAATGACTTAGAACAAAATGGTAACAACTATAGCGAAGTTGAAATGGAACCATTTCTAAATGTTGATGAGTTACCAGAAAACTTTTTCGATGACTCAGACAATTTTATTATGATTCCTAATATCACGGATAATAGTGATGACGCGACTGCGACTGAGAATTCTCATTCTCAAAGTTTACAAGTTGAAATTATTGATGAGCAACAAAATTCTACAGAGACGGAATCTCATAGTGTTCAATCTGATGCTATCGTAGAAACTCCGTCAAAATATTTAGAAGATATTGCGCCGATTCCATCAATTCCTCAAAGTAAATTTAATAAAAGGAAACAGTCAGCCGAAATTTTAACTTCACAAGACTTTATGGATAAGAAAAAGAAAAATACTGATACCAAAGGAAAAAAAGTTGTTCAAAAGGAAAAGTCAAAAGGTAAAGTAAAAGAAACTAAAAAAGAAAAAAACAAACTAATGGGTAAAAATGGGAAAACACAAAAAAGAGACGAAGCAAAAGATTCCCAAGATGATGTAGACTGCATTGAGTGCCTGGAAAATTATCTATCTACGAAAGAGACAGTTGACTGGATTCAATGCATTGACTGTGAATTGTGGTTGCATGAAACTTGCACAATGTACAACCCCCGATGCAATAATTGTGGAAAAGTTAAGAAAAGGTTAGACACTGTAAAGAAGAAGTTGTAGGATGTAAAGTCTTATAATAGCGTTATATTTTAAACATTACTTAAATAAAGTTTTTTATATTTTTTGATCAATTTTTTTATGCAAAATACATGCTATGAGCGATCTCTTCATAGTAGGTACTTAATTTTAGAAAATGTACAACCGGGTATCTCTACAGGTCTACAGCCATATATCCCTTATGAAAACAACGGTGCGGCATATATACCACGTGGTGGGGCATAAACACAACGTATGTGGGATATATGGCCAAATGTAGATGTTATTTAAATCGAACTTATTGGTCCCTAAATACAACTATATTTTAATATATATTGTATTTTCAGGTTCATACATTATTGAAATTTCTTTTAGCAAAAAACAGTAGATTGATAGGATAAGGTAAAATAGAAATAAATTATTTTCCTTAGGTGGGGCATATATCCAACTTTTACCCTATGCTTCTTTTAGCTTTCTGACTTTTACATGTTAATCTATAGACACTTTAATAAATGGAAAACCAGTGTTTAGTATAATATGATAAAATATAGTTGTCCATTTTATTTATTCTATATTAGCTAGAAAAGTACAAAAACATATATTTCCTCTTTTCCAGTAAGATTCATTCATATTGATAAAAGATGTAGATCACCTCTATGAATAAATCTATAATCTGTTTGTTGATTGATACACTTTTTGGAATAAACTTTTTTTTTCTAATGGTAGTACTATTTATATCATTTTGAGAGTCAAAATATTATAATATGCATAAATGACAAATAATTGGAAACTTTACAATATTTCTACACTACCTGTTTACTTAAACAGAATTTTTCTATCATTTATAAAATTCCTTATTTATTTGATTAGACATTTAGTTACCTTTTATTCCAGATAAATGCTGGTATAATACCTAGGTCATTAGCCCACATTTTCAGAGTCCTTGATTCAGTCAATACTGAAAGTTCTGTAAAAGTGTCCTATCTGGAGTTGTACAATGAGGAACTATTTGATTTATTATCCCAGGAGTCTACACCAAAGGCGATAAAGTAAGATTTTATAAATAACTTAATTAAATAATTAACAGTTTTAAGTAATTACTTGTTTATTATTAGAATATATGAAGATAAGTCACAAAAAGGATCAGTTATTTTGCAAGGCTTAGAAGAATTATCTGTAACTAATTTTAATCAAGTTTACAAAATCTTAGAACATGGAACAGACAGAAGACGAATTGCTTCTACTTTTCTCAATAGCACATCTAGTCGTTCTCATACAGTATTTACAATAGTAGTACATTTGCGGGAGATTACTGTTGACGGGGAAGAACTTGTTAAGACTGGCAAATTGAATCTTGTTGATCTCGCAGGCAGCGAAAATATATCAAAGTCTGGTGCAATAGATAAGAGGGCCCGAGAAGCTGGAAATATTAATCAATCATTGCTTACCTTAGGTCGTGTTATAAAAGCGCTGACCAATAAAAGTACGCACATACCATATCGGTAAGAGTCATACCTAAAATTGTGTTCTATGTTATTCATTTTCATTCTCCTGCAATGGAATGTTCATTATAAGGTCTCAATTTCTCAATATTATATATATTGTTGTGTACATATTTTGTTAGAATCTTCTTAGCTTGTTATTTGTTGGATATTTTTTTATCTTTAAAGAGACATTTTTCTATTGTAGTGAATCTAAACTTACAAGAATCTTGCAAGATAGTCTTGGAGGTCATACGAAAACGTCGTTAATTGCTACTATATCTTCAACAAGTGCAAACCATGACGAAACTCTTAATACATTAGAATATGCCACGCGCGCAAGATGTATTCAAAACAAACCAGAAGTGAATCAAAAGATTTCAAGAACAGCTTTAATTAATCAGTATTCTGATACAATCGAAAAGTTACAGAGAGATTTAGTTGCAGTAAGAACTGGTACAGGCTTTTTTGTTGATGAAACTAATTATACAACACTAGTAGAACAGACTGAAGTTCAGAGGGCTGAACTATTAGAAAAAACTAAATACATACAGAAATTGGAGAAAGATTTATCAGATTACACTGAAAGTCTACGAACTTTAAAAACAAGCTGGGCTGAAGCTGCGAATAATATTGAGCAATTGTCAAATGCAAAGCGTATATTAGAAAAAGATTTAATTCTTGTTAAGGAGAGTAACAAACAAAAAGAACAAGAATTGCAGCTGGTTAAAGAAAAGCATGACCACTTGACTGATGAAACAGAGAAGTTATTATCTGATATTCAAATTCACTCATTGAATGAAGAAGTATTTCATAAGAAGGTGTCTTATTTATATCAAACATCTCAAACGAATAGGAATATTACTGAAATGTTCTATAATATGCACAATAAATTAAATACAAAAGTGATGTATCATATTAATAGTTGTATAAATACTACACTAACATTAATGATGGCCCAAGAAACCACTTGTACGCAAAACAATCCACAAATGATATTTAATCAACTTACAAGAAATGTAGACAACTTACAACAAATATTAAACAGCATGCAAAATTATACAGTTGAATACTTTGAAAATAAGGAGACCTTACAAAATAAATATACTTCTTACTACAATACATTACAAAGAATTATAAAAAACATGAACGAGAGATCATATACATTCCGAAATGAGTTCATCAGTAAATTAGTTTGTGTACGAGATGATATAAAACACATAGCTGATGAAAACACAACTGACTTAAAAAGTATTATGACTGAAGTAAGAGTTTTATGGTAGTAAGCATTTATTATAATGGCTTTACTTATTTTTTATTTTAGTTGATGAATATTAAAGATATGGCTATCAATGAAGTTACATCAATATCCTATGTACTTCAAGAATTTCAAAGTAAAATAGTGGATAACATTGATGAATTAATGGATCATGCTCAGAAACTTGACCAAAAACAAAATGAAAATTTCAATACAATTAGTGATATACAACAGGTAATACATTTTCATAATACACTTCACTAGTGTCATTAGGTACATTCATTTGTCAGATGTTTAAATTAACATACTTATTAAATCATTCTCTTATTATTTTCAAGAGATACATCCATGTTACAAGTCAAATGATTTATAGGATATTATTCATAATTTTTTTAATATAAATATAAAATAATGTAAATATATAGTAACATATATATACTAGGCTGTCACAAATTGGGCGCTGAGCATAAGATATATGGGTTTGATTACATTATGAATTGCTATTTAGTTTTATGAGTTATTAGCCATTTTTAGATTTACAAAATTCCTAGTACATCAGCAGTTAACAAAAAAAAGAACGAAATAAACATTTTAAATATATTTTTTTGATTGCTGTTTTTATCATAATACATACATTACCAAATTAGTCAAATAACGTATTCTTAAAGCACCTTTTTATGCAGAATATTTATATATTTTTAGATTTTTGTATCATATTTCGTTTTTGGATTTCAATACTGAAATTTAATTTGTCTTATAAAACATTTAGTAAGTGTTGGATTAGTTGAGTGCATTCTTTTCTACTGTTTTTAAAGTTTGGTGCTCCCCTGTGGTGACCAAATGCTGATGGTTTCAATCTAAGATAAATATATAATTAAAAATACTAAAATTTTAAAATATCAGAAAACTTTTTTTTACATATCATCACAAGTTTTTGAAACAACTCTAGTAACAAGTAATATGTATTATTAATACTACACTAGATATCACTGAATAAAACCTAGTGTGATGGATATGAGGGTATAAAAGAAGGGGTCTGAAACACACAACTATATTTGCTAAACATACTTTGAATAGGTTAACATATAATTTTGAATAAATTCAAAAATATTTTATTTTAGGATATAAATCAATTTATGGAGGAATGTAATTCAAGATTTTCTAACTATAAAACTCAACATCAAGAAGGTCTACATATTAACTCTGATTTAATTAAGAAGATAGAATCATTTAAGGGAAATACACAAAATTCGCTAGAAGTGCTTACAAGTGATGTCGTCACAAAATTGGATATGTTGCAAAAAGCTGATAATGTTTCTGTGTCTTATTTAAATACATTTAATGACAAAGTAAGTATATTATATTTGACGCAAGGTGTAATGTAAATATGATGTTTTTCGAAATCTGCATTGTTTGCTTGGCAAAAAGAAAAATATTTGCAGTTTTTTGATGTTTGTGGCACTAAAACATAAAATTACTTTATATTGTAACGAAATATGTATGAGACTTCCGAGCGACGTTAAAAAAAAAACAGACCATAAATCATCTCGGCATTTCGTATAAAAACGATATGTAAACAAGTCGTAAATATATCATCTAATTCAAATGTACGGCATAAGCAAAGGAAAGTCTAGATTTCCCCTGATATATTACCGAATTTACTGGTACTTTTCGAGAACTTTTTATGTAGATATATATATAGGGATTCATTGCGGAAAGAGTAATTGCGGAGTAGTTCGGGATAAAGAAAGTCCGTAAGAAGTGGCCGACGCGACTATAAATAAATATAAGCAAATAAATATAATTCGTTCACTAAAAATAAATATAGTGCTGCACAGTTTTTAGAGTGTAATATAAATAGAAGTGTTATGTAAATAAATACGGACATATTAGTAGTAGTAAATAAATACAAGTGTTAATTTTAATTTATTAATAAAGTGTGATACTTTAGTTATATATTTTGATATTGTTAAATAATTTTAAGTTACATAAATATACAGACTGTTTTAAATAAATAATTGCACGAGTTGTTTATTGGAACCCGAAAACGCAACAATTTGGTGTCTGGTGTTTAGTGTGAACAATAAGTGCAAAAGAAAATAAATAAAAATGACTACCAAACGTTTGGGAGAATTAAAAGTCACCGAGTTAAAGGCAGAATGCAGAATTAGAAGAAAGGGACGCAGATACGTCTGGAAAAAAAATAATTCTTCAGGAGCGGCTCCGTGACATTTTAATAAATGAAGGTAAGGATCCCGAAAAATATTTGTTTCAAATACAGGCTGATCCAAGCTTAATAATGAAAACTTTAAAAGATGAAATGTTAACTGAAATGGCAAATAATTCAAAAACTTTAAAAGATGAGATGTTAACTGAAATGGCAAATAATTCAAAAGCTTTAAAAGATGAAATTGCAAATAATTCAAAAGCTTTAAAAGATGAAATTGCAAATAATTCAAAGCAATTCGAGACTACTATGGAGACCCTAAAAGATGAGATGTTACAATTCGAGATTACTATGGAGACTCTAAAAGATGAGATGTTAAGTAATTCAAAGATTTTGGAAAAAACTTTAAGAAATGAAATTGCAAGTAATTCAAAACAACTCGAGGAAGACATTCAGAAGAATGCATCGAATATGAGACAGGAATTTTCTGAGGCCATCGAAGCCGTAGAACAGAAATTGAGGGACGAATTTAAAATTCAGCTTCAATTACCAGCGATGAACGACTGCAGTTCCCATGACACCTCAAGCAGAAGCCTGGAAATCTGCCAAACAACAAAGGCAAAGGTAAAACCTCCCACCTTCGATGGAAAGACGTCATGGATGACGTACCTAAAACAATTCGTAGCCGCTGCAGGAGCAAATGGATGGACGTCCCCGGAGAAAGCTACTGCCCTGATTGTGTCGTTAAGAGGAGAAGCCAGTGACGTTCTACAGACCTTACTTCCAGAAGAGTGTCAAGACTACCCTCAATTAATCAAGCGTCTTGAGATGAGATATGGGCATGCACACCTGGAGCAGGTTTATCACATACAATTGAAGAATCGTCTGCAGAAAAAGGGAGAAAGCCTTCAGGAATTCGAAGCGGATATCGCCCGTTTGGTCCGTCTGGCATATCCAACGGCTCCAGATAGCTTCTCGGAACAGTTGGCTGTGCAGACATTCATAGATGGTCTTCGAGATGGCGATACACAGCAAGCACTGAGGCTGGCAAGGCCAAAGACCCTAATCGATGCTTTGGCACATAGTCTGGAGTTCGAAACCGCAAAGATGGCCTCTCGAAACCCGGCAAGAGTATGTTCTGTCAAAGATCTACCAGAAGCCGAAGAATCCTTAGAACAGGTAGTCCGACGATTAATGAATCAAGTGCTGCCTAAGAAAAGAACGATCCGATGCTGGAATTGTGGTGAAATGGGCCATGTTCGTAGTAAATGCGAGAAGGAGCCCAAGAAACCCATAACGGAGCAGCAGGAAAACTAAAACGGGTCGATGAGAAGAGGCAATCGTCGACCCAGTATCGTAGAGCCTCAAAATCAATAGCGCAAATTGCATCTCTGCAACACCATGCCAATAACCTCTACGTAGATGTTATTCTGGAAGGAAGAACTTATGTCGGGCTATTGGATACTGGGTCGACGAAAACCATAGTGCGATCCGATGTGATTCAAAAGAGGAAGTCGTTAATACACAGCAAATGGCAACTCAGAACAGCAACAGGCGAGGCGGCTACCGTAAAAGGAGAAGTTGATGTGAAGATCGGCATTGGACCAGTATCAATCCAACATCGCGTCCTGGTTGCGGACATAGAGGAAGAAGTAATTTTGGGAATGGTTGTGATGAAGCTATATGGGTTCCAGTTGGACCTGAAATTGGGCGTCTTGAAGATAGGCAATGAAGAACTCGTCCTCCGTTCTATGAATAACCATTCCATACGCATTGTACTGGCAGAGGACACTATCCTGGGTGAACGGACTGAGATGATCCTGGAACCTTGCATGGAAGGAGACCTGACTGAAGGGAAGGTTACGATGATGGAGCCAAAGGTTGATGATGAAGAAGTGGGCCGAGGAATAATGATTGCAAAGGCGCTGGTAAGATCCCAGAGGACCGTGCCAGTAAGGGTAATGAACGTCAATTATTACCCCGTGACGTTGAAAAGAGGCACTGTATTGGGATGGTGTTGTCCCGCGTCGGCCATCGTTCATCAAGATGAAGTGGAGACAGGCACGCCTGCTGACGTTCCAGAAGAGCTCCGAAACGTCATCAATTTGGCTTGCCGAGGTCTGAACAAGAAGGAACAGCAGCAAGTTAAAGACCTGATATGCCGATATCGAGATGTCTTTGGAATAAAGAAGGGCGCCAAAGGAAGAACCAATGTAGTCACGCATAAGATCAATACAGGCGATGCACACCCAATTCGCCAAGCACCCAGAAGACTACCATTAGCAAAACGCCAAGAAGCCGAACAAATTGTACGAGACATGGAGAGTGAATGTATAATTGAGCCTTCTAACAGTCCTTGGGCTTCGCCAGTGGTACTTGTGCGGAAGAAGGATGGGTCAACCAGATTCTGCGTAGACTATCGCCGACTCAACGAGGTAACGAAGAAAGACAGCTATCCTTTGCCACGAATAGACGACACATTGGACACGTTGGCTGGGACGAAATGGTTTTCCACCTTGGATTTGAAGAGTGGTTATTGGCAAGTGGGAATGGAGCCTAGCGATAAAGAAAAGACTGCGTTCACTATGGGGGCGGGCCTGTGGCATTTTACGGTCATGCCTTTTGGGTTATGTAACGCGCCTGCTACCTTCGAGCGACTCATGGACACAGTGCTAAAGGGACTCTCGTGGAACACTTGCCTGGTATACCTTGATGATGTGATTGTAGTTGGGAAAACCTTTCAAGATCACGTGAAGAATTTGGAGGAGGTATTCCGAAGGCTACGAGGTGCAAACCTGAAGTTGAGCCCTAAGAAGTGTCACCTTTTCCGCAAAGAAGTGAGTTACCTGGGGCATGTGGTACCTGGAAAAGGGATTGCTGTCGACCCAGAGAAGATAGAAGCCGTGCGAAAATGGCCGATCCCAAAGGACAAGCATGAAGTGAGAAGTTTTCTGGGATTGTGCACGTACTATCGGCGATACGTCCCGGGGTTCGCCAACATTGCAAAGCCCCTGACTCGTCTGACAGAAAATGGGCCTTTCCACTGGAATAGCGAATGTCAAGCGTCTTTCGAAGTACTGAAGGAGACTCTGATAAGTGCATCAATCCTGAGCTATCCGTTGCCTGTTGGTAAATATATTCTGGACACTGATGCTAGCAATGTTGGGATTGGCGGCGTACTCTCCCAGGTACAAGAAGGGCAAGAGAAGGTAATTGGATATTTCAGCAAGACGCTTTCCAAGCCCGAGCGGAACTACTGCGTGACCAGACGTGAGCTACTAGCGGTCGTCAAGTCCATTGAACATTTTTACAAATACCTATATGGAAGGAGGTTCTCGATTAGAACAGATCATGCAGCGTTGAAGTGGCTCTTACATTTCAAGAACCCTGAAGGTCAGGTGGCCAGGTGGATTGAGAGACTGCAGGAATACGACTTCGACATCGAGCACCGAGCCGGCCTTAAACTCCAAAACGCTGATGCTCTTTCAAGGAGACCATGTCCAGAAGACTGCAGGCATTGCAACCGGGTAGAAGAAAAATCGGCCAACACACTCAGAACTACCGTGGTTGACGATCAGTGGCAACCTGACAATCTGAGGATCGATCAGGAAGCTGATGAAGACCTTGGTTCCTTGATGGTTTGGAAAGGTACTGGTCACAGACCGATTTGGCAAGAAGTAGCACCTCGTTCACAGGAGCTGAAATCCTACTGGGCTCAATGGGACTCCCTGAAGGTGGAGAATGGCCTACTTAAGCGTGTTGTTGAGAACCCAGATGGAGAAGGGCAAAAGATACAGGTGGTCATCCCTAAGAAAAGGATACCTGATGTACTGCAACACACAAGACGTGAAGGAATGGTGCCGAAAATGTGCAACGTGTGCCGCCAGCAATGGACCCCAAAAGCGTCGACGTGCCCCCATGAAGCAGTACAATGTAGGAAGCCTGTTTGAAAGGATTGCCATAGATGCGGCTGGGCCATTTCCTGAGACTGATACTGGAAATAAATACATAATTGTCGTAATGGATTACTTCACCAAGTGGGTCGAAGCTTATGCCTTGCCCAACCAAGAAGCCGCAACGGTCGCGGAAGTGCTCGTAAAGGAATTTATTAGTCGGTTTGGCGCACCCTTGGAACTTCATTCCGATCAAGGGAGGAATTTCGAATCAACTCTATTCCAGAATATTTGTGATCTTCTGGGTATTAGGAAAACGCGAACGACACCGCTGCATCCGCAGTCAGATGGAATGGTGGAACGCATGAACAGGACAATGCTCAAACACCTGTCCAAGGTAGTGGCAGACCATCAAATAAACTGGGATGAACATCTACCCCTGTTCCTCATGGCTTACAGAGCTGCGGTCCACGAGACTACCGGTCAATCTCCAGCAAATTTGTTATTCGGAAGAGAGCTGCCGTGTGACCTGAAATTCTGCTGTAAGCCTGGAGATGACCTGGCAGGAGAAGATTACGTTAGCGGACTTAGGCGGAGGTGGGAGGATGCCCACGAACGAGTACGCCTACATATTCAGGATGTCAGCGACAGGATGAAGGATCGTTACGACGTGCAAGCTGAGAAAGGTGGTTATCGAGAAGGGGACCTTGTTTGGTTATACAATCCTCAACGTCGCCGAGGCCTGTCCCCAAAGCTCCAACAACACTGGGAGGGACCATGGGAAGTACTAAAGCGAATAAATGACGTGGTTTATCGCATAAGACAAACACCCCATAGCAAACCAAGGGTGGTACATTTCAACCGGTTGGCCCCATACCATGGACATAACAACGGCGAAGTAACGGATGTGCGACAAATTACCAGTAAAGATGGAGAGCCATATAGGAATTTCATGCAAGAATATTCTGGTACCAAGAAGGCTCGTTTTGGAATCACCACGGAAAGGCAACAGGATCTTTTTACGGTACCCTGTGATTATGCCTTAGCTCACTGTGTGGCCCAGGACCTATGTATGCGCAGAGGGATTGCCGTGGAATTCAAGAGGAGATATGGCGGGGCCAATGAACTGACCCAACAACAGCCAAGGGTTGGTAAAGCTCTGGAGATAAAGCGTGGCGGGAGATCTATCTTTTACCTGGTCACAAAAGAAGTCTCCAACGAAAAGCCGACCTATCGTGCATTGTGGGAATCCCTTTTTGATTTGCGAGGACGTGCACTCGAGCAAAATATAGGGAGGCTGGCAATTCCAAAACTGGGCTGCGGATTAGACCGTTTGGAATGGAGAACCGTAAGAAACATGCTGCAGGTGGTGTTTCGGCATACTGGTATGGAAATAGTTGTATGCAGCTATCAACCCAATCAGCCCGTTATACAACCTAAGACTGTGGATTGCCATTTCTACAAGACGACTGGGTGCACCCGTGGGTCCCAATGTAGATTCCGTCATCCGCCAATAAGAAGAACATGGAATAGTGTGTTTCGGGACGAAACGCAGTTTTTAAGAAGGGGGCAATCTAACGAAATATGTATGAGACTTCCGAGCGACGTTAAAAAAAAAACAGAGACCATAAATCATCTCGACATGTCGTATAAAAACGATATGTAATCAAGTCGTAAATATATCATCTAATTCAAATGTACGGCATAAGCAAAGAAAAGTCTAGATTTCCCCTGATATATTACCGAATTTACTGGTACTTTTCGAGAACTTTTTATGCAGATATATATATAGGGATTCATTGCGAAAAGAGTAATTGCGGAGTAGTTCGGGATAAAGAAAGTCCGTAAGAAGTGGCCGACGCGACTATAAATAAATATAAGCAAATAAATATAATTCGTTCACTAAAAATAAATATAGTGCTGCAGTTTTTAGAGTGTGATATAAATAGAAGTGTTATGTAAATAAATACGGACATAGTAGTAGTAAATAAATACAAGTGTTAATTTTAATTTATTAATAGTAGTAAGTGTGATACTTTAGTTATATATTTTTATATTGTTAAATAATTTTAAGTTACATAAATATACAGACTGTTTTAAATAAATAATTGCACGAGTTGTTTATTGGAACCCGAAAACGCAACAATATGAAACAGAGTGTCTCATTCTCTCACAACTACGAGTATTATAGCATTTTAAATACTACAGTGTTTTGTCATCTGTATAAAGATATAAAGTGTCAGTTCTTTTTATGTTATTATAAAAATGTATGTTGTTCTCGGTATGATTACATATTGGCTGACGCTGCATACATACTTGCATTTTGTTTATTGGATAATACTTTAACTACTTTTGTGTTTAATGAAACTTACCTATTGTTACATGTGTCATACTTTATTTCTGAATTGTCCTAATTTTATAGTTGTTGACTTTATAAAGAGATGGTTGTTGAAGTACTCTCATACTTAAAAGAAATACATAAAGACAATATATTATCTTGCATGAAAATGAGTGGTATTAAAAACAGTCAGTAAAGGCAAATATAAAGAAATTATAATTGAAATTGGAAATTGTAGGTCCACATTGACACAATAGGTCATATAGCTTAATCGGCAACCAATCTTTGTAATCAGTCTGTGGGGTCTCGTTAAGTTATGTCTCTCGGCATTATTTGTATGAGGAACGTCTTCTGCAACAAAGTCATGCACATTCAATAAATCCACAGGACAAAGCGGTGATTTTCGGTGTCCTTGTCAATAAAGAAGCTCTGTTCACCTATCATCGAACTAATTTAATAAAGGACCAAACACATTTTGATTCTCCATATGAAAAATCTGTGCCAAGAAGCTACTCATAAGCGTCATTATCTTCTTTTGGGAGATTAAATCTGAAGCTGGGAATAGTTGTAGTTCTAATGCAAAATTATTGTCTTCACTGTATATTATGTGCAATCCCTACTTGCTGTATTTTCCTTCATACGCACGTGGGATAAATCGAAAAAGTATCCTTGACCTGCCGATTACTGAAACTGTTGTATAAAAGCGTTTATCACAGCTCGATCGAAATCTACCATAATTGACACGGGTCCAAAATTTGGTTTGATTTATTTGTATATCACCACACAAACCGTCCTTACGGATCAAAAGGCAACTCCATATTTAGTTTAAAAATACCCCAAAAGAGGCCACTAGTATTGCGATACGCAAGTTAAATTTATTCTCATATTCACATGCCGTCGAGTTTGGCAAATTTCGATGACGTTCTACTTTTTTAAATGAAACCGAAGTTTTAGTTTTTGATTTTATTTTTCTGTACGTACTCGGAAGTACAGATAACGTGGAATCACTTCCAAATAAAACTGTCTTGGCTGACGTCAGCCTGTCCATAAAGCACGTGCATGTCTTTAGTACGATGTTTACTTTTTAATATCTTATAAACGCAAATGTAATATTTTGAGGTCTGGTGGTGTTTGCAAACATGTCTGGTTATCAGAGGAAAAAAAATGTTAAAAAGAACAACTAAACGTTCAAAAAGAACAATAAAAAATGAGGATTTTCTGGATATTGTTAGACAATGTATACCTAATTAAAAAGTATATAGGTATTTTCAATTAATAAGAATAACATTTATTTATTTATTTATTTATTTATTACAGTACATACAGATCATGCATTGAAAAACGTCAAATAAACTCATTTTAGGATTTAAATTAAAATGAAATACAAAGACATATATGTATACCTACACATTAAACAATAATTTTAAAAAGTCACCAATATAATACAGGATCCTATTTATCAACCCATGACACAATTCAGTCTTAAAATGATTTGTTGGTAGCAATTTATTAATGAGTTATTTTCGTGGATAACGCGGATTGTGGCTTTATGCATAGTGATATTTCGAAGGTTTTTTTTTGCTATAATAGCAATTTTTTGGTACTGGAAGCGCTTTTTATATTTATTATGTATTTTACAGAATGTTTCACAAGTTTGTTACTGACCATATGTGTATCTGTTTTCTGGCATATTGTTAAATCTAAAAAATTGGTTGACTTATCTTGTTCTTTTCTGTAGTGCATTTTATTTATGGATGAATGTTGTAAATATAATTTTCAAATGTTTCTAATTGTTTCAAAGGTACAGACAGACAATTAAAAACATTTGAAAATCATATTAACAACATTCAATAAAAAATAAAATTCACCAGAGAAAAAGAACAAGATAAGTCAATCAATTTTTTGGATTTAACAGTATCCCACAAAACAGATACACATGAATTTGCCATATACCATGAACCAACACACACAGACACAACCATACACATAAGTTCTTTTCATACGATTTCTCTCAAACTAGCAGCATACCATACATAGATTGATAAATGTACCTTCGAACACTCATAACTTTAACATAGAACGAAGTGGAATATACAATACAGCAGTCAATAATGGATATACAATAAATTTAATAAACAAAATTGTAACACAAAAACAAAGATCGCAAACTCTATCTCTAATTTATCCTAAAGTTACCAACAAGAAGAATAAATTAACTATAGTATAACTCAATCACATAGTGATGACCAATGTCAGTCAAGATCGAAAATTTAATTAAAAAAATGAGGTGTGGCCAACACACGACTTTCTTATACGTATGAGCGTTTCAAATTATAGATTTTTTTTATACAAAAATTATTCAAAATCCTATTATAAATACTTCTATTCTCTTAATAAATCTCTATAGAATGCATACTTTGCAAAAAGAAGTGCTACTCGATAGGAAATGAGGAAATGATGCAGAATTTTCTTGACTACAAGCACCACCAAAGTTAATGGTTTTTCTTTTAAAAACAATGTGAAAATTATTTTTTTCTGAACAGGTGTTTTGGTCAAATATTTTCAAAAAAAATTAATATCTCAAAAACTATTGGCTCAATTTTGAGAAAGGAAAAACAGTTGAATAGAAAATTTAAAGCAGTATTAGAAAATCCATAAATATATATGGTGAGTCATTTAAAAATATTAAGTTCAGTGCATTTCAGGTGAAACCGGAAGTGCGTCAGAGCTTAAAGTATTTTTACAATATGCGCCACAAGCAACCATGAATCTTCCACTGATTGTTTTTTCTTTTATTTAAAACACAAAAGAGCAATCGAAGAAGCGGCTACTAATGACTCACCATGTATATAGAATACATAATTTACCATATATTTGCAAAAAATCGCTACTTGATAAAAGTAAAAGTGTTACTTCCGGTCCGAATTTTAAAATGTCATTTATGCCAAAAACATTGCAAATCCAGCTCTAAACACTTTTGTAATCTGGACAAATATATCAGGCGCCTAAATGCAAAACCCGACAAGTCACACTTTTTCCATAAATGAGGTTTATATACCAACAAACTAAGAATACGCAAAGCTACGTTATAATAGTGAACTTATAAAGCTAACCCTGACAATTGCCCTGTAATTTGAACTTGAAATCTCATCTTAAATGCAAATACATATTTCCTTATACCACGCGATCATTTAAATTCTAAATTATAGCAGGCGGGGTTTTTTTTTATTAGGTTGTCCAGAATGTCAATTATTGATTAATTAACATTTTGAAACGTCACTTTGACAATTCAAATTGTAAATTAGTACTTATATACTAACTTAATTTAAATTTCACAGCCTGCTCTAATTTAGAATTTAAATGATCGCGCGGTATACTACGTATAAGAAAGTGAAAACGACACGTCCCGTCCTTGCCAAATAGGATGAAATAAATCTGGACGTGTCGGGTTTTGCTTCTAAGCGACTGATATATAAAATGCATCATTTACGACATATTTGCAAAAAATCGTTATTCGATAAGAATAAAAGTGTTACTTCCGGTCCGAATTTTGACATTTTTTTTTATAAAAAAAGGTGTTGAAAATTAAGTTCTAAATACTTTTATTCTCGTAACGTACCTGTCTAAAAGACATAACTTGCGAAATATTCGCAAGACACTGATTTTCGATAAGAGTAAAAGAGCTATTTCCGGTAGAAATTTCGAAAAACTTTTTTATTAAAATTCTTCTCAAATATAATTTTCAGTACATTTGAATTCTTTATAAATTTGTTTAAACTTAGTAATTGACAAAATATTGGCAAAATTCAGCGATTTTACTGAAAAACTAATCAGATCTCAAGAGAGATTATACACGTAAATACAAAATTTGGAATTGATATCTATAGCGGTTTGACCGCTATCGTGGTCACACACAGGCACACACACACAGGAGAGAGAGAGAGAGAGAGACGCACAGATTTTTTTAAAAACCACTTTTTCGGTATCAGAGGACTCGAGGTCGAAAATGTTCGTCATCACAATACTTCCTGATACTACGTATAAGAAAGTAAAAAAGTGACAAATATTCAATAATTTCTATATCGTTAATCGAATTTCATTGTTTTATTATTATTATTAATATAAAGTATAAAAAATTTAATAATTGTTCATTATTAAATTTTATCTATATACCTATGCATATCTATTCTTGCCTGTGTTCTATATCATAAGAAGTATCATAACATCCAATGTATTTGGGTTTTAAAATTTTTAAATTATATTCTTTTGCGAGAATTCATTTTTTATTTACATTAACTTTTTTTTATAACCGTCCGGGCACTGGATTGTATAAGAGAAATTTTTTCCCGGTCATAAATTACTACTTTTGGGAACTGCCTCTGTCTAGTGCAATTTCTGAAGTTCTGTGTGGAAGAAGTACGTACCATCCATCTATCTCTATCTATATTAGCCAGTTATTTTATTTTTATTCTGCCCATTAAAAATGCTGTATATTTATAAATATTATTTAAATATTGATACTGGGTAATATTCAAAAGTGTCTAAAATGGAATATTTCAATTTATATTTTATTAAACTCTAAAATTTAAATATTCTTTTTTTAATCTTAAACAAAATGACATCTATCGGTTAAAAGTAATAAGTCAGCATAATCCTCTTTGGTGGTGCCACCTAAAGTTTGCTCGTGGAAATAAATAATAAAAAAAAATACAGTGGCGACGCCTAACGCTTGCATTCTTTTTACCGCTGCCTAATAATGCTTAAAGACGGTTTGTTTGGTATAGTATTGTCTGTGATATCACTTAAACTACTGAACTCTAATATCTTCTGATTGATCTCTAAGTAAGTTACCAAATCATAACATCTGAAACCCAAGCATTAATGAAATATTAAAGAAAATGGCCCAAGGCAGGTTACAAAATTGCATATAAGCGCGCATCCAATTATTGTATGCGTCGAAGTGTTGCCAATCTAATTGACGACGAAGAGTTTTCGCACGTCCAACTCACGTGGTAATAACGGTATTTTTTACAATACCAGATATTAAATAATAAGTTATTACTTTCTTACACGTAGTATAAGGAAGTATTGTGATGATGAAAATTTTCGACCTCGAGATTTTTGCAGATGTCCACGTTTTGAAGTCCCCTGATACCAAAAAAGTGGTTTTTAAAAAATGTCTCTGTGTGTGTGTGTCTGTCTGTGTGTCTGTCTGTCTGTGTGTCTGTCTGTGACCACGATAGCGGTCAAACCGCTGGAGATATCAATTCCAAATTTTGTATTTACGTGTATAATCTCCCTCTTGAGATCTGATTAGTTTTTCAGTAAAATCGGTAGACCGGAAGTAGCAGTTTACTTCAGTATAAAAATCGAATTTTGCCAATATTTCGTCAAATACTAACTTTATACAAATTTATAAAGAATTCATATGTACTTAAAATTAAAATTGAGAACAATTTTATTTAAAAAGTTTTTCGAAATTCCTACCGGAAGTAGGTCTTTTACTCTTATCGAAAATCGGTTTTTTGCGAATTTTTCGCAAATCATGCTCTTTAGACAGGTACGTTACGGGTATATAAGTATTTAAAACATAATTTTCAATATCTTTTGTATAAAGAAAATTTCAAAATTCTGACCGGAAGTGCCACTTTTACTCTTATCGAATAGCGATTTTTTGCAAATATGTCGTAAGTTATGCATTCTATATATATTTATCAAGAGTATAAAAGTATTTAAAACTGGATTTGCTAATTTTTTTGTATATATGAAATTTCAAAATTCGGACCGGAAGTAGCACTTTTACTCTTAGCGAGTAGCACTTTTTTGATAATATCTTGCAAAGTATGCATTCTATAGAGATTTATTAAGAGAATAGAAGTACTTAGAATAGAATTTTGAATAATTTTTGTAAAAAAAATTCTTAAAATTCTATAATTTGAAACGCTCATACGTATAAGAAAGTCGTGTGGTGGCCACACCTCATTTTTTTTATTTAGCCTTAAAGAGAGATACAGAAAGATTCAAAAAGATTGATGCTGCTTCAACAATACATTACTAATCTTAGGCTTATGGTGCCATTCTTAAATGATATTTTGAGAAATGTCGATAAGTTATGATAGGCTACTTCTTGTAACGAATTTTATTATCGCTATGTATCGGTAACATGACCGCTGAGTAGAAATTTCTGATGTTTGAAATAATTCAAGTACTGTATGACCTAATGATGGCAGCTATATTTTGATTATTTACTAAAAATATTCAATTCAGGCAATAATATTTAATTGCTTTTCACTAGGTATTTTCCACAAAAATTAATTGTAAATAAACAAGATGACAAATATATATACAACATCTATTAATAAATTTTTAATTATATTTATGCTAGTACAATGTTTAAGTATAGAAATATCTTTTGTATAAATTAGGTAATAGTTACTGTTATGAAACACTTTATGAAATATAATGTGTTGATTATTGTAGAACACACAAATAATATTGTAAAATTAGATAAATACTAAATTTTAAATAATTTACTCATGAGAAATTTTTTATAATTAAATAATGAGTGCCAAGCATAAAATTATAATTACAATTTGCAAACATTAAAAAACTAATTTTTAAAATTATTTAAAATTTAGTAAATACATCTGACTTTTCTCTTAACAACTGCTAATAGATGCTATGCAGTATGATTTAAAGATTCAGAATCATACACGTACTGTGTTCTGGTAAATACGGCACCTGACTACCAAGTTGGAGGTTGTTAGTTCATATCTCATCTACGCGCAGATCTTTTCATTATTAAATTTACCTAATTAAATAGGACCAAGCAGAAAATTATAATCAAATTTATTAACGATAATTTTGACATTCCAAATGAATACAATTTTATAAAATTATAAAAATGTATTTGTTACAATTTCAAAACAGAATTTGGATCTAGAGTCGTATTATTTACACTTGTTAAAGTCAAAAGAATGGAGAATCATCACCAATACTTCTTCTATATTCTAAATCATGAATTAAATATTAGCACTGAGTGACCGAAGTTTTTTTATTATTTTAGTTTGAATTAAATGAGAAAAAGGCAAATGACTGTATAATGGATAGCGCGAGATATTGTAAAGAAAATTTTGTATGCTTTGAAGAAGAAGAATTGGAATTATTAAACCATGAAAAGCAGAAGTGTGAAATAGAATCTACTGAAGATATGCACTATGTGGAAATAACGGTTTGTTTATTTTTACTAAATCAGTATCGTCTTACTAAATTTGTCACTTTTTTAGAATGCGATTTGTGATGCAAAGAATAGAGTGGAAAGTATTAAGGTAGATATTCATTCTGTAGTAGACAAGCACAAGACATGGAATGAAGAATTTTTAAACAAATCTATTGAAATTAAATCGACACTAGAAAATGACCATAAGATTTGCAGTGATACTTCAGAAAACATCAAACGTCTCGTTGATGACTTCTGCGGTTGCAAATTAAAGTATCCAACACATGCAGGCGATACTCCACAAAAAGTACAACCAAAGTCTAGTTTATATAAAAATACACTTACAAAAAATTGTTTTAATGATGACGAAAAGAATATGTGCAGAGTGCAAAACGTAAGTATATGTTAAAATTATCTGTGTTTTTTCCTTTAGCATAGCTAGAAAAAATTTGAAATTATAAATGCTTTTAAATATTTACTGTGTTGAATATATGAAAATAAACAGGAATATTAGAGTTATAAAACTAATGGAGATGCAGGGCAGAATATATAGTCGTTTTCTTTCGTTTCTCCTGATTTTGTCAGTGACTTCTGGTAAAGGAATAGTTTTTTTTTATCATTGAGCATTAGCTGTTCTTTGATCTTTTAAAGAAATAGTTACGACATGTTCAGTACAACCAAAGAAACAAGCGATCATTTTCTTGGAAGTGCTTCGTGAACAAGCAACTTCTGTAATCTTGGAACACCTTCCCAGTGGATTGTTGCTTAATTTCCGGTTCATACGAATATATCCAAGTTTCATTAGCTCTCACGATGTTGTATACGAATGTTCAGTTTCTTTTGCGAATTTTTTTATCATTTCCTAATACTTTCGGGAAAATTATGCGGAATATATCGGACACAGATCTTTTTGACATTAAATGGTCATATAAAATCGAATGTACTGCAGTCTTCTATATGCCCAACGATACCCATATCTTCGTATAAAAGTGTATTTACACTGTCTGATTTACTATTTGTTTTTTCACTTAAGAGGGGCGTTTGCCTATCGAAAATTAAGGCATCGCCGTTTCGCGTTTTTTAAACTTATTTTGTAATTTTAGAATCTCAAATTTGTGTTAGTGATGCAAAAGGCATACATTTATAATGTCAGAATCAGTTTTTGTACTAATTTATTTTCTTAAAAAAGCTATGTGTTTTAGAAATAACCACAAAAATGCATGAATTTGATTAATGTCTACTAACTAAGGCTGATACACAAAAGAAAAAAACGACCTCTACGTGCCAGCTGCACATTTGATGTACGATATAAAGAAAAAATCAAATTTATTAATTATTTTTGAAGATGAAAACATTAAATAGTAAACATTGTCACACACATTTTACACGAGGTTTTTCGCGTCGTCTATCCCCACTTTACGGTATCTCTACCGGTACTAGCAAA
The DNA here is from genome assembly GCA_963170755.1 of Amphimallon solstitiale. Taxonomy (NCBI): domain Eukaryota; kingdom Metazoa; phylum Arthropoda; class Insecta; order Coleoptera; family Scarabaeidae; genus Amphimallon; species Amphimallon solstitiale. The sequence goes on from OY720678.1 coordinate 28,557,850, forward strand.
GACGAAAATCTATTGGAATCGGTCGGCTATTGGAGACTTAAATGCGTGTGACAGTTTAATTACAAACTATCACTCGCATTAAATGTCATATATACCTATAATATTCGAGTGTATAATAATATAACAGTTATGGGCAAGCGAAAATTGGCTTATTATAAAACATCAACATCAACAGTTTCCGTAAGTACTCATTTTTTATACATTATGTTTCCCATCTACAGTATTCCTTTATCTATGAATAAAACCGAAGCGCTGTGATGGAAACGGAATATCGTTTAGGTCCACTTACTCACACCCCCTTGCGTCTACCCGTTCCGCGAGTAATATAAGTTGCATAAGTTTCTATTTGTTGGTAAACGCCCGTCTTAAATGTTGAATATAATTGAAACCATATTCAAAAATTCTCGAATGCTTTGTTGTTTAATATTCAGACTTGCTTTAGTTTCTGACTTTGATTCGAGTTTACGTCATTCGCTGCATGTCTTTATAAGCATTGTAATGTGTATCTGGAGAGTAATGAATTACTTATGTAAATAAAATCAGTTGTCTGCGGTATTTTTATAATCTTCATAATATTTATCATTTAATAATCTGTAATAGTCCTTTTCATTTAGGCATATTAATTTCTCGCAATAATATAATAACTTATTGGTGAATTTTTCTGCCTTAACCGCGGCTTTCCCTTTAAGCTTCATATCTTCCGGGGGGATAAGGCCGACCTGCGCGAAAGATCGTGACCCCGGAAGCATTAGATCTTGTAACGTCAAGAGAGAAAGTTCGACCATTGGGTGTGTAGAGTGACGGTTTTTCCTAAGTCGCTTCACTACGGCAGTATATGTGGTAGTTAAGAAGCCACCCACTAGCTGGGATTTAAAAGCTGTTAGTGAAAAACCTCCTTAAAATTGTGCTTGATGCTGGATTTATATATCTTCCGTTGAGCGAGGCCCGCTGGGGAATTATAAGCGACGGAACCGGCCACGTTATCGCTACATGCCTGGGAAAAGAGAGGTCAGTGCCATCCATTCTTTCCATCGAACTGGTGGCTGTATTAACGCTAACTAGAGCCGCTAATTAAGCCTCATCATCGCCAACAAATTAACGATCGGGAATCTTACATCCGAGGCCACACATCAAACGCCAGTTGCACCACGTGTCAACCGGATACCATCCTTGGTGGACCGCCATACTTCCGGACTTGACGGATGACGTAGAAGCGATGAATATTGGCCCTTATTGCTTGTCGAACGTTACAATTTTTGGTTTAATATTTTGTTGATACTGTTGAATTTTCATTATTATGGTCGTACCTTTAATAATTTGAATCTCTGTATTGTTTTTTTTTGACATATTAGAGAACACATGACACTTATAGGTGCCTAATTAAAATTTGCCAGTGTAATATAACTTTTAATATTTTGAATTTCGATTGTTACGTCATATTAGATGGCACATGTTAGCTGTAATTTTGGTAATTAAAATTTGCCAGTGTAATATAACTTTTAATATTTTGAATTTCGGTTGTTACGTCATAGTTAAAGGCATATGTTACCTGTATATGTTCATTTAAGTTCTACTAGTGCAGTATACTCCTTTGTAATTTGAATTACCTCTTTCATTTTGTTTTGCTGTACGAGTACGGTTTTTTTTTATCCATACGAATTACGGTTTTTTCTTGTTTTTTTTGTGCGCTCGACTTGTACATAACCTGTGAAGTTTATGTAGGCCTACACAGACTATTAGAGCGACGCATATATTGTGTAATTTCTACCTTGACTATTAGAGCGACGTATATATTGTGTAACGCCTGCACTGTCTATTTTAGAGCGACCTATTATTATTTTTTGTACCATATTTGTGATACAGTCTGCTCCCAAAGTTCTTTGATTTTTGAAGTGAAAATAAAAGCAGGTATTTCGTACTTCAAGTGTTTAGCACTCTGAATTGCACTGAACTATATACTAAAGTAACTGGAAAGGAAATACCTGTAGCCGACGCTGAAGCCGGCTGAGAAGTATGCAACCCGGAGGGGTTAGGTATTTCTATCTCATTCTGGCACATATACGGTCGTTTAGCGATAGCAAGAGCGCAGGTATAAATTAACGCGGATGAAGTTATTTAAATGTTAAATTGTTAAACACCTAGGAATCTGGCGCAACGGACTGCATACCTAAGAAGTGATTGGCTTATTATATACCAGGTTTTATAAATAACAACACGCCTGTAGACTTCAAAAATTCGAGCATTGTATTTTATTAGTGACCTATATTATTTATGTATTTATAACATTTTTAAACAACACTAATTTCTTCAATATTGTGGTACACTTACTTCTTTCGCATTATTAAGTGTATTCTGCTTTTCACAGCAGTATTAATTCTACATTTTTAAAAAATACCAAAATTTTTGTTTGGTTAATTGAATTTCATAAGCATAACTCCCTCATGAAATCTGATTAGATTTTCAGTAAAATCGCTACACCGGAAGTTGTAATTTACTTCAGTCAAAAAATCGAATTTTATCAATATTTCCTCAACTACTAAAGGTACTCAGAAGTAAATCTGAGAAAATTCAATAAAAAACGGTTTTTCGAAATTCTTGCCTGCATTATTCTCTTATCGCAAAATAGTTTTTTCTAATATCTCGCAAGTCATGCTCTGTAGACCGATATATTCAGAGTATATTAGTAGTTAGAGCTTCTATTTAAATAATTTTTGTATAAAAAAATATAAAAGTCGAACCCGAAGTACTTCTCCTATCTAATAGCCGTTTTTTTTGCAAATATGTCGCTAATTATGAATTCTGTGCAGCGTGTTTTCAATTCCGTTAACGTGTTCACATTCTGCTTGCCAGGCATCTAGAGTTACTTCTTCAAATGATTGTAATATTAAATCATGTATATTAAATGTTACTACTTTTCCTTTAAGTATACTTAAAATTAGTTCAATTCAATTTAAGTTGCAGTGAAAGAGGGTGGTAATCTTAAACTAGTAGGTCCACAATTCAATGCAAAATTATTTATGTTATAATCAGGAATAGATTTTGTTTGGCAATTTGCAATAGTGCACATTTTAGTATTTTAGTATCAGCAATTTCACTTTTTTCAATGAAACCGGGAGTTTATTAATCTGAAGAATGCTATGGTCCATTATCCACGACAGTAATAGAATTTTCTGCTTAGCTATGTTCTAAACTAATTTCATCATGATATTCTTCACATTGTGCTTTTAATTTAAACAGCAGTAAACATTCGCTAATAAAATCCATATTGGCAACATGACCATTAATGCAATCTTTAAAACATCCTGAACCTCATTACTTTGCCAATATTTTGATACTGTGTAATATTCGTAGACATTACTCTCATCAAGGAATACAACATCAGCTTTATTTGTTAATTCCAAGATTATCATTCTCCATGAGAAAATGTAAATATAATGCTCTCCATGCAAAAATATATTGGCTGGCGTTCCATCTAACAATATCTATTTGCTTAGCATTTCTATCATAATTTTACGCAGTGTCTCCTTGCATTCACTAAATGCTATCTTCTGGGTTATATACGCATGTAATATATTTAATGTTTGTACAGTCACTGTATACAGGGTGGTTCACCGGGAACTGATCGATCGATTGCGGAAAAACTGTAACTAGGAATGATCTGAAATTTTGTCACTATACAAACACTGTCATGGCTAACTAATGAAAAAAGAACTTATGCAAACAGTATGTATTGTAGAAGATAAAAACACTAACTTGCCAATATTTCGAAAACTACCAATTTTCATAGTAGACATATTTATACAAAGTGATCCTTATTTTTAATGCAGAATAAGATACAATTATAAAAGTTGCCGCTTCCCATTTAAAAAAATTGTCTTTTGGCAATTTTTCCAAATTCGTTTTCAGGCGTATAATTCGCACACTCTGTATTAATAATTGTAATAATTTTATACAAATAGTATTTAATTAAGCCATCTATTTGAGAGAATTTAATTCAAATTAAATAATAAAATCAACTTTATATGGAAAAAGTGCTATTGATTTTCTGGCTGCAAACGTTAAATTTAACATAAGAATTCCAATAAGTCAAAAAGGGTTACACTTAGATATATAACATTATACATGAAATATATTTAGAATTCCACGTAGAAAATAAAAACCTGACAATATACAGGGTATTCTATTTAAAATTAGAAAGTTGGTGCCTACTTCTGGCATAGCCCGGAGTGCCGCCATCTTAAAAATATTTTAGGCGAATAGCCCCCATCGACTTTAGTATAGTGTCAAAATTTCAGATCATTCCTAGCTATAGTTTTTCCGCAATCGATTGTTTCAGTTCCCGGTGAACCACCCTGTATAATGAATTTATTCATTTTGAATGTACATCTACAACTTAAATGTACATATATTTATCATTAATAGCGTGAATTACCTAAATCTGCTTATTTAAATTATCAGTGCTAAGTAGAAAATTATAATTATAGTTTCGAACACTGAAAAAACTAATTTAATTATTTATAGATTCGGACTCATCTCTTTTGGTGGCAAGGGTTGTGAGCACTGATCTGTATAATATAAATGGATGAGTAATGCAATAGGATGCGCGTGGAATTTTTATGCCAAATTGAATACTCAACGCAGGGCTTACGAGTATGCGCAGTCCCTAGTCTTTTCACATTCGAATGTGAAATCACTAAAGTTCCGAACGCCGATTTCAATAGACGTCCCAAGTAGCAAAATCACAATTTTAGAGAAGGATGAAAATATATATTTCCTAATGTAGAACAAGTGCGCATATAGTGATTTTGCTACTAGGGGTACTAGCTTTTTGTTTATATTTTTCGAGTATTAGACATTGAAAAGGATTATAATTATATAATTCCCGACATACCATCGTAGACATTGTAAAGCCAAAATGTTGTTATTTCTGGTTTTGTTGTCTAACAATTGAAGCGCATTTTTAAGTGTACTAAATGTGTGTCCGTACTAGAAGAAATCTCACAAACATCTGTCGATAATGCTAGTTTTCATCTTTTGAATAGAAAAAATCGTGGTGCTTTAATACGTCCTTCACAAGATGTCCAAGTACACCATATTCTTGTACAAAACTTCCTGTAGAGGCAGTGTTTTTTGGGCTATTTGTACGTTCAATTTCTATTACCTTTTTGTTAGTCGAAAATAAGTACTTTGTATCCTTAGATACACATATGTTTGATTCATCTATTTTACATGAAAGTCATGTTTCTCTTTTAATTAAGCACGTTGTGCGATGCACAGAGATGCAAAGAAACAAACAGAAGTAGAACGTGGGGAACTTCTAAGAAAAAAGCTCTCCAAATTAATACTTTTTTATAACCAGTAAATATTTCAAAAGGAATGTATTGTTTTTTTTGAGTGTTTTTTCAAATTTCCCTTAATAAATAAGTATTTCATTATCTTCAGATGCAGATTTTAATTTTAAAGTTCATGTTCTGTTAAATACTTTTCAAAGATTTTAGGCATTTCAAATTAGCGCCTTTATTTTATGTTATTGCGCATGTGCGTCAGCCCCGTGCGCAGTTCGTATTTGATCACAATTTTTAACATGCTATTGCTTATCCATTTATATTATACATATCAGTGGTTGTGAGTAGCGATTGAGAGACGTGAGTTTGAATCTCATTCAAGTACTTCACCTTAGGATAGTTGTTTAATTCTGTATCACATTCAGGGAACAAATAGAAAGAATGTTCCATTAACTAAAAAAAAAAACCCGCTTTGGGGTCTTAAAGTTAGTGTAATTTATTGTTGAATTTTGTCATCTTCTTTTATCTTTGCAAGCAGCAATGCGGGACTGCTTGCTGGATTGAATTAAAATGTTTACAAAAATATTAATTAATTTGATAAATAGATTTTCACCATATCGTGGAACATCTGTCTATTATTCCAAATTCAGTTTTTGCAATAGGTTTTTCTTAATTTTTTCTTTTTTAGGCGAATAAGGAAAATTCGAGTACTGCTATGAATGTTAAAACCGATCATACCTAATAAGGTAACCTTTAAAAATGAAAAGGAAATATACAAGTCAAACGAATTATGGAGCACTCGAACTGCCGCACCGAGTGCGGAATGGTTGCTAAGACATACATTAAAAAGATATGTTAAAATTGCTGGTGCGGTAGCTCCTTTTTAACTCTCAGTGTTTTATGTTTTTTTTAAATTTATATCTGTCTGTTATATGTTGATTATAAATTTCGAATAATTCATATACTTAATATATTGTTAGGTTTTTTAAAAATAACAAATACAAATACATGTTATTTCTGTCTGCAACAGAGACTGTGGTTTCTGTAATCTCATTTTTTTATGATTAAGAAACAGTTATTTAGCGCATGACACTTTTACAGTGTAATAAAGTAATATTCACCATGTGAACTTGGAATATAATCTATAAATTTATTTATTTCATTTTAATGATTGTCTTTATGCAATATAGAATATTCTTTATGTATTGTTTCTATAAGTATCTAAATAAATGATAAGTAATCTCTTTTATTTTTGTGTTTCTTAATTATCCTAATGAATATATATCCACATATATGTATGAACTACGAACAGTGGGGCTATACTACTACAGTAGAGTGTATTCTTTTACCTAGTATGTTGTGGTGTTAATTAATTAAGTACCCCTGCTGTACATCCCTAATTATCTATGTTTCAATTGCAGATTTTATTGTCAATCTCTTTGTATTTACTGTGACAAACAACGGGTGCCTGTAGTGGTTTTGCGCATTAAGAAATTTTAATACAAAATCTGCAACTTGCAAAAAGCTTCCCTTCATTTGTTTTACCGCCAAACTCGTGTCTAAATAAGACTTTGGAATAACTCCCCCACAACATTGAACACCACTTCGACTTTAGACGCTACACGCTAGTACTAACTATATGGTGCACGGATCGGATTCAATTGCCGAATGGCGGCAGTTTGAATTAAATAAACTCGTGTACAACATTGTTTTTTTTATATAAATGTTTATAATCTGTGTTAATATACATAGTAATAAATATGACGTATAGTTTTTTTCAATGTTATATAAGGTAATACAGTTTAATTACTTTATTTTATGCAGAAATATTACATTTTAAAGTTTCCATTAAAGCAGTCGTTCAATTAATATGAGTAAAAATACTTACCTTGAGAATTATGAGAAAAGATGGACGAGGGGTAGGTATATGAAGCCGATTTTCAAATAAAATAGTTATAATTTTGATATACGGTATAGTTTGGGTAATATTTTAGATATAAATAAAAAAAATATATTTAATATGTGATTTCTATAACTAAAATTATAATGCAGGTACAGTTACGGACAGAATAATTTGGACAACTCTTACATAAAAATTTTGCTTTTAGTTGTTATTGCTGGCTTTTAAAATTCTCTTGAATAGAACATAGTAGTCCCAACTTCATAAATGTCATCAATTTGTCAACGATACATGTTTTCGTAAAAATGTCACGTTAATATTGTTGATAAGACAAGAATAATTGCTAAAGCTATTGGCTAGTATTATTCGAAGAAGAAATGTTCGAACACAAAATGTGCAAGACTTACTGAAAACAATTAATAATGCGTCATATTTATTACTATATTAACACAGATTTTAACATTTATATAAAGAAAAACAATGTTGTACATACACGAGTTTAATAATTCAAACTGTCGCCATTCGGCAATTGAGCCCGATCCGCGCGCCATATAGTCAGTACTAGCGTATAGCGTCTAAAGTCGAAGTGGTGTTTAATGTTGTGGGGGAGCTATACACATTATTTAATAATTATCATCATGCTTACATGCAATTACAATATTGTCAATATGATGAAATATGACGCGTCTGTAATTGATTTACACCGCCATTTGCATTTTAGCGATTTTCACGTTTTACAATTTTCTTCAAATTTTCCTTTCAAATTTAACGGAATATGAACTCGAATGTTCAGGTTATTAGTGTTAGTTCATCATATTGGTAATGTTATAGTTACACATAAGAATGATGATATGATTATAACACGTTTATTTTGTAAATTATACAGGCTTGCTCATTAGTGCGTCAAAGTCCAATATAGGCGTTATTAAATAGTACTGAAGAAATTTATTTTATAAAAAGTGGCACAGTAACAAAAAACACACATTTTGAAAATAATTTGAATTATACAGGGTGATGCGTTAAAATGACACACAATCGTTTTTTTTTTAAATGAAACATCCTGTATATCTTTTGTTTTTCCTTATCTACTTTAATTTGTGTTTTCATCGATGTCTGGGGTTTTGGTTTTGGATGACGCATTGTTGAGTTATTAACGAAAATTATAAAAAAATGGTCCCGACAATGTTTACCATAATAATTCTATGCGGTAGTATTACGATTATCTAAGTCAAAATTATTTAGTAAGTATGCAGCCAAGGATGTGTTGAACCTACAAAATAATCAAACATTCATTTTATTATACAGGCTGTTTGTTACGATGCAATTTGGCTATCGTCAAAGAGCATTTACTGATTTTTTTCAAATGGAACACCCCGTATATTATTAAATTTTTGGAATGATGCGTTAATTGCGCTTAATTTTTGTTAATAATTTCCTATACCCAAACCCAATAATTTCGGAGTTATTTTTAATTTTTCATTACAAACCGCTAAGTTATTTGTTTTCGGTTCGATTTCGTGTACTGGGTAAACGATTTGACAAACAAAAACAAATAAACAACAAACATCAAAAATTAAAATCTTATTGTTGCTGTTAATTAGGTGTAATATTTGTGATTTTTTATGTTTCTGCGTTTAATATTGTCATTGTGTTATTTATTGATTGGATTAGTGGGTAGGTACGTACTTTTCTTGTTGTACATATATTTCTCCAAATCTCAACGCCGATAATTTCAATTTAGTTTTTAAATTCCTTGAAGTTATATTACCTACTTGATTCTGGATACTGTGCTTCTGGTTGGCGATTTTAATGTTCCTATAGTCTATTCCACCTAGGAATCCGAAGTACGGATTCCTGGGTGTAACTTGATTTTAGGAGGTGTAGAAACACGAGCTATTACGTGAATGGACGAGTAATTAGGGGAACAGAAATGTTTAAAAGAAACAATAAATATGAACATTAAAATAGATAAAAATTAGGTATAAGTGTTCAAATTCACTTTTAAACGTTTTTGGACATGCTTCTAAATGATAAAATCGTCTTATTAATGACGAGTACTTATATTTCTAAATATTTGTCGAATATGTTCTCTCATAACTTCTATTATGGTTACAGGTATACTGTATATTTGCTTTTATATTATACGGATCCCTAGAATAAACTAATTTTGTGATGTCCGACGACCCAGTAGACTAGTCAATAGGGCCTCCACGGGCAAGACACGTCCCTGGAAACATTCCATTTAAAATATTTGGTGTCTCTAACATAGAATATGAGGATTTGCCGTCTTATTTCGATGGTTTGGCTTATTTCATGGGTACTGATGTGGACTTTCTGTTGTTGCCATAAGAATTCTTAATTGATTTTCATCATTTACAGCTTGCTTGACACATATAAGTTGAGCGGTGATCGACGAAGATCAAGAAGAGAGAGAATGCACGATAGAGATGGATTTTCATCATTTGCAGCTTGCTTGACACATATAAGTTGAGCGGTGATCGACGAATATCAAGAAGAATAAATGCAAGCGTGTACATCCCGCTACTACCACTCTGTCCCTTGTTCTTTGCGCATATGACCTTCACCGTTCAAGTTATATGTGCTAACCTGTACCACATATACTGCATGACATGGAAACTGCAACACCAAGAAGGGGTGCGGATTTTTTGACCAAACTTGGTAGAAACGTATAACTTGTCAAAGGCAATAATTGATTAAAATTTCAAAGAAAAAAAACAAAAGACTAACGCAATTTAACATAATTTTTATTAATAATGTGTTGAACCGCCCCTATTAGTGTCACACTCCCTCACTCTTCGTGGCATTGATTCGACTATGTGGTCGATATCCTCTTGGGGTATGGTGTCCCAAGCAACCTGTAATTCATGCCGGAGAGCTATTAGTGTCTGCGGGGGATTGGCTAAATTCATAAGTTTTCGTCCCATAATGTCCCACACATGTTCTATTGGCGAGAGGTCGGGGGAATTGGGTGGCCATGGCAAGATATTGACATGAGCCTCTTCCAAGCGATTTATAGAAATTCTCGCTGGAATGCATTATCCTGCTGGAAAAGTGGGTCTTCGAGCGTTTGAAGATATGGTAGAATATGGGGTTCTACCACCTCATCAATGCAACGCTGGGCGTTCATGGTGGTTTGGATGAACACCAATTGAGACCTACTCCCATATGCTATAGCACCCCATACCATAACACCCACTGCTCGATGCACATGCCTTTCAACGGAAAACTGAATATCACGACGTTCCCCACGTCTTCGTCTGACCCTCATACGGCCATCATGCATCCCTAGACAAAATCGAGATTCATCACTGAATACCACCCTGTGCCACTCCACGTTCCAGTGCAGTCGCAATCTACACCACTCCAAACGTTGCTGTCGGTGTTGAGCCGTAAGTGGTAACACAAGATGTGGACGATAAGATTGTAAGCCGAAACCCCTAATTCGACGATAAACGGTTCGAAGGGTTACAGGACGACCAATATTACCTAACCACACGTCAGCAATTGATCTGGTACTGGAAAACCTGTCTCTTAGTGCCATTAAGCGAAGGCGGCGGTCCTGTATCTCATTAGTTCTTCTTCGGCCTCCGGTTCCTCTTTGGCGTCTTTCCTGACCTTCCCTAGTCCATGATTGATAACAGCGCATAATGGTGGATTGGTTCCGGTTAAGGCGATTTGCAATTTCCCTGTATGAAAAACCACCTTCTCGCAAACCAACAATTCGACCTCTGTCGAATTCGCTTAATTGGCGATAATTTCCACGTTGCCGCACTCTAGGCATAATAAAACTATTTAAACACGTTAAACAAAGGTATAATAAGACAAAACCGTTGAAATTAATTTCAAACAAACAATTACACCACACATTAATGTCAGCGAAAACTGAATGAAGTGTCAGATGTGTCATGACCACTTGATCTATCGCAACAAAATTTTAATCAATTATTGCTTTTGACTAGTTATACGTTTCTACCAAGTTTGGTCAAAAAATTCGCACCCATTCTTGGTGTTGCACTTTCCATGTCATGCAGCATATTTAGGTTTCCTTGGTTTTGAATTAGCAATACTGCCAGTAGTAATGAAAGTATCCATTACTCGTCCAAAGGCGTCTGTTCTGGAACATCCTCTGTCAGGGTAACGCTGGTGATAAACTCCTTGGACTAAAAATAATTTCTTTAACATTCCTTCAGTACAAAAAAACCGTATTAAAATAAAAAACAAAGTTGACAAAATTATATCAAACAACGACAATACCCAGTAACGGTCACTTTTAAAATAATAACGTTTTACATGTTTTTGGTGCGAAATTTAGTAAGCAATTCAAAAAATCAATAAACTGATATACAGGGTCCATTTGAAAAAAAAAATCACTTAGACAAAAATGTGTCCTGTAACTTTAATCCAGTTTTCTGCAAATTCAATTAGTAATTTCCAAAAAATAAATTTGTATTAGGACATTATTGTTGTATATGCGTTTTAGAGCAACGTAATGGCATAGTTGTATTGCACCTGCGCGACATCTACCATCCACACATATAGCATTACACATGCATCAGTAGTAGTTAAGGGTGCGTTTCAATCCTGGCAAATCCATTTCGGTTCGGAACTAAGATTTTCCTGTATCTTAAATACTACTAGTAATAATAGGATGTCGCCACGGTATGCATTCTAAAATTAAATAGCAATTACCTTAAAACATTTCAAGGTCATTTTACGTGCTTCATAAATTTCTACCTCTACATACGATTTGTAAATTTGGTCTGTGCGGCAATCTTTGCAATTTTATTTTATGCGTATGAATCAAATCGACACTTGTCAACTTTCATGCAGAATTAGGGAGAAAGACGCGCGAACTTTAGGCATTCATTTGAATTTATTTGTAAAAATTTAAATTCAATTACTTTTTATATATTTATTTTATTTATAAATTTAGTTATCCTTTAACATATTTTTAAATGCTAAAGGTAAGTGATACTCATCCATTCGAGTTTCTTATTTCATACAAAACTATCAATAAATAAAGAGCAGTGTGTTTGCTTTATGCAAAATAAAACTTTTTCTGTTACTTGATACGTTTCGTACACGCAACTGCATCTATGCGGTATCATATCTTTGTTAATCATGTCTAATAATAAAAATAATATGCAAAACAGAAATATAGTCATATTATTGTCTTCATAACGTACCCATTAGTTCAGCATTCTAATAAATATGTTTTACCCGCTAAATATACGTTTGATTTGATATATAGTTTGAATTTAGAGTTTTTGCTTTATTTCTATTTTGTATTTTAGCTCCTGGGCAGTTTTTAGAATGGATTTTTTTTGTAAGTTTGAATAAGAGAAATTCTACATATTTTAAGGCATTATTTGGTCATAGGTACGTTGAAAGCGCAATTTTTAATTCAAATATCGCGCCAAAACGGTACTATTTTTAACAGAGTGTATTGGTTCCTACATTAGGAAACTTAACAAGGAAGTACCGCGAGTGTCCGCGAGATCAAAAATTTTATTGATAAAGCTTTGCCATGGAATGTAAAACGTTTGTCTGTTAATGTCTGTTATATCATTGCTTTCATTCAGCAGGCGGATCGAGAACTGATCCCGCTCCAACCGTTCACTTCACAACAGTTGAGTGTTCGCTGGACAGGACCGCTCACCTTTATGTCATCGTCTGTCATCTGATACTTTTCATTGCTGCCATATGTTAAAATTATAGAGATTAAACCGAATAAACAATAATAATAAATTGTTTTTCTGCATTAAGGTTTGACGTAGTTTTTAGTGGAAGGGCTGATTTTTCCAACCCCGAATAAAATACTGAGTGAACTCCAATATTATAATACATTTATTACTGCACAATACCATTAATTTGCTGTATCTTACTTTTCTAGTAACTTTCTTCAGAAGTATGTATTAGGTTGGTCTTGGAATGAATCAATGGCGCATGCGTACAGAATACGCTCACCAAGTGAGCATAGAATTTTTCCGCTCACAAAAATGGCGACCGCTCCTGAACATGTTCAGAGTGAGCGCTCGTCTACTGGCCATGATCACTGAACAGTTGCGCAACTGTTGTGTCTGCTGAATGAAAGCATTGTCACACTGTCATTAATATTTATGTCAGTATGACAGTTAACCTGATAATTTATCAGAATCACGATCAGAATTATCTCAAAAGAATATCTAATGGTGGAATTCTGTAACTTTCTCGGAAGCTGCGGCTATCGTAGGCCCTGGCAACGAAGTGACGTTGCGATGACGATTTCAGAATATTGAGAGTTAGTGACGTAAACTGTCAAAACGTTCGTGAGTAAAGATTTTGTTGGTTATATTGTGGTTATATTATTATTATATAACTATTGTTAATATACTGTTCCTGTTGTTATATTTATAGTTTCTGTTAGTTTATTTGTTATAATTATTATTGTTTTATATTTGCAAATATGAATGGCTTTATAGCATTATTATTAGATGAAGATCACAACAGGTAGGTAATCGATAATATAAAATATATAGAGTATACATAATATTCTCTATTTTCTTTATTTTAGAAATTATATGCGTATATTCCGCAAACGTTTAAGAGATCACGGAAATCCTTTTGAAATACCAAACAGGCATTTTAAACAAATGTTTAGACTGAATAAGGACACTGTTCAAAACCTGATCCAGTTATTGGATGGACATATTGAACAAACAAATATACCATTACATTTGAAGGTTATTATCATAAACATCACTTGAAATGCATATTAACTTGAGTTTATAGTGCACATTATATATTTGTTACAGGTCTTAACAACATTAAATTTCGTAGCATCAGACAGCTATCAGAATAGTGTTGGTATTAATAGCTTTGTTTCTCTCAGTCAGTGTTCAGTAAGTCGAATAGTTCACCAGGTCTGTCTTGTAATATCAAACAATTTATTCCCTGAATGCATAAAATTTCCCAGTGATTGTGAATCGAAGAATCGTGTCAAGCAAGGGTAATTATGTTTTATCAAAATATTCTAAAAATTATTCTTTATTTTGTTTTTATGATAAAAAATGGGAGACCGGAGATGTATTTTGTTTAATCGATAGCACCCAGTTCATATATTTACCAAGGGTAATTAAGGGTACCTTTTCTAAACGTTCTAAAAATTATCCTTCTGTATAGTTTTTATGAAAAATGGGGTGCACGAGATGTAGGTGTAATTGATGGCACACATGTTGATATACTTGCTCCACCTTTAGCCAATGAAGAACACTCTCCTTTTGTATATATATATATTTTTTCTATTCACATACTGTAATTTTTTTTTCTAAATTTCAGCACTACTTTTATGGTAAGGTTGATAAAAGAAAATATATTTGACAATAAAATGTGTTTTATTTTTGACAATTTAATTCATCTGTCAAAAACATGACATTTTAATACACGCTGTGTTAGTTTGCCATCGGATAAACTGCATGTTTGCTAGCGGATAAACTGCATGTTGATTTTCCATGGCAACGAAAATTCAATTCTGACAGTATCGTTCAAATAAATTTCATACATAAACATATGTATTTTTCTCTTTCTTTTGTATATGTATTCAAAGGAATGTTAAATAAAAATATTTCGGTTTATTAATATTAATTAAATGATTCATTAAATTGTCTTACCAAATACCATTCGAGTTTGTGTTTATTTCCGGAACAAACTTTCATTTTGACAAAACTCAAACTTTGTTGCTTAAGGGTAACACGACTCGAACAAATAACAAAAGGTAAAACCGCTCCACCTTCGGTGTCGCGGTTTTACCATGTTATTTGTTCTCGTCAGTTACCAAGCAACAAAGCTTTCGTTCAAAATGAAAGTTTGTCCGGATAAACACAAACTCTTATGGTATTACCCCCGAATATTTATACAAACAATCTCTATTTGAGTACCTATTATTCAAAGTTCACATTTCTAGTTCAGTATTATTATTTTTCTTTTTGATCTTTATTGTTAAGATTTAATAGTAAACATATAATTCATATCCAATATTAGTATAATAAAATTATCCGAGTCAAATGTCATCTATTGTTTTATAATACTTGCTGGTAAATTTATTAAACAATAATTTTTTACATTCTTTTGAGTTGAAAAAGTGCAAATTTCAGCCTAATGAATATTACTCTCCTGTAAAAACTATCTCAAAAAAATATCTAAGACGGACGTTTTACATTCCATGGCAAACCTTTATCAACATAATTTTTGATCTTGCGGTATAAGTATGCCATACCGCCATTCCTGCCATATAAAACAGCTATTAGGCTTTATTCGGCATTAAAAGCAGCCAAGTTTAATTGATTTGCATAATTCAGCTCTCTAGTAAAAGGATAGGCATCTTTCAATTAAAGATAATAGAAAACTCCGTATTTTAAAAGATTACAATTTAATTAAAATCACAAATAACTATGTACTACTTATGTAGTTACTTTTTATGGTGCCAACCTGTGATACCAACTGTTCATTGTCTATTAGGTATTTTTAAATAACTCGTAACATACGAAATTTTATAATTAGTAGCCGCACGAATTGCTGTTAATTATAATTTTAAATTATTATATAACATGCAATTAACATCTATATAATTTCAAGATATTAACGCCATCTATTGCATAAGTGCTACACTGTAAAGCGATGCAAATGTAACAGATATCTGTAAATGTATGTAATTGCTTACAAAAATGTTACAAATTTTATTTCATGGATCACTTTAAAAATTACGCATATATTTAGCTACTGTTACCAATTTTATCTACCAAATATAAATACTGAATGTACTTGCTATATTACATATAAATTTACTGTGTAATTTTTAAATGTAGCCGCTTTTTGTAGTACTTGCAAAACCACTGTTTTCCCATTTTATTTACGGCTTATATATTAACTTAATTTGAAAAAGAATACTACCGTTCACTTCGTTTAACCTTTATCTTCATGCTTAATGCATAAAATTTACATGCTTTGATTTCTTACGCCTGAAAAAATGGAAATAAAAATGGTATTTTTTGGGTACATTTCTCTCCCGCCAAAACCTTATCAAACGCAGCCTTAGGGTAATTCTTTAGAAAGGGTGCCCCATGATAGCATCAAAATACAAGGACAATATATACACCAATAGAAAGCTTACATTTCAAGGAATCCAAAAATGTAGATTTTATTGCCAGCAGGTGAGTAAAAAGTATGAAATTTTCGTTTTAAAAACCACTATTTTGAGGTTATAATACGAAAATTTTATATGAGAAACTGGGTGTCGTCTATTGACTATATGCGGCGCATGAATTTGCGCCCATTTAAAAGAAATGAACTCGTGTACATTCTTGTTTTTTTTATATAAATATTTATAATCCGTGATAATATAATAATAAATATGGTCTGTAGTTTTTTAAAGGTTATATAAGGTCATATAACATAATAATAATAATTTTATATTTTAAAATATTTATTTAATTCATGCATATTTTTCATTCGTAAGTTTTGTGAAGAACAGTAAATTAATTTCCTAAATTTTATATTAAATCCACAGATTGTACACTGAATTTAATTACAGTCCAATTACTTTTTGGAAAATATCTGATTTTCAATTATGTTAGTACCTAATATAAAATTTTCGTATTATAACCTGAAAATAGTGCTTTTTTAAGACGATAATTTGATACTTTTTACTCACTACTGGCAATGAAACCTACATTTTTGGATTCTGTGTATTGTAAGCATTTTATTGATGTATATATTATCCTTGTATTTTGATGCTATCCTGGGGCACCCTTTCTAAAGAATAGCCTTTAATTACCCAAGCACATCACAAAACAGCAACATAACATGGCGCAGTCAGAAAAAAAAGATTAGTTCGTGAAACAGTAATCAGTGAAAAGAATAATTAGTGTTAATAAGAAAACAAGAGAAAAAATGGAATATTTACAACAGCCTGAACAAATGAAAATGAAAGGTGATATCTCCAAGAACTGGATGCAATTTAAAGATAACTGGGAAATCTACTCCGTTGCAACAGGATGTGCTGAGAAAAGGAAGGAAATCCAAGCTGCTCCGTTACTCCATTGTGTAGGTAAAGAAACGCGTGAAATTTTATCAAACCTAGAAATATCTAATATTGAGAAAAAAAATCCAAAACAAATTGTTGAGAAATTAGACACTTATTTTATACCGAAAGCAAATAAAAGCATCGCAAGATATCAATTTAATAACCGACAACAATCAAGTAATGAAATTTCGACTCATTTTTAGTGTTAACAACCTCATGTACAAAAGAAGCGCGTAATTTCTTTAATTCGATTTTTTTTCTATTATTATTAATTTATCTATTTTAGTCATGTAATACATTTTCGCGCCTAAAGAATTACTCATCGCTTCTTCCGTACATCAACAACTTTGGCTTTACGACAGGAGAGATTTCTAAAATAAAAATTGCTTTGTTAAGGTCACGTTTGAACGGTCCTTTCTCAGAAGGTCATCCTTAACCGTTTACCTAAATGAAGCCTTTTCGCTTATTTTAAACACGAAATACTTAACATTGCAGTTTCTTAATTATTAATTTACTCGCGATCTAGTTATCAGACGACAACAGATCCCCCGTCACGATGTGTCTTAATCGCCCTTTTGTTTCCCATTCGAAACCTATAACTCTCCGATCAAAGATTTACGAGTTATTCAATATTTGTTCTTATTTAATTGTATTAATATAAGGTGTAATGTATTTCTTCATCACTGCTTTACAATCGCATTAAATACTCATAATACTATAGAAAGAACCCTATTGTGACTCATCTTTCGTAATGTCTTTTACTACCTGTTATGTAGGTGCCCCACAAACGTACATACCTGCAGTAATTTCTTAGACAAACCACCTCGAGTCAGGTGTCTTTCTTCCCTATATTTAATAACGAATCTGATTATAATGTTTTTTTCCCTGTATTTATTGATTGATTGTCCCGCGAATTATGTTCTCTTATTCTCTTAAAAACAGTTCGCGCCTTACCATCCCTACCCTGCCGTCTCCCGTTTCTTTTACCGCGACCCTATATAAGTCACAACCTGAAAAAAGGTCTCTCTCTTAATTTTTTTCCTCTTACGCATCTACAGCTTTACATCGTTCCAAGTTCGCGTCCCTCCCAGTTCTAAGTCACGTTTGTTTTAGTGCCCTAGTACTTCAACATAACAAAGTCAAGTACAATCCGCGACCCCTTTCGCGTGTTTGTTTAATCGTTCGCGTACTCGTCAGACCCCTATTTTGATTCGCCGATTAATCTACGCTTCGACTCCAGACTTACGGGACCCAAGGACAACAAGGACACCACAAAAGTAAAGTATTCCTCATCCTTATCTATTACTTTAATTCTAAATTTTCTCTTACAACCGCTACATTAATTTTTACTTTATACATTTTCAAAATATATCTAAAAAGCATTTACGGTGTGAGATTATCGAACCCCTGTACCGATAATACCTGCCTTAACCGACGATCATTCTAACGACCCACTCGTTCCCTCTCACTCTCTCCCTTCTATCTCACCTACTCCTTACGTGAACCAATATTTGTGTTATTGTGTTTTATTTAAATAATTAATTAAAGAACTTAAGGACACTCTTGTCGTTTTATTTCCTTTAATTTTTTTTTTCTTTATGTACTAATTACAATTCTTTACAGGAAAATAAATATAATAATCTTACATTTGTTTTATTTTCTTATTATATATTTTGTGTTTCTTTCTTTTACGTAATTCACCATTAGAGCTAGCTAATACAACATTTTTAAAACTAACATCATTTTAAAAATATAACAAGTGGCACCTTTTAAGGATATTCAGTCTTCATCCTCCGTATTAAAAGGATAATATTAGGAGATTTGAGAAATTTGTCTAAAAACTGCGAATTTGGTACAATGAAAGACGGACCTATTAACTGATAGAATAGTTTGTGGTATTTATGATATCAAAGTGAAAAATAGATTGTTACAAGAAACTAATTTAAACTTGGATAACGCAAATTTTAATTTGTAAATCAGCCGAAATTACAAACAAACAACTGAAAGGATTTTCACAAAATAATAACGACCTTGAAGTAGGCGTAAGTCGAAAGAGTTATAGAAAATATAAGGAAGCCAGGAATTGCTATGTAAATACACATGTAAATAATACATCTGGAAGAGAAAATCATTGGACAAGTGGGGCGAGAAAAAAGATACCGGACAAGAATGGAGCCGTGATGGAGCGGTACTTCAAAGAGCAACAACATAAGACGGCAGGCAGGTAACAAAAAATTGTCTGGAGAAATAAAATGTACCTATATGTTGTAATTTTTTGCATGAACCGAGAAAGTGTCCAGCTTACGGAAAAAAATGTATGATATGTAATAAAAGAAATCATTTTGCAGGGAATTGTTTAAATAAAAAAGTAAATGTTTTAACAAAACAAAATGACGAAAATTATTTAATAGGTAGCATTAATAAAGTTGTAACCCCTCGTGATGAATTTTGGTTAGATATTAATATTGTCGATTGTAACAAAAATTTAGATGTAAAATTGATACATGTGCACAATCACAAAAAAAATTAAATGTAAGCAATTATTTAAGACAAACAAATGTAAAGATTTCAAATTATGGTGGTTCACAATTACATGTATTGGGCGAATGTATTTTAAATTTTAGAATCAAAAATGAATTACATATATGAAATTGATTTTGTTATTATAGAGACAGATTATAATACAGTAGTTATTGGTATTGCGACGGTATATGATTTGAAAATTGTAAGTTTGGGTGAGATTCGAATAAATAAAGATTGGTCAGAAATCAATAGTGAAAATAAGGATTTATTTGGGGGAATAGGAGAAATTAAAATTCAGCCGTATGAGTTTAAACTTAAATCTGATTATAAGCCACATATAGCTGCAATTAGACAAATTCCATTTCAATTAACTAAGCAATTAAGAGAAGAACTAGGCGCAATGATTAAAGATAAAATTATAGAACCAATTACAGAAGCCACACAATTTGTCAACCCAACAGACCTAGTAAAAAAGCCAAACAATAAAATCAGAATTTGTTTAGATCCTAAATATCTGAACGAGGTCATACAAAGGGAACATTACAAAATCCCCACATTTGACGACCTTACAATAAATTTGGGTGGATCAAAATATTTCACAGTTCTAGATGCAAATAAGGGATTTTGGCAGATTCGATTAACTGAAGAGGCATCACAGTTAACTACGTTTGCAACGCCTTTTGGTAGATTTAAATTTTTGAGGCTACCGTTTGGTTTGGCATACGCGCCTGAAATTTTTCAAAAAACATTTAGTGAGGCATTTTCAGGAATAATGGGAATTGGTATTTACTTTGATGATCTGATAATACATGCGAAAAATATAGAGGATCACAATAATATTTTAGCAAGTGTCTTTAGTGAGAGCTAGGGAAATGGGAATTAGATTCAACAAATCAAAATGTAGATTTGCTATTGAGGAAGTAAATTTTATAGGACATAAACTTACCTCAGACGGAATTAAACCCGATGAGAATAAAATAAAAGCCCTGAAAAATATGCAACCTCCTCAAGATAAAAAAGAACTGGGCAGATGTTTAGGTATGGTAACATATGTTGCGAAATTTATTCATAATGTTTCAAAATTAACATTTGAATTAAGGCATCTAATGAAAAAAGAGATAATGTGGAATTGGTCAGATCTTCACCAAAGAGACTTCGATAAACTCAAGAACATATTAACGAAAGAACCCGTACTGTTAGCATATTTTGATGAAAATGAGCCTATAACACTTTCAGTAGATAGTTCAAAGAACTCACTAGGGGCAGTGATACTCCAAAAAGATAAGCCATTGGCATATGCTTCCAAATCTTTGAATAACTCTCAAGTTAATTGTGCTGAAATAGAAAAAGAAGCTCTAGCAATGTTATTTGGTTGTTATTTATATGGGAAGCCATTCATACTAGAGACTGATCACAAACCACTTGAAGCGATATTTAAGAAAAATCTAGAAAAATGTCCTTTAAGAATTCAAAGAATAAGGATTTATCTACAACAATATGATTTTGAAATAAAGTATAAACCTGGTAAATTACTTTATTTTGCGGATGCATTATCCAGAAGTAAAAATGATGATAAAGAATTTTAATTTGAAAATGATATTGACCTTCAGGTTAGCCTAATAAATTATGTTAGTATTAGTCCACAGAGATCTATAGAAATTAAAGAAGAGACTGCGAAAGATCCGGAATTGAGCGAATTCCTAACAGTCATTAAGGAAGGATGGCCTGTTTCGAAGACAAACTTAGCAGATATAGTTAAACCATATTGGAGCTCAAGAGCAGAGATTTATGAATCCAACGGTCTACTAATCAAAGATAACCAAATCGTCTTTCCAAAAAATGTAAGAAAATCAATAATTGATAAATTGCATTATGGTCACATGGGAATTAACAAGACTATTCTAAAAGCGAAAGTAGTATATTGGCCACACATAACACAACAAATAACAGATGTACATAAATGGTTCACATGTGCGAAATTTCAAAACTCAAATCAGAAGGAAACAATAATAAATAGAGAATTCCCATATAGATCTTGGGAGTGTATTGCAGCCGATTTATTTCATTTCAACAAAAATGACCTGAATTGATAGTCGATATGTATTCGAAATACCCTGAAGTAATCTGTTTAAAGAATGGTACGTCTAGCAAAAACATAATACATAACTTCAAAGCTGTTTTCGCAAGACATGGTAAACCAGACAGTTTATACACCGACAATGGTCAACAATTTGTTAGTGCAAAGGTTGAAAACTTTCTAAAGGATAGGGAAATCATACACAAAACTAATTCACCACAATATCTACAGTCCAATGATTTCATTGAAAGACACGTTCAGACTATTAAGAAACTCTTAAAGAAGGCCTTAGAAGGAGAAAAAGACATGTAATTGGTCCTAATGGAATATAGAGCTACACCGATCAGTTCAAAATTACCATCGCCAGCGGAAATCTTATTCAATAGAAAAATAAAGACCCAATTGCTCATTAAGAAAGAGCAGTTAAAACCAAAGGATACGCAACAGTACAGAAATGTTTTATAAAAAACCAAGAAACACAAAAGAAGTACTACAACCGACATACCAAGGATTTATAGAAACTGACGAAAAGAGAGGAAATTTTAAAAAGAACAGATGAAAATACATGGAAACCAGGAAGAGTAATAGCTGAAGAACAAGACAAACCGAGATCTTACAGAATACGATATGATAACAATACTAAAGAATTGAGAAGAAAGAGAAAATTCATTAAAACATTTAAAAACGAAGAATTTAATAAGGGAAACAAAAATCAGAACTAATCGACCAACGAAGAAACTAATATGGTAACCCGCGATTTGACTAAAAACGTTGAATATGTCATTCAACTAGAATCAAATCAAAACGAATTACAGAATTATAAGCGTAATCGTAAACTACCAGCCTATTTGAAAGATTATGTGTGTTAATTGTAATTAACATTAAATTAGTAAGGAAGGGGAGGTGTTGTATATGCGTTTTAGCGCAACGTAATGTCATAGTTGTATTGCGCCTGCGCGACATCTACCATCCACACATATAGCATCACACATGCATCAGTAGTAGTCGAGATGCTAGCTCTGTAATATTGTGCATCAACATTAAAGTATATTAAAACACATAGTATTTTAATTACCCAAGCACATCACAAAACAGCAACATAACACTAAAGCTTAGTTTACACGGGCAAGTAAAACTATCACAAGTTAATGTCTGAGAGTACTTCTAAAATAAATTGCATGTGTAAACAGTGTCTGAGAGAGTGCTCTTACAGCAAGTCGTAAAAGTGGCAGCAAGTACTTGCGGCAAGAATCGCTTGCGCGTCTAAACAGGTTGGGAGAGCGCTCTAGGAAGTTGAAATTTATTTCGAATTT
Organism: Amphimallon solstitiale; assembly: GCA_963170755.1. NCBI lineage: Eukaryota > Metazoa > Arthropoda > Insecta > Coleoptera > Scarabaeidae > Amphimallon > Amphimallon solstitiale. The sequence continues at coordinate 28,581,029 of OY720678.1, forward strand.
GCAGAAAGTTGAGTGAGCAAGTGAATAGCAATAGGTCGGAAAATGGACGAAAAATACCTCTGGTCAAGAGATAAAACTATTGCGCTATTAAATATGATTGAAGGTTTTTCCGAATTATGGCAGATTAAATCACAAGTATATAGGGATCGGATCAAAAAACAACAAACCTTTAAATATATCGCCGAAAAATTTAGTACTACCGAGAAAGAAATACAGCGGAAATTACATAATCTTCGAACCCAAGCCAACCAGGAGTGGAATAAAATGAAAAAAAAAAGTAGTGGTCAAGGTACCGATGAAATTTATAAGTGCAGTTGGGAATATTTTGATTCGCTAAAATTCCTTCTGGACCAATACATAACATCAGGGACAGAGGATAATTTAGTGGTAAGTACCAACTTCCTGTTTTTAGCGAAATGTTTTATTTTTCCATGTAAACAATATTGGATGTACAATTGAATAGTGTAAATCTAGAAGGCTATGACTTTTGACGTTTCACGAAAGCAAGCTTGGGTAAATTAATGAATCATGATCTTCTAGATTGATTATACACTTGAACACTCTACACTATAAATGTGCTAAATCACAACAATTCTAAATATGCTTATACTGCCAAGAAAGTTCACCCTCCGCCGAAACAAAATAATCACGGAATTCTTCCCGGATTTCTTTAGCCGATACTGAGTAATTGTGAGCATTATCGTTCATTAACGGCAACAGATTTTCTTTTGGTAATCCTTCATTACGCCAGTTGCCATTTATTTCATTTTCGCTATCAAATATGCCGCTATATAGGAGCATCTATGTTAATAGATCCTTTACGAGACATAAGGAAATTATGAAGAATACATATTGTTGTTACAATAGTTCTTACTTTTTCCGGTGCAAGCGGAATCGGTTTTCTTAAAATTCGAAATCTAGTTGCAATGATCCCAAAGACATTTTCAATTATTCGTCTTGCTCTTGAAAGTCGATAATTATAAATACGATTGACACCGGGTTGGTTTCTAAAAGGATAAGGTTTTATCAAATATGGTTTAAGCGCAAACGCGTCGTCGGCGACGACTACATATGGCACTTCCTTAGTACGCCCAGGTAACGACTCTGGAGGGGGCAAATTTAATGTATTTTCTTGCAAGGCTGTTGATAATTCACAGTCATTAAGAACTCCTTCATCCGATATTCTTCCATTAGCGCCAATATTGGCATACGTAATTCTACAATTTGCGTCAGCAAGTGCCATGAGGACAATACTATTTGTTCCTTTATAATTATAGTAAGAGGAAGCTTCCACTGCCAGCAGGTGCTTGTATAACAACGTGTTTCCCGTCTAATGCCCCTATACAGTGAGGAAAGTTCCATCTTTCGTTAAATTGCTTTGCATGCGCCTTCCATTCTCTTTCTTTAGTAGGCACGTACAAATGTAAATATGTTGTTACCTTTTGTAGGATGTAGAAGAAAGCAGTACAAGTACATTTTGCTCAGAAGCAACTGTAACAACGCCTAAGAGCGTCGATAAGAAATGTTTTAAAGAGAAACGTAGTTGCATTGAAAATGATGCTATAGACAAAGCAATAACTGAATTATATAAACAGTCCGACGAGTATAATATATTTGGAGAATATAGGTGCTTTCGTTCGTACCCGTGATTCATAATCACACGATCAGTTTAGACAACGCACGTGTTCGATTGCAATGATCACTTTCCCCCCATTTGTGAAACAAGTAATCACGATTAGCAAACCCCTTACCCCGCTGAATCAGACAATTTTTGTGTTCACTGTGATAATGATGATTGTGATTAGTCTACATAACAGCAACATAACCTTTAAGAAAGGCGTATTGTGGCATCTGGTCTTGTGGTCGCATCCGTGGAAAAGATAGAAAGAAGTTTGCAAGGTGGAAGTAGTGATAATTCACATTTTAAGAATGTTCAACTTTCTAATTTAAGCTTTGCGCATTTGGCGCCATCTATGCATCCAACTTTTGCATGTTCGTTTGTAGTGAACACGATCCGGGTGTGATTAGTTGATCATATGTTCATGTTCAGTAATACGTGATCACTATGATTAATACGAACGAAAGCAGCATATGTTGCTTGTGAAATAAGATCTTTGCAATCTGACCACAACAGAAGGAAATTGAAACGTATCATTCAGAAGGCTGTATTAGATATGTCAGAAATAGATGATAATGAAAGAAGTTCAGCTCACTCAACACACTCGCATTTATCAACCACTTCGCAACATTCAGAAGCAGGTAGTAAGTCTCTATACTCATACTCACTAGCATCATCATCTGCAATTCAACCGGTAGAGCCATATTCGCAAACATCAGATGTACTTGCCATTAAAAATTCATTAACACCATACACTCATACAAGCTTTTCTACTGCTCAACATTTCCATGATTTACATAGTTCAGAGCCTCACAGCATTCAGGAATTATCTTTGAGACGGTACATACACAGGAATACGAAACAGATACATGAGTGAATGATACGAATCACTGGAAAAGAATTTATAATTTATTTTTCTTAAATTTATTATTTTTTGTTTGTTATTACAAGCAACCCTAGCCGACGCTAAATCGCCAATTCTTATAAAACTTTGCATACGTGTACAAATATGAAAGGTAATTGACAACTACTATTTTTTTACCGTTGAATAGCGTTGCTTGTTGCTGTAGTTTTGAAATAAATGTTAATATGTCTTCATCTGTTATTTTAATTTTAAAATTTACCTGTTGCTAAAAACTTTAATGTCAGAGCCAATCGTTCTCTTGGTTTGATAGATTCACGCATATTTGTATCCACTTTTGCTATTCTATCCGAAACTAATTGAAGTAAAAAGTCAAAGTCGCTTTCTGACATACGCAGAAAATTCGTTTAATAACATTGCGTAAGCACCAAGGGCAGGCCTTCTGCTTATCCATTCTTTAACCCGTATTCTTTTCCTAGCCTTCTCTCTTCGATGTTTTCGTGACATAGCAATAAGGACACCAGCGGCTGCAACTCTTTCTACGGCGAGACATTTTCCTAGACTAAATTATACTAGGCTTGTTCGGGTTTAATTTTGAACGGTTCTAGAACGGTTCTAGTCATGCGCGTTTATGTTCCCGTCATGCGCATTTACGAAATCTAAAACGATTTTGCAAACGCGCCTGACGGGAACTGTTCTGGAACCGTTCAAAATTAAACCCGAACAAACCTACTATCCCGTGTAAACGCACATGCAATAACTTGCGCAAGTTCTATCTGTAGAGCACTTGCGATAGAAAATTGCTGAAATAATTTGCTTACGTGTAAACGGCAGCGCAAGTTACTCTCGCAAGTGCTATCGCAAGTTACTCTCCCGTGTAAACTAAACTTTATGAAGACCGTTACCAAAAATTGTGTCTATCTAATACGTCCTTTTCGAATATTTCGAATTTTATAAAAACATTGAATTATTCCGAAATATGTTAAGTCGAAAAACCTATATTTTGGGCCTGTACTATCTTATCTGTTTTACGAGGAAAAAATAGAACAGGAGAGAGTCTCCTTAATAATATTTGTCCAAAATCGTAACTCAATATGGCCGCCGCAATGCATAGGCGTGCATAAATATTTTGTATAGGGTATATGTACACTTCGTATGTTCTTGATAATCATTTAAAATAGGTTGTTAGTCCAATAGTAATTTAACAAGTATCGTGAGTGTATTATGTTTTCAATTCTTTTTAATATAGTAACATTTATTCTAACTATATTAAGGAAAACATAAAAAAACATGCCTGGAATATGTATGTTACGCCACTGAACACATAATTAAACATACCGGATAATATGACAAGTTATTCAAAATACTCATTTTATAAACTATGATTGGTCAATATTGTCATAACTTACCTGCCTTAAAGTGGTAACTTCCGTCTAAATAATACCTATTCCCCCACCTGTTTATTATCTCTCCTGTTCTATTCTTTCCTCGTAGGAGAATACAAAAGTGTAATAATATACATGATGTTCCATTTAAAAAACTATAACTATGGTCTGCAACCAAGTTATGGCACTCATAAGAAAAAACGGCATTTCTCATAAGGTCACAATCTGCCTGACTCACCCTGTATAATATTATCATAGATTTAAGTTAGTCCATAACCTACCTACTTGACACCGGATTTATTGAACACGCGCTATTACAGTATTACACTATAAGGTACGTTTGTTAACTATTATAAACAACAAATTTCATTCGTCCATGTCATAGCAATTAATATTTAATTTTTCAGCATGTAACCAAAGTCTTGCATTTAAATGGGCTAACGAGTAATCAAATATTAACGTGTATCAAGTTTAGAAATGTGACTATACCAACATAAAAGATACGTTGAATAGTAGGCATGATTATAAAATTCTGTGTTAACCCCGATCGGACCTACATATTACCCAAATTTGAGGATTCATAGTTGCTTCAATGTTTTTTCATGGCTATTGCAATTCTCTACTTCTCTACGACGTGATTATTTGATATAATATATTGGAATATTAAGGCTGTATTACACTTACCAAGTTCTTGGCCAAGAACTTGATCAAGTTAAAATTGACTACAAGTCGTGTATTGCACTTGTCAAGTCGACTTGGTCAATTTCTTGGCCAAGAACTTGGTGGCTTAGAACATGTTCTATTTTTCTTCTCAACTTGGTCAAGTTTTTAGTGATTTCTAGTAATATTCATGTTATAAAGTTTTTCGCCAACTGCAAAATGTATACACAAATTCCATTTTAGAATACCGTTAAAAATGACATGTTAATTTGATACTTCTTGAAAGAATTGTATGCGTAAATTATTTATTTTCTTTTGTATCTCTTGTGCAGTTATTTTTACATTCAATATCAAACACAAATCTTCGGTAACTTTATTAATTTTTTTACTTCGTACTTTTGCACTATTGGTACTGCTAATTCACCTAAAAACTTGGCCAAGAAATTGATAAGTGTAAAACAGTCAAGGTCAACAATAACTTGATCAAGAACTTGCCGACAATTTCTTGGCCAATAACTTGGTCTAGAACTTGGTAAGTGTAATACAGCCTTTAGAGATAGGAAGGAATGAAAGCATTATTGAGAAATAAAGCACGTTTGATATTTATCTTTATTTCAACATTATATATATGCTCCAATTCATAAACAAATTTTAAGGCACAATTATAAGATTCAGGTAGGTATATAAAAAACCCGTTTAAAAGGTAACGTGTGCTACTTTACTAATATAATGTTTTTCTTTAGAAAGATAATAAAATCTAACAAGTAAACATAAGCATATATACATATAAACTTTTCTCTATTCATAATATTTCGTATAAAAATAGCTAAAAAGAATCAAGCACATCACGTGTTTCACATATATAAGAGCACCGCATTTTTTGATTTGTTTTAATGAAAATATACACATTTAATTACAGAGGTGGTGATGTTTACTAATTTTGAGTTTTTTTTTTGAGATTCACAACAATAATATTTTATATTCTTTCTTCGATTTGGTATAGACAAATGAGTGTATAAAAATAAAACAGCTAATTAAAAAATACTTAATGGCACATGTTCTCTTCTAACATTTAGTCATATTGACTTTCACATTATTAGAGCTTAAATATATACTTATCACAAAAGGACAAAATTTGTTTGTCTTTTTATATGTATGAGGTTTTTCTCTCTGTAAACTAATAAAGAAAAACATGTACCATATTATTGCAAAAATAAACAATAAGGCACAGCTACACATGTTAGAGCAATCAAAAGAAAAACGTTATCTTGGAGTTAACAATTTAGAGGTAAGCACAATCTTAAAGCGGATTTATGAGCATAAATTGCTTAAGTAGGTAGCTAACAAAATAAGATTATAATGAAAATTAAAATTAACAAACAATTTTTTCAATTTTGGGCCCCATCTTTAACAATCCCGGGGGCATTAAATAAAATTGCAATAAAGCAGCATCAAAAATAATTTTAGAGGTAATCGATTTGAGAAGGTACAAATAGTTGCAATGGTTACTTATATTTCATAAATTTTAGGCTGATAGTTCAAAATATAGGTTTGCTACCATGACAGAAATTTATGTAACATTAAGTTCATGTTTTCCTTATTTTATAAAGAAAACTCGTTACACCATTGATAAATACTTAAGTAGTATAAATTAGGTAAAATATACAATATAAAGAAGAAAAAAACAATTATTAAAAATTTCAACATTTCAATAGATATTTGTAAAAGTAAAACTATATATTATAAGTATACAAACATAGTTAAAAATTTGGCAGTACTTAACATACAAAAGATATGAAATTTATAGGAAATACATACATATTTCTTTTATTAAATTGGAATGCTAAAATACAATGTGCACTATTATCCTTATTTATTATAATTAAATGTTACTTTATTAATCGATTAATCAACATCACGATAACATGTTTCCATAGAAACAGGGGCAAAAAATATACCATACCACCATCTTGCATTAATTTTAAGTCCGCAAAACAAAAAGGACTGTAACAAAATTCCTCAAAAACACGATATGCCCAACAAGCGAACATTATATACAAATGGAGAATAGGAAGTATTTTTTGTATTAATAATTCCTTTGAATAAAGAAGAATAAAAATAGAAATAGAAAAATTTGCATTTATCTAACTAGTATTTAATATATTACTTATAAAAAAGGTTTAAATATATATTTTTTGTCTTTTTTATAGCATTTATATATTTCAAAGCAACATGTAAACTTATTTTGTACAAGCTTTCATTTCTTTAAATTTAACCAAATGTTTTTTGTCGTTTTCCATTTTTGCGCTATCTATAGATATTAAATAGGTATATGTACATAAAAAACTTACAAATCCAGTTATGTTATGAGTCTTATTATGACAATAATAATTATAATTCAAATGTAAAATAGAGGCACGCATTACACAATCAAAAAAAAGAACAAAAACGAGCGTACCTATCGTCAAAATCTAGATGTAAATTAACGTCAAGTTTAATATGCATATTTAAGCATTTTAAAATACTACTGATTATGTACGATTCTTATCTTATGCATAAGACGCTTATAAAATCAGTAAAAAAAGAAATTTGAATTTGTGCTAAAATATATAAATATGTACTTTGAGTAGTACGAAGAAAAAAAGGAAAACAATTCTTTAACCCCCACGAAGTTGACCATAAATCTATGTACTTGCGAAATAGTTCCACATTTTTGTGTTTAGTATGTTTGTTTGTCATCCACAAGATGGTGGTAGGATTGTAATAGTGCTGCCAATATTATCGATCGATTGCTGGCATTATTCGATAGATAAATATATATCTGACTGGAGGGAATGAATATTCGTTTATACAGTTTTTTTTTAGACAACACGAAAGATTTATATAAATAAATTATGTACACTAACATGTATAGAAAACAATAAACTATTTCACATTGGTATCTATCAGATCTGGTAACGAATGAGGTCACTTTGCAGGATACGAATTAAAGTGAAAATAAAATATAATATCAAATATCGTCTTGTTTCTCTATTCATTAATACTTAATTCGCATCCTAAATTATAAAGGTAATAGACGCATGTTATGCCATGCAACCATTATCTAATCCGGGGTTGTTATAATTACTGGTGGTATTAAAATTGTGACACTGTTGGTTGTTATAAGCATTTTGGTGGAACGAATTCTGCAGGGAGTTTTCTAATTCTGTTAGCTGCGTCTGATTGTAAGTTTCCGTGGGGGATTCCACCATGATGGTTGGTATTTTAGAAAACTGCCTGGTGTTATAAGCAATTTCATTACCAACACTTGCAGGACGGTTAAACAAGTTAAGGTTTTGTCTGCTTCTAAAAGAATTGACATTATCGACTGAAGCTGGACGACTGTAGGAATGGTTCGTTTCGATGACCGTTGTCACTGGTGGTAGACGATGGCTGTAAATTAGTTCTCGGGTTACTGGAGTGACGTTATTTCGGCAAGTATTTCGATGCGTTTCCAACATGCCTAAAATTTGACGTCTCTCGTTCTGTAACTGATTGATTTGGGCTTTTAATTCAATATTTTGTGTTTCCAGTGTTTCAGATTCGGTGACTAGGTTGGCGGTTTTTTCACGTTTCTTCAGTCGACATTTCGTGGCGGCGATTTTATTACGTTCTCGGCGTCGTCGGCGTCGTTCTTCGTCTTCTGGAGTCAACTAAAACAAAAGGTATTTTCAATATGGCATATAATTTGAATATAACGGTATTATTTGATATAAAATTAATACTATTTACTATTAATTAAAGTTTTACGGTTAATTATTAATACGATTCAATGAAAATTTAACTTTATTTGTTTGTATGTAGAATCAAGGTGTAGATAAATAATTAGAATGGGACATTCAATATTTCACACTTGCAATTTTTGCCTATTGACGCTTTGCATTTTATGACGCAAATCGATGTGTTAACACATAAAATGAAAAACTTCTCATTATTAACCTACTTTTAAAAAATAAAAAGTATTAGAACATTTTCTGTTTTAAATTTTAACACATCGCTTTGCGATAAAGAAAGAAAAAAATTTTGATTATTCTTTTATGATTCTGAAATACATTTCTATCAAAATGATATATTTTAATATTTAGATGCGAAAACTAGTAAGAGAAAATAATAAGCATACATGTACCACTACTCACAATAATATCGTATACACCAATACAAATCACGACTAAAGTGTACTGGGGTACAAACGAAATATATACTTTCCAAGTAAATGAAAGAATAAGAAATTATTGCGGATACATAAAATATCAGAAAAAGAAAAATATTGGGTATAATCCGCTGTAGAGCAACCGTAAACACGTGTTTCTGACTAATTGGTCGTCATCAGTACGGTGTAGCCAAGGAATAAGGTGGGATAACCTTGGAGATGTAAGCTAAACGGAAGACCATCAGGTGACAGACCACCATTTGCAGCTCCAGCCAGAAGATCCTCGGTTCTGAGGACAACAACTAACGTCGCCACGAGGAATATTTCTTATTCTTTCATTTACATTTCCTGGGTCTCGGATGGCACGCAGGTTGACATTGTCTTCCTCGTGGCGACGTTAGTTCTTGTCCTCAGAACCGAGGATCTTCTGGCTGAAGCTGCAAATGGTGGTCTGTCACCTGATGGTCTTCCGTATAGCTTACATCTCCAAGGTTATCCCACCTTATTCCTTGGCAACACCGTACTGATGACGACCAATTAGTCAGAAACACGTGTTTACGGTTGCTCTACAGCGGATTATACCCAATATTTTTCTTTTTCTGATACTTTCCAAGTATATATTTCGTTTACGAAATTGTCATATCAATACTAGTTAAAAAAAACAGACAATGTATCTGATCTTACAATGAGTATTTAATGCAAATGGTGTGAATTTTGGCATATTTAGTCATAACCTGTACGGTTGAAAATGATTCCAGGCTTTTTAAATTGCCACTCTAGAACAATTGGGTTGTAACATTTTTCAGCAAAATGTGATTATATACAAATAACATTATATCTTTCACGTCGAATTGTCTTTGAATTTCAATTAAGGCATAAGTAGGTACAGTGAAACTCTGTTAACGCACACCTCCGCTGAACGGACGCTTCCTTTGGACGGACAATTTTCTCGGTCCCTTGAACTTCCAATAATATTTATTAACAATTTAAACTCTATTGGCCGGACACTCCCCTGAACGGACGCGGACAGTACTTTATAGAACATTATTCATCAAAACTCTCTCCTGTACGGACAGGGTGACATCATCGCTTACATTTGCGTGGTAGTTATTATTCCCTTACAGTTGTACGCACAGTAGTATGTATGCACATGCAGTATTAATCAGTACAGTGCAGTGACAAGAGATATTAATGTAATCATTAAAATGTAAAATAAACGAAGAAATATTTTAACACTTAAACAAAAAGTGAATGTTATTAGTGTTTTTAGTAAAGCTTAGTGTACGTGATTTGGCAAAACGATTTAATATAGGGAAAACTCAAGCATCTGGTATTATTAAAAAAAAGAACGAGTTAATGTTACAGTGGAGTTCAAATGCCAATGTGAACCAAAAACGAACATTTTTGAAAACGGGAGGCTTCAATATAGATAAATTATGTTATGAGAGGTTTTTGAAAGCAAGAAATTGCTGAAAAATTAGGCCAAATTAGTTTCAAGGCTTCTATTGGTTGGCTGCAAAAGTTTCGATTGCGTCACAATATTAGGTTCAAGGCAATTTCAGGTGAAGCTGCAAATGTTAATTTATAAAAGACTATCAACCTAAAGACATTTATAACGCCGACGAAACAGGACTATTTTTTCGAATGTTGATAGATAAAACATTATCTTTAAAAGGCGAAAAGTGTATCGGTGGGAAATTAGCAAAAGAGCGGGTTACCATCTTACAATGTGCGAACATGCTCGGCGAAAAAGAGAAATTGCTTGTGATTGGGAAAAGAAATAAGCCAAGGGCGTTCCAGAACCTGAATGTGAAATCTTTTCCTGTCACATATAAAGCAAACAGGAAAGCGTGGATGACCTGTGATATCATGAAGGAATGGTTGCAGGAATTTGATCATAGAATGGGTGTACAAAAAAGAAAAATTATACTATTTCTGGATAACGCGCCATCTCATCCACGGGATGTCAAGTTTGAAAATATTGAAATAATATTTCTTCCGCCAAACACGACATCGATCTCTCAACCCCTGGAACAGGGTATAATAAAATGTTTTAAAAGTTACTACAGGACAGCAATTTTAAAGCACATTTTGTCAAAAATTGATACTGTGGATTCCGCTTATCAATTAACAAAAACCATAGACATTTTAGATGCTATCTATTTTATTCACAATGCGTGGAATAAAGTTTCTTCATTTACGATACAGAATTGTTTTCGTAAGTCCGGAATTTCACTAGAACGCAATGACGACGATCATGAAAGCTATGATGTGGAAGATGAGTTGCCGCTATCAATGCTAGCAGAAATGCTTAAAGCAATAAGGGAATGTGGTTTTCATACTCATGCTAACGATTTAATTAATATGGATGACAATGTAGCAGTTAAGGATAATACAACGGAAATTTTAATTAATGCACCAACGCCTATGTCAGAACATGTCGAAACAGTAGACCAATCTGAGGAAGATTCAGAAACAGAAATTGACGATGAACCGATAAAATCATATCAAGAAGCGCTTAAGACGACACAATCCTTAAAAGCATTTGCAACAAGGAATAGTGATGCCGGAGCATTACAGCTCATAGCAAATTTGGAAATTTATTTAGAAAATGCATTAGTAAAGAAAAAAGTAAAACAAAGCAGTATATTAGACTTCTTAAAATAATCAGCTCTTGGTTATAAATTTGCAAATCTCTATAAGATATGTACCTTCATATGTACATACATACATATTTAGTTTATTTGTTATTACATATTAGCATTATTATTTATTTCATATATGTATGTCATTTATGTGTAAGCCGCGATATACTGCCCTGTTAAACATAGAAGTCGTAACTGACAAAATTATTGTTTCAAGATATTTCACATTTAGTAAAATTTGTAATGCCACCAAATGTGAGTATTTTATTGAAAACTGAATGTAACATTTCCTAAGCTGTTACAAAGCAAAATCTTATAGGCCAAAGCATCTTTTCAACATGCAAGCAGAAATTAGAGTTTTGATAGATACGACATTTATTACTAACATTATACCAGGGTTAGCAGAGTACGGAAAAAGCATATCTACATAAAACTTAATCAACTTTATTAAAAAACTATTAACTCTATTACAAAAACAAAGAAGTATTACAAAATCCAAATGTATTCTTATTGCATATCAAAAACAGTCATTAAATTTAATCATCTAAATCTCGAACTTCGGTTGAAATAGGAATATCCTCCCAAAATGTCTTTCTGTTCATTGGCATTGTAGTACAAAGTTTGGATAGTATAAGATCCCTTCTTTCTGCGGTAATTCCTCGTGGGATGTTTTTTGGTGAAGGTTTTGGCACACCTTGCTTAGCCATTTTAGCAGTTAAAAAATTTAGTTCCTGTTCTTGCACAGCGTCAAAATCTGTCTTGTACAACAGTGTTTGTTTCCCTCTTAAAAAAGTAACTTCTACCATCTCATTGAGGTAAGGGCGAGGAGATATTTTATTTAGTTTGTATTGCGATGTGCCATTTTCCCAATTATAAAAGTCGCCTACGCACATGTTAATAACTTTTACATTACTGGCAGCTTCTTTTACTGCGTCACTGAAATCTTTAAAATCGTAGACCTTACCTTTTCGTTTGAGACATCGCTCAACCTGGTGATGAAAGGAATCGGCCCCCATAAACGTGTGCCCTGGCTCAAAATATTTCACCCTTAGTGATTCAAGAGAAACTTCTGCTGAATTCACAATATGAACAAAAAAAGTAAATATTGTCCAGTTTTTGTTTTGAGAGGAGCAATTGTCCAACCACAAAGTAACATGTCTGGCATCTCGAATTGATAATAAAAATGCATAGAACGTGCTGGTAATATCTTGGGAAGATCGGCCAGATATGGCTTCGTGCCAAATAACCGCCGTTGGAAGTGTTTGTTTTTGCCGAGTTATAACAAAACATTCGTTAAATGCGATTATTCGAGGTGTAAAAATCACCTCCTTAAACATTTCCATTCTTAGAAGCATTATCACCTACAATTAAATGATTAAATTAACTTCTTAAATTTTTATATTAGTGAGATTACCTTTTGGAGATCTGCAGATGCAATTACTTGATCATCTGTGGTGCTAGAACAAGCTTCCTGATAGTGTTTTCTAGCTGCAGTGTTCTTTTTCCTGTGGGAAGCAAATTTCTTACATTCGTCGCAGTTGCCGTCTAAGACATCCTTTTTATGGGAAGTCAACTTTGAGTGTAACTCGAAGGACTCACAAACCCAACATTCCTCGTGTCCCAATTTTACAAAAGATATTTTCAAGCTGCTGACTACTTCTCTATATAAATAATATGAAAACTGAATGTTTGGATACGTTGATCGAAAGTTGTTGTACATCATTGTAATATTAATATCGGAGGGAAGATAGGGTCTCTCTGGCGCATGTTCACGACGATAATGAGCGATAGTTGGTCTAAATGATTCTATATGTTTGATTATTAAATCTCTATCAAATTTCATCTTGCTGTGCTTTCCTTGTAGATTCGGCTTAACTGTTACTTTCCAATTTGTCTTATTTAGTGCATCCCTTACTACTCTGTCATTTTTACTGTCATATCCCAAGGTTCCTAGGAAAAATGTTTTGCATACATTTTGCTTACTGCCTCCTGCATCTTTTAAAAAATAAAAGTAAGTATTAGATCTCCTTGAGATAAGACAATAATCAGTAGTTTTTCTTTTTGTACTTTGTAGAGAGACACTGTGTAAAATAAAGTTTTTTTGCTCATTTACATCTAGTTTCCAAAACTCTCTATTTATCTCTACTCGTCTCTGCATGTTAATTCTCTTAATACACTGTCTTTTACACGTATTTTCTTTACAAGTTTGCTTTACATTATGTTTTTGTGTCTTGGCACTTATTTTTATTTTTTTTCTTTGAGTTGGGCTCAAATCAAACTTCTTCCTTTTGCGAATTTCCCCTTTTTTAGTAAAATTTTTTTGCTGTACTTTGTCCAGGGCATTGTCAATAATATTTTGCAATATTTCACTGATAAAACTAACACTTTCATTTTCTATGCGTACCACATCGCTTGAAACAACAGTGCTCTCTTGCCATACAGTGTTGCTGTTATTAAGATTTTTATTATGCAGTTCAACCTTATTCTCTGAACTTGTGAAGCTAACATTACTTAAGATAATGACGTTTGGTCTGGGTTCTTCTTGTTTTTGTAAATTATATACACTAGAACGATTGCAGTTAAGTTTAGAAGCTTCGGTTTCGGAAGTTTCACTGCCTGAATCATCACTAGGAATATTATAGTCTGGATCATTAACAGTATCCGGATTATTATCACTTAAAGTTCTGTTATTTCTTAATACTTTCAAATCACGTTTTTGGTCTTTTAGTTTATCTTTCTGTGCTTTATTTAGCGCTAATAACATTTTAAAAGATCTACTTTGTGGATTCATTATTGCATAAGGTAAGTATGCGTTGAATCTTAATCTACAAAATAATCCTTTGCAAAACCCTTCACTCACCAAGCAGAAAATACAACTTACCACAAAAATATCTCAAAAGAGTCAAGGAACTCTTATTGTTTAAATTTACTTCACAAAAAATTACTAGCTAAAACTGACACCTCTGACATCACAGGAACACAAAATATTGAGGTTAGAATAAGCTTAGTACTGTTACTGTAAATTGTCGTAAGTAACAAGTTGTTAAGGGAATTTGTCGTAACTGCGTACTGTTTTTGTAGTTACTTCATATACTTCTAATTTTGTCAGATACGACAAATCAAATTAACAAATACAGCAGTTTTGCAGATACGTCAAAAGATTGTATGCATATATAGGCTATACAAGTCGTAGATACGACTTGGAGTCTTAACAGAGTGATAGATACATCAGTAATGAAGTTGTAGACGCCCTAAGCTGAAAACATGAAAAAATGTAGATACGACTTCTATGCTTAACAGGGCAGTATAATACATGTATTATTACTTATAGTTTATAAATTATTGTATTTGAAGTTAAGTAAATGTTATTTTCTATGAGCAAACGTTATTTTAATCATTATAACTAAAACTTGAATTGATTGCCTTTGTTTTCTCTTGAGCGGACAACTCCCTTGAACGGACCAATTTGTTGGTCCCGAAGGTGTCCGGCCAAGGGAGATTTCACTGTACTTAGTATTTTCTTAGTATTTGAGCATTGACCACTAGCACCACCACACCACAGTCAGGAGGGTGTGTATGTTCATCCTTTAATTTCGTATTAAGTATATATTATATCATTATTATATTTATTAATATTCTCTCAATTGGTTGACACGAGCAATGCAGATTTTTTTTTCGTTTGCATTCAGTAGCATAACTATTAGGCGCATAAATCCGTAATTTGGCGGGGGGGGGGGGGGGAGCAACGCTCAAGCCCCCTCTCTTCCTAACTGAAGAGATTCACCGTGGATATTGAAATAATAAATTTTGGAATATGAGATTCCGAACGTTTTACACAGACTTTTGCAAAGAACCTAGTTATGCCAGTGCAAATCATGTTTACCTTTTAGGGAATGCAAGGAAGCAACACTTTTACTCTTAGCGAGTAGTACTTTCTTTCGAATATCTCGCAAAGTATGCATTCTATAGAGACTTATTAAAATAATAGAAGTATTTAGAGAATAGGATTTTGAATAATTTTTATATACTAAAATTCTTAAAATTCTATAATTTGAAACTTTCATACGTATAAGAAAGTCGTGTGGGGGCCACACCTCATTATTTTGTTTTTGTTTCAACGTTTTATTTTATTTCGTTTAAAAGATAACTGGGAGGGGGGAGACTTTAGACTCGCACTGCATATACTACGTGTATATACATATATCGGAGGATTTAAATGACGACACTTAACAAAAATACAAAAACATCATTAACATAAAATCAAGGATAATAACGAGAAAAAGAAAAAAATAAATAATTCAGACGCCGAGTTTATTTTGACAGTTCAAAACGTTCCTTATTTTAATAGCCCAAAAGCGATTAACGAACCGAATCGACGGCTATTCAAAAAAATGAGGTGTGGCCACCACACGACTTTCTTATACGTATGAAAGTGTTACTTCCGGTCCGAATTTTGAAATTTCATTTATATAAAAAATATTTCAAATCCAACTTTAAGTACTTTTGTACTCTTCATAAATATATATAGAATGCATAATTTACGACATATTTGCAAAAAACCGATTTTCGATAAGAGTAAAAGACCTACTTCCGGTAGGAATTTCGAAAAACTTTTTAAATAAAATTATTCTCAATTTTAATTTTAAGTATATATGAATTCTTTATAAATTTGTTTAAACTTAGTAGTTGACGAAATATTCGCAAAATTCGATTTTTCCGCTGAAGTAAACTGCTACTTCCGGTCTACCGATTTTACTGAAAAACTAATCAGATCTCAAGAGGGTGATTATACACGTAAATACAAAATTTGGAATTGATATCTACAGCGGTTTGGCCCCTATCGTGGTCACAGACAGACACACAGACAGACAGACAGACACACACACACACAGACATTTTTTTAAAAACCACTTTTTTGGTATCAGGGGACCTCAAAACGTGGACATCTGCAAAAATCTCGAGGTCGAAAATTTTCATCATCACAATACTTCCTTATACTACGTATAAGAAAGTAAAAAAATGAGGTGTGGCCACCACACGACTTTCTTATACGTATGAAAGTGTTACTTCCGGTCCGAATTTTGAAATTTCATTTATATAAAAAATATTTCAAATCCAACTTTAAGTACTTTTGTACTCTTCATAAATATATATAGAATGCATAATTTACGACATATTTGCAAAAAACCGATTTTCGATAAGAGTAAAAGACCTACTTCCGGTAGGAATTTCGAAAAACTTTTTAAATAAAATTATTCTCAATTTTAATTTTAAGTATATATGAATTCTTTATAAATTTGTTTAAACTTAGTAGTTGACGAAATATTCGCAAAATTCGATTTTTTCGCTGAAGTAAACTGCTACTTCCGGTCTACCGATTTTACTGAAAAACTAATCAGATCTCAAGAGGGTGATTATACACGTAAATACAAAATTTGGAATTGATATCTACAGCGGTTTGGCCCCTATCGTGGTCACAGACAGACAGACAGACACACACACACACAGACATTTTTTTAAAAACCACTTTTTTGGTATCAGGGGACCTCAAAACGTGGACATCTGCAAAAATCTCGAGGTCGAACATTTTCATCATCACAATACTTCCTTATACTACGTATAAGAAAGTAAAACCAGGTATTTTACATTGAATATCTAATGAGATGTTTTAAGCGCATGACCTTGTACAGCATTCATTTGTGTTGTGTTTATACCAAATAGTAAATGTAAAAAATGAGGTGTGGCCACCACACGACTTTCTTATACGTATGAAAGTGTTACTTCCGGTCCGAATTTTGAAATTTCATTTATACAAAAAATATTCCAAATCCAACTCTAAATACTTTTGTACTCTTCATAAATATATATAGAATGCATAATTTACGATATATTTGCAAAAAATCGCTATTCGATAAGAGTAAAAATGGTACTTCCGGTCTGAATTTTGAAATTTTTTTTATACAAAAGATATTTAAAAGTACATTCTAAATACTTTTATACTCGTAATGTACCTGCCTAGAAAGCATGACTTGCGAGATATTCGCAAAAAACTGATTTTCGATAAGAATAAAAGACCTACTTCCGGTAGGAATTTCGAAAAACTTTATTAATACAATTTTTCTCAAATTTAATTTTGAGTACATTTGAATCCTTTATAAATTTGTTTAAACTTAGTAATTGACGACATATTTGCAAAATTCGATTTTTTCACTGAAGTAAACTACTACTTCCGGTCTGGCGATTTTGCTCAAAATCTAATCAGTTCTCAAGAGGGAGATTATATTCGTAAATACAAAAGTTGGAATTGATATCTACAGCGGTTTGACCGCTATCGTGGTCACACACACACACACACACACACACACAGACACACACACACACAGACACACACACACACAGACACACAGACATTTTTTAAAAACCACTTTTTTGGTATCAGGGGACCTCAAAACGTGGACATCTGCAAAAATCTCGAGGTCGAAAATTTTCATCATCACAATACTTCCTTATACTACGTATAAGAAAGTAAAAAGGTATACATCCTCCTAATACATAAAAAAAAGATTTATGGTTCGTCAAGTTTTTAAATCCTCTCGAATACAACATAATGGTATATAAGTAAGATTTTAGTTTAAATTCTATTTTCGCAATCACTTCATCATTGTTTAATCAATCTGATATTCGTCTTTAAAGAAAATGCAACAGAACGATTTTCACATTTCAGATGCCGTCGATAGCAATATTATTCTGTTCAACCGCAGATGTTTCTTTTGCGATCTTGCATGGGCTGCACTGTAATTGCTTAAAGAAACAATAGTTAAAATTGACGTAATACTTGATAATTCAAACAAGGTTAAAGTATAGTGAATGCAATATGTTACATACCATTATATAATACTACTATATTGCGTGTGTTGTATCTTGATAATGTGTAATTTTTCGTCCCAACTAAGAGAGATAGAATTGGCCGCCTTGCCTGTTCTGCGCATGCGTCGACTGAAATTGTCCATTTTGAATTTTTCGAAATGACAGATAAACAGAAAACATAATTATAACCTCTGATTTAAATTGACATCTATAACTATGATATTACTGAACGCATATGAAAAGTTGTTTTTTATTGACTTCAGCATTGTGCAAGTTGAGATATCACGAGTTCATAGATTTACACAGAAAATACGATGTAGAATTAAGCCCATGAAGACATACAAACGATATGAAATGAAGGCTGATTTCAGTGGATTATTAACAGAAAAATTTGCTACTGCCATTGATTTATACGTGCTTAGTGGAATATGTGAAATTATATTATTGAATATAAATACCGATCGTTTTATTTCGACTTATTTAAAAGACTTTGAACAGAAAAACATGAAATTATAACTACTGCATCAATTTGTACATATACTCCATTCAGTCTAAGAATAAAGCATTGGGAAAGATAGGGCTTAAAATAAACGTTTGTGATTGGTTGAAATCGAGTGTGCATTTACACCGGCAAAATAATCGCATTTAGCTCGTTCTGTCAAAAATTTGTTTACTGACAGTTTTGTTCAAAGATTTTGTCGATTTCCGTATTTTACATAGTTATTTGTTGTTAATATTCTTAAAAAATAGTTCTTCTTAGAACTCGCAAGTGAAATATTCATTTGTTAAGGTATTTTATCAATTTCGTTAACTTTCTTTTCGTAATCGCTAATATTCTATAGTATGGCGGAAGCAGTTTTACCAGGTCCTTCAAAAAATCGTAAAGGGAAACACATAAGATCTGGACAAAGGCAAATGGCTTATAATGTGTACATTAAGCATAAAGACAATATGTCTAAAACAGCTGCAGTCAATCAAACAGCAGAGGAAGTGGGTATTAATAGGAATACAATGTACTGCATTATTAAAGAAATGGAATTATATGGAGTTCCAATTTGCCCTCCAAGAAAAAGAAATTATCGTCATACTTACAATAAATTGGATGAAGCACAAAAAAGTACAATTAGACGACATGTGCATTCCTTTTTCTTGAGGAATGAGTTACCAACTTGTTCAAAAATTTACGTAAATGTCAAAATATAATGATATCAGATATGTATATCCCTGCTATCCATCTGACAGTAAACATATGTTTTACTTGTTTTCAAAATACAAAGTTCATCGTGTGTAAACTGTGCTCATATTGTAGCGCCATCTACTCCATTCTTAGACTGAATGGAGTATAGTTATAAGTGAAACTAATGAATATAAATATTGATCATTTCACTGGACTTGCAGAAAAGATTTTTAACAGAAAAACTTGTGGAATTATAAGTAGGTACCTACTGTTCTTTTCATTTTGACTTAATAGAAAACATAAATTAATGCTTTATATACACAACTGAATATTTGAGGTACGTTAAGTTAGGTTGTATTATATTTTGACATATACTTTTGCTATATATTTTTAAGCTTAAGATGGCAAGTATAATTATTGTACATTATTCAATATATTGTATAAGCAAGAGTATAGAAAACAAATTTCTATTGTGTTCTTGTATTTAATTCTATGTTGAGACATACACTGTGACATACAGACTTAATTAACACGAATGTTTTAACAAAAGTGAAGTGGTATCAATCAGCATGCCCATATGTTAGCAAAGAATATAAAGAGAAAATTACTTTGAAACACTAGAATTTCTTTAGTGTATGTAGTATCACATTCGTAGTCAATCTTCTTTTCCTGATGTTTCTGTCTGATAAACTAAGGTGAGTAAAAATGAAACTTTGCAAATAATTTATACTTCTTATAAAAAAAGGTATGTACTTGATTCAATAATTAAATCAAACAGCAAAGTTCAATTTATACTTTTGTAGTCAAAAAAGAAATTTTATTTTATTTATGTTCAGAATTCTATTTTGTATATAGGTACTTCCTTGAAATTAAACAAAAAATCTGTCATTGTAAAATATATTTGTATGAATTATTTATTAAATACATAGAAATTTATAAAATGCAACAAATCATAAACAGAGATATTGTAATTTTGTAAGTATTTATTCCTATAATTTACAAAGTACAAAAAGAAGCTTTTGCTCTTTATTTCTTTATAAATTTTAATGTAAAGTACATTCTATATGTTATATGCCTGATTACAATATAATTTAGTAACAGAAATTATAATACGTATTTAGCAAAATATGAATTAGAAACAAACACTTTACTTATCTTATGAATAATGTGTTCATCTTTCCAAATTATTATCACAATCATCGATGCATCATGGCATGAATTCCAATGACCAGTCAATCTCTTCTTAAAAGGCCATACATGAGCATATTATTATATCTGATGACCTGTCAAGTCCCATACATGTTCCATTAGACATATATCAAAAAATTAGTAGGTCATAGCAAAAAAGATGGGTGTGCAACTCTGTAAGGTTTAATAAAAGCCTATTTATGGGTAAGACTTTGGAATGTCTGACTCACAACACTTCGACTTTAGACGCTACACGCTAGTACTGGCCATATGGCGCGCGGATCGGATTCAATTGCAGAATGGCGGCAGTTTGAATTAAATAAACTCGTGTACAACAATGGTTTTTTTATATAAATGTTTATAATCTCTGTTAATATAGTAATAAATTATATAGTAAGAAATTTTTCAACGTTATATAAGGTAATACAGGTTAATTACTTTATTTTGTGCCGAAATATTACATTTTAAAGTTTCCAAAAGCAGTCATTCAATCAATATGAGTAAAAATACTTACCTCGAGAATTATGAGGAAAGATGGACGAAGGGTAGGTATATGAAGTCGATTTTCAAATAAAATAGTTATAATTTTGGTACACGGTATAGTTAGGGTAATATTTTAGACATAAATAGAAAAATATATTTAATATGTGATTTCTATAACTAAAATTATAATGCAGGTACAGTTACGGACAGAAAAAAGTGGGACAAATCTTACATAAAATTTTGCTTTTAGTTGTTATTGCTGACTTTTAAAATTTTACCGAATAGAACATAGTAGTCCCAACTTCATAAATGTCATCAATTTGTCAACGATACATTATTTGCATTATTTCCTAAAAATGTCACACGTTAATATTGTTGATAAGACAAGAATAAT
This sequence comes from Amphimallon solstitiale, assembly GCA_963170755.1. Classification (NCBI taxonomy): domain Eukaryota; kingdom Metazoa; phylum Arthropoda; class Insecta; order Coleoptera; family Scarabaeidae; genus Amphimallon; species Amphimallon solstitiale. Next base: position 28,602,497 of record OY720678.1, read on the forward strand.
TGCTAACGCAACATGGCTAAATGAACTATTGGCTCGTATTATTCAAATAAGAAATGATCGACCACAAAATGTGCAAGACTTACTAAAAACAATTAATAATGCGTAGGGCGATAATTCGGACCAATACTCGTATTGATTGAATGACTGCTTTAATGGAAACTTTAAAATGTAATATTTCTGCACAAAATAAAGTAATTAACCTGTATTACCTTATATAACGTTGAAAAAAAACTATACGTCATATTTATTACTATATTAACAGAGATTATAGACATTTATATAAAAAAAACCATTGTTGTACACGAGTTTATTTAATTCAAACTGCCGCCATTCTGCAATTGAATCCGATCCGCGCGCCATATGGTCAGTACTAGCGTGTAGCGTCTAAAGTCGAATCAAAGAATATTACCTTACGGTAAAGAAGCGACACTCTGATATCATTTTCAAAACGCTCCAATGCGCATGTATATTCTCAAAATGGCCGTTAACTGTTGCTAGACGTCAGCTGTTTGTTTTGTGCGGTATAAACAAATTATAGTAACGTTTTTTGAAGTAAATTGAAAATTTGTTGACTTGTTAATGTATTGATCATTGGTTAGTTGTGGTGGAAAATCTTGAAAATGTAAGCTTTTTTTACTTTCCGGGATATATAAACAGGTAAACAATATCTTTTTTGTAATATTCTTTTGGAAATTATGGAATTAGTTTTTTCGTACAAAGAATTGCACTAATGTACATACCTACTTAAAGTTTATTACAATATTTTTCTTTTTATCAGGCGTTTTGAATGGATTCAAACCTGCAGTCATCCAGATTTAATAGGGAAAGACGAATAGTTTTTAAAACAAACAAGAGTATGCACGAAACATTTTGAAGCACATATGTTTCTGAATGATTTGAAGAATCGACTACAATGCCATGCAAAACCAACACAGTACTTACCAGCAGATGAAAATGTCCGCCCATTGTAAGTTTAAAATGAAGACTCACTATTCATCGAATTGCATTTTTTTTGTTAATAGACTAACAGAGGAAGCAAATCCTGAGACCTACCTTGCTCATTCTGGTCTAGTTCACCGTAAGTTTAAGATCAAACTTATCCTTCATACAATAATTGTATCCTTTTTTGTTTATAGAGTAACTACGAGAGGAAGTCCTGTGGCTACTCAAACACATAAAAAGTTGTCTTTCAGTACACCCCGAAAAAGAAAGTTAAGGTTTGAACTGAAAATTAAATTATGTTTGCGGATATTTTATGAAAAAGTGTTTGGATAAACATACATGTAATAAATGTTCACAATATGGTAGGTACATTAAGGAATTAAGTGCAAGCACAATTATGTGCCATTTAAATGCCTAGGAAACCAAAGAAAAATCAACATTTTGCAATTTATGTATACCTACCTTGGATTTTGTAGAATATATCAGAGAAATTGTGTTTGGTGCAACATTTTTAAACCTTTACAATTACAGATAATGTTGGATTAAATTTCATTAAAGTGCTTGAAGAAATTCCTTTTTGAATGCCATGTGAAGACTTCCCCAGGTTGTACTTAATGAAATTATTTTGTAAGTTAAATTTTTTTTATACTCTCAAAAGAGCTAATGCAGATTTTAAAAGAACACCTGGGAAGTCGACAAAAATAATTACTATTTCAAGTTTGTAGTTGTAGTTATTTTTATATCAAATTATTTTATTGTTATATATAATTGGTGTTAAATATATATTTTGTTTATGAATTATATTATTAAAGAATTCTGTTTATTACTTGTAAATTTTGTCTCTTAATTGTCCTCTTCAAAACATTCCAAACAAAATATTTACAAAAGTATTATTTGGATATCCACGTATAATAATTGCCGAATAACTACTGTTTAAATATGATAATAATTTATTTTGGCAATATTCGGCAGTTCTACGCCAATGGACTGAAAGGCGCGCCACTGAATTAGTAGTTTCAAAATGGCCGAAGGTCGTTGAAAAGTAAACTGAGTTTTCTTATGGAGTGTCGCTTCTTTACCGTAAGGGTAATATTCTTTGGTCGAATGTTGTGAGTCAGACATTCCAAAGTATAGCCTATTTATGTATTACATATGAGCAATTCAAATATTTTAATATGTAACATAGTAATACAATTACCTAATTCAAGTACAATTTACTGTGTTGTTTGCGTACATTTCTCCGATGTAGATGACAGTAATTCTAGAATACAAGAATACCACATTATCTACTTCTTTATTATTCTTGCATGTTGAGTTGAATAATTTTAGTGCTGTTATTATATCACAAATTACTGTACCTACAGAGGTGTTTTTCTTTCTATTCACGATATCCCACGATAATATCTTCAAAGAAAGACAATAATAATTACAATGCAATTGAACTGACTGCGAGTTTTAGTTAATTAGTTTACAATTTTTACTAAACATAACCACAATTCGTACAACTTTTGACAAATATATTTCTGCGGTATGATCGTTTGTTTGTCTAAGATTTGCACATGATGCCACGACGATATTTCTTCATTGATTAAGGGAAATTAAATTGTTTTTCCACATTTAGCAAGGCACAATTATTAATTATAAAGAGGTTTGTCGATTTTAAAACTATTTATGCTTGTTTGACGATTTACAAACTTTAATCAAATATTTATAGTATGTAATAAATCTATGTGATAAACAAACAGACCTAAATTTGAAAAATTATTTGTAACGCATGCGCAGTTTGGACAATGCGGCTCTTAAACGGCATAGCACCATATCACAGTATAAACCTTCCCAGTAGTTGCACGGTTGCACTCCCAAAATTTATTGAGACCAAGTTGTTTCTTGCGCATTGTAATGCGCAGTGTCGCAGTGACGGTAAGAAACAGAATTAGACTTGTTTATAGTTTGTTTGTCAACAGATCTTAGCACAGTACGTGCTTTTGAAAATAACCAACCGTTTTGAAAGTGAATTAGGTTTTTGTGGATAATTGCGAAAGATTTATTTGATTTAGTGTGTTAAATTAATCGAGTACAATGAGTATAAAGTGTTGTGTACCGCAGTGTAAAAGTGTGTCTTCAAAGGACATAAAAGACATTAGTTTTTTTAATATTCCATCTGAAGAAATAAGGTAAGCGTAAAATTCAAATAAATATTCAGATATACATGCACATAAGTACGACATAAAGGATTATAGAATTTATAAAAAGTTATTGTAAAATATAAAAAAATATTGACATAAATTATTAATGGTTAAAATTGCTACATCATTCAAGCATACTTGTACATAATAATAGTTGTATATGATTAATAATTTTTTCTGCACTAGGCGTAAGGAGTGGATTGCTAGAATTGGAGAAACAAGTTCTGTAAAGAAAAATGCCAAAGTCTGTAGCATTCATTTTGAAAACTCTTACTTCAAAAATGTAATGAAAAACAGGCTAGAAATTACTGCAGTGCCCACTTTATTTCTTACAGGTAAGCCCTAGGATAGATAAACTTATAAAATCAACTGTTTATTTTTTGAAATTAATCTTTTTTTAATAAAAAATTCTTTTAAATGATGATTATATCAAATTAATCACAAATATATTGATTGCAACTAGCTTTGCTATATTTATTTGATTTTGATGCCCCTGTGATTTTTCTAACAACCAAGATTATATACACCTTTTTTTATATATGATAATTCTATTTTACAGAATGTACAGATGTTACACCTGTGTTAAAAGATGATCCACTACCAGGCACAAGTAAAGATGTTAATGTGATTACCGATCAACATACTGAAACTCATACAGGTAATAACAGTTTTTGATGTTTTATGTGATATCATTAAATTAGTCCTTGTTCACAATGGACATAAGACATAAGCTGTACGTAACATAAACGTAACGCGTAAAGTTAAACGTATGAGAAACCAATGCAGCTATCCACAGTGGCCGTAGTGCTTATGTCACCTTATGTCATGTTTACGTATTCCTTACGTGTGAACGTAAGAAATACATAAAGTTGAAATAAATTCAACTTTATGTTTTTCTTATGTATTTCTTACGTACAATTTTAGTAAAATAAGCTTTTTGAGGTTTCACAACTTAAACCCATTGGTAACGATATTATAAAAAACGCGGGAAGCCTGTATAATCCCATACTTGCGAATCCTGTCAATTTGAATTGCGACGATTTCGTTCTGATAACGTGAAAAATACAAAGGCTTTATCGATTTTAAATAATATAATTTAATATATGTATCTACTACAAATTACTGCAATAAGTTGTAATTATTCCATATGAGTAAATATTTGTTGGTGCCATTTACATATTGACTAAAAAAAGAAAATGTGATTTAGATGATGGAAAAGGGGCAAGTAGATATAGAACTTCTTTTATTTCAGTTGGTCAGAGCTGAAGCATATTTATATCTAACAAGGCACATCGGAGCTACAAAGATGTGATATACCAAGATGTCTGGAAAGGAATAGCCGAAACACCAGACATCACAAGTATTTTAAACATTAGTTATAGCACTGGTTTACAAATGCGTATTGAATATTATCAATGAGTGATATATGCGAAAGAACATGGAACGTTACACATGAGAAATTGTTAATTCCAAAGTGCTGTTTGAAATATGTGTGGAAAATGATTGGGATTGTGCTATGTCGAATACCTCCACATACTACTTGTGAAGCATCTCAAGGCATGCAGCAATACAAAAAATAACCTACACTAAGTATTTTTACTTTAGTACTGAAACCACCTCCAAAGCCGAGCACCATGGTGCAGCATATAATGCTTTTTCTGTCTTTATAACCTTTCCTAAATGTAACAGTGAACCAAATATTCTTGAAGTGTAATTATAACATTCACTGAATTAAAGTGCATTGTCTAATGCATGAATGCGATTAAAAAGCTAATCAGCATATAACATGGAAATGGTTAAGGATTACGATGTTAATAATTTCATTATCTGAGGATGTAATAGTACATTATAATGTAAAAAAAAATGAATTAAAAAGAAGTTACAAGCCTAAGATAGAGCATTTAATATTTGTGTATGTGTGGAAAAAAAATTGTATGTATAAATAAAACACCATGGTAAAATAAAAAACAAAGGGTTTTATTTCAAATTAAGAAACCTGTATTTGTAAAATACAGATACAATGATTCTTAGAGACTTTATAATGTAATTTAAATAGATACGCTTTAATTTGTGTGGTTAAATGAAGTTCACTTGATATATTTGAGAATACAATATATTATAAATTAAATAGGTTTTACAGACTGGATTTACTCTTCTTGTTTTTACCGGCTAAACCCACTTGTTTTCCTTTGACATTTATTTTTGTTACTTTTCGTTAATAACAATAAGGGTAATATGCAGATTATTATCCATTCTAACAGACATTTCAGTATTGTCAGAATTTTAGAAATTACTAACCTTAAAACGTCAAAATAAATAAACAAAATAGCGCATGCGCAAATCCTTACGTTTATGTATTCTTTATGTTCATTGTGTACAGTACTTGAATTTTACGCATTATGTATCTCTTATGTAAATCTTACGTCTTATGGGTTTCTTATGTCTTATGTTTCTTATGTCCATTGTGAACAAGGACTTATATTTCTTATGTTTAGCTAACATTTATGTGCAAACACCGCAAAGCCTGTCAGCTACAAGTCCCAGGAAGAGCAAATTAAAAACAGATTCGGTATTTGAAAGGTGTTCTAAAGAGAGCAGAAGGGAAGGTTTCTACTCTGACAGAGAAAGAAAATCCGATTTCTGATGCTGATTTTATTACATTTTGTGAAAGCCATTTTAATGAGGCCACGGTTAATCTGTTTAAAATGCAGCTGAAATTATCAAGTAAAAGGGCTCATGGTTTCAGATATACAAATGAATTTAAACAGTTTGCATTAACTATATATTTTCTCAGCCCTAAAGTTTATAGATTTTTATCTGATATTCTCCATTTGCCATCAAAAGCAACTTTATGCAGATTAACCAGTAAATGGAACATAACAGTGGGGTTGAATGACTTTCTTTTTATGGTAATAGGAAGAAAAGTTGAAATGATGAGTGAAGAAGCGAGACATTGTGTGCTGTGTATTGACGAAATGTCATTAAAGACATTTCTTTTTTATAATAGATCTAAAGATGAAATAATAGGCTTTCATGAAACTACTACAAAAACATATAGTCCAGCTAATAATGCATTGGTTTTGATGGCCAGAGGTGTTTATTCAAATTGGAAACAGCCACTGGCATACTTTTTTATAAATAATTCTTGTAAGGTAAACGATTTAAAAGCTATAATCTTTAGTACGATTGAAAGATTATTTCTAATTAATTTAAATGTACTAGCACGCATATCTGATCAAGGAACAAATTTTTTAAAACTTTCCAAAGAAATTGGGGTATCTGCTACAACACCTTATTTCCAAGTAAATAATAAAAAAAATTTCTATATATTTGATATACCACATCTTTTAAAGTCTACAAGAAATAACATATTTACACATAAATTTGTAATAAAAGAAGGAATAACAAATAAGTGTTATATTAGTGAATTTTATAACAAAGACAAGCAACAATCCTTTCGGCAAGCCCCTCGTTTATCAGATATGCATCTAGAACCTAATAACTTCCAAAAAATGAAAGTAAAGCTGGCTGCACAAGTTTTAAGTGCATCAGTTGCTGCTGGTTTAAATACTTATATAGCTCTTAATTTTTTCCCACAAACAGCAATGGCAACTGCAACTTTTATATCCAAAATGGATGATTTATTTGATGTGCTGAATTCACAATCATTTAAGAGCAGCAAGGTATTAAATAGACCTTTTTCCGGAACTGAAAGGCAGCTTAAAGTTCTAAATGACATGTTGGACCTTTTCAAGAATTTAATCGTGTTAAATGTGAATAATGATGATGTTACACAGACCTTAAATTTTATTAATGGTTGGATAATTTCAATTTCTTCTGTTATGGCAATATGGGATATTACTAAAAATAAAGGTATAAAATATTTGTGTACCAGAAGACTCAATCAAGATGCAATTGAAAATTTTTTTGGAACTGTTCGACAACAGGGAGGAAACTCTACTAATCCAACATGTATACAGTTTTCTCGAGCATTCAAAAAGTTATTTACTTTGAATTATTTTCATTTATCAGGGGGATCCAATTGTGTTGATGATTTAGATTCAGTTTTACTAAACTTGCAATCTGCATCTTTTCAAAAGTTAGATGTACTTTTTCCTGAAGAAACTGTTTTTATTAATGTATTAGCAGTGGATACCACTGATTATCAAAATTTAGATTTACCTGAACAAAATGCTGTTGTGTATATCGCTGGTTATTTGTTTAAGAAGTGTCTTTCTAGGCAGTGCGTTGCCTTTTCAAAAAGTAATTCAGAACTTAATGAAAACAATATGAAGAGTTGGCGGGAATAACGATGAATATCCTAGAGTGGTTAATTTGAAAAAAACGCTTTTGAAAGTCTAAAAGTCTGGAACTTTTTTGTTGGTAACTCTGTAACCAATATCGATGTACTGATGTTGATCTTTTTTAACAGAGTATATGTTACTATATTATTTGTTTTGTATTTAGTTTGATCTTTTTGTTTATGGCCTTTTATTTAAATCAATATGCAATACTTTGCGTGAAGAACGATGAGGGAGCTGTAATTATTGTCACAAAAGTAGGTAATATACATTTTATTGGTAAGTAATATGGTTATAAAAGTAATACAAAAAATAGTTAAGGTAGCAAAAAAATAAACAATTAGTCGTCGTTATCTGCTGCATTTCTTGAATGCGGTAAGTTATCATAGAACTCCTGGGCATCTTCCCCTATCAAGAATTTTTTGAGGTCCTGAAAAACGAAGTCGCCTACATTACCTAGGAAACATTTTTATCTGTGTTACCTGGAGGTTTTCCCACTTCTTGGTAGCAACAGGGATTAGTGATGAATAGGCTGGCTGATCTGGAAGCAAAAATTCGCCATTCGGTAGGCTGTTGCTGTTTGTAGCTCGTTGCACTGTCTTCTTTTGACGGTTAACATTTTGCAGAAGCACCGTGCTTTCCCAAGCACCATTGTAGTTTAGTCTATAAAGCATAAGTTTAGGTTTTTCAATCGAAAAGTATGCTTCTCGTATAGGTCTAGAAGGAACCGCCAGTTTTGGCTTATAAATTTTCAAAGAATTAAAAAATGAAATCCAGTCTTTGAACATCTCTTGAGTACATTTGACAACTTGAAAGGGATTTGGTTTGATTCGGCAGTTCTCAACTGCCTGGTACCAATCTGCAGGTACCTCGGCTGGTATTTTTTTGGGGATTAAAGCCATATTTTTGTCGCACTCCATATAGGAGTGTCCACGTATTGGAAATGTCACTTGCACATTTTCAAAACGCTTACAAACGTGAACCACATAATATAAATACCGAAACATAGTAAAGTTCTTGTTTTGTCCTGCACAAGAGTCACAGAACAAACTGAGCCGTTTTACTGTGGAAGGCAGTACGTTAAATATAAAATTATGAAGCATGGAAACCACGTCATTACATCCTCGTTTAGCAATGGTCTGATCATAACAATAGAACACAGAATCTCCCGTTGACAGTATATGCACGTTAAAAAAGTATACACTTAGTTGGCGTTTGTAGTAGACGTCATTTGTCGTAATGTTGGGAACCGGAAGAATCTTCTGAAAGTCGAAGGCAACTGCTTCATACTCAACGTCTCTGGATGCTTTGATAAGACTGTTTCTTTTCCTTGAGTAAAAGGCTTCAGCTTTCTTCTTGTGCAACATAGTCTCAACCTGGATTTGATGTAACTCAGCCGTGACTTTAGATTTTTCTTCATTATTTACAGTTTCCAATTTCTTGTTTAAGATAGCTGCTTTTGAAGTCCACTCATCGCATTTGCTGCATGTATCCGACCGTGGATAACCAAATGAAATGTTGTAATCATTAATGAAAATCTTTCGGTAACAGTCGTAGGAAACTGGAAAGTTATTGTATTTGTCCATATACATCTTATGGAGTTTTTTTACGTCCAAGTCTTCCGGTAAATAAAGTTTTTCAGTTTTTCCCAGAGAATAATGAGACTTTCTGCCTTTTAGCGACTGTATGTGCTCATGAACTTTATTTTTAGTTTTTTCTGATAAAGCTCGAGGGCGATTTTTATGCTTACCTCGACCATCTGGAAGAACCTTGCCATGTTCTGTTACTTGGTTTTGAATGTGCTGAAGTCTTCTAGGTGTGATCCCATACAAGCTCAAAAATGCCTTATAACACACTGGGATGGTACATAAGCTATCGTTTTTTAGTACACGGACTTTATACTTGTAGGAATAGGAATGGAAGTTAGCTTCCTCAGCGGGTTTTCGATTTTTCCTCTGTTTTACTAGGTTACATTCCACAAAACCACTCAGATATAAATTTTGTGCGTCGTAAGAGGGTAGTTCATTAAAATTCTTAATAATGGCTAATCGAACCATTTCGTCTATCTTATCAAAACACTGTAACTTGGTGCAGTTACATGGTGGGCCAGTTTCATGAGTTTGAGTTCTCAGTTTTTTTGCTGCATCTGACAAACGCCCGGTAATTTTTCTTTTCTTTGATGTAACATTAGAAACGGGGGCGATGGCTTCATCCATGATAAGAATAATCTAGTGCACTCTTATTGTTAATTTATTATAGTTTTTAATTAACACTAACTTGCAAACATTATACAAACAAAACAGTCACTAACAAAATTATGCACACATTATAAGCCAGGATGCACGTTGGCCAATTCTAGCACCTTCATCGATATTCAGTCAAACGCTTGTCGCCCTCATCGTTTTTAACCCTTGACGATATATTTCAATGTTGCGACATAACGGACTCTTACTGTTTATCTCACAAATGACAGTCCACGTGTACAAAACATGGACTGAAAAAGTGTTTGCGCCCTCTAGTGCAGTTTGCACAAATTTGACACCCTCATCGTTTTTCCCGCCAACTCTTCATATGTTTTGCTACTTCAAAGCGTATCAGAATAAGGAAAGAGATACTTTTGGTAAATTACTGATGCCCTGTTCCAATTTTATTGAGTATCTTCTACAATTAGAACAAACCTTTTCTTCCATTTTTCCTCAGTTGTCAGTGGGTCCAAATGTTGGGTCACAAATTAAAGCCCAGCTCCAAGAAATACAATTTATTAGTCCATGTCAAAATTTTCCACACGATTACTTACTTTGCTTATATATAAGAGTTCGCATTTACTACACACTTAAATTTGCAAATAGAAACTTTAAAACGCAAAATAAAAAAAGTAAGAAAATTGTTATTTTGCAACATTTATAATACATATTGTAAAATTTAAATGTAACTTATATATTCAAACTAGCATTAAAATATATAATTTTATTCCATCAATGAGACTTTTTTATAAGATGATTTTTAATTTTAAGTTATTTTGCAACATTTATAAAATATGTCAAATATTGTAAAATTTAAATGTAACTCATATATTCAAACTAGCATTAAAATATGTAATTTTATTCCATCTATGAGACTTTTTTCCAAGATGGTTTTTAATTTTAAGTTATTTTGCAACATCTATAAAATATGTCAAATATTGTAAAATTTAAATGCAACTCGTATATTAAAACTAGCATTAAAATATATAATTTTATTCCAACTATGAGACTTTTTTCCATAAGTTATTTTGCAACATTTATAAAATATGTCAAATATTGTAAAATTTAAATGTAACTCGTATATTAAAACTAGCATTAAAATATATAATTTTATTCCATCTATGAGACTTTTGTCCAAGATGATTTTTAATTTTAAGTTATTTTGTAACATTTATAAAATATGTCAAATATTGTAAAATTTAAATGTAACTCATATATTAAAACTAGCATTAAAATATATAATTTTATTCCATCTATTAGGCTTTTTTTTCCAAGATAGTTTTTAATTTTGTTATTTTGCAACATTTACAAATTATATCAAATATAGTAATATTTAAATGTAACTCATATATTCAAACTAGCATTAAATGTATAATTTTCGCCCAAATCATTTTATTCCACCTAGTAGACTTTTCCAAAATAGTAGTTTTCAACATTTTGTAAAATTTGTTAAATTGGCCACAGGTTTCAAATCTAAGACAATGATATGCATAACGTACATAATTATTGTTTAAATATTTCTAATTCAAATACTTTCATTTATTAACAAATTTAGTTAATCCGGCCCCGATTATTTTAAATTAGGATTAGATCCGGACCTGCTTATTAAATAATTTTCCGATCTCTCCGCTATGCGACATTGCGCATTACAATGCGCGAACATACAACTTGGTTTCTAAAGATCAAAGGTGCCGACACTGACTGCAACTACTGGATATGTTTATACTGTGACCATATGTTTTATTTCACAACGTTGGAGCGAAGTTTTCCTTGTCTACACGCGATATAGTAGTATTATATATATGGATCTAATACTATTATACTAGGTATATTATTAGATCATTGTATAATATGCTCTGTAGTAAAATTGGGAAATAATTATTTCACTAAAGTTTAAATAATTATTAATGTTGGTAATGTAAATGTCACTAATATTTTAAATCAACGATTTTGCGCAGTATAAAATTTTCAAATTTGCTTTGTGGATCGAGATTGTAACGGTTGAATTTTAGTAGAGTTTTGACGACTATTTTCTTTTGTTGACTGTTAATTATCGTGCGTTTTATTATAGTTGAATTTCGAGACTTTGCAAATCTGTTACTATGTCCAAATTTAACTCTAAAGAGCAACATATAAATGTATCTGTGAGAATTAGGTATGTTATCTTCATAAAAATCATATATTTTTTGTTAAGTTAGATTTATTTTTTTAGACCTAATGATAACGAAAATGAGTCTATCTCCCCTTTTCTGGATGTCCTGTCCAAGAAAGAATTATTAACACGAGCTATTTACAACCAAAAAAGATATGTATTTGACCGTGTATTTGATGCTGAATCAACACAACAAGAAATTTACAATGCAATCGTTAGTCCTTTAATTCCTGAAGTTATTGATGGGTACAATTGCACTGTTTTTGCGTATGGACAAACAGGAACTGGTAAAACTTATACAATGGAAGGAATTCACAATATTGACTCTCAGGTAAAATAAATGCTTATCAGTCGTAATTATTTAATAAAAAAATTATATGCATGTATTCAAAAAGACACACTATTTTAAAATTCTAGGATTTAGGTGTTTCTTGATAATATATGACATAAATTAAAATTGCAAAAAGTTGAACAGACTTCAAATTAACAGTTAGTGGAACTAGTGGTCTGTCTATAAATTCCATAAGATTCTGATAAATTTTACATTAGACTATCTGGGAATATTCTTTTAGGTTAAAAAAATTGATTTCATGGGTCCATGTATTATCAATTTTTTTGTGGAAAAATCCAGACATATATGTACCAGTTGAATTGAGAATATGCTCATTTTTTTTTTAAATCGCAAAGGGTGAATGGACACTAATTGCACAACATGCTTTACAGGCATTGTTTAACTGGTCTAATTATGACAATTTGTATAATACTCAGTTTTAATATATACCATATATAATTTATATAGATTTACAAATACTACATTTCTCATAAAAGATCTGTGTAGTAGGGTAAAAGTTGGATATATGCCCCTGTAGGATAGATGCCCCACCCCAAGTATTGAGTAATGTATTGAGAATATTTGAATTTTGGCGCTATAATATAATGTGGTATATACGCCCCACCTAACGAAAACAATCACGCCGGCTACTGTTAATTCGTTGTTCGTTGAATAAACTTTGAACGGTAAGTGCAAAGTTATGCTATGTAATTCTTAGTTTTTGGTGGCCTGTGCTAAGCTCCTATTACTGTATCTTGCATGATAAATAGTTGTTTTGAAAACTGAGATCAGAAAAATAGTTAACCTAAGTATTTTGAGCGATTTCAATACGACTGATTGTTACTAATGAAAGTTATGAGGTGGGGCGTTTATCCCACAAAAAAGGCATATATGCCCCACTTGATTATGGGATATAGGGCCTGTAATTTCTCACAGTAGTTCGATATAAGTATTAGGTACCTAGACATATTTGCATTTTTACACATTCATTCTACAATAGGTATGCCGAGAAAGTACGTCAGGAAAACCAATGCTGTTCCTAGAGCTACATGGTCACAAGAAAACCTCAACACAGCCATAATAATGGTATCAACTAGGGTCATGGGGGTGAACCAGGCTAGCCGCTTCTACAATATCCCGTCTCGAACCTTAAGAAGGAGGATAAAAAGTGGTGATGGAACAAAAAAACCTTTGGGAAAACCACCAGCACTAGGATTTCAAAATGAAAAAAGATTAGTCGCCCACATCAAACGATTGGAAGAAGCAGGTTTTGCTCCAACGCGTCGAACTACTAGACAACTCGCATTCGAATTTGCTAAAAAACTAGGCAAACAAAAGGCACTGCTCAGTAAGAATTCAAAAGAAAACAAAACTCTAGCAGGCCCTCACTGGCTCTATTCGTTTTTAGAAAGACATCCAGAACTATCTGTGCGGCAATCAGAAGGTTTATCTTTGGCTCGTGCCAAAGGAATGTGTCGCGAAGAAGTGAACAATTTTTTTGCTTTATTGCAAAACACACTTGAACAAAATAACTTAATGGATAAACCTGCGTCAATATATAACATGGATGAGTCGGGTATCCAACTGAACAATAAGCCTGGCAAAGTTATTGCGACTAAAGGAAGTAAGGACGTTCATGTTTTAACATCTGTGGAAAAAGGAGAGAACGTTACAATTGTAGCTTGTTGCAATGCCGAGGGAACGTTTTTGCCTCCAGTACTAATTTTGAAGGGAACTCGTAAGAAGATGGAGCATTTAAAAGATTTGCCACCTGGCTCGGACATCTACATGAACAAGCAATCGTCGTACATTAATACAGACCTGTTCCTAAAATGGTTTAAAGAACATTTTCTTCCTAGAAAAAGTCCTGGTCAGGCTCTTCTAATTTTAGATGGTCATACTTCTCACTGTTCATTAGAATTGTTAGAGATTGCAGATCAAAATAATGTGATTCTACTGTGTTTGCCTAGTCACACCACCCAAGCTTTGCAACCACTAGACAGGTCATTTTTTAAGCCATTAAAAGATTATTTTAGAGAAGCTGCTCAAAATTTTATGTTTATTCATAAAGAAAGGAAGATAGATAGGATGAGCGCAGGAAAATTGATTGGAGAAGCATGGAATAAGGCCAGTACAGTCGGAAACGGTGTATCTGGATTTCAAGCAACGGGGATTTTTCCTTTTAATCCGAGTGCAGTTCCTGACCATTTTTTCAAAATATCGGATGTGGCAAACAGATTTGTTCTCCCGGAACAACAGGACCAAAATCGTACGACTGTTGACTCAAATGCTGTGATCGATTTTACTTTAAGGAATGACTTAGAACAAAATGGTAACAACTATAGCGAAGTTGAAATGGAACCATTTCTAAATGTTGATGAGTTACCAGAAAACTTTTTCGATGACTCAGACAATTTTATTATGATTCCTAATATCACGGATAATAGTGATGACGCGACTGCGACTGAGAATTCTCATTCTCAAAGTTTACAAGTTGAAATTATTGATGAGCAACAAAATTCTACAGAGACGGAATCTCAAAGTGTTCAATCTGATGCTATCGTAGAAACTCCGTCAAAATATTTAGAAGATATTGCGCCGATTCCATCAATTCCTCAAAGTAAATTTAAGAAAAGGAAACAGTCAGCCGAAATTTTAACTTCACAAGACTTTATGGATAAGAAAAAGAAAAATACTGATACCAAAGGAAAAAAAGTTGTTCAAAAGGAAAAGTCAAAAGGTAAAGTAAAAGAAACTAAAAAAGAAAAAAACAAACTAATGGGTAAAAATGGGAAAACACAAAAAAGAGACGATGCAAAAGATTCCCAAGATGATGTAGACTGCATTGAGTGCCTGGAAAATTATCTATCTACGAAAGAGACAGTTGACTGGATTCAATGCATTGACTGTGAATTGTGGTTGCATGAAACTTGCACAATGTACAACCCCCGATGCAATAATTGTGGAAAAGTTAAGAAAAGGTTAGACACTGTAAAGAAGAAGTTGTAGGATGTAAAGTCTTATAATAGCGTTATATTTTAAACATTACTTAAATAAAGTTTTTTATATTTTTTGATCAATTTTTTTATGCAAAATACATGCTATGAGCGATCTCTTCATAGTAGGTACTTAATTTTAGAAAATGTACAACCGGGTATCTCTACAGGTCTACAGCCATATATCCCTTATGAAAACAACGGTGCGGCATATATACCACGTGGTGGGGCATAAACACAACGTATGTGGGATATATGGCCAAATGTAGATGTTATTTAAATCGAACTTATTGGTCCCTAAATACAACTATATTTTAATATATATTGTATTTTCAGGTTCATACATTATTGAAATTTCTTTTAGCAAAAAACAGTAGATTGATAGGATAAGGTAAAATAGAAATAAATTATTTTCCTTAGGTGGGGCATATATCCAACTTTTACCCTATGCTTCTTTTAGCTTTCTGACTTTTACATGTTAATCTATAGACACTTTAATAAATGGAAAACCAGTGTTTAGTATAATATGATAAAATATAGTTGTCCATTTTATTTATTCTATATTAGCTAGAAAAGTACAAAAACATATATTTCCTCTTTTCCAGTAAGATTCATTCATATTGATAAAAGATGTAGATCACCTCTATGAATAAATCTATAATCTGTTTGTTGATTGATACACTTTTTGGAATAAACTTTTTTTTTCTAATGGTAGTACTATTTATTTCATTTTGAGAGTCAAAATATTATAATATGCATAAATGACAAATAATTGGAAACTTTACAATATTTCTACACTACCTGTTTACTTAAACAGAATTTTTCTATCATTTATAAAATTCCTTATTTATTTGATTAGACATTTAGTTACCTTTTATTCCAGATAAATGCTGGTATAATACCTAGGTCATTAGCCCACATTTTCAGAGTCCTTGATTCAGTCAATACTGAAAGTTCTGTAAAAGTGTCCTGTCTGGAGTTGTACAATGAGGAACTATTTGATTTATTATCCCAGGAGTCTACACCTAAGGCGATAAAGTAAGATTTTATAAATAACTTAATTAAATAATTAACAGTTTTAAGTAATTACTTGTTTATTATTAGAATATATGAAGATAAGTCACAAAAAGGATCAGTTATTTTGCAAGGCTTAGAAGAATTATCTGTAACTAATTTTAATCAAGTTTACAAAATCTTAGAACATGGAACAGACAGAAGACGAATTGCTTCTACTTTTCTCAATAGCACATCTAGTCGTTCTCATACAGTATTTACAATAGTAGTACATTTGCGGGAGATTACTGTTGACGGGGAAGAACTTGTTAAGACTGGCAAATTGAATCTTGTTGATCTCGCAGGCAGCGAAAATATATCAAAGTCTGGTGCAATAGATAAGAGGGCCCGAGAAGCTGGAAATATTAATCAATCATTGCTTACCTTAGGTCGTGTTATAAAAGCGCTGACCGGTAAAAGTACGCACATACCATATCGGTAAGAGTCATACCTAAAATTGTGTTCTATGTTATTCATTTTCATTCTCCTGCAATGGAATGTTCATTATAAGGTCTCAATTTCTCAATATTATATATATTGTTGTGTACATATTTTGTTAGAATCTTCTTAGCTTGTTATTTGTTGGTTATGTTTTTATCTTTAAAGAGACATTTTTCTATTGTAGTGAATCTAAACTTACAAGAATCTTGCAAGATAGTCTTGGAGGTCATACGAAAACGTCGTTAATTGCTACTATATCTTCAACAAGTGCAAACCATGAAGAAACTCTTAATACATTAGAATATGCCACGCGCGCAAGATGTATTCAAAACAAACCAGAAGTGAATCAAAAGATTTCAAGAACAGCTTTAATTAATCAGTATTCTGATACAATCGAAAAGTTACAGAGAGATTTAGTTGCAGTTAGAACTGGTACAGGCTTTTTTGTTGATGAAACTAATTATACAACACTAGTAGCACAGACTGAAGTTCAGAGGGCTGAACTATTAGAAAAAACTAAATATATACAGAAATTAGAGGAAGATTTATCAGATTACACTGAAAGTCCACGAACTTTAAAAACAAACTGGGCTGAAGCTGCAAATAATATTGAGCAATTGTCAAATGCAAAGCGTATATTAGAAAAAGATTTAATTCTTGTTAAGGAGAGTAACAAACAAAAAGAACAAGAATTGCAGCTGGTTAAAGAAAAGCATGACCACTTGACTGATGAAACAGAGAAGTTATTATCTGATATTCAAATTCACTCATTGAATGAAGAAGTATTTCATAAGAAGGTGTCTTATTTATATCAAACATCTCAAATGAATAGGAATATTACTGATATGTTCTATAATATGCACAATAAATTAAATACAAAAGTGATGTATCATATTAATAGTTGTATAAATACTACACTAGAATTAATGATGGCCCAAGAAACCACTTGTACGCAAAACAATCCACAAATGATATTTAATCAACTTGCAAGAAATGTAGACAATTTACAACAAATATTAAACAGCATGCAAAATTATACAGTTGAATACTTTGAAAATAAGGAGACCTTACAAAATAAATATGCTTCTTACTACAATACATTACAAAGAATTATAAAAAACATGAACGAGAGATCATATACATTCCGAAATGAGTTCATCAGTAAATTAGTTTGTGTACGAGATGATATAAAACACATAGCTGATGAAAACACAACTGACTTAAAAAGTATTATGACTGAAGTAAGAGTTTTATGGTAGTAAGCATTTATTATAATGGCTTTACTTATTTTTTATTTTAGTTGATGAATATTAGAGATATGGCTAACAATGAAGTTACATCAATATCCTATGTACTTCAAGAATTTCAAAGTAAAATAGTGGATAACATTGATGAATTAATGGATCATGCTCAGAAACTTTACCAAAAAGAAAATGAAAATTTCAATACAATTAGTGATATACAACAGGTAATACATTTTCATAATACACTTCACTAGTGTCATTAGGTACATTCATTTGTCAGATGTTTAAATTAACATACTTATTAAATCATTCTCTTATTATTTTCAAGAGATACATCCATGTTACAAGTCAAATGATTTATAGGATATTATTCATAATTTTTTTAATATAAATATAAAATAATGTAAATATATAGTAACATATATATACTAGGCTGTCACAAATTGGGCGCTGAGCATAAGACATATGGGTTTGATTACATTATGAATTGCTATTTAGTTTTATGAGTTATTAGCCATTTTTAGATTTACAAAATTCCTAGTACATCAGCAGTTAACAAAAAAAAGAACGAAATAAACATTTTAAATATATTTTTTTGATTGCTGTTTTTATCATAATACATACATTACCAAATTAGTCAAATAACGTATTCTTAAAGCACCTTTTTATGCAGAATATTTATATATTTTTAGATTTTTGCATCATATTTCGTTTTTGGATTTCAATACTGAAATTTAATTTGTCTTAAGGCCACTTTACACCATGCTATTTTCATACTTTTTCTATACTAATATCTAGAAACTAGAAAAAATAGTCAGAAAAAGTATCATGTAAATCACAAACATGCTTCCAAGTTTTAAAACTATGCTAGATACTATACTATTTTTAAAACTAGATCCAGTCCTATTTTTGTTTCTAAATTAATTCTAGAACATGCGCAGAAGTACTTTTGGCAGATTGGCCAACATCGTAAAATAAATACAAATTTCGAACCCTATTTGAGAACTGTCACAAATTGGTTAACAAATACTATCAAGTTGGTAGAAGCTAATGGCTGTTTAGTAGCGCCACCACGCATTGATTTGTTGTACTGACACCTAAAAAAGTATTTAGGAAATCCTAGAATAGAATCTATTATAGAAAAAGTATAGTTCTAGTCAGTTCTAGTATCGTGTAAAGCATGCTTTATAAAACATTTAGTAAGTGTTGGATTAGTTGAGTGCATTCTTTTCTACTGTTTTTAAAGTTTGGTGCTCCCCTGTGGTGACCAAATGCTGATGGTTTCAATCTAAGATAAATATATAATTAAAAATACTAAAATTTTAAAATATCAGAAAACTTTTTTTTACATATCATCACAAGTTTTTGAAACAACTCTAGTAACAAGTAATATGTATTATTAATACTACACTAGATATCACTGAATAAAACCTAGTGTGATGGATATGAGGGTATAAAAGAAGGGGCCTGAAACACACAACTATATTTGCTACAGATTATTCTGTATGTTAAACATACTTTGAATAGGTTAACATATAATTTTGAATAAATTCAAAAATATTTTATTTTAGGATATAAATCAATTTATGGAGGAATGTAATTCAAGATTTTCTAAGTATTATAAAACTCAACATCAAGAAGTTCTACATATTAACTCTGATTTAATTAAGAAGATAGAATCATTTAAGGGAAATACACAAAATTCGCTAGAAGTGCTTACAACTGATGTCACAAAATTGGATATGTTGCAAAAAGCTGATAATGTTTCTGTGTCTTATTTAAATACATTTAATGACAAAGTAAGTATATTATATTTGATGCAAGGTGTAATGTAAATATGATGTTTTTCGAAATCTGCATTGTTTGCTTGGCAAAAAGAAAAATATTTGCAGTTTTTTGATGTTTGTGGCACTAAAACATAAAATTACTTTATATGAAACAGAGTGTCTCATTCTCTCACAACTACGAGCATTATAGCATTTTAAATACTACAGTGTTTTGTCATCTGTATAAGATATAAAGTGTCTTTTTATGTTATTATAAAAATTTATGTTGTTCTCGGTATGATTACATATTGGCTGACGCTGCATACATACTTGCATTTTTGTTTATTGGATAATACTTTAACTACTTTTGTGTTTAATGAAACTTACCTATTGTTACATGTGTCATACTTTATTTCTGAATTGTCCTAATTTTATAGTTGTTGACTTTATAAAGAGATGGTTGTTGAAGTACTCTCATACTTAAAAGAAATACATAAAGGCAATATATTATCTTGCATGAAAATGAGTGGTATTAAAAACAGTCAGTAAAGGCAAATATAAAGAAATTATAATTGAAATTGGAAATTGTAGGTCCACATTGACACAATAGGTCATATAGCTTAATCGGAAACCAATCTTTGTAATCAGTCTGTGGGGTCTCGTTAAGTTATGTCTCTCGGCATTATTTGTATGAGGAACGTCTTCTGCAACAAAGTCATGCACATTCAATAAATCCACAGGACAAAGCGGTGATTTTCGGTGTCCTTGTCAATAAAGAAGCTCTGTTCACCTATCATCGAACTAATTTAATAAAGGACCAAACAAATTTTGATTCTCCATATGAAAAATCTGTGCCAAGAAGCTACTCATAAGCGTCATTATCTTCTTTTGGGAGATTAAATCTGAAGCTGGGAATAGTTGTAGTTCTAATGCAAAATTATTGTCTTCACTGTATATTATGTGCAATCCCTACTTGCTGTATTTTCCTTCATACGCACGTGGGATAAATCGAAAAAATATCCTTGACCTGCCGATTACTGAAACTGTTGTATAAAAGCGTTTATCACAGCTCGATTGAAATCTACCATAATTGACACGGGTCCAAAATTTATTTACACTGTCTGATTTACTATTTGATTTTTCACTTAAAAGGGGCGTTTGCCTATCGAAAATTAAGGCATCGCCGTTTCGCGTTTTTTAAACTTATTTTGTAATTTTAGAATCTCAAATTTGTGTTAGTGATGCAAAAGGCATACATTTATAATGTCAGAATCAGTTTTTGTACTAATTTATTTTCTTAAAAAAGCTATGTGTTTTAGAAATAACCACAAAAATGCATGAATTTGATTAATGTCTACTAACTAAGGCTGATACACAAAAGAAAAAACGACCTCTACGCGCCAGCTGCACATTTGATGTACGATATAAAGAAAAAATCAAATTTATTAATTATTTTTGAAGATAAAAACATTAAATAGTAAACATTGTCACACACATTTTACACGAGGTTTTTCGCGTCGTCTATCCCCACTTTACGGTATCTCTACCGGTACTAGCAAAGACGAAAATCTATTGGAATCGGTCGGCTATTGGAGACTTAAATGCGAGTGACAGTTTAATTACAAACTATCACTCGCATTAAATGTCATATATACCTATAATATTCGAGTGTATAATAATATAACAGTTATGGGCAAGCGAAAATTGGCTTATTATAAAACATCAACAACATCAACAGTTTCCGTAAGTACTCATTTTTTATACATTATGTTTCCCATCTACAGTATTCCTTTATCTATGAATAAAACCGAAGCGCTGTGATGGAAACGGAATATCGTTTAGGTCCACTTACTCACACCCCCTTGCGTCTACCCGTTCCGCGAGTAATATAAGTTGCATAAGTTTCTATTTGTTGGTAAACGCCCGTCTTAAATGTTGAATATAATTGAAACCATATTCAAAAATTCTCGAATGCTTTGTTGTTTAATATTCAGACTTGCTTTAGTTTCTGACTTTGATTCGAGTTTACGTCATTCGCTGCATGTCTTTATAAGCATTGTAATGTGTATCTGGAGAGTAATGAATTACTTATGTAAATAAAATCAGTTGTCTGCGGTATTTTTATAATCTTCATAATATTTATCATTTAATAATCTGTAATAGTCCTTTTCATTTAGGCATATTAATTTCTCGCAATAATATAATAACTTATTGGTGAATTTTTCTGCCTTAACCGCGGCTTTCCCTTTAAGCTTCATATCTTCCGGGGGGATAAGGCCGACCTGCGCGAAAGATCGTGACCCCGGAAGCATTAGATCTTGTAACGTCAAGAGAGAAAGTTCGACCATTGGGTGTGTAGAGTGACGGTTTTTCCTAAGTGGCTTCACTACGGCAGTATATGTGGTAGTTAAAAAGCCACCCACTAGCTGGGATTTAAAAGCTGTTAGCGAAAAACCTCCTTAAAATTGTGCTTGATGCTGGATTTATATATCTTCCGTTGAGGGAGGCCCGCTGGGGAATTATAAGCGACGGAACCGGCCACGTTATCGCTACATGCCTGGGAAAAGAGAGGTCAGTGCCATCCATTCTTTCCATCGAACTGGTGGCTGTATTAACGCTAACTAGAGCCGCTAATTAAGCCTCATCATCGCCAACAAATTAACGATCGGGAATCTTACATTCGAGGCCACACATCAAACGCCAGTTGCACCACGTGTAAACCGGATACCATCCTTGGTGGACCGCCATACTTCCGGACTTGATGGATGACGTAGAAGCGATGAATATTGGCCCTTATTGCTTGTCGAACGTTACAATTTTTGGTTTAATATTTTGTTGATACTGTTGAATTTTCATTATTATGGTCGTACCTTTAATAATTTGAATCTCTGTATTGTTTTTTTTTGACATATTAGAGAACACATGACACTTATAGGTGCCTAATTAAAATTTGCCAGTGTAATATAACTTTTAATATTTTGAATTTCGATTGTTACGTCATATTAGATGACACATGTTAGCTGTAGTTATGGTGATTAAAATTTGCCAGTGTAATATAACTTTTAATATTTTGAATTTCGATTGTTACGTCATATTAGATGGCACATGTTATCTGTAATTTTGGTGATTAAAATTTGCCAGTGTAATATAACTTTTAATATTTTGAATTTCGATTGTTACGTCATATTAGATGGCACATGTTATCTGTAATTTTGGTGATTAAAATTTGCCAGTGTAATATAACTTTTAATATTTTGAATTTCGGTTATTACGTCATATTAGATGGCACATGTTATCTGTAATTTTGGTGATTAAAATTTGCCAGTGTAATATAACTTTTAATATTTTGAATTTCGGTTGTTACGTCATAGTTAAAGGCACATGTTACCTGTATATGTTCATTTAAGTTCTGCTATACTAGAATCGCTCTCGCAACCGACATGCGCCACCAAAATTAAAATGGCGTCAAATTTGAGACGTTGCAAAATTTGATCTGTCAAGTAATATTAATTTTGACACTATAACCCTAAATGATCAATTAGACTTGTGGTTTTACCACTACCGACAATAATTCTAATATGTAACTATTAATTTGATAATAATTTTGCTTAAGTACTATTGAAAAGAAGAATATAATGATTATTTTATATTTGTATGAACTTGTCTGCTGTTAGTAATTAGATGTGAATATAAAAAAGGTTAGATTTTCAGAGAAAATTGAACTTTTGAAATTCATTTAAACATTCAGGAATGTATTTAATAATTATGTTCGAGTTAGTTTTACTACAGACAATAAAGATATTTAGTAGCAAAGACAGTTGTACAGCAGTATCCTTACTAATAGTGCTATATTGC
The DNA here is from genome assembly GCA_963170755.1 of Amphimallon solstitiale. Lineage (NCBI taxonomy): Eukaryota > Metazoa > Arthropoda > Insecta > Coleoptera > Scarabaeidae > Amphimallon > Amphimallon solstitiale. The sequence goes on from OY720678.1 coordinate 28,626,007, forward strand.
TTTTCCATTAAATGCATCAAAATTAAAGTATTTTTACATGCAACAGCGAGAAGGTAAGAAAAGTATTACACTAATTATAAAAACATTTGTTTGCCAGATACTTACTGTACACTATGATTATTACCATTATCACTGCTGTACTAAAAGCAACTTGTTTGAAACATTTCTCGTAGGTATATCATTGATTACAACATAATTTTTGCATGCTAATCAAACATTTTTGATTCAGCTAAACACATCATTATTATTTACTTAAGCTTTAAACTAGTATAAATTTGTTGTTGTTAAAGATTATATTTAATGCAGAATTAAGCAATTCAAACGTATTTTAAAGTATTTCAAATGTTGAGTATTCGTAAGCTGAATCTTTGCTACTGATCAGAATTTAACTTACCAAGCAACTTTAAATTATAATACAATAATGAACAAGTATTTTTACTATCCCAATTTATAATTACTACATTAATATTATTACAATACTATCACATATTTTTGAAATTATATAATTTTAATTCCATTAATAACAATAAATAATTACAAAATTAAAGTCCTACAGAAAATATACAAAGGTTATCTTAGAAAAACTATAAAAATAATATAACATAAATATGTTTTAACTGCATCCCCATATGCAAACTCTTATCTTGTTATCACATTAATAAACTCGATCATTATTTTATTCTGAAATCAATCATCCACCATTTCTCTATTACATTCAACATGGTTATACCTTCTTAAATTTGAAAATTTTCTAAACAGTATTACTTATGTGATCTTCAAACAATTGTTATTTTAGTTAGAGTCATCTACTTCCTCGATTAGACAGAGTTCTTTCTTCAACTGATCAATATAAGTACAAATTATTTTAACTATCGTAATCTTCTGCCGTAGCATTATGAACAAATATATTAACAGGTTCCAAAATCTGTCTTTGACTTTTGATATAGATACTGAATTTAATCCGTCTCCAATCCTTTATAAGCTACATTCGTTTTATCAGTTACGTGATTATTCTAAATAACATAAAGCAATTACAAGTAAAACCAAGCATTTCTGTTGAATAAAACTTACCTTCTCGTATATAATTTGGTTTAGATCAATATATTTGACTTTAATAACTTTCACAGTCGCTACTACCGCTATCATTAATACAAAATATTACTGGATTAATATCTGTTTTATCAATTTCTATTTCCCTATCCCACGACGTCTTTATTTTTTGTTCAATATGAGTGATGGTAGCCCAAGTTTCATGTGTAATTGTTCGAAAAACGCTGTACTGAATACTAGTCACCTGCTTGTCAAACGCCACGCTTGTCAAGTGTCATACGCTCCGTGAAAATAAAAATCTGACAACAATGCTCAGAATAGCCATGTATCAAATAAAATATTGATATAGAAAAGTAATATTTAATAATTATATCTATAATATTTAATTTCTAACTGACTTTCATGTAATAGTATTTTACTAGCCGTAGCTATTTATCCTAAGATATTAATTAGTTGGTTGAATTTTATTGTTCTAAAATTGTTCCGGTTGATTGAAATTTGTAGTGGTATTGAATCAGCGTTTTTAGTTCGTACTTTTGCCGTGTCGGTTGCGAAAACGACCCGACTATAGTGCAGTATACTCCTTTGTAATTTGAATTACCTCTTTCATTTTGTTTTGCTGTACGAGTACGGTTTTTTTTATCCATACGAATTACGGTTTTTTCTTGTTTTTTTTGTTCGCTCGACTTGTACATAACCTGTGAAGTTTATGTAGACCTACACAGACTATTAGAGGGACGCATATATTGTGTAATTTCTACCTTGACTATTAGAGCGACGTATATATTGTGTAACGCCTGCACTGTCTATTTTAGAGCGACCTATTATTATTTTTTGTACCATATTTGTGATACAGTCTGCTCCCAAAGTTCTTTGATTTTTGAAGTGAAAATAAAAGCAGGTATTTCGTACTTCAAGTGTTTAGCACTGAACTATACAGATCGTTGCATCGCAAGTGCCGTCAAAATATTATATCGATAGTTGAACGGTATGTCTTAGTTAAGTCCATATGCCGCGCCGGCGCCGATACATGTTGCAGAGAATACGTATGAATATTTGGATATTTGCAGTCTCCAGTTAGTCATTGTAGAAGGTAGTTGTCTCATATGTTCTAGCGCTTTGCGATATTTTATTACATTTTCATTTTTTTATTATTCTTGTTGAAACAATATTCTTTTCATTTGCATTTTCTTATTATATCCTAATCTGTTAATTGTCTCATTCTTCAAGCAATTTTACAGAATGCGCAACGAGGCTTCTACGATCGTTTAGCATATTGCTTTGAGGAGACCGGAAGACGTTTCGAGCATTTAATGCATTAGAAAAGTGGTCGCTTTTATATTAACTTATAAAATAATAATTTATGACTAATAATAGATTCCTTCTGTTGTAACATATGCATATTTTTTTAACGTTTATTCCTGCAAATATGAGAATTATAAGCAAGTAATAACAAAAAACACACTTGGTATTGTTTCACAAATAAATATAATTAAATACTCGATGTACATTTCGCCTTGCCGCAAGGCGAAATGTACATCGAGTATTTAATTATATTTATTTGTGAAACAATACCAAGTGTGTTTTTTGTTATTACTTGCTTATATTTCGACATGTTTCACCAAGAGATTTCCATCACTTCATTTAATTATTTGTTAAATATGAGAATATTCATTTTTTATTTAGCTACTAATTACAGAATTTAAATTTCATTATTTTACTGTGAATTGTTGTGATAATAAATAGTATTACTACTATTCTCCACATTGCTTTAATATTTTACATTTTTCATTCGTCATAAACATCTTCTTACAATACATATTCTGTGCACAAGTTTGCTATTCTTGTTATAACTACATATTTAGTTTTTATGAGGATAAAAACAGCGGGCACATTGTGCACGTTAAAGAAAATTTTATCATATGAGTCTACCTACATTACGTATAATTCATACCACCGGCGCAGCTATGCACGTATGTACAGTGGTGGGAAGTTTAAATGAAACACTTCACGATGCGTTTCCTTGTCTAGCGTTCATCGCTGAACTGGTCGACTACAGTTATTTATAAATGGGAAAATAAGGGTTTTAAAATACAACATTATACAAATCAGATAATATACCAGAAATTCGAATGAATAGGTAATTCATTCAGATCCATGCCAACGAAAATATTCTTTTTGCACGACCCTTGCATAATAGGCACGTTCACTCCCTTAAATGAGGGAGTGAAGTGACTCTTTTGCTCCCTTGGTATAAAAAACATAGCCAACTCAATTTATGAATTTAATCGTTTATTTAATATTAATATTGACATTAATGTTAGTACCACCATTAATAGTGAACAAAGATGTTAATGGACTAATCACACGTTGCTTAAAGCCGCTAGAATTGGACAGTCGATTTTCTTTTACATTAATATCCACTTGATTTGACCCACTGGAAGTTGACGGTCGATTTTCCTTTTCCGAGTCTTTTCCGATTAGAATTTTTTCGGAAATCAAATTCTTATTAACTAATGAATTTTCAATATATCCCTCTGCGACAGTATCAGATTTCCATCCGCCATGACGTTTTATAACTCCAATTTCAACACCTGAATCGGCCAGAAAAGATGTTGATGAGCGCCGAAAGCAGTGGCCGGTGTAGGAAGATGGATTGGGTAAATTGAGGTATGAAGCTATTTGCTTAGGCAATCCTCCAAAAGTATTCTTACCTACGGGTTGTGTGGAACATTTGTTATTTCTGTAACATACAAAAAACCGTCTATGATCTGTGTTTTCTTTCCGCAGAACCATATATTTTTTACAAATAACAACAAAATCAATTGCACAGTTTTCTTTGGAGACTATCGTAAATGCTCTATTTACATGATTTTTGGTATTGTTTACAGATACCAAAATAGTTGATCCCAAGTCTTGGACATCATCTACTGTCAATTTTACCAGTTCATCCGATCTTAAAGCCCCAGCAATTCCCATAATCATTGCTACCTGAAATCATAGTGTATAATTATCTTAAATTAGAAACATTAACTTTTTTAGTTTACCTTAACCATCAAGTACTTTTCTTCTGGAGCGTCTATTAGAAATTGATGAACTTGCTCCTTAGTAAGAATTTTTGATTTTTTTGCCTGGTATCCAGTATTTTGTCTTTTAAGGAATACTACTAATCGTGAGTACTTGCTGATGTCGACATTATTTTTCACGCTAAGAGTAGCTTTTATCATTGAATAATGTGACCACAGTGTTGAAGCCTTAAAATGCTTCGCCTTTTCGGCAAAATATACCAGGAGCACACTCTCGCTATGAATTTCATCTACTTCTTTTACCAGACACCAATCACAAAATTCCTTGAAGCACTTTTCGTAGATCTTCCTAGATTTTTCTGGCAATAAATTCACAACTATTTTTGAAGCCGTTTCTTCAATAGTTTCGTCACACATTTTTCCAATGCTTATTTAACGAAGCGAAGAAAATACGGGCAGTTTCTCGATATTCACAAAAAACCAATATGGCTACCCTTATTTATCGGTCGTCAAGGGTTTCCATCAGAACCAGCATGATTTTTGCGTTCGACAACTGGAAACGTCATGTTGACAATTTTTAAAAAAAGTTAGATTTCTTCAATTAAAATCGTTTGGGTCGTGCAAAAAATAGTATATACACCTCGGGAGTGAATGAATTTCTCCTCGGTGCTTTGTAGAGCCCTCGGGCTTCGCCCTCGGGCTACAAACTGCACCTCGGAAAAAAACATCATTTCACTCCCTAGGTGTATAATATACTATTCTTTATGGATATAAAAACTATTTTGCTTAAATACAGATATATATATACACAAAGATATCTGAATTTTACCACAAACTCGTAATTTCCATCTATTTCTATTCTAGCCTAAAACAAATGATTAAATGTCACTGATAAATTTATTATTGGCTTATTAAAATTTAACTGAAATTAATAATTTTTGTTTTCTTTAAATTAACCGTTCTCAATACACAATCTTATTTTTTCGTATTATAATTATAATTTAGTAGAAGTATGGATCTGCGTAATACAAAACCAATATTATAGGTATCCTAAATTTATCCTTTCTCGTCTTGTTACACTTGCGTTTCTGTATGAATACAATTTTGAGCATTGACAAATGTTTAAACATTTATTGTGTAAAGATAAGAACTTCCATGAAATTATTTTTAATATAGTGTGTCACACATATACAGGGTGAGTCATTAGTAGCCGCTTCTTTGATTGCTCTATTGTGTTTTAAATAAAAGGGAAAAAAACAATTAGTGGAAGATTTATGGACGCTTGTGGCGCATATTCTAAAAATACTTTAAGCTCTGACTCACTTCCGGTTTCAACTGAAATGCATGAAATTTCTTTTTTTTTAACGACTCACTCTATATATTTTTGGATTTTCTAGTACTGTTTTAAATTGTCTTTTTATCTGCTTTCTGTTTTTCAAAATTGGGCTATTAGTTGTTGAGTCACTATTTTTTTTTTGAAATTTTTGACGACAACATTTTTTCATTGTTTTTAAAAGTAAAAACATTAACTTTGGTGATGCTTGTAGCCAAGAAAATTCTGCATCATTTGGTATAAATTGCACTCAACAATATCTCAAAAAACTTTGTATTTTCAAAGCCTACTTCCTGAAATTTTCACATACCAAATTTTTTGTTTTTAATGAAAACCCAGTATTTTACTGTGGCATTTTGTTCCCTCTTTTATTCTCTTTCGTTTTTTTTTAACAGTGTTCTATACCTATCTTTTGTAATTTCTGAGATGATCAGTATAGAAGCAATTAGCGATCAATTGAAGAACTACGAGCGCTGTTGTTCTATGCACCCAAATATGAACGAATGAACGAATATTTTGGCGCGTAGAACAACAGCGCTCGTAGTTCATTAATTGACCGCTAATTGCTCCTATAGTGATTATCTCAGAAATTACAAAAGATAGGTATAGGACATTGTTAACAAAAATGGAAGAGAATAAAAAAAGGAACAAAATGCCTAAATAAAATACTGCGTGTTCCATTAAAAAAAGAGAGTGTTGGGTATCCGAAAATTTCAGGAAGTAGGCTTTGAAAAAACAAAGTTTTTTGAGATATTGTCGAGTGCAACTTATACCAAATGATGCAGAATTTTCTTGGCTATAAGCACCACCAAAGTTAATGTTTTTACTTTTAAAAACAATGTCAAAATGATTTTTTCTGAACACGTGTTTTGGTCAAATATTGAAAAAAAAATCAATAACCCCAAAACTATTGGCTTAATTTAGAAAAAGAAAAAACAGTTGAATAGACAATTTAAAGCAGTACTAGAAAATCCAAAAAGTTCCGTGTATTTCCGGTGAAACCGGAAGTGCGTCAGAGCTTAAAGTATTTTTAAAATATGCGCCACAAGCAACCATGAACCTCTCACTAATTGTTTTTTCTTTTGTTTAAAACACAAAAAACCAATGGATTAAGCGGCTACTAATGACCACCTGCACACGCATGAAAATCGTGCAACCTGCTCACACAGATGTTTTTTGTAAAATAAAAATAAAAAAATAACGTTCATAAGAGAAATAAAAATATTATAGTTTTGGGATAAATTTCAGATATATTCCTAAAAGGAAGGGGGTGTAACAAAAATTTGTAAGTAGAGGAAGAGACGAGATTAAATTTACGTCCGATAGAAGCCAAAAGAGACAAAAAGTTTTAATGCAATTATTAATTCATTAACAGAAATACTAAACCTATTCTTTGTTTGTTAAAATCATATTAAATGAATACATAAATCACCGGACAATTTTTTTCATATTATGGATTTATTGCTTGTTACGATTGTTTTGACTTATTTTGAAATTGCCTAGTGTTTATTATAAATGTAACAAATAGAGCTGTAACATAATGTAAAATTACTTAAAATGCTTCTGGGTATATTTATAGAAAAATAACATTTTAAAGACACCAATGAATAAATGACGTTCTTCTCAGAAATGTTATATGGAGTGTGATCCTTCCAAAAAAAAATACATAAACATACATATTTTCATTGGCGTGGTCGTATATATAAATATGTGTATGCTTATTCATTTTTAAATATTTTGTAAACAAAAAATAAGACCTCTTTTAGATCTCGGTTACCTGCTCTTCTCTTTTTATTTTATTTACACAAGCGTTTATAATCTACTATAGTCGACCAATCTGGCTCGATGCCCTAGAAAAGGAAACGCATCGTGAAGTGTTTCATTTAAACTTCCCACCACTGTACATACATACATACTACAACGCTAAGACCTGCTCAACGAAGTAACACGTCAATCGGAGCGAGCGTTTGACGGCACTTGCGATGCAACGATCTGTATATAATATAATATAATAATAATATTGATTTATTTGCCCAACAGATATAATCCAAAACAGGACAATAATAATAATTAAAGAGTAATACACGCTCTACATATAATCAACAAAAAGATAACAAATGAAACTAAACTAGATATAAAGATATACATAAATACTACAAATTAAAAACATCCACAAAAAAATGTTAGCATTCACAGATGCATGCATCAACGGTGCTCTACCAAGTACATTAGTCCTTGCAGTTGGTACGGTAAATGTCCGGGAAGATCTCGCCTCAATCCTTGGAACCCTGAAGTTCACTTTGGACAGTAAGTATGGAGTCAATTTTGTTACTTAAAATGTTTACCAGGAACCTTGCACTGCATCTGTTTCTTCGTTCGTGTAAAGCTTCGAAGTTATGCCTGCGAAGTAAGGTGTCATAATCCGTACCTAAATCTGGGTAGTGGCCATCTAGCTTGTAAGACAGATATCTCAAGTATCTACGCTGAATACGCTCAATTGCATTCCGCTGAGCTCCATAAATAGGGTACCACACAGTCGAAGCATACTCTAACTTGCTAATCACGTATGCATAAAACAAAGAATCAATAGCGGGTATATTGCTGAACCTTTTACAAGATCTAAAAATGAATCCCAGAGATCTCGACGCAGAATGGGTAATACGAGTTATATGTTCATTAAAACTTAACTTGCTATCAAACAAGACACCAAGGTCAGTGACAGTGCTTTTACTTTCAAGTGTGTGACTATCAATTTGGTAAGTCGAGTGTATCTTATTAATTCTTCTTGTATATGATACATGAACACATTTATTAATATTCAAAGCGAGCTTGTTATTTAAGCACCAACTATAGACAGTGTTGAGATCAGCCTGTAGGCAACCAACGTCATAAGAAGTGCATATCCGACGGTAAATCTTTAAATCATCAGCATAGGCTAAGACGGAGGAGCCAATGGAAGTTATTAAGTCATTAATAAAAAGGACAAATAAAAGGGAACCTAAATTCGAGCCTTGTGGGACACCTGAAGTAGAAATATAGACTCTTGATGAGTAGCCATTATAAAAGACAAAATTAATCCTGTTAAGCAGGTAAGAATTAAAAAATTTAATTACAGCAGGTCCAAATCCAAAATAAGAAAGTTTATTGAGCAAGATCGAGTGGTCTATGGAATCAAAGGCACGACTGAAATCTGTATAAATGACATCCAACTGACATCCCTCGTCCAACGCCTCAGCTATATCCTGAGTAATAGTATTTAAATTAGAAACAGTTGATCGATTCGAGATGAATCCATGCTGATGCGGTGAAAGAAAAGGCCTACAGTGATAAGAGATGAAAAAATAAACAACTGATTCAAATATTTTAGCAAAGTTAGAGATAATAGCAATAGGCCTATAGTTGCTCGTATCAGATTTATCACCTTTCTTGAAAACTGGACAAATTCTAGCAATTTTCCAGACGTCAGGAAATGTTGAAGTACGCAAGGACAAATTAAATATTTTAGTAAGAGGGACCGCAAAAATATTAGCGCAGTCTTTAATTAAATACGAAGGTATATTGTCATTACCACATGTAGCTTTAGAGCTCATTCGTGAAACAGCCTTCAGCACATCCTGAGCAGTTATAACGGGCATCAGGAAGGGCGGAACATCGGAAATAGAATCAGGTAATGTATACTAAAGTAACTGGAAAGGAAATACCTGTAGCCGACGCTGAAGCCGGCTGAGAAGTATGCAACCCGGAGGAGGGGTTACGTATTTCTATCTCATTCTGGCACATATACGGTCGTTTAGCGATAGCAAGAGCGCGAGTAAAGCATGCTCGAGGTGTGAATAAACGCGGATGAAGTTATTTAAATGTCAAATTGTTAAAAACCAAGGAATCTGGCGCAACGGACTGCTTACCTAAGAAATGATTGGCTTATTATATACCAGCTTTTATAAATAACAACACGCCTGTAGACTTCAAAAATTCGAGCATTATATTTTATTAGTGACCTATATTATTATTTTTAAACATTTTTAAACAACACTAATTTCTTCAATATTGTGGTACACTTACTTCTTTCGCATTATTAAGTGTATTCTGCTTTTCACAGCAGTATTAATTCTACATTTTTAAAAAATACCAACATACTTTTTGGTTAATTGAATTTCATAAGCATAACTCCCTCTTGAAATCTGATTAGATTTTCAGTAAAATCGCTACACCGGAAGTTGTAATTCACTTCAGTCAAAAAATCGAATTTTATCAATATTTCCTCAACTACTAAAGGTACTCAGAAGTAAATCTGAGAAAATTCAATAAAAAACGGTTTTTCGAAATTCTTGCCTGCATTGTTCTCTTATCGCAAAATAGTTTTTTCTAATATCTCGCAAGTCATGCTCTGTAGACCGATATATTCAGAGTATATTAGTAGTTAGAGCTTCTATTTAAATAATTTTTGTATAAAAAAATATAAAAGTCGAACCCGAAGTACTTCTCCTATCTAATAGACGTTTTTTGCAAATATGTCGCTAATTATGAATTCTGTGCAGCGTGTTTTCAATTCCGTTAACGTGTTCACATTCTGCTTGCCAGGCATCTAGAGTTACTTCTTCAAATGATTGTAATATTAAATCATGTATATTAAATGTTACTACTTTTCCTTTAAGTATACTTAAAATTAGTTCAATTCAATTTAAGTTGCAGTGAAAGAGGGTGGTAATCTTAAACTACATAGTAGGTCCACAATTCAATGCAAAATTATTTATGTTATAATCAGGAATAGATTTTGTTTGGCAATTTGCAATAGTGCACATTTTAGTATTTTAGTATCAGCAATTTCACTTTTTTCAATGAAACCGGGAGTTTATTAATCTGAAGAATGCTATGGTGCATTATCCACGACAGTAATAGAATTTTCTGCTTAGCTATGTTCTAAACTAATTTCATCATGATATTCTTCACATTGTGCTTTTAATTTAAACAGCAGTAAACATTCGCTAATAAAATCCATATTGGCAACATGACCATTAATGCAATCTTTAAAACATCCTGAACCTCATTACTATGCCAATATTTTGATACTGTGTATTTGTTAATTCCAAGATTATCATTCTCCATGAGAAAATGTAAATATAATGCTCTCCATGCAACAATATATTGGCTGGCGTTCCATCTAACAATATCTATTTGCTTAGCATTTCTATCATAATTTTACGCAGTGTCTCCTTGCATTCACTAAATGCTATCTTCTGGGTTATATACGCATGTAATATATTTAATGTTTGTACAGTCACTGTATACAGGGTGGTTCACCGGGAACTGAATCGATCGATTGCGGAAAAACTGTAACTAGGAATGATCTGAAATTTTGTCACTATACAAACACTGTCATGGCTAACTAATGAAAAAAGAACTAATGCAAACAGTATGTATTGTAGAAGATAAAAACACTAACTTGCCAATATTTCGAAAACTACCAATTTTCATAATAGACATATTTATACAAAGTGATCCTTTTTAATGCAGAATAAGATACAATTATAAAAGTTGCCTCTTCCCATTTAAAAAAATTGTCTTTTGGCAATTTTTCCAAATTCGTTTTCAGGCGTATAATTCGCACACTCTGTATTAATAATTGTAATAATTTTATACAAATAGTATTTAATTAAGCCATCTGTTTGAGAGAATTTAATTCAAATTAAATAATAAAATCAACTTTATATGGAAAAAGTGCTATTGATTTTCTGCCTGCAAACGTTAAATTTAACATAAGAATTCCAATAAGTCAAAAAGGGTTACACTTAGATATATGACATTATACATGAAATATATTTAGAATTCCACGTAGAAAATAAAAACCTGACAATATACAGGGTATTCTATTTAAAATTAGAAAGTTGGTGCCTACTTCTGGCATAGCCCGGAGTGCCGCCATCTTAAAAATATTTTAGGCGAATGGCCCCCATCGACTTTAGTATAGTGTCAAAATTTCAGATCATTCCTAGCTATAGTTTTTCCGCAATCGATTGTTTCAGTTCCCGGTGAACCAGCCTGTATAATGAATTTATTCATTTTGAATGTACATCTACAACTTAAATGTACATATATTTATCATTAATAGCGTGAATTACCTAAATCTGCTTATTTAAATTATCAGTGCTAAGTAGAAAATTATAATTATAGTTTCGAACACTGAAAAAACTAATTTAATGATTTATAGATTCGGACTCATCTCTTTTGGTGGCAAGGGTTGTGAGCACTGATCTGTATAATATAAATGGATGAGTAATGCAATAGGATGCGCGTGGAATTTTTATGCCAAATTGAATACTCAACGCGGGGCTTACGAGTATGCGCAGTCCCTAGTCTTTTGACATTCGAATGTGAAATCACTAAAGTTCCGAACGCCGATTTCAATAGACGTCCCAAGTAGCAAAATCACAATTTTAGAGAAGGATGAAAATATATATTTCCTAATGTAGAACAATTGAAAAGGATTATAATTATATAATTCCCGACATACCATCGTAGACATTGTGAACCCAAAATGTTGTTATTTCTGGTTTTGTTGTCTAACAATTGAAGCGCATTTTTAAGTGTACTAAATGTGTGTCCGTACTAGAAGAAATCTCACAAACATCTGTCGATAATGCTAGTTTTCATCTTTCGAATAGAAAAAATCGTGGTGCTTTAATACGTCCTTCACAAGATGTCCAAGTACACCATATTCTTGTACAAAACTTCCTGTAGAGGCAGTGTTTTTTGGGCTATTTGTACGTTCAATTTCTATTACCTTTTTGTTAGTCGAAAATAAGTACTTTGTATCCTTAGATACACATATGTTTGATTCATCTATTTTACATGAAAGTCACGTTTCTCTTTTAATTAAGCATGTTGTGCGATGCACAGAGATGCAAAGAAACAAACAGAAGTAGAACGTGGGGAACTTCTAAGAAAAAAGCTCTCCAAATTAATACTTTTTTATAACCAGTAAATATTTCAAAAGGAATGTATTGTTTTTTTTGAGTGTTTTTTCAAATTTCCCTTAATAAATAAGTATTTCATTATCTTCAGATGCAGATTTTAATTTTAAAGTTCATGTTCTGTTAAATACTTTTCAAAGATTTTAGGCATTTCAAATTAGCGCCTTTATTTTATGTTATTGCGCATGTGCGTCAGCCCCGTGCGCAGTTCGTATTTGATCACAATTTTTAACATGCTATTGCTTATCCATTTATATTATACATATCAGTGGTTGTGAGTAGCGATTGAGAGACGTGAGTTTGAATCTCATTCAAGTACTTGACCTTAGGATAGTTGTTTAATTCTGTATCACATTCAGGGAACAAATAGAAAGAATGTTCCATTAACTAAAAAAAAAAAAACCCCGCTTTGGGGTCTTAAAGTTAGTGTAATTTATTGTTGAATTTTGTCATCTTCTTTTATCTTTGCAAGCAGCAATGCGGGACTGCTTGCTGGATTGAATTAAAATGTTTACAAAAATATTAATTAATTTGATAAATAGATTTTCACCATATCGTGGAACATCTGTCTTTTATTCCAAATTCAGTTTTTGCAATAGGTTTTTCTTAATTTTTTCTTTTTTAGGCGAATAAGGAAAATTCGAGTACTGCTATGAATGTTAAAACCGATCATACATAATAAGGTAACCTTTAAAAATGAAAAGGAAATATACAAGTCAAACGAATTATGGAGCACTCGAACTGCCGCACCGAGTGCGGAATGGTTGCTAAGACATACATTAAAAAGATATGTTAAAATTGCTGGTGCGGTAGCTCCTTTTTAACTCTCAGTGTTTTATGTTTTTTTTTAAATTTATATCTGTCTGTTATATGTTGATTATAAATTTCGAATAATTCATATACTTAATATTGTTAGGTTTTTTAAAAATAACAAATACAAATACATGTTATTTCTGTCTGCAACAGAGACTGTGGTTTCTGTAATCTCATTTTTTTATGATTAAGAAAGAGTTATTTAGCGCATGACACTTTTACAGTGTAATAAAGTAATATTCACCATGTGAACTTGGAATATAATCTATAAATTTATTTATTTCATATTAATGATTGTCTTTATGCAATATAGAATATTCTTTATGTATTGTTTCTGTAAGTATCTAAATAAATGATAAGTAATTTCTTTTATTTTTGTGTTTCTTAATTATCCTAATGAATATATATCCACATATATGTATGAACTACGAACAGTGGGGCTATACTACTACAGTAGAGTGTAGGGAACGACCCGCCCATATTCTTTTACCTAGTATGTTGTGGTGTTAATTAATTAAGTACCCCTGCTGTACATCCCTAATTATCTATGTTTCAATTGCAGATTTTATTGTCAATCTCTTTGTATTTACTGTGACAAACAACGGGTGCCTGTAGTGGTTTTGCGCATTAAGAAATTTTAATACAAAATCTGCAACTTGCAAAAAGCTTCCCTTCATTTGTTTTACCGCCAAACTCGTGTCTAAATAAGACTTTGGAATAACTCCCCCACAACATTGAACACCACTTCGACTTTAGACGCTACACGCTAGTACTAACTATATGGTGCACGGATCGGATTCAATTGCCGAATGGCGGCAGTTTGAATTAAATAAACTCGTGTACAACATTGTTTTTTTTTATATAAATGTTTATAATCTGTGTTAATATACATAGTAATAAATATGACGTATAGTTTTTTTCAATGTTATATATTTTATATAAGGTAATACAGTTTATTACTTTATTTTGTGCAGAAATATTACATTTTAAAGTTTCCATTAAAGCAGTCGTTCAATTAATATGAGTAAAAATACCTACCTTGAGAATTATGAGAAAAGATGGACGAGGGGTAGGTATATGAAGTCGATTTTCAAATAAAATAGTTATAATTTTGATATACGGTATAGTTTGGGTAATATTTTAGACATAAATAAAAAAAATATATTTAATATGTGATTTCTATAACGAAAATTATAATGCAGGTACAGTTACGGACAGAATAATTTGGACAACTCTTACATAAAAATTTTGCTTTTAGTTGTTATTGCTGGCTTTTAAAATTCTCTTGAATAGAACATAGTAGTCCCAACTTCATAAATGTCATCAATTTGGCAACGATACATGTTTTCGTAAAAATGTCACGTTAATATTGTTGATAAGACAAGAATAATTGCTAAAGCTATTGGCTAGTATTATTCGAAGAAGAAATGTTCGAACACAAAATGTGCAAGACTTACTGAAAACAATTAATAATGCGTCATATTTATTACTATATTAACACAGATTTTAACATTTATATAAAGAAAAACAATGTTGTACATACACGAGTTTAATAATTCAAACTGTCGCCATTCGGCAATTGAGCCCGATCCGCGCGCCATATAGTCAGTACTAGCGTATAGCGTCTAAAGTCGAAGTGGTGTTTAATGTTGTGGGGGAGCTATACACATTATTTAATAATTATCATCATGCTTACATGCAATTACAATATTGTCAATATGATGAAATATGACGCGTCTGTAATTGATTTACACCGCCATTTGCATTTTAGCGATTTTCACGTTTTACAATTTTCTTCAAATTTTCCTTTCAAATTTAACGGAATATGAACTCGAATGTTCAGGTTATTAGTGTTAGTTCATCATATTGGTAATGTTATAGTTACACATAAGAATGATGATATGATTATAACACGTTTATTTTGTAAA
The DNA here is from genome assembly GCA_963170755.1 of Amphimallon solstitiale. Classification (NCBI taxonomy): domain Eukaryota; kingdom Metazoa; phylum Arthropoda; class Insecta; order Coleoptera; family Scarabaeidae; genus Amphimallon; species Amphimallon solstitiale. The sequence continues at coordinate 28,641,128 of OY720678.1, forward strand.
TTATACAGGGTTGCTCATTAGTGCGTCAAAGTCCAATATAGGCGTTATTAAATAGTACTGAAGAAATTTATTTTATAAAAAGTGACACAGTAACAAAAAACACATTTTGAAAATAATTTGAATTATACAGGGTGATGCGTTAAAATGACACACAATCGTTTTTTTTTTTTAATGAAACATCCTGTATATTTTTTGTTTTTCCTTATCTACTTTAATTTGTGTTTTCATCGATGTCTGGGGTTTTGGTTTTGGATGACGCATTGTTGAGTTATTAACGAAAATTATAAAAAAATGGTCCCGACAATGTTTACCATAATAATTCTATGCGGTAGTATTACGATTATCTAAGTCAAAATTATTTAGTAAGTATGCAGCCAAGGATGTGTTGAACCTACAAAATAATCAAACATTCATTTTATTATACAGGCTGTTTGTTACGATGCAATTTGGCTATCGTCAAAGAGCATTTACTGATTTTTTTCAAATGGAACACCCCGTATATTATTAAATTTTTGGAATGATGCGTTAATTGCGCTTAATTTTTGTTAACAATTTCCTATACCCAAACCCAATAATTTCGGAGTTATTTTTAATTTTTCATTACAAACCGCTAAGTTATTTGTTTTCGGTTCGATTTCGTGTACTGGGTAAACGATTTGACAAACAAAAACAAATAAACAACAAACATCAAAAATTAAAATCTTATTGTTGCTGTTAATTAGGTGTAATATTTGTGATTTTTTAAGTTTCTGCGTTTAATATTGTCATTGTGTTATTTATTGATTGGATTAGTGGGTAGGTACGTACTTTTCTTGTTGTACATATATTTCTCCAAATCTCAACGCCGATAATTTCAATTTAGTTTTTAAATTCCTTGAAGTTATATTACCTACTTGATTCTGGATACTGTGCTTCTGGTTGGCGATTTTAATGTTCCTATAGTCTATTCCACCTAGGAATCCGAAGTACGGATTCCTGGGTGTAACTTGATTTTAGGAGGTGTAGAAACACGAGCTATTACGTGAATGGATGAGTAATTAGGGGAACAGAAATGTTTAAAAGAAACAATAAATATGAACATTAAAATAGATAAAAATCAGGTATAAGTGTTCAAATTCACTTTTAAACGTTTTTGGACATGCTTCTAAATGATAAAATCGTCTTATTAATGACGAGTACTTATATTTCTAAATATTTGTCGAATATGTTCCCTCATAACTTCTATTATGGTTACAGGTATACTGTATATTTGCTTTTATATTATACGGATCCCTAGAATAAACTAATTTTGTGATGTCCGACGACCCAGTAGACTAGTCAATAGGGCCTCCACGGGCAAGACACGTCCCTGGAAACATTCCATTTAAAATATTTCGTGTCTCTAACATAGAATATGAGGATTTGCCGTCTTATTTCGATGGTTTGGCTTATTTCATGGGTACTGATGTGGACTTTCTGTTGTTGCCATAAGAATTCTTAATTGATTTTCATCATTTACAGCTTGCTTGACACATATAAGTTGAGCGGTGATCGACGAAGATCAAGAAGAGAGAGAATGCACGATAGAGATGGATTTTCATCATTTACAGCTTGCTTGACACATATAAGTTTGTATAAGTTGAGCGGTGATCGACGAAGATCAAGAAGAACAAATGCAAGCGTGTGCATCCCGCTACTACCACTCTGTCCCTTGTTCTTTGCGCATATGACCTTCACCGTTGAAGTTATATGTGCTAACCTGTACCACATATTTAGGTTTCCTTGGTTTTGAATTAGCAATACTGCCAGTAGTAATGAAAGTATCCATTACTCGTCCAAAGGCGTCTGTTCTGGAACATCCTCTGTCAGGGTAACGCTGGTGACACTGGTCAACAGTGAAATTGCTTCTTAGGTGAAAGTACCCAATCCTGAATGAATTCAACGTGCTGAACACGAATATCACATTGAAAAAAGTTGATTGGCTCACGTTCAAGAGATATTGACGTTTTGTCCATTGTATAGATGCTATTGCATAATGTAATGCAATTTAGTGAGATATTACGAAATTTTGCGTCATATTGCATCACCCCTTCATGCAAAGAAGTTAATGCAGCATTTACTGTAAGTTTCCATTGAGAGTGTTGCGAAATTGATTGCGCAATATCAAGCAATAGCTAATTATAGTTTATTTATAAATGGCCGACGTGACAATTAACTCGTGCAATGTCCGTTCATTCGCGCATATTTTTCGAAGCTCTAGCATACATAAGTGATTGCTATAGTGTAAAGTAACTAAACAGTAGCAATGCCTCGTAACTGTGTTAATAGTGCAAATAACTTCTGTTATATTTGCGGAGAAGTGACATTTGCTGCACAGAAAAAGAACATCAGTGCAACAGTTAAGAAAGCGTATCATTTGTATTTTGGTTGCAAGATAGGCGACCAGGACAAAGACTGGGCCCCACACGTATGCTGCCGCACTTGTGCCGTAAATCTTTCACAGTGGCTTAATGGCAAAAGAAAGGCAATGCCATTTGCTGTGCCCATGATTTGGAGGGAGCCCACCAATCACGTTGGCGACTGTTATTTCTGTATGGTACGACCAGCTTCTGGAGGCATCACCAAGAAGAAGAAGTGGACAGTTGAATACCCTAACATACCATCTGCTCTGCGACCTGTCTCTCATGGCGAAGGACTCCCAATTCCAGAACCTCCTACAGATTTTTCTATCAGTTTAGACGATGAGGATGGCCATGCGTCGGCGAGTTCTCCTCAACGTGGCAGTAAGGATGATGACTTTTCGTGCTTTGACGAAACATCTGCACCACATAAAATTACCCAGGATGAAATGAACGATCTTGTTCGTGATTTGGATCTGTCGAAAAGCAAAGCGGAGATACTGGCCTCAAGACTTCGACAGTGGAATCTTCTGGAACAGAATGTCCGAGTGACTTCATTTCGCACTCGCCATCAGCTCTTCGAATCTTTCTTTAAGAAAGAAGAAAGCCTTGTGTTCTGCTGCGATATTGATGGTCTACTACAAGCTCTCGGTATTGCACATGATCCCCACGAATGGCGGCTGTTTATAGACGCTTCAAAACTGAGCCTAAAGGCGGTTTTGTTGAATAATGGGAACCAGCTTCCATCCATACCTATTGCACATGCGGTCTACATGAAGGAGACTTACGGCAATCTAAAGCAGCTCCTGGAGACGATTAACTACAGCAAGTATGGCTGGCAGATATGTTCTGACCTGAAGGTAGTATCTCGGTTGATGGGTTTGCAGCAGGGATATACAAAGTACTGCTGTTTTCTTTGTCTGTCGGACAGCAGAGCAATCGATTTGCACTACATCAAGAAAGACTGGCCTCCGAGAGCATTTTTTAAGCCTGGAGAAACGAATGTACAGCACCCACCATTGGCACAGCCACACAAAATCATCATTCCTCCTTTACACATCAAACTCGGTCTTGTCAAAAACTTGGTAAAAGCCATGGATAAGAATGGACCAGCATTCAAGTACCTGCATGACAAATTCCCTCGACTCAGTGAAGCCAAAATTAAAGAGGGCATCTTTGTGGGGCCTCAAATTAGACAGCTCTTCCGAGACCCCAAGTTTGAGGAACTTCTTCAAGGTAAAGAAAAACAGGTTTGGGATGCATTCTATCAAGTGGCAGCAAACTTCCTGGGGAATGACAAGGCAGAAAATTACAAGTGTCTGGTTGAGGATATGTTGGCTTTGTTTCATGAATTCGGCTGCAATATGTCCTTAAAGATCCACTTTCTTGATTCCCACTTAGATTTCTTTCCTGATAACTGCGGGCAGGTCAGCGATGAGCACGGCGAACGCTTTCATCAGGACATTGCCACCATGGAGCAACGGTACCAAGGCAAATGGTCTACGTCAATGCAAGCTGACTATTGTTGGACAATCAGTAGAGATGCTCCACAAGTCCACTACAAACGGCAGGCCAAAAGAAGTCGAAAGCCGGAAGCAGACTAATGTTTTCTTACCATGTATTATAATATTGACAATAAGTACACTTTTTCTGAAATATGCGTAAATGTTTTCTTACCATGTATTATAATATTGACATAAGTACACTTTTTCTGAAATATGCGTACATATTACAGAAAACCCGTAGCCAATTCAGCTTTTTCTTAGTCATTTTCGTGTTCAGCACATTGAATTCATTAAGAAATGACTATTTTCAGCTTGGAAGCATGAACTTTTCGAAAATTTGTTGCCCAGTGTGATAAACTCCTTGGACTAAAAATAATTTCTTTAAAATTCCTTCAGTACAAAAAAACCGTATTAAAATAAAAAACAAAGTTGACAAAATTATATCAAACAACGACAATACCCAGTAACGGTCACTTTTAAAATAATAACGTTTTACATGTTTTTGGTGCGAAATTTAGGAAGCAATTCAAAAAATCAATAAACTGATATACAGGGTCCATTTGAAAAAAAAATCACTTAGACAAAAATGTGTCCTGTAACTTTAATCCAGTTTTCTGCAAATTCAATTAGTAATTTCCAAAAAATAAATTTGTATTAGGACATTATTGTTGTATATGCGTTTTAGAGCAACGTAATGGCATAGTTGTATTGCACCTGCGCGACATCTACCATCCACACATATAGCATTACACATGCATCAGTAGTAGTTAATTAGGGTAATTCTTTAGAAAGGGTGCCCCATGATAGCATCAAAATACAAGGACAATGTATACACCAATAGAAAGCTTACATTTCAAGGAATCCAAAAATGTAGATTTTATTGCCAGCAGGTGAGTAAAAAGTATGAAATTTTCGTCTTAAAACCCATTATTTTGAGGTTATAATACGAACATTTTATATGAGAAACTGGGTGTCGTCTATTGACTATATGCGGCGCATGAATTTGCGCCCATTTAAAAGAAATGAACTCGTGTATGTACATTCTTGTTTTTTTTTATATAAATATTTATAATCCGTGATAATATAATAATAAATATGGTCTGTAGTTTTTTAAAGGTTATATAAGGTCATATAACATAATAATAATAATTTTATATTTTAAAATATTTATTTAATTCATGCATATTTTTCATTCGTAAGTTTTGTGAAGAACAGTAAATTAATTTCCTAAATTTTATATTAAATCCACAGATTGTACACTGAATTTAATTACAGTCCAATTATTTTTTGGAAAATATCTGATTTTCAATTATGTTAGTACCGTCAACTGGGGTAACATTGTCTCTTTGAAGGTAACTTTGGCCCTCATGCAAAAAAATATTCATCAGGGTAAAGCTCCTCATTAAAGGAAGCTAATTTCATTAATAACTTATGGAAACGATAGATGGCAGCACCAGCTTTACTTTCAGCCGGCTGTTGTGATGGTTCATCTTTTGACCACTTCACAGTACGACTCAAATAGCAAGTCAGCTGATCGCGCCATTTTTCAAGACTGTCAACTTCTGTGTGTGTTACAAGTTTGGAATGCTCCATTATACCAGTGAGTATTTGTTTTAACACTTACATCAATATGCAAATAGACTATAATCATTGAATTATAATTTCTCTCTTACTAGTTTCCATGGCAACTGTTATTTAGTGTGAGGTAACTTTGTCCCAGTTTATGGGGTTACTTTAGCCCAGGGCAAAGTTACCCCAATTAGATGTGCAGCAGTAGGTACCTACCTACTTACCTACTTTTTTTTATTATACCATCTCATTAGCTGTGTCTTTAATATTAATATTTTAATTAATTCATTTGTACCCTGCAGTTTGGTGTTTAATGGAAACTAAGAACTATATTTTTACCGCTCTGAAACTTGTTAATTTCAGATGACAATGGTTCGAAATTATAAGAGACGCCCCGGTTCAAGACACTATGGCAATTACACCCCTGACACGTTACAGGCATGCTTACAAGCAGTTCGTTCCCATCAAATGACTCAGCGTGAAGCAGAAGAAAATTTTGGTATTTCTAGATCGACAATCAAAAATAAATTAAAAGGAAATCATGGAAAAAAGGTCGGTCGCTCCCGCGTATTTACAGAGGCTGAAGAAACAGCTTTTGAACAACATTTGATCAAATTAGCAGATTATGGATTCCCTGTAGATCACTCCGATTTTCGTATGGCGGTCAAAAGCTACTTGGACAAAAAAGGCGTAAGAGTTCCTTTATTTAAAGACAACCTACCTGGGTATGAGTGGACACGATCCTTTTTACAACGGCATCACAATTTATCTGTCCGAGTGAGTGCAAATATTAAAAAGGCTCGAGCACATGTTAGTGCAACTGATATTGAATCTTACATGGAGAACCTGAAGGTTGCCATACAAGACATTCCACCTTCTAGAATCTGGAATTACGATGAGACCAACCTAAGCGATGATCCTGGCAACAAAAAGGTCATATGCAAACGAGGGACTAAGTATCTTGAGAAAATTTGCAATTACAGCAAGATTTCCACGTCGGTGATGTTTTGTGGCAATGCCAGTGGCAAATGTCTTGCACCTTACGTTGTCTACAAAGCCGACCACATTTGGTCGACTTGGATGGAAAACGGCCCTGAACATGCGCGGTATAACCGTTCGAAAAGTGGATGGTTTGATGGAACTTGTTTTGAAGATTGGTTTGAGTTGCAGTTTCTGTCAGAAGTTAGACATGAAGATGGGCCCGTACTGTTAATTGGTGACAACCTTTCTTCTCATATCAACAGGCGAGTTCTTCAGCTATGTGAACAACATAATATAAGATTTGTATGTTTACCGCCCAACACAACCCACATATCGCAACCTTTAGATGTAGCCTTTTTTGCCCCTATGAAACGATTGTGGCGGGGAATTCTAACTAAATGGAAAGAATCTAAAGCAGGCTCCAAGTACCCAACCGTTCCCAAAGATTTATTCCCAACATTATTGAAGGAATTGATGAACAGCTTAGCGGAAAACAAGACGCAAAATCTGATTTCTGGATTTAGAAAATGTGGAATCTGTCCTCTAAACAAACAAATGCTACTTGACCGTCTACCAGAAAAACTAACAGACGTTGACAAAAATACTGTAGGCGAGGCTTTTTTGGAACAATTAGACAAAAAACGAGCAGATTATGTTGGCACATGCAATCCGAAGAAAAGGAGGAAGAAACTGCAGGTTCCTGCAGGAAAAAGCATTTCTGCTGCTGATCTGGAAGCAGCAAGAAATACTCCTGCGCCTTCGAAATCCAAACCTACAAAAACCTATCTACAGAAACAACAACTTGATGACTTAAGTTCCTCTGATGAAGACTCTGATGTGCCCTTAGAATTAGATACAGTCAGCGAAACATTTTCCGACCTAGAAGAGGAAATATCAACTACCTTGAACACGTACGCCAACCTACCAAAGTTAACACCTGCAGACGTTGCAGTTGAAGATTTTGTGATTGTTTTGTTTAATGGGGACAAATATCCTGGGAAAATTGTTAAGATTTCTCAAGCAGGACCCACCGTTGATTGTATGGAAAGACGATTAAAGTGTTGGCGGTGGCCAGAAAGAAAGGACGTAGAGATTTATAACTGGGAAGACGTCTTATGTAAAATTAATCCTCCCAAAATGATTTCCAAGCGAAACCAGTTTGCAGTTCCAGAGCTGGATACTTTTGTTTAAATTGTTACCTATATATTTCACTATAGTCGGATTCAAGAAAGATGATCCCTGCGTCATTTTTTAATATCGTATGATTCAAATCAATACTTCGCCATCATGATAAGTACTGTAAACTATAAAATGAACATGGAAATTATAATGATGACATCCTACGTTTTCCGGTTAGATTGATCGATCTAATTTTAGGTTATGTATAATTAGATAACTAAGTTAGATAATCGCCTTTATCGTTTATTAAAAATATGTAATATAAACTCAATAGTCTTTTAATGTACTAAATTTAACATATGCCAAAATACAAATGATAATAGAACTTTATTGAGAAATAACGTGGGTACAAAACAAACAATAAATACAATTTATTTACATCAAATAAATGTGATCGAAATTGTATACATGTTTTACATGAAATGAAGTTACATCCTATAAATATAAGAGGTGGATTTTACTCCTAGCTTCAATGCATCTGCTACTCGCTAAAAGATATTCATTAGGATTTGTAAAATGTTAAATCTCACAATGTTTACCTGTTGTACAGATGTAAGGGATATTAGAGGACCACCATTAACCTTCTCTTGCTCGAAATATTCTAATAAATTTAAAACGAGTCCTTGCGCTTGTGAGCGTAATGTTTTACCGCGTCGTGACATTCTGGTTTAATAAAGATTGAAACAAACAAATTTTGAAACGAAATCAAACGATCAAACTACTAGAAATGTCAAAGTGTTAATGTCAAAGCCAAAACGCTAAACGGAAGTGTATGAAATAATACAGCGCATGCAATCACTCCGTCTTTGTCTTGCTCAAATAAATTCTATCAAACGTATGTCATGCTTGCATCGCACTGAAAACACATGCATTCGCTTATGCTATCCTTGTTATACAAGTTGATACTATTTCTTATTCGGATATAGACATAATTCTTTGATAGAATTATATAGTAGTGACGCAGGGATCATTTTTCTTGAATCCGAGTGTAGTTACCTACTTATCTATTTAATCAATGTTTTTTACCTTTACATGGTTACCTACCTTAGCTTATGTTCTGTTTACTCAATCTTACTTTTCATTATTGTTCCCTACTTGCAAAGAAAAGTAATAAATGTTTGACTGTTTTGTCATATTTTTGCCCTAAATGATCATTCCCAGGAAAATTTTTGTACGTAATTAGTTGTTAGGTTTTATAATTTGGGATAACATTGGCCTAAGTCATAAAATACCTCTCTTTCTATGAGTTTCACCAGTCGGGAGTCGGGACTAAGTTACCCCAATAGTGGGTAACTTTGACTCATTTTTTTTGGATTTTTTTTTGAGGTATAGCGGACTAACAAAATCAAAGTACAGAATGCAATGTTAAAGTTTTATTTAAATCAAAGCTCAAGAGATATATCATGGTCAATTTTTGCTTAAAGTGTTCTCAAAACTTTGCTCATTATAACAAAAACTTGTAAAAAGTGGGCCAATGTTACCCCAGTTGACGGTACCTAATATAAAATTTTCGTATTATAACCTGAAAATAGTGCTTTTTTAAGACGATAATTTGATACTTTTTACTCACTACTGGCAATGAAACCTACATTTTTGGATTCTGTGTATTGTAAGCATTTTATTGATGTATATATTATCCTTGTATTTTGATGCTATCATGGGGCACCCTTTCTAAAGAATAGCCTTTAATTACCCAAGCACATCACAAAACAGCAACATAACATGGCGCAGTCAGAAAAAAAAGATTAGTTCGTGAAACAGTAATCAGTGAAAAGAATAATTAGTGTTAATAAGAAAACAAGAGAAAAAATGGAATATTTACAACAGCCTGAACAAATGAAAATGAAAGGTGATATCTCCAAGAACTGGATGCAATTTAAAGATAACTGGGAAATCTACTCCGTTGCAACAGGATGTGCTGAGAAAAGGAAGGAAATCCAAGCTGCTCCGTTACTCCATTGTGTAGGTAAAGAAACGCGTGAAATTTTATCAAACCCAGAAATATCTAATATTGAGAAAAAAAATCCAAAACAAATTGTTGAGAAATTAGACACTTATTTTATACCGAAAGCAAATAAAAGCATCGCAAGATATCAATTTAATAACCGACAACAATCAAGTAATGAAGATTTCGACTCATTTTTAGGAGATTTGAGAAATTTCTCTAAAAACTGCGAATTTGGTACAATGAAAGACGGACCTATTAACTGATAGAATAGTTTGTGGTATTTATGATATCAAAGTGAAAAATAGATTGTTACAAGAAACTAATTTAAACTTGGATAACGCAAATTTTAATTTGTAAATCAGCCGAAATTACAAACAAACAACTGAAAGGATTTTCACAAAATAATAACGACCTTGAAGTAGGTGTAAGTCCAAAGAGTTATAGAAAATATAAGGAAGCCAGGAATTGCTATGTAAATACACATGTAAATAATACATCTGGAAGAGAAAATCATTGGACAAGTGGGGCGAGAAAAAAGATACCGGACAAGAGTGGAGCCGTGATGGAGCAGGTACTTCAAAGAGCAACAACATAAGACGGCAGGCAGGTAACAAAAAATTGTCTGGAGAAATAAAATGTACCTATATGTTGTAATTTTTTGCATGAACCGAGAAAGTGTCCAGCTTACGGAAAAAAATGTATGATATGTAATAAAAGAAATCATTTTGCAGGGAATTGTTTAAATAAAAAAGTAAATGTTTTAACAAAACAAGATGACGAAAATTATTTAATAGGTAGCATTAATAAAGTTGTAACCCCTCGTGATGAATTTTGGTTAGATATTAATATTGTCGATTGTAACAAAAATTTAGATGTAAAATTGATACATGTGCACAATCACAAAAAAAATTAAATGTAAGCAATTATTTAAGACAAACAAATGTAAAGATTTCAAATTATGGTGGTTCACAATTACATGTATTGGGCGAATGTATTTTAAATTGTAGAATCAAAAATGAATTACATATATGAAATTGATTTTGTTATTATAGAGACAGATTATAATACAGTACCGGTTATTGGTATTGCGACGGTATATGATTTGAAAATTGTAAGTTTGGGTGAGATTCGAATAAATAAAGATTGGTCAGAAATCAATAGTGAAAATAAGGATTTATTTGGGGGAATAGGAGAAATTAAAATTCAGCCGTATGAGTTTAAACTTAAATCTGATTATAAGCCACATATAGCTGCAATTAGACAAATTCCATTTCAATTAACTAAGCAATTAAGAGAAGAACTAGGCGCAATGATTAAAGATAAAATTATAGAACCAATTACAGAAGCCACACAATTTGTCAACCCAACAGACCTAGTAAAAAAGCCAAACAATGAAATCAGAATTTGTTTAGATCCTAAATATCTGAACGAGGTCATACAAAGGGAACATTACAAAATCCCCACATTTGACGACCTTACAATAAATTTGGATGGATCAAAATATTTCACAGTTCTAGATGCAAATAAGGGATTTTGGCAGATTCGATTAACTGAAGAGGCATCACAGTTAACTACGTTTGCAACGCCTTTTGGCAGATTTAAATTTTTGAGGCTACCGTTTGGTTTGGCATACGCGCCTGAAATTTTTCAAAAAACATTTAGTAAGGCATTTTCAGGAATAATGGGAATTGGTATTTACTTTGATGATCTGATAATACATGCGAAAAATATAGAGGATCACAATAAAATTTTAGCAAGTGTCTTAGTGAGAGCTAGGGAAATGGGAATTAGATTCAACAAATCAAAATGTAGATTTGCTATTGAGGAAGTAAATTTTATAGGACATAAACTTACCTCAGACGGAATTAAACCCGATGAGAATAAAATAAAAGCCCTGAAAAATATGCAACCTCCTCAAGATAAAAAAGGACTGGGCAGATGTTTAGGTATGGTAACATATGTTGCGAAATTTATTCATAATGTTTCAAAATTAACATTTGAATTAAGGCATCTAATGAAAAAAGAGATAATGTGGAATTGGTCAGATCTTCACCAAAGAGACTTCGATAAACTCAAGAACATATTAACGAAAGAACCCGTACTGTTAGCATATTTTGATGAAAATGAGCCTATAACACTTTCAGTAGATAGTTCAAAGAACTCACTAGGGGCAGTGATACTCCAAAAAGATAAGCCATTGGCATATGCTTCCAAATCTTTGAATAACTCTCAAGTTAATTGTGCTGAAATAGAAAAAGAAGCTCTAGCAATGTTATTTGGTTGTTATTTATATGGGAAGCCATTCATACTAGAGACTGATCACAAACCACTTGAAGCGATATTTAAGAAAAATCTAGAAAAATGTCCTTTAAGAATTCAAAGAATAAGGATTTATCTACAACAATATGATTTTGAAATAAAGTATAAACCTGGTAAATTACTTTATTTTGCGGATGCATTATCCAGAAGTAAAAATGATGATAAAGAATTTTAATTTGAAAATGATATTGACCTTCAGGTTAGCCTAATAAATTATGTTAGTATTAGTCCACAGAGATCTATAGAAATTAAAGAAGAGACTGCGAAAGATCCGGAATTGAGCGAATTCCTGACAGTCATTAAGGAAGGATGGCCTGTTTCGAAGACAAACTTAGCAGATATAGTTAAACCATATTGGAGCTCAAGAGCAGAGATTTATGAATCCAACGGTCTACTAATCAAAGATAACCAAATCGTCTTTCCAAAAGATGTAAGAAAATCAATAATTGATAAATTGCATTATGGTCACATGGGAATTAACAAGACTATTCTAAAAGCGAAAGTAGTATATTGGCCACACATAACACAACAAATAACAGATGTACATAAATGGTTCACATGTGCGAAATTTCAAAACTCAAATCAGAAGGAAACAATAATAAATAGAGAATTCCCATATAGATCTTGGGAGTGTATTGCAGCCGATTTATTTCATTTCAACAACAATGACCTGAATTGATAGTCGATGTGTATTCGAAATACCCTGAAGTAATCTGTTTAAAGAATGATACGTCTAGCAAAAACATAATACATAACTTCAAAGCTGTTTTCGCAAGACATGGTAAACCAGACAGGTTATACACCGACAATGGTCCACAATTTGTTAGTGCAAAGGTTGAAAACTTTCTAAAGGATAGGGAAATCATACACAAAACTAGTTCACCACAATATCTACAGTCCAATGATTTCATTGAAAGACACGTTCAGACTATTAAGAAACTCTTAAAGAAGGCCTTAGAAGGAGAAAAAGACATGTAATTGGTCCTAATGGAATATAGAGCTACACCGATCAGTTCAAAATTACCATCGCCAGCGGAAATCTTATTCAATAGAAAAATAAAGACCCAATTGCTCATTAAGAAAGAGCAGTTAAAACCAAAGGATACGCAACAGTACAGAAAGGTTTTATAAAAAACCAAGAAACACAAAAGAAGTACTACAACCGACATACCAAGGATTTAAAGAAACTGACGAAAGGAGAGGAAATTTTAAAAAGAACAGATGAAAATACATGGAAACCAGGAAGAGTAATAGCTGAAGAACAAGACAAACCGAGATCTTACAGAATACGATATGATAACAATACTAAAGAATTGAGAAGAAAGAGAAAATTCATTAAAACATTTAAAAACGAAGAATTTAATAAGGGAAACAAAAATCAGAACTAATCGACCAACGAAGAAACGAATATGGTAACCCGCGATTTGACTAAAAACGTTGAATATGTCATTCAACTAGAATCAAATCAAAACGAATTACAGAATTATAAGCGTAATCGTAAACTACCAGCCTATTTGAAAGATTATGTGTGTTAATTGTAATTAACATTAAATTAGTAAGGAAGGGGATGTGTTGTATATGCGTTTTAGCGCAACGTAATGTCATAGTTGTATTGCGCCTGCGCGACATCTACCATCCACACATATAGCATCACACATGCATCAGTAGTAGTCGAGATGCTAGCTCTGTAATATTGTGCATCAACATTAAAGTATATTAAAACACATAGTATTTTAATTACCCAAGCACATCACAAAACAGCAACATAACACTAAAGCTTAGTTTACACGGGCAAGTAAAACTATCACAAGTTAATGTCTGAGAGTACTTCTAAAATAAATTGCATGTGTAAACAGTGTCTGAGAGAGTGCTCTTACAGCAAGTCGTAAAAGTGGCAGCAAGTACTTGCGGCAAGAATCGCTTGCGCGTCTAAACGGGTTGGGAGAGCGCTCTAGGAAGTTGAAATTTATTTCGAATTTGCTGAAAGTTGAGTGAGCAAGTGAATAGCAATAGGCCGGAAAATGGACGAAAAATACCTCTGGTCAAGAGATAAAACTATTGCGCTATTAAATATGATTGAAGGTTTTTCCGAATTATGGCAGATTAAATCACAAGTATATAGGGATCGGATCAAAAAACAACAAACCTTTAAATATATCGCCGAAAAATTTAGTACTACCGAGAAAGAAATACAGCGGAAATTACATAATCTTCGAACCCAAGCCAACCAGGAGTGGAATAAAATGAAAAAAAAAGTAGTGGTCAAGGTACCGATGAAATTTATAAGTGCAGTTGGGAATATTTTGATTCGCTAAAATTCCTTCTGGACCAATACATAACATCAGGGACAGAGGATAATTTAGTGGTAAGTACCAACTTCCTGTTTTTAGCGAAATGTTTTATTTTTCCATGTAAACAATATTGGATGTACAATTGAATAGTGTAAATCTAGAAGGCTATGACTTTTGACGTTTCACGAAAGCAAGCTTGGGTAAACTAATGAATCATGATCTTCTAGATTGATTATACACTTGAACACTCTACACTATAAATGTGCTAAATAACAACAATTCTAAATATGCTTATACTGCCAAGAAAGTTCACCCTCCGCCGAAACAAAATAATCACGGAATTCTTCCCGGATTTCTTTAGCCGATACTGAGTAATTGTGAGCATTATCGTTCATTAACGGCAACAGATTTTCTTTTGGTAATCCTTCATTACGCCAGTTGCCATTTATTTCATTTTCGCTATCAAATATGCCGCTATATAGGAGCATCTATGTTAATAGATCCTTTACGAGACATAAGGAAATTATGAAGAATACATATTGTTGTTACAATAGTTCTTACTTTTGCCGGTGCAAGCGGAATCGATTTTCTTAAAATTCGAAATCTAGTTGCAATGATCCCAAAGACATTTTCAATTATTCGCCTTGCTCTTGAAAGTCGATAATTATAAATACGATTGACACCGGGTTGGTTTCTAAAAGGATAAGGTTTTATCAAATATGGTTTAAGCGCAAACGCGTCGTCGGCGACGACTACATATGGCACTTCCTTAGTACGCCCAGGTAACGACTCTGGAGGGGGCAAATTTAATGTATTTTCTTGCAAGGTTGTTGATAATTCACAGTCATTAAGAACTCCTCCATCCGATATTCTTCCATTAGCGCCAATATTGGCATACGTAATTCTACAATTTGCGTCAGCAAGTGCTATGAGGACAATACTATTTGTTCCTTTATAATTATAGTAAGAGGAAGCTTCCACTGCCAGCAGGTGCTTGTATAACAACGTGTTTCCCGTCTAATGCCCCTATACAGTGAGGAAAGTTCCATCTTTCGTTAAATTGCTTTGCATGCGCCTTCCATTCTCTTTCTTTAGTAGGCACGTACAAATGTAAATATGTTGTTACCTTTTGTAGGATGTAGAAGAAAGCAGTACAAGTACATTTTGCTCAGAAGCAACTGTAACAACGCCTAAGAGCGTCGATAAGAAATGTTTTAAAGAGAAACGTAGTTGCATTGAAAATGATGCTATAGACAAAGCAATAACTGAATTATATAAACAGTCCGACGAGTATAATATATTTGGAGAATATAGGTGCTTTCGTTCGTACCCGTGATTCATAATCACACGATCAGTTTAGACAACGCACGTGTTCGATTGCAATGATCACTTTCCCCCCATTTGTGAAACAAGTAATCACGATTAGCAAACCCCTTACCCCGCTGAATCAGACAATTTTTGTGTTCACTGTGATTATGATGATTGTGATTAGTTTACATAACAGCAACATAACCTTTAAGAAAGGCGTATTGTGGCATCTGGTCTTGTGGTCGCATCCGTGGAAAAGATAGAAAGAAGTTTGCAAGGTGGAAGTAGTGATAATTCACATTTTAAGAATGTTCAACTTTCTAATTTAAGCTTTGCGCATTTGGCGCCATCTATGCATCCAACTTTTGCATGTTCGTTTGTAGTGAACACGATCCGGGTATGATTAGTTGATCATATGTTCATGTTCAGTAATACGTGATCACTATGATTAATACGAACGAAAGCAGCATATGTTGCTTGTGAAATAAGATCTTTGCAATCTGACCACAACAGAAGGAAATTGAAACGTATCATTCAGAAGGCTGTACATATTAGATATGTCAGAAATAGATGATAATGAAAGAAGTTCAGCTCACTCAACACACTCGCATTTATCAACCACTTCGCAACATTCAGAAGCAGGTAGTAATCTCTATACTCATACTCACTAGCATCATCATCTGCAATTCAACCGCTAGAGCCATATTCGCAAACATCAGATGTACTTGCCATTAAAAATTCATTAACACCATACACTCATACAAGCTTTTCTACTGCTCAACATTTCCATGATTTACATAGTTCAGAGCCTCACAGCATTCAGGAATTATCTTTGAGACGGTACATACACAGGAATACGAAACAGATACATGAGTGAATGATACGAATCATTGGAAAAGAATTTATAATTTATTTTTCTTAAATTTATTATTTTTTGTTTGTTATTACAAGCAACCCTAGCCGACGCTAAATCGCCAATTCTTATAAAACTTTGCATACGTGTACAAATATGAAAGGTAATCGACAACTACTACTTTTTTACTGTTGAATAGCGTTGCTTGTTGCTGTAGTTTTGAAATAAATGTTAATATGTCTTCATCTGTTATTTTAATTTTAAAATTTACCTGTTGCTAAAAACTTTAATGTCAGAACCAATCGTTCTCTTGGTTTGATAGATTCACGCATATTTGTATCCACTTTTGCTATTCTATCCGAAACTAATTGAAGTAAAAAGTCAAAGTCGCCTTCTGACATACGCAGAAAATTTTTGAATTTATTTGTATCTTCACTTCTTAATTCGTTTAATAACATTGCGTAAGCACCAAGGGCAGGCCTTCTGCTTATCCATTCTTTGACCCATATTCTTTTCCTAGCCTTCTCTCTTCGATGTTTTCGTGATATAGCAATAAGGACACCAGCGGCTGCAACTCTTTCTACGGCGAGACATTTTCCTAGACTAAATTATACTATCCCGTGTAAACGCACATGCAATAACTTGCGCAAGTTCTATCTGTAGAGCACTTGCGATAGAAAATTGCTGAAATAATTTGCTTACGTGTAAACGGCAGCGCAAGTTACTCTCGCAAGTGCTATCGCAAGTTACTCTCCCGTGTAAACTAAACTTTATGAAGACCATTACCAAAAATTGTGTCTATCTAATACGTCCTTTTCGAATATTTCGAATTTTATAAAAACATTGAATTATTCCGAAATATGTTAAGTCGAAAAACCTAAATTTTGGGCCTGTACTATCTTATCTGTTTTACGAGGAAAAAATAGAACAGGAGAGAGTCTCCTTAATAATAATATTTGTCCAAAGTCGTAACTCAATATGGCCGCCGCAATGCATAGGCGTGCATAAATATTTTGTATAGGGTATATGTACACTTCGTATGTTCTTGATAATCATTTAAAATAGGTTGTTAGTCCAATAGTAATTTAACAAGTATCGTGAGTGTATTATGTTTTCAATTCTTTTTAATATAGTAACATTTATTCTAACTATATTAAGGAAAACATAAAAAAACATGCCTGGAATATGTATGTTACGCCACTGAACACATAATTAAACATACCGAATAATATGACAAGTTATTCAAAATACTCATTTTATAAATTATGATTGGTTAATATTGTCATAACTTACCTGCCTTAAAGTGGTAACTTCCGTCTTAATAATACCTATTCCCCCACCTGTTTATTATCTCTCCTGTTCTATTCTTTCCTCGTAGGAGAATACAAAAGTGTAATAATATACATGATGTTCCATTTAAAAAACTATATAACTATGGTCTGCAACCAAGTTATGGCACTCATAAGAAAAAACGGCTTTTCTCATAAAGTCACAATCTGCCTGACTCACCCTGTATAATATTATCATAGATTTAAGTTAGTCCATAACCTACCTACTTGACACCGGATTTATTGAACACCCGCTATTACAGTATTACACTAGAAGGTACGTTTGTTAGCTATTATAAACAACAAATTTCATTCGTCCATGTCATAGCAATTAATATTTAATTTTTTAGCATGTAACCAAAGTCTTGCATTTAAATGGGCTAACGAGTAATCAAATATTAACGTGTATCAAGTTTAGAAATGTGACTATACCAACATAAAAGATACGTTGAATAGTAGGCATGATTATAAAATTCTGTGTTAACCCCGATCGGACCTACATATTACCCAAATTTGAGGATTCATAGTTGCTTCAATGTTTTTTCATGGCTATTGCAATTCTCTACTTCTCTACGACATGATTATTTGATATAATATATTGGAATATTAAGGCTGTATTACACTTACCAAGTTCTTGGCCAAGAACTTGATCAAGTTAATTGACGACAAGTCGTGTATTGCACTTGTCAAGTCGACATGGTCAATTTCTTGGCCAAGAACTTGGTGGCTTAGAACATGTTCTATTTTTCTTCTCAACTTGGTCAAGTTTTTAGTGATTTCTAGTAATATTCATGTTATAAAGTTTTTCGCCAACTGCAAAATGTATACACAAATTCCATTTTAGAATACCGTTAAAAATGACATGTTAATTTGATACTTCTTGAAAGAATTGTATGCGTAAATTATTTATTTTCTTTTGTATCTCTTGAACAGTTATTTTTACATTCAATATCAAACACAAATCTTCGGTAACTTTATTAATTTTTTTATTTCGTACTTTTGCACTATTGGTACTGCTAATTCACCTAAAAACTTGGCCAAGAAATTGATAAGTGTAAAACAGTCAAGGTCAACAATAACTTGATGAAGAACTTGCCGACAATTTCTTGGCCAATAACTTGGTCTAGAACTTGGTAAGTGTAATACAGCCTTTAGAGATAGGAAGGAATGAAAGCATTATTGAGAAATAAAGCACGTTTGATATTTATCTTTATTTCAACATTATATATATGCTCCAATTCATAAACAAATTTTAAGGCACAATTATAAGATTCAGGTAGGTATATAAAAAACCCGTTTAAAAGGTAACGTGTGCTACTTTACTAATATAATGTTTTTCTTTAGAAAGATAATAAAATCTAACAAGTAAACATAAGCATATATACATATAAACTTTTCTCTATTCATAATATTTCGTATAAAAATAGCTAAAAAGAATCAAGCACATCACGTGTTTCACATATATAAGAGCACCGCATTTTTTGATTTGTTTTAATGAAAATATACACATTTAATTACAGAGGTGGTGATGTTTACTAATTTTGGGTTTTTTTTTTGAGATTCACAACAATAATATTTTATATTCTTTCTTCGATTTGGTATAGACAAATGAGTGTATAAAAATAAAACAGCTAATTAAAAAATACTTAATGGCACATGTTCTCTTCTAACATTTAGTCATATTGACTTTCACATTATTAGAGCTTAAATATATATCACAAAAGGACAAAATTTGTTTGTCTTTTTATATGTATGAGGTTTTTCTCTCTGTAAACTAATAAAGAAAAACATGTACCATATTATTGCAAAAATAAACAATAAGGCACAGCTACACATGTTAGAGCAATCAAAAGAAAAACGTTATCTTGGAGTTAACAATTTAGAGGTAAGCACAATCTTAAAGCGAATTTATGAGCATAAATTGCTTAAGTAGGTAGCTAACAAAATAAGATTATAATGAAAATTAAAATTAACAAACAAATTTTTCAATTTTGGGCCCCATCTTTAACAATCCCGGGGGCATTAAATAAAATTGCAATAAAGCAGCATCAAAAATAATTTTAGAGGTAATCGATTTGAGAAGGTACAAATAGTTGCAATGGTTACTTATATTTCATAAATTTTAGGCTGATAGTTCAAAATATAGGTTTGCTACCATGACAGAAATTTATGTAACATTAAGTTCATGTTTTCCTTATTTTATAAAGAAAACTCGTTACACCATTGATAAATACTTAAGTAGTATAAATTAGGTAAAATATACAATATAAAGAAGAAAAAAACAATTATTAAAAATTTCAACATTTCAATAGATATTTGTAAAAGTAAAACTATATATTATAAGTATACAAACATAGTTAAAAATTTGGCAGTACTTAACATACAAAAGATATGAAATTTATAGGAAATACATACATATTTCTTTTATTAAATTGGAATGCTAAAATACAATGTGCACTATTATCCTTATTTATTATAATTAAATGTTATTTTATTAATCGATTAATCAACATCACGATAACATGTTTCCATAGAAACAGGGGCAAAAAATATACCATACCACCATCTTGCATTAATTTTAAGTCCGCAAAACAAAAAGGACTGTAACAAAATTCCTCAAAAACACGATATGCCCAACAAGCGAACATTATATACAAATGGAGAATAGGAAGTATTTTTTGTATTAATAATTCCTTTGAATAAAGAAGAATAAAAATAGAAATAGAAAAATTTGCATTTATCTAACTAGTATTTAATATATTACTTATAAAAAAGGTTTAAATATATGTTTTTTGTCTTTTTTATAGCATTTATATATTTCAAAGCAACATGTAAACTTATTTTGTACAAGCTTTCATTTCTTTAAATTTAACCAAATGTTTTTTGTCGTTTTCCATTTTTGCGCTATCTATAGATATTAAATAGGTATATGTACATAAAAAACTTACAAATCCAGTTATGTTATGAGTCTTATTATGACAATAATAATTATAATTCAAATGTAAAATAGAGGCACGCATTACACAATCAAAAAAAAGAACAAAAACGAGCGTACCTATCGTCAAAATCTAGATGTAAATTAACGTCAAGTTTAATATGCATATTTAAGCATTTTAAAATACTACTGATTATGTACGATTCTTATCTTATGCATAAGACGCTTATAAAATCAGTAAAAAAAGAAATTTGAATTTGTGCTAAAATATATAAATATGTACTTTGAGTAGTACGAAGAAAAAAAGGAAAACAATTCTTTAACCCCCACGAAGTTTACCATAAATCTATGTACTTGCGAAATAGTTCCACATTTTTGTGTTTAGTATGTTTGTTTGTCATCCACAAGATGGTGGTAGGATTGTAATAGTGCTGCCAATATTATCGATCGATTGCTGGCATTATTCGATAGATAAATATATATCTGACTGGAGGGAATGAATATTCGTTTATACAGTTTTTTTTAGACAGCACGAAAGATTTATATAAATAAATTATGTACACTAACATGTATAGAAAACAATAAACTATTTCACATTGGTATCTATCAGATCTGGTAACGAATGAGGTCACTTTGCAGGATACGAATTAAAGTGAAAATAAAATATAATATCAAATATCGTCTTGTTTCTCTATCAATTAATACTTAATTCGCATCCTAAATTATAAAGGTAATAGACGCATGTTATGCCATGCAACCATTATCTAATCCGGGGTTGTTATAATTACTGGTGGTATTAAAATTGTGACACTGTTGGTTGTTATAAGCATTTTGGTGGAACGAATTCTGCAGGGAGTTTTCTAATTCTGTTAGCTGCGTCTGATTGTAAGTTTCCGTGGGGGATTCCACCATGATGGTTGGTATTTTAGAAAACTGCCTGGTGTTATAAGCAATTTCATTACCAACACTTGCAGGACGGTTGAACAAGTTAAGGTTTTGTCTGCTTCTAAAAGAATTGACATTATCGACTGAAGCTGGACGACTGTAGGAATGGTTCGTTTCGATGACCGTTGTCACTGGTGGTAGACGATGGCTGTAAATTAGTTCTCGGGTTACTGGAGTGACGTTATTTCGGCAAGTATTTCGATGCGTTTCCAACATGCCTAAAATTTGACGTCTCTCGTTCTGTAACTGATTGATTTGGGCTTTTAATTCAATATTTTGTGTTTCCAGTGTTTCAGATTCGGTGACTAGGTTGGCGGTTTTTTCACGTTTCTTCAGTCGACATTTCGTGGCGGCGATTTTATTACGTTCTCGGCGTCGTCGGCGTCGTTCTTCGTCTTCTGGAGTCAACTAAAACAAAAGGTATTTTCAATATGGCATATAATTTGAATATAACGGTATTATTTGATATAAAATTAATACTATTTACTATTAATTAAAGTTTTACGGTTAATTATTATTACGATTCAATGAAAATTTAACTTTATATGTTTGTATGTAGAATCTGTTAGTTGTTGTATTGAAATAAAGCCAGCCAGTGGAGTAAAAATATAGTTTACTTTCTATTTAAGATATTACAAAATAACATTCGTCATTAGCGAACAACTTGCTTACAGCTACTTCTTAGTGTAACTACTTTCACGCAGTTTTACATATATATACAAGTACCCGGCAAATTCAAATAAGTTTGATTGTCCATCAACACCCCCTTTCAATCAAAGCTTCTTGAAAATCATTTAACACTCCTAATTTTTCTCTTAAAAACAAAAATTGTTGTGAACTTAAACCCTTTGTTAATATATCTGCAACCTGTTCCTTGCTTGATATGAATACAGGCTTTACAATATCGTTTTGTATTTTATTCCTAATAAAATGGTACTTGATATCTATGTGTTTAACTCTTTTGTGATCCAAAGGATCCTTTGCTATACTTATGCATGCCTGATTATCTTCATATATCTTTACTGTACCAGTATTTATGCCTAAATCTAACATCAAACGCTTTAGCGAGATTGCCTCTGTTGTGGCACTACACAATGACATATACTCTGCTTCGGTTGATGACAAGAACACAACTGGTTGTTTTCTAGTTACCTACCCAGGAAATCGTGTTTCCAAAAACTTTAAATAAGTAACCAGTAACAGATCGTCTATCTGTATCATTTCCCCAGTCTGCATCCGCATAACCAACCAAAGGTTCAGTAGTAAAATTCCTAGAAAATGTCAATTCAAAATCAATTGTATGTTTAACATATCTCAAGACTCGTTGTAAATAATTATAGTGTGTCTCTGAAGCACAGTTTTGAAAATGGCTAAAGTAACTAACTCCAAAACTTAAATCTGGTCTAGAACTTAACATGAGATACATCAAACTACCTATTAATGCCTTGAAAGGTTTTTCGGTTAAAATCTGACTTTGTTTTTCCAATTTTAACCCTGTTTCTATAGGCGTTTTTACACCTTTACAATTTTCCATATTAAATTTACGTAAACCACTCAAAATGCATTGCTTCTGGCTAAATCTTATAATTCCATCATGCATAGTTATATTTATTCCAAGAAAATATTTTAAAGTGCCCAAATCCTGCATTTCGAATTCTTTACTCAAATATGCCTTTACTTTATCTATTTCTGACTTACTATTTGAACAAATAATTAAATCATATACATATATTACAAAAACTTTACAATCATTTAACTTTTTAACATAAAGACAATAATCATTTTGCGATCTGTTAAAACCCAATTTTAAAACAAAATTATTAAA
The DNA here is from genome assembly GCA_963170755.1 of Amphimallon solstitiale. NCBI lineage: Eukaryota > Metazoa > Arthropoda > Insecta > Coleoptera > Scarabaeidae > Amphimallon > Amphimallon solstitiale. The sequence continues at coordinate 28,664,492 of OY720678.1, forward strand.
TCGCACATTCCAACACCTAGCACTTTGTTTTAAACCATATAGGGGCTTCTTGAATTTACACACTAAATTATGTCCTTGTTCATAACCTTGGGGTTGTTTCATTAAAACTTCTTCTTCTAAATCTCCATTCAGGAAAGCTGTTTTCACATCCATTTGATGTATAAGCATGTTTTCCTGATTAGCCACTGCTAGAACAGTTCGTATAGTAGCAAGTTTGGCTACAGGTGCATAAGTTTCTTGATAGTCTAAACCTTTTGTTTGGGAAAAACCTCTTGCAACTAGCCGTGCTTTGTATCTTGTCACTTTTCCATTTTCATCAGTTTTTAGTTTGAACACCCACTTATTGTCAATCAATTTGGCTTCTTGTGGTTTTTCAATCAATTCCCATGCATTATTCTTGAGAAAAGCACTGTATTCCTCTTCAATAGCCTTTTTCCAGTGTTCCCTATCTGATGATTTTTCTATTTCTTCCATTGTTTCTGGCATATTTTCTAACATTGACGTATTTAAAACAAAACTAAGAAATTCGTAGTCGGAATGCCATATTGGTGGTTTGCGATCACGTTTGCTTTCTGTTGCTTCTTCTGAATTTTCGAAATTAATTGTCTCATTGTTTATTTCTTCCTCAAGTTCCTTATCACTTTCATTATTAACTTGGTCATAAAATGATATTTGTTCCTTTAAATTACTATCCTCATTGAAAAGAACATCTTTCGCAATTATTATTCTTTCTTGTTCAGTGTCCCATAATCTATATCCATGATTGGCATATCCAATCATTATACATTTTATAACCTGGCTCGGTTGCTTTACTTATAACATGGTGCCACTTGCTTATGTAACACCAGAGCAAGCGAACCGGCATAAGATATGTCTTCTGTATGCCACCAAAATACACAGCACTTCTGGTTGCCTATATGCTCAGGCATCACTATTGCGAATTGCTAAACGTCTTATCGGTGTGACATCAACGTTAACTCGTACGGTCGGCTTTGTTTATAAATATAAATATGGCGGTTGAAGTGTTGTGTTTTAGAGACAAAAGACCAAAAGCTCTACAACTAGCACAGTGGAGAAAAACGTGAGTACTTCTTATTGTTTTAATGTATCTTATTGCTCATTGAAAATACTACGTTCCCTAACTCATTGTTAAACGGTAAAAGAAAAGAAACACGTGTAGAAACTTATTTGAAAAATAGAATAATTAGCCTATATTATTACTGAAACCATATTAAAACAATTAATACACAATTTTGTTTATTACTATATACAATTTACAATTTTTATATACATAAACAGACTTGCTTAATATCGGCATAATCAAATACAAAATAAATTCACCTTAGTGACCTCTTTTAAACATGTATAAAATTAAGATTGACCACATATTCAACTTTAGCCCCTGAAATATTAACTACGAATCCCAGTGCATTTTTATCTAGTAATATAAACAACATTATATATAAAATCTGATACGTGTCGGATAATTTAAGATAAAATAAAATTAAACATGAAATATGATACACGTCGGTTAATTTGAGATAAATTGTATGCTCCGATCAATTTAACTGCTCTACAAATTATTTCCACGTTACGTCATGCTCGCATGAAGAATTTTTACAAGTTTATCGGGAATTAAATTATTAAAGCGGTACGGGTTCTGATATTTATCCAATAGCTACTCGGTGAAGTACTAATACATCTATATTTATTGCGGTTCAGAAGCGCGGGTGCCTTTATGATAATTTATTTGAATTTACGGCGCGTTTATACACAATTTCGGAAATTTAGCATCTCTGAAAATAAAGAATTATTAATAAATGCGGAAATATCGTCACGACATCAAAATCTGACTTAGACGGGATAAAGTTTACAACGGTAATACATCACTTCTTCCCACGGTTCAAGACCTGAATAAGAAGAGACACATTCGGAATTAGCGGGTTTTTGAAACGACTGTTTCACGATACTAAAAGACCTGAAAGTAGTACGTTTCTGCGGATTAGACACCAACTCTTCCATGCCATTAAAAGGCTGAATAGAGAGGTACAGGTAGCGGATGGATAGGAGAAATAAATGAACGAGACACACTCGATGGGGCCTTTATATATCTGAAAACCCCCCTACGTCCGTAGGTAAAAACTTGTTCAAAACATAACAATTTGCGCACGACTCTGACATGAACCGCGACTTTGAGCATGACGTACACATTCGGTATTTTTCCATTGAAAATAAGCAAATAACATGAATTATCATTACAAATGAATATATTTACAGGTCCGTCCAAATCACTTTATACAATATTTGAACAAAATAACACACATACATTTAATTTAATATTGACAAATAAATTAATTATGGACTTAAAAATGTTAATTTGTACAATTAACGAGGGACTTCGTTACAGGCCCTCCCTTAAAAGAAAACATTGAAATCCCATATCAAAAGTTCAAAAACGGAAAATTAAATTTAAAAACTAACACTTGTCAGTCTATCATCACCTGAGATGTCTGATACGCACGCACTGGCACTAATTGTTCTGATGTTGCAGGTTTACATGATGGATCTCGGCTTCACTAGTGACGGAAGTAGTGAAAACGACAGGACTGGTGCTGGTATCGCCTCGGACAATTACATGCGTCGAAAATTTGAGATAGGCCTCTACTGTCGGAAGTATTACAGCGGTTGCAGTGATTTTCTTCTCTGGCGGTTTCCATGTGGACAAACACTTCGTGCGGCGGATTGCACGAAGTACGAGCTCTAGATGGTGTCATGAGCAAATACTTGGTACGGCGGATTGTACAAAGTATGAGCTCCGGATGATGCCTTGAAATAAAACACCTGGTGCGGCAGATTGCAGCAAGTATTAGTCCAAAACATCCCTCACGGCCTCCGGCGGAATCGGAGGTAGGAGATCGGCTTGGAGCTCGTCGGCGGACGGAATCTTGATGTCTTTCACATGGACCTTCACTGGCTTTCGTCTGTTTGGTACCTGTAACATGAGAACAGACGGGGACAGGATCTGGATAACTTTAGAGGGACCTTCAAATTTTGGAGCAAGTTTTGCGGTAAATTTCTTGGAGGCGTCGGATAAATTATGAGTCTGGTGGTATACCCATTGATCCCTTTAGAAGACTTTTACTTCACGCAGGTTCACGGTAGGAGAATTCTTTCAGCCCTCACTAAGGCCAACTCTTCGGTATTCGGTCGAGCAGGATCCATTAAATGCCCATCAGCGGTTCTTCGCAGAGAGCTCGGCGGCATGAGTTCTCTACCAAAATTAAGAAAGGCAGGTGTGAATCGATCATGTATGTTTTTCGGATTGCATGGATAGTATCTTTGTTTTATTGGGGCGGTATTCGGTTGTAAACGGATAGTGTGACGTATTAACTTCGTCCGACCAGGCACGGTAGTAAATTTACTCAATTCCTGCTCAAGGAATTTTTTTAAAACGGTTTCTTGGCGGTCCTGTACTTCGGAGATCCCACAGCTCGCGGCAAAGACTGCATTGTCTCCCTTAAAGTACAGTTTCCTTTCGGAAAAATCAAGAACAGCCCCAATTTCCTTAAGAAAATTAATTCCGAAGATGACTGAGCACAGGCTCTTCGGCATAATTACAAAATTAACGTCTGTAGTACGGCTACCCATGCGGACCGGTAATAAAACTGAGCCGGGTGACTCTATAACGTCTCCATTTGCGAGGCGGACTTTGGATTTTCTATTCAAGACACGTTGGTCATTATTTTTCAACAACCGGGCAACCAGTGATTCGGATAAAAATGAAGAAGTTGCTCCGCTGTCCACGAGGGCTCGTAAATTCTGGTTATGAATGTGCACACGGACCCACACGCGATTATCTGGTAGTGTCGAGTCTTTAATACACGTGTTTGCGGAATCAGGCGGTTTTACTGCTTGCGGACGGTCTTTGCCTGCAGACCGCCCTTCTCGGCGTTTCCCTGGCATCGGCAGTCAACGGAACGTACATTTAACTTGCCACACCGTGAACAAAACATTTTAAACGGGTTACGGCAATGACTACGCGTATGGCCTTCCTTGCCACATCGCCAACAGCGGCTTTCCGGATGCGATAACTTTTGTAATGGCGACGGTGGTACAGGAAATTGACGAGGCTTATTATCCTGAGCGACATACGACAAATGATGCGAACGCGAAGTACTGGGTTTATCGCTGGGCGGGCGTTCCGGTGCTGATAGCGTACTTTCTTTCTTACAAAAGCGCGCCTGCTCTTCCTGCAGTAATTCATAGTCGGCAGCGAGTTTAGACAATTGCCTGAGAGATCGTATCGCGTCCCTACGTATATACATTCTGTAACTGGGTGACATGTTACCATATACACGTTCCAATTTGTCACCATCGGACATATCTCGGCCGCGTCTCATTAATGTTAATATGGCGGTTAAATAATCTTTAAAAGATTCCTTCGGTTTTTGCAAACGAGCGCGTATTTCTTCTTCAATTGAAAAGCTATACCGGGGCGGAAGATATTGAAGTTTAAAGTCCTCTAAGAACTCGTCCCATGTACCCCATAGTGTTTTATTATTTCGGAGCCAAAGCAGTGCTTTGTCCCTAAAAAGCTCAGGCAACGCGTGGAGCATATGTTCATCTTTAATCCCGTAACATACTTGAAGTTCTTTGACTCTTTCCAAGAAAAATACAGCGTCCGAGCTGCCATTAAAATGAACCCCCCATTTCCTTATTTGAGTGCAGATTTCAGCGGAAGAAATCTGGACGTTAGTGTCTACTTGCGGTGTTACCAACGGAATGTTTCCCTTATTCGTGGAACCCGTCTTACCCTCTTTCACAAACGTGCTAATGCGTTTACGTACCTCCTCTACATTACCGGTAGCGTCTAATCCAAAAGACTCTGCTGCGGCATTTAAGTCCTCTTTTTTCAATGTGTATATCCACCCAAGAGGGTTTGGATTTTTGCCTTTATCTGAATCAGACATATTATAATTTATAATGTACCAAATTGAAATAAAAATGTATTTTAGTTGCTATTTATTCTCCTATCCTTTTATCCCCTCACAATTAATAAAGAATATGTACGTCTTACTATCCTTTAATAAAAACTTATCTCTGTGTATGTATATAAATTGTGTATCAATTTTTCTATTTTTTTTTTAAAAATAAGTATACATATATTCTGGCGGAAAACTGTTAAACTAGTCAAGCAGTTTTTTTTTTAAAACGGCGGAATTTAATGTCGGATTTTAATTTATCTAAATCTTGCCTGAATTAATTTTTAAATTCCTTAAAACACGGCTTTAACGTTATGGGCGCCACTTATAACCTGGCTCGGTTGCTTTACTTATAACATGGTGCCACTTGCTTATGTAACACCAGAGCAAGCGAACCGGCATAAGATATGTCTTCTGTATGCCACCAAAATACACAGCACTTCTGGTTGCCTATATGCTCAGGCATCACTATTGCGAATTGCTAAACGTCTTATCGGTGACATCAACGTTAACTCGTACGGTCGGCTTTGTTTATAAATATAAATATGGCGGTTGAAGTGTTGTGTTTTAGAGACAAAAGACCAAAAGCTCTACAACTAGCACAGTGGAGAAAAACGTGAGTACTTCTTATTGTTTTAATGTATCTTATTGCTCATTGAAAATACTACGTTCCCTAACTCATTGTTAAACGGTATGCTACCGGAACTACGTCGCATTAAGGTAACAGACTAAATTAGGGAAAGAAAACGGAGAAACGCAATAGGGGTTGATTTAACTGGATAACGCAGGGCCGAGCTAACTCAGTCGCAGACGGCGTGACGGTTCAGGAAAATAAGAACACCTAAAAGTAGAGCGTCGGTCGGCAACGACGCTAGCGACGTTGTCCGGGCACCAGGACACTATGCTATCTTACAGATAACCTACCTGCGCCTCCTACGAGCTACCACTGGCTGTGTCCCTCCAGCGGGTTACCTATTGAACTCCCTGTATATTCGTAGCACCTAATCTTATGTACGTGCTTGTCACAATATTATTTGAGAAATGCAGAGGTAAAAGAAATAAAAGAAAAGGTATTACGTAATGTAACAAAATTTAATTAACACTTAATGTGTTGAAAAGTTATTTTTTTTTTAAAGTAAAAGATGAAGTTAAGGAATACAAAAAAGGTTAGCAAACGTTGAAAGAAATTAATTAAAAAAAAATGAATTGAACACTAGACAGTTGATAATATGAAAACAAGCGTTAGGTAACATTAATAGAAATTTGAAAGGAATAAAAAAAACAAGTCTTAATACTTTAACATATTCTCTGCGCTTCAGCAGCAGAAGGTTGGTTGCGGAAACGTTTCTTCACCTCACATGATATAAGTACAAATGATGTCATGGACACGCCACAACGGCAATGTTAATACAAAAGTGTAAATATATTATATATACTAAAAGCCAATTGTCTCGCTCTTTTTAACACGAACGATTAAAACGGCAAAGCTATACCCCAAAATTGACGAATTGGGGAGACAGTTTTCTGAGAACCTGGCGCATCTACGGTGGGAACGAAAGTGTCACGCGACGGGGACCACGGTCCCACGTGCCTTAGGCCATTTTTCACGTCTCCGAAGAGAGAACGAGGGCCCGAAAGGAGTTTTTGAAAATTTTAGAACGTGCAGAAAAAGAGTATGAATCATAGTATTTTGCCATAAGGCCTACGTGTAAAATAAAAAATATGGACTAGGTTCGATTTTAAAATGGCGGTGGATCGATACAGATGACCGTGACACATCAAACTTCGGATAAGGTTAAGTTAAACGCACGAAAAATTCAATTTCAGGTTATAAATTATCAAAACCGTCAAATCAGTTTGAGTTCGCGATATGGCATTTGCCGGGAAACGTCAAAATTGGCGGAAAGCACCAGTCGTGCAATACACACATATAATGACTATCTATTCACGTTTATCGATCGGTTGTCAAGTTTAAATGTCAGAAGGCCGACAAATAAAGGGATTATGAAGGAAATGTGGTACCTTTCAGATACGTATTAGTGTTATTATTATCAATTGTTACTATTTCTTTTCTATTTATGAATATATGAACAATGCCGACGGATATGATAAAATAAACTTAAAGTGTATAATCGCACGTAAGTACAGTGACAAATATAACGATCTTTCTATATTTTATTAAGATATATTAAATACAAATTATATATGTCATCGAAATGTCGTCACTTCTCGCGAAAGAAGTACCGAAGCAAGCCTAAATAAAGAATCATCTGAGTTTTCTTTATTTGTCAGATGTGTCCGAAACACTTCGAAATAACATAAATACATCAAATATGTAAAATTCCCATAAGCATTTATGTAATTTCGTTTATCAATTCAGTTATAAAAGCAAGCATTTAAAGTATGCGACCATGCGGGTTGGCACAAACTAATCAGAAGTACATTTTCGGTTAAATGGTATTAGGAGCCAGCAAGATTTTTGATTGGGTTTTACAAAGTACATATATATATACTATTAAAGCGTAATATGAAAATTAATTAATTCTCTCAATGACCTGTAAGTTTAAAACATGTTTTGTTAAAGTTCATCATGTTATGTTGTTAATTTCATTTGACAATTGGAAAGACAATGTTGTTAAGCACTCTCAGTCTGACATTTCGTTCTCACAAGTTTATGTGTGAACGAATACACAACAACGAAGTATTGTCACGATGACAGGTGGAACGACAATTTGGTTAAACATCAACTTTTTATTGTCGTATAAGTGTCACGATGACAGTCTGTCAAAAAATTTGAAGTATACACTATTTTTATCGTAAACATGACACAAGGCATGGTACTACAAATTTTATAGAACGAATAACATGAAACAACATTTCATTGCCGAACCGTCTTGGTTTTTTTTTTTTTGGTCTGTCGACGTTCACCTTGGGCTAGATGCACACAATTAGACAATTAGACTTAGCAATCAGTAAAAACATTAACAAAACCATAAAGATAGAAACTGAAAGTGTCATGAGCTCTGATCACATTCCAATTATAATAACTTGGAACGAAGACATAACCGAAAGAACATATCACACCTTCAAGACAGACTGGGCCGGCTACAAAACAGAACTAGAACAAACCATCACTGCAGTTCCTAAAATACAAAACACTGCAGAATTAGAACAGAACATAAAATCACTACAAGATAAAATAACAAACGCTGTTGAAAATAACACCATCAAAATAGAAAGGATATATAAATCAGGTAGTCTACCACATCATATTAAAGAACTAATAAAGGAAAAGAACAGAGCTAGGAGAAGACAAAACTATACTAAACAACCTTCAACATCAAGTACATAAGGAATTACTGGAACCGAAAAATGTAGAATGGCAAAGAACACTCGAAGAAATAGGTGCAGAGCCCTCTAAGACATGGAAAATAATCAATGCAATCAAAAGAGAACAAATACAAATCCCACCACTTCAATTCAATAACTCCACACAAGTCACAGCAGAAGAAAAAGCAGAAGCTCTAGCGGAATCACTAGAAGAGCAATTCACTCCGAACTTGGATGAAGTAGACATACAACACGTAATGCAGATTCACAAAGTAGTAAGCAGAGAAATACGTGAACCCCACTCCCCTAGCAACGACCCAGTCACAGCCGAGAACCTAAAAGCAATCCTTAAAGCATGAAATCCCAAAAAAGCTCCTGGTATAGACAACATCACCAACAGATCACTACAAAACCTCCCCCCAAAAGCAATAATGTCAATTCTAGCAATAGCAAACTCCGTTATCAGACTCCAAACATTCCCAAAGATATGGAAACATGCCAAAGTAATAGTTATACCTAAACCAGGAAAACCAAAAACAATACCAAGCAGCTACAGGCCCATAAGCCTGTTACCATCCATTAGCAAAGTGATAGAAAAAATAATCCTACAGAAGATAAAGTACCACTCTGACAATCAAGACATAATACCAGAAGATCAACATGGGTTTTTAGAGAAGAACATTCAACGATAACACAACTTTCAAGAGTCACTGAGATTATCCAAGACGGATTCAACAAAAATCAAGTGACAGCAGCTGTATTTCTCGACATAGCAAAGGCATTTGATAAAGTCTGGAGGCAGGGACTCATATATAAAATGATAATACACAATTATCCAACACACGTCATAAAAATCACGAACAGTTTTCTCCAAGGACGCTGCTTTCAAGTTAGCATCCAGAACACACTTTCCTCAATAAAACATCCAACAGCGGGAGTCCCCCAGGGCTCATGCCTGTCACCTCACCTATATACAATATTTACAGCAGACATACCAGTATCAAATCCTACAAGATACTTAAATACGGCCACCCTTGCAGATGATTCGGCACTGCTCTCAACATCAAGATGTCCGACGAACGCGGTACAGGAACTCCAAACCCACCTAGACAACACGATAAAATGGTTCAAACAATGGAGGACAACAATAAACGAAGACAAATCCCAAGCAATAATCTTTCAAAGGAATCTGAAAACAACAGGCAACGAAATAACCATCAACAACAACACTATACCATGGAGTAGAGAAATTAAATACCTGGGAATATACCTGGATATAAAGCTCAATTATAACACACACATAGCAAAAACGATAACCAAAACCAAACAAACAAGATGTCAACTATGGCCTCTTATAGGCAGAAAAAGCCAGCTGAACACGAACAACAAAATTCTACTTTACAAACAAGTATTAGGTCCAATATTCACATATGCATGGGTGCATATGTGCAAGACCAACATCAAAAAACACCAGTCTTAGAATGATACTAAATGCTCCATGGTATATGAGAAATAATCAAATAATGAATGAAACAAATACCCCAACCATTATTGACTACATCAAGGAAAGAGCGCTCAGTTTCTATAACCAGATGGAAAACCACTCAAATCAAAATCTTAAAAGAGCACTTGCTCATCAATTATCATCAATTATTATTATTATTACTATTGTATCGGTCATTTATCGTATCTTTAATGTCTTGGACACATCTCTGTCATCTTTCTACATACAAATATACATACTGCGTCTTTAATTTAAATTTAGAGTAGCTTATGATATCAATATTAATTTGGGAATACCGTGCTATAGTAATGTTTTTCATTTTGACTACTGTCATAGTTAAGTCAATTTATTGAAAAGTTCCACAGTGTTTTCAAATTAATATTGAAATCGTAGGTTATTCCAAAAAAAATTAATTGAAGGCACGGTATGTCTACAGTGACATTCAATTTGACAATTCATTCTCGCAATAGATCGAACTGTCACCACCATGACAGTTTGCAAGAAAATTTAACGTATGGGCAACGTTTATCATAAAACTTGAGACAAATAAAGTTAGAGTACTACCAAATTTAAAAAACAAAGAAATTTATATATGATACAACAAATCTTGATCATACAACCATCTTAGGTTTACCTGTTCGGCCTACTTACATTCAACTTAGACTAGGTGCACACGCATTATATCAAACTTGAATGTCAACGAAATGTTCCAAGTAATCAGCTTTCAGTAAATTCTATAGAAATGTTAAACATTTTATGGGAAATTATTTAGTTAATAAATCCACACTGTTAGAAATATTGTCTTGATCTAAGAAAATATATTTTCTTCCGTATATACAAAGCCTTAATTTACTTGATTTAAAACGGTTTGGAAATATTTACTTATAATAAAACGGACCGTTTCAAATCAAGTAAATTAAAGCTTTGTATATACGCAAGAAAATATACTTTCTTAGATCAAGACAATATTTCTATCAGTGCATTTGTCTATAATTATAGATGCCACAATAATGTATAATTAATTTCTAGAGATATTTCATTTAATTTGCATCTTCATTCATAAACTAATTAAAAGAAAATTTATAACCGTTAAAATTCAAGTGCCTCTGCGACTGGCAGTAGTCACGTTCCAAAGAAGCATTTCAAACTCGAAGACTTTCATGGAATAACAAAAAGAGCAAGTATTCTATTAAATTAATGTGTCCTAAATAAAAAAAAAAGGGGGGGAAAGAGTAAATTGAATAATCAGCACTTGATGACTTATATCGACATTTTATGACAAACATTATGGAGCACTGATGAGCTTGATTATTTGCAACGAACGTCATATAAATTTATTTCTATTGACTATTGTCCCGGAAGCCCTACGTTAATTGTAATTCAAAGAAACGAATACATCATGCTGATCAAAATTGGTGAACATAGTATATTATTAAACTAAAATTAAGTAACAGTTAAAGGGTGTAGCCATCTTTACTCATCTATTATTATTTTAACACCGATATATTTAACTAGAGCATACGCGAAATGTTGGTCAACTCAACATTCACGTTAGGTGGCTTAAATGTTACAGGAAACGTCAGAATTGTCAGAAAAAGTCCATCTGACTTTTGATTAATGTTGGCAATTTCACAAAAATTTAATTGCAGGTTATAAAACGTCAAAACGATCAATCGATTTCAGTTCGTGATGAAATCTGAACTGCTTTCATTATTCATTTGAATTATTTCAAAAAAAAAAGGTTAAACACCCTGACATCTGTCTGATATTTCATGGTTCATGTTTTTAAGCTTCATCGATATTTATTGTAGACCTTGACACAAAAAGATATGAAATTACAAATTTTATACAGCGAAATGACTAAAATATTAATGAGAAAAGTGCTATCAGATCCATTTTAGTTTTGCCTATATACCGTGCCTTCAAATACTTTCCGCATTAGAGACGGCCATGCTTTTTTTTTAATGGTTGGTGACAGTGCATAATTTTAATAGTTTGGTTATGTCATATAAATAATAATAGGCGTCTATAATTTGAATTTAAGTATGACAACTGTCAGAATTTGAAGTTTTCAAAAAATTAGCATGTACACCAACATTGATTACTTAAAAACTTCAAAAACAGCCTACTCTAATGCGGAAAGTATTTGACGGCACGGTATTAGACAATTACCTTAAAATATGATTTATATTATTATTACTAGGTGACAGACGAATCAAATTCCAATGTAATGACAATTGTTTTGTAACTATTCAATTTACTAAAGTAAATATTCCAGTCTAATTCAACAATTACTTCTACTAAATAGTTTGATTGTCAGTAGAAAGTTTGAAGTATGGGCAGCGTTCAATCATTTAATGCGATATGTTTGAAAATACACCATTAAATCAAATTGTTAATCAAACATTCTGATGATGGTTGATGATGATCGTGTCCCAGGCTGGTGGCTCTTATTTCGATGGATTAGTTGTAATCATGAACTACCTTTTTGTGTTATTTTTCCTTAAATACTTAATAAAAATCACAAAATGATCCAACAATTACAAATTATATTCTTTTTACAATGTGTGTAAGCAAAATGTTTACACAGATATTCCAACGTCGGTCAGTATTATTTTTGGTTATTGTTTTTAGTTCAACTACCAGCGTCACTACTAAATATTTAAATTATAATAGGATCGTCTCGGCAACCGACATAGCCAGAGCACGATCTACAGGCGACGACTCAATGCCACTGCAAACTCACTTTGACAGGAACAATTTCAGAGCAGACAAATGAAACTAATTATTAATATGGAAGCCAGTTATAAATTCACTATTATAAATAAAAGTAATAAGTCATACTTATTCTATACCAACATTTTATTTAAAACTTGATTCTTCTGTGTAATGGGCATGCATTGTTCACAAATTTGCATTATAACAAAAGTTATGTCAAAAGTATGTTTGCGGGCCATGATAATTGGCAGGTTAAATTATGCAAAATTAAAATAAATCTGATATTACATTTTCAATAATGATTTAGTCCTTTCATTGTGTAAAACTAATAAAACTATGAATCTTTTAGTGTCAAGTCTTAGTATTACGCTAAAAAGCATCTAAATTTCAAACTCCAACAACGAAAAGTCAGACTGACGTTAAGATGCTTTAAATTGTCGTTCCACCTGTCACCGTGACAGTACTTCGTGGACAAAAATATACGTCTATACAAGGTGTGCCAAAAGTTTAGAAAATCAAAAATGATTTTTTTTGGCATTTTACAGCGAACTGTAATAAAACTGTAAGCGGACGCGAAAGGCGATTCAAGCTCGAAGAGATTGATGGACAGCTAGTACATATATAAACGCAAGAAAATTAATATCCCAGTATAAAAGACTTAGTTTAATAATGTGAAAATTCGCTAAATAACAACGCCAGGTTTGAATACATGAACTAAATTAATTTAAATGAAGGATATTTAATAGCAAAGTCAAATATTTAAAGTCAAAATTTAGAAAAGAAATTTTATAAAATACAAAAAAAACACTGAGCTTCCCGAACCAAAATTTGCTCTTACAGAAGTGTTTTTATCTCGCTCAGGAAAATTAAATGATCATCGTGAAAGTCAAATTTGCAAAAGAAATATTATCAAAAATTAGATTAAAAATTCAACACATCATAAGTCATACAATAATTTTAACGGTAAAGAAAATACTAGGTATAATACTAATTTAAATAATATCTCTCCAAGAGATGTAGTGATATAATTATGAATTTACTAAAATTAGTTACAATTAAATATTCGTCACAATATAGGGCTACAGAATTACGGTAGTGACAAAACCAAAATTCTAGTTAAACTGAATATTACAAAAAAAAAACAAGAAACAAATAACGGTAATTTAATTAGGAATAAATTGTGACCTCGCAGTAAACTAAGTGGTGCGATAGTTAATAAAGCCACTCAAAATTCTTAGGTCAAATTTTAGGCAAGATAATGTCCAGCACTCTGGCGTAAAGACGTCGAAAATCAGACGTAAAATATGACGTAAAATTACAACATTAGTTGCACTTATCTGGCAAAATGGACGCCGGATATCTCAGCGGGAATCCAAAATGGCGGTGACTCCCTTGATGGAAAATTCCCCTTCAACAGACGGGCTGGATGTTAAGATGCAACTACTGCGGCATCGATAAAAACCACCGCGCTCTTCGATGGAAATGCGGGGCGATAACACCAGAAATATGGCTTCGGAGGGCTTTTGTGCCCGTCAAAAGAATCCTAACGGCTTCTGAGGGCTTTTGTGCCCGTCAAAAGAATCCTAACGGCTTCTGAGGGCTTTTGTGCCCATCAAAAGAATCCTAACGGCTTCTGAGGGCTTTTGTGCCCGTCAAAAGAATCCTATTAAATTAAAGAAGAAAAGAACCAAAGATAAAATCCCGAAAATTTAACACAGAGTTTCAAACACTTACCCCAATATGTAAAATAATGGAGATTCCACGGAAAACGACTTACAAGTCACTTCAGGGTGCAAAATTTAAATTAACAAAAAAACCAACACATGGCCATACGTGAATTTTTTTTCGGTAACGGTACATCGGTAGAAACTCACGTTATTAACCCAAAATTAAGGTAACGGTAACTTCTGCTTACTCCATTAAAGCCGCAATCGCGAGAATATCTTACATAGATAATGTAATTAAATTACTAAGGGGAGTTAAGCAATTTGCACACACTGTTCTTATACAAGATACGACTCTCAAGTGAAGTCCAAACCGGGAAAAATCTCTTCTTCCACAATTGCGCGTTCGCTACACGCATCTCTTCAAAACATAAAGACACGAAAATACCTCAAAATGGACGGCGGGAGCATTCAAATAAAATAACAAACACAAGTCTGAGATTGACCATAAAGGGAGTTAACACTGTGACTCATAGATAAACGCAAACACGAACATAACTTATATGAAGATAAAATAACAGAAACAACCCTTCGAAGAATGTGGAATTTATAAAGTCGGAAGATAGAAAGGGACATAAACACTCAACGGTTGGCAACGTGTGAAACACCCATTTCACGGCAACGTAGTAACCACGTTTGACAGAAGACAACAAAACAAACCTCCACACGTAGTTTCCATTTTATTAGACGAAAGAACAGAATTTCTGCAGGTAACTAACGAAATATCCAAGCTCTAATCAAACGCTGCAGAAGACGGTTAAAAGAACCGATCAACTATATGTTTCAGAGTATTAACGACCTTAACCTCTACCGGGAGTTCCAGGGTAGAATCACGGAAGATTGCCAATACTTAGAATACCGATGAAAGGCAACGGGTGATCGGCAAGCAATTAATAGTATGCCCACTATTCCAAGCATTTCCTCATTTTAATACTTCTTACATTTTTAGTGAGACAACTGCGAAGGGAAAAAAAAGAATAATAATCGGGCCTGCTCGAGATACTGTGTTTGGGAATACGCAAAAACACGTGAAACAGTCAACACAACGGCCTGACTGACGGCTCGGAGCATTTCAAGCCACAAATAAAATGCATTATGTAGAGATCGGACGTAATAAATGAGTAGATATTAAAAAAACTTAAACAAGGCGTACAAGTAACTGCAAATGCAGAAAATACGAAACTACAGGTAGGGTAGAATAAGCTAGAGCTAAGATAATTAGAATTAGTTACTTAGATACAGAGGTTTTCACAAAAATAGGGTGTAATTGCTCGATAATACACAAAACCAATCTGTCAATTTCTCAGTACGTGATTTAGGGCTCTGAAGGCTCAAAAGTAGGTTTAGTATACACGCAGGTATACGGCAGGCAGTCTTAGCAACCGGTGAAACAAACAATGTACAGGGTACGCCCAAAAAGTCACGAGCTTATACAAAATCCACGTATTTAGACAAAGACACAAAATCTTTCGGGAACCAAAACAGAAGTAAATTTTACAGCGTAACAGGTAAAAGAAAAGAAACACGTGTAGAAACTTATTTGAAAAATAGAATAATTAGCCTATATTATTACTGAAACCATATTAAAACAATTAATACACAATTTTGTTTATTACTATATACAATTTACAATTTTTATATACATAAACAGACTTGCTTAATATCGGCATAATCAAATACAAAATAAATTCACCTTAGTGACCTCTTTTAAACATGTATAAAATTAAGATTGACCACATATTCAACTTTAGCCCCTGAAATATTAACTACGAATCCCAGTGCATTTTTATCTAGTAATATAAACAACATTATATATAAAATCTGATACGTGTCGGATAATTTAAGATAAAATAAAATTAAACATGAAATATGATACACGTCGGTTAATTTGAGATAAATTGTATGCTCCGATCAATTTAACTGCTCTACAAATTATTTCCACGTTACGTCATGCTCGCATGAAGAATTTTTACAAGTTTATCGGGAATTAAATTATTAAAGCGGTACGGGTTCTGATATTTATCCAATAGCTACTCGGTGAAGTACTAATACATCTATATTTATTGCGGTTCAGAAGCGCGGGTGCCTTTATGATAATTTATTTGAATTTACGGCGCGTTTATACACAATTTCGGAAATTTAGCATCTCTGAAAATAAAGAATTATTAATAAATGCGGAAATATCGTCACGACATCAAAATCTGACTTAGACGGGATAAAGTTTACAACGGTAATACATCACTTCTTCCCACGGTTCAAGACCTGAATAAGAAGAGACACATTCGGAATTAGCGGGTTTTTGAAACGACTGTTTCACGATACTAAAAGACCTGAAAGTAGTACGTTTCTGCGGATTAGACACCAACTCTTCCATGCCATTAAAAGGCTGAATAGAGAGGTACAGGTAGCGGATGGATAGGAGAAATAAATGAACGAGACACACTCGATGGGGCCTTTATATATCTGAAAACCCCCCTACGTCCGTAGGTAAAAACTTGTTCAAAACATAACAATTTGCGCACGACTCTGACATGAACCGCGACTTTGAGCATGACGTACACATTCGGTATTTTTCCATTGAAAATAAGCAAATAACATGAATTATCATTACAAATGAATATATTTACAGGTCCGTTCAAATCACTTTATACAATATTTGAACAAAATAACACACATACATTTAATTTAATATTGACAAATAAATTAATTATGGACTTAAAAATGTTAATTTGTACAATTAACGAGGGACTTCGTTACAATTTTCTTGTCTTTGAATCCAGTTTTGACGGCAATACTTCAGGTATATGTGCATAACTCTTGCATCCAAACACTCTTAAATTCGTTAAATTTACCTTCTTATTTAGCCATAATTCTGCAGGAGTTTTATGCATAATTGTTTTACATGGACTTCGATTACATAAGTATACTGCTGTCTTACCGCCTCACCCCAGAAACGTTTGTCTAGACTCGCATTTATAATCATACATCTAGCCTTTTCCATAAGTGTACGATTATACCTTTCAGCAACACCATTTTGCTGCGGAGTATATGGAACTGTATACTCAACCATAATACCTTTAGATTTACAAAAATCTGAAAATTTTCCTGATATATATTCCCCTCCATTGTCGCAATTTAATCTTGATATTTTCGTAGAAAACTTAGCTGTCACTAAAGCTTCATATTCCTGAAAACATTTTAATACTTCACTCTTTTGTTCTATTAAATATACCATACCAAAATGAGTGTAATCATCTATTAAAGTTAAGAAGTATCTTTTACCATTCCACGTTATGGGGGTTGGTCCACATACATCACTATGTATTAGTTCCAAAGGACGTCTTGTATTTTTAACTTTACGATTTTCAAATGCTAACCTAGTCTGCTTTCCTTGAATACAGTTTCACAATATTTTTCAAAATTGTTTTGCACATCTTTTGTCGCTATGTCTATTCCTTCGATCATGTCATTCGAAACTAATTTTTTTAAACTTTCTTTCCCCAGATGGCCAAGCCTTTTATGCCATAATTGTACACGATCCTCAAGTACAATATTTGCCAGTTCCTCAGTCGGTCTATCTAACTGAAATATTAGCTCATATAATTTTCCACTTCTATTTCCTTTAGCAAGTAAGCTGTCTTTATTATAAATTTTAACTTCCTTGTCATAAAATACTATTTTCATTCCCTTTTCTTCAATTCTATGAATTGAAAATAGGTTATACAGCAAATCTGGAACATATAACACATTTCGAATAGGTATTTTTATGTGTTTACCATTTACTTCAGATAAAATATCTATGTCACCAATACTGTGAGCTTCCAACGTCTGTCCTTGTTTAGCTACTGCAATCTTTCGTGGTTCTTCTAATTCTTTTAAAACTTTAAAAAAACTTGCATCATTTACCATATGATCGGTGGCACCTGAATCTAGGAACCATTTTATGCCACAGTTTGCGTGTTTATTACCAACCATAAAAGCAATATCTTCCTCAACTGTGTGATTTGCATTCCTGTTGTTATTAAAAGAATTTATTTTGTAATTGTTTGAGTGTTCAGTTTTTCTTTTTGTAATGTAGCAATCAGCACGTTTATGTCCCATTTTTCCACATAAGTGACATTTATATTTAAACTTTGTGTGACTTGTGAAAGCAGTACTTGTTACTTTTTCATTTATTCTGTCATTTGTCTTCCTTTTTAGCTGATGATCAAGTAATTTTCCTTTTACAAAATTAAGTGTTATTTTATCTTCTGCCATAGTATCAATAGCTGTTACTATTGTATCAAAACTTTTTGGTAGGGTCAGTAACAAATGACATATTATATCTGCCTCATCTAAAGTTGCTCCACAATTTCGTAATTCCCGAATACTTTTATCAAATTCCAGAAAGTGTTTCTCTAAATTTCCGCCATCACTGAATTTCATGGCCAACAGCTTGCGTCGTAAAAACAACTGACCTATTATTCCTTTCCGTTCAAAAGTTTTTGCCAATGCATCCCATACGTTCTTTGCAGTTTTGCTATCCTTCACATACTCCAAATGACTATCGGCTATTCTTTGAATGATCATTGATTTGCACTTACGATCCTTTTTCTTATCTTCTTTGTCATTAGCGAACAACTTGCTTACAGCCACTTCTTAGTGTAACTACTTTCACGCAGTTTTACATATATATACAAGTACCCGGCAAATTCAAGTAAGTTTGATTGTCCATCAACAGAATCAAGGATTTGCAACTAGGAACATATGTAGATAAATAATTAGAATGGGACATTCAATATTTCACACTTGCAATTTTTGCCTATTGACGCTTTGCATTTTATGACGCAAATCGATGTGTTAACACATAAAATGAAAAACTCTCATTATTAACCTACTTTTAAAAAATAAAAAGTATTAGAACATTTTCTGTTTTAAATTTTAACACATCGCTTTGCGATAAAGAAAGAAAAAAATGTTGATTATTCTTTTATGATTCTGAAATACATTTCTATCAAAATTATATATTTTAATATTTAGATGCGAAAACTAGTAAGAGAAAATAATAAGCATACATGTACCACTACTCACAATAATATCGTATACACCAATACAAATCACGACTAAAGTGTACTGGGGTACAAACGAAATATACAGATTGTCGTAGTTAAAAGTTAATATGCATCTTCAAATACACACACATAAACATGTACCTATGTATGTATGTATACAACAGTTCAAGAATGTGGCTCTTGGTTTACCCACACCACTCCCCCGAGAGCGCGAACACCATGCGCACATGGCATTCGTTCCGTATCTTTAGAGCAGGAACTTACATTGTGTCTGAGCAAACTCGCAAATATTAAAATAAAATGCCCATAGCTGTCGAGGAAAAAATACAGATTGTGTTATGGTATGCGAAGCATAATTCGTACAAAGACGTGCAAAATTTATTTGTATAGTTCATTATAATATTTAGTTTCGTTTTAAATGTGAGAATTTTATTTTAGTTACAATTTTTATAGTTTTGTTTCAGTTCACTGTTAATACATTATACATCAATTACCAAAATAGCGGAGCAATTCCTTAAAGCAAACGTCTGCATACCAGCTTTCAACGTTTTGCACTGAAGCCTCGGTCTCGGTATCCGGTGTCCGCCCGATATGAACTCATGTGTATTCCCCTATTATCGTACCCCTCCATTTCATGTTTGCATGCACGTGTGTGCGTGTCTGTGTTTCCCTATATCTACTTTTATTTCAGTCAAACGGTATACTTTCCAAGTATATATTTCGTTTACGAAATTGTCATATCAATACTAGTTAAAAAAAAACAGACAATGTATCTGATCTTACAATGAGTATTTAATGCAAATGGTGTGAATTTTGGCATATTTAGTCATAACCTGTACGGTTGAAAATGATTCCAGGCTTTTTAAATTGCCACTCTAGAACAATTGGGTTGTAACATTTTTCAGCAAAATGTGATTATATACAAATAACATTATATCTTTCACGTCGAATTGTCTTTGAATTTCAATTAAGGCATAAGTATGTACAGTGAAACTCTGTTAACGCACACCTCCGCTGAACGGACGCTTCCTTTGGATGGACAATTTTCTCGGTCCCTTGAACTTCCAATAATATTTATTAACAATTTAAACTCTATTGGCCGGACACTCCCCTGAACGGACGCGGACAGTACTTTATAGAACATTATTCATCAAAACTCTCTCCTGTACGGACAGGGTGACATCATCGCTTACATTTGCGTCGTAGTTATTATTCCCTTACAGTTGTACGCACAGTAGTATGTATGCACATGCAGTATTAATCAGTACAGTGCAGTGACAAGAGATATTAATGTAATCATTAAAATGTAAAATAAACGAAGAAATATTTTAACACTTAAGGCTGGACGCCCGCTTCAAGCTGAGTTCGATTTGAAATAGGCGTACCACTGTTTTCTTCGTGCAAATGTAATAAAAGACAAATGTTTAAGGGTCCGCGTGCTCTGTCTTATGCTGAGGAAAAAGATAGAGAAAAGAACTTGTCACCTAATCTAATCTGCCTGTAATTTATGGCTGCGTTATGGTCTCAGATAATCGCCGGTTGGCCGACACGTTTGGCAGTCGGGAAGCAACCCCCCCTAAATTAGACAATCTATATTTTCTCAAACACACAAAAAAGGTGAAGCTGAATATGTAAAATCACCTGCCGGATTCAAATTTTGAGTTGGAAAATAAAATCGAAATCGCAAAAAGGTCGAAAAATCGTTTTTTTTTGTGTAAATTTTAAAATTTTCATTTTCTTCAATTTTTAATACTTATCTCGTGATATCTTAGCAATGCAGAGAGCTAGGGATCTGTTTTTTTAAGGTTATACCCTAAAGTATTTGGATGATACTAGTGTTTTCGATTTTTCTTTATGGTGTGTAAATTTTATAAAAAAAAAAGTTTTAGTAGACGACCAATTTGTGTAACGTATTTTTCAGCTATCGAGTAACTAATCTTATTTTTCAGAATTTACCCATATATATGTGAAACAAAATAAAGCCAACATTCCAAAATTATTTTTTGTGCAAGAAATAAATTTCTAGATCGTTTCAGAAGCAAATTATTGCGAGTCAAATATAATAATTATACTCCCAGCCCGCAAGCCGTGTGAGTCCTAACATGCGCTTCTAGCAGGTATAGCGTTAGGGACGGGAAGAGATATTGCTTTTACTTTCTGATACGTAGTATAAGGAAGTATTGTGACGCTGACATTGTATATGTACACTATATTGTAAAGAAAATATCAACGGTTTCGATAAAATAATGTCCGAGTAAGGATTACTTTCTTAACATACACCGATCTCAGAAGTATTTTACAAACTGCGTAGAAACTGCCCGAAATGGTAGGCGGAGCTACCTCTCGACACAATGTGCGAGCGTACCACATACTCTATTTGATTTCAGTGAATTTCGCCCAAATTTCAAAATTTTGTTTTCCGTTTCGTGACCTTATTTTTAAAAATTAAGAAAAAATAAAATTTATGTATTGCTGTTGAGTGTTACATAATTTTAAATAAAGGCTTGTTTTTTGAAATTTCTTACATTTTTATTTTTATTTAGGGCCCTTTGGACAATTTCGAAGAAATTACGATTTATTCATTGAAAGGCATTGTTTTCTTAAATTAGCGTGTAAATTCGGTAAGGTTTTCATGAAAAATACGATTAGGAAATGGGGAAAAACGATTTCGAGGCCGGGCGTACAGCCTTAAACAAAAAGTGAATGTTATTAGTGTTTTTAGTAAAGCTTAGTGTACGTGATTTGGCAAAACGATTTAATATAGGGAAAACTCAAGCATCTGGTATTATTAAAAAAAAGAACGAGTTAATGTTACAGTGGAGTTCAAATGCCAATGTGAACCAAAAACGAACATTTTTGAAAACGGGAGGCTTCAATATAGATAAATTATGTTATGAGAGGTTTTTGAAATTTATGAAAAATTAGGCCAAATTAGCTTCAAGGCTTCTATTGGTTGGCTGCAAAAGTTTCGATTGCGTCACAATATTAGGTTCAAGGCAATTTCAGGTGAAGCTGCAAATGTTAATTTATAAAAGACTATCAACCTAAAGACATTTATAACGCCGACGAAACAGGACTATTTTTTCGAATGTTGATAGATAAAACATTATCTTTAAAAGGCGAAAAGTGTATCGGTGGGAAATTAGCAAAAGAGCGGGTTACCATCTTACAATGTGCGAACATGCTCGGCGAAAAAGAGAAATTGCTTGTGATTGGGAAAAGAAATAAGCCAAGGGCGTTCCAGAACCTGAATGTGAAATCTTTTCCTGTCACATATAAAGCAAACAGGAAAGCGTGGATGACCTGTGATATCATGAAGGAATGGTTGCAGGAATTTGATCATAGAATGGGTGTACAAAAAAGAAAAATTATACTATTTCTGGATAACGCGCCATCTCATCCACGGGATGTCAAGTTTGAAAATATTGAAATAATATTTCTTCCGCCAAACACGACATCGATCTCTCAACCCCTGGAACAGGGTATAATAAAATGTTTTAAAAGTTACTACAGGACAGCAATTTTAAAGCACATTTTGTCAAAAATTGATACTGTGGATTCCGCTTATCAATTAACAAAAACCATAGACATTTTAGATGCTATCTATTTTATTCACAATGCGTGGAATAAAGTTTCTTCATTTACGATACAGAATTGTTTTCGTAAGTCCGGAATTTCACTAGAACGCAATGACGACGATCATGAAAGCTATGATGTGGAAGATGAGTTGCCGCTATCAATGCTAGCAGAAATGCTTAAAGCAATAAGGGAATGTGGTTTTCATACTGATGCTAACGATTTAATTAATATGGATGACAATGTAGCAGTTAAGGATAATACAACGGAAATTTTAATTAATGCACCAACGCCTATGTCAGAACATGTCGAAACAGTAGACCAATCTGAGGAAGATTCAGAAACAGAAATTGACGATGAACCGATAAAATCATATCAAGAAGCGCTTAAGAAGACACAATCCTTAAAAGCATTTGCAACAAGGAATGGTGATGCCGGAGCATTACAGCTCATAGCAAATTTGGAAATTTATTTAGAAAATGCATTAGTAAAGAAAAAAGTAAAACAAAGCAGTATATTAGACTTCTTAAAATAATCAGCTCTTGGTTATAAATTTGCAAATCTCTATAAGATATGTACATACATACATATTTAGTTTATTTGTTATTACATATTAGCATTATTATTTATTTCATATATGTATGTCATTTATGTGTAAGCCGCGATATAATACATGTATTATTACTTATAGTTTATAAATTATTGCATTTGAAGTTAAGTAAATGTTATTTTCTATGAGCAAACGTTATTTTAATCATTATAACTAAAACTTGAATTGATTGCCTTTGTTTTCTCTTGAGCGGACAACTCCCTTGAACGGACCAATTTGTTGGTCCCGAAGGTGTCCGGCCAAGGGAGATTTCACTGTACTTAGTATTTTCTTAGTAATTGAGCATTGACCACCAGCACCACCACACCACAGTCAGGAGGGTGTGTATGTTCATCCTTTAATTTCGTATTAAGTATATATTATATCATTATTATATTTATTAATATTCTCTCAATTGGTTGACACGAGCAATGCAGATTTTTTTTCGTTTGTATTCAGTAGCATAACTATTAGGCGCATAAATCCGTAATTTGGCGGGAGGGGGGGGGGAGCAACGCTCAAGCCCCCTCTCTTCCTAACTGAAGAGATTCACCGTGGATATTGAAATAATAAATTTTGGAATATGAGATTCCAAACGTTTTACACAGACTTTTGCCAAGAACCTAGTTATGCCAGTGCAAATCATGTTTACCTTTTGGGAATGCAAGGAAGCAACACTTTTACTCTTAGCGAGTAGTACTTTCTTTCGAATATCTCGCAAAGTATGCATTCCATAGAGATTTATTAAAATAATACAAGTATTTAGAATAGGATTTTGAATAATTTTTATATACAAAAATTCTTAAAATTCTATAATTTGAAACTCTCATACGTATAAGAAAGTCGTGTCGTGGCCACACCTCATTATTTTGTTTTTGTTTCAACGTTTTATTTCATTTCGTTTAAAAGATAACAGGGAGGGGGGAGACTTTAGACTCGCACTGCATATACTACGTGTATATATATATGTATATATCGGAGGATTTATATGACGACACTTAACAAAAATACAAAAATAGTATATTAAAATACAAGTTTCATAAGAAAGGATTTTGCGCACGCGTTCAAGTTTAGAAAACGAGCCGCTAGGCGAGTTTTCTAAAGAACAAGTGCGCAAAATGTCTTATGAAACGTGTATTTTATACTATTTTTTCTATTTCGGTTATTAAAAGTTCAAAAAAGCTTAAAATAAGAAACATGTTTGGTTCGAATATTTTAGAAATTTTGCTTTTTTGAAGTTGGTTACTCTGATTTTTAAGTAGAACGTTTTAAATATTTAAATATCGGTGGTGCTATATGTAATTGTGTTTAAAATTCAGACTGATTTATACAATAAATTATTTCAAATTATAAACACAAAGGACGAAATAAATAACTGTACGACTCCAGAGATTCGCAAAATAGCAGAAGACAATTTACAAAATCTTTCGTCCACAAAATCTCTACCTATTTATCAAAACAAACTTTTATAACAGTTGTACTATTCAACATGGTAAGTAAATGTCAATAGTAGTATCCGAAAACTTATCATCCAACTCTGCTTAACGTTTTTATATTGCTAATTAGTAAGTGAAATGTTAGCATGTGTACTTTTTATTCTTTGTACAATTTTATTGCACATTTTTGTTACTTCAAAGGCTTATATTACATTTAAATACGATTTGGTTCTATTTTTTTTGTTACCAACTTCAAAAAAATAAAATTAGCGTGCGATAAAGTAATACTTTATGCAACCAAAACGGGTGTCGTAAAGTGAACTTTATAGCACCGGAATAGAAAAACATCATTAACATAAAATCAAGGATAATAACGAGAAAAAGAAAAAAATAAATAATTCAGACGCCGAGTTTATTTTGACAGTTCAAAACGTTCCTTATTTTAATAGCCCAAAAGCGATTAACGAACCGAATCGGCGGCTATTCAAAAAACCAGGTATTTTACATTGAATATCTAATGAGATGTTTTAAGCGCATGACCTTGTACAGCATTCATTTGTGTTGTGTTTATACCAAATAGTAAATGTAAAAAAGGTATACATCCTCCTAATACATAAAAAAAGATTTATGGTTCGTCAAGTTTTTAAATCCTCTCGAATACAACATAATGGTATATAAGTAAGATTTTAGTTTAAATTCTATTTTCGCAATCACTTCATCATTGTTTAATCAATCTGATATTCGTCTTTAAAGAAAATGCAACAGTACGATTTTCACATTTCAGATGCCGTCGATAGCAATATTATTCTGTTCAACCGCAGATGTTTCTTTTGCGATCTTGCATGGGCTGCACTGTAATTGCTTAAAGAAACAATAGTTAAAATTGACGTAATACTTGAAAATTCAAACAAGGTTAAAGTATAGTGAATGCAATATGTTACATACCATTTATTATATGCTTACAAATTTGAAAACAGTGTTTTAATGAAACTCGGAATTACACCTTTCCTAAATGAAAACAATATTATGAGATAAAAAATAACTTGTTCTTATGTTGCGTTCCCCTATTTATAGCAAATCTGTACAAATAATAATGTAATAGTACAAATTTTAGAATAACCGACCCCCAACCAATCGCACAATTTCTTGGCCCACACCTAACCGACTGCTGTTTCCAGTGTGGTATGATGGTAGATCCATGTTTTGTCAACGGTTATAAAACGGTGAAAAAGCTCGTCCGGATTGCGGCTATACAATGCCCAAATACTCCTTTCGAAGTTGTTAAAAGATCGCAATTGTTATCAATTGCGAGGAAACGAGGCATCAATTTTGCGGATAGCTTTCTCATACGCAAGTGATCATTCAATCGTAAGCATTGAGCCATATGCTTCTGTTGTGTTTGTGCTAGCATAACGAAATCCAATAAGCCACTTCTTTACCATTAATTTTGTTAATAGTATTTATCAAGCTTAGCCTTGATTTGAGTCATGTTTTTTCTTTCGCAAAAAATAATGCTTGATGAGCATTTAATGATAGTTATTAAGACACGAGTAAGAAAATTACAATACGAGGCGAAGCCGAGTATTGTAATGAATACGAGTATCTTAATAGCCATTAAATGCGAGTTGCATACACTATTTTTTCTACGAGCCCATAATAAAACATTATTTTTTGAACATTCCATTTCATAAGTTGAGGTTAAAATTTTCCATGCACCTTTGCGAAATTAGCTGGTAATAAATTCCTATTGGATATAAACTTGTATCGTAATGAAAAATCTGTATTCCTATTGGATATAAACTTGTATCATAATGAAAATCTGTATCGTAATGGACATCATTAAAGTACAGGTTCGGCATATCTAATAATACAATTAAAGTATGGGAGTAGAAAAAAGTCACTTTCTTTCATTCTAGCCAAAATGCACAACCTTATTTGCGTTCAATAACTGACAGATTTTAACTAAACGACGCAGCTTTCTCATACTTGACATATGGTAGTTGACGGGAGCAGTGTTGCTTTTAATACATTCAAAAAGTCACGGACTTAATGAGCCATGCTTGCGTTGCGAGATTATAAAGCGGAACACGAGGGGGAAACCACTACCACTGATGGTGTACGACATATCCAAAATAAAACACAAAGGTGTATAAACATATATAGTAAGGTATAATAAACATAAAAATACATTTCAAAATAAAAAAAATAACAGGTACTCCTCGAAATCATAGTATATATTCTAAAGTTAAATATACTTATATATAACAAACCAAAACATAATTAGCGTCTTCTAGCTACAGCGGAAGGCTATATGAAATCCTTAATTTTCTTTGATGTATTTATATTTTTGTGTAATTGTGACTTTTTCGACCCTACTTAAGTAATAGGGATGAGATCCTCTTAACTTGACTGGCCCATAAAATATAAACTCTCTTTTAATATTTCCAAGCATTTCCACAGGTCTGTACAAAAATATCCAGTAGTGGTTTCCCCCTCGGCGGAACATTTAAGCTTTATTAGTGTAAAGTAGGTTTTATGATATAAAGGGATCTTCGTATCTTTGTATTGATTATAAAATGACTTAACACTATTATCTGACAACAAATTGACATGATAAGTACTTAATAATTGCCAAAAATTATGTCTAACTTACAATACCAAAATAACAGAGAATTTGAATGTAAAACATGTCCAGCTTTATGATCCCGCAACTGTACATTGCGCACAGAAATTAAAAATATTTGTTAGAGTTTCCAAATGATGTTATGAAGAATATTATCTTAAAATTTTCCAATCATTACTGTAGAATTAATAGAAAGTCTGAAGAATAGGACACTAGACAGTTTCTCATATTGCTGCCGAATGAAATCCCAAGTCCAAAGAAAAATGTGTTCGTTATAGTGGACCCAGCTGCTATGAAGAAAATGTTACATGGAAGTTTTAAACAATTGAATTGAGCAAATACAAACTAATAAAATAGCATTTAAACCACTTATGAGGAGGAGGTATTAGCATAATATTTATAAATACAATAATCGAAATAAGTAAAGTTTGCAAAAACGGATCCAAAAACTATAATCGTATAGAATATGTCGATGCGAAGAATACGATGAGGAAATATGTAGTTAGTTACAAGGATGTATCTCAGAAAAAAAGTAAGGTTTAATATAAAAGTATGAATTGAAATAGCCCCACAATAGTATAGCTAAATAAGATCAAGATAGCATGGAAATCAAGCAAAGAGACAGCGGCTATAAATACTTGGGATGTATCGTTAATAGAGAGACCAGTAAATAAACTGAATTATAGACTGAGAAAAACAGAGAGATAATATCATTCAACAATTACGGAGACATATCCAAAAGGATGAAATTAATCATGTACAAAACGGTAGTTATCCCCACCCGAACTTATAAATGAAAATAAATATTGACATAAGAAAAGATATATCTACGAAATGTTCAGAGGGTGAAGATACATTTTAAAATAGGGAAGAGAGAAAACGTGAAAACAAAGCTACTCATATGAAACAGAAGAAGAGAAAAACTAAGATGTCCATACCACACATTTCGTGTGTATGAAGCCACCACCCGCATACGTAATAGAGTGTACCAAAACAGGCAAAACAAGAAATTATGGGAAGCCAGAAGGATGGGAAGAATAGAAAAGGAGGCAACGTAAAACGTGAGATACGGATACTGCGGAAGTACTAGATGGAAAGCATAATGCCAACAGCCATTGCCTCTATAACTATAGCCCGGAAACAATGGGGGAAGATCGGTAACTCGGCAATACCGTAACATCAACGACTACAAGAGAAAATAAGTAGGTACTAAATTACAAACAAACTGGATATTAAAAAAATTAAAATAACAATAAGTATAGTTAGGTATTTATTTAGTTTTTACGTTCGCGGAATTAAGGGGTTTGACGAAATAAATGTCTAAATGTCTAAATGATGGTAATGCGAGAGCTCTTTCCTACTGTAACGTGTTCAGTGATTCATTATTAGTATAAATATAAAGTTCTAACACAACCGCGTCAGTAGTCTAAACTATCGTCGATCAAGCAACTTAATCGAGAATAAAGTGTGAAATATAGAGAAAATCGAGTATCGCGCTATTATCAAATCCGTTACAAAACAAGGAAAGTCTGTTCATACCATACTGGAAGAAATGTCATCTGTTTAGGAGGGTTCTTGGCCGGGAAAAACTATGGTTTTTAAGTGGTACAGTCGCTTTAAGCAAGGTAGGACATCACTTGAAGTCGACCCACAGCTGGGGCGGCCTATCGAAGTGACCATTCCAGAACTTGTAAGAAAGACGAAAAATTAATGAAGATCAGTGGCGGCTCGTGCTAAAAATTTTAAGGTGTTCTGCAAGTTTTACAAAAAAAATTACCTTGCACGGGCAGTAAGAGGTTGTCTCCCATCGATCTTATCGTGCTTTCTTCGCCTTCCGCACTGAAGTAATGGATTTCTGGAACGATTGTCAATTGTCACAGAAAAAAATAAGAGTCACTAAGCACTACTTTACTAACAAATTATTTCTTATAAATTAAATCTATTCTACGTTCTTTTCGATTTGCAAATTTTGTTATCACTTTGTCATTAAAATTGTCTATTTCGGAGATAAACTTTTTTTCGATAGATAGCATGGAAAGAGATGTTAAACGATCTTCGGTCATTGAATTTCTGAGAAACGTCTTAATTCGATTTAGTGTTGAAAAGCATCGTTCGGCCTCTGATGTTGTCATGGGAGTTGTTATTACAATTTCTAATAATTTTCTAGTCTCTTTCAACGTATCTCCCAGATTGTTTTTTATTAAAAATTTTAGAAGAGGTAGTGCGCCTTTTAAAGATCTACAATCAGTTCTTGAGTAAATAACAGACAATTCAGTTCGTAATCTTTCTTTATCAAGGGTGGGATAATAGGAGCATGCGGAAGTGAGTTTGTCCTCAGGAAATTTACTGCAATACTCTCCAAAGCATTCCGAAAAAAAAAGTGATGCCACTACTAGATGCTCTTTAAAATGAAATCGATCTTTTGCACAATTTAGAATAACATCACACACCTCTAAAGCCGAAATTCGATGATTAAATCTGCTGTTATTTGGACGTTTGCGTTTTTCTGGTGGTGGCTCATCGCTTATTAAATCTGATGCTTCACTTATGATGTTGTCAATATTATTTCGAACTTGGCCTATACCGCGTTCAAAATTTTCGATAGCGTCTTTTACTAGAGTGGGTTCAATTTTTCTTTGCTGCAATTGATTAAACAGGATATCTTACATGATGGTAAAAAGTCAGCCAAAAATTGAAGATCAGATCATTTAATGTACGGCGAATAGAGGCGGCTGCACTACAGACTGTGTTGTTGGAGAATTGTTCTTCTATTTCTTCCATACACTCAATGAGAGAGGCCCTATTTTCGTACACAACATTAATGGTCCTGATATTAAAATTCCAACGGGTTGTAGCGCCGTGGGGGATCCTTCTGTTTACAATCTTGTTTAACACTTCTACTCGTTGGGGTGAATTATTAAAAAAGCCGGGAATGTCTTGTAGATTTCCAAAAAATACACGTACTTGCGAATTTGCAGAAGCAGCTTTAGACATAATTAAATTTAATTGATGGGCATAGCAATGTACATAGTGCGCAAACGGGTACTTTTTTTTAATCAATGCTTGAACGCCTGCGTGTTGTCCGCTCATCACCGCTGCTCCATCGTAACTCTGTGCAATCAGTTTGTTAGGTGAATTTTGAATTAAAGGATCTATAACACTTAAAATTGTTTTGCTAAGTGTTTCTGCATCACATTTTTCAGGAATGACGTAGTTCCAAAAACGTTCAATTGGCTCACCATCACGAACATATCTAAAAATAACTACCATTTGAGTTTTTGCAGCAACATCCGTTGTTTCGTCCGCCATGATCGCCAAAAACGGAGAATTATTAATTTCCTCAATTATTTGTTCTTGACAGACTTCAAGTATGCACTGTAACAGATCATTCTGTATTTCTTTGGAAGTGCCTTTAAATACCGAACAATTTTTTAGGTGCTCACTTAGAGTTGCATCTAATTCAGCCGAAAAATTAATAAGTCCACGAAATATCCCCGGATTCTCGGAAGTATCGCTCTCATCATGTCCCCGAAGGGCCAATTCAAAAGCTCCACAAAATTTTATACAATTAATAATTTTTGATAAAATATACCGATTCTTTGACACATTTTCATTATGCCTCTGTATATTTACCCAATAAGCAGAATCTAGTTGAGCCATAATATTAGTTGACCCTAGTAACGCAAATTCCATAGAATTATGAAGATGGCTTTTAGAATTCTCATGTCTTTTTATTTTCAAACTCAAGTGCTCTAGATCCGTGACCCCTATTTCAGTCCAAGCTTTATCACCACCAAAAAGTAAACAGGGAAAACAATATAAAGCATTTTTTTTGTTGCATCCACAAATCCATTCGTTTTTTGAATAAATATCGCTACTAAATTTACGTGTATAATTTTTCCCTCTACTTACACCAGTTTTTTCAATAGTGATATCTACTAATGGCCTGCCTCTTGCTTTTAATTCTAACTTTTCTTCGTATGAATATTTAAAGAATCTCTTCACATTAATTAAATTAAAGACCACCTCCATAATACACAGAGTTTATATAAATTGTCAACAATACACAAAAACAGAAGCACGCGCACTCTAATATTTGTTTTTATGTTAAACACGCCCCACCGTAACAAAAGTCGCGAAAAAATTAAATAAACCGAATCATATGGCCGTTCTCGCTGCACTCAATGCAGCGAATTTGTCTGGTAAAATCAGGCATTAGTTTTAGACAGCCGCGGTGGTAGCGGGGTGGCGCGCGGGTGTCTGTATGGGCTCTGAGCGCACGTTCGTGTGGACCAGATAAGGAACAAGTGAGCGATCGCGCGAATTAGATTGGTTATTCCACTGGCCGCCTATTGAATATTATTATAACGTATATCAGTTTTTGCTTACATTTTATGTTGGAATTTCCGAAGCGAATATCTCGGCTTCTACTGATCGGATTTTGATGATTCAGATGTCAAATTGTAGGGTTTGATGTCCTCTACAGGATGATGTAGAAAAATATGCAAATTTTTTGATATACAGGGGGAGAATTTTCACAACAATATGTTACGCTTTTATAAACATCAGAAATGTCGGAAAAATTATGTAAAAGAAAACTAGTTATAACTAATACAGGTTCGCCCGCCCAATTTTTTGGGAGCTCTGCAGCACTGCAGCGCTTATGCGCCAGCCGCCACTGATGAAGATACTTGGCTACAGAGGACACAACTCGCAAAAATGGCTGGAGTATCTGATACAAATATTTTCAAAATTCGTGATCATCTTGACAGTAAGGTCAGCGCAAGATAGATGCCGCCAATGCTTACACCGCCGCAAAAACAACAACTCGTGAAATGTTCCCGTGTGTTTTTGGACCACTGTAATGAATCAGGGATGGTGTATTTAGTCGAATTGTTGCTGAGGATGAATCTTCATCATTATGAACCTGAGTCCATGCAAGAATCCATGCAGTGTTATACCACCACCATCCAAGCTGTTTAAGGTGTCGCAGTCATCGAGAAACTCATGGCTACTGTTTTTGGAGAAGGAATCCAGTTAATTGACTAAAAATATAAAGAGGCGCGGAAATGGATTTTTGATGAAAGCATAAACAAGCTAGATCCGAAAAATGTAATAGGGTTGCAGGTGAATATATTGAAAAAGAAAAATAACTTTGTTTTTTATTTTTTTTCCTTTTCTCCCATTCCGTGAACTTAAAACCCCACCCTCTAACTTCAAATAAATGTCTATAAATATGTATATATTTCATATTCATACTTTTGTACGATAATGTACAAATGTGTAGGAGTTGAAACTGGTCAAGGTCAGTAAGTTTTCTTATTATACCTTTTATTATATCAATAGCCACACATATGCATTTATTCTTCACAGGAATTTGTAAAAAAATATTATTACTTCTTACTACTTAATATATTTTCTACATGAGCCAAATGTCAGCCCGACACACACTTAATATAGTTTAAATGTCAATACCTTTCAGGAATTTTCTGCATGAGCTGGTAATGCTTAAAAAAAGACTACTAATGTACGCATTCACAGCTTATCTTCATAAAATTATAGAAGAATTTGGCAAACTTTTTCATTTACATATTACTTAATTAAAACTATAAACCAAGAATAACGTGTTATACAGGATTCTTCAAAATACTTGATCCATTAGTTTACTGAAATGTGTTTCCCTTGTACAATAGAATGTGACGCGTCTCCCAAGCGTGAGGTAGACTTTATGAGTAAAATTGCTAGAAGTTGTAGTACAGATAAGTCAAATATTTTTAGTTAGTAAGTGTTTGAAAGCAACGCATGTAAAATATGTCTTACTTATTAATGTTTAACACATTTCACGGAACCATCAATTGGATTCCTTAGGATTTATATTTAGAAAAACATGAAAGATACAGCATAGGATATAAAATAACACAAAACAAGTGAGAATAAGTAGTAATTAATTCACCTAACCAAGAAACGGAAGTGTTGAGTATTGTACAGGGTATAAAAAAAGCTATTTGCGGATTTTATAGAATTGTCACATGTTTAAACACACAGAAAAGCAGGACAAAAACAAACAAACATTATAAACATCGGTAAGAAAATAATTTTCTTTCAATAAACAAGTGCTTGCTGTGCAAATTTATAGTAAAATTTAGCAAAAATAGACTAAATCTGGGGCATCTGTTTTATTAGGAATATTTTTCGCAACTTAAAACTTGATTATATATAGTTGTCACAAATGAGATACATCTGTAATACAACATATGACAACTGCAATAATTTTACTTCAAAATATCGTATCAGTCAATGAGACAACAAAATCATTAACTACTTCAAACAAAAATTTATAAAAGCGACTCCTTTTACTGTGATTAAGTTCTTTGCTCTGTATTTAAGGCTACTTGACACGCTATCGTGTTTATACAATGATTTCTTTAATTTTCTTTTATATTAATTTAATTACTTGAAACATTTTAACTTAATCTTCCTTGGATGAGTTATACTAGTCCGTTGCTTTATTCTCGAGAAAATTTCTCCTCAAAGTGCTAATGAGAAACCTATCAATTGTAATTCTCAAATTTATATATCAATTAGATAATGAAATTTATTACAGACAATTGTTAGCATCTTTATATAAAAAATTTGATGAATTTATCTATGCAGAGAGTATTTCAATGGTTTCAGGTACACAGTTTGTATAGAATGAAATAATCATAATTAAATGTTTCTTTTCCAATTTGAATCTGAAATAAATAAAGTGTAACGTTTATATTTCAATAATATTCGAATTATCAAAATAATCATAAAAAATATGTTTTTAACATATACCACCTATAAATTCGGCAGCACCAAAACGAGATACAAAAGTAGACGAAATTTAATAGCACCTTAAAAATGTCTATCATTATTTATATACGTTTGTATGTTTAACCACTTACTGTTTTATTGGACAATTAATTTATAACATGCGCTAAATATAATGGCCGTTCTCACAGAGCGTGTGTTGTCTACAACTTTTGCCTGCGAATTTTTTGGGTGGGTCATAACGGTTCCATGGCAACAACCGGTACCCAACTGGTTCGCGTGGGTGGAATTGTTATCGAAAATTTAGGCCCGCCATTCGCGTCGGTTGTGGTACGCTTATAGCGAAAAGACCAGCGACCTTATTCGACTGGACGATTACAATTTGAGTAAAAAACATTCCAAACCCCGCCGTTTGTTTGTGTAGAGGTACAAGGTATGTATATATTTATTTTCTCTGGAGAAAATGTCTTTATTATTCTCCTGTAGCAATTTAAGTCACATTTTTTACATTAGCAGAATTTATGACGTGGATGGGACATACATGTTCTGCATATCCTTAGTATTGTATACATATGCCATATGCATACGTGCCGTGTAGAATATGAAATTGGGTGTTAATTTTAAATAATGGAAATTATTTTTACTCTCAAATTCATATATGGTTTCGAAATCCTATCAAGTTCTTGAGTGTACATAGATAAATAATATATTTATTATACTCATATATGAACAGTTTTGTTACGTACAATACAGTGTAAACAAAATATCACTGACCGTATGTATCACCGATATATCAACCTTGCTGGGATTTTGCTTATTTATTGTAGTTTGAATTATTTTATTAAAAGGATTGTTAAAATTATCTGGCAGTTATAGGTTAGTAGCTACACTAGCTACTGATGTTGCTTTGTGTGTTTTTATCGTTCTTTCTTACCTTCGCTCTCTTGCGTTTAATTAAAATATTATGACTTTCTCAGGACAACAAAAATTACTTAAAATCGTTACTGTAAGTTAATATTCGTGTATAACATAATTTAAATGTTTACTTAATTTTAGGGTTGCGTTGATATCAACAATGCCAATTACGGAAGAGCAAGGTAAGAAAGTACCCGAAAACTGTTACCGAATAGAGAGTACAAATATCATTAAATATTGTATTGACTCATTCAATTTCATGACAGATTTTCAAGTACAACAGATAATCTACATAAATGCTTTTGAAAAATATCATTAGTTTTATTTCTACAATAAATACCTTATTTTTAAATTATTTCAAATACAAAAATTATTGAGTTTAACACCCTGTCCTGCGGTTATTAATTAAAACAATATTTGCATTTTACTTTTTTATACGTAGTAAGGAAATTTGCGACCTCGAGATTTTTGCAGATGTCCACGTCTTGAAGTGTTCTAATACCGAAAAGGTGGTTTTTGCAAACATCTTTCTCTCCCTCTCTCTCTGTTGTGTGTGTGTGCGTGTGTGTAACCATGATATCGCCAAAACGGCTACAGCTATCAATATCAAACCTTATATTTACGAGTATAATCTTCCTCTTTACATCTGATTAGATTTTGAGTAAAATCGTTAGACCGGAAATATTCATTTTCTTCAGTAAAAAAATCAAAATTTATTAATACGTCGTCAACTACTAAGTTTAGGCGAATTTCTAAATAATAAAAAAGTACTAAAATGTGAATTTTAGAGAGACTTTTCTCGAAATTTATGCGGGAAAGTAGGGTCTTTATATCTTAGCGAAAACAGTTTTTAGCAAATATCTTACAAATTACTCATTCTATACAGATTTATCTAGAATACAAAAATATTTAGAGCCCGAATTGGAACAATTCTTATATAAAAAAAAAATTCAAAATTCGGTCCGGAAGTCTTACTCTTATCGAATAACAGTTTTTTTTATACATTCTATATAAATGTATTATAAGTGCAAAAGTATTTAGAGCTACATTTGGAACAAATTTTGAATAAAAGAAATTTTAAAATTTGAACCGAAAGTAATGCTTTTCTACTCACCAAATAGCAGTTTCTTGGAAATCTCACAAATTCTGCATTTATTAAGAACAAAATTGTTTAGAGCCGGATTTGGAATAATTTTTATATAAAAAAGTTTTCAAAATTCGGGCCGGAAGTAACACTTTTACTTTTATCGAAAAGCAGTTTTTTGCAAATATTTCTGAAATTATGCATTCTATAGAGATTTATTAAAATAATATAAATATGTTTACATTTTATAAGAAAACACTGATTGTTATAACAACAAATTGTTGTCTTATTTTAGTTTTCTGTTAAACGTTGTTATTATAATTAAAAAGCTTTAACATCTAAAATAAATACAAATCACTCCTAGAAATAATAGTAAAAGTAATAGTAAAAGTCCTAAAATTCCAGAAAACCCAGACTTGAATAAAACACAGGATCTCCCTGTTGAAATTAAAATAAAGCGCTAAAGAATAAAATAAAAGCCAGAAAGATATTCAGGAAAATAGAAATTATTTTTTCTAAGAAAGTAACATGAATTTTATGAGGTAATAAATTATAAATGAACTCAAATATTTCAAATATATTGGCTATAGTATATGCCATATGTAGTTTCCGTTACAAAGCAACTTAATACATAATGTAATACAATCTTTTTCTTTTAATTGTATTTAACATTTAATTATATACAGCATGTGTCAATTTTCATTAGCCATAGGCGATCAATTCATGCAATACGTGACAACGTGGCACCCCTACTTTCCTCTCCAATGCCAGCGCGACCGATACATGCTCGAAAATACAAGTTAGCAGTAACTATTGGACCACTGACTTGGGTGTTTGTAATGCGTTCAGAAATAATATTTACGAGTTGCAAGGATTTGTTTTTCTTTTTCCTTTCAGTAAATGCAGAGAATTATTAACTGCGTTCATGCTGCATGACACAAACAAAAGCGTAATTCTAATAAAATTAAAAAATAACCCTAATAAGGTAAATAAAAAAGGATTCTGAAAATAATAATAAACTACTAGATCAGGAGATCGCCGCGGCCATTTGATGTTTCCCGTTCCAGTAATAAGACTGCTTTTATTGTAGACTAGATCGCAACGTGTTCGCAGCTAAACATTGAATGTAAAATCTGGTGGGGAGAAGTGGGAAGATCGGAGAAAATCGTTGTGATGTCGATTGTTGCCGGGATTGGTGACGGACAGTAGGGGTGCCACGTTGCCACGTGTTACTTGTATACGTATAAATCGCACGTAAACATTGAATCCCTATACCTAATGATATTTGACACATGCGGTATAAAAAGCAAGGCATTCAAAATATATGTGTTTCATTCGTTACTATATATATGATATTCGTAAGATTTTGGAGGAGAGTATTTATAAAACTTCCCAAAATATAAACTACTTTGATATTAAGGGATATTAAGGCTGAACGCCCGCTTCAAGCTGAGTTCGATTTGAAATAGGCGTACCACTGCTTTTCGTGCAAATGTAATAAAAGACAAATGTTTAAGGGTCCGCGTGCTCTGTCTTATGCTGAGGAAAAAGATAGAGAAAAGAAATTGTCACCTAATCTAATCTGCCTGTAATTTATGGCTGCGTTATGGTCTCAGATAATCGCCGGTTGGCCCACATGTTTGGCAGTGGGGAAGCAACCTCCCCTAAATTAGGCAATCTATATTTTCTCAAACACACAAAAAAAGTGAAGCTGAATATGTAAAATCACCTGCCGGATTCAAATTTTGAGTTGGAAAATAAAATCGAAATCGCGAAAAGGTCGAAAAATCGTTTTTTTGTGTAAATTTTAAAATTTTCATTTTCTTCAATTTTTAATACTTATCTCGTGATATCTCAGCAATGCAGAGAGCTAGGGATCTGTTTTTTTTAAGGTTATACCCTAAAGTATTTGGATGATACTAGTGTTTTCGATTTTTCTTTATGGTGTGTAAATTTTATAAAAAAAAAAAGTTTTAGTAGACCACCAATTTGTGTAAGGTATTTTTCAGCTATCGAGTAACTAATCTTATTTTTCAGAATTTACCCATATATATGTGAAACAAAATAAAGCCAACATTCCAAAATTATTTTTTGTGTAAGAAATAAATTTCTAGATCGTTTCAGAAGCAAATTATTGCGAGTCAAATATAATAATTATACTCCCTGCGCGCAAGCCGCGTTATCACTCATAGTAATTGTTTATGTTCACACCCACTCACACTGTATATGTACATACACTATATTGTAAAGAAAATATCAACGGTTTCGATAAAATAATGTCCGAGTAACGATTACTTTCTTAACATAGACCGATCTCAGAAGTATTTTACAAACTGTGTAGAAACTGCCCGAAATGGTAGGCACAATGTGCGAGCGTACCACATACTCTATTTGATTTCAGTGAATTTCGCCCAAATTTCAAAATTTTGTTTTCCGTTTCGTGACCTTATTTTTAAAAATTAAGAAAAAATAAAATTTATGTATTGCTGTTGAGTGTTACATAATTTTAAATAAAGGCTTGTTTTTTGAAATTTCTTACATTTTAATTTTTATTGAGGGCCCGTTGGACAATTTCGAAGAAATTACGATTTATCCATTGAAAGGCATTTTTTTCTTAAATTAGCGTGTAAATTCGGTAAGGTTTTCATGAAAAATACGATTAGGAAATGGGAAAAACGATTTCGAGGCCGGGCGTATAGCCTTAAAGTCGACTTGTATTTGGGAATTGACTATAATTGCTTTTGGAGGTGTTGGCCCGTAGGAGGGACCAAATGCAAGCCATCTCATTCTCATATATTTGAAATGAATGTGTTGTTTTCCGTCACGGGAATACAGAGAAAAAATACAGCTGAAAACGCTGCTAAAATACAAATAATTCAGTACCGCACCATTCCGGAATTTCTTAATTTAATTACTCAAATTAAACTTTTTTCCGCAATTCAAAAAGCTATATCTCACAAGAAAACATTGGTCTACACGGGAATTATATCCGTTTTGATCAATTTCATTTAATTATTTCAGATTTTGACCGAGAAACACGTACATTTTACTCTAATTTGGAATAAAAAAAAAATAGATGGTTGTGACAAAAAATTACATAATCTGACAACCTTTCCGTGTACTCATATCTATATTGGAGTTGTACAGAAAATTTCACATTTCTATCTTGAACAATAGTAAACAAAAAACTGATAAATTCGATATCTTGCTTTCTCGACCGCTTTAATATCCCCTTAACTACAGTGGCTTATTCTTGCTATATATGTTTTACGACGCCTGTTTTTTGCTTTTTTTTTGCTGGGTTACCCCGAAACACTCTTCTCCTTTAAATTTTAGTGTTCGATCTGGCGTAAGTTTAAAATAAACCCGTCTCATCTGCATTAAAAATATCACCGACATTGTATTACTTTCTTATACGTAGTATAAGGAAGTATTGTGATGATGAAAATTTTCGACCTCGAGATTTTTGCAGATGTCCACGTTTTGAGGTCCCCTGATACCAAAAAAGTGGTTTTTAAAAAATGTCTGTGTGTCTGTGTGTCTCTCTGTGCGTGTGTGTGTGTGTGTGTGTGTGTGTCTATGTGTGTGACCACGATAGCGGTCAAACCGCTGTAGATATCAATTCCAAATTTTGTATTTACGAATATAATCTCCCTCTTGAGAACTGATTAGATTTTGAGCAAAATCGGCAGACCGGAAGTAGTAGTTTACTTCAGTGAAAAAATTGAATTTTGCAAATATTTCGTCAATTACTAAGTTTAAACAAATTTATAAAGAATTCAAATGTACTCAAAATTAAATTTGAGAAAAACTGTTTT
Organism: Amphimallon solstitiale; assembly: GCA_963170755.1. Taxonomy (NCBI): domain Eukaryota; kingdom Metazoa; phylum Arthropoda; class Insecta; order Coleoptera; family Scarabaeidae; genus Amphimallon; species Amphimallon solstitiale. The sequence continues at coordinate 28,704,637 of OY720678.1, forward strand.
AATAAAGTTTTTCGAAATTCCTACCGGAAGTAGGTCTTTTACTCTTATCGAAAATCAGTTTTTTGCGAATATCTCGCAAGTCATGCTTTCTAGGCAGGTACATTACAAGTATAAAAGTATTTAGAACATACTTTTAAATATCTTTTGTATAAAAAAAATTTCAAAATTTAGACCGGAAGTACCACTTTTACTCTTATCGAGTAGCGATTTTTTGCAAATATGTCGTAAATTATGCATTCTATATATATTTATGAAGAGTTCAAAAGTATTTAGAGTTGGATTTGGAATATTTTTTGTATAAATGAAATTTCAAAATTCGGACCGGAAGTAACACTTTCATACGTATAAGAAAGTCGTGTGGTGGCCACACCTCATTTTTTTTTTTATTAATTCTTGCAACTCACTTTTCACACACTCATCTGCCTGTTGTAAATTCGTTTGTTGCTTCACCGTGAACTTTACTAGCATTAATGTTATATATCGTTTTTTGAATCTGTTTAACCACCCCGAAGTTCATTTAAACTCAACAGCATCATTATTAAATAACTTTGCCAGCTCTTCAACTTTCGTTTGCACAACTAAACCGCTAAATAACACTTCGATGACGCGAAAACACTGTAGCAAATCTTTTTTGTACTCGCCGCCTGTATAAAGTCACATTTGGCGCACGTGTAGCTCGATTGGGAAATACGTTTTCCTGGTTGAGGCGACTGTAAAAATTGAAAAAAACACTGGCACTTTGGGACATTTAAAAAAAAATCTAACTTGGTAGTAATAAAATTTAGTCTATAAAATGCTACTTCCCTCCACTATTCTTCACTAAAAGTTGGGGAAATAGGAGTAATAATTAAAAATTCATCGAAAAAAATTGTGGCGCCATCTATTTGACGATATTTTAAGCGACATCTTAAGCAAGATTCACGCGCCATCTATTTGTATCACATCGACATTCATATTGGCAGTTCGGAATTGTTTGTATTTAAACCAAAAAGCGCAATAAATGTACTATAAATTTATAAATATAAGAATAAATACCTCATGTTTGCATTGTGTAAGAATATAATAACTTAATTTTAGGGAAAGGTGAGTAATAGTTACGTACATGAAATGCTTAAATTAATTAGGTAATCTATCTTAGGTTAGGTATGATACCAATGACAATCAATAATATTTTTTTAATTTAATGTTCGTACAAAAAATATTGTACAAACCACTTGCGTGAAGACATCTTCCACGCATTCGCGCAATTAAAAGCACTAGCTTCCTGCGGTCGCTCGTGCTTACAATGTGCGCTCATGCGGGAAAATAGTCTTCCCGCACTTGGTTCGTAAATAACTATATCAACGTCCTGTCGAATGGGTTTTCTAAGTTTTATCTACCACTTACGTTGCCGATGCTGGCGTAAGCTGTTAGAATTTTTTCTTTATTTTTCAAAACGGTAGAAACAGTTGTTTTTTTCGAGGAATTGCAGACTGTTTTGAACCACCTTCTACAGCTTTAATAATATCCACTTTTTCTTGAATAGTTAAGGCTTTGCGGCGCAATTTATTGTTATTTTCGGCGGACATTTTACAAGAAAAAACACGTGCAACCGTCTGTGATTAACATCTAATACTGAAATCATCGAAGCTTGACGCTTCAGTTGTGAATTACAAAATGGGGGGTATCCCGGTTGCATATTTCACCATTCGGAGGAGTTAGTACGAGTACGTTATAAACGAATTATGCCCGTGACTGATGCCTGTATTACAAGTATTTTATATCAGAAGTACGTTATAAATGGAGTACGTTATATAAGAAAAGTGTATTATTGAGCATAATGGAACCTAACCGGGACGGTTGGATTAATCCTTTACAACCTAGGTGCGGTCTCTGAGACCCGAACGGTTTTACGAATCGTGTGTATCTTTTTTGCAAGCAACCCGACAGCTTACAACGCCTAGCTAATCGTTCACTGCATCATAACAACCAAATGTCTAGTGTCCGTTTGTTATTAATTGTGCGTACACATTAATTATTTTTTTTTTAAATATTACAGCGGTCACTGTGACCGGTCCCGGGTATTTATGTGTTCGAAACGCTTGCACATGTGCGGTGTGCGGACTTTCCAATTTTGTTATTTCTTAGTAATTGTTTATATTTCAAATATAAGACGTCGATATAGTGGTGCTAAGCCTTTATTGGACTGCTATTCTTTAGTGCTGTTTTCAAATCAAATCATGAAGACTACATATCTTTCTTTGCTACAGATGGAACAGACAGAGGTGTGTTACGGCAAAGAATCGATTCGGTGCTTTACTTTCACATCTTCGATTTGATGATCCCAAAGTCAGAGAAGAAAAAAAAATAGTGATCCCGCAGCAGCGATTTATGAAATTTTCAATTTGCTGATAAGTAACAGTCAATCGGTTTGTAATTTGCGAAGTGCGGCTTGCGTAGATGAAATGCTTGTTAGTTTCCGCGTAAGAGTAAAATTCAAAATGTATATGCCAAACAAACCAGCAAAATACGGTGTAAAGTTGATGTGCGTTACTAATTCTACAATGCATACCCCGGCAAGAATGCAGATGGTGGAACATTGTAGCCCGAGGAAAGAAAATATTCAAAACCTACTCATGTCGTATTGCGTCTTTGTAAACCACTTGAAAAAAGTAATGAAAACATTACGGCAGATAATTGGTTTACTTCTATAGAACTTGTAAACTTATTACAGGTCAGAAGTCGGACCAATAAAAAAGAATAAGAGAGAGCTTCCTAAAGAATTTTTGCCGTCAAAATCTAGAGATGTTAAGTCTTTCTAGATTTACTAATAACATTACGTCAGTGTCGTACGTCCCCAAAAACAATAAAACAGTTGTCTTTTGTTTCATCAATGCATCACACCAATTCTCTTGATGAAGAAAGCGGGAAACCGATGAGGGACTTCCATTTAACATATAAACTTCGAGCAGTTTACGCAGAGTACCAAGCATTCAAGCAGCAATTCCTCAAAGAGACGCAAAACTGCCAAAGAGAAAAACCTGTTACATGTGTGATCGAAGTTAAAAAGAAAAACATTTTATTTATCCCATAGCTGCAAACCAGTGTGTTTAGATTGCACAAATATAATTTGTCGTAACTGCAGCGATAATATTTAGGTCATATTAGCGCCTTGCAATTTTTATGTTCAATTTTTTTTCTTATCCAGTTTATGATTTTCAATTATTTTGACCCTTTAACTAAGAGAAATTTATAACTTTAGGTTTGTTTTCATACCAGTTTTTATGTGAGCGATTTTTATTTAGATCTGTTGTAAAATAACAAATAAATGTTAGAGCTTTGTCAAGAAAATTATTTTGTTACGGAATAAAAAAATTTTAAAGATTTTATCTGGTTCAATTACACATACCCACCCCAATAAGTAGTCTAAGGTACTTACAGCACATAATAATAATTTAAACTTCGTATATTTCTACAAGAAATGTTGCGGTCTTAGTGACCGGTCCCCGGGTACTAACGTCTGGATTATGAGACCTAGGCGGGTAAGGGTTAAGTAAGCTATCGACGAAAGTACGCTATAACCGTGTACACTTAGTTGCAAAAAAAATCCACTAACCACGTTGGAGCGGAGATATTCGAAATTTTCTTTGCAACTAAGTGTACGTTATAATCGAGTTATACTATTGGCGAATTAGGTTAGTTATGATCCCTAGTTTAAGTTTCAAATAGGTAATAAAGATGTTGCACTTTAATACAAATATTGATTTTATTAATTTAATGCCTACATGCATTTTTTTATTTATTATTTGGTACAAATCCGTGTGGACAATAAATCTATTATTATTATTCTCAATCTGAGTTTCTCACTCTTTTATATGTTTTATAGCAGTGGCGGCTCGGGGTGGTTCACATAGGGAGTGCATAATTTCAAAATTAAAAAGTATAATACAAGAACGCTTACCCAATCTTTATAAGTTTCACCGACATACTGTTCCAGGCAGGTACTGTTCATTGTACAGTTTGTTTTGAGGGAATAGTAAATATAACACTACAGTTTGATTACATCTGACGATAAACGAAGTCCATTTTGCGTGTCTTTGACTTGCAGAACAGTTCTATCACTTTTTCATTAAAATTTGGGAAACCATATATAAATTCTTTTTCACAAGATAACATACATACACGGAAAAAAATGGTATATGAAAATTTCACACAATGTTGTATCTATGGTAATTGTTGAAACGGTTTACATAAATTGTTAAAGTCGTTGACAGTCTTCCTATTAAAATACGATATAAAATTGTGCCGAATATTTTATCCTCTCAGTCAGAAATATTGTCCACATTGGTACTAAAAGATGTGTGAAGTAATAATAAATATAACTGTGTTACAAATTTAGGTAATTTGTTTTAGCATGCTGTGCATATTCTGTCATAAAATTATAAAATGTTGAATATTTATTTTAACAAAAAATGTCTCCAGACATTGCGGCGTGGTATGGGGTATCAATGGTGGGGATGTGTAGTAGCAGAAGCGTTAAATATCTAACATATTTTGCAGCGTCATTTTGCCTTGACTAGGTACGTAAGTTTGGTGATCGTTTAGTGCCCTTTGTTTATTATCACACACACACATACTGAACATATTGGTAAGTACAGATACTTCTACATATTACCATTCCTGTATGCAAGCGTTCTTTTTGTTTTACAATGCAGTCATGGACGAATTCGTCAAGAATAAATTGACAGACTGGAATATGCATAACCTAATACCAATTTTTCAAGGTAAATAATTTTTTGTGATAAGTATAGGTTGTTGTTCGTGTTAGCATTATTATGCAGGTTCATATATAGTAATGAATAAGAAGTTAACATCATAGATTAAGTTGTTGGTTTATGCGTACTGTGTATGTATGAGTTACAGGCGACTCTGTTAATTGTTAGACACATAAATACAATAATATACTGTCGTATATAGATATATATTTGTATAAAAAGAAATCAGAAAATTTCTGCTACTAAATAACAGTAGTCTCCTTGTTTTTTTATAGTCTCGACGAACAGTACAAAAAACATCCTAAAATGTTCTAGTATATATATTCACCACAGCTGTGGGAAATATATACACTGTCTGGATTGTTGAAATATGTATCTTCTTCTTTTTTTGCCTTACTTGCATGAGGTATTAGAAATGGAACTTAAGGCGCATTTACACCTGTATGGATTCAGTGGCGGCAGTTCCAACGCCAGTTCAACTTTCGCGCCAGTAAACGTTTACATGTTGCATGTAGAAAAATAGTAATTTTCTCGCCAGTTTCAGTTTCAACTTAGTGGTCTAATAAGCATGTCTCATGAACTTATTCGTAGAGCCTCGAAAATAGCCACAAAAGTTGAGGTTGAGGAAATGATTGAAAATTTGCGAAGAAAATGAAGAGATACAACACACGGATATTTTTCATAAATCTCGAGAAATTCGATAGTTGTTGCAGGGCTCCACTTTCTGTTCATTATTATTAATTTTAAAGATGAACAACATACACAAATAACTCCTGTTGCTGAAAATTAGCGAAACGTCTGCAAATTTATGCTTAATATTTTTTAATACGGCGCATGGGAAAGTTAGAAGGCAACTAACTTTTGACATAAATGCATGGATGTACTAGCACGCCAGTAAAGGTTTACACTTGCAATTAATTGGGAACTGGCGTATCAGTAGCGACTGGCGCCACTGAATCCATGCACGTATAAACGCGCCTTTACGATTTTGTAATGCAATGCGAAGGGTACTCTGTCGTGATGGTGTTTGGTATTGGTAAGCAACGGAGGAATAATATATGAGAAAGGGCGACTGTACCTATTTGTGGGGGTTACAAAATATAAGAAATAATTGGAGAGAGTACATTTAAACAAAATATATCCTCACATCTAAATGGATTCTGTAGATTACCAATTAATCTGCAGTCGTTTATACTAATTATTACTCCTTGATTATTTATCAACAAATTAACAAATTAATGCAAAAAATAAACACTTCGAACATAGTGATTATTTTTGCTACTTTTACTATTAGTCGAAAAAGATATTTATCTTATTATCTTTGAATGACGTAATGAATCATTTGATTTTAGAACAGTGTATAGACGAAGAAGCGTTTATGATATTAAACGCAGCCGACATACGTGAGCTTCTTCCAATAATTGGTATCAGACGCAAGTTTCTGATAAAATATAACGAGTTAAAGGACGTAGAGGTAAGCGTTGCTTGACTAAGTCAATTTTGTAGGCTGCAAATACGAATATATATATATATATATATATATATATATACCGCCTGTTCCAAAGTAACTCGGCACTATTGCTAACTTTGTTATTATTGGAGCTACGAAGTCGGTTAAATTAGCGAACTAGTAGGACTTTTTTTGCTGATTAAGTTAGTCAAAACAGAGAAACAATTGAAGAGCTAGTTTTTGAGATATTCACAAAAGCAACAAATTTTTAAATGGAACATTCTGTATATTTCGACATATTTTGAAGGAGAGTTAAATTCTAAACAAAAAGTGAAGTATACACTATCGTCCTAAATTTAAAAATAAGCGAATAAAATGCACTTAAACTCTCTGGTTATCATTACTTTAATATGTAAGTAGTACTAAAGTAATAATAATCAGAGAGTTTAAGTGCTTTTTATTCGCTTATTTTCAAATTTAGGACGATAGTGTATTACTTACTTTTTGTTTAGAATTTAACTCTCTTTCAAAATATGTCGAAATATACAGGATGTTCCATTTAAAAATTTGTTGCTTTGTGAATATCTCAAAAACTAGCTCTTCAATTGTTTCTCTGTTTTGACTAACTTAATCAGCAAAAAAAGTCCTACTAATTTGCTAATTTAACCGACTTCGTAGCTCCAATAATAACAAAGTTAGCAATAGTGCCGAGTTAATTTGGGATACCCTGTATATATATTGTGTTTTTTTTTCTTTGCTTGATGATTATTAATTATGTGTTCACTTCGTGGGTACTTTCGGCAGTGAAATGAAAATGCTCTTGTAGGATGTAAATTTTTATTTTACGTTTCGACCTTTATTCAAAAAGAAAGTTTGCTAAAAATGTTTTATTTAAAATTATAATTTTTTTTTATTAATTTGAACATAACGTGTAACGTAATATATACATTTTTAGTGTTTTTCTAATTTTTTAATACTTTAATTTATTTGTATTGTGATCAATGTTACAGGTTAAATTCAACATAAAAAATAATTTGACTGATTTGGTATTAATATGCTTTTTGTAAAAACAATTTGATGTAACTGTACTGTCTTTTATAAGAAAAAAATTAACTTGTTACATAATGTAATAAAATTTCTGAAGAAGACCAATGATTAAAGGTCGAAACGTAAAATAAAAATTTACATCCTATTCTACAAGAGCATTTTCATTTCACTGCTGAAAGTATCCTTGAAGGGAACACACACACACACACACATATATATATATATATACTGTTATTCCCCGCTTATTTTCAGCATCTAAACGAAGTTCCATCGGATACAGCAAATTCAGAAACCGATTCTGTCGCCACTGTAAGTGTTGCTTCATCATCTTTTTCTGAAAGTGACACACACGGTGATAACGACATCCTACGAGCATGTCCACCGTATAGTAGGAATGCCACCGTGGGACTTCCATATTCTATATATCCTCAAGAAAACTCCGTATGTATTTCCATACACTTAAAATCTCCTAAAATTCTTGTGTATATCGTTAATGCAATCAAAGGAAAGACGATGTAAATAACGAACTTATATTCATATTGTTTCCACCGGTTTGTAATATACATATTACAAACATCACGTATGTATGTACACCATGAGAAATAGTTTTCCGTACACTTAGCTGAGATATAAGGTGGTATAGGCGTGTACGTACAGCAAGTGAAATAATTCCATATAGTCCGAGTAAGATATACGTGTATTTGCCGTATACCGATGCATACGTAATAAACACGTCCGTGTCACCTTATATGTCCGCGAAGTGTACAGATAATTATTTCTCTTGGTGTACCTACATACATATACGCAGCATAAATAGTGTTTTTTCCGAAGTTTCATTTTTTTTTTAAATTTATTCCACATTGGCAAAATATATGATATATGCACATATATATTTCAATTTGCATTGAAACCAGTTAATGTGACAACTACAAAGTAAATTAATTTTTAGACCGTTTCGAAATTACTTAGCGAAGCACCCGAGGGGCAAATAATTAAAGCCAGTTACTGTAAAGAAAAACATTTTTTACGGAGTAAGTTGGTCGAACTGATAATTAAAAACGAATTGAGGGATAATAGAGATGCCAGGTATATTTTTCATTATTTATTTACACTTAGAAAAATGTAACAATGCGAAGACAATTACAGAATAACTTCTGGAAGATTTATACAGTTAGCAAACGAAATCACTGAGGTCTTTCCACACGAAATTCCAGACATATATTATGTTCCATACGTAAATAACAAAGGCAAACCAAAGGCTGCAAGGGGAAAACTATGGAGCTGTTATACTCATTTGAGGAATAACTATAGAAAACTGGGACTAATAGGTACAATTACAGGTAATATATAATAACTTTTCTGATGTTATCGTTGTTATTTATGTAAATAAATTATTTGAGGTACGCCAACTGAAACCACACACGTTAATTGTGTTGATGAAGAGGTGTACATGCAATGGTTGAACAACAATACAGAACCGTTCACTACTGTGCAAGAATACTGGGAAAATACAAGGAAAAGTAGATTTGAATTGTTAAAAACTATTGGCCCTGTTCACAATTATTTTAAAAAATTTCCTTGTTTAAGCGAACAGTTGGGTTTTACACTGGTATTTCATTTCACACATAAATTAATTCTTTTTATTGAAACTTTATTTTAGATTGAAGCAGACTTCAATACTATTTATCCTCTAAAGGAAAATTGCTTGTTGCAAAATGGCCCCTGATGTGTGATTCAATTTTAAACATTGCTACCGCAAGAAAGGATTCCTATTTAAGAGAAGTTCTTGGGCAATATAAAAATATATATACTGAACCAGAAATTACTAGCTGTAAGTATTTTTACCACACATTTATCTTATATAAAATATTCCCGTTGCAATCATTTCAGGTGTTAGGGAAGTATTCACATTAACGATTTTGCCTTTATTCTTTCCATGCATGAATGTGAACAAGAAACCAGGGTTACACTGGAGACCATCAAAATTAGAAATGCGTCAAGGCTTTTTGTTGCATGTGGAAGTAAGTAAATTTTACGTGTATATAGAATTAATTAATGTATTATAGATTGTGAAAAGAAAAAAGTCGACTGTCTTATTAAAGAAAAAGAAAATAACCTTTTCTATATATGATAGTTATTTACTCTTAATTTTAAACGAAATAATATTTAATATTAAAATTAAAAGTGCATTCCAACTTTACAACATCTATAAAAGAAAGTTAATTAACATTTCACACGTAAGAGTAGTTATAGAGTAATTATTTTCATTTTAATTTAGTTGTAGAAAAAGTATATTGTGCAACAAAACCCTTTTATACACTCGTTCGGTTTACAACACTTACCTACGGCTCGTGTTGTAAACTTCTCACTCGTATATAAACAATTACTTGACACACTCGTTGCACAGTACATTATATGAGTTTATTTAGATATCTAGTAAGAATTCTTTAAACCCCCGTTTCTTATTGCAGAATATAGGCGATTTGCAATCCACTTTAACAAAACGAAGAGAGAAACTTGCATCACTGAATTTGACTGCTCAGCCCATACCAATTATTGTAGGAAGTGATCTATCACAGCTTGAGGCGTCCTATGTTAGCATTAATAGTATTTTATACAAAGTTAGTACTCCCTTGAAAGCAATCGATCTCTGTTTTAAGATTTATCATACATTTGATTTGAGTTATCCCCCAGAAGCAGAAATTGCATGGACATTTCTGGAGCAAGGTATTTATCAGTTAAATAACAAAAAGAAATACGTATCTGTAAATGCATTATTATCAGATATTGCAAAATGTCAAAATACTAATATATAAATTACTAAATGTGTTATTTATTATTCAAGTAAATTTTATTTCTTAAGCATTACTTACAACTTGCTGTAAATCATTATGCATTGCTTTAAGTGTGGACAGGAGTTTCTTGACGCCAAGGTTTTTTTGTTTCACCTTAAACATGACCACAATATGCAAAGACAAAATACAGAATATTCTTGTGTTGAGGATACTTGCCGCAGAAATTTCTCCTCTTTAAATTCATATAAGAAACATATTAAGTTACATTTTATAGTTCAACCACGTCAATTTAACAACCAAGTTAATGTATTAGATATAAAAAATGAAAGTGGGGAACCTAATAATTTCAATGCCACACAAATAACGTCTTGCGCCTCTACATCCCACTTAGAAAACACTGAAATAGTGCCTTACAATACAATCAGTACTAACAGTAATAGCAACATCCTTCAAAATATTATTAATATTTCACAGAAGTGCAAAGATAGTTATGAAGTACAAACGGTAAAATTTATTTCACATTTGCAGAATATATCTCTTTTACCTAGGAATGTTATTCAGTCAGTATTATCTATTAACAATTTTATGGGTTCCAATTTATTGAATGAAATTAAGAATATAGTTTCAGATCGTCTTAAAATTTTAAATGACGATCCTCAAATTATTACTGCTATTGAACGTATTTGTGATATACACGACCAAACTTTTGATATCTTTAAATCTGAATATAGACGTCTTAATTATTTCAAGTCTCGTGGTTATTATATTCCACCACGCACTTTTAAAATAGGTACGAGAATGAAGGAAAAACGATTGAATAATACCATCGTCTTGTCTGAATCAGTTGCCGAAGGTGAGATTATTCCTTTAAGAAATGTTTTCAAGCAGTTATTTGAACAACCAAAGTTTTTTAAAACAATGAAAGATCATTACACTTATTTGCTGTCAGAAACTGATGTCTTCATTAATTTCATTCAAGGAAACCTTTGGAAATCTAAATTAAATAATGCACAAGATAAATTAGTATTCCCACTATTCATGTATTACGATGATTACGAGATTGGGAATCCACTTGGATCTCATTCAGGAAAGAATAAATTAGGCGCAGTATATATTTCAATACCTTGTATGCCACAAGAGTTCACGTCTTTATTAAAAAATATTTATTTGTTTCTACTATTCTATTCCAATGACAGAAAAGAATTTGGTAATTATGCTGTATTCAAGGAAGCTATACAGGAATTGAAATTTTTGGATGAAACAGGTGTAAAAGTAACGATCGACAATTGTACTTATACTATTTACTTTAAACTAGCTTTAATTATTGGTGACAATTTGGGAGTTCATTCACTTATGGGTTTAACTGAAAGTTTTTCTGCCAATTTTTCATGCCGATTTTGTAAAATAAATAAAGCTTCTTCTCGTGTTACTTTTAAAACAAATAGACTAGAATTACGAACACGCGATAATTATGCAAGTGATTTACTGAAGGATAATATTACATTGACAGGTATAAAAGGGCCATGTATTTGGAATGAACTTTCAAATTTTCATATAACAACCAATTTCTTTGTGGATATTATGCATGATTTATACGAAGGCGTTTGTATATATGATATGACATCTTTATTTGCTCGCTTAATTTTTGAGTTGAAATTATTTAGTTTGGAAACACTAAATTCTAGAGTACAGAGTTTTAATTATGATTTTGAAGCTACAAACAAGCCTCCTCTTATTACCTACGACTCCCTAAAACAAAAAATAAGGATGTCCGCAAGCGAAATGTTATGCCTTTGTAGATACATTGGCGTAGTTATTGGTGATTTAATACCTATTGATTTGCCTGAATGGGAATTATGGATAAAACTAAGAGAAATAATAGATACTGTTATGGCTCCTGATTTATTGTTTTCTGAAGATATGCGATTGCAAGTTTTAGTTGAAGAACATAATTATATATATATGTCATTATTTAAGTTTTTAAAGCCAAAACATCATCATCTCTTACATTATGACTTGGTTTTTAAAATGTCTGGTCCGTTACTTTATTTGTGGTCTATGCGTTTTGAACAAAAACATCGAGAGTCTAAACTAACCTCAAATATTTCTGGAAGCTTTAAGAATATGATACATACACTAGCCGTAAAAGCACAGTTAAAGTTATGTGAACAGATTCATTTCAGTGAATATAGAGGTTTAAACTTTGGTGAGTTATTTCCAACAGATGAACATATTTACACATATTTTCCGGAACAAGGTGCAACTCATGATATATTTGAAACAAAATGGGTAAATGTGAAAGGTACCAAGTACAAAACAGAATCTATTATAGTGTTAAATTCATTAGACTTTCCTAAATTTGGCATAATCAAGCATATTTGTTTACTTAATGAAACGGATGTTAATTTTATATGTTTAGTTCTTGATACTATAAAATTTAATAAACATTATTTCGCATTTGAGGTGTCAGTACCAGCTAATATACTATCAAACCATTTTGTTGTAAAGCAGACCGAACTGCATGCTGTTCATCCATGCTTAATGTCAAAGAATAGCAAAACTCTTTTTGTCTCTGTGCGACATGCTCTTTAAACCCATTGACTCGTTGTTCACACTTTTATTTAGAAAACGTTGCTACTACACAGAAACCTTACCTATATTTTATTTTATATTATATTTTTAATTTTATATAAGTATATTAATAAATAAGTATCAAGTTATACCTGTTTTATTTATATACACATCCTTAATTACATCATTATTTAAAATAATTTTCCGTTAAAAGCGTTTTCATTATCAAATTTCTTAATCATAATATAAATCAAAGTAATACCACATTTCTCAAAGTAAACATTCAATTGTGTGAAAGTAGGTATATGTATATATGGGTTACAGAAATTGCGAATTGTTTGACAATATAAGTGTTCTTGAAATGCTTTTGTATCAAATACCTACTACAACATAATATCTAAATTAAATAGTGCTAAGAGTCGCTATTTCATTAAAGTATATTCTCAAAACAAAGGTAATGAATGAATAACAAAATTATTCATTATTGTTTTGAAAAGAATGCTACAAATACCACATATAATGCTAGTGGATTGGATATGCGAAAAGTACGAATTAATGCATATAGTACAAGTTTTAGATATAATTTGTCGTTATCTTTGAAATACTAATTATACAGCAAATAGCGACAAGGTTGTGGAACATCCCTATACATACCACATAGAACTCAACAGCACAAGACTAGCAAAATTGTCAAACATTTTGTGCTAGGGAATATATAATATTCTTCTCTATAGATAATTACAATTTTTCGAAATATGCTAAACAATTGTTATAAAATTTATACACAAAAAATACAAAAAACCACTATTTACTTTATACAATTTTTACACAAAGTATTACTATATTGGATACAAAACCTTCAAAATATAACACTGTTTGTGTAAAAGAAAAATACAAATTATATGACATGGTTACAGTTCATTATACTAAGAAGTACTACATTAAGTAGCATATGTTAACACATTTTGTTTTACAAATCTTCACACAATTTTTCGAAATATGCTAAACAATTGCTATAAAATTTATACACAAAAAATACGAAAAACCACTATTTACTTTATAAAATTTTTACACAAAGTATTACTATATTGGATACAAAAGCTTCAAAATATAACACTGTTTGTGTAAAAAAAAAATACAAATTATATGACATGGTTACAGTTCATTATACTACGAAGTACTACATTAAGTAGCATATGTTAACACATTTTGTTTTACAAATCTTCACACAATTTTTTGTAACTTTTTAATACAATTTATCGTTGTCCCAAATCACGGGACAAATTGTATGAGAAAGAGCCACAATTGTAGAACATTTTCACACAATTTTTTTTCCGTGTAGTAAGGGCATTTAATCTGTCTTCTTTCATTGTATTTCTCAGGAAAGTTTCTATTATCTTCAGCCGTGAAAACTGGCGTTCCGCTTCAGATGTTGTCATTGGGATTGTAATGACAATTTTTAAAAGCTTAACAATTTCATTAAAGGTGTCGCTTAATCCATCCAGCAGAAGGCCTAGCAGACCTACAGCACTGACTTCTATATTTTGCCTAAATTCTTCTCTAGAATATAGAACACTTAATTCAGTTTGTAGTCTGCTTTCATTGAGGCATGGATAAAATTTTACTGCTTCTTTAAGGCAATCTTCCGGAAATTTTTTTTGAAACGAGGAGAACTGTTTAAAAGAAATTAAGTTTGCAAATATTAAGTGCCCTGTATACCGAAATCTAGTTTTTATTTCAAGCAAAATAATATCGCACACTTCAATAATTTCCCTCCGTCTTTGGCTACCATCAGTTACTCTTCGTCGCGTTGATGGTCGAGGAGTCAGTTCTGAGTAATTTTGTTTAACCAACTGATTATCTGTGTCAGCGATTTCGGTTCTAATTTTTCCAATAGCGCGTTCAAAATTATCTAAATTATTCTTGATTTTTAATGCATCTCTATTGACATGTTGTAATTGATTAAACAATATGTCCATACAACTGACTTCTATATTTTGCCTAAATTCTTCTCTAGAATATAGAACACTTAATTCAGTTTGTAGTCTGCTTTCATTGAGGCTGTAATAGTACTGATTTAAAATATAATTAAAATTAATAAAATGTCCCAAGGTTGGGCACCATATGTAATAGTACTGTCTTTTACATAATATAAAATAATATAAACTTAAATTTAATAGTGAAATTAAATTGAATAAAACTGATTTATTGATGAAATGAATAAATTTAATGAACACTCCTCGTACTTTAGCTCAGGTAAATAGTTCGGTTTAGCATAGGACTCTTAATTTCAAGACGGTTCAGGTATTTAGACACTAAGATTATTTTTCTGCAAGTACTATTACTTCTATTTTATATTCCAAATTTCTTAGAGTGAGGTAGACAAATAACACGCAAAAGGATATTTAAATATTATTAATATATTGATAAAAAAAAACACTATCAACACAGATCAGGTTACAAACAAAGGTTATAGAAACACAACACAATTCAAATGGTACAACATGAGCAAATACAATTAACAACAGTGCAATGACGCTTTACCTATACAGTATACTATGGATTTAATTAAATGCTAATTTAATTGTTTTAAAAAAAAACATGCATGATATAGGCCTTTAATTCAAACAACGTTGGGTACCTCATACGATGTTGTGGCGCTGGCACAGGGTCTTCACCGGGCAGCTTTTCCTAGGGTAGATTCAACTCGTCGTCTTCTTTGTCTCGTACTGGAGCACACACTTGTTTTTAATAAAACTTCTACCTCACGTAGTACACTATTGGTTTTATTAAAACTTATAACTGTTTTCTCACTAGGCTTTTTCTTTTACTTATTACTAATGCGCAGAATTTCTATATTCTTATACGCATTATTAGCCTGTGAAATCGTTCCCTTTTGTTGGGTGCGGTCTAGTGTTATTCTACACGACCTGCGAACCTCTTCATGAGCCGACTAGGGAACGTCTGCCTGCCTACTCCTTGCTTAAGGCACGCCATGCCGTATTCTTCCAGGGAATTCCCCGAGCCACCTATGTGCTTTACTTTTCTGCATCGCATTCAAGGTTCCACGTGTCGGTTGCACACACACTGTTCTTTATTTATGTCGCATAACTTCCTGGCTGGCTGCGATAATATTGACGCCACTTGTGTTTTTCATTCTTTCACACCGATACACCTACGCACTATTTCCTTCTTACATATACAGAATTTATACAGAAACATTTTAAACCGGAATATAATAATTTAATACATATAAATGAATAATACATGTTCCCCGATCTGTGTTGATTTATTATCTACCATAATAATATAATATTTTAGATGTTATATTATATGTATATTTTATTCATTATATACAGGGCCTACCGTTACAAGGCATGGATAAAATGTTACTGCTTCTTTAAGGCAATCTTCCGGAAATTTTTTTTGAAACGAGGAGAACTGTTTAAAAGAAATTAAGTTTGCAAATATTAAGTGCCCTGTATACCGAAATCTAGTTTTTATTTCAAGCAAAATAATATCGCACACTTCAATAATTTCCCTCCGTCTTTGGCTACCATCAGTTACTCTTCGTCGCGTTGATGGTCGAGGAGTCAGTTCTGAGTAATTTTGTTTAACCAACTGATTATCTGTGTCAGCGATTTCGGTTCTAATTTTTCCAATAGCGCGTTCAAAATTATCTAAATTATTCTTGATTTTTAATGCATCTGTATTGACATGTTGTAATTGATTAAACAATATGTCCACATGTGGCATAATTTTATGAAAGAAAATTAACCTATAGATAAAATTTTCCTCCTCTAAAATTCGCAAATTGGCACCAGCTTTGATGAATGGTAGTTTGTAAACTAGTTTCTCCCTCGATTTGTTCTAGAGCTTCAATTATTTCTTCTCGGTGCTCATATATTGTATTCACTGTCCTAGAATTGAAGTTTCATCTTATTTTTGAAGAACGAGGTAAGCTTTTTCTCTGAAGGAATTCTTCCAATCTTGCAGCTCGTTGTGGTGAAGTGGAGAAAAAAGTACATAATCCCGTCAGATTGGCAAAAAAAATTCTGTAATTACTACTGCTCGATGTAGCATGTGACATAATAATATTTGCCTGATGTGCGTAACAATGTACAAAATTGGCCCTTGGATACTGGTCTTGGACATGTCTTTGCACGCCGTTAATAGCACCACTCATGACTGCTGCCCCATCATAGCTCTGTGCAATCAGTTTTTCTGGGTCATAGGGAGCAACGGTTGGGCTTTGCTCATAGGTATGTTTCTCTCGATGGAAGGGGTAAACATTCGAATAGTTTCTCGTCTTTACATCCGTGCGCTGTTAGTCGTCATTATATCTGTGACGACGATCGGTGCATGTAGGTTGTTACGCGCGCCGCACACGCCACGTTCCTGTTCAATAACTATGAATACGTAATAAATAAATACTTTCACAGTTAGTCGCCGCTTGGTTTGTTTTGTTTCAAAATTCCAGGGGGTGCAATTGCTCACTTGCTCTCATTAAAGAGCCGCCACTGCTTTATAGTATTTATAATATTCATAAATGTTTTCACATGTTAATTAAGAGTGAAATAGAAGTATGTCGAAATGTTGGCATTAAATGTATGTTATCTGAAGTATTTTATGGACAGGTTAAATTCACTATATAACAGGAAATAAGGTCGTTCAAATATGTAGAAAATGGCACAGTGATAATCCAGAATTATTTTGTTTCGTACGATTACTTTAAACGGCAAAAACTTACCAATTTCATAGTAATTTACCATATATCAAGAAACGTTATAAAAAGTTTAGTTGCAGAAATAAGTGAGGAAAATTTAAAGGATGCTGTAATTCTCTTAAAATAGTGCAATAATATACTGGGAAAAATATACACAAAATGCATAAAAATAACTTGTAAGCGTACCTACATTTATTTGTTTGTTGGCAAACAGTAATCAAATATCGTTCATCATTTTGAGTTACAATCAACTATCCTCACACACAGGATGCATGGAAACATATGAATCCAATTTTTTTATTTTTCATAACATTTACGCATACACAGGTTGTCTTGGATTGTCTCCAGAATGTTACTTAGTTCCGAGAAATCACGTGTAATAACCACGTTTTGGCATAGGCTTGCCGGTTATGTTGTTCTGTGTCTCCACGACATAAACAATCTGTTTAACTTTAGCGATGATTTCGTTTTTAATCATATACATTTGTAACTACAGAACGCACAGTTTCAAAAATAGAGGAATTATATTATCCTATGCTATTTAATGTCGTATATCGTGATGAATTTATGGGCGATATTGGCAGCCAACAGTAGTTACTGACAACGAAACAAAGACAGATGTGATTTTCGGATTATTTGCTTTTATAATTGATTGGGTTTCTGTTATTTTACAGCAGAAGCAAATTACTTTTAAAGTTGAGAATGACGTTTACATTCACCCATAGTTTATTTGAGAATAAAATCTATTTTCACAATTCGTATATGTGGCACATACACACACATACATTTATGTCCTAAGCCTAACATTTAAAATAATCGCAACTCTACTTTGTTTTAAAATATGCTAATGTAACTGCATTAATGAAATTGACAGAACGACACTGTTTGCACTACTTACCAGTGTAAAAAGGTAGTAACATTAAGGCCGAACGCCCGCTTCAAGCTGAGTTCGATTTGAAATAGGCGTACCACTGTTTTTCGTGCAAATGTAATAAAAGACAAATCTTTAAGGGTCCGCGTGCTCTATCTTATGCTGAGGAAAAAGATAGAGAAAAGAACTTGTCACCTAATCTAATCTGCCTGTAATTTATGGCTGCGTTATGGTCTCAGATAATCGCCGGTTGGCCCACATGTTTGGCAGTCGGGAAGCAACCCCCCCTAAATTAGACAATCTATATTTTCTCAAACACACAAAAAAAGTGAAGTTGAATATGTAAAATCACCTGCCGGATTCAAATTTTGAGTTGGAAAATAAAATCGAAATCGCAAATAGGTCGAAAAATCGTTTTTTTGTGTAAATTTTAAAATTTTCATTTTCTTCAATTTTTAATACTTATCTCGTGATATCTCAGCAATGCAGAGAGCTAGGGATATGTTTTTTTAAAGGTTATACCCTAAAGTATTTGGATGATACTAGTGTTTTCGATTTTTCTTTATGATGTGTAAATTTTATAAAAAAAAAAGTTTTAGTAGACGACCAATTTGTGTAAGGTATTTTTCAGCTATCGAGTAACTAATCTAATTTTTCAGAATTTACCCATATATATGTGAAACTAAATAAAGCCAACATTCCAAAATTATTTTATGTGCAGGAAATAAATTTCTAGATCGTTTCAGAAGCAAATTATTGCGAGTCAAATATAATAATTATACTCCCTGCCCGCAAGCCGTGTGAGTCCTAGCATGCGCTTCTAGCAGGTATAGCGTTAGGGACGGGAAGATATATTGCTTTTACTTTCTGATACGTAGTATAAGGAAGTATTGTGACGCTGACACTGTATATGTACACTATATTGTAAAGAAAATATCAACGGTTTCGATAAAATAATGTCTGAGTAACGATTACTTTCTTAACATACACCGATCTCAGAAGTATTTTACAAACTGCGTAGAAACTGCCCGAAATGGTAGGCGGAGCTACCTCTCGACACAATGTGCGAGCGTACCACATACTCTATTTGATTTCAGTGAATTTCGCCCAAATTTCAAAATTTTGTTTTCCGTTTCGTGACCTTATTTTTAAAAATTAAAAAAAATAAAATTTATGTATTGCTGTTGAGTGTTACATAATTTTAAATAAAGGCTTGTTTTTTGAAATTTCTTACATTTTTATTTTTATTTAGGCCCCTTTGGACAATTTCGAAGAAATTACGATTTATCCATTGAAAGGCACTTTTTTCTTAAATTAGCGTGTAAATTCGGTAAGGTTTCCATGAAAAATACGATTAGGAAATGGGAAAAACGATTTCGAGGCCGGGCGTATAGCCTTAAGGGTAAGCTGTATAATTTTCAAACGCTTCAATGTTAGAAGTAAAGTTACATGAACAAATTTAACAAAGCTTAATTTGTCTATCTAATTTGTTTGTTTTAAAGACTAAGAAAGCGATGGGATAGAGAGCGAGATGTTACTGTCATATTCAAGTTAATATGGCCGCCTTGAAGCCTTGCTTTAAACATTCTTAAAGTGGGTTTACATTATAAAATTTTCCTTATAATCTCAGTAGATTTGCTAAATTAATACAGAAACATGCAATTTTTTCTTACGAATTATTACTCAGTACTGATGCTTTTCTTGTACAAAAAACAAAACTTATCGTCCAAAAAAACAAACAGGAAGAGACTTTGGACTCGTAAATGGTTGGTTGGAGAGGCGAAACTGTGGGCGTGGTACATATAATTTAGTTTTCAATGAACTCGCTGTGAAAGATAAAAGAAGTTTCAAAAACTTTACGGGAATGTCGACAAGTACGTTTGAGGATTTGTTGGCTAAGGTGGGCCCAAAAATATGTAGCCAGGATACAACTTTCAGGGAAAGCATTTCAGCAAAACTCGATTATTGCTAACACTAAGATATCTTGCTACAGGAGAAACTTTTAAAAGTCTGCAATATAGTTTCAGAATTTTAGTACTATCTATATCACACATTATTCCAGAAACAGTAAAAGCTATTTACGACACTTTACACGTTGAATATTTTTCTACACCTAAAGAAGAACATCAATGGAAAAAAATTGCATCAAATTTTTATAAGCAGTAGAATTTCCCAAATTGCTTAAGTGCTCTCGACGGAAAACACATTGCATTTCGTGCCAAGAAAAAAGTTGGATCATTTTACTACAACTACAAAGGTTTTAATAGTCCAGTTCTAATGGCTCTGGTAGATGCTGATTATAATGTTCTTTATATTGATGTGGGATGTAATGGCCGAATAAGTGATGGGGGACTATATCACAACAGCACTTTATGTTCTGCTGGAAAACAATACCTTAAACTTTCCACCTGATGATTATTTACCTGGCAGTCAAATTAAAAAACCCTATGTTATTGTGGCCTATGATGCTTTCAGACTTACTAAAAGACTAATGAAACCATGGGGTCCGAAATCAACAAAAGACAAAAAAATCTTCAACTATAGGTTGAGTCGAGCTCGAAGGATACTGTAGAACGCTTTTGGAATTTTAACTAACAGGTTTCAAGTGTTACAAAAAGATATAAATTTAGAAGTCAATAAAGTTCAAGATGTCGCACTAGCTTGTTGTGTTTTGCATAATTACATCAAACATAAAGATGGCAAAACTTATCTGAAAGGAATTGAGTTCGAAGATACAGAAACAATAACCCTTACTGAAGGTGAATGGAGAAAACAAACTTTTATAACTGGTTTGGAAAAAAATCCTAGAAAGCCCGCCAATGAACCAATTGAACTAAGGAAAAAGTTCACCACGTATTTCAACGCTAGTGGATTTGTTCCATGGCATTGGGAAGCTATAAAAAAATTTAATTTTTGAAAACTAAAATGTATTTAAGTTTCTCTACAAAATAGAAAATAATTATGTAATATAAAATATATAATCATAATGTAATATTAAAACTATAGAATAATCATGCAATATTAAAAATATAAAATGATCATGTAACATTAAAAAACATAAAGTTATTCTGTATTGTCTATAATGATTATTCCCGCTTTTTTCTTTTGGATCCACTTTTTTTTTGGCAGTGTAAATTATACTTGTTATTTCAAATTTCTTTACTCTCACCAACTCATAAAGACACATAATACACATATGATCCGCTATGTTCGTTTAGGAATTTTGCTAAGTCTTGCTTATGACAGCCTCTCTCAAGAAATATCATAATATGTAAACAAACACATACGACGTTAAGATTTTTCATTACACTATTCTTAAGTGAATCCTAAGGAAACTCTTATAATGTAAACCCACTTTTATATGTAATATACTTAAGGTGACCAGAGGTCTCGCTTTTGGCGGGACAGTCCCGATTTTTAACAATTTGTCCCGCGTCCCGCGGAGTTTTAAAAAAGTCCCGATTTTTGGAAAGAATGCACGGCAAGCTACGAAACGACGGGAGAACGGGAAGGGAATACACGGTTTTCAGCGGCCATGTGGGTATTTCGCCAGGATATCAGCTTTATATTATTTTTGTTAATTTTATAATGTTCAACATTAATAATAGCAAATAGTTGTTGAGAGCTCTATATTAACTGCATAAATTATTTAGACGAGTGGACAGTGCATTACAATGGTATTAAACATGTTCACTGGGTTACGTTAAAACAGGAACTTAATTAGAATGATGTGTAAAAATAATTCGATCATATTACTCAAAATTTCCCATATAGTAATATTTCCGAAAATAATCTTTTTTGTGAGGTATTACTAAAAAATATATTGATAAGGAAAAGGATAAATCCTTGGCATCAACAAAAATCACAACAGAGATTAAATGGTTAGAAATATTTCATCATTTTGAAACAAACCATTTATTCCATACAATAATGCACTAAAATTTGTGGAATACGCGCTGTCCTTACCAGGAATTAATGCTGCGACTGAACGCGTTTTTTCTACGGTAAATAAAGTTTGGACATCAGAAAAATCACAATTAAGCTGTGAGACTTTGAAAGCCATTTTTATTTGTGAAATATAATTTAACACTTTTTTGTGAAAAATTGCATGACCTTTTAAAGAACGACAGCAATACTGAAGCAAAAATCATTCAAATGATAAATATGCCAAAGAATAAAATAATGAAAATGAAAATGAAAAGTGTGAACACATGCTGAAGATAACATTTGCCAAGTTGTAATTCGTTATGCCTGTCCTTCTTTGATTGATAGATTATGAGATGCTTATAGTGCTTCTATAATATTGATAAATTTATAGATACAATGCCTATTACCTGTTAGCTATTAATTGTAGAAATAGGAGGAAGATAGGTACATTATAGGTATATAAAAATAGGTACTTATATTATTATTATTCTGCAAATAAGTAGTAAATTACCTTACTTAATTATTTCATTAGTTATTATGTAAGATTTTTAGATTTCTCTTAACGAATAAATATCCATTTTTAAGTACCTACACACAAGAACATATATGCGTTTGATACTTCAGTCGAAATTGCATTTTAAAATAGCAATCCTATAAAAATGTAGGTTTAAATTTATATTTCCATATTCATACTTATAATTCCTCATTGGCAAACAATCTGGCGTGTTTAAAAAATAAAATATAATGTTAATATTACTTTTTGTTTAGCAAAATGTACGTTTTCGCTAACGCCTTTCACAAATTATATTGTCATTGAAATCTTTTGCTTTTAGGAAGGAAATTAAATGCGCAAACACCTTAAATAATTAACACAATTATAAACATGTTGCATTACATAACCTATATATTATTTAAAAGGCCTGTATTAAATTGCGTATGAGTATATTAACACATTTATCACAATAGCAGCTAAATCCTTCGTGCAGCACACGTCGAAACAAAGGAACAATTAAAAGAGGCTAATTAATTGCTAACGAAAATATCTATGAATTGCAAGGGTACGTATAAGTTGGAAATGTCAAATGGTTTAGTAAATGTTGTAAGGCATCGATTATTTTGTCATAATTTATATCAAATCAAGGCCACCAGTAATGTGTACTATTGAAAGTTTAAGTCATCTTCAACTTCTTGCAATGAATCCGCGAGGCTTTGTTTATTTCAAAGATGGCACGTATATCGTTCACCATTTAGGATAGTCTATTACTTTAAGAATAATATATAATTTTATAAATAAGACAGATTTGCTTCAATATATTATTATACTAGTTGAATTTTCGATCTCTTCGAGCTTGAATCGCTTAAAACGCGAGCATCGCCTTGATGCTCTTTATAATGTCCGGTTTTCTAAACTTTTGACGTAAGTTTTTGCACAAACTGTCATTGCGTCTAAAATTAGTTGACGTTTAACCGTCATTGTTGACATAAGTGGTGGCCATTTTGTGTATTTTTTTTGTATTAAGAAGCATTTTTATAATATTAAAAACTCGTTATTGTTTTTGTTGTACTTACATGTGATAGCTGAAATCCAATTTTCGTAAGACTGTCGTCGAAAATCAAACTTCAGTTGGATGTTTGAAGTTTCGTGTTACTTTAAAGAATATTCCGCATTACATACATAACATTAACACTTTACTAACTGCTTTTCTTCGGTGTATATTATTCGGCTAAAGTTTGCACACAGAAGAATTAAAAATGTGCATATCTTTTCTATAATTTTTGTACGTTTAGTTTACGTTTTGTCGTATAAATACTATAATCGTTTTCAGTAAAGTTAATGCCCTTTAACGCGTTCGTATTTGATTTTCTCGATCTATATACTCGCCTGTCTTTGATAGTTCCAGTTTTTAATAAACGACACCTACAAGCGTTTAAGACTGTAATCTTTAAATGATATACCAACAATATATTTCACCTTATGGCGTTATAATTCCTTCCATCTTACATTACTGTCTTCTAAATGTCAATTCTTTGCGCTCATCCTCCTGATAATTATGAATCTTGACACGTGTGCGCGTTTTTTTTGTAAATTAGCACTGTCCGTCGTTATAAGAAAATTTCGAAACATCAAATTCCATCACAATAATTTAAACTGCAGCTGTCAAAATCATACGTCCGTTTGAATGAATGACACGCGAACTCGTCATAGCGAGATTTTTTTAACCGAATTCCCCTGCAGAAAAGCCTTAAATGAGTCGTACCTTCGACAGCGAAATACTTGGCACGTGGACAGTGCACTCAATCGTCGCGGAAGAGTCCACTCTTTTGGTTTCCAACCCTCTTTCGGCACTCTAAACCTCGACGGCCTGGAATTTCTTCGTCAAAGTGAAACTTATACAATTCTTCCGTGTGCCTGTCATACCTGACATTTTTACGATTTTTATCGGTTGTCGTGGGAATTGGTCATAACGTAAGCCATTTTTGTGTTACAACATCGAGTGCACGCCCCCCTTTAGAAGCCCGTATCTCTGCACACGCTCCACTTAGAAGGAAAATATCTCCGTCGAGGAGCGGTTTAAAGTCGTCCGTACGCCCACGCCAAAGACCTGCTTTCAATTTCGTGTATCCAGAGACAAGTTCTTCTTACCGTTTTGCCAATTTTTGTCGATTTTGATGGTTCGGTTGAGCTCTTTCGACCGAGGCGATTAGAAAGGGACACACAATTCGCTTTTATATATTATTATCGCGGGAAAGATAAATAATTCTTGTAATTATATAAATTGGCAAAACGTTTATTTATGTCTCGTTCCCATTTGCTCACACGGCTTCATGTATCTTTTTAGTTTCTTATAAGTAACGTATGTCTCGAAAGTTTTCGGAAAAAAGTAAAATTAAAATTTTTTTATTTTATTTTTTACATTTTAACAAGAATATTTTTCCTACATAGCTTAATTCAACTAAACATAACATTTACATGACTGATGAAGGCCAATGCTCTTATATGTCACGTAATTAATTTCTTACATGGCCCATCAGTCTTTGGACGGTAGCAACGTCGACTTCCCGAATTTTCTGAAAGATTCTTAACTGCTCCTCATTTTGAGCTGCCCAACCCCCATGGTATACCTTTCTGCTCAAATGAGACCAAAATTCATCAATGGGCATCGCCTGAGGAACATTTGGTGGGTTATCTGTCTTCGAAACAAAATTGATGCCGTTTGTGGCTAACCAGTTCTTCTGACATGAGGCGAAGTTAGGTCAGAACATTATATGGTCGTTGGGATGATGTGTATTTATAAAATTTCGACGTTTTGTGATGTAAATATCTGTATTGAAGGCTTCACCTCGAACACGTCCAACACGCGGCCGTGAAACACCTGCCTCTGACACACCACACCAAAATTTTATCTCCAACCTTGACTTTGCCATTGAATTTAACATTGTCCGGAGCGTCATGTACATTGTAGTACTTTTGTAGAAAAAAATTCAAAATTCCGACCGGAAGTAAGACTTTTACCCTTATTGAAAGCGATTTCTTGAAAATTTGTCGAAAATTATGCATTCTACATATATTTATCGAGAGTACAAAAGTATTTAGAGCTGGATTTGGAATATTTTTTGTATACATAAAATTTCAAAATACGGACCGAATAACACTTTTACTCTTAGCGAGTAGCACTTCTTTTCAAATATCTCTCAAAGTATGCATTCTATAGAAAGTTCTTAAGAAAATAGAAGTACTTAGAATAAGATTTTGAATAGTTTTTGTATAAAAAAATTCTTAAAATTTGGACTTGAAGTAACACACTTACTCAACAGTTTATTATTTTTAAAAAGATAAAAGTGTAGTGATAAAACGCTCTTATTGATTATTTCCTTCACCTGTCAAATTTAAATTTTGTCCAATCACAATCAAAACTGAAGTTGAAATTAACCAATGAAAGGTACCGGTTCTTGATATCAGCGACTATTACAAATCGACTATTCAAATGTAGGTAACAAATCAAGTATGTATTTTTTCATTAAGTGGCATACGTGTCAAATAGATGAAAATGTCCGACAAAAAGAGATTTAGCGATGTTTCGGATGAAATTATTGATAATCACATCGATTTGACAACTCATTTTTTATTATGAAACTTGGTTTAGGAAATAATCTTAACAAATATAGCTCGAGCTTGATAAGTAGTCGACTATTACATTGTTTCAATTTTTCTCGTGTGCCTCCCAATTTGACTTAACCAAAATTGGCATTAATAATTAAAGACTAAAGCCCTCGAGCTAAAGCTCTCGTGCTCTAGTCAAATTATTAATGCCAATTTTGGTCTCGTCAAATTGACAGTAGCGCACACTCGAAAAATTGATCACAATGAAATAGTCGACTATTTGTCAAGCTCTCGTTATATTACCTTTGATTATTGAAAGGTCGAAAGGCTTCTTACAAATTCACTGTGGTAGTTCCCCAAAGATGATTTTATTCTTCCTTTAACTATCAAACTATTTAAATTTTGTACAATACATCTACGTAGTTATTGTTAAGAACGATCGTCTTTGTATTTTATAATTTAAAAAAAAATTAAATGAAAAAAATGAAGTGTTCGTATATCTACAAAAAAAGCAGTTTTGTCTCCACTAACATCGCCAGCGTAATTGATGACAAACATTGGTTGATTTTCATCTTGCAGATTAGGGATATTTTCCTTTGACTGTCTTTATTATATTCTAATATATAATTATTAATCTTTAGTAAAATATCTCACTGCACAATCAAAAAAATATCAATTCTGATAATTATCAGGCTTATCAAGTAAATTTACTATAAACATACTTGTATTTTAGCGTTAGCGATAGGCGATAAATGATAGAAGTGTTTTTCTTTTTCATATAACATATCAAATATCAATATATGTATATACCTATGTAGTAAGATTTAAAACTATATTGCAAGATGATTGATGATTTAGAAGTCAGGAAATATTGTAGATGGAAGTTATGAATTTGCTCCGAATACAAAAACCATTACGACATTCACAACAATCTAGGGGTAGCAGGTCAATAGGTCTTCATGCGAGATGATGTATCACCTACATACATATATGTGTATATAAAAATGTCATAAAGACTTAGCACTTAGTATTTATCTGATACATGCTCGATGTGCATATTGAGCATAAACACCAAACTTCAAGAAATTGATTATTCCAGAAGGAATAGATTTTTTAAGATGGCTCAAATTGGTGAATTGTTAATATGACATCTACCGTATTCTGTAAATAAATAACGTCAAATGAACTACTTTTTGACAATCATTTCCTGCAAAATTCAGTTACGGTTCAAAATAAATCCTATTTATATATTCTATAGACCGTTTCAACCATTCTCAACCTTAGTATTCAGTATGTGTCTTATGGAGACAGACAACATAGTTGTCAGTTCGACAATGACAGGTTAGGTTTGTAACTCATTATAATGCCACATTTTAAATACTTGTTGGTTAGGATATTATTCTATGTTAAAATATATAATTATACTATTATTATTATATTATTATAGGTATTATAATATCAATTTGACACTTGACAGGAAGGTTATGTTGTGATACACCACACCGATAATACCAACCTTAAACATAATAAATCCAACTGACAACATTGCCTTGAAATAAAAAAAGACAGTTTATTACAAATTGCTGAGGGTAGAAAAAGAGGTATATATCCCATAAGAGACTGTACTGAATACTAAGGTTGAGACGCTCTACAAAACATTCTTACTATAATTTATGAATCTAGTTAGTATTAATTCTTTATAGCAGCGTCTCTCTAGTTGACCATCCACACCAAACTAGTCAATAGAACTCAATCGACTGTACACTCATCATCATCATCTTCTTGGTTGGGTTTCTTGAGTTAGACCTGTGTCTTTTACTCTTATTCTGGATACGGATCATCTGATGTATGTGTTTTAGTGCTATTTGCTACCGGTTTTAGGTGAACTTATAAAAGCGCAAGCCTGGGACGTTTGAATTTGAAATATGTTTCTGGATCGTAATTTAAAGTATCTGTTATGGTATGGTTGCTGTGATTTTCCATCTGATGATAAAACTCATTGGCCATTTCTTTTATGAAATTTTCGAACGATGGAGTTTTTGTGTCTCGATGTATTTGTGTATTTCTGATATACCAAGGTGCTTGTAGAACCATGCGGAGAGTCGTATTTTGTATTGTTTGTAGAGCATTTATATGTGTCGGGAAGGCGGTGATCCATATTGGTGCGGCATATGTCATGATTGGTCGAATTATTTGGGTGAAAACTCTTAATTTGAGCATACGGTCCAGAGTGCTGTGTTTTCCTAATAAAGGCCATAGTATAGCTCTTGCCGTTTTGGTTTTCTTGATTGTGTACTTTAGGTGGTGTGAGTACTGAAGTTTTCGATCTAAGAATGCGCCAAGATATTTTACGACTGGGGTCCATGGGATCTGGGAATGTTCAATGTAGAGGTTTCCCTCGACGATTTTATTGCATCGCTGGAACGTGATTGCTTGTGACTTGCTACCGTTTATGGCTATTCGCCAGTTATGACACCATGTGGTTATATCATTTAGTGCTTCTTGGAGATTTCTTATTGCTATTCGCGGTTGTAGTGATTGGGATATTATAGCTGTGTCATCCGCATATGTGGCGAGGAGAATATTGTTTTTCTTCGGAATATCTGCAGTGTAAATAGCATACAAGTGTGGCGACAGGACGGATCCTTGTGGAACTCCTGCTGTTGTTATTCTGGGAGCTGAGTGGCTTTCCTTGATCTTCACTCTGTAGGTTCTTCTGTGGATGTAGTCTTGAATTATTCTTGTAAGGTAAGTAGGATAGTTGTTGGAAATCATTTTGCACAGGAGGCCCTGATGCCATACCCTGTCAAATGCTTTTAATATATCCAAAAATACTGCAGTTGAAACTTGTCTTTTGTCGAACGCCTGGATGATATGTTCAGTGACTCTGGCTAGTTCTGTTATGGTGCTATGATCCTTTCGGAAACCGTGTTGTTCAGGTGGGATCGTGTTGTGGATGTTTGAGTGTGTTTCTATTTTGTTCAAGATTAGTCTGTCCGCCACTTTACTGAGAGAAGGGAGTAAACTTATTGGTCTGTAGCTGGTGGGTTGTTTGCGGTCTTTACCAGGTTTGGGAATCATTATTACTGTTGCAGTTTTCCAGATGGAGGGGTATGTTTGGATTTTGAAAATTGAGTTGATGATGGTCAGAAGGAAAATGATTGCCTTATATGGGAGGTTTTTAATCATGGAATTTGTGATGTTGTCAGGTCCTGGAGCTTTTCTGTTTTTGAGGTTTTTGATTGTGGATTGTAGATTCTGTGGAGTTATGTATACTTCATTATTGGTTTTGATTGTACACTCGAAGTTTACAGCCGTGTATATACATATACTGGAGACGCGTTAAGTTCCGTTGCACGTCATCGATGACGTTTACATGTTGTCATAACTGTATTAGAGAAACTAAAAAAGTTACTTTGTTAAATTATACTTGAGGGCATATATTTCATTATCTTAAATAGAAGATTTATAAATTGATCGTAATAAACGCATTCATGGCAAATAAACACATAATTTCCGTTTCAATATTAAATTTCTTTATTACATATTTTTAATAGACTAATAGTTCAATTCGGTGTTGACAGATAAATCATATCTGTCAAAAAGACGTGCGTTGTGTATATTCTTCCTGTCAAATTTTTCATGTTTATTTTTGCTTTGATATAAATTGTTTAAAAACAGTGCTTCTTAGAAGTGTATTTACTATTTATTTGCGTCCATTGAATATAATGCCGAAAGGTTTCTGTAAATAGTCGTCGAGGCTTTTTACAAACTTTTCTATAATAATGTGTTAAATTAAATGTGAATAGCGTAAGTATTGCTTATTTTAAATTATATTATGGATACGTAATGAAACATTTAAGGTTTTTCGACAATCTAAATCAATATAATAAATAAGTTGAGAAAGACTGAAGTCTTAGAGCATTTCAATTACTAAATATATTACGTTATAGTTATTGTATTGTGAATAATTTTTTTCTTTCGTTATATCAAATGTCACTGACAGAAATAAAAATAGATCCGGCAACATATACAAGGTGAGTCGTCATGGATCTAGTATGACGTGCAACGGAATGTAATGCGTTTCCACCATAGTAGTGTCTCGCAATGTACGGTAAAGAGGAAACCTTTGTGATTTTCCGATCAAATTAATACGTATTAAGACCATTATTCCTTAACAATATTGATATAATAATACAATAATGAGCACGTACATGCTAAAATTATCTGATAGCTACCGCTCAAAATACGAGTCAATACATAGAGACATATGGTACGTTCACCAAACATTTTCTTTTTGCCAACATTTTACAATCTTTAATTATGTGTGTAATCTTCAAATTATCCGAATGAGAAGAACTTTTCAAATTATTCAAATTAGAAATATCTCTCACACACAAAGTTACATTAAACATTTTCGCAGTATTGTGCATACGTATGTAGTATAAATATGTAGTAGTAGTAGTAAGTTAGACATCAAAGAACAGTATATATACAACAAAAAATAAGATGAATGAGCCTCAAGTTTGTAGCCCAGGCTATTATCAGTAGTACATATTTCCGCAAAAAAATACATTTAGGCCGTATAATTAGTAAGTGTTGCGGGTGTATATAGGACCTCTTTATTCATCTAACGTACTTTTTGAATGAAATTGATACCCAAGAAGGTAGTAAAGTAATTTTACTTGGGGGAACAAGATAACTTGTTCCCCCAAGAACATGGAGCGTTCTCAAAGCTTCAACGTTCTTTTGAGGTTAAAGTTTATTCTAGAAATAATAATTCTGTTGTAATCACCCAGCGTTTATTTCGCCATTACTTTCATTTAAATCCACGGAATCCAGTTTCTTGTCGAATAACAATTAAAAATTGGGTACACAAGTTTTGCGGTACTGCTTCTTGTACCAGAAAAAAAAAAACTAAAGGAAGAACTCGTTCAGTACGCACACATGAAAATGCTGAAAGGGTAAAAGTAGCTGTGTTACGAAGTCCTAAACGATCTGCTGAATGAAAAGCATTAGCACACAATATTTTTAACCGTAGTTATCGTCGCATTCTGAAAGACTAGCACTTCCATGCTTACAAAATTCAATTCGTACAAAAACTTCTGCCTCAAGATTTAAGAACACGCGCCTTAATACTGTTGAACATTTTGAAGGGCTATTTGTTGTAAACCTGAACATCGTTGATTGCTGGCTGATGTCAGATAAAGCTCATTTTCATCTATCCGGTTATGTTAACAAACAGAACTTTCGTTACCGGGCGAAGGAAAACTCTAAGCAGTTCCACAAAATGCTACTTCATGGCGAAAATGTTAATGTGGTGAGCATTATTGCTTTTTGGAGTTTTTGGCCTGTTTTTTGTGGAAAATGACGTGATGGTTACTGTTACATCACAACAGGTATTGCGTAACTTTGAACAACAACTTCATAATGTTGATGTGGATATTCGAAGAATATGGTTTCACCGAGTACGGGGGGCCCTTTTCCACACTGCTAGAGCCTCTATGACAACTTTGCGAAGAATGTTACCTGGTCACGTCATTTCTAAATTGGGGACCTTAATTGGCCGGCATGGTCATCGGATCTCTCTTACTTAAAATCAAGTGTTTTATAATCGACCGCAAACTTTAGAAGAACTTCAACATAATATCCGGACAAAGAGTCACGCAATACTGATTCACAATACTGAAATGTTGGGCCCCGGGTGAGTTTGGCTGAGGTCATATTTAAAAAACAAAATCTTTCATACTTCCTCAAGAACTTTTTGTTGGATTTTTAAATAACAATTTTACAATTAATGAAAACAGCTCAATTTAAATACTTCATTCTGCTGGATCCTGTATAGTTAAAATTTAACACTGACACTGAGACCAAACAAATAGCACATTAGTTAAGCTTAAAATAAAACAAGACCGCTTCTCGTTCGGAAAATTACATAGTAATGCAATTCGATTCATCTTGAACAGCCCATTGTTATAACAATTTATACCTGCACTTTTTCTAATTTTAGAATAACACACATTTTCCAAGAAGAAACATCTATGACACTTCTCTCTTATTTTATTTGAATAAATGAATCACTGGATGCTTAGTACATACATCTAATTTAATTTTTAAGTTTCTTCTGAACTTACAAATCGAAATTCTAATAACTTAAATGGCACTAATTTGAGTATCTGGTCACTGTTAATATTACTGGTAAATAAGCCTTCATATATACACGTGCCATAATAGCAATGCTGCAATTAATTTTTATATGTTTGTCTACCAAACAATAAACGGAAATAAATCAGTTAAAAGAAAATCTAAGGACCAATTAATATATTGTTATTACAAGTGTCTCGCCTACGCAGTGGTTAAGTTTAATGATGGAATAATATGTGTGTTTTATTAAATACCGTTCGAGTATTCCACGTGTGTGTTGTTTTAAGTTGTGAATTGATTAGCGTTTACGTGATATTCATAGTCTTTCACACATTTGAAGCGTAATATCTATGCAGTTACCATTCAGTTCCAGCACAGTTGTCAAGTAAAAAATACATATTTATGATACAAATGAAATTTATTATATTGACAACAAAACATATTTTGACCTTTACGTAAATATCATGATAATGACATTTCGACGAAAGGTTGGAATAAAGTAGAGAGTGCAAAAGTGAGTTCTTATTGGTAGTGTTAATTTCATTCTGATAGATTTTACATCTTCATAAGCGCATATTAAATACCTGACTTAATGCATGTAGATATGTATTATACCTATAGCGCTACAGGTCTCTCGAAACACAATCGCTACAGTTTTCTTCTGATCACGTATGTTTTTATGTCTTTCCAGTTCCGGTCTGCTTCTAAGTTCCCATATACAATTTACCGTGTTTCCCAACCACACACATATGCACGTATAATGTACCCTAATATATCCTAGTGACAGAAACTGTTCGTTGGTTGCACTTTCCCTACTGTGGCCATTTTTAGGCCGTTCGTCCACCGAGAAACCGAAAACGAGGCAACCAATCGCTTACAACCAAGCAACCAGTCGCGCCCGGTGACCAACACATTAAAAACTCTACCTGTTCGTTCACCGCGGCGACTACGACCTATTGTGAAAAGCAAGCTATCGCGCACGATTATACTGACTAGTCGCCAAGCCTTTAGTCGCTTACAACGACTCAACCGATACAGCTATTCTATATTTGTAAAGTTCAATTTGTTATGATAGTTTTTAGTTTTTAACGCAATAACATGCCGCGATCTCTATCATAGGCTGAAGAAAGTGCAAACATTAGGTTTGCAGGAGATTGAAAAATACCCGTGTCTATACCGCATGTGTCGATTTTCATTAGCCATAGGCGATCAATCCATGCAATACGTGGCAACGTGGTACCCCTACTTTCCTTTCCAATGCCAGCGACGCGATAACCGATACTTGCTCGCAAATACAAGTTAGCAGTAACCATTGGACCACCGACTTGGGTGTTTCTAATGCGTTCAGAAATAATATTTACGAGTTGCAAGCATTTGTTTTTCTTTTTCCTTTCAGTAAATGCAGAGAATTATTAAGCTGCGTTCACGCTGGATGACACAAACAAAAGCGTAATTTCAATAAAATTAAAAAATAACCATAATAAAATAAATAAAAAAGGATTCCTTCCTGCACAACAAGACATTGCCCTAGGCGGTCGTAGAAATTTACTCTTACGTTTTCTATCATGTGAGCAGTTACTGAATTAGCAGCCTCAATTATTTTTTCTCTCAAGGCAACTATGTTTTCTGCTCTACCAGCTTTATGGGTATAAACAATATTTTTTAAATATCCTCACAAAAAAAATCATTTGGAGAGAGATCAGTAGACCGCGGAGGCCATTTGATGTTTCCCGTTCCAGTAATAACACGGCCAGAGACCACAACGTGTTCCCAACTAAACATTGAATGTAAAATCTGGGTCGGGATCGGAGAATATCGTTGTGATGTCGGTTGTTGTCGGCGTTGGTGACGGACAGTAGGGATACCACGTTGCCACGTATTACATTCATACGTATAGATCGCACGTAAACATTGAATCCCTTTACCTAATGATATTTGACACATGCGGTTTCATTACACGTTAGAAAATTATGCCAACAATTCCTTCAAGTTCATGAAATGAATGAGTAAAGAGGGTTACTCATTCATTCAAGTTTGTTTAAACTTAACCGGATCTTTAAACTCAGTTCCACCACCGCTTTACTTTACTTACTTTCATAATCCGGATGGATGAACCCAAAATCTTTTGCGCCAGTAATGACATCCTCATCGGATGACGACATCCTTCGAAATGGTTTCTTCGGTGGACGAAAAAGTAAGCAACCAGTCATCCGCGACTGGTTGCCTACAACGGGTCGCCACATATTAGTTTTCTCGGTGGACGAACGGCCTAATCGTTTGAAATTTCTCCTGTGATTTCCAATTCATTCTCCTTCTCCACATATCATTTTATCTTATTCCACTAAATACTATTCTGAGTACCTTTGTCTTCTATACCTAGTCGTCTCATAAATACTGTCAATTATCATATTCGTTAAAACGAACCAAGTGCGGGAAGATTATTTCCCTGCATGAGCGCACTTTGAAAGCACGAGCAACCGACGGAAGCGAGTGCCTTTAATTGCGCGAATGTGTGGAAGATGTCTTCACGAAAGTGGTTTGTACAATATTTTTTGTACGAGCATTAAATTAAAAAAATATTAAAGTGATTACTATCATACCTACTCTAAAATAGATTACATAATTAATTTAAACATTTCTTGTACATATTACTCGCATTTAAATTTAGTTTATTATATTCTTCCTCATGACGTTTTTATTCTTATATTTATAGTGAATTAATCGCTTTTTGGGTTGATTACAATTAACTGTCAATGTGAATGTTACTTGAGGAACAGTCAAATAGATGGCGCCAGCAAATTTATTGGAAGAATTTTTAATTATCACTCCTATTTCCCCAACTTTTAGTGAAGAATAATCGACGAAAGTAGTATTTTATAGACTAAATTTGGTTACTATTAAGTTCGATTTTTTTTTAATGTCCCAAAGAGCCAGGGTTTTTTTGCAATTTTTACAGTCGTGTCGACCGGGAAATACTCCTTGCTGGTCGAGCGATGTATGCGCAAAATGTCACTTCACAGGCGGCGAGTACAAAAAGAATTGTATATACGTAGTACATCTCTTTTCTATAACCATACAATAATAAAATATATATGTATTAATCAAAATGTCCTTCGTTTGTCTCCATACAAGCTTTCAAAGACGTAGGCCAATCGCCTAACCACTCGATCCATAGGAAAATCATTAACTGCTTTCAGGCAGGCCTTAGTTTCCCCAAATTTTGATAAGGGTTTCCTGCAAGCCCTTTTTCCAATTCAAACCATTTGTGACGTTGTCGCTTTGTGACTTTGCGCACACACACACGCGCGCGCGCCCACGCACAACAGAGAGAGAAAGAGGTGGGGGGGAGCGGGGGAGAAATTTTTTAAAACCACTTTTTCGGTATCATATACTACGTATAAGAAAGTAAAAAAAATGAGATGTAGCCACCACACGACTTTCTTATACGTAGGAACGTTTCAAGTGTCACTTCAATTACAAATCTTAAGAATTTTGTTATATTAAAATTATTCAAAATCCTATTATAACTACATAGTAAATCTCTGTAGAATGCATACTTTGCGAGATATTCGAAAAAAAAGTGCTAATCGCTAAGAGTAAAAGTGTTACTTCCGGTTCGAATTTTGAAATTTCATTTATACAAAAAATATTTCAAATCCAGTACTAAATACTTTTGTACTCTTGATAAATATATATAGAATGCATAATTTACGACATATTTTCAAAAAATCGCTACTCGATAAGGGTAAAAGTGTTACTTCCGGTAGGAATTTTGAGTTTTTTTTTATACAAAATGTATTGAAAATTAAGTTCTAAATACTTTTATACTCGTACTGTACCAGCTTAGAAGCATGACTTGCGAGATATTCGCGAAAAACTGATTTTCGATAAAAGTAAAAGACCCTTCTTCCGGTGGGAATGTCAACAATTTTTTTTAATAAAATTCTTCTCATATTTAATTTTGTGTACATTTGAATTCTTTATAAATTTGGTTAAATTTGGTAGTTGACGAAATGTTGGCAAAATTGACTTTTTCAATGAAGTAAACTACTACTTCCGGTCTGCCAATTTTACTGAAAATCTAATCAGATCTCAAGAGAGAGATCATACTCGTAAATACCAAATTTGGAATTGATAGCTATAGAGGTCAAACCGCTATCGTGGTCTCTCTCTCTCTCACACACACACACACACACAATACTACGTATAAGAAAGTAAAATGGATTCTAGTCAGACATAAATAAATAGAAACGTAAACTCTTAAAAACCCAAATAATAATACTTCAAGAAGACTCTACGCAAATCGAGAAGAAAGATAAATAAAAGACGTTCAAAAAGTAGAATTGACTTCAAATACTGTTGGATAAAAAACAGTTCACTTTTGGTTTGGATAATTAGATTCGGATGAAATTTACACGGAACCAACTCAGAAGTACTTTCTTTAAAAATTATATATTGAGCTATTTATCATACTTTCTGATACTTAATATATGTTAACTTTTGTATAATGTATATTTGACTATATCAGCTCCAATCGAGTTCTACATGTTCTCCACGCACTGCACGTTTATGTATCATTTACACTGTGTAAGTACTCCGACATAGAGATAGTTTTTATATTTATTTTATCAGTTTCCCCACAAAATAATTATGACTTATCAGAAAGTTTTAATGCAAATTCTATGCATATATTGTAGGCGTATAATGTGTACTTAAACTCGTATTTTCACTACATATATCATTTAATTCGTTCTCATTTAATGTGTGTTTGAGATTTGTTCATTAGATATGGATAACGGTAAATCCAAAATTGCGAAGATCGAGAGCATGTATTATCAGCCTACATGTAACATATTGTAGATAAATAAATTAGTAAAACCCACGTCTTCGCGTGTTGTTGTCTGTCACTTGTTTAGGCAATTGCTACAAATTTGTTCCAACCCAACAACATTAATTTTTAAAATAGGCATTCTTAATATTGTTTATGTAGGTTTGTATACTGATTATAGAATCTGAGGACTTTTCTTTAGTGATTTATAATAATTTTGTTGTAGGAACTTATATTTTCAAATTTCGTACGTATTAGTAATAAATTCAAAAGCAGTTCATATAATAATATAATAATAAAAAATATTTTGTTATTTTTTGTATAAAAACATACATAGGTGTCAGTCTACGTTTACAGTATAAAATCATTAGTTCTAAACAGAAAAACAAGAAGAAAATTTGGCAAATCAAGCTTCTACTACCTACAGCATGTGTCAATTTTCATTAGCCATAGGCAGACTGAGCCGTCACGCTCGGCTATGTAACGCTCGTTCGGGTAAAGTCGGCTCGAGTCGACTAAGGGAACGAGAGAAATATATCATATAGAGGTATTTAATTTCAATTAAATTGAAATTTAAATGAATAAATAATTTCATGTCCCCGAGCAGATTCGATCCCGAGCCGCACGGGTGAGAAGCCAGACCACCGCGGGACTCGTAAGCGAGTATTCATATCGTCTATTTATATATATATATATATACATCTGTTCCTACAATGACTACTGTATCTAAACTTACTTTTCCTCCTTGGTTTACCTCTAGTATTATAAGTCTCTTGAAATTGAAAAAATACTATCACAGGAAATGGAAATCTACAGGCTACTCTGCTCTAAAATCTGAATTTCAACGAATACGTAGACTTGCTAAAGCTGAGATTTCATCAGCATATACTTGTTATATTGAATGTGTGCAGCACAGAATTACCTCCGACCCTCGTTCTTTCTGGAGGTTTGTCCGATCCAAATCTAATACCTCCAGGATTCCTGGCCAACTTCATAATAATAACTCCACTTTCTCTGAGCCTCAAGGTATTGTGGATGCTTTCGCTGACGGCTTTGCTGATGTTTACTTGCCTAGGCCAAATATTCTTACTTTACCTGATTCTATTTCCGATGTTCCGCCCTTCCTGATGCCCGTTTTAACTGCTCAGGATGTGCTGAAGGCTGTTTCACGAATGAGCTCTAAAGCTACATGTGGTAATGACAATATACCTTCGTATTTAATTAAAGACTGCGCTAATATTTTTGCGGTCCCTCTTACTAAAATATTTAATTTGTCCTTGCGTACTTCAACATTTCCTGACGTCTGGAAAATTGCTAGAATTTGTCCAGTTTTCAAGAAAGGTGATAAATCTGATACGAGCAACTATAGGCCTATTGCTATTATCTCTAACTTTGCTAAAATATTTGAATCAGTTATTTATTTTTTCATCTCTTATCACTGTAGGCCTTTTCTTTCACCGCATCAGCATGGATTCATCTCGAATCGATCAACTGTTTCTAATTTAAATACTATTACTCAGGATATAGCTGAGGCGTTGGACGAGGGATGTCAATTGGATGTCATTTATACAGATTTCAGTCGTGCCTTTGATTCCATAGACCACTCGATCTTGCTCAATAAACTTTCTTATTTTGGATTTGGACCTTCTGTAATTAAATTTTTTAATTCTTACCTGCTTAATAGGATTAATTTTGTCTTTTATAATGGCTACTCATCAAGAGTCTATATTTCTACTTCAGGTGTCCCACAAGGCTCGAATTTAGGTCCCCTTTTATTTGTCCTTTTTATTAATGACTTAATAACTTCCATTGGCTCCTCCGTCTTAGCCTATGCTGATGATTTAAAGATTTACCGTCGGATATGCACCTCTTATGACGTTGGTTGCCTACAGGCTGATCTCAACACTGTCTATAGTTGGTGCTTAAATAACAAGCTCGCTTTGAATATTAATAAATGTGTTCATGTATCATATACAAGAAGAATTAATAAGATATACTCGACTTACCAAATTGACAGTCACACACTTGAAAGTAAAAGCACTGTCACTGACCTTGGTGTCTTGTTTGATAGCAAGTTAAGTTTTAATGAACATATAACTCGTATTACCCATTCTGCGTCGAGATCTCTGGGATTCATTTTTAGATCTTGTAAAAGGTTTAGCAATATACCCGCTATTGATTCTTTGTTTTATGCATACGTGATTAGCAAGTTAGAGTATGCTTCGACTGTGTGGTACCCTATTTATGGAGCTCAGCGGAATGCAATTGAGCGTATTCAGCGTAGATACTTGAGATATCTGTCTTACAAGCTAGATGGCCACTACCCAGATTTAGGTACGGATTATGACACCTTACTTCGCAGGCATAACTTCGAAACTTTACACGAACGAAGAAACAGATGCAGTGCAAGGTTCCTGGTAAACATTTTAAGTAACAAAATTGACTCTCCATACTTACTGTCCAAAGTGAACTTCAGGGTTCCAAGGATTGAGGCGAGATCTTCCCGGACATTTACCGTACCAACTGCAAGGACTAATGTACTTGGTAGAGCACCGTTGATGCATGCATCTGTGAATGCTAACATTTTTTTTGTGGATGTTTTTAATTTGTAGTATTTATGTATATCTTTATATCTAGTTTAGTTTCATTTGTTATCTTTTTGTTGATTATATATGTAGAGCGTGTATTACTCTTTAATTATTATTATTGTCCTGTCTTGGATTATATCTGTTGGGCAAATAAATCAATATTATTATTATTATTATTATTATTATTATGCGTCCGAACCGACTCAGAAGCGTATCGGAAAATCTCTCCGTCGAGGAACCCTTTAAAGTTGTTCGTACACACACGCGATTATATTTCGCGGCCGCTGCCATAGCAACGGCCGCAAAATTGTATTTCGCGGACTGTGTTGCGTTCGCTAATTGGTAACTTCGCGGACGATTAACCAAAAAATTTGGTGTGTGTGTATGAGACATTATCTCTATAGTAATATAATATAATATTTCGCGCTCAGGTAAGTTTTAGCATTTTTATTAAAATGATATGGATGTCTCGGAAACTGATCAGTATATTCCGGGTGTTAAATAACGTCCACACGCATTTACTATAATTTGTATACCAATGCAAAACAGAAACGTTCAGAATAGAGCATTGCTTTAATTGCTCATTATATACGAATTTATAAGCATTTAACTATTTTCTGTTACACAGGATGGATGAAGAAAATCAAATCGATGACAAACTAAAACGAAAAAGGGAATTGTCTAATGCGCGCGTGAAGAAATATCGTCAAAAGAAGCACACTAAATCTCAGCAGCTGAATTCGTCGATGCAGGATGGCCCTAATGTAATATAGAACGAAAAAAAAAGTTGGATTTCGTATTATTAACCTCGCCTTGATGAAGTTTTCACTTCTACCGTGTGGTTTTAAGCACACCCATTTTCTTGTTTTTTTAGAGGCGGAGAACTTTATATAAAAATAAAACACAGAAAAATGTTTTTAATATCCATGCAATGGGCTTTATTTATAATGTATGGCATTAATGTCTGAATTTGATTTCGAGCATGTGATCGCCGTAGTTGGCGCGTACATGGCGTAATCTGGAGGTCCAATTTTCACACACTCTTCGCCGGAAATCAGGCTGTA
Source organism: Amphimallon solstitiale (assembly GCA_963170755.1). Taxonomy (NCBI): domain Eukaryota; kingdom Metazoa; phylum Arthropoda; class Insecta; order Coleoptera; family Scarabaeidae; genus Amphimallon; species Amphimallon solstitiale. The sequence goes on from OY720678.1 coordinate 28,745,504, forward strand.
TTTCGGCAATAACCTGTCGAATGTTTGCTTCCACGTGCTCAATTGTTTCTGGTTATCGGCGTAGACATGCGACTTTACATATCCCCAGACAAAATAGTCTAATGGCGTCAAATCGCACGAACGAGATGGCCAGTTAACAGGTCCATTTCGTGAAATTAATCTTTCGTCAAATGTTTCTTGCAATAAATTAAGTGTATCGCAAGCTGTGTTGCATGTGGCGCAGTCCTGCTGCAACCACATGTCTGCAATATTAATGCCTGCCAATTGAGGTACGAAGTAGTTAGCAATCATCGGCAGCTGATGAGTACGTTTTGTTGGGGCATGTACAAAAACAACACTGATTCATTTATTATCGGCAATATACTCCTACTGGGAGTATATCGCCGATAATAAACGAAACAGTCTTGTCGATGTACTCCCAGCCGGAGTATATCGCCGATAAAAAATGAATCAGTCTTTTCTATGTACGTGCCCCAACAAAACGTACTCACCAGTCGCCACTGGTGATCATGTCTCTCTAACGTTCCGGACCGTTATTACTTCTGAAGACAAATGAATCAATGACTCCAGCGGCCCATAAAGCGCACCAAACGGTGACTTTTTCTGGATGTAATGGTGTTTCGACAATGGTTTGTGGATTACCATCGCACTAAATGCGACAATTCTGCTTACTGACAAAGCCATTTAACCGAAAGTATGCTTCATCACTGTTCAAAATTTTCAAATGAAATTGTGGATCAATAGCAATGTTTTCTTCGGCCCATTCACCAAATGTACAGCGCGAACGATGATCTTGTGGCTTCAATTCCTGAACAAGTTAATCTTGCAAGCACGTATACCAAGGTCTTTAAGCAAAATTTTCCATAAAGTAGATCATCATCAACACTACGCTGTACATCATAAATCCGTTGTCGTGTGCGTATTATCGTTTAGAGCATAGGTTCCCAAAGTGGGCGATAACGCCCCCTTGTGGGCGCTGCAGGTCTAAAGGGGGGCGGTAAGAGACCCAGAAAAAAAATGGGGGCGTTGTGTAAAGGCTTAGGGGGCGATTTGTAATTTCATCTAGAATCTAGGAGGACTCTTAGACACCGACTGAGCTCTCGACTCTCGACTAGGGATGGGCGATAAACATCGATGTTCATTGAACATCGATATTTTAGGATCGATGTTCGATGTTTTTGCATCGATGTTTGCAATTTAGATTTATCGATAAACTATCGATGTTAGAAGAAATATAGTGAACATCGAACTTTTAAGCTTGACAAAATGTATTTGCACTAATCACAAAATAAAACAGCGTCCTCTGTTGACAAATACAAAAATGTTTCCAAATTAACAGCTCACATACAGGCTACGAGGATGTAAAATTGTCTACGAATAAAAGAAGTATTTAAATTACACAGTGCTATATCATATAAATTCGAATATTTCATTTTAGGCTCTTTTAAATATTACTCAGTATAAATATTTAAATAATATATAATTAAATACATAAATTTATAGTACTTTTAATGTGCAGAATAAAAGTTAAATTATGTATGCATGCAGAATAAGTGAAGGAGGTAAACGTATTTTCATAGAAAAAGAAGGGAGATAGACATTACCGATGTATACTTCTTCGGGAAATTCCCTAGTGCGTACAATCATACACGACGATACACGTATTAAATGCAAGATGACACATCAGAAATATAAAACTATATCCATATGTATCTCGGTATTTGCCAGCGTAGTCAAAAAAAAATGCAAGACTATAAAATCCCAAATAAAAATCGTTCTCTTAAAAAGCTTTGATACACGTAAATGTATATATTTTTTAAGTATCAGACGATTTAAGTCATGTGGTTGTTTCATGCGTAATTGCATAATATTGTTTTTTTATATAGTTTTTTTTGAGTAGTTTCTAAAGTTAACTACATATTATAAATGTATATATTTCTTTTATTATTTTTTTTGAATAGTGATATCTTTTATATCATTTTGTTAAGGACGTAAATTAATTAAGTTATAATAAAGTTTTTGTTAAACTGCCAAAAAATAAATCTATAAATATAATTATCGATGTTTAAAAACATCGATGTTTGGTAGTCGATATTTTGCAACCATCGATGTTGATCAACGATGTTAACATCGATGTTTGATATCGATGTTTACCCACCGATGTCCCATCCCTACTCTCGACTACAGCTTGTGAACATCAACTAATATTAATTAAGAGATTGCTCAAACCAACTCGGTTCGATATTTCTCTCCGAGTAGTTCATATATCTGTCCTGTTTTATTGAATAAATAAAATAAAAAACATATCAATCGGTCGCTCCGTTTCGAAACGAAAAGAGACACAAACAAACAAATAAAAAGGCAACTGTATCAATCGGCTGGTTCATAGAATACTTGTTCTTACTTGTTGAGTACGATTGAGCGTCGAATGAGATAAACGAGTTTATGCATGTTTGTCTTATTCCTGTCGGTGCGTGCTGCTTATGCAATCCTATATAAACAACGTAATATTTATTTTATTTTCATTTGCGGTTTCGCGCGTAATAGATAAGCAGTACTTAAGTTCAACACTTATACTTACGTATTTCTCAAAACAAAACAATGTCGGAAGTAAAAAAGAAGAGACGGCAATACTGTGCGGAATATATTAAATTCGGATTCATTGAAAATCCTACAAACCCATCGTCGCCTTTGTGCCTTCTATGCCTAAAAACATTTTCGAATGAAGCAATGAAGCCTTCAAGACTTCAAGATCATTTGAATAAAATGCATCCAGATAAGAAAGACAAGAATGTAGCATATTTTCAAGACCTAGAGAAGAAGCATAATACTCGGCCAAGTGTAGCAAAACTCTTTTCGGCGGCTGCTAAGCAAGATGACGACGGACTTCGAGCTTCGTACAACATCTCTTTGTTAATTGCTCAAAAAGGCAAACCACACAACATCGGAGAAGTGTTAATTTTGCCAGCAATAAAGGAAGTAATAACTACTGTGCTTCATAAACCGGCCGCAGATATTATCGGAAAAATTCCTTTGAGTAATAATTCTGTGCAAAGACGAATTGATGAAATGGCCGGAAACATAGAAGAATCATTGTGCAATCATCTGAGGACTAGTCAATTCTCAATTCAGCTCGATGAGTCCACTTTACCAACTAATGAAGCATTGTTGCTGTCTTACGTGAGGTTTATTAAAGATGAGAAAATATGTGAAGAACTATTGTTTGCTAGAAATTTAGAGACCGATACAAAAGGCGAAACCATATTCAATACATTGGAAAAGTTTTGTGATGAGAAAGAGATTCCCTTGAAAAATATTATATCAGTTGCTACGGATGGCGCTCCGGCTATGACAGGGTGCCATAAAGGCTTCATAGCGTACGTAAAAAATAAAATTCCAGATGTCCTTGCTGTACATTGCGTTATTCATAGACAACATTTGGTTGCTAGAAATTTAAGTGAACGACTATTTCAATCACTGCAATATGTCATCAAAGCAGTCAATAAAATCCGTAACTGCTCTTTGAATGATAGATTATTTCATCAGCTTTGTGTTACTAATGACGAAGATTTCAACCGTTTGTTGTTTCATACCGAAGTTCGTTGGCTATCAAGAGGCAATTGTCTGACTCGATTTTACAACCTGTTTGACTCTGTGATAGAGTTTTTGGAAACTAAAGATACAGAATTGCGCAACAAGCTCATTACATCAAAAAATGATATAGCTTACATGACAGACCTGTATAAATTGTTCAACAACATGAATCTCCAACTGCAAGGCGATGAACTAAATTTAATTAAAACAAAAAATGTCGTTGCTGCTTTCGCAGCCAAACTGCTTCTACACAAAAAGAATATGGGCAGACGTGAGTTTCATAATTTTCCGAATTTATCAGTATCCTGCAGTAACGACGACTTGTTTGCCTACTGCCAACATTTGGAAAAGCTCCACATTGACTTCACCGAACGATACCAGGATATTTTGAACTTGGAAATACCAGACTGGGTGTTGGATCCGTTTTCAAATGTCAACACAGCAATATCACCACATCTGGAAGAAGAACTTATAGAATTGACAACGAACGAGGAAATAAAAATCAAGTTCAAAAATGGCTACCAAGAATTTTGGCTACAAAAACCGATCCCGCAATTGTACCCTGGATTGTGGTCAATCATTCAACGATTCTTGATAGCATTCCCATCGTCATATTTGTGTGAACGTGGATTTAGTGCTGTAGCAACGCTGCTTACTAAAAAGAGAAATCGTTTGCATGTTACCGAACGTGGTGACTTGCGGCTGTTCTTGAGTAAATTGGAACCTGATATCAACAAACTTATTAAACAGCATCAGATTCATCCTTCACATTAGTTTTTATATTAGAATCGATTATGTTTGTTTTATTTTGAATTTTGAATAAAAGATACTTTGTCTGAATACTATAAAGTTGCGTTTCAATAATCATTCTCATTGGCAGGTGTAGCCCGTAAAAGTTAACTTGAGACCTGAGCGCCGTTGTGTACTACCTACTACGCTCAGGTCTCAAGTTAACTCATTCATTCTAAACGAGACTTTTACTATAACCCATAGTAAAAGTCTCGTTTAGAATGAATGTTTAATCTCCGCTAATATAGCTCACAATAATTAATTTAATTTGAAGTTATAGTGGTTTTTGAGTAGGTGAAAAAATGGGGGCGCTAAAAAATAATTTATTCTCAAAGTGGGCAGTAGGCAAAATAAGTTTGGGAACCACTGGTTTAGAGTAAAGGAATTGCGAAAACTATCCATAGCTTCTCGAATTAATCGCTCTGATGGACGATTATGAGCACCATAAAATCCACGTAATGTCCGATAAGTTTCTCGAATTGAACAATGTCCTTCAAAATAAATTTCAATAATTTGCAGACGTTGCCCCGGAATGAGTCTATTCATCATGAATTGCCATCCCAAAATAACCGAGAACTGTTAAATCTACTGTCACAGAAAACAGTGCTGCCATTTTTGAAGTTCTCCGCCTCCAAAGAAATACTTATATGTATAGACGACCATTTAAAATTCAATGTGAAAAAATCGGTGACTCCATATTTTAAAACTTATTCCTAATTTTAACTTACTAATTAAATATGTCTCACAACTTACCCCGTGACCATTGTGTTTGTCCTCTTCGGATTCGCTGCATTCGTTCTTTTTGATGCGTTTGGTGCATTTATCGAGGTCCAGAATATCTTCGCCATCACTCTGGAATTTTCGCTTCTGTTCGATCGATAGCTTGAGTCCGGCCTTGATGAGTTGGGAACAAGTTTGTTGAACGCTAGTTGGGCCATTGGTTGGCGACTCTAATTGACTACAGCTGGAACTGTTCGAATCACTACTCATGCTGGTAAATGTCTTTTTCTCCCTTAATTTCGGACCGTCTTCTGAGAAGTTATAGTTATCTAGGGGGTTGGTCATGGCCATTAGGGAATTCAAAATTTCCGGAGTACGCGGTGTTGCGCCTCCGGTCTCGACCATCAAAAGGTTATTGACAGCACCTGGAGCGGCCGTCGTTGCCAGATTTACGTTCAAGTTATACATAATTAATATCACGCTTTGCTCTGATGATAATTTAATAAATCACAATGTAATGGCGCGATCTAGCACCGGTTTGTTAATATTACTTACTAGTTTATTAATATTTAAATAAAGCTTTATAAAATAGAGTGATAAAATAGCTCCAAGTCTTTTAGATATGTATGCACGTAAGAACTTGCGTTCTAAACGACAAGCAGAGAGCTAACTGTACGTGTTGATTTTGTTATGTGCTGTTAGGTCCTCTTCTATTCTCAATGGCACGTTTCTGCAACAAGAGAAACAAAATATAAATAATATGGTTGGAAAATGTTTGCTTAGTCGATTATAAAAGTGTTTAAATATAAACAAGAACTTTAATAATGAATCTAAATTACCAGTAATTAATAGAAAATTAGTACATATAGATATAATAGGGGAAAATGCCTATTAATGTTCTATTAAAAATTAATTATCAATATTATTAGCTGCATGTAAAATACTGGACTATGCGTATAAAATATGTAGTATAAGATAGATAACGCATCTATTTTGATATCAAACAAATTATTTTTTGTGTGAATTTTGATTGATAAACGTAAATCTTAAATTCAAAATAGAAATATTGTCTTTCAAGAGAATTTGTAGAGATTAGTTTATATTAATGTCTAATTGTCTTAGTAGATGGCGCCATAGTCCAACTGAGCCAAGGCCAACTGTATCTGACATCGCTGCGCGATATAAGGCCGTCACATAACTAGATATTTCTGATTCTTATAACCTCAAAATATTATCCGTATGTGGCGCTATCTATCCAAAGCATAATAAACTGCTTGGTAAATTATTTTAAATTTTGGAAGGCATATATATTTTAAATTTGTGTTTTTAACGTCAGCTTGACGGCAATTTCAATTTGAAATTGAGGTAAATTTCTAAAAATGTTTAAGAAATGTATTATTTGTGGAGAAAGAAATGTTTCTTTCGAAATTCCAAGTAAGCCTGATATCCGAGCATTATGGATAAATATTCTGCAAGAATTTTGTGGTAATCTTATCAAAAAAGCACGTTTTATTTTTAAATTTTATCTAAGAATAAAATAATCCGTGGAATAATGTGTTAAAATTTTCGTTGTGAAAAACAATTTTATACATGTTACTTTATTTTGTTCTACTGTCTTACCTAAATATATACAAATGATCTTAATCTTGTAACTAAATTTTAAAAACTTTTTTAAATATATAGTCAATGGAACATTAATTAAAAATTTAAAATGTAATGTGTAATAGAAAACAATAAATACTGAATACTTAATTTAATTCTTTATTATAGATTCTACAAAACTGACTGGCTGCAGTGCTGTTTGCATAAAACATTTTCATGAAAATGATATTAACAGTTCAGGCAAGAAAAATAAATTAAATGAAGGAACACTGCCTTCCGTGTTTGTAAATTTTAACGTTCCACAAGTAAAGTATGCATCAGTACGTAAAATAATTTTTAGGGCTTCCATGAATCTAGCATTTCCAATGTATCTTCTCCATGTACTAACTGACTCTTAATGTGTTCGAGCTTCTTTCTTCTATCGGGTTTATTGTTTTGAGACTTGTCACAGATAATTTTGCAGCAAATGTAAAGCTTTTCAAAATGCTAGGTAATGGATCACTTCAAAATTCTCTTCCACGCCCTTTTTTAGCACCACTACCATTGTTCTTAAGTTTTGATTTTTGCCTTGCTATAAAAATGCGAGAACTTTATTCTTAGAAAGAGACCTGTATTCAAGTGAAGGTCTTGTTACATCAGATTTTTTTAAAAAATTACATGTCCAAATATTTGAATATTACTTTTCCAAATTATACCTATAGCCGATATTCAAAAATCATCTTCGTCCGTTGGTTTGGCAGGTTTAGTATTCACCGCAAGAAGTACCTACCTTTGTGTGAAATTTCATCTACAGCAATGTGGGTTTTATTATGTCTTAACAAGAACATTTATTCCTGATGCTGTCAGAAGCATGTTTTCACATGTTAGACTTAAAGAAGGTGCAAATGAAGCTGCTGATGCCAGAGCAGCAGAATATGGTTGAAGACAAATATTGCGGTGTAGAATTGTGAAAGCTTCTAAATTATCAAATACAGATAAAAGCATCAATTATGTTAGTACCACAACATTTTCAGGATTCAAGAAATCTTCTAAAAATTCAATAGAAATACTTTACAACATAATTGATCCTGATAAATTTTGCCTTTCCCATTATTAGATAAAATTAGAAGTTTAAGTAAAACCGTTATTCCTAAAAACACTATTTACTTTGCATTTGTTGCTTTTCTGGGGGGTTACATTGTTAAAAAATTAAATGAAATTATTCAGTGTGATTACTGCCTCTGTCCTCTACTATCTACAGAAATTCCTGGACCTTTGGTAAGGTTAATTTATCTTCATGACCGTGGTGGTCTGACATATCCGAACTATAAATTTGTAAGTCTCTTAAAAGAGTTAGCAGACATTGTTGCCCAAATGTTACCATATTTGGAGTCAGGAAATCTTTGTCAGCAGTTAGTTTACATCTACATATAATACAAAACACCAGTTTTAGTTGTACTGAACATAAAGACAAAGTTTGTAGAATATTTGTCTGGAAAAAACAGATAGTATTAAAAGAACATACGTACGAAACAACCAGTAAGTAGAAAAATACTGAAATTATAAAAAATCGACTTGAGTTTCAGCGTACTTTTTTAATTCTATTTTGTTCTGTTTGTTAATTTTAATATAAGTTAATATTAATTATTGTAAAATTTATGTTTAAAGTACATAAAGTCCTATTATAATGTTTATTATAAAACACGTTTGTTATTATTTATCCTATCAATAAAAATTCAGCAATTATTTCCTTTACTACTACTACTAGATGGCGCCACATACGGATAAATATTTTGAGGTTACAAGAATCAAAATCATCAACGTAAATCGAAGTTATGTGACGGTCTTATATCGCGCAGCGATGTCAGATACAGTTGGCCTTGACTGAGCCTATAATAGGTATTTCATCATTAATCGTTATTTCACAGCAACTTTTCAAATGTTCTACTATTTTTAAAGAAAAATTGCCATATCTCAGAAACAGTTGAAAATCGACAAAACCAAATTGATGCCAGTTTAATCGACTCTTCAAGGGCTAACATAAAATGTAAAAGAATGCATTGCATTCTATTAAAAAAACACATACGTTTGTGATAATTCCTCTTTGTCGAACACTCTGTTTTAAATGAAAATATTTTTAGATTGTAGAACTTATAATTATCTACAATTTTTGTATTAAAAATTATTCACTATCTACATTATTAGATACCAATAATGGACTCTGCCGCTCCGCTGGGACACCAGCTTATATAGTGATTAAATCATATATATTGTTTTTAATTTTGAACAATATGCTAATATTATTATATTGAATACAATATGACAATGAAAACTAACAAGGAATTCTCATAAAACCATCAATGTTACCGTTTGATTTAGTAGTATTGTTGTAGATATGCAAATAATTCCTTGAATGTCCCGCCCCATATTTGCTTCTGCCTGGCTGTCAAAAATTACGCTCATAAAAAACACACGTAATTTAATGTTACATTTTAATGATGGATAAAATTAATTTAACGAAAATGACTGTCATAAAACCACACTAGAACACCTTCATAAAGTTAATGATTTAAAATAACTGTCATTAAAATTTTAGAAGATAAATTAGAATGTATATGCATGTCTATATTTATTACAGATATAGTTAACACCTGAATTTGATGACAAAATATGTTTTTATAGTCAAGTGGTTTATAAAATTTACTATTTAGCGTTTGGTGAATAATTTCATACAGTTAAACGCATAAAACACAGCAACTGCAATATATTAGAATAATAAATAAAACTACCTACGTAAAGATTATAATCAAACTAAATTTCTAGAGATATGCACATGTATAGGTAATATAGTTGCTAAAATACATTTCATAGTACAGAAAGTCATTAATAATTATGGATAAGCCATAGTAAGAATAGGCACCATAGGTATATTTTTGTTATATTTTATCCATTATTAGATTTTTACATCTACGTTATGTTCTATTATTGCATGAAAAGTTTAAAAAAATATTATTTTTTGACATTTTATCTCGCACATGGATAAACGTCGCAAAGTGAATGTATGTTAATGAACACTAGAGTATTGAGTAAGATGATAAGATTTCTTTTACTTAAATGACATATAATAAATAGATTTAATTATTCTATATTCAATAATACCTATGTCTTTTCTATTTTTCAGCATTTATGTGATATCACCACACCTTTATTTACTATGTTCAAAGTACATCGAGTACACAACAATATCAACCTTGACTCATCTTTTGAAGGATATCTTGCTTTTAAAGTAGGTATGTATCATTAAAATAGTGATTACGTGTTGGAGTCTTCAATTTTTACTGATAAACTACAATTGCTAAAATACATTGGTTAGGTATTACAAAGATATATAATATGAAGAAGAAGTTCTGTACTAAAATTGAAAAAAAATTACAAAATGACATTATCAAACGTATATGACGAGAATGACAGAAGTGGAGCCCATAAATTTCCAACAGAATATCTGCAGATACTTGTAAATTGGTTAATATCTTTCAAAGTGGAATAAGTGTAGAGGCTGAGTGTTGAACGTAAATAAAAGAGATTTATATGTTTTGCAGGTAACATGCTCAATGTTCTCAGTTAAAAGTGATTTAAAACACAGATATTTGACTTTAATATTTTGGTCTTCATAGATTACATCGCTATGGTATTGAAATGCAAATTCAACTTATACGAAATAGTATCCTGATAACATTTTCTTACATTGAACAGTAGTAGGTGATAAGTCGGTTCAAATTTTGATAATGTAGTAAACAATGGTGTGTGATTTGACGACAACATTTTAGGTCATTTGCACTCAGTAGATGATTCGAATTTGGAAATCCTTTTTAGAAAGAACTAATGTAAATTAAATTTAAATTTTGCAGTGTATAAACACAACCACTTGAATAAATATCGATATTTGAATATTGTAATGAAATAAGCCCACAAAAAAGGAGCAGACCTCCGGGCGACGACAAAAACGTACCGGTAAACAAGTCGTAAATCAACTGCACTCATATACTGCGTCAGCGACAGAAAGTCTGGAATATGGTAGAAGAGAGTCAGAATTTGCTAGACGTTTTCTCTGCACATATAAATGCCGCCGGTGGGATAAGGAATTCATTCAGTAGTATTCGTACAGTGCAAATAAACATAAATATAGTGAATGGTGCAGTGTTATTATAGTTCAAGAAGTAAATAAATATTACAGACAAAATAGTAGTGATAGAAATAAATACGTGTGTTAATTTATTAGTAGTAGTTTTAAGTGCGTTACATTTATTTTATATTTTTGTATTATGATTAGTTTTAAGTGTGTAAATACACAGACTGTTTCAAAATATTTGCACGAGTTCTTCATTTCCCCGAAAACGCTACAATATTATAAAAATAATGCAGAATTAATTAAGAATTTATGACAACGATCAAAATACAAGTCAAGAATAAATTTACATACGAAAAAGCGCTAACCAAGCACTAAAAGATGCTCTGTGTCAAATCATATTTCATCAGCATTATTATACCTACTGATAAATTAAAACAATGCAGTACAGTTATTGAAATCTGTGATGTATTTGTTTTGCTAAATTTAAAAGACAAAAATAAGACTTGTCCAATATCATAAGCAAAACAAAAGAAAATGTAAAAAGGAAACAGCAATCTTATGCTCTATATCAGGGGTCTCCAAACTTTCCAGCCTTAGGGCCATACTGATTACTCCAGTAAGTTCCGAGGGCCAAAACCATATTATCATTGTTGCCGGTGGTAAAAAGTGAAATAGTCCACTGATGAAAAAAAGTCCGAAAAAGTACGCAACGTTTAAAAAAGGCTGCAAAACGGCAACACTGCATATTATTAATTTTCCTGTCATTATCTGTAATTTCTAGATTAGTCGTAGAGTACGAGCCATGAGGAGTAACGTGACACGACATCTGGTGGACACAAGCGGAAATAGGTAGTACCTTCTATCGCTAACAGATGGCGCTAATAGCACGTACAGAATAATCTCGTTGGTTCGAGAAAGTTCTGGTGTCTTCCACTCACTTCTAGATGGCAGTAATTGGAATATATAAGAAGGCTAGTGGCGCAACCACAAGTCAGTTCCTATGACACTGTTGTGAAATAAAATAGTGCGTACCTCCTTAAAACGTGTTTGTGCGTGTTTAAGTTTAAGACATCTTTGTAACAGTATTTTGATTTGAATTGTTGCTTTTGTGTGTGATTTAGTAGTATGGAAAAGAAGCGAAAAATTGATAGTGAATGCAGAAAATTCAAAGATCAGTGGAACATTCAGTATTTCGTAATTGAGTCCAGTAAGAAGGCGCTATGTTTGATTTGCAATGAAAGCATAGCCGTTCTCAAAGAATATAACATTAAACGTCATTATGAAACAAAACATTTTCAAAATTACTCAAAATATACAGGAAGTTTGCGGACAGAAAAATTCGAAGCTATGAAGCGCGGATTGAAATCGCAGCAATCTTCATTTACAAAACTCAAAACTGAACAAGAGGCTGCAACGCGTGCCCGCTTTCGTGTGGCTCTTGAAATTGCAAAACGTGGAAAACCATTCACCGATGGAGAAATGATCAAAGAATGCATAATTGCAGTAGCCGAAGAAATGTGCCCTGAAAAGGTAAATTTATTAAAAAGTGTCAGTATGTCAGCAAACACTGTGGCTCGAAGGGTAGAAAACATCGCTGAAAATATATCCTCTCAACTGTTCGACAAAAATGGACATGTTGAGTGGTTTTCTTTGGCCTTGGATGAGTCAACGGATGTGTCAGATACTGCTCAGGTGTTGATTTATATTCGAGGAGTAGATAAAAGCTATGAAGTGCATGAAGAACTTCTTGATATGAATAGTATTCATGGCACAACTACTGGTACAGATATTTTTAAAGGAGTTGAAATGGCCATTAATCAAAAGAACCTTCGATGGAAAAACTTGAAATGTATTACAACTGATGGAGGCAAAAACATGAGTGGGAAAGATAAAGGAGTGGTCGCTCTTGTGTCAAAGGCTGTAGAAAATGACGGTGGTTTAAAACCATTAGTCTTACATTGTATCATTCATCAACAGTCTTGTGCGGAAACTGTTTGGATATGTCTGAAGTTCTGAAACCAGTCATATCAACTGTTAATTTTATCAGATCTTTTGGGCTGAATCACCGACAATTCCGACAATTTATTGAAGAGATTGGAGAAAATGACTTACCTTATCATACTGCCGTACGTTGGCTTAGTTGTGGGAAAGTCCTTCAGCGGTTTTTTGAACTTCGAGCAGTGATCGAAATTTTTTTGAATGAAAAGCATCACCCTCTTACTGAATTACAAAACAACGCATGGCTGTGGAAGTTAGCATTCTATGTTGATTTGACAAAACATGTGAACGAACTGAATTTGAGATTGCAAGGAGAAAACCAGCATCTTCCTGATTTATACACTAATATCAAATCATTCCGGAAGAAATTGATACTGTTTCAATCACAACTACGAAGTAAATGTTTTTCACATTTTAAAACATGTGAAATATTCAGCCACACTACTGAGACTGAGTTTCCTATCGATTTTGCAATCGAAACTTTGAGTGCTTTGAAAATAAATTTTGATACTCGTTTCTCGGACTTTGATGCCATTGCGAATCAAATTAAGATTTTTCAGAATCCTTTTGATACTGACATTGAAACCCTAGCCCCGGAACTTCAAATGGAAATAATTGATCTACAGTGCAGTGATATAATTAAGAACAAATATCAAAACTCATCTTTGTTGGAATTTTATAAGAGTCTTCCACTGACACAATTTGATAATTTGCATAAATTTGCTCGTGGGCTGTTTTCTGTTTTTGGTGCTACTTATTTGTGTAAGAAGACCTTCTCCAAAATGAAGTACACAAAAAATGTTTACAGATCTAAATTAACTGATGAGCATCTTAAATCTCTTTTAATAATTGGTACAAGTAAAATTAGTCCACAACTACAAACTATTGTCAGTGGAAAATCTCAATTACACAAATCTCATTAGTATTTCATATGTCATTATGCTTGTTATAAGTTATGTTTTTATTTAAAATGTATAAAATGTTAGTTGGATTCATTTCAATAATTTGTTAGTTATTATATACTGAAGTAAAATTTTCTGCATATTATACATGTCTTTACTCATTACAATTCTGTGTTTCTTTATCCAACTTATCACAAAAACAATAACAATAGGCCTACAAGAATGTTATGAGTATATAGTTAGCCCATGACCATATCAATGTAGATGTCATATTAATAATTATTCAACATAAAATTAGAATACTTCAGTAAACTAAATTTAATTTGCTATAAAAAATATGTTCTCTAAAAGGAGTTTTCAAGTATGCTAGCTCTCCGCGGGCCGGACAAAATCTGTCCGCGGGCCGGATGTGGCCCTCGGGCCGTAGTTTGGAGACCCCTGCTCTATATGAAACTGTCACTATTTGTAACAGAAATTTATTTGTCTACCAAGTTGAACCAAAAAATTCCCAAGTTTAATTTCTGGTGGCTTTATGCGAAAATAAGGTATATTATTATTATGCAGTCTCACAAAGAGATTGCTACTGTGTGCGATGTAAATTGGTTTATGAATATTCAAATATGATTCGAGATACCCACAATCAAATATGCCATACAATATTTTATGCAAAATGGGCAAATCTCAAACAATTAATTACGTAGTAATATAGGTATGATAGTTATAGAAAATAATATAATTCGAAAACAGATATTTAAATTTTCCGGATTAATAAGAATAAAAACTTCATTTGTACAGATTCTATTCCACCCATATAACGTTGATGCTGAAGACATTAAATTGAACTGTAACAGCTAATAATAATATTAAATAAGTAGGCGTTTTAAAGTTTAAGAATACTGGAGAATATCATTAAGAAAGAAATATTGTTCTCAGAAATAATCTTAATACATACACTGACTTTTTGCGAATGTACCTACCTAATTAACTAATTCAAAGTTGATTTAAAATTCAAAATAATTGTAAAGTAATAGACACTTATAAACAGATAAGAAATCATTAAATTAAATTTATATCTCTTCTAAAAAATTTTGCAACATTAACATGTGAACATATTTAGCTTTGAATACAAATAAATTAATTAGATAATATGTATATCTCTTTTATTTTTCGATGTCTAATACATGACTGCTTTTATGCATGTACATATATACATATTTAATATTTTCATATTCAACTTTATTGTAAGGTGGTTTGGCATGGCAAAGACAAAAAGAGAAAATAAGACAGAAGAAACTACTTCACGACAAATTAGTCAAGAAAAGATAATTAGGGAACAATAACTTTAAAAAATAATAGGAACATCCATACTAAATAGTATCACCAGAGCACGATAACTTAAGCACTTCAGAGAAGAAAATACTTGAAGGACTGATAAATAAGTATCAATACATTCAACTACAAGAAAGGAGATAGCAAGGGCTGTTAAAAGAGCTTACTCATTAGTGCAGGAAAGATTTTAGTAGAATAACAGAGAAAACAGAATAAGAGAAGATTTAGACCTAGCAGAAAATTAAAAGATACCACAATTATACTAAATAAAAGGTAATACTAGAGAAAATCACTGTATTATTTGCTTTACTGATCTAGTAGAAGCATTTGGTCAACTTAATATAAAGAGAATGAATAGTACTAACAACGAAAAGAATACACCAAGATATAATGCGAATACAAAGTTTATACCAGATAATACAGAATCATGAAATATTAAAAATGTTAGACCAAGCGATCAAAGAAACAAAACAAACATCGACCAAATATGAAATATGTTAATAGAAGATGCAGAAAGTAGAAATATCTGAGATATATTATATTGATCGAAGATCCAAAAAAAGTAATAAGAAGGAAAAATAGAAGAACTATACCAAACAGAACTTCAAGGAACCCTTTGGCAAGTGTAAAAGTTAAAGTATCTTAGAACAGTAATATCACGAAATGGAAAATTAGATTGCAAAATTTACAGTAAAAAATATGAGGTGTGGTCACCACACGACTTTCTTATACGTATGAGCGTTTCAAACTATACAATTTGAAGAATTTTTTTACACAAAAAAATTCAAAATTCTATTCTCTTAATAAATCGCTATAGAATACATACTTTGCAAGATATTCGAAACAAAGTGCTACTCCCTAAGAGTAAAAGTGTTTCTTCCGGTCCGAATTTTAAAATTTCATATAAACAAAAAATATTGCAAATCTAGAATTAAATACTTTTGTACTCTTGATAAATATATATAGAATGCATAACTTACGACATATTTGCAAAAAATCACTATTCGTTAAGAGTAAAAGTGGTACTTCCGGTCTGAATTTTGAAATTTTTTTATACCAAAGGTATTGAAAATTATCATTTAAATACTTTTATACTCGTAACGTACCTGTCTAAAAAGCATGATTTGCGAAAAATTCGCAAAAAACTGATTTTCGATAGGAGTAAAAGACCTACTTCCGGTAGGAATTTAGAAAATTTTTTTAAATAAAATTGTTCTCAATTTTAATTCTAACTACATATGAATTCTACACTGCGCGTCAGAGAAAACGGGCCACCCGATAAATTTACGCAATTATCCACATTTTTGAATATTGCTTGTTTTTAATTAAGCAAAACAAGTTAGTATGTATACTGCGAAGACAGATGGCCCTGTAAACAGTAGAAACAGTATCACCGCAGTCACCGCATGACAAAAAACCCAAACTGTCATAATATTGCGAAATATTCGTTAAACCCATTCGATATTTCGACGAGTTATATGCTTATGTGTACATGCGTAATAAGTTGCAAACTTATTGTAGTATTTACACAGGGCTTTGCAGAGTATAGTGTACTTCATAACAATGGATGAGAATTATTGTAGAGCTGTGCAGATAGTAACATTGCTGGAAAATGGAGTAAGTCAACGGGAAGTGGCAAGACAAATAAATGATAGTCGTTCGACTGTGCAAAGAACACACGAACGTTTCATTACCACTGGGTCTTATCACCGACGGCCCGGTACGGGTGCTAAAAGAAAAACCACAGCGAGAGAAGATCGTTTTGTCACGATTTCTGTGTTGAGAGATCGTACGCAAACCGCTAGAATGCTCCAAAGCAGCCTTCAGCAAGCTCACGGAACAGCAGTCAGCGTTTCCACTGTTCGACGAAGGTTAAGGGAAAGTGGTTTAACAGCTTGTAGCCCGGCTACAGGACCTTTGCTTACTGCAGCTCACAAAAGACGTAGACTTGCTTTTGCCCGAGAACACATAAATTGGACAATGGACGACTGGAAAAATGTATTGTTCACGGATGAGTGCAGAATCTGTCTGTATGGCAAAGACGGCCGAAATAAGGTGTACAGAAGAGCTGGCGAACGTTATGCAGCCTGTACTCGGTCACCTCGGGTTGCTTTTGGGGGTGGCTCAGTAATGTTTTGGGCAGGAAATTCCTTTGAGGCACACACGGATCTCGTTTTGATTGACAGAGGCGCATTAACAGCCCGACGATACTTAGAAGAGATTCTACAAGGGCATGTGATGCCTTATGCTGGGTTTGTTGGCAATGGTTTCCTGTTAATGCAGGATAATGCGCGACCACACACAGCAAGGATAGTAACACAGTACCTTGAACAAGTTGGTATTCCAAAAATGGACTGGCCTCCTCAAAGCCCAGATATGAATCCTATTGAGCATATCTGGGACCAGCTCAAAAGGCGTGTAAGACGACGCATACCTGCTGCAACAACACGGGAAGACCTCTGATTGGCCCTTATTGAGGAATGGAACAATTTTCCCCAAGCAAGCATACAGGACGTGCTGAACTCTATGCCAAATAGGATGAGGAGTGTCATCCAGAACGGAGGTGGGAATATCCCGTATTGACAAATGATTTTTGTTACTTCTTGTCTCTTCAGTTCAATTTGTTGTAGTATGAATAGTCAATATTATTTTTAGTATTTTCTCAATAAATTTCAAAATTCTCCAATTTTGCTTAGTTTCTGTTTTTATCTCATGAAAACATCGGACGATAAGCTAAACCCATTGATGATATAATATATAATAAATTTATTGCACTAAAGACAAACAATATTCAAAAATGTGGATAATTACGTAAATTTGTCGGGTGGCCCGTTTTCTCTGACGCGCAGTGTATATGAAGTTGTTTAAACTTAGTAGTTGACGACATATTCGCAAAATTCGACTTTTTCACTGAAGTAAACAGCTACTTCCGGTCTACCGATTTTACTGAGAAACTAATCAGATCTCAAGAGGTTGATTATACACGTAAATAGAAAATTTGGAATTTACAGCGGTTTGACCGCTATCGTGGTCACGCACAGACAGAGATATTTTTTAAAAACCACTTTTTCGGTATCAGAGGACTTCAAAACGTGGACATATGGAAAAATCTCGAGGTCGAAAATTTTCATCATCATTAAATTTGCGATAAAATGTCCTAAAAAAGTTTTTCGAAATTCGAAGTAGGTCTTTTACTCTTATCGAAAATCAGTTTTTTGCGAATATCTCGCAAGTCATGCTTTCTAGGCAGGTCCATTACAAGTATAAAAATATTTAAATTATAATTTTAAATATCTTTTGTATAAAAAAAAATTTCAAAATTCGGACCGGAAGTGCCACTTTTATTCTTACCGAATAGCGATTTTTTGCAAATATGTCGTAAATTATGCATTGTATATATATTTATTAAGAGTACAAAAGTATTTAGAGTTGGATTTGCAATATATTTTGTATACATGAAATTTCAAAATTCGGACCGGAAGTAGCACTTTTACTCTTAGCGAGTAGCACTTTTTTTCGAATATCTTGCAAAGTATGCATTCCATAGCGATTTATTAAGAGAATGAAAGTACTTAGAATAGGATTTTGAATAAGTTTTGTATAAAAAAAATTCTTAAAATTGTATAGTTTGAAACGCTCATACGTATAAGAAAGTCGTGTGGTGGCCACACCTCATTATTTTTCGTACTGAGCAGGTACAAAATCATTCAGTAAGCTTCTAGCAATATCTAATATGTTAGTTTCAATCTGATGTAGGTATACGTAATTTTACAATTGAGTTTTGTTAAAAGCTACACATTAAAATAAATCAACCTTCATAAAGTCCATACCGACAAAGTGCGATATCGTAGGTTAAGTTCCGCTTTTTAGTTATCTATCCGCAAGGAAAAGAAGTGTTATCATAGTAAACGTCACCGATTATAATGTGCGTATAGTTTCTCATTTTTTCAAATATAATTAGGTTATATTTTTAACAGATAGCAAGCGCTTTATGTACATATACATATGTATGTATATAATATATATGTGCATCTGAAAGAGATGAGTGTATTATGAAAATGTAAATAAAGTGTGTCATAATTATTTTTAGCTTCTCTTTTAATCATTGAAATAAAATATGAAATCGCACTAAAATTAATGATAGCCAGGCAAAATTGTACGTTTTATTACCATTTTATTTTAACGCTTATAAATAGTGTATTTCCAAATGTTTTCAATTTCAATTCATGCTAATTTCTATGCGTTTCCTTTACAAAACTAATTATATATTTGTATTGTCTTACAAAGAATATTTTTTTTTTTTAAATTATAAAACATGTATTAGGAAGTTATTTTACGACATTTTATCAGTAATCACCTGTTGCCCCAGGCCTGTTTTGGAAATGTAAAAATGAAAAAATTGAGAAAAAAAATACATATACAGTAATGTCCGGTTATTACGAACCCGGTTATAGCAAACTTTCGGTTATAACGAACCAGTTTGAAAAGTACGAACCAAGGTTCCATAAGAAACGTGTTAATTGTTTTCGCATATAACGAACCCGCTTATAACAAACTTTCGGATATAACGAACCTTATTTTCCATTTTGTATGTAAAAAGTTTTCGGTGATAACGAACTTATATTTAGAAAACAAGGGACTTCCCCGAGTATCTCGCCAAAAATGCAGTAGTCGATTCTAGCAGTTTGTGCAAGCAGTCGACGTCGAGTCATCAATCTGTGCTTACGCTGATTCTCAAACGTGATTTTAAGACCATGAGTGACGCAGTTGCGAAGAAAAAACGTAAATCTTTTACATTGAAAAGTAAACATGATATTGTGAAACGATTGCAACGAGGTGTCAAACAAAGCGAAATTTGTACTGAAATGGGACTAAGTAAATCAACGGTAATAAAAAACTAAATTCAGGATAATGCATGTATGTATTAAACAAAAACTTCATTGTAGGTTGCTACAATTTGGAAGCAAAGGCAAACCATATTGAAGAGTTTCGAACAAGTACGAAACTCAAATGTGAAAAAAATCAAAAAACCTACTAAGCACGAAGTTGATCAAGGACTTTTGAAATGGTTTTCTCAGCAAAGAAGTAAAAATGTAACTATAAGCGGTGCCGTGTTGCAATCTAAAGCTGAAGATCTTGGGAGTAAATTGTTGGAAGATCCTGAATTAAAATTTAGTAGAAGTTGGATCGAAAGGTTTAAACGAAGACACAACATCAGCAGCGGAAAAATTGTTGGAGAGGCAGCCTCAGTTAATATGGATGTTGTGAATGACTGGTTGGAAAATAAGTGGCCAATAATTAGAGAAAACTTTGGAGATGAGGACATTTTTAAAGTCGATGAAACGGGGTTGTTTTATAAGCTCACACCAGACAAGACATTAAGATTCAAAGGGGAGACCTGTACAGGCGGAAAGTTATCTAGAGAAATGTTGCAAATTTATTGGGGACAGAGAAAAGAAAATTATTGGTGATCGGAAAGGCCAAAAACCCCCGATGTTTCAAAAATGTGGTACGATTACCAGTCAATTATAAATGTAACAGAAGAGCTTGGATGACCTCCGAAATTTTTACAAACGAACTACGAGAATGGGATGATGAATTACGTCGTAAGAAACGAAAAATCTTATTACTAGGGGACAATTGCCCGGCTCATCCGGATGTAAAAAATTTGGAGTGCATTAAGTTGGTGTTTATGCCTGCGAATACAAGTTCGAAATTGCAGCCCATGGACCAGGGTGTTATCCATAGCTTAAAAAGCAATTACCGACGGTTCCTACTCTCGAAAACTATAAATTCTATTGATAATGATCAAACTAACTTCACTGTGAGTCTCTTGGATGCAATTAACTTCATCCATATGGCATGGCAAAAAGTGTCAAAGCAGACAATCGCTAATTGTTTTCGACACGGCGGATTTATCAGGCGTGAGGATGAATTTGACTCAGATGACAATCTACCATTAGTCGAATGGCTCACAAAAAATCAAGAAGAAAGTGTTAACGATGTTCAAGATGAACTCACTCTTGGTGAATATGATTTTAATGAATACCTTCACGTTGATGACAACCTTGTAAATGTGGAATTTTTGGATGATGATGCCATTGTAGCTTCTGTGTCTTCTGCAGCTAATCAGACTGACGATGAGAACGAAGAAGATGAGAACGAAGAGGAGGAAACCAAAAATAACGAAGTACCACTAGTTCCAACCACTTCAAATGCAATCCAAAATATTGAAGTCGTTCGTCATTTTCTTCAAACGCGGAATACTCCGCAACATATTCTTAATAAGCTAAGCGAAGTGGAAGTGCACATCAGAGAGATTAATCTTGCCAAAAAAAAACAAACTAAAATAAATACGTTTTTTTAGTACATAATTAATATTTTCAAGTTGTTTCAGACATGTAATGTTTGTAATGTATTTTGTTATATGAAAAAAGAATAAAAATTGACTCCCTCAAAATAGTGGTGTTTTTTCAAAATCATCACTTATAATGAACTTCGGTTATAACGAACCTTTTTTGCCGGTCCCTTGGAGTTCGCTATAACCGGACATTACTGTATATGGCGATTTTTTGGGGATTTCGTAAGGGGGTTCATCGTGAGAATCAATCTCAGCTTCCGGGATTGGGAGTGTTGTCATTCGGCCGCCATATTGAAATAAGGTTGTAATTAGTTTTTTGTTTTATCTGTGTAACTGTGGATAGTCAGATAAAAAAATTGTTGGGAGAATTTTTGTAGTTCATCCAATTTCATTAGCAACTTTTCAAGGTAAAAGTGGTAATTAACACATTATGAGCAGAAAAACATGAAAATAAGGTAATGAAAAACTTTGGTAACTCTTTTAATTTTTTTTAGCTATAATATTTTTCTGGTTATAACTTATAATTATGAAATTATAGAAGACAGTATCAACTACAAGAATACTCTTCACATAATTTGTGGTAAGGGTTACGCACATAAACTAATTACACCTACCTTTAATTTCAAGATAGTATGGTGGCATGAAAACAGTCTTTATTAAATTTAGATTATTTCTTCAATTCTACCTAAACGGGCAACCTCGAAATATGTCATTTTCCTCTTATATTGTATTCAATGTCAACATATTGAAATATTGTATAAAATGCAAAATTATATACAAGATGAGACAAATTCAATTCATGTTATATATCAAAAAACTATTTTTTATTTAATGAATTATTTAAACGTGATAATATATGAACTATTCATGCCTACTTGAGTTTGACAGGGAAATATTTTTGATTTTCTCTTATTATAACAGATATCAATGAGTTCTTGTAAAAGCTTTCTTATTCAATTTTTACAAGGATCATCAAATCTTTAGTAGCACAAGCGCGTTCGATTGACATGTCTTTTTGACTTAAACAGCATTTCGAATAAACTTATGTATATATTTGAATACGTGTTAGACGTGTTATTAATTGTATATTTACTTCTTAGTTCACTGAATTGTTTATTCAGATCAGGACACATTTGCATTATATAACTGATTAACAAATTTATGCTAACAAAATAAATATACATGAAAAAAATACTTGAATTAAGTAACATTATCATAGAAGTAACTACATACACTAATATTTGATTTGTTATTGAATAACAGTTGTCGTAATTATAATAAGCACCTTTTCACTATTTGGTAAATTAAGAAATAAATAATTAATAATTCCCTAAAATAAGATAAAACATGCATTATACTGGGTGTATTATGAAAAACCTTTCGTGCTGAAACTTTTTTATTTTTTATCGGAATGTAATAAATTATACGTCGAACTAAATCGTTTTAAAAATACTGTAAGGTGATCCGCTTTGAATTTTTTTTTGACACTTTGTTTTTGACAGACAGCAGCAAACTGTGTTTTTTAAATTGTACCATATTTTTTTTTACTTATTCAAATATATTTTTTTTCTGAATATGAAACTGTAAACAACGCTACCCTTGTATGAAAAAAAAACGAGAAATTGAGGTTTTTTTTTAGTTCAATTTATTCTGGTTTTTCCGAACACAGAGATTTCTTAAATGCATTTTAAATTCTCTATTTCATTTTATTACCAGCAAATATGTATACCATTTAAAATCACTTACATTCAATACTATATAGCCCATAAAGTATTATAAACCAATGTTATCAGTGTTTCATCAGTTTCTTTA
Source organism: Amphimallon solstitiale (assembly GCA_963170755.1). NCBI lineage: Eukaryota > Metazoa > Arthropoda > Insecta > Coleoptera > Scarabaeidae > Amphimallon > Amphimallon solstitiale. The sequence continues at coordinate 28,768,719 of OY720678.1, forward strand.
CAGACTTCGTTACAGACAGTAAGATAATCAACATCTCTCGTTAAATAACAATTGTGAGATTTACTTTGTAAATAGGTTTAAGTGTTTTTATTATTAAAATAAATAAAATTGTGAAGACACTCCTAGTTTCAATATAACTGACACCAAATAAAGGAAGTAGGCTTATACGGTAGTTACGCCCCGTGAGCGGTGGGTCAACAACAACATTTACAGTGTTTATTTTAAAAATTTAAAAATCAAGCAGTCATATTGAACAATAAAAGTGCATTCCAAATTTTCGAAGAGAGATTTATTTCTAAATTTTGTTATTGAAATGGGTAATGGCAAATGTGTGGATGGGAATCAAGCATATTTTGAATGCGGAAAAAATTCTGCAGCTGCTCTCACTACATGCAGGTATCACATTCTACAGTTCAGTACATTCTGAAGAAGCACAACTTCTTTCCTTATAAACCACGGAAGATGAATGCTCTCGGTGAAAACGACCCTCAACGTAGGGTTCAATTCTGCACGGTTTTCATGAATAAACTAAGGAAAGATCCAATTTTTTATCGTCCTGTGTTGTGGTCAGATGAATGCACTTTTGGGAAAAATGGTGTATTCAACAGAAACAATCATCGCTATTGGAGCAGTGAAAATAACCATGTTGTGGTGCAACACAATTTTCAAAATCGGTTCAGTGCAAATGTATGGTATGGCATTTTAGGCGATAGACTAGTAGGGCCTTTTTTGTTGAGGGTAATCTAAACCAAGAAAAGTATAATAATTTGTTACGCAATGAAATAGGTGACTATTTAGATGAGTTGCCACTTGCTGAGTTGAACAGGGCGGTGTTCCAACCCATAATGCACGAATGAATACTGATTTCCTAAATAATTATTTTGGCGTCTGATGGATGGGCACTTACGGACCTATTCGATGGCCTGCTAGATCGCCAGATCTGAATCCACTGGATTTTTTTCTGTGGTCTTACATTCAAGATCATGTCTATTTCACTCCACCTGATGCCAGAGATGATTTAGTAAGAAGGATAGTACAAGTATGTCATGAAATACCACCAAATCTTATATTAAACACAGCAGTTGGAGTTAATGGAAGGTGTTAAATGTGTCTGGAACAAAATGGGGCCAATTTCGAACATTTGATTCATTAAAAGCTGTGATAGCTTTATTTCTGTAAATTTCCTAGTTTTCTTTAATAACAATAAATTTGTCACTCAATTTAATGGAGGTGTCTTCAGGAAATAAATCTTTATTAGAATAAGTAAAAAAAAATATGTAGTACAATTTAAAAAAAAAGTTAAATACTTACTGTCTGTCAAAAACGAAATGTCAACATTTTTTTTTTAAATAACAGGTTACTGTGTTTTAAAAACGATTTAGTTTGATATATCATTCATTAAAATCAGATAAAATATAAGCAAGTTACAGCACCAAAGGTTTTTCATAATACACCCGGTATATAGGTAGGCTTTCATAATAAAAGAGTTATGAAGTACATATTTCGGAGTTTTCGTTTTGCGGTCATATACCAGGAAAATATGTTCTTACGTTCTTTCAAGTAATTCAACAAATTAAAAATATCTTTTATGCACGCCATATCCAACTTGTACATTTTGAATTTTTTCTTTATTTTGATTCCCGGAAATATTAAGAATACTATTCGAAAGGGTACCAGAAAAAAATTGGCAACCGAGAGAGGGGTAAAACAAATGGGATTTCATGTATTTGATATAACTGATAATACTACTTATTTGGTCGTCCATAATTCGGCAAGAGAATGATAATTTGGCCTACTTATAAGTTAGTGTGTGGAACGATCTATTTTTTTTTTCGTGGTATAAAGAATAACTTATTTTGACTACTTCAAGGTGAGGTGAGGTTAATGCCGTGAATATACGTAATACATTTTGCAACTATAAATTCACCTCCAATGAAATTTTCATATGCCGCCCATAATTACTAATAAAAGAAAATTAATTAAATTAATCAAGCAAATAAACCAGTTTTAGTTTGGATTAATTTTATACTGCAAAAGCCATCAAATTTAATTTAATTTTAATAATATCCCAGCGACTCTAATAGAAACAAAAGTTATAGCTAACTAATTCCAATAAGTTTCCAACGGATGTAAATAAACAAGTACAGAAATATGTACCGAAGACTTAAAATTTGAATAAACATACATAGGTACTTATTAAAATTAAAATATTACGATTAAATTTAAAAAATAATATCACATATTAATTTGAATTTCTTGCATTATAGTGCAATACCTTAATTGTTAAAAACTTGAAATATAAAATTATGAAGGTAATATAATAATAATAATAATAATAATAATAATAATACACTATTTAAAATCCATAATTAAATGGTATTTTAAAACAGAACTCTTTTATCACTGATTAACAAATGATCTGAGACAAAAAACCTACATATGTGTTAAACAAAATTTTTGCGACTTTTCACGCGATCGTGTTCTGCATGTCAACTGAGTTTATTTCATTAAAGCCTTTTTTTGATACAGTTTTTGGACATCTAATAACTTGTTATATAATAGTTTAAATACAATTCAATGCAGCAAGAAGAAAGTTTTCCGTTCACTATTATAAATTAAGCATCCAGCAATAAACCCCAAATTTCTTTCGTTCTATATGAGTTAAATCATACCGATGTCTGCTCTTTCAATTTGATGCTGTAGTTATATTTTAGGCACTCGCGTGGAAGATTCCCCAGACCTAAACACATACCTGTTATCTATTACGCAAACTGCATAATTTATTATGCTTATCATATGTTGGAATACATACTTCCACCTATTGACATTGCATAAATGACGACAAGTTAAGTTTCTATATAAATTGACAAACGGAAAATATGTAGAAAGTCATGTAGACTCAAAAATTAAGTAAATACATATGAGAATACATATAGGTACCTATATATATACCTGCTAAGTCTATTGTATATAAATAAATCCGCATATTACTATTTTCTGCTTCAATGTATGATATTTACAAGGAGTGAAGAGAATAATAAAACAAAAATTTATGTAAATAGGCTATTTATATATAAATTCGGACAATAGTCATTTGTTCCTATTATGAACTTTGTTTATTAGTGTCAATTATCCAAAACGATGTGAATTTCGAAACGAAAGAGGCCATTTATAAATGTTAATTACTACAAAACACGATCGTAAATTATATTCAAGAATAAGTAACATAATATAATATAATACCTACTTCGTCCTAGAATGCAAACTTTTTATATTATACGTATATCCTTTTTTGAAAATTTGAAGTAACTGACACAACTTTAGATTTTACCGCACGTATTTATGTGCACATTAAAATCTATTGTTGAGATTCTAAATGTACTTGAGTTTTGCAACATAAATTTTAAAAACATAAAGCTTCAAAGAACACGAAAGCGGTCATTAAAAATCCTTACAAACAATAAAAATAAGAAACTAATTCCACCTTTGAGATATCCACGGCGACAATGTGACTACCATAACACTGTTAATCATTATATTTATGTAGTATTTATGTAAATATGCTCGAGACCGTTTCACTAAACACTTGTTTACATTAAATTCAAGAATCAAATAGGAAAATGTTCTTTAGGCCGCTAGTTTTTCACAAGATTTAGGGACAATTTTATAAGCACTGTTTCAGCTATTCAATGTTATTTATTAAGCGAAGTAGAATAATATGTAGGTATGTGACTGAACACTTTTTATCCTTTCGCACTACACACGCGAAAACCAACTGCCATGCATCGAACATTGAAAAAGTAGGAGTTCCTCTGCAATCCCCTCTCATATCAATGTTTCCCATGCGCAAATTTTACAAACTACATCAAACTTCTATCACAAGCTTTTCTCTTTCTGCTTTTATACTCCGTTCATCACTTTAAACTGATAGGTTCCTCAAAAATAGAAAGCTTCAGAAGCATTTTTTTTTGCTTTGTAGATGATTAAGATTTCTATTTTAATATAAGTTAAAATTGTTAAGTTATAAAGTTACAGAAGGAATTATCCTAGGTACTCAATTCGATTCTTTTTTAGTTATATACATAAATTTAGTAGTAAAATTTCCCGCTTAACACATAAGTATACTTATAGCCTGCTACGCTGTGTATATAATGTTCAACCTAATATTAGATCCAAAATCAGCAACTAATATTTCTGTTAAATAATGAGGTGAACACTGGACGCAAAGCTTTAAGCTATGTAAAGCCACAATTTGGAACTTGATATCATAAGGAAACTGAAGAAGTTATGGTAACGGCTGACATTACTTTTTGTTAGGTTTTCTTTTGTGAAAAAATATTGTTCCTACGGAAACAGAGAAATCTTAAACAAAGAACAAAATTGAGAGACAAAACGGAGTCAGTCACTTAATTATGCAGCGCTAGGTAACACGTGTATCGAAGGTCATCGAATGTTTGAAGGAACAACAGCCGGAACGTGTCCAGCATTCAATGCTCAGTATATGACATTCGTGGCCATGGAATTACAACTTAGTATAATTAGCATTTACTAAGGTATATTTTCCGTAAATTTTCGACTTTCGACAGTCTTTTCTCTCACAGTTTGTTACTCGGATCTTTTTTTAATCTAGAACCACTTAATGGCTTCCTCTTCCTCTATAGTCCTGTACTTCAAAAAGGGCCAACAGGTTATATGCGGCGGGCAGCAATTCTTTTCTTGGGTTTCCTAGGTTTTTCCGGGACTGGAGGTATTGTTATTCGGAAGCCTTCTTGAATCAAGGATGTAGCTAGTTGTTTTTAGATTAATCGTCGTAACTGTGACCCCGACAAAAATGTAAAAAGCATTTTCGTAGTTAATACAATTATCTACAACTATAATTGATAATTTTTGAGTTTAAAATTGATAATAATAAGTTATAAGGTCAAAAATAAGACGGTGAAAAGTTGAGAGAGAGAGCATTTCCTAATAAACAACTTGACTAATGGACATTTTTTTTGTTGGGTTTTTAGCATTGCCAAGTGGTGTAAGTAAAAAGTAAGTCATGTACGTAGGAATTAAAAGTTGTTTATAATTTTGTTTCGACTAGTATTTAATATTGTTATTATTTCACTGCGGTTTATAACTAAATATTATTTCATGCCGCCAGCCATTATCGACGGTTTTCCAGGATTCAAAATCCGCCGGGAACATTAAATTCCCGGCCTAGTACTTACAAAAGTGACATTTGTTAAAAATTCACTAGAAGTGGGGTGGTAGCATTGACATTGATTCTTAATTTTCTAAAATAATGTCAACAAAGTTTTGATAGTTTTGACCGTGGTTTTGACCTAAAAGAGAAATTAAAACCAAGCAATTCATAAATATTTTTTAAATACTTTTAAATTTAATAAATAGATAATTCATGTAGATGTAATCGTAATTTCAACGTAAGTTCCAGTTAACGCTCTTATACAAATGTGAACTGTGATTGCTTTTTAGGTTAGGTGTGGACTATGAAAATGTTTGTCGAATACATGGACAGCAGTGTTTGCAAAAACTTCAGATCTCTTCATTAAACGAAACAATAACGCCATTTTAATATTCAGTCCAAGTCCATTAACAAATAAAGTAATATTGTGAAGTAACATTATTGAGTAATAAATATTCGTGAGCATGTGCATGATTCTTATCCAACACTATTTTTTTTAAAAGGAATATTATTTAAAGTTAAAATTTAAAGTGCAATTTTGCAAATTAGAGACGCTAATGCTTCTTGGCATGGTGGCTGAATGATTAGAATTCACTTCCAAGTTTTGAATGCTCGTTGAAGTAGATGGGGTGTTGTCGTTGGTATCCATAGAATCTATAGTAGATGTAGTTGGGATGTTGGTAACGGTAGGGTTTGAATTAGATATAGATGGGATATTAAGGGCTGGTTGTAATTGTTGGTGCCCTGTTAACTGTTTCGAAATAGCAATTTTTCCTTTTAAGGACTCTTCTACATATGATTCAGCGATAGCAGTGCTTCGCCACCCGCCGTGCCTTTTAATTGTTGTTATATCTGCTCCATGGCCAGCCAAAACTGTGGCACTACTCCTTCGAAAGCAGTGCCCTGTATACTCTTTCGGGTTCTCCAGTTTTAAAAATGTAGCTTAGCAGGCATGTCTCCAAAAGAATGAATGCTAACAGGCTGTCTTGTGCATTTGTTTTTTTTGTAGTAAAGAAAAAATCTATCCAAGGGCGTGCCAGATGGTCTTAAAGACCTGTATTTCCTAATTTTGTTCAACCACAGTGGTTCAGTAACACATGAACTTCTGGGACGTTTTGTTTTGGTGTTAGGAACTGTTATAATAATTACATCGTCTCTATCTTTAACATCATGCACTGTCATTTTACTTAGTTCCTCTCTACGACAAGCGACACTGGTACCAATTATTAATGCTGTCTAAAATCACAAACCATGAGTAGTCGAATGATATAGGAATATAGTTATTTACCTTCATTAACAGATAGTCCTCATCAGGAGCAGTTATAATACATTTTTCAATGTCTTCAATCTCTAAACATTTAGATTTTTTCGGCAAGTAACCATCTTTTTTTCTTTTTAGAAAAGCGATTAGTCTGGAATAAGTTTCAATGTTGATATTGTCTTTAATATTCAGCGTTGACTTCAACATGGAAAATATGGACCATAAAGTTGCAGAATTGTTTTTTTTCAATTTCTCATCAAAATATGCAAGGAGAACATACTCATTGTACACATTTTTCATATTATTGTCAGCACACCATTTTACAAAACCGTCATAAGCCTTCCAATATCGAGGTGCAGATTTTGCAGGTAATAAATTCTGTATGGCTGTTTCAGCTGCTTCCATTATATGAGCTGGCGTTTCCATAATTCGTTTAGTTATTACTTTACTATTTTCAAAAGAAAACTAGGTAAATGTCAATTTAATTTTAAATTTGAAAATCAAATGTGCATCAGTGACAGGTACCAACCACAAAAATTAAATCTCCAGTTACTTTGGTAAATTTTTTACTTAGGTTGTTTTCTACTTTTTAAAAATGATTTAAATTTGTTGGCATGAAAAATTTTGTGAATTACACGTCCAGAAAATGTTTTGCGACTACTCGTGTTGCTTCGCCTCGGCTAAACGCCTCGGCTACGCAATATCACTCACACTCGCAAAATATCATTTTCTGGACTATTCATACAAATAACTATTTTTCAATTTGTCTAAGTGCAGCACAACAACACGGGTTTATACAACATCGAAAACATGAAAATCAGTTACACCATTGAGATGAACCAGAATGCAAACCAAAATATCACTGTACGAAAACAACACCAAAAATCATCTTCAGAAGTGGTGAAAAGTAGCGAAACTATTGAAAAGTACGAAAAGTTAAAAATTAGCACAGATAAGATTCGTAATAGCAAGAAATGTCAATATAAACTGGTGAATAGTAGTAAACCTACTGAAAAGTGCAACAAGTTAAAAATAAGCACAGGTAAGATGTATAGAAGATTCGCATTAGCAAAAAATGGCATATAAGTTGGTGAATAGTAATAAAACTACTGAAAAGTGCAAAAAGTCCAAAATATAGCACAGATAATAGGTATGGTTGAATTCTTTGGGCAACCAACACGGCCAAAGTGCGAAGAAAATACGACGATTCAATTTCACTACAAATTTCCATCAACCGGATTTTAAAACAAAAAAGTTAAACTAATTAATTAATATTTCAGGATATACAGCCTTCGCTAGAAAAATACTTCAAATGGGAGCCAGTCACAAATTAAATATTATAAATAGAATTGCTAAATAAAACTTGTCTATACCTATATTTTATTTAATTAATTGGCGATTAGACAAGCATTGAAAAATGTATATTGTTTACATGACAATTATAACAAGCGGCAAAAGGTAATTATGACAAATTTAAAAAACTTTATATCAGATTTTATTATTTATCGCCAACCGTCAATAAAGCGATGCGTTACCATAGCGTTTTACGGAGGTAAACAAACACTTTATCATATTGTACAATAAAGTATTTTACTGCCGCTAATATCTGTTAACACAGATACGATTGTATGACATTAAACATAAATCGTTTGTCACTGTCATAAAATGTCATAACATCTTTATTTTTTAATTTACAAATTTTTGCGGTTGGCGATAAAATTTTGAATGCACCACGTCAGTAAAGTGCCTTTATCGAACACGTCTGTTATTCGCCTCGCTCGCATGGCTCATAAATCAGGCTCGTTCGATAAAGGATCACATTACTGACTTGGTACATAATGCGTTACCATAGCGTTTTACGGAGGTAAACACTTTATCTTACTGTAAAATACTACCGCGAGATCAAAAATTATATCAATAAAGGTTTGCCATGGAATGTACAACGTCTGTCTTAAGTTATATCATTAAGTGTCATATTGTCATTCACATGATCTCGCGGTAGTATATTAAAATACAAGTTTCTTAAGACCATTTTTGCGCACGCGTTCAAGAACAAGTGCGCAAAATGTCTTATGTGTATTTTATACTATTTTTTCTATTTGGTTATTAAAAGTTAAAAAAAGCTTAAAATGAGAGACATATTTTGTTCGCACATTTTAGAAATATTGTTTTTTTGAAGTTGGCTACTCTGATTTTTAAGTAGAACATTTTAAATATTTGAATATCGGTGGTGTTATATGTAATTATGTTTAAAATTCAGACTGATTTATGCAATAAATTATTTCAAATTATCAACAAAATGGACGAAATAAATAATTGTATGCCCCAGAGATTTTCAAAATAACAGAAGACAATTTACAAAATCTTTCGCCAACAAAGTCTTGACATATCTATCTGAAACAAACTTTTATAACAGTTGTATTATTCAACATGAGAAGTAAATTTCAGTAATGGCATCAGAAAACTTATCATCCAACTCTACTTAACAATTTATATTGTTAATTAGTGAACAAAATGTTAGCATGTGTGCTTTTCATTCTTTGTACAACTTCTATTGCACCTGTTTGTTACATTAATGGCTTATATTTTGACATTTAAATATGATTTGGTTCCATTCTTTTTGTTACCAACATCAAAAAAAAGTAAAATTAGCATGCGATAAAGTAATACTTTATGCAACCATAACGGGTGTCGTAACGTGAACTTTATAGCACCGAAATAGAAAAAGTACTTTACCTGCCGCTAATATCTGTCAACACAGACATGATTGTATGACATTAAACATAAATCGTTTGTCACTGTCGTAAAATGTCATAAGTCATTATATCTTTATTTTTTAAATTACAAAATTTTGCGGCTGGCGATAAAAATTTTTATGCACCACGTCAGTAAAGTGCCTTTATCGAACTCGTCTGTTATTCGCCTCGCTCTCTTCGCTCGCTTGGCTCATAAATCAGACTCGTTCGATAAAGGATCACTTAATTGACTTGGTACATAAATAACTATTGTGACATTTCTGAAATGGCTTTTGTAGGATATATTACTGGACAGTTAAGTTTGCGCAACATCTCAAATTTGACACCATTTTAATAAATTGGTGCATGCAAAGTGGTTCTACTATATAGAAGATTCGCAATGGCAAAATATGTTAATATAAACAGGTGAATAGTAGTGAAACTACTGAAAAGTGTAAAAAGTTAAAAATTAAAGACAGATAAGATGTATCAGAGATTCACAATAGCAAGAAATGTCAATGTACGATGATGTTCGACAAAAATGATTATTTTAATGTTGATTCTCTTTTACAACAAGCGAGGTTTAACACTAGTGTAGTTGGGCCGAAAAATATAAATTCCCGAAATACTTAAATTATTATAGCCAATGTGTACAATACATTCCATGCAAATACAAAACGTGTGTCTGGAATTGATTTACACATTGTAATTTAGATATTTTTGTGATATTAATTCGGCTAGGACACGTCTCCTCACTTGTTATATCGCCAGAGTTGTGACCAAATATTTAACTTACAGAATAAATATCATTTGATAATTACATAATAAAGCGTAAATGTAACTATAACATTGTCAATATGATGAAACATTACGCTGATAACCTTCAAAGTCATTGTTAAAAACACGTAATACCTAACATAATCATAAACATTTTTCTAACATTATGGTTTGGACAATATTTGGCTGTACTAAGTGTTGTTGGTGAACGGAAGGTTGACTTAAAATATGTCTGTTAATTGTCAACACAGCAGCAGGTAAATCGTGCCAGAACATGGTGAATATATGTTGCTAACTGTCAAGTAAATTCATCTCAACAACGACACTGATTTTCATGGATGAGGAACGTGCCACTTTCATGGACGACGAAAAATCGCGTTGTGGGTTATCTCCGGTACCGCAACCCGACCCTTCAAAACGAAGATCACAATGAATACTCGTGGATTAGGCGTGTAGGGAATACAACAAAAATGAGCCTACAAATCTACCTCAACGTGTGGAAAGGAGTTCAATGCAATGCTAAAAACCTAATACAAAAGTAGATATAAAATTGTTTGTTAGTAAGTGTTGTATAAAAAAGCTAAGAAGCGTTTATAAAGTAGAAATGAATATTCATGAGGTGTCTGGCCTCCAAGATGACTATTTTTAATATTTCTTCCCTTATAACTTTTTTATTATCAATTTTACTTCAAAAAGTTACTAACCAAAACTACAGATAATTACTAACCAAAACTACAGATAATTACATCAATTACAAAAATGCTTTTCACCACATTTTTATCGGCCTCACTACATAAGCACTAATTACATTCTTAATTTCAAGATAGCGACCGAATGCTAACACCCTCAATCCCGGAAACTGAGTTTTACACGATCGTATCACGGATTAAATGCACTTATATTTTGATTCTCACCGTACAAAGGATTCTACTCCGATTCTTCTGACTTGAATACATTTTAGTAGTATTCACAGTTGTCTAATATTGCTACATCTTGGACTAGATCTTGTCAAAGTCAAATGATGAACTATTTGGCCTTACGTGAATTGTCTTAAGATGATGATATTCCTCTTTCTTTGTTATCATAATAAAGGTTTCTTATATATCTAACTTTTTTTTTGCATTTTAGCCTAGGGCAAAATTTCTGATATATATCGGATATATCTCCGATATTATGATATTTACATAAATATCACGATATTTGCCAACCCTTATTATTATGATCCTAAAATAGTAATATAAAGCAACGAAGGAAATATAGTAGGGTAAGGTCGCCGAAATCGTACCACTTAGTACATTTTGTTCATTTTCTGCAAATATGGTGTTCTGTAGTGATTGATATTTTTGCTTTATTTGACAGGTGGTGTTTTATAACTGAAAAAAATAGTAAGAATGAAATACACAGGCAAAACTATGTTTTATGGCAGTTTTTTTGGAACCCTACAAATGGTACGATTTGGAGACCTGGGTTCCTAAATCGTACCTAGGGTGTTTTAAATCGTACCATTCATTATATTACCTATGCTCACTTATGTTTTCTTGTTTTGAGTACAGGTTGGGAATAAATTGTTAGTTTATTGAAACCGTTTAATTCCAGTGAAAAACAACGTTAAACAAAAAATTTAAAATATTGTCTATAAACAAAGGAAAAACATCACATACAGATGTCACATATGTATGTACTAGAAGACCTTCCTGTGCATTTTTCATGTGCCCATTTTTTACATAGAGTGCACTGTATCATCTCCTCGACAACCGATTCAGAACATAAATAGCAGTATCAGTTTTCTTCATTCACTACAATGACATTCTTGTCTGACGTTTTTGCTCTCTTAGATTTTGGCAATTCAGTTTTTCCATCGCATTTTTCTAAATTCTCTCAAAAACATTTTTCTTTATCAACTTTTTCTTAGTGTTTTGTTGCTTTTTAATAGTTCTAGTTTTAGTTTTATTCTCTTTGTTTTCTTTTATATTAATTTTCTCTTCTAGTTCATGCTTGTATGGGCTAGATGTTATTACAGTAGCCTTCTGTGGTCCTTTTGTAAGACGTTTAACGTGTTTTTTTGCTGGTTTAGGAAGAGGGTTCACTATGTCTAAAGTGATAAAAGCTGCTTTTTCTTTTTCTGGTTCTACTTGTACTTTAGTTGTTGGTAGTATATGGTTATTATCTTGATGATTTGTAAGAATACTTGCCTGCATTTCATTGTTGGGAATATCCTGCACATTATCAGAATTTTTTGGAATGTTTACTACAGTTTCACCGTTGGTACCCTCAGAGTTTTCAACATCGTCCACGATTATTTCACCTCGTAAATTCTCACTTGCCACAAAGTCTGAATCCTTAAAAATATTTCTATCAATTGGCCATACTCGAGTAGCCCGAAACCCACCCATTGCATGTTGTTGCAGCCTGGCCAGGCCTCAGTTAACAGCTGGGTAACATCAAATTGGGTAACCTTTCCTCCAGGGTTAGAACAAAGCCACTTTGTCATAATTTGAATTTGAAAACTCCCACATCTAAGGGCTGCAACCTATGTGTTGTATGGCCTGGAAGTTGGAGCATTAGGACATTATTTTGTCTTGCTAAATTAATGGCTGCCAGATTTTTTTGAATGTGTGGTGTGCCCATCTAGAAGGAGCAGTACTTTTTGGTTTTCTGTGGGTTTCACAAATTCAACAAAATGTTTAAGTCATTTAAGAAACAGTTCTGAGTTTATATATCCAGTTTCACTTCTGTAAGACTATTGGGAAAATCGCCATTTTTTAAAGCTGGATGCATACGAACTCTTTTGAAAATAGTAATCGGAGGAACAAAGTTACCAGTTGCATTGCAGCAGCACACGATGTTGTATTTACGCACCTTTCTGCACTTGCTATGAATTCAACTTGATGTTTTACACGTTGAGCTATAACTTTTGGAGATTTTTTTGTACGGTGGAGAAGCCAGATTCATCAACGTTATAAATATGTCGAGCTTCTATTTTGTGTTTATCAACAACATCTTCCAATAAATTAAAAAATTCGTACACATTTTCTCTATTAAAACCCTTACAATGGGCTATCGATATATTATTATTTTCAGCTTGCCGCAAAGCTAATTCTGGATGTCTGTTCATAAAACGGTAGTACCAGTTCTTACCAGCCATTTTATTTTTATTCCCAAAGAAGGGATTTTTTAATATATGTGAATTAACCTCCATTAGATCATTCGCAAGTTTCGTAACATCTGTTATGGTAAGTCCGAAAAGACACTCTTCAAATAACAAAATATGTTTTACTAGATCATTTTCAAGTAGAACTGGAATAGCAGGTAATCGACAATTAACTATTCTTTTCTCCTTGGATTTTTTCAATTATTTAGGTTGTCCTCTGCTTGTGTCTGTTCCGCTCTTTTAAATTCACTTCTTTTCACTTTCCCGTCTACGTGTCTTTTCAATGTAGGTTTAGGAATGTTATACTTTATGCAACATTTATTGAACTTAATTTTTCCACTTGTATATTCTTCTAGAGTTTTTTTCATGTCAGCGTCAGACTATTTTCCATATTGCCTTCTTGCCATCTTTAGCTGAAATAACCACAATCAATAAATACAATTAGTAAACCTCCAAATCGTACCAGTACGATATACAGCACTCAACTTGGTACGATTTGTGAAACTCTGTCATATTACGAATAAATTACAATTCCAACTTATAAACTAAACAAATCTTATTGTTTCTTCTTATTGTTTTAACCTACATACTTCATTTAATCTTATTTGCCCTTAAAAAAGTCGAAAGTTGTACTCACTTCATAAATATATCCTTAGACGCACATATACAAATTTACATGGATTAGGTACACTTTTTTGAACGGCATGTAATGAACACTAAACGTCGTCTGATTAATGCCGTTTTGTGAATAAGGTACAAGAAAACAGGAACAGATGGTGGTATAATCTTTTCCAACATATAAATAAACGAAAAGTACGATTTACGGACCGGTAAGATATTGGCGACCTTACCCTACATACATTCAAGCTCGTACTCACAGTTAAGAAGTAAACCTACCACTTTTATGAAATGTCCCAACGTTTGCGGCTAATTATGGCACATAAATGGTTACTAAATTTGTATGACTGACGAAAATTTTGAAAATGGAATAGGAAAAACATTTACATTAGGAGACATTTTCAAGACTTTTTTGTGTATGTGACTAATGAAATATTAAAGCATCACTGATGATAGTATACTTATTAGAATGAGGAAAGATCTTAAATAATGTTGTTTGTTAATTGATTTTCTTGTTCGAAAGTGCTCAGGTTATGGGTATTTTAGGAAAGAAAATATATGAAATTAAAACGACTTATTTTTAGTTACTATTTGTTTTCCTTCGTTATTATTATACACACTGAATGAAGCTTTAAAATCATTTTTGTTCAGAAAATACGTTGTTTAATAAACAGTATAAACCAAATTTTCGTCTGGAAAAGGACGTGTTTAAAAATGTTCTAATTAAAGAACATGGGAAACACTACGTTTTATGCCAAAAAATAGGTTAGTTAGTGTCAATGAGAAACAAGTCCCAATTAGAAAGAAACTGAAAGGTTTTAAAAACGTTTAATCGTACACAAACACAACATACATAAATATATGTGCATCGAACTATAAACGAACTTGACATTTTCGATTTCATCACACTTCTTTCAACTTTATTTGTCGATGTAGCAAGCTTATAAAAATCAATTAACATAAAACGTGAGTTTTAAAACTTTAAGGTATTGAGAAATTAATTTAAAAAATAATCAAGAAGCACTATGTCCACATCTTCAAATCGCATATACACTACACACATATGCTATTTTTAATCCATCTCTCTTCTTGTTCATTCTTTAATACACCGCACATAAATAAACGTTATTAACCCGCAAAAGAAAGCAAACAGAATAGCAATTCAAAATCGGAAAGACGGCAAGAAGGTCTTTTCTGAGTTTATATATGTTTGTTTAAGTGTGTTTTTAAATGGAGATCGAGTGAAACTGTGCTATCTATGCTGATAATAGTATTTCATTATTAAATTGGTGACTGACATAAATTAACACTTTAAGGTCCATAGATTGTCCTTGTAATTTTCGTATATATATATAATAAATTATGTTTCATCTATTTCGATTTTGTCAGATTAATTGCTACACATTAAGAGTTTATGAATAATGTTTACATCCGTTCAATTCTGTTTGCTTGAAACTACAGCGATTAAGCAATAACGACACATTTAATTACGGTTTACATTAATATTAACAATCTGCTCCTCCAAAAATAAATAATTTTATACCAAAAACGTTCGGTTATTTATTGAATCAAAATAACAGTATTTTTTTTTATATTTTGTTATTTTGATTCAATAAATAACCTTGAAAAAGGCAAGGATAATTGCCGAACCGTTGGTGTAAATAAAAAAAAATGGTGTAATTTATTTACTATTCCCTTATGGACGCTAATCCCAGGAAATTTTTTTTTTTGAATTATTAACTATTAAGCCCAGGACACAATTTTTTTTTTTATATACAGGGTGAGTTTTTTTGAATGTTTAGCATTGTGATCTCAGAAACTACTGGAGATAGAAAAATGCTTAAATGGGGAAAGATGCGCAGTTTTACGAATTTGATTTAAAACTGCTTTTGTTTCTCCGATAACTTTCATGGCTTATTAGATATTCAAAGAAAACTAAATTTTACGTTTTTCTTTAAACATGCTTAGCATCGTTAATAGTAATTTTAGAGAAGAAGTGTTCAGACAAAAGTTTTAGATAATTTTACGCCAAATAAAACTATGTAGCTAATATTTTTTTTTCGTTCGCCATTATCGAGTTATGACACAAACTTGTGTTTTTTTAAATGGAAACCATAGTTGGTTTTGACATCATTAAAAAGCTTATTTTTTGCTGATTACAATGATATAAGGTTTGATATGGTTATTTTAAAAAATAAAGAGGATATAGACATTTTTATGGTTTTTATGGAAAACAATTGAATTTCGAACTGATAAAATACAAACCAAACGAAAACTTATTTTGAAATCTTATGTAGTAATAAAATGAAAACTATAAGAACTTTTATTAAGGGCACACAACATTATTAATGTTCAAAGATACCTCCATTATTATTAATACACAAATTGCATCTCTTCACAACAGAATTTGTAGCATTGCGTACTTTACGCCTACCAATGTTATTAAAAGCAACTAAGACAGCTTCTCTTAAATCGTCGATTGTTTCATATGTTCTTTTGTATACTGTGTCCTTTAGTACACCCCACAAGAAAAAATCCAAAACTGATAAATCAGGGGATCTAGCCGGCCATTCAATGGGTGCATTTCGTACTATCCATTGATTACGGAAGTTCAAATTTAAATAATTTATAACATTCAGTTGATTGTGCGGAGGCGCTCCGTTATGTTGAAACCATTGCATTGCTCGGGTTCTTAAATTTAAATTATCTAACATTTCCTCGAAATCTTGTAAAAAATTAAGATAACGATTGCCAGTTAGTGATCCATCAAAAATAAAAGGAGGAAGAACAGTTGATCCTATAACACCACCCCAAACATTAAACCCAAATTTAATTTGTGGTCTCCTATGTTCAACGTGAAGCGGATTTGTTTGAGACCATATTATGTGCTCATTGTGCCTATTAAACATTCCACAATTTGTGAAACGAAATTCATCAGTCCATAATATTTTCATTGAGCAGTGTGGATCGTTTTGACACTGATCTTTAAACCATCTACAAAAAGCTATTCGTCTGATGTTATCACCTTCATGTAAAGTTTGTGATACTGATAATTTGTAGGGACGAAATTTATGCTTCTTCAACACTCTGACAATAGTGCGTTGAGAGGAGCCCATTTCTGTTAAAATTTGTCGGGTCGATATAGATGGATTCTGAGCGACACATGCTAATATGTTTATTTCTCTATCTTCATCCATCCCTTTTTTTGATTTTGGTTTAACGAACGAACCATAATCTGCTAAATTATCCCATAATCTCTTAAAAGTAGGTAGCCACGGCTGACATCGATCAAAATAATTTTTAAAATAAACTTCAGCAGCTCTAGTAGAATTTCTCTGGCACTGAATGTAACATTCAACCATATCACGCTTTTCTACGTTAGAAAATTCCATAGCCAATGCAAACTTATGATTAACGGCCGTTTACACCGCTTATAGTTAGGTTACAATTAAATTAATTAATAGTTAATTGTCAATTGGTTAATTGTCAAACATTGACAATTAACTACTAATTAATTTAATTGTAACCTAACTATAAGCGGTGTAAACGGCCGTTAATCATAAGTTTGCATTGGCTATGGAATTTTCTAACGTAGAAAAGCGTGATATGGTTGAATGTTACATTCAGTGCCAGAGAAATTCTACTAGAGCTGCTGAAGTTTATTTTAAAAATTATTTTGATCGATGTCAGCCGTGGCTACCTACTTTTAAGAGATTATGGGATAATTTAGCAGATTATGGTTCGTTCGTTAAACCAAAATCAAAAAAAGGGATGGATGAAGATAGAGAAATAAACATATTAGCATGTGTCGCTCAGAATCCATCTATATCGACCCGACAAATTTTAACAGAAATGGGCTCCTCTCAACGCACTATTGTCAGAGTGTTGAAGAAGCATAAATTTCGTCCCTACAAATTATCAGTATCACAAACTTTACATGAAGGTGATAACATCAGACGAATAGCTTTTTGTAGATGGTTTAAAGATCAGTGTCAAAACGATCCACACTGCTCAATGAAAATATTATGGACTGATGAATTTCATTTCACAAATTGTGGAATGTTTAATAGGCACAATGAGCACATAATATGGTCTCAAACAAATCCGCTTCACGTTGAACATAGGAGACCACAAATTAAATTTGGGTTTAATGTTTGGGGTGGTGTTATAGGATCAACTGTTCTTCCTCCTTTTATTTTTGATGGATCACTAACTGGCAATCGTTATCTTAATTTTTTACAAGATTTCGAGGAAATGTTAGATAATTTAAATTTAAGAACCCGAGCAATGCAATGGTTTCAACATAACGGAGCGCCTCCGCACAATCAACTGAATGTTATAAATTATTTAAATTTGAACTTCCGTAATCAATGGATAGTACGAAATGCACCCATTGAATGGCCGGCTAGATCCCCTGATTTATCAGTTTTGGATTTTTTCTTGTGGGGTGTACTAAAGGACACAGTATACAAAAGAACATATGAAACAATCGACGATTTAAGACAAGCTGTCTTAGTTGCTTTTAATAACATTGGTAGGCGTAAAGTACGCAATGCTACAAATTCTGTTGTGAAGAGATGCAATTTGTGTATTAATAATAATGGAGGTATCTTTGAACATTAATAATGTTGTGTGCCCTTAATAAAAGTTCTTATAGTTTTCATTTTATTACTACATAAGATTTCAAAATAAGTTTTCGTTTGGTTTGTATTTTATCAGTTCGAAATTCAATTGTTTTCCATAAAAACCATAAAAATGTCTATATCCTCTTTATTTTTTAAAATAACCATATCAAACCTATATCATTGTAATCAGCAAAAAATAAGCTTTTTAATGATGTCAAAACCAACTATGGTTTCCATTTAAAAAAACACAAGTTTGTGTCATAACTCGATAATGGCGAACGAAAAAAAAATATTAGCTACATAGTTTTATTTGGCGTAAAATTATCTAAAACTTTTGTCTGAACACTTTTTCTCTAAAATTACTATTAACGATGCTAAGCATGTTTAAAGAAAAACGTAAAATTTAGTTTTCTTTGAATATCTAATAAGCCATGAAAGTTATCGGAGAAACAAAAGCAGTTTTAAATCAAATTCGTAAAACTGCGCATCTTTCCCCATTTAAGCGTTTTTCTATCTCCAGTAGTTTCTGAGATCCCAATGCTAAACATTCAAAAAAACTCACCCTGTATATATATACAGGGCGAGTCATCTCCGCGGGTAAGGTCGATTATGTCTTTATGAGTAAAGATATATACAGAGTGTTCCATATCTTGGTGGCTGACCATAGTTATAGTTATTTAAATGGAACACCCATTTATTATTACATTCTTGCATTCCCTGTATAAGTTTTAGGCAAAAAGTAGTAAGACAGTATAGGCCTAAACTCTAAAGTTTTAGACTTATTCCCATTTTTATGAAAAATTCAATGTTTGTATAAAATTATATTTCTCAAAAACGACGTAATAGATGGATACAATTTTTTGCAGTATTGTTCACAATAAGAGGTCCTAATAGCATGTTCGTTCGGGTAAAGTCGGCTCGAGTCGCGCTCGGCTTTGTATTATAACACTAACTAGCGGTATTTAATTTCAATTAAATTGAAATTTAGAATAAATACGCGAAATATTGTATTTTTATTTTCTGAAAAATTCTTGTCCGCGTGCAGATGCGATCCCGAACCGCCCGGTTGTAAGGCCGGCACGTTACTATTAGACTAGCGCGGGTACTCGTATGAGAATTATTATATTTGTATAATATACATGCGTACGTATGAATTGTTGAAGTGGAAACTTGATCAGACCGAGCGAAATGTACTAGAATAATGTATACACAATAATAATAAATATATATTTTAAATGCAATATAGAACGAAAATGGAAAATGGAAAATGTAAATGTAAATGAATATAGAACGAAAAAAAAGTTATATTTTGTATTATTAACCTCGCCTTGATGAAGTTTTCACTTCTGCCGTGTGACCTTAAGCACACCCATTTCTTTTTTTTTTTATGGGGACGCATAAAAGAGCAACTGTGCAGAATACCTGTAACAATAAAAGAAGCAATGCGGGAACATATTTGATAAATATTTAGAAATATAAGTCAAGTTCTTTTAATGTCGATATATCATTTCAAAAGCGTATTGAAAAATGTTTAGAAGTGAATGGAAACTCATTTCAATACTTGTTGAAATAATTTTTGCTAATTTTAGTATACATATATATTGTTATTTTGTTGTTTCTTTTTCACTAATTACAGATCCGTTGATATCTCCTAATTCCTGTTTCTTCACTTATACAGGCTGTCCAGAAATTCTCCTGACAAACGAAGATCGGAGATTCCTCAGATAATTTTAAGACAATTTAACCCAATTCACCCTAGTCCGAAAATGCTTCCTAAGGGAGCTAGAGCTCTTTGAAGATGACGCCTTGTAATTGGTTTTTTTTTAATATCTCACGAACGCTTCTATTTAGGAAAACAAAAACTGGTATGCTTATTTATCCTCCAGAGATGAATCGATTCCATCAATTGCGAATTTCTAGTACCGGTCATAGGCGTCCGTTTTGGGTAGGTAAACGGTTATTTTAACGCATAACTTTTTTGTCTTTAACTTTTAAGCATTTGTTACACTAGATTGTTAAATCTTCAGGTATTCTAGTATTAAAAGGTACTCTTACTTTAAGTCGGTAGGATACACCGTTTTCTAGAAAAATCGATTTGAAAATTTTTGGTTTTTTCGTCATTAAAATTCAATTTATTATGTACCTTCTTATTTTTAGCGACGAAGTTGGCTAAGACTATCAAGGAATGGATGAAAATTAATTTAATAAATCATCTTTTGTTTCAATAAATGCAGCACACAATTCGTAAAAAAAGTTTGGGAAAAGAAGCAAAAATCAATTTGAAACAAAATTTTAGCTGAAGGTTTTTAAAAACAAAGTATTTATTACAATGGAACGAAACTAACAAAAAAAGAACAACTATCAAAGGTAGATAGTTACAAGAGATGCTCGATGTGATGACCATTAGTCTCTATGCATAAATGTACCCTTTTGCTTAGAGAACGCCGAATTCTTGCAAAAATTCCAAAGTTATTTCTAAATTCGTTGCGAGCATCTTGTATCCTTAGCCAGAGTTGTGCACGATTTTGTATCGGAGCGGAATAAACAAATGCTTTTATGTACCCCCAAACACAATAATCGCACGGATTCAAATCCGACGACCTTGCTGGCCAAGCAACTGGACCGCCTCTTCCAATCCATTGGTCTTCGTAGTTATTATCTAGAAAGTCTCGTACATTCCTGCTAAAGTGGGCCGGACAGCCGTCCTGTAGAAACCATAAGTTTTGCCGAATATTTAAACGCACCTCATCTAACAAATCAGGTAAAATATTTTGCAGGAAATGTAAATAATCAACACCATTTAAACGAGCAGGTAATTCCACAGGTCCAAGTAGATAATCGTCAACTACTCCAATCCAGACGTTTATGCTAAACCTATGCTGATGCTTAAATTCTTGAACAACGTGGGGATTGTCACCAACGTACGAATAATAGTGTGCATTATGTACATTAAAAATTCTATTTTTTGAGAATGAAGCTTAACCAAACAAAATGTACCTGAAAAAATCTTCATCTTGATTTATCTGATTTTGTAACCATCTAGCGAATTCTACACGAGCGGGAAAATCTCCTTCTAGCAGTGCTTGCACCTTTGTAAAATGAAAAGGATATAAATTTTCTTTGTGTAAGATATTTCCTACGGAAGATTTTGAAATTGTGGGGTACATGGCAGATAGTCTTCGAACGCTAATTTCTGGATTTTCGTCAACTTCCATTAAAATAGTATCTTCATGTTCTGCTGTTACATCATTATGTCTCCTTGTTTCATTTTTTTTTGGGACCACTGAACCTGTTTCTCTTAATCGTTGATGAAAAGCTGTAAATGTTGAGTGAGTGGGATGCTGACGATTGGGAAATTTTTCAGCGTATCTACGTTGCGCTGCTCGAGCGTTACACCTCATTTCGCCATAAACTAAATGCATATCGGCGTATTCTTCATTAGTAAAAACCATTTTTTTTAAATTGAAATCGTTGTGTTTGAATGCTACAAAGTAAAAAATTAAAAGATAAACTTCGCGAACTGACAACAATTTGACAATTGAAAACTTAGGTTTTATTTCTGTTGGCAGTTCAGAGCGAACTAGTGCAAAAAATAATAAATTGAATTTTAATGACGAAAAAACGAAAAATTTTCAAATCGATTTTTCTAGAAAACGGTGTATCCTACCGACTTAAAGTAAGAGTACGTTTTAGTACTAGAATACCTGAAAATTTAATAATCTAGTGTCACAAATGCTTAAAAGTTAAAGACAAAAAAGTTATGCGTTAAAATAACCGTTTACCTACCCAAAACGGACGCCTATGACCGGTACTAGAAATTCGCAATTGATGGAATCGATTCATCTCTGGAGGATAAATAAGCATACCAGTTTTTGTTTTTCTAAATAGAAGCGTTCGGGAGATATTAAAAAAAAACTAATTACAAGGCGCCATCTTCAAAGAGCTCTAGCTCCCTTAGGAAGCATTTTCGGACTAGGGTGAATTGGGTTAAATTGTCTTAAAATTATGTGAGGAATCTCCGGTCTTCGTTTGTCAGCAGAGTTTCTGGACACCCTGTATAATTAAAGTATTAATTTGTTTTGTTTTAAAATTTGTTTATTGTTCCATATTCTATATATTTTATGAAATATATGGCTGGGATAGAGTGTACTGTAAGTACAATACATACAATTTTTGTATGATTAAGTAGATGTAGAAATGAGACACTTAGCAAGATTTAGAAATAAAAGAAAAAAGAAGATTAATGTTGTATTTTGGAATGCAGTTTAATAAACAACTCAAAATCATAAGCTAGTAAACATTTTTTTTTGTCATTCCTCCAATACGTATAAAAATAATATATCTAATTTTTAGGAAAATGCATGATAAAAATGCTTGTCAACTGTGTAACAACTTATTAAATGGCATCCATTCAATTATCAATGTTGCAACAAATATCATGGCACACTATACCGCATTCAAATACAAAACATAAAGTTGTCAAAAGTATATATAAAAAAAAGACAATAGCTCAGTAATAATCAATCACCTTTAAAGTATTAACGTCTTGCATGTTTTTGATGTGAAATGTAATAAGCTATTCAAAAATGAAGTGATATACAGGTGTTCCATTTGAAAAAATTGACTTTTATACAAAAACGTGTCATGTAATTGTAATCTAGTTTTCTGCACATGCAATTAGTAACTGAAAAAAAAATAAAATATGCTTCTATTAAGATTGTGCCCATATAATACATCGTTTTCGAGAAATATAATTTTACAAAAACTTTTAATTTTTCAGAAAAATGGGAATAACTCAAATTCTTTAGATTTTAAGCCTAAAAATTATAAGGGGAATATAAAAATGTAATAATATAGAGGGTGTTCCATTTAAAAAACTATAACTATGGTCACCCATCAAGTTATGGAACATCCTGTATATTACAAAATATCTTTAAAATGTGCTCCTAAGTAAGTAGCTATCACAAGAAAAAAAACCGCTTCGAAATACTGTTACTTTTAAAGGCACAATCGGCTTTACCCGCGGAGATGACTCATCCTGTATATATAGGCTGTCTGTTTAAGCTCGACCACTGGCCATATCTCAGAAACCGTTTATCGTACAACCTGACGGAAAAAATCTTGTTAGTAAAATGGGCGGGACGAATTTCAACAAAATTATTTTCAAGGTTCCAAAATGATCGCCAGGGGGCGTAATTCTCAAGGTGACTTAAAAATTCGATTATTTTTCATTAAATTATAGTTTAAGATGGGTTAAAATTTGTACTGGCAATATCTTTAGACGTTTTTATACAATTTTCATTTGAAACTTTTTGATCTAACACTCATAAGAAGGGGAAGGTGGAGGGGGTATGTCTGCGTACAAAAGTAGGTATAATTACAATTTGCCTCAACGGATTTTAATGTTTTCGTGCTCATTAGATAGAGAATTTTACAAAAAATTGAAGTTACGAAATTGCGTGGTTATCTAAAAAAATTACAGGGGGCGCTGTTCTCAATTTATGCATATTACTTGTTTTTTCTTTATATTTTTAATATCATAATATTGAAGCACATAAAAAAAATGAGGTGTGGTCACCACACGACTTTCTTATACGTATGAAAGTGTTACTTCCGGTCCGAATTTTGAAATATCATTTATACAAAAAATATTCCAAATCCAACTATAAATACTTTTGTACTCTTCATAAATATACATAGAATGCATAATTTACGACATATTTGCAAAAAATCGTTATTCGGTAAGAGTAAAAGTGCTACTCCCGGTCCGAATTTTGAAATTTCATATATACAAAAAATATTGTAAATTCAGTTCTAAATACTTTTGTACTCTTGATAAATATATATAGAATGCATAACTTACGACATATTTGCAAAAAATCGTTATCCGATAAGAGTAAAAGTGGTACTTCCGGTCTGAATTTTGAAATTTCTTTTATACAAAAGATTTTGAAAATTATGTTGTAAATACTTTTATACCCGTAACGTACTTGTCTAAAAAGCATGACTTGCGAAATATTCGCAAAAAACTGATTTTCGATAAGAGTAAAAGACCTACTTCCGGTAGGAATTTCGAAAAACTTTTTAAATAAAATTATTTTCGATTTCAATTCTAAGTATATATGAATTCTTTATAAATTTGTTTAAACTTAATAGTTGACGAAATATTGTCAAAATTCGATTTTTTCGCTGAAGTAAACTGCTACTTCCGGTCTACCGATTTTACTGAAAAACTAATCAGATCTCAAGAGGGAGATTATACACGTAAATACAAAATTTGGAATCGATATCTACAGCGGTTTGGCCGCTATCGTGGTCACACACACACACACAGACACACAGACACACACACACACACACACACACACACACACACACACAGACACACAGACATTTTTTAAAAACCACTTTTTTGGTATCAGGGGACTTCAAAACGTGGACATCTGCAAAAATCTCGAGGTCGAAAATTTTCATCATCACAATACTTCCTTATACTACGTATAAGAAAGTAAAATGGAAGAAAATGATTAAAACCGGAAGTGGCTGCCATTTTTCTTGACGAAGATATAGTCATACGAAGACAATCCAGAAAAATAAAATTTTTAAATATAAATTTATTTATTTAATGGGAGTAATAATTTTGGTTTAATTTTAAGAGAGTAACTAGATAGTGTACAGTTTCCTTTCATTTAAATTTCTATCATACTCTTTCATAAATGTATTCATTTCAATCTTTCTATCGATTTTTTAATTCAATGCATATTTTACCTTAAATTCCCCTCTTAAATGTTTTCGGAACCCCGCTACGAGTTTGAAATAGTTATTATTATTGTTATTTAGTATAAATAAATAAACTATAAAGTGAAGTGTTGTTTTCCATCACCACTACACCCAAAGGCCTACTACAATTGTAGCCCAGCTAGTGGCCCGAAGCACGGAAATAAGTCAAAGTAAGAACGAGAAAATCCAATTGGAATCCCATTGGACCGGAACGAAAATTCAATTGGAATCCCATTGGACCAGAACGAGAAAATCCAATTGGAATCCCATTGGCCCGGAACGAAAAATCCAATTGGAATCTCATTGGGCCGGAAAGAGAAAATCCAATTGGAATTCCATTGGACCGGGACGAAAATCCAATTGGAATCCCATTGCACCAGACTGAGAAAATCCAATTGGAATCCCATTGGACCGGACCGAAAAATCCAATTGGAGTCTCATTGGACCAGAACGAGTGAATCCAATTGGAATCCCATTGGAGCGGAACGAAAATCCAAATGGAATCTCATTGGAGCGGCGCGAACAAAACCAAGTGGAATCTCAGTGGGCCAAGGAGAGAAAATCTGAATGAAGCCCAGACGACGACTAATTCACCAGCTCCCTCATGCAGCAGGTCATGCATGTGCTCCAGTGTATCAACACCTATCATACTTCGCACCTCACCGCCTACCACGGACCGGATCAAGACCCCATCCGACCCTTGCGCCGCCGAGGACGACCCAAGAAAGCCACAATCACCCGCGCTTCATCATCAACTCCTGCACCATAATGGCTTGGAGTTTAGGGGGGATTGTAGCGCGACCCTTTAGTTCCGAGCGCTCCGTCATACGCTCTCCAGTGTCGCCACCGGCAACACCCTTCCAGGCAACCCCTACTCTTAGGACCACTCTCTCCCAGACAGAGGTATGCGCATGCCACCCCGGTGGATATAAAAAAAAGGGGCCTCCCGGCCCACCACAGCCTATTATCGGATGGAAAACCACCCTAACAAAACAATCACAGACCAACTAAACTACGATGCAGAATACTATTTCAAACATAAACGCCCCAGGTTAGCGTTATAAACAAGACACAGAATCAACTGTAGCAAATCAGCACAATTTCCCCCAAAATAAGATGAGCCACAATATGATTATAAGTTAAAGGTCAAGGCCTAACTTGATATTCCCGAAAAGAAGAAGAAGAAGAAGAAAGCCCACCACAGCAGTCAAGCTCTTCGACTCCCTCTGGACAGCATCCTGCCTGGGTCTTCCAGTACTAGTCAAGAGTTTACCTAGTCGCGCTGACTGGACATGCCAAATCAGACGGAATTCCGCTACGAGTTTGAAATAGTTATTATTATTGTTATTTAGTATAAATAAATAGATATAAAGTGAAGTGTTGTTTTCCATCACCACTCCACACTAAGGCCTACTACAGTGTTCATTTTCATACCATTCGTTGCTAATATTTAAATGTTATTCAACGCCAAAAGATTAGTGATAATAGTAGCTGCATAAAAAATTCAATACGTAAAACAAAATACTTCATAAATTTTGTTCGTTTTGGAATAATTGAAATGCTAATTTTTTTTATATTTTTAAGCCTTAGTCAAAGCAAAGCAAAATATAATTGTCTATTAGTTTCAAAATTTAACATTTAAATTACCTCTGAAGAATAATGTATTCACAATGGAAAATTTTATTTCTTCAAAGAAAGTCGTTTAATATGTGGCGATAATCAATGCTGTAGGAATTACTAAAATGTATGTAGAATTTATGTTGCATTTACATATATTATTAAAAGAAAATGAGGCACTCAAGAAAGTGTCCTCAAAAGTTATCTGTCATTCTTAATTCAGTCTATGCATAATCTGTAATATTTATGTATGTATTTGAATTGCATTTTTATCAGTTTCAACTCTTTCCTTTTAATAATCAATTACATTGTATTAAACATCTGTAAAACGCGAACAATAATGAATTCTCATTATACTGATGAATTTAATTAACATTAAATAAATCATCTTGTTGTTAGTATAATTAATGCACAAACGTAATTATCTGTTTTCAATTAGAACTGACCGAAATAATAATTAATCAGCTAGCACTAATAGACAAGTAGAAAAAAACCTTCTTGTTTGCTTGCCAAATTCTGATTTACCGTTAGTGTTTTTCGTGGCAGAGACAGTGCAGAATAACTTAGAAGAAAATGTATGTGCATAAACTATTGCATAAATTAGCAATATATCTAACGTATGTATGGATATTTGCACAGCGTAAGTTGAATGATGAATAATTAATTTGCAACATAGTTGTACATACGTTGTCAGACATGGTTTATTTCGAAATGAAGAGATAGCCTTAATTCCACATTTTATTATGATTATATGTAAATCATTGCATGTTTTGAATTTTCATATTGCATGTGATTATAAGAGTACAAGGAATATAATCAGGTGATTTAATATATTTGGTAAGTTTCTACATCATAATTCATATAAAACGTTACTAAGAAGGCTTTCTATTCAACTTCAGTCAAAATTTTATACAGAAACGAGCTGTTCATTTTCTATAGGTGCTTAAAACGAACATTTTAGATGACTCTTCCGCGGCCGTTGCTATGGCAGCGGCCGCGATATATAATCGCGTGTATCATCAGCGCGGGACTCGCTTACGAGTCTCGCGCTGGTCTGATGCTAACGTGCCTGCTTCTCACCCGTGCGGCTCGGGGACATGAATTTATTTATTCATTTAAATTTCAATTTAAATGAAATTAAATACCTCTATATGATATATTTCTCTCGTTCCCTTAGTCGACTCGAGCCGACTTTACCCGAACGAGCGTTCATAGCCGAGCGTGACGGCTCAGTCTGGGTCAGTGCCCACAATCAACGCAATGCGCCCCAAGAAGTTTACACTAGAATATGAAATACACATTTATTTAAAATACTTAATAAAATCCTCTAGACAATATGAACAATCTGAAAAATACAGGTCTTTGAATTTTATTTTAAAAACTTACATATGGAACATATTCTCATTTCACCCGGCAAAACGTTAAATAACCTAAACCCACAAAAGCCGTTCTAGTAAAATTGCTGTTGCGGGTTTGATTGTGTGGCAAACTAAAATAAAAACTTCCGCGATCTTTTTATACATGTCTTCGAACACGTAGCTTATTAGCTTTGAACACACTTCCATGCGAGGTTAACAGTTATGCGTTATGTTCATAAAATTGATAGTATCATTATGGAGGACTGCTCCAATGAGGTATTTGGTAATATTAACTGCTTTGGTCATTTGATTTTGTTAGTGTCGCACATTTACAGGTTCGGCCTGTTTTTATCGCATGGAGTTGCCAAACCGTACCCGTCTAACAAATATACATACGAGAGCCAACAAGTAGACTTTCAGCGAATGTCATAAGCTGCATGTGTATGTAACGATGAGATCTAGATTAGTGGTTTGCCGTAGCAGATGTGATAGACAACGTACTTTAATTTTGCAGTACCTACTCTTGTTTGAGAATTGCCAAAAGAATATGAATGTATTCACTATACAGCTACGCACATGTACAATATTATGAACTACGACCGCAAGAAAGACATACTTATTTCTAGAATCTTATACGTAGTAGAAATAAAAATATGCTTCCAAGATAAACAGAATTCTTGAAAAACGAAATTAAAATTTGTTGTTTAATTAAATGTTCGAATAATCCACCTCGTTGCTTCTGACAGTATGCAAGTCTATGATAAAAATTACTTTGTACATTCGAAAACATTTCCGGGGTTATAGTATTTGCACAATCAACAATTTTCTGTTGTAGTTCCCCAATATTACGTACTTATGGTCGTAATGATCGTATCGGCGCTGGCTTGTTGTCTGACTTCTCCATTACTTTTCTCGCCCACATGTGTATATATTGGCAACAACGTTCGTTTCAATACATGCACTTTAGCTGGCATGCAAGGTAAAAACAGGCCGAACCTGTATATAATAAATGATATTGGTATTAAATACAGTGTATTCAGTACTATCAAGAATTTCTGTTAATCTACAGAAGAAACACCACATC
The DNA here is from genome assembly GCA_963170755.1 of Amphimallon solstitiale. Classification (NCBI taxonomy): domain Eukaryota; kingdom Metazoa; phylum Arthropoda; class Insecta; order Coleoptera; family Scarabaeidae; genus Amphimallon; species Amphimallon solstitiale. The sequence goes on from OY720678.1 coordinate 28,797,913, forward strand.
ATGATTTGAAAGATATCATCTAATTCGTCAGGCAGAAAAAATAAATTGTCGTCAAAAGAGAATGACCTACTAAAAATACATTTAAAAAAAATATTTGGACAACTCCTCATACCCATCCGCACCTGAGCTAACTTCGTTTTCAAAAAACATCTAATCAAGTGTAGCCCAAATAAAAAGTAAAATTGAATATTTAAAAAGAATGCACCAATGTGTAATTTTTTTTTGTTCTATTTCTAAATCATATTCTTTATAAATAAAGAATATATTTTGTATTTTATTTCGACTTATTATTACAACCTATACAGAACGTCTTCAAATAATCATATAGTATTTACAACAAACAACGGAACATGAGCGCCTATAGACGTGCATGTATAGGTTATTGTTTTCCAGGCTAAGCAACACGCACGTACAAAAAGAGCCCCAACGATTAAAATCTTACCTTCTAACTCTCTAACAAATTATCATTATAATATACAGCTTGTGAAAAGAAACACTTCATATTACCAGGTAAATATTGCAACTTGGCCGTACTGAGAATGCGACGAAAGACAGGAGAGAGTAGGGATAACTGCTATGTTGCCAGTCGATGTTTCACCGTGAAATGTAGCGACAGCGGGGATACAGTACGCCACGTTGCAATTCTGATGTATTTTGGACTTGCTATATCAAGTGTTGCATTACACAACCGGTATATGGTGTCACAACGAATAATATAATAATAATTGATAATATATAGGGAACCACTTGCTCACATAAAGCGCGAAAAAATTTGGGTGCCAGAACATCAGTTAAGTGTTTGGTGTTCTATACTGTTAGACAATATCAATTATGTTATTTATTGTTAACTTTGTGGCTCACTTGCTTTTGTTTTGTGATTTATCAGTAAAATAGCATAATGATTCAAAAGACAAAATAATTAAATAAATTCCATGTGTAAACAGCGGTAAATCTGATTGGGGTAGTAGTAGTTAAATTGTTTAATAAAGAAAACTAGCGTAACATTCCGAGCGTGACGGCTCAGTCTCGTTCAGTGTCCAACAATCAATGCATCAAGGCGCCCATAGAAGTTTTCACTTCAAAAAAAGAAATGGGTGTGCTTAAGACCATACGGCAGAAGTGAAAACTTCATCAAGGCGAGGTTAATAATACGAAATACAACTTTTTTTTTCGTTCTATATTCATTTACATTTACATTTTCCATTTTCGTTCTATATTACATTTAAAAAATATATATTTATTATTATTGTGTATACATTATTCTAGTACATTTCGCTCGGCCTGATCAAGTTTTCACTTCAAAAATTCATACGTACGCATGTATATATACAAATATGATAATTCTCATACGAGTACCCGCGCTGGTCTAATGGTAACGTGCCGGCCTTACAACCGGGCGGCTCGGGATCGCATCTGCACGTGGACAAGAATTTTTCAGAAAATAAAAATACAATATTTCGCGTATTTATCCTAAATTTCAATATAATTGAAATTAAATACCGCTAGTTAGTGTCATAATACAAAGCCGAGCGCGACTCGAGCCGACTTTACCCGAACGAGCGTTACATTCCGAGCGTGACGGCTCAGTCTCTTTCAGTGCCCAACAATCAACGCACCCATAGAAGTTTTCACTTCAAAAAAATTTCACAGAAAATTAAGAATACATATATTCAAAAGTAACCACGGATATGTTTAATATATTAAAAATAATAGTTTCCATTCCCTCATGATTGTATAAAATGCTGAATTGTCCTTCTAAAATGTTTTTAATTTTAATATAGATATGAGAATTTTGTTATATTTCAGATCAATATTCAGTTTTACAGATTTTAAAGTAATTGACAGGTAGATTTTTTAAATAAATCTGACAAGCCATTTTCTCGGTCAATTTGTTTGGCGGCGATCTCCCATCATAAATAATATAAATATAACATCGCTTTTCTAAATGCACCACGTGTTCGCTATACCGAATTTTCTCATGGTGTTCTCCGTTACTTCAGTCGGATGTTTTCAATAAATCTAAAAATAAATCTAGATGGTAGCGAATGAAACTATTAGCGAATTTCAGTAGCAAGTCGTAAAGATGCGATCTCTTGTGTTTTTACACTGACAATAAGTTATGTTATTGTAGATTTGGTGCCAGCAGCATCTGCATTGACTGTTTCTTCACACATATCGTATATTACATATACATTGTAAGTACTACATATCACAGGCGTATCAGGTTACATAATACATGATACAAAATGATAGTCTTATAATTAGGTTTGTTAACTTTGTCTTGGTCTCGTAAAGCAGTGCCGGATCTAGAAAATTTCATGGGGGGGGGGGGGGCAAGTCAACCCCATGCCGCCCCTGTAACTGTTTTTCACTATTATTTCGGTAATAAATAACAGGAAGAAAGTAATAATCTTTTTTTAAGGTGTGCCAAACTTGACTTTTTTTTTCAAAATTATTTTCCTTGATTTTCTTTCAGAAAATGAGTTAATGGCTTCTTCATAATGTATAGAATTAACCTCCCGGCTTTCTATACAGACAGTATTGCGAGGTTTCTAATTATCTTCAGTTTGCTGAAACTTCTCTCGCAGTTTGCTGATGTAGTTGGGAGCGTTAAGTAAACTCTCAAGGCTACGCACACATTTGGGAAAGCATCAGTCAAATATCTTTCTTGGGTAAGATTTAGAAGATCAAGTTGATTCATTTCTACAAAATTAACTGTTGAATTTTGTAACTGGTCACGAAGAACTAGGATTTCAGTAGGGAACTCATTCTTAATTACATCTTTAAGATATTTACTAGCTAAGTTTGTAGTAGGTACAAGTTTTCAACTCCTTGTCACTCAAGTCTTTCAAATCTACAATTTAGAAAGGAATAGACATTGTTGAGTGTACTTCTGCTCTGCATTCTATCTTTCAATTAGATCAATATCACATCGATTACTTTCTTCATACTATGGTAAAAACTTTCTTCTACAAAGAAATTATTTAAAATTAAGGGACTGAGGAAATATTTCAGTTAGCTTGACTAATTCAATATATAAAAAATCACGCTTTTGGTGAGTACATTTTTCATTAGTTGGCCAAGTGCGGGCGCATATATTATGGAATAAATTCAGGAACAGGGATATAAGAGATGTTGGGAAAAATCTTTGAACAAACAGGTCGATTTTATTGGATAAAAAGTCACGTTTTTAACCATTGTTTATTTTTGAGTAATGAATAATCTTTTTTTAAAATAACTAGTAAACTTTACTTGATTTTCAGATATCTTTCTACTCTTATAGTAACAGTATAAAGCTGTCATCTTAAATAAGAAGTTTTACAAGCCAATGGCAATTGAACGATAGAAAAAAAAGCAAGAAATATTTTTCTAAGGAAAGTAGTTATCAGATTTAGTTCTTTGAAGTGATGTTCTTTAGAGAAATATGTAGGTATAAATGCTTATGTGTCAGTTTTATACAAACTTCTTATCTAACGTATTTGTGTTACTATTTTTATTGCAGTTTAAGTATTATGGCACATTTAATTGGCACACAAAGAACTGAAATTCTCATCGCGGGATAAGACTAGATCTCAGCAGGAATTATGTGATTTCTTTAATGCAAAATGTCTAGATATTCCTATCAGCCTAACTATAGTCCGTAACATTTAGTATAAATTTCGAGAAAAAGAAAATTCTCAGAACAGGTTTTGATTGGTTGCACAAGCAATTGAAGTTAGAGGACAATGCTACGTATCATTAGGAAGAAAAATAAGATTCCTTATAAAACAATTCTTGCAGGAGCTTAACGAAGATGACGTCGATCAATGACTTACAGTTTTGTGAAACTATGATCAATTTGCGTTAAGCAAATCAACGTTTGCATCGCCAACTAATTTTTTCGGATGTTACATCTGGTTCCAATAGCACAGTGAACCGTTAAAATTGCAGGTATCCAGTCAGGATCGGGTAAATCCTGAGTGGATGACTATTAGTTAATAAGAGGATAGAAAGGTCATTCTTCCTTGAAGAAACTCTCGCAGAAAAAAGATATTTAGAATTTTTGCAAAAGAACCTTATCTCAACACTTGTTGAAACTTCTCTGAACACTAAGGATTGATTATTTTCTATGAGGTTATTTAAAATACAAGGTCTACGTTAACAGACCACAAAATTGGACTAGAACATCGCAATAGGGATGAAATGTACAGAATTAGCTCGGAATAAATGTAAAATACGGAGAGATTATTTACTAAAAAATTGATGAAAGGGATGAATATTTAATATTTATAGCTTCGTTCGTAACAAACTAGTCAGCGGTGATTCGATTGGTAGATAGAAATCCGAAACCAGACTCTGACTGATCTAACATTTGCTTGACTCTCATTAGGTCGAGATTTCTCTACGAACAAAGCTTATGAAATTAAGTATCCCATTCTGAAAACAGTGACTGCATATAAAGACCATTGACATATTAGGAATTAACATAAAACATACTAAATTTTGAATAATTTTAAAATTAGTTCTTGTCAGTCTTTGAAACTTTTAATAATAATTCGGCAGTCAGGGGTACATTGCAGAACTGGACTGGATATCAACTATTACTGCGCCCAATTTTGAATTCACTATTCATTGAAATCCAGCTCTGGAATGTACCCTTGACAGTCGATTGATAATGATCATTTAATTATAAAAATTTACCCTGGGTGTGGGATTCAAATCCACGACCTTCCGGTTACTAATGAGATGTCCTTGCCTCCGGGTCAAGGATGATAAGAGTTCGAGCCTTTTAAATCGTATAATAATGAATGAATAATATCACGTTGTTATTTAATATACTACATTTTATTATTTTACTGATTACTTTTCATATTTTCCAGTTTATGTGTATTTCCTGTGTATGTGTTAGATATAAAGTCAATTTTACGTTCTTAAAAGTAAGAGTATGATACTTTTTTACTCTTTTCATATAAAAAACTGGAGTTAGAATATCATAAAGACGTGTTAATACTATACTTTCTAGACTCCAACTTCAAACATGAAGCACGATAAGCGATTTTCGAATTAGCACAGCACACCAGCGACCTAAAAACAAATTCATTAAAACAGACTTTAATGAATTTAATGCAATGAGAATTGTTCTGATAGCGCACTATTCCACTTTAGACTAATTACCGTTTCCTGTTTCTATATATTCGTGGCTGCCGTTTCAGAACTTGATGACTGTTTCCGTAAAATACGAAATAGTAAAAAAAAACAGCTGAATAGTGAGTATTTGCATTGTAAATTAAGTCGGCGTACATTAAAAAAAAGAACAATGAATTTTCTTCCCTACCGCACAGTCCTTCTCCATGTGCTAACACTGTTATTGTAGTTGTTGATAAGGGATCAAAACTATATAAATATTTTAACCTCAATAAAAGTATGTACCTGTCGTTAAAACTTAATAGAAAAAACGAAATCAAGTGGGCTTTGTTTGTCGGAGTACCTGGCCTACTTATTTTACATGACAATAGTATGGCGATGGAAATAACATTCCTATTTTGCGGTAAAACGATAAAAAAAGAGCGCAATAGGACAATGTTGCAATTTAAGTAACTTTAAATAAAGTGTAATGCTTTCTTTAATCCAAATTAAAGTTAAAAATCATAAGTGCGCTTTGAGGAATATTGAGTGCGTAGTATATTAACTGTATCAAATATCTTTGTATAATTGAAGAGTTTAATATATTCCCCCTCAGTTGTCAAAAAGACATCATCATCATTTTCGGTAATGCAGTCGTACTTTAAATTCATATCTATGTAAGCGAATTATGAGCGTTAATGAATGAATTCCATTATACGTTCGAAGATTTTTGGCAGTATGTACGTTGTCTCATACTTTACGCGACGGAATTAAATTTCGTCAATCAAAACCGCCCAAATTAAAGGACTTCTTCAATGGAAAATTATAGGTTACATGAGGTGCGTGAAGTTGGCGCCACAACTTGCGGCGCAAATATTCTTTTTAGTGTCAAAATATTGCGCCTAATATGCGCCGTCGATATCTGAAAAAAAACACAGGCGCATTAATTTGTTAGAATGTTATAAACAAAAATAGTTATTTAGTATCAACTTCTTACCAGACCAAAATTTCCGGCGCATATATAATATGCGCCGTCGATATCTGAAGAAAAAACATCAAAACACTAAAGTTATAAGCAAATACAATTATAGAGGTGCGTGGTTAGCACCACAACTTGCGGCGCAAATGTTGTTACAAAGTTATAAACAAAAATAGTTATTTAGTATCAACTTCTTACCAGACCAAAATTTCAGGCGCAAACTTTTAATTTAGTGCAAATCGTTGGCGCACAATATGCGCCGTCGATATCTGAAGAAAAAACACCGAAACACTTAATTGTTATAAAGTTATAAACAAATACAATAATGTAGGTACGTGAAGTTAGCACTACAACTTGCGGTCCAAATGTTCTTTTGAGCGCCATATGTTTGCGCCGTGGATATCTGAAGAAAAAACACCAGCGCATTAATTTGTTATTAAGTTATAAACAAAAAAAGTTATTTAATATCAACTTCTTACCAGACCAAAACTTACGGCGCAAACTTCCAATTTAGTGCAAATCGTTGAAGGACAATATGCGCCGTTGATATTTGTTTGTGGAGTCTATTTTTAATACCTTGAAATCAGATGTGGCAAGCAGATTGTTTATTTGTTCTATGTAATCAGCTCTTTTGATTATATTATTGTAATAGTATATTACAATATATTACGTAAGACTATTTTAGTTGAAATCATGTAACAAAAACAAAGTTTTCTCAATCAACTTTCGTTGATTAAAAGAATTTGGACATTTAGTTAGTTAAAATGTATTGTTTTTAATAAACCGCTGATATATGATCTTACAGTAAAAGTATCTGACTTTATTCAACCTACAGAAATGTGGTCAAAAATACAATACAGCAGTATATCGTGTGTGAGTTTTTAAACACATTTTTTCGAAGGGAAGATTGAGTACAATAATGAATGCTAATATTTTTGAAGAATGGTTAGAAGAAGTATTGTGTATAAGTTGCCAGATAATGTTAACAATTTATCATTTATATATCATTCACTCAATTTAATGGATGATAGTATAGAACCATTTGTTATCTCTGTTGGCAATAGTGATAGTGAAAGTAAATCAGACCAATTTATGCAGCTAATTTTTGATTTTTTTATGATATTCGTTATTGCACTTTTGAGATACTTTCATAATACATTTTAAAAGTACTTTACATTTTACTTTAATTTTACAATCAAAGCTGTTAGAACAAATAATATTTAAAATTGTTGACATTATTACACCATTCTCAATTGTACATCAAATCAATCATTTTTAAAATATATATTCCGGGGTTTAGCTGACTGTTTGAATCACTCCTTCTTATTCTAAGGTGGGATATATAGTAATACATATACAGCACGTGTCAATTTTCATTAGCCATAGGCGATTAATTCATGCAATACGTGACAACATGGCACCCCACCTTTCCTCTGCAATGCGAGCGCGACCGATACAAGCTTAAGTTAGCTGTAGCTGTTGGACTATTGACTCAGAAATAATATTTACGCATTGCAAGGATTTTTCTTTTTCCTTTCAGTAAATGCAGAGAATTATTAAGCTACGTTCACGCTGCATGTCACAAACAAAAGCGTAATTCTAATAAAATTAAAAATAAGGTAAATAAAATGTAGAAGTGGGAAGATCGGGAGAAAGTCGTTGTGATGTCGATTGTTGTCGGGATTGGTGACGATAGTAGGGATGACACACGTTGCCACATATTATTTGTATACGTATAAATCGCATGTAAACATTGAATCCATATACCTAATGAAAATTGACACATACGGTATGATGTTATTCAACATTGATTATAATTATTCATTTTAAAAGGTGTTGCTGATAGTTGTTCATAAGTGTAGTACATGCTTTTCGGATTGTAGTTCTACTGGAATTGCACATTTAATGATACTATGTGCGAAAGTTGGTAATTATGGTATTGTTTATTTATTTCAGTAATATACAGTAATGGTAAAACATAACCTATGAAATAATTATTTGCTTGGTGTGATTGTGCGTATTTTATAATTATTCTGAAGCAAAGTAAATCTAAGCCGTAGGCTTCCACGATTGTTGCTGAATACTTCTTGGTTTTTGGGTTGAATTCGCTTTTGTTACTTACGTTTCGTTCACAATAATAAACGACATCGTCTATAGCAAAGGTAGAGAGAACGACACTATGACAACCCAGAAACGAAGAAGATTAAATCACAGTAAATAATTACTGTGACTTACATATCGGCAATGGCACTTAATGTATGTGTGTATCTCAAACACATGCATATATACATATACGTTTTACGTATAAAAGGTATATATGTAAGTCACAGTAATTATTTACTGCTTGATGTTAGTTTTAACATCCATGTGTTCACACTTTTCATTTTCGTAAATCACAGTAAGTATAGAAGAAGTCAATTTGTTATGTAGAAAGTAGAAATACAATCTAAAATGACAGAATAATTATGAAATACTATATAAAGAATCTGATAAAAATTTAAAACAAAATGATATATGCCCTATGTGATCGCCCTTATCACATTATCAAACATAGTACAAAATATTAATGTATTTTTACTGCTGAGAAGCTGTGCATTGTTTGCTATATAATTTACAATATACGTAATATTATACGGACGATAAATAAGCAAAGTTTACATACAGTTGTTGGATTTTCCGGGAACTAGATGATTTTTATGTGTTCTGGATAGAAATAATTAAATTAATTGCTGTAAACTCAACCGCATGTTGGTTTTGTTAAAGATTAAAAACCCGTAGTATTAAAAAGATAAGGATATTCTGAGAAATAATCAACATGTATGCAAATTGTAATTGTTTTATAATATTTATGAAGGAAATTTAAACATCGTTTCATAACAGTACACCATATATTTGTGGACGTAATTTTATTTATGCGCGAAGGCGACATTGATCCAAAAATTTACTATATAATTTCTATTACACTCTAGAATATAGCATACCATAAATATCCTTTTTTACCATGGTATTTTAAGCATGTGCATGACAGGAAACTGATTTACTTAATTTTTTATAGTAAGTAGAACAAAGTTTCTAAAGATAAAATGTATGAGTCATTTCGCAGGATGTGTCTAAATATTACAAATCGAAAATTAGGTTAATACATAAAAATCCAAAAAAGAAAAACAAAACATACTAAACTTGAAGCAATATAAATTATATAGTGAACTATTTAGTTTTCATTTTAATTACTTAAAATAAATAACATAAGTATCTACTTTCATCTATCCATTGTATCATGTTGATTCATATGCATTTCTCATGTCTAGTAGGAGCGAATATAGCGGAATGAAATATTTATTTTAAATATTCGATGATAAAATTAATTAGTTTTCTTATTGTGGCTCCAGATAATTAATCTGATCGACTGTTTCTAGAAACCGCTGTCATACCTATATATTAAAAGTTAAAGGTGCTATCACTCACAAGTAATCACACTAAGAAATAATAAATAACAAGCAGTTTTGTTGTCTTGTCCAAGACTAACAAGTTGTTAACCTACATACAGAACTTCCTAAAATATTGTTAATTTTCGAACTCCTACGTCTTAATTAGAAAACAGACCTACTCCTTTCATGTGTTGATACCAATGAAAACAAGAGAAAAGAAAATGTCACCTTGATGTTTAAAGTTAATAAATAATGGGATGTCATTGCTATGTTTGAAATTTATTTTTGAAGAATTATTAATATTGATAAAAGTGTAGTAATGTTAATTAAAATACCTGCGTATTTTCGCACTGCTTTTACAATTATTTACACTATCACCGTTACATCTTCATAATTAATTATTCCTAAATTATATAATAAGTAGATATGAAATAAAAAATACTTTTATTGCAACTAAATAACAACACTACATTGATAAACTTCTAACAAGAACAGAGAAGATAAAGCAAAAAACAAAAGTATAAATAACCACACTGCTTTCTGGGTCTAAATAAGAGAGTAAAATTACTTTTTAGGGACAAAGTTGAATTTATTAATTGCTTTGACTGCTGAAGACAATTTCTTCTAAAATTTTAGATATGTCAATAATAATATATTAAGACTGTATCAACAGGAGAGAACATCCCCTTAATAGTTTTTCTAGTTTATAACTGTAGCTCAAGTAACACACAATTCATGTCAAATAAAACTTCAAATCATAACTGATATTTAATCAGTATGTAGAACCAACAACAAGCTGAACCTATCAAAGACAGTGATTTTTTTAACCATGGCCATCCCTTATCTAAATAATTTTTGCTCATATGGTATAATAAATTACTTTGTTCAGAAGCTTGTTAAAATTGCTTGTCATTTGTCATTTTGTCGTTTTTTATCGTTCGTTCTACGTTCGTTATCTGGTATTTAATTAAATATGTATTAAAAAGTGTTCTCTCACGAAATAGTTATTTACGAAGTGTGTGGACTATTTTTCCGCATGAGCGCACTTTGAAAGCACGAGCGACCGAAGGGAAGCGAGTGCTTTTAATTGCGCAAAGAGAGAGAGATAAACCTTTTTTAAGCTTCACTAAAGTAGCGTTTACTTTCCTGAGGAGTTATTGTTATTAAAATTTCTATTGTGTTTATAATTAGACCAACGCTGTTGCTGAACTAAATTATTATCTGGTTTTCCAATGAAAACTTCAAAGTAGTTAATAATTACAGTCGTTTTTTCTTGAAAAACTTCTTTGAGTTTTTAACTAAATAATTGTTTAATAAAAGCACTTACTGTGGAATTTTAACGATACTAATGTGTTTGTTTGGCCACAACCACCATATTGAATTTGATTTGACAGGTCGTTGGATTGCATTTTATACATATACTCGAACGCTTTTATTTAATGTGCAAAAATAGATAAAGTTTTTTAATTTATTAAAACACAAATTGTCGCATTGTAAATAATATGAAAAATATTTTACACTTATAGCAAAGATTTATAAATTTTAATAATTATAATACAATAAAATGTATAGAAGCAGTTCTAATATAAAACTATAGATGTTACACGAATAAAATGCCATGTACGGCAATTACACTATTTCAGAGAACCGGAACGGTCAATGTTATTTGATCTCACTACATATTTGTTAAAATATTTTCAAGTAAATTCCAAGTAATTTATTTAAAATTCTCACATGTATCAAACTTGATTTTAGTGTTTGAGACACAGAAGTAGTGTATTGTACAGATCTAATTTGCATAATACACGAAACCATGGCATGTTCCTACAACAGTAATTATGATTTTGTTTAGTTATTAATGTAACGTACGTGTCTATAAACCACTTGACTCTTGCAATTTAGTTAATTGAAAACAAAATGATATATACGTAATAAATATTCCACTTTTTATACATATTTAGAGCGGATTTTCCAATGCACTTAACATTCGCATACATGAAAGTATATGTAAATTGTATTTTATAGCACAAGCTCATTTTATTAATTTGACCAACCATACATTCGCTATATTAAAACTGTTTATCTTGAAATGTGCTAATATTATAAATACACTTACCCATCCTGAATAAACGCAAACGAATATAATTTGGATATATGCATACGTATGTTTAGTACATGTGTGTCGACATACCTGAAACAAACAATTTGTTTAAGTAAAGAGAGATTAAGAAAAATATTTTTGAATATATGTTAAAATGTCAATGCATATCATATGCGTATTGTAAACTGTATGTGTGCAGGGAACTAATATTTTTCTTCAGTTCAAATATTTTTTCTGTTGTATGAACAATTTATCGTAGTTAAATATGTATAACTAAACTATAAACTATGTAAATAATCCTTTTTTCAACGTCGATTAAATTACCGGTTAGCTTAATCATTGATTAAAAAACCGTTTAGTGGAAATTTTCATTTTTCCAACATGGGTAAATTCTGATCACTGGTTAAGAATGTCGGAGAATTTTTAACCGGTGTTTCTGGTACGTGGGTAAGATGTTAGTAATGAATAAGATTTCTCGCACACAATAATACAGGATGGCAAGTGATACCGAACAATAGCGACATTCCAAGCAAATAATTCTCATAACCTATATTTTTTATTATCATTGACAGCGGCTATGTTTTCAAATGTATCCCTTTGCTCTACGAAACTGTTTTTTAGTGTTAATTAAACATTACTTTCATCAGTAATTTAATAATTGTGCTGACCTTTTTATAACTGAAATGAACAGTATAACTGAAAATATAAATGACGTAATATTTGTTTGCATAAAGAGTGCATGTAATTATTAGTTTGCTGCTGAAGTATAATTAATTGGTAGTTATGAATACATTATCTTTTCTGATGAGGCAAATGAGAAGTTTTTTAATTCCACTACAATTTTAGGAATTTATCCTCAATGCCTACATTTGGCCTATTTCTCTATGTACTTGCATTTAATAGTACCTTAAACATTTTTCCACCATATTAAAACATCATTTTTTTCCAATATATTTTGGAGTCACTTTCATTATCATATTAGAACTACATACCGTAATCGTCAAATTTTAATTTCGGTTTACACTTCTACCCCATGCTAGCAGTGCTGGGAGAGCAACGAAGTGTCGGGGGATCCTCTCGCCTTGCATTTCATAGCAAACGTTTGTCGAGTCTACTGTCTTGGCAGCCTCGCTTATGTTTATCTTTAGTTTATTTCGTCGCGCTCTTTTCCTCTTTCTACTTTCGTATCAGAAATTAAAATATGTCGACTACGGTATATTGAAAAATTACAAATGAAAATACTGAACAATTTCTAGAGAAGCTGGGGGAGGTCCAAGCCCAGGAGCTCTGCAAGAACTTCTGGTCTTGCATTATTCTACTGCTGAGTATTGTTCTTAGTTGAATAGTTTACAGGCTTGTAAAGTGGACGAGTTGTTAAATTCCACACTAAGAATTATTACCGGTACTGTAAAGTTCACTCCTATTCCTTCAATGAACATAACATTATTTTGGTTGAAATTTACTACAAAGTTTACATACATTTCTAATGAATACAAATGCACTGAAAACTAAATTTCAGAAAAATGTTGCAAAAAGGGTTTTTCGACATTTCTACCGGAAATATCTCTTATTGAGAAATAGTTTGTTGGAAATATTTCACATTCTATACAGATTTATCAAATGTACAAAAGTTTTTAGCGCTCGATTTGGAACAATTTTTGAATAAACAATGTTCAAAATTTGGACCGGACGTAACTCGTTTACTCACAATATCATTTTATTAAGAAGATACAGAATTTAAAACTTAATTAGGAGTAACTTTTGTATGAAAAATTCGAAATGCACAACGTATAAGAAAGTCGTGTAGTTTACATACTTAATTTTTTTCATCTTCTAGTCCATTTTATTACAAAGAACTCGTCGTTTCGTTTTGCTGATTTCACATATAGTTTTTGGAAATTCCTACCACAAGATTTTACATTCTAGAATGATGTATTAAGAGTATTTAGAACATTATTTTAAACAACAACATTCAGACCGCACATACATATAAGAAATTCGTGGCCCGTATCTCACTCTTTCTTAATTAAAAAATAAATATGTAATTTTGATATTACAATTATTTATTGAACAAACTGTAATCTTAATATTTTAAGCTGATGTATAATTACTAGGGAGCGGAATCGAGCGAGCTAAACTACCACAGAGCCACAACCGTGAAAAGAAATAATGTAAACAACTGCGTGTTGTTTACATTATATCTGAATAGCACTAATTCATAGGGCGAACTGCAACATCTGTTTACGCCCGAGAATCAGAGAAAAAACTGCCATAAAATAAGGAATTTTATGAATAAAATCCTTTCTTCATCGGCGTAGGTACAAGGGTGACGAGTTTTTAAAATTTATTACATTTACCTTATATTTCGCAATATAATATGTATGTTTCAATAACATACGCGTACATGTTTAGTTATCATTTATTTAGATCTAGAACGTTGTTTATGTTACTTTTTCTGAGATAAAAATTAATTGTCAGTGATTCCGAAATTTATTGCAAAGTCTGTAAAATATCGTCACTTAGCTTTGCTAAAACATACACAGACATAGTTTTCATGCAGAGAATTTCGATAGTCTACAAAATTTCGTTAAATGTTTAAATGACGATGCTCCAAGTATTTCTGAGTGCAAGGAACTAACACAAATCCCAAATTTAAAAAATCAGTTGTTATTCCTTCAGGAACACTTTGGAAATTTGCCTAAACTAATGACATATTTTGAAAATCGAATCTCAAATTAAAAAATGAGGTGTGGCCACCACACGACTTACTTATACGTATGAGCGTTTCAAACTATACTATATTTTTTTTACACAAAAATTATTCAAAATCCTATTCTAAGTACTTCTGTTCTCTTAATAAATCGCTATAGAATGCATACTTAGCAAGATATTCGAAAAAAGGACTACTCCCTGAGAGTAAGAGTGTTTCTCCCGGTCCGAATTTTGAAATTTCATATATTCAAAAAAATATTGCAAATCTAGCACTAAATACTTGTATTCTTGATAAATACATATAGAATTTACGACATATTCGCAAAAAATCGCTATTCGATAAGAGTAAAAATGGTAATTCCGGTCTGAATTTTGAAATTGTTTTTATGCAAAAGATATTGAAAATTACGTTTTAAATACTTTTATACCCGTAACGTACCTGCCTTGAAAGCATGACATGCGAAATATTCGCAAAAAACTGATTTTCGATAGGAGTAAAAGGCCTACTTCCGGTAGCAGCTTCGAAAAACTTTTTAAATAAAATTGTTCTCAATTTTAATTTCAAGTACATATGAATTCTTTATAAATTTGTTTAAATTTAGTAGTTGACGAAATATTGGCAAAATTTAATTTTTTCACTGAAGTAAACTGCTACTTCCGGTCACCGATTTTACTGAAAAACTATTCAGATCTCAAGAGGGAGATTAGACACGTAAATACAAAATTTGGAATTGATATCTACAGCGGTTATCGTGGTCACATAGAGACACACAGACATTTTTTAAAAACATCTTTTTCGGTATCAGGGGACTTCAAAACGTGGACATTTGCAAAAATCTTGACGTCGAAAATTTCACATTACTTCCTTATACTACGTATATTCAAATTCAATTCATATTCAAATTCAAATTGATTTATTTGTCTTGACACCAATAGGGTATGACAATTGTCATTATAAATATGTGGATTATACATAAGTATATAAATGCAAATAACAAAGTCTACAGTTTAAAACATATATACACACACACCCATATGCATATACATATTATATATATACAAACACAGACACATACACACAAACATATATATACAAAACTTATAATCTGAAAAAATAAAATTACATAACAAAGCAATAAGAAAGTATAAGAAAGTAAAAATGGATTAACCACATTAGATGTGGCTATTAATAATTCCTAGTGACTTAGACGCAGTTTTTAATAGAAATCCAGGTTTAATAACATTGCGGCAATTGTGTATGCTAAATACGCTGAAATAAAAGAATATTTCCATTACGTAAATATAACCAGTTGCGATGTAGAAAAGGCGTTTTCTATCTACAAGGATGTACTTAATTCAAAGAGAACAAGTCTTACAGAAGAGAAAATGAACAAATAGTAGGGTATTTTGTATTTTATAATCACCAGCCACTTGTTATTCAATTATATAAATAAAATTAAAACCTCTTTAAAAATACAATATTTCAATAGCGCGTCCATGGGCGATGAGTCATGACTCGCTCGATTCCGCTCCCTAATAATTACTATGAATCATTATATGAGATCTTATTTTTAATACAGACATATATTGTAGAATCCTAAAACAACATAACCTAATATAAAAGTGCCACTTTGCTCTACTATTCATGTGCAGTTATAACAACAACACGTGTAAACTTTGCATAAAGAAATAAGTTACTATTTAGCTTTGAAATATGTATTTAATTTAACATTTACTAAATATTAATGATAAATATTTTTTTATTATACCTGAATCATAATCCGGGTATGTCAAACGCATTTGCGCGCGAAATCGGGCCTTTAAAACACTGTAGTGTTTTAAAGGCCCGATTTCGTCGCCTAGGTGACAACAGACACAACAAGATATTGGAAATTAAGTTCTAAGTACTTTTATATTCGCAGCGTACCTGTCTAAAAAGCATGACTTGCAAAATATTGGCAAAAAACTGATTTTCGATAAGACTAAAAGACCTACTTCCGGTAGGAATTTCCAAAAACTTTATTAATACAATTTTTCTAAAATTTAATTTTGAGTACATTTGAATTCTTTATAAATTTGTTTAAACTTAGTAATTGACGAAATATTTGCAAAATTCGATTTTTTCACTGAAGTAAACTACTACTTCCGGTCTGCCGATTTTGCTCGAAATCTAATCAGTTCTCAAGAGGGAGATTATATTCGTAAATACAAAATTTGGAATTGATATCTACAGCGGTTTGACCGCTATCGTGGTCACACACACACACAGAGAGAGAGAGAGAGAGAGAGAGAGAGAGAGAGAGAGAGAGAGAGAGAGAGAGAGAGAGAGAGAGAGAGAGAGAGAGAGAGAGAGAGAGAGAGAGAGAGAGAGAGAGAGAGAGAGAGAGAGAGAGAGAGAGAGAGAGAGAGAGAGAGAGAGAGAGAGAGAGAGAGAGAGAGGCGAGAGAGAGAGAGAGAGAGAGAGAGAGAGAGAGAGGCGAGAGAGAGAGAGAGAGAGAGAGAGGGAGGGAGAGGGAGAGGGAGAGGGAGAGGGAGAGGGAGAGAGAGAGAGAGAGAGAGAGAGAGAGAGAGAGAGAGAGAGAGAGAGAGAGACATTTTTTAAAAACCACTTTTTTGGTATCAGGGGACCTCAAAACGTGGACATCTGCAAAAATCTCGAAGTCGAAAATTTTCATCATCACAATACTTCCTTCTACTACGTATAAGAAAGTAAAATAGTGTGTAATATGCGTAGCTATCTGAGAGTCTCTATAGCACTCCGCTATCGCGTCGTGCTCTTAAAAGTGTCGCGCGTGCTTTAAAGGTTTACTTATACACTTATAATATACAAATTATCTGATATATTTCAATATTTGTATATTGAAAGTCTCTTACATAAATGATATTAATAAACGAATTTCTTTTTATCGACTCTATGTTCTATACACTACAATATTTAATTAATTATTAATTAATCTTAATGGTTTTATACTACTACGTGTAGGAAGAAAGTGTCACCAAGATAATACGAAATAGAATACCTGCTTCCTGACACATGACATTATAGTATTCGATATATACAGGGTGAGTCATTAGCAGCCGCTTCTTCGATTGCTCTTTTGTGTTTTAAATAAAAGAAAAAACAATTAGTGGAAGATGCATGGTTGCTTGTGGCGCATATTATAAAAATACTTTAAGCTCTGACGCACTTCCGGTTTCACCGGAAATGCTCGGAACTTAATTATTTTAAACGACTCACTCTATATATTTTTGGATTTTCTTGAACTGCTTTAAATTATGTGGTCAAATGCTTTTTCTTTTTCAAAATTCAGCCAATAGTTTTTGAGTTATTAATTTTTTTGAAAATATTTGACCAAAACACGTGTTCAGAAAAACATCATCTTCACATTTTTTAAAAGTAAAAACATTAACTTTGGTGGTGCTTGTAGCCAAGAAAATTCTGCATCATTTGGTTTAAGTTGCACTCGACAATAATTCAAAAAACTTTGTTTTTTCATAGCCTACTTCCTGAAATTTTCACATACCAAAAACTATTTTTTTTTAATGAAACACCCAGTATTTTATTGAGGTATTTTGTTCCTTCTTTTATTCTTTTTCTTTTTTGCTAACAATGTCCTATACCTATCTTTTGTAATTTCTGAGATAATTACTATATGAGCAATTAGCGGTCAATTAAAATACTACGAGCGCTGTTGTTCTATGCACCAAAATATTCGTTCAACCAATGGAAGGCAGGAATGGCGCCCGACTTTCTTAGTCAACTGTCAAACAAAGTAAATGTTAAAACCAACTATTCCAAAAGTAATAATTTTACAGAATTAAGAACATCGCATTTCAATATTTTAATTCCGACAATGTCCAGTTGCAGTATTTCATTTTTGACACTGTTGATTAACATCGAAATAAAATAAAGGTTATGTTTACTGACATATTTGAAGATGTCTTCAAAAAGTTTTGAAAATCTGTCCGTACATAGCAAAGATTCTCTCCTCCATTAACATTTTCATCAAAGAAATAAGATCCAATTATGTAACTACCCACTATTCCTCCCCACAGTTTTAATGACCAACGATTTTGAAAGTTTACATGTGTGATAAAGTGGGGGTTTTTATGTGTTATAATAACGGAAATTTTGACAATGAACGTATTTCTGTGATAGAAGGTGGCTTCGTTGGTAAACAACAAAAAATTGAGAAAGCCAGGATAATTTATCTGCTGCCAATTGACAAAAATGTAAGCGATTCTGAAAATTTATTTCATCTAACCCTCTGTATGAATATGCTACGGGCGATTTTCATATTTCCTAATTATTCTGGATTCTCAAATTTGACTTACATCTAACTGACGACTAATTTTCGTTGTACTAGTATAGGGTTGTTCGACAACACTCGCAAGTACCATAAACATCTTATCCTCACCAGTTATTGCTTTTCCGCTCTTTCTTTCATATTGAATACTTTCACTCAAACCGTCCACTTTATACTTTCGAAGGTTTCTGGCTTCGGTTGACTTCTACCAGGGATCGCTCTGCAGAAAGTTTGGATGCTAGCAAAGAGTTTCTTTCAGATTCACCCAAAACGTCAATCATATCTATTAACTCTTCATAAGAATAATTCATTTGGATGATAACTAATATCGATGCTTTTATAAGTTTGACGCAAATGTATACAGTGTTTAACAGTTGACTCAGGCAGTCAGCCGCATTCCATCCTTTATTGGACGAATATTTGGGTGCATTGAACAGCGCCCGTAGTTATTCAATTGACCGCTAATTGCTCCTATAGTGATTATCTCAAAAATTACAAAAGGTAGGTATAGAACATTGTTAACAAAAATGAAAGAGAATAAAAAAGGAACAAAATGCCTCAATAAAATACTGGGTGTTGCATTTAAGAAGAATAAGTTTTTGGTATGTGAAAATTTCAGGAAGTAGGCTTTGAAAAAACAAGGTTGTTTGAGGTATTGTCGAGTGCAACTTTACCAAATGATGCAGAATTTTCTTGGCTACAAGCACCACCAAAGTTAATGTTTTTACTTTTAAAAACAATGCGAAAATGATTTTTTTCTGAACACGTGTTTTAGTCAAATAATTTCAAAAAAAAAATAACTAAAAAACTATGGGCTCAATTTTGAAAAAGAAAAAACAGTTGAACAGACAATTTAAAGCAGTATGAGAAAATCCAAAAATATATAGGGTGAGTCATTTAAAAAAATTAAGTTTCGTGCATTTCCGGTGAAACCGGAAGTGCATCTGAGCTTATAGTATTTTTACATGCATCTTCCACTAAAACACAAAAGAACAATCAAAGAAGCGGCTACTAATGACTCACCCTGTATAGTTATGCCAACTAAATTTTGAATAATCATGCACTCCGAATTTAAATAAATAAACTTATCAGTTTATTTTTTTTAATTTCCTTGCTGTTTAATTGACTACTTTAGTTATATTGTAAAGCAATGTCAAATATAAAAGTTTTCCCGATATTTTGATTTTCAAAATAGAGTACCTATACCACGTTTATAAGAATGTTTAGTTCATTAACTACGAAAAACTTCTATATCTTGCTTAATCGTAGTAACGAAAGTGATTCTCATCCTTCTTCAAAATTTTCGCCAAAACGCAAACCACTAGAAAAATAAATGTCAAAATATTTTTTTAACGTCCATACCTAGTTTATCATATACTAGACTAATAGGCTAAACTAATTTGGTTGACTAAAAAAAAAGTTCGTAGTAGTCGGAATATGGTTTTTAAGGGAAGAAAAATTGGCTAAGTTGCCTGGAAAATTGAAAATTTTTAGATGAACTGGAAGTGCTTTTTTCTTTAAGATTTTTGTATGAACTCACTATTCGAGCGATGGATATGCGTAATTCCTTTTTCTGTTCATTATGGTCCTGGAAAACTTCTCAGGGAAAGAAATTCGATATAATTACAAAGGAAGATCGGAAAATTCCGACAAACTACAAAAATCATAATTTTTGTATGCACTCTCGATCATAATTGACGATAAGAACGACATATTTGGTTGATTTCATGTTTTGTCCGTTATGCTCCCAGGATGGAAATAACTCAACCCATTATTTTCAATTGAAAAAATTGAATCGAAAAAAAAATCTGGAAGATCTGGAGAAAAATCTTTATATATATATAATCACTGGTGCGTCTGTTAGTCATCGTGAACATCTGAACGACTTGTTCGATTGAGTTCATATTCACATAATATATTTCGTTTGTGGAGATGACTGTTCATAGCTATGATAGGATACGATACGTGGTGCTGTAATTATGTTACTAATAAATTCTAAATTTATGGGTCAACATGACACATATTTAAAATATACGTTGGCTTAGTGCCAAAAAAGAAAATCACAAAACCTGGACCCGATAGGTGGTGCTGTGGTCGAGTTATTATGTTACTATATACAGGATGGCGCACCACATTTGTATCGGTTTATATACGAAAAGTGGCAAAACGTTTTAACATTTTCTTTTATCAAGAGTTGTGTAAGTTCACTTGGGGCAAGTTTTAAAATTATTTTGAAATATACAGAGTGATTCAATAAAATGTTGCGTACCAAAGTTATGAAAATTTAAATGGAACACCTTGTATATTATGGCATATTTTGATACTATATGCTAACTGAAGGCCACTTACTGTCATATTTCCTATATCTAACTCAACCTGTTTTTTTTTCAAATGGAAACATATATTTTTTATTTAATTTGTTAATTCTGCATGGAATTCTAAGTATGTTTCATGTACCATGTCCTATACCCAAACTCAACAGTTATCGAGAAATTCACAATTGAACATATCAATAACTGCAGTTATTGATACAACAGTCTGTTCCTGACACTAATTATTATAGAATATCAATTGCCATAAAATTTAAAAAAATATAAAACTTTATTACAAAGCTATTTTAATATGTTTTGCTTCTAAATAATTTACTTTTTATTTACATTTTATGTATATAGAATTGGAATTGAAAAAAGGAGAAATAAATGTTGACATTTAAGAACTAATCAAATAAATATAATAAAGATGTCGATCTTATACATATTATTATTTAAAATTAAAAATAAAATAAGTATCTAATGTATTAATAGTAAATTGTATACTCACCAAAAAATATATATTATAAATTTCTTTTTAATGTAAAGGTAATTATCCAAGTTTTTTTTATAATTGCGTGTGTGCATGTCTGTAATGAACAACGTACGTCTCTTCAAATCTGA
Organism: Amphimallon solstitiale; assembly: GCA_963170755.1. NCBI lineage: Eukaryota > Metazoa > Arthropoda > Insecta > Coleoptera > Scarabaeidae > Amphimallon > Amphimallon solstitiale. Next base: position 28,819,476 of record OY720678.1, read on the forward strand.
ACGGATTAATTTTGATAATTGCCGGGTTGTTCTCGCATGAGACTAGCTGCTATTGATCGTATCATAGTGAAAGTTTGGAGGTCTTAAAGAGCAGAATATGTGCAATTTTTCCAAACCACTAATTAAAGCAAACGCGCTGCGCCATTCACCAATGCGCGCCTAGAATCAACAAATGCAAAATCACTATTAATTTTTTTCTTTTTTAATTTATGGTTATTATATGAGAAGTGAATGCAATTTAGTTATTATACATTTTTATAACGTTGTCACTTTTTTTTTAAACGCAGACACATTAATTTAAATGCTACAATGTAAGAGATGTAAGTAAGTGACTTTACTAACGGTATAAGTGTATATATGTGCTCGCTGATATTTTAATATACACAGTTGCGTGCAAAAAAATGCGAGCATACAGTGTCAATTGAATGCATGGTGATGTGATTATATATTTCTTTTATAGACTTGTTGGACTTGCCTCTTTTGCAGTTTTTTTGGTTGAAAGTTCATCCATGGCGATGCTTCCCTATAACACACATTCAGCAACCAAATCACTCTGCTATCTTCATATTATTATTGTTAATTTCTTTATTAACATGTACTGAATATTGATACTAAAATCTGCCCAATTTATAATTGACATATAGATATTGGTATATTATACTAAGTTCGAAAAATATATTGCAAACACTAAATATGGTTCACCATACTCTAGCTTCATCAGCTGGTCAAAAATATAATTTAAATTTGCAGACAATATGTGAAACAGTTTTAAGTTTAGTAAAAAATAATTATCTTCCAGAATGACAGGGATTGGTTGAGAGTGCAAATATGGAGCACAGCTACAACTGACATAGACGGATGGAAGAATAGTATATTAAAATACAAGTTTCATAAGACACAATTTTTGCGCACGCGTTCAAGTTTAGAAAACGAGCCGCTAGGCTCGTTTTCTAAAGAACAAGTGCGCAAAATGTCTTATGAAACGTGTATTTTATACTATTTTTTCTATTTCGGTTATTAAAAGTTCAAAAAAGCTTAAAATAAGAGACATGTTTTGTTCGAATATTTTAGAAATTTTGCTTTTTTGAAGTTGGTTACTCTGATTTTTAAGTAGAACGTTTTAAATATTTGAATATAGGTGGTGCTATATGTAATTGTGTTTAAAATTCAGACTGATTTATACAATAAATTATTTCAAATTATCAACAAAAAGGACGAAATAAATAACTGTACGTCCCCAGAGATTCGCAAAGTAGCAGAAGACAATTTACAAAATCTTTCGTCCACAAACTCTCTACATATTTATCAAAACAAACTTTTATAACAGTTGTACTATTCAACATGGTAAGTAAATGTCAATAGTAGCATCCGAAAACTTATCATCCAACTCTGCTTAACAATTTATATTGCTAATTAGTAAGTGAAATGTTAGCATGTGTGCTTTTTATTCTTTGTACAATTTTATTGCACATTTTTGTTACTTTAAAGGCTTATATTTTGACATTTAAATACGATTTGGTTCCATTTTCTTTGTTACCAACTTCAAAAAAATAAAATTAGCGTGCGATAAAGTAATACTTTATGCAACCAAAACGGGTGTCGTAAAGTGAACTTTATAGCACCGGAATAGAAAAAAACTAAAGGAGGTTATGCATCAATATCGAGGTATAGCACTGGCGAAGTGGGGAAAAATCATTTGTAATCAAGAGGAATTGGCTGTAAGGGGTGCATTGGCAGAATTTATATGTTAAAAATAGTTATATTATAACATAGATTTTGCTTAATGGCTGGTAATAATTACCAGTCAGTAAGCCGAATTTATTTGCTATAAATTGTTATAACTATTTATAACACATAAAAATTCAGCCAATATACCCCTGCCTGCCGATCCCTAGTAATTATACTCAACTAATTAAATTTATTCATTTCTAAACTTACGCTCTATCATTCTGGCTTGAAAAGTCCCCAACATTTGTCTCACATACAATATTATTGTAATTGCAATAATGTATTGTGCAAATAAAAATGTTCAACATTTTTGCAGTTCTCCACGTTCCACAATTGCGTGTATATGACTATCGGCATAAAATTCAAAACTTTAGCTTGTTATCTTAATCGGGAAACTGATTCGTTTTTTAGTCAAACCCGTAAACATTCATAAAGATATCAGCTAAAACAGTATTTGTATATTTTTCGGTTAAATTTCGGATGGGAAATGACACTATTACGTTGACCATCTCTTGTTTAAAATAATTTTCTGGGAATATCTCGTGAATTATTCTTTGAACACTTACTTTTATAAATAATTAATTTTATGGAATTTCGGAATTATTTCTCAAATAATGCATTCCACACAGATTTATTATTGAGAACTTAATTTCAAACAACTTTTGAATAGAAAAATTTTCGAAATTCAGGAAAGGTCCAGAATATGATGCGCTGTAAGAGAAAATATTAATAAATAACAATAAGATTGTCTTGAAAGTCTTCATTTAACTAAATAAATAACGATTTAAATAAAATTAACCTTTAAAGAAAAACGGAGGTATGACCACCACACCACTTTCTTATACGTATGAGCGTTTCAAATTATAGATTCTTTTTATACAAAAATCATTCAAAATCCTATTCTAAGTACTTCTATTCTCTTACTAAATCCCATAGAATGTATATTTTGCAAGATATTTGAAAAAAAGTGCTACTCAATAGGAGTAAAAGTGTTACTTGCGGCCCGAATTTTGAAATTTCATGTATACAAAAGACATTTCAAATCCAGCTCTAAATACTTTTTTTTGTACTCTTGATAAATATATATAGAATACATAATTTACGATATATTTACAAAAAAAATCGCTATTCGATAGTAGTAAAAGTGTTACTTCCGGTCCGAATTTTAAAATTTTTCTTATACGAAAGATATTTAAAATTATGGTCTAAATACTTTTATACTCGTAATGTACCTGCCTAGAAAGCATGACTTGCGATATATTCGCAAAAAACTGATTTTCAATAAGGGTAAAAGACCTACTTCCGGTAGGAATTTCGAAAAACTTTTTTAATCCATTTTTTTTTCAAATTTAATTTAAATGCAAATAACGCCCATACAAGAATATTAGGAAAGGTTGTTCTATAACATACTGTTACATTTAATGTCTGTAAATACCTATGTAGATCTATGTGCTGTACCTATTTGATTAGATAATGAATAGGTATTTTTTTATGATTATTGCATTTCTGAAAAAGGAATATATAGGCTGATTCAATTTTAACGGTCACTATTTCGCTTATTATTTGGAATTGAGAGTAGGTTTGAGTTTGGCAAAGTTGGCAAGTTTTGTGTTTTGTTATGTAACTTGAGCATTTACAATGTCTTACTTGGAAGAATTAGATTGGTTGATGAGAAGTAACACTTGAACGCGAAAAACATAGTTACCAAGTATGTTCTCAATGGTTTTTTCAAAACCAATGAATACATAAGTATTTAGAAGTATCTAATCTCACAGAGGCAGTATATTTTTATTCTTGTAGATAAATAGTTTTTTCTATAAAAGTATCTCGCCAAGTATTTATTCAAATTCGTTTTTTGACCATTAATAATAGAAAGACAGTGTGGATTTTCCACGTTAATAATAAATTACTAAAATATAAGTGGGCTCACCTGGGACGCTCCTCATTGGAAGTGGTAGTCATCTTTACTAGCCGAATTACGAATTACTATTACCTTAAGTAATCACGGAATTAGTTTTCATTAGAATAGATTAGATTAGATATTTGAAAATATAAATAAAAGGTCTCTGTGTGAAATATTTCACGGCCGAAATGTTTGAGCAAAATAACTTCCCCTTTGAGGAGTTCGTTATGAATGCAAAGTTTGTCTCTGTCGCATGAAATGTTTATAAAATCAATTTAGAAAGAAAATATTTAAAAATAATTTAATAATTGAACCAGCAATTTACTTCTAACGAAAAACTATCTGTTGGGATGTCCCTTTGCTAGACCCTCTATTTGTGTATAAAATTCTTATTGAAGTTGCAAAATTTATTTGCTTCAATTATCGATAAATGCAGGTTATACGTGTAGCGATACGTAAATGACTTACGCATCTCGATACAGATTTTCGTATTATTAAATCGGCAACTTGGCGACGTCTTCCTTCATTTCTTCTACCACCAGAATCATAACCAATATTTAATTTTTAATATAAACATCATTTTATTATCATATGATCGTCCTTATATGTTACTTTAACATTGCCGATATGTTGAAATAGCATTAATAATTCGAAATTTCTGATTCATATTACGTTAAAGTTGATAAGTTTCTGCCTATAATTTCCAAAATCACTGCTAAACAAACTCTTTAAACTGCGCTTATGGTATTCTGGAGTCAAATTTGACAATTAATTTGACCTTCAGCCGGGGTAGAAAATGTAAAACGTAAAAATCGCTAAAATACAAATGGCAGGGGCGAAAATCAATTAGGTACAGACACATTATAAATATATTGTACAGATAGTAAGCAAAACTTCTTTTAGATTTGTAATTTGAAGCCACTATACTTCAAATTTTTATTTTTCGAGTAATTTGTTTAACTTAAACAAATATTTGACATTGAATATCTGTTGAGAATTTTATTCCAAGCAGTGTATAATAATACACAGGGAAACATAGTTTTCTGGTTATAAGAGCATCAAACGAGAGACGCCAGTCGAGCATTAAACTTAATTACATTTCATTATTTACTACTAGTGTCAGACAGAATATTTCCAATTGAAAGCTTGGACGAAATGACCTTCAGCTCTAGGTCTACAAGCGCTTTACATCCTACTGTAATACGATGAAGACTGTGCAAGTGGGTTTTGGGAGATACGAATTACAGATAATTTTTGTTTAAAACGACTGTGTATTCATTCATTTCATTCATTACTCATTCGAACATAAGACGCTGGTAAATATTTCTATCTAACGACTGCTATTTGTGTTAATTTAAATCTACATAGTTTCGTAAATGTTGAAAGTATATTTAAAAACGAGAAATAGGATAATACAAAGAGGAGACTGAAGAAAATCCACTCATTAACATGGGAAAATTATTGTTACCAAAACTGAAATTTTTATTACAGACACTGCTGCTTCTTATATCTTTTTTGCGAGTTTCATCAATTCTGGAGTATTTTAAGTATGCGGGCAGTGGTCTTCCACAAACAAAGCATATGCACTGATATGGCGTTCATTATTCTAGTATGATCACTGCTTTACCAACAAAAACAACGATGTTTGTGTTTGGTTCAAATAATAGGCAATAGGTAATAGACAATGCACCACATTTCAGCGATCACGTTTATTAACATTCACGAATGGTGTTCGTACTAATAGATTACGTGTCATTATTGACAAGACTAGTCCCTATTCTCAAGCTGTACGATAAAGACTTTCATTGTAATTATTCAAAATTCTATTCTAAGTACTTCTAGTCTCCTAATAAATATCCACAGAATGCAAGATATTTGTAAAAAAGTATTGGTCGATAAGAGTAAAAGTGTTATTTCCGGGCCGAATTTTGAAATTTCTATTATACAAAAATTATTACCTGGCTAGAAAGCATGATTTGCGAGATATTCGCAAAAAACCTACTTCTGGTAGGTATTTCGAAAACTGTTTTGCTAAATTCTTCTCAGATTTACTTTTGAGTACGTTTCGAAACTCTATAAGTTTGTTTAAACTTAGTAGTCAACGAAATATTAGTAAAATTCGATTTTTCTACTGAAGTAGACTACTACTTCCGATTTGCCGATTTTGCTGAAAATCTAATCAGATCTCAAGCGGGAGAATTATACTCGTTAATATAAAATGTGGAATTAAGGAATTAATAGCTATAGTCGTTTGACCGCTATCGTGGTCACACACGAGAGAGAGAGAGAGAGAGAGAGAGAGAGAGAGAGAGAGAGAGAGAGAGAGAGAGAGACCGAAAATTTTCGTTATCACAATACTTCCTTATACAACGTCTCAGAAAGTAAAAATGATTATTTGTTAGTAATAATTAAATATCTAAATTTATAATAGTTTAAATAGTAATAATTAAATATCTACAATGTTTGACCTACATACATCATATATTCATATTGCTGTGGCAACATAATTATTTGGAATAAAAGTATTGCCATACGTTAGGCATTGCCCAATAGATTATGCTGTGTGCTGTTCCAGCAACATAACTAATAAAGATGATGATAATTTTTATTATCCTTAATATATTTATTTATTTTCTAAACAGCACGTACTTTATAAGTATACGTGAATTCTATCAGTGTATCTAAATTTCTCTTCTCTTGTCAAATCTCTTGTTTTTCTTTTTATAGGGATAAGGTTATAGCTTATTTTAAATAAAAATCCGAAACCATATAAAACATAAACACATTTAATTTGTCACCCTGCGTCTTCAGTGATATCTCTGCCCTCAAATTGCCATCGTGATACGAACACACACACACACGCACTTATTGTCTTTGACAGTTCCTTCACCTAAACGTCAACACATCGAAATTGTTTGCTTATTCAAAAAGTCTCACGTAAATTATCCTGTATCTTCCAATGTAGGTATATTTGTGTTAATATAATTCTTCCTTATATTTGTTTATGAACTTGTTTATTCATTATTCTCCACATACTTCTTTCTCACACGCTAATGTAAACCATCATCTTCTTTTAGGTAAATGAAAATTGTGTACAACTTGAAATATATTTTACAAATAATAAAAATTCTTCCAACGTTCGCTGCTCGTACATCACGACCCATCGGACCTGGCATTTCACTGCTACTTTCGATCCAAGATTTTTCTAATGGTTATATTTTTTAACTGTAAAAAAACTGCAAACGAAGTTTACACTATATTTTCTTTTTGTAGGTCTTAAAACCGTACAAATCTCTCTCGACAGTCAATGAAGCATAGTGCTACACACCCGAATTCATGAATGTATTTTATTATTTGCTCAGCGGCTGTTTATAAAAACATTACTACTGATTGTATGGTCTCGGAATATTTTAGCTTTATATCCTTTTTTATTATTTACATACAGTCATAGGTTAAGGTAAATTTTTATCCTTTTAGTATGACTTATTTTAATTTCTTTTATAAAGTTTTTATTACCTTATGCACGTTCTCAAGTTCACATAATTTATTCAATTATATTTTTCTCTCGTGCATATCGGATTTGATCCTCTTTTTACAATTTTACTGCGTTTAAATGACTAAATCTCTTTACTTTTCTATAAAAGAAATATATATAGCTTAAATTTATCTCGTCTTTTATTTTGTACCTGTTTAATATCTAAATTGTTAATATAAATTCATTTTTATGTCTGTGTTTTCTATACTTAAATGTATGCAACTTAGTATACTCTTATGTTGAAGAAATCTTTGAATACAATAAAACTGATTTTTACTGTCTCTTTTATATTTTTTTATACTTAAATTAATTCTTAATGCTATTACTATTATTTTTAATATGCAAGAGACCACGGCAATATGTATGAATGTACCTTACTAGCTAAAGCGGTACTTAGAGTGAATGCATGAAAATTCGTATTGTTTCTAATATATTGTGCTTTTTTAAGAAAGCAAATCATAAAATTCAATTAGCATCACCTTCGGTTTAATTTATTTATAACTTTGTAATTCATTTACCGCAATAAAGTAAATTTAAAGAATTATAATTTTGTGCAATATATTTGCCAACATTTATGTGTTTATCGTCTTTTTATAAATCCTCATAGAAAGAAATTAATTGTTCAGTCACATTAGTAATTCGAAATTCATGAAATGCTAATTTATAAACTCTTACCATGTAGAATTTATGAGATTCTTCACTCTGATTATTATTTTCGGAAAGTCCGTGTCTGTGGTTATTTTTTTAATAAAATAAAACACCCACCTATTGTGAACAAAGAACGAAATTACAATACAGAAAAATTATTTCTCAACACAAACGTAAAGTAGGTCGTCTTGGTAAAAAAAAACAGGGTGTGATAAGGAAACGGCGTTCTCTGTCGTGAAAGCGGCGTCGCTGATTATTGTTTGGCTTGGCCGAGAATGAAAGCTTAATAACAATAACACAGAAAATAACATCAAGGCACGCATTTTGCATTTTAAGAGTTATGTTTTTTTTTTTATATTTATACGTATACGTATTGTATATTGTTATGATGTATGCACACACACCGCCATACTTGCATTGAATGAATGCATCAACAATATACGATAATCACCAGATTAAGCCGATATACGTGGAATTTATAATAGACTATAGCTTTTCAAAATCAAACATGAATACATTACCCATTGATTTTGTTTATGGCAACTGCTATAAAATTTTAAATGAAAATTCGTACTTTTATAGGTATTTAGAATTAATGACTTAGCAGATTTATCATATTTATTAATAGTTAATAGTTTTATTTGTAATAATTGTAAATGTAAATTTTATAGTACATTTATTCTCAGCATGATATAGCTAAGGATAATATGCTTGAAAAACAAATATTTCAAAAAAATCGCATTTTTTTAAATAAATACTAAATCTTGTAGTGTTGTATTTATTATTCAAAAATATTAATGACTAGGCTTAGGATAATTATGCACTAAAAAACTTCAAAATGTGCATACAAATATGCACCAAAAACTTTCAGAATATGCAATACTTGCAATACAATTATCCTTAGGCTTAGGATAATTGTATTGCAAGTATTGCATATTCTGAAAATTTTTGGTGCATATTTGTATGCACATTTTGAAGTTTAGTGCATAATTATCCTAAGCCTATTAATGGCTGTTGTGATAGTTACAGAAATTTGCTCATATTAAAATTAAGAAGATGTGTATGTGCTCATTAGACTCATTAACTTAGCTTAAACCGTGATTTCGTTCTTGTTGTTTTAACTTTATGGAATGCAAATAGTGAAGCAATACATGATTTTGAGATTCACATGCTTACCAAAACAAAAAATTAGTGCCAGGATTGTTTTTGATGTTAACATCTATCCTTGAAAACACTTTCATGGAATACGAAAACAGTCTTTTAATAAAACGCTTAGCAGTTTCTAATATATTGATTAAATAATCAAAATTGAAGAGGATAAAACTGTTTATAATATTTTTCTATTTCGGTGTTATAAAGTTCACTTTACGATACCCGTTTTGGTTGCCCAAAGTATTACTTTATCACACGCTAATTTTATTTTTTTGAAGTTGGTAACAAAAAAAAAATGGAACCAAATCATATTTAAATGTCAAAATGTAAGCCTTTAATCTAACAAACATATGCAAGAAGTTGTACAAAGAATAAAAAAGAGACTTACGAACACACTATGTTTTGTGTCAATTCCTGTTGATTCATATTGACTGACACATCACTGCCAATTGTATCAGAAGTAGATGGATTGGACAGTATTTGAGCAACGTCAACTTTTTTCTTGGTGGAATTATCAATATCACCTTCGACCACTGCTGAGGATTTCCATCCTCCATAGCGCTTAATTGTTATTAAGTCACCTCCACATTAGCCTAGTGTGTCACACTGGAACGTCTAATGCATGTCCAGTGAAGAGCTCAGGATTAGTTAAATTTAAGTAAGTAGCAATATTTTTTGGTACTTTTCCTATGGTATTAATACCAATGGATTGCAGGAAGAAACGTTTATGTGTAACATGGCTGTGACGAAGTGAATCATATTTTTTAACCAATTCAATCCATAATCTTTGTGTTATAATAAATTGTCTTGGAACATAAGTTTTAGTGTTTGGCACTGCAACCATTATGACATCATTTTTAAATTGTATATCATCTAAAGTCATGTTCATTATTTCTTCACGACGACAAGCTCCATTTAGCCCATATAGAAATTTAGTAAAACACAACTAAAAGGATATTCTTATTACTTACGTTCATTGCAAAACATGTTTTATCACTAGCTTCTATTATAAATTGGTTAATATGATCTATTTCTAAAATCTTGGATTACTTAGGCTCGTAGCCTTCAGATATTCTTTTTAAAAATGCAAGAAGCCTAGAAAATTTTGAGATATCTACTATATATATTTACACAACATCGCAACATTGAATATGCAGACCAGAAGGACGATGCCTTTTTTTATCTTATTTTCTTTATCAAAATAAGCAAAATTACTACATTTTCCTTAATATTCGCAATATTATTTTCTTTACACCAACTTAAAAAGAGCTGGTATTGCTTTTCATAAATATGTCCAGACTTTTTTGGCAAAAGATTTTGTAAATTGTCTTCTGCTATTTTGCGAATCTCCGGAGGCGTGCAATTATTTATTTCGTCCATTTTGTTGATAATTTGAAATAATTTATTGCATTAATCAGACTAAATTTTAAACAAAATGACATATAACACCGCCGATATTCAAATATTTAAAATGTTTTACTTAAAAATCAGAGTAACCAACTCTAAAATGTTCGAACAAAACATGTATCTCATTTTAAGCTTTTTTGAACTTTTAATAACCGAAATAGAAAAAGTAGTATAAAATACACGTTTCATAAGACATTTTGCACACTTGTTCTTTAAAAAACTCGCCTAGCGTCTCGTTTTCTAAACTTGAACGCGTGCGCAAAAATCGTGCCTTATGAATTTGTATTTTATTATACAATTTCTATATCGCTTCTATAAAGTTCACATTATGAATACCATTTAGGTTATTCAGTATCTTGCTTTATAGAACTGCAATTTTATTTTTGCTAAGTTGCTGACAAGTATTTTAGGCAACCGTTTTATTTTAAATGTCAAATAAACGTTTGACAGTAACAAAATGTGAATTGAAAATTGTAGAAGGGAAAAAGGGAAGTTTTAATAATTAATCGAAATAACTTATTACTTACTAAACCAGTATAAATTATGAAATTAAAATGACACGATGGTTATAATAACACAGATTATTAAATCTTTTAAATGTACTACATGTCAAATGTCAGTACTTTTCAAAAAAGCAAATTTTCTACATGTTCAAATTAGAAACATAGATTGTTTTAATTCTTTTTGAACACTAAATAGGAAAATACAATAAAATATATATATATTGCGCACTTGTCTTTCGAAAATTCGCCGCCTTAATATTATTCGCAAAAATCATGTCTTATGAAACCTGTATTTAATATATTATTTAATATATGCATACAGATAATAATAAAGTTCCGAATTAAGAGGGGCGTTTACCTATCGAAAATTAAGGCATCGCCGTTTCGCGTTTTTTAAACTCATTTTGCAATTTTAGAATCTCAAATTTGGGTTAGTGATGCAAAAGGCATAAATTTATAATGTCAAGCTCAGTTTTTGTACTAATTTATTTTCTTAAGAAAGTTATGTGTTTTAGAAATAACCACAAAAATGTATGAATTTGATTAATGTCTACTAACTAAGGCTGGTACACAAAAGAAAAAAAACGACCTCTACGCGCCAGCTGCACATTTGATGTACGATATAAAGAAAAAATCAAATTTATGTAATTATTTTTAAAGATAAAAAACATTAAACAGTAAACATTCTCACACACATTTTACACGCGGTTTTTCGCGTCATCTATCCCCACTTTACGGTATATCTACCGGTCCTAGCGAAGACAAAAATCTATCGGAATCGGTCGGCAATTGCAGACTTAAATTCGAGTGACAGTTTAATTACAACGCATTTAAATGTCATGTATACCTATAATATTCGACTGTATAATAATATAACAGTTATGGGCAAGCGAAAATTGGTTTATTATAAAACATCAACATCAACAGTTCCGTAAGTACTCATTCTTTATACATTATGTTTCCTATCTATAGTATTTCTTTATCTATGACAGAATTTGTGAATAAAACCGAAGCGCTGTGACAGAATCGAATATCATCAACCTCCACCTACTTACACCCCCTTCTTGCGTCTACCCGTCCCGCGAGTAATATAAGTTGCATAAGTTTCTATTTGTTGGTAAACGCCACTCTTATTGAAATTTCTTACGTAATATCAACATTATAAAACACAAGTTAGACCAAGAATCTACACAAAATTAGTTAATTTAATTTTTTAAAATATAAATCCAGTGTGAACTAAAGAAATCTTAATATATAATTGTATTTCTCAAAGCTATGTAAAACATTTTTGCAAACGCATGCATACAGATGCAATCAAATAGACCAGTTCATTAGAATTAGCACGAATTAGTAAGACGGATGTGATGATTTGGATCGCAGATAATTATGTATGTACACAATATTATGAATAAGCAAAACCACATAAGTTAAGTGGGTGCTGACGTCGGCTGCAAATGAACAATATAACAATCTATATCATCAGCATAGTATTTAGTAATTTAGATTGTATATGAAGATAACACAATACAATAAGAAAGAGTACCTAACATACCCATGCTTTTTAGCAAAAACATTAAATACCGTTAAAATAAATAATTATTAATGTTAAAAATGAACAAAGATCCAGTTATAGTTAATATTTGTCTAAGAAAGCTGATCATTTATTCTTATTAAAGACAAAGAAGGCATCACATAAGAACAATACAAATTACCTTCTAAAGTCAAGGAAACGAAAATCCACAAGATTATATTTTACAAACTTTATATTTTAGATAGGTTTATTTTACGTTTAAAGGATAAAATTAACTTATACAAACAATAAGCAGAAGTCTTCATTTATTGAAATTCTGTCGAAAAATGACAAATACACAGATATTAAAGGATATAATGTTGAAATATTTTTCTAATTGATCCAGAGACTCTAATAACTTTCTTTATGCACTTATCCTGATGATAAAGCTGGAAAAATATTAATGCGTATTTACTTATTGTTCATAATTATACACAGTGTAAACATTTAGATATCACATGTGGTTTAAATTTATGGATAATATTCTAATTAAAATTTACATACGCAATCCACAAGGACAAACACAAAAAGACATAATATGTATATTGAGGTTAAATTATATAACGTAATTCAGGTTTGCCGCAGTTTATGTGACCATGGAATGAATACAATTTAAGTTAAATATGGGGACGAAACAAGTATATTCAATACTTTCTGAACTACGAGGGAGCGTTTTTAAGTTCGCGGAATGAAGGGATGGTAGTGGGTGTTCAGTGACGCATAATCAGTATAAAACACAATCGCGTAGTAGCATTTAAGCTATAGTCGAACAAGCAACTTAATCGGGAAGAATATGTGAATCGAATAATTATCGCAGTTATCAACCTCCTTACAAAACAAGAAAAGTCTGTTCATACCATTCTGGAAAAGATGTCATTGGTTTACGGGTATTATTGCTCATGATTTTTAAGTGCCAAGGTAAGGGGTTACATGAAGACGACCCATGGATATTCACGGTCTATCGAAGTGTGTTTTTAACAAGTTTCAGAATTTGTTAAGAAGTCGAAAAATTAATAATGGAAGATGGTCGGATAAAGAAGACACAATTATCAGTCATGACTGGAGTATCTGATACAACCACTTTAAAAATTATTCATTGTCATCTTGGCACAATTGAGGTTAGCCCAAGATGGTGCCACGAATGCTAACGCCGCCGCAAAACCAACAGCACGTGAAATATTCTCGTGCGTTTTTTGACCTCTGTAACGAAGGCAGGGATGGTGCATTGAACTGAATTTTTACTGGGGATGAAACTTGGGTTCAAGAAGTTTAAAATGTCACAGTCGATGGCTACTGGGACTCAGAAGGTATACTATTGAGTGGTTACAAATATAAAGGCGTTTCTTTTACTCGAGAATACAAGGCTTCAATCCTGGAACGGTTAAAAGTCATTAAAAGAAAGGAAGAGGAAAATTGGCGAAAGGTACTTATCCTGTACGACAATGCTTCCGTCCACAGCTGTCGTACTGGCTGCTCTGCATAAAATAGGCTTCGATATTTTGAATGACCTGCCCAGTCCGCACCTGGCTCCTAGCGTGTTTTACCTGTTCGTTAAAATGAAAAAAGAGTTCCGTCGGAAGAAATTTACCAGCGATGAAGAAGTAAAGGGGACGCAGTTTCGGCGTATTTTTCAGACAAAGATAAAACTTTTTCTTATGTGGACATACATAAGCTAATTGAAAGATCTGAAAAATGTATTATGGTTGCAGGTGAATATTTTGAAAATGAAAAATAATTTTGTATTTTATTTTCTCTCCTTTTCCTCCATTTCGCGAACTTAAAAAATGCACCGTCGTATTATCGGAAACAGAAAATTCCGTATTTCAATGGAGTACGTATTTTCTTTATCAAATCTAAAAAAAATGAGGTGTGGCCACCACACGACTTTCTTATACGTATGAGCGTTTCAAACTATACAATTTTAAGAATTTTTTTATACAAAACATATTCAAAATACTATTCTAAGTACTTTCATTCTCTTAATAAATCGCTATAGAAGCATACTTTGCAAGATATTCGAAGAAAAGTGCTACTTCCGCTCCGAATTTTGAAATTTCATGTATACAAAAAATATTGCAAATCCAATTCTAAATACTTTTGTACTCTTAATAAATATATATAGAATGCATAACTTACGACATATTTGCAAAAAATCGTTATTCGGTAAGAGTAAAAGTGATACTTCCGGTCCGAATTTTGAAATTTTTTTTATACAAAAGATATTGGAAATTAAGTTCTAATATTCGTAGCGTACCTGTCTAAAAAGCATGACTTGCAAAATATTGGCAAAAACTGATTTTCGATAAGAGTAAAAGACCTACTTCCGGTAGTAATTTCGAAAAACTTTTTAAATAAAATGGTTCTCAATTTTAATTGTAAATACATATGATTTCTTTATAAATTTGTTTAAACTTAGTAGTTGACGAAATATTTGCAAAATTCAATTTTTTCACTGAAGTAAAGTACTACTTCCGGTCTACCGATTTTACTAAAAAACTAATCAGATCTCAAGAGGCAGATTATACACGTAAGTACAAAATTTGGAATTATTATATTATTATATTTATTGCTTCTGATTGGGGGACGCTGAAAAGAGGAGTGCCCCAAGGATCCGTCTTGGGTCCTTTATTGTTTTTAATATATGTCAATGATCTCCCTTGCAAGACTAAACATAAAACGATACTGTACGCTGATGATACTTCGGTAATTGTAAGAACCAAAAAAGATGCAGCAAACAATGAAATACTGTCTACGGTTGAGGATTGTGGTTCGTGGTTTGACAGAAACAGGCTCAAGCTGAATATTGAAAAAACCAATGTGTTGAACTTTGGCTATTTCAAGAGGGACCCAATAAAAGTTATTTATGGAGATCAACAGCTAATTATGGAACACATGGCAGTTAAGTTCCTGGGATTGTGGATGGATCCTCAATTGAACTGGAAGAAGCATATTGACCACTTGGCAACAAAGATATCATCATTCAGTTATGCATTGCGTATCATAGCGGGATCTGTAAATCAGTCAGCAGGTCTATCGGCATATTATGCTTATGTGCAGTCGAGACTTAGTTATGGCATCATGTTGTGGGGAACATCGGTTCATGCATCCAAAGTGTTTATCCTACAGAAGTCGTGTCTGCGTAGTGTCTTTGGTGTGAGAAAGACTCGTTCATGCAAGGAAATTTTTAAGGGACAAAAAATACATACATTGACGGGCTTATATGTTCTTGAGTGTGTGAAGTTTGTAAGGGAGAATTATGAGTTTTTCAAAGAGCAAGAATTACAACATAATTACGAGACCAGAGGTCTGTTCACATTTGGTGCCTCTACAAACAACAAAAAGTATTGTGGAAAAGAGCTGTATCACCCAAATAATAAGAGTATATAATCATTTACCTTCACACATAAAATATTTACCTCAAAAAAGGCAAAAAACTGTATTGTTTGAAATACTCATCAAAGAAGCTTTCTATAGCATAGATGAGTATTTTAATTTTAAATTTTGACGCGTATAAATGTGAATTTGTGAATCTGTTTTATATGTATATTTTGACATGTTCAACACTGTATGTATTACTGAATAAATAGCTTTATTATTATTATTAAGAGAGAGAGAGAGAGGGAGAGAGAGAGGGGGGGAGAGGGGGGGGGAGAGAGGGAGAGAGAGAGAGAGAGAGAGAGAGAGAGAGAGAGAGAGAGAGAGAGAGAGAGAGAGAGAGAGAGAGAGAGAGAGAGAGAGAGAGAGAGAGAGAGAGAGAGAGAGAGAGACATTTTTTGAAAACCACATTTTTTGGTGTCAGGGGACTTCAAAACGTGGACATCTGCAAAAATACTACGTATAAGAAAGTAAAAACTGTAAAACAGTATTTCTGTAGAAATACTGTTTTCAATTTTTTTATTTAATGGAGTTGATAAAGAAAATCCGTACTTCAGTGTAATACAAACATGTACATTTAAAAAAAAATATGTCATTTTTAAAATTAATATTGATGCCTACATATTTATGTTCAGAAAGAAATCTGTATTTTAGGTGATTTGTTAAAAATGCTATTTATTTCGTATATGTATTAGAAAGAAAGTTTTATATGTATAATTATTCCTTTCATGCCACAAAAAAATTAAACCATTCCAAGAATAACATAATTTACTCTTTAGGCAGAAAACCACAAGAATGTATTGAACAACAATACAATAAATGTTGAAAGGAAGTATTTCATGATTTTAAAAGAATTTTGATATGCTAAAAGGCAACCTGGAATTCAGAAAAGTAATTATATTTGATTTCATAAACATTTAAAATAGACTTGTATGTACTTTTAATAGGAATACAAAATTAATATTCGATAAATATTCGTTTATATTTACAGAAATAAATAATAAAACGGCTACCTTCTATTTCCTCAATAAATTTATGTATTACTATTACTTTGTAGGGGGTCATTCATTTTATCGAATTATGTTAAACATCCTGTTTCCCAAAGAATTATATAATTTTCTAAATAATTTATTTGGTATTGATTCAAAAGCAGCTTGAATTCCTACAATAATCTATGCTATCTTCGAAGTGTCTTCCTTCGGCATAAAGTTTCCCTGCCAGCCATCCCCAAACATTTTTAATAATACTTAAGTCTGGGAAGATCAATAATCAACTCACATGGAGACATAGCACATATAATTGCAGAAATTCAAGCTGCTTTTGAATCAATACCAAATAAATTATTTAGAAAATTATATAACTTTAATTCTTAATTCCACCTTATACTCTTCCGTATCAAAATTAAAACTCGTACATCTATAACTCACCACGGTATATACACCGTGTCTAGAAATTCGCGGATAAACTTCACGTATAACGATTCTGCGATTAATTTTAAGTCAACAATCCTGATACAAAAAACTTGTATGGTCTTTCAATAAACCACACGAGGACATCAAAATTGAAAATATACGGTTGGAAATAATTCAACATTTTGAAATCTTTTACGAATAACCATTGCTGTTTACAGTAAAATAGATTTATGTAGCACAACGTTGATGTTACTAATCGAGTAATGCCAATAGTTCGCATTTTCAACATTTCGTCAATTGCACTTTTGACCTTAAAGTACATATGGCAACCTTGGACAAGAAAAATATTCGGTTGCAATATAAAGCTCGTTGTCAAATTATGACGTTTGTAAAACTGAAGTTTAATTTTTTCGCTTTGTGTACCTAGTTATCATTATTGTGCGATTTCATGATGTATACTTTTAATGAATATGCTGATATGTATGTGGTATTCGGATTTTGCAACGGCAATGCGAATATGGCAAAACAGGAATACGAAATACGTTATCCATATCGGCGGCACCCATCTAAAATCACATTTCGAAGATTAGATCAGCGCCTTCGTGAATATGGTACATTTAGATCTAATTATTATGACGCAGGCAGACTTTTGGAACGCCGTACGGTTCAGTTAGAAGAAAAAATTTTGAATACTATTCACGAAGATGTTACTTCCAGCACTACAGAAATAGCTCGAGAAATAAATGATCAAGTTCATTCAGTGCTAACACAAAACCTTTTGCGGCCGTTTCATGTAACAAAACTGCAACCATTGTATAAAAATGACAATGTGAATAGAATAATGTTCTGTAATACAATTTTAGACCTAGAACCGAACTTTCTATGCCATATTCTTTGGAGCGACGAATGCTTGTTTACAAGAGACGGAGTATTTAATAGCCACAATTTCCATTTTTGGGTGGATGAGAATCCTAGAGCATTCAGAGAATTTGGACATCAAAGAAGGTTTTCTGTAAACGTATAGCTAGGCATCTTAAACCTTCGTATTGTTGGACCAATATTTCTTCCCAATCGTGTAAATGCAATTGAATATGTGAATGTTTTAGAGGAAGTGCTGGATAATGTTCCATTAAATCTCAGGCTCAACATGCTTTACATGCATGACGGTGCACCAGCTCGCAGTGCTCGACTCTCAAGGGCATGGTTAAACGAAAACTTTCCGAACAGGTGGATCGGACGTAATGGACCAATATCGTGGCCAGCAAGGTCCCCAGATATTAATCCTCTCGACTTCTTTGTTTGGGGCTTTTTAAAAGAAAAAGTATATGCGACGCCTCCAGCCAATGAAGAATAAGTAATTAAAAGAATTACCGCCACACTTCAATTAATTACTCCTGATATGTTACAACGCGTATTAAATTCGATTCCTCGAAGACTACAGCTCTGTCTGGAAACTAATGGCTACCACTTTGAACACTTACTTTAATCATTTCATATGTGTTATTTTACTATTAAATATGTTTTATCAATTTTTTAACGTTAACTTTAGTAGTTAATAAAAAGCACTGGATTTTCAAATAGAAATAAAACTCCTACTTTGTGCTTATTTGTATTATTGTATGATAACTGCTATAATACGGTGTTGCCAAACTTACACTTTCTTAAAATAATCCGTATGGCTTAACGACAGACCCTACAACTTTTTTGTATTAGAATTATTTACTCAGAATTAATCTTAGAATTATTCTACCTGAAGTTTATCCGCGAATTTCTGGACACGGTGTATATCGTGGTGAGTTATGGATGCACAAGTGGTGAGTTATAGACAAGTTTTAATTTTGATAAGGAAGAGCATAAGGTGGAATTAAACAGAAATAGCTTATGTGTTTTGGGCACATCCATCGTATAAAGAGAAAACGTGGTAGACTAAAGAGAATTTAGAATAATAAAATTTCACACTGCTGAAAGAAAAGAACTTAACCTGGAGAGAACCAGAAGCAATAGCAAGAAACGGTACAGTGAAAAGTTCGGTGTAGCATTAGCTCATTACATCACAAGGCAAAACAAGATAAATTATGAATGTGTATTGTAACGTTTTCGGGTTCTAATAAACAACTCGTGCAATTATTTATTTAAAACAGTCTGTATATTTATATAACTTAAAATTATATAACAATATAAAAATGTAAAACATGTATCACACTCAAATACTATTAATAAATTAAAATTAATACTTGTATTTATTTAACACGGCACTACTTATTTATTTCTTTGGCTACCACTATTTATTTAGTTCTATTACTAATATCTCCGTCCGTATTTATATAACACGCACCACTATATTTATTTCTACCGTACGACTTATATTTATTTCTTACATATTTATTTCCGCGCGCGTCGGCTATTTCTTACGGACTTTCTTAATCCCGAATTACTCCGCGATTATTCATCCCGCAATGAATCCAGCCGCCTTATATACACATACGAAACATCTCGAAGCATTCGTGTAAAACTCCATACTTCTCTCGATATCTGTAGAACAATCGTCCGACATTCTGTCGCCGCGGCACACGTGATTCACTGCTTTATGATGCCTACCAGTCGCGTCGAGATGATTTATGGCCCCTTTTTTTTATTGTCGCTCGAATGTCTGCTGGTTTCGTTACAGTATGTTTAAAGTTAAAACGGTTTTGCTATTTTAAATTGAAATAAGCGTTATCATTCAAATGCATGGCTTTGTTAACAGGTTTTTCATTGTCAGCAAGTACCAAACCTCTCTAAGGGGTTCTGTATAAAGTAGCTTGAAAATGGAAGCTATATCGCAGTCAAGAACGCTAGTTTTCTGCAGTTGTCACTGGTGCTGCAGCAATAATGAAAAGAAGTTTGTCAGCTTCCTATCAGGAAATACTAAGGATTTCCAAAATCTCAAATAGATTTTCTTCACTGATTTTGCGTTAAATAATTCGTCTACTTGCAGATGGACGAAATGGCTGTCTTCTATTTATGATGTAATAGCATAACATATTTCTTGCAGATAAACATTTGATTGGAAGTTGTTTTATTTTCCTCATGAGGTATAATTTTTTAACAAAGAGAAAACAATTAATCATGTAATATCTTTAGTAACTTAGCTGATGTATTTATATGATAATACATGTTCAGGCACTAGTTTTATCACATGGAGGAAATCTCTTGATTAAGAGTACTTGTACACCCACCTTACTCAATCTACTTGATGGGCTCATTTTCTGTTAACAGATCAATACGTCTAAACTTCGAAGGAATAAAAACTTTGGGTGCTAGAAAAACAAAGTAGAAGCTCAAACATAAAAGAAGTCCTTGAATGCTATTGAGCTCTTATTTCGCTCTCCTATCTTAATTATGTTTTATGTATGCTGGAATGTTATTTTTACAAATTACTCTTCCTAAAATATTATTCAGGAAATTTAAAAATTTCCCCCTTCTTTTTTTAAAAAAAGTGTCAGCTAATATTATCGTAGTTACTCATGCACAATTGTATCGATATTAAGCTTGTTATGAACAATGAACAATCCCAGAAATGTGTCAAATACGGAGGTGAAAAATTTGTTTGTATTCATAATACAAACAAATTTTTCACCTCCGTATTTGACACATTTCTGGGATTAGTATTTAATGAAACAATCCCAGAAATGTGTCAAATACGGAGGTGAAAAATTTGTTTGTATTCATAATACAAACAAATTTTTCACCTCCGTATTTGACACATTTCTGGGATTGTTTCATTAAATACTACACGCTGATATTAAATGTTAAAAAAATATATTTTATAAATATATAATAGACACAAGTACATTGTGCTACAATTATTTCATATTTATACAATACGAGTAGTGAGTAAATAACATTTGATCTTGTACTAATTCTATTTTCACTTTATTAATAGTAATTTATTTTGTATAATATAAATTATATATTGCAGTTCAGTTGAAGGACATTAGACACACGATATTACAGCTTTAATGTTGGCGGCAAAACGGTTTAATTTTTCAGAATGGCCGACGTGAGCGAATGAAGAAAAGTCGTAAAAATTATAACTACATTTTATTACCGGACGAACACACTATGTGAATATATTTAAAAGTCGCCATTCCACGTTATTTTTTTCGCCTCTATCGTCCTGACCTTCACGCAAACGTTCTTGTGTAATTGTCCATAGAAAATGTGTTCAGGATGTAATGAGAACTAAACAAAAAAATAAATAAATAAGCGACCTGGAAACAATGGCTAGTCTGAATACGAATTTCAACGCGTCTATTTTACTACGATGGCCTTGAGTGAATTGCTAAAAATAGTAATAAGTTGAATAGTTTTGTAAGCTGTATAGTTGTGGATTAAACATTGGATCTGATATAATGGTAGAGGCATATATCACATATGTATACGAATAAATAGGTTTTCCATGTAGAACATGATTAAAGTATTAATATAAGTTTAGATAAAATTTTGTTTTCCCTTCTTTTTGCTCTGATTTCACATGTTAAATAAGACAGAAAATGTATACAATAAATAATGTAATCCGGGTACCTAAGGCCTGTATGAGACGATGCTAAATTTTACAGAAAATTTCCGTGTAAATTATTACGAAAATTTTCTGCTTTAATTTAGCATACAATTTTGATATTATTGCATTACTCCTGTATGACACGTATGCATTACTACATATCAAATATAGCACAGGCACATGTGTAATATATGATGTAGTGACGTAATTTTAGTGTTATCGTAATTGAAAGGTTGGTTGCTCTTCGAGAAATTAGTTTTAAATTCTGTGATTCATTAGGATACACAGTTAACCTTTATAATCATCTTCTGTAGCACCTTTTTGAGATTCCTTATATTTTCTATGTTCATTTAAGAAATTAGTTCTTAGACCATGAAATTTAGCTTTAATATCTGATATGGACACTCCTGGCTTTATTTTTATCACTATATTTTTAATTGCCTCTATTGCTGTGGCACGAGGATGTTTGTTTTTATACCTTGCATCTTTATCTGCATATAAACGGATATTTTTTATATTCCTCTATTAACACAGACACCTGTTCACGTAACCAGGACATCTTTTAATTTACGCAATAAGAATTTAAGGGCTCACATAGACCTGAGCACCTAAATGTAGGGTCACGTTTAAGATTTTTTTTCGTGTATAAAACTCCATTTTTTTTAAAAACCATAATGTACATTTTGAAGTATGGCATTTATTATAAATTCTGTGAAAATCGGGTTCGAAAATTTCGAATTTGAAAAAAAAAAACAAAAATTATTTTCTTAAAGTAGATAGACTGAGCTAGTACTTATCGAGCCGAAATTTGCGAATTCAATTTTTTCGGGTCATGGCAGTCATTTGAATAAAATTGGCGGTTTTTCGCCTTAAAATTGTTGAGTAATTATGACAAAAAAAAAACTATCCCAAATATCGAAAAAACGGCTCGATAAGTACTAGATTATTGTGTGAAGCATAATTATGCAAAACTTGATCCCGATCGGTCCAGTAGTTGCGGAGATATTTCTGGTACCGATTTTGAAAATACTGTTTTGCGTCTACCTGCGCCCCGGTCAGTTACAAAACGCTGTAACTTCGTCATAATTGCGAATTTCCTTATGAAATTTTCAGGATAGACACTGGAAGGATAGTACTTTCGAATGAGCACCTTTTTGAAAAATCGAGTCAGGTATATGTGATCCCTTAAAAAACACTATGATCATTCATACACAACCTCTGAAACCGCAAATTTATTTTTATTGCTTTGGTTTAGTTAACTTTGTCGTCAATTGCAATTTTATCCCCATTTTATTCTATTGCCCAGTTTTTCACGCAGATTTTACACAGAAATTAGAACCAACCCTAAATAATTTAGTCGCTAAATTTGGCATGAAATATTGCAAGCACTTTTCCGTTTTACACGTTTCTAAATTTCAAAAATAAAATTTACATGAAAATTTTCTGTAAAATTTAGCAGCGTCTCAACAGGCCTAAGATCACATAAGCTAAATTGCAAATAAACCCAAACATTTTTGAAAAGTCTAACGATTCTTTATTTCGATTTTATAAAAGTTTACAACGAATCGTTATGAACATAATTTTCATAACGCACTGATAAACACTGTTAATTTTTAAATAAAAAGGACTTCTGATAAAGTCAGAATGGTTATACATACATATTTACTTTCAAATTCAGTAGCTCTCTACGGTAAAGCTTTCCATAGGTATGCAGTAGCAATTCAATAATATTCGGTGATGAGATCTGATTTGGCAAAAAAAAATGCGAATATTTTAGTTTATGTAAATTATCCCATAATTTTATTTAAGATTTCCATTATTGTTTTCCTTCAAGTTAATATTTTAAGTGATGGTCAATTTTACACAGCAGTAATATTTTTTTCTGTATCGGACATGGCAGCGGCAAAAGAACTCGTCTACACAAATAAAATTAAATTAAATGCAATATTTAAATTATTAATTAATTAATATAAGTTTAACATCACAATTTAGTACCGCATTTAATAATAATTGCTTTAATGGTGTTGTTTAATTACCTTAAGTAAAATTGACCTCTGCACACATTTCAAGACAAAACCATATTGGCTTCACCTCTAACCAGTTCTGCATTATTATCTTGGTACGTCTTCAACTGGCGGATGATAAAGTGCATTTTAGTCGTAATAATTACATTGTATTTAAATACTAATACTTAATTACAACTGCAGACTTATTAGTTAACATTAGCAACCAATGCTGCTTTGTTTCAGTTAGTTAATTTTATCAATAGAATGTAAAACAGTTCTCTCTCTATGCATTATCTAGAAATATTAAAAGCTTTCCGATTTTAAATTAAAACTGCAATATGGCGATTATATATTTCCGAAACAATTTAGAAATTCACAATCATAATTTCTTGATTTGTACAAATTAGAGATATTAAGAAAAACCGCTTATGTTTTACAACTCTATATGTGTTATTGGCATGCAGTTATTGTTTATCATACACGTCTTCAATGAGTTAAAAAAATAGCTCATAGAACAAGGACTTGATTAATTGATTTTACGTGTACGGAACATGTGACTTGTCTGAAATTCCTTTAGCAGTTTGAACCATGCTAATAGCACCACGTATTAATATTTGAAATAAAAGTGGTATTACTATGTATTACCTACATTATACAGACTGAAATGCTCATTCATGTGCATTATATAAGCGTTGGGAATCATAGGGCTTAAAATAAGCGTTTGTGAATGGTTAAAATGCGGTGTGCACCAGCAAAATAATCGCATTTAGCTCATTCTCGATTTGCGTATTTTATATAGTTACTTGTTGCTTTATTAACTATTAATATTCATTATAAGATTATTCTTCTTAAAACTGGAAAGAGAAATATTCATTTTATTAAGGTATCAGTATTAATCATCTACGTATATTAAAATTTTTTGTTTACCAATTTTCTATTGAATACCATCAATCAATTTTGTTATAACAGTTGTTAAAAACGCCACATACTTGCTCTATTTCTATTTGATTATAGATACAATTTTACTATGCTTATAGCGAATATTGTTATTATATCTTAGTGCCATCTGCAACATTAAAATAAGAAGTTATACGATATTAATTGACACATTTCGGATACCTATCAAATTTCACTTATGTGCATGTATTTATTTCTTTTTGTTTCAAAAAACTTATTAAGCACTAATGAGTTGTTTGATTTTTCAAATGCTTTGGTATGGTTACATTTTTAAACACAATCTAAGCCATTCTTCAAACAAACGCAAAATTTATAGTATAACCATCACAATGGTTTTGTACGTAAATGTGACAACAAAACATAGGTTCTATATGTTTTCACACTACATTTTTCATGTGTAAATTGTACTCAGATTGAAGCGCCATTTACTCTACTACTGACTTAATGGTGTCGCCGCTGCTCGTTCTTAACCTTTTGTGAATCAAGGACCCATGTTTTAAATATCTACAAATCACGGACCCCCATACTACATATATAAATTTAATATAATGTATGACTTAGAAACTAGGTACATTATGTATCTACACAAAAATTTCTACATTAAGTATTAAAAAGAAAATATTTAACACTTATTAATGAGAAGGCTGATGTTTTATGTTGCTGACAAGCTTACTTATGTTTGGTGCAATATTAGATAGATAATAGAATTCTCAGTTCTGACTCCACATTCTTCAGACGGTTTCTATATTTAATGTACACAAGAGATGAAAAAGCTTTTTCACTACGATATAATGTGGGGAACGGCATCAGTATCTTCAGAGCCTTTTTGGATAACTACTGATGGTCATTTCGTACACTAAATTTGGAAGGGTCATTTCATATCTAACTATTTTCTTCTAGTGAAGTTAGTTCTTCAAGTTCGTAAATATTTATTATAAAAGGATCTCTTATCCAATTTTTGTTTGCATCATGTACATGAAAAAAATCACGAAAGCTGCGCCGAAGGTCTTCCATATGTTGTGTGAAGGTTTGTAAATTTTCATTAGACAGGATTTTCTCAGTAGTTGCAAGAAAACATTTGAGATTTAGAAATGAATCTTAATCTTGATTTGATAAACGGTGGCTCCACAACCTAATTTTTTTGACATGAAAAATATTGTTATTTCATTTCGCAAATCAAAAAATCGAAACAAGACTTTTCCCAGAGATAACTATCTCAATTCCATGTGCAACAGCAATTGGTGATGTTCACTGTCCATAGCCTTGAACCACTGATCAAAAAATTTTGAATTATCTAGCCTTGATAAAATCAACAATTTTTACAGCGTCATCCAAGACTTCTCTATGAATACATTACAATTATTTTATTAGTTAGGTATCTAAGGGCCGTTTGCACCGATAATAATGTAATCCTGGATTTAATAACAAGAGCTTAATTATTAAGCTATTGTTATATTTCGTGTCATTGCACCGTTAAAATTTAATTAGTAGTTAGGCAACGATTGGTTAATAAGAAAAATTTGGGAATTTGTATGTTTTAATGTTGGTTGAGGTGTATATATTTGTCAAATGTCAGTCATATTAATTATAATCATTTTAAATTTTGACGTCTGTCTATTTGTAATCCGAATTTGAATTATAAATTTTACTTAATACAAGATGATGACGAGCACCGAAATAAACAGGAAAAGGGAACGAAGTTCTAATTTTACCATCAACGAGAAAGTGTTATTGATTAATATTATAGAAAAATATAAAATGGTCATTGAAAATAAAAAGACCGACCATATAACATGTCAGGAGAAGAAGGATGCATGGGAAAAAATTTTCATCGAATTTAATACTATGGCTAGAAATTGTAATAGATCAGTAGAATGTTTAAAAAGATTTTACGACAATCAAAAGAAAAATATTAGAAAAATTATTGCTGATGAAAAGAAGGATATATATCAAACTGTTTCTTTGTATAGTCGAAATCTTCTAAAAAATGTATGATCATCTAATGACACATAATAATTACTACGGTTAAGCAATCTTCTGGGAAAACCATAATCAATAATTTCAATGATATCTAAATCATCTTCAAATAGGTCATCATCACTAAAATCCATTTTGTGGAAAATTGTTATTATTAATACTGATATCAATATCTCGACAATACTCGTTTGACATTTGACATATAAAAAGTACTTAAGCGACCGTTAATCTTCGAAATTTGATAGATTAAACTAACTAGAGTTAAAAGTGCTTAAGCTTAGTTTAAAAGTCGATGCAAATCAAAATGTAATTTTAACTGATAATTAAAGTTAAGCCGTCGTTAAATATTGCGGTGCAAATGGCCCTAAGAATATAAAAATTTCACTAGATTACTAGAATAATTAGATTAGTCCAGTCAATAGAAACACAAAAAAGGCAAAAGGCCGGGTAAAGTTTATACTTGGCAATTTTGTTCATTTTGAGGCCCTAATAAAATCCTGAAATTTGTAAACACGAAAAGTCATCGCCGGCGCCGCCATCTTGGTAAACGGGTGCCAAAATTGTGTTTTTTCAAAATATCTTGTTTCCGCTACATTTTACAGTAAAAATAGTCATATACAAAGTTGTGGAGAATCAAATTCTCTACAACTTTTCTATGAAACAAATTTTTAACAGGTCAATGGTTTACAACTTATGACAGAGAAAAGAGGAACGCTTTTTTGCAATTTGCAAACATTTTCAATTTTTCTTGTAAATTTCAAAGAATATTAATTGTTATTGTTATTATATTATAATATATGTAGTATAATATAATATATCATTAATACATTATATTATATACCATAGTCGTCAAACTTTAATTTCGGTTTACACTTCTATCCCATGCTGAAGATGACCTTATAATATGCAGCGATGCCTGCTAACAGTGGTTGGGAGAGCAACGCAGTGGCGGGGGACCCTCACGCCTTACATTTCATAAGAAACGTTTGTCGAGTGTACTGTCTTGGCAGCCTCGCTTATGTTTATCTTTAGTATATTTCGTCGCGCCCTTTTCCTCTTTCTACTTTCGTATCAGAAATTAAAATATGTCGACTACGGTATACATATATATACACACACACATACATACGTATGCATATATGAATTATCAATATTTATGTATTACTCGTTTCTACATCACCTAGAGGCACTATTGAAATTTATTTCATGCAAGTCCAAAACAGGATGTGCTTCAAAATGTAGCTGCAGGAAAGCAGGTCTAAAGTGCTCCAATAATCCGTTCATTCTGTAATGGAAACTCCTGTGAAAACGTTGCCGATCTTTTAGCAGTCTCTGAGGAGGAGGAGGAGGAAAATAAAGATGTGGTTCAACTAACAGAAATATTTGAAAAATTTTCAGCATTCCTGGAAGAAAAGGAAGAAGAAGAAGAAAAAACAGGAGATGAAGATGAATATGAGAAAAGTGATTCCGAAAAAAAAACCTGCAGAACACCTACATGAACTTGGCCCATCCGCAGGTATTCAAAACGACTTAAAAAAGGCACTACATTAAAAATTCGATAAATACCAACTTTGATAATTTTCCGACAGAAATGATTGTGGATTAGGCCTACTGGGGATACCACGTTTAAAAAAACGCGTCATTTGCTCTACCTTATAGGTGATGTGGAAACGAGTAATACATAAATATTGATAATTCATACATGCATACGTATGTATGTGTGTGTATACAGGGTGTTCACACTTAAACCCGCACCATTGGTAACTCCGTTATTATTGGAGCTACGAATTCGTCCAAATTAGCAAACTAGTAGGATTTTTCCTGGCGGTTACGACGATGAAAACAAAAAACAATTGAACGTCGCGTTTTTCAGATATTTGACAAAATGTAATTTTTTAAATGGAACACCCTATATATTTTTATGCGGTTGAATAAAAAATTTAGTTCTGAATAAAAATGTTTAAATACATTATCTTAAAAAAACTGAAAATAAAAAAGTTATCACGTGATTTCTTAAACATTGCATTTTGTTTAAAAAAAAAAATGAAAGACGTAGCATATTTCACATGTTTATCCAATTGAAGTCATCTTCAGATATTAAATAAAATAATATCATAAACATCCTTAAAATTTGCTTACTTTATCACTAAAACGTAAATTTTCAAATGAGATACCGTGCATTTTTAGTGATTTAGGATTTGTTTTTAGGGATGCCTAACGAAATTTGTAATTAAATAATATGTACCGATTATTGTATACTATTCTCTTGTTGAATGGATGAAAAATTTTTTTGTATTGGTCCTAGAATGTTTGTTCATAATATTCCTAAATGAATTCAAACGAAACGTTGTGTTTTTAACGAAATTTATTTTGATTTCGTCCACGAAACTTAAGAATAACAAATAAAAGAATAATAAATACTATCAATCAACATACATAACTAAAATAATTGTTCGAAGGTACCACCTTCTTGGTCCAGACACTTGCGGGCTCTTTTCTGAGTGCAGCGCGTGGCTTTGAGAAGGGTCCTTCCATCAATATTCCGAATAATGGCCGTAATGTTATTTTGAAGTTCTTCCACATTTTGGTAACGATGTTTGTAAACTTCATTTTTCACTCGGCCCCATAAAAAAAAATCTAGCGGAGTTAGATCTGGTGAGCGTGGGGGCCACAGAACTGGTCCATGAGTTCCAATCCAACGGGATCCAAACAGTCTCTCCAGTAATGCGTTAACGATATGGTGATTATGAGCCGGTGCACCGTCTTGTTGGAAGTATATCCGCGGCCTATCCATCAAGTTCACGTTGTCCACGAAATCTTCCAATACATGAGACATAAAGTCCTCATATCTCTCTCCCGTTAATGAGCCGCGGTAAAAAAAAGCACCTACAATTTTAGATCCAATCATACCACACCAAACATTAAGGCTGAACCGATGTTGTGGATTAGTGGGATGAGTCAAAAAAGGATTTTCCCGACTCCAAAAATGATAGTTTTTTCGATTAAACATTCCCTTATTAGAGAAATTACTCTCATCCGACCATAAAACATATCGAGGAAAATTTGGATCTTCTTCACATTTATGTAGGAACCATTCACAAAATTCCATTCTTCTTATATCATCATTAAGATGCAAGTTTGTACTGGCCGATATTTGTATGGCTCAAAATTATATTTTTTTTCAAAATTTTATGAATCGTTCCCAATGAAAGGTCTATTTCTCTTGCCAATTCTCTAATTGAATTGTTAGGATACGCCTCAAAACATCCCAGTACATTTATCTCTACTTCCTCACTAACCACAAATTGCTTCTTCGTTCTATTCTTCTTGAAAACCTCTTCGTTTCGCCGAAATTGTCTGTATAATTCCAAGAAATATCTTCTTTGAGCAATCGCGCGCTCGGGAAACATTGCACTATAATGTTCGCGAGCTCTAATAGTGTTTTTTCTCTGAAATATGTAAGCTTCCATAATATCACATTTTTCCTCATGTGTGAAAACCATTTTTATTAGAAGAAAACAAGAAGAAAACAGCAAAATAACAATGCGAATTTTAAAACACTGACAGATTAATTTGACGGATTGTTATTGAATATTTTTTTTTATTGGTGCCTATTTGATCAAAATTGTAACAACTATTGTAATGTAGGCTAATTTCATTTTCTCTTTTCCTCTTTTTCTGAGTGGAATTTTAAATTATACTGTCCCATTTTAAAATGGGTAGTTTTCTGATTATCTCGGGAATATGCCCCTCTAAAGAAATCACGTGATAACTTTTTATTTTCAATTTTCTTGAGATAATGTATTGAAAAATTTTTGTTCAGAACTAAATTCTTTATTCAACTGCATAAAAATATATAGGGTGTTCCATTTAAAAAATTACATTTTGTCAAATATCTGAAAAACGCGACGTTCAATTGTTTTTTTGTTTTTATCGTCGTAACCGCCAGGAAAAATCCTACTAGTTTGCTAATTTGGACGAATTCGTAGCTCCAATAATAACGGAGTTACCAATGGTGCGGGTTTAAGTGTGAACACCTTGTATATATGTAGGTATATATAATATAATGTATTAATAACATATTATATTATATTACATATATTATAATATAATAACAATCAATATTCTTTGAAATTTACAAGAAAAATTCAAAATGTTTGCAAATTGCAAAAAAGCGTTCCGCTTTCCTCTGTCATAAGTTGTAAACCATTGACCTGATAAAAATTTGTTTCATACAAAAGTTGTAGAGAATTTTATTCTCTACAACTTCGTATAAATTTATTTCTACTGTAAAATGCAGCGGATACGAGTTATTTTCAAAAAACCGGTTTTTGGCACCCGTTTTCCAAGATGGCGGCGCTGACGGCGACTTTTCGTGTTTACAAATTTCAGGATTTCATTAGGGCTCCAAAATGAACAAAACTGCCAAGTATGAACTTTACCCGACCTTTTGCAAGTAAAACTACCTATTGACTGGACTATTTGTAGATAATTAGTAAGTGGTTGAAAATGTGTAAACATTATTTTCCTCGTCAAAAATTGCCCTTGCTCTTTGTAAACAGATAAAGACATTATTTTTATAAAAAAATAAAGAAAATTGAATTTACAAAGACTAAATTATTAAATGTACTACTTAACAAAGTTAATCCTATAATAAATAATATATTTTCAAAATAGTTGTCAGTTATTTTAGTTAACACATTATATCTGCGTTTTGCAAACCATTATAATTTAGCTTACATTATTCTTAAAATAAATATTTTGTGTTTGTGTGGCGGACCTCTGAAAGATCTTTGCGAACCCCAAGGGGTCTGCAGACCACAGGTTAAGAACCGCTGGTTTAGACAACATCTACAGCAAAATGTATTCGACTATCGAGAGAATTCAAAAACACAAAAATAGAAGAAAATGTATTTTTAAATCCCAGTACTTTTCAGCTATTTTTAACCATTTAATTTCTGTAGGAGCTACTGAATCACTTCGGAAACAAGTACATACGTATTTATCATTTCCAACGGGCCCAGTACTGAACTAACTGAACTAGAGAAATTCGTACAAAGCGTAGGTGTTTATTTACTATTTACTTTAAGAAAAAAAGCGGATCCGTTTTAGACAGGGGACACCGCATTGCAGTGAGAACTTAAAACACCTACACTATAGTACGCAATAAAATTCGGCAATGGGAAGCCAACAGCTTGAGTACGGTCAAGGTGGACTTTTCGTATGTGTGAACCTACACCCAATTTATAAATACACATCGACCACACGACTAAAGTTAAACTCACAACAAAACACGGTTTCGGTTTTCCATCTCCGATTGTGCGCTTAGAATTCGCCAAGCGTGCACACAGGCCTGACATTATCATGTCATCTTTGCGGGCGCCTAAATATCCAACGACCAATTTACCAGTGGCTAAAATTATTATTGGACAATGGCCGGATGTACTCGACTACATACATAGAAACATTGTATTAATTCGTGCATTTGCATCTTATATTCGATCTTTGTCTACCAATATAAATGTGTAGGTTTATGTATTGAAGTAATAAGATATACAGGCTGATTCTCCGAACTGGTCTATCAGAACTTAAAGAATTTCTTAAAAAAATGTAATTTTGAAGGTGTGTTTATTGTTTTATTTTAAGATTCACTTGTTACGATCAATATACAACGAAGTACATTTTAGAAGAAAGCATGTCCTATTTTCATCAATGTTAACGTATGTATAGTAAACACATTCAGTTTCAAAGAAAGACATGTACGTCATTATGTGCAAAGAACGCTCAATTCCATTATATTTCACCACTAGCATATTAAGGGTGTTACATTCACAGCTGATTCAGGGTTCGTTGAGTCTGTTGCGCCGTATCTGTTAAGTAGGTTTTCCTTACGGTTTGTATTTGTGTTTTTGAAGTGTATACGTTAAAACATAATTTTAAGAGGCCTCTGTACCCTCATACATTACTTTTCGGAATTGCGTATAACCACTGCCTTCTATACTTAATAAGCCGTGTTATACGATCTGGCAACGCTGTCAGGGACACGGTCGGCGGTCCTATCGAGGTATACGTTGATCATGCGCGTCTTTGAAATACTTTACTGTTTCTTACCTTATATAATTTAAAAAATTAGGTGTGGCCACCACACGACTTTCTTATACGTATGAGCGTTTCAAATTATACAATTTTAAGAATTTTTTAACACAAAAATTATTCAAAATCCTATTCTAAGTACTTCTATTCTCTTAATAGAGAATACATATATATATAATATAGAATTCATACTTTGCTAGATATTCGAAAAAAAGTGGTACTCCCTAAGAGTAAAAGTATTTCTTCCGGTCCGAATTTTGAAATTTCATATATACAAAAAATATTGCAAATCTAGCACTAAATAATTTTGTACTCTTGATAAATATATATCGAATGCATAACTTACAACATATTTGCAAAAAATCGCTATTCGATAAGAGTAAAAGTGGTACTTCCGGTCTGAATTTTGAAATTTTTTTTATACAAAAGATATTGAAAATTATGTTCTAAATACTTTTATACCCGTAACGTACCTGTCTAAAAAGCATGATTTGCGAAGTATTCGCACGAAACTGATTTTCGATAGGAGTAAAAGACCTACTTCCGGTAGGAATTTCGAAAAACTTTTTAAATAAAATTGTTCTCAATTTTAATTCTAAGTACATATGAATTCTTTATAAATTTGTTTAAACTTAGTAGTTCACGAAATATTGGCAAAATTCGATTTTTTCACCTAAGTGCTAAGCTACTTCCGGTCTACCGATTTTACTGAAAAACTAATCAGATCTCAAGAGGGAGATTATACACGTAAATACAAAATTTGGAATTGATATTTACAGCGGTTTGACCGCAATAGCGGTCAAACCGCACACAGACACACACACAGACATTTTTTAAAAAGCACTTTTTCGGTATCAGGGGACTTCAAAACGTAGATATATGCAAAAATCTCGAGGTCGAAAATTTTCATCATCACAATACTTCCTTATACTACGTATAAGAAAGTGAAAAGTTGATCACTTACCCGATTATAAAACGCACTATGCGCCTACTATTTTTTATTAACCTTTTCAAATAAGTGACCCTTATTAATTAAATAGTTTATTTATAAATCCGTTGATTTAACAAAGCAAGAAACATACAGCTTAATGTAATATAAAAACTAATTTCTTCTTCTTCTTCTTCTTCTTCACGAAAGCTAACAGCTTGTTTCACCCATTCCCATTCCTCTCTTCCCGTTCTTGCGATATTGATGTCCAACTATCCCTCCATCTCTTTGGTGGTCTTCCTGGGGGTAGTGTGGACGCTGGTTTTCCATCCCTTGCAATCCTTGCCATTCTATCACTAGTCATGCGCGACACATGTTCATTCCAAAATCTCCTCCTCTCGCGACTCCATCTCACTACATCCTCCACTTGACACTCCTCTCTGATCTCCTCACTCCTCCTCTGGTCTCTAAGTGTGTTCCCCGTTATTGCCCTTAGTACCCTCATTTCACTTGCACGTGCCATTCTTTTTGTTTCCGCCGTGTCCGCTCTTGTTTCGGCTGTGTATGTCGTCACAGGCCTGACGCATGTTTTGTAAATCCTTACTTTGTTCGCTGTTGACATACTTTTATTTTTCCAAATGATGTCCCTCAGTCCGCCCGCTATTCTCGTTGCTTTGTTCATTTGGTGTCTTACGCTCTCTTTCAAGCTCCCGTATGGCGAGATCATGGTGCCCAGATAGTTGAATTCGAACACTTGTTGGATGTTCCTCTCGTTCACTTGAAGCTTGCATCGTCGCGGTTCCCTGGCTATTACCATGCTTTTCGTTTTGGATGTCGATATTTCCATATTACACTTCTTCGCTTCTATGTTGAATGTTTGTAGTAACCACTGCAATCCATCTTCGTCCTCCGCAAACAACACCGCGTCATCCGCATAGCAGAGTATTTTTATGAATTTGTTTCCCATTTTATAGCCATAATTAATCTTCCGTACGCCTTCTATTATCTTATCCATTATCATATTGAAAAGCAGTGGGCTGAGGCTATCCCCCTGTCTGACCCCTGTATTGACTTTTATTTCTTCGGTCGTAGCTGTTCTTGTTTTAATTACGGTGGTGTTGGCTTTATTAAGTTGTTTGATCGTTTCTACTATGGTTGGGTGGACTTTCCTTCGCCTCAGTTCATCAACAACATCCTCCAATTGTATCCTGTCATATGCCTTCGTTAGATCCACAAAACATATATACGCTGGTTTGTTGTACTCTATGGCTTTTTCAATTACCTGTCTAACGATGAATACCGCATCGACCGTCGAGCGGTTCCTTCGAAAGCCCTGTTGTTCTTCACTTAGTGTGGTATCCTTTAATATATGGTGACCCAGTATGCGTGTGAAAAGCTTCATTGAGGTATTTAGCAGTGTTATCCCTCGGTAGTTTTCCGGATCCGATCTTTCTCCCTTCTTGAAGAGTGGTATTGTGATGCTCTTTCTCCACTCGTCAGGTGTCGCCGTGTCTTTTAATATTATGTTGTATAATTTTGTGAGCAAGCATTTCTCCTCCGTGTTTCAATAGCTCGTTGGGGACACCGTCCGGGCTCGGGGCTTTGCCGTTTTTGAGATGTTTTAATTCATTCATCACCTCTTCTTCTGTGATTTGTACCGTTTCGTCTATGTCCTCGACATCCTCTCGTCTCGAATCGTTCTGCTCTTCCCGTTGTACATCTGTGTTCTGTGTGAATAGGTTCGTGAAGTGGTCCCTCCATCTAATTGCCGAGATGTTATTTATTTGGACTGTCTCTTTTACCTCCTTTTTCGCAGCCCTTAGCATTTTCCATATGCGTTTCTGGGTTCCGTATAGGTCATTTTCCATTTCCCTACTAAAACCATCCCAGTGCTCTCTCTT
Organism: Amphimallon solstitiale; assembly: GCA_963170755.1. NCBI lineage: Eukaryota > Metazoa > Arthropoda > Insecta > Coleoptera > Scarabaeidae > Amphimallon > Amphimallon solstitiale. Next base: position 28,855,114 of record OY720678.1, read on the forward strand.
TATTTCCCGTATTCTGATATTCACTCTGTTCCTTGTTTCTAATTTGTTCCATTAAAATATCTAATCGTTTTGTAAAATCATTATTATCACTTGAAGCTTGCATCGTCGTCGTCGTCTGAACTATCCAGAGCTTGTTTTAAAAGTTCTTTTTCTTTTATTATAAAATAGTCAAATTCAGCATTTTTATACCTGACCAACAAATTTTGTAATTGAGACCACTTACTTAATTTTGATTTAGGGGAAAATAACCATTCTAAATCATGCCTTGAAATGGTTACACCTTTTACAGTAACTTCCACAATTTTTAGTTCATGGACATCAAATTCCACATCAATACTGTCTATATTGAGCCGATAGAACCACAAACCATCGTTTGTAATTTTTACATTCCACACTACCACACTGTCAACTTTCGATTTAAAGTTTTCTAGTAGTCTGTATAATCTCTTATGTTGTCACTAGCTAAATATGAAGAGATTTTTTACGCATTGAGTTTCATTGTTTCTCTCCTTCCTACATCTGGATTATTCCTTTCTTGGGAACATGGTTTTTGTTAAGCGGACTTGCAAATTTTTAAAAATTCCTGGCACTGCATCGTCTTTTAGTTTAGGATATTTTAAAAGTAAGTGTCAATTCTCACCAGTTGCACTAACAAAATATTGGAATCTTATTATATCACATTCATTAAAATGGAATGCAGGAACTACAGAAGCCTTTGTTGGGGTCCAGTTCTTGCGTGGTATTGCTCTAAATCCACTCTTTTCTCTTGGGGGCAAATGTGGTGACGATTGAAATGTTCTTTTAAAGCTCGCTATCATAGTTTGTTTATACAGCCCAGTTCAATTATTTGTTTCCTGCCAACACATAACATCACAGTGTAAATAACTGACCTTGAAAAATGATTGAAGACGATAATAGGCAAAATTAGATGCGTTTACTGCGATTATTATTAACTTTTGTTAATCATCGGCGTCAAAATACATATAAATGCAAAAATTCAAATAGAAAAAATAATAACTGTCTGTCAGCTGTGGACGGTAGGTATACAAAAGGACCATCTTACAGCGTTATCGCTTTTCTATATACAGCATGTGTCAATTGTCATTAGCCATAGGCGATTAATCCATACAGTACGTGGTAACATAGTACCCCTTCTTTCCTTTCCAATGCCAGCACGACCGATGCATACTCGTAAATACAAGTTAGCGTGGTTAGCAGTAACTTTTCTACCACCGGCTTGTGTGTTTGTAATGCGTTCAGAAATAATATTTACGAGTTGCAAGGATTTGTTTTTCTTTTTCCTTTCAGTAAATGCAGAGAATTATTAAGCTGCGTTCACGCTGCATGACACAAACAAAAGCGTAATTCTAATAAAATTAAAAATAAGGTGAATAAAAAAGGATTCTGAAAATAATAATAAACTACTAGACCAGGAGATCGCGGCGGCCATTTGATGTTTCCCGTTCCAGTAATAAGACGGCTTTTATTGCAGACTAGATCGCAACGTGTTCGCAGCTAAACATTGAATGTAAAATCCGGTGGAAAGACGTGGGAAGATCGGAGAAAATCGTTGTGATGTCGATTGTTGCCGGGATTGGTGACGGACAGTAGGAGTGCCACGTTGCCACATGATGACGGCAGTAGACGGACTGCCGAAACGTCGGACTACCTATGTTCCTCAAACGATGGAAATAGCCCAAACAACAACTCAAATTATACTCCATCGTCAACAATTACACGTCATGAGTTACAAATTCGGTATGGGCCCGAATTAAACAGGTCTTTCAGACAATATGAAAAGACCATGATTAAACTTGCCAAGGAAGCAAACCATCTAACCTTCCTATACAAAGCAAGACAACACAACGTCATCCCCAAGGGCTTAAGAATTAAACCTCCGGTCCAAAGTCAGAGAGCACAAAGGATTGCAAAAAGGGCCAGTGAAGCCTTGGTTAGGGAAAGAATCAACCATCACCGACTCGCAAAACTCAGAATCAAGCAACAATGCGAGGAGATTAGGCAGAGGATCGAAGACGAAACCAGTGAGCACGATTATGAGCACATCCGGCAAGCAGTGGAAAGAAGCTACCAAAGAATAAACGACCAACATAAAGAGAGACACAAGAGAAAGCTGAACACTCTAATACACCAACAAAGGGAGACCAAAACACTAGATCCCTCCAAGACAGTCATCAATCTCTCAAGCAAACAATTGAACAACCATGCTATCGAAATACTCAACAAAGGCATGAAGTTTGCAGTAGCAAAAACCCAAATTCCCACTATGGACATCATACTTGCCACAGAAACAGCCGCACAAAAAATAGAATCCCCAGAAGCAGCGGATGAATACCGGTGGAAGATTAGAACAGCAATAGAAGGTGCTAGATCAAGAAAAATCAAGCACACCAGCACGAGGGAAGAACAACGCAGCCTCAAAGAACTAAGAACGGATAGATCGATTAAGATACTACCAGCTGACAAAGGGAATGCAACGGTCGTAATGGATGTGGAAACATACAACAATAAAATACAGGATGTTCTAAGGGCAGGTAAATACAAAGAACTACCGAAGGATCCCACATCATCAGTGGAATCAAGAATATATAGAACGCTGTTCAAATACAAATCAGCCTTCCAGAACCAGAACATCAGATACAGACTTACCCCACACTATAGCAAGCCGCCGCATCTATATGGATTACCCAAGATCCACAAACCGGACATTCCTCTGAGGCCAATCGTCAGCTCTAGAAATTCACCATGTCATCCACTAACCAAGTTCCTACTGGACATAATTACCCCAATAGCAGGGAATACACAATCGGCAATTTCAAACACCGAACATTTCATCAACAAAATCAAGGACATACGGATTGGTGAAGAAGATAAACTGGTGAGCTTCGATGTTACTAGCCTGTTTACCAATGTACCAACGGGGCCAACACTGACAATAGTAAAGAACAGACTCTCCTCGGATGCCACATTACATGAAAGAACATCCCTCAGTATAGAAGCAATTGTAGAACTACTAGATGTCTGCGTAAACACAACCTACTTCCAAGTTGGCGAAAAATTCTACCAGCAAGAATTCGCAATGGCTATGGGTTCCCCGCTACCTCCCATACTAAGCAATATCTACATGGAAGACTTCGAACAGAGAGCAATAGATTCGTATAACCTCAAACCGAAGCTGTGGCTAAGATACGTAGACGACACCTTCGTCATATGGCCACACGGTGAAGACACAATAGGTGGATTCCTACAACATCTGAACAGCTTAGAAGAATCCATAAAATTCACCATGGAACTGGAAGTTGACAACAAGATTCCATTCCTAGATGTCCTGATCAACAAGAATAATAATGGTACACTAAAAACAAAAGTGTATAGAAAACCTACCCACACAGGACAATACCTACATCACGACTCCAACCACCCTCACAATGTTAAAATTGGAGTCGCACGATGCCTATACGATAGGGCACGAACGATATGCTCCGATGAAGGAGATAGAGAGGAAGAACAAAAATCCATCACCGACATGCTCCAACGAAATTGTTACACGCAGAAAACGTTGTCGAAAGCCAAAGAGGTCCGGGCACCACAGGACACAACCCAAGAACAACAAGAAAAAGTATATACCACGGTCATCCCGTATGTAAAAGGCCTCTCGGAAAAAATCAGAAGAATTGGCAACAACTACAAGATCAGAACGGCCATAAAAACAATGAACACCAATAGGTCCGTTCTAACCAGAACAAAACCCGACAACGAAGACCAACAAACAAAAAATTGCATATACAAGATACCATGTGAATGTGGAAGACCATACATTGGAGAAACCAGCAGACCCCTAAGAGTCAGAATCAAGGAACATCAAAGAATGGTACGCTTAGGGGAGACAGAAAAATCACAGCTGGCGGAACATGCTTGGGAAGAAGACCACAACATTGCATGGAATGAGGCGACAATCCTGGCCAAACAAGAACACGGCTACAAAAGAAAAATTACGGAAACAGCATATATGAAGGTAACACCGGACACGATCAGCACGCCCAGCCTGGAAATCAAGAATATCTGGCTCCCTATGATTAGAGAATGTGTTAACCAAAGACCGGCAGCCATGAGACCGGAGACAGACGGATAAACATACATACTGCGCATAACCACCGCGCATATACGGAAAAAAATGCACACTGCGCACATCCACCACGCATATACGAAAAAATGCACACTGCGCACACCTACTGCGCATACACCTGTAACTTAAATATAGGTTTAAGAAAGTAGTTTCTGTCCCCCGAATTAGTCGAGTGGTAAAGTGGATAGGATATTGAAATTCGGAATTTATCGACCGGGTTCAAAACCTGACACAGAGCACATCAGATTAAAAATTATAGGGAAGACACATACCGCCAGATAAAGTCGTTGATATAATGACAAGTTTGGCAAGAAACAGTCCTTCTCAGGACTACCCTGATGACGGCAGTAGACGGACTGCCGAAACGTCGAACTACCTATGTTCCTCAAACGATGGAAATAGCCCAAACAACAACTCAAACTCAAAATATTACTTGTATACGTATAAATAGCACGTAAACATTGAATCCCTATACCTAATGAAAATTGACACATACGGTATAGCACGGCTTGGAAAGTATAGGAGGCAGTGGTATAATAGACTCGTACAGGTTCTGATGAAGTTTCCGAAGAGGGGAAGTATTTGCCATTTACCCATATGTAATTTCTTAACATATTGATTAACTATCCGGCAGATCATTTTACCTCATGTGAGGTAAAATTATCATATTGCTGAGTGTAACTTATGCCCGTTTTTACCAAACGTCTATTATTATTTAATCTGGGTGACTATGCCAACATGTTAAGTAATGTATACTCCTTCTTTTACAAAAAAAAAAATGAACCTGTAACATTTATTAAAGTTGTACTATGGCGTACTTTTTTTTCTTATGGGAATCATTATGCTCCACTCTCCCCTACATACAAATATGTAAGTCAATTTTTTAATCACAAGAATTTATGAGTTTTAGTGATTTCTCAAAAAACTCCCTAACAGTATACTATCTAAGTATTTGCGTATCCATGTTGTACTACACGTATTAACATTTTATACATATACATACAAATTATATAGGTACACATATTAGTCAGTATCGGAGCATTACATAAATATGGAGATTGTGACACAATAATAAATGCTCTGTTGAAACACAGAAGCGTGTTGAATACTTATTAACTACGAAAATAGAAACAATGGTGCTGATTGGTGTTACTTAAAGGACGTGCAATAATTTTTGCATATTAAATGATTGTGTCCCGAATGGAATTTTTTGTATGAGTTGAAAAAAAACGCTGTGAATGATAGTAATATACACAATAGTTAGTGCATGTGTTCAAAAACTACTTTTGTAAAAGAAGAAGTGTAACATTTTGTGAGTCTAACAGATATTGGGGAAAAAATTCTATCTTTAAGCAGTTTTTTTAATGGCGTTACTGTTTATAATCATAATAAGGGTGAAGAATAAAAAACAAGTAATATTTAAGAATTCCGATCGAAAAATAAATGTACAAAATTTATTTTCCGATCGCCGTTCAATATTTCATTTATATAGAATTGGATAATAGATTATACAGGGTGTTTGGTGCATCATTTGGCAAAATTAAATCCAATAGAAGGGGTTATTTTCTGTCTCTTAAGGCCCAATAACACAATATTAGTCCCACAGGTTCCTTTTTTTCGGCTATTTAATTTTTATTTTGCAAAATTCAAAATTCAGCATTTAAGCTTATTTAAAAATTGTATATACTGGGTGAGATATGTAGATGATATTTTGGTGTGTTTTAAAGGAACGGAGAGACAGTTAAATACACTTCATAATCATATTAACACTTTGCATGATAATATTAAATTCACCATAGAATTAGAAGAAAATAAAACAATTAATTTTCTAGACCTTCAAATATCACATATTACTGATACACACGAATTCGCTATTTACCATAAACCCACCCACACAGATATTACGATACATTCTAACTCTTTCCACCCGATTAGTCATAAACTTGCTGCTTTTCACTCAATGTTACATAAATTAATCCATGTTCCTATGAATAAGATTAATTTTGATAAAGAATTAGATAGAATTTACACCATAGCTCAGAATAATGGTTATTCAAAAGAATTAATAAATAATCTCCTTCATAAGAAACAAAAATCAAAAATCATATCCGAAATTTATCCTATAGTTCCCCAAACTTACTTATCAAAATTTGCCTCTGTGACTTATATAGGTACACCTTCCATAAAAATAAAAACATATTTACAAAATACAACAAACACATTAATTTCATTTCGTACAAACAACAAACTACAGAATCACATTAAAAATAATAAAGATAAAACTGACAAAAATTTAAAATCTGGGGTCTATAAGTTAAATTGCGAGTGTGGAAAAGCTTATATCGGACAAACTGGTAGATCCTTTTCCACACGCATAAAAGAACATGAAAGAAGTTATAAATTACAAAAAATGAGGTGTGGCCACCACACGACTTTCTTATACGTACGAGCGTTTCAAATTACAGAATTTTAAGAATTTTTTTTACAGATATTATTCAAAATCCTATTCTAAGTACTTCTATTCTCTTAATAAATTTCTATAGAATGCATACTTTGCAAGATATCAAAAAAGTGCTCCTCGCTAAGAGTAAAAGTGCTACTTCCGGTCCGAATTTTGAAATTTCATATATACAAAAAATATTGCAAATCTAGTTTTAAATACTTTTGTACTCTTGATAAATTTATATAGAATGCATAACTTACGACTTATTTGCAAAAAATCGCTATTCGATAAGAGTAAAAGTGGTACTTCCGTTCTGAATTTTGAAATTTTTTTTATACAAAAGATATTGAAAATTATGTTCTAAATACTTTTATATCCGTAACGTACTAGCCAAAAAGGCATGACTTGCGAAATATTCGCAAAAAACTGATTTTCGATAAGAGTAAAAGACCTACTTCCGGTAGGAATTTCGGAAAACTTTTTAGATAAAATTATACTCAATTTTAATTTTAAGTATATATGAATCCTTTATAAATTTGTTAAAACTTAGTAGTCGACGAAATATTGGCAAAATTCGATTTTTTCGCTGAAGTAAACTGCTACTTCCGGTCTACCGATTTTACTGAAAAACTAATCAGATCTCAAGAGGGAGATTATACACGTAAATACAAAATTTGGAATTGATATCTACAGCGGCTTGACCGCTATCGTGGTCACACACACAAACACACACAGAGAGAGAGAGACACACACACACACAGAGAGAGAGAGAGACACAGACATTTTTTAAAAACCACTTTTTCGGTATCAGGGGACTTCAAAACGTGGACATCTGCAAAAATCTCGAGGTCGAAAATTTTCATCACAATACTTCCTTATACTACGTATAAGAAAGTAAAAACAGATTCCACATATGCAAACCACTGTATTGAACAAAAACATAAATTCAATAACAAGTTTGACATACTACATATACAAGACAAGAGTAAAAAATTAAATTTATTAGAAAACCTAGAAATAAATAAATTAAACAAATTAAACCTTATTTTAAATGACCAACTAGAAGTGAACAATTCACCGTTGTTAAATTTAAATATTTAAAATCTACTTAATAATTATTATAGTTATATATATTATAAATTGTTTAATTTTATAATAACAGTAAACAATCAGTTTTCAAAAATTTTTTAATATTATTAATCATATTGTTATATATATAAATAAATATATTTATTTACCCAATATTTTTCTCTTTTTTGTATGTTATATATATATATATATTAAATGTTACATTAAAGATATAAGTTACTCCCGCTCTTAACCTAATGTCACAAACTCCCCCCTCTTCATTTAGGAAAACACATAAATAAGAACTCTACAAATATTTTGTATTATAATATTCATCACCTGATGAAGCCCTAGTAGGGTGAAACAATTGTTGTGAATTGAATAAAACTGTTTTGAACTCAATTTGAATTTATTTCAATTTTTACTTGTAATTTAAGCTTATATTTAAAAAAATGTTATAAGTACAGGTTCCAAATTTAAGTTTAATTTTAATGTGTAATACTATGTACTGTAACCAAAATTACTTGCAAATAACATGTAGTTTTTATTTTATTAACTCACAAGGTTTTTGGAAGAGGTAAAAATAAAAATCTGAATTTATTTCATGTAGTCCTTAAGATATTCCAAAACAAAAAATTTGTATCAAAAAGGCCAAGATGTGTGAGCCTAAATGAAAAACAAGAACAGTGTTTCAACTGACATAAAAAACATGGAAGAAATATATGAAGCAGTGTTGAAAAAGGAAAGCGTTTCCGGACAAGACGATATCACGACGAATATTATTAAAAATTTCACAAACAAAAGGTAAACAAATGTTGAAAATGTTATTTAATAGTCTTTAGAGCTGAGAAAACACCGGTGCTTTGGGAGCTTAGTATACTAATACCAATATTTAAAAAAACATACATAACAGAGTGTGGTCTAACTACAGCGGAATAACCACTTTAAATACAGTCTCAAAAAGAGCTCAATTAAATCTCTATATTAATAACATGAATAACTCTTACGTCACGATCATAGCTTTATAATTTTCACATTTTTATAATTACCTTCATTATGAATCTTTATAATTCCTACACTATTAGATGCCCCTCGTTACCTTATTTACCACATATTCAAGGCATGTCAAACTAATACCTACAGCTTTATTTCATTACAAATAGAAACATAACATTAGTTTTTTGTCATGTAGGTAAATATTCTTACTGAATCTTGTTTTACTTAACAAATGCAATATTCTCTTTTTATTTTAGTTTTATTTTAGGTCACAACGTTCTATTTTAATAAAGTACGCGAAGGCAATATTATGTATGTTTATTTCTAATGGTTTCATCCTTTTTAGACATATATTTTTCTTTTAGGTGACTATTAATTATTGGTAACATTAAAATATGACTGATTCAAGGCGATAATATGACATAAATTATATGATGAGTGTAATTTCTATAAGTACAAATTAAACCGACTGTTTATATGAGAAGCACCTTAATGAGAGTTAAATGTACTAGTGAATAGGATGATACCCATCAGATAAAGTTACTATGGGATCTTTTGTGTGAGACAATGGTTTCAATTTGGATATAAAACCTTACAGGAACATACAACTATTACTCATAGTCAGATTGTTTCTCTGTTGATCAGTGGCGGCCCGTGAGTTTTTGGGACGGGAGGGCACCGGGGGTCTGAGTGTTTAATATCAAAAATTAAGTACAGACAAAAAACAAACTCAATATGCTATTTAATTAACTTGTTTGAAAATAAAATCCATCCGCCGTTCCTTACGATCAGCAAAATGATTAATAACTCATTCATTGAAGTTTGGTGTTGATGTCACTAATTGTTTTTCAATGGAACACATTGCTAAGGCACATAGTCTGCTTTCCTGCATGGTATTTCTAGAAAATGTTTTTATCCTCTTCAAAGTAGAAAAACACCGTTCACTTGATTTTTTCTATTTTGCACGCCCCCAGAGATTCGCAAAATAGCAGAAGACAATTTACAAAATCTTTCGCCAACATAGTCTCGACATATTATCAAAAACAAACTTTTATAACAGTTGTACTATTCAACCTTGGAAGTAAATTACAATAGTAGCATTAGAAAACTTATCATCCAACTCTGCTTAACAATTTATATTGTTAATTAGTAAATAAAATGTTAGCATGTGTGCTTTTTATTCTTTGTACAACTTCTATTGCACATGTTTGTTACATTAAAGGCTTAAATTTTGACATTTAAATATAATTTGATTTCATTTTTTTTGTTACCAACGTCAAAACAACAAAATTAGCGTGCGATAAAGAAATACTTTTGAAACCAAAACGGATGTCGTAAAGTGACCGAAATAGAAAAAAACATTTTGCACATTACACCCACACAACCAGTCTGATAAACTGTAAGGGCTCCGTTGAATTTTCTCGTCATGGTTTTATTAGTTTTCTAATTGTGATCTTCTAGTTTAATCAATAAATCTGGTCTAGGGAGACCTAGATTTTTTACTTCTGTCTTAATGTTACTAACGCAATTCATAGTTGCATTTGCACCGATAGAAATTACAACATACACTCACCGCTGTATATTACATACTGGACCGCCACTCGGACCCGGCAGCATAGAGTAGTGCCCCGCCGTCTACATATATACACGCGCTACCCGCGCCAATTTCATCGCTCGATTTCTAATGCAGACGGGGCAGTCGCGCGAGGTGCCCCGGAGCCTACGTCAGACTGCGATTTTTAAACGCGCTGAAAAGACGGACTGTTACATCCGAAAACATATTATAATTAATTTATCTGTTAAAAGAAATTTGTTACGGGGCAATTTGTCACCGGGGGGGGGGGCAGTGCCCCGTTGCCCTCCCTGCAGCAGCCGCCACTGCTGTTGATTAGGGGTGCCTACCATCTGGACCCTGAAACGGTAATAGAATCGAGAACAATTATTCTCATTAGGTATGACGTCTCTTTATTTTAAGTGTTTATTGTTGTCTAAACAGAGCTCGGATTATATGCAAAATGCATATTTGTTATTTAAAGATATATCAACAAAATTTTGAGTATTTTGGCTGTATCTAATGTTTTTTGATTAAAATGAGCTTATTAAAAAATGCATATTTAGCATATTTTTGCTACTTGATGCATATTTTATGAAATATTGCATATTTGTGCATATTTCCATCAAATTATAAATTTCCTCCTAAAAAAGAAGCATTACTGCCGTTAAGACGCATCATTGCCGGTCATAAAATAATTAACTCCATTTTCAAATAATATAATATAAAAATACAAAGCTTTCTTTAATTTCGTCCATAAAGGAGGTTTTATATTTCTTTAGTAACTACGCAGTTTAGTTTCTTTTTATTTATTGAAGCAACATATTTGCTAACAACAGGATCTTTATTTTATATTTTAAAAATCTGAGTTTTTCCGTAAACATTTATTTTTCTTATTATTTGAGCGTATGTCATATAGGTTTCAATAACAAGCCTTTAAAATGAAATGTTTGAAAGAAATTAATTAATTTGTTTCCTTTCGTTCGTTGTGTGCACTTCGTAACCTGCGATATGCCGAAAGTACAAAGTTTAGTGTATTCCTGGATAAAAAATTATCCAGAATTGGTATTCGACCAGAGTTTACAAAACGAGATATTTTGTAGAGCTTGTAGAAAAAATGTAAGTATACCTACAATTATGTAATATGTTTGATGTTTGTTTTATTGAGAAACCTATAAAAGTTTTTTTGTTTGCAACAATATCTGTAGTATAAATATAATGTGGTTTTACGTTTTAGGTGTCATGTGAAAAGAAATTTTTAATTATGCAGCACGTGGGTACTGCATTACATCAAGATAAAGTAAAAAAGCTTAACTCTGGTAATGGTTCTCAAAATCGTCTTTTTGAATCATTTGAAAATGCACACAAAAAAACCGCTCAACAAGAATTCTCCAAGGATTTGTGCGAGGCATTCCTAAGCTCCAATATTCCACTGGCGAAACTACAAAAACCAAAATTAAAAAGTTTTCTTGAAAAATATTCCAAACATCATGTTCCCGATGAGAGTACCTTGAGGAAGAATTATGTGGACCAAATATACACCGAAGTAATATCCGAGATTCGCACGTTGATTGGTAACAACTTCATTTATTTTGTAGTGGATGAAACCACAGATTCTGCCGGTCGATATATTGCTAATTTATTAATTGGTTGTTTGAATGGAAACAGTAGTAAATCATATTTAATAAGTTCTAAGCAGTTAGATGAAACCAATAATTCTACAATAACTCGATTTATTCACGACGGATTAACAATTTTTTTTCTGCCCAATTCAATACCACAAGAAAAAATAATATTAATGTTGTCCGATGCTGCCTCTTACATGTGTAAAGCCTCAGTTAATTTAAAAATATTTTTTCCTAATTTGATTCATACTGCTTGTTTGGCTCATGGTATTAATAGAGTTGCCGAAGAAATCAGAAACCAATTCCCTCTTGTGAATGAATTAATTAGTAATATAAAAAAGATTTTTTTAAAAGCGCCATTGCGAGTTCAGTTTTACAAGGAATCGTTTCCCAATTTACCATTACCTCCACAACCAGTAATTACTAGATGGGGAACGTGGATAAATGCCGCAATTTTTTACTCAAAAAACTATCAAAGTATTAAAAATTTTATTTTCGAATTATCTGATGATTCAAATGCTATAAAAGAAGCTAAAAAGTCCTTAAAAAATAATATAATACCAAATCAGTTGGCATACTGTTACGGGAACGGGAGAAATAATTTTTAAAAAGCTAAATTCAGTATTAGAGAAAAATGAAGGATTTAAAATTCTTTCAAAAGTTTCTAATATTTTAAATGGGGAATTTGTAGAGGGCATTGAATTAGACCCTAATATTGTAGCCAATTTAAAAAATGCTCCAATTACTTCCGTCGACGTAGAACGATCTTTTTCGACATTCAAACACTTGTTAGATGACAGACGACATTCATTTAAAATGGAGAATTTAGAAAAGCACTTAATTGTCAATTTTTATAATAATAACTAGCATAAGTAGATAGACGATAAGTAAATAGTTGTACATAGGTACTTAGATAGGTATTACTACTTAAGTAATGAAATATTTATTATTATGTTAAGTTATTTTTTTAAACAGCATATTATTATGTATAATAAATTATAATATAATATATAAAATATAAAAATTATAAAATGTAAGTATTATAATTTATAACGTTATAGACAATAATATACCAATGTTATACGAGCATTATGTTTTAAATGACTTAAAATGTAAAATAAACTTTTGTTTTCATTGAATACGATGTATTTTCGGTTAATTAAAATTTTGCATATTGATGCATATTTTGCATATATTGGAGCATATTTTTTAATAATTTGTGCATATTTTTGTCAAAATATGTGCATATAAATGCGCATATTTTGTTGATTTTTACGTGCATATATTCCGAGCTCTACTAATGGTAAATTATATACCGCCTTCATCTTCTACCATACCATCTTTCTACCGTTTCCTTCTTATTAGTATTTCCAATTTATATTTACGTGATAACCTTGTATCTTCCGATAAATTTTTCAAATTTATTGAAATTGATCACGTGATTTTTATTTTGAAAAATCGCGTAATTCCGTTTGTGTGCTTTCTCAAAAATAATTATTATAACAAACTGACAATAAATTACATATCCTATTCATGTATATTTCCTTTTATTTTAAACAAAATCAAGTCAATTAATATCACGTTTACTAATAATTAGTAATCTAATACTCATACTGTTTATGTATATTTATGGAAGTGTAAATGAGAAAAGTTAATTACGATAATATATTCTAGTTTTCCCACTTATCATATAATCATAACAACTTACCTATTTTGCAACTGACTAGCTTTCATTTCCTGATTTTCAATAATTTAATTTAAAACCTTATTTAGTGCTTTAATTTGATAAACTTTATGCATATATATGTGGTATATGAAGAAAATAATTAATGGTCATCTTATTTTCTAGACATAACATGCATTTCAATAATTACGTAGGTATAAAATGTTCAGATATGGTAGACTCTGTTATAATTCGCATGACAATTATATATACATAGTTTTCTTTTGCCCAAATAAACATCTGGAGGCGGTTTTGTGTGCTTAGACCGATGACCTCACAAATATTTTAGTTAGAATATATGCACAGTAATTTAGATAGTTCTTATATATCTAAATCTAAGCGCATGCTGGCCATTTGATTGACTTTCACTTTTTAAAGACGTAAATGTTAACGTGTATAAAAAAACACTTATCTTTAAGGTACGCTGTTTAGATGATAGAGAAAAGAATGTTTAATTATCAAAGTTATTTTAATTTGATACTTAGAATTTTCCAAATTGATTCTTTATATCCTATTTTTTCTCTTTCATACTGCCAGTAAATATTATTATATGTATAATGGAAGTAAAAGTGGACCTTTAATTCCGTATTAAAGATATTAATGTTTTTTCTTATATATATTTATTTCGTAATTAAGATATAAGTACAGATTATTAAATACATACGAATTGTTTATAGAGACAATTCGGAAATGTAGTTAGGTTGATGAACTTGTAAAACTGTATCTTTTCTTAATTTATTTTGCATGTACCTAAAACTTCAGAGAATGACGGGCAACATGTAAAAATTGTGTAAATCAAATTGGAAAAGGTTTTATCGAAAGTAGTCATTCAGATCACAAAAAAAAAACATACGTGGTACTACTATGTTTCTTTCATCTCAAACATTATGGTTGAAAAAAATGACTAGAATTCTAACGAGGCTGGTACTACTAACTATTCGCCTACAATTTCAGAATTTAAGCTCCACAAATTTATGTTCAACAAATGAAATCAAAAAAATATGTAGCTTACCAACACCATTGTCAGTCGTAAACTTTTACAAAGGGGGCAGGTTTGTAGAACCTGTTAACATCATATCTGCAGTAAAAACCACAAAAAAAAATGCCTCGGAAAACGAACGGTCACAAAGACAACGAATTGGGTGAGAACAGGAAACGAGTTTTGAAAAATAATTTAATGAGGTTGGGACGCTGGAATTTCACTTCCGGGAACAGTCAAGATCAGGAAACTATCCCAGGATGGGTATCTGCCCCGTGTGAGATACGAAGCAGAAAGGAAAAGAGAATTTAATTCAGTTTATATTTTCATTTACACTAGGTAATCTAAAGAAGAACGTGCCAATGATAGATCTTCTAATCCATTGGAACTATTAAAGTTGCACCGAGGAAATAAACTATATTAGCGAAAGAATTTTACCTAGTCGCTTAGAAGCCATACTATTTAATATTTTATTTATTAAAATTGGACAATAAGTAACGCTTTGAAAATTAAAAAATTCGCTCGATATATATGAATATCAACAATTTAGCAGTTAATTTGAAGTTTTGATTGAAAAAACTTCTAGAGAGCAGAATAAAAGACTGAATAAAAAGTACCACATAAAAATGATTGTTTTTTTTTTGTTTTTCTTCCAGGACATAAAATTGATGAAGTCGAAGTTCTAAATGGTCTTGATATGAATGAACTAGATTTTTTTAGCAATCATATCAAAGGTGACAAAATCACACTAAAGAGGGGCCTAGTGGAGCTAAGAAAGGTAAGATAGAAAGAGATATTTATTTTGTTAGTCACGCTGTGTTCAAATCTGTTTGACAGAGCGTAATTTTTATTATTATCATTTTATCAACAAAATAGTTACTCATAATCAGTTTTGTGACAGAAGATCAACATTTTTACCGGTGTTCTATATTTTAGAAATATTTTCAACAATTTTGACATTCTATTTTTTCGATTTAGTTACATGGACTCGGCCCTAATAATCAACCTGCGACAAATAAAGTTAAACTAGGTTGTTCACCGATGACAGAAGATGAAGGAAAAACGAAAGAAGAATATATAATTGATATCGAGGAGTCATTTTAACATTGCTAACAAAGATTTAGTTATCATTATTATAATATATTATTTAAACCAGGTTTAGTTATATAGTTGAATAACGAGGAGATACTTCCGCATTTTGGAAAGAAAAAAACTGTAGTTTAAAACGAAAATAAAATTAATTTTGTGCTATTAATATTACACACTGTTAGGTACAATGATAAGGCTCAAGTATTTAAAATTCGTGATAATAACGGCAATCTACATGTATTTTCCTATCAGTCTTTGGCAAGTCCGTATTTACTTAGCGTTCATTACACAGGAGATGGAAAATCTGTTATTTCAGTTATCACTAAATAAGCGCTCATTTGTTGTTTTTGATGTTTGTCGGTTATAAAAAATATTATTGTGTTATTTTATACTTGTTAAAACAGAAACATTTGTTAATTCTTTATTTTTATAATAAAATATATTCAACAATAATATAACTTTTATTTTTTAGAGTTAATAATGATACGGTAATTTACCCACGACCTTCAGTATATTAACATGTCCCATCACTATAAATGAAATCTGTCACTTCTCTTTCTAACTCACTGTACATATATTCAACAATTATCCGTTTCTATTACTATATTGTTTAATTTAAATACAATATCTGCTTGAAATAATTAACTAATGCTATTATTATTACTATTAGATATTCTCTTGTCTTCGCATCCAAGGGGCTGTGAAGAACACTTTTTGTTTGTTCACAAGCAGCCCTATGGATGCGAAGACAAGAGAATAGCTAATAGTAATAATAATATTAATTAATTATTTCAAGCGAATATTGTATTTAAATCAAACAATTATAATTATTGATGCCAAACAAATAAGAAATAAATGAGGAAATAAATATATATTTCGGTCGAATAAAGTGTGAATTTGATTCAAACAATGCAAACGTTGAATCGCAACCACGATGATAACCAGAACCAAACAAATATTAGTTTGTTTTGAATACTAAATACTACGCACTAAGTAGATTGGATCAAATAAATATATATTTGAGTTGACTAAAAATAGAAACGATGAACCGAATAAATCATGTACATTAGAGTCCCGATTATCCGAGTTAATGTGGACCGACGGTACCTCAGATAAGCAAAAACTCGGATAATACGGATTGCCGTTTGATTGAGAGCAATGTGTTTTCCAATTTCTATATCTGACCTACTCCTTTACAACATAAA
Organism: Amphimallon solstitiale; assembly: GCA_963170755.1. NCBI lineage: Eukaryota > Metazoa > Arthropoda > Insecta > Coleoptera > Scarabaeidae > Amphimallon > Amphimallon solstitiale. The sequence continues at coordinate 28,871,938 of OY720678.1, forward strand.
TGAATTAATTCTAAATAAAACTAGAAATACTAGACAAAATAAATATCAATTTATTGTATAATCTTGAAAAACAATGTAACATAATATAAATTAATAAGTCTTCTGTAAATAAACATTTTATAACATATTTACTCTGAATAATGTAACATATTGAACATAATAAATCCTCTGCAAGGAATTAGCTTATTTAAAGAAATCTGTAATGGATTTTTGACTCATAAGTGTTTGTCTTTTCTTGGCAGCAGTGTTTTGAAGTCGTCGTAGTACCAAAATATCGCCTGGACTTGTATCATCTTGTTGTTCGAGCTATAAAATAGTGTTTTAATAGCGTGAAATCCGTCGCTATGAGATATTTTTTGTAGATTTTCAGCATAGTCGTCATTTTCATTCTCAAATTCGTCTTCAATACCTTTTTGGTTTCTAATAAGACTTACAATATCGCCATCACTTACCTCATTGTTGTCATCATCGTTCATCCATTCTGCTATATCATTTTCATTTAACGTAGTTGAAACATCGAGATTGTTAGCAAGGCCTAAAAGCGATTCTTCAGCTGCATCTTGTACACAGCCAGGTTCCATTCGGTTAATAGAAATCTTATTCCAACTTTCAATAATTGTCGTCTCTTTAATGTCAGTTCAAGAGTCCGCCAACCAATAAATCACGTCTTTTATATTAATTTTTCTTAAGTTTTAAGTTACGGTTTGATTATTGTCTAAGTCGAGCAAAATATGCCTTAAAAGGTGTCGTCGGTAGCCACGCTTCAAATTTTCAAGTACACCCTGGTCAAGAGGTTGAATAAGAGATGTTACGTTGTGAGGTAAAAAAAGTGCACTAATTTGTCCATCAATCAGTTCACTTTCGTCCGGATGAGATGGAGCATTATCTAAAATCAAGATAGATTTATGTGGAAGATTATTATCATCGGAAAACTTTTTCACGCTCGGAAACCCCGTGAAACCATTTTTTAAACAAATACGAATCCATCCAAGAATTTTTTTGGTTTGTATATAGAACAGGCAAATTTGCAATATTAACATTCTTAAAAGCTCTTGGCCGTTTTGACTTTCCCACAACCAAAAGTGTAAGCTTATTGTCTTCAGACTTATTGCAACAAGCCAAAACCGTTAATCGTTCTTTGCTTTTCTTATACCCTGGAGCAGACCGTTCTTCTTTAGAACCAAGGGTTTTTCTTGGGAGCATCTTGTAATTCAATTCGGTTTCATCGCAATTATACAATTGTTGGACACTTAACTGTTCAATTCAATAAGCTTTTGCAATTTTTCTTTAATGGCTGCTACATCTTCGTTGTTAGCTGAGAGTTTTTCTCCAGAAATGTATAGTTGTCGCACACCATACCTTTCCTTCCAACGATCCAACCAACCAACACTTGCTGTAAATTCTCCTGTTCCATCTTCAAGAAGTTTGTAAAACTCTAAAGTTTTTGCTTGTAAAATCGGTCCTGTCAATATGCTACCTTTGTCTCGCATTTGAGTAAACCAAATAAATAATGCTCCTGAAATCTTTTCGTGCTCACTATGTTTCATAACCTTCCTGCTTGTATTACCACTAACTGATGCACGTTGTAAAATCCACTTCTCAATATCTTTACGTTTTCACCTCCAATCCCCCACTGTCACTTCACCAACACCCATGTCACCAGCTACCTTTTTAATCGTTTCGCCTCCATCAAAACGTTGTATTGCCCGATATTTCTCTTCTAATGAAATTACAACACGCTTTCTTTTCCCACTCATATTGTAATAACAAATATACGCCACAAATGTTTAGTAATACATATGTACTTTCTAGAAAAGTAATGTACACAACATAGTAACGCAGGTGTATTTATAACTTGGTCCTGCCAGATAGATAAGCAGGGGAAGTCCGTACGTTAAATAATGTAATGAAGGAACTTCCCTACAACAACCGTGCCGGGACCGATGACAAGCAGTGGTACCTCGGATAACCGGAACTCGGATAATCGGGACTCTACTGTATTTGTTTCAAAAATTGAATTTGTTTGGCTCATATCAAAACAATATTTGTTTAGATTAACTCCATATTTTTTTGATTCAAATGATTTTTTTATCTGTGTAGTTGCATTTAAAATAAAATAGATAATATTACTTCCTGTCAAATCGGAAATGAAAAATAAAAGAAGAGAGTGTTAGAAGTTAATACATTCATATGTCAAGCCTTAATTTTAATTTATAAATGTATGTTAATCAGGATTTCAGTTCTTACTAAAATAGTTACTAATATTATCATCGGACATTCATTATACTGGAAATCTTAGAATGGATCAAGCTCTTTAAACCGGGATGTAGTTGCGTCAAATTTAAAATGTTAACATCATTTCCGGTCAAAATGGAAATGGAACATAAGATATAAGCGTGGAAATGATCTGGTATGTAATAAAAGAGGTTTTATTATTCCTTTGTCACCCGGAATAATAGAGAGTTTTTGAATCAAAACTATACTTTTCTAATATATTAAAAATAATACAAATTCTGCACTAAGAACTCCAATAAATAAATAGCATCAGTTCAATTCGCTTTATGTACTACCTACATGTATTTTTTCACATTTACAAACGTACCTATATGCTCTAAATTAGAATAGGTACATACATACGGTATGCCTATTTAATTGGGCAGCCTCTATATATATCTGCCAAAAATGTACCTTGGAGCTAGTTCTGAGAAGAATTGAAATATAGTTTTCTCTACTGTTTCAAGAAGAATGGCGCATTTCCCTATCAAGAATTCATATATCAAATAAATATGTTAAATGTCAATTCTCTGAGATGAAATTAAGATTCTAAGACACTTCTGAGTATTATACAATTGATGTTCTCAAATTAATAAAGCAAAATAGTTTGTGACTTCGGTGTTAACAATTTAAATCACATAATTTGGGGTACTATTAGGGTACAGTAGCATTCTAAACAACCAAATTTTGTACTTGCTTACGGGAGGGAGACGATATTGATATTCAGTAGCTCTGTCATTATTACTCTCTGATTGAGCTAATTTTAGTGTCGCATGATTTTTCTTGTACGTTTTTATATTAAACATACAAAGTTTATTTAGCAACAATAATATGTTCCTTTTTTGTAGGAATTACATTCCTTAATCTGTTGAGCAAATAAATTAGTAAATAAATAAATTAACCGTTCTTCTCTTTTTAGTGAATTATGCACGTTATTATGTAAAAACTGTGTATTTTTTACTAACGTATCTAAAGATGTATATGTTGTTTTACTTCATTCATTTTCGAAAATGTCACGTACCATATACGTTGTATAGGTATACCATACATACCTTTATGACGTAAAAATAAAAAAATGAGGTGTGGCCACCACACGACTTTCTTATACGTATGAAAGTGTTACTTCCGGTCCGAATTTTGAAATTTCATTTATGCAAAAAATATTCCAAATCCAACTCTAAATACTTTTGTATTCTTCATAAATATATATAGAATGCATAATTTACGACATATTTGCAAAAAATCGTTATTTGGTAAGAGTAAAAGTGTTACTTCCGGTCCGAATTTTGAAAATTTTTTTATACAAAAGATATTTAAAATTACGTTCTAAACACTTTTATACTCGTAATGTACCTGCCTAGAAAGCATGACTTGCGAGATATTCGCAAAAAACTGATTTTTGATAAGAGTAACACCCCTACTTACGGTAGGAATTTCGAAAAACTTTATTAACACAATTTTTCTCAAATTTAATTTTGAGTACATTTGAATTCTTTATAAATTTGTTTAAACTTAGTAGTTGACGGAATATTGGCAAAATTCGATTTCTTCACTAAAGTAAACTACTACTTCCGGTCTGCCGATTTTGTTCAAAATCTAATCAGTTCAGAGTTCAGAGAAAGGGGGGAGAGAGAGGGGGAGAGAGAGCGAGAGAGCGAGAGAGAGGGGGGAGAGAAAGGGGGAGAGAGAAAGGGGGAGAGAGGGCGGAGAGAGGGGGAGAGGGAGGGAGAGGGAGGGAGAGAGAGAGAGAGAGATTTTTTAAAAACCTCTTTTTTGGTATCATGGGACCTCAAAACGTGGACATCTGCAAAAATCTCGAAGTCGAAAATTTTCATCATCACAATACTTATAAGAAAGTAATAAAAGATTACTATCACTAAACTTCGCGAGCTGATTTTTTATCAACTTATATACCAGTGGCACTTATGCATATGAATAGGAGTTAAAAATGTGAATTCCGATGGAATCTTTCAGAACAGAGTCGGTATGAAAATTACGTAAATATATTGCGTAAACTAAATAATTGCTTTTACAATGTCTGATTGGAATTTAAATTTAGAATATACCACAACTTTAATAATAAATGTAAGTGTAAATTATACGACAACAAATTAATATCAAAATATTTACTTAACCCGTAGACAAGGAATCGAAGTTTATCGAAGACCAGTCACATACAATAGACCGCATGGTTTTTTTCTTAATGTTAATTTTTAAAAAACAATATCAACATGCGATAACCACCAATTATGTTTGCTAATAACGATATAATACATACTATCAAATCTAAGTTGTGGCGTCTTCAAAAAACAATAATGTAATGTATCTTTTATTTTCCCTCTTTTTTGTAATACGTATTTATTATGAACAACTGAAAATAATTTTGGTCAATTTAATTAATAATATATAAAAATGCTGTTTATTTCTTCTTCTAATGTGACGTCGACTTGGAATTATCAAAGATTCGAATTTAATTTTAGGAATAATTTCCGTTCACATTCAAAGCACACATTTACGAGTATAATACATCAATATCTTGAAGTACAGTTTATACAAATCGTCACGTTATTTCAATAATACAGAAGTAAATGTAGTTTGAGATGAAGAAGAGTGATTATGATCTATCAATTAATTATAAAATCTTGGAAGAAGCGCCGTGAGAAATACTAAAGAAATTACTGAAATATATTACGATTAGCATAAATAAATATCGAAGTTAAAGAATAGTCCATATTCATATAACTCGTATTCATATTATTAGAAATAAATCAACACCGAAAGAAGAATACATACTGCGATATGGTGGGGAGTTTAAAATAAGTCCAATAAAGTCTCCTCGCTGTTGCTCTTGCCAATTCAATATATACTGGGGGGTATATTAACAATAATAATTAGTGTTAGAAACCATATAAATTAGAGCTAAACTAAAGCTTTGTTTAAATTGGTCTGCTTAATTCAGTTTAAATTTCCCGCCGCCTTTTTCTCTGGATAGAGAACATATGTTTATTTATGCAGGGTCTCCAACCGAGTCACGTATAGCCGCCGCAGTATAAGTTGGCGGTGGGCATGCGCCGTAAACGTATTTAGGAAATGTACCACCACCCACCTGTCTAATTCAGTTACTGTTACCAGTGCCGTACTCAAAACGTAAGTTAGCATTATAAATATAAATTTAAAAGCTAACCACACGACTTTCTTATACGTATGAGCGTTTCAAATTATACAAAGTTGTTCTAAATTGTTTTAAGTAGTTTTATCGTAGAAAAATAAACCAAATTTTAAGAATTTTTTATATAAAAATTATTCAAAATCCTATTATAAGTACTTCTATTCTCTTAATAAACCTCTATAGAATGCATATTTTGCGAGATATTCGAAAGAAAGTGCTATTCGCTAAGAGTAAGTGTTACTTCCGGTCCGAATTTTGAAATTTCATTTCTATAAAAAGTATTCCAAATCCAGCTCTAAATACTTTTGTACTCTTAATAAATATACAGGGCAATCCAAATTAAGTGTTCACCATTGGTAACTTTGTTATTATTAAAGATACAAGATTGTTTAAATTAGCAAACTTGTAGTACTTTTAACGCTCTTTAAGATGGAAGAATAAAAAAAACAAATGAGCAACGCGTTTTCGAGTTTTGCCGAAAAATATTTTTTTTTCAAATGGAAACCCCTGTATATTATATCATTTTCTGCTAGAACTTTAATTTTTAAACAAAAAATCTTATAAGAATTTTTTTACTGGGATCAAAAATACTTGAGTTATAATGAATACACAAAAACAGCTAAGTCAAGTGCATTTCTATGTATCTATGAAAACGACGATGTCTTTCTACCAAACGTCAAATATTAGTACAGTTTTATTAGTTTTTCACTCATAAGTTTCATTGTGCTAGTTATTAATTTGACAAAAAAATGATTTTTACCCATTCAGAAAAGTGTGATATGTTAGAATCTTATTTAGTGTGCAGAAAATCCTCTAGAAGGGCAAAAGAACACTACGCTGAATTATATCCACTCCGAACACAACCACATGAGCAATATTTTCTGAGACTTCACCGAAAATTTAGAGGCAATGAGAGTGTTTTTGCCAAAACAAGGACAAAAAGGACTTTTATAAAAAGCGAGGCCACGGAAATTGCAGTTATCGCATATTTTGAGGCCAACCGTGAGAATTCCATACTAGATATTGTCAATGAATCTGATTTGAGTCACGGTACTGTGCATAGGATTCTGAAGAAACACAAATTCATTCCTTATAAGTACAAACCAGTTCAGGTTTTTTTGCCAGGGGATCCAGAGAGAAGAATGTTTTTTTGCCACTGGTATCTTAACTTTTGTCGCCAAAATGTAAACAACTTTCGTTATATTTTATGGACCGATGAATCGAATTTCTCAAATTCTGAAATGTACAATAAAAAAAATTATCATTACTGGTCAAAGGAAAATCTTCTTTTAGTAAATCCAAGACGTCCACAAGTCCGTTTCAGTTTTAATGTTTGGTGCGGTTTAATCGGTTCATGGATTGTTGGTCCTTTCTTTTATGAGGGCACTCTAACTGGTGAAAGGTACATAGAATTTTTGACTGAAATTTTGAATAATTTCTTAGACGATCTGGATCTCATAAGTAGACAGAATCTGCATTTTCAGCAGGATGGCGCACCTGCTCACAACTACAAAGGTACTCATCAACTTCTAAATACTATTTTTAACACTTCATGGATAGGAACAAGTGGCCTCCCCGATCGCCAGATTTAACGCCGCTTGATTTTTTTTATGGGGTTATTTAAAGAACCAGATTTATAAGCAAAGGTACGAAAACGTAAACGCCCTAAAGATTACAGTTAGTGAAAAGATAAACCAAATAGATGGTAGGACCATACTGAAGGCAGTTCGAGAAGTTCGGAAGCGTGTACAAAAATGTATTGAACTACAAGGTGGTATTTTTGAACATCTTCTATGAAAAAAACAGTGATTTTTATTTTCTTTTAATGATAAGTTTATGTATAAAATAAAGTTTATAACACTAATTTAGCTGTTTTCGTTTATTCATTATAACTCAAGTATTTTTAATCCCAGTAAAAAATTTCTTATAAGATTTTTTGTTTAAAAATTAAAGTTCTAGCAGAAAATGATATAATATACAGGGGTTTCCATTTGAAAAAAAAATATTTTTCGGCAAAACTCGAAAACGCGTTGCTCATTTGTTTTTTTTATTCTTCCATCTTACAGAGCGTTAAAAGTACTACAAGTTTGCTAATTTAAACAATCTTGTATCTTTAATAATAACAAAGTTACCAATGGTGAACACTTAATTTGGATTGCCCTGTATATAAAATGCATAATTTGCGACATATTTACAAAAAAATTAGGTGTGGCCACCACACGACTTTCTTATACGTATGAGCGTTTCAAACTATACAATTTTAAGAATTTTCTTATACAAAACTTATTCAAAATCCTATTCTAAGTACTTTCATTCTCTTAATAAATCGCTATAGAATGCATACTTTGCAAGATATTCGAAAAAAAGTGCTACTCGCTAAGAGTAAAAGTGCCACTTCCGGTTCGAATTTTGAAATTTCATGTATACAAAAAAATATTGCAAATTCAACTCTAAATACTTTTGTACTCTTAATAAATATATATAAAATGCATAATTTATGACATATCTGCAAAAAATCGCTATTCGGTAAGAGTAAAAGTGGTACTTCCGGTCCGAATTTTGAAATTTCTTTTATACAAAAGATATTTAAAATTATAATTTAAATACTTTTATACTCATAATGTACCTGCCTAGAAAGCATGACTTGCGAGATATTCGCAAAAAACTGATTTTCGATAAGAGTAAAAGACCTACTTCCGGTTGGAATTTCGAAAAACCTTTTTAAGATAATTTGTCTCAAATTTAATTTTGAGTACATTTCAATTCTTTATAAATTTGTTTAAACTTAGTAATTGACGAAATATTAGCAAAATTCGAATTTTTCACTGAAGTAAACTGCTACTTTCGGTCTACCGATTTTACTGAAAAACTAATCAGATCTCAAGAGGGAGATTATACACGATTATACTACGTATAAGAAAGTAAAATCGATGTTCGATAAGAGTATGTTACTTCTAGCCCAAATTTTGAAATTTTTTTTATACAAAAGGTACTGAAAACCAAGTTCTAAATACTTTTATACTCGTAACGTACCTGTCTAAATAGCATGACTTGCGAAATATTTGCAAAAAATGAGGTGTGGCCACCACACGACTTTCTTATACGTATGAGCGTTTCAAACTATACAATTTTAAGAATTCTTTATACAAAACTTATTTAAAATCCTATTCTAAGTACTTTCATTCTCTTAATGAATCGCTATAGAATGCATACTTTGCAAGATATTCGAAAAAAAGTGCTACTCGCTAAGAGTAAAAGTGCTACTTCCGCTCCGAATTTTGAAATTTCATGTATAGAAAAAATATTGCAAATCCAACTCTAAATACTTTTGTACTCTTAATAAATATATATAGATTGCATAATTTACGACATATTTGCAAAAAATCGCTATTCGGTAAGAGTAAAAGTGGTACTTTCGGTCCGAATTTTGAAATTTTTTTTATACAAAAGATATTTAAAATTATAATTTAAATACTTTTATATTCGTAATGTACCTGCCTAGAAAGCATGACTTGCGAGATATTCGCAAAAAACTGATTTTCGATAAGAGTAAAACACCTACTTGCGGTTGGAATTTCGAAAAACTTTTGGAAGACAGTTTGTCTCAAATTTAACTTTGAGTACATTTGAATTCTTTATAAATTTGTTTAAACTTATTAATTGACGAAATATTTGTAAAATTCGATTTTTTCACTGAAGTAAACTACTACTTCCGGTATACCGATTTTACTGAAAAACTAATCAGATCTCAAGAGGGAGATTATAACCGTAAATACAAAATTTCGAATTAATACCTATAGCGGTTTGACCGCAATCGAGGTCACACACACACACACAGACAGACAGACAGACACACACAGAGAGAGACATTTTTTAAAAACCACTTTTTTGGTATCAGGGGACTTCAAAACGTGGACATCTGCAAAAATCTCGAGGTCGAAAATTTTCGTCATCACAATACTTCCTTATACTACGTATAAGAAAGTAAAAACTGATTTTCGAAAGAGTAAAAGATCTACTTTCGGTATGAATTTCGCAAAACATTCAAAATAAAATTCTTCGCAAATTTAATTTTGAGTGTATGAATTCTTTATAAATTTGTTTAAACTTAGTAGTTGACGAAATAGTGGCAAAATTCGATTTTTTCACTACAGTAAACTATTACGTATTAGAAAATAATAGTGAACGAATGAAACGCGATCTACCCTTCCTCTATCTGCGCGAACTCACTCCCACCGTTCGCCAGGACATATTAGGAGGACTGTACATTGAATTGCTATTCAGATAATAATTAGGTCGATGCCTTCTAAGTGATGTAGCGAAAAAGGGTATAGATGAACAACTACAACAGTAAGCCTTTGGTAATTGTATAATACTTTATTTTTTTATTTTGATGCAATCTTCACCAATGCTTCCTTCATTTTATTCGTGTCTTTATTAGTTAGATGATTCATGCTTTTCTTTCTACAATGTCACACTCGTATGTCACCATGGCATACTAAATAGAAAGACACATGTATATATGTCAAAGTGAGTTTTACTTCACATTAAACATTATAAGACAACATTTTAAAAAAATATGCAAGTGGTTAATTAATATTAACGAATATAAAATAGAATAATAATTTGTTTTTGTTTCGGAGATATAGGAGAGAAAGACACACAAGTGAGAAAGAGAAACAAATTCGTCGTGCCTCTTATGAGTATCATTTATCATTATCTACATCCATTGTTTTGTTGCGACAGTAAACGCCTGATGGTCTTAGACATATTGAGAAGTTTTCACGATTGAAAAATGAAAAATAGGATTCGCAGTTTAAGTCGGATTGAGAAATCTAATGCTAGTGTTATTTTCTTTTAATTAAATAAAACTAACTAAGCGTACTTATCAACTGGTTCAAAAGGACTGTGTTCATCTACACTCTACACCATTTTGTCAGAATAAGGCCACGGTCTCGGCAAATTTCAACAGGCTCTGGCAATGGAACTGCTATTAAAAGTTTCATTTTTATATATTGGCATAAAAACACTCAAACTGAAATTGCAAGAATATCTACTGAATGAAATCTAAATTCAATTCGAATCATAACATTAGGTAAACAGCAATAAAATAATAAAATGAAAATGGCTTAGTAGACCCAGATCTCGTTTTGATATTTAATCCGAATCGAATTGTTGAGATGCCCGATCAGATCTTGATTTAATACACTTTGTCTGACATGTTATGGATTTCAAAAAGTACACGATGAACAAAAGAACATATTTCTCCATTAGTCAATAAATATTAGATGAGTACATATCTAACATATCTTAGTGATTAAGATATTTTGTTTAATTTTTTTTTTGTAGTAGATATTCCTGAAGAAGTAGGTAGTCACACAACTTATAGCCTGCCATACTACCCGACAGGCACGCTAATGAACCATTTATCTTGACCTATTTTATTTGTTATTTTGATTGCTGAGGCAATTCTAATATTTAAGGAATAAATCAAGCTAACTAGCTAACTGAAATACGAATAGAAAAAACTTTTAATTGACATTGGCGAGCGTTTTCTTGCCAATAACTGCTGTTAAAAATATAAATATTTATTTAAAAGCGACAAAACAATTTTGTAGCGCTCATAAATTATATTTTAACGAAATAAATAAAGCCAAGATCAAAGGACACATTTTGAAACATTGATTTTCGTCGATATACTTCCTGGATTTTAGATATTATATTATTTTGAAAACACAACTCAAATGATATTCAATAAAATGCAAGCAGCACTTACGACATTCATTAATTGTATCAAATGGTTAATTTCGATCTTCATCTCATGTTAGTTACATATAATCGACTGTTTACGGAAATAGTCATTTAGAGATTGTGCAAAAAAGTGAAATGTAATATTAGTAAATAAATGTATGCTTACGTAATGAAATGTTAAAGTTATAACAAATTATTATTAACTATATTTAACATTTAAGTCTTTACACTTTTTTAAACATAATGTATTTATCTATACCTCTATAAGAAAATTTGCAAGAGAGGATTAAGGCATTATTTCAAATAAAACACTAAAGGTAAATGTTGAATATCAATAACCTACAGCGAAAATAAATAGCTTGCGACATAAAAACATACCAGTACAGACCATAAAAAGAAGTAGATCAACACAAACAAGGTGCAGATGTGATTGTTTTTCATCATAAAAGGAAAATGCTTCAACCGTTCATGATAGTGAACGTAGTATATTCAGCACAAATTATTGTAGGATGGTCAACATATGTTTGGTGTTTTCTTGCAAAAGATTAACAAAATACACCCACAATTCCAGCTGTGCATAAAAAAATAAAAACATTTCAGGCACGTATGTCCCCAATCTTTTCATTTTACGACATACATACATTGCAATGAGTACATACATCTAAAGATATATGAAAACATTTATAATTCAAGTCGTTAAGAGATAAATATCATATAAATTATCTACTTTCTTTTAATTACTACAAAAAACGCTGTGAGATTGTTCTATTCTTATTCTAAACTATTTGTTTATATGTAGTTATACTATACAAAATAAAATTTATAATAAGAATAGCTTTACTTATTCCTGAAGTAATATTCATGACAAGAAAAAATTGAAATCAGATGCATCCGGATTTTCTAGTGAAGTCCGCAATAAACAGATTCTGTTTAAGAAAAGAAAGTCTATGACTGTAAAACGGTTCTTAAATTTAACTTTGTTTGAATGCTAAACACCTTTAGCGTTCATCTATAGGAATTGTTTTTTGAAGTGTAAACTTCTTTGGGCGCGTTGCGTTGATTATGGGCACTGAACAAGACTGAGCCGTCATGCTCGGCTATGTAACGCTCATTCGGATAAAGTCGGCTCGAGTCAACTAAGGGAACGAGAGAGATATTATATAGAGGTATTTAATTTCAATTAAATAGAAATTTAAATGAATAAATAAATTCATGTCCTCGAGCAGATTCGATCCCGAGCCGCACGGGTAAGAAGCTGGCACGTTAGCATCAGACCAGCGCGGGACTCGTAAGCGAGTATTCATATTGTCTATTTATATATATATACACGCGATTATATATCGCGGCCGCTGCCATAGCAACGGCCGCGAAATTGCATTTCGCGGACTGTGTTGCGTTCGCTAACACAGTCCGCGATGAGTCGCAGACGGTTAACCAAAAAGTTTGTTGTGTGTGTATGAGACATAATCTCTATAATAATATAATATAATATTTCGCGCTCAGGTAAGTTTTAGCATGTTTATTAAAATGATATGGATGACTCGGAAACTGATCAGTATATTCCGGGTGTTAAATAACGTCCACACGCATTTACTATAATTTGTATACCAATGCAAAACAGAAACGTTGAGAATAGAGCATTGCTTTAATTGCTCATTATATACGAATTTATAAGCATTTAATTCTTTTCTGTTACACAGGGTGGATGAAGAAAATCAAATCGATGACAAATTAAAACGAAAAAGGGAATTGTCTAATGCGCGCGTGAAGAAATATCGTCAAAAGAAGCACACTAAATCTCAGCAACTGAATTCGTCGATGCAGGATGACCCTAATGTAATATAGAACGGAAAAAAAGTTGGATTTCGTATTATTAACCTCGCCTTGATGAAATTTTCACTTCTGCCGTGTGGTTTTAAGCACACCCATTTTCTTGTTTGTAACATGTGTTTTTGTACCATTTTTGTACAAGTTTAAGAGAATACTGAGAATGAAAAGTGTACCTATAGTTGTGCGAAATATGCAGATAATACATTTAGATTATAACAATTTGGTTATCTCATCTGAACAGTTCATTCAAACTTTATGGTTGCGCCATCCACCCCAAAGCGTGTACCAAATCAGGAAAAATGATGTGAGTGCAAACAATTGGGCATTTTTAAATACCTAAGTGTTTTGGTTCTTGAAATTAGTTCAAAGTTTGTTTCTGAATGCATTTTGAAAATTGCCAATGGAATGTCCACTAATATTTAAGAACGTTGTAGAATTTGTGTCAGAAAATAAACTTAAGTAGCAAATGTATTATTAGAAAATAAATTTTGTCATATCATCTTATGGTTTTGCTGTTAAGCAATGGGTTCTCAATCGACACTGCTATTGTTAATTAACTAAACTAAATTATAAAAATTTCTCTGCTTGTAAAATTAGAACTTACAGCTCAGAAGTTTGTCGGACCTGTCAGCTACTAACTGCACCACAGTGGATATGTAAGTACGAATCATTTTAACATCTCAATTGTGTTAAGAAACAGATGTTAGAAAACGATTTACGCATTATGACGCGCTATTTCATGAAAAAAATATTGAAAAATATAACTTTCCTAATTGACAATGCTATTGTGAAGTACCGAAACCACCACCATATCATTTTCAAACATCGGTTTCGTATTTGTATCTCCAGCAAACCTCTGAAGTATATGTTTCAATAAAAAAATTACTTCTAAAATGCAACATCTGCTTTGCACAAATTTTTTTCATAACGATGAATACCTCAAAATATTTGAACAGTCCTAGTTTGCCAGTACAAGTTTTGCACTGGGTCTTATTTTACGCAATTACATCCTAAAGCAGTTATTGTGTTTATCCTAATTTTAGATACATTCTAGTTAGTTTTGCTACAATATGCTAAATAACTATTTTTGTCAATTTATGTAAGAATTTTTATTTCATAATTGGCATAACATTTAATCAATAATCTTACTCAAACTTAAACCATAACTGTTTGCAAGATCCAAATGACAAATTTAATGCTTTTAACCTGCAAAATATTTAACCCAAACAAAATTCTCCATAAACTGAGATGACGACAAAATAGCAAAGATGGATTGTATATTTTGTTAAAAAATTAAAATGACATAGTCTTGACGTTTTGTACATTTTCAGTAATTTTCCCAGCCATGACTAAACTACAACCTGAAAGAATGGATAATTCACCTTCATAACGCTAAAGAGAAGGTCTGTTGAATTAGGTTAGTTCCTGAAGGCACTGAAGAGACCAGAGTAATTGTCAGCAGAAAAATCGACCCTCCAAATTGGTCTGTTGTACGATTTCGACCTTACACAATCTCAATTAAAATATTATACATATAAGTTTTGAAATAATTTTGTAGATGCCTAATTTGAGCTTCTCAATGTGCATTTCATTATATGAAGTATTCGATGCGTTTGTTACTTCACCTTGCCGCTGGAACAGAAGATTCGAAGATTTAGGTTAGTTCCTCCAGAGATAACAGTAACATATAAAAAAACCGACCTGTCAAATCATTCTCTTGTACGATTTGGCCCTTATAAAAATAACACAAATATGTATTATAAAACATTTGAAGCATCGTTCTAATATTTACATATTACACGCTATTATTAAGAGAGTAGTCATTTCTTAACGATATTTGTCTATTGAAATTAACAAAAATAACAAGAAATCTTTGAAAAAGTTTAATTAGAACGATAGATTACAGTATGATTAAATGACTCAAAAGCCACGTAATATGATAGTACATATATAATTTTCTACCATTACAAAATAAGTTAGATCATTGACTGACACTCCTAATAATTTGCAAATACTAAACTTTGTTGTTCTAATTAAGTGAAGCCATGACTAATTTTGAGCAAACATAAGTTTCTACGGAGTTATAGCAGGTAATAAATAATCTGGATAATACATACGTATTTGCGAGAAGGAGCAAGTGATATTTTAATGTAGTAGTTCGGCACGCGGTCGTCTTATAATTAAATGCTCGCAAATTGGTTCAACCACACATAATTACACGCTTTAGTTAAACAGTGATCGCATTATAAGCCGTGTAACGTTGGCAAATTTCAAATTATCTGCACACTTGTGTTAATAAAAAAAATGGTTTCATTTAAGTATTCTTACTTAATGTGTGCTTTGATGAAAGGTCGAATATTTATCTCTTTGAAGCTTTTCGTTTTTTGAACTTCTTCCAATGATGAAATAATTTGTGTACTAATAAGTAATGCATAAATAAGACAGAAGCAAGTTATAAGACGTGTAAAAGTTTTGTATGTAACAGTAAATGTATGTGGCAATTATTTCCATTATCGCCAAAATAATTAGTATGATTGTATCGTTATATATAAATATAAGTATGCATAAGAGAAAGATATATCAAAGCTAGTTAATACACCAAATCGTAATGCTATTATATGTAACAAAAAAGAAGAAATCACATAGTAAAAGTATATTGAACTGCCAAGGCTTCGCAGACAACCAAGTTATCGACAGCTAAGGTTTTTGAAAGATGTAATATTGTTGGATTGCATTAAGCGGGTGGGTATTGTATTTTGTGAAATGGCTAATTGGATGAAATACTACTATAGTTACGCGTTGCTAGAGAGGATCGCCATATTCCTTGTGGTCTATAGGACGTTCTTTTTTGGCAGAGATAGCCATAGAATCATTACCATTGTATTCGTTCGTTTGGGTTAATATTTTAACGTCCAAGACTGCTTCTCAATTTTAGACGAATCTCGTTTGTGCTTTGAGGCCGATGATGGTCTTAAACGAGTGTGACGTCGATAAGGAGACAGAACTGACTGCGAAGTGCGTTTACAACGTTCTAGAATTGTTCGTTTTACAGTACCAAAAGTTAAATAATACAACAATGCAGAAAGATAATTCCCGTCCTAACATTCCAGCTGTAATTATTAGGCTTCTTGCAAGAGGCTAATATTAATATATTCAATTGGCCTCCCTGGTTACCTTGGAACCTGTCGATCTGTTGAAGAGTTGGTACGTATATTTCGTATCTCGCCAATATTCACAACAGCTATAAGATGCTCTAGATAGAAATTACTTGGAATGAGCTTTCCATATACCACCCATTTAGAAGCCCAGGCAAATAGCAGAATGTATTCATTTATTAATTTCTTCGAAATTTTTCAATGAAACTTCAATCAATTATTATTACACACAGCAAACATTTGCACAAAATTTGGATAGAAGATATACTTTAACTGTGCAATTCTTTTCTGTCACATATTATATAATTCCAGAACTATAATTTTAGGCAATACATATAAGTTTGTACTTGCAATACTAGTTATTGCATAGGTATCGTATTGTAATGTTTTCGGGTTCGCAATAAACAACTCGTGCAATTTATTTATTTAAGTCTGTATATTCATACACTTAAAATTAATTACAATATAAAAATGTAAAACTAATGTATCACACTTAAACTACTACGATTTAAATTAACACAGGTATTTATTTACCAGTACTATTTATATGTCTGTAATATTTATATCTTTATTGCACTATAATAAAAACTGCACCGTATTTATATCACTTCTATTTATATAACACTCTAATATTTATGTCTTTTCTTCGGCTACCACATAAGGAACTATTTATATATTTCTTATATTTATCTTACTGTTCAGCACGAGACTACTTAAGGACTTTCTTATTCCGGAATTAATGAATCATCACTAGGCTCAGCTACTTTATATATACAGTACAAGCTCGATAGTGTGAACGCAAAAATACCAAGGTCCATTCATGGCTGTAAATGTTTCGTTTCCACATAAGCTTAATGCTTTTTCTCGAATAATGTTGCCACTTACAGGTAAATTACGCTCTCTTTGTTTAAGAAACCATTTGTAAAGTTCTTTTTCCATTAATTTGTATACAGATGCCTTCAAGGTACGTCTTTTAGAAGGATTTAACATATTGTCTACAGCTTCTAAAAGGACATCTTTTTTCTTTTTTTTATTAAACAAACAGTTGATTTTGCTATACCATATTTTTTGGCCAATAGCGATACTGTCATACCTTTCTCAATTTCTTCTAATATTTTTGACTTTTCTTTCAATGTTAAACACTTACTCTTTGGCTTAACCATGTTTATAATGAATATAAAACCAAATTGATAACAAGTTGACTGCTCGATGGGGTAGATCTAACTACAGTGAATAATAATGCTGCTTATATGTATATATTGTAAACAAGTTCAAACAAGTTAAAAGTCAACAAACACGTATTCATACTATCGAGAGCCAACGTTGTTCACACTATACGGCTGTCAGTACAAAATTTTAGGGCGAAAAATCTGTTCATGTTATCCAGCTGTTCAAACTAACGAGGGTTCATGTTAGCGAGCTTGTACTGTATATGCGAAGATCTCGAATATACGGGAAAAACACTGGCTTTCTTCAGGAGTTGTACGAGAGACATTCCATTCCTTTTTATGCGCTTACGTCGTACTGCGTGGAGATTGATTTAACTTGTTTCGTTACAGTATATTGAAGTAATTGAATAAAATACTTTAAATATGGCTCCAAGTAAAAGAAAGCATGTAGGTGTGCTACTCTGTTGCTAAAAAGTATGAAAAAGCATAATAGTCACATGCGATATAAAAAGAGATGACTTTGGGTAAAAGAAACATAAAACACAAATAATGCCTGGCAAGAGCTGTTGAAGCACTCAATGATTTTTCTCTCTCATGATTGGCCACCAGGTTTTTCAACCATCAAAAAGTGTTTGGTAATACCTTGGATGTAAGTGATGGAACATCCGTCCTACAGCCGCAATCTGATTTGCAGTGAAGAAGAGTTGGTTGATGACTGGTTTCATAGAGTGCGAAAGTACACAAGTTGTGTGGGGGAAGGGGGAGGATGGGAAACATTTTGAAAGACTGTAAAAATTAAAAGCCCTGAATGTACTTTATAACTCCTATTAGTGTTTTAAACAGATTCTTTCTTTAGCAATACCATCTTCATATTGAAAAAACCCTTATGACAATTACGTAAAGAAGCAAGCGCCTATACTTATCCAATTTAAATAAGAAGTGGATGATTAGTTTCCATTATTGCTTAATAAAGAGGATTGCGGCGCGCACAAACTTGAACATAAAAAATCAGAATACATGCACTAGATGCTAGATTCACAAATAAATAAATTGCTGATAAAAAATTTCATTCAGCAGAAATTACTAGCATTATTCAATAACAGTAATTTTGCTTTAATCCGGTGCTTTTTTAATTGCTCGAAGATATTATTTATTTGAGAAAATACTTTTTGGTCTTAGACAATAATTCTCTGTGGTAAAACTGAAATTCGAAAAATTATTACAAAGCAACCCATATACGTATCTATTTTATTATAAGTTTATTTTTATGAGGGATTTTTGCTTGTCTTTTGTTTGAAGGCACAATCTTCACCATATTTGGATGAAATGGTTTAAATGAATTACGCGAGAACCCATCGAAAAGACTTTGTATTAACCTAACAAGCTACTATTTATTTGTAATATTAATAAAATACTTACAAACAACTGAATTTATATATTTTTTGGTATGTCATAAACCGAAAGAATGAACAGTTATTACACGATTATTTAATTATTTTAGTACAGGATCTAATCATAATAATTTCAAGTATTGCAACGATGCTTCTTCGTGTTTTCCTGGATCACTTTTCAATCTAACTTAAAGTTTTTTAATCACATGTTTCTTGGATTACAAAACAATTGCAATTTTATTCGTTTTACTACCTGTTATTTTCAGTTGTTCGTCCATCAAAAATGTTACAAAATTACATACAAAAAAAGACAATCTGCTGTCAACATATTGCAGTGATTTTGAGTTTGGTGGTAAATTGTAAATAAGCATAATCAAGATCACTTCTAGATTTAATTTAATTAATTACTATTTTATTTATTTTATCATGATGTGTATATAGATATTCATTGAGTTAATACTTTGGCAAATGTAATTTTTATTTACGTAAAATAATATTAGAATAAGCATAAAATATTAAGTGAATTATAACAAGAAAGTGTTTCCCGCACGAAAAATACTGTGACTGGGAGAGATCGACAGATTGGCCCGGCGAAAACAATATTCTTCGCTAGATGCATTGGACAAATCATGAATGTATAAACAAGTTGATATTTACATATTTGTTTACGTTTTTGAACGCTAGTAATACATCGATTGACCGATAGGTGCAGCACAATAGAAATGCAATTGAAGAGGTGGAATCGGTATCGTACCGAGGATAACCGTACGTTTTTGTGAAGAAAAATATGCATATAAGTCGGGATACGATCGGAAAACGTTAGATGCTTGGTGTAAACCGCTCTCAAAAGAAAAATTAGAAGCAGGTGGAAACCTCTTCTGCCTCTTAAACACAAAATGTTATTTTAACTTAGAAGTTTATTCATGAATCGGAACTTAGAATAATTTTTCAAAAAGGATTTATTATACTTAGAAAAGTTTTTAATAAAATTAGGACTTACAATATTTTATAGATTAAACATTATTTTAACATAGAAATTTGTTCACGTATTGGAACTTATAATATTTTCTTATAGAATTTATTGTATTTATAAAAATTTTCAATGGAAGTGGGAATATTTTTATGAATTAGATATCGTTTTAATTCAGGAGATTCGTTTATATTGGGACTTGTAATTATTTTTCCGAAATAATTATTTGTATCTGGAACAGTTTTATTTAAATAGAACTTGCAGGGTTATTACACCGTGTGTTATGGTAAAGCATTTTAGTGTTTATAATGATCTAATTTAATAGACTAATAATAATAATTTTTTTTGAAACTAGAAATAAGCATAAACACTCTGCGTTTTGAAAATAATTTTTTTTTACAAGATTAAAAGGATTTATAGTTTAATAATTTTTGTTTTATGTACATGTAGGATATTTAGACTGACAAAATTTTATATATATTTGAGATGGATGAGTTAAAGTATTGTATGAAGAATTAAGGTGATTTAGTAATGTTTATTATTAGTGTATATATATCGTGTTGTCAAAAATTCTTATGTGGTGCTTTGTATTGGAATCCTAGAGCGAGGTAAAATTTTATTTTTTTTATATACAGTGCCCGCGGAAAAGTCTGCACCATATGGAAAAAAAATTTACTCTTTTAATTTTTAAAATTATTTTTTTGTAGTTTGTTTTTGCATAATTAGAAACCAAAAACTAACCTAAAATATTTAACATATCGCATTTGCTTCAATGCGTAAATGTCATTTAAAAATTGCCAACGTCCAAACGTGCCAGTATTTGTCAAAATATAAGAAGATGCCATAAGAAAAAGTTGTTTGTTCTTTCGCGGACATCCTAAATCCAAAGTTTCGTACAAAAATTTTAATTTTAATTTTTTTTTCATAATTTTGTAAAAAAAACGCCTGTATATTTTTTAAGTGTATTTTTCTCTCGAATTCTGATAAAAACCTATGTTACCATGTAATAAACAAAAAAAAAACAATTTGTATTTCAGAATAAGGTATATTTTTTTTAAATAAATGATTTCGTTAAGAAAAGTGGAGGACATTCTTGGACTATTTTCATATTTTCGTATGTACCATTAAAAATAAATTAGAAAACATAATGGTCAAAAAAGCTAGAAAATAACCTTTTAAAAATGAGAAAAAAAAAGTAATTTTATTTCAACTAACAAAGTTAATTTCAAAAAAAAACAATTCTAATTCTTAAAATTAAATAAATTCACAAGTAAGCGTAGTCAACAATTCCAATTTTACAAAAATACCGTTACTATACAGTTAAACTAAATGAATAAAAAAATGTTAACAATACTACATTTCTGTATGTCTCCCTTCTCTTGCAATACATTTGATGATCCTTCTAGAGAACTTTCTTGTAATGTTTACAAAATATGTGGCCGGAATTTCTAGGCAAACGTCACGTATTGTGTTTTCTAGATGTTCAATGTTTCGAAATGGTCGTTTGCGGTACACTTTCTCTTTTAGATACCCCCACAAGGAAAAATCTAACGGAGTTAGGTCAGGGGATCTCGCTGGCCATGGATACGCTGAATATCTGCCAATCCATTTGTCCCCAAATAATTGATTTAAATAACTCCTCACCGCCAGTGTACTATGTATAGATGCGCCGTCTTGCTGAAACCATAGGACAGATCTTTCTTCCAATACCATATCATCAATTAAATCGGTTATTTCGGTCATGAGAAAGTTCAAGTACCTTTGCGAATTTAAATTTTCGTGGAAAAAATAGGGTCCAATCAATCTACCATAAAAAATACCACACCAAACATTTGTTTTAAAAGAATATTGGTCCCTGCATTCGATGATAAAGTTAGGGTTTTCATCAGCCCACCATCTGCAGTTCTGCGAACTCACCGTTCCATTGGAAGAGAACGTTGCTTCGTCCGAGAACATGATTTCTTTGGGGAAACGACGGTTTTCTTCGAGCTCTCCTTGAAACCACATACAAAAATCAAATCTTGCGTTAAAATCTCGTTCTTTTAGTATATGGACATATTTTGGCTTAAATGGACGGTACTTATGTTTCTTTAAAATTTTTCTCACTGTAGTCTCTTTTGCCCTAGTTCTGTTGGAAATAGCAGCAATTGATGTAGTTTTATGCTCTACTACATCTAATAATACATGTTCTTCATGCTGCTGAACTTGCCAGTTTACATGTGGCTTCTTAAAATCATTTAGAACTGAACCGGATGACTTGAACTTATCTACAATACGACCAACAGTAGAGTGCAAAACGAATTTGTTAGGGTGTCTTTGATTAAAAATATTTGCCGTATCCCTGTTGGTTCTATTTTCTCCGTGAATTAAAATGATTTCTATTTTTTCTTCCATGGATAACATTTTAAAACAAATCTATTAGAGAAATACACAACACTCACATTTATTTAGTTGTTTATGTCTAGAATTTGCAATTATTTTCTAGGCCTACTACGTGAATTTATCGAAGTTTAAGAATAAGCTTGTTATTTTCTGCTTTAGAGATACTAAAGGAAATTTTGCTTAAAACAGACAAGGCTAGGTACATAACATGTTCTAATCTTACAACTAGTGTTATTTTCTAGGTTTTTTGACCATTATGTTTGAAAAATAAACATTTTTAATATACGAAAATATGAAAATAGTCCAAGAATGTCCTCCACTTTTCTTAACGAAATCTTTTATTTAAAAAAAATATACCTTATTCTGAAATACAAATTGTTTTTTTTTTGTTCATTACATGGTAACATAGGTTTTTATCAGAATTCGAGAGAAAAATACACTTAAAAAATATACAGGCGTTTTTTTACAAAATTATGAAAAAAAAATTAAAATTAAAATTTTTGTACGAAACTTTGGATTTAGGATGTCCGCGAAAGTACAAACAACTTTTTCTTATGGCATCTTCTTATATTTTGACAAATAATGGCACGTTTGGACGTTGGTAATTTTTAAATGACATTTACGCATTGAAGCAAATGCGATATGTTAAATATTTTAGGTTAGTTTTTGGTTTCTAATTATGCAAAAACAAACTACAAAAAAATAATTTAAAAAATTAAAAGAGTAAATTTTTTTTCCATATGGTGCAGACTTTTCCGCGGGCACTGTATATATTTTCTTTATATTAATTATACTTTATCGTGTTTGTGTATTTGATATTGACGTGTTGGGTAATAGATCAGGGATGTGTGCAGTGAATTAAATAGATGTTTATTTCATAGCATGGAGCCTTGGTGAATCCTTAAAGCACGAAATAGTCTTGGTGGTACTGTTTTGGGAGCGAGCAAAGGCGCCAAGCAGAACTAATCAGAGCTGAGTCAATTAGTTGAATGCACAAAGACATTTTTGAATTAAACTCAAATATATATATATGCCTTAAGGGGTGAGCACATAGTGGTGTATGTTAGGGTTGTGTCCAACGAGTTGAAAAGCATGCTCGTAGGATGGAACTTTGGGGTACCTACCGGTGTGGATTTGCTTTCTGATGGTACTGTCTTGGGAGCGAGCAAAGGCGCCAGGCAGAACTAATTAGGGCAGAGCCATTACCTTAATGTTTATATTCTTGCAAATGATAAGTCACATAATTTTAATTTAATTTATATTCCAGCACAATTCACATCATACAATAAAAATTTTGTTTGAGATGTTGATTGTTTACATGTATCGTTAATGAATAAAGAAAATCATAGAAATTTTGAAAATAAAATTTGTATTTGATATTATTCTTTTTATTAATTATAATTTGTTTATTGTTTTTGACTATTTGATCATGACATGCATAATTTTATGTAATATTTAAGATATTTAATTTTGTAAATATACTTGTATAATTTTTAAGAAATTCTTTAATATCCTTAATAAATCATATCATAAGGTTTATTTTGCATTTTCTTTTCTTTATCTGACCTGGAAATAACTGAAGGACATTCATTTTTATTGGAGAGTTTATTTATATTTTCTGCCCCTGAGAGAAAATTTTTCTTTAATAATTTTGAACTGAGCTAGTTAAATGTAATATTGCCTAACCTACTATTTTGCAAAAAATTTATTGAATCTTAGTCTAGCATAAGGCCTGGCACTAAGATGTATGCTTGATTCTGCGCTTATTTACTGATTGAATAGTTTAAATTATTTTTATATAAATCTCAATTTGCAAGAGTCACAGCAATATGTACATAGTTATTGTAATTCTAAATCAAATACTTGAGTAGTCCAGATTTACCCACTGACGTGATCATAACATAAGTTGGTAAGAGCCAGGTGTTTGGTCATGTAGGATGCGAGATTGACTGAGTTTCAATTACCAGTTCTAACGGAAACTATAGTAGGTACTTAAATTTTATAAATATTTTGCAATGACAAAGATTAGCTCTTTGTAGAAATGACTCTGATTTCACTCTCAAAAAGTTTGCCACTGAGGATGAAATGTAAGTTTATCATTATAAGATTCGGTGCAAGGGCATATTAAAAATTTCGGTACTTCCAAGAATATTAAAGTTAGCTGTCTCTCTACAAGGAAATTAATCCATATTTTGAACCTGTGAGAAAAATCTTCTAATCAATTATATAAAAAAGGCACAGCAACAGGAGAACATGGACGCTTAATGCATCGTCTCAAATTCTGTAAACGAGATACGACACGAAGATCTCACACAATATAAGCTGCTGGTGTATGACAACAAATTAATAGTCCAACAAGACACACATTCAAATAATGTTCTGTTTCCAAATCTTGAGGTATTGAGAGAGATATAGTTAGGGACGGTTATGGATTTATAATCGTTTTGTGGAAGAACCAATGTATTTTCTTATAATGGATTAAGGAACGATGTAATGCCTTATATGGCAAAGTAAGAGAACGGCATGTATTAAAACAATATTTTTTGTGGCTTCTCCAGTGTTCCCTGCCGTCCCCAATACCCATATATAATAGCAATCCCTCGTAATTGCAACTCCATACTTATTACTCTAAGATCTTTATACAAAACATTTGGAACAGTATTACTCTTACGTTATGCTACATTCCTGATTTAGTACTATTTCGAGACATTTCTTAGAACGGTCGGCAATATAACAACAGTGCAAATCTGAATCAAGGCTATCAATCAGCGCGTCTAATTCATTTCACGTCGTTTAATCGAAACAGACATGATAGTTACTGTGTAAAGCCTCTTCCCATAGCGAAATTGGCAGGGAGTCAACACCGTTTGCCAAACGACCGTCCGTCAAAGTGAATTGCACACGACCATTAATCTTCTCCGATTTTCGAGATTCACTCTATTACACACACACATACAATATATTGTTGTTGTGCTGGAATCGTACACATAACCAAGCCAATTTCTTGCTTTTACAACTGCCGCGCTTTTCGTTTGTCTCTTTGTTCTATTTTCTTATGATTTTTTTGCATTAAAGATGTGTAATTCCTACTCGTCTTACGCAATGATTACTGGACCACCCTGTAAATCTGGAGAGAGATGTCAAAAATAGCCTAAATATAACGTAACACGTTTGCATTACCGCATTTTGGGAACTGCCAAGAAACGAGTTTCCTATTTATTCGGCAATGATGATGAATGGAAGACGTGTAAAATCTATGACAAGGTCCTTCGCTTTGCCGAGTGACTCGATTCGAAAGAGATAAGTATACATACGATACGTATTCTCTTTTTTTTTCGATTGCACAATTTTTGTTTTGTTGAGACAAATTATTAAAGAAGAAAATATAAATCATTGTGACTAACAGTAAATCTAATCCAACCCAGTTTGCAATTTAAAAACAGGAGTATATTTTTGTAGTCGTGTTATTCCAGAAAAAGAATATTGCACACTGCTCAGAACAAACAAGACGATAGTGTATATACACTCGAGGTCAAAAGTATAACCACTTCCAGGATCACTCGAATGCATAGGAACATGCATGAAAAACGAACATACTCGATACAAACAAATAGCTAAGCACTCATGTCTTCTTCGAAGATCTACATAAGATACCAATATACACCATTCCAAGTGTAACACTCATCGGAATCATAAATGATACTCGGAACAATGAGATTCCTTTTCTAAAGCTTTAAGCCAAACTGGTGGACAAAACAACAAACAAGACGATAGTGTATATACACTTGAGGTCAAAAGTATAACCACTTCCAGTGTCTGCAACATGAATCACTCGAATGCATAGAAACATGCATGAAAAACGAACATACTTGATACAAACAAATAGCTAAGCAATCATGTCTTCTTCGAATCTCTACATAAGATACCAATATACTCCATTCCAACTGTAACACTCATCGGAATCATAAATGATACTCGCAACGATAATATTCCTTTTCTAAAGCTTTGAGCCAAACTGGTGGACAAGACAACAAACAAAATGATAGTGTATATACACTTGAGGTCAAAAGTATAACCACTTCCAGTGTCTGCAAGATAAATCACTCGAATGCATAGGAACACGCATTAAAAACGAACATGCTCGATTCAAACAAATAGCTAAGCACTCATGTCTTCTTCGAAGCTCTACATAAGATACCAACATACTCCATTCCAACTGTAACACTCATCGGAATCATAAATGATACTCGCAACGATAAGATTCATTTTCTAAAGCTTTGAGCCAAACTGGTGGACAAAACAACAAACAAGACGATAGTGTATATACACTTGTTTTTCCAGGTGTGTGTTCAATATATCCGTTATAATGTATATGACAAATAACATTGTATTTACATGATATGAACAAGTGTGTATATTATCTATTTCAATTAGTTATATGAATATACAATGAAAAAAAAAATAATATAGATTTCCACCATTTACCCCTATAGATCCTGTGTAAACATTACAAGCGATAATCGAATGAATACAAGTGTAAATATTAATATAATCCATGAAATTAACTAAGTAGTACTTCGTAAATAAAAATATTTAATGTTTTAGAGCTAGATTTTAGTAGCACAAATTATATACGAGGTAGGCGCCATAAATTCTTGGCTTGACAGGCTTATACAGGTTCAAACGTGTTCAAACTCCGTCAGGTCATGCATGCGCATACGCGAGGTGTACACTATAAATATGACGGTTCGAAGCCTAGTAGTTTTTAGTAACGAGCCAACGAACGTGACTAGCGCACCAAAATGTCTGAAGTAACGAAAATAGAATACCGCGCGGTCATTTAATTTTTAACAAAAGAAGATACACCTTATCACATTAAACAATGTTTAGACTGCGTTTACGGTGATTCATCTTCTTCGTATTCAACTGTAAAAAAGTGGGCAAAATGTTTCCTTGGGACAAGAATCGCTGATGCTGATGCTGATCGGTCGGGTCGACCAATTGAAGTGATAACGCCTCAACAAATTTCAATTATTGAACATTTAGTGCTAGAAGATCGCCGTGTGAAAGTGAAGAAATTAGCCGTGATAACAAACATTTCCGGAATAAGTGTTCGCCGAATTCTCCATGACCATTTGCGTATGAATAAAATTAGTGCTAGATGGGTACCGCGACTTCTTTCTGCTCTCCTACGTGAACGTCGAGTCGAATGTGCGCAGTCGTTTTTAAACATGTGTGGAGACGACCCAAAACCGATTTTAGATTCCATTGTCACAGGAGATGAAACAATGGTTTTGTTTTACGATCAGCTATTGAAAAGGGAGTCCATGGAATTGCGGAGACCTGATGAACCTGGTCCCAGAAAGCCGAAAGTCGTTAAGGCGATACTACCCGGCCGAATTTCGATCTATTTTCAACAGTTTTCCTAACAAAACTATGGCAATACCAATTGATGTACATCCTTGAAATTTTATATAGTGCATGTGTGATGAATCCATAAGTTCCCTAACTTATTTGTTTTTCAAATTAAGTACACATTCTTTTGTAATAAAATCGTAAAGTTCATGAAAATCACCTTACTTTTACCAAAATTTGTGGTTAAAAAGGAAGACTTACTTCAAAATTCAACAAGTTAGGGAACTTGATGCTTTACCTACAACATCCCGCAATTAGAAATATATTATCTTGTCAACTAATTAAATAATATTGTTAAAATGTAGGCTTTGCTAAATTGTGCAAATGCTGGAGGAGTTAGTGTTCTATGCTCTATATGCGATCTCTATCGCGGTCGGGCCTCGGCCGACATCTGGTTTATGAGTGTTGTAAAGTATAAAAAAATCCGGGAGATATTAAATTAAAATCGGAATATGTTTCAGTTCAGTTGTAGTTTGTAGTAGTGATGTTGATTTCAGTTACTTTTCAGTACTTGTAACTATCCGTTACTTTCGAATTCAATATCCGTTACTTCTTATTCGTTACCGAGTACTCGTTCAAATGTGCGGTGCGGGAATATGTACAGTAAATATATGGTACAAACAAAATGTTCACTTATATACTAATTTTAATATATATTACGTTAAATAAATAAAATTCTAGTACATATTTGCGTATTTACAAATGTATAAAATATTAATATTGATCTTCCTCCTAGAGAAGTAAATGAAGCAATGTATTACGTTGTCATATCAGTATGTATATTATAATAAATGTATACTGTAGTTTCGACCAATTTGGTCATTTACAAACACTGTATTACAAATGAAACATAATAGTAATTTATACAACGAGTCAATAATGACAGTTATTATTCCCGAGAGCCGAATTTACGAATCGAGCCGCCAAGCGGCGAGGGAGTAACTAGGCTTGAGGGAATAATAATCATTATTGCGAGTTTGTATACACTACTTTATCTACAACTAGCTGAAAATTACTAAAAAAATCAAAATAATTAAACGAAAATGTCAGATTACTATATCAATATGACGTTTGACGGTTAGACAGTTAGTAAAATGGTCGGACTTGCCTATTGTTACTACGACAACGTTGGGAACGTTATGTTCTTATTGGCGGAATGCAGGGAATAATGGTAACGTTATGTCTCATTATTCCCCGGTCGCATTTCATTATTCCCTCCGGGTATTATGAGTGTTATTATTAACCAATAGTGATTAATATAATACGTACTTTATTGTTTAGTCGTCGATAAATTTAATTTATTTACAACCATACGCGTAATGTTGGCATTTCTGACTTTTTAAAAGTTGGGAAGTGTGACTTTGTTCACGTTTACTTCCCGCCCTCTTATTACTGCCCTCATTTACTTCCCGCCCTCTATTACTGCCCTCGTTTCTTAACCTCAATGTCAATCACAATTTAAAACCGTCAACTCGATATGTCAAAACCTTATCGGAATTTTTATCACAAATAATTATTAATTGTATGGTTGTAAATAAAATTAATTGTTACATTAGAATTATTGGAAGCTTGAATACATGTAGATAGGCCGTCCTGCCTTCACCGAAAAAAAGTGGCGTATATTTATTTGACGTTTACGCTAGATCATCACAAATCTGACAACTCAATATGTCAAAACTTTTACCGGAATTTTTATCACAAATAAATATAATTATGGTTGTAAATAAAATAGTATACAAACCTCGGTGAAAAGTTTCATTCCTGTCTCGAGATAAAGTTAACCTCGACGCTTCGCGTCTCGGTTAACTACCTAATCTCTCGACAGTAATGAAACACTTTCCACCTCAGTATGAGTATACTATTATATATTTATTCGGAAAAACTCGTAGGTATTGAAGACGGCAGTATTACAAGATTCAAAAGGAAGAAATAATATATTTCACATATAAAATCATAAAATCCCACTACACAAGTAGAGTGTTTGTTAATGATATAATAAAATAATACGTGATTTATTTTTAGTTCATTATGAAATATTAGGAAGTAGCGGTCTACAGTACTTTTTAGTCCTAAAAAAGTGTTACCTGTATTCTATACGATTGTTTAATTTGTTTCTTGCATCACTTTTAGCCATGTAGAAATATGCTTATGTATTGTGCTGAATAGCTTTTTGACATATAATACATACCGCATGTGTCAATTTTCATTAGCCATAGGCGATTAATCCATACAGTAAGTGGCAACATAGTACCCCTTCTTTCCTATCCAATGCCAGCACGACCGATGCATGCATGTAAATAGAAGTTGCGTGGTTAGCAGTACCTATTCGACCACCGGCTTTGGTGTTTGTAATGCGTTCAGAAATAATATTTACGAGTTGCAAGGATTTGTTTTTCTTTTTCCTTTCAGTAAATGCAGAGAATTATTAAGCTGCGTTCACGCTGCATGACACAAACAAAAGCTTAATTCTAATAAAATTAAAAATAAGGTAAATAAAAAAGGATTCTGAAAATAATAATAAACTACTAGATCAGGAGATCGCGGCGGCCATTTGATGTTTCCCGTTCCAGTAATAAGACGGCTTTTATTGCAGACTAGATCGCAACGTCTTCGCAGCTAAACATTGAATGCAAAATCTGGTCGGGAGAAGTGGAAAGATCGGAGAAAATCGTTGTGATGTCGGTTGTTGTCGGCACTGGTGACGGACAGTAGGGGCACCATGTTGCCACGTATTATATGTATACGTATAGGTCGCACGCAAACATTGAATCCCTATAGCTAATGAAATTTGACACATGCGGTATAACTACTTTAAAGATAAGAAGACGTTAAAAGTATCACACAAAATTTCCAACTCAAAATTAAAAGTAAAATGCCAAACCCTGTATTTTTTAAGGAGTCCTCATTTTATTTACGACAGGCAAGATCTTTTATCATAAAACCAAAAAAAATACCGGACTCCGATATTAAATAACACAAATAAATGTAGAATGTAGTACAATGCCAAAATTTATTTTACATTGCATTAATACAATAAGTTTAAACGAAATTTTTATAATGAAATCGACCTACTCAAATACAGGTAATAATAATAATTGGTTAAATTCAAATATTTTACTCTAAATTATATTTTTTAATAAAATATTTCAGACTAGAATGTATTCTAAAAGTTATATCTTATGAGAGTAACTGTTTGGAAATGTAACGAATATTTGAAATCAGTATTCGTTACTTCGGATCTCATCGAGTAACGAATACTATAGTAACGGATAGTTACATTTGCAACACCACTAGTTTGTAGGATTAAACGTGTTAGAAAATAATAATTTATATTCTCTTCCACGTTTTTGTGGAAAGAATAGGTAGAAATTCCAAAATTTGATTTTCCAAACCTAGTAAAAAAATGTAAAATGGGTTCATTAGTTCAGATACATTTAAATATCAGTTCTTATATCCGTATAAATAAGTAATTACACTGGCCTACTTTTGAAAAGATGTTTTGTTTTTTATGACTAGGTAATTTTGTAGAATGTTAGGAATCTGAATGCAAAACAATCATTCATTTTTGTAATTAACAATGTTGTAAACATTCAAGAACTGTTGCTTTTTTGTAAAATCAAAATCACAGTAGACCTGTATTATATATTTATCACCTAATAATAAAATCTATTCATAATCAACTAATGATTATCTTTTGACACAAATTTTTGCAAACGCATAGTAGGACTTCTATCAAAATCAGGTCTACATTCAGACATGTAGATCCGATTCGAACCACCCCGATTCCAAGCACTTCCATAGCCGAAACACCGTCGCCACGATTGTTAGATTTTTCCATGGATTTTACAAATAATGAGGATGCCGACGAAACAGTTGTCTATGTCTCAAATAAAGATGATGATATCAAGTACCATATCAAGTTTAAACTAAAAATTTTAATGTAGAATTGTCGATATTTTTTAGAACTGAAAATAGCATGGATGGCAGGCGTTTAGTAAATGTTTCCTTTCTATTTGAACAAGACATGAATTTTCAACACCATAAACTTTTCTCCTAGAATTCCAGTGATGTCAAGTTCATTCGAGAAGTCAGAAGGGGATTTATATCCAAATTCACTTTGAAGTGTGAAATGTGCAAAGTTGATAGAAATGATGGCAAACTAAATACTAATGGTGCTGGAGTGACAGGAATTATGAACGTTGGTGGCGGATTTTATCAACTTAATGAACTAGCTAGTTCTCTAATTATGTCCGTAAGCCCATAAGGCAATAACAAAGAAGAGTCCTGGGTTCAACACGAATAAATTTACGCAACAACTCGTAAAGCGTCGTGGAAAAAACCATAGCAGCAGCAGCGATTGTATCACAACCTCAATTATTCACAGGCTAACGATAAATCTACTAAGAAAAATATTGTCATTCAGGCAATAATGACGATTGTGGAGTCGATGTGTATGCATTGGATATAGATCCAGAAGAATTTGAGAAAAAAAAACTCATTTTTAAAGACACTATTACAAATAGAAAGCCAAATTAATCAGCTGTCGTCAACAACCGTGGAGCAAGCCTTTTCCAATTTGTGGTTTTCTGAGAGAAGGAAACATTTGACTGCATCTTCATTTGGAAAAACTTGTAAAATGAGAAGCACAGCACATCAAAGAAAAAAATTATCAAAGGATTGTTACATTCAAAATTTACTGGGAACACTTACACCGATTATAGGAAAGACCACGAACCTATAGCTGGGAAAGAGTTTTCAGACTTAATTGGAAATGAAGTTAAAAAATGTGTTTTTTTGTGTTGGAAAAATAGTTATTTATTACACAAGGGAAAAAAGTATTAGATTTTAGCTCGAGGTAAGGTTTATCTCCCGACGCGAAGCGGAGGGAGATAAATTACCGAGAGCTAAAATCTAATTTTTTTCCCGTGTATAATACACTATTTTTTTCTGTGATGGGAAAAACGACGATTTAATATTCAAAAAAACACGTATGTAAATACTTTATATTAAAGTCAGAAAATCAATCGATGTGACATTTCAAGTGACATTTCACCTGCATTGCTATGGAAACCTGCCAATTTAAGCGGGTACAAAGTAGAACTTTTTTCCCATGGGCAAAAAGTAACACTTTACGCCCGGGTTGATAAAGTGACATTTTATTACCTGTCAAGAAGGATAAAATGTCAACTTTTTTTCCCGTCACAGAAAAATAGTATATTACATACCAAGGTTGAGAAGATGACTCTTATAGCCCGAGTAGCGAGATTAAATTCCGAGGCGCGCAGCGCCGAGGAATTTAAGCCACAAGGGCAATAATAGTCTTCTTAGCCGTAGTATGTATACTATTTTTTGTACCAGTAGTCTAATTGGATCTTGAAACCTTAATAATTATGAATAAATTTACTCATACATGTAAGAATTCCCTTGTAATAAAACTTCATATAAACAAATAAGTAGGCTATATTTTGATGTTGACAAATAAGTTTTGACATAAATGCTGAAAGTAAAAGTCAAGTAGGTATTTATTAGATTATTTTTCATTCCATTTATAATATCTGAAGAGTTTAGATTACACCACCTGCAATGCGCGAGATTGCAGAACAGGCAGTTGAGAACTTGCTTCCGCATATATCTAGACACTTATACATAAAAACATATACAGAATTTAAAAAATCGTGTAATTCCAAAAATACAGTAGTAACTTCTCAAAACGTACTTCCATTAAACACACAACATTAAAAAGCCTCGACTTTATGGACCCATTATTCAATATTGAAAGCTACACTTGGCTTAACAGAGAATATTAACATATCAAAATATTCTAAATTAGTTGCCTTTTTAAAAAGATAAAATGAAAATTATAAGCCCAAAAAGTCATTAGTATTTACTAGAGGAAATTATAAAATTCCTTACTGAGGCACCCGATACATGTACATTGCAACTAAGGTAGTATGTTTATATATTAATACTTCAAAATTATTGACAATTTATAACCCTGTAGACTGCTCTTGTAATTGGTGTTGCTGGTGCATGCCGAAGTGATGAGCTGTGTAATTTATTAATTTCTGATGTCATCATGAAAGCCGATTTAATTATTATTCACATCTGCAATAGCAAAAATGGTTCGTCTCTAAAGTTTGTAATAATGGAGCCACTTTGGATCAAAATAATTAAAAACTATTTAAAAATTAGACCAATTCCAGATATAGCAAAATTCTTTATTAGTGTACGTAATGGTAAATGTACTAGATAAAACATTGGACATAACACAATAGGACAGATGCCAAAAGAAATTGCCCTTCCGTAGAACCTAGGCTACACTTTTAGCTGTCAATGGTGGTAATATTCTTCAGTTAAAACAACATGGTACATGGTGGTTGGAAATCTAGTGTAGCTGAAAGTTATATCGAAGATTCCTTAGAAATAAAAAAAAATATAGCATATATGTTACAAGGTCTACCTACATCTACTTACACACACACCTGAAATAAATACAGGAATTTTCGATATGAACCAAATTCCATCAACATCAGCAGTACAATCAGGCTCTATTTCAACTGAAGATATCGTAAATACTTATGGAATTAACACAATTAACAATACTGTCATTAATGTGCCTACAGCTCTGAATCAGAATTGAACCATCAATAAATTTGACATGCCATAATTGCACTATCAATTTTTATAAATAAATTAAAATCCTTTACATCTGTAATAGTTACGTGTTATATTGTTTCCATATTATGTTGTTACATAACCTTAAAATACAGTTATATGTAAAGAAAGTAAAATATCTTTACATCTATAATAGTTACCTGTTAGGATATTTGTTTCCAATTATACTTCTGTCATTCATATTTTGCTATTGTTAAAATAGTGTTAGTTATTTTACCTTAGAGATCGAGCATTTATAAGTTTAATGCCCGGTTGCACAAAAGTTAATTGATCTTTAATCATTTGCTAACGGACGATTAAAATTTGACGAGTGATTAACGAGCTGTTAACGGTTTGTTAATGTTTGATTAAATTTTTAATAAATGTCAATTCTAATCTGTCATTAACGGCCAATTATCGTTATTTTGCGTTGCAGAAACAATGATACAGTGTTAAACAGTTGTTAACGAAGGATTTATTTAATCAGTGACATTCGGGCAATTAAACAAAAATTAATTTTTATTTGACGATTGAACAATATAAAGGCGCAAGATGCTGTCTGACTTATCATCCTCGTCGAGCGATGAAGATGAACAAGGACCACCACCAAGATTGCAACGACGGATTCGGTTCATACGCGATCGAGAAAATCCGTTCGATCTTCATGATGTGGACTTTAAGAAAAGATTTCGACTTGACAAAATAACGGTGATGAATTTGGTTCATTCAATCGGGGGTGCAATTCAACCAAGAACCCATAGAAACAAATCCCTCGATGCACTTACCCAGATCCTAATTGCACTTCAATTTTATGCCACAGGTAGTTTTCTTCAATTAATTGGTGATTACATGCATATTCATAAATCAAACATAAGTAGAGTAGTTCGGCGTGTTACTCATCAGATCGCACAACTTTCTCAACAATACATAAAAATGCCTCGTACCAATGACGAGTTAATGGCAACAAAACAGGGATTTTTTAACATTGCTGGTTTTCCAAGGGTTGTGGGTGCCGTTGATTGCACGCACGTTTTTATCCAGTCCCCTGGTGGTCACAACGCTGAATTATACAGAAATAGGAAAGGATACTTTAGCATAAACGTTCAAGCAATTTGTGACTCCCAATTAAAATTGATGCATATCATTTCTCGGTGGCCAGGATCCGTGCATGACAGTACCATATTTAACGACTCTCCTCTTCCTGTTGAGTTTCGTATGGGTAGATATGGCAATGGCTTCTTACTGGGAGACAGTGGTTACCCATGTAAACCATACCTTTTAACCCCTGTGACTGTAAATCAAAGGAATGATAGTCAAGAAGCTTACAACAGGGCCCATATCATTACACGAAATACAGTGGAGAGGTTTTTTGGAGTCCTTAAACGCAGATTTCCCTGCTTAAAATACGGCTTACGCCTCAAACTGAAGACTACCGTGAAAGTGATTGTTGCTTGTGGGGTATTGCACAATATCTGCAAGGAACAAAATGACGATATGGAGGATTATTTTGACGAAATTGAAGATGAAGAAGAAGTTGAAGATATTATTTTTCGGGAAGGCAACGAAAATAATCCAAATTACGCAGTGCGAAATGCATTAATTGCCACAGTATTTGATAGATAAAAAAAACAAAGATTTCAATTTTTTAATTTTTTTATTTCTAATCTTAATTTTTTCGCTTGCAGATTTAAAACGGTCGTTTGTATTTTTTCATTTTTGATTTTTTTCACTGTAATACTGTTTCCTTAAATATTCGCATGTAGCAACACGTTTTCTTTTTTTTTGGAATGTGGATGGTTGGGGTTGCGATACGACCACGGGAATTGCACTTACATCTTGATGGGAAGGACCAGGTTCAGAGTCAGGGTCAAGGATACTTATTTCATCTAGTATCAACAAATATATAAATTAATTTCGAAATATAATTAATTTGGGAATTAAATTACTGAAATAGTCAGCCGCGCTGTCAAACTCATTTTGGAGAGGATGTACTTGCTCCCTAATTGTAGCCAACAGAATCTCCTGATCTGAAGACAAAACAAGGTCCGCAGTTCCTCCGCCCGTTTTAAATATTTCTTTCTATATATATATATATATATGAATAGTACTTAATTGTTACAATTATTTTTATTTAAAGATATTAAAAAAATGTGTACCTTATCGTTATTCGCGGCTCGTTTTGCCTCTTGTTCAAGTAATTTTGCTTCATAGTTGTCGTGCTATTTTTAAACAAAAACATTTAATAGTTATTAACTTTTCATGATTACAATTATTCTAGCCTTACGTGATGTTCGGCTACAGTTTTTTTTGGTCTCCCGTTTCACATTTTCGTACAAAACTTTTAACTGTTTACTTGTTCGAGGGCCCGTTTCAGCAGTACAATTATAATCCCTCTCAATTTCTGCCCACACCTTGTTTTTCTTTTCGATCATAAAAGATTTTGTTGATTTATCTTCAACAACGTGTTTATATCTAAAATAGATGATAAAGGGAATATAAAAGGGAATGGAAAAGGATTGATGATTAAAGAAGAATAAATTGAGATTTTAGCTTTGTAAAAAACACTATATACCGATATACCTAATGCAATAAATACTCACTTGGCTACAACGGAAAGAAGGGTTTCTTTTTCTCGTTGAGTAAAATTGACTCTTTTCTTTGTTGCCATCATGAATCCAAAATTGTCGTATGAAATTCAAATAATAACAGACAAATAGACAAAACTTCAAATGTCAACATACAACTGTCTTCCCGTTGTTGCCAAATTCAACTTTAATTAGTGACGAATTACCAAATGGACGATTAAGGAATCATTAAATTGTTTTGTGCAACCCGATCATTTTATAACAAATCATCAAATTTGATGAACCGTTAGTTAATGATCAATTAACAAGAGGTTTGTGCAACCGGGCCTAAGAGTATGATTTGTGGTATAAATCTAAATAAAAATAAACTGCAATGAATTTGACGGTTGACAACTTGACATACATACATACTACTGCGATTGCATGGCTGCGGCATTCCCTTTATTTGTTTTCATTATTTCCCTAGGTCAATAATAGACTCATTATTTACCTGTTATTAGGTCCAAGTCGAGAAATGACTTTTCGTGGCGCTTTGTTATGTGTAAAAATGCTCTGATTTTTTACTACTGGTACAAAAAATTATTTATTAATTACTTTCTAGGATCTAGTCGGGATGGACTTATAAATGATGACGGTTTAATTGAAATCAAATGCCCGTTTGGATACACCAGAGAATGTTATTATTAAAAATAAAATAAAGTTTGTCATATTTGAAAGTAAGATATTTTCGCTAAAACGAAATGATAATTATTTTTATCAAGATAAATGTCAATTGCATTTAACTGAACGAAAATATTGTTACTTTATATTTTGGACACCAAAAGGCTTAGTTTTTGAAAAAAATTCCGGGATGAAAATAATGGTGTGAAATTTAGTAAGCAATTCAAAACGAAAACGATATACAGGTATTCCATTTGAAACACTTGACTTTTAGACAAAAATGTGTCATGTAAGTTTAATCCAGTTCTGCACATGCAACTGTAATTGAGAAAAATAAAATATGCCTATATTAGGTCCTTTTATTATAAACAACACTACCAAAAATTACGGCCACCTAATACGTCGTTTTCAATAAATATAGTTTCTTAAAACCATTGAATTTTCAGAAAAATGGCAATCGAACACTTTAGATTTTAGGCCTATACTATCTTATTACTTTTTATATATATTTTATACAGGAGATTCCATTTAAAAAACTATGAGTATGGTCAGTCACCAACTTATGAAACATTCTGTATAATACATTTTATAAGTATAAAAGGCGCTTTCAGTACCAAAAAATATCCAATACAGCAAAACAAAACCGCTTCGAAGTAGGTATCATTTTTCATGAAGGCAAAATCTTCTTTATCCACGGAAATAACTCACTCTGTATATATCTACCAAATGAATGAATAAATTGCTACCAACAAATAATTTTAAGACTGAATTGTGCCATGTATAAATAAAGAGGATCTCATATAACATTGGTAACTTTTTTAATATTATTTTTGAATGTGTATAGGTATATGTATTTGTATTTAATTTTAATTTAACTCCTAAAATGAGTTTATTTCAGGTTATTCAATGAATGATAGGGATGTACTGTAATAAAAAAGTAAATGTTATTATTATTAATTGAAAATACATAATGTTTTTTTTTTGTTTTATAATTATACAATGCATAACAAAATCCAGAAAATCCTCTTCTTTATTGTACTTTTTGAATGCTCAATAGTTTTTTTTACATATTTATTTTTTGTCTGACACTGACACGGTAATTTAATTATCATACCCATATAAACACAAACACTCAAAGAGACATGTTTGCAAACACCACCCGACTTCAAAATATGACATTTAATTAAATATTAAAAAGAATAAACATAGCAGTAAACACATGTACCAGCTGCAATATAGACTGGCTGACGCCAGTAAAATCTGTTTTATTTGGTTGTGAATCTACGTTGTTTGTACATTCCCGTATGTAAAGAAAAATATCATCAAAAACTAAAATTTCTGTTTCATTTAAAAAAATAGAATCGCCTTAAATCAACGAAAAAGGTGATGGCCACAATATTCTGGGATTGTGAGGGCATTTTGATAATTGACCTTAAAGAGAGCAATACAAGTGTGAACGGCACATATTATGCGTCTTTACAGCAGGGACAGTATTCGTGCAAAACGTCGTGGAAGATTGAGAAAAGGTGTGCGAGTATTGCATGACAATGCTCCCGTCACTGCCGCCATTTCACAAGCTGCCATCGGCGAATGCTGCTTGCAAGAATTGGAACATCCACCGTATAGTCCGGATATGGCTTCTTGTGATTTTTTGTTTTCTAATTTTAAAAAAAATGACCTTAGCGGACGTAGTTTTAAGGACGACAGTGGGTTGCAAACAACTGTTATAGAACATTTTGACGGAAAAACTTCAGATTATTTTTACAAGGGTATCGAATTATTAATTAATTGTTGTAATAAATGTATAGAAGTTAGGGGAGATTACACTGAATAATAAAAATTCTTATATTGTTCCAAGTTTCTTTTTTGTATATCAGGCCGAGAATTTATGGCGCCTACCTCGTACATACATACAATAGTTTCAACTTTGTTTTAGAAGAATTTATTTCAAATGTTATATAAGTGTTGTTCGTAGAGAAATCACGCACTAATAAGAGCCAATCAAATATTGTGAAATCAGTCAGAGACTAGTTTTGGATTTCTCGTCACCAATGGAACCACCGCTGACTAGTTTGTGATTCCTTTACGAATGGAGCCATAATGACGACTAGAAAATGCATCGCCTTGCAGTATTTGTAGTTTTGATGGAGCTATTTTTTTGGCATTACACACCTTATAAATGTTTTTCTCGCTGTCGTAGCACTGTGTCGGAAGGAATACTGTCTCATAAATTTTTGTTTTTATTTTCTTGTTCCTACTTTAAAATATGATGCAATCCGCTAATAACTTTTCACATCCGACTCCAATATCTCCTTTGTTATTTATTATGGTTCCAAAATATTTCGAATTTTCCAAAACTTTTATTGGGTAGCTATCTATTGTGCGCAGTATTGCTCAGTAGACACCAGCGGGCAAGAGAACGAGAGGAAGACCAAGAATCAGATGGGAGCAACAAGTGATAGAGGACTTGAATAACATGGGAACAAACTGGAGAATGAAAACAAAGAACAGAAAAGAATGGAGGCTAATAGTAGAAAAGGCAAGGTCACACAAAAACTTATAGAGGGAATAGGTGGAAATGTGGAGTGACCCCCCCCCCCCCCCACAAGAAAAGGATCGCAGAGCCCAGAAGGGCGGCTACTACTCCGCAGGAGTGTATATCTATTGTGATAACTATTTCTTTATCTTCTTTGGTAACTGTTAATATTTTTGTTTTTTCCTTATTAATATTCATTTCATAGTCATTTAAAGTTTGATGCCATATTTCTATATTTCTATATAAAGTCTTTTTGTTAGGAGCTGCAATTGTCAAGTCGTGCGCATTTAACAATTTCTTGGTTGCTATCAGTTGGAGATTAATGGACCCTGCGTAAATCCTGTTGTTAGATTACTGGCATTTATTGTAATCACGTACAGGTATGAAGAGACGAGGGTTCAGAATTCCGTCTTGTCTGACTCCTTTATGCGTGGGAAATGTTACTGGTGTTAAAACCGGTATAGCATTGTCTCCCATGTTTTGACATATTTCTGGCTTTATATTGTCAGTTCCGACTGCTTTCCCTGATATAACTTTTCCACTGCTGTTGTAGTCTCGCTCAACTGTATGTTTGTTTTTGCTTCTTCAGTTTATTCAGTCGTGATCTCGTGTTACACCTTTTTTTTTGAATCCTATACCTTATATTAGACTTTATAATTTTGGTACATTTCCGGCGAGTGTCGCTGTATATTTGTCTTGAACTCTTCCGTACGCCTAGAATTAATCTTTTGTTTACGGTTGGAATTACGTATAAATATTTTCTGAGGAATGTAGAATTTTCTTTTAATTTTCGAATGAGATGTACATTTCCCTTCGAATTATTTTTAATTGTTACTGGGAATAATTAGATTGTTTTCTTATGTTAATTACCTCAAGTTCACCTTTTTTTTAATTTGTAGGTCAAGTTAGTCATGCTGGCGCCATCTTGTGTGTGTGCGACTGATTATGCTATAGGTAGCGTTAAGAATGTCTTTCCGTTTAATGTTGTTATATTCCTTACACGACGATGCATAATTATCAGCGATTATTTCTATTTAATTATTTTTTTGTTTGGTTCTTATTAATCTGTCCCTTATCTTTTAAATATTTGAGGTAACAATTCACTTTCAATTTGCTAGATGTCGCCTTGACACCTTTGTAACCGAGCCTCGTGTTCTTGCCAATTCATTCTTCCGGCAATATATTTTTGTTAGTTCCTTAGTTTCTTTTGCTGCATTACGCAGGATTTAATTAGCTTGAAGTACATATATATGGATCGGTAAGAGTTCTAACTTTTCGTAATTTCTTTCTAGTGATTAATGCTTGTCTCGTGTCTTCCTTTTTTTTAGCTTTTTATTCTATGTTGTACTGTAGTACACATTTTTGTACGAACACGTTTGTGGTTCCGGAAGTATCGCCATCACGTTAACCTTCCTTCTACTAAGCACGTGGGCGGGCGTTTGTATATATGGGAATATTTGGACCATCTTCCGCTCTTGTTGGCATATTTCCATCATTTAGGACCCGGAATTGAACTATTTCCTGTGAGGGTGCCTGTGGATCTGATGTCTGGAGTGGCTCAATTACATGGTCAGGATACGTATATAGATAATTGTTTTAATTGGAAAATTATGTATGTTTTGTTTTAAATTAATTTCATTGGCATAAGTTGCACTGCTACCTGTAAATTCATTTTCATTGACGTTTGGAGTAGCTATCCAAATTATTTGCTAGTTAATTTCCGTCAGCTAGTTAATTATTTGTTTTTTTTAAATACACATCTATAGCATGTAATGACTGTAGGGGCTTAAATGTAAAGCACGATCTCGTCCCGCCTTAATTTCTTTTGTAAGTTAATTAATTAATCAGGATTTGAATGTATACAAGATTTTTTTAAAAAATTTTTTTTTTCTCAACTGCTCTCTTGCGGTTGCTAGACCTGAATTTTCAATTTTTAAGCGCATTTATGCTCTTTTGGCGTTGTATAGATGCTTTAAATTTAGATAGTTGTTCATATTTAAAATTCAATTTGTATTCCATACTACTAACAATAAAATTGTTATTGTTGTTTATATCGTATATAAATGTCTTACTATACCTAGTGTACCCAAGTTATTTTCGCTGTCGGAATAAGTAACTTATTGGAGTGGGCCTGAGATAGAATGACAGCTGGCGCCTAAGAGTCATCCACCTTCAGTATTCTGAGTGACCCATCCCCTAAAACCGAGAGTTAGAGGCACAGGCTTCACCCCATCTTTTCCAACGCACACTAGAGAAGTAAGGTAAGGCAGGTTGAAGGTGACACAGAATAAATTTCCGAAACTTTCATAAATTTAGTTGGACGAAGCTACAGGTGTGAAACTTCGACAAACGGGCACATCTCTAATTTTCGCCCTGAAGACATTCTTCTAGTACCGTTAGCGCCTCCCTTTCTGCCAGAACAATCCTAAGGCGAAGCGAGGGTAACACTCGTTTGTGCTGACTTCTTTTTTCCTTTCGACCACGAACAAATAGTACAATGAAATTAGAATTTGTCCTCCTTTAATTCTTATATATTGCAAGTGTCTTCCATGTGCAAGAAAACCAAGCGGTAAACTAAGTACATACTCCATACTCCATAATGTATTGAGTTTAAAAGGTGTAGTGGTAGTTAAAAATATGCTTATTTATAAAAAGCAATATATTTGCCTTTTATGGGGTGACCCTCCTATATACATACATACTTTATTAAAAATATAGTAAAGGTTCGGTAGTATATCGTTATCATGTATCAACCATAATGTATGTTGAACTCGTTAAAGTAATTACCATAAAATTTATATGAACATTTTATTACTTCTGTGTACATATGTGTATATATGTACACTTTCACATGGGTTGGGTTGGTCATAACCATAACATTTACCTAAATTATTACTGAACTTTGTGTATTGTACATATGAAATTGGCTATTTTACTACAATCCATAATATTACGTTGAAGGAATTATCCTTAACGTGAATATGCAAGTTCATATCTCATATTTTCAAATTATTCGTTTAATAAAATGTAGGCATGTTATATATTCTACTTACGTCTCCAATTTTTGTACAAACTTTTCTATTTGAAAAAAAAATGAGGTGTGGCCACCACACGACTTTCTTATACGTATGAAAGTGTTACTTCCGGTCCGAATTTTGAAATTTCATTTATATAAAAAATATTCCAAATCTAACTTTAAGTACTTTTGTACTCTTCATAAATATATACAGAATGCATAATTTATGACATATTTGCAAAAAACCGATTTTCGATAAGAGTAAAAAGCCTACTTCCGGCAGGAATTTCGAAAAAAATTTTTAATAAAATTCTTCTTAAATTTAATTTTAAGTACATATGAATTCTTTATAAATTTGTCTAAACTTAGTAGTTGACGAAATATTGGCAAAATTCGAGTTTTTCGCTGAAGTAAACTACTACTTCCGGTCGACCTAATTTGCTGAAAATCTAATCAGTTCCCAAGAGGGAGATTATACACGTAAATACAAAATTTGGAATTGATATCTCCAGCGGTTTGATCGCTATCGTGGTCACAGACAGACAGACAGACAGACAGACAGACACACACACAGACATTTTTTTAAAAACCACTTTTTTGGTA
The DNA here is from genome assembly GCA_963170755.1 of Amphimallon solstitiale. Taxonomy (NCBI): domain Eukaryota; kingdom Metazoa; phylum Arthropoda; class Insecta; order Coleoptera; family Scarabaeidae; genus Amphimallon; species Amphimallon solstitiale. The sequence continues at coordinate 28,915,498 of OY720678.1, forward strand.
TCAGGGGACCTCAAAACGTGGACATCTGCAAAAATCTCGAGGTCGAAAATTTTCATCATCACAATACTTCCTTATACTACGTATAAGAAAGTAAAACGAGCATAATTTTTTGATTTTAATAAAGATACCTAATGTGTTTAGTTAATTTCTATAAAATACCGAGATTGTAAAAAAATGTGTATAGTTTTGTGTATACTCAACTGTACAATGTACAACAAATGTCTTACTTTAAATGCAGCCATGGATTATTTAAATAATAAATTATAATACTTTTAAAGTGACTGAATTTACAAGAACATAAAAAATCAAGTTGCCTTACATATATACAGAGTGGTTGGATTTTCATTGTACACTCAATATTTTCATTGAGAGTATAATATTTAAAAAAAAAACAAAATGTGTCTGATACTATTTTTGCCCTCTTTCTAATCCTGTGAAATAGGACAATGTCGTTTGAAAAACAAAAGATAATCTAATTTTTTTTTTTAATTGAACACCCTGTATATTATTGGATATTTTGATAGCTTATTCAATTCTGAATATAATATCATTTTTTTTTTTTTCGTTGAGCAATGAATAACGCCATAATAACAAAAAATAAAAAAACACATTATGTATTGGTTAAAAAAAAAACAATAGAAAAAAAATAACACAAAAAAGTAAATATCCTATTGAAGAAATTGTTCAAAATGGCCACCATTTTGGTTGATACATATCTGAGCTCGGTGCAATAAATTATTTTTGGATTTTCTTATGTAACATATCCGGGGTAATTTCCTGTGCTGCCAATTGTATTTTATTTTTCAGTTCTTCTAGGGTATTCGACAGAGTGCAATATACCTTATTTTTTATAAATCCCCAGACAAAAAAATCTAATATTGAGAGGTCAGGTGATCTCGGAGGCCATAAATGTGGCCCTTTATTCCCAATCCACCTATTTTCAAATTCTAATTGTAGAAAATTCGTCACTGATTGTGCATTATGCGGTGGTGGGCCGTCATGTTGGAACCACATTTGTGTCCGGATAGCTAAAGGCAGATTGTCTAAATATTCTTGAAATTCAGTTTCAAGAAAGTTTAAATATCGATTTTGAGTAAGTGCGTGCCGTTATAAAAATAGGGTCCTAATAACTGATCCTCTATCACACCTATCCAGACATTTGTAGAAAAACGTATTTGGCATCGAGTTTGCTGAATCCTACGAGGATTCACGTCATCCCAAAAATGACAATTGTGTTTATTAAACACACCATTCCTATGGAAATTTGCCTCGTCCGTCCATAAAATGTGTGACAAGTACTGCCTTCCAGCATTTAATACCCAATTACAAAAATTCATCCGTTTTTGCAGATCAAGCGGTTGTAAATTTTGCACTAAACGAATTTTATAGGGTTTCATTTTGTGTTTTTTAAGGACTATCATCATTTTATACCTATTGATGCCAAGCTCTTGTACAGCAATTCTAGTTGAAGAAGTGGGGTATGCTCTAAAATACGCCAAAATATTTACTTCATCATCTCCTTCTGCATCGTTTTGATTTATATTTCTATTTCTTACATTTCTTATTTTTTTAAAACTTCCGTACCTCACTAATGAAGTGTGTATATTTTGAAATGTATTCCAATGCGGTTGCCTTCGATCAGGGTATTGATTAACATACATACTTGCAGCTTGACGGCAGTTATCATTTGATAAATAAAAGCATCGTAACATATCTGCTTTCTCTGCATTAGTAAATTCCATTTTTAATAAATAATCTAGAGAAACTATCACTAATGATTCACTAATCACTAAACTGTGTCACCTCATCAACTGGTATGCGAACTGACATTTAAATAATATTTTGTTTTTTACCCGGCCATATTTTCAAAGCATACTTTTTCTTTTTTATTTTTTTGTGATTATGGCGTTATTCATTGCCCAACGAAAAAAAAAAACAAATGATATTATATTCAGAATTGAATAAGCTATCAAAATATCCAATAATATACAGGGTGTTCAATCTAAAAAAAAATTACATTATCTTTTGTTTTTCAAACATTATCCTATTTCACAGGATTAGAAAGAGGGCAAAAAATAGTATCAGACACGTTTTGATTTTTTTTAAATATGATACTCTCAATGAAAATATTGAGTGTACAATGAAAATCCAACCACTCTGTGTATATAATTCATGAATACTTTAATTGCATAATTAAAAAATACACTCACCGGCAAAATAATCGATCCACTCAAAAAATTGATGAAGTTTGTTCGTTAATAAGTTTGTTATTTTAAATTCGATTTGATTCATTTTTTTTGCATATTGTAGGTAAATTTAAATGTCATCTATAAAATCTTTGGAATTTTAAGAAAATTTGGTGAACATCATTTTGTACAGGGTGACACAAAGTCTGCTTTTTTAAATCAACTTTAAAACCACATATATATTGTCAAAGTTGCTCCACCTTGTATTTTCTTATTTTGTTAACAAGACACATCATTTCTTTACAATTTCTTTTTTTATTTATTACAATAGCTTAATTTTTGTAAAAGATACAAGGGTTTAAGAAAAATCTTACATTTTTACATTTTTCCTATGGTACTAACAATAAGTTTACGAATTTAACTTCACACCGAATATAATGAAAAGGAAATGAAAAGAAAACGAAAAACATAAAAGACTTAATACGAAGTGTTTCCTCCACGTGCACGGATAACAGCTGCAATTCGTCTTGGCATGCTCTCAATTAAGTTTTGAATGTAAGCCTGGTTGATTTGATTCCATTCTTCAGTTAGAACGTCACTAAGCTGCTGTAAATTTGCGGGCGTTGGTACATGAGATCGTATTTTCCTCCCAATTGCATCCCAAACATGCTCAATTGGGTTTAGGTGTGGGCTTAAAGCAGGCCAATTTACTGCTGGGATTTCAACCTCGGCTAAATACTCGCGTACAATTCTGGCAACATGCGGTCGGGCATTATCATGCATCACCATGAAATCATCTCCGATGAACGGTGCAAAAGGAACAATATGTGGTTCTAAAACTTCTCTTATGTATCTATCGGCTGTCATGGCTCCCCCGTTCATTATAACCAAGTCCGTCCGAGCTTCAAAATGTATGCCACCCCACACCATTACCGAACCGCCTCCATAACTTACTCTAGGAAAAAAATGGTTTTGAAAGAAACGTTCACCAGTTCTCCGGTAAATTCTTTCACGTCCATCTGGTGTTCTAAGACAAAATCTTGACTCATCCGTGAATAGGATGTTGCTCCATTCTTCGTTACCCCAATTTACATGTTCCCTAGCAAATCTAAGGCGTTCAACTCGATGGTGTCTCAATAACTCTAAACCAGTTGCAGGTCTCCTAGAACGCAGTCCAATATCAAACAGCCGCCTTCTTATTGTTCTATCACTTATTTGAACTTGCTTTACGTCCTATAATCTGTTTTTCATTTGCACAGAAGTAACTTTTCTGTCCCTCAAAACATTTAACGTTATAAAGCGATTATCTCGCTCACTAGTAGATTTCTTTCGACCACAATGATTTCTTCTTGTGTATACACCAAATTCATTAAACCGTTTAACAGCTCTTTGAACTTTACATCTTGAAACTCCCAACACTCTGGCCACATAATACTGTGACCTACCATCCTGAATCAAAGCAACAGCTCTCGCTGCATCGGTTACAGAAAGATCCACATTTTAAATTACTATTCGACAAGAAACACGTTCAAAAACGTAATTGACAAGTTTTAGATTTCACAACTGACAGTATTTCAATAGCCCTCTATGCAAAAACGATAAATTCGTAATCTTATTGTTAGTAGGTACCATAGGAAAAATGTAAAAATGTAAGATTTTTCTTAAACCCTTGTATCTTTTACAAAAATTAAGCTATTGTAATAATTAAAAAAACAAATTGTAAAGAAATGATGTGTCTTGTTAACAAAATAAGAAAGTACAAGGTGGAGCAACTTTGACAATCCATATGTGGTTTTAAAGTTGATTTAAAAAAACAGACTTTGTGTCACCCTGTATAAAATGATGTACGCCAAATTTTCTTAAAATTCCAAAGATGTGATAGATTACATTTAAATTTACCTACAATATGCAAGAAAAATGAATCAAATCGAATTTAAAATAACAAACTTATTAACGAACAAACTTCATCAATTTTTTGAGTGGATCGATTATTTTGCCGGTGAGTGTACATACACATATTAAAAGTTAATCATAATCAATAATTTCTATATTATTAAATTTATAATTTATCACATTTCACAACATAAATACTGCTTTAAGGGGTAACGCCACTGTAACGGCCTTAAAAAAAGCGCTTTTTTGACAATTTTTTTGGGGTAGAAGGAAAGGTGATAGAGAAATAATACATGGGGTAGTTATTGAGCATATATTTAAGTATGTTACAAAAAAAATTGTAAGAAAATATTCCAAAATGGCGACAGTACAGCAATTCTCCCGATGCATGTTGAACGTGAGGCGACGTGCGGCACGCACTACAACTGGTGCCAATCTGAATTTGGAAAAAAGAAAAAAAATCTGTGTAATCTACATGAGTGTATCTAGTGAAACACGTACGGAATTTTAGAAAGATTGATTTTTGTATAATTGGCGAGTGTTTGAATAAAGTCGTTCAATTTTCACCCAAAGAATAGGACAATAATTTGTTAATAAATATTGTTTAAATTAACTAATCGAAAAACCCATACGTATTTCACTTTGAAATGTTATTGCAAAGTTGTGGTTTTAGTTTTCAAACAAAAGGATCGAAAATTGTTGGAGTTATGCTGCGTGCCGTTTTGAAAAATTATGTTCCGAGAAAAACGCGTTTGAAGTTTTGAAACGTTTATAGACATGAACTAATGAAAAATTCGACTTTAAAATTTTTTTACCATTAATCTGCTATTCCAGGACCATAAAGTTGCCCTTCTAGGTTCAAATTTTCCTCCTGTATTTGTTTCCTGGCCGATTTTATGTTGGAGCGTGCCTCCTTTGCCCACATCTGACAAGGCCTGCTCGGCGTACTTTATGCGGCTAGCAGACTTTTTACTTCATATTTTAGAAGGTTCGAGGCATTTTTTAAGCCAATAAAAAAATATTGACTTTTTGAACATTCTACAGTGGCGTTACCCCTTAATAAACTTCCACACTAGTACCTATTCTGCTGGCCTTCTAGTATCCTTACTTCTTTATTTACATTGTAAAGTCAATCTTGATGTATAATGTAAATTAAAGAGCTATTGCTATTATGTATTATGCTATATATAATTTATATAACATAATTTAATTTTAATTAATATATGTTTAATAAAAGACAGGTGTTCCCCATTTTAAATCACCGATTAAATATAACACCTATTAACTTTATAAATTTTAATATATTTCGGCATTATATTCAAAGGATGCAAATAGACAATAAACAGGATGTACAGTTCTCAGAAGAACTGTTTTAAAATTATTATTATTATTACAATATTTGAAAACACTGCCACTGTGAAAATATTTACAATTACCACCACAAATTAATTACAACTAATACCGTTGATATACATGAAGCTTTATAATCTAGTGAGTTGGTGAAATAAAAACGAAAAATGTATGCTTATTAAGGACAGCAAGCAAAATATAATGTCCTCCAGTAAACAAATCTAATGTTCTTAAATCAATAAAACACAATTTACGTTGGTGGATGTTGCACATAGTACTAATGCAAATATTTGCTATTCATGTAATACCATCATCATTATACTTCACTTGTATTTTTGCTACCATCAAGCAAAATGTGTTGACATAGCTCAAGCATTTTATTGAATATTAGAAGAATGCGAAAATAAATATATTCATGTTTTGTCCCCATTTATGCTTAATTAACTTTATAATACTTATTCTATTAATTATATTTTAAGAAATAATTTTCGCAATCGTGCAAATTTACTTAACTTTATTTAATTCTTTTAGGTTGCCTAAAATTCACAAAATAAATTTATATCAGGAATACGGGATTAAAATCAGGAGCTTTTAATCTAGAGGTGGCATTTTTCCGAAGAATTTGCAGCAAGTCAGAGATCGGTGGATTACCTTGTAGAACATTATACCGTATAGACTCCGTAGAGGATGCACATATTCCAACTCATACCTGAGCTGAAAATTGTTCTGATTACGTCTTACAATAATAAACGTAGTTGAAGCATTTCAGTCTAAATTTAATTCTTCTTTTTATTGGTGAATATTAATTAACTAATTCAGTTTACCATTCCGAAGGAAATGGAATAAGGGTTTGGAAAAATCTTTAAATAAAATCAACCCTCCTTAGCTTTGTGACGTGTCGGCTGCTATTTTAGACCTTCCTTAAGGCGCATTTCCACTGAGGCAACATTTAGACGACACGTGGCATGCGGCAAAGACGCATGCCGCACGTAGTCTTTCAATTGAAGGAACATGACGACAAGACGGAAATGTCGTCGCCGCATGCCACTTGTTGCTTGATGCTTCCGTAAGCATGCGGCACTTCTCGACAAGAATCCAGCATGTCGAACGATGTTGCCATTAACCGACAGTAAACGGATCGGTGCGGCTTGTATCCGGCGACATGGAATGGAATATTGAGAAAACTACTTTGTTTATTGAAGATTATCACAATTTACCAGAATTGTGAAATAATAAAATAACGGAATACAAAGATAACAGATTAAAAAATGAGGTGTGGCCACCACACGACTTTCTTATACGTATGAGCGTTTCAAACTATACAATCTTAAGAATTTTTTTATACAAAACTTATTCAAAATCCTATTCTAAGTACTTTCATTCTCTTAATAAATCGCTATAGAATGCATACTTTGCAAGATATTCGAAAAAAGGTGCTACTCGCTAAGAGTAAAGGTGCTACTTCCGGTCCGAATTTTGAAATTTCATGTATACAAAAAATATTGCAAATATAACTCTAAATACTTTTGTACTCTTAATAAATATATATAGAAAGCATAATTTACGACATATTTGCCAAAAATCGCTATTCGGTAAGAGTAAAAGTGTTACTTCCGGTCCGAATTTTGAAATCTTTTTTATACAAAAGATATTGAAAACTATATTTTAAATACTTTTATACACGTAACGTACCTGTCTAAAAAGCTTGACTTGCGAAATATTCGCAAAAACCCGATTTTCGGTAAGAGTAAAAGACCTATTTCCGGTAGGAATTTCGAAAAACTTTTTAAATAAAGTTGTTCTCAATTTTAATTTTAAGTACATATGAATTCTTTATAAATTTGTATAAACTTAGTATTTGACGAAATATTGGCAAAATTCGATTTTTTCACTGAAGTAAACTGCTACTTCCGGTCTACCGATTTTACTCAAAAACTAATCAGATCTCAAGAGGGAGATTATACACGTAAATACAAAATTTGGAATTGATATCTACAGCGGTTTGACCGCTATCGTGGTCACACACAGACAGACAGACAGACAGACAGACACACACACAGACATTTTTTAAAAACCACTTTTTTGGTATCAGGGGACCTCAAAACGTGGACATCTGCAAAAATCTCGAGGTCGAAAATTTTCATCATCACAATACTTCCTTATACTACGTATAAGAAAGTAAAAATGATAAGCTGAAGCATTCAACTAGTAAATACGAATCTAGTGTGATTGATGTGAAAAAGAAAATCAAAATTTGCGTTCTGCTTTCCATCATGAACGAAAAAAACTACAACAATCAAAGAAGAGTGGCTCATCCCCTAACAACAAAGGGAAATGGTTTGCTTTTCAACTCTTAAGTTTTTTATTAGACGTCGATCTACCCAGACCAACAACGTCAACTGCCAGTGATTGGGAGGACTCTACGACAAGTTTCTTTTAATAATGCATAAGAATTTAACAATTATTAATGAATACTATCATTTAATTTATTCACTATTTTTAATAATACATCTATCCAAACTTTAGTAATATATTTAACTTAGGCGTTAAGATCCTGCCAAGGCACACGTCCTTCATCTGAATTAAAATATCTCATAAATTCAGTCCTCATTTCTTTGGCTTCAAAAGTTGACCTCCGTGCTTTATGTTGAAAATTCTGTATACCAATGTCGCCTTGTATAACTGCCCTTCATGATCCTGGAATAACTTTTCCATCTTTTGTTTCGCTGTCAAATACTCCTTGAGGAGAGTATAGTGGCCTAAATGTTTTACTCCTTCTCAAAAAATTATGAAGATAAGTACATGCTTTTGTGATAATTTCAGCGTTTTCAACATTTATTATTAGTGGTTTTCTAAAAACGCGAAATACTGACGCCAGCAACCCAAAAGCATTTTCCACTACCCTGCGAGCGCGTGAATGCCTATAGTTGTATACTCTTTCAGAAGAGCCTGTGTTATGGTAGCCGCGAAAAGGTTTCATAATGTGTTTCTGTAGGGGGAACGCATCATCTGTCAAAATCACATAAGGCGATAACTTATTGCTACCAGGAAGTGCCTGTGGCGGAGGTAATGTTAGGTCTCCTTTTTCCAGTCTTATACGAACTGGTATTACCTCACGACAGTTGGTATCACGTCTTTCTTATAATTGGTGAGATCTTTACTAGTACGCACTCGAAATCGTCCCTACTCATTCGCTTGAAACTTCGAAATAAGGTTTCATCTTCAGCAATCAATTTGTTGTAAAAATCATTCTGAGCTCTTTGACCACCAACATATAATTGCCGCTTCCACAACCTTGGCTTTCTCCTTTTTTTGCTTATTAAATGTTATTCCCAAATATGCAGCGGCTGCAACTGTTTGCAAAGACATGATGCAACAAACTGAAGTCGCCTCAATGGAATTGGTTTAGACGCATGCTACAATCATAGACGACAAAGCGCATGCGATACTGTGCGTCAAGTTGCGCTTGCGACATTGTTCAACTTTGTGGCATATAGTCGGACACCTAGAAACATGCAACACCAGAAGACATGTAGCATGCTTCATGTCACCCAATGTTGCCTCAGTGGAATTGCGCCTTTAGGCTCTCGCTGAAGTGTAGGTTTACTAATAAGGAAATGATACTGTCTCACGGATACATGTCAAAAAATCATAATTTTACGATAACATAAAACACAAAAACGAGCGAACATAAGTAATGAAATACATAGAATTAGCTTGAGATTTTAAACCAAACGAATAGTGTTAATGTGCTACACGTGTGATGACAGCACATAACAATTTTTTTTCAAAGAGATAAATTAAAATTGTGTGCATCAAATCCAGCAGACTTTTCAGAAGAATTGCTATTGAAAACCAGCACTTTTATAGAAATATATTTATTAATATATTGGCAATGACTAGAGCAAACCAGTGTGGTATCAGATCGTGTAAGCGCTTCTAAAGTGGCCAAACGACACCCTAGATTAATGGATACAAGGGAATTACGTGTTCTTCAAAGCAAAAACATTACAGAAGCTTGACCGAGAATTGAATTCGGGACCTACAAGTTAATAAGCCAGTATTGGGTCACTCGACAATTAGTAGATATGGTATCTCCGACAAAAAATGAAGTGTGGGCACCACACGACATTCCTAGATGTATGTGCGTTCCGTATTATCCAAAAGTTGTTCCAAATTAAGCTTTAATTCTACGTATTCTTAATAAAATAAGCCTGTCAGCAAAAATGTTACTTCCGATCCGAATTTTGGATTTTCTTTCCCCAAAAAATATTCAAAATGAAGTTCTAATTAGGTACTTCAAAATTATGTGTTTAGAAAGGACAATGATTATGAAACTCCATAAAAATAATATTTATGTAGTATCATAACCCATGTAAAAGTTACGCCACTCGAAATTTGTATATTAAATAAAGTGCCCTATTTTTCATGTAATATTTAGAAAGTATATAACATTTCAAATAAAACTCATATAAAACACCCAAGATCATACATTCAACATTATTAAATATATGTTATATAACTCTTTCTCCACAAAACACTATTTGTCTCAAAAATGTACATACATCCTAGGCACGATATGTATACACAGAGACTACTGGGATAGATTCTTTAAAAAATCAAGAAACACTATATTTTAAAAATTCTTGAAAAGGTTATATTTCAAGAATTTTTAAAATATATACAGACTGACCACTGTAAAATTAATGGCGCTGGAGATATTTTCTTATTATAAGAGTTACCTTGAGTTATTCGATTAATCAAATCACTGTGGTCCGCGAAACAATGGGAAAATAGTAGAGATTCAGAAATTCTAATATTACTAATATATACTCTGTTTTAAGTTCAATTAATTAGATTAATCAGAAAATATTAATCTATTTGCCTTCCAGATATCGCCCTTCTATATTTTAATTTTGACAGGGAGGAAGAATTCAATTGACTTTAACTAATTGGGATTTTCTGTAGACGGCATTTACATCTTCTGAATTTAACTATCCTTACACAAGATTTAAAAAAAAAACATAAAATCTGAATATAAGGCCAATCTATGATGGTTACAGATATACGCTTTTTATAATAATAATAATATCATTGTGATAATAACGATAACTCATAATTAACAACGCTCTTAGTACTTTGCTTAAATCTGTTGAGCACGAGCTATTATATTATTGTAACCAAATAAATTACAAAAAAAAAAATGCAGACGTCTAGGCGACAACAAAGACGTGCTCATAAAGTCGTAAAGCAATAAATCACATGTACGGCAAGAGGCGACGAAGAGTCTCGACTGTCTCTCGAATGCTTCCAGGCCTATCAAGAACAACACTAGCGTTTTTCTGGTGTGTTCCAGATGTTTCGTACGCGTATATAAAGGCAGTTGAACGGATGGATGAGTAATTCCGGAATAAGAAGTAATTCATTCAATAGTCTCGTACGGAACAGTAGTTCCTTGCGTGGTACGGTGTTATATAAATAGAAGTGATATAAATACGGTAGTGTTACATAAATATTAGTAATAGAAATAAATACCTGTGTTAATTTAAATTGCAGTAGTTTAAGTGTGATACATTAGTTTTACATTTTTATATTGTAATTAATTTTTACGTTTGTGAATATACAGACTGTTTTAAATAAATAAATTGCACGAGTTGTTTATTGCGAACCCGAAAACGTTACATTATCAATTATTGTAGTATTATTTAAAATGTGCTTATTCAATCAATGACACTGGCAAAATAATATAATTGTCTTCACTCTTCTACTCATTGTGTATAACGGTTTACCCCTTTTTAAAGCAAATTATTCTCTTTGAAATATTTAAGTAATTTATAAGTTGGTTTGTATGTTTCATGTAAATAAAAATTACTATATTCTATTTAAAATATTTAACATACATCGCTTTGTAGTTCAGATAACACATTATGGGTCTAGTGAAGGAGCAACAGAGAATATATATTCATCATATGATTATGGATATTTTTGAACGTAATAATTCCATTTTGATGTGCTAATTTTATAAGAACTTCGTCAAATACATATGGTAACACTATTCTTCAAATTAGCTTCGTTGGGATTGTTACTGATAGGTAGTACTACACTTTCCACAAGTGCACTTCTACAACAAAATCTTCAAAGAGTGTAAGAAAGAAGAACTTGCATAACATACATGACAGTAAAGCAAGGCATACAATTTTCTAAAAGGCTTTTGGACTAATTTCGTTAATAGCATATAGTTAAAACAGAAATCCTAATGAAACATTCCTACGTATAATTTACAACAAAATAAAAAAGAAATCCTTGCGTCGATACTCACATATTTCTATATAAGAAATGATTAAAAACTAACTAATACAATTCCAAAAACTTTAAACCTTCCTCGTAACTATAAGAACAGATACTACGTAGTGTATATGTGTATTATAGATAAACGGCAATTTGGAGATCTATGCTACTTCAAATATCCATCTATATACATACATGCAGATAATCACGGTAAACTATGATTTCCAAGAAATTTCAACGACGAGTACAACGACTTAATGTAATTGGTGATAAGGTTTCTCAGAAATTTTCAGAAAAATAAAGTAGGTCGTCTGCTATTAGATGTTATCTAACAAGTAGCGGCCCTGATTTGTAAAAAGGCACGACAGAGAAAAGCGGCCCATGATTGGACGGTTGCTGTATTTGTACACGGTGTTATTTTGTTTAATCTAGACTGGGTTCCATTCAATTATTCTTAAATAGGTGTTTGTTAAATGATTTGGCATATTCGTACACACAATATGTATATTTACACTCATCGAAGACATACAGTCTAACGTATTTTAAAAGATATATGTACATTGTACATATAAATGATGGCAACCACGGAGATCAACGCAGAAATAATTCCTTGGGCGATCATGAAAGAATATCAGTTGAAGAGTGTTTGTTTGTTTGTTGAAGCGATGTGAGTATGCAATGCCCCGGACTCCGTTTGTATGAATTAAGACTTTCATAAATTTGAAATATAATAAACTGAGACTGTAATGTAATTATTTTATACAATTTCAATTAAAAAGTACCTTGCCAGAGATATTTCAAGGTAAGTTTGAGAGAGAATTAATTCCAATGCCCAATTGGCAGGTTCAATGCAGAGATATTTCTCATGAGCGACATGATGGTAATAATCCTAATCAATAGGCTACATTTTGGGAGAACATTCCTGTTAATATTCATTCTGATGCGGAAAATTAATCATAGGATTCCAAGCACTATACATATATTGAAATATGTCATTTTATATTTTATTTAATATATTGATTTGCTGAACTTTTATACATTAGAATTCATTTTAATTTCCGTTACTAAATATACCTATTTGTGTTGAAAGTTTCTTTTATAGTAAACCAGTTTTCCAAAGCTAACTTAAGTTTTTGTTTATAATAAGAATGAATAATAATAATTGGTGACTTCACTGCTTTCGAGAAGATACGCCAAACTGCCTTATACTATAACTAAAACCATTAGTTTAAAAAAGCAGTATACCTACATTCTGGTTAAATCAAAAAAAAGAAAAATGAGTGCTTAAAACCACACGGCAGAAGTGAAAACTTCATCAAGGCTCTCCCATGTAACGGTCGCCGAAAGAATCGCCAAATTGAAGACGTAATAAGCGACCACAAACACCCCCGTATCCAAAATTTCACAAACATTCATCAATTTTCAAAAAACTCCTCCGCCGTTTTGTTTTTTTTGTGTCATTTTAACTTTGGATTCGTGATCGGCGACCTCAACCACCCCCGTATCTAAAATTTCACATTCATACGTCAATTTTCTAAAAACTCCTCCGCCATTTTGTTTTTTTTGACATTTTGACTTTAGATTCGTGATCGGCGACCTAAGACACCCCCGTATCTAAAATTTCACATTCATACGTCAATTTACAAAAAAATTCTTCCGCCATTTTGTTTTTTTGACATTTTGACTTTGGAATTGAGATCGGCGACCCCCAAAACACCCATATCTTAAATTTCACATCCATACGTCAATTTTCAAAAAACTCTTCCGCCATTTTGTTTTGTTTTTTGACATTTTGACTTTGGAATCGTGATCGGCGACCCCCAAAACCCCCGTATCTAAAATTTCACATTCATACGTCAATTTTCAAAAATAATTCTTCCGCCATTTTGTTTTTTTTTACATTTTGACTTTGGAATCGTGATCGGCGACCCCCAAAACCCCCGTACCTAAAATTTCACATCCATGCGTCACTTTTCAAAAAGCTCGTCCGCCATTTTGTTTTTTTTTGACATTTTCACTTTGGTACATTCGATTGCGTGCGACTGCCGACTCGAAATAAGCATACAAAAGGTCCCAAAAAGCCGGTTCCTTGAGACCTTCAAAATTTCGTATTTCACGCTTAAAAGCGAATCTGTGGTGCAACTCAGTTCGCCTGTCAGTTTGACGTTTCTCGGGATTTTTTAATTGTCACGTGAATCGTCATGACGTAAACCATTTTGCTGTTAAAACATCGGGAAGAAAATCTCTCCGTCGACTGGAAATTCAATGTCGCCCGTACACCAATGCCAAAGGGCAGCTTTCAATTTCGCGTATCCAGAGAGGAGTTCTTTGCACAGTTTTGCCGATTTTTGTCAAATATACGGTTCGTTTGTAACTAGGGCGACTCGAGCGTTACATAGCCGAGCGTGACGGCTCAATCTCGTTCAGTGCCCACAATCAACGCGCCCATAGAAGTTTACACTTGAAAAATTGGATGTACAATCGAAATTAAAATACTACGCACATATAAAACAACTATCGATGTTCATATAATTATGTCAATAAATATAGCTGGCAGGAGCAAAAATAAAACATCAATTTATTATATTACTTTAAAGAATCGCTAGGTCACTTACTGCTTCTGAGCTTAGAAGAACAGCGTAACGTAACATTATTTGACAGTATACGTATTCAAATTGCTTTTAATTATATTATATTTTTTTTAATATTATATTTTGTACTGCTAATTTAGAAACGCGTTTTCTTCATTTGGGCTATTATCAACATTTTTTGCTTTCTAGAAAGCCATGAAATTATTTCTTTACAGATATAATACTAGCAGTAAATTTATAGTGACAAATGAAATGCAACTGGAACTGTCATTGAAAGTATTGTGCTGGTTTATTGACACTTCAACAATGTTTACAACAAATCACAGTTGTCATGATTCTTGCAAATATGTATAAACATTTTTTTTAAAAAAATCTTCATTTTGCAGTAAAGCATTACCGTTTGCGTCAAGTGATTCAAAAATAAGTTTATAAATTCACAAAATATAAATCTGCAAGGTAGCGGTAGCACACCAACAAAACGGATAGCTGCAAGTATCGCAGATATTCAGGAACAAATAACTGAGCCGCCAAAGAATTCTATTCGGAAAATTTCACAAGAACAACTTTTGTATGGAGCATGTAAACAGATTTCTGTAAGCTTCTATACACATTTCGTTACGTGTGTAACTCATTTAGAAATCAGTTGATCATCAGTTTAGAGTTTCATTAAAAAGAATTTCGTAGCCTTGTTGAGTATAAGAGATTTTGATTATGGATAGATTCAAGGCTGATGGATCATTCTCTAGATAACGTTATTGATAGAGAAGTAGCAAATGGAGGCTATGCGCATATCGAAAGAGCGCGTCTGTCTTATAATAGATGAAGAATTGGACATGCATAATCTGTCCGGGCCAAAAACTTATTCGAATGAACATTTCTAAGGCACTGTTGGAGATGAAACATGTATCCACCACTACACTCCCGAAATGAAAGAACAGTCAAGACAGTGGATTGCAAATGGTAAACCAGCTCCGTAAAAGGCCAAGACAGTTCCATCGGTCGCGAAAATGATGACGACTACCTTGACTACCTCGAAAAAGTGAAGACAATATTGAGAATAAATTACGCATCATTGCTTGATAAGCTGAGGACAGAAATTGTAAAAAAACGGCCGCCGCATACTCAAAATTCAGGAATTGCACTCGAATTGGTTGAAAACTCACCGTATTCACCAGATCAGGCCCCTAGTGACTTTTCCTGTTTCCTAAGCTAAAAGTTTTGCTGGGAGGACAGATATTTTCATCGAATGAAGAGTTATCGCATACGTATATGCCTATTTTACGGATCAAGTCTCCAACTTTTGGAGGAGTTAAAGAGGTTAGAGCATCGCTAGGAGAGTGTATATATAGACTTAAAAGGAGAGAATGTTGAAAAATAAGACTACATTTGACTTAAAAAATACTTGTTTCTATGTTAGGCTCAAAACATTTCAGAGTACCCCCGTACATGTTGTACATCAATAGTTAAACTAAGGCATATTCACGGAACAGGATCTGAACAGCACCGTTTTCCTTGATTATGCTTAAATATTTAAAATTATTTAGGCAAATATCCGGGTCTAACTTTCGTATAATCATTAAACACAAATTAGATTATTTTTACTGAAGTGTTTATAAAATTAATTAAATATTAATGCCAGACTTTTAAACCTTGAGGACATACAAAAATAGTCGCGTTCGTGTGAAATTAATATTTTATAGTGATAATTACATTCGCATATTAATAATAGATTTTAACGTACATTGCTTTTTCAACATACTGCACATACACTATTGCAATTTTCATTTCATAATTGATGTTTACTTTTGATGGAATTTTAATTGAAGAGTAAATAATTACCATCTATTATTATTTGTGTTTCCTTGTTTAGATTACAACGTTTTAAGTGCGATATAACAAAACAGTTCCTTCTAATGTATTGAGCTGTGAAAAATAACACACATAAAGAGCTGCTAAATAGGCACGTATACACACGTCATACGTTTCATTAGTGGTGTTAAATCACACAAAGAGTATAAATTCCCGGTTTGAGTGCCAGAGAGACCTTGTCAAAAATAAATATCTCGACTATGAAATGCTCGGACGTGTCTTTACGCTGAAACGTTGATAGATTTCTCTGAAAGGCGTTTTCTAAACACACAGAGCATGCGAATTGATTAATTACATACATACATATTTACGCATAACTTGTAATTTGTTTATATTTTATATAAGATTTCATGAGCGATAATATTTATTAACAAGAACTGGAACACTTGTGTCACAACAATATCAAAAATTTCCAACCCTTTTTTGGTAAACCAAATGGAATATTCTTTTAATGAACTCTGAAGGGTTTATTGCAAATGTGCTCGAGAAAATGCCCAACGCAAAGTAATTTTACAGCTGACTTTACCTTGTCTCAGAATAAGAAGGAGTGATTCAAATATCGCGCCAAAATAGTACATATTATTAATAGATTTCATTGGTTCTTGCGTACGCAAGTTTAATATGGAAAAATAAGTGCGCCCAAATGTCATTTTATGTTTATAAACAAGCCATAACCTATCCTCTTACATTTTTACTTTCGTTTAATATATTTTATTATGTCATTAAATTAAATCCGTATCTTTATGTACAACATGAACATTAGTGATCAGACGGATACCATACCAAAAATTAACCGAGTAACTCTACATAGATTACTGGATATCATTAATTTCAAGTAAGTGTTAATCAAAAACTAATTATATTACGACATATTTATACTATTATATCAAAAAATTAAATTGGTCAATGTTGGTCATGGAATGTAAAACGCTTGTCTTAGTTTAAATCATCCTTTTGAAATAATTCAATCATTGTCAAGCTACACTGACATTATCAATAACCTACAAATGTGTTACCTACTTAGTTCAGCTGTAAAATAATAATAAACTACAAGTTATGAAATAAATAACGTTTTTATTAACCAGAAAAACTAAATTACAATAATTGTTGGAAATGTCCCCCGTTTTGTTCAATGCACTAGTTTACGCGCCTCCTCATGCTGTGAAAAGCGTTTTGCAGCATTTCTGGCGTTATGGTTGCACATTGCTGAACAATTCCTTGTTGCAGTTCTTGCAAATTATGCATCGGATTTGCGAAAATCTTATTTTTTAAATAAGGAAAGATAAAATAGTCCATAATTGTCAAACAAGGTGATCTCGGAGGAAACTCAACTTCCGTATGCAAACTTATCAGCCGGTCATCAAAAAATTCGCGGAGAAAAGCAAGATTTTCTCGTGTAGTATGTGCTGTTGCACCGTCTTGATGGAAATAACCGTATTGAAGTTCATCATCGTCTAACTGTTGCACAAATTCAGTCAAAAAAATATTTCTGTACCTTTCTGCGTTGACGGTGAAATTGAAAAAAATTGGCCCAATTATTCTTCTGCGAGAAACTGCCATCCAAACACCAATTTTTTGAGCATGTAGTGGCGTTTCAATAAAAATATGCGGGTTATCAGTGCTCCACATTCGCATATTCTGAGAATTGATGTATCCCGAAAGGTGGAACCAAGCTTCGTCGGAAAAAAAAGTTAAGTTCAGCAGATCGTCATTCATTAAATTATTAACGAACCAATGGCAGTACGCAAGGCGTCTGGGGTGGTCTGCAGGCAGAAGAGCTTGACATGATTGCATCTTATATGGATGCATGTTCAGGTCCTTCTTTACAATTGTTTGGCATGTTCCATAAGAAAGCCGAATTTCTTGAGAGAGACGTTTTAAAGGTTTTGTAGACTCTTCTTCCATACGTTGACGAACGTCATTAATAACTTCTTCTGTACGAACTCTTGGTCTACCAGCACCTTTTTTATGCGTCACCGAACCAGTTTCGCGAAACACTTCAACACAATTTGTAAGGCATGCATAAAAATTGGCCGGTAATACTGCTACGGCTGGGAAGTGCTCTCGAAAATTGTCCAAGCACAAACGTTGACTGTATTCCCAACTTCCATTAACTAGCACACCCGTTCGAAAATAGGCTTCAATCATGTAAATTTTGTGCTCTGTGGTGAGAACCATGATTCAAAAGCCGTACAGGATTAGAAAACTTTAACACAATAACTTGACAGATTTTGACATTTAAAAAATTATGACATACCTAAATGTACGATGCACGCTACGACAATAATTTTAAAATCCATGATCACCATTAACCAATTTAATTGTTGATATCCCGGTATAAATCTTATATTTCAGATATGTCAAACGTAACAAGAAACTTTTACTAATAGAAAAAGATGAAATTATCAGGTGGAGAAGAAAATATCTGATTACAATAAAACAGTACAGAGTATGGTGGTCGTCAAATATTTAATTAGAGGAAATATGGTTGAATGAGGGATACACCAACGAAAAAGTTTGGACTGAAGCAAGTATACGAGTGCACAACAAGCTTTTGGTGAAAGCTTATCTACAGTATCACAAATCCGAAGAATGGTTAAGGAAGGCAATTAATAATACTTCATATAGGATCTGAATTGAGATATGTGGGGTATGAACTATTGTTTCATGAAATGCACGGTAACATTTTTGAAGAATTGTTTTCAACAAATATAGGTCATGTTGGAAATGGTTCATATTGCGAATTCAATTCGTTTGAAATGATTTGAGCCCAATTAGAAGGTGGAGTTGCTTTAAAGAATTCCACTTTCAAAATATCACTTGTACAAGAACTTTCTAGCAGAAGCAATTACAATGGTTACATAACTGTAAAAAAAAAACAGCTGCTTTAATGTCAGAATTATCATGTATACAGGTAGTAATCTTTAGTTTTACGATATCGACAAAGCACAAAATTAATCTTGTACCTATATTAACTCAAAGACTGTATAGATGCCGAAGAAATTTTAAACTTTGCAGACAATACGTCAATTGTGGGCTCCATGCACCTATTTTTCTAGACAGGGTTCGTCCGTAACACAAATACAGACTAGAGGGCTACCCGGTAGGCCGTCGTTCAATACAGGTATAATTATTATGAGAATCAAGTCCGACTCCAGTCGACCCCATAGAACACAGGTTATCTTCGTCAGCAAGCCGGGCCTGACGAGCTAAATCGGGCCGTGTGCTGCTCTATTCCACGGAGCTCCCGAAAACAATTTCACGAGTACAGTGTTATGACGGATATATCCATGTAATATGGCAAAAGTACAATAAACGTATTCTTCTCTTAATTATTATTATATATTATTTACAAGTGTATGAATTCCTATTTTATCCCTTTGCCTGCATTAATATTCAGGAAAGAATTAGAAAATATTGCTTCTTGCCTATCTTGAAA